>JAOPSE010000032.1:10501834-13203668 GCA_029449295.1 Zea luxurians
TCCATCTTGTCTTAGAATAAAAAGGTAAGAATGATCAGAGTAGAACAGTAGAAGGTGAGACAGGATCAAGATAAGTGTAGAAGGGATCAGAGTAAGGTAAGTAGGTAAGGGTTTTATCCATTTCTATCTAGGTTTCGTCCTACAGTCAACATTTCCTCTGATACCACTTCTGTAACACCCGGTTTTAAAGGACAAAGCCGGGTGCATCTCATACATGCGCCAAGAAGACAACATATATAATAACAGAGTGTATAGAGATAAATGTCATAAAACATCAGAGTAATTATTATATAGCGGAAGACTTATTACAAAATAAAAGGTATAACCATAAAACGAACTAAGGATCGTTGGCGCCAATGTCAACTGAGAAACGCCACCTAGATCAGATCAAACTCCTCGCCTTGTGGCTCCTTCTGAACCACCTGTTCTTCTCCTGTGGGGGGGTGTGAGACAGCAAGAGTGAGCTCACATACGTTCATAGCTCAACAAGTCGTGGGGAATAATGTGGCATGAACTCACCAAAGGTGGGAGTTCATGAGGTGTAAGGCTAATCAATGAAATAGAGGCTAAGGCTGAGCATTGCTTTTATAAGTTGGTCAAAATTTTATTAGCAATTACTAAGTGTAAGTAAATACCAAACCTTAATAATAATAAAGAACAGTAATAGTAAAATAATCCCAAATGCGATGCAAATGTCAAATTGAATTTAAGTTCCATAATTAATCATGTGAGGGTCCGAGCCGCTCTTGACCGTGAGCACGGCTAGTATACCAGTTTTACACTCTGCAGAGGTTGCGCATCTTTACCCACAAGTCATGTTACCCATCTGCCAAGAGACGGCCAATCCCATACACCTCTACCGAGGAGGCGAGGCAGGGTAACACTACGAGGCCTTTACAAAGTTCCACTAGCTTCAGACTACCCGCTACAGTTTATAGGAAGCTCCAGTGCAGGGTTCCTGGCTGACCGCCATCGCAGCAAAATCAACCAGGGACCTCCCTACACTGACCACTCCCCTACTGCCCTTGCCCCTTTCGGGTAAGGTAGCCCTCCCCTAGCTTTCCTAGTTAATCAGCCAAGGGCGTCCCATTAAACCCTTGTGGTAGCACTGTTTTCCCGGGTGGTCGCTCCATGTTCCCATTAACATAATGATCTTAACATGAACAAGGAATAATAAAACAGATAACAATAAATAGTATAACAATGAGTGATGAATATCTCTATACCCAAATCCACATAAAGCAATAGCATGTACTACCCAAAACTTTAGTAGTAAAACCAGTGGTGAAGCAAGGTATAAAGATAGTCAAATCTAGGGTATCCTATTGGGTCCCAGCAAAATTATCCTATGCAGACCATTATGAATAATAAGAACATGAATGGGTAAAAGAAGTGATCAAGGGCACAACTTGCCTGGCACTTGAGATTCCAGGTACCAACTTGCTCAGATGACACGTGTCCTCGCGCTAGTCGTAGCAATACAAGCAAACATGGTATAGATAAAATTAACATCACACCAAACATAATAATATACTGCATTATAATGATCTACACGTTGCTACGAGACTAACGCAACTTGAACGGATCAAATCGGAGTTAAAACGGAGAAGTTATGAATTTCTAATGATTTTATGTGTTTTGTATAAGATTAGATTTTAAAGTGGCTTTCATGTAAAATCAGAGGTACTATGTGATAAACAATAATTTTATAGAATTATAGAAATTGGAACGGGCTCATTTGGACTTAATATGAATTTTCTATGGATTTAACAAGATTTTGGATTTGTTTTTATATAAGAAATTCATTTTATAACTCATTTTCTCTGATTTCCCATTTCCCTGGACTGGGCGCAATATTTACAGAAAACACAGGGACTTCTGTGAAAAACATCCTAAGACTCAGAACCACATCCATACGGACGGCGGGTTAAATCCTTGAAAGGTTGAGGACTCTTTTGAAAGACTGCCAGAGCCGAAAGGGTAAGAGTGTGTATTGGCCGCTGGATTGAAAACCAAGGGCTAGGATTAGATCATACTTAAAATGAAGCGGTATGCTATTATGGCCGTCCGATTGGAGATCTATGGCCCCCATTAAAGTACCCGATCAACCCATCCGGTCCATCCAAGGCTAATCTAACGGCACAGAACCGATCACCAAAGGGTATGCATCCCATCTGATCTGGATCGCTTGTTCCAGAATCAACGGTCATCATCCTTTCCTCTCGATCTAAACCCTAGGCGTTGGATTGCCATCCAACGGCTACCGACATTCCCCGCTCCCATCTAATCGTGGCCGATCAGCCGCCATCCGATGGCTCCCCTCGCTTCTTCAACCTCACGACGCAGCTAGAGCTACACGCCGAAGCCCGCGCGGCCACTCCCTCGCCGGAGCAACGCGAGCCCACCCCCAGGTGACCCAATCCCGAACCTAACCGGTGATAGTGCATGAGTAAGGATGACGGTACGAAGGGTGCCACTTACTGGCGAAGATGCCGTGATGAACACCTTCCATGGCGAGATATGGCTCGTGGCGAATCCACGATCATGGCGGTCCTATGCACCCTACTCGATGCGGTCAGCGTTCCCGCAGAGAAGAACGAAGCGAGCATGATGGACGGGGACTCACCGGCGATGATGGCGCGACGATGTCTGGCCACGGCGTGGTTCGGATCTGCCCACACGCCCATCTCCGGTGAGCAATTGAGGTAGCACCGGTGACTAATCCCGCATGGCGCGACCCTGAAGACCCAAACGAACCTCCCGTGAAGCGCCCCGTGTCCCTCAACTCATCCCGAGCAACCCGACGACGGCGCTCGTTCGCGGCGTTACCCTTGGCGGCCCTCTCTGATGAATGTGTGGCAATGGCGAGGTGGTCAAGGCGTTGCGGGATGAAAACCCCCAGAGGACCCAATTTTATCTCCAGGCGCCGATGGCTCGACGGTCGTGGGGACCCAGTCCAGCTGCTCCTCCGGCCGCATCGCACGGAGCGGTTGCAACCGCCTGGGCCAACGGGGAGGACAGGGTCGCGCTATTGAGCGACAGACCTGTGGGCCCACGATCGCAGAGTAAGATTGGTCTTCACGCGGGCACGGTAGAGCGACAGATAGGTGGGCCCGCATGCCAAGCGACTGCACTAAGCGGAGCGTGGCACAGGCTGACGGGCGGGGCCCAGGTGTCGGCACCGATTTCCCATGGTTGGGCCGCGTTGTGATCGTTTCTGGTGGGCCGAAATCAGTAGCTTTAGGCCCATCCTAGCGCTTTTCCTTTTCCTTTTATATTTTCCTTTTCCTTTTAGTTTTCAAATTCCATTTTAAATTCAGATTTAAATTCAAATCTTGTGCCAGTTTATCCTCAATTTATATTGTGAAATAGAAAGTACCAATCTTAGAAGTATAATTATATATATGTTGTTTATGTTTTTATACCCTTTATTCCTTTTCTCCATATTTCTATAATTCCCTTTAACTCTTAAATTCCCACTTTGGGGACTTTAATATTTTTCTTGTCACCTTATCTTTATATTGTCACGAAAATGCACACAAAGACAAAATCCCAACATGATGCATGTATTATTTTTGGGTATCTCTTGTTAATTATATATTTGTGTAAGTAATGCGTCCACATGAAATGATAAACATTAGTACTGCATATAGATTTAGAGTAGTATAATTTCCCTTTTAGACCTTTCTTACAAAGTGGGTGTTACAGAAGGGATCAAGCACGAGTTCTCCGCTCCCTACACACCTCAGCAAAATGGTGTGGTAGAGAGGAAGAACAGGACGCTCATAGATATGGCGAGGACTATGCTTGGAGAATTCAAGACCCCCGAGTGCTTTTGGTCGGAAGCCGTGAACACGGCTTGCTACGCCATCAACAGGGTCTACCTTCACCGCCTCCTCAAGAAGACGTCGTATGAGCTGCTAACCGGTAACAAACCAAATGTATCGTATTTTCGTGTTTTTGGGAGTAAATGCTACATTCTAGTGAAGAAGGGTAGGAATTCCAAATTTGCTCCCAAAGCCGTAGAAGGATTTTTATTAGGTTATGATTCAAATACAAAGGCGTATAGGGTCTTCAACAAATCATCGGGTTTGGTTGAAGTCTCTAGCGACATTGTATTTGATGAGACTAATGGCTCTCCAAGAGAGCAAGTTGTTGATCTTGATGATGTAGATGAAGAAGACGTTCCAACGGCCGCGATACGCACCATGGCGATTGGAGATGTACGGCCTCAGGAACATTTGGAGCAAGATCAACCGTCTTCCTCAACTATGGTTCATCCCCCAACCCAAGATGACGAACAGGTACCTCAAGTGGAGGCACATGATCAAGGGGGAGCACAGGATGTTCAAGAGGAAGAAGCACCTCAGGCACCTCCAACCCAAGTTCGAGCGACAATTCAAAGGGATCATCCCGTCGACCAGATATTGGGTGATATTAGCAAGGGAGTAACTACTCGCTCAAGATTAGTTAATTTTTGTGAGTATTACTCTTTTGTCTCTTCTATTGAGCCTTTCAGGGTAGAAGAGGCCTTGCTAGATCCGGACTGGGTGTTGGCCATGCAGGAGGAACTCAACAACTTCAAGCGCAACGAAGTTTGGACACTGGTGCCTCGTCCCAAGCAAAATGTTGTGGGAACCAAGTGGGTGTTCCGCAACAAACAGGACGAGCACGGGGTGGTGACGAGGAACAAGGCTCGACTTGTGGCAAAAGGTTATGCCCAAGTCGCAGGTTTGGACTTTGAGGAGACTTTTGCTCCTGTGGCTAGGCTAGAATCAATTCGTATCTTGCTAGCATATGCCGCTCACCATTCTTTCAGGTTGTTCCAAATGGATGTGAAGAGCGCTTTTCTCAACGGGCCGATCAAAGAGGAGGTGTACGTGGAGCAGCCCCCTGGCTTCGAGGATGAACGGTACCCCGACCACGTGTGTAAGCTCTCTAAGGCGCTCTATGGACTTAAGCAAGCCCCAAGAGCATGGTATGAATGCCTTAGAGACTTTTTAATTGCTAATGCTTTCAAGGTTGGGAAAGCCGATCCAACTCTTTTTACTAAGACTTGCGATGGTGATCTTTTTGTGTGCCAAATTTATGTCGACGACATAATATTTGGTTCTACTAACCAAAAGTCTTGTGAAGAGTTTAGCAAGGTGATGACGCAGAAATTCGAGATGTCGATGATGGGCGAGTTGACCTACTTCCTTGGGTTTCAAGTGAAGCAACTCAAGGACGGCACCTTCATCTCCCAAACGAAGTACACACAAGATTTGCTAAAAAGGTTTGGGATGAAGGACGCAAAGCCCGCAAAGACGCCGATGGGAACCGACGGACACACCGACCTCAACAAAGGAGGTAAGTCCGTTGATCAAAAAGCATACCGGTCCATGATAGGTTCTTTGCTTTATTTATGTGCAAGTAGACCGGATATTATGCTTAGCGTATGCATGTGTGCTAGATTTCAATCCGATCCGAAGGAGTGTCACTTAGTGGCTGTGAAGCGAATTCTTCAATATTTAGTCGAACGCCTTGCTTCGGGATCTGGTATCCAAAGGGGTCTAACTTTGACTTGATTGGGTACTCAGATTCCGACTATGCTGGATGTAAGGTCGATAGGAAGAGTACATCGGGGACGTGCCAATTCTTAGGAAGGTCCCTGGTGTCATGGAACTCTAAGAAACAAACCTCCGTTGCCCTATCCACCGCTGAGGCCGAGTACGTTGCCGCCGGACAGTGTTGTGCGCAACTACTTTGGATGAGGCAAACCCTCAGGGACTTTGGCTACAATCTGAGCAAAGTCCCACTCCTATGTGACAATGAGAGTGCTATCCGAATAGCGGAAAATCCTGTTGAGCACAGCCGCACAAAGCACATTGACATCCGGCATCACTTTTTGAGAGACCACCAGCAAAAGGGAGATATCGAAGTGTTTCACGTTAGCACCGAGAACCAGCTAGCCGATATCTTTACCAAGCCTCTAGATGAGAAGACCTTTTGTAGGCTGCGTAGTGAGCTCAATATCTTAGATTCGCGGAACTTGGATTGAAATGTAGCATACATGTGTTTATGCCTTTGATCATGTTCATTCTGCATTTTGTTGCTTATTGTGGTGCTCAAGTTGTACAAACACTCCCTGGACCTCACAAGTCCTGTCTGCAAGTAATGCACATATTTAGGGGGAGCTGTGCTACAACTTGACCCTTTGAGACTAACCATGTACTTGAGTTTCGTTGTTTTAGTCTCCAAGGAAAATTGAAAGGGAAAAGGTGGACTTGGACCATGCAAGACTTCCACCGCACTCCGATGAAAAGAGTAACTTTTCCAAGTTCATCTTCATACTCTTATTGCCTTTGTGTTCTTATTTGAAGATTTTGGTGAGACAATGGGGTTAAAGGGCCAAGATTGATCCCGTTTTGGTGCTTGATGCCAAAGGGGGAGAAAATAAAGGCCAAAGCGATAAATGGATCAGCTACCACTTGAGAGATTTTGAAAACAGTAGAATAGAGCTTTTGGTTTGTCAAAACTTTTTTGTTGTCTCTCTTGTCAAAAGTTGGCTTCTTGTGGGGAGAAGTATTGATTATGGAAAAAAGGGGGAGTTTTTGAAATCTTAAATCAATTTCTCTTAGAATGACTCTCTTTATGTCTTAACATGTGTGTTTGACTTAGAGATAGAAATTTGAGTTTGATTTGCAAAAACAAACCAAGTGGTGGCATAGAGTGATCCATATATGTCAAAATTGAATCAAAACAATTTTGAGTTCTTATTTGATTTGATTTTGTACTTGTTCTACTTGCTTTATGTTGTGTTGGCATAAATCACCAAAAAGGGGGAGATTGAAAGGGAAATGTGCCCTTGGGCCATTTCTAAGTATTTTGGTGATTCAGTATCCAACACTAGTAACTAAGTGTAAAAAGGTGGACAAGGTACAAATCAAGAATTAAGGTATGTTTCTCAGACTTAGTACATTGTTTTATGGACTAATGTATTGTGTCTAAGTGCTGGAAACAGGAAAAATCCAATTGGAAATGTCTTGGCTCGAGCAGCCAAGAATCTGCTGAGTCTGCAAGCACCGGACTGTCCGGTGGTGCACCGGACAGTGTCCGGTGCGTCAGGCTGGCTCAAGCGAAGTGGTTGCTCTCGGGAATTCACCGGCGACGTACGGCTAAAATTCACCGGACTGTCCGGTGTGCACCGGACTGTCCGGTGAGCCAACGGTCGGCCGGGCCAACGGTCGGCCACGCAATCTGCGCGGGACACGTGGCCGAGCCAACGGCTAGAAGACGGCACCGGACTGTCCGGTGTGCACCGGACATGTCCGGTGTGCCAACGGCTCTCAGGCTGCCAACGGTCGGCTTCGCTATTTAAGGAAGGAAATCAGGCACCGGACAGTGTCCGGTGTGCACCGGACTGTACGGTGCCCCCGATGACAGAAGGCAAGAATGGCTTTCCAAACTTGTGCTCAACGGCTCCTAGCTGCCTTGGGGCTATAAAAGGGACCCCTAGGCGCATGGAGGAGAACACCAAGCATCCTTTGAGCATCATTGATCACTCACACTTCATTCTCGCGCACTTGTTTGACATTCTAGTGATTTGAGCTCCGTTCTAGTGTGCTAGTCTCTTGAGCTCAAGTCTGGGTTTTGCGTGTGCGTATTCGCTGTGATCTTTGTGTCGTGTGTGAGTTGCTAATCCCTCCCTTGCTCTGTGATTCTTCGTGAACATCTTGTGTAAGGGCGAGAGGCTCCAAGCTGTGGAGATTCCTCGCAAACGGGATTAAGAGAAGCAAAGCAACACAGTGGTATTCAAGTTGGTCTTTGGACCGCTTGAGAGGGGTTGATTGCAACCCTCGTCCGTTGGGACGCCACAACGTGGAGTAGGCAAGCGTTGGTCTTGGCCGAACCACGGGATAACCACTGTGCCATCTCTGTGATTGATATCTCTTGGTTATTGTGTTGTGTTGAGATCCTTTTCTAGCCACTTGGCATATTACTGTGCTAACAAGTAACCAAGTTTTGTGGCTTAAGTTTTTGAAGTGTTACAGGATCACCTATTCACCCCCCCCCCTCTAGGTGCTCTCACCGCGGCGCTGACCACCTGAGTGGTTGCGGCTACGTAGATCAAGAGGGCTTCACCGGCAGCGGGGGGCACCAAGATGGGTGCACTTGTAAGGAGTGCCTTTAAGTTCCCGAGGGCTTCCTCGGCCTCGGGGGTCCAAGTGAAGCGTAGTCCTCCTTAAGAGGTGGTATAGGGGCAATCCTTTTTCGCCAAGGCATGAGATGAAATGGCTCAGAGCCGCAAGGCATCCCATGACCCTCTATACTCCTTTCAAATCTTTTATCGGTCCCATGTTGGTGATGGCCGCGATTTTCTCCGGGTTGGCCTCTATGCCCCGCTCGGAGACGATGAATCCTAGGAGCATGCCTCGGGGAACTCCGAAGACACACTTCTCGGGGTTGAGTTTCATGCCTTTAGCTCTCAGACACTTGAATGTCATTTCAAGGTCAGAGAGGAGGTCGGAGGCTTTCTTCGTCTTGACAACGATGTCATCGACGTAAGCCTCGACCGTTCTGCCGATGTGTTCTCCGAACACATGGTTCATGCACCTCTGGTAGGTAGCGCCTGCATTCCTCAAACCAAATGGCATTGTAGTGTAACAATACATGCCAAAAGGTGTGATAAAAGAAGTCGCGAGCTGGTCGGACTCTTTCATCTTGATTTGATGATAGCCTGAGTAGGCATCGAGGAATGACAGGGTTTCACACCCAGCAGTGGAGTGCACAATTTGACTGATGCGAGGCAGAGGGTAGGGAACCTTCGGACATGCTTTGTTTAGACCAGTGTAATCTACGCACATCCTCCATTTCCCATCCTTCTTCCTTACAAGAACAGGGTTAGCTAACCATTCGGGATGGAATACCTCTTTGATGAACCCTACCGCGAGTAGCTTGTGGATCTCCTCGCCTATGGCCCTGCGCTTTCCTTCATCAAAACGGCGTAGGGTCTGCTTCACGGGTCGGGCTCCAGCTCTGATGTCCAGTGAGTGCTCGGCGACATCCCTTGGTATGCCTGGCATGTCCGAGGGACTCCACGCAAAAACTTTAGCGTTCGCGCGGAGAAAGTCGACGAGCACTGCTTCCTATTTGGGGTCGAGCTCGGAGCCGATCCGGACTTTCTTGCTGGCGTCGTTGCTGGGGTTGAGAGAGACGGACTTAACCGCCTCGGCTAGTTCGAAGTTGCTGGCGTGCCGCTTCGCGTCGGGCGCCTCCTTTGAGAGGCGTTCCAGATCGGCGATGAGGGCCTCAGACTCGACGAGGGCCTCAGCTTACTCCACGCATTCCACGTCGCATTCGTACGCGTGGCGGTACGTGGATCCAACGGTGATGATCTCGTTCGGGCCTGGCATCTTGAGCTTGAGGTAGGTGTAGTTGGGGACGGCCATGAACTTGGCGTAGCACGGCCTTCCCAACACCGCGTGGTAGGTCCCTCGGAACCCGACCACCTCGAAGGTGAGGGTTTCCTTTCGGAAGTTGGAGGGACTCCCGAAGCAGACGGGCAAGCCAATCCGCCCGAGGGGCAGGATACGCTTTCCGGATGCGATCCCGTGGAAGGGTGCCGCACTGGCCCGGACCTCGGACCGATCAACCCCCAAGAGTTTCAGGGTCTCGGCATAGATGATGTTGAGGTTGCTGCCTCCGTCCATGAGGACCTTGGAGAGCCTAACGTTGCCGATGATCGGATCGACGACGAGCGGGTACCTCCCTAGGCTTGGCACGAAGTCGGGGTGGTTGCCTCGGTCGAAGGTGATAGGCTTATCGGACCAGTCTAGGTAGGCAGGCGCTACCACCTTTACCGAGCAGACCTCCTGACGCTCCTGCTTGTGGTGCCAAGCCGAGGCGTTCACCACCTGCCCGCCGTAGATCATGAAGCAGTTGTGGATCTCGGGGAACTCCTCTTCCCTGCCGCCCTCCTTCTTGTTGTTGCCTTGGCCCTTGCCATCTTCCACTGGGGGCCCGGCCTTATGGAAGTAGCGCCGGAGCATGACACATTCTTCAAGGGTGTGCTTGACGGGACCCTGATGATAGGGGCACGGCTCCTTGAGCATCTTGTCGAACGCGCCGGCCCCTCCAGGAGGCTTCCGAAGGTTCCTGTGCTCGGCAGCAGCGACAAGATTCGTGTCAGCGGCGTTGCGCTTCGCTTGTGCCTTCTTCTTGGCCTTCTTCTTCGTGCCACGCTGGGCAGACGCCTCGAGGGTGTCTTCCTTCAGCTCCCCCTGAGGCTGCTTGTCTTTCCAGAAGATGGCCTCGACCGCCTCCTGACCCGAGGCGAACTTGGTGGCGACGTCCATCAATTCGCTCGCCTTGGTGGGAGTCTTGCGCCCTAGTTTGCTCACCAGGTCCCGGCAAGTGGTGCCGGCGAGGAAAGCTCCGATGACGTCTGAGTCGGTGATGTTAGGCAGCTCGGTGCGCTGCTTCGAAAACCACTTGATGTACTCTCGGAGGGATTCCCCAAGCTGCTGGCGGCAGCTTCGGAGATCCCATGAGTTCCCAGGGCGCACGTACATGCCCTGGAAATTTCCCGCGAAAGCCTTGACCAGGTCGTCCCAGTCGGAGATCTGCGCAGGAGGCAGATGCTCTAGCCAGGCCCGGGCGGCGTCGGAGAGGAAAAGGGGTAGATTACGGATGATGAGGTTGTCATCGTCCGCCCCTCCCAACTGGCATGCCAGTCGGTAGTCCGCGAGCCACAACTCCGGCCTCGTCTCCCCCGAGTACTTGGTGATGGTAGTCGGGGCTCGGAAACGGGCGGGGAACGACGCTCGTCGTATGGCCCGGCTAAAGACTCGTGGACCGGGTGTCTCAGGCGAGGGACTCCGATCCTCCTTGCTGTCGCAGCGTGCCCCACACCTAGGATGGTAGCCTCGGCGCACCTTCTCGTCGAGGCAGGCTCGATGATCGTGATGGTGATGCTCGTTGCCGAGACGATCCCAGGCGGCAGGTGCCTCGTCTCGTGTGCGCTCGGGATGGACCGAGGCCTCCCGCATGCGTCGGGAGGATGTCGCGTGATGCTCCGAGGGGTCAGCTCGCCTCCGGGAGGCGGAGCTCTCGGCTCGTCGAACTGCGGCACCTTCCAAGAGATCCTTGAGTTCGCCCTGGATACACCATCCCTCGGTGGTGGATGGCTCCAGCATGGTTCGAAGTAGCATCGCCGCTGCAGCTAGGTCCTGGACGGACCCACTGACGGCCGGGGGCAGCGCTGCCCTGGCATTGTCGACGATGCGGCGCTGGACGTCCCGGGCCCGATGACAGGCTCCTCCGGCGAGTGTTCGGCCTGCCCACTCCTGTTCGATGTTCTATCGGAGCTGCACAAGCCGCCCTGCTTCCCCGTCGACCCGGGCCTGCATCTCACGGATTTGCTCGAGCTGTGTGTCCTGACCCCCCACAGGGATTGGGACCACAGCTAGCTCCCGCGGGATGTCAACGCGAGATGCGGGCCCAGGGGGATCGTCAACCTCCGGCATTCCGAGGTGGTTTCCTTCGTCGTGATCTCCCTGATCGACGTGGAAACATTCGCGACTTGGGCCGTAACCCTCGTCGTCAAGGCCGTGGCCATCGTTAGAACAACCGGAGAGGCAGTGGTCACATGCGAACATGAAGTCCCGCATGGCACCGGAGTCATCGAGGCCAGAGAATTCTCAACCGAAGTCGGGTCGTCCTCTTCCTCGGAACCCGCCGGTCCGGAGGTTGAGACGGCTGTCAGTCGGTCCCAGGTCGACCACATATGGTACCCCAGAAGGTTTGGATACGCCTTTACAAAAGCACTCACCGTAGCGGGGTCGCTAGGTGGATCGAAGCTGAATCGAAAGGGAATAGGGTGGAATACGGATGGTACCTCTTGATCGATGGACGGTGGTGAAGTCGCGTCGGGGACGGAACACACCGTCATCTCAGGCATGAGGGTGACGCCCAGCAGGTCCTTGGCGAGGGTGCTGGCGTCGTCGGTCCGCTTGGGGCTGGCACGTTGCGGGGAAGCGGCGCTCGTCGTCGTCTCAGGCGCGAGGACAACACCCGACATGTCCCCTGGAGGAGTGCCGGTGTTGTCGGCTCGATTCGATCCGACAGCCGATAAGGTGCCGCCTCCTGCGTGGCCACGGTTGCCCCGTCTCCGTCTCCTCCGGCGAGGAGGGTGGCGGGGACGACCGGAGTGTTCCTCTTCCGCCACGGGGAGATGCCGCCGTGGAGGTTGCCTCCACCGGGCGAATCGTTGACTGTCATTGTCGTCGTGCCGCGGAGGGAGGAGTACCATGTCGTAGCTGCCATCGAGGGACATGAACTCGAGGCTCCCAAAGTGGAGCACTGTCCCGGGCTGAAGAGGTTGCTGAAGACTCCCCATCTGGAACTCAACGGGAAAGCGATTGTTAACACGCAGCAGGCCCCTACCTGGCGCGCCAACTGTCGGGGTTTCGGACCTGGGGGGTCCCTTGACCGACGAGTAAATTTGTCGCTGCGTGCCCCTGCCCAGATGGGTTGGTGTGAGATGGAACACAAGTGGGGGAATGAGCCTTGTATTATCCTGCACCAGGGTGCTCGTAGTAGGGGTTACAAGCCTTGCGAGATAGCGAGGGCGAGAGAGAGAGAGAGGGAGAGAGCGAGAGAGAGAGAGAGAGAGGGTCCGGCCCCTGCTCGTCTTCTCCCGTCCCTTTGCCGCGCGTACGTATGCTCGTCCCTCTGTCCCCCTTTTTCCTCCTTTTTCTCTCCCCCTTTTTCCTCCCTCGGGCCCTGGACACCCCTTTTATAGACGTAAGGAGATGCCCAGCTATACAATGGGGTGTAGCTGGGAGCTAACGTGGCTAGCAGGGAAGTGCCCTGAGCCCTGTACAGGTAACAACGTGGCCGTCAGGGGGGGCATCTTGAGCCCTGTAGAGGTAGTATCGTGGCCGTAGGATAAGTGCCTTGAGCCCTGTAGCAGTACAACTGTTGGTGCTGTATGGATCCTGCTGACGTCTCCTTGCTTCCGTAGGGGGCTTGAGAACCACCGACGTTATGGTTGCATGCAGGAAACCACCATCGCCTGTTACCGGGGTAAGGTGGATGGGACGCCGGTCTTGTTCCTTTGTAGCCTGAGCTAGCTAGGAGTAGGGTAATGATGCATCCTCTTGCGGCGCGGTTGATCCGAGCCTGAGGTCAGGCGAGGCGGCGACTCCTCCTAGGCCGAGGCTGGGGCCGAGACCCAGGGTCGGGCGAGGACGTGACTCTTCCCGAGGCCGAGGCCTGGGGTCGGGCGAGACGGAGATTTCCTCCTGAGGCCGAGGCCGAGCCCTGGGGTCGGGCGAGGCGGAGCTTCTTATTGCGCCCGAGGCTGAACTCGACCATTGTCGGTTTCGCCCGGGTGGTTGGCACAGCAGCCGGAGCGGGGCGGGCGGCGTTGTTTTCCTATCAGATCGGTCAGTGAAGGGGCGAAGTGACTGCGGTCACTTCGACCTTGCCGATTGAGGCGCGCGTGTCAGGATAAGGTGTCAGGCGACCCCTGCATTAAATGCGCATGCAACACGGTCGGCTGGTGAGGCGATTTGGCCAAAGTCGCTTGCACGACAAGGCTTGCCTTTGGCTGAGCCCAGGGTGCGCTCACTGTCTGAGGAGACCCTCGGGCGAGACGTGGACTCGTCCGGGACCACTGTTCCGCCCGAGGCCAGGCTCGGGCGAGGTGAGACCGAGTCCCTTGGTAGACGAAGCTTTGACTTTGACCCGAGCCGTAAGCCTTTATGGTTTGCCCTGAAGGTGTTTACCGACCGTGATTAGGAGCGTTGGGGGTACCCCTAATTTTGGTACCCGACAAACCCAAGTGGTCACATGGCATGGTGACGACGACATGAGCAAAAGATTACATTTAAATTAGATAACGATTATAGATTATAGCTCTGTATCAATAAATTTTTTTGACCCAATACAAATTATTGATCGTGATAAGGGCACGAGCTTAACACAAAGGGAAAGGGCCAGCAATGAGTCCCCTCTCAAAGAGAAGAGCATATTGCACAAGCTCTATTGCCTTATGCTCCGTTTAGGTGTCAATATTGGAAAACATGGAATTGGATTGAGTTCAATACCAAATCAGTCATAATACTGAAATGAGATGTAATTTCAATTTTATTGTTTGGATGTCATGAAATTGGAGTTTAGAATTGTGTGATTTAATTCCACGCAATTCAAAGGGGTGATGCTCTGTATTGGGAGATTAGTTTCTAGTTATTGACCAATTCCCTGGAATTGGACCTCTGATTTCAAATCCTAATTCCATGTACAATCAAATAACAGAATTCAGAAAAACTGATTCCAATTTCTCAATTCTGTGCTTCAAGGTTTACATCCAAACAGGCTATTAAAGCAATTGATCAAGCAACTAAAACTAGATAGTGAAGAAATTACGAAAGAGGTGGATAACAATGAGATAGTTGTTTTGTTTAAGTTATATGTTTTTTTGCTTAATTGTGTGATTGCATGAAATTTTATTTTAATAAAACGCTGTGTTTTATTTTAAATAAAATTGTAAAAAAAGTGATACGATGACGAGGTGACTGTTGGCAGACAATAAAATTTTGTATACTAAAAATGTTATGGTAGATAAGGACGATAACACGGTCTAGGATTATAGATAACGTGACAGCCGTTAATTGAAGCGTGTGCATGTTTGTTACTTCACTCAGATCCAGCAAACTCTCTATTCTATTCCCTATTTAATTCTCAATTTTAAAATCTATTCTGTAAACAAAATAATATATAATATAAAACAGTATTTTACATGATCGTTTATAAGGTCTACTAGATATTACGCCTAAGTAGATCAGTCCGTCTTCTCAGTCCTCTCCCTTCCGTGTTCTTTCGAGCGAGTGAAATAGAGGTAAGTGTAAATGGCTTAAGGATATATATTAATAATTGATAGGGATATATATAGTAAAAATCTGGTCTGCATCACTAATTTTGTAAAATTTCGCGGGTGCATATGCACTCCTACTTTCTACCTAGCTTCGCTCCTGCTTGTAGGATTATACTTGAGCTGTAAGAACTTGCTCGGTTATTTTCAATCCATATGGATTGGAGAGGATTGATACGGATTGGAGAAGATTTTCACTTAGGCCTTGTTCGGTTAATCCCGTTACCTATAGATTGAATGTAATTGGAAAAAATTGTGAAAAAATTTGACTTGCATAGGATTTAAACTCATCCAATTCTACTCAATTCATATGAATTAAGAGCTAACCGAACAAGCCCTTACTAGGGATTGGAACCCCTCAACCCTCTCCAATCCATATGGATTGTAGTAGAACCGAATAAGCGTAAAGGGGCATAATCTGGCTTTTGCGCACCGCATTGGGCCTAACGATTCTGCGAGGACCTCGTAGTCTCGTACCGCCGCAATGCGTCTAACCATTTCAGACCTCAGCGTGACTCCTCGCAGAATCGTGAAGGGTGCCTTTTCAAAGCCACGCTCGCACTGAGTTCTGAACTAGGTCTGAAGTTATGAACTCGCTGCATTAACTAAGTACGTGTTTGAATGCATTATAATTAATAATTAGCTGCTAAAATTAGCTAAAGATATTTAAACAGTCTATCTAATACTATTAGCTACTTTTAGCAAATTAGCTAATAGTGAACTAGATATTTGTTAGCTAGTTAATTTTATTAGTAATTTTTTAGCCAAGTAACTATTAAATTTAGTGCATTCAAACATCCCTAAATCTGTATGTTGCTATAGTTTCTATTTATATTTAAATATAAATATAAAACACAAATACACTAACTATGGTTCGAACCATCATTTTTATATATAATTTTAGCTTATTTACCTTAATGTGAAGTTGGAAAGTGGTGCTTAATTAAAATAGTGTGGACACGATAAAACGGCGGAGGAATGAATTGGCTGTGCGCACCAGCTGTTTCTCCATCACCGACACCGAATAAAAATCACCTGAGCCGCCGCACTGTCAGCGTATAAGATGGCGTGATTTTCAGGCGTTCCCTGAATCTTCTTTTCCATCTCGAGGCGGCCAGACAAGGCATAAATCAATCCCTGGATCAAAAGCAAACAGCTGGAGTAGCTAGCAAAAGGATATGATCCAGCAGCTGAGCATCACGCCAAGCTTTGCAGGCAGCCTTCTTCATATCCTCGCTCTCCATCCTTTGCTCCCAAAAGGAGCTAGCGCTAGCTAGGAAACACACAGAGAGAGAGAGACGAAATAAGCAGCGAGACAATGGGCAACTGCTTCACCAGGAAGTACGACGAGCACGAGCACGAGATACCAATCACCACGGACCCGCCGCGGCGGACGTCGATGCCGGTGTACCGGCCGCCCCGGCCCCGGCCCCGGCCCCGCGATGACAAGGCGCAGGAGGTGCCGCTGTACTCGGGCTCGGACCGCCGGCCGTCCTACCGTCCGCCGCGGCTTCCGGTCTTCCCGTCGGGACCGGGATCGACGGGCCGGCGGCGGCCGCCCACCGGCCAGACGGGCACGGTACTGGACCGGCACACGGTGGACGTGCGGACGCTGTTCCACCTGGAGCGGAAGCTGGGGAGCGGGCAGTTCGGCACCACGTACCTGTGCACGGAGCGCGCGACGGGGAAAAAGTACGCGTGCAAGTCGGTGTCCAAGCGCAAGCTGGTGCGGCGCGCCGACATCGCGGACATGCGCCGGGAGATCACCATCCTGCAGCACCTCAGCGGGCAGCCCAACGTGGCGGAGTTCAAGGGCGCGTTCGAGGACCGCGACGACGTGCACGTCGTCATGGAGCTCTGCTCCGGCGGCGAGCTCTTCGACCGCATCACCGCCAAGGGGAGCTACTCCGAGCGCCAGGCCGCCGCCGTGTGCCGCGACGTCCTCACCGTCGTCAACGTCTGCCACTTCATGGGGGTCATGCACCGCGACCTCAAGCCCGAGAACTTCCTGCTCGCCAGCCCCGCCGACGACGCGCCGCTCAAGGCCATCGACTTCGGCCTCTCCGTCTTCATCGAAGAAGGTTAGCGGCGGCTTGCTCTTGCTGCTGACATGGCACACACGACATGATTTTCTCCATGATCCACTCCAAATAAAATGAAGAGCTGTTCCATCTTCCATGCAAATGACGATTGCTAGACAACCGAAACGAGTGCAGGCAAAGTTTACAAGGACGTGGTGGGGAGCGCGTACTACGTGGCGCCCGAGGTGTTGCGCCGGAACTACGGCAGGGAGATCGACGTCTGGAGTGCTGGCGTGATCCTATACATCCTTCTATGCGGGTCGCCGCCTTTCTGGGAAGGTGAAAGTCAGAAACCAAACCTTCTTCGTCCTGACAGATAGACCACACTGCTCGATCGGCTGATGGCAGAATTTGCGTATATATGTCCGAGCAGAAACGCAGAAAGGCATATTTGACGCAATATTGGCCGACGAGCTCGATCTGGTCTCCTCCCCGTGGCCCTCCATATCTGAAAGCGCGAAGGATCTCATTAGAAAAATGCTGAACAGGGACCCTCAGAGGCGCATTACGGCTTCACAGGCCCTAGGTTGCACTCTCTAACTGCCTTTTAATTTCATACAGCGCTTGAGTTAAGACTGAAGATGAAGGTCCATAGTTTATCTGAATGACTTCCATGTGCAGAACATCCATGGCTCAAAGGTGGTGCGCCTGACAGGCCTATCGACAGCGCGGTCCTGTCAAGAATGAAGCAGTTCAAGGCGATGAACAAGCTAAAGCAACTTGCACTGAAGGTGAACCTCCTGTCCTCCTTAACATGAATACCTGCTACTTTGCCTGTGCCAGTTTAAGATGACAAAATTTTTTTGTCTCCTGTGTCGTTGTAAAGGTAATCGCAGAGAACCTAACAGAGGACGAGATCAAGGGGCTGAAGCAGATGTTCAACAACATGGATACAGACAGGAGCGGCACAATCACGGTCGAGGAACTCAAGGACGGGCTGGCGAAGCTAGGGTCCAAGATTAGTGAAGCGGAGGTTCAGAAGCTTATGGAAGCAGTAAGACTGCTTGCTCCGTTCCACTTCCACACCCAGGCTTGGAGTACTACTTCACTAGTCATGCTTCGGTGCAGGTTGACGTGGACAAGAGTGGCAGCATTGACTACACCGAGTTCCTCACTGCCATGATGAACAGGCATAAACTGGAGAAGGAGGAGGATTTGTTCCTTGCTTTTCAACACTTCGACAAAGACGATAGCGGGTAAAACTAGTTCTGCCACATTTACATCGTTTTGCTTGGTTAAACTCAGCTGTGGAAAACCAAAAAAAATGTTTAATACAATTGAACCGATAATAACATACATGCATAACAACCACAGGTACATAACAAGAGACGAACTGGAACAAGCCATGGCGGAGTATGGGGTGGGTGATGAAGCAAGCATTAAGGAAGTGCTGGACGAAGTTGATAAAGACAAGGTGAGCGCATTCCTGCTGCAAACCAAACCATTTTTTTTCATAGCATTAACAGTCGCGCCTCTCTGAATTCGCAGGATGGGAGAATCGACTACGAGGAGTTTGTTGAAATGATGAGGAAGGGAAGTTATACCTGAGGAAGCTCTGTTCTCATGGTGGGAGAGGTTGTGTATAAATGTTTCAGCAAATGTGTCAAGTACAAGCAACGAATCAAGTTTAAATTAGAACAAGTTGCTTCTGCAGACTGCAGCTATGGTCCGAGGCAAGCATGTACAGCTATTTATTTATTAACCGAATATGCAACAAGAGAGAAAATGTCCAGTTTACTTCAAAGAAATGTTCAGACTTCGTGGAATCGTACACATGCAAAAAACATATAGCCTACCAGAGAACTGGCACTAAATCTCCTGCAAGTATTTTTCACAAGTGGTACATTTTGTCTTGCAAGCAACGGAACCCTTGGTGACTAGGGATGGCAACGAAGAATTTCTTATCGAAAAATGGCTCTCCATCTTCGTCCCCTAGAACGCCCACAAGTAAACTTGACAGTTTGGATCAGGCTATTTGGGGTCATCCAGGCACGGCTCCAAAATAAGAGTCTAAAGCACGTCAACCTACAAAGAAAAATGGGTTAGGCCAGGCCAGCACAGTCCGAATGACCGGGCCAGGCTAGACCTGAAAAACTAGGTGCAACGGGCGGCACGGCACGACACGACTAGATAGACCGTGTTTGGCAGACACGGCATAAAGTGAGGCACGAATTTAAAAACTAGCATTTAAATGGTTATATTTAAATGATTATTCCATGCTCCAATAATTTTTATCTTTTCAGAAAAGTTATAGAATTTTCATTTGTTTTTTAAGATATATTTTTTAGATATACACAAGTTTTTTCTCCATGCCTAGGTTTTAGATATATAGCAAAGTAATGTTTGGACCGACACATCACGAGCATCGACCCACCGTGCTTTTCGTTGTGTTCTATCTAGGTTTTAGTATTTGGGTCCGATCCAAAAAATGACCCGAAGCACGATGAGCCCAGGCCGTGCCGGCCTGACCTGATCCAACTTTTTAGCTCTACTCACGGGAGAGTTTTCTCTTCCAGGAGGGCAGCAAGCATCAGCGGCCGAATGGGCAGCAAGAAGAGATATTAGGCTAAATCTATACTATAAAGGAATATATTCTATTATAGTCATCAACATTTTAAAATACAGTAGCCAAATTTCTGTATCCACAACTACTCTATGTCTCAACTCCATATAAACTATCACATTTTTATCAATATATATCAAAAATATCCACCGTGGGCCCCACCACCCACTCCTTTGCTTTTGCCCCACTCTATGCTAGGGTGGATAGAGTCTACAGTGGATAGAGTCTGTGCCGTTCGAACTCTACTTCTAAGACTACCCGCAGCGGGCGACCCTTCCTCTCCCCTACCACTGTTCACCGTTTAGGGGCTACAGTTTCCCCCTTCCCCCCGCAACGGCGCACTCTATGCGGTCCTCTCCGACGCGCTCCCCCTCTCTCTCACGCCAGATGAAGGGGTTCACTGTGCACTCCCCCACTCCTACTTATCGCGGAAGACGACGCCCGCGCCACATAGAGGAAAGTTCACGCTCGACTCCTCTCCCTCTCGACGCGTCTGTGGAAGTCAGCCGAGATCCGGCGACGTGGCAGCGGATCTACCGGCGGAAGGGCAAATCTGAGCCGGTTCCGATCGGCCGCGAGCAGGAGCAAGTGAGCAGTCCTTCCCGTTCGCGTCCGAAGACGAAGCGCCCACAAATCCGACTCCGCCGAGGCTCTTCATCACTGAATCCGTTGTTTTCCTCTCCGATCATGGACGCCATCCTCAGATCCGAACTTCGTCGCTTCGAATCGTCTTGTTGCGGCCCACATCTTACGTTCTTTAGGTGCGACCGTGCTCTTCTATCTGCTCCCAAGTTCATGCGTCTTCATTTCTTTTTTGTAACTTGTATGTGCTTAGTTCGGAAGTTAACCGAAGTCGTATTAAACGAGCGGATTCCAATACTACCGTCACCACACATGTACATGGATCTGCTCTTTCTGTTAGGGTTTTATTACAACTCGTCATGAACCTTTGACATAACTTTACATGGATCTGGTCCGGCGGTAGAAATATGGTATTTATCATGGATGTCAATGATGCATCCGTCTGGGATCGGTCTGCCGCCGGCAATGATTATGAACCCTAGATTAGGGGGCTTAAAATTTATTTGCACAGTTGCAGTTTCATGTCCATATATATATATAGGGAGATGGTAATGGAAGCCCTGGGCTTCATATAGGTGGGTGGAGCCCCGGCCAGGTTCGTAGACGAGCCGAGCCTGGTCGCACCGAGTGGACCGAACCAGGCGGCCCGCATTAATGCAATGCAGTTTCGCTAGTGTAATAGTTAGTACAAATATGCGTAAACAAACGTGGGCCATATGTCCGAACGTGGGCCGATGACGTGTAAACCGAAAATTGGGGAAGCGCATTTAAACAGACAATTACGACAACGTAAACCTATGTATAAAATTGCATAAATGCCTGTTACTCCCATGATCAGCGCGCCCACGATCCTATAATTCAGCGGATAATGGATATGCGCCGTGAATTTCGCGTCCACGATATTGGATATACACATGGTAAAGAGGAAATATTCGTAAGTTTCCAAAAAAAAGTGGACAGCACGAATCATTTGTTAGGGCGTGGTTGGGTGAAGGGCGTAATCTGCTCTGGAAGATGGCGGCGACAAGGGGTAACGAGACAATCAGTGAGTATACGACGCCGACGTCAGTTCATCGAACAAATCAATGCTTAGATATCGTAACAATGGTGCAGGAAGAACAACAAGGAGGGAACCAGTTTACCTCAGATGCAAGTGCGCATATGCAAACAGCTAATGCTGTAGAGGCAATTACACCACCAGCAGCTTTGAGGGCCCCGGGGGTTGATGATCAGACCATATTTGAGGCATCGAGGATGACAGTAAATCAAGGAGGACAGCACCTTAATACTATGCGTACTATTGGTGAGCATGAACAGGACACACCAGTTATTCTGCAGAGACATGTAAGTAATATTGAACTGATTTGGATTTTCAGTATTGTAGATTAAATTGTATACAATAGAATGCAGCTATAGTTGGTATGACATTCAGTGGTTATATTGTGCATACGATGTAAAACTATGGTCAGAAAAATATTATATTGTACATACGATGTAAAAGTTATGTAGGACACCATACATGATACAAGTTATGGAATATATGTGAAAGGGAATTAGGCTTACACCTAGTTCCTAAATAATTTTGGTGGTTGAATTGCCCAACACAAATAATTGGACTAACTAGTTTGCTCTAGTGTATAAGTTATACAGGTGCCAAAGGTTCACACTTAGCCAATAAAAAGACCAAGTTTTGGATTCAACAAAGGAGCAACGAGGCAACCGAGGGCACCTCTGGCTGGAGGCACCGGACTGTCCGGTGTGCACCGGACAGTGTCCGGTGCGACCAGAGCACTCCAACTCAAACTCTTCGCCCTCGGGATTTCTCGGAAGCCGGCGCGCTATAATTCACCGGACTGTCCGGTGTGCACCGGACATGTCCGGTGCTCCAAGGAAGCGCGGTCTCCGGAACTCGCCAGCCTCGGGTTCGCGCGGCAGCCGCTCCGCTAAAATTCACCGGACTGTCCGGTGTGCACCGGACTGTCCGGTGTACCAGCGGGGCAACGGCTACTTCGGCGCCAACGGTCGACTCTGACAATAAAAGTACACGCGGCAGAGGCAGAGCAGAGGATCAGAGAGGCACCGGACTGTCCGGTGTGCACCGGACTGTCCGGTGCCGCATGAGGACAAAGCCTCCAACGGTCGACCAGCTCCATCCCCAACGGCTATTTGGTGACGTGGCTGTCGCACCGGACATGTCCGGTGTGCACCGGACTGTCCGGTGCGCCATCGAACAGACAGCCTTTTCCAACGGCTAGATTTTGGTTGGTGGCTATAAATACCACCCCAACCGGCCACTTCAAGGCGTGGGAGCCCAAGCAACATTCCAAGTCATTTAGTTGACATACTCAAGCCCTCCCAACCACATATATTCATTGATCCATCCTATACACAAGATTTAGACCACTACATACAACACAAGTGCCACAAGATAGAGAGCAAGCAAAAGAGTGCTACTCATTTGAGTTTAGCATTAGTGCCTTGTGAGATTCATTGAGAGATAGTGTGTGCTTCATCTTGGTGTTCATTTGCGCGTGGAGTTGTGACTCCCATTCAAACTTCCTCCAAAGTTTTGGAGGCTTGTAAAAGCTAGCAAGAGACACCAAAGATTGTGGTGATCCTTGTGGGATCAAGAGTGATCCTTGAGAAGAAGAAGAGCTCGCCGATCCTTGTGTGATCGGGGGAGAGAGGGAAAGGGTTGAAAAAGACCCGTCCTTAAGTGGACTCCTCAACGGGGACTAGGCCTTCGAGGGCCGAACCTCGGTAAAACAAATCACCCGTGTCCATTGTGTTTTTGCTTGTGATTTGTTTGTTTCCCTTGCTCTAAGTTTTTCTTGCACCTTTATTTGCTAATATCATTTGGTGTTGCTTCAAGTTAAATTCCCATTTAGTGAAGCAACACGTTGCAAGAAAGAACTTGTCCTAGTGCTCTTCTCATCTAAGGCTTCTTGCTTTGTTATTCCATAACTTACTAGTTGTATTGATTTATCACTTCCGCATTATTTAGCAATACTCTTTTCAAGCAAGAACTTAGTTTCTATTCTCCGATATTTGTATATCTTGTTCTAACCACTAATCAAGGGATCTAGTTGGGGGATAAAGTTTTAATTTTCAGGTTTCGCCTATTCACCCCCCCCTCTAGGCGACTTTCAATTGGTATCAAAGCTAGGCACTTCATCTTGAGTCTAACAACTCGAAGTGATGGCTCGTAGAAGATCCCAAAAGAACAAGAAGACCCAGGAGAACAAGGAGGTAACTCTTGAGATATTACTTTCCGATTGTTCTAATTATGATTCTTGGTCTACTAGAGTGATAAATGCTTTTAGAGCGGTAGACCCACAATTAGAACAAATTTTAGTCAAGAGTATTATTCCTCCTAACTATGCTAGGGAAAATGCCTCCGAAGATGATTTAAGATGTATACGCTTAAACTATCTAGCTTATGACATCTTAAGTAAATCCCTTAGCAAAGAAGATTATCATGCCTTCATAATAAAATATGACAAACCCATTTGTGATATGCATGATATTTGGACTAGAATTAAAAGCAAATTTGATGAGTCCAAACATGATAGTTCATTTGATGCTTCTACTTCCTTTAGTCTTTGTGATACTAACCCTTGCAAGGAAGAAGAAGAGAATGAACGATGGAGACCAAACGATGAATCCACCTCTCCAAAAGGCTTGTCTTCCCATTTCGATTCCCACATGTGTTGTATGGCTAATGCAAATGATAGCGGAAGCACAAATGAGGATGAGGAGGAAGAAAGAAGCTTTGTGCATCTCTACGCTCGCCTAAGCCAAGAAGATAAGGCGGTCATGCTCAAACTTCTAGAAAGAGCAAGAGAGCAAAGCGAAGCTCGTCAAAGGTTAGAAGATATTCTCTCCATGAAAATGCTACACTTTGACGAGTTGACTAAAGAACATGAGGAGCTAAAGTGCTCTCATGTTGATTTGGTTCAAAGGTATGAAACTGTTTCAATTGAGCATGATAACGCTTTACATTGTATCGCTCAATTAGTAAATAGGAATACCTTGCTTAAGGACCAAGTAGAAAAGCTAAAAGTTGAAAATCTAGCTTTTCAAGATAAATATGATATGCTTCTATGTTCTCATGAAAACCTTATGGATGATCATATCATATTAAACATTGCTCATGAGGTTGTGATAGAAAACTTAAAATCCCAACAACCTCGCTCATGCACATGTACTCAAATTGATACTATATTACCATGTGCTAATGCTTGTTGTTTGTCGACAAGCAAATCTTCTTTTGAGCTAGAACTTGCAGGAACAACTGATGATACATATCAAAAGCTCAAAGAAGAAAATGAGAGGCTAAAGATGAGCTTGACACAACTAAAAGGGAAATGCATTGCCCAACCTTCTCAAGATAACCATGATCACATGGTGAAGAAGCTTGAGACGGGAACAACCGTGGCATGCACTACATCCCTTAAGGAAAATGTCAAGGATTTGAGGATTACCAAGAGGAAGAAACAAAAGATGAAATTCAACACCTCCTCCAAAAGCCTCAACCACGCCTCCACAAAAGGTAACATCCAAGGTAATGATCAAGCCACACTTCACATTAAAAGGTGTAGTGAATGCTTTGAAGAGGGGCACTTGATTAGGTCATGTCCCTACATTAAAAATGGCTTGATTATTAACAAGGATGATAGACTTTGTTTTAAATGCTCCAAGAAGGGACACTTGCTTAGATCTTGTCCCCATTTAAAACAAAAGGGCATAGGGTTAGAAAAGAAAATAATCACTAACCATGTAGCAAGCAAGAAACAAGGAAGGAAGAAATCTTCAAGAGTTGAAGATCGCCTATGCTACATATGCCGAAAGAAGGGACATCAATGCAAGGATTGTCCCATAGGTAAATCTCCCACTCCTAGCTTGTCAATTACTTCTCATGTAACTAGACAACCCAAAATTGCAACTTGTGCTAGAAAGGTAATAAGTTTACCTAATGCTAACACAAAGGACTTTTGGGTTCCTAGATCTTTGTTGACTAACCGTGATGGACCCATCAAGCGATGGGTACCAAAATATACTTGACAAGCTTTGTAGGGAAAGGAGATGATATGGAGTCTTTGGGGGTGCTTGAGAGAGTTCATTCAATTCTTATCAACTCAAGCTATCAATCTTCAATAATCTATATCCATGATTGACCCAAAGTTATTCTTCAAATTACTATGTCTTAAATTCATATCATCTCGAGGAAGACATTTATGTTGTAGGAAATAAAAGAAGTATCATGTGTAAAAAAAAATCAAGGCCTACAACATGAAGGAAAGCCAAAGGATGGTAACACTTACCTTTTAAAGTGCAAGTATTTAAAATATCATTTCTTATGTGTCTTGTGTAGTCACATAGAAAAAATTGAAGCACTTCAAATGTCTTTAAATTGATATTATCATTCTTTGAAGAATTTCCTCTCATATGGTAGATTGCACATTCATCATTTCCATTCTATGGCAATCTACATGCTTTAATTTGTTGCAAGTATGTCATGGCATGTTCTTCCCCTAATTATCTTGTTATTGCCATGATTCTAGATATAGAGAGATGTTTCATGTTCTTAAAAGAATAAGGTGTCATGTAAGGAATTCAAATCCTTAGGACACTTGTAAAAGGAAAACTCTCTCTATAACTAGAATAGTGAGACTAATGATTTTTATCTAAGTAACCCAAGTAGTCTCACTTGTAGAGAATAAGTTTCTCTTTGGAAGCATGTAATCTAACATAAAAAGAAAAATCAATCCAATGATTTATGTTGATTTGCTCCTTGCCTATATTGGATTTGATTCCTTCACATTTATTGCTTTCCAAATCATGAATTAGATTTATTCCTATCTTAAGGATTATTCATGCTTGTTTTATGAGTTAAAATTGAGCATAACATCATCTGGATAATCTAGTTCATGCTATGAAGTTTCCATGCTTTTAGTAATATAGCTTTTCATTCCCTATCAAAATGATTACTAAATGGAAACTAGTGCTTGTGTTGGTACTAACATTTCTCTTGAGTTCAATTATAAAAATCTACAAGAAAGAAAGTGCACAAGCCTCATGGGTTGATCTTCACCCAAAGGAAGAAAGGTAAAAAGCAAAGGTATGAGAACTCATCTTATTAAGTTTGGTTCCCATCTCAATGGGTATTTAATCTAAATTATCATATTCTACCCGTGTGAGGAATAGATTCTTTATTGGACCAAAATTAACCAAGTATGCATTCAATATCATTTTCATAAATGCGCTTGTCCATTAGAATCTAATTCATGCCTTTGCTATATCCATTTTCATATTGATGCGCTTCTAAGTCATGATAATAAATTCAATATGAAGAAGTAAAATTTCTTTGTTTGATCAAAAATGATTAAAAAGGTGCTCATTCCTCTTTTTTCTAATAATATGCACTAACGTTAAGGAATTTACTTCATATCTACGTGACTCATGGATGATGAATTATGCTTATTTTCTATCTCAAAGAAATCATCCATCACTATATACTCCCTTGTATTACTAACATTCTTCTTGAGTATTTTCAATAAGTTTGAAAGGAAAAAGAAGCCACTGCAAAGGGAGGACTCTCAAATGAAAGAGGAAAACATCAAGAACAACACCACCTACTTCTACGAAACAATCAATGGTGTGGTTTGCCGTATATATTTTCAATTGATATCTTGATATGCACTAAGTTAAAAGGGGAATTCATGATACATTTATGCAACTTGTGATCCATTTGATATATGCTAACAATAACTTGAAAAAGATCACTAGTTGTAGAACTCTCTTGTGCAAAATATTTTCATATATTGTCATTAAGTATAGGTCTTCAGCACTTAAGACTAAGGACAAGCACAATGAAGAGAGCGTCCCTATGTAAAGGTACATAAAGGTAAAACTATCTCCTTTCATTTAAACGTGTACCTAAATCTTCATTTTCTATACATTCCTTGCATACCTTGTATAAAAGGAAGAGAAAGCATGTCCATTTATTATCCCTGCTTCATACCTAGTTTAATTTCCCAAAATTCATTCCTGCTTAGTGCATCTCTGGTAAAACTAGATGAAGTACTTTTATTGTCAAAGAGCTTAAAGCTTAACCTTGTAACGAGGATAAGCTGCCTTTGTTTCAAAGGTGGATGGTCCTTAAGTCTCTTTGAAATCTTTAAGGGAAAATGCTTAAATGGTTTACAACATGCTTTCGTAAGTGCATAAATTGTCATGAGCGTCACACTTATACTATGACACAATGCACTTCACAATCTGTATGATATAGATATGTTCTCATTAACCTAATTATGTGCAATTGGCATTTAAGGCCAAAATATGTGTTCCTCTCCATGCACATACTTAGGGGGAGCAATCTATGTTATATAGAACTATGATCATGCTTAATTTAATATATCCTCTTGATCATATCTCTTTTATATGTCTATGACTAATGTATGTTCAAGTGTTTTTCAAACCAAGTCATAGGTATATTGAAAGGGAATTGGAGTCTTCGGCGAAGACAAAAGCTTCCACTCCACTCTACTACTCATCCTTCGTCGTCGCTCCGCTTCGCTCACTCCAACTTTGGTATAACCTTCACTCATTTATTCATGACCAAAGAGGGAGAAAGTACTTAAAGGGCCTATATCTCATTCCAAGTATCCGTTTTTGGCGATTCATGCCAAAGGGGGAGAAAGTATTGGCCCAAAGCAAAAGGACCGCACCACCAAACTAATTTTAAAATTGATGATTTTCAATTGGTAAATTTCAAAATTGGTATCTCTTTGTGTTCTAAAGGGGGAGCAAGTAGGATTTTTAAAAAAAACTTAATATCTTAAAACCCTCTTGAACACTAAGAGGAGACTTTATTTGAGGAGGAGTTTTGTTTAGTCAAAGGAAAAGCATTTGGAACAAAGGAAGAAAATTTCAAAACTTGAAAATGCTTTGCAAAATCTTATTCCTTTACCTTTGACTATCTTGCAAAAGGACTTTGAAAAGAATTTACAAAAGAGTTTGCAAAAACAAAACTTGTGGTGCAAGCGTGGTCCAATATGTTAAAAATAAAGAAACAATCCATGCATATCTAGTAAGTATTTATATTGGCTCAATTCCAAGCAACCTTTGCACTCACATTATGCAAACTAGTTCAATTATGCACTTCTATATTTGCTTTGGTTTGTGTTGGCATCAATCACCAAAAAGGGGGAGATTGAAAGGGAATTAGGCTTACACCTAGTTCCTAAATAATTTTGGTGGTTGAATTGCCCAACACAAATAATTGGACTAACTAGTTTGCTCTAGTGTATAAGTTATACAGGTGCCAAAGGTTCACACTTAGCCAATAAAAAGACCAAGTTTTGGATTCAACAAAGGAGCAACGAGGCAACCGAGGGCACCTCTGGCTGGAGGCACCGGACTGTCCGGTGTGCACCGGACAGTGTCCGGTGCGACCAGAGCACTCCAACTCAAACTCTTCGCCCTCGGGATTTCTCGGAAGCCGGCGCGCTATAATTCACCGGACTGTCCGGTGTGCACCGGACATGTCCGGTGCTCCAAGGAAGCGCGGTCTCCGGAACTCGCCAGCCTCGGGTTCGCGCGGCAGCCGCTCCGCTAAAATTCACCGGACTGTCCGGTGTGCACCGGACTGTCCGGTGTACCAGCGGGGCAACGGCTACTTCGGCGCCAACGGTCGACTCTGACAATAAAAGTACACGCGGCAGAGGCAGAGCAGAGGATCAGAGAGGCACCGGACTGTCCGGTGTGCACCGGACTGTCCGGTGCCGCATGAGGACAAAGCCTCCAACGGTCGACCAGCTCCATCCCCAACGGCTATTTGGTGACGTGGCTGTCGCACCGGACATGTCCGGTGTGCACCGGACTGTCCGGTGCGCCATCGAACAGACAGCCTTTTCCAACGGCTAGATTTTGGTTGGTGGCTATAAATACCACCCCAACCGGCCACTTCAAGGCGTGGGAGCCCAAGCAACATTCCAAGTCATTTAGTTGACATACTCAAGCCCTCCCAACCACATATATTCATTGATCCATCCTATACACAAGATTTAGACCACTACATACAACACAAGTGCCACAAGATAGAGAGCAAGCAAAAGAGTGCTACTCATTTGAGTTTAGCATTAGTGCCTTGTGAGATTCATTGAGAGATAGTGTGTGCTTCATCTTGGTGTTCATTTGCGCGTGGAGTTGTGACTCCCATTCAAACTTCCTCCAAAGTTTTGGAGGCTTGTAAAAGCTAGCAAGAGACACCAAAGATTGTGGTGATCCTTGTGGGATCAAGAGTGATCCTTGAGAAGAAGAAGAGCTCGCCGATCCTTGTGTGATCGGGGGAGAGAGGGAAAGGGTTGAAAAAGACCCGTCCTTAAGTGGACTCCTCAACGGGGACTAGGCCTTCGAGGGCCGAACCTCGGTAAAACAAATCACCCGTGTCCATTGTGTTTTTGCTTGTGATTTGTTTGTTTCCCTTGCTCTAAGTTTTTCTTGCACCTTTATTTGCTAATATCATTTGGTGTTGCTTCAAGTTAAATTCCCATTTAGTGAAGCAACACGTTGCAAGAAAGAACTTGTCCTAGTGCTCTTCTCATCTAAGGCTTCTTGCTTTGTTATTCCATAACTTACTAGTTGTATTGATTTATCACTTCCGCATTATTTAGCAATACTCTTTTCAAGCAAGAACTTAGTTTCTATTCTCCGATATTTGTATATCTTGTTCTAACCACTAATCAAGGGATCTAGTTGGGGGATAAAGTTTTAATTTTCAGGTTTCGCCTATTCACCCCCCCCCCTCTAGGCGACTTTCAATATGAACATACAAAATATATTTTATATTTTTTCACAGGAAGTTACAATTGATCCGAGGTTGCTACCTAAAGTTGGTATGACATTCAGTGGTGTGGATGAAGCATATAAATTTTATAGTAGGTATGCATATGAAGTTGGATTTCCATTGAAAAAGTATAGGAAACGGAAAAATTGTAAGTGGTTGAATTGCTCGATGGAAGGCAAGAGTGCAATAAGGGGAATATCAAACCCAAAGGTACGTAGTACCAGCTCGAAGCGGACACAATGCAAGGCCGGTATGAAACTTAAAAAAAATATGATGATGCAAAAGAGACAGTTATATCAGTGTGTATTGATCTGTTGCACTTGGATCATAATCATGAATTTTTTAAGAAGGATACCGAAAAGAATCAATTACAATGCAACAAGACGCATGATCCTGAATACATGGAGTTCATAAGTTCAATGCAAGAGAGCCGAATCCCGCAACATTGTATTATGGATTATGTATCAGAAATGCACGGTGGTCCTGAGAGTGTGCCTGTAACAGCATAGGACATGTATAACCTATAAGTTTATAATATGTTTAGATTGATATTTAGAAATGGCATTTGCTAAATGTTGGTTTCGCGTAATGCTAAATTTTGACAATAATTTCAGGAAAAAGGCAAAGCAACGAGAAAGAAATGCAAATGATGTGGCAAAGCTACTATCCTTTTTTGCATCATGCAAAAAGGATAATCCACAATTTTTCTCTGACTTCCAATTGGATAAAGAAGGAAAGATTTTGAGCATATTTTGGTCACATGCAAGCCAGCAAGGGGATTACATGGATTTTGGTGATGCAGTTACATTTGACACAACACATAAGACTAATCTGTATGAAAAACCACTAGGTATGTTTGTTGATTCAAATCACCACCTCCATTGCACTATATTTTCTTTCACATTGTTGGGGGATGAAACTGTTGATACATTTGAATGGGTATTCAACGCCTTCAAAACATGCATGGGAACCGAAGGGCCACGAGTGATGCTGACAGGTACGACTGATAATAATGAATTAAATGTATATACATAAAATATGGCTTAAATTTGATATTATTTTCTTTATAACATGGAATAAGATTCGTAGAATTTTGTCATATATGATTGCAGATCAAGATCCTGCAATGCCAGTAGCCCTCGAGAGGGTTTTCCCACGCACAATACATCGTTTATGTCTATGGCATGTGCAAAATAGGTATATGCCTTATCTAAACGAGTTGTATGCAAGATTTGAGGAAATGGACTTTAAGACACGGTTTCAATCTATAATACATCATCCTTTGACTGAGTTGGAGTTTGAGACTGCATGGTCAATGCTACTTGAAGATTTCCTTCTGCACGATAACATTACTCTCAATAAGCTATATGGAATACGTAAGGATTGGGTGCCTGCTTTTTTCAAGAATCATTATTATGGTCTAATGTTGTCTACACAGCGTAGCGAAAGCATGAACAGGCTTGTCAAAAGTGCACATGTCGATGCAAACACTCCGCTTCATCAATTCGCTAAGCAAATGATGAAGCTTCTACACAATAGAAAGATGAAAGAGTCAAAGGAAGCAATGGGAAGCATGGTGAGGATAAATTGTTATGTTGTATATTTATACCTTAATATAAGTGTAAACTAATTTGCATTATATATGCCACAGGGTCAAAAGGAAACGAACACGCTATACATGTTTGAGATAAGGGTTGCAAGAGCATACACAAGGGCTGTGATGAATAAATTCCAGGAATCTTTGAAATATGCAACCGCATTCAAGATAATGCACGACGAAGAAGGGGGTGCAAATGATTGGGTAGTGCAACATACAAGTAGATCGAATAAAATTGTGTGGGGACAACACCAATTCAAAGTGACAGCTGATGAAGATGCAGGAAAGTATACTTGTGAATGCAAACATTGGGAACATACAGGTATGGAGTACTAAATAGTAAATATATACATTGAAAACATATATACAAAGTCTTATGATCGTTATTGTTTTATAGGACTATCTTGTGTACATGTACTACGCGCGTTTATGCATCTTCAGATTGAACGGATACCGAAGGAATATATTTTACAAAGATACACCTACTCTGCAAGGCAAGATGTTCTGTTTTCAAGAGATGATAGGAATTTGAACGGGAATGATGGAGAAACAAAGTCATATAGACAGAAGATGTTGCTAAAAAAAGGCAATGAAAGTAGTGCATCATGCTAGTTTATCCAAAGCAGGAAATGATAGAGCCCTAACAGTAATGGATGAGCTTCTCGAGGTACTTTCGCGTTTGGAGACAGATATAGAAGTTGAGGAGACTTGTGGAACTAGTGGAGGAGATGGTATACAGGTATGTAGTGTTTTAATATGTATTTTGTAACATATTATTCATCATATTATATTGATGAGGTGTGAAACAATAAAATCTCAGGACGATGATGAAGACAATAGAGACAACAAAAAGGATGGTGAATTTGATGAAAGGAATAACAAGGTTTTGATCATATTGTTGTGAATGTTTATTTGTAAATGATGTATACTGAGCTTTCAACCAAATTTTCAGGAAATTCAAGACGTATCTAATATACTTGAATGGGGTGTGGACAATGTTCAAATACCTATACCGATACGTCCATTAGAAGATGTAATATCTTTAACAACTATATTGATTTGCATTTATACATATAAATGATTTATAGGTTTGAGTTATTGGGTTATGATTGAGCTTAAAAATGTGTTGTCAGTTACAGGTTAATTTGCAGGATCACGCAAATATGAATGATAGTGGTGACAATGAACAAAATGATCATGCCAGAAAGGTAATAATGGTATTATACTGTATGTTGGACTGCATAATATTATATGCTTAGAAATATTTACTTTTGAATTGCAGAAACTGGATTTTGCAGTCGATGGGATAAGCTTGGCAAGACCAAATAACTCAAAACCCAAAGGAAGAACAATAAAGGGGAGTGAACAAAAGGTTATTAAATTGGGAGCAAAGGGTACAAAGAAAATGACCAGGAAATGTCAGAAGTGTGGAATTGCTGATGGTCACAACAGTAGGACATGTTTGTCAATGGAAGAAAATAGACTAAGGTTGGCTAGCCTTGCTGGACGTAAGAGAGGACGACCTCCTGGATCTAGGAACAAGGGTGGCAGTAAAGCTCCTGATTGGAATGAGACAACAACATCAAAAAAGCACGCAATTGATTTCGATAGTAGTGAGTCAGACAGTGATTAGTCTGTTGTATGAGATAAGATTAATTTGTTTTTTGCAATAAACCTTGCATGATTGACAAATGATTTATATAGAGGTTGCTATTGAAATCTAATAAATATAACGTATACTGCTTAATAATGTTGCATAATTGGAAGTAGAAAACATTGTAGATAACTTGTATGATGATCGTATAATTTGTAAACTATATGACCGGTAATTAGTCTGTTGATATCGACAGCAGTGAGTCAGGCAGCGAGTAGTCTGTTGTATGTGATACGAATAATCTAAGCTATACGGTTGTTGAAAGCTAATAAATATAGCGTATATTGCTTAATAATATTGCATAATTTGAAGTAGGAAACATCGTATATAACCTGTATGATAATCGTATATGAACTGATAGTAATATTAAGAAATGAGGTATTCATATAAGATCTTCATAGCATATAAAAAGATCATATTTAAGCCCACAGAATTGAAAACACCTGATGTTCACATCTTCGCAGCATAACCATAAGTATCCAACCAACTAGTGTTCGCAGAAAGAACCTGTGTAACACCCCTAAGACAAGGTAGCATACCAAATGTTCTAAAACAGCACATATAAGGAAGCTTCCTAACATTGTTAATTAACAATAATGGCCAAAATACCACAGTACGATACATTACCCACACCATTGCTTAGTTCTGACACATGGTTAACTAATTGCGCGCAAACATAAATCTCTGGATATCTAATGGAAGTGGCAGCACCTTGTTCATGCGATGGAATGTGAGATGATGAAGGGCATGAGCACGTAGGTCTCTGGAATTGTCCTGCAATAAAAGCATAGCATGCATTAGACACTTATATAGCTAACATGTACAATGATGGAAACCGTATTATAAAAAGAGTTAGCACAATCACTTACTGGTTGATTGAAAGAAGTTATGACACCTGCATTGTGATCATAAAACTTCATGTAACTCATTACAAAAAAGCCACAGTCATTTGACCCTGTTCTCATTGTTGGGCAATTAGATGGCATATCCATTGGAAAATTACCAAACTTAGGAAAGGCTGCATTGGGGCAAACATGTTGTAACGCTTTGCTCAGCCTACTCATTATAACCCTAGCCCATGGGAATTTCCTTCCACCTAAATAGATTGGGTCATAATGGTAGTCCTTCAATTCGGTGCCACCAAGTTCTATACCATACGGATTCGAATCTAAAATGTGTATACACCGATGGTGTAGATTGATCACATACAGTGTCCAATGTCCCCTACTAAGCATAGGTACCAATATCTGTTGATGAGAAAAGTAAATATAGGTTACATGTTGTTGTTACAATGTCATGATAATTAAAAGGTACAGTTAATATGCTAATGAACCTGGGAACAAAATTTTAATGAGACTTACCGACTTGCATTTATCCAGATTTACCAAAGGAGGCAATGTGTTGTGCTGTAACACCCGGATTTTAGGGGTCCAAAACCCGGGCGTAAACATAATCACCAGGTGTGCTGGGACCAAGTCTCACACATATGATGAATCATGGCACAGGATCGAATGTCACATCTTTATATATAACAGGAGTTCTATACAAAATAAATAATTACATTATAAGGAGACAACGGTCCAGCAACCCAAAGTTGACTGGGAGACGACGACCTAGACCTCTCACGAACTCATCGCAGCATCCTCCATGAGCATCATCCTGCGGTACCTGTTCTTGACCTGTGGGGTGTGTGAGACAGCAAGAGTGAGCTCACATACGTTCATCGCTCAACAAGTTGTGGGGAATAATGTGCATGAACTCGCCAAAGGTGGGAGCTCACGTGAAGTGTAAGGCTTACCAAAGAGGATGGTTAGAGCTGAGCATTGCTTTTAATGTTGGTCAAAATTTTATTAGCAATTACTAAGTATAAGTAAATACCAAACCCAATTAAGTAATAGAACAAAAGTAACAACATCACCTGCGATGCAATGCATATGACAAATTGAATTTAAGTTCCATAGATTAATCATGTGAGTGTCCGAGCTGCTCTTGACCGTGAGCACGGCTAGTATACCAGTTTTACACTCTGCAGAGGTTGCGCATCTTTACCCACAAGTCATGTTACCCATCTGCCAAGAGACGGCCAATCCCATACACCTCTACCGAGGAGGCGAGGCAGGGTAACATTACGAGGCCTTTACAAAGTTCCACTAGCTTCAGAAAACCCGCTACAGTTTATAGGAAGTTCCAGTGCAGGAATCCCTTGCAGGACCGCCATCGCAGCAAAATCCTCCCGAGGGCCTCCATACACTGACCACTCCCCTACTGCCCTTGCCCCTTTCGGGTAAGGTAGTCTTCCACTAGCTTTCCTAATTAATCAGCCAAGGGCGTCCCATTCCACCCTTGTGGTAGCACTGTTTTCCCGGGTGGTTCTCCATGTTCCAATTAACATAATGATCTTATCATGAACAATAAATGACAACTGATAACAAAAGTATAATCATGAATAGTGTAATCTTCATACCCAAAACCTCATTTAGCACTAGCAAGTACTACCCAGAAAGTTCAGTGGTAAACAAGGTATAAAGATAGACAAACTAGGGTAACCTATTGGGTCCCATCAAAATTAACCTATGCAGATCATTATGATTAATTAGAACATGAGTAGGTGAAAAGAAGTGATCAAGGGCACAACTTGCCTGGGACTTGAGATTCCGGGTACCAGGATGATCTTCAGATTCTCGTGACCTCACTGCTAGTCGTAGCAATACAAACATACATGGTATAGGCAAAATTAACATTACACCAAACATAAGAACAAACTGCGTAATAATAATCTACGCGAAGCTACGAGATCGTTGGCTCGAGAATCACTACAATCGGAGTTACGATTATAAAGTTATGGTTTTCTGAAGATCCACGTGGTTAAATATAGAATAGACTAAGTGCAAAATTTTAACCTATATTTCATGACAAAACAAAGTTTCTTGACAAAACAAAGTTACTAGATGATAAACCATATTAATGTGAGACTAATGCAACTAGAATGGATCAATTTAAAGTTAAAACGAATAAGTTATGAATAAAACAATATTTTTAGGCGCAATAAATCTAATAGATGTGATCTTTAGGTATTGCATTTAAACTAAGCAGGTATTAAATTAAAATATTTGAGTTGGTATTAATCATTAACAATTATTTATAAAATGCATAGGTTAGAACTATAAATTAGATTAACTAGATTATCTAGCTAATTAACATTAATTAAACAAGCAATTAATTAATTATTAATTAATTAATTAAACCATGTGGCATAATTAAAATAATGTTATTACTACGTATACAAAAATAATATGAATCTAACATAACTTGAGCAGATTGAAACAAATTATTTGACCTATAAGATATCGCATTTTTAATAAATTAGTAGGTTTGCACAGAAATAGGTGATATGACACAATCTGATTGGTTAATTAAGTTTGTTAAAGGTGGGAAAGGTTTGTTTACAAATGCATGACCTCGCTGTTGCCAACTTATTATGATTGTACCTACTATTAAATTCGTGCTGATTGACAGACTTGTATGTAAAAAGGCCTATGTTAGTGATGGTTATTTATTAGATGGGAAGCGTCAAACCTATTACGCGGGAAAGACCCCACGTTGGCCGACGATGCACCTTGATTCATGGACGGTTACAGTCCATTGTTCCACTCCAGCTCTACGATGGCGCTCGACTTCTGCTGGCTTCATCGGGATGCCCACAACGCTCTCCTAGATTAGGCATGATAGCCTGATTTGAGGCACCCCGGGTCGCGTTATATAGGGCAGAGGGGGTATGGCGGAACCTGATCGACAGCACAGCTGGTAATGCAAGAGATCCCAACGGTAGTTTCCGATTTATACGGTTCATAGTGGGAGAAGGAAAGATAGGCTTCCACGCTATTGGGTCAGGCTGGCAGCAACACACATCACGTGCGGCAAGCTTTATATTTTGTTGTTTGACCGTCATGTTCGGCAAGTGGTTTTCTTTATTATATTCTCTTTTGCTACTTCGACTGGAGAAAAAGAAAAACGAAACAAGAGCGTGGGCTAGCTCTATGTATTATGATGTGCTGACCACGAAGCTCTCTTCACTCTTTTTTTTTATTTCTATTTTGTATTTTGTATTTTATTTTAGTTCAAACATCTAAATTCAAATCTGGTTTTGGTCACAAATTCATATGCACATTCAAAGAACTCAGCATGAGATGCAGGTCACATTTATTTTGTATGTTAATTATTTATTTAAGCAAATGCTTCAAAATATATAGTACAGACACAAATATGTATTTTAAGAATTAATTCCTCGTATAGTGTAATGAGAAGTCAATTCCAATATTCAATGTTCATTACTCATTTATTTTACTAGAAAATAAGCTCTAATATATAATTTCTACCTCGAGAAACTTTTAATTAATAATTTTAAAAGAATGTTTCTAAATTTATAATCCATCAATTTAAACAATAGAGGAGTTTATGTTGTCTCTTTTCAGTTACAAAGTCGAATTCTAGTCTCCAAGTTTTAAATCTAAACTTTGAACTACCAATTTTTTTAATATATCTAGTTATTTATTTTTAGGTAGATATAACCCTTTAGAATATACTTTAGTTTGATTTTTTTTTTAAAAAATATTAAAACTAAAATCAGGATTTTAGGGCGTTACAAATTCTACCCCCCTTAACAGAAATCTCGTCCTCGAGATTTGTAAGAAAAAGGGATGCAAAAGGATTGGTTTGTAATTAGGCTTTCAGTTTCTAATTGGTTCCAAAATCAAGATTTTTTTTAAGGCATGGATATATATATGTATAGCCATCCAATGTGTAAAAAAAATGTCTTTAAAGCATGGATAAGCTTGGGTAGGACATTGTAGGATAAGGGAAGACTCCATCCAAGATTGTGGATCTTGATTCTGCTAGCGATTCAACTTGATCTTTGAAGTCTTGAGTTGATGCTCATCCTTCCTTGATGAAGTTGATCATCTTCTTCGGTCTTGTCTCACTGATTAGGAGTTAGTGTATATTATTGGGCTGGGGAATATGGTTAATATAGGTATGGATGAGATAGACTACATGATGTAGGTCAAAAGTTTGTTTGATGTTAGGTGGGGATAGGCAGGTCATGCAATCCATCAAGACTCTATTGGTTGGGTTGGTCTATCATTCTTTATTTAGTGCAGGGTGAACTAAGTTAAGACCTGTTCTATAGGAGTAGAGTCTAATCTATTTCATCAGTATTATCTAACATGTTTGATAAGTCACTCTAGATTAGATCAGACCTAGGTTAGATTGGTGTGACTAGTTTGACTAGATATGATCTATTTAATTTTGCATTAGATCATGGTTGTTAAACTAGGGTGGATAAGTATGCTTATTAGGATAAGATGAAATAGAATCTTTTGAGATTAGTTAGATCTATTAAGATGAGATAAGATCTTTTTAAGATAAGATGAATCTATTAAGATAAGAGAGAATCTTATTAAGATAAGATGAATTGGTTAGAATGAGATCTTTTAGGATATGATAAATCTCTTAGGCTAGATATATTCCAATGGGAATAATCTAGGTTGTCTAGTTATTTTATAAATATATTTTATACCTATGTGTAGAGGGTTCAATAGCTATATGCAAGATGGAATTAGTTGTGTAACCTGTTTTGTAGGTCAAGTTTGTTGGATAGGGTCGAGTTGATCTAAGATCTCAAACTTATTTATAGAAGCAGGGTCTAATGTATTCCACCAGGATTGACTATCTTGCTAGGTAACTCATTTTAGATTGGATCATAATAGGTTAGATGAAGTCTAGATTAGATTGATATCACCAGTTTAGACAAAAACAATATCTAATTACTTTAGATTAGATCATGGTTGTTACTAGTGTGGGGTAAATATGCTTATTAGGGCAAGATGAATTCATAAGGATAAGGTATAATCTTTTGAGGTAAATTAGATCTATTAGGATAACAAAATCTTTTCAAGATAAGATGAATTTATTAAAGCAAGAAGAATCTTTTAAGATGAGGTGGATCTAGTAAGATAAGAGAGAATCTTATAAGATATGATGAATCTATTAAAATATGGGAGAGTTTTTTTTTAAGATTAGAGGGATCTCTATGAGATAGATACATTTTAATGGAGGATAATCTAAGTGGCTTAGTTTTCTTATGAATTCTATTTAAGCCTATGCAGACGTAATTGTGGACATTACTCCACAACCCATCACACTCAAACAAAGATCCAAATCAGACAGATATCATAAGAACAAACATTCAAATACATAGACACTTATAAGAATAGTTTTGTTTTTGTTCCTAGGATTAGGTCTCCTATTCCTAAAGGTCACTTTAGGCATAAGATTTCAAAGTGTGAAATCCACTTTTGTCTTTAGAGTGAAAAGGTAAGAGTAATTAGAGTAAAGCGGAAATAGATGAGAAAAGATTAAGGGAAGTTTAGAAAAGAATCAGAGTAGTAAAGGTAAGTAGACAATGGTTGTCCAGTTTTATCTAGGTTTCGTCCTACAGTCAACATTCCTCTGATACCACTTCTGTAACACCCGGATTTTAGGGGTCCAAAACCCGGGCGTAAACATAATCACCAGGTGTGCTGGGACCAAGTCTCACACATATGATGAATCATGGCACAGGATCGAATGTCACATCTTTATATATAACAGGAGTTCTATACAAAATAAATAATTACATTATAAGGAGACAACGGTCCAGCAACCCAAAGTTGACTGGGAGACGACGACCTAGACCTCTCACGAACTCATCGCAGCATCCTCCATGAGCATCATCCTGCGGTACCTGTTCTTGACCTGTGGGGTGTGTGAGACAGCAAGAGTGAGCTCACATACGTTCATCGCTCAACAAGTTGTGGGGAATAATGTGCATGAACTCGCCAAAGGTGGGAGCTCACGTGAAGTGTAAGGCTTACCAAAGAGGATGGTTAGAGCTGAGCATTGCTTTTAATGTTGGTCAAAATTTTATTAGCAATTACTAAGTATAAGTAAATACCAAACCCAATTAAGTAATAGAACAAAAGTAACAACATCACCTGCGATGCAATGCATATGACAAATTGAATTTAAGTTCCATAGATTAATCATGTGAGTGTCCGAGCTGCTCTTGACCGTGAGCACGGCTAGTATACCAGTTTTACACTCTGCAGAGGTTGCGCATCTTTACCCACAAGTCATGTTACCCATCTGCCAAGAGACGGCCAATCCCATACACCTCTACCGAGGAGGCGAGGCAGGGTAACATTACGAGACCTTTACAAAGTTCCACTAGCTTCAGAAAACCCGCTACAGTTTATAGGAAGTTCCAGTGCAGGAATCCCTTGCAGGACCGCCATCGCAGCAAAATCCTCCCGAGGGCCTCCCTACACTGACCACTCCCCTACTGCCCTTGCCCCTTTCGGGTAAGGTAGTCTTCCACTAGCTTTCCTAATTAATCAGCCAAGGGCGTCCCATTCCACCCTTGTGGTAGCACTGTTTTCCCGGGTGGTTCTCCATGTTCCAATTAACATAATGATCTTATCATGAACAATAAATGACAACTGATAACAAAAGTATAATCATGAATAGTGTAATCTTCATACCTAAAACCTCATTTAGCACTAGCAAGTACTACCCAGAAAGTTCAGTGGTAAACAAGGTATAAAGATAGACAAACTAGGGTAACCTATTGGGTCCCATCAAAATTAACCTATGCAGATCATTATGATTAATTAGAACATGAGTAGGTGAAAAGAAGTGATCAAGGGCACAACTTGCCTGGGACTTGAGATTCCGGGTACCAGGATGATCTTCAGATTCTCGTGACCTCACTGCTAGTCGTAGCAATACAAACATACATGGTATAGGCAAAATTAACATTACACCAAACATAAGAACAAACTGCGTAATAATAATCTACGCGAAGCTACGAGATCGTTGGCTCGAGAATCACTACAATCGGAGTTACGATTATAAAGTTATGGTTTTCTGAAGATCCACGTGGTTAAATATAGAATAGACTAAGTGCAAAATTTTAACCTATATTTCATGACAAAACAAAGTTTCTTGACAAAACAAAGTTACTAGATGATAAACCATATTAATGTGAGACTAATGCAACTAGAATGGATCAATTTAAAGTTAAAACGAATAAGTTATGAATAAAACAATATTTTTAGGCGCAATAAATCTAATAGATGTGATCTTTAGGTATTGCATTTAAACTAAGCAGGTATTAAATTAAAATATTTGAGTTGGTATTAATCATTAACAATTATTTATAAAATGCATAGGTTAGAACTATAAATTAGATTAACTAGATTATCTAGCTAATTAACATTAATTAAACAAGCAATTAATTAATTATTAATTAATTAATTAAACCATGTGACATAATTAAAATAATGTTATTACTACGTATACAAAAATAATATGAATCTAACATAACTTGAGCAGATTGAAACAAATTATTTGACCTATAAGATATCGCATTTTTAATAAATTAGTAGGTTTGCACAGAAATAGGTGATATGACACAATCTGATTGGTTAATTAAGTTTGTTAAAGGTGGGAAAGATTTGTTTACAAATGCATGACCTCGCTGTTGCCAACTTATTATGATTGTACCTACTATTAAATTCGTGCTGATTGACAGACTTGTATGTAAAAAGGCCTATGTTAGTGATGGTTATTTATTAGATGGGAAGCGTCAAACCTATTACGCGGGAAAGACCCCACGTTGGCCGACGATGCACCTTGATTCATGGACGGTTGCAGTCCATTGTTCCACTCCAGCTCTACGATGGCGCTCGACTTCTGCTGGCTTCATCGGGATGCCCACAACGCTCTCCTAGATTAGGCATGATAGCCTGATTTGAGGCACCCCGGGTCGCGTTATATAGGGCAGAGGGGGTATGGCGGAACCTGATCGACAGCACAGCTGGTAATGCAAGAGATCCCAACGGTAGTTTCCGATTTATACGGTTCATAGTGGGAGAAGGAAAGATAGGCTTCCACGCTATTGGGTCAGGCTGGCAGCAACACACATCACGTGCGGCAAGCTTTATATTTTGTTGTTTGACCGTCATGTTCGGCAAGTGGTTTTCTTTATTATATTCTCTTTTGCTACTTCGACTGGAGAAAAAGAAAAACGAAACAAGAGCGTGGGCTAGCTCTATGTATTATGATGTGCTGACCACGAAGCTCTCTTCACTCTTTTTTTTTATTTCTATTTTGTATTTTGTATTTTATTTTAGTTCAAACATCTAAATTCAAATCTGGTTTTGGTCACAAATTCATATGCACATTCAAAGAACTCAGCATGAGATGCAGGTCACATTTATTTTGTATGTTAATTATTTATTTAAGCAAATGCTTCAAAATATATAGTACAGACACAAATATGTATTTTAAGAATTAATTCCTCGTATAGTGTAATGAGAAGTCAATTCCAATATTCAATGTTCATTACTCATTTATTTTACTAGAAAATAAGCTCTAATATATAATTTCTACCTCGAGAAACTTTTAATTAATAATTTTAAAAGAATGTTTCTAAATTTATAATCCATCAATTTAAACAATAGAGGAGTTTATGTTGTCTCTTTTCAGTTACAAAGTCGAATTCTAGTCTCCAAGTTTTAAATCTAAACTTTGAACTACCAATTTTTTTAATATATCTAGTTATTTATTTTTAGGTAGATATAACCCTTTAGAATATACTTTAGTTTGATTTTTTTTTTAAAAAAATATTAAAACTAAAATCAGGATTTTAGGGCGTTACATGTGCAAGCAATTCTGTAACACATTTTGATCAAACGGCTGAGGATTCTTGCTGTGACGTTCCTGCTCTTCAAAATTTAACAGAGCCTGAAAAACCAAAAATAGAGTGTGTAAGTGTATTATGTGTATAGTTACAATAACTGTGAAGAAGAACCTACCCCAACATTGACATCAAGTACTAATCTGTTAGATGTCATAGTTCGACGATGATTTTTGGAATCATCACGAACACACTCAATGAAACACTGCATGAAGACATTCTCAAGACATTTGCCCTTCGCGAAAGATTCCTAAATATCGATACAGTTTGCACTGTATTCACCGTAATCTATGACAACCCTGTATGATGAACATAGTTATATATTCATATTGCATAAATGAACCAAACTTATAAATACGGTATTCGTAATTTGGGTAACATGTACCTGCTTTGGTTAATGTCCTTGGAACAAATTAAATCCCACAGAGAACGAGCGCACTCGTGCTCTGTAAGGGGTGGATCAGATCCAGAGTTTGTTGTCCCTTTAAGTGTATCATCCTGAAATGCAACATGGTTGTAAGTGGTTGAACATTAAAAAAATCAGTTTAATGGCATAAAATGCATTATGTAATATGTATGTTATTATACTGACATGAGGAGTTGGGGTCTAGTCAAAAACTGGCCCACTATCATTGTATTCCATTTCCTCTGTTGCCATTTCACCTCTCTACACAAAGGTATATAATTAGTATAATTGTGTAGTATGTATAGTAAAATGGAATTATAACATGAGACATGAACTGCTAACAACCATTATTTTTGCGGTGTCATGTCAAATTTCGGCAAGCGGGTGCAAGCTGGTGTGGTTTGAGGTGTGATATTTGTGTTCCTCAAAATGATGTTTCGAACATCAAAACAGAAATCCTGTTGACAAAAAATTGTGCTTCATATACTGCTAAAAAGTAATATGCAAACAATGTACGTATGATGAGTAAAAATGGTATTGGAGTTGGATATATTACCTGTTGATCTGTAACTGAAAGTCGCCTAGAGGGGGGGTGAATAGGCGAAACCTGAAAATTAAAACTTTATCCCCCAACTAGATCCCTTGATTAGTGGTTAGAACAAGATATACAAATATAGGAGTATACAAACTGAGATCTTGCTTGAAAAGAATATTGCTAAATAATGCGGGAGTGATAAATCAAATAAGTTATAGAATAACAAAGCAAGAAGTCTTAGATGAGAAGAGCACTAGGACAAGTTCTTTCTTGCAACGTGTTGCTTCACTAAATGGGAATTTAACTTGAAGCAACACCAAATGATATTAGCAAATAAAGGTGTAAGAAAACTTAGAGCAAGGGAAAACAAACAAATCACAAGCAATAAACACAATGGACACGGGTGATTTGTTTTACCGAGGTTCGGCCCTCGAAGGCCTAGTCCCCGTTGAGGAGTCCACTTAAGGACGGGTCTTTCTCAACCCTTTCCCTCTCTCCCCCGATCACACAAGGATCGGCGAGCTCTTCTTCTTCTCAAGGATCACTCTCGATCCCGCAAGGACCACCACACAATTTGGTGTCTCTTGCTAGCTTTTACAAGCCTCCAAAACTTTGGAGGAAGTTCAATGGGAGTCAAAACTCCACGCACAAATGAACACAAAGATGAAGCACACACTATCTCTCGATGAAACTCACAAGGCACTAGTGCTAAACTCAAATGAGTAGCTCTCTTTTGCTTGCTCTCTATTTTGTGGCACTTGTGTTGGTTGTAGTGGTCTAAATCTTGTGTATAGGATGGATCAATGAATATATGTGGTTGGGAGGGCTTGAGTATGTCAACTAGATGACTTGGAATGTTGCTTGGGCTCCCACACCTTGAAGTGGCCGGTTGGGGTGGTATTTATAGCCACCAACCAAAATCTAGCCGTTGGTGAAGGCTGTCTGTCGTATGGTGCACCGGACAGTCCGGTGCACACCGGACATGTCCGGTGCGACAGCCACGTTACCCGACCGTTAGGGTTCTGACCGTTGGAGCTCTGACTGCTGGGCCCGCCTGGATGTCCGGTGGAGCACCGGACATGTACTGTAGAGTGTCCGGTGTGCCATGACGCGCGTGCCTGACTTCTGCGCGCTCTGGCGCGCATTTAATGCGCCTGCAGGTGACCGTTGGCGCCGAAGTAGCCGTTGCCCCGCTGTCACACCGGACAGTCCGGTGTACACCGGACATGTCCGGTGAATTATAGCGGAGCAGCCTTTGCGAATTCCCGAGACTGGCGAGTTCCTGAGCCGCGTCTCAAATGAGCACCGGACACTGTCCGGTGTACACCGGACAGTCCGGTGAATTTTAGTGCGCTGGCTCTGGAAATTTCCCGAGGGTGACGAGTTTGAGCTGAAGTCCTCTGGTGCACCGGACGCTGTCCGGTGGCACACCGGACAGTCCAGTGCGCCAGACCAGAGGAGCCTTTGGTTGCTCCTTTGCCCTTTTGTTGAACCCAACACATGGTCATTTTATTGGCTAAGTGTGAACCTTTTGCACCTGTATAACTTATACACTAGAGCAAACTAGTTAGTCCAATATTTGTGTTGGGCAATTCAACCACCAAAATTATTTAGGGACTAGGTGTAAGCCTAATTCCCTTTCAGTAACCACATCCGATTTGTCGGGACACGTCTTCAGCACTCTACGGATATGCTGTTGTCTTTCATGAATTTCTTCAAACTGAGTACCACCCAGCTGGGTCTCGAGCTGCGAAGCTTGGGATGGCATATCGGGTGTGGGTTGGGTGGCATGAACAGTGTGTCCTTGTACACAATTATATTGAAAATAATATATGTAAAAACTTGCATTATAGATCAAATGTTGCTGTGTATACTTGAAAAAAACATATGCTGTTAACTGTACGTATAACAAAAACCGTATGCACATGTCGAAAGTTAAAAGGTTCTGAATAAGGGATAATTGTATAACTGACCTGCTAAATCAGCCGAATTCCCCAGATGTTGTGGCTCATCAGTCTCATTTTCTAAATTATCAGACTCGGCACGTAGTACCTCGTCGATCAATTCTATAAACTTGTCTGCTATGTCGTGTTGCTTCTCAATAATTTTGTCAATGCTGTCTTTTATGGCTATGCATGACTTGTCAACCTCCAAGTCATATGCAGCAAGAATGTCTGTGAATTTAGATCGATGATGAGGTGGGAGATCGTTGATCTTACTTGACATCATCTCTTTGATAGATGGAAGTTTGATGTTAAAAGTGGGCCGAGGCTTGGGGGCAGGGCGCGGTGCATCAAAGATGTTGGTCCTGCACTTCGGCTGGTTGTACAACAAAAATTAATAAGAATCCATGTCCACCTTCCTATTCTATTTGTTCCATAAATATTCATAAACAATGTATATAATACATCATAAACTTGCCTCGGATTGGCGATCGATCTTAGGTCCATCTGAATAGCATGTCTCGGTTGAGCTTCAGAACTAAAAATAAAATTAAAGTGACTGTGAGTAACCAACTGTGTAAATGTGCATAACCAACTGTGTAAATATGAATAACTTACTTCACAATGTCCGAAAGGTTTAGCCCCATGGCGTACCTTCCTCTTGTCAGCTTTGGTCAAAGCTTTTATTCTATTCTTATCAAAGAATTTAATGCGAGGTGTGCCAGTCTTATTTTGAGGGGCAGCGGCTGTATGCAGGTGATCCAAGTAATACAACTACATAAAAGAATTACAATGTTCAATAGCTATGTAAGTAAACGTAACCAACATCATAAAAACATGTTACATAACTACCCACAGTGAGCAACCAAAAATGAAATAAATGTACATAAGGAAAAACACTATACTTACAAGGACAACAATGGAGCATCCGTATATAGTCGTGGAGACATTTGTGGTGATTCGGTTGTGCCACTTCTTCGCAGCTTCACATAGATCATCAAAAATCAACTGGCACCAGTCGATCTCATGGAAACGGTGCATTTCTTCTGTCAGAAGGACCTCATGATATGTTATGCCCCAGCTAGCGGTTGGAAACAGCAGACGGTTGAATAAAATGAGGAAGAAACATCTGATTGTAAGGTCATCATCCTCGCCTTTCCTTAAACGATCCTGTAGAAATGTCACATTGAACTCATCTTTGGCCCAACCAAGCTCTGCCCTCAAGTTGCTTGCTGCAACTGCTTCGTCAATCCCCAATGGTTTACCACCGCCATGATTTGGCACACCAAGGATAAGATGAACAATGTCCTTTGTGATCTTTAGTTCCTTTTCTGGACCAGGACGAATTGTCATGTCCTTGGGGTCTAGCTTGTCCATCAACCATTGAAGGTGTGATCTACTACACAGCGCATCTACTGTCATATCAAGAATGTTGGAGAAACCTTTACGTCTTATAGCCTCACGTTGTCTTTCATTCAAAATGTTAATGCTTGCAATGACATCTTGAGGGTTGCACCTCACATTGAGCCTCTGTTACACAATATAAAACATGAAAGAATTTTGTTATTATAAAAAAAATATTCAGAACCTTACAAATATGAAATTGTTTGTTGGGTATGCATAACATTAACCTGTCGGGGTAGCTCCTCATGTTTAATCCTCTTTGTCACAACTTTTCTTAAAACTCTTGTATGGCTATCAGAAACATTACGCTTCTTCAGCGCTGGCATGAAGTCATCTTCATCAGAATCAAGCTGAGCTGTTTCATTGGTCAAATTTTGATTATCAACATTTGGAGGATTTCCAACTTCTGGACATGGATTAGACTGTTCTGCAGAGGGAATGTCAACACTGAAACACTCCTGGCTTGACTGAATTGTTATACGTTTGGGGTTATTTGGACGACGGTCCACGTGCTTCATTTTTTAAATTAAAAGCTGCATACATAATACACAATATTGTAAAAATTAAACTGTTATATATGCATATGTATTTATTGTGTGGTATGATTGAATCAATACACCTAGTTGTTTTAAATACCAAGCTTAAAACATCTGAATATACTGTTCTCTATTTACATTTGCATACATATACTGAACTGTTCAATCATAAGGAAAAGATGAATATGTTTCAATAAAAACAGACATTGTTGTACCCAATAATGGATTAGCTGTAATCATCTGAAATACATAAATGTATGCACTAATCATATATGAAATTTTATATAAAAAATATACTCTATGATAAAAAAACTAGTTGACTGCTCATATACTAAACACAGTTGTATACATATTCTGACCTGATATACAATCATAAAAAACTGAATGTGTTAAATAAAGTTGCATACAGTTGGATTATAGATGGCCAAATGGGCCGTGCTTGATGGGCCGGCCCGAAGCACGGCCCGTTTAATAGTGCCGGGTCGGGCCCGACACGACAGCCGTGCCGTGCTTGGGCCGCTGTCTCGGCCCGCAGTGCCGGCCCGGCCCGGCACGATTATATTTTTTTTATTTTATAAATCATAGTATATATATATTTAGATTTTATATTTGCTATTTACAACAAATGCGCTAGAGTTCTATTGGTTAGCCTCTTACATATAGTTCTTTCAGCTTGGAAGAAGGAGGTCCTGGGTTCAAAACCCCACCGCGCACAGTTTTTTTGCAGTTTTCCATGATTAAATGGACAACATGGGCAAATTAAACGGGCCGGCCCGGCACGGCTACCAGGCCGGCGTGCCGTGCCTGGGCCGCATCTGCGGCACGCGGGCCGACCGGGCACGGCCCGTTTAACTGTCGTGCTTAACGGGCCCGTGCCGGGCCGCCCGTTTGGGCACCTATAAGTTGGATACATGAAACACAGTTGCATATATGTTCTGTCCTGTTCTACAGTCATAAAAATCTGAATATATTGGATACAGTTGCATACATGAAACACATTTTGCATACAAACTGAATATGTTTGAGCATAACAAAACTTGCTATAAACAAGTTGTATTATCTGTGAACTAGTATAATATATAATGTCTGTTTTATAATAATAAAAAGGCTGGATATGATTCAATAAAACATACACTGAACTGTTCAATAATAAGTGAAAAACAGAGCTTGCTATAACCAATAATGTATTAGTTGTAATCATCTGAAATACATAAATGTATGCATTAAACATATATGAAACTTTATATAAAAAATATACTCTATGAAAAAACAACTAGTTGACTACTCATTTACTAAACACAGTTGCATACATATTCTGACCTGATATACAATAAAAAAACTGAATATGTTGCATAAAGTTGCTTACAGATGCATACATGAAACACAGTTGCATATATATGTTCTGTCCTGTTCTCCGGTCATAACAATCTGAATATGTTGCATACAGTTGCATACAATTGCATACATGAAACACATTTTACATACAAAATGAATATGTTTGAGCAAAACAAAACTTGCTATAAACAAACTGTATTAACTGTGAACTAGTGTAATAAATAATGTCTGTTTTAAAATAATAAAAAACTGGATATGATTTAATAAAAGAATACACGCTGTGAATAGAAATGTATTAACTATAAAAATAATGGAATAAATAAATGTATGCAGTCACAAAAACAACTAGATGAAAAACTCAATTACCAATTGAACATAATCTATGAAAAAAAAACTTTAACTGATATGCATAAACATGTAACCTAATGTGCATAAACAACTGTGTAAATGTGCATAACCAACTGTGTAAATGTGCGTAAATGTAATAAATCAACTGCATAAATATTTTCCACCCTAGCCGTAATCCACACAATGCAGTATGAACAAAAAACAACTCATTTGTTGACGGTCGAAGTCGATCCAATGAAATGCGCACGAGCTAGGGTTGGGAAGAACACACCAAAAATAGTTGGAGCGGTACCCCGTTGACGGCGGCGAATGTGGAAGATGGCGGAGAACGTCTGTTGCAGTCTGGTCGGCGGAGAGCGAGGAAGCAGACGCGTCGGCGAAGAAAGTAGGGTTTTCTCCGGTCTGAACTCCGGTCTCCTGACGCAGCGGCGGGAATATTGGAGCGTGGAATGGGGACACCGAGGACACGCCGCTCAAATGCCGATTGCGACTGGATCGACAGCGAGCGGCGAGGGGATGGAAGAGTCGTCGGAAAGGGGAGCGGAGTCATCGGGGATGGAAGAGTCGGCGAAGATTCCCGGAGTCGTGGCGAGGTTGGGGTTTTGCGGTTATGGAAACTGATCCCAGGAGCAAAGGAGCTAATCGCGGAGCACGTCAGTATTTATATGGAATCTGAAAAGTCGGTGGGCGTGACTTAGGGGTGGATATCGAGCCAGCTCGGCTCGACTCGACCGAGCTCGAGCTGGCTCGTTAAGGGAACGAGCTGGCTCGGCTCGACTCGTTAAGCAACCGAGCCAGAGAACCAGCTTGGCTCGGCTCGTTTGCGAGCTCGAGCTGGCTCGTTTAGCTCGCGAGCCACAACAAAAAATAGTATACATGTGTATATACAACAATATAATCAATTGCTTGTTAATTTCATACTAATTTAACACTAGAAAAGACTAACAATACTCATAATTTTATACATCATATCATTTAAACCCTAGATTAACATAGTTCATCACTTATTAATTCATCCAATACATATATAGGCTTTGTTTTGCAGAAAAATGCTAGCTCATTCGAGCTAACGAGCTGGCTCGAGCTCGTGTCGAGCTGGCTCGTTAACAAACCGAGCTGAGATGTTAGCTCAGCTCGTGACAAAATTGAAACGAGCCGAGTCGAGCTGAGCCGAGCTCAACACGAGTCGAGCGAGCTCACGAGCCACGAGTATTTTGTCCAGCCCTAGCGTGACTACACGTGCGTTCATATTTTGGCTGGGGCTTCCTCTAGCTAAATAGAGCCCAGGGCTCTAAATACATATAGTCGGTGTTTCGGACCCGGGGGGGCCTCAACCGGACGGACTAGTGAATTTTAGTGTCGTGTGCCCCTGTCCAGATGGGTTGATGCAAGATGGAACACAAGCGATGGGATGAGGCTTATATTATCCTGCACCAGGGGGCGCTTGCAGAAGGGGTTACAAGCGTTGCGGGAGAGCGAGAACGAGAGAGAGAGAGAGAGAGAGAGAGAGAGAGAGAGAGAGAGAGAGAGAGAAGGAGACGGTTCGGCCTTGAGGCGAGCCGTCTGAGGCTGCCCCTACTGCGTCTCTCCTTCTTTTCTCCTTTCCGCGTGTGTGTTCGTACGTTGCACGTTCGTCTCCTCCTCCCTCCTCCTTTTTCCCCCTCCGTGGGGCCCTGGACACCCCCTTTTATAGATACAAGGAGATGCCCAGCTGTACAATGGGGGTGTAGCTTGGAGCTAACGTGGCTGGCAGGGGAGTGCCCTGAGCCCTATACAGATAATAACGTGGCCGTCGGGGGAGCGCCTTGAGCCCTGTAGATAACCGACATGGCCGTCGGAGAAGTGCCTTGAGCCATGTAGACGTAATAACGTGGCTGTCGGAGAAGTGCCTTGAGCCTTGTAGAAGCATAGCTGATGGTGCGGCGTGGATCCTGCTGACGTTTCCTTGCTTCTGTAGGGGGTTTGAGAGCACCCGACGTCATGGGCGCATGCGGGGAGCCATCATTACTTGTTACCGAGGTAACTTAGATGGGACACCGGTCTTGTTCCTTCGTAGCCCGAGGCGGCTAGCTAGGGGTAGGGTAATGATGGATCCCCAGTAGCGTAGCTGATACAAGACCGAGGTCGGGCGAGGCGGCGACTCCTCCGAGGCCGAGGCTGAGATCGAGCGAGGCGGAGTTCTTTTCCCGAGGCCGAGGCAGAGGTCGAGGCCTGGGGTCGGGTGAGGCGGAGTTTCTCTCCCGAGGCCGAGGCTGAGGCCGAGGCCTAGGGTCGGGCAAGACGGAGCTCGCTGTTGCGCCCGAGGCCGAAACTCGGGGATGGTCGTGACTGTTGTTATTCTTTCTCTGGTGGCTGGCACAGTTGCCGGAGCGGGATGAACGACGCTATTTTCCTGTCAGAACGGTCAGTAAAGGGGGCGAAGTGACTGAGGTCACTTCGACCTTGCCGACTGAGGCACGCGTGTCAGGATAAGGTGTCAGGCGATCCCCGCATTAAATGCGCATGCGATACGGTCGGTTGGTAAGGCGATTCGGACGAGGTCGCTGCACGACAAAGTCTGCCCGAGCTAGGCTTCGGGCGAGCCGAGGGTGCGTCTGCTGACTGAGGGGACCCTCAGGCGAGGCGTGAATTCATCCGAGACTACTGTCCTTGCCCGAGGCTGGGCTCGGATGAGGTCACGTCCCTTGGTAGACGAAGCCCGCACGCTTTATCGGTCATTTATGGTTTGTTCTGAAGATGTTTTCCAGCCGGATTAAGGAGCATTGGGGGTACCCCTAATTACGGTCCCCGACATATACATACATACATATATATATATTTATATATGATTACTTATGTCATTAGCACGACTGATTTGAAGCTACTGCTATGTAAGTTTGGGTTTCACATATAAACTTTGATGAGTCCACATTTTTGTGAGCCTCTAATCAAGCAGAACATGTTCATGTTTTTGCCAACATTAACCTGTTCCTTTAATTCACGTGTTATGATCCTATGGTACCCAATACTGATTAAATATATGTTTGCTCTTTGAACAACCTAACATTTCTCTGTAAACAATACATGTGCATGGTTCATAAATTTGTGTGCCTCATGTTCTGTACAAATCAAGAGTTCTTAATGTTTTTTTCCAATATAAGTGATTTACTTGTTCAGTTGTTCTGATCCTATGTTACCAAGTAAGTATACAATATATGTTTGATCTTTCATATAGTTTATGAGTACCTCATGACAACTACAAGGACCGCTGCTTTTCTTGAGCAATATTACCCTGTTAAAATTTACATCATCAGCATGTGAGAGTTTTTTGTGTTTCCTCTTTGATGACTCATGCTTCCATTTAAATATTATGTTCCTCCCATCAATATGAGTCACGCTTTCATTAACATTATATGTCCCTGCCTATAATTTTGTTCTTCAATTACTAAAATTGTTGAATCCGTGTCCCTATATGCTTTGAAAGGGTATGCAGTTGTTACTTCATATATTAATTGTTTGTAGCACATTTCATCATGGCATCCTCGATAGAAGAAAACATGAAGGCTTTGCTTAAAGTCCTTGTTGACTGTGTCGAGGATGCCACCAAATCACTGGGTGGTTTAGTAGATCATGCTTTAGACCACATGCATGATGAAGAGATCGTAGCTAGAATCTTGTTTGCCATCAAAGAAAGACTAGAATTGCTACAACAAGATGCCTTAGAGGCAAAAGTCCAAGCTTTTCCAGAAATTGCTAAGTCCCAGGACGATGACATAAATGTTGAACCTACAACTCCGTCGACCCCTCCAACAGTTACTGATCGATCTTTTGATGAAGACGACTTGTGCTGCCCTGAAGTCAGTGATGAGTGGTACTTCAGCGATTCTGATAGGTCTACGCGCAATAGCTACTGGAATATATATTAGCCATGTATTCCAGCTTAAGAAAGATGCCATCCTTTTGAACTTATAAGTAGTCGTCAGTAGGCAACAACTCTTAGGTTGTGTGCTATGAAACGACAATTAAGTGGTCCTCTCCGTTTAAGTCTTACTGGTATGACGTTCTCATAAGCTAGATGTATGTATGGAATTGCCTACTTAAATGTAGTATGAAGACTCTGTTTTCATGGTGTTGTGCTGTTGCAACTCGAAAAGTTGATCAAGACTTGTGTTATTTATTTTCATTCTATAATGTCTTTGCCTTTGCATCCGTACTATGTTTCTTCATTATAATGTCCACTGCATTGTGTTTACACCATTTCACAACATTTGTCCCATGTGCACAAATCATAGAATGGACCCAGCAAACAATGCCACAAATTCTCAGGAGATGTCAAACAATTCAAATGGTCAGTAATTCTCAGGCTCAAGTCACAAGAAGAGGGACGGGAAGAAGAAGAGGTGCATCAAGAAGATTATCTACTATGACAGCGATGCCTCCTCTTCTTCACCAAGAGACGACGATGACGATGACTCTTCAAAAAGGAAAACGGTTAATCAAAACTATTCATTTGATTATTCTCGTATTTCGTTCAATTCTAATGCTCATTTGCTATCAATTCCACTTAGGAAACCGCCACACTTTGATGGAGAAGACTACTCTTTCTAGAGTCATAAAATGCGTAGTCATTTATTTTCTCTCCATTTGAGTATCTGGGAAATTGTTGAAAACAGAATGCATTTTGATAGTACTGACAATCCCATTTTCATAAATGAGCAAATTCATAAAAATGCACAAGCTACTACTGTGTTGCTAGCTTCACTTTGCAGGGATGAATATAATAAGGTGAGCGGCTTGGACAACACCAAGCAAATCTGGGACACCCTCAAGATATCTCATGAGGGAAACGATCCCACCATGATTACCAAAATGGAGCTAGTGGAAGGCGAACTGGAGAGATTCACGATGATCAGGGGAGAGGAGCCAACTCAGACATACAACAGGCTCAAGACCCTGGTCAACAAGATACGAGGCTATGGAAGCACAAGATGGACGGATCATGATGTCGTCCGACTCATGCTAAGGTCATTTACTGTAATTGACCCCCATCTTGTCAATCTTATTCGTGAAAACCCCAGGTACACCAAGATGACGCCCGAGGAGATCCTTGGAAAATTTGTGAGCAGGCGCATAATGGTGAAGGAGGCTCAGTATGTAGATGACGCCTTAAACGGACCTTTGCCTGTCAACGAGCCGCAGCCCATTGCGCTCAAGGCAACCAACAGCAAGGAGGCACTACCAAGCAAGGTAGCTCAAGTGGAGGCTGCCGGCCTCAACGAAGATGAGATGGCGCTTATCATCAAACGCTTGAAGACCACACTTAAAGGAAGCAAGGAGTACCCCAACAAGAACAAAACAAAGGGAAAGCGCTCCTGCTTCAAATGTGGTAAGACTGGTTACTTTATTGCAAATTGTCCCAATAATGATAGTGACCAGGGACAAGAAAAGAGCAGGAAAAAGGAGAAAAAGAAGAGCTACAGGAAGGCAAAGGGCGAGGCGCACCTTGGGAAGGAATGGGACTTAGACTGCTCCTCTTCCGACTCCGACGACAAAGGACTCGCTGCCTCGGCCTTCAACAAGTCTTCTCTCTTCCCCCAACGAACGCCATACATGTCTTATGGCCAAGGAAAAGAAGGTACATGTTCGAGATACCCCTAAGTACACTACTTCTAGAAATGATGATTCTTCCGATGATGAAGTAGATTACTCTAGTTTATTTAAAGGTTTAGATAGAGCTAAAATAGAAAAAATTAATGAATTAATTGATGCTCTAAATGAAAAGGATAGATTGTTAGAAAAACAAGAGGATATTTTATATGAGGAACATGACAAATTTGTTAGTGTGCAAAAATCCCTTGCATTAGAAATTAAGAGAAATGAAATATTATCCTCTGAATTGTGTGTTTGCCATGAATCGATCTCTAGCTTAAAAAGCTTAAATGATGAACTAAATGCTAAGCTAGAGGAAGTCAACAATACTAGTTCATGTGTAGAGCATGTTGTTATATGTAATAGATGTAAGGATTTTGATGTTGATGCTTGTGAGGAACATCTTATTGTTATTACTAAATTGAATGATGAGGTGGCAAGTCTTAATGCTTAACTTAAGACTTGCAAAAGTAATTTTGAAAAATTAAAGTTTGCTAGGGATGCCTACACTATTGGTAGACACCCCTCAATTAAGGATGGGCTTGATTTTCGAAAGGAAGCCAAGAACTTAACAAGTCAAAGGACTCCCGTTCTCAACAAGGAGAAAGGGAAGGCCCCTATGGCTAGCAGTCCTCAAAGGAACCATGCCTTTATTTATATAGGAAAATTGCTAGTCGCACTCATTACAATAGGAGTTAGAGAAAATTCCTGGTATGCCATCAGATTTTATACTCATTCCTTGTGTGCCACTGAGTGGCATATAAGTATATTTTTTGGTGTCTATGACATGTGGGGCCAGTGGCATACAAGGAACGAGTATATTTTCCAGTGGCATGCTATGGTTGCTCTAGTTCTTCTTTTGTTCATGGTAGAAGTAGGACTAGGAGAAATCATGTTGTGTCTCATACTCCTAGAAAAATGTGCAATGGACCTTCTACTATTTACCATGCTTGTAATGCTTCTTTTGTACTTACATGCAAAAATACAAAAATAGTAGCTAGAAAATAGGGATTCAAATGCAAGGGAGACAAGACTTGTATTTGGGTTCCAAAAGTTATTGTGACTAACCTTGCAGGACCCAACAAGAGTTGGGTACCTAAAACCCAAGCTCAAATTCCTTACAGGTTTATGCATCTGGGGGCTCAAGCTGGATTATCGACAGCGGATGCACAAACCACATGACGGGGGAGAAGAAGATGTTCGCCTCCTACGTCAAGAACAAGGATTACTAGGATACGATTATCTTTGGATATGGGAACCAAGGCAAGGTCAAAGGCTTGGGCAAGATAGCCATCACCAACGAGCACTCCATATCGAATGTATTTCTAGTAGAGTCGCTTGGTTACAACCTTCTGTCTATAAGTCAATTGTGTCACATGGGTTACAATTGTCTTTTTACAAACGTTGATGTATCTGTCTTTAGAAGGAGTGATGGTTCACTAGCTTTTAAGGGTGTATTAGACGGCAAACTCTACTTAGTTGATTTTTCGAAAGAGGAGGCCGATCTAGATGCATGCTTAATAGCTAAGACTAGTATGGGCTGGCTGTAGCATCGACGTCTAGCACATGTTGGGATGAAGAACCTTCATAAAGTTCTAAAGGGAGAACATGTATTAGGACTAACCAATGTTTGTTTCGAGAAAAATAGACCTTGTGCAGCTTGTCAGGCAGGGAAACAGGTGGGAAGCACTCATCATAGCAAGAATGTAATGACAACATCAAGACCACTGGAGCTTCTTCACGTGGACCTCTTCGGACCCGTTGCCTACCTTAGCATCGGGGGAAGTAAGTATGGTCTTGTAATTGTTGATGATTTTTCCTGCTTCACTTGGGTGTTCTTTTTGTAGGACAAATCAGAAACCTAAGGGACCCTAAAGCGCTTTTTAAGGAGGGCTCAAAATGAATTTGAGCTCAAGGTGAAAAAGATAAGAAGCAACAACGGGTTCGAGTTCAAGAATCTGCAAGTGGAGGAGTATCTTGAGAAGGAAGGCATCAAGCACGAGTTCTCCGCTCCCTACACACCACAGCAAAACGGTGTAGTAGAGAGAAAGAACAGGACGCTTATCGACATGGCAAGAACGATGCTTGGAGAGTTCAAGACGTCCGAGCGGTTTTGGTCGGAAGCTGTGAACACAGCTTGCCACGCCATAAACCAGCTCTATCTGCATCACCTTCTCAAGAAGACCTCCTATGAACTCCTTACTGGTAACAAACCCAATGTTTCTTACTTTCGAGTATTTGGGAGCAAATGCTACATTCTGGTGAAGAAAGGTAGACATTCTAAGTTTGCTCCCAAGGCACTAGAAGGATTTTTACTAGGGTATGACTTAAATACAAAGGCAAATAGGGTCTTCAATAAATCTTCGAGATTGGTTGAAGTCTCTAGTGACGTTGTATTTGATGAGACTAATGGCTCTCCAAGAGAGCAAGTTGATCTTGATGATGTAGATGAAGAAGAAATTCCAACGGTCGCAATACGCACGATGGCAATAGGTGATGTGCGACCACAGGAACAACAAGAGCAAGATCGGCCATCATCCTCCACAGTGTTGCAACCCCCAACTCAAGATGGTGAACAGGTACCTCAAGAAGAAAGGCACGATCAAGGGGGAACAAAGAAGATCAAGTGATGGAGGAAGAAGCACCACGGGTCCCTCCAACTCAAGTCCGAGCAACTAACCAACGACATCACCCCGTCGACCAGATTCTGGGTGACATCAGCAAGGGAGTAACTACTCGCTCATGCTTAGCTAATTTTTATGAGCATCATTTGTTTGTCTCTTCTATTGAGCCTTTCAGGGTAGAATAGGCCTTGCAGGATCCGGACTGGGTGATAGCCATGCAGGAAGAGCTCAACAACTTCAAAAGAAATGAAGTTTGGAGCCTGGTGCCACGTCCAAAGCAAAATGTTGTGGGAACCATGTGGGTGTTCTACAACAAGCAAGACGAGCATGGAGTAGTGACAAGAAACAAGGCTCGACTTGTGGCAAAAGGTTATGCCCAAGTCGCAGGTTTGGATTTTGAGGAAACTTTTGCTCCTGTGGCTAGGCTAGAGTCTATTCGAATATTATTAGCCTATGCTGCTCACCACTCTTTTAGGTTGTTTCAAATGGATGTGAAGAGCGCTTTCCTCAACGGGCCAATCAAGGAGGAGGTATACGTGGAACAACCCCTGGCTTTGAGGATGACAGGTATCCCGACCACGTATATAAGCTCTCTAAGGCGCTCTATGGACTTAAGCAAGCCCCAAGAGCATGGTATGAATGCCTTAGAGATTTCTTAATTGCTAATTCTTTCAAGGTTGGGAAAGCTGATCCCACTCTGTTTACAAAGACTTGTGATGGTGACCTCTCTGTGTGCCAAATTTATGTCGATGACATAATATTTGGTTCTACTAATCAAAAGTCTTGTGAGGAGTTTAGTAGGATAATGACTCAAAAGTTCGAGATGTCGATGATGGGCGAGTTGATCTACTTCCTTGGGTTCCAAGTGAAGCAACTCAAGGATGGCACCTTCATCTCCCAAACGAAATACACACAAGATCTTCTCAAGCGGTTTGGGATGAAGGACGCCAAGCCCGCGAAGACGCCGATGGGGACCGATGGGCATGTAGACCTCAACAAAGGAGGTAAGTCCGTTGATCAAAAGGCATACTGGTCAATGATAGGTTCATTGCTTTATTTATGTGCTAGTAGACCGGACATTATGCTAAGTGTATGCATGTGTGCTATATATCAATCCGACCCCAAGGAATGTCACCTTATGGCTGTTAAGCGAATTCTTAGATATTTAGTTTCTACGCCTTGCTTCGGGATCTGGTATCCAAAGGGGTCTACCTTTGACTTGATTGGATACTCAGACTCCGATTATGCCGGGTGCAAGGTTGATAGGAAGAGCACATCGGGGACGTGCCAATTTCTAGGAAGGTCCCTGGTGTCTTGGAGTTCAAAGAAACAAACATCAGTTGCCCTATCCACTGCTGAGGCCGAGTATGTTGCCGCAGGACAGTGTTGCGCGCAACTACTTTGGATGAGGCAAACCCTCCGGGACTTTGGCTACAATCTGAGCAAAGTCCCACTCCTATGTGACAATGAGAGTGCTATCCGCATGGTGGATAATCCTGTTTAACACAGCCGCACTAAGCACATAGACATCCGGCATCACTTCCTGAGAGACCACCAGAAAAAGGGAGATATCGAGGTGTACCATATTAGCACCGAGAACCAGCTAGCCAATATCTTTACCAAGCCGTTGGATGAGAAAACTTTTTGCAAGTTGCGTAGTGAGCTAAACGTCTTAGATTCGCGTAACTTGGATTGATCTATAGCATACATGTGTTTTATTCCTTTGATCATGTTACTTTATGCATTTAAATCCATTACTGCGGTGCCCAAGTTGTACACATGATCCTCGGACCTCACAAGTCCATTTGCAAGTGATGCACATATTTAGGGGGAGATATGCTACAACTTGACCCTTTGAGATTAACCTTTGTGCTTGAGTATACTTGATGTAGTCTCAAAAGGTGCATTGAAAGGGAAAGGTGAACTTGGACGACGCAAAGACTTCTACTGCACTTCAGTATTGGTGTATTTAATTACAAGTTCATTCTTATGCTCTATTTGCCTTTTTGCTCTTAATTGACATTTTTGGTGAGGCAATGGGGTTAAAGGGCCAAAAATGATCATGTTTTGGTGCTTCATGCCAAAGGGGGAGAAATTGAGGCCAAAGCAAATGGATCAGCTACCATTTGTGAATTTTTGAAAACAATAGAGTTAGAACTTTTGATTTGTCCAAAATACTCTTATTGCAAAATTTGGTCTCTTGTGGGGGAGAATTTTTTATTATGGGAAAAGGGGGAGTTTTTGACACTTGATCAATTTCACTCTTGGATTATCTCTCTTTGTGCCCAAACAAGTGTGTTTGACTTAGAGATAGGAAAATGAATTTGATTTGCAAGAACAAACCAAGTGGTGGCAAAGAATGATCCAAATATGTCAAATCTTGTGCAAAAATGATTTGGTCCTCAATTGCATTGATGTTGCACTTCTTTTAGTTGCTTTCGGATGTGTTGGCATAAATCACCAAAAAGGGGAGATTGAAAGGGAAATGTGCCGTTGGGCAATTTCAATAATGTTTTGGTGATTAAGTGCCCAACACGGTTAATTAAGTTCTTATGTGCCAAATAAAGTGAGAAGTGCAAATCAAAGAAAAAGGTATGTTTCTAGACTTAGTACATTGTTTTGAGTACTAATATGTTTTGTCTAAGTGCTAGAAATAGTGAGAAAAGAATTGGAAAAAGAGTTGGCTATGTGCAGCAAACTCCAGCTCGGCTTGGCACACCGGACTGTCCGGTGGTGCACCGAACAGTGTCCGGTGCGCCAGGCTGGTCTCCGGTGAAAAGGCCGCTCTCGGGAGTTGACGATGGTGTACAACTATAATTCACCAGACTGTTCGGTGAGTCGTCCGCGGCATACTCATCGCTCTCGGGAAAAGCATAGGGGCGACGTGGCTATAATTCACCGGACTGTCCGGTGGTGCACCGGACTGTCCGGTGAGCCAATGGTCGCCAGCGCCAATGGTCGGCCGCGCAATCTTTGTGCGACACGTATACTGCTCCAACGGTCGGCTGGTGCACCGGACTATCCGGTGTGCACCGGACAGTGTCCGGTGAGCCAATCAGCCCAAAGGAGCAACGGTCGGATATGCCAATTTTGGAAGGAAATCGCGCACCGGACCGTCTACAGGACCTGTCCGGTGCGCCACTCGACAGAAGGCAAGGATGGCCTTCCAAGTTTGTCTTCAATGGCTCCTAGCTGCCTTGGGGCTATAAAAGGGACCCCTAGGCGTATGGAGGAGTCACCCAAGCATTCACTAAGCATTCTAAGACTCCCGCACTCCGCCTCCACGCAATTGATTGACTGTGTTAGTGATTTGAGCTCCGTTTGAGTCGTGAACTCACTGTTCTACGTTTTGAGCTCAAGTCTTGGCTTGTGTGCATGTGTGTGTTGCGGATTTGTGTCTTGTGTGTGTTGCTCTTCCCAACCTTACTTCGTGCTTTCTTTGTGATCTCTATTGTAAGGGCGAGAGGCTCCAAGTTGTGGAGATTCCTCGCAAACGGGAAGAAGACTATAAGGAAGAAAGCTGTGGTATTCAAGTTGATCATTGGATCACTTGAAAGGGGTTGAGTGCAACCCTCATCCATTGGGACGCCACAATGTGGAAGTAGGCAAGTGTTACATGGCCAAACCACGGGATAAAATCGCTTGTCTCTTGTGTTGCTTTCTCTGCGATTGTTTTGTTCACAAAAACTCGCCTCAAAGCTACTTAGTCGCACTAACTCTTTCATAACTAAGTTTTGTGGCTATTTAGTGTTTGATTTTACAGGATCACCTATTCACTCCCCCTCTAGGTGCTCTCAGACTTTTGCAGACTTCCAAGGCGGCTACATTGTTTGCACATGAAGAGAACAAACCATTCCATTTTATGCATTGTTGGCATCAACTGAAGGGGGGAACCCAAATGGGAGAGCATCTGTCAAGGACCTTCATTCTGAGGATTACATGGAAAATCAATTGGATCTTCTGGTGCTCCATCAATTGGTGGACATGAATCTGATAGTGGTTCTGCTGGTTTGACAGGAAAACGGCCTCTTGGCCATGATTCTAGTAAATCTTAGAGAAAGAAAGCTACGTCATCATCATCGACGGAATACTTAAGCCGTCTGCAAGATTTAACTGAAAAACAAATTCAACGCTGCATAGAAGAGGGTGAGAAGAAAGAAAAGTGTACTGAACAAGACAGGGAACTAGAGAATAAGAGGTTGGACTTGGAAGCTAAAAAGTTAAGCATTCGTGAAAGGGAATTGAAACTTGAAGAACTAAAATCGGCCAAAGAACAGTTGCAGATGGTGGAGTATACTAGTGAAGACAATGTGGATCCTGAAGTTTGGACTATGATGAAGGAGCACAAAAAACGCTTGCAGCCGTTCATATTTAGTTTTCGCTAAATGTACTGTTGTGTGACATGCCGTACTAGTGGTGCCGAATCCTGTTTCAGAACTATTTCCTAAGTTCATTGTGTTATTTGTTTTGTCAAACATTATAAAGTTGTTGTAACCATAAGTCTTGCATGACATGTTGGTTCTATTTAATGTTGTAACGTGTGTACTACATAATAATTCAGTCGTTTGTGCAAAGACCTATCATTATTATTTGTTGCATTCTTATGTTGTGGTTTCCTTGTTGAAAATAGGTTGTATATGTGTAATGTGACATAATACATTTGAATCACTTAGTCCATGAATACACGACATCGGGTAGTAAATTGTAGAATTACACTTATTTAATTGAAGAAGCATAACAACGACATAACAAATGACATTAAACTTATTGAATTGAAGATGGAACTACGTAGTTATGAAACGATAAGTTCACATGCTTCCACGTCGAGCCCACAAATGCTCCACAAAATCATTTTGTAGTGTCGACGACCTTTCTTAGCGACGAAGGTCGAAGTGATTGATAACCCATTTGAACCGTCCTTCTTGAATTAGTTGAGATGGTTCAATGCCTGAAGTGCTGTCTCCGAAATCTGTATTTGCAGAAAACTGACCTTCGTCTTAGACAATCATGTTGTGCATGATGATGCATGCTGTTATTATCTCCGTTAATCGATTACGATCCCAACCGTACGCTGGACCACATAGCACCGCCCACCTTGCTTGAAGAACTCTAAATGCACGCTCAATATCCTTTCTGCAACTTTCCTGCATTTGTGTGAAATATACTTTCTTTTCCTCATAAGGGTGTCTAATTGCTTTGACAAAAGTTGGACAGTTGGGGTAAATGCCATCAGCTAGGTAATAGCCGAAGTTGTAAGCATGATCGTTGATTGTGTAATTCATAGGTGGCATTCAACCGCTTGTCATGGGGTCAAATACTGGTGATCGGTGAAGCACGTTTACATCATTATTTGTCCCAACCATGCCAAAAAAGACATGCCAAATCCATAGATCATAAGTTGCTACCGCTTCGAGTATCATCGTAGGTCTTCCATTTCTGCCACAAAACTGTCCACGCCACGCCGTAGGACAGTTCCTCCACTCCCAATGCATGCAATCTATGGAACCCAACATTCCTGGAAAGCCCCTAGACTCGCTATTGTGCATGATGCGTGCAATGTCAGCTTCATTAGGAGTTCGTAGATACCACCCACTAAAATATACAATGGTTGCGCGACAAAAATGATTAAGGCATTCCCTAGCGGTAGACTCTCCAATTTGAATGTACTCGTCTACGACATCAGTAGGTAACCCATAAGCAAGTATCCGCATTGCCGCACATACTTTTGAAGGGGCACGAGTCCTGACAGGCCTGTTGCGTCCACCCGTTGCGTAAAGTAACTATCCTGCTGTTGCACTCCTTCCATAATGCGGATGAACAACGGCCTACTCATGCAGAACCTATAAAATGTAATAGGTAAATTATGAAGACAATGCTAATGAGAGAACATATCCAGAAAAGTTTGAACTTAGTACCTTCTACGAAACATGTGGGGTGGATACACTGGGTTGGGGCCGAAGTAGTGATGCTGGATGAGGTTTTCTCCAGCAAAATGATCCATGTGAATGATGCGGTGAGGTATACCGGAACGTCTTCGGAGAAGGCGTCTAGCCTCAATGTTGATGGTAAGAAGACTGACAAGCATAAGTTTGTTGTCATCACTATCACTGGAATTGGAATCATCTTCCCTATGGAAATGAGACATACCGAACAGTGGCTAAGTGGGCACATTTGGGAAGAGGAAGTATGCATATATATAGGCGAGATGAATGTGGCTTCTGGGGGAAGCTCGTGTCTTTCACTTGAAGCCAACCGTGGCTTCCTGCGTACGAATGTTCGGTGTCTGCTTGCAACGTAAGGTAGGTTCAATTTTGACGTCGCAATGTTTCAGAATAATTTTGACGACGCACAATTGTGACGTTTTGTATGGAATCCCTAATTAAAATTTAACTAAATTGTTTTGTTTGTATGTTCTGCATAAATTGTAAACAAAAAATAAATTTATTAAAAAAAATAATTTACAACATGGCAACATGCCGGACGTGTGAAAAGAAAATAGAAAATGAAGTTGGTTAGGTTAATTATGTGGAAATGTATATTTAATGTGTATAAGGATATATAGGGGAATTTTGTAACACCCCTGGTATATATTGTCTGCTCGACCACGAGTGCGGACTTTAACACATGATAGCGGTGAATAAAATGGACACTAAATTTTAATAATCTTCGTCTATCACGATTTTGATATCGTGTCTGTCTCCATATGTTTAAATTTTCCTAATTTAGTTGGCAAAAATTCAGACTTTAGTAATCTTCCGAAACATCAGATCCAATATCGTTTGGGTTGAGCCATCGACGTCTTGCCCAAACTCTAATCCTAGAAATCGGATCTGGTCGCTTAAACTTCATTTGAAATTCTTTCACGCTTGCGTTGCACGTGTCTTTCTGTGGCCTGACATCGTGGCGCGTGGCAGGTGCTAACCGGTGTCTGGATAGCGCACAACCTCTCGCCCACGTGAAAGTTGCGTGACGTCGATTCCGAAAGGATCGCAATTTCGATGCTGTATCGATCTCGCGTATTTATTTCGCGAAATGTCATGTCTGGGTCCGTTTAAAGTTTATGGATTAAGAGAATATGAATTTGGAATCTCGACCCACTCTTATGAATTTTGACTCGAGTAAATTTTATTAGAGGCTCGGCGATAGGAGTGTTGATGCGAGATTAGATTCGACCGTGATAATTAGAACCGAACTGAGTACTCGTAATTAATCTGTTTCACTGTCTACAACTGTGGAAATTAGTCTGATCCCGGAAATACTTACCATTGTTAGCATAGTCCAAAAATATTAAAATTGATATTGTTTTGATTGGTCTATTTGTATCTCGTTCGGATTTAAATCCTAGGTTTCATAGGTATTTTCTTTTGTTACAAATTGGAGAAAGAAAAATCTAAACTCTCCATTATCCTCCCACCGCCCTAGCTCTTTTTTCTTATCCCTTCGTACTTGCTCCCAGGCAAATCATTTACGTCTCCCTCTTGTCGCAGCCGCCCTCCATTTTCTGCTGGCCGCCGCTGCTCCTCTCTCCATTGCAGTGCGCTCCCTGCTCCAGCCAAGTCCCATGGTGCCCAGCCGAGTTCCCTTGCGAGCGCCACCATGCATCACTGGTGCTCGTTCCTCCTCAGGGTCGTCAGCCTCACCTCCCATGGCGGCTCCCTCTGTTTGGCATCCAGCACCAGTCACGCCCTCCTCCTCCTGCGGCAGGTCGACGACCTCATCCCCCTGCTCCTCCCATGTCCGCGTCTCCTCCATCCCCTCTCCATCTTCTCCCATGGTGAGCTCGCCCTAGCCCTGCATATTTTTATTTTATTTTCCTGCAACTCGCCCAGCCCTCCTCTCTGCTGATGGCTGATGCCCCTCCAGCTACTACTCGATGCTGCTCTCTCGATCCCAGAGTCTAGCACTGTCCCTCCCTGGTTTCAGCCCTCAAACCCCATCGCCGATCTCCCTCGTCTTGCTGCCGGTAAGAGCCGATGTTCATTCTCTTTTTAATTTGTATTATCATCCTTCCCATATTATGATTACGTATGTTTATGCGTGTAAAATATGTGGAGTGAAACTCTAGGCTTATCATGGAAGAGGAAAGTCCATTCGGCGCGCTCTAGGTGTTTGGCAAAAAGCTTAAACCGCAAATCGTCACCACCCTTACACATATCGATTTGGTTTATGACATGATGAGCCCTATCACTGTCCTTGCAAAATTAATTTGATGAATGGATTCATGATTGTGAAGTAGTCGAGTCATGCGTTAAAGTTCAGTTCTTAAGTGCAAATTATGCAATGTGTCATGGTATATGCAAGGTTGTGGTGGTATTCTTAATGGTGCAATGGATGTATCCTGTGCATATGGTGTATTGTATAGTTTCATGTTATGAAATGGGTGCATTAGTATTAGGAAGCCAAAGTATTGTTTGATCTAAGGATTTGGTTATGATGCTAATTAGGCAATGGATGCGTTGATAAAAGAATTGGTAAGCTGAAATTCTTGTTCTTTAGGGCTGCAAGTACAGTCTTAATCGCGTAGCTAGTTTAGTGAAGTAAATCTCGTTTTCTGTGAATGTGTGATATACAAAAGTTGTAGAGGACTTCTTATGCTTTCCAGAAAGTCCTAGTTCATTATTTTTGGATGAATACCTTGTGAGTTATGAGCAAAACCGTTGACTGCTGAATGCTGTCCAGAAAATCTGCAATGGGGTATTTGGATTGATTCCTGTTTGGCTAAGTAGGAGTAATCAGTTTTTGATTCTTGAGTGATGAAGACTTATGACATGTGAAATGTTTATCCAAATGTTTTGTTGCACATGGTTGAGTTTTTATTTCTTAATGTGTGCTCTAAACCTATTAGTTTGGGAATTAATACTTTGATGAATGTATTGGAACTAGTAGCTAATTAGACCTTGTGTGGTTATAATGAACTCAATAATGCGAAGAAGGTTTAGTAGACATACATATCTAGATCTATGAATTAATTTGGTCGCCTTATAGTTATAAGCATGATGTTAATGCCGGATGATTGAGGAGTAAAGTTTAGAATTGAAGTGCTTGTTATGCATAGAAGTATTTTAGATCTATAGGTTGAGATAAGTTTTGCTCCATAGGATTTTATGCTAGTTAATAGTGGGTTATTCATTAGTGCTAAGAATGATGTTAATCCTTTGATAGTGTACTCTAATCCATAAAGTTAAGGTTCATGTATAGCCTTTTGTTGATTGATGCTTGAGTTAGATCTATGTAAATGTAAAAAAATGTACCTGTGATACTTAGTAATATCTTGACATCTAGTGTGCTCCTAGGTGTTGTGATGACTTGTTTTAAATATTTATCCTCTTTAACATAGATTATCTATCTTATGCTCTTCGTGCTCATGCTCATGTGCATCATACATATCATTTAGGTACGTTAATTGATCACGTGCTATGGAAGACGAGTGGAATTAATCTCCAAGTGATGCTGATGGACGAAGCTAAAATGGATGAATCAACCAAGTGCCAGGATAGAAGATGCTCACCAAGTGGTCGTCAATTAACAACACTAACTTAGTGTTATCCCAGGCAAGCCCCGGTGCATTTGCCACCCCCTTGTTGTTATAAAACTTTTATCACTTATATGTTGCATTAGGTGATAGGAGTTGTGTGAATAAACAGTTGATGCATTACCATTCCTTGGAATTTGTTTACTATTCCTTGATTCCTGTTTATAAAAGAGAACTAAAGATGCTTAGCCCTGCTTAGATAATTAAAAGTTGTTCTTTTTAAAAAAGATGATGTGTTACACGGGATATGGGAAATTGTTGTGAAAAAGAAATTGCGATGGTGAATCCATATGGCCATGATGGATTCAACATCCAGAAAAAGTACCTCTGTCAGGTACCAAAGATTGGGAAATGGTTTAAATAAAATAAGACCAGACGTTGAGCAGGAAAGGTCGCCCGTCTGTGTCGATTAAGGACCGTACCGAAAGTAGGCTTGCTGATCTAGGACCCTTTAACTGGCCACATGCCTCATCATGGGTAAGCTTTGCCTCGGTCGGACCAATACCAGAACAGCTCGCACGCACTGGGAGTGGAGAGATGGCGAGAGTAGTTTGTACCCTCCGTGGCAAGAGACTGGAAGGTGGGGTGCTGTACTCTCGGAAACATGGCGGGCACCATGGCGAGAGTAACGTGTACCAACCAGGCAAATGGCTGGACGGTGGAGTGCTGTGCTCTTGGGTCGCGTGAACCCGTTCTGGTCTTGAGAAACCCGTGGGCGAGTTGACATATGCAAGGGTTAAGTGCTACATATGTCGTGTGGTTGGAGATCCTCAGCTGAGTATTAATCGATTCGGATCGCCGAACTTCTCGGATATGAAGACTGGATCACTGCCCTGCATCATAGATAACAAGTGAAACTAAAGATGCTGAAATAAAGTTAGTGTAGGACAAGTGAATGCTCTAGATTAGGAAAATCTAGATTCAGGTAAAGTACTTAACCTGTGAAGTAAAATTTTAGCATAAGGATCCACTACTAGTAAGCTCTTCTGCAAAATGAGTCTTTGAAATTTGATAAGCTTTACCTTGATTCCCAATAAACCAGCATACCCTTGAGAGTCTTTTCTTTAGTCGGGTAAGTCTTGCTGAGTAATTGCGTACTCAGGGTTTTATTCCCTGTTGTTTTTCAGGTTATAATTTTATTCTGTTGTGGATGCTGCTAAGTGCCGGTGGGCTCGGCCTTCTTATATAGGTGTATCCCATCTTTAGCTTCTTTATTGAGGATTGTCACTTAAGCTAGCATGTATTTTAAAAACCTATAAATATTTTATACATTTTAAATTGTAATTCTTTTGAATCACTTTCTTTTGTAATCACTCCGATAATTGTATAATGTAAACTTATTGTAACATGTAATCATTTTGCAATAAAGAATTTATTTCCGCTGCAAATGTTGGTGTGTGATTTGTGTTTACTTAATCCTGCGATCTTGGCGGTAAGTCGTCTATCCGGGGTCCTCGGGGCACTCGGACAGATCCTGTTAAGTTGTTTGGTGCACACGCATAGCTGTCTGAGGTCTTTGAGACAAGGACAGGTGCATGTGGGCCCGATAACTTGGGAGGTTCTGCGACAGCTGGTATCGGAGCTTGATTAAGTATGATACGGTCACATACGTATTTTCAAAACAAAATTTTGGTTTTGGAAAATCTATTTTCAGCTAAACACATTGTTTGGTTTTGAAAAACAGATTTGAAAAACTATAATGCTAGCGACATCCTCTGTTAAGCCCTAAGTTAAGGACTATTAGGTGGCTTAGTTCAGAATACTAACCCACAACCTGGGAAGGGTAATGCATACATGTGTAATGTTATTTTTGAGGCCATTCAGTTTTGGAATGGATCGAGGCTCAAGGTAAGGTGAGATGTGAGAGCATGACCGAACAAACGTCGGTCTAGGAAAGAGCATAAAAAGCGCTTGATTATATACATGTTTTACATATGTATATATGAAGGCTGCGATGTGGAGTAATTACTTTTTCGGGATTCAGTACCCCATGGATGTGTATGGGTATACAAACATGGGAATACTGAGAAGTGTAATGTATTTGCAACGACGCACCTACGCTCAGGTAAGAAGGTGAGTTACCATAATGAGCTGCCCTATGGTTAAAGTGTGGCAGCGGCGCCTATGTTTGGCTCGGCGCTTAATGAGGAGCTGGCCTCCATATAGCAATATATGGAGTATAAACTGTGATAAACTGTCATGTGTGAATTGCATCATTGGGAATTGGGCTGTGATGGAATTTTCTGCAGGTACACTAACTTCGAACTCGTATGTGTAGCTGACGACTAGCAACATATCGAGAGAGAACGTAGATATGCCACCGATATAGAACGCTATTGCCACATTATGTTGGCGAAATTCGTGAGGCCGAATAGGACGAACATGCATCCTGATTGCTGCATTGTGTTTGTTGTTTGCGCATAGAGATGCTTCCCTCACCTTTATTCTAATAATTGATGATTGTGAACGAACATGCTTTTCTCATCTTTATTCCGATAATAAATAATTGAAAACTTTATGAAGTATTACTGTTCTATAAGCAATTTCTAGCTTTGTTTGTTATGTCCTTTAGACATGTCTTTATGTAGTTTGTGGTTCCTCTTAATTTGACCGCTAGTCCAACTTGTGTTTGTTCTGGTGTGTTTGTGCCGGTAGAATGTTGGTGGTATGTTTGTGTAAGCTAAAAATTTGGCCATGTCCTCATTTAGGAGCCATGACCCAAATCGATGTTAATTCCCTGAAATTTTTCCCCAGTTTCCAAACGTGGACGAGTCTGAATTTTTCCGTCAGTACTTCGTAATCAAGCTCATATAAATAGATGTTTAGGTAATCTCCTTGTTGGACAAAAGATGCATTCGATCTTAAGGCAAAGATCTCGAGTCCGTGTTCCTAATAATTAATTCAAACTATTTTGTGGTTATATTTTCATTCTAAACCATGCCCTTGTTCGGTTGGTGCAAGCTGATGGTTCTATTCTGCTTTGCCTCTCCATGAGAATCACATTGTTGCTTTCTCAATCTAACCTAGGAAAGGAATACCCAATAATTTTTCTTGAATTTAATGCCTTTGGTTTCCTCATATCTCTCAAAGGCATACCAATTTAATCTTCTGATCGTTTTCCCCTCTGTATCTAATCAGACGCTCATCCTTGACCTTGAAATTGCTGCCATGGGCATAGAAATATGCTTAGGGCTGAAATAATAGTCTCCCATCGTACTCTCTCATCAACCATTTTAGGTTTTGGCAATCTCGTATTCCTTTCATCGGGCCAGGGCCTATTTGGCTCTCTACCTGTAACCATTCTTATCGGTGTAGTCTCATTTTTCTTGATTTTGGTGGTGACTACCCATATACAGCTTCCCTCCGCTACCCTTGCTACAAAGGTGAAGCCTTGAAGCTTTTTAGTATTGGAAGACAGATGATTAGTTCTCAAAATGGAGATTGAATTCCCCTGCTGCTGAAATGCAGGAGTTTGTTCATTCGCTTCCTTATTGGATTCATACATCTTCTACACATGTTAGTTTGTCTCGTGTGGAAGAGCTGAATAAATAATCTGATCAAATGAACCCTTATTCAAATGCATGATCTCGTACTCGTAAATGTGAACTCCCAACCTCTGGTTTGCTGATGGGTAATAGGAGGACTTGCTCAATGTCAAAAGTAGTTCAACAAGTTGGTTTTACTAACTTGTAACTGCCCAATGAACAAAGATTGAGTTTAGAGATCGTTTTATCGAGTTGTCCAAACTCACTTTAGTTCAGCCTATCCTGAAGAAACCCTTATCAAGATCAAGTGAAGGTTATGAACATATGCGCAGATCTTGTGCCATATTGGATTAGATTATGAGCGTATGTATTTTAACTTTACCTTGTTGGCTGAGGCACTTTGCCATCCTCAGCTGACTGATAACCGCCTGACCACAGTTCTAGTCGTGCCTCAATCGCCTCACATGTGATTTTCTAACATGTGTGATCAAGTCGAGCCATGCTTAGTGCTTGATAAAATGGATTGGACACGAGGTCAACATCTACAGATCCCTTCATTCCTTGAATCTCTATCATTTTTATTGGACTTGGATTCCCTGGCTAACCACGAGTTAATTGTGATGTTATTCGACATCCATCCTCGTCTTATGTGCTAGGAATTGCTATCCATTTGTCCACCGTTTTCAACAGACTCAGATAGTACAGTGTTATCAGAAAAAGCAAACTGCACACATGGAACCTTATGTGTTCTTTTGTCGGTTATAGCTTGTTTATTGACGTCTCTAGTTAAACTAAAGTGGTATGTGCTATACCCACTAGAGAAGCAACATTTTGAGATGCTCGACTTTGCTTGGAATTAGCTTATGCTGTCGCTGATATGGACAGGAGTTACATGCTTCCCTACTCTTAAAAGTCTTTCGCTCCGAATCTCGGGACGAGATTCTTTTAAGGGGGGAGGGCTGTAACACCCCTGGTATATATTGTCTGCTCGACCACGAGTGCGGACTTTAACACATGATAGCGGTGAATAAAATGGACACTAAATTTTAATAATCTTCGTCTATCACGATTTTGATATCGTGTCTGTCTCCATATGTTTAAATTTTCCTAATTTAGTTGGCAAAAATTCAGACTTTAGTAATCTTCCGAAACATCAGATCCAATATCGTTTGGGTTGAGCCATCGACGTCTTGCCCAAACTCTAATCCTAGAAATCGGATCTGGTCGCTTAAACTTCATTTGAAATTCTTTCACGCTTGCGTTGCACGTGTCTTTCTGTGGCCTGACATCGTGGCGCGTGGCAGGTGCTAACCGGTGTCTGGATAGCGCACAACCTCTCGCCCACGTGAAAGTTGCGTGACGTCGATTCCGAAAGGATCGCAATTTCGATGCTGTATCGATCTCGCGTATTTATTTCGCGAAATGTCATGTCTGGGTCCGTTTAAAGTTTATGGATTAAGAGAATATGAATTTGGAATCTCGACCCACTCTTATGAATTTTGACCCGAGTAAATTTTATTAGAGGCTCGGCGATAGGAGTGTTGATGCGAGATTAGATTCGACCGTGATAATTAGAACCGAACTGAGTACTCGTAATTAATCTGTTTCACTGTCTACAACTGTGGAAATTAGTCTGATCCCGGAAATACTTACCATTGTTAGCATAGTCCAAAAATATTAAAATTGATATTGTTTTGATTGGTCTATTTGTATCTCGTTCGGATTTAAATCCTAGGTTTCATAGGTATTTTCTTTTGTTACAAATTGGAGAAAGAAAAATCTAAACTCTCCATTATCCTCCCACCGCCCTAGCTCTTTTTTCTTATCCCTTCGTACTTGCTCCCAGGCAAATCATTTACGTCTCCCTCTTGTCGCAGCCGCCCTCCATTTTCTGCTGGCCGCCGCTGCTCCTCTCTCCATTGCAGTGCGCTCCCTGCTCCAGCCAAGTCCCATGGTGCCCAGCCGAGTTCCCTTGCGAGCGCCACCATGCATCACTGGTGCTCGTTCCTCCTCAGGGTCGTCAGCCTCACCTCCCATGGCGGCTCCCTCTGTTTGGCATCCAGCACCAGTCGCGCCCTCCTCCTCCTGCGGCAGGTCGACGACCTCATCCCCCTGCTCCTCCCATGTCCGCGTCTCCTCCATCCCCTCTCCATCTTCTCCCATGGTGAGCTCGCCCTAGCCCTGCATATTTTTATTTTATTTTCCTGCAACTCGCCCAGCCCTCCTCTCTGCTGATGGCTGATGCCCCTCCAGCTACTACTCGATGCTGCTCTCTCGATCCCAGAGTCTAGCACTGTCCCTCCCTGGTTTCAGCCCTCAAACCCCATCGCCGATCTCCCTCGTCTTGCTGCCGGTAAGAGCCGATGTTCATTCTCTTTTTAATTTGTATTATCATCCTTCCCATATTATGATTACGTATGTTTATGCGTGTAAAATATGTGGAGTGAAACTCTAGGTTTATCATGGAAGAGGAAAGTCCATTCGGCGCGCTCTAGGTGTTTGGCAAAAAGCTTAAACCGCAAATCGTCACCACCCTTACACATATCGATTTGGTTTATGACATGATGAGCCCTATCACTGTCCTTGCAAAATTAATTTGATGAATGGATTCATGATTGTGAAGTAGTCGAGTCATGCGTTAAAGTTCAGTTCTTAAGTGCAAATTATGCAATGTGTCATGGTATATGCAAGGTTGTGGTGGTATTCTTAATGGTGCAATGGATGTATCCTGTGCATATGGTGTATTGTATAGTTTCATGTTATGAAATGGGTGCATTAGTATTAGGAAGCCAAAGTATTGTTTGATCTAAGGATTTGGTTATGATGCTAATTAGGCAATGGATGCGTTGATAAAAGAATTGGTAAGCTGAAATTCTTGTTGTTTAGGGCTGCAAGTACAGTCTTAATTGCGTAGCTAGTTTAGTGAAGTAAATCTCGTTTTCTGTGAATGTGTGATATACAAAAGTTGTAGAGGACTTCTTATGCTTTCCAGAAAGTCCTAGTTCATTATTTTTGGATGAATACCTTGTGAGTTATGAGCAAAACCGTTGACTGCTGAATGCTGTCCAGAAAATCTGCAATGGGGTATTTGGATTGATTCCTGTTTGGCTAAGTAGGAGTAATCAGTTTTTGATTCTTGAGTGATGAAGACTTATGACATGTGAAATGTTTATCCAAATGTTTTGTTGCACATGGTTGAGTTTTTATTTCTTAATGTGTGCTCTAAACCTATTAGTTTGGGAATTAATACTTTGATGAATGTATTGGAACTAGTAGCTAATTAGACCTTGTGTGGTTATAATGAACTCAATAATGCGAAGAAGGTTTAGTAGACATACATATCTAGATCTATGAATTAATTTGGTCGCCTTATAGTTATAAGCATGATGTTAATGCCGGATGATTGAGGAGTAAAGTTTAGAATTGAAGTGCTTGTTATGCATAGAAGTATTTTAGATCTATAGGTTGAGATAAGTTTTGCTCCATAGGATTTTATGCTAGTTAATAGTGGGTTATTCATTAGTGCTAAGAATGATGTTAATCCTTTGATAGTGTACTCTAATCCATAAAGTTAAGGTTCATGTATAGCCTTTTGTTGATTGATGCTTGAGTTAGATCTATGTAAATGTAAAAAAATGTACCTGTGATACTTAGTAATATCTTGACATCTAGTGTGCTCCTAGGTGTTGTGATGACTTGTTTTAAATATTTATCCTCTTTAACATAGATTATCTATCTTATGCTCTTCGTGCTCATGCTCATGTGCATCATACATATCATTTAGGTACGTTAATTGATCACGTGCTATGGAAGACGAGTGGAATTAATCTCCAAGTGATGCTGATGGACGAAGCTAAAATGGATGAATCAACCAAGTGCCAGGATAGAAGATGCTCACCAAGTGGTCGTCAATTAACAACACTAACTTAGTGTTATCCCAGGCAAGCCCCGGTGCATTTGCCACCCCCTTGTTGTTATAAAACTTTTATCACTTATATGTTGCATTAGGTGATAGGAGTTGTGTGAATAAACAGTTGATGCATTACCATTCCTTGGAATTTGTTTATTATTCCTTGATTCCTGTTTATAAAAGAGAACTAAAGATGCTTAGCCCTGCTTAGATAATTAAAAGTTGTTCTTTTTAAAAAAGATGATGTGTTACACGGGATATGGGAAATTGTTGTGAAAAAGAAATTGCGATGGTGAATCCATATGGCCATGATGGATTCAACATCCAGAAAAAGTACCTCTGTCAGGTACCAAAGATTGGGAAATGGTTTAAATAAAATAAGACCAGACGTTGAGCAGGAAAGGTCGCCCGTCTGTGTCGATTAAGGACCGTACCGAAAGTAGGCTTGCTGATCTAGGACCCTTTAACTGGCCACATGCCTCATCATGGGTAAGCTTTGCCTCGGTCGGACCAATACCAGAACAGCTCGCACGCACTGGGAGTGGAGAGATGGCGAGAGTAGTTTGTACCCTCCGTGGCAAGAGACTGGAAGGTGGGGTGCTGTACTCTCGGAAACATGGCGGGCACCATGGCGAGAGTAACGTGTACCAACCAGGCCAATGGCTGGACGGTGGAGTGCTGTGCTCTTGGGTCGCGTGAACCCGTTCTGGTCTTGAGAAACCCGTGGGCGAGTTGACATATGCAAGGGTTAAGTGCTACATATGTCGTGTGGTTGGAGATCCTCAGCTGAGTATTAATCGATTCGGATCGCCGAACTTCTCGGATATGAAGACTGGATCACTGCCCTGCATCGTAGATAACAAGTGAAACTAAAGATGCTGAAATAAAGTTAGTGTAGGACAAGTGAATGCTCTAGATTAGGAAAATCTAGATTCAGGTAAAGTACTTAACCTGTGAAGTAAAATTTTAGCATAAGGATCCACTACTAGTAAGCTCTTCTGCAAAATGAGTCTTTGAAATTTGATAAGCTTTACCTTGATTCCCAATAAACCAGCATACCCTTGAGAGTCTTTTCTTTAGTCGGGTAAGTCTTGCTGAGTAATTGCGTACTCAGGGTTTTATTCCCTGTTGTTTTTCAGGTTATAATTTTATTCTGTTGTGGATGCTGCTAAGTGCCGGTGGGCTCGGCCTTCTTATATAGGTGTATCCCATCTTTAGCTTCTTTATTGAGGATTGTCACTTAAGCTAGCATGTATTTTAAAAACCTATAAATATTTTATACATTTTAAATTGTAATTCTTTTGAATCACTTTCTTTTGTAATCACTCCGATAATTGTATAATGTAAACTTATTGTAACATGTAATCATTTTGCAATAAAGAATTTATTTCCGCTGCAAATGTTGGTGTGTGATTTGTGTTTACTTAATCCTGCGATCTTGGCGGTAAGTCGTCTATCCGGGGTCCTCGGGGCACTCGGACAGATCCTGTTAAGGTGCACACGCATAGCTGTCTGAGGTCTTTGAGACAAGGACAGGTGCATGTGGGCCCGATAACTTGGGAGGTTCTGCGACAAATTTATAGAGGGAACGGTTGCGGATGAGTGAATATAGTGGAGAGAATTTTGCTGACATGGCACGTTTAGGAGGAAAAATTTAGGAAACACCGCTACAGTATAACGTTCCAAGCGGTGTACAACAAAATAGAGTGCCATATGCAGCAGACTTTTTGCTCTAGGTAAGGCTATATTGGATAGATTTACGTATGCAGCAGATGAATGCGGACATCCTTCGTCTAGGCTACTGTTCCCTCCCAGAAAGTCAGAACAGTAGAAGAGAATGACTCGTAAAGTGGTTACCGAGCTCAAATTGTGTATCCTAGCGGATGTTAAAATGAACAGAATCAGACATTCAATTAATCATGTTCTAATCAAAATCGACCAAACCATAATTGGTAAATGAGGATACATTTAAAAACGAATAGTATCAAAAGAGAAGATGCATGTGTTCAATTAATCATGTTATGATAAAAACCGGATAAACCACAAATGGTAAATGAGGATACATTTGGTTTTCGTACCCGGCTTTGCCCCATAGCCTGTGGCCAACATTGGTCATGCAATATCCCTACTACTCTATAAGACTCTATTGTAGACGTCCACACGTGCACCACGGTTCTGCCCGTCCCCGTGCACCCCCTCGCTTCCTTGCTCATGCCCCCAAAATCCGCCTCCGACATCCTCGCGCACGGCGTACCTTCCATCGGCACGATGATCTCCTCGCGCAATCCTAGGAAATTCTCCGTCGACGCCCGCCATCATTGCCCCCGCGCCCGCCATCCTACCCCTCGCGCACCTTCCTTCGGCTCCACCCCCTGCCTCCGTGACCCCGTGCCCCGCCCCACCAACCCCGACAATCTCTCTCCGTGACCCCTGCCCCCTGTTCCACCCCCAATCTTGCGGAGGCAATACTGATGGGGAAGGGCGAGGCGGAGAGGAAGAAGAGATCCGGAGACGAGCGAGCGTCGGGACCGTCGCCACCCGACCCATCTCGTCGGTCCCCATCAGAACGACCTCCACGACCGCCTCACGCACATCTCCACCTCCTCCTCGAGGACCACCATCGTGGGTTGTTCAAGGCGTAGCTGGAGGCGTCCTGCACGGCGCGCTTCTAGGTCGGGCGATGGCGGATCAGTTCACGGATTCTGCGGTAAGCCTCGAATTCTTCCTTCCGTAATCCTATGGCGTGGGAGACCAAAGCAAGTTCGAGTTTGAATATACAGGGTCAGAAGCGGCACCGCCGCATCGTCTCTCTGGGCGACTCCGCCACCGCCGCCGAAAACCACTAATTGCCCCCTCTCCCGGCCGCCGCCTGTCGGCACCACCTTTTCTCCCTCCTCTATCCCTCTTTTCTCCATCTTGCGATTGAACCTCTGGCAGCGTCGTCGCCATCCGGTCGACGGCTGTGTGGATCTGGGGCCCCTAGGTGTGGATCCGCTCGTACCTTCCCTAGATCTGGTGTCATGTCGCCCGGGTGTGCTCCGATGCTCTACCTGGCTCTCTGGCGTCGTGCACGGGCAGGTTCCACTTATTCTCGCGCGAGACACCTTGGGCTAAGCAGTCTGTGTGGACGGTGTTACTCATGAGGCGGCGGCGACACCTGTTTGTTCCGATGTTTTGGCTTGTAGAAGTAAGCGCTCCATGGCCGGAGCTGTAGTTGATTTTGGTGCATCTGATTTGAGTTTGATGTGTGGAGGACTGGATCTGTAGAATTTGGGCAAGACTTCTACGTGATCATTAGGCCATGTGATAAACTGATAATTGTGTTTGTTTCAAAAAGGCATGTTTCAATTGTGTCCTAGAAAAGAGATGGCGGACTGCTTTTATCTTGTACGTGAGCCCACAAAAGCATCTATAAAAAATTATGTGAACTCAAGTTCATTATTAATATTATTTGAAAATTCTTGCAGTATGACGCATTTGATATTAGTTTCATTACAACTGATGAATTTGGTAATGCAGATATCTTAGAAGCAACCTATCCTGCTGTTGCGAAGAGACTTCATGGGGACTGGATACAGGATCCAGCGATACGTTTGTTACTGGGTTCCTTGGGAAGGTATCTCATCGACAAACAATTTCTTCATCCATGAGGCAACTTGTTTACTGCAACCGCCATCACTTGTAGGGCTGGAAATCTGGTGCTGTAACTACTTTAGGCCGAGGTGGTAGCGACTTGACTGCTACAACCATTGGTAAAGCCTTGGGAGTGAGAGAAATTTAGGTCTATGTTTAGTCTGAATAGATATTTAATAAACCATATTTTTCTTTCTGAGGAAAAAAGTTGAGACAACAGTTGATGCTAATCACTAAGCTAGCATGTGCATATCATGAAAATCGTTGCTTATCCCCATACATTGCCTAATTGGTCTGAAAGCATACTGTGCTTGTGATAGGTATGGAAAGATGTTGATGGTGTACTTACTTGTGATCCAAATATCTACCCACATGCAAAGACTATTCCATACTTAACATTTGAAGAGGCCACAGAACTTGCTTATTTTGGTGCTCAGGTACTCTTTCTTTTGAGTGAAGAATCAAAAGTAACATTTCCCCCCAGAAAAATTATCTGTCTTAGACTGTTAAAGGGGCTATGATGGTTGACATGCGATGATTCATTTTTGTCACTAATGAATCTTTGTACAAATTATATTTTGAATGCTCGAGAAAAGAGTTCTGGAACTAAACAACGGTACATGATATTCATCCTTATTGCACGTTTTCAGGACTTGAACCGTGTATAGCGTGAGCAGGCTGCTTCTCAGTGAATAAACGAATCTTTCAGTTGCATACTTCTCAAAAATGAAAGATCATGTTCAGTAGATAAACATCTGTTCCCTTTTTACCTTTTAAAGCTATATTGATTGTTGCTTGGCATTTGCTTTACTAACCATCATGAATTGAACATATAGCTCATGATGTCAGTCTCCTGAACAGAAGCGAGAAATTTAGGATCGTTATTGTGGACTGTTCACTCCAATGCAGGTTTTGCATCCACAATCGATGAGACCTGCTGGAGAAGGTGATATTCCAGTTAGGGTTAAGAATTCACACAACCCTAAAGCTCCAGGCACCCTTATTAGTTATTACCAGACAAAGGGACATGGATATGGTCTGTAGTAGGTAACTTCAAATATATCCTCACATCCGCTTGACTTTCGAGGCATTGATTTTTTCGCCCCTCTTTTTCACTACTAGGTTGTACTAACTAGCATAGTGCTCAAGTCAAATGTCACTATGTTGGACATTGTGAGCACTCGGATGCTTGGTCAGTATGGTTTTCTGGCAAGGGTATGTTGAACACTAAGCCATTTTTGTATTTATATTTCACTGTTCTAATCACTGCATGTGTGACCTTGAGCAGGTATTTGCTATATTTGAAGATCTATGTATATCTGTGGATTGTGTTGCTACCAGTGAAGTTAGTGTTTCTGTGTCACTTGATCCATCAAAGATCTGGAGTAGGGAACTGATACAGCAGGCAAGTGTTTCCATTCCTTCATTGTATTAGCAAGTAGAAGCACATGACAAATTGTTTTTGGTGACTTGATAGTGCATTTCCAAGAGAAATATTTTTATTACAATTCTCTGCGCTTCCACATTGTTAACAAATTTTCAGGAACTTGACAATGTAGTTGAAGAGCTAGCAAGTAGAAACACGAGAGATTTTTTTGCAAGTGACTTGATAGTCCATGCCTGAACTTTTTTATTTTAGTTATCTGTGCTTCACAATTGTTAACAATCTTTCAGGAACTTGACCATGTAGTTGAAGAGCTTGAGAAAATAGCAATCGTTCGTCTACTTCAGCAGAGGGCGATAATTTCACTTATCAGAAATGTGGAGCAATCGTCTCTCATACTAGAATAACACTATCTTCATTCATTATTTCTTATTTGGCTTTTCCTCTCTAATGTTATTTTCATTGGACATCAACATATATATTAACAATTTAATAAATCTTCAGACGTGACATGTGCCGAGGAAAAGTGGGGTTAATGTTCAGATGATCTCTCAAGGAGCGTCAAAGGTACTCCCTCGCTTGCCGGAGTCACCATAGCACACCAAATGAGTACTACGTGCTTGTTGGCTTGTTGCATCCATGGTTCTTAGTCACAACATCTATCATCAAAGGAAACCAAATTGAGCAAAATTTGTTTGTCATATGCATGTTTTCGGCACTGACATTCACCACGTCTTCATCCTGAGCAGGTTAACATGTCGCTGATAGTCCATGATAGCGATGCAAAGGCACTCATAGAAGCCCTTCATCAGGCGTTCTTTGAAGACGATGTCCTGGCATAAGTCAAAGCAGAGAACCTACTTGTGGGCTGATCAACGTAGGCTTTGCTGGGTCCAGGCGTGTTATATGTTATAGGTTCCCACTCACCTCCATGAACGACATGAGCATTAGATCATTGATCATGTTTTGCTTGAAACAAGTATTTGTCTTCCAGGTTCTCAACCAATGATTGCAAAACTGTGTTTCTATTTCTAGAACTGTTTGCAGACACCAGCGAGCACCGATTGTCAACAAGATGGCAAGCCTGTGATATAATTCCAACTATCTCTAATCAATATATATAATAAACATTATCAATATCTACTAATTATAAGTTGTTTTAGTTTATTAGATAAATAGTTTTTCTTATGCATTTAGATATACAATATGGTGTCATTTTCTTCACGAAATGTAACGTAAATAGTAATGATAATGATTCACATGAATATCGTGCGGTAACAAATTTGAATAAGCCAACGTTTGTAGCCGATTAGTGAATTTTGAAAATGGTATTTACTAACCTAATCAACCATTACTCAAAACATAATGGTCTTTTATGTTTGCTTTTATGCAGACTACTCAATTGGCACACTCTTTTCTTGTACTACTCTCCATATATCTTGTCCACTATTTGAGAGATGGCAAGCTATTTCAATGATTAGGACCATGGTTGATGCGTCACGATGCCCGATCTTCACGACGTAGGATCAATCTTCAGATAACTAGCTTCAAAGAAGCCAAGATAACTTGCTGCAAGCAGCGATAACTAGTGCAACCTGACAAATAAAACTCGAAGCCAACCACCGTCTTTAACCGGCAGCCTGAATCGAGGATTCGCCCAACCACACTCTCAAAGAACCAACCAACACAACCTACAATCAATCGAGGAGACCTCGAAGGGAGTAGGAGCACCAATTGGGAGCGGATGAAGCCGCCGCTTCTGCAATCCCGCGAAGGAATTCACAAGAGCAAAGGGGTAGAGATCACTCTCAATATTTGTTAGCACACAGCTGAACAAAGGGGTTCTGTTTTATATTATCATAAGCTGCCTTACATCATAGACATAGGGGGGTATTTATACTAGTAACAACCAGCCTTAGCGAGGTATAAACACAGAACAAAAGTATTTTCACGAGCTAATGTGAAGGAGCCTCTTCGGGAGATCTGCAGAACTGATTTCCGTGTGGCTGTTTGACTTCTGCGCAGCCTTCAGTATTTTGACAATAACTTCTTCTAGGAATCTTCAAATGACGTGGGGATAGATGCGTTGGAAAGCTTACTTGATAAGCTTTCTCACAATATATAGCATGCTTAATGAAACTTCGTAGAATGATGCAGTTTAATACGAAAACTTGGTCATCAAGCTGACTGTTGACCTTCTGACTAGTCGGCACTAAAGTAGGTTGGCTGCCTTTCTGGTAGATGTGGTTAAGTCGGCTTTAGCAGCATTGGAAACTAGACTTCAAGAGCTTTCCAAAAAGTACTTATGCGCCTTCATAGCTTTTGGAAATCAAAAGATATGACTGTTTCTTCTGGACGGTTCTGTTGCGCTGGACTGACTCGGATATAGCTCTTCTTGCTGATTCGCCCTTGATATGTTTTGTCCTTCCTCTTTGGTGAACCTAAGTAATATCAACATACACGACTTAGGTAGCATAAAATTCTCATTAGTGTTTAAATGAAATTCATAAAGTAGCGCGTGCACCTCTTGCGGTAGCTTCTTAGCTCGGCTACGTGTAATTGGTCCATCAAAGACTAGCGCGTGCACCTCTTGTTGTAGCTTCTTAGCTCGGCTACGTGTAATTGGTCCATCAAAGACTCGGATTGGTGATGATGTTGGTTGTACTTGAGTTTATGTAGTATAACTTGGGGGTTGTAACGTGTTGCTTAATGGCGTGGTCATATCATCCTCCTCCCCTTGAAAAGGAGTCGTCCTCGACTCTAAAGTGTCTTCACTTGTATATGGTAAGAGGTCAGCAACATTGAATGTGTTGCTCACGCCATAGCTTGGAGGAAGATCTATCTTGTATGCATTATCATTGATCTTGGCAAGAACACGAAATGGACCATTCCCTCGTGGCATCAATTTGGATTTGTGCTGATCAGGAAAACGCTCCTTGCGCAAGTGATTCCAAACCAAGTCCCTCGGTTCAAATAACACTTTCTTCCTATGCTTGTTCATGCTTGTTGCCTTGTGCAGTGCTTTGAGCTCAATTGCTTCATTGGTCTTCTCATGTATCTTTTTTATATATGCAGCATGCTTGGAGGCTTCCATATTGGTTCTTTCATTCATTGGAGCTGGCCAATCCTTGATTGCTTTCACCTTGAATTCATCCACCTCTATTCCTTTTGCTGAAACAACAAAGCCAAGAAACACAACATGGTCTATGCAAAAACTGCACTTCTCAAGATTAGCAAACAATTTCTCCTTTCTAAGCTCATCTAAAACTTGTTGAATGTGTTTCACGTGTTCATCAAAAGATTTGTTGTAAATTAGAATATCATTGAAGTAGACAACAACAAATTTTCCAATGAAAACTCTTAAGACATGGTTCATTAATCTCATAAAAGTACTAGGAGCTTTTATCAAACCAAATGGCATCAGTAACCATTCATACAACACAAATTTTATTTTAAATGCGGTCTTCCATTCGTCTCTAGTTTTCAGTCTTATTTGATGGTATCCACTTCTCAAATCAATTTTAGTAAAAATTATGGAACCACTTAATTCATCAAGCATATCATCTAGCCGTGGAATAGGATGGCGATAGCGAACGGTAATATTATTTATAGCTCTACAATCAACACACATCCTCCAAGATCCATCTTTTTTAGGTACTAAAATCACAGGAACAACACAAGGGCGTAAACTTTTACGAACAAAACCTTTATCAAGAAGTTCTGGCACTTGCCTTTGTATTTCCTTAGTTTTCTTCAGGATTGGTTCGATATGGTGGACGGTTAGGAAGTGCAGCCCCTGGAATAAGATCGATTTGATGCTCAATCCCTCGAATTGGAGGTAGTCCAACCGGTGTTTCTTGTGGAAACACGTCTTCAAAGTCCTGCAAAAGATCAGCCACAACACTAGGAAGAGATGTTATGTCGTTACGAGAAATCAAAACATCTTTGTTCACAAGTACAAAGAGTACTTGATATGGGTTGTTCCTCACTTCTCTCAGCTCAGATTTTGTGGCTAGCATAACTAGATGTTCTCCCTCTTCCTTCCTTTTATCTCTTGAATTTGGCTTATAGCACTCGCTCACCGAATTGTGGATGGCACTCAATTTCTTTTGCTCTTCTCCTCCTCTACTTGCTGCACTAATTTCAGTTTTCTTTTGTAAATGTTCAGCCATGATTTGTTGAGGGGTCATAGGCTTGAGTACAAACTTTCTCCCTTTCAGATCTAGCGTGTATTGATTTGTTCTTCCACAATGCTGAGAATATCGATCATATTGCCAAGGTCTTCCTAGCAGCATGTGACACACAGACATGGGTGCAACATCGCACTCCACTGTGTCAACATACTCTCCAATCTTGAACGAAACTTTCACCTTATAACCAATCTTGATATCTCCTGATTCATTCAACCATTGGACATGATATGGATGAGGGTGTCGCTGCAACTTCAAACCAAGCTTTTCAACCATCTCACGACTTGCAAGATTATGGCAACTCCCTCCATCAATGATCACTTTTACTACTTTGTCTTGCACTTTGGCTCGCGTTTGAAAAAGATTATGTCACTGTCCAATTTCAGCTTCTTTCATTTGAACACTCAAAATTTGTGTAACCACAAGGGTAGTACCATGCTCAAATTCACATCCCGTTTGTTCTTCAGATTTATCAATGTCATCTTCATTTCCTGCTTCAGCTTCCTCTTCACTAGCTGATGTATATTCTCCATCATCAGTCACAAGGATCACACGATTATTTGGACACTCCTTTATGACATGACCACGACCTCCACACTTGAAGCACTGAATACCACTACTCTTGGCTGTAGAGCCCACTGATATAGAAGTGGATGCTACTGATTTAGAATCCATGATTGGAGCAGCAGCGTTCTTTCCACTATAATTGCTTTGATTGTGGGATCGCAAGTCTCCAGTTGAACCTTTTGATGCTAAGGGTGCAGCAGTAAACCTTGAGATTGATTTTCCTCCAGTCATGGTTCGTGCACCATATGACAAGGGCTTGGTGTTCTTAGCATCTTGTTGCAGCTGGCGTTCAGCTTTGGTGGCTTGATGTACCAAATCAATAAGACTTCGGTACGACTGAAACTCAACAATACGCTGAATGTTGCGGTGTAACCCAGCCATGAAACGTGCAATGGTTTGCTCTTCGTCTTCATACACATTGGCTCTAATCATGGCCTTCTCCATCTCCTTATAATACTCCTCAACAGAGAAACTTCCTTGCCTCAAATTCTGCAATTTATCAAAAAGATCACGCCGATAATGCTTCGGCACAAAACGAATTCTCATTTCTCGCTTCATCTCTTGCCAAGTAATAATAGGGTCCTCTCCATCTTCTTCACGATCACAAAGAAGTTGCTCCCACCAAATCAGAGCATATCCTTCAAACTCAAGAGATGCCATTGCAAGTTTCTTCTCCTCTGAATAATTATGTAGGCGGAAGATTTTCTCCACTTTCAATTCCCATGTGAAATAATCTTCAGGATCAGATCTACCATCAAATTTTGGCATGGTAAACTTAAGTTTCCCAAATCTCTCTTCTTGGTTGACGCCTCTATGATGACGACGACCATAGCGATGTTGAGACTGATCATCCCCAAATTCAGATTCTTCATTGTCATTATTTCTTCGATTCCGGCCTCTTCCTCTACCATATGCAGCACCTTGATTTCTCCTCCCATGTTCACTTGCTCTTCTAGAATAATTTCCTTCATCTTCTTCCCCATCTTCATCATGGTTTCTTACACCGTCGGGGAGTCGACGACGACCTCTGATTTCAGCCATAAGTGTCTGAAGATCTTGTGCCAACAGATCTTGCTTGGCTTCTATGCTTTGTTTGAGCTCGTTGAATTGTATCAGGGTGACACATTCTTCAATCTCAACGTTGGGATCCATCTTCCTGCGAAGTTAGTGACAACAAGGCAACAAATATAGGTGGAATATGAAGCTATATAGAATCTCACAACCTCACCACTCTTACCAACCAAAGCTCTTATGAGTTCCCTGCGGGTTGCAAGAAAATGTGTGGTGGTAACAAGAAAGTGGTGGTTAAGCGAATACAAGACCAGAGTACCGATTACGATGGCTTATATGTGGAGCTTGGTGGGGATTAATAAACAAGGGATACAATCTGAATTCTAGTTGTTGTTAAGTTAAATAACCATCCGACTAGAAGTTCCCTGCCTAGTGCTGACCACAAGATTCGAGTGATGTAAATAGATCAAACACACGCGCAAGAAATTTCAGATTTGATGCAGACAAGGAGTATGATTGGAATGCAAGTGTTGCAATCAGATCCAACCAAAATTTTGCACCAAATGACAATAGCAAACTGGTTGAATAACTTGATAAAATTTTCAGCACTTGTGCACATAAACAAACTGATTGTTCTACTTTTCTTTCACAATCTTGTTCAACACTTTTTTTGGTACTTTTCTTTCTTCTCTTTTTTTATCGAACTAAACACAGAGATCTGATATGATATTGCACACTTTATAATACTTTAACAAAGAACTCAACCAGCAGCTATAACTTAAATAGGATCAAAGTTAACGCGAAGGAAATGATGAGGTTTTTTTTTCAGAATACTCTTTTTGTGGATATTTTCAGATATATATAAGAGGCTCAAAGGAAAACACAAAGGATAGAGTGACCAGCAACTAAACAAAGATTCTAAGGACTGAAACTTAACAAAACTCACTGGAACAACAGATTGAAAGAAAAGGCTATGGCAAAAATATTTTATGGCCTTTGGGTGGATAGGACGAACACAAAATATATGTAGCTAAGGGTAAAGAATCCTACCGTGGCAACTGAGGCTTTGATACCAGATGATGCGTCATGATGCCCGATCTTCACGACGTAGGATCAATCTTCAGATAACTAGCTTCAAAGAAGCCAAGATAACTTGCTGCAAGCAGCGATAACTAGTGCAACCTGACAAATAAAACTCGAAGCCAACCACCGTCTTTAACCGGCAGCCTGAATCGAGGATTCGCCCAACCACACTCTCAAAGAACCAACCAACACAACCTACAATCAATCGAGGAGACCTCGAAGGGAGTAGGAGCACCAATTGGGAGCGGATGAAGCCGCCGCTTCTGCAATCCCGCGAAGGAATTCACAAGAGCAAAGGGGTAGAGATCACTCTCAATATTTGTTAGCACACAGCTGAACAAAGGGGTTCTGTTTTAGATTATCATAAGCTGCCTTACATCATAGACATAGGGGGTATTTATACTAGTAACAACCAGCCTTAGCGAGGTATAAACACAGAACAAAAGTATTTTCACGAGCTAATGTGAAGGAGCCTCTTCAGGAGATCTGCAGAACTGATTTCCGTGTGGCTGTTTGACTTCTGCGCAGCCTTCAGTATTTTGACAATAACTTCTTCTAGGAATCTTCAAATGACGTGGGGATGGATGCGTTGGAAAGCTTACTTGATAAGCTTTCTCACCATATATAGCATGCTTAATGAAACTTCGTAGAATGATGCAGTTTAATACGAAAACTTGGTCATCAAGCTGATTGTTGACCTTCTGACTAGTCGGCACTAAAGTAGGTCGGCTGCCTTTCTGGTAGATGTGGTTAAGTCGGCTTTAGCAGCATTGGAAACTAGACTTCAAGAGCTTTCCAAAAAGTACTTATGCGCCTTCATAGCTTTTGGAAATCAAAAGATATGACTGTTTCTTCTGGACGGTTCTGTTGCGCTGGACTGACTCGGATATAGCTCTTCTTGCTGATTCGCCTTTGATATGTTTTGTCCTTCCTCTTTGGTGAACCTAAGTAATATCAACATACACGACTTAGGTAGCATAAAATTCTCATTAGTGTTTAAATGAAATTCATAAAGTAGCGCGTGCACCTCTTGCTGTAGCTTCTTAGCTCGGCTACGTGTAATTGGTCCATCAAAGACTAGCGCGTGCACCTCTTGTTGTAGCTTCTTAGCTCGGCTACGTGTAATTGGTCCATCGAAGACTCGGATTGGTGATGATGTTGGTTGTACTTGAGTTGATGTAGTATAACTTGGGGGTTGTAACGTGTTGCTTAATGGCGTGGTCATATCAATGGTAATTGAAAGATTATGACATTTCTAGATAAGTTTTGTTGTCTATCCAATTAGTTCAGATTAGTGTATGTGTCGCTTGTACTATATGTCTTGATAATGATTTATCTTTCTCAGGTTATTGTTGATACCTTCCTCTGTACTGACTGCAAAAGGGCTTTTCAATATGTACGATCTCAGAGGCTATACAAGGAAATCTTTGAGCTAGCTATTCAGGCTACCCTATTTGCTACTGTCGAGCAATGTAGTGCTGCTGTAACACTGAGGATGTTGTGCTAACACGACATCATATTAAAAAGCTTTTGAGAGCAATATTTCTCGGCCTTTTAGCTAAGGTGTAATATTTGTGCTTATTAGTTTAATATCTGATATGTGAACTATATGTTCACTTTGATATTAAATTTATTTTTTATTTTATGGATATTAAATATGTTTGTGTGCTCGTGCGTTGTACTATTCTATAACACTAAGGATGTTGTACTATTCTATAAGACACCATTGTAGGCGCCCACACTCCGTGCGCCATGTTCTGCCGCGCTGCGCTCCCACTGTGCGTCCGCGTCTGCAGAATTCGCGTCCGCAGAATCCACGTCCACCGGCTCCCATCGCACGGTCACCCCACCGCGCGTCCGCGTCTGCCGATGGAAGGTCGCGCAACTTCACCTCGACGCCTCCCCCACCACGCGGACGCTGATGGAAGGTCGTCCCAAACAAGAGATAGCGCGGCTGCCTCCGCGATCCGCAGAATCCGCGCGTCCGCGTCTACCGATGGAAGGTCGCGCAGATTCAGCCTCGGCGTCTCCCCCACCGCGCGGACGCCGATGGAAGGTCGCCCCAAACCAGAGACCGCGCGACCGCCTCCGCAATCCGCGCACCCGCTTGCGCAGCTTCACCTGGCCGCCTCCCCCACCGCGCGTCCGCCGATGGAAGGTCGCCCCCAAACCAGAGACCCGCTCCGCGCACCCGATGGAAGGTAATCGTCGTTGTGGCTGCACCCTCCATCATCGCCCCTGCAATCTCCTCCCATCATTGGGGGCGACCTTCCAACGACGCTGCACCACAACGACGAGTATTAAAGAAATCCGAAGGGAAGAGATAGTCGAGGCCGCCACCCCACCCCGTTCCTCCTCACATCTTCCACTATTCTTCGATTCACCCAGTTGAGTTCTCACAAAAGGTGTGTGAACTCTGTTCTTCATTTTGGTGGGGGGCAATCCTGTTTTGAGACTACTAGCAAACACAAGCAAATATTATTATTTCTGTCTTTCTTGCTCACTGTGAAATGTTTACAGAACTTTGGTGGATTGCTAGATAGCCAGATAGTGATCTTTGTAAGTATTCTTTAGTACAACCTTCATATATACTTTGGTTCACAATTATCAATTGAGCATATTGTGGTTATAGTTACCTTTTAGGTTTCTTGTGTCCTTTGATTTGGTACTTTGCCCCATATATACAACAAGGATCCGCGAGAACGCCCTTTTGTGAGAAAGAACTTGTTTAAAAAACTTGCATTTTTCTATCGTGGCTTCTACATGTGGCCTGAAAGAACTTGTTTCAAAGTTCATTCCATAAACTTATCTAGAATATTTATAATTAGATGGTTGCATAATACTGATTGATTGTAATGTAGTGGTGAAACAGAGGATTATGTATGCCTAGAATTATAAATGAATTATGAAATCTTTTTTCATAATAATATAACACATATTTGTACATAAGTTATTGTGGTATTATATGTTTCCGTTGCAATGCACGGGTACTCACCTAGTAAAATATGAACTACTCAACATTGTTAATGGTAGAACCACAACGTTGTTAAACTTGTAATTAATTCGTCAGGAATTTCTTAATAATAAATATATAAAAAAATAAGGAGGTAATTATGTATCTCTCACTTCCACCACAAATGGAGGGATTTGCTCTGCATCTGCATGCCTAATTTAGTCTACCGAATCAAAAGTGAATGAAGCTCACAATCCCATCGATTTCGAGCGCTGGCTCATATGGCAAACTAATCGTTACCATATACTGTACGTAATAGGTAGGCATTTGCCAGCTGCTATCGAGGGTTACGGTTTGCGTGTCTCCGCCGGCGAGGGCCCGGCTTCGTTAGTGACGAGGATCGGGCTGCGCACAACGTACTTGCCGGACAACCACTTGAGCTCCCCCTCGACAGGGCCGGTAAGCGCCTGGCCGTTGGCCGACTTGATTGTGACAGAGTAGTTCAGGACCTCTTCCAGCGCCTTGAAAGTCAGCTTCGGCGGGTTCACCTCCACTGTCACCGACGCCGGCACGTTCACCTCCACGGTGTACGTCGAGCTGGCCGCGCCGACGTTCGTGACGGAGCGGTTGGCCTTCGCGGTGAAGGGCGGCTGGTTGAGGATGACGGTGATGGACGGGTAGTTGAGGTCGTCCTGTTCGAGCCTTGACAGCTTGGCGCACGACACCGGCGGCTCCGGGTAGATGATCGTGCTCACCTTGTCGTCCGTGTAGTTGAGCCCGCACAGGTACGGCACGTAGCCCATGGCCGTCATGTTGTACACGAGGCCAGGGTCCATGGCCTTCTTCGGGTTCACGTGGCCGGCGCCAATGGCGACCAAGTTCGCCGGCCTGCCGTTGACGTCCTGGATCGGCTTCCGGAGGTTGTCGTTAGGCTCCGCCGTCGTCATCAGGGCCGATTTGATGACCGCGGGCGACCAGGTCGGGTGCGCGTGCTTGATCAGCGCGGCGATCCCGCTCAGGTGCGGCGCGGCCATGGACGTGCCGGACTTGATGTCGAACCTGGGCACCTCCGCGTTGCGCAGCAGGTCCACGTCCTCGATCGAGGGCACGCCGGCGATGATGTTCACCCCGGGGCCGATGATGTCGGGTTTCAGAATCCCACGGCTCCTCCTGTTCGGCCCCCGCGAGGAGAAGGGCGCCACCATCGGCGACTTTGGGGTGTTGAACGCTGCCCCTTTGAAGACGAGCGTCGCCGTCGGGCCCCGCGCCTTGTGGATGTAGGCCTTGATCTTCTGCCCCGCCGCGTTAGAGACTTGCACCGTCGGGATGGCGTGCGGCCTCGGGATGATTACCGGACCGAACAACTCCGGGGTCACCGCGATCATTCCGACCACGCCGATGCCCTTTAGCATCTTGGCCTTCGCGGTGCTGACATCGCCGCCGGCTTCGCAGATGATGATCTTTCCGGAGACGTTTTGTGCCTTCAGCACGTTCCCGTTGACGCACAGGCCATCGGACACGTCGCGCACCAGCGGGACCAGGTCGCCCATGGTGGTGTTAGGGTCGTTGAGCGACTCGCCGTCAATCTGGACGTTGTCCCCAAGCTTTACGGAGGCCAAGAACCTCCTGTCGGTGGTGCTGGCGCCCACGGTGAGCAGCCACGGCGCCTCGTTGACGAGGGTCGAGGGGGACGGGCCGGTGTTGCCCGCCGCGGCGCAGATGAACACGCCGTTGAGGATCGCCGTGTACCCGGCGAGCGAGACGGGGTCGTCCGAGAAGTCGATGGCATCCTCGTGGCCAAGCGACAGCGACAGGATGTCGACGCCGTCCCCGATGGCGTCGTCCACCGCCGCCAGTATGTCGTCCCGGTCGCAGCCCTTGTCCTCGTAGCACACCTGGTAGAACGCGATGTGCGCGCGCGGGGCCATGCCGGCCGCCGTGCCGAGCCCGTTGCCGAAGACGCTGGCGTTGGGCACGAACGCGCCGGCCGCGGTGCTGGACGTGTGCGTCCCGTGCTGCCCCTCGGCGATCGGGAGCACCGGGTCGCGGAGGCCCTTCCACTTCCACTTGGCCGACTCGAAGTAGGACCGCGCGCCGATGAGCTTGTTGTTGCACACCGTCTTGTTGAAGTCGCACCGGCCCTTCCACTTGGCCGGCGGCGGCTGCATCCCGGCCCCGTCGAACGACGGGTGCCCGGCGTAGATGCCGTCGTCGAGGATCCCGATGATGACGCCCTCGCCCATGTTGCTTGTGTTCCACAGGCCGCCGTGCCGTCGGCCGCCCATGAGCCCGAGCATGTGCGGCGTGCGCGTGGTCAGGAGGTGAAACGTCTGCTCGGGGAGGGCTCGATCGAACCACTCCATCTTGGACATCTTATCCAGCTCCTCCGGCGTCATGCGGGCGGCGAAGCCATTGACGACGGTGCGGTAGGAGTAGATGAGCCGGCTAATGGCGGTCGGGTCCGCTTCTAGGACCTCCTTGGCAGTGTCGCACACCGACGACAGGAGCGACGCGTGCCAGCTCGACACGTTCTTGTGCACATTCTTGTCGTACTCGTACCTGCTGCGCACAATGACGAGGTAGTTTTTGTGCTCGCCGTGGTCATTGTGGCTCGCGACCGGAGTGATCGCCGCCGGGGACAGGAGGAGGAGGAGGAGGAGCACGGCCGCGGCAGCGCGGAGGCCAAGACACGGTAGCGTGAACCTTGTGTGGATTGGATTGTCCATGGGGGGTGTGGCGGAACGAAATGGGAGGGAGATGGCACTACGACGAGGTGGGCTACATGCGTCTTGCACTTGCAGGTTTGTTCTTGTGCTCTAAAAGTGGCTAAGCGTTCTGTGGTAAAGTGGTGGTGTGGCTTAAAATAGGGAATGGATGCAAAGATTTGTGTTTGCTTGGTCCTGTTCCTGACCACACAACTTCTTGCGGAGGAAATGGAGACGAGAGATGTGTGCGCCTCTCCTAACTATGGCATGCATATATATGGGACCTCGGAAAAAAGGATTTGCTTAATTTTGCATGACCCTAAAGTTTTCAAAGCTAGCGAGCTGCATCTACCACATCAAATGCAAGATTTTCAAATTGGGTGTATATGCGACCAGATAGTTCCCATCAAATAAATAACTAATAAAAGTTCATAAAAGCTACAGAAGCACACCATAAAGTAAAAAAAATAATGGCATAACAGTCTAAAATCTTGAGCAAATCAAAGTTTAGGGCCGTCTTAGAGCCTAAACATCAAACTAGTGCTTTAACAAATAAACCCTAAACAGTGTCCTAAAAATTAAAATATTATATCATTTAAAGTGTTTAGAACACTAAAAATGATTGAGCTCCAACAGTTAAAAACTAAATCATGTAATTTAGGAATTTGTTAAGCTTCTCGGTAGGGTATGGCTGACTAAAAATTTATGACTGAAGAGATAGTCATGGAACTGTGGTGGTTGGTTTCTTAACTCTAATTAGCGGCTCTAATGCCATGTAATTCTTATGTGTTTTCTCATATGTTTTTAGTACTTTTATTTTCACTTAAGACCTTGTCTGATTTGAGAGACTAAAGACCATTTTAGTCACATTTAGTCCCTAAATTATCAAACGGTGTAATAAAACATGGACTAAATTGCTTTACTCTCTAGTCCCCCAAGAGGTGACTAAAATAGACTAAATCATATTAATTCCACCATTTATTTTAGTTACACAGAGAATGTTAAGGGACATTTTAGTCTTCTTATGAGTCATTTAATACGTTCTAAATACTTTTAGTCTCTGTAACCAAACAGGGTAGGGACTAATCTTTAGACTACAACTAAACTTTAGTCCCTGCACTAAAGGAACCAAACATGCCCGAAGTCTATTTGGATCCGTTCATTTTGGAAGAATTGAAATCTACTTAATAAAGTAGCCTATTTGGCTTGGAATGACATTGCATCATTTTTCAAAATCCAGATATAAGTCTATTTTAAATTTATAGGGAGGAGGATGGAAATTAATTATATGTATCACCAGACTATGTTTCTACTCCGCGACTTATAACACGTTCTTCACCCTTTTCCCTATAACATAAATGTAGCACATAAATATCTTCATCATATTACCAACAATAGTATACACATATAATCCGTATAAAAACCATATTAGCTTAATTAATATGTGCCTAAATTAGGATTATTAGAATGGAAACCAATCCAAAGGATCCAAATGGGACCTTAGCATTTTTTCTCACATAAAATTCTTTATTTTCTTAATTTACTTATACGTCCAATTTACTTTGATCACAGGAGAAAACGTTAAAAATGAGAAGCACATAGAGAGCTTCTCTCGACCACAAGCTGAAGTTGATATTTAACAGCTTTTATATTTATCAATAAACTCTTTTACTAAAACTGTTGAATGGAATAATTTTATTTTAAAAATCAAAATAAAAAATTATTTCGCGAAACTCTCGAATACACTCTCATGTTTCAATGGGTCTACTCTACTGTGATCGGTTGTACGAACCACAGGTATGTCATGTCTTTAAACACAACGGTATCTTCTGCGAACCGAAGCTCGCGATCTGTAATGCAGAGACATAAAATTTAGCCTCAAAAGAGAAGTAACAAAGCTGGTTGACTTCTAACTTTTTTATCAGCGGGGAGAGAATCCCACCTGAATTTCATCGATTCTGGCATGACTAGCCACGCCTCAACAACCTCATTTTTAAGGAGAACCAGAAAAAAAACCTTTACATAATGTTATGGTAAACAACTGCTAGCACAACGCAAGCAAGAACTTCAACAACATAAAGGAAACAAAGAAAGCAAACACAACACAACGGACTTGACACGAGCAGAACAACATCAGTCAGGACGACATGACCATCAAACAACGTACTCATCAGCTGTTCCAAACCAATGTAACCACATCACTCGTCGTAGCAACGCCACACAATTGTCTCCCTCCATTGTGCACAACAAGGGGAAGAATCCTTGAAGGGATGAGGGACCACCCAACTGAGTGGAGACTAAGAGTGAGGGAACACCTCAATCAAAGCTTGCCGAAGAACAACCATCTCCCTTTGAAGTTGATGATGAGCACCCTATAGACAATACATCCGAGCACCACAAACCGCCCGCCATCCTACGCCCTTAAAGGGGAGGAAGCCTCTAAGGGGGAGGGCAAGATCATGGGACCATGTGGCATAAGATTGATGTCACCATCAATAGGAGACGGATGACGAAGCATAGGTGCCAATGGCCACGCAACACGACCATTATCGACTGCAAGGCCAAGGCCAACTAAGGAAGAACACACAAATCAACCATCAAGCTTAGCAAAGATGCTAGTGTGAAGGTAAGACACCTCCTCGCGCACCACGAGCGATGCTTTCACTCCACAAGTATCACCTTTACACAAAATCCAGCTGACCTTGACAACCACCACTACAAGAAGCGGCCACAGACGACAGACACGGGGCATCCCGGCTTCGCCTCCAACAAGGTGAATGACACAGAAGCGCCATCAAAGTCTGGGCTGGCAGAAAGCCAAACAAGGCTTTCACGCATAACCAATGTGGTCATCGCTGCACGACCACCCAAACCTTTTGACACAAGTGTCAGCGTAGAGGGCTAGGGTAGCCCGAGGGCAAGGAATCGGTGATACATAGGCCAAGGAAGCATTCAATCTCAGAGATATTGCTGAAGGTTAAGGGAATCAAGCCTAGATGGCGAAGATGGGCACAAAGACGATATGGCAGTGGAGTATAAGAAGCGGAGATGGAACCCACAGTCCAAGCGGTGGAGTAGGATGGGGAAGGGGCAGCAGTGGGATCGTGGGCGTGGGGGCAGTGGAGGACAGAGAGGAGGGGAACAGCAGGCCTGGACCCAACCATAGATCTAGAACAAGGCTAGCGACACGGATACTGCTAGGATTACTACCAATGTCGAGTAACGCTAACAACGTCGGGTAGCACGGTCGAGGCAACGACGGACAGCGTGCTGATGATGTGGCGATTGAAGGCGGAGAAGACGACGACTGGCACTAGTACACAGAAGCTCTATAGTGGCGGTTCTAAACCTATTTACACAGGCGTTTTTCAGTACCGCCAGTGCTAGGGGTCAGTGGAAATCAGCATTTCCACTGGCGGTTATTTTGGAACCGCCAGTGAAAAGTGCATTTTCACTGGCGGTTTTCTTAAGGAACCGCCAGTGAAAAGTGCATTTCCACTGGCGGCTGAATAAAGAAAACCGCCAGTGGAAATGCATTTCCACTGGCGGTTTTATAAAGCAAACCGCCAGTGGAAATGCACTTTTCACTGGCGGTTTTCTTTATTTAGCCGCCAGTGGAAGTTTTCCCGCCTTTTTTCAAAATTTCAAACAATACTGAATTATATATATATTTATTTACACACACACAAACATATATATATATAGATCTATATTGATATTGAAAGCAACATGAAATTAAATTCTATCATACATTTATATACATCAAAGTATTCTGTTTACAACCATATATGCTTCATGCATTCTATACATCATAAGTTTTCACCTAAGCTCTAATAACTATCTCGGCTAAGAGATAATCTACTAATTTCTGTTAGTATTCTGAACTCTGGCAAAGCTAATGTCCCGGAAGCATCGTGATATTTTCCTTCTGCGGGTATGACCTCTTTCAATATGAATGTGCAGAGGTCCTCGATTATGCCATACAATGCAGCTTCGGTCAAGTTCTCCGGGTTTCCTCGTTGAAATTGCTGTAAAGGAATTTTATAAACATCATCTATTTATACTCAATAATAACACATTTGCATCTTTAATAACATAAATACATACTTGACTATTACTAATAATACCTTGTCAGGGTTCGTGATGTATCGTCCGTTCACTCTCATGAACTCGCACGCATAGAATCCACATAGGACCGATCCTTGTGGTTGCTTGTGGCACTACATAATGGGAGATTGGTTATTTAGTTGCAACATTGTGTATGATATGTATTCATAAAATCACATACTTACCGGCCAGTGATGATGGATGTCTAGTGGCACGCGTTGTTTCGACAGGTCGTACTTTCCACCTCTCATCTTATAGAATCTATAAGCCCTGTGATCTCAAATAGAATCACCATGTTATTCTCAAATTTTAATCGATAAAAGTATGCATGCATAGAAAAGGCTTACAGCTCTAAGATGCTGAGGAATTCTGCATATGTCGAAGGGTCGAAGTTCAAGGAGTCGAGCACCAGCACCTTTCCAACCTTAGGATAAATGAGGAAGCATATCCAGTGGTCCCTGTACGAATCAAATTTGTGATGCATGTGTATTGAAATTATTAATTTTATTTATGCAAAATCACACTTACTTAAAGTTGTACGGGGCCATTATGGCTTCCCTGTCTTGAAATTGAAGCATTGCATGTCCTATATAGGTGGCGTATCGAGCTTCAAAATCCTTCTTCATATCCTTTATACGCTTCTCAACTTCTTCGTCCGTCTTTCCCCGTAATTCATCGTTGTCTTTCCCGATTCTAAAAGTGTGGCTTTCCTCGGATATAAGTATTGGGTTGAGATACCCAACCCTTTTACTGGCACTAGCATTGGGCTTGGTACCGTAAAGAATCTCCTGCTGATCATGTTGCATTCTGCAAGTCACACGTGCATGTCAGATATTGAAATTTTATACAACTCACTAATAATAACACACATATGTGGAAGTATGAGCGACACTTACAATGCAAACATCGTTACAAGTTGCACGTCGAGTCTCCGAAGGTTCATCATTAACCACATGTCCTCGAATGTAACAACGGCCTTTTGGTCCGAACCAATAAAAGCATGGTCTGGTATATGCACACTGATGGTGTCTATGCCAACCGATGATGCCCGCATGTACCAGTCATGCAACCTTTTAACACCAGCCGGGACCTTTCTTAGTTTCTCAAGAGGTAGCAGAGGTCTGCCCGGCACATATTTTTTAGGCACGTTTTTGTAATCTGCCTTAGTTGGCTTCTTTATCTTTGCGGCCATTGCCTCAGCCTTTTTTGCAGACTCCTCGTGCTTGGCCAAATCAACAGTTTGTGACGTGAGGCTCCGTCCAATCCCTTTCAAAAACCGAGCTGTGCCAGCAGTAGTAGCTTTACTCTTCTTTTTCTGATACGGGGACACCAATTTTGGAATAGGAAGTTTAGATTTCTTTGATGGCCTTGAATCCTTTGATGGTTGTGGAGAAGGTGGATCCCTTGATGGTGGCGTAGACAGTGGGTCACCAAGAGGATGGGGAGGAGAAGGTGGTGGAGCCCTGAATGGTGATGCTTGTGGCGGAGACGGTGGGTCAGAAAAAGGATGAGGAGCAGCATGTGAAGTTTGAGGAGGTGAGGATGATGGATGTACAATAGGAACAAAAATTTGAGAAGGCGGAGACGGTTGGGCCTGCGATGCCTGCGACGAATTCGACCAATCAAGCAAATCGACATCCCTTCGAGGCCAAAGGATAAAATTATTGATAGCTTGTCCAAGTTTCTCGATACCTTCGGGCCCAGGGATGTCTAGCATGTCGTCCTCGGATCCTTGGACGACCGACGTCACTTCTACTTTGCAATGATCATCTGGAATATCGTTTCCATGGAACTTACGTCCTGGGATCGCAAGGCCTGTGGCTACTTTCTTTGTACGTTTATTGTTAATACCATATCTTATAACCAGTGTGCACGCCACAGGCCTTGTGATGTCATCAACTGGATAACGGTCCTTATTTCCCGTTGAAGCAACAGAGCTTGGTAATGTCGTACAATCTGTGGAAGCCGGCGGTTGAGCTGCTGGAATTATTTGTATTTGTGGAGTGGTCATCTGTTGAACAGACATCGCACTCGCCAACTATTGCATCAATTCTGGAGGAGGATTCGATAGCATTTGAGACATCATGGCTTTGAACTCTTTCTTGGCCTCCTCCTTAAAATAATCCGCCATCTCTTCCTTGTATCGATCACGTTTCCTGTACAGACCTTCCCACTGTTGTCCGAATCCTTCCTTCCATCCTTCCTTAGACGAGATTCCTCGTACACGGCCAGGATGCTCAGGGTTACCGAGACCAGCCGTTAGGATGTCTCTTTCCCTTTGTGGCTTAAAAGTTCCTTCGCTCTGCTTAGCTGCCATTGTATATATGTTTTTTGCCGCTTCTTCGACAATAGGATCATCAAAAGATACACCGGTCTCGGTTTCCCTTGGTTTTCTAGCACGGAGCCAATTTGCCGCCCTTTCACCAAGTTGCTCGGACAGCGTCGGCAACCCTGCGGCCTTCTTCTCGGCGTCTTCTTGTCTCCATTTAGGAACCTGACGCTTGTAACCACCTGTGCCTAGGTGGTGGCGGTACTTGTTCTTCTTTGATAGTTCTGAATTTGCCTCACTTAGAGATATGAAATCAGGGCTGCTCCTCTGCTCTAGAAATACTGCCCACTGACCTGCTGAGATTTTATATTTTTTGGTCGGGTCCAGACCTTTCTTTGCAAACTTTGTGTTCATCTCAGACCTCCAGTTTCGGAAATTGATTGCAAGCTGCTTCATCGTGTATTCCTTCACGAGTTCTTCTGAACCCCGAGGCAGAACGAACCTCATTAATAGCTTATTCCATATTTGATTCTTGACATCATCTGGCACATCTCTCCACTGTCGTATTGTTATGTCAAGATTATCTCTAACTAAAAACCCAAGTGCATTCCGGAACTTAGGTAGTGCCTCTTCTGGAGCTAGGGGCTGACCTTTCGGGCTCACGTCTGAGATTTTGTATGTTTTGTCGGGAAACTTGTTCAGCCCCCTGTCACCTCTTTTTCGATCGCTCTGCTTCCTTTTCCTTGACGTCTCGGTTGTTGTCTTGGTCTGTTCCGGTACGTCTTCGTTTCGTGCCACGGCTTCTTCGAGTATCGCACGAAATTCAGACACGACCTCCTATTCATGTAATAAAATGCACAAGAGATCATGCATGTGAAATCAGTAGGGTACACATACGAAGCTAAAGATGCGTACTTTTACCTCAGCTTCTTGTGGATCATAAGTAGGGTCACGTTGCAACTCACGGAGAGCGGCCCTATCTATGCTAGTGGTAGGAAAAGGGTCGCTAGGCGTTTCATATCCTTCACTGCTGGATTGTTCTTGAGCAACACTCTTGTCCATGTGCTCGGGCACTAAATCTTGGTCCTTGATCGGAGAACTCATTGAGCTATATATATACAAATACATAAGCAATAATTAAATACATATTAACACATATTAACGTAAGCAATAATTAAATTCATATTAACAAATAGTATAATTAAATACATCCTCAGGCACTAAACCCTTAACCCTAACCCTAAACCCTAACCCTAAACCCTTAACCCTAACATCACAGCCATGCTGAAGGACCCCAAGAAGAGATTAAGCCCTGTAGGACCCCAAGAAGAGATTAAGCCCTGTGGTCTACCACCTCCCGTTATTTGTGGGCTTCACCGAGGGCGGGAAACATTTGGTGACATCAAACGACCTTCGGGCTGTGGACGTCTGCGAGCTTGTTAAGGGGCCAGACGATGGTGAGCCGGTGTACTCTGTCCGGATGTGTGGTCACAAAATTTAAAGCCGCCCCGGCTTCATCTGTGCGCTTCTCTTCTCTTATGTCGGCTACTAAGATCACTTAGCACCCCACCTAAGAGAAGAGAAGCACACACATGCAGCCGGGGCAGCTTTTAATTTTGTGACCACACATCCGGACATAGTACACCGGCTCAACATCGTCTGGCCTCTTAACAAGCTCGCAGACGTCTTCAGCCCGAAGGTCGTTTGCTATCACCAAATGTTTCCAGCCATCGGTGAAGCCCACAAATAACGGGAGGTGGTAGACTACAGGGCTTAATCTCTTCTTGGGGTCCTTCAGCATTATAACATCACAGCCATGCTGAAGGACCCCAAGAAGAGATTAAGCCCTGTAGGACCCCAAGAAGAGATTAAGCCCTGTGGTCTACCACCTCCCGTTATTTGTGGGCTTCACCGAGGGCGGGAAACATTTGGTGACATCAAACGACCTTCGGGCTGTGGAAGTCTGCGAGCTTGTTAAGGGGCCAGACGATGGTGAGCCGGTGTACTCTGTCCGGATGTGTGGTCACAAAATTTAAAGCCGCCCCGGCTTCATCTGTGCGCTTCTCTTCTCTTATGTCGGCTACTAAGATCACTTAGCACCCCACCTAAGAGAAGAGAAGCACACACATGCAGCCGGGGCAGCTTTTAATTTTGTGACCACACATCCGGACATAGTACACCGGCTCAACATCGTCTGGCCTCTTAACAAGCTCGCAGACGTCTTCAGCCCGAAGGTCGTTTGCTATCACCAAATGTTTCCAGCCATCGGTGAAGCCCACAAATAACGGGAGGTGGTAGACTACAGGGTTTAATCTCTTCTTGGGGTCCTACAGAGAATAGGGATGAGGTAGTCAAGATTGTAGGCGCTAGTGCTCAACTACTAGCATCTATAGATATGGACACAAGTCCAAATTTGGTGCTACTCGGCACCATCGATATCACTAGAAAAAAAAATACATCAAAGAGATACACTTCCCAATAGTACTCGAAGATAGTTCATTGACTTGACACTCTCCAAGAGGTTCATACAAAATACATGGCTGACAAGGAAGGAAGGTAACAATGGAAGTGCTGGTCAGTGGAAACCCAAGATGACACATCGTTCTGATGTGGGCAGTAGTGGCAGTTCTAACAAAGGCAAGCTCACTTCCAAAGGAACTCCGAGGAGGAAAGGGAGGTGCAGAAATTGTGGCATCTATGGTCACTGGACACAAGACTGTAAGCGTCCAAAGAAGGATGAAAAAGAACATAAACCACCAGAGGCAAATATAGCTGTGGGCGGCACTGAACATGCAGCTCTTTTGTTCGCCCAAGTGGAGCAGGCTTCAGGTGGATCTACACTAACATACATTTGAACACATATGAAGTGTTCATGCAAACTGTCTATAATAACAAAATATAAAGGAACTAATAGCAATTACGATCTGCATATTAATACATTATGATCTACATACACTATTTGCATAGAATTATTTACATTACTCAAGTCTAAAAAACAATTCAGTAGCGCAAGAAACACAAATTGACAAGAACTGCTGTACATTTGTAAGTCAAGAACCATAAACGATGAGTATGTCGTAGATTTGTAAGTCAAGAACTGCTGCTAAGTTCACTAATAAGGAGATTAATTTATAATAACAATAGCTTGTGGATGAGTATGTCGTAGATTTGATAAAAAAAGTAAAGGATGCTACACCACCGACACGGCTACACCAGGCACCAGCTACATGCCTAAACAATAAGAACTGTTGTACAAATTGATAATAATTTTTCCTTGATGCTGGCCGACTGTAGCATGGCTCTCTCCCTCTCTCACCTACACGGCTACACCAAGCACCAGGCATCAAGAAGGGGTCGGAGAGCTGCTGGCCATGGAGCCTGATCCTGATGTGTCTGCTGGTCACGAGCCTGTGGGGGAAGAGCTCGCCGCGCCGGGCTCACCGCGTGGAAGAGAGCAGAGGGGATCAGAGGGAAAGCAGAAGGGAAGAAGAGAGCAGAGAGGAAAGGAACTCACCGCGCCTCTCCCTCCTCTCTCTCTCTCTCCCTCTCGGCGGCGGCGGCGCGTGCGCCCTCCTCTCTCTTCCCTCTCCCTCTCCCTCCTCTCTCTTCCCTCTCCCTCTCCTTCCTCTCTCTTCCTCCCTCTCGGCGGCGGCGTGTGCCCTAGGGTTTACTAAACGCGGCGGCGGCGGCTGCCGGCGCGGTAGACACGGCGGCGGTACGGCAGATTAGGGGAAGAGAAAAAACCTGGAGACGGCGGTGCGGGGGCGGGAATGGCGGCGTGGGGACGGGCGCGGGGACGATCGCCGGCGAAAACCTCAGGGTCGAAATCCAGCAGCCTGACGGCGTCGTCTTGAAGTGAACTGGCGCCAGGGACTTGTAAATTTTTCGGCTCCCGCGCGCCACCCTTTATATAGGCGCCATTTCTACTGGCGGTTGACAATGAAAACCGCCAGTAGAAATCATTTCTACTGGCGGTTGTCATAGAGAACCGCCAGTAGAAATGCCATCCACAGACTGTGGAGGCCATTTCTACTGGCGGTTTTCATCGACAACCGCCAGTAAAAATGTTTTCTACTGGCGGTTTTCATTGTCAACCGCCAGTAGAAATGTTTTTAGTATATTATTTTTTATTGTATATTCATACATTAAGTATATAAATTTTTGTACATATTAAATATATAAATATATATATTTAGTATACATAATATATATTTATATATTACTTCTCTCTCTCCCCTCTCTCTCTCTCCTCTCTCTCCTCTCTCTCCCCTCTCCCTCCTCTCTCTCCCCTCTCCCTCCTCTCTCTTCCCTCTCTCTCCCTCCTCTATCTCTCCCTCTCTCTCTCCTCTCTCTCCTCTCCCTAGCTCCTCTCTCTCTCTCTATCCTCTCTCTCCTCTCTCTCCTCTCCCTAGCTCCTCTCTCTCTCCTCTCTCTCTCCTCTCTCTCTCCTCTCTCTCTCCTCTCTCTCCTCTCTCTCTCTCCTCTCTCTCTCCTCTTTCCCTCCTCTCTCTTCCCTCTCTCTCCCTCCTCTGTCACTAGAATGCCCGTTCTTGTAGTGTTTAAATACTACGTCGTCTCCTGGCTTCGCGTCTCTCATCACCATTGGTGTGAAGTTCTTTCACAAGTATCAGATCTGGTAAACATCTTTCCAAGTTCTTTTACAACATGTTCTTTGAAGATGCTTGTTTCTTACTGCCTGATATGTATATATTAGTCGAATAGTCCTCCCTGCTTTTATTTTACCTCGTTCTAGGTGATAAACCATGACGGCGGCACTCCAAAGAAAGCCAAGGTGGTGGTGGAGGATGAGGAAGAGGCGGGGTTGGAGGATGAGGAAGAGGCGACTGTGACACTATCCATGTGCAAAGTGCAAAGTGCTGCATCCGCACAGACGGTAAGTGCTGGACCTGCTCCGAGCGCATTGGCAACAATAGCTCTCTCTCCCTCTCCCTCTCCCTCTCCTCTCTAGAAAGTCGTGTAAAATTACATGCTTCGGTTTGTCGCTAACAATAATCAATTACATGACATGTCCTAACAATAATCAATTACATGACAACTATATAATCTAGGGAGCTATTGTTCTGCCTTGTCCATCGTGGCGTACCCAGGGCATCGAATTGCGTGGGATGCTTCGCTCAACGTTCCTTATCTTGGTTGGATGGTCTATGAAAAGAGACATGTCATTGAACTGGTTAAAATCCTCTAAATCAGATACACCATCAACTCCTATAGCTTGTTGTTTTCCAGGAAAAACTACATGCTTCGGTTTGTCGGTGCTTTTCTTCTCATTGTTAGAAATGATCTGTTCAGCATAGAAGACCTGTGCAGCACGATTAGCAAGGATCCATGGGTCATCTTTGTAACCTACCTTACTTAGATCAAGAACTCTGACCCCATAGTTGTCTACCGTGACATGTTTGTCTTCAACCCATTGACATCGGAAAACCGAGATCTGAAATGTACCATAGTCTAGTTCCCATATGTCCTCAATAAAGCCAAAATATGTAATAATCTCACCAGTTTCATCATCTATGGCTTCGCATCGAACACCACTGTTTTGTGACATGCTCTTTTTGTCCTTGGACTTGGTACAAAATGTGAATCCACTAATGTCATAGGTTTGCCATGTTGTGACCTGGCGTGATGGTCCAGATGCCAAGCCCTTGATGGTTTGTTCTTCTATTGTTTCTCCACGTGGAATGTCCTTCACCATTAGCCATGTGTTGAACCGCTGCTTATGTTGCTTCATTACCCAATCATCCGTATGCCCAGGATTTTGCTCGCGAAGCTCATTGATGTGTTGTTGGATAAATGGCTCCATTATCGTTAGCTGATGTAGGATGCTCTGATGTGCCTCAAGTACTATATCGTAATCCGGTGGGATGAAAGATTTCCGTCCCATCCTCCCGCTTCCATACAGTCTACCCTCGTGTCGTGACGGAGGCAGACCTATTGCAACCTGGTCTTTTAGGATACTATTGCAGAATGGACCTCCGGACTCAATGGCCTCTTCGGTACAGTACCCCTCTATCATGGATGCCTCGGGACGAGCACGGGTTGATACATAGCCATTCAGTATTGACATGAAACGCTCATACGTCCACATTTCATGCAAGTACATAGGACCCAATGCTTCTATTTGTGGCACCAAGTGCACCACAAGGTGCACCATAATATCAAAGAACGATGGAGGGAAACACATCTCAAACTGTGATATTGTCTCCACTGCGAATTCCTGAAGAGATGCCAACTCATCACGGCCAATTACCTTTTGTGAAATCCTGTTGAAAAAGTAGCACAACCGTGTGATTGCCATCTTTAAAAACAAAGGATTTATAGCCCTGATGGCAATAGGTAGGAATGTAGTCAGCATGACATGGCAATCATGTGAGTTGTAGTTGGTGATTGTCAGGTCTTTCATTGACACAATACTCCGTATGCTAGAGCAGAATCCGGATGGGACTTTCAAATTCTTGAGCCAAACACACATCGCATGTTTCTCATCTACATTGAGATTGTAGCTTGCTGCTGGGAGATGGTACTTCCCATTTTCTTGAAGAACGGGATGTAGTTCCTTTTTTATGCCTAAATCTACCAAGTCCATGCGTGAATTGAGCCCTTCTTTTGTTTTGCCCTTTATGTCTAGCAAGGTGCCCATTATGCTTTCAAACACGTTCTTCTGAACGTGCATACCATCGATCGCATGCCGCACATCTAACTCTTTCCAGTAAGGCAAGTACTCGAAGAAAATAGACTTCTTCTTGAATATAGCCCCCGAAGCTGGTTTGACATCCTTCCTTGTTTTTCCGTCTTTCGTCTTCTTCCCGAAAACAAACTTGATATTCCTGACTATTTCAAAAACTCTATGACCTCTATTATTACCCGATGGAGCAGTAGAATGTAGTTCACCATTATTGTCGAAGTACTTATCCATCTTTCGCATGCGGTACCTGTGTCCTTCCAATAAAAAGCGTCTGTCACTACCGGAATCCGAGCCTTTGCCGAGTGCCGGCCGCTTTGCCGAGTGCCTTTTCTCGGGCACTCGGCAAAGACGGCTTTGCCGAGAGCCGCACTCGGCACAGCTCGGCTCTCGGTAACGAGCGTCTTTACCGAGCGTAGGACACTCGGTACAGGTCCACACTCGGCAAATCCATGTTTGCCGAGTGTCAAACACTCGGCAAATGGGGCTCTCGGCAAAGGGCCGTCAGCGGCCGTCCCAAAGCTGACGGCCGTCAGTCTTTGCCGAGCGCCAACGGTTGGCACTCGGCAAAGAGTCTTCTTTGCCGAGTGTCGCCCAGTTGACGCTCGGCAAAGAACTCTTTGCCGAGTGCCATCCCTAGACACTCGGCAAAGTATATTTTTATTTCTTTTATTTTGTCTCCCAAACTTTTTGTGGTATGTTCCTACACTATGTAGACCTACATGTATCATTTGTGGACAATTTTAACAGAGTTTCAATCGTTAGTAGATTTAGTTCGTTTATTTGAATTTCTTCAGAAAATTTAGATTTGAACTGCAGGTCACTCGAAACTTGGAAATCCGTGCATGAAAAAATGATATTCATGTTACTTAGCATAAGTTACGACCGATTCCAGGAGCGGACCAAAAACTTCGAGCAACATGCTCACTAAACATGGTCGTGAACTTGCCATCAACATGTTTAAAAATTGTATAAAACACACACAAAGTCAGAAAATCATGAAACCTGTCCACGTGTCATGATATCATATGTACAGGCTGCGATAAAAAATTGAAAAAATTTCGAGAAAACTATGACGCGCTATGTGTACAAACCTAAGAGATCCACATTGAAACTCTATGATTTCATGTGTAGTTCTCTTAGGTTTCTACACATAGTGTCTCACAACTTTGTCCAAACATTCTCAATTTTTTATCACAACCTGTACATATGATATCATGACACGTGGACAAGTTTCATGATTTTCTGACTTTGTTTGTGTTTTATACAATTTTTAAACATGTGGATGGCAAGTTCACGGCCATGTTTAGTGAGCATGTTGCTCGAAGTTTTCGGTCGGCTCATGGAATCGGTCGTAACATATGCTAAGTAACATGAATATCATTTTTTTATGCACGGTTTTCCAAGTTTCGAGTGACCTGCAGTTCAAATTTGAATTTTCCGAAGAAATTCAAATAAACAAACTAAATCTACTAGCTATTTCAAACTCTGTTAAAATTGTCCACAAATGATACATGTAGATCTACATAGTGTAGGAACATACCACAAAAAGTTTGGGAGACAAAATAAAAAAAATACAAATGCACTTTGCCGAGTGTCTAGGAATGACACTCGGCAAAGACTTAGTAAAGAACCTTTGCCGAGTGCTAGATGTGTGACACTCGGCAAAGAGGTAGTAAAGAACCTTTGCCAAGTGCCGCAACGGGGGACACTCGGCAAAGAACTCTTTGCCGAGTGCCGCTGATCTGGCACTCGGCAAAGAATATTTTAATATTTTAAAAAAATCTTTGCCGAGTGCCGGATCACGGGCACTCGGCAAAGAAACAAACTTTAACCGGCCGCGCGGCCGGCTTTCTTCTTTCTTCTGCTTTGCTTCTCTTTTTTCCCGCGCCTCACCACCGCCGCCGCCTTCCCACGCCTCAACGCCGGCCGCCTCACCGCCGGCCGCGCCCGGCCGCCCGCGCGCGCGCCGTCGCCTGCCCTCGCCGCCGCACTGCCCGCGCGCGCGCCGTCGCCTGCCCGCGCGCGCTCGCCGCCCGCGCGCGCTCGCCGTCGGCGCCCGCTCGCCTGCCCTCGCCGCTGCACTCTCCTTCCCTCGCCTCCCCTCGCCGTCGCGTGCGCCCGCCTGCCCTCGCCATCGCGCCCCGCCTGCCCTCGCCGTCCGTCGCGCGCGCCCGTCCGTCCACGCCGAGCTCGACTGTCCACACCGTCCGTCGCGTGCGCCCGCCGTCAGTCCACGCCGAGCTCCGTCGCGCGCGCCCGCCGTCCGTCCACGACGCCCTCGTTCCCCGCGGTGAGCCTCCCCGTCTCCCTTCTTCCCCCTCTGTCGAGAAATTTGCCATTATAGCGTCGGCCAGCACAGCATGGGGACAGCATGGGGACGCCGGCCGACGCCGCCTCCAGCATCGAGTTCCACCCGCAGTGGGTCATGAATGCGCCGGGGAAGTGGAGGAGCGCCTTGCCCATGTCTTTGAAGCTGGGCCCGCCCTCCGTCGTGGCGAAGTAGTGGGGAAGGTGGAGGAACGCGGCGAGGTCGCCAGCGCATGAGGTGTAGTAGAAGTAGGCCGGGATGCCGGTGGATGCGGCCGCGTCGAGCGCGTCGCCGCAGAAGAGGTCGAGCACGAGCCCGGCGACGGAGGGAAGGGAGCGGAGGAAGGCGGTGAGGGAGGGGACTGTGAGGCGGAGCGCGTCGAGCATCCGGAGGAAGGGGTCCGGGTCCGGGACAGGGTAGTCCGGCGGCGGGAGGTGGTGGAAGGATACGGCGGGGTCGGTGACCCCTGCTTCCCTCGCTTCCCGGACCCCCGTCCGGCTCGGCGCTGGGGTCTTTGGGCTTCTTGCGCGCTGGCTTCCTCAGCGGAGAACTCACGGCGCTGGCACGGCGGCTGTATCAACGGCACTAATCGTCGTTCGTTACCGGTAATGGCGTGGTCTTGTCTGTTTTAGAGTGTGGGCTATTCACTGCCATCACCCTCCCTCACGATGGCAAGGTCAGGTCAAGCCGGATGCGGATGCATGGGTGACCTCTGGCCTTGGAGCTCACAGCAACAACCATAGTAGACAGGGGCGTGAGGCTCCGGCCGGTCCTTGGCCTCGTGCGGTCGGAGCTCGAGGTGGAGGAGCCTGCAAGCGGGGAGTAGCTTGTGAGACGGTGGTGGTGGTGGCATACCAGGGTTGAGCGCGCGGGCGAACGGGAGCGCCGAAGAGGAGCCTGCAGCGGTGGTGTTGGGGGCATGAGGCAGCGTGAGGAGTTACGGATTTCCCATGGCATGGGGAGACTGATATTTGCCATCACCACACTGTTAGCAACACTAATCTCTTAAAGTCAAACCAGTAGCGACAAGGGAATAGAATGGAAGAGAATCTAGATACTTGAGAGAAGGGAGGAAGAAGATGAGCAGTAGTTGGAAGATAGAGAGTTCAGGTTCTAAAAAATGCTGTGGTGGTTCCGTGTGCCCATCTGCTGGGTAGTGGTGGTGGTGCGCGTGCGCCGCCCACGGCGCGTAGGGGACGACGGCGGAGGGGAGAGGGAGGCGGTGGTGGTACTGGTGGTGCACGACGGGCGGGTCGGGTCGGCACCGCCAGTCGATGAAAAGCCTGCCGCGCGCCGCCTCGCTGATGCCGCGGCCGAAGGAGACTGTGTCCCCGGCGTCGAGGCGCTTCTCCTTGACGAAGCGGCTCCAGCCCTTGGTCATCACGTAGCTCTGGCTACTGTTCCAGTAGGAGTAGCGGAAGCGCCAGGGCTTCCCCGTGCGGTCCTCGAAGCTGAGCAGGAGGCCCTTCTCGTTCGCCGCCGCGTCCAGCGGGAAGTACTTCTCCGCGTGCTGCTTCGGGATCACCAGCCGGTTCAGCTTCCCGACGTCGCTCGGCGTCACCACCTTGTCGAACATGTGCTCCTTCTCCACCGTCGCATGCTGCTGCTGGTGGTGCTGGTTGTGCTCAGCAGCCGCCCTCTCCTCTCCGCCGCCCGACCGGGTCGCGGGCGGGGGAGTGGTGAACTCCATCGATCTCCGATCGACGACCGGCGATCGGTCGAGATCGAGCCGGCCGTCCGTCGAGGCAGCAAGTCGAACGTAGGCCATAGACGCCGGCCGATCGATCGACGCTGCTGCCGCTACCGCCTCCGCGTTGAGACTTTACTTTGTTTTGGAGGTCGGGTAAAAACCAGAGGTGGGTGTTGGATCAAGATCGCTGGCGAAAAATTGGAGCTGCCTCGAGTCTGGGTGTGTTGAGGCCCGGGAACGATAGCTCTTTTGGCCTTGTGCTCACTTGTTCTCAGCACTAATTAGATTGCTCTATTACCTTTGCAGTGTATACTTTAGGTGATTTTTTTGTTACTGTGTGCATGTCAGCCATCGTGCTGTTAGTGTTATTTGCAGGTTTTAAAAACCTCAACGTACAGGGGAGGTGCTGTCGATTTTTTTTTGTATTAATAGACTTGTGTTTCTTTTTTACAGAGAAGATACTTGTCTTCCTAGCCGCTGCGGGTCTGCCTGCACCGCGTCGCGTCGCCACTGCACCGACCCGCCACAGCCCCACTAGCCTGACTCCACCGCCACCCTAGGTATAACCTCTATTTCCGCATCATGGTCGTAGATCACGTAACCCAGTTAGGCGTCTCCCGTTCGAAAGTGATACGGTGTAGATATGCAGATCTTTGCATATCTACAAATGTATCAGTTTCGAATTGTCCACGTTTTTTGGACAGCCCGTGGTTGCGTAGATGGTGTTAGTTTCCATGCTCTACTCCGGTCCGAGATAGAGTTTCGGCGTCACCTCCCTGTTGTTCTCCGGACAGTACACTCTCCCTGCCAGGACGTGTATCCGGAGAACAGCGGGGAGGTGCTGCCGAAATTCTATCTCGGATCGGAGTAGAGCATGGAAACTAACTCCATCTACGCAACCGCGGGTGGGATTAGGACCTATCCTCACCTATTAGAAGGTAGGAACGTAGTGTACATGCATTACATGTCTATATTAAACTATACTCGGTTATATATGTTAGAGGATGGAGGACCGTGAGTGGATGTACACGGGCCGCGTTCGACGTAATGATGTCACCCCAGAATGGATTAGGAAGACCGATGCTTTCGTGGAACGGGCATATGGCGAAGCTGCTAAAGGAGCTAGCCTAGTCCCTTGTCCGTGCAGCAAATGTGACAACCGGAAAAGAAAACCAAAGAAGGCCATGGTAGAACATATTTGGAAGAATGGATTTACGCCGGACTATACTCGGTGGATCTTCCATGGTGAAGCGCATCGCACGAGAGAGGAGGTGGTGAGACAACGCGTCGAGGATTACGATGCTGATGCCGGGGTAGCAGACATGTTGAACGACTATCACGAGGCACAGTTCGCCGAAGGACGTACGGAGGACGAGCCAGAGGCGACCGCAAAGGCATTCTACGACATGTTTGACGCGGCACAGAAACCCCTTCACGGCAAGACAAAGGTTTCTCAACTGGATGCCATTGGGCGTATAATGGCGTTGAAGTCGCAGTATAGCATGAGTCGAGACGCCTTCGATGGTTTGTTGACAGTTATTGGCAGCCTGCTTCCGGAGGATCACGTTCTGCCAAAGAGCATGTACGAGGCACAGAAACTCCTTCATGCACTCAAGATGACGTATGAGCAGATACATGCTTGTCCGAAGGGCTGCGTCCTATTTAGGAAAGAACACACTGAGGCAAAGTACTGTCCGAAGTGTAAATCGTCTAGGTTCATGGAGGTAGACTCTGGTGATGGACAGAAGAAGCAGCTCGACATCCCCGTGACAATCCTACGCCACCTTCCGTTCATACCGAGGATCCAGCGTCTATACATGACAGAGGAATCCGCGAAACAGATGACATGGCACAAAAAAGGCAAACGATACAATCCTGACAAGATGGTTCACGCATCCGATGGTGAAGCATGGACCCACTTTGATGCCATTCACCATGAGAAAGCCAAAGAGGCTCGACATGTTCGTGTTGCGCTGGCCACAGATGGGTTCAATCCCTATGGAATGACCGCTGCCCCATACACATGTTGGCCTGTGTTCGTTATCCCCATCAATCTCCCCCCCGGCGTATGCTTTCAAAGACAGAACATATTCGTGTCGTTGATAATTCCTGGACACCCGGGGAATAAAATGGGCGTGTACATGGAGCCTTTGATTGATGAATTGGTCCGTGCTTGGGAGGAAGGGGTATGGACGTACGACCGAGCTACGAAGACAAACTTCAAAATGCATGTTTGGTACCAGTACTCCATGCATGACTTTCCGGCGTATGGGCTATTTTGCGCCTGGTGTGTTCACGGTAAGTTCCCATGCCCAGTTTGCAAGGAAGCTCTTAGGTTCATTTGGTTGAAGAAGGGTGGCAAATATTCGTCATTCGATAAACATCGACAATTTCTCCCTCCTGACCATGCATTCCGACAAGACATCAAGAACTTTACGAAAGGTGTCGTGGTGACAGACCGCCCACCTGCAATGATGACTGGTGCCGAAGTTCGCGAACAGATAGATGGTCTCGTGGCCAACCCAGAAGGTGGTTTTGTGGGATATGGTGAGCAACATATGTGGACACATAAGTCGGGCTTGACTCGGCTCCCCTATTATGATGACCTGCTCCTTCCACACAACATTGACGTGATGCACACTGAAAAGAATGTCGCCGAGGCACTTTGGGCGACAATTATGGAGATTCCTGATAAGTCAAAGGATAACGTAAAGGCAAGAGTGGATCTGGCAGAGTTATGTGATAGACCAAACCAAGAGATGAAGCCGCCTAGTGGTGGTAAGACATGGAGAAGGCCTAAGGCCGATTTCGTCCTGAGTAGGGCCCAGAGGAAGGAAGTACTACAGTGGATCAAGATGTTAATGTTCCCTGATGGGTATGCAGCTAACCTTAGTAGGGGGGTGAACTTATCTACTCTGCGAGTCTTAGGGATGAAGAGTCATGACTTCCACATATGGATTGAACGAATTCTTCCGGCGATGGTTCGAGGCTATGTCCCTGAGCATGTCTGGCTAGCGCTTGCAGAGTTGAGCTATTTCTTTCGCCAGCTTTGTGCAAAAGAGTTAGCTCGGACCATGATTGCAGACTTGGAAAGGATGGCACCCGTGTTACTGTGTAAGCTGGAGAAGATCTTTCCACCCGGCTTCTTCAATCCGATGCAGCATTTGATTATTCATCTCCCATATGAGGCACGAATGGGGGGGCCCGTGCAGGGACGTTGGTGCTATCCAATCGAGAGATGTCTAAAGAGTATCCGAAAGAAATGTAGAAATAAATGCAAAATCGAGGCTTCCATTGCAGAGGCATACATACTGGAGGAGGTGTCAAACTTCACAACAACTTACTATGGTGACAAACTGCCGAGCGTGCATAATCCACCCCCTCGTTACAATGATGGCGGCAATGAATCGAACCTCAGCATTTTTCGAGGGCAACTCGGAAGCGCGAGTGGTTCGACCATCAAGACCCTGAGACATGAAGAGTGGCGCCATATCATGCTATATGTATTGACCAACCTTGAAGAGGTGACGCCATACATGGAGCAATTTCTTCATGAATTCTGGCGTCGATCAAGGGACCCAACTCCACAGGAATATGATACCCTTCTTAGAAAGGGTGCGGGAAATGGATTGCCCGATTTCATTTCCTGGTTTAAACATAAGGTACGTGCTTAGTTTGTTATTCCAAGTTGCTCTTACGTGCGAATAATATAACAATCTAGCGTGTTTGAACTTGCAGGGCCAAAGAGAGCCGTCTATGAGTGCCGAGTTGAGACAAGTAGCCAATGGCTTTGCCTATAGGGTCAGGAAATTTTCTGGGTATGACATCAATGGATACCGTTTTCGCACAACAAGCTACGACCAAAGTCGGCCCAATCGAAAAACCACGTGTTCTGGAGTCTTTACGCCCGGGCTTGACGAGGTCGAGTATTATGGAAGAATTGAAGAAATATATGAACTCAATTTTTATGGTTCCATCAATGCATACTGTGCAACCAACCTTTCCCTTAAACTGGCCTGATAATGTGAAGAGAGCAGGGTAATCGTTGATCGTAACAAAAAGAATTGCTCTCAGCGTGAATGAACCTTTACGATACTCATCCAACATTTGAACACCCGTTTCCCACAATATTTTCATATCCTCCATTAAGGGCTCCAAAAATACATCCATGTCAACTCCAGGTTGTGTAGGTCCAGAAATAAGGATGGTTAGCAAAATGTACTTCCGTTTCTGCATCAACCATGGAGGAAGGTTGTATATGGTGAGGATCACCGGCCATGTGCTATGCTTGCTGCTCCTCTCAGCAAATGGGTTCATTCCATCAGTACTCAGTGCGAACCTAACATTTCTCGGTTCATCGGCAAAGTCTTGGTGGTTGTCATTGAAATCTTGCCACTGCTTCCCATCGGCTGGATGTCGAAGCTTCCCATCGTTTTTGTGCTCATCAGAAGCATGCCAGCTCATAAGTCTGGCATCCTCAGGATTAGCGAACAAACACCTCAATCGATCGACGACGGGGAGGTACCACACCACCAAAGCAGGAATCTTTTTGAGCGCATAATAGTCTACTTCTTCTTTTTCTTTGCTCGTGGATTTTGAAGTCTTTTTTTGGGCTTTCTTTCGCTTCTTCCCTTTAGACACGGATGCAACACACTCTTCGTCCTCTCGATAGTCTTTATTCGTCTTGTACCTACTTGCACCGCACTTTGGGCAGCTCTCCAAGTCTTTATAATCATCACCTCGATAAAGGATACAGTGATTTCTACACGCGTGGATCTTCTCCACACCCATAGTGAGCGGACTGATTAGTTTCTTTGCATAGTACGTGTTAGCAGGCACATTGTTCTCCTTTGGAAGCATGTCTGCGATAATACTCAAGAACGCATCGAAGCCAGCATCAGACACACCATATTTAGCTTTTAACATCAACAGCTTTAGCACAGACCGGAGCGTCGTGAACTCTTTGGTACAACCCTTAGACTCGTCGTACAAAGGCTCTTCTGCTGCCTTCTTCAGGGACTCCATACCTTTCATTAAGAACATCGATTGATCTGTATGACGACGCAACATTGCCTCTAGCAACTCTGCATCTTCCTCATCCATAACACTTGGCAGAACATGAGGTCTATCATGTTCATTTCCTCCAGCGTAACCATGATCAGTAACATTTTGCACTACATGTTCGCTCTGTGGAAGAGGTTGGTGTGTCTCGTGAACGAACTGAAATCTGTCGTCGATGTTCTCAGGGTTTCCAGTCGTATAAGGCGAAGAGCTACCCTCTCCATGCTTTGTCCAAATTGTGTAATCCTTCATAAATCCTCGGCATACCAGATGAGATATGATTTGTTCTGTGTCATTAAATACAGCAGCATTTTTGCAGTCCATGCATGGACAATATATGTGTTTTGTCTTTGTTCTCCAAGCATGGTTCGTAGCGACATCAATAAACCTATGGACCTCGGATATGTATGATGGATCTAGCCTTGATAAGTTATACATCCAGGATGTCCTCTCCATCACCACCTGTAAAAAAGTAACATAAAACACATGGTGAAACCCTATATCCAAAAATGTGGCTAAAATGTGAAACCCTCTCTCTCTCTCTCCTCTCTCTCTCTATCCTCTCTCTCCTCTCTCTCACCTCTTTAACACATGCTTCGGTTTGTCGCTAACACATGCTTCGGTTTGCAAGTCGTGTAAAATTACATGCTTCGGTTTGTCGCTAACAAAATGTAGTTAGACTACTTTATCTCTTCCAATAAAAGTAGTTAGACTACTTTATCTCTAACACATGGTGAAACCCTATATCCAAAATGTGGCTAAAATGGAGGAAAAATGAACAAAATTTGGCAAAAGAAACATAAGCCAAACTTTTTTAGCAACTAATAAACAAAAAAAATTAATACCCAAACCTATCTTTAACACATAGTGAAAGCCTAGTTTCAAAATGTAGTTAAAATTGAGCAAAAATAAACAATAACTGACAATTGAAACATAATTAAACCAACCTTCCATACAACACATTCACCATTCATAAAGCAACTAAATATGTGTTATGGATAAACTTATTTGATAACTAAACATGAAAAAGGAGAGGGAATAGACAAAAACTAACCATCTTAAGCAACCTCATTTGAGGAAATAGAGAAAATTACCTAGCTATACTCTTCTCTCTCACATGTAAAACCCTAGATCCAAAATGTGGCTAAAATTGAGCAAGAATGAACAAAAATTGACAAAGAAACATAAACCAACCTTTCTTATCCACCTTCTTCGAAGAAATGAAGAGCAAAACCTCCCTCCTTATATTTTTTTGAAATCTGGACCTCCAAAATCGCCTCCAATGGAAGCTGGCTGCGAGCATACAGTTCACTGTCGGGGGAAGAAGAGAGCTATTTATAACAGACAGTTCACTGGCGGTTGGCTTGAAAAACCGCCAGTGGAAACCAATTTCCACTGGCGGTTATCTTAACACAACCGCCAGTGGAAATAGGGTATTTCCACTGGCGGTTCGGTTACACCAACCGCCAGTGGAAATTGGTTTTCCACTGGCGGTTATGTTACACCAACCGCCAGTGGAAACATCCTATTTCCACTGGCGGTTGTGTTAAGATAACCGCCAGTGGAAATGTGTTTCCACTGGCGGTTCCAAAGCCGGGCCCACCTCGTTTTTTTACTGGCGCGCGATAACTGAAACCGCCAGTGATAATTTATGGGTGCCGCAGGCTATGAGCTCTTTTCTACTAGTGTGGGCCAATGTCGACGTTCCTCTGGAAGAGCACAAGGACCCATGGGAGGCGAAGATATCGCCTAGCTTGGACGCGAGCCTACTAGCGGAGGAGACGAATCTGACGTCGTGCGCGCTGTAGAGGACGAAGACGAGCTCAGAGGCGTGCGGGTGTGTGTGCGGCCGGTCGGCACCCCCGGCGTGGAGTCGATGCGGGAGAGCGAGGCGCCGAGCGAGTTCAACCGCAACACGCACAAAGAAGAAGGGGTCCGCGGTGGCCGTTTCCACCTTGTACGAAAACATGTTCGCCTTCACCGGAGGAGGCGACAGTGGGGATACGGTGACGTGGAGCGAGTGGGAGACTTCCTCGACGCCGCTGTCCTTGCAGGGACGCGCGGTTTGCCGGAGCCTGCTCTAACAGCGGCGACGGCTAGGGTTGACCGCCCGAGCGAGGCGACACGAGCGGGATTCAAAATCCTTTCCTCCAGACCCGAGGAAATTGGAGGGGCTAAAACCTCCTGCTTATTTAATTTTAAACTAGTATAATGTCCGTGCGTTGCGACGACACAATCATATTTCTGTTAAGAACTTCATTTCATTAAAAACAAGTTTGGTTTTCCTTTTATGGACTTAATTCCATTAAATAAATAACAATACAAGAAATACAAGAGTTACGAGAATTTAAGCATATATACAAATCTAAAAGAGAGCCGATTCAAAAATCCATGCATGTATAAAAAGAGAGTAGTTAATAAAAAGAGAATGAGTAGTGCTACAAAAAGTAGAGTTTTCTACATCTTGGATTTGTCGATTCCTAACTGAAAGAGATTGATCCTCTAACATATGAAATATCAGTATGTCATATAATCAATTTGTTACGTATGATGGGAATGGGTCTAGCTCAAGTAGGTGCAACAATAACAACATCAAATGGTCTTACAAGGTCGTTACCAGCTGCACGAACAGATATGGTACCTGAATGACCATCTCCAACAACTATCAGTTCATTATCTGTTCATGGAATAGACATCACAAAAATACTCATTAACTAATGAAAATGAAACATCTAGATCCCTTTTAGGGAATCAAGAAGTGTGTATTTAAGCAGGGACAAATATATATTATATCCATTAAAATATGCAAAGTTTCTAGCTAGTTCATTATCTGTTCATGGAATAGACATCACAAAAATACTCATTAACTAATGAAAATGAAACATCTAGATCCCTTTTAGGGAATCAAGAAGTGTGTATTTAAGTAGGGACAAATATATATTATATCCATTAAAATATGCAAAGCTTCTAGCTACAGTAGATTTCCTAAACTTGTTTCCCTTGTTAAAATGTTAGAGAGCCAATTTGAGGCAAAGAACATAGATATTCTGATAAAATAAGAAAGGTGTAAGAAGAAAGGAGCCAATGTCATACATGTAGGTGTAACCACCTGCTTTTCTGTAAACAGCAAATGTGTGAACATATCAAAGCAGAACTCATTAAAACCTTAAGATCCTATCAGTACCTGTAATTCGGGATATATAGATAACTCTAACTTAAGAGGCCTGATTGGAGTTCACGCTTCACGGGGTAAAATAGCATCCCAACTGGAAAAGAGAAGGTGAGGATTAGAAATCATAAAACACACTGCGAATTATTATCACAACTCTGTGTTATATGTATCAAGATGTGCCAACATTAACGAAAATATTACATGTGTCATGAGCTGTGGAGCAACTGCATCCCAAAAAGCAGGAACATAGTTCTCTCTCATCCATCCACAATAAAGAGAAATTGTCCTCGTAAACCAAAGGGAACAGATGAATATAGATAACTATATTCTAAAACTAAAAAGGGTATACATAACAAAAGAAATGCAGTGAACTCATTAGATATTCATGATATCTAAACTCCGTTTGGTTTACAAAAAATGATAAATGTACATGGACTCGATCTAACAGCGGGCCCAAAAAATGAATTCGAACTTGTCGTTGAATCAACTGATAAATGTATATTGCTGAGGGGCGCGTAAGGACATGGACAAAAAAGTGAAACAAACTCTAAAAAGTGATCAGGCAACTTGTTGCATTTGCAAACATATGTCCCGGTAAATAAGTTTCCACCCAACTGAAACTGTTCTCTAGGAAAAATATACCTTATCAAGTAAAATGCAATGGATTATCTATAAACAATTGATGATGATTTATTAGCAACAAAAAATAAAAGTAAACAGGTGATGCAATTCTTCATAATCAACAGTTTCTTCAATTCTTTCTGATGTTAAATTATCATCGACCATATCCCTTCTATGTTGTGTATGGCGATTTTGCATTATCGAATGGAAATGTTGATCCATTGAACTTTCAAGGATATCATATCAGGCTTGCGCTGACATAGACATATTTAAGGCATCAGCACATACGTTCAAGTTTTCCTGGTGCCAAATAGAATTATCTATAATGCATACTATAAATAGCACAAACAGAATGGGGCATTAGGACATAACAACAGACCATATCGGTGGTTTGTGGTGTTCGCTAACTTGACAGAACCTATGCAACCAAGTGTAGCTGTAAGATCCAATTGAAACACTAATATTCATAGTAGCATGTTGAATAAAATCACCATATGCAAATACAATTATTGGTCCTTTATTTCAGAAGACAACAAGGATATATGCATTCAAGATATTGTTTTACTTTTTTGTAAAAAAAACTGCACATGATCGTTGTTTTCTATCAAAGACAATGAGAAGGATATTGTGGAGTCGTATGGGTTCACATTGATAAGCTCTCTGATATTGTCCTTCACATCTCATGCATTATAGAGGCCATACCTACAAGAAAAAGAAGATTAGGTGCTTGTGTAGACTCCAAAGGGTCGATAATATATAGGTGCTTTTGAAGAGTATCAGGGTCATTCCAGTACCTAGATGCAGACATGCAAGAATGTCACAAACGAACTATTAAACAAAACATATCTACAGTAAATATGTGCAGAAGATGGTGCTATAGTACGATAATCCAATCCCTAATAAAATTCTCTTTGGGGTCTGAAGCAAGTAGCACTTTTAGTTTAATGATATGGGGCATGCGCTCACCTATAGAGCTCTTTGCAAACGGAGCACACTTCTATTTCAACAATAATAAGATCGAGTAACTGCACATAGAGCTGAAAATTTGCAAGGACAAGTTTGGCTGAAACCATATATAACCTGGCTCAACTCCAACAATTTCATTGGGAAGGCTGAAAGGGAATTAGGCTTACACCTATTTCCTAAATTGATTTTGGTGGTTGAATTGCCCAACGCAAATAATTGGACTAACTAGTTTGCCCAAGTCTATAAGTTATACAGGTACCAAAGGTTCACAATAAGCCAATAAAAAGACCAAGACAAGGGTTCAACAAAAGGAGCAAAGGGACAACCGAAGGCACCCTGGTCTGGCGCACCGGACTGTCCGGTGCACCACCGGACATGTCCGGTGCACCAGGGTTCTCCACGCGCTGAACTCCTCACCTTAGGGAAATCGCAGAGTCGCTCCGCTATAATTCACCGGACTGTCCGGTGTACACCGGACAGTGTCCGGTTAGGGCTGGACAAAATACTCGTGGCTCGATAACTCGCTCGACTCGGCTCGTTAGTAGCTCGGCTCGACTCGGCTCGTTTTAATTTTGTAGCGAGCCAAGCTAGCATTCTAGCTCGGTTCTCTAATGAGCCAGCTCGGGTTAGCTCGTGAGCTAGCTCGCGAGCCAAACGAGCTAAGCCACAACACAAATTTGTCTAGTCGTTGGTGTCGTCTCATCTCTCATAGTCTTGTTTTCTCGTAGTTATGATATGTGATATGGACATGTGTGGATGTGTCATGTGCTTAAATATTTATATTATTGCATGGCTACATGTTTGTAGTGTTAAACACTTAAAATATAATTTTTCGGTTATAAATATATTTATGTACATAGATATTTATATTTAGTTGTGTGGCTCGCGAGCCTAACGAGCTGGCTCGAGCTTCCTAACGAGCCGAGCCGAGCCAGCTGTTTAGCTCGTTAGTATAACGAGCCGAGCCATAACGAGCCGAGCCATAACGAGCCAAGCTGGCTCGATATCCACCCCTATGTCCGGTGCTCCAGGAATGAAGCGACTCTGAACTCGCCAACTTCGGGAATTCGCAAAGGCTACTCCGCTATAATTCACCGGACATGTCCGGTGTAACAACGGAGCAACGGCTACTTCGGCGCCAACGGTCACCTGCAGCGCATTAAATGCGCGCCAGAACGCGCAGAAGTCAGGCACGCGCGTCATGGCGCACCGGACACTCTACAGTACATGTTCGGTGCGCCACCGGACATCCAGGCAGGCCCAGCAGTCAGAGCTCCAACGGTAGGAACCCTAAAAGCCTGGTGACGTGGCTGTCGCACCGGACATGTCTGGTGTGCACCGGACTGTCCGGTGCACCATACGACAGACAGCCTCCACCAAACGGCTAGTTTGGTGGTTGGGGCTATAAATACCCCCAACCACCCCACATTCAAGTCATCCAAGTTTTCCACTTCTCAACCACTTACAAGAGCTAGGCATTCAATTCTAGACACACCCAAGTGATCAAATCCTCTCCAATTCCACACAAGGCTTTAGTGATTAGCGAGAGAGATTTGTCGTGTTCTTTTGAGCTCTTGCGTTTGGATTGCTTCTTTTCTTTCTCACTTGCTTTTGTGATCAAATCTCAATTGTAATCGAGGCAAGAGACACCAATTGTGTGGTGGTCCGTGCGGGGAAGTTTTGTTCCCGGTTTGATTTGAGAAGAGAAGCTCACTCGGTCCGAGGGACCGTTTGAGAGAGGGTAAGGGTTGAAAGAGACTCGGCCTTTGTGGCCTCCTCAACGGGGAGTAGGTTTGTGAGAACCGAACCTCGGTAAAACAAATCCGCGTGTCACACTCTTCATTCGCTTGTGATTTGTTTTGCGCCCTCTCTCTCGGACTCATTATTATTTCTAACGCTAACCCGGCTTGTAGTTGTGATTAATTTTGTAAATTTCAGTTTCGCCCTATTCACCCTCCCTCTAGGCGACTTTCAATTGGTATCAAAGCCCGGTGCTTCATTAGAGCCTAACCGCTCGAAGTGATATCGGGAGATCACGCCAAGAAGGAGATGGAGACCGGCGACAAGCCCACTACAAGCCACGGTTCGACTTCATCGGAAGAGTCCCGCAACAAGAAGAAGGAGAAGAAGAACTCCTCCAACAAAGGGAAGGGGAAGGAGAAGAAATCCTCTTCTCACAAGTCACATCGGAGAGGCGACAAGCACAAGAGGATGAGGAAAGTGGTCTACTACGAGACCGACACTTCATCAACATCGACCTCCGGCTCCAACGCGCCGTCCGTCACTTCTAAGCGCCAAGAGCGTAAGAAGTATAGTAAGATCCCCCTATGCTACCCTCGCATTCCTAAACATACACCTTTACTTTCCGTCCCATTAGGCAAACCACCAACGTTTGATGGTGAAGATTATGCTAGGTGGAGTGATATGATGCGATATCACCTAACCTCACTCCACAAAAGTATATGGGATGTTGTTGAGTTTGGTGTACAGGTACCATCCGTAGGGAATGAAGATTATGATGAGGACGAAGTGGCCCAAATCGAGCACTTCAACTCCCAAGCCACCACTATACTCCTCACCTCTCTAAGTCGAGAGGAGTATAACAAGGTGCAAGGGTTGAAGAGCGCCAAGGAGATTTGGGACGTGCTAAAGACCGCGCACGAAGGAGATGAGGTGACCAAGATCACCAAACGGGAAACGATCGAGGGGGAGCTCGGTCGCTTCCGTCTTCGCCAAGGGGTGGAGCCACAAGACATGTACAACCGGCTCAAAACCTTGGTGAACCAAGTGCGCAACCTCGAGAGCAAAAAATGGGATGACCACGAAGTGGTTAAGGTTATTCTAAGATCACTTGTTTTCCTTAACCCTACTCAAGTTCAATTAATTCGTGGCAATCCTAGATATACTCAAATGACCCCCGAGGAAGTTATAGGTAATTTTGTGAGCTTTGAGTTGATGATCAAAGGCTCAAAGAAGATCAACGAGCTTGACGGCCCCTCCACGTCCGAAGCACAACCGGTCGCATTCAAGGCGACAGAAGAAAAGAAGGATGAATCTACTCCAAGTCGAACACCCATCGACGCCTCCAAGCTCGACAACGAGGAGATGGCGCTCATCATCAAGAGCTTCCGTCAAATCCTCAAGCAAAGGAGGGGGAAAGATTACAAGCCCCGCTCCAAGAGAGTTTGCTACAAGTGTGGTAAGCCCGATCACTTTATTGCTAAATGTCCATTATCAAGTGATAGTGACAGGGACAACGACAAGAAGGGGAGAAGAAAGAAGAAGAAGAGATATCACAAGAAGAAGGGCGGCGATGCCCATGTGTGCCGCGAGTGGGACTCCGACGAGAGCTCCACCGACTCCTCCTCCGACGAGGACACCGCAAACATCGCCGTCACCAAGGGTCTTCTCTTCCCCAACGTCGGCCACAAATGCCTCATGGCCAAGGAAGGCAAAAGGAAGAAGGTAAAATCAAGATATTCCACCAAATATGAAACATCTAGCGATGAGGATAATGCTAGTAATGAGGAGGATAACTTGCGAACCCTTTTTGTCGACCTAAACATGCAACAAAAGGAAAAACTAAATGAGCTAATTAGTGCCATCCATGAAAAGGATGATCTCTTGGACTCCCAAGAGGACTTCCTAATCAAGGAAAATAAAAAGCATGTTAAGGTTAAGAATGCTTATGCTCTAGAAGTAGAAAAATGTGAGAAATTATCTAGTGAGCTAAGCACATGTCATGACACTATTGCCAACCTTAGAAATGAAAATGCCAAATTAATTGCTAAGGTTGATTCTCATGTTTGTGATGTTTCAATTCCCAATCTTAGAAATGATAATGATGATTTGCTTGCTAAGATTGAAGAATTAAACACCTCTCTTGCTAGCCTTAGGATTGAAAATGAAAAATTAATTGCTAAGGCTAAAGAATTAGATGTTTGCAATGTTATAATTTCTGATCTTAGAGATAACAATGATATTTTGCGTGCTAAGATTGTTGAACTTAATTCTTGCAAACCCTCTACATCTACCATTGAGCACGTTTCCATTTGCACTAGATGTAGAGATATTGATGTTGATGCTATTCATGATCACATGACTTTAATTAAACAATAAAATGATCATATAGCAATATTAGATGCTAAAATTGTCGAGCATAACTTAGAAAATGAAAAGTTTAAATTTGCTAGAAGTATGCTCTATAATGGGAGACGCCCTGGCATCAAGGATGGCATTGGCTTCCAAAGGGGAGACAATGTCAAACTTAGTGCCCCTCCTAAGAAATTGTCTAACTTTGTTAAGGGCAAGGCTCCCATGCCTCAGGATAACGAGGGCTACATTTTGTACCCTACCGGCTATCCTGAGAGCAAAATTAGGAGAATTCATTCTAGAAAGTCTCACTCTGGCCCTAACCATGCTTTTATGTATAAGGGTGAGACATCTAGCTCTAGGCAACCAACCCGTGCTAAGTTGCCTAAGAAGAAAACTCCTAGTGCATCAAATGATCATGACATTTCATTTAAAACTTTTGATGCATCATATGTTTTAACTAACAAATCCGGCAAGATAGTTGCCAAGTTTGTTGGGGGCAAACACAAGGGGTCAAAGACTTGTGTTTGGGTACCCAAAGTTCTTGTTTCTAATGCCAAAGGACCCAAAACCGTTTGGGTACCTAAAGTCAAGAACTAAAATTGTTTTGTAGGTTTATGCATCCGGGGGCTCAAGTTGGATCATCGATAGCGGGTGCACAAACCACATGACAGGGGAGAAGAAGATGTTCTCCTCCTACGAGAAAAACCAAGATCCCCAACGAACTATCACATTCAGGGATGGAAACCAAGGTTTGGTCAAAGGTTTGGGTAAAATTGCTATATCTCCTGACCATTCCATTTCCAATGTTTTTCTTGTTGATTCATTAGATTACAATTTGCTTTCCGTATCCCAATTATGTCAAATGGGCTACAACTGTCTATTTACTGATGTAGGTGTTACTGTCTTTAGAAGAAGTGATGATTCAATAGCATTTAAGGGAGTGTTAGAGGGTCAACTATACTTGGTAGATTTTGATAGAGCTGAACTCGACACTTGCTTAATTGCTAAGACTAACATGGGTTGGCTCTGGCACCGCCGACTAGCCCATGTTGGAATGAAGAATCTTCATAAGCTTCTAAAGGGAGAGCACATTTTAGGATTAACAAATGTTCATTTTGAGAAAGATAGGATTTGTAGCACATGCCAAGCCGGGAATCAAGTTGGTGTTCATCATCCACACAAGAACATCATGACGACTGACAGGCCACTGGAGCTCCTACACATGGATCTATTCGGCCCGATTGCTTACATAAGCATCGGCGGGAGTAAGTACTGTCTAGTTATTGTGGATGATTATTCTCGCTTCACTTGGGTGTTCTTTTTGCAGAAAAAATCCCATACCCAAGAGACCTTAAAGGAATTCTTGAGACGGGCTCAAAATGAGTTCGGCTTAAGGATCAAGAAAATTAGAAGCGACAACGGTACGGAGTTCAAGAACTCACAAATTGAAGGTTTCCTTGAGGAGGAGGGCATCAAGCATGAGTTCTCTTCTCCCTACACCCCACAACAAAATGGTGTAGTGGAGAGGAAGAATCGAACTCTACTGGACATGGCAAGAACCATGCTTGATGAGTACAAGACGCCGGATCGATTTTGGGTCGAGGCAGTTAACACCGCTTGCTACACCATCAACCGGTTATATCTACACCGAATCCTCAAGAAGACATCATACCAACTCCTAACCGGTAAAATGCCCAATATTTCATATTTTAGAGTTTTTGGCAGCAAATGCTTTATTCTTGTTAAAAGAGGTAGAAAATCTAAATTTGCTCCTAAAATTGTAGAAGGCTTTTTACTAGGATATGATTCAAACACAAGGGCATATAGAGTCTTTAACAAGTCCTCAGGACTAGTTGAAGTTTCTTGTGACGTTGTGTTTGATGAAACTAACGACTCTCAAGTAGAGCAAGTTGATCTTGATGAGATAGGTGAAGAAGAGGCTCCGTGCATCGCTCTAAGGAACATGTCCATTGTGGATGTGTGTCCTAAGGATTCCGAAGAGCCTCCAAATGTACAAGATCAACCATCCTCCTCCATGCAAGCATCTCCACCAACTCAAACTGAGGATGAGGCTCAAGTTGATGAAGGAGAAAATCAAAATGATGAGCCACCTCAAGATGACGGCAATGATCAAGGGGAGATACAAATGATCAAGACAAGGAGGATGAAGAACCAAGGCCGCCACACCCAAGAGTCCACCAAGCAATCCAACGAGATCACCCCGTCGACACCATCCTCGGCGACATTCATAAGGGGGTAACCACTAGATCTCGTGTTGCACATTTTTGTGAGCATTACTCGTTTGTTTCCTCTATTGAGCCACACAGGGTAGAGGAAGCACTCCAAGATTCGGATTGGGTGATGGCGATGCAAGAGGAGCTCAACAACTTCACGAGGAATGAGGTATGGCACTTAGTTCCACGTCCTAACCAAAATATTGTAGGAACCAAGTGGGTCTTCCGCAACAAGCAAGACGAGCATGGTGTGGTGACAAGGAACAAAGCCCGACTTGTGGCCAAGGGATACTCCCAAGTCGAAGGTTTGGATTTTGGTGAAACCTATGCACCCGTAGCTAGGCTTGAGTCAATTCGTATATTATTAGCCTATGCTACTTACCATGGCTTCAAGCTTTACCAAATGGACGTGAAGAGTGCCTTCCTCAATGGACCAATCAAGGAAGAGGTCTACGTTGAGCAACCTCCCGGCTTTGAAGACAGTGAGTATCCTAACCATGTCTATAGGCTCTCTAAGGCGCTTTATGGGCTCAAGCAAGCCCCAAGAGCATGGTATGAATGCCTAAGAGATTTCCTTATTGCAAATGGCTTCAAAGTCGGCAAGGCCGATCCTACTTTATTCACTAAAACTCTTGACAATGATTTGTTTGTATGCCAAATTTATGTTGATGATATTATATTTGGGTCTACTAACGAATCTACATGTGAGGAATTTAGTAGGATCATGACACAAAAATTCGAGATGTCGATGATGGGGGAGTTGAAGTATTTCTTAGGATTTCAAGTAAAGCAACTCCAAGAGGGCACCTTCATTTGCCAAACGAAGTACACTCAAGACATTCTAAACAAGTTTGGAATGAAGGATGCCAAGCCCATCAAGACTCCCATGGGAACAAATGGGCATCTCGACCTCGACACGGGAGGTAAGTCCGTGGATCAAAAGGTATACCGGTCGATGATAGGTTCATTACTCTATTTATGTGCATCTCGACCAGACATTATGCTTTCCGTATGCATGTGTGCAAGATTCCAAGCCGACCCTAAGGAATCTCACCTTACGGCCATAAAACGAATCTTGAGATATTTGGCTTATACTCCTAAGTTTGGGCTTTGGTACCCTCAGGGATCCACTTTTGATTTGATTGGTTATTCCGATGCCAATTGGGCGGGGTGTAAGATTAATAGAAAGAGCACATCGGGGACTTGCCAGTTCTTGGGAAGATCCTTGGTGTCTTGGGCTTCAAAGAAGCAAAATTCGGTCGCTCTTTCTACCGCCGAAGCTGAGTACATTGCCGCAGGACATTGTTGGGCGCAATTGCTTTGGATGAGGCAAACCCTGCGGGACTATGGTTACAAATTAACCAAAGTTCCTCTTCTATGTGATAATGAGAGTGCAATCCGCATGGCGGATAATCCCGTTTAGCATAGCCGCACTAAGCACATAGCCATTCGGTATCATTTTCTTAGGGATCACCAACAAAAGGGGGATATCGAGATTGCGTACATTAATACTAAAGATCAATTAGCCGATATCTTTACTAAGCCACTAGATGAACAAACCTTTACCAAACTTAGGCATGAGCTCAATATTCTTGATTCTAGGAACTTCTTTTGCTAATTTGCACACATAGCTCATAAGTATACCTTTGATCATGTCTCTTTTATATATGCTATGACTAATGTGATTTCAAGTGTATTTCAAACCAAGTCATAGGTATATTGAAAGGGAATTGGAGTCTTTGGCGAAGACAAGGCTTCCACTCCACTCTATTAACTCAACCTTCGCCGTCGCTCCAAGCATCTCTCCATCTTTGGTATAATCTTCACTCATATGTGTTATTTGCCAAAAGGGGAGAAAATAGTAAGGAAAGGGCTTATATCTCACTCAAAGTATCCGTTTTTGGCGATTCATGCCAAAGGGGGAGAAAGTATGAGCCCAAAGCAAAAGGACCGCACCACCACCCTAATTTTAAAATGATTTTCAATTGGTAAATTTCAAATTGGTATCTTATTGTGTTCAAAAAGGGGAGCAAGTAGTATTTTCAAAAATTGATGTCTTAAAACCCTCCTGAACACTAAGAGGAGAATTTATTGAGGGGGAGTTTTGTTTAGTCAAAGGAAAAGCATTTAAAACAAGGGAAGAAAATTTTAAAACTTGAAAATGCTTCGCAAAATCTTATTCATTTACCTTTGACTATATTGCAAAAAGGATTTTGAAAAGGATTTACAAAAAGAATTTGCAAAAAACAAAACATGTGGTGCAAGCGTGGTCCAAAATGTTAAAAATAAAGAAACAATCCATGCATATCTAGTAAGTAATATTTATTGGCTAAAATTCTAAGTAACCGTTGTACTTACATATTGCAAACTAGTTCAATTATGCACTTCCATATTTGCTTTGGTTTGTTTTGGCATCAATCACCAAAAAGGGGGAGATTGAAAGGGAATTAGGCTTACACCTATTTCCTAAATTGATTTTGGTGCTTGAATTGCCCAACGCAAATAATTGGACTGACTAGTTTGCCCAAGTCTATAAGTTATACAGGTACCAAAGGTTCATAATAAGCCAATAAAAAGACCAAGACAAGGGTTCAACAAAAGGAGCAAAGGGACAACCGAAGGCACCCTGGTCTGGCGCACCGGACATGTCCGGTGCACCAGGGTTCTCCACGCGCTGAACTCCTCACCTTCGGAAAATCGCAGAGTCGCTCCGCTATAATTCACCGGACTGTCCGGTGTACACCGGACAGTGTCCGGTGCTCCAGGAATGAAGCGACTCTGAACTCGCCAGCTTCGGGAATTCGCAACGGCTACTCCGCTATAATTCACCGGACATGTCCGGTGTACACCGGACTGTCCGGTGTAACAACGGAGCAACGGCTACTTCGGCGCCAACGGTCACCTGCAGCGCATTAAATGCGCGCCAGAACGCGCAGAAGTCAGGCACGCGCGTCATGGCGCACCGGACACTCTACAGTACATGTCCGGTGCGCCACCGGACATCCAGGCAGGCCCAGCAGTCAGAGCTCCAACGGTCGGAACCCTAAAAGCCTGGTGACGTGGCTGTCGCACCGGACATGTCCGGTGTGCACCGGACTGTCCGGTGCACCATACGACAGACAGCCTCCACCAAACGGCTAGTTTGGTGGTTGGGGCTATAAATACCCCCAACCACCCCACATTCAAGTCATCCAAGTTTTCCACTTCTCAACCACTTACAAGAGCTAGGCATTCAATTCTAGACACACCCAAGTGATCAAATCCTCTCCAATTCCACACAAGGCTTTAGTGATTAGCGAGAGAGATTTGCCGTGTTCTTTTGAGCTCTTGCGCTTGGATTGCTTCTTTTCTTTCTCACCTGCTTTTGTGATCAAATCTCAATTGTAATTGAGGCAAGAGACACCAATTGTGTGGTGGTCCTTGCGGGGAAGTTTTGTTCCCGGTTTGATTTGAGAAGAGAAGCTCACTCGGTCCGAGGGACCGTTTGAGAGAGGGTAAGGGTTGAAAGAGACCCGGCCTTTGTGGAGTAGGTTTGCGAGAACCGAACCTCGGTAAAACAAATCCGCGTGTCACACTCTTCATTCGCTTGCGATTTGTTTTGCGCCCTCTCTCTCGGACTCATTATTATTTCTAACGCTAACCCGGCTTGTAGTTGTGATTAATTTTGTAAATTTTAGTTTCGCCCTATTCACCCCCCTCTAGGCGACTTTCAAAGGCCATCTGGAACCAATGTATTGTCATATCTGTAAGGTGCCCTTCCATTGATTAGAATGGCCTCTGGTGCCCCTAGATCCTGAACATCATTCAGCATGTTCCTTAGTTCCTACATGGGATAGAATGCTCAAGTTACAAGAGCAATATGCAAAAGCTTATTAAAGTACTAAGCTAAATATTGTGCAACAAGTCCATTTTTAGTGAAACCATATGTACTTCGTTTTTTGTTCTATGAACTTAAAAATGAAATTAGATCCTTAGATGAATACTAATTTTTGGTGTAAGCTTCTGCTCCTTGTACAGATATATGCCTAGAAAATCATGAGAGAATTGTGCCAGAGATCAAGACAAAGTGCAATATTTTCACTAACTATCTCTAAAACAAAAAGATAAACCATCTCGATTGCATTGAAAACATAAAAACAAAACTCTTATACATCCCTAATGCACAGGGTGATGTCACCATGAGGCTGGTCGAAGGGGAAGGGCACGGTGGCACGATTGTTGACAGTGACGTAGCCAAACCCGTCGGCAGGTCGCTGGAGGCTGAGTGACGGGAAGTAGAAGAAATTGCCGATCTGGTCCTTGAGCTAGAATGGGTCATTGTTCTGAACATAGCTGAAAATGTGGGAGTCGATCTTATACATCTTCTCAGTGGAGCGCAAGGTCTGGAGGAGCTTGGAGGTCACCTTCTTGCCGATGAGGACCACGCCTTGAACCGGAACACACTCGCTCAGGAACCGCCACTAACTGGGCAGCCGACCCACATGGCACACGGTGTGCGGCTCGCTGGCGCCGATGAGACGAGGGAGGGTGAAGTGACTGGTCGGTGCCTCGTCAGAATCCGGTAGGAAGTTGAGGATGGCGGCGATGTAGGCGGCGACGCTACTAAACCCTAAACCCTAGTGTCCATGGTAGAGGTGAACACAAAGTGAGACGAAAGAAGACACGTATCAGAGTGATGGGGAGAGCGAGGCCTGGTTCCCACCGACGTCATGGCCAGCGCCACCCTTGCTCACGCCGTAGAGAAGAGAGGGCGCCAGGAGTCCGAGATGGTGGAAAGCGCGTCGGAGAGCGGGGTGGAGGCCAACGCGGAGGAGACAGAGAGGAGGGAGGCGAGCTCAACATCGGGTATGGTAGTGGGCGGGGAGGAGAATGGAAGGGGCAGGTGAGGATGGAAAGGGAGGCAGGGAGGAGGACCATAGTCGAGTTTGCTTGGCGGGGAGCCGGGGATCGCAGGGAGGATGAGGCGGTGACGCGGGGCGAGCGTGCACGCGCAGGAGCACTAGGGGCGCGACTCGGTGTGGACGCCTCAATTGTTGTGATTTTCGCGAGATTGACAGGATGGCGGGTTGCTCGGACGCCACGACGAGGTCGGGGGCGCGCGGTGATTTTCGCGGGATTGACGGGATGCGACCGTGTGGGAGTGTGGCGGGGGCATGCTTCACCATCAGGAGGTGGACGCCTACACTAGAGACATATAGAGTAGTAAAGATAAAAAGGGATTTTAGCCCATTTAATCCCCTCCAGTATTTAGACTCCCAAACTGGCCTATAAGGTGTGTTTGTTTCATGTCTGAGAGCTGTCCTGGCAGCACAAACCTGGCTGCAATAAGACTGACGCCAACAGAGCAGCTAAATGGACAGGCAAAGCTAAAATAGCTGACCACGAGCTACTGTAGCAGTACAAAATACCTTCCAACAGGGCAGCCAAACGAGCCAGGCAAAAAGGATGGAAAGAGAGAGGAAAGCCATAATAGCTTGTACTGTGGCTGACAGTCATTTCCTTTTTTTGTGTATGAGAACATGACCCCACAATCTGCTTCATTTGTTGGACTATACTACTGCTGCCTTTTTGTCTGTGCCGTTGAAAACGTGTGCCATATGGCTGGACAGGCAAACCAGAGACGCTAGCTAAAGGCTTGAATGACTGCTCGATTTGCATGGCCTCTGTTGGAGTCAGTCTAATGCAAGAGGTCAGTGTTTGGTTTTCCTCTGTCGCCTGCCGGTGACTGACTAATCTCTTCCACATCCGATGGGTGAGGAGGAGTGGAGTGGCACGGGGTGAGACTGCCCGCAGCGGCTGCCGCTCGCGCGCCCCCTCCCCTTGCATGGGGGCTACAGGCGCACGCGACAGCCTGCAGCGCGGCTCCCTACCGCGCACCCCACGCCGCGGTACTCCTCTATCTCCCCCCAGCTGCAGCGTGCGTCCGAGTGCCCCCTTCCACTGTTCCTGTGGGCCCGCCTTCAATTAATAGTAGAAGAAAAATTGATAGTAGATGAAAAGTAGGTATAGAAAATGATATTTTATATTGTAGTGGGGTATAGGGGGAGTATTTAGGGGGAACCACTGCGGGAGATGAAAAAGTAGGGGATAAACTATTGATGATGTGACCCAGAAAAGTGATATAGGGGGAAAAAATTAGAGGGAACCGCTGCGGATAGCCTGAGGGGCGGATGGGCGTGTCAACTTACTCTATGTGCGATGTTTTGTCTAGGAGATGAAGGCCCTGTTTGTTTCGGCTTATGGCAGCTTCTGGCCACCAAAAGCTGCTGCGGACTGCCAAACGCTTTTCAGCGAGCTTCTATAATATTCGTTGGGGGCAAAAACCATCCAAAATCAACATAAACACATAATCGATTGAGTCGTTGTAATAGTAGGAATCCGTCACTTTCTAGATCCTGGGCCCTATAAACAACTTTATCTTACTCCACACGTAATCGTAATGATACTCAAATTCTTTCCACAGCCACATTTTTAGAAAAGCTGGTCAGAAAAAGCTAAACCAAACAGGCCCGAAATGCCCATGACGGGTCGATGCTTCAGATGGAAGGATATGATCGCTAATATGATGTTGTAAATTTAGAACCTTGATGTTGGAGTATTATATTAATCCGAATTTTAGTAAAAAAAATGAACTAGCAGACGACAATTATTTAAGAATTGAGATAATATAATTTAAAATAGAATCTGGTTTAACATCTTTTTGTTGGAGCTAGGGATGGCAACGGATAAACTATCCGCGGATAGTGTCTCTGGACATCCATATCCGCGACTTATATCTGATATCCAAACCTGTACCCGTTACCCGCTATAAATAAAAAATAGTATCCACATCCGTTACCCGTGGGTAATGGATATCCACGGATATATGCGTTTACCCCCACTACACATACAACATATTTAAATCTAGCAAATTCAAATATGATAACATATTTGTCCAGCAAATTTAAATATGATAAAAACACAATTGGAGATTTGGGGAGGCTAGATGATCAGGAGATGGGTGGGCCGCGACGGGACTTAGGCTGGATGTGGTCTGTGAAGTGGTTCCAAACTCCATTGACCCCACATGTTAGGTTACTTTAACGGATATTCAAGTATTCGGGTATGTATACTGATTTTTCATACCCGTTTTAAAAATATCCATGTATATCAAATGCTACACGTATACGTATCCACGGATATAAGCTCGTACCTAAAACCGTGTCCAACGAATTTTTTATTCACAGGTACGTAGATAAATCACATCCATCGCCATCTCTAGTGGAGTTGCTCTAAACTCAACGGCCGACTTAACCCATCTGGGGCCCACGTTTCGGATGCCCCTAATTTGAACCGGGCCTGTCGTCTGCTTGCAATGCAAAGTCGCACGGCAGCACCCTGCGCTCCTCCCCCAAACTGCGCTGCGCTGCGCTGCGCTTCCCTCGTCGGCCCTGGCCCCGGCCCGTGCCCGGGCGTTCTACCTCACAAAATCCGCCATGGCTGGCGGTTCGCTCGAGCCAGGCCAAACTGGAGCCGCGCCCAACCAGCGCAAGAGGAAGGCTCCGGCCCCTACCGCAGACGCTGAGGACGAGGCGGAGGCGGAGGAGCTGCAGAGTGTGGAGGAGCTGGAGAGAGAGTTAGCCGATCTGGACCGCCGCGTCCTCGAACACGTCCGCGGCACCGCCACCCTCCTCTCCGACGCTATTGTCTCCCGCCTCGACGCGCTCCGCCCGCCCGCTCGTCCTGGTATTCCCCTCTTCCTGCCAAGCTATCGTACTAGGGTTCGAGATTGCTCCGCCCTCTTGTGTGGCGGTGATGCTGTTTGTGTTTTATAAATTTTGTTCTCGGGGGCTACGTGATGAAGCTGTCACTTTGGGGGATTGATTTTGTATATACATTTGGGGTCAAAGCCTTTGTTTATATATTTGTCTAAAAACCTATGACTTTGATCGAGAGAAGAAGTGAAAGAATTTAGTTTTCTTGGCATGGCAAATTTCTGACGTATATTCAGAGTCCATTGTTTGCCTATGGATGTGGTCTAGTGAATTTTCGTTTACCACTTAGTTGTTAAATGGTACTAATAACCAATTCCCACTCCCTTGCTAGCTGCGGCAATGTTAATGCTCCATTCATTCCAACTATAGTTCACTTTTGCTTTGTCCTAAATCAGACTTCCTAAACTCTGACCAAGTTTATAGAAAAATCCACCAACAGGTGGACACAGGATAAAAAAAGTCACCTATGGCGAATTTTGTACTACTAATTCAGGTGATCATTCATATAGAAAATAAGTGATTATAATGTAGCAAAAACGAGATATATAACAACAACAGCATGTCCTTTTTTCAAGCAAGTTGGGTTGCTAGAGATGAAACTCACAAGAAACGAGGATAGGAAAAAAAGGTGAAAAAACACGGAAAAGGTAACAAACGGTAGAGTTAAGGATAAACAAAAAAAGAGAGACAAAGATCATGGCTCAGGCACGTTGATTGCTAGTCTTGAAGCACACCTACCCTTAACTAATTCCTTGGAGATATTCCACTTTTTAAGATCTCTCTTAACCGTCCCGTCCTAAGTCATTTTAGGTGACCCCTACCTCTTTTTACAAGTTATGCTTACTCAGTTCAAATACCTATCAAAATTAAGAAAATGCCTAGTCTTTTACATCTGCCATTGCTAGTTTGCCACAATTCGCTTGTATTGGTCTGTTGATTTCGGAAATAAAAAACTAACATTTTCAAAGACAACTGACGTTTCTCAAGCTCGGCATGCTTTGATTCATTACATTGTAGCTTTTTATTACATTAATAATTGCTAGTATGTCCATGTATATTGCAGAAGCTGCAGTTATCTCGGAAACATCAGTTACCGAATACGACCAGGAGCTTGAGAAGAAAGTCAAGATCCTCAAATCTAAGATCGAAGCTAATATTGCAGACCTGCCGAAGGTACTTGAAAAAATAAATGAAACCGTTGCTCGGTGTGAGAATTTCACTAATTTGAATGTTAATGTCGATCCTGTGTTTCGAAGGAAGTTGTAGAGTTTGACACATCATGCATGAGACTGGCTGATTCAGTATTATGTGTTTAGGTGTATTTGATCAGAAAACATTTGATTTGAGTGCTGTAGTTTCGGCGCTGACCATTTTGTTGCGTGAAATATGGTAGCAGTGCTATGTTCAGGAAGCCAAGTGTAAGTTAACTGGAAGAGAGATCTATTCAGCAGAAGTATTTAGTAGGTCTGGCATTTTCTGCATTAATATTTAATTGCTGGTTAACATGACACCATGTTGGTCACAGATGTGTGTTCGTTCCTGGCGTACTTCTTGTAAAGTAATTATTTAAAGCAGATTGTGTTGTTTGTTCATGGCTTTTGACATCCTAACTTTTGAATTGAATTCAGGTGTGTAGAAAGTGTATAATGTTTGTAATCCATAATAACTCATTTTACCATGAGTCTTTTCCCTGCGTATCATTAGGGAAGTTCGAAATTCCATGAGTGAGTGACATGTATCCATATTTAGGGTGCCTTAAGACAGCATGAAAAACCCATTCTAAAAGATAGGAGCTTCGCCTAGGATGGTCCCCAATCGAGGTAGCCTCGACCTGGTTACCTTGACTAGGTCAAGCCTGACCATGACAAACCCAACCTTGTCTTCCAACTGTCTGACCTGGTTGCCCTGGCTAGATCGAACCGGACCTTAGCAAATCTAGGATTTCTTGACCTGTTTCCTCCACTAGGTTGGTTTTAACCTCAATCACCACGAGTAAATTCCAACACAGCCACCCCTATCAGGTTGGCTCCGGCCTCGATCACGCTAAGTTAGGTCAACCTACATCCCCGATAAGACTCTACGACTTTCGATAAAGGCTACACATTTATCACCAACAACTTCTCACTCCCTCGACTATATAAAGGGGTGGGGGCTCTTGTAAAAGCCCAAGCTAACTTAGCTTGTAGCCCCTCACACGTGCACAAGAGCTTAGCATTTCGCCTTGTAACACCCGAAATCAACAACAAAGACTTCAACACCATATTGAATGTAGTGGACTTTCTCGAACCAATCTAAAACTCTCCTTTAGGCTCGCTAGAGCAAAGCCATTCGAGCAATAGCTCACAAACCCCACTTTAACCTACAAATTTACTTGCCGTGGGATTGAAACCATGACAATGAGCCACTGAAAAGTTTCAGTGTTCAATGACACTAGTCGAAACTCTTTTCCTCTTGTGCTGTTGTCGTCCACTTCCGTCATATTTGTGGTTCCTTTTTGTCGTGGTTTCAGAAACCGGGGGACAATAAGACTTGTGTTCTGTAGGGATGCAAGCGCGGACTCACTCCGAATGGTGAATCATCGGGATTCAACGAGAAATCTGAGGCGCAGGTTTATACTCGTTCAGACCGGGGCTCTAGTCCATGTAGTGCTGATCGTAGAATTGCAGTAGATTGTGTTACAGCCTGTGTGTAGGAAAAGAAAGGGTCTCCCTTTTATTCTTCAAGGGATGAACCTTACATCCGAGAGAAATTTGGTTTCCATGGCGTGCCCTTCATGGGCCCTATGTGCGGCCGTACTCCCGACGTGGCACCGCTCGCCATTCCTGTCCTTGTAGCGAGTCCACAACTGACGCCTCGTGTGGTACTACGGTAGTGCGGGGCGGGTCCCTAGGGTCAGTCTCGGGGCATCTTCGTACGTCCCCAGGGTCAGTCTCGGGTCCCCATGTCGTCACGGACCTTGCGTCGCTCCCCATCATGCTGTTGGCCAGCTTTTGGTATGGGTGTTGTCCCGTCCCTTTCGGTACCTGGGTCACTATTTGGACATTCGATGCCACAGTGCTACCTTGACCAGGCTCGACTGGCCCCACAGGGCAGTGTGAGTATCCCTGCGACTGTACATGAAGACGTGCGGGCGTGCCTGATGGAGACTTCCCAACATGCCTCGATGTGTCATACGCACCTCTCAGCGTGGCTTATCATCACTGACGTGGGCCAGTGACACAGGGGTTCGGGTCCGTGCCTCATAGGTGAAAGTCTCCTAGAGGCAGGGTGAATAGGCAAAACCTAAAAATTATGAACTTTGAACATGAACTTTACCTGTGGTTAGCGTTAGAACGAGTAATAATGAAACCAGAGTGCAGAAGATAGTTCTTCTTGCTACGAGTTGCTCAATGAATGCGGATAACTTTTGGAAGCTAGCTCAAAACAATAAGCAAGAGAAAGGGGAGAGGAAGAATCAAATCGCGAAGCAAGATGAACACAAAGACATGGGCGATTTGTCTCCCGAGGTTTAGTTCCGAAGAACCTCCTCCCCATTGAGAAGACCACGTAGACCGGGTCCTTTCAACCCTTTCTCTCTCTCAAACGGTCACTTAGACCGGTTGAGTGCTTCTTCTTAATCTCGAGGGTCAATTAGACCCCGCAAGGATCACTACATAATTATGTGTCTCTTACTAGCTTTACAAGTCACTTGAGAGTTTAGAAGGAGAGGAAGAAAGAACGATCAACAAAGCCAAACAATAAGAGCAACAAAACAAACACAAAATCACACTCTCTCTTGACTAATGATCACTAGTCACAATTATGACACTTGGAGGAGCTTGGGAGCTTGGGATCTGTCTTGGAGTGATGTGCTTCTCTTGTATTGAATGTGAATGAATGGAATACTTGGATATATGAATGGAGGTGGTTGGGGTTGTATTTATAGCCACCAACCACTTCCTAGCCATTGCCAACTTTCTGTCATACGCGGATGGTCCGCCCCTGCACATCAACGACTGAAATCATAACGGTTAGCAGTAACGTCTATATCAACGTGCACCCCGAACGGTCCATGAGGACGCTAAAAATGAATTTTTGAACCCGACATCTTTGGGATTTTTTGGTTTTCAAAGGGCGGACGGTCCATGCCTGATAGCCGAACAGTGCTCTTCTTTCCTTCGACAGTTTGTCATAGAAATATGGTTTTCAATAAGGTTCCTGTCCGAGGTGAATCTAGGTGTCGCGGACGGTCCGCTAGAAGGGCCCACGCACAGGAGATTTTTCTAAAAAGCTCTCCTGTCCGAAGTAATCTACGTTATTCTGGACAGTCGACTTAGAATTGAGATGGATGGACTTATGCACCTGTGAATCAAACACCTAGGTAAACTAGTTAGTCCATAAGGTTGTGATGGTTATCAGGCACCAAAATCAATTAGAGAAAATGGTAAACACCATTTTCCTTTCAATGTCCCCTTTTTGGTAATTGATGCCAATACAAACCAAAACAAATATAAAGTGTAGAAATGTAAGTAGTTTGGAAATTGACAAGAGTGCATAAGTTACTGAAGTGAAAGTAGTTAAGTATATATGTAAGTTTTTGACCTAGTTCTAATTTTGGACCACATTTGCACCACTTAGCTTGTTTTTACAAATCTTTTGGTAAACATTTGCAATTGGCCTAAGTTATAAGAATAGAATTTTTCAAAAGCATTTTTCAAGTTTGAAAGATTTTCCCCCTTTTTTCAAATTCTTATCCTTTGGCCAAATAAAAACTCCATCTGAATAATTCTCCCTTTTGGCATAAAAAGTTTCTATCCTCTTAGCTACCAAGAGGGTCTTCACAAATGTAATAGTATCAATTTGGAAGATAAAAGGTTTTTAGAAAAATAGGGTGGTGGTGCAGTCCTTTTGCTTTGGCCTATTAATTTCCTCCCCCTGGCATTAAGCGCCAAAAACGAAGAAATTTGGAGGACTTTAACAGGAAAGGTAGAAATTTAAGTACATGAGTAGGGCAAAGGGTATTTGATACCAACGGAGATGCAGTAGAAGCCTTCCCTTTGCCTATAACTCCATTTCCCTTTCAATCTAAGACTAAGTATAGGAGTACAGATGGAAACACATTAGTCTTAGCCTTGGCACAAGAAGAATAAGAAATATACATTTGTACCAAATGAAAAAGGCATGCTATGATGAAAGGTATAAAATGAGCATAGTGTGCAATATTCCAATCAAGGTTCCTAGAATCTAAGACATTTAGTTTGTTTCTAAGCTCACAAAGTCTCTTTTCATCTAGGGGCTTGGTGAAGATATCAGCTAATTCTTTGTGGATGCTAACATGGCCAATAACGATATCTCCCCTTTGTGAGTGGTCTCTTAGAAAGTGGTACCAGATGTCTATGTGCTTTATGCGGCTGTGTTCAATAGGATTTCCGTCATACCGATTACACTCTTATTGTCACATAGGAGAGGGACTTTGCTCAATTTGTAGCCAAGTCCCTAAGAGTTTGCCTCATCTAGAGTAACTATGCACATCAATGCCCTGCAGTAATATACTCGGCCTCGGCGGTGGATAGAGCTACTGAGTTTTGTTTCTTTGAAGCCCAAGACACCAGGGATCACCCTAGAAACCGATAAGTCCCTGATGTGCTATTCTTGTCAACTTTACATCCGACATAATTAGCATATGAATAACCGATTAGATCAAAGATAGATCCCATGGGGGTACCATAGCCCAAAGTTAGGAGTATGAACTAGGTATCTTAAGATTCTCTTCATGGCCCTTAGATGGAATTCCTTAGGGTTGGCTTGGAATCTTGCACACATGTATATAGAAAGCATAATGTTCAATCTGGAAGCACATAAGTAAAGCAATGAACCTATCATAGATCGATATACCTTTTGATCTACTAAATTACATCCCGTGTCGAGGTCAAGATACCCATTTGTCCCCATAGGAGTCTTGATGAGTTTGACATCCTTCATTCCAAACTTTTTGAGTATGTCTTGAGTGTACCTTATTTGGCTGATGAATGTGCCCTCTTAGAGTTGTTTGATTTGAATTCCAAGGAAATACTTCAACTCCCCAATCATGGACATCTCAAATTTCTGAATCATAATTCTACTAAGCTCTTCACAAGATGACTTGTTAGTAGACCAAAAATATTATCATCAATATAGATTTGGCATATAAACAAGTCTTTGTAAATTGTTTTAGTAAAGAGTGTAGGATCTGCTTTTCTAACTTTGAAACTATTAGAAATGAGAAAGTTTCTCAGGCATTCATATCATGCTCTTGGGGCTTGGTTAAACCTATAAAGCGCCTTTGAAAGCTTATAAACATGTGAAATGATATTCATAGTCTTTAAAGTCGGGAGGTTGCTCAACATACACCTCTTCCTTGAAAGGACCATTGAGGAAGGCACTTTTCACATCCATTTGATATAACTTAAAGTCATGGTAAGTAGCATAGGCAAGTAACATGTGAATTGACTCAAGCTTAGCTACGGGTATATAGGATGTGTTAATACCCCTTCGATTTGTTAATACCCCTTGGCCACAAGTCGAGCTTTGTTCTTAGTCACCACACCATACTCGTCCTGTTTGTTGCAGAATACCCACTTGGTACCTACAACATTTTGGTTAGAATGTGGAACTAAATGCCAGACATCATTCCTCGTGAAGTTGTTGAGCTCCTCTTGCATTTCTATCACCCAGTCCGGATCTCTAAGTGCATATTCAATACTGTATGGCTCAATAGAAGACACAAAATAGTAATATTCACAAAAATGAGCAACTCGAGAACGAGTGGTTACCCCCTTTTGAATGTCACCAAGGATGGAGTCAATGGGGTGATCTCGTTGAATTGCTTGGTTGACTCTTAGGTGAGGTGGTCTTCGATCCTTAATCTCTTGTTCATCCTCCTTGTCTTGCCTAATTTCATCTCCCCCTTGATTAATGCCATCATCTTGTAGTGGCTCATTGTCTTGAACTTGATCTTCTTCTTGAGCTTGTTCCTCATCTTGTGTTGGTGGAGAGGCTTGTATGGAGGATAAAGGTTGATCTTGTGTTGGTGTAGGCTCCCGGGTACTTGAGGACACATATTTCCAATGGACATGTTCCTTAGCGTGATGCATGGAGCCTCCTCCTCATCTAACTCATCAGGATCAATATGCTCTACTTGAGAGCCATTAGTCTCATCAAACACAACGTCACAAGAAACTTCAACTAATCTAGTGGACTTGTTGAAGACTATACGCTCTTGTGTTTGCGTCATAACCAAGTAAAAATCCTTCTACTGATTTAGGAGCAAATTTGGAATTTCTACCTCTTCTTACCAAAATAAAGCATTTGCTCTCAAAAACACGAAAATAAGAAACATTGGGCTTTTTACATGTGGAGTTTATACGATGTTTTCTTGAGGATTCGGTGAAGGTAGAGCCGATTGATGGAGTAGCAGGCGGTGTTAATCGCCTCCACCCAAAATAGATCTGATGTCTTGTATTCCTCAAGCATGGTCCTCGCCATATGCATGAGAGTTCTATTCTCTCTCCACAACAACATTTTGTTGAGGTGTGTAGGGAGAAGATAACTCATACTTGATGCCTTCCTCTTTATGAAATCCTTCAATCTGAGAGTTCTTGAACTCTGTCCCGTTATCGCTCCTAATCTTCTTGATTCTCAATCCGAACTCATTTTGAGTCTATCTCAAGAATTTCTTCGAAGTCTCTAGGGTTTGTGATTTTTTGTCACACCCGGTTTTAGAAGGCAAACCGAATGCGAACCATGTACGTGCCAGGATCAGTTATTCACGTACACAGCAGTTACATAACATGGACATCATCACACAGTGCTCAAATAGTATTAAAAGGGGAAATAATAGTCGATTACATCATACGTCTGAGACGTCCATATAGTTCTTACAATAAATCAAAGTGCGGAAAAGAAACGTAGATAACACGGCCTTCACAGGCAGCCGACTGGGGGTTGCCGCTAACCCACACCTAGAACTCGTCGTAGTCTTGGAACTCCTGGAAGTCTCCTTCCACAGCTTCATCTTCTCCTGAGCAGTGGTTGCAATGCTGACAACCTGGGGGGGGGTTTGGTGTGTAGAGCAAGGGTGAGTACACATCAACATACCCAGCAAGTATCCTGTTTGGCTGTAGTGGACTAGCTTTATGTGGGGATAAGTCAAGCAGTTGCTTTTAGTTGGTCAGGTTATTACTTACTAGTAGAGAGCCAGGTTTTAACATTAACCCAAGTTATTAGCCCAATGTATCCTTTCCAAACGGAAAGAATACCACTTACCAATACCATAATCATAATCAGAACCATCAATCTCATTGCCACCTGTACCAAAGTATCTCTGATCAAGTATCACTAATCTCTGGTCAAGTATCACTAATCTCTGGAGCTCCCTTGGCCGCTCATAACCGCGAGCACGGCTGATATATCAGTTTCATAACACTCTGCAGAGGTTGCGCACTTTACCCACAAGCCGTGATTCCCTCTTGCCTCGGGCCGATCAAACCCTTAAACACTACCAAGGTGAATAGGCAGGGTCTCACTACGTAGCCTTTACAAAGATTCCCCGGGGCTGTAGCCACCCGTTAGGTTTCCTAAATGTACCGCACTCCTCCCCAAGGGACAAATCAACCTTGGCAGAGCGAGCCGCATACACCGAGCCCCATTGACGGCACAACGGCTAAGCGAACTACACCCCGGTTCCTCTAATTATTCAGCTAAGGGCGTCCCATTCCACCCTCATGGTTGCACTGTTTTCCCGGGCGGTCATCCATTGAACAGGTCCTTACGGAGAGGCACTCGAGAAACCGCTCGAGTCCCCTTAAAGGTCACAAATATAATCGTAAATAAGAAGGGAAAACAGCGTATCATAGATAATCACATCATGTTCATTGATTAGAGTTGAGCAATAGCATCAGACTAAGCAGTAATAATCTGACCCAAATAGGTAAACAAGGACATGGATAACAAAAGCTAGTCAATCCTTAGGTATAAATGTGTAATGCGGGAGGTGAATTAAAGAATGAATAGGACAGAGATAGGTCAAAGGACACTTGCCTCCACCAACCGACTGCTGCTCAGGGGCTTCTCCTGCGAATTCCTCGGGCTCTTCGACCGGATCGTTCTCTATGCGAGCGCAAACATACATACATCCACATATTTAATACAAAAGAACAGTACACCATACAAGGAAACAAGTAAAGCGAGTATGCATCAAGTATGACATTCGATATCGCATTCAGTATGATTAGAAAGAAACAGGAAAGGGTCTCGCAGGGGGGGGGGGGGTTAAATCTTATGCACTAATGATTAGTTAAATTATGCACTCTAGTTTTCAATAGGTTCCTAACAAAAGAATTCTGTTATATGCACTAATGGAAACCTATTCATTTTAAGTTGATCAACATTGAATTAGATAAACAATTAACTAATTGAATCAACTAGCGCAACGAAATTCTAAATTAAACTTCCTATTTCAATAGCATGAACAATGATTAGCCTACCTAGAATAAAGTAACTATGATCACAGAAAGTAAATAAAATAAAATAAAAAAAAATAAAAAAAAATAAAAAAACAGGGGGGGGGCGGTTGAACCGGCCCTAGGGGCGGTTGAACCGGCCGGGGGCTGGGCGGCCGAGCAGGGGCGGCCGAGCGCGGGGGAGGGCGGCTGAGCCGGCCCGGTTGAACCGGCGGCCAGGACCGGCCGAGCCGGGGGCGCGCGGGGGGGGGGTCGGGCTGGCCAGGCGGCCGAGCCGGCCAGGCGCGCGGCCGGGCGGGCTGGGGACGCGGCCGGGGCGCGGCCAAGGCCGGCCAGGCGCGGGCTGGGGGCGCGGCCGGGGCTGGCTGGGGCGGGCTGGGGCTGGCCGGGGGGGGCGCCAGGGCGCGGCCAAGGGCCGGCCGGGCGGCTGGGCTGGGGCGGCCAGGGGCGGCCGAGGGCCAGGCGGCCAAGGGCGGCCAAGGGGAGAGGAGGGGAGAGGGAGGGAGAGGGAGAGGGAGGAGAGAGGAGGGGGGGCTCACCGGCGATGGGCGGCCGACGGCGAGGGCGGCGGCGCTAGGGCAGGGGGTGGGTAGGGGCGGCGGCGGCTTAGGGTGGGGAGGGAGAATGAGAGGGAGAGAGAGGGGAGGTTGGGGAAAAGGGGAGGTGGGGGGGGCGGCTGGGCTTTTTGGGCCCAAAGGGGCGCGCAAGGGCGGCTGGGCCGGCCGGGGTCGGCCCACGGCGCGGGAGAGAGAGAAAAAGAGGAGAGAGAAAGAGAGAGAAAAAGAAAGAAAAGATTTTCTCCTTATTTTCGAAATCCGATCTTTCTAGATGAATGCATTTGCACTTTCAAACAATCAAAGAATGCATAGTTCGGCATGGTGCATCAAACAACATAAAACAGTTTGATGGTTTTCTTACACGGGAATTCCAAACCGAATCCTGCTAGCTTTGGAAAAGATCAAGGTTTAGCGAGGGGAAAAAGAAAAAGAAAAGGTAACGCCCGAATTTTGGCGAGTAAAGAAAAGAAAAAATTCAACTGCAAAATTCGGGGCGTTACAAACCTATCCCCCTTAAAAGAATCTCGCCCTCGAGATTCAGGGCTGGCTAGCAAAGAGCTCTGGGTACTTAGCCATCAAATCATCTTCACGCTCCCAGGTTGCTTCTTCCTCAGAGTGGTGATTCCATCTGACTTTGCACATTCTGATGGTCTTCCTTCGGGTGACTCTATCTGCAACCTCAAGGATCTGAGCTGGCTTCTCAACATAGGTCAAGTCTTCCTGGACTTCAAGACCTTCCACTGGCAACTGCTCTTCTGGCACACGCAAACACTTCTTCAACTGAGACACATGAAAAACATCATGCACGGCGGACAAATTCTCTGGCAGGCTGAGCTGATAGGCCACTTCTCCACGCTTTGAGAGGATTTGATACGGACCGATGTAGCGGGGTGCTAGCTTGCCTTTCACTCCGAATCTTCTGACTCCTCTGATCGGTGACACTTTCAGATAGACAAAGTCTCCGACTTCAAAACTCAGCTCTCTTCTTCTTGTGTCTGCATAGCTTCGCTGCCTCGATTGCGCTATCTTCAGATTCTCTCGGACCATCTTGATGTTTTCTTCAGCTTCAAGCAAAATGTCTGGCCCAAACACTTGCTTCTCTCCAGGCTGATCCCATTGCAACGGAGTTCTACAACTTCTTCCATAAAGCGCTTGAAACAGTGACATCTTCAAACTGGCCTGGTAACTGTTGTTATAGGAAAACTCTGCATAAGGCAATCGCTTGTCCCATCCGGACTGATCTTGCAACGCACAGGCTCTCAACATGTCTTCGAGAATTTGATTGGTTCTTTCAGTCTGACCATCTGTCTGTGGGTGATAAGCTGAACTGAAATTCAGATGTGTGCCCAAAGCTTCATGCAACTGCTGCCAGAAATGAGAGGTGAACTGCGTTCCTCTGTCTGACACTATCTTCTTTGGCACACCATGAAGACAAACGATCCGAGACATATACAACTCTGCCAAAACTGCACTGTTGTAGCTGGTCTTGACAGGTATGAAGTGGGCTGACTTGGTCAAACGGTCCACTACTACCCAAATGGAATCGTAGCCGGCTCAAGTGCGAGGCAATCCGACTATGAAATCCATACCGATTTCATCCCATTTCCACTGAGGGATCTGCAACGGTTGCAACAATCCAGCTGGTCTCTGGTGCTCTGCCTTAATCCTTCGACAACTATCGCACTTAGCCACATGCTCTGCGATTTCCCTCTTCATTCCATACCACCAGAATTTCTTCTTCAGATCCTGATACATCTTCTCACTGCCAGGGTGAATCGAATAGGCTGTCTCATGAGCTTCCTTGAGAATCAACTCCCGAATGGACTGGACATTGGGAACACACAAGCGGTCTTTGAACCATACCACGCCTTCTGCGTCTTCTCGAAAATCTTTGCCTCTGCCATCTAGAATCAGTCGCCGAATCTCACTGATCTTTTCATCATTCTTCTGCGCTTCTTTGATTTCGCGCTCCAAGGTAGGTTCCAATTCAACTGTGACTCCTCGCGAATTGTTCAGAAATCCGAGACTCAACCTGTCGAACTCCTTGGCCAACTCATAAGGCATCGGACGAGCGACCATCAGATTGACTTGACTCTTTCTGCTCAAAGCATCTGCCACTACGTTTGCTTTGCCTGGATGGTAATGGATCTCCAACTCATAATCTTTGATCAACTCTAACCATCTTCGCTGCCTCATATTCAATTCTGACTGAGTGAATATGTACTTCAGACTCTTGTGATCTGTGTAAACATCGCATTTCTGTCCATACAAATAGTGCCTCCATGTCTTCAGTGCGTGAACCACTGCTGCCAACTCTAGATCATGGATTGGGTAATTCTTCTCATGAACCTTCAACTGTCGGGACGAGTAAGCCACAACTCTTCCCTCTTGCATCAACACGCATCCCAAACCTGTGCAACAAGCATCACAATACACCGAGAAGGGCTTGTGCACATCAGGCAAGACTAGGACAGGCGCTGTAGTCAACTTCTCTTTCAGCGCTTCGAAGGCCTCTTGACATTTCTGGGTCCACTTGAACTCAACCTTGTTGCCTAGCAACGCTGTCATTGGTTTCGCAATCTTCGAAAACCCTTCAATGAATCGCCGATAATATCCGGCCATTCCAATGAAGCTCTTAATTCCTCGAGCATCTGTTGGCGCTTTCCAGTTCAGAATGTCTGCCACTTTCTTCGGATCCACAGCCAATCCTTCTTTGTTGATTATGTGACCCAAGAACAGGACTTCACTGATCCAGAACTCACACTTGCTCAACTTTGCATACAACTGGTGCTCTCGCAATCTCTGCAATACCATCCTCAAATGATCTGCATGCTCTTCTTCACTTTGAGAATAAATCAGAATGTCATCAATGAATACCACCACAAACTTATCGAGATAATCCATGAATACACTGTTCATCAAGTTCATAAAGAACGCTGGTGCATTGGTCAAACCAAAAGACATCACTGTGAACTCATACAAACCATACTTGGTAATGAATGCTGTCTTCGGAATGTCCGAAGGTCGGATCCTGAGCTGATGATAACCTGACCTCAGATCGATCTTGGAGAACACACTGGCTCCTCTCAACTGGTCAAACAGATCCTCTATTCTGGGCAAGGGATACTTGTTCTTGATCGTGACTTCATTCAAAGCTCGATAATCGATACACATCCTTTTGGTGCCATCTTTCTTTTCCACGAACAAGACAGGGGCGGCCCAAGGCGAGGTGCTTGGCCGGATGTAACCTTTCTCTGACAGCTCATCAATCTGCTTCTTAAGCTCAACCAACTCTGGTCCGGATATTCTGTAAGCTCTCTTAAAGATGGGGGCGGTTCCAGGAAGAAGCTGTATAGCAAACTCAACTTTCCGCTCTGGTGGCATACCCGGTAAATCCTTTGGAAACACATCTGGGAATTCAGACACAACCTTGATACTCTCAATTGGGTCTGCTTCACTGCTATCGACAGCCATCTGATAACAACTTCCTCTCTTCGGCTCAGGCGGGACTAACTCGGTCACCACTTCCTCTCCTAGTGGGGACACCAACTTGATTGTCCTTTTATCACAACTGATAACTGCCTGATACTTATCTAGCCAATTCATCCCTAGGATGACATCTATTCCCTGAGTACCCATTACTATAAGGTTAGCGGGAAACGCTATCCCCCTTATTTCCACACTTACATTCAAACATATGCTATCAGCTCGAATTCTACCACCGGCTGAGTCAATTTGAATGGGGGTTGACATGGTAGTAATTGGAAGATTATGCGCTTCTACCCATGATGCAGTAATAAAAGAATGCGTCGCTCCAGTATCAAATAACACTTCTGCAATATGGGAATCGACTGGGAACATACCTACTGTCATGCCGGGGGTCTCCTGAACTGCTTCAGCCTCCAAGTGATTCAATCTTCCATGATTATAGCGCTGCTGAGGGCGGTTGCCTGATCCAGGCTGAGACACATTCTGCTTTGTTGGGGCATTGGGGCCTGACTGCTGCTGGGCTGCTTTCTTCGGACATTGCATCACCCAATGGCCTTGCTCTCCACAGTGGAAACATGCTCTGTTTCCAACCTGAGCTGGTGCTGCCTGATTGCTTTGCTGAGTTGCGGGGACAGGAAGACGAGGCGTCTGCTGATTCTGCCTCTGAAACTGACCTCCTCCTGACTGATTGCTCTGACGATTCTGATACTGATGCTGAGGATACTGCCTTTGGAACTGCTGATACTGCTGACGCTGCTGATGCTGCTGAGGTGGACGCTGGTTCTGCCTGAACTGCTGAGGTTGATTGCCTGAAAAACGAGGACGGCTGCTGCTTCCAGGCTGGGGTCCACTGATCTTGCGCTTACGATCCTCCATCTCCTTACGCTTCCTTTCTGTCATGATTGCTCTGTCAATCAGGTGCTGGAATGTCGGGAAGGTGTGATTCATCAACTGATACTGCAGGGGGTCAACCAAGCCTCTCAAGAAACGGTACTGTCGCTTGGCGTCGGTGTTGACATCCTCAGGAGCATAGCGAGACAACTGCAGAAACCTGTCTCGATACTCACTGACAGATGATGACCCTTGCTTAAGGGCCAGGAACTCCTCCTTCTTCACTGTCATCAGACCTGCAGGCACATGGTACTGACGAAAGCTACCTCTGAATTCTTCCCAGGTGATGGCATCGGGGTTGGCATGGGTGGCGAGGTAAGACTCCCACCATGATTGGGCTGCTCCTCTCAACAGACGGGGACCATACAAGACTTTCTCCCTGTCGTCACACTGAGCGGTATGCAACTCCCGCTCCACAGTGCGCAGCCAATCTTCAGCATCCATGGGGTCAGAAGAGTGAGCGAACGTTGGTGGATGACCTCTCATGAATTCAGCACGCTTGTCTCTAGGCATCTGAGGCATCTGAGGCTGGGGTGGTGCTTGCTGCTGCTGCTGCTGAATGGCGGCCAGAGTCTGACCGATGGCCTGAACTGCCTGAGTCTGCATCAGAAACATCTGCTCGATCGACATCGGGGGCGGGGGCGGCAGCTGCTGCTGCTGGGGCGCCTCATCCTACGGGGCGGCTTGCTCCTGCTGAGCACGCCTTCCTCCTCTGCACCTGTTCTCTAACATCTGCAGAACGCAACCACACATCAGAACTGATCTGGCAAATCTTGCAGCATAAGAAAAGAGTATAGAATTCTCCAACAGCACTGAACAGATGAACATCTTCACTGATCTCCAACACAGACCACACAGCTTCTCAGATAAAGAGGAAAGTAGAATAAAGGGTTTCCCAACTATATAACTAACTCCATTAACATAATAGGTAAACCGAAATGCAGGGGATACCCACACTCTGGTGACAGTCATTAAAAAGATCCAAACCAAACATAGTTCATCATGACAAACATAAATGCACAGGATATAGCAAACTACCCTGTCTAACTAAGACTAACTAAGACCGAGACTAACGCTAAGATTGAAGCTTCTATGTATATATATTTCGTATTAATTACAAGATCCAACTCTAACGATCTATGGTTCTAGATTTATCTTGGTCTTGCAGTCGGGATTGCCATAAGACTGGAGTCCACGCCGAGGTGAGCGGTACGGGTGCTGAGTCCCGACGGGAGCGGGAGAACCATCATCCAAGTGACGACGCTCCGCGCGCTCAGCCCGCAGCAGGGCGATCTCAGCACGAGCCCTACTCAGCTCGTCTAGTGCATGGTCCAGCTCCGTGTTTAGCACGGCGGCTAGGTTGACTGTGCTGCTCAACCTAGGATTGTCCTCACCAGCAGGTGAAACAATCACGCCTCCTGTGCTGCCAGATGGACGGCGGGGGTAATACTTCAAGTCAAGACCGTCAGCTACCCCACCGAGAACCGAGCAGTAGTGCGAAAGCGCACGTCGTGCAGCATCCTGCATGGCTGCCTCAGCTGAGTCCCGCTCAGAGATAGAATAGTGCTCTGAGCAAGCCTCCGCGCCCTGGAGACTGTTCTCCGGACGGCGCACCAAGCAGGTCGCCTCCCAGCGGTCCGGGTAGACCCCGCGACTATGCTGGTAGACCACACAGCGATACTCGATGGACCAAGTACGCCGGTCAAGTGCCCGACGCAGCAGGGTGTCGAGCGCGTCGTGGAAGTGACACCCGCGAGCAGCGTCGCGAGTGATGGGTCGAGCAACCCATCCTTCCGGCTCATGGTCAGCAGAGAAGTCGATATCGTGGCTCAAGCTGTCGTTGCCACCTCCGTCGTCTGGATCTCCTCCAACAGCTACTCCAGAAGCTGGGGCACCCAGTGGTGGTGCAGGGGGCGCCTACAGGGGAAGCACAGGAGAGCAGCTCCTCACAGACTCTATCTCCTGCTGGAGCGAGAAGGAAGAGCCCTGCTGCTCCTGACGTCGACGTTCCTGCTCCTCATGCAGGCGGTGGTGCAGTCTCTCCAAGTGGCTGGACTGTCCGGCCACGGGACGGCGAAGCGGACGCTCAGTAATGCGGGAGGGTAAGAAGGGGATGACGGACTTTCGTGCAGTGTGTCTAAGACGAGCCATCTACAAAAGACATCGCAAGCAAAAGAGTGAGAACAGAATTAATATGACCAGCAAGTAATGAATCATAAATAAATGAAGGATCAGAATAAAACAAAATTTTCAGCAAGGTATAATATATAGTAGAACATAGGTTTGGTCAGTATGACCAACTTTTGAAGGCATATCAAAGTCAAGGCAGGGACAGAGGTCTATAATCCTTAGAACGACCATTCTACTCTAGGTTAGCGGTCCTACAGTCAGCACGGCTCTGATACCACTTATGTCACACCCGGTTTTAGAAGGCAAACCGAATGCGAACCATGTACGTGCCAGGATCAGTTATTCACGTACACAGCAGTTACATAACATGGACATCATCACACAGTGCTCAAATAGTATTAAAAGGGAAAATAATAGTCGATTACATCATACGTCTGAGACGTCCATATAGTTCTTACAATAAATCAAAGTGCGGAAAAGAAACGTAGATAACACGGCCTTCACAGGCAGCCGACTGGGGGTTGCCGCTAACCCACACCTAGAACTCGTCGTAGTCTTGGAACTCCTGGAAGTCTCCTTCCACAGCTTCATCTTCTCCTGAGCAGTGGTTGCAATGCTGACAACCTGGGGGGGGTTTGGTGTGTAGAGCAAGGGTGAGTACACATCAACATACCCAGCAAGTATCCTGTTTGGCTGTAGTGGACTAGCTTTATGTGGGGATAAGTCAAGCAGTTGCTTTTAGTTGGTCAGGTTATTACTTACTAGTAGAGAGCCAGGTTTTAACATTAACCCAAGTTATTAGCCCAATGTATCCTTTCCAAACGGAAAGAATACCACTTACCAATACCATAATCATAATCAGAACCATCAATCTCATTGCCACCTGTACCAAAGTATCTCTGATCAAGTATCACTAATCTCTGGTCAAGTATCACTAATCTCTGGAGCTCCCTTGGCAGCTCATAACCGCGAGCACGGCTGATATATCAGTTTCATAACACTCTGCAGAGGTTGCGCACTTTACCCACAAGCCGTGATTCCCTCTTGCCTCGGGCCGATCAAACCCTTAAACACTACCAAGGTGAATAGGCAGGGTCTCACTACGTAGCCTTTACAAAGATTCCCCGGGGCTGTAGCCACCCGTTAGGTTTCCTAAATGTACCGCACTCCTCCCCAAGGGACAAATCAACCTTGGCAGAGCGAGCCGCATACACCGAGCCCCATTGACGGCACAACGGCTAAGCGAACTACACCCCGGTTCCTCTAATTATTCAGCTAAGGGCGTCCCATTCCACCCTCATGGTTGCACTGTTTTCCCGGGCGGTCATCCATTGAACAGGTCCTTACGGAGAGGCACTCGAGAAACCGCTCGAGTCCCCTTAAAGGTCACAAATATAATCGTAAATAAGAAGGGAAAACAGCGTATCATAGATAATCACATCATGTTCATTGATTAGAGTTGAGCAATAGCATCAGACTAAGGAGTAATAATCCGACCCAAATAGGTAAACAAGGACATGGATAACAAAAGCTAGTCAATCCTTAGGTGTAAATGTGTAATGCGGGAGGTGAATTAAAGAATGAATAGGACAGAGATAGGTCAAAGGACACTTGCCTCCACCAACCGACTGCTGCTCAGGGGCTTCTCCTGCGAATTCCTCGGGCTCTTCGACCGGATCGTTCTCTATGCGAGCGCAAACATACATACATCCACATATTTAATACAAAAGAACAGTACACCATACAAGGGAACAAGTAAAGCGAGTATGCATCAAGTATGACATTCGATATCGCATTCAGTATGATTAGAAAGAAACAGGAAAGGGTCTCGCAGGGGGGGTTAAATCTTATGCACTAATGATTAGTTAAATTATGCACTCTAGTTTCAATAGGTTCCTAACAAAAGAATTCTGTTATATGCACTAATGGAAACCTATTCATTTTAAGTTGATCAACATTGAATTAGATAAACAATTAACTAATTGAATCAACTAGCGCAACGAAATTCTAAATTAAACTTCCTATTTCAATAGCATGAACAATGATTAGCCTACCTAGAATAAAGTAACTATGATCACAGAAAGTAAATAAAATAAAATAAAATAAATAAAAAAAATAAAAAAACAGGGGGGGCGGTTGAACCGGCCCTAGGGGCGGTTGAACCGGCCGGGGGCTGGGCGGCCGAGCGCGGGGGAGGGCGGCTGAGCCGGCCCGGTTGAACCGGCGGCCAGGACCGGCCGAGCCGGGGGCGCGCGGGGGGGGGGGGGGGGGGGTCGGGCTGGCTAGGCGGCCGAGCCGGCCAGGCGCGCGGCCGGGCGGGCTGGGGACGCGGCCGGGGCGCGGCCAAGGCCGGCCAGGCGCGGACTGGGGGCGCGGCCGGGGCTGGCTGGGGCGGGCTGGGGCTGGCCGGGGGGGGGCGCCAGGGCGCGGCCAAGGGCCGGCCGGGCGGCTGGGCTGGGGCGGCCAGGGGCGGCCGAGGGCCAGGCGGCCAAGGGCGGCCAAGGGGAGAGGAGGGGAGAGGGAGGGAGAGGGAGAGGGAGGAGAGAGGAGGGGGGGCTCACCGGCGATGGGCGGCCGACGGCGAGGGCGGCGGCGCTAGGGCAGGGGGTGGGTAGGGGCGGCGGCGGCTTAGGGTGGGGAGGGAGAATGAGAGGGAGAGAGAGGGGAGGTTGGGGAAAAGGGGAGGTGGGGGGCGGCTGGGCTTTTTGGGCCCAAAGGGGCGCGCAAGGGCGGCTGGGCCGGCCGGGGTCGGCCCACGGCGCGGGAGAGAGAGAAAAAGAGGAGAGAGAAAGAGAGAGAAAAAGAAAGAAAAGATTTTCTCCTTATTTTCGAAATCCGATCTTTCTAGATGAATGCATTTGCACTTTCAAACAATCAAAGAATGCATAGTTCGGCATGGTGCATCAAACAACATAAAACAGTTTGATGGTTTTCTTACACGGGAATTCCAAACCGAATCCTGCTAGCTTTGGAAAAGATCAAGGTTTAGCGAGGGGAAAAAGAAAAAGAAAAGGTAACGCCCGAATTTTGGCGAGTAAAGAAAAGAAAAAATTCAACTGCAAAATTCGGGGCGTTACATTTTTCCCGCAAAAAGAACACCCAACTGAAGCAAGAATAGTCATCCACAATTACAAGACAATACTTGCTCCCACCGATGTTTATGTAAGCAATCAGACCGAATAGATCCATGTGGAGTAACTCAAGTTGCCTCTCGGTCGTCATGATGTTCTTGTGTGGATGATGAACTCCAACCTAGTTCATTGCTTGACATGCACTACAAATTATGTCTTTCTCAAAATAAACTTTGGTTAGTCCTAAAATGTGTTCCCCTTTAGAAGTTTGTGAAGATTCTTCATTCCAACATGGGCAAGTCGGCGATGTCATAACCAACCCATGCTAGTCTTAGCAATTAAGCAAGTGTCTAGTTCAACATTTTCATCAGTGAAATCAACTAAATATAGCTGTCCATTTAACACCCCCTTAAAGGCTAATGAATCATCACTTCTTCTAAAAACAGTAACATCAGTATTGGTAAATAAACAATTGTAGCCTATTTTGCATAATTGAGATAAAAAAGCAGATTGTAACCTAAATATTCTACAAGGAAAACCTTAGTAATAGAATGGTCAGGACATATAGCAATTTTACCTAATCCTTTGACCAAACCTTGATTGTCATCCTCGAATGTGATTGCTCTTTGGGGATCATTATTTTTCTCATATGAGGAGAATACCTTCTTCTCCCCTAGCATGTTTTTCTCTTATTCAACTTGTTCCTCCGGATGCATAAACCTACAACATAGATTTAGGCCTTGCCCTTAGGTACCCAAACGGTTTTGGGTCCTTTCACATTAAAAACAATCACCATGGGTACCCAAACACAAGTTTTTGGACTTTTGTGCGTGTCCCCAACAAATTTAGCAACTAGTTTGCCAGATTTGTTAGTGAGAACAAAAGATGCATCAAAAATCTGAAATGAAATATACATCAACAACCTTTTTCTTAGGCATTTTAACATGAGTTGTGTGCCTAGAGCTAGAAACCTCATTCTTGTAAATATAAGCATGATGAACAATAGAATGAGATTTCTTAGCATGAATTGTTCTAATGTTATACTGAGGATAGTTCTCAGGATATAAAATGTATCCTTCTCTATCTTGCATCATGGAAGCCTTGCCCTTAACAAAGTTGGAATTGTTTCTGTTGGGGACTTGTTCTCAAATGCTATGAATTAAGAACAAGGCAACACAAAATGTTAAAGGTTAAAGCCCTTCGTCCTTCGCAGCATTATCTCCTTTAGGATATAATGATCTTCAGACGAAGGTCATGAAGGACGTACCTTCATCATCGCAGTATATGTTAATGAAAAGAGAAGTATATGAAACATAATAGACAACATGAATAATCATATGACATTATAAATATATCTTTATTATCTTATCATGGATAATCAGAAACAATATTGAATTACATTTGTACCTTCGGCTTGACAGAAGGCAAAAGTCCAAGTGTGAAGCACAAGTGAATACAAGTCAGCGTGAACAGTACAGGGGTACTGTTCATCTATTTATAGGCACAGGGCGCAGCCTGTGTAAAATTACATTCATGCCCTTTATGTTTACTATTGACTTAAGGACAATCCAACGAGGACTAGATAACCTTTTCCCCTTTAAGTTGGTTCCTTTTCCTGCCGCTGAGCCGAAGCTCCTTTGCGCGTAGCTTCGGAGCAGCATCAACCTTCGTCTCGACCAAGCTTTTCATATTGTGTACAGTTTTATTCCGAGTCCAAAGGTACCTATACATACATTACACTTGGGAAACATTGTTAAATCATGTTTTTGAGGACCTTCGGAAGACGAAGGCCCCAACAGTAGCCCCTCGCAGTATTAATTTGTTATAACAACGAATTCAGACTACAACATGAACGAAGGCCTTAAGCCGAAGGTCCGAAAAAACACCTTCCCTTTGCTAGAATAGCAATAGCCAATGATAGATGGGGCCCACCAAGTTGCAACGCACTGTACGTATAAATATAAACCACAATGGCAGCATTTGATGCGCCATTTCCACCATTTGCATTGTTTTCTCAAACTTTTTAGCTCTTGCTTACTAGCTCTCGCCTGATTTTCGAGCTTTTCGAGCTTCGGTTTAAGGACGTGTCTTCACCATGTCTGGGGAGAAGATTACTGAGGAAAAGAAAATGACTGCAGAAACAAAGGTAACTGAGGAAACGAAGTTGTTTGAAGAAAAGAAAACTGCGAATCCTTTTATCGCTGGGTTTGTTGAGTCTATGTAAAAAACAAACACAGAGAAGATTACTAAAGAGATTCTAGAAGGTTTGTCTGAAGATACTGATGACAGTGATAGTTATGACGTAGAAAGTGGGGTTGACGATTCTGAGGATTGACCATGGCGCCCAAGCCATACTATCTTCGGAAAATCGACTATCAAGCAGGGTCATATCGATGCCATGAGGGGAAGGTATTTTCGCGACATGTCTATTGTTAGAGTTGGAGGAGACAATACTGCCCCTACTCTGGAGGAAAACGAAGTTGTGATATACCGAAGCTTTTTAAAGGCAGGTCTTCGGTTCTCACTGAGCAAGTTTGTGGTTGAAGTACTGAAGATATATCAGATCTTCCTTCATCAGATTACCCCCGAAGCTAAAATTAGAATGGGGATTTTTGTCTGGGCTGTAAGGAGTCAGGGACTAGAGCCAAGCGCGAAGTGCTTCTGCAGTATGCACGAGCTTTTATATGAGACGAAGGCTACTGGCAAGGAACAGTACCAAAACAACTTCGGTTGTTATGGAGCTAAACTTGGATATGGAAGTCTTGTTTCGTTTAGGGTGAAGTAAGACCAAGCTCATGAGCTTATTATCCTAGGTCGGAATAAATTAGTTGATCGCTTGCCCCAATGTAAGCCACCCAGTACTGACATTCCGGAAAAGATGGCCTGGGTCCTGGATGGGAGAATGGTTTTACGTTAAAAATGACTTAAAGGCAAGGCAAGACATCAAAGAAATCATTCAGCGACCCATCTGGTCTCGCTTCGGCCTCCGAAGGCCGAAGGTGGAAATTGATAGCAATGTCGAAGCATGTCAGAGGGCTTTCAGTATTGTGTGTGCCTTCATTGGCACAAGGGATTTGATTCAAGAGCATATATCCTTCAGGGTATGGCCACTTGTGGAGAGCTGGGATATGCCAAAGGAGACCACCGCCGATTCTAGTGAGGGTGGTCTGGTCCGGCTGAAGTATACCTTCAGATCTAGAGAGAAGTTAGGTGAGCCAAACGACGACTGGCTGAAGTGTATCGAAGCTACTAGTGATGAGTTACTTGGAGCATACTCCAAGGCCGAAGATAATGCTCTGTCCGCAGCCTTTGGGGGTCGGGGCAAGAAAAGATTAAACAGGGTATTTGATGCCATTGGCTTAGTATATCCTGATTACCGCTACCCGCTGCGAGGGCAAGAGAAAAAGAGGAAGACTGCCGCTTCGGTCACCCCAGCTGAGCCTGAGCCGAAGAGCAAAAAGGTGAAGGTTCTGACCCACCGGTCGCGTTATATTGAACCAGCCGTGGTGCCTGATTTTGTCGAAGGAGCCTCTTCCACTGCTAAAATAAGACAAGCTGCTTCAACTACACAGAGTGTTGAAGAACCAACTGTAATGTCGAAGGCACATACAGTCGAGCCAGTCGAAGATAAGGTCGATAAGGCTAAAGAGCCAAAGGTTGAAGAAATAAAAAAATGCCAAAAATTCTGAGCCCTTCAACAGAGGCAAAACTGCCGAAGGTGCAAAAGGCTTCTGCCGCAACTTCCAAAAGGAGGAGGATGGCCAACGTGCTAGATGTTATGCTGGAGACTACAAAGGCCTTGAGCCCTGCTCCTATAAAGAAAATTGCTGAAGCTGCCAAAATGAAAGCCGAAGCCAAAACTGGGCAAGTAGAAACCGAAGCTACGCAAGCCCAGGCTGAAGCCGAAGCTGGGCCTTCAGTGCCTACCGAGACGGAGCCTGCCACGCCTGAGGAAAAAATGACAGAGCAGATTGCACCTGAAAAGATCAAAGCTCCTGCTCCCGAAGCTTCGACCAAAAACTTTGACTACATCATTCGTCATGCTTCGGGAAATAAACTCTCCCAAGAAGAAATACTAGAAGCCAGACACTATGCCCAAAGATTGAAATATCCGAAGGGGGCCCTAGTGTTCAATGGTAGTAACGAAGAAGATTTTCTCTACTGTCTCCTGGATAACAAAGAAATATCTGTTTGCCGAGAGATAGTAAGAGCGTAGGATTCCCGAAGCTGGAAGATGGCCTTTCGATTTTGTCGAAGGATAAACTTGCTGACAGCCTAACATACAACAGTATAAAGGTATAGAAGTTAACTTTGGATTTTAGAATGGAGTATTTTAGTTGCCATGCTCAATTCTTTCCTCCTCTTTGCAGGGCTTAATTCTTAGTAATGCCCTGAGGGCGCAGAAGAATGTTGAAGACGAAGGCTATACAATGGCCCATAATAACCTAGAGAAATCAGGCTAATCAAGAAATCAACGAATATTGGAAAAATCATCTAGAGAAAAATGTTGAAGAACTTTGCAAATCCAAGGAAAGGTGCTTCGAGAAATCCTTGGATTGCGTGAAGAAATCGAAAACTAGTTTCGCCAAAGTGGGTGCCTACTCTGCTAAAGAAAACTTCATTCGAGGTGACCCCGAAGGCGTTATTGAATGAATAAGTGGGGAGGCCAAAGCCTTCGAAGAAATATTAAGTGATCGCGGGGATGTTTGCGCATTTTCTGGTGCACGGGGGATTTCAGCCATCTTGGAGAAGGCCGGATGCGATCACATTAAAACCATAGCACAGGCCGAAACTGCCTTGTCCGTAGATGATACGAAGGATCCTTCAGCTAAAGCAACGTTGATGGACAGGAAATTTTACAGTGATGTCTGGGTGAATGGTGGCCGAGAGATGGCCCATGAAATTATAAAAAAGAGCGAAAAAGACACCCATGACGCCCGAGCAGAAGCAAGACAAGCTGAAGAAGCTGCAGAACACGAAAGGCGTATAAGTATTATTTTTGGTATTTTAGCTTCAGTACTTGCTTTGTTGCTTCGGACTAATCAATTTTTTCCTACTTCAGCTGAACTATCTCCACCGCCGGAACTGTACGATCCCCTAGATGTGTAATGTATGTACAGGTACCTTCGGACTCGGAATAAAACTATACACAATATGAAAAGCTTGGTCGAGACGAAGGTTGATGCTGCTCCGAAGCTACGCGCAAAGGAGCTTTGGCTCAGCGGCAGGAAAAGGAACCGACTTAAAGGGGAAAAGGCTATCTAGTCCTCGTTGGATTGTCCTTAAGTCAATAGTAAACATAAAGGGCATAAATGTAATTTTACACAGGCTGCGCCCTGTGCCTATAAATAGATGAACAGTACCCTCGTACTATTGACGCTAACTTGTATTCACTTGTGCGTCACACTTGGACTTTTGCCTTCTGTCAAGCCGAAGGTACAAATGTATTTAATATTGTTTCTGATTATCCATGATAAGATAATAAAGATATATTTATAATGTCATATGATTATTCATGTTGTCTATTATGTTTCATATACTTCTCTTTTCATTAACATATACTGCGATGATGAAGGTACGTCCTTCATGACCTTCGTCTGAAGATCATTATATCCTGAGGGAGATAATGCTTCGAAGGACGAAGGGCTTTAACCTTTAACATCCTGTGTTGCCTTGTTCTTAATTCATAGCATTTGAGAACAAGTCCCCAACATTGGCGCCCACCTCCGGTGAACTCATTCGACCACCTTCGGCAAGCTGTGACCTTCGTCATGCCGCCGAAGAAAGCTTCAGGGCTAGGGGCTGCACTGCAGCCACTAGACGTCAACCAGGACACACTGTGCGAAGCACAAATTCAAAAGAGGAAGGCTACAAGTCCAACCCCCCAAGAGGAGGAGCTAGACCAGGAGATAAGGGATCTCGAAGCTATCCATCAGCAGGTCGAAAGGAAGAGAGAGAAGATGCTTCGTCTTTCCGATCTTCAGAAGAGATCGATGAAGCTGCTGAAGAAATACGTCATCTTACTCAAGATGACCGGGACCAAAGACCTCCACAGAGAGAGCTTCGTCAAGATAATTCCTACAATGATGATGATTGGTATGACGATTTCCATCTTGGAAATTTTGCTTTTGGTGATGCTTCTCCTCTTTCAGCAGAACTGCAGGCTACCCCATGGCCCTCATCATACAAGCCCCCTCAGCTCCCTAGGTATGATGGGCATTCAGATCTGAAGCAGTATCTGATGAGCTACGAAGCAACTATAACTTCGTGCGGGAGCAATACTGCAGTCATGGCGAAGTCCTTCGTCATGGCAGTTTGGAGTGTGGCCCAGACATGGTACTCCTCCCTCCGACCAGGGACAATCACGTCATGGCACAAGCTTAAGGACATGCTGGTCACCAGTTTTCAAGGGTTTCAGACGAAGCCAGTCACTGCTCAGGCCTTGTTCCAGTGCACTCAAGACCATGACGAGTACCTTCAGGCATATGTCTGAATGTTCTTGCGCCTGAGAGCACAAGCGCCTATGGTGCCCAATGAAATCATCATTGAGGCCATGATCAAAGGTCTTCGGCCAGGGCCTATAGCTCAATACTTCGCCAGGAAACCCCCTTAGACTCTGGAGAAGCTGCTTCAGAAAATGGATGAGTACATCCGGGCCGATAATGATTTTTGCCAAAGAAGGGAGGAAGCTTACATATTTTCTGAGATGACTAGGGGCTTCGGAGGAAGAATCCACCCTAGGAATGTCAGATCAATCCACAGCTACAGTCAGAATGATGACAAAGGAGGATAGTTTCAGAGGCCACAGCACAGCTTGCAGTCTTCAGGACAGCAGCAAAGCTTCTTCAGGCCACCTGCTCCAAGGGGCCACGGCGGCAGGGGCTTCGGAGGAAGATATGAGGATCAACCCAGGAAAATCTATTGTTTATTCTGTGGTGAGAACAAGGGTCACACTACAAGAACGTGTCAGATCACCATTCAGAAGCAAAAAGAGATTGCTGAAGCAGAAGCCCAGCAAAATCAGCCGAAGCAGGTCCTACATACTGCTTCATGCCACTCTCCCTACATACCAGAGTATGTGGGCAATCAACCTGCGGCTTCTGTTGCTTCGGCAAGCCATTCACAAGCTTCCTGGCCTCAGCTCCCACCACCACCACCACTGCAACCTACTTATACCCAAAGCTAGCAGCCAGAAGGCCGCCAACATCCACAACAGCAACGTGACTTTAGGGAAGAATCCAAAGCTCGTACAGTCAACAGCACTGTACCAGAATCGAAGCACATTTATTGAGGAATATCCTACTTTCTGAAAGTACCTTTTGTCTTTTATATCACTTTACTTTTTTGTATGAATAACAAGTAATGAAAAATTCAGTTTCAACTACTTGTAATAATGCTGCAAATACCAGAATGAAATATATCTTCTTCATAGATTTACGAAGCTCGAAAGACGACCCTTAAAACGAAGCAGATTCCGAAGCTCAAAAATCGTTCCCCAGGGAATGCAGAGCCTAAAATGATGAAGCTACAAAAGTCATTCCTAAGGGAGCGCAGCGTAAGTTTTTGCTCAAAAGTCGTTCCTAAGGAAATGCAGAGCCAAAATTGACGAAGCTACAAAAAAGTCGTTCCTAAGGGAGCGCAGCATAAGTTTTCTGCTCAAAAGTCGTTCCAAAGGGAATGTAGAGCCAAATACCGCCGAAATATAAGGCGAAGAAGTTTAAAAGTCGTTCCTAAGGGGATGCAGAACTTATACCACCGAAATAGAAGGCGAAGAAGTTCAAAAGACGTTCCTAAGGGGATGCAGAGCTTATATCATCGAAATAGAAGGTGAAAAAGCTCAAAAGACGTTTCTAAGGGGATGCAGAGCTTGTGTGTTACAGTGTGGGTGTGTGTCTTCGACATCCTCATCATTTTGCATCATATCGTCACATCATTTTGCATAGCATTACATCATACATCGTACTACATTACCGGCACAAGAATTGTATACGAAGCCAATCTTCGGAAAATGCTTCGACAAAACGAGAATGTGCTAAGGCACGAAGTAAGCTTCGGGAAATACAGTTTTATCAGGCTTGTCGCAAGAAAGGACCTTTTTCTTTACAAAGCATGAAAAGAAGGGAAGGTGTTTATTCGCCGAAGGCTCAAAAATGGTATGTGAGTAAATTTCATGCATCGCAAAGAAATAAATTGCAATAATTTACATATTCGATTCAATGTCGCATATATCAAATGTTACATAGTTTCATTACAAAAAGAGGTCTAATCTTCCTTTATTAGTTTTACACATCAAGCTTCTCAGAATGATTATTACAATAAAACCTATTCCTCTCTAAGGACTTTTTTCGCAATTTCGTTCAGTAATTTGTCAACGACTTTGTCGACAATGGATTCAGCCATGCTTATGATATCCAATGATTCCTTCATCTCTGGATCAGCTAGGGGATCATACGGTTCTGGCGGTGGAGATAGTTCAGCTGAAGTAGGAAAAATCGATTAGTCCGAAGCCACAGAGCAAATACTGAAGCTAAAAACCAAAAAATAATACCTAACATTGGCGCCCACCTCCGGTGAACTCATTCGACCACCTTCGGCAAGCTGTGACCTTCGTCATGCCACCGAAGAAAGCTTCAGGGCTAGGGGCTGCCTTGCAGCCACTAGACGTCAACCAGGACACGTTGCGCGAAGCCCAAACTCAAAAGAGGAAGGCTACAAGTCCAACCCCCCAAGAGGAGGAGCTGGACCAGGAGATAAGGGATCTCGAAGCTATCCATCAGCAGGTCGAAAGGAAGAGAGAGAAGATGCTTCATCTTTCCGATCTTCAGAAGAAGATCGATGAAGCTGCTGAAGAAATACGTCATCTTACTCAAGATGATCGGGACCAAAGACCTCCACAGAGAGAGCTTCGTCAAGATAATTCCTACAATGATGATGATTGGTATGACAATTTCCATCATGGAAATTTTGCTTTTGATGATGCTTCTCCTCTTTCAGCAGAACTGCAGGCTACCCCATGTCCCTTATCATACAAGCCCCCTCAGCTCCCCATGTATGATGGGCACTTAGATCCGAAGCAGTTTCTGATGAGCTACGAAGCAACTATATCTTCGTACGGGAGCAATACTGCAGTCATGGCGAAGTCCTTCGTCATGGCAGTTCGGAGTGTGGCCCAGACATGGTACTCCTCTCTCTGGCTAGGGACAATCATGTCATGGCACAAGCTTAAGGACATGCTGGTCACTAGTTTTCAAGGGTTTCAGACGAAGCCAGTCACTGCTCAGGCCTTGTTCCAGTGCACTCAAGACCATGAGGAGTACCTTCAGGCATATGTCCGAAGTTTCTTGCGCCTGAGAGCACAAGCGCCTACGGTGCCCAATGAAATCGTCATTGAGGCCATGATCAAAGGTCTTTGGCCAGGGCCTACAGCTCAATACTTCGCCAGGAAACCCCCTCAGACTCTGGAGAAGCTGCTTCAGAAAATGGATGAGTATATCCGGGCCAACAATGATTTCTGCCAAAGAAGGGAGGAAGCTTATAGATTTTCTGAGATGACTAGGGGCTTCGGAGGAAGAATCCACCGTAGGCATGTCAGATCAATCCACAGCTCCAGTCAGAATGATGACAAAGGAGGCCAGTTTCAGAGGCCACAGCACATCTCGCAGTCTTCAGGACAGCAGCAAAGCTTCTTCAGGCCACCTGCTCCAAGGGGCCGTGGCGGCAGGGGCTTCAGAGGAAGATATGGGGATCAGCCCAAGAAAACCTATTGTTTATTCTGTGGTGAGAACATGGGTCACACTACAAGAACGTGTCAGATCACCATTCAGAAGCAAAAAGAGATTGCTGAAGCAGAAGCCCAGCAAAATCAGCCGAAGCAGGTCCTACATACTGCTTCATGCCACTCTCCCTACATACCAAAGTATGTGGGCAATCAACCTGCGGCTTCTGTTGGTTCGGCAAGCCATTCACAAGCTTCCTGGCCTCAGCTCCCACCACCACCACCACTGCAACCTACTTATACCCAAAGCCAGCAGCCAGAAGGCCGCCAACATCCACAACAGCAATGTGACTTTAGGGAAGAGTCCAAAGCTCGTACAGTCAACAACACTGTACCAGAATCGAAGCACATTTATTGAGGAATATCCTACTTTCTGAAAGTACCTTTTGTCTTTTATATCACTTTACTTTTTTGTATGAATAACAAGTAATGAAAAATTCAGTTTCAACTTCTTGTAATAATGCTGCAAATACCAGAATGAAATATATCTTCTTCATAGACGAAGCTCGAAAGACGACCCTTAAAACAAAGCAGATTCCGAAGCTCAAAAGTCGTTCCCTAGGGAATGCAGAGCCTAAAATGATGAAGCTACAAAAGTCATTCCTAAGGGAGCGCAGCGTAAGTTTTTTGCTCAAAAGTCGTTCCTAAGGAAATGCAGAGCCAAAATTGACGAAGCTACAAAAAAGTCGTTCCTAAAGGAGCGTAGCGTAAGTTTTCTACTCAAAAGTCATTCCAAAGGGAATGCAGAGTCAAATACCACCGAAATATAAGGCGAAGAAGTTCAAAAGTCGTTCCTAAGGAGATGCAGAACTTATACCGCCGAAATAGAAGGCGAAGTAGTTCAAAAGACGTTCCTAAGAGGATGCAGAACTTATATCACTTGGGGACTTGTCCTTAAATGCTATGAATTAAGAATAGGGCAACACAGAATGTTAAAGGTTAAAGCCCTTCGTCCTTCGAAGCATTATCTCCCTCAGGATATAATGATCTTCAGACGAAGGTCATGAAGGACGTACCTTCATCATCACAGTATATGTTAATGAAAAGAGAAGTATATGAAACATAATAGACAACATGAATAATCATATGACATTATAAATATATCTTTATTATCTTATCATGGATAATCAGAAACAATATTGAATTACATTTGTACCTTCGGCTTGACAGAAGGCAAAAGTCCAAGTGTGACGCACAAGTGAATACAAGTCAGTGTGAACAGTACGGGGGTACTGTTCATCTATTTATAGGCACAGGGCGCAGCCTGTGTAAAATTACATTCATGCCCTTTATGTTTACTAGATAGCCTTTTCCCCTTTAAGTCGGTTCCTTTTCCTGCCGCTGAGTCGAAGCTCCTTTGCGCGTAGCTTCGGAGCAGCATCAACCTTCATCTCGACCAAGCTTTTCATATTGTGTACAGTTTTATTCCGAGTCCAAAGGTACCTGTACATACATTACACTTGGGAAACATTGTTAAATCATGTTTTTGAGGACCTTCAGAAGAAGAAGGCCCCCAACGGTAGCCCCTTGCAATATTAATTTGTTATAACAACGAATTCAGACTGCGACATGAACGAAGGCCTTAAGCTGAAGGTCCGAAAAAACACCTTCCCTTTGCTAGAATAGCAATAGCCAATGACAGATGGGGCCCACCAAGTTACAACGCACTGGGCGTATAAATATAAACCACAGCGACAGCATTTGATGCGTCGTTTCCACCATTTGCATTGTTTTCTCAAACTTTTTAGCTCTTGCTTACTAGCTCTCACCTGATTTTCGAGCTTTTCGAGCTTCGGTTTAAGGACATGTTTTCACCATGTCTGGGGAGAAGATGACTAAGGAAAAGAAAATGACTGCGGAAACGAAGGTAACTGAGGAAACGAAGTTGTTTGAAGAAAAGAAAACTGTGGATCCTTTTATCGCCGGGTTTGTTGAGTCTATGTCAAAAACGAACACAGAGAAGATTACTAAAGAGATTCTAGAAGGTTTGTCTGAAGATACTGATGATAATGATAGTTATGACGTAGAAAGTGGGGATGAAGATTCTGAGGATCGACCATGGCGCCTAAGCCATACTATCTTTTAGCTTAACAATTTTTTTCTCCTTAATGAGTTGATCTTCTCGACATTCCAAGACTTCATCCTTCTTGTTAATGGGTTTTCTCGTTTTGTTCTACGGTGAGATTTGCAAAAAGAGAAGATAAATCATCATTCTTTTCACTAGAACTATCCTCATCATCGGAAGTAGTATATTTGGGGGTGTCTCTAGTTTATACCTTCTTCTTCTTGCTCTCCTTGGCTATGACACACTTGTGGCCGACGTTGGAGAAGAGAAGTCCCTTATTAACGACGATGTTGGTAGCGTTCTTGTCAGAGGAGGAGTTGATGGAGCTCTCATCGAAGTCCCACTCTCTCACGACATGTGCCTCGTCACCCTTCTTATCATAGGACTTCTTATTCTCCTATAAGTAAAATGGACCCCGGGCCATTTGGCTAAATAGATTTTGGTGTTTGATGATCAACGCAACCTGTGAACTAATATGTTTGCTAGTGTTTGTGTGTGTAGTTTACAGGATGCTAAAGTACCTTGGACCAAGACATTGAGGAAAGCAACACATCAAAAGAAGACATTATGAAGATCAAAAGGAGTCCAAGAGAAGAAAGAAGTGTTGCCTACGGACTGTCTGTGCGAGGGGCATTGGACTGTCCGGTGCCACACGCCGGACTGTCCGGTGCACCAGGGGACCGCAGCCCAACAGCTAGTTCTAGGTGGCACTGTGCAGAGAAGACCATCGGACTGTCCGGTGTGGAGTCTAGACTGTCCGATGTGAAAAGCATGTAGCGCCAACGGTCACCTGCCATGGTAGGGCAACGGCTAGGCGCACCGGACACTGAACAGTGCGCTCTCCGGTGCACCACCGGACTGTCCGGTGTGCCGCAGAGAGCAGCAGCTTTTCTCCAACAGCTAGAATTGTGTTGGGGGCAATAAATACACACCCAAACGGCCATTCTCAAGTGTGGGAGCCCAAGCAACATACCAAGGCATATTGTAGACATTTCCAAGTGCTCAAACACCCAAGTGCTTAATAGAATCACTCGGTGATTAGCGTAGATGCTTTGCAAAGTGCTTAGGTTAGTTAGACCGCATTAGTGCTTGCTCTAGGTGAAACCTAGTTAGTTGAGTGAGTTTAGACAAACCACATAACCCCTCGGCTCTTGCGCGAGCCGTTGTAATTGTACCGAGTGGGGCGAGAGTATTGCGAGACCGTGACAACTGCGTTTGTGTCACGGCCGCCACCGTGTACCGGAGGGAACGATACACGCGGCATTTCGGTCGGAAGCTCGATAGTGGAGATGGCGGGGAGCGTCCGAGAGGAGCCAGAAGTGTAGCACCACTTGCGTGTGGAGAAAGCCCACGACTCTCTACGGAGTTACTCGACCGAGGTGCTAGGCCCTCGCGTGAGCTTCCCTTTGCGTAGGGGCACCAACGAGGATTAGTCAGGACCTTGCGCGGTTCTAGATACCTCGGTAAAAATACCAGCATCATCCACGAGAGTTTGCATCTCTACCTTGCTCTTTAGCTTCCACATTTATATTAAGTATTTAAGTTTCAATCTTGTCTTCCATACTTATATAGTGCAGATTGAAACTTAGCCATTGCGGTAGAGATAGCAACACTTAGACAAAACCTAGTTTGCACATTATAGTTTGATCATTTGCATAGGTTGTGCTCTAGGGATTTATTTGTGGTCTAGTTTAGTAAAAGTTTTAGAAGTCCTAATTCACCCTTCCCTCTTAGGCATCACCCATTTCCTACAAGTGGTATCAGAGCCTGGTTTGGCTCACTTGAAACGCTTTAGTTTCACGCTAAAAGAGCCGACGCTTTTTAAAGGAAGGGATGGATACCCATAGGCTACCACACTTCGACGGCACTAACTTCCCATATTATAGTGCTAGAATGGCTTGTTACCTAGAGACCGTTAAACTAGGTGTTTGGAGTCACTCGTGACAGGATGAAACCACCCAAAAATCCCGAGAAACCCACCACGAGTGAGGAAAAAGAAATTCATTTAAATGCTAGAGCCAAAAATTGCTTGTATGAATCTCTTAGCATGGATATTTTCAATAAAGTTTTTACTTTGAAAACTGCTACTGAGATTTGGCTAAAATTGGATGAGCTCCATGACGACACATCCAATGTCCGTGAGCAAAAATATTGCCTAGTCTTAAATGAGTATAATTCTTTTGTTATAAAGGATAATGAGCTTGTTAGAGACATGTATTCTCGTTTGAATCTAATCATCAATGAGCTTAATTCCATTGGCATAAATAAGCTAGGTGATGCAGACATTGTGAGGAAGATTATCTCCCTACTACCACTATAAAGATATGGGAGCATCATCACTATTCTTCACAATATGGAGGACTTGGGTATAATGACCCCAACCATTGTGATTGGAAAATCGCAGCCTTCGAGATGTCGCGAAAAATGTGTCAGGGAGAGGAGCCAACTTCCTCAAAGCCAAATGCTTTTGCATGTGATGAAAGGAAGGGTAAAAAGAAGGTTTCCACTCCAAGTTCCTCAAGTGAAGAAGAGGAGGAAGAAGAAAGTAATGATGAAGAAGATAATCAACAATCAACATCATCCTCCGAGGACGAAGAAACAATCCGACGTGTCGGAAAGGTAATGGGGATGATCCGCAAGATTAATCTGATGGGTGTGCCCCTGCAGGTAGAGGATCTGCTCTTTAACATTGACAGGAAAAAGCGAAGAAAGAGAGGATGCTTCGCATGCGGGGAGAAGGGCCACTTCAGGGGCAACTGTCCAACCATGGCCGAACCCAAAAAGGGGAGGAGCAAAGGCAAGATGCTAACAAGTGTCAAGACTTGGGACGATTCTTCAAGCGAAGATGAACCTCCAAGGACGCGCAGCCACCGATCCTCATCTCGCTCATCACGGTCATCACGCAAGTGCCTTATGGCAAGAGGTAAAATGAGTATTCCATCCTCTAGTGATGAAAGTAGTAGTGATGATGAAGGTGAGGGAAAGCCCTCTGTAGATGAGCTTGCAGAAGCCGTTAAATTTTTCTAGGATGTTTGCACTAAACAAAAAACCCAACTTAAAACTTTGAAAAATAAGTTGATTAGCTGTCAAAATGACTACAAAGATTTGCTAGAAAAATTTGAAGCTTTTGCAAACTTGAATTGTGAGCTATCAACTAAAATTGAGCAATTAGAATCTAGTGCTCCATCCACAGCTACCGATGATGGCCTTATTAAAAAGAATGAAAAACTTAAATCTAACTTTGCTAGCTCACAAGATACTATTGAAAATTTGCTAGGGAAAATAGAAATTCTTAGCATACACAATAATGAGCTAACTACTAAGCTAGAAAACATTGGTAGCACCCCAGGGGCATCTCTAGTTGAAATTCCTGAGATTATTAAGAATGATCCTTCTACTTCCTGCTTTGATTTAATTGATGATTATAACCCCTGCAACCAAGTTCTAGTTGAGAATATTGTTGTAGAAACATGTTCGGATGAGGTTGCAAAGGAAAATGAGCAAATAAAGCTAGAAGTGGCTTGCCTTGGCAAGGCTTTGTATGACAAGAAAGGTAAAGCCAAACAAATCCGACCTCCACAGGATAACACCACTGCGGGAGTGAACAAGCCTATGAAGGGTGAAACCGTGATTTGTAGGTTATGCCACAAGGAAGGCCATAAGTTTTTCCAATGCAAGGCGATGACCGGGAATAAGTGAAGGCAAAAACTCAAGCAAAAGTCAACATGCAAAATTTCCAACACCTACATCAAAAAGGATGGATAAAAGGTTGCTACACCATATCTTATCAAGAAGAAAAAGAATGGAAAGGTGATAGCAATCAAGGCCAACAAGCAAGCCAATAAAGGAAAGGGAGCCAAACACATCTGGATGCCAAAAGAAATAATTTCAACCATGAAAAGCACCAAGAAGGTTTGGATCCCGAAAGGGAAGTGAGTGGTCCGAAGAACTACGGGAAATTTGGAGACTTGGCAAATTAGGGATGTATATCATGGGATACATCATATTGGATCAAGTTTATTGCCAAGTAAGTTAGTAAATATTTTGGACCCAAATTTCCCACCTATGACTAAGGTAACTAGATTTATTGTATTTCTTATTTTTAGATATGCATATCTTTTTACCTTGTATCTAGTTTACCTTTCATGCCTAGTATTATAATTGGTATTTACTTTTGTCTAAATACATGCATACCAGGTAAATCACATAGTAGGATTGCTCGTTCTCAATTCATATTCTTGAGTAAACCTACACGGTTTAAAATGTTTAAATTAAGCACGACACATAGCTTATTTAAAATCTCTAAATAAATGACACTAATGCTTCAAGATGTTATATCCTACAATTGGTATCATTTAACTTATATGCGATATCAAATCAAAGTGCATGTCTCCTACAAGTATTCAAAACTCGTATGCACACTGTCAGGGGGAGGTTACTCTATAATCTAAGACTTTGAGACTAATACCTTTTTCAAGTCTATTTCATGTAGTAGTTTCATTGTAAGGAAAAATGAAGTCCTTGGAGAAAGACAACAAGCTTCCACTGCAAATCTACAAGAACTCTTACATCTTACAAGTCTACCACTTGACTTCAAATGGTCCGCCATTGGTTTCAATTGGTAACCGTGAGAATACATTTAATATCATTTACATGTCTTCTCCATTATTTGATTAGACTATATTTCATATCTTATACTTCCATGTTGCTATACATGCATAAGTGGTTAAATCATATTCTGTTACCTATGCATAAGGAAGTTAGTCTAATCAAATCATGTCTTGCACCTCTTTTTTCATATACTTTTTCCTAAGTAGAAGATCTCTGTCAGGGGGAGTATCTCTTTGTCTCTAAAAAAGGGGGGGAGAAAAACTCTTTCTAAGGGAAAACACTCTCTTAGGAGGAGTAATCCTTCATGAGTGCAAGTCTTATTTGCTTCCTACATATATTAATGTCTTCCTTTTCGGTGGTTGACGCCAAAGGAGGAGAAGTTGTAGGGACCAAAGCAATGAAAACTGTATCAAACACCAAACACCACCAATTTAAAATTTTATTTCTTCAAGTGGTTTTTCAAGTGGTTTTGGTTCTTTGGTCTAAATAGGAAGTAAGTGAATTATGGAGTTAGGGGGAGGCTTAAGTCCATAATATCACACTGTGGGGTCAAACATGCATCCTAGCAAGTAGATTGCATATTTTCACTCAAATGTTTGTTATATTTTCTTGCTTTGGTTGTGTTGTCATCAATCACCAAAAAGGGGGAGATTGTAAGGAAAATAGACCCCGGGCCATTTGGCTAAATAGATTTTGGTGTTTCAAGATCAATGCAACCTGTGAACTAATATGTTTGCTAGTGTTTGTGTGTGTAGTTCACAGGATGCTAAAGTACCTTGGACCAAGACATTGAGGAAAGCAACACCTCAAAAGAAGACATTATGAAGATTAAGAGGAGTCCAAGAGAAGAAAGAAGTGTTGCATGTGGACTGTCTGTGCGAGGAGCACCAGATGCCACCGGACTGTCCGATGCCACACGCCGGACTATTCGGTGCACCAGGGAACCGTAGCCCAACGGCTAGTTCCAGGTGGCATTGTGCAGAGAAGACCACCAAACTGTCCGGTGTGGAGTCTAGACTGTTCGGTGTGAAAAGTCTGCAGCGCCAACAGTCACCTGCCATGGTAGGGCAACGACTAGGCGCACCGGACACTGAACAGTGCGCTGTCCGATGCACCACCAAACTATTCGGTGCACCGCAGAGAGCAGCAGCTTTTTTCCAACGGCTAGAATTGTGTTGGGGGCTATAAATACACCCCCAACCGGCCATTCTCAAGTGTGGGAGCCTAAGCAACATACCAAGGCATATTGTAGACATTTCCAAGTGCTCAAACACCCAAGTGCTTAATAGAATCACTCGGTGATTAGCGTAGGTGCTTTGCGAAGTGCTTAGGTTAGTTAGACCGCATTATCGCTTGCTTTAGGTGAAACTTAGTTAGTTGAGTGAGCTTAGACAAACAACATAACCCCTCGGCTCTTGCACGAGCCGTTGTAATTGTACCGAGTGGGGCGAGAGTCTTGCGAGACCGTGACAACTGCGTTTGTGTCACGGCCGCCACCGTGTACCGGAGGGAATGAGGCCCGTGGCATTTCGGCCAGAAGCTCGATAGTGGAGACGGCGGAGAGCGTCTGAGAGAAGCCAGAAGCAGAGCACCACTTGCGCGTGGAGAAGGTCCGCGGCTCTCTACGGAGTTACTCGACTGAGGTGCTTGGCCCTCGCGTGGGCTTCCCTTTGTGTAGGGGCACCAACGAGGATTAGTCAGGACCTTGCATGGTTACGGATAACTCGGTAAAAATACCGGTGTCATCCATGAGAGTTTGCATCTCTACCTTGCTCTTTAGCTTCCGCATTTATATTAAGTATTTAAGTTTTAATCTTGTCTTCCATACTTATATACTGTAGATTGAAACTTAGCCATTGCGGTAGAGATAGCAACACTTAGACAAAACCTAGTTTGCACATTATAGTTTGATCATTTGCATAGGTTTTGCTATAGGGATTTATTTGTGGCCTAGTTTAGTAAATGTTTTAGAAGTCCTAATTCACCCCCCTCTTAGGCGTCACCCGTTTCCTACATCTCCATCCTCTTATTCCCTTCTTGTCCTCATCCTTGTCACTGTCACTAACCTATGGACATTTTATAGTATAGTGACCGAACTTACCACACCTATAGCCCTCGTCAGCTATGGTGCAAAATTGCGCCCATGGGTCTAGCAAAGTCACCACCAGAGCCCTCTCTAAAGCCAGCTTCGCTGACGCTACCACCAGCTGCCCAGACTCAGTCCCTACAATCAAGAAACAGATTAACATAAGAACTCATATCATTATTCAAAATCCAGATAGCCATAACCCCACTCACCGCCAGGCGGCTGCCCCGTCGGGGCATCAAACATGCTAACATCTCCTTCCAGGTAGTCGTCCATAGACAACTCCCGGCATGCCTCTTCAGTCTCCTCCACCGCCACCTCAATGGCCCACGGTGGCGAAGGCACCCTCCTAGTTGCCGCTGGCACTGCATGAGGGGGTATGGCAGCAGTCGCGGTAGACCCCTTCGCGCTGGGACACGACGCCTTCTCATTGCGATGAGGGTCCACCAGCCGAAGCGGAGCCTTTCGCTTCTTCCGCAGGGACTCCTAACTATCTTTTTTCCATAACTGCCGACACAACAAAACAATGTTTCTTTCGTAAGGAAAGATTTTAAATTCACGAGCCAAACGAGACGTAAGGTAATCTTCGCCAGAGGCTCGGGGATCAGGGTCTTTTTATGCCACTCACCCCCGGACACCTTCAGCATTCGCGAAGATGGTTCCCGGAGGTCAGGCGAAGTCATGACCTCCCTAGGCCCAGCACACGTCTCCGCCAACTCCTCAACAAAACACCTCGAGGCCTTTGGACCCCCAGTGCCCTCAACATACCTTTGACCTCTATTTTCCTTTTTCGGGTCGCCACAATCACAGCCTTCCCCTTTGAGGAGCCTTCGTCTGCCCAGACCTTGACCTTCTTCCTGCGATCATCCTCGGCATCGGTAGAACCCTCCTCAGGGTACGGACCATACCACAAGCCATTCAACTCAAAAACTCGGTTCAATCTGACATTCGAGCCTCATATATCCCAACTCCTTGTCAGCTCTGTCTTCGCTGAGTACTTACCGACAATTTTCACCGGCGGCGAGAAAAAGCAGAAGATGTGCAGAAAATACTTAAGCATGAAAAACTAGGGTTGCCTGTGAGCCGAGCGAGTAAAAATCACCCCGTCGTGGCCGCACAGTCTTTTATAGACCCAAAAAGGCGCCTCGGGAAACCAACAGTCCCACAATAAAACGTCACCTGTCAACAGTCACATTTCAAAAACCCCACGGGGACCACTTCAACCTAGCGAGGGCAGTGTTTCGTCCATCTCCCAAAAAAGACTTCGGGACCAGCTCACCAAGTTGAACCAGCCCCTCGGAGGGCTAGTGTTGGAGCTAAGGCTGTCTGCCCCCTCGTTCTGTCTACTTAAAATATAAACTAAGCAGGTTACATCATTCACGGGAAGCGAAGGGTAGCTCAATCTGCACCGAAGGCAGCGCCTCGATCGGAGAACTGACGAAAGCTTGGGGGTGAAGGGACCAGTCGGCTAAAGCAGGGGCTCTTCAAGACTTCGCTTGCCACGACTCTGGGTGCAAGCCTTGGCAAGATTCGAAGACCTAGTGCCACAAATGAATACGGTCGCTCATGTCCGCATGAATTGTGGAATGGGCCCACGCGGTGCCCTGTTGGCCTACTCGGGCCCTTTTGTAAGCCTCATCCTAGGGTAGGGTCGATGGTGTGTTTGTTCAGGTTGTACTTAACTATAACTCCCCAAGGTCCACATACACCTCGAGGTGCTTCTAAAACTACACTTCTAATAATCTGGTACAAAATTTCAACATCATCTCCTTTGAAAATTGCATAAACGAGGAAGAAACAGGGTATAAACAGGTATCATGATAAGAAAACACACTAGACATTAATAATCTACTAGCAATGGGAAGATAACCATAACGACATGAAGTGAATTAACCAGTGTGCACGACTAGTTAAAAACAAACATCCTTTGACAAGAAGTTTTTAATTAAATCATGGCTACGACTGGGCAGCGTTATTATGAGAGTGAAGGTGGACGTGCTGCTACTTCCCTCATTCCCAACATGAATCAAGTACCTGCATTGAGTAATGCAAGAGTGAGATGACACATCTCAGCAAGTAAAATAATATCAAACTGTTTAACCATATAAGAACATTGTTTTACCACTACTTGATTTCACAATCTTCTTCTTATATGAAGGTGCAGCACGAATAAAACGTACAACACACCTAGTTACCACACCTCGCAGGTAGAAACCACAATAGTAAAATAGCAATGTCACACTTCATATATACCTCATGAGTGCAAATGACTGCAAATGCAAGGATGACTTCTACCTTCATACCTCTAAGGATATGAAGCCGCATCGTACCCCTACTCGGACAATGTACGATGCCAAATGTACCGGTACAGTCGGACCATAAGATCACGACATAACTTCAAAATGCAAGATGGATGATGCAATCTGCATGACATGCCAGCAACACTTCAGTACATATAACATGCTTCATAATAGAAACTTCAACTTCCTCAAAGACGTGAGTCAACCACATATACCATTCTCAAATCATGTTCATAAACATTATTAACATATACCATTAATACTTCGATCAAATAAAATATCATCATAGAATTCCATGTTTAACACATGCAATACTTATGAATACTCAATGATAGGGAATAAGATACGAGTCAAGCGATAGCAAACCACCACTGCATTTTACTTGCATTCGTCGGGAATTCGGAATGGCACTAGGTATGATCCGGAGCCCCACCACCTATTGTGGGCATTAAACTTAGTACAAACATTCACATAACATTTGATAATAATCAACACCGCTCCTACGCATAACCCCAACACTGACGTGAACAACCACTGCTCCCTACCACCCACCAACAGCAGCAACACTGCTTGTTAATTTTGTAACTTTAAAATTATTATAGCAGTGCTATCAAATAAAATATCTGGAAGTATCTACACAAAATACTCTACAACTTTGGTATTTGATTGATAATTAAATTTTGCCATCTATAAGTTCTAAAACATCCGACAAGATAACCGACTGAATCTGTTTCAGACAGCAGCATAGTTAACTTCAAAGTTTGATATCTCCCAAACTACTCAACCAAAAATTATGAAACTTTTCTGGCAGTAAGGACTTTTATCTCTCTACAAAAGTCTTCATAGTTGGAAGGGCCAATTCGGCCATTTACAAGATAAAACCCACCAGAGAACAGACCTGCTCGGTTTGCTAGGCAAACATGTACAGCCACGGTAAAACAAACATAACTGGAGTTTCAAAATTCATATGAATACACTCTTTATCAATCTAGAAAGCTTATGAAATTATCTACAACTTATCTCACTGACTCAAAGTTTAATTCTATTGATAGAAGTGCCTAGATCTTAGGAGAACATATTCCACATAGAATTATGAGACTGAAAAACTGTTCTAATCAATCTTCAATTATTCTCTGATCTAATGTCCGTTTGAGGTGTTCTTTATGGCCATGGAAAGATCTATAAATTATCTACGACTCATAGATATATTTTTTATTTTTTTGAGGCCACTAAGACCACAGAAAACTGGCATGAACAGGAACTATCGAATCTACCACTCTACAGAGACTAATTTCGAGATCAAAATCTAATCCCCCATCTAATCCAACCAAGAAAGGTTAATTGAAGGACCTAAAACTCATCCAAAATAAGGGAAAACATTCATCATATGGAGAAAAGAGAGATAAAGAAAATCCAACCAATTCTTGGAGAGGAATGACGACGATGGGCAGTGGTATGCCCTCATCTCCCCTCTCTTCTCTCCCTTGTTCATCCTCTCGTCTCTTGGGGCAAGGCACAAAAGGGTGATGGCTGCTAGGGGTGGGAGGACGTGGCTGCTAGGGTTAGGGAGGTAGAAATAAAAGAAAACTTCTACAATTCTAATATGCAATGGCTCAGATCAACCGACACTCAAAAAGACTCATCCGGACTCCAGACAAGGCAATCTAGTAATCGATCGGAATCATCTCGATGAGATCTATACATCTACGACCTTCGATCATCCATAGGACACACCATATTTGGATTATAAACATGGTTTAATTTTTAGGGCGTTACATTAACTCCACTATAATGACCTTTAATGACCCCAAGGGGGAATATTCTGGGGAAGACGTAGGTAACCAGGGGCATAATCGTACTTAAGAAGGCATTTCCGCTCACGTGGTTACCTATAAATACCCCCGCACTGTACATTGACAGGATATGCTTAACAACATTATTGCCCCTACCCATTGTATTGTTAAGCACTAGAGCATTCCTACCTCCTATTGCTTGGGCCCACTCAACCACATGTCAGTCGGTCCCAATAGTGAAATGAAGAATACAAGCAAGAACTCAAAAGTACGCAACTCAAGAAAGTAACAATTGTAGATGTATAATGAAGATTTCGAATCTATGTTTTCACAAACCAATAACGATGACTGTTCAAAAATATATTGTTTTAAAGCAAAACCAAAGCTCTAATATGGGTAGTGACTAGTCTAAGTGGCGTGCAAGGACTCCCTATTTACATCCATAAATGCCCTAACATATTACAAGGCCTAAACAGACAAAAATATGGTAATGCCACACCATGAAAGATTATGGATGTTAAATTGTTTCAACGATTCACATTGACTCTGGTGAAATTGTAACCTCAAACCTAGGCCATTAGTTAGGCTATGGATTTTTTTTCATACATAGGTGAATCATCGGAAATAGAGTCCATATAAGTATATGACATCTATTTTACTATAGGCTAGTTCTAAATTCCAAAAAGAACTCGAACTTAATACATGTTAAAACTTCAACTTAGCTTGACCTCCTTAATGGCTTTCAAAGGTGGTGAACAAGTAGGACATTCAAACTTCCTTGTCTTCTTTATCTTCTTGCGGCATGCTATAACATGGACCAAGGTATGCCGCTCTAACTTGGACCAAGGCTCTAAGGCTATCTCCAGCAGCTTACCCATCTCTATACCCATATTCAAACTTCATTCTGCGAATAGTACAATCTACAATGCAAAACCGTGTTTTTAGTGACCATATAAGTAAACTGCTGGACATGGATACTATGGCATTGTTTGAACACTCGATAAAAATAATAATAGATTATTGTGATGATTTAAAGACATTGCTGACAATAATATTGAAGTAGAACCTAATCTATTTGAAGCCTATAAAACTATGACGAATTATTGTCAATAAGATATTAACTCCACAAACTTTGTTACAGAAAAAAGTAATTTTTGATATAAAAACACTAAAAATACTCCAGAAACTATAAAACTTATGTAAAATCATTTCACAGTGGAGTTTATAAAGAAGAGTTGGTGGAATAGTCAATACCATAGCATAAGAGCATCTCCAACAAGGAGCTCTTAAATAAAGCCCTAAAATTGAAATAATACCATAGCATAAGAGCATCTCCAACAAGGAGCTCTTAAATAAAGCCCTAAAATTAAAATATGACCGCTTTTAAAGTGTATATGGCTTCAAAATTAATTTTTACTCTAATAATTATACCTTGAATCATGCTATTTAGGAAATAAATCATGTTATTATTAAATAAATTGGTGTAGATTAAGAGGAAACGAGGGTAGGGCTCTAATATATGGGTACTATATTTAGGACCCGAAAGGCCGGATCCTATAATCATTTGATGAAATTTTATAAAATAGGGTCACTGTTGGATAGCGTATTATGTGTTGGCGTTTCGACCCGGGTGGTCCCTGGACCGACGAGTAAAATGTCGCCGCGTGTCCCAGCCCAGATGGGTCGGCGCGAGACGGAGCACGAAGGGGGGGAGAAGAGAGGAAAAAGGGGTAACCCGCGGCCTCCGTGTTATCCTGCGCCCAGGTCGGGTGCGCTTGCAGTAGGGGGTTACAAGCGTCCGCATCGGGGGAGAGCGAGGGACTCTACGCGTCGTCCCGTCCTCCCGTGCGGCCAACCTCCTTGTAAGAGAGCCCTAGACCTTCCTTTTATAGGCGTAAGGAGAGGGTCCAGGTGTACAATGGGGGGTGTAGCAGTGTGCTATCGTGTCTAGCAGAGAGGAGCTAGTGCCCTAAGTACATGCCGTCGTGGCAGCCAGAGAGGTTTTGGCACCCTGTTCATGTGATGTCGTGGCCGTCGGAGGAGCGTTGGAGCCTTGCGGAAGGACAGCTGTCGGGGCTGTCGAGTCCTTGCTAACGTCTCCTTGCTTCCATAAGGGGCTGAGAGCCGCCGTCGTCATGGAGCACGCGGGGCGCCATCATTATCTGTTTACCGGGGCGAGCCAGATGGGACGTCGGTCTTGTTCCCCGTAGCCTGAGCTAGCTAGGGATAGGGTAATGATGGCCCCCCTGTGACGTGGTCGGTCCGAGCCCTGGGTCGGGCGAGGCGGAGGCTCCTCCGAGGTCGGGGTCGAGTCGGTCTTCCGAGGTCGAGGTCGAGTCCGAGCCTCAGGTCGGGCGAGGCGGAGACTGTCGTCCGAGGCCAAGGCCGAGTCCAAGCCCTGGGGTCGGGCGAGGCGGAGTTCGTCGTCTTCCGGGGCCGAGCCCGAGTCCGAGCCCTGGAATTGGGCGAGGCGGAGTTCGTCATCTTCCAGGGTCGAGCCCGAGTCCGAGCCCTGGGGTCGGGCGAGGCGGAGTTCGTCGTCTTCTAGGGCCGAGCCCGAGTCCGAGCCCTGGGGTCGGGCGAGGCGAAGTTCGTCGTCTTCCGGGGCCGAGCCTGAGTCCGAGCCCAGGGGTCGGGCGAGGCGGAGTTTGTCGTCTTCCGGGGCCGAGCCCGAGTCCGAGCCCTGGGGTCGGGCGAGGCGGAGTTCGTCATCTTCCGGGGCCGAGCCCGAGTCCGAGCCCTGGGGTCGGGCGAGGCGGAGTTCGTCATCTTCCGGGGCCAAGCCCGAGTCCGAGCCCTGGGGTCGGGCGAGGCGGAGTTCGTCGTCTTCCGGGGCCGAGCCCGAGTCCGAGCCCTGGGGTCGGGTGAGGCGGAGTTCGTCGTCTTCCGGGGCCGAGCCCGAGTCCGAGCCCTGGGGTCGGGTGAGGCGGAGTTTCCTATGGCGCCCGAGGCCGGACTTGGCCGTTGTCAGCCTCACTCTGTCGAGTGGCACAACAGTCGGAGCGACGCAGGCGGCGCTGTCTTCTTGTCAGGCCGGTCAGTGGAGCGACGAAGTGACTGCGGTCACTTCGGCTTTGTCGACTGAAGGGCGCGCGTCGAGATAAGGTGTCAGGCCATCCTTGCATTAAATGCTCCTGCGATACGGTCGGTCGGTGTGGCGATCTGGCCAAGGTTGCTTCTTGGCGAAGACTGGGCCTCGGGCGAGCCGAAGGTGTGTCCGTCGCTTGAGGGGGTCCTTGGGCGAGACGTGAATCCTCCGGGGTCGGCTCCCTTGCCCGAGGCTGGGCTCGGGCGAGGCGAGGTTGTGTCCCTTGAGTGGACCGAGCCTTGACTTAATCGCACCCATCAGGCCTTTGCAACTTTGTGCTGATGGGGGTTACCAGCTAAGATTAGGAGTCTTGGGGGTACCCCTAATTATGGTCCCCGACAGTAGCCCCCGAGCCTCGAAGGGAGTGTTGATACTCGCTTGGAGGCTTTTGTCGCACTTTTTTGCAAGGGGACCGGCCTTCCTCGGTTGCTTTTTGTTCCGGTGGGTGCGCGCGAGCGCACCCGCCGGGTGTAGCCCCTGAGGCCTCGGAGGAGTAGTTTGACTCCTTCGAGGTCTTAGTACGTTTCGTAACGCTTCGGCCGGTCTGGTTGTTCCCTCATGCGAACTGGCCGTAGCCCGGGTGCACAGTCGAGTCCCAAGTTCTCGGGCTGGTATGTTGACGCTGTCAACGGTTTGGCCGGAGTTGGGTTTGCGAGAGCAGCCCTCGAGCCTCCGCACAGAGCGAGAGGACGGTCAGGGACAGACTCGGCTTTTTACATACGCCCCTGCGTCGCCTTTCCGCAAGGAGGAGGGGGGGAAAGTGCCATGTTGCCCTTGGGGGGCGCCGAACATGGTGTCTCCAGTGAGTTGCTAACGGGTAATCCGAGTGGACGCCCGTGCCCCATTTGTTAGGGGTCGGCTAGTGGCCCGGAGGCGCGCTCTAAAAGTACCTACGGGTGACTTGCTGGACCCGGTCCCCTTTTGACAGGGTCCGAGGGCTCGATGCCTCCCTCTGGTGGTATTCCGTTACAAAATCGTTCCCATTGGTCTCGGAAATGTCCTAGGGTACCTCGTAAGCGCAGCCCAAGCCTCGGTTATGTATCAAACGTACCCAGGGTCATCCCTCGCTCTGCGTCTGAGGCAGCTGTCGAACCCTTCGGGGGCCAGCCTACGAACCCCTGATCAGTAGTGGGCGCGGAGCCCGAGTGGCCTGAGGCGGCCGTTGAACCCTTTTGAGGGGCCGGCCTTCGAACCTCTGACCAGTAGTGGGCGCGGAGCCCGGGTGCTCTGAGGCGGCTGTTGAACCCTTCTGAGGGGCTAGCCTTTGAACCTCTGATTAGTAGGGGGGCTCGGGGCCTGCTTCCTTCGCGGAGAAGGATCCCTTTCAGAGTATCCCCTTTCCCGATCCCTGAGGCAAGAGAGAGAAAGAGGAAGTGAAAAGGATACGAAATCGAATGACGTGGCGCACCTTTTTTGACGCGGTCATTATGGCGGAGGTGAAGCGTCGCCTGCTTCTCCTGCCAAAGGTGCCGCCTATCCTGCCGTAGAGTTAATGCGACAGGACGAGTGGTTCACGGGGCGGCCGTTGTGCGTGCGTGAGCCGTTCGAGGAACAGAACGCGGACGCGTCCTCTTCCGCCGTGGGAGAAAGTCCTTTCGCTATCCCAGGAGGGGACGTGAGCTTGCTGACGACTTGACTGCCGCTTCCTCCCGCCTGCCACCGCCATTACTGCCGGCCCATTTCTGGCCGTATTGACCGTCGCGCCCTTCTCCCGCGGCTGACTGACCCGTGACCGATGTGCTCGGTTGGCACTGTCGAGTCATGCGCAGGGTCGCCTCGAGTCGCGGCACTGGTTCCGCAGTCGAGAAGGCGCGGTACTGGCGCGAGTGGCGGTGCAGTTTCTCGCACGTAGTAACCGGCGCGCTGGTTACATGACGTGTGGGCCTGGGCCTCCATGCTGGACGCGTCAAAGTCGAAAGGGTGCGCCCCCCCGGGTGCGGTTGCACGCCGCCTGCATGGCGGTCCGCCCTTTCACCCGCTGGCCTGGGCGAAGGTGGAGGAATGCTCGTAACCGCTGGGCCGTTGTGCGCTCCGCGCGCGGCGGTTTGGCTCCTTTTGTCCTGGGGCAGCTTGCATGACGCGTGGGACCCAGCCCCCGTGTCGTAGGGGGAGGACCTTGGAGCGTGTTGGAGAAGATTCAGCCCGCGACGGCTGAGGACGCAAGTGGGGAGAGTTGCCTTTAAAAGGAGGGTGACCCCCTTGAAAGGCAACCATGTCTTCGCGCTCCCCTCATGCATCGTGTCTTTCCAGCTTCCGAGCCCCGAGATGGGGGGCGCCCGCGGTTCTTCCGCCTTGTCGTCGTTGGGGGAATGCAACTTCGCGGAAGTTGGTACCTTTCAGCCATCGTTTGGCTTCAAGGATTTTCATCAGGCAGCCCGGCTGCTTCCCCTCGCCGGTGGTCACCCAAGATGGTGACCACCAGTTCCAGGGTGGGGAGAAGCAAGCCGGGCTGCGGCCTTTGCCCCGCCCTCAGCTTCAAGGATCTTCATCATCCTTGCTGGGGCGGAGAGCGAGGTGAGCCGGGGGGTTGCCTCCGCGTGGGTCGGTAACCCTTTTCTTCCCCCGGCGTTTGGGGGAGAAAGGCATCCTCCAGCCCCGCGGAGGCTTCCTTCAGCCACGCTGGGGAAGGCGGACTGCTGCTGCCCAGCCAAGGTGCAGCATTCCGTCCTCCGTCCGGGCGACAGTCGCGCTGCGTACGGGCCGGCCACGTCCAGGCCTTCCTCGCGCCGACAGCCGCGCCAGAGGGTCGCCCAGCACGTCGTGCGCCGCGAGGGCGGCGCTTATGTTCTGGGGTGGCTCCGGCAAGGGCGGGAGCGAGGACCTGCCGGTGCGCTTTGGGGCGCCTGGCGCCCGCTGGTGCAGTGTTGAGGTGGTGGCAGCCGGAGAAGGCTTCTCTGCCGACGAGATTGCCAACTCCGCCTGCACCCCCGGACCTCCGTCCCCTGACTTGAATGGCTAGTTCTCGTCCTTCGTGGGCGAGAGCCCTTCTGCCGCAGCATCGGCCCGGAAGCCGTTGCTGCAGCTGTTTCGCCGCCGGGGGCGGAGGTCGTTGTCGCTGCTGCCGGAGCGGGCGTCGGCGAGTCACCAGGGGTTTTGTCGCCCCGCAGGCCCTCCAACGTGGGGGGTTGTTCGTACCTGCGGGGGTGGAACCGGAGTTCCGTTTGTAATGGCACCTTGAGTGCCGGTGTTTGTTCATTGTGGCTGTCGGGGCCTGAACATGTATGTATCTTTTGGCGTGAAGCCGTGTTTTCCCTCATTCCGAGCACTAGGACTCGCTTGTCAGCTAACTGAACCGCTTCACCAAGTGTGAGTTGCCTCATGCGAAGGTGACGAGTGAGGTATCTGTATCCCGGAGGCGTAGGAGTCCCTCGGCTCGGTCGGCCTTGCCACCCGAGGCTTCTCTTGCTTAGTTAAAGGAAACCCTCGGCCGCTCTTCGATGAGCCGGAGCCGGAGGCAGCGGTATCAGCGTGGATAGAGGCAGAGTTGGCTCGAAAAGAAGACTTCGTCGGCCGAAGCCTGACCGGGCCGTCCACTGGCGGGACCGGCGCCGGAGTCGAGTTGCCGAGGCCATGGGCCGGGCTGATGTCCTCGGAGGACAGCTGGATGAGGCTTCGGGGCGACCGGCCGAGCCGTCTGCTCGAGCCGGACTCCTGGAGGAGACCCTGGCGGCGATGGCCCGGGTGTGGTGCTGACGTCGTCCTTCGGAGCGGAGATCCCCCGCCTGTGTTGCCGTTCGAGGCTCGGTCGGACTTCGCCGAAGGTGGTGTTGACGCCGAGGGTGCTGCTGCTCCCCCTCCATCGAGGTCCGAACCTGCAGGATCGGTTTACCTTGTAGTGTGCGTATGTTTTCTGCGGCCGCCGAGGCCCAAACATACTGTCGTTGTGTGGTAAAGCTGCGTTTCTTTTTCCCTTTGTTTCGAGTATCAAGACTTATTTGTCGGTAACAAAATTGTTTGTCCGAGCGAGAGTTACTTTTCACGGAAGGTTATGAGTGAGGTATCCGTATCCCGGAGGCGTAAGAGTCCCTCGGCTCGATCGGCCTTGTCGCTTACGTGTACTCTTACTCGTCCATAGGATTCTGCTAACGATGTAGTCGAGAAGGCCCGAAAAATCGTTTCGGTAGAAAGGTCTCCGAGCATTAAGACTTGTTCGGTCAGCGGAATCGCTTATCCGAGCGTGAGTTACTTATCGCAGAAGGTGATGAGTGAGGTATCCGTATCCCGGAGGCGTAGGAGTCCCTCGGCTCGGTCGGCCTTGGCTGCTTACGTGTACTCCGTCGTTTTCAGGATCCCACTTTTGAAGTAGTCAAAAAGCACGAAAGACGTTATGGCAGAAAGACTTTTTCCGAGGAAAATTTTGACGCAGAGGGGGTTCCCCCCTTCTAGCCCCCGAGGGAGGGTCGGGCTTTGCCGAGGCAAGGCTGACCCTTCCTTGATGGTTAGACTTTGAACGTGAACGAGGTGCACGAACAACTTGAAAACATCTTAAGGGTAGAAGCGACGTAGCTGTCGGATGTTCCAAGCGTTGCTGTAGACCTCGCCTTGGCTGTTGGCCAGCTTGTATGTCCCGGGCTTCAGAACCTTGGCGATGACGAACGGCCCTTCCCAGGGAGGCGTGAGCTTGTGCCGCCCTCGGGCGTCTTGTCGCAGCCGAAGTACCAAGTCGCCCACTTGGAGTTCTCGAGACCGAACCCCTCGGGCGTGGTAGCGTCGCAGGGACTGCTGGTACCGCGCCGAGTGTAGTAAGGCCATGTCCCGAGCCTCTTCGAGCTGGTCCAGTGAGTCTTCTCGGTCGGTCTGGTTTCTTCGGTCGTCGTACGCCCTCGTCCTCGGGGAACCGTATTCTAAGTCCGTGGGCAAGATGGCCTCGACCCCATAGACTAGAAAGAACAGTCTGAAGCCCGTGGCTCGGCTCGGTGTTGTCCTCAGACTCCAGACCACCGAGGGGAGTTCCTTCATCCATCGCCTGCCGAACTTGTGGAGGTCGTTGTAGATCCTCGGCTTGAGTCCTTGCAGAATCATGCCGTTGGCACGTTCCACCTGCCCATTCGTCATGGGGTGAGCCACGGCGGCCCAGTTCACCCGGATGTGGTGATCCTCGCAGAAGTCCAGGAACTTTCTGCCGGTGAACTGGGTGCCGTTGTCGGTGATGATGGAGTTCGGGACCCCAAAGCGATGGATGATGTTGGTGAAGAATGCCACCGCCTGTTCGGACCTGATGCTGTTCAGGGGTCGGACCTCGATCCACTTGGAGAATTTGTCGATGGCGACCAGCAGGTGCGTGTAGCCCCGGGTGCCTTCTGCAAGGGACCGACGAGGTCCAGTCCCCACACAGCAAACGGCCAGGTGATGGGTATTGTCTGCAGAGCCTGAGCGGGCAGGTGGGTCTGCCTTGCGTAGAATTGACACCCTTGGCAGGCGCGGACAATTCTAGTGGCATCGGCCACCGCGGTCGGCCAGTAGAAACCTTGTCGGAAGGCGTTTCCAACAAGGGCTCGGGGCGCTGCGTGATGACCGCAAGCCCCGAGTGTATTTCTTGTAAGAGCTCCTAGCCTTCGGTGATGGATATGCACCGGTGGAGGATGCCGGAGGGGCTGCGGTGGTAGAGCTCCTTCCCGTCACCCAGTAAGACAAACGACTTGGCGCGCCGCGCCAGTCGCCGAGCCTCGGCTCGGTCGAGGGGCAGCTCCCCTTGGTGGAGATATCGCAGGTACGGGGTCTGCCAGTCTTGATTAGGCTGGACCCCATTCCGCTCTTCCTCGACGCGCAGTGCCTCACCCTCGGGGGCCGAGGGTGCCTCGGGCCAAGCCGAGGGTGCCTCGGGCTGAGTCGAGGGTGCCTCGGGCTGGGCCGAGGCCTTCTCGGGCTCGGGCGTGTCGTCGGTCTTGACTGAGGGTTGATGTAGGTCTCGGGAGAAGATGTCCAGGGGAACCGTTGTCCGCCCCGAGGCTACCTTAGCCAGCTTGTCCGCAGTCTCGTTGTATCGTCGGGTGATGTGGTTGAGCTCGAGTCCGTAGAACTTGTCCTCCAGGCGCCGAACCTCATCGCAGTAGGCTTCCATCTTCGGGTCGTGGCAGTGGGAGTTCTTCATAACTTGGTCGATGACGAGCTGCGAGTCGCCGCGAGCGTCGAGGCGTCGGACCCCTAGCTCAATGGCGATGCGCAACCCGTTGACCAGAGCTTCGTACTCAGCCACGTTGTTGGACGCCGGGAAATGGAGGTGCAGCACGTAGCGTAGGTATTTCCCAAGGGGTGATACGAAGAGCAGGCCCGCGCCTGCCCCTGTTTTCATCAGCGACCCATCGAAAAACATGGTCTAGAGTTCCGGCTGGATCGGAGCCGCCGGGAGCTGGGTGTCGACCCATTCAACCACGAAGTCCGCCAAGACTTGGGACTTGATGGCCTTCCGAGGGGCGAACGAGATCTTCTCGCCCATGATTTCCACCGCCCACTTTGCAATCCTACCCGAGGCCTCTCGGCACTGGATGATTTCCCCCAGGGGGAAGGATGACACCACAGTCACCGGATGAGACTCGAAGTAGTGTTGCAACTTCCGCCGCGTCAGGATCACCGCGTACAGCGGCTTCTGAATTTGCGGGTAGCGGATCTTGGTCTCGGATAGTACCTCACTGATGAAGTAAACCGACCTCTGGACGGGCAATGCATGCCCTTCTTCTTGTCTCTCAACCACGATCGCGGCGCTGACCACCTGAGTGGCAGCGGCGACGTAGATCAAGAGGGCTTCTCTGGCGGCGGGGGGCACCAAGATGGGCGCGTTCGTAAGGAGCGCCTTCAGGTTCCCGAGGGCTTCCTCGGCCTCGGAGGTCCAAGTGAAGCACTCGGTCTTTCTTAAGAGGCGGTACAGAGGTAGGCCTCTTTCGCCGAGGCGCGAGATGAAACGGCTCAGAGCCGCAAGGCATCCCATGACCCTCTGTACGCCTTTCAAGTCCTTGATGGGCCCCATGTTGGTGATGGCCGCAATTTTCTCCGGGTTGGCCTCGATGCCCCGCTTGGAGACGATGAACCCCAAGAGCATGCCTCGGGGGACTCCGAAGACACACTTCTCGGGATTGAGTTTTACGCCTTTCGCCTTGAGACACCGGAATGTCGCTTCAAGGTCGGAAAGGAGGTCGGAGGCTTTCCTCGTCTTGACTACAATGTCGTCGACGTAAGCCTCGACCGTTCGACCAATGTGTTCGCCGAACACGTGGTTCATGCACCTTTGGTACGTCGCACCCGCATTCCTCAAACCAAATGGCATAGTAACATAGCAGTACATGCCAAAAGGTGTGATGAAAGAAGTCGCGAGCTGGTCGGACTCTTTCATCCTGATTTGGTGATACCCTGAGTAGGCATCGAGGAAAGACAGGGTTTCGCATCCAGCAGTGGAATCCACGATTTGGTCGATGCGAGGCAGAGGATAGGGAACTTTTGGACATGCTTTGTTTAGACCAGTGTAGTCTACACACATCCGCCATTTCCCTCCTTTCTTCCTCACAAGCACGGGGTTGGCAAGCCATTCGGGATGGAATACCTCTTTGATGAACCCTGCGACCATCAGCTTGTGGATCTCCTCGCCTATGGCTCTGCACTTTTCTTTGTTGAATCGGCGCAGAGGTTGCTTCACGGGTCGGGCTCCAGCTCGGATATCTAGCGAGTGCTCGGCGACATCCCTCGGTATGCCAGGCATGTCCGAGGGACTCCACGCGAAAACTTCGGCATTTGCGCGGAGAAAGTCGACGAGCACTGCTTCCTACTTGGGGTCGAGCTCAGAGCCGATCCGGATCTGCTTGGAGGCATCGTTGCTGGGGTCGAGAGGGACGGACTTAACCGTCTCCGCTGGCTCAAAGTTGCCGGCATGGCGCTTCACGTCTGGCGCCTCCTTAGAGAGGCTCTCCAGGTCGGCGATGAGGGCCTCGGATTCGGCGAGGGCCTCGGCGTACTCCACGCACTCCACGTCGCATTCGTACGCGTGTCGGTACGTGGGGCCGACGGTGATGACCCCGTTGGGGCCCGGCATCTTGAGCTTGAGGTAGGTGTAGTTGGGGACGGCCATGAACTTGGCGTAGCATGGCCTCCCCAGCACTGCGTGGTAGGTTCCTCGGAACCCGACCACCTCGAACGTGAGGGTTTCCCTTCTGAAGTTGGAGGGAGTCCCGAAGCAGACGGGCAGATCGAGTCGTCCGAGGAGTTGGACGCGTTTCCCGGGGATGATCCCGTGAAAAGGCACCACACCAGCCCGGACCGAGGACAGATCGATCTGCAGGAGCTCGAGGGTCTCGGCGTAGATGATGTTGAGGTTGCTGCCTCTGTCCATGAGGACCTTGGTGAGCCTGACGTTGCCGATGACGGGGTCGACAACGAGCGGATATTTCCCTGGGCTCGGCACGCGGTCGGGGTGATCGCCCTGGTCGAAGGTGATGAGCTTGTCAGACCAGTCTAGGTAGACTGGCGCCGCCACCTTTACCGAGCAGACCTCCCGACGCTCTTGCTTGCGGTGCCGAGCTGAGGCGTTCGCCACTTGCCCACCGTAGATCATGAAGCAGTCGCGGACCTCGGGGAACTCCTCTGCCTTGTGATCCTCCTTCTTGTCGTCGTGGTGGGCCCTGCCACCCTCCGCAGGTGGCCCGGCCCTATGAAAGTGGCGCCGAAGCATGGAGCACTCCTCAAGGGTGTGCTTGACGGGTCCCTGATGATAGGGGCACGACTCCTTGAGCATCTTGTCGAAGAGATTGGCGCCTCTGGGAGGTTTCCGAGGGTTCTTATACTCAACAGCGGCGACAAGGTCCGCGTCGGCGGCGTCTCGTTTCGCTTGCGACTTCTTCTTGCCTTTCTTCTTGGTGCCGCGCTGAGCGGACGCCTCGGGAACATCTTCCGGCTGGCGGCCCTGGGGCTGCTTGTCCTTCCGGAAGATGGCCTCAACCGCCTTCTGGCCAGAGGCAAACTTGGTGGCGATGTCCATCAGCTCGCTCGCCCTGGTGGGGGTCTTGCGACCCAGCTTGCTCACCAGGTCGCGGCAGGTGGTGCCGGCGAGGAACGCGCCGATGACATCCGAATCGGTGACGTTGGGCAGCTCGGTGCGCTGCTTGGAGAATCACCGGATGTAGTCCCGGAGAGACTCTCCCGGCTGCTGGTGGCAGCTTCGGAGATCCCAGGAGTTCCCAGGGCACACGTACGTGCCCTGGAAGTTACCGGCGAAGGCTTGGACTAGGTCGTCCTAGTTGGAGATCTGCCCGGAGGCAGATGCTCCAGCCAGGCTCGAGCGAAGTCGGAGAGGAACAGGGGGAGGTTGCGGATGACGAGGTTGTCATCGTCCGTTCCACCCAGTTGGCAGGCCAGCCGGTAGTCCGCGAGCCACAGTTCCGGCCTTGTCTCCCCCGAGTACTTTGTGATGGTAGTTGGGGTTCGGAACCGAGTCGGGAACGACGCCCGTCGTATGGCTCGGCTGAAAGCCTGCGGACCGGGTGGTTCGGGCGAGGGACTCCGATCCTCCCCGCTGTTGTAGCGTCCCCCACGCCTAGGGTGGTAGCCTCGGCGCACCCTCTCGTCGAGGTGGGCTCGATGGTTGCGGTGGTGGTGCTCGTTGCCGAGGCGACCCGGGGCCGCAGGCGCTGTGTTGCGCGTGCGCCCGGTGTGGACCGAGGCTTCCCGCATGAATCGAGAAGTCGCGGCGCGATGCTCCGAGGGGTACCCCTGCCTTCAGGAGGCAGAGCTTTCGGCCCGTCGGACCGCGGCATCCTCTAGGAGATTCTTGAGCTCTCCCGGGATACGCCGCCCTTCGGTGGTTGATGGTTCCGGCATTGCGCGGAGAAGTATCGCTGCTGCAGCCAGGTTCTGGCCGACCCCACTGGAAGCCGGTGGTGGCCTTGCCCTGACGTCGTCGGCGATGCGGAGCTGGATGCCCTGGGGTAGATGACACGCTTCTCCGGCCGGAGCTTGGTCTACCCATTCCTGCCCGATGTTCTGGCGGAGCGGCTCAAGTGTTCCTGCTCCCTCGTCGAGCCTGGCCTGCATCTCGCGGATTTGCTCGAGCTGTGCGTCCTGACCCCCCGCAGGGACTGGGACCACAGCTAGCTCCCGAAGGATGTCAACGCGAGGCGCAGGCCTAGGGGGATCACCGTTTTTTCGGTATACCAAGATGGTTGACTTCGTCGGGACCCCCTAGATCGACGTGGAAACATTCACGACTTGGGCCGCAGTCTTCGTCGCCGAAGCTGCGGCTACCGTCGGAACAATCGGAGAGGCAGTAGTCGCATGCGGTCATGAAGTCCCGCATGGCACTGGGGTTACCGAGCCCGGAGAAATCCCAACCAAAGTCGGGCTCGTCATCTTCCTCGGAACCCGAGGGTCCGTAGGTCGAGACGGCCGTCAGGCGGTCCCAGGGTGACCACATATGATACCCTAGAGGGTTGGTGCATGCCTCTGTGAAGGCTTCCACCAAAGCGGGGTCGCTTGGTGGGTCGAGGCTGAATCCAAAAGGCACGAGATGGGAATCGGTCGGTACCTCTTGGTTGACAGGCGGTGACGAAGTCACGTCAGGGGCGGACTGCACCGTCGTCTCAGGTACGAGCTTGACGCCCAGCAAGTCCTTCGCGAGCGTGCTGGCGTTGTCCGTGCGCTTGGAGTTGGCGTGTTGCGGGGAAACGGCGCTCGTCTTCGTCTCAGACGCGAGGTCGACGCCCGATGTGTCCCCCATCGGGGCGCCGGCGCCGTCGACTCGCTCGACAGCCGACGAGGTGCCGCCTCTTGCTTGGCCACGGTTGCCCCGCCTCCTCCTCCGTCGGCGGGGGAGGTGACGGGACAAACTCGGATGTTGTTCTTCCGCCACGTGGGGAAGACGTCGTCGATTCCGCCGCCGGCGGGCGGGCTGTCGGCCGCCATTGTCGCCGTCGCGTGGCGGAGGAAGAAGTATCATGTCGTAGCTGCCGTCGAGGGACATGAACTCAAGACTCCCGAAACGGAGCACCGTCCCGGGTTGGAAAGGTTGCCGGAGACTACCCATCTGGAGCTTGACGGGAAGCTGTTCGTCAACACGCAGCAGGCCCCTACCTGGCACACCAACTGTCGGCGTTTCGACCCTAGGGGGTCCCTGGACCGACGAGTAAATTGTCGCCGCGTGTCCCAGCCCAGATGGGTCGGCGCGAGATGGAGCACGAAGGGGGAGAAGAGAGGAAAAAGGGGTAACCCGTGGCCTCCGTGTTGTCCTGCGCCCAGGTCGGGTGCGCTTGCAGTAGGGGGTTACAAGCGTCCACGTGGGGGAGAGCGAGGGACTCTACGCGTCGTCCCGTCCTCCCGCGCGGCCAACCTCCTCGTAAGAGAGCCCTGGACCTTCCTTTTATAGGCGTAAGGAGAGGGTCCAGGTGTACAATGGGGGGTGTAGCAGTGTGCTATCGTGTCTAGTAGAGAGGAGCTAGTGCCCTAAGTACATGCCGTCGTGGCAGCCAGAGAGGTTTTGGCACCCTGGTCATGTGATGTCGTGGCCGTCGGAGGAGCGTTGGAGCCTTGCGGAAGGACAGCTGTTGGGGCTGTCGAGTCCTTGCTGACGTCTCCTTGCTTCCGTAAGGGGCTGAGAGCCGCCGTCGTCATGGAGCACGCGGGGCGCCATCATTATCTGTTTACCGGGGCGAGCCAGATGGGACGCCGGTCTTGTTCCCCGTAGCCTGAGCTAGCTAGGGATAGGGTAATGATGCCCCCCCCTGTGACGTGGTCGGTCCGAGCCCTGGGTCGAGCGAGGCGGAGGCTCCTCCGAGGTCGGGGTCGAGTCGGTCTTCCGAGGTCGAGGTCGAGTCCGAGCCCCGGGTCGGGCGAGGCGGAGACTGTTGTCCGAGGCCAAGGCCGAGTCCGAGCCCTGGGGTCGGGCGAGGTGGAGTTCGTCGTCTTCCGGGGCCGAGCCCGAGTCCGAGCCCTGGGGTCGGGCGAGGCGGAGTTCGTCGTCTTCCGGGGCCGAGCCCGAGTTCGAGCCCTGGGGTCGAGCGAGGCGGAGTTCGTCGTCTTCCGGGGCCGAGCCCGAGTCCGTGCCCTGGGGTCGGGCGAGGCAGAGTTCGTCGTCTTCCGGGGCCGAGCCCGAGTCCGAGCCCTGGGGTCGGGCGAGGCGGAGTTCGTCGTCTTCCGGGGCCGAGCCCGAGTCCGAGCCCTGGGGTCGGGCGAGGCGGAGTTTCCTATGGCGCCCGAGGCCGGACTTGGCTGCTGTCAGCCTCACTCTGTCGAGTGGCACAGCAGTCGGAGCGATCCAGGCGGCGCTGTCTTCTTGTCAGGCCGGTCAGTGGAGCGGCGAAGTGACTGCGGTCACTTCGGCTCTGTCGACTGAAGGGCGCGCGTCGGGATAAGGTGTCAGGCCATCCTTGCATTAAATGCTCCTGCGATACGGTCGGTCGGTGTGGCGATCTGGCCAAGGTTGTTTCTTGGCGAAGACTGGGCCTCGGGCGAGCCGAAGGTGTGTCCGTCGCTTAAGGGGGTCCTCGGGCGAGACGTGAATCCTCCGGGGTCGGCTGCCCTTGCCCGAGGCTGGGCTCGGGCGAGGCGAGGTCGTGTCTCTTGAGTGGACCGAGCCTTGACTTAATCGCACCCATCAGGCCTTTGCAGCTTTGTGCTGATGGGGGTTACCAGCTGAGATTAGGGGTGTGTTTGGTTTGGCTTTTAGCTTTGGCTTTTGCCCCTTAAAAGCTAAAAGCCAAACCAAAGAGCTGAATCTGGAAAGCAGCTTTTTCTAAAAGCCGACTTTCTTGTAGTGCAAAAGTGAAAGCACCTCTGGACCTGCTTTTAGCGGCTTTCAGGTGGAACTGTGAAAATATATATGGAAGAATTTTTAGCAACTTTCAGTGGTTTCCACCAAACGGTTTTTAGCTTTTTAGCAGTTCACAGCCCACAACAGCTTTTTTCACAGCTCACAGCCCACAACAACTTTTTTCACAGCCACAGCCCAACCAAACAGACCCTAGGAGTCTTGGGGGTACCCCTAATTATGGTCCCCGACATTATGGTACTAAGAACATCTCCAATAGACTAGCTAAATAGTATGTCAAGCTAAATTTTAGCTACTTAATAGCAAAATAGCTCTTCAACAGACTAGCCATTTAACTTGCCAAACTATCTGTCTCTCTAAATTGACTCCCTCACTAGCCAAATTTGGCCAACAACTCTCGCTAATCAAGCTAACTTGTATGTTGGAGAGTATGTTGGAATGAGATGTTATATATAGAGTTTAATCTTTATGGAAATACAAATAAAGAGTCAAATATAGAGTCAAAAATAAAGAGTTCTTGGAGATGCTCTAAGCCTTATATTTCAAATACAACCTTGTTTAGAAGATATCCAAGAGGGGCCCTAAAAAGGTTGTATTTTAAAATGTAGGGCTTGAGACCATAGAACACCCTCCAATAGTGACCCTATTTTATTAAAATTCATTAAATGATTATAGGACATAATCTCTCAATTCCTAAATATAGTACCCCATATATTCGAGTCATGTCCCCGTTTCTTCATAATTACAACCATTTATTTTCTAATAACATAATTTATTTCCAAAAGAGCATTATTTGAGACCTACTGTTGGAGTAAAAATTTATTTTAAGGCCTTAAGTACTTTAAATATAGTTCTATTTCAATTATAGGGCTCTATTTTAGAGCTCCTTGGTAGAGATGCTCTAAATTTTTTATTAAAATCATATCCAGCAATTTATCTATATGATCATTTAAAACACTGTTTTTTATTATAGACTACAGTATTTAATTAGTAAGCTGCCGGAGTATCAAACCCTCCGCCTCCGCTTCCAATACCCCTCCAATCACACACACCAAAACAAATAGAAATCATCCGGAGAAATGAAAAAAAATCTTAGGTTTGACTTGAGATCTTTTATACTGCTTGATATTCTATATTTTTGTTTGTGAATTCATAAATATCTAAATGCGCCTCTCAAAGCTCGGCTGGGATCCTCTACAGTCGACTGCAGAGGCTGCCTCAAAGCTTCGGCCTCGGATTTGGTCCTCGCGGCTTCTCCCTTCGAATCAATGCCTCTTGGGTCAGCGACATGATAAGCTGCGGATTCCAGAAGGGAATATATAATACTTGGGTCCCAACTCCCACGAACAGGTGCACAAAAGCAGAATCAGAGCTCAGACGAATGCATACCTCTCCTTGCCTGTTGAACATGCGTCCGGTGACGAAACCGCGACCACCGTGCGCAGATGGGCTCTCGATCTGTTCACGGGGAGCAATGTGCACATGAGTATCTCGCATGGGCTCATCTGAATCGATGAACAGCAGAACAGATGTACAATGGGTCAATCGCTTACCACATACAGCATCCATTCGTCAGCCTTCACAGGTTTGTGGAACCAGATGCTACAGACAGTGACAGGCAGCCGTAAGAACAAACAAAAGTTCGCTAAAAGTGATGATGATCGGAAGCACTACTGAGTGGCTGTTACATACGAATGGTCAAGACTGAGGCAGTATGTCTTCAAACCCTTCTCCCGATGAGGGTTAAGGCTCACCCCAGAAAATAGTAGATCCGAAGCATATGCTACAACACATCTGTGGTATTGCAGAATAACATTATGTGCAAGTATAAAAAAAATAATGAAATATAGTGTATGGTGATGTAATGACTAACCTGTGTAGAGCTTGGTCGTCTGAGAGTTTTCCTCGAGCTCTAAACCAGTAGTTTAAGCTGAAAAAGAATCAGACGCATTACTGAAGATTACTATTTTTATTTTTACTAATATAAAAAAAACTCAGCCAGGAAGGGAATGACCATTCTCCCATTTATTATATTAAGAAGAGACCGAAACATGGCCCCGGCCGCAAGGCGGACCCAATGGGTGGTCCATATGGGCCACGGCACACCCTAAGATTACATGAGAGTAGTTAGCATAGTGGTGTAAATGTTATATCTTGAAGTTAGTAGTTAAGGTTCGAGCCTTGATGACCTCTGTTTTTTGTTTTATTTTTATTTTTTTCTGGCACACCCTAAATATAGCAGCTGGGTCCGCCACGGGGGCCGAGAAAATCTCCGAACCCTGACCCCCATCACTAGCGAGCCGTCACCGCCCACTCTGCAACTGTCCAGCCAGAGGATGGCGCGTAGGACTTAACCCGGAGCGGGCGGAGGTACATCGAGAAGATTTTTTAACCAAACCAGAAATTCGCACCCGAGGGGGATCGAAACCGGGACCTAGAGGTACAACTCGGAAGCCTTAACCATTACGCTAGATGTCCTTTCTCTTTATTTTTACTAATATAAAAGGGTAGAATGGGGAAATTCTTGCTTTGGAGGAAACCAGGATTTGCAGGATTAATACAACTTAAACCAAAAATACGAATAGGTTGCATTGAGGGAAAAAGATGGATGTTATACCTTGGTTTATGTTGAGACGCTGAACCTTCACAAAATCTTATTTCTATGGGCCAAGGAATAAACTTTTTTTTAGCTGCCAAGTTCCTATATTGGCTGCAGATGAATAAACATTCAATGGGTTACCGAATGATAGTGATGAACAATATTAGTCTTTTCTTAAAAATAATATTTGATATTACAAATGTGCTATCCTGCCTATCCAACTTGTTGCATCAATGGCAAGGTAGATCCATTTGAAAAATAATGCTTTTCAATGACACAATGGAAGTAAATCCTGAAGGCTATGGTTTGATGGTTAAACCGATTAATAGTCTGATAACATCATTAATTTAGTAACCATTGAATTATGCGATAGGAAGTCAGAAAAAAATTACGATGGGAAGCGTGGATCAGTAAGCCGTCTTTCACGTATCTCCTCCAGATTAAGGAGCTGCATTTGATTGCTTATTAGATATCTGTTTTTTCTTCCACAGATATCAAAGGAAAGAGAAAAATCCTTGCCTGTTCTGGCGGAGGAACATCAGGCATGATTGCAGCCTGATGCTCAAAACCCACTTCTTCCTTCTGCAAGAGAATCAGTTGAACAGATAGTCAGACCAAATTCACACTGACATATTTCATGAGGCTGACCTTTGCAGTCCTAAAAAAATTCAACCTAGCAGTATATATTCTAGCAGTTGTACCACAACAATTTATCCATGGATCATAAGCAACTGCACTAATCAAACTGAGACCAAGAACGATATTGTCTGGTAGCTATTGAGACTAAGGATGATATTAATTGGTAGCTGATGAAGATATACCATAAACTTATGGGTTCAATGAACATAAATTTTAGTGAGGTGGGCAAGGGCTACAAGGAGCCATTTTATACAACAGTTCATGTTTCCATTTCAATTAATCTTAAGTTTGATAACAGTTTGGAACAGTACCATTTAATATAACCAAAGTAACAGTGACTTCATGCGGCGTTTTGGGAGATACAAGGTTCAAAATAGTCATTGACCTTATAACTCAAAAATTGTAAGCATGAAAAGGCAGAGGCATTTTCAAGTTCAAAAGATTGAAAAATGAGAATCATAACTGGTACGGGTTTGTATAAATTATTTAATCCGTCCAAAGAAGTTTCAAATATTATCATTTATAGAAGTATAAGCACCTGGAAAGAAGCAATCAAGATGAATACAACTAGGCCCTTCTGCTTTGCCTCCACTTTTCTTGTGGCAAAGCTGGATCCATCCCGTGCCCGATGAACTTGATATATTATCGGTACTACACCAGAGGACAAATCAAAGAGAGTCATGAGCATCACATTTTTTTTGGATTAAAAGAAAGTGCACTAAGTATCCCAGGTTACTACTGGTAGAACTACGGATTCTACCGGGCAGATTGCGTAGATTGTAGGGAGGGGATTTGGTGGGACCAGGGTGGCGGCGCTGGGGCGCCGTCGTGATCCTCGCTGGGTTGCACGCAGGGAGAAGATCACAGGAGACTCTGGCTCCCTCTGGGAAGCCAGAATAGATTGGAATTCTGCTTGTCTTTATTCCAGAGTTTACAGATCTATATATAGAGCTATCTCAAGTCTATCTACTAACTTTGGATAAGTATAACTATCTAGATAGAGCTGATCTTTATCTACTAACTTTGGATAAGTATAACTAACTAGATAGAGCTTATCTATTAGCTATTGGGCCTTGGGCCCCACCTGGGCAGCCTTGGCCCTATTGCGCCTAACATAGGCTTGGCCATACATAACAACTACAAAGCCAGAAAATGCTGTATGGGTATCAGACTTTGTGGACTAGTTTCAGGAGTTAAAATACTGACTGTTGTGTAACAGAATCATGATATTACATGAAACGAAAAAAGAATAAAAAATAGAGCCCCCCAGCGAAGCCCAAACTAAAAGCTTCTAGTGATACCGAGTCCTTATGAACGGATATATTACTGGTTCTCAGATTACATTTGGTTGACCAAATTAACGTTGGCAAAAGATCATATAGCTTTAGGAAACCTTACTGTTATTGTCTCCAGCAACAAGAAAAATTGCATGCAAACTATGCACCATTTTTAGACAATCAACAGTCTTGGATGCTGCTGCTAGTGCCTGCATGGGATCAAACATAAGTGGTTACAACATACTGAAATCCTTTCACAAGGGTCCCCAGCGTTTACTGAAAAAATCATAGAGTTAACAGTAGCATACAGAAATACATTTATCCAAAAGATACCAACTGTCAGCAGCAAGGGAGTTGACATAACTAAACTCAAAAAAGGGATTATTCATTTATTCTGATTCAAACCTCCTACAGATACTCAAAAGACACCTAAGCAACAATTTCTTATAGCTTCTTATTGTCACCATGTGCCCTGTGGCCCTTAGCAACATATCAAGTGAATAAATCAAGAAGGAGAGTCATATCATAAACAAGACTGACAAGGACTAGAATTTTAAATATAATCTGTATATTTGTTCCTGAATAATTGGTTTCATGAGATGATCTTAAATCCAACCCACGTGCTTATGGGAAGTAGAGGAAGCATTCTAGCATGTTTAAAAATGTTCCTTTTTAGCTATTGAAAATCAGTAATTTAACAATTTATACATGAAAATAAAATGATGAGTTAGAATTCGGTAGTAAAAGGAAGTGGTGAAATAGATATAGTTATCAGATCTAGAAAGTAAGCGAGGGTGGTTGAAAATTGCCTGTCCAATGAATTGTCCTCCAAAAACTTGCCTAAAAGTTGGAGCTTCTGGCAAAGTAAACCCACGGAAAATATCGACCTAAAACACAGAAAAGAATTGTGGTGAGCATACCAAAAATATTACACTATTTATCATGTTTGTCCTTTTAACATTAATTCAAGAAAATGCAACCATGCAAATCTCTTAAAGCCATGTCTGCTCTCATATTTATTTATTTTAAGTGATGTAATTCAAAGTATATAAGCACAAGGTTATTCTTCAAATGGGAACAATATGGTTCCATTGAGAGTCTTAAATCCATTTGATGCACAATGAATAAAACATCATAGATACTGCCTTACATTATACTTACCTCTAGAGGTTCTAAGTGCAAAATTTGTTCCAGCAAAGAATGTTCAGGTGTTTCCTCTGCATTCCATATTGTTTTTGGTTGTAACAAATGTCCATATTGATTGGGCAATATGAAGCAGGTCAGCTGCAATAGAACGGTCAACAATAAGCAAGAGATGATTATACGCATCTGGAAAAGCCATAAACCAAGTGTTCACTAAGAAAAGAGAATCCTACACCTAAAGAAATGATAAGTTAAAGTGGGACTGTTTGAAATAAGCACCTTTGATAGTGCAACAACATTGACTTGATGAACAGAACTATTAGTTCCTACAAAATAATGCAAAGCATCAGTAATTAAAGAAATGAAATCACATAAGACATCACTGTTTTATATCTTTTCATGCAGAATGAGTTTGAACAGAATTAAACCAAATTATCATGACATGAAATGTCTTACCATAACCAAAGTAGTCGTACTTATTTAACACATAGTCTGGGCGATTTGCTTCTTCTGCATTTGCAGGTGAAGAAACTTCGGCCTTCAGGATAATGAGGATGTCATTCAAGTAGCAAAAAATATTACTGCTAAAAATAGAATCAGCTTCTGCCCCCACCCCTACTATGGTAAATAGCAAGGTACATGTAATTCCAGCATATTTTCTTGTTGATATTAACACATTTCAAAGCAAAAAATAACAAGTTTAAGGTATGAAAGCAGCAGCATGACAAATTAATAATATAATAGAGTTAGGGTAGGAAAAGTTAAGGAAGATCATTGTTATAAAAACTGTTCTTCACTCAGTCAAGTTTAAGTCTTTCACCGAAAGAACAAAACAAAGTCATTGTTATAAAAGTTGTATGAAAGAACAAAACAAACAGTCATTGTTACAAAAGTTGTTCTTTTGCAGTCTACTAGGAATCAATATAGAAAGAAAAGCCATGCTAAATTATGGTCCACCTGTTTCAAATGAGTATTCAATTACTGATGTGATATATCCATGTTGGGTATTTTTCAATGGTATTACAACCTACTGCGCACCAGTACAGAATCAAATAATCATCAACACCGAAGATGGGTGGAATTGAAGTATAGAAGTTTATTTTATGAACACTTATTTGTTCCAGTGCAGATTCAATGAAACATCAGCTCAGAAGATGGGTGGTAACCATGAAGATGGGTGGTAACCGTGAGGTGAAAAGGGACACTACAAGAAACGTTTAGTGCATATAACTCTTTAGCTTAGCTGTCAGGGCCTAAGGAGGCCCATGGAAGGGCTGCGGCAGCAGCAGTCATGGGCCTTCCAAGGGGGATTAGACAAGGATAGTTAGAGATAAGATTAGAAGATTAGTTGAGATTATTTAGGAGATTGGTTGAGATTATCTAGGAAGGTTATCAGTTAGTAGTTTGTTGAGAGTTTTTAGAAGAGTTTTAAGGAGATAAGGATCTCTAGCTAGACAGGGGCGGTCAGCCGGTCTATTTATGTAATCAATGGATGAGAAATAAATGATGCAAGAATTAGAAGGGAGAAACCCTCCTCTTGCTCGGTCGTGGGCAGAGGCCCCCGGTCGACGTTCCTATCCATCGATACCCCTCTCCAATCCCTCACCGATCTAGCGACCATAACATCTGGTATCGGCTAGCTTGGGTTTCGATCCGATCCCATGGCTTCTGCTGCCAATTTCGTGGCATCGTCCTGGCAACAGGCGTCCCCATCTCCATGGACTGTGCCGCATGTCACCTTTGTCACGCCGTCCTGGCAACCGGCGTCCCCATCTCCATAGGTTGCGCCGCATGCCACCTTCGTCACACCATCCTGGCAACCAGCGTCCCCATATCCATGGGCAGCATCGCCTGCCAATTTTGTCACCACATCCTGGACACCGGCATTGCCCATCTCCTGGGACAACGCCAAATTTCATCACATCATCTTCGTTGATGGCGTCTCCATCCCCATGGGCGACGCCACTAGGGGCAGCCATGGCTCAACAATCACCAGCTCCATCGATGGGGGACTTGTGGACCAACATAAGGGTTGATCTCGCAAAGATGCAAGCCTCGCTCCGGTTGGTTGAGCAGGGGCTGCTGCAAATCAAGGCAGCAGTGCAACATGAGCAGCAGCAGCTGGCATTGTCTGCACGGCTCCAAACGGCGGCGGCTATGGGCATACAAGCTGCTGCTCGTGGCTTCCTTGCACGACGGAGAGTGCGAGAGATGCGCCGGCAGATGCTCGAGGCAGCCTTGATGACGGTTGACCTCGGCACACGGGGGCGCGATCTCGCCCTGTTGGTCGGCCATCAGCAGCGGCATCGGGCCGCTATCTCCAAGTGCGAGCATGGTACTTGTCCCGCGGGCGACGAACTTCAACTCTACGACAGCGGCAGTAGGGAAGGCACTCCCCTCGTCATCGTCAAGGGCACACTGTTTAGCGCCACCACATTCCGCTACCGGCCGCCACGAGGGCGCCTCCGCTGGTTATTGTTATGACCTATTCCAGGTGCCCGTCCATGTGCTCCCATTTCGTACAGATGGCGTCCATGGGATCCAGGTGGCTGCACACGTGCAAGTCCAATGCGCGGAGGGTGTTCGTTTTATCTTATGGGGTCAAAAAAATTCAGATTCGGAATAATAAGATAAGCCGAGATGTAAAAGTCTTGACTTTTAGGTGTCTGATTTTGGGTCAAATAGATTCGGTCTTTGAGCACCTGTCATGCTGCAGCTCAAGGACGAGCTGCTTGTCCAGGAGTGTAGTGTCAGGGCCTAAGGAGGCCTACGGAGGGGTTGCGGCAGCAGCAGCCGTGGGCCCTCCAAGAGGGATTAGACAAGGATAGTTAGAGATAAGATTAAAAGATTAGTTGAACTTATTTAGGTGATTGATTGAGATTATCTAGGAAGGTTATCAGTTAGTAGTTTGTTGAGAGTTTTTAGGAGAGTTTTAAGGAGATAAGAATCTCTAGCTAAACAGGGGCGGCTAGCTGACCTATTTATGTAATCAATGGATGAGAATTAAAGGAGGTAAGAATTAGAAGGGAGAAACCCTCCTCTTGCTCGACCGTGGGTAGAGGCCCCCGGCCGACGTTCCTGTTCATCGATACCCCTCTCCAATCCCTCACCGTTCTAGCGACCATAACATTAGCCATCTAAAGTTGTACATGTATGCATAGAACCTACAAAAGCAAGAATTACCATAAATTTTACCTGACCATCCACTATGATGTAAAGGCCATTGACAGGTTCACCTTCACGAGCGACATAGTCACCAGGTTCTGCAACGTACCAGTATCAGAGCCAAATATTATTCACCTTGACGCCACACCACTTTCAATGACAGAAAAAATAGGGTTTTTTAAATTCGTGCCCTTAGTTTTGGTGGTGTGCGCACTGTTCTCATACATAGACTAACAATAAACACCCGCAAATACTTTGCGAGCTTAGCACAAAGTCAGTTTCTCACTCCGTCCGAGGGCACGTCCACTTCCAAAAGCACAAACTGATACCATATCACAGAGTAAGCACAGGGTATCCACCTCAAACACAAGAAACTGATCAAACGATAATCGATCCAGCCTGCTAGCGCACAGTAGCGCCCACGGACGCGCTAGGTACGTACCGTAGTTCTTGACCTGGACGGCCTCCGCGATTCTGCGGATAGAGGAACCCGGGAGGCACTGCAGGAGGGGCACCTGGCCCAGGAATTCGGTCACTGCACACCAATGGCAACCAGGCCCCAGATTAGCCAGAATCGCACTCAAATTCGGCGAGGTCCGCGCTGGCGCTGCTTTACCTTCTTCATGATCCATCGCCTGTGCGGCTGCAGCAACGGCGAGCAGGGGTGTCGGCGGCCGGGGCAGCGAGGTGGCTACGGTTGAGGGCGGAGGACGCGGACAAAAAAAAAGTCTCAGATTTAAAGACGAGGAGAAGAGAGAGCGATGGACCAGAGATTGGTTGGCCGTGGAATTCGTGGTCGTTGCGAAGATGGAGACGAGAGGAGAACAACTCAAACACGGTAGGGGAGCTTATATGATTTACTAGGTGTGTGCCCGTGCGTTGCAACGGGAGTACGCTAGGATGAGCATCGACACATATCTGATCAGATCTTATATTTTCTTGGGGGTCTCAAGAAAGTTTGCTCGGAAGCCAAACATGTTAATACCTGAGCATGTGTTCCCTTGTGCCTCATCAGCACACTGTTCCACGCATGTATGAGTCTTGTTAATTTGCATGCCTTGTTTATAGTCTCTCACCATCTATTCACTATAATATAAAGAATCCATGTGACAAACATTATCAAATAGAAGTTTAATAGATGTAGGACAAGGAAGCTTTCAGGAGTAAGGAAAAATTACTCGAGTTCTTGGGAGCTGATCAACCGTGGGGCAGGAACTGCAGCTTCTTTTAGTGAAACTGCACCACCCTGCAAAGACCGAAGTATGAAGATAAGTTAAGTAATAAGCAACATAGGGTAAACTTGTTTTTTGCCAAGGAACACACCTAATTAAAAATAGTTGAGTCTAGCAAAAACACTATTACAAGATTAAAACAAGAGCTGCCATCCACGTATTTATTTCTCTTAGTGTTTTGATTAGTTCCTTTCACCTAAAATCATCCTAGGACCTATCAGACCCGTTAACATTTATTTTCTAAAAATTAGCACGCTTTTTATCAGGGTACCATAAGGAAATCAGTTTGACAGCGCGACCGCGTGGGCCTGGACCGTGTGTGGCCCAATTTGAAATATCCTTGCACTGACTGAATTGCCTAACTCTGAACTGATCATACTACACCACTCATTGTTCTCGAGTTCCAGCCCCCTTTGATCAGTATTCACGCACCAGTCTGCACTTCTTGCTAGTTTCTTGCACTTCCACTCCCAGTAAATGCAATTACTGTGTTTTGTACAAACAATTAGGTGGCGTATGATGACATATCAACCAAACATTTATATTTGAGAAGTTTTTTTGTTAGCCCCATTCTCCTCTAGGCTTCATCGATCTCATAATTCTCATTGGCCGCAGTTCCAACCGTTGCAAAAATCTTAATGCCCCTATCAATGAAAAGTAGTCCCAAATTTGTACATATCACTATCGAGAGTGCATTCAACCATTCGACATACAGGATGCCGATGTCATCCCAACCACTGCATTGCCAGTGCCTTTGGGCACCTTGCTCCTTTTGAGGATCTTACGCACAGAGGCCATGTCATCCCATCTATTAACAGAGCCATACAAGTTTGACAGCAGGATATATCGGCTGCCATGGCGAGGCTCCAGTTCAATGAGCTTCTTGGCAACCTCCTCACCAAGCTCAACCTTGCCATGCATCTTGCAGGCGCTAGCTAGTGCGCCCCATAAACCAGGGTGTGGCTCCACGGGCATGCTCTTGACGAAATACAAGGCCTCCATGACACGACCAGAGCGACAGGACCTGTCGTTCGCCACCATTCATCGTGAGCCCAGCAATCATCGTGTTCCAGGAGTAGATGTTCCTCATGGGCATGGCAGCAAACACCCTGATGGCACTGTGGATACCCCCACATTTCCCGTACATGTCGACGATAGCGGAGGCGAGGACAACACTCATCGCCCCATGCAGCTCCTGTTCGGCGTACGCGTGCACCCACGTGCCATGTTCCAGTGACCGCAGCTGGGCACACGCCGAGACCACACTCACCAGCGCGGGCTCATTCGGCACGATGCCGCTGCTGCGGACCATGTCACCGAAGAGCCCCTGATCATGCAGCGCCTCCCAGCAGCGTCCCGACAGCACGAGGCCACTGATCATGCAGCTCCAGGTGGCGGCGTTCCTGGTAGGCATTGCGTCGAACAGGTCTCGCGCCTCGGTGAGCATCCCGGCGCGGGCGTACACGCGCAGCATCGCGTTCCAGGATACGACGTTCCTCTCGGGCATGGCGTCGAAGAAGTGCCTCGCCCGGCCCAGGCCGCCGGAACTGGCGTGGCCGGCGACCATGGTGGTCCAGGTGACGACGTCGACGACGTCGGTGGAGACCTCCGCGAAGAGACGGTCGGCGGAGGCGACGTCGGAGGCGGCGAAGTAGGAGGATACGGTGGCGTTGGCGACGTAGACGTCGCGGGCGTCGGGAGACACGTCGTCGTCATCCATGTGCAGATTAAATAAACACGGGGATTGCGCGAGCGCGGAGGGTTGCTCGAGGAGGTTTGCGGGGGCGGTTCGCGGCGGCGGTTCGTGGAGGTCGCGGCGGCTGCAGAGGCCACGGCGAGATTGCGGCGTTCGCGGAGGTTGCAGCTTTAGCAGCTGCGGCGGGATTGCCGCGTGGGGCGTTCGCGGAGGTCGCGGCGGTTGCATAGGCCGTCGTGGGATTGCGGCGTGCGGGCGTTTGTTTGGCGGTTCGCGCGGTGCAGCCTCCGCGGTTTCCGGCGTGCGGGCGCGCGGAGGCGGGCGGAGGCGGGCGCGTGATTTCAGGGGGCGGGGGCAGTCTACAATCAACCCTTAGAGATTTGGTTCTACCTTAATTTATATGGTTTAAAAGATATTGAGAAAATTTTAATTTATAGTAAGTCAAAATCTCTCCTAATCCGTATCAATTTCTCCCAATTCTGCAATTTATATGGATTGAAAATAACCGAACAAGATCGTAGCGGGCAATTTTCTAGTGGAGGGAGATCTTATGCTACTATGTGCTACCTATACCGTTGCGAATTAGATTAAACAGGCAGATTAAAAATAAATTTTTAATTATGGATAAGACCTCTATAAAAAGATAGAAAACCGAGCAACGCTAGTTTTCATTTATATACATATATAGCTAGGTGTGTGGTTGTGAGTTTAGAGTTAATAATCATAATTTTAAATCCCTCATTTATGTATAATTTTAGCATTTAAATGTGCATAACTAGGTGGATCTTCGAAACTAGTACTTTATAATATACGAGGTGATGACAACTAAGACGAGGATCATTATTATTGTGTGGAGGTATAGATGATCAAATGAGCCATGTCTAGCAGGCCAGCCTGAGGCACGACCCATTTAATAGTAATTGGGCCCGCCCGACACGAGTGTCGTGTCGTGTTTGGACCGTAGACTCAGCCCGTAGTGCTGGCCCGGCTCAAAATGATTATATTTTTTATTTTACAAAAAAATCGTATACACATATGTACAATTTATATTCAATATTAAAAACACGTTCTACTGGTTAGATGGCTTCACCGAGTGTCTGCTGCCCTTCTTCCATCAAGGCGTGGGTTCGAACATCACCTTCTGCACCGCTTTTTAATATTTTACGCTGATTTAATCTAATGGCCCGATGGACTAACGGACCGACCCGGCATGGTCAACAGGTCGGTGTGCCATGCCTGAGCCGGAGCTGCGGCCTGCGGGCCCGTGTCGAGCTACTGTTTGGCCATGGGACGTGGAGGTTTGTTGCGCGGAGGGAACGGGCCTGCAACGGATTAATTTGAAGTAGATATGAGAGGTAATATAAAAATATGAGGTGGATCGACCATTGAAATTAGTGCTTTAATATAGTAGAGATATATAGATAGATAGATAGATAGATAAAAAATAAATGTCATCTAATAAATATTTATCTATTATAGTTATATGGTATATTCTTACGTTGTTTGCTTATAGAAAGTGAGAAAAACGAATGAAAAAACCACTCTAATTCCGTGTCTTCTATTCATAGCATTCCCAACAACTGTTAGAAGAGGGGCACTTTAAGCATCCTTTGGGACATAGAAATTCCATAGAAATAGTATATAAATTTTACATAAATTATGTAAGTGCAAGCAACCCAGACTGAGGGTTTTGGTGATTAAATAACAAAACAAACAGAGTTTCTAACAAGTTTGCTTCTAACATGTATATAGTTATTTTAAAGACAGGAGGAGCACAATTTCTATATGTATATAAAGGGTAAAGCACTGAAGATTAAAATTATACATTATATGGCGTGATTCAAGTGCTTATGAACAATGATAGTTTAAATTTTACAATTATTGAGTTGTAGGATTCACCGTTTAATTAAGAGGGATCCACAAAATTTGAGTAAGTTATTGTGATGAGCTCGGTCTAATTCTCTTCGAAATCCTCTAAGAAAACCTTAATTTTTATCGTGAATGCTCTTGGAAAAACTGCTTTAATTCTCCACTCATACTTTCCCAAGTTTTTGTTCAGTTCCCTAAATACCAGCTCAGCCAGTTTGAAAACCAGCTCAGCCGGTTTTTGAACCGTTCCACTTTTTCTGCTCTACCAGTCTGCTCTGTCAACCAAAAGGATGTGCGCAGCTTTTTAAAAACCAGCTCAGTCGGTTTTGACCTCGGTCCACCCACCGGCTCAGTCAGTCACTGAATCGAAAAACCTTCTGGCAGAAACCGGCTCAGCTGGTTTTAGAACCGGCTCAACCGGTTTTTCAGTCAGAAAAGTCCAACAGCCACCACCTTTTGGGGGCTCCTCTATATACCCCTTTACTCTCTCTCTCTCTCTCTCTCTCTTCATTCACTCTTGCCTATCCACGAATTCTTGGTTGACCTACACTCAATCAAGAGCATTCACTTCACCCTCACACCCCAAATCGCATCCCCTTCAATCAATTGAAGGACCCTTGGTGTGAGGTGAAGTTTGTCTACCTCGTTGGTGATTTCATCTTTATTCTCCCTTTCTCTTCATCTCTTGAGCTCATTGCAAACTTGAATCTTGTGCGGATTTGTTACTCTTAGAACCTTGTGTTCCTTGACGGATAGAGGTTGCTTGGGAGTCTCCAAATTTGTGGACGACCCCAAGAAGTTTATATCACCCGCTCGTTGAGCTAAGTTAAGAAGAGATTGCCTTGACCTTGGTGGTCAGCTTGTGGAGGATTAGGGTTAGAAAAGACCCGACTATTTGTGGACTCCTCAACGAGGAGTAGGACACCTTTGTGATGGTTGCCGAACCTCGGGTTAAATCGTGTATTCTTGGTGTGTTCTTGAGAAGTGTTTTAAACCGTTGGTCAGTTCATCTTTGTTTTTTATCTTGTGTGTGAATCTTATGGAACCGGTCCACATCGATTTGACACCCATTCGAGTGGATCTTCTCTAGGGCAAGACATAAGAAAGAATCTCACATTACTTCATGCTATTTGTATAATTATTTATCTAACCTAAGTTGAGCAGGCTCAAACTTGTTCAGTTGGAAATAATACTGGCTGAACCAGTTTGCACCAGTGCAACTTGAAATTTGACATTATCTCAAAGTTTTTTGGTGAGAAATTTCAGGTGTAGCCTATTCACCCCCTCTAGGCTACTTTCAATTGGTATCATAGCTTCGTGCCTCGTTTTACGCTTAACCGCGTGAGGTAACGATCATGTCTATGCAAAGGGACCATGTGGATCCTCTTCTCGAGGAAATCCCTACCACTTCCACTGGTGAGGAAATGGACCCCAAGGTCCTCGACCTCGCCATGAAGATTGCCGAGAAAAATGTTCCTCAAAATGAAAGAGGAAGATGCAAAGAAAAAGGCCGAAGAAGAAGAATCAAGAAGAAAGGCCGAAGAAGACAGAGGAAAGGGAAGAACTGAATACAACGATGACTTGGTAGAACTTTTGGTATCAAGGGTGATGAGCAAGTTAAGTCTCAACACCGAAGGGTCATCTACCAAAAGCAAAGGTAACGAATTCAATAAAGTTCAATTTGATTATTCTAGAAATTTTATTTCCAACTTCTCTTCGGCACCACTTGGAAAGTTACCCACTCTCAGTGAGTTGAAATATGATGAGTGGGCCGATAAGATGAAGTCACATTTAATTGGTGTACATCCTAGTCTTTGGGAGATTATTAACATAGGTATGCATAAGCCCACCCAAGGAGAAGAGATGACAACAGAAATGATGCAAGAAGTGCATCCCAATGCTCGAGCAGTGAGCATAATAAAAGGAAGCTTTTGTTCGGAAGAGTACCAGAAAGTCTAAGGAAGAGAAGATGCTCGTGACATTTGGAACATTCTGAAAATGTCACATGAAGGAGATCCCAAAGCTAAAAGACATAGAATTGAAGCTTTGGAGAGTGAACTTGCAAGATACGATTGGACTAAAGGTGAATCTCTCCAATCACTCTTTGACCGGTTGATGGTGTTGGTCAACAAAATAAGAGTGATGGGAAGTGAAGATTGGAGTGACTCCAAGGTCACTAGGCTATTCATGAGAGCCTATAAAGGAAAGGACAAGAGTCTAGCAAGGATGATAAGAGACCGTGATGATTATGAGGAGATGACTCCTCATCAACTATTTGCCAAGATTCAACAACATGAGTCTAAAGAAGCCCCAATCAAGACAAGAGACTCTCATGCCTTGATTTCAAATGAACAAGATTCTTCCAAGAAGAGCACAGACCACAAGTAAAAGAGAGTGGTTGAAACATCAAGTGATGAAGAAAGTTCAAGTGATGAAGACACGGCTATGTTCATCAAAATTTTTAAGAAATTTGTAAGGAAAAATGATAAGTATCAAAGAAAAGGAAAGAAGAGTGCATGCTATGAATGTGGCCAAACTGGTCATTTCATAGCGGATTGTCCAAATAAAAAGGAACAAGATGCTAAGAAGGATTACAAAAAGGACAAGTTCAAGAAGGGGGCAAGAGCAAGGGATACTTCAAGAAGAAGTATGGCCAAGCTCACATTGGTGAAGAATGGAACTCCGACGAAGAGAGTTCGAGCTTGGAGGAAGAGGTGGCTAACATCGCCATTCAATCCACTTCAACCTCGTAACTCTTCACCAACCTCTCCGACGACTCCTACACTCCCACTTGCCTCATGGCAAAAGGAGATAAGGTAAATTTATTTAATGATGATTTTACAGATGATGATGATGAACAACTTGCTACGAAAAATAAAATGATTAAAGAATTTGGCTTAAATGGATATAATGTAATCACTAAACTAATGGAGAAGCTAGATAAAAGAAAAGCAACCCTTGATGCTGAAGAAGACTTACTCATCCTTGAAAAGGAGAGAAACCTAGAGCTTCAAGGATTGCTATCCAATAAAGATGAGATGATTGAAGTATTGACTAAGGAAATGTCTTTAGTCAAAATAACTATAGAGGATAAAGAGAAAGAAATGGCTATTGCTAAATCCTCTATAGTTAGTCTTGCAAATGAGAAGGAAGCACTTGAATCGAGCTTATTAAGCTTAACAGTTCAAAATCAAGAACTTCAAGTGCAACTTGAAACATGCAAGGACTTCACCACTTCATCTTTAGTGGAAGAGTCTAAAGCTAGCTCCTCTAACTATAATATTTGCAAACATCGTTCAAAATATCATGCTTCTTGTTGTTTGACTAACCATGCAAGGAAGAACAACTCAAAGGTTGAAGTCAAGGAAATATTGAAGAAATGCTCTAGCAATGATGGGTTAAAGAAAGTTGAACCCAAGTACAAATCCTTGAAGCCCAACAATGGGAAAAAGGGACTTGGGTACAACTCATACAAGGTGAACCCTAGCATAGAGCACATGGGGTGGAGATCCCCCAAGTTCATAGAAGGAACTACCCTATATGATTCCTTGGGGAGGATTCACTCCTCAAATGACAGGTTAACTCAAGTGAAGGTAAAATGAGTAACACAAAGGATAACACAAAGAATGTTGTCTCCATAAATGGAGAGAAGTTTAGAGCTCCTATTTCTCACTCTTATCTTTGTGATTATATGTTAACCTGGGATTTTGGAAAATTAGTTGTGAAATATGTGGGTGCCTACACAAAGAGAAAGGTTATGAAAAGGAGTGTGTGGGTACCCAAGGTGATAACTAACACTGCAGGACCCAATTCAATTTGGGTACCTAAAAGCATAGTATAAACTTGTTTTGCAGGTCTACTCCAACAGTGGGTCAAGCTAGGTGCTTGATAGTGGATGTACAAATCACATGACCGGGGAGAAAGACATGTTTCACTCCTTGCAACTAACTCAAGAAGCACAAGAAATTGTGTTTGGAGATAGTGGCAAGAGTGAAGTGATTGGTATTGGGAACATCCTTATGTCTAACCACCAGTCACTCTCAAATGTTTTGTTAGTTGATTCATTAAGCTATAACTTGATGTCCGTTTCATAGCTTTGTAGAATGGGATATGATTGTCTGATTACTATTGTTGATGTGAAGATCCTTAGAAGGGAGGATTCCTCTGTTGCTTTTATGGGTCGCTTGAAGGGCAAACTCTATCTTGTTGATTTCACAACAAGTAAGGTGACGCCTGAGACTTGTTTAGTGGCAAAATCCAACAAGGGTTGGCTTTGGCATCGCTGGCTAGCTCATGTTGGCATGAGGAACTTAGCCAAACTTCAAAAGGATAATCACATCATTAGACTAACAAATGTTATGTTTGAGAAAGATAGGATATGTGGCGCATATCAGGCAGGAAAACAACATGGCGTTCCACATCAATCAAAGAATGTGGTCACAACTAAGAGGCCTTTGGAGCTTCTTCATATGGACCTCTTTGGTCACGTGGCCTACATAAGTATTGGAGGCAGTAAGTATGGATTAGTCATTGTTGATGATTTTTCTCGCTTCATGTAATACCCAAATTTGTATACAAAGGGTATTGTGGATCTCCTCATTTTGTGCCTTAATTTCATCATCAAAAGAGCATACATAAAAGAAAAAAAAGATGATTACATTAAACCAATAATGCTAAAATAAAAGAAAGTGCATTTTATTGGAGTTTTATATGTTGTGCACTAAATAAAAAAAATAAAAAGGATAATAACAATAAGATAATAAGTATTAGAAGTGGAATTAAAACCCTAAATTTGAAGGTGGGATTTTATAAATAAGAAAGAGAGAAAAGGTGATATAAATAAAATGAATAATTATATTTTTAAAATTGGGATTTTAGATTTCACAGTATTATTTGAGAATAAATTCGACACTAATTTGGATTCAAAATTTGAATTGGATTTCAAAATGGAGAAAAAGAAGTGGAAAAGAAAAGAATAAAACAAAACTAACCTAACTGGGCCACGACTTGGTTTTCGGCCCATCTCCCCTTTCCTTCTATTCCCCACGGCCCACTCTCCTTTTCCCGTCGTCGCGCCCACACTGCTTTCCCCCCCGTCTCACTGGCGCGCGGGACCCACTGTCAGGCCCGTCTTCAACCACCCTGCCGAACGCGACGGGCGGACCACGCGGACTCGGTCGTGCGGCGCGCTCGGACTCCGTACGCCGCGATGTCCGCCACCGGAATCGGGCGGATCTTCTGCTGATCCAAGGTGCGGGCTCGACTCCCTTTCGCCCAGGATATAAAGCCATGCCGAGCTCCGCGTTTCGCCAGGGCAGAGAGAAGAGAGAAATCGCGAGGGAGAGGGAGGAGAGAAATCGAGCTCTAATCATCGAATTGAGCTGGGCGGGACTCGTTGGACTTCACCGCGGCACCCGGGGCGCATTGCCGAAGACATTCCCGGGCGGCTGAGCGACTTGGGAGGAGGAATTTCTTGTTGGGATTGTCTCTCCGCCGTGCGGTCGACGCGTGGCGTGGGCAGCTCCACCAACGTCCCAACCTTGGGTAAGTAATCCTCTGGTTGACTCCCTTTACCCCCTGGAATCTATAGGACCCCGCGGTAGGGTGTGTGCATCGCGTGTCTGCCGGCAATTGCTCACCGAACTTCCATCCCCGCCGCTTCGCGTGGCCTGCCTCGTCCATTGCCTCCCGCCTGCTCGCAGTGCCCTCATCGTGTTCGCCATAGGCTCTACATGATTCATGCAATGGGAATTTGGGTTCGGCGTCATCCTTCTCGGGTTTGCCTCACGGCGGTGAGTGCGCCGCCGCGGGACCCCGGTGGCGCCGCCCTGGTTGGCCGTTGTGTGGATTTAGGGAGAGATGATGGATCGGCCGCCGTCGATCTGTTGATGGAGGGCGGAGATTAGAAGATAGCATACCTATTGGCGCGGTTAAATCGTGACCGTTGATCGGAATCGAGGGCTGTGGGTTAGTGGCTGACGTGGACGATTTTGAACCTTGGATCCTAGATCCTGTGGTCATAAGCGCGTACCGGTTCGTTTAAGGTGAAGATCTAATCTGAGCCCTCCGTTTCTGATCGGGCGGCTCAGTTTCGCCCGTACTCCTTCGCGATGTAATATTTTCTAAAGAGACCCTGTAAAATCATATAAATAACCCGCAGTCCCCGGCTGGATCGGCTTTGTGTCTTGGACACATTTGCGCTATAAACCCTAGGTTTCCCTGTATTTGAGGCCCATTCCAGAGATAGTTTAAATCGAATAAATGAATTAGAAAATGAGTTTTTAATATAAAAACAATTCATAGAATTTGTATAAATCATAGAAAATGCATATGAACTCCAAATTGGACCATTCAAGTTCCTATAATTATGTAATATTATTCTCTATCAAATAGTGCCACTGTTTTTACATAAAAGTCACATTAAAATTTTTATCTTAATTAATCCTGTACTAAACCCATAGGATCTTTGGAAATTCATAACTTAAAATCTATAACTCCAAAATTAATAATTCTTGTTCCTGTGATCATAGTTCAACATGTAGATTATTAATATGTGTTTTGCATATATGTTTGGTGTAATGTTAATTTTGTCTATACACTGTTTGAATGTATTGCTACGTTTAGCAGTGAGGACACGAGTCACCCGAAGATCATCCTGGTACCTGGAATCTCAAGTCCCAGGCAAGTTGTGCCCTTGATCACTTCTTTTCACCTACTCATGTTCTAATTAATCATAATGATCTGCATAGGTTAATTTTGATGGGACCCAATAGGTTACCCTAGTTTGTCTATCTTTATACCTTGTTTACCACTGAACTTTCTGGGTAGTACTTGCTAGTGCTATATGTGGTTTTGGGTATGAAGATTACACTATTCATGATTATACTTTTGTTATCAGTTGTTATTTATTGTTCATGATAAGATCATTATGTTAATTGGAACATGGAGAACCACCCGGGAAAACAGTGCTACCACAAGGGTTTAATGGGACGCCCTTGGCCGATTAATTAGGAAAGCTAGTGGAAGACTACCTTACCCGAAAGGGGCAAGGGCAGTAGGGGAGTGGTCAGTGTAGGGAGGCCCTCGGGAGGATTTTGCTGCGTTGGCAGTCCTGCAAGGGATTCCTGCTAGGGAGGCCCTCGGGAGGATTTTGCTGCGATGGCGGTCCTGCAAGGGATTCCTGCATTGGAACTTCCTATAAACTGTAGCGGGTTTTCTGAAGCTAGTGGAACTTTGTAAAGGCCTCGTAGTGTTACCCTGCCTCGCCTCCTCGGTAGAGGTGTATGGGATTGGCCGTCTCTTGGCAGATGGGTAACACGACTTGTGGGTAAAGATGCGCAACCTCTGCAGAGTGTAAAACTGGTATACTAGCCGTGCTCACGGTCATGAGCAGCTCGGACACTCACATGATTAATTTATGGAACTAAATTCAATTTGTCATATGCATTGCATCGCAGGTGAGGTTGTTACTTTTGTTCTACTATTTAATTGGGTTGGTATTTACTTATACTTAGTAACTGCTAATAAAATTTTGACCAACTTTAAAAACAATGCTCAGCTCTAACCATCTCCTTTGGTAAGCCTTACACTTCACATGAGCTCCCACCTTTGGCGAGTTCATGCACACTATTCCCCACAACTTGTTGAGCTATGAACGTATGTGAGCTCACTCTTGCTATCTCACACCCCCCACAGGTCAAGAACAGGTACCATAGGGCGCTTGGAGGATGCTGCGATGTGTTCGTGAGAGATCTAGGCCGTCGTCTCCCAGTCAACTTTGGGTTGCTGGACCGTTGTTTCCTTATAATGTAATTATTTATTTATTTTGTATAGAACTCCTGTTATATAGTAAAGATGTGACATTCGATCCTGTGCCATGATTCATCATATGTGTGAGACTTGGTCCCAGCACACCTGGTGATTATGTTCGCGCCCGGGTCTTGGTGCCCCGAAACCCGGGTGTGACAGAAGTGGTATCAGAGGAATGTTGACTGTAGGACGAAACCTAGATAGAACTGGACAACCAATACTTACTTACCTTGGCTACTCTGATCCTTTCTAAACTTTTCTTAATCTTTTCTCATCTAATTCCGCTTTACTCTGATTATTCTTACCTTTTTCCTTCTAAAGACAAATGTGGATTTCACACTTTGAAATCCTGTGCCTAAAGTGACCTTTAGGAATAGGAGACCTACTCTCAGGAACAAAAACAAAACTATTTTTATGGTTATCTATGCACTTGAATGTTTGTTCTTATGATATTTGTCTGATTTGGATTTTTGATTGAGTGTGATGGGTTGTGGAGTGATGCCCACAATTACATCTGCATATACGTATAGGCATAAATAGAATTCATAAGAAAACTAAGCAACTTAGATTATCCTCCATTAAAATGTATCTATCTCATCTTGACATATTCTATCTTACCTTCGGACATTCACCTCGTACAACTAAATACCCTAGCCTTGACATAGAATATCTGGCCCAGCCCTGCCAAAGAAGTTTCAGTACATAACCAACTATTAGCTTATTCATTCTGTCTACCAAATGATTCCCTTGCAAAACTATCTTACCATATGCTTCTAACTTAGATGGTCAATACCAGGCGGGGTGGTGGAATTGATTTACCTGCTAATCGACACACTCGGTGGATATATCGACAACCCCAACCACAGCCAGCAGAGATGAATCCTCCTAATCCTCCACCAGGCGGAGTCGATCCACTAATTGCAGCTCAAATGAGGATAATGCAGTAAATGGCTGACACTATGGCAGATATGCGCACCCAAATGCAGCAAGAACGCCAAGAAATGCACCAGGAAAGAGAGGATGCACGTCGGGAAATGCGCCAAGAGCGGGAAGAGATACGCCAGGAGAGAAGGGTACAACAACAGCAGCTGCAACAACAACTTCAACAACAGCAGCAACAACAACAAGTGCCATTGCCTCCACCTCCACCACCAGTTCCACCCCGGGACAAGCACCGGGAATTCATGAGCCACAAACCACCAACCTTCTCCAACTCCGCAGATCCGCTGCAAGCAGATGACTGGTTAAAGTCCATAGAGAAGATGCTCAACATAGCTCAGTGCTCGGACCGAGAGAAAGTACTCTACGCATCAGGTCGTCTTGCTGGTCCCGCTGCGGATTGGTGGGATGCGTACTGCGCTGCTCATGCTGCTATTGATACAATTACCTGGGCAGAATTCTCCACACAATTCAGGAATTACCATATTCCCGCTGGACTCATGAAGATTAAGAGAAAGGAGTTTCTCTCCCTCAAGCAAGGAAGTATGTCCGTGAGTGAATATAGAGACAAATTCATTCAGCTATCTCGATATGCCCCTAGAGATGTAGAGGATGATGAGCAAAAGCAGGAGCTTTTTTCTGGACGGTTTGATTGGACCCTTGCAATATCAACTGGTATCGCACACATTCCCATCCTTCCAAAGGCTACTTGACAAAGCTATTGCTGTAGAAAATAAGAGGAGTATATTTGGGGAGAAAAGAAAGGCTGTCAACCAAGGGCAGGCTGGAAGTAGTTCCCGTCCTCGCTATACTACCACTCCCAATACACCAGCTAGTGGCAATTCCGGACAACAAACTCAACAGACACCAACTGCTCCTCCAAAAGCAAGCACTCCAGTAGGATCCGTTGCTCCTAACACAACCGCCAACAGGGCATGCTTCAAGTGTGGACAACCGGGACACTACGCCAACTACTGTCCCAACAGAGCTGCCTACACTACACCAGCTCCAATGAAGCAAGGTCAAGCCTCGGCAGGAAAGAGTCAGCCCCTATCTATCAACCGGGGATATGCCCATCATGCAGAAGTAGAAGCTGAACCCGGTTTACTTGAAATTCAAGAAGAAGAGCCAGTTGAAGATGAAGTAGTCGGGGAAGAAGTCAACGAACAACAAGAATAGAGATAAACATAAATATAGACACACATATATATATTCCATTATTTGTAAGACCTAAATATTAGTTTAGCTATTAGTTAGTATTTTACTATTTTAGTGATAATAATAAAGTCTATTGACCCTATGTTTTGTTAAAGAATTATGCATCATGCCAAGATTTCTTTGTTTGTGCATAAGTTCCGAGAACAATATGAGTATACATCCCTTTTCTTACAAATCTCGAGGACGAGATTTCTGTTAAGGGGGGTAGGATTTGTAATACCCAAATTTGTATACAAAGGGTATTGTGGATCTCCTCATTTTGTGCCTTAATTTCATCATCAAAAGAGCATACATAAAAGAAAAAAAAGATGATTAAATTAAACCAATAATGCTAAAATAAAAGAAAGTGCATTTTATTGGAGTTTTATATGTTGTGCACTAAATAAAAAAAATAAAAAGGATAATAACAATAAGATAATAAGTATTAGAAGTGGAATTAAAACCCTAAATTTGAAGGTGGGATTTTATAAATAAGAAAGAGAGAAAAGGTGATATAAATAAAATGAATAATTATATTTTTAAAATTGGGATTTTAGATTTCACAGTATTATTTGAGAATAAATTCGACACTAATTTGGATTCAAAATTTGAATTGGATTTCAAAATGGAGAAAAAGAAGTGGAAAAGAAAAGAATAAAACAAAACTAACCTAACTGGGCCACGACTTGGTTTTCGGCCCATCTCCCCTTTCCTTCTATTCCCCACGGCCCACTCTCCTTTTCCCGTCGTCGCGCCCACACTGCTTTCCCCCCCGTCTCACTGGCGCGCGGGACCCACTGTCAGGCCCGTCTTCAACCACCCTGCCGAACGCGACGGGCGGACCACGCGGACTCGGTCGTGCGGCGCGCTCGGACTCCGTACGCCGCGATGTCCGCCACCGGAATCGGGCGGATCTTCTGCTGATCCAAGGTGCGGGCTCGACTCCCTTTCGCCCAAGATATAAAGCCATGCCGAGCTCCGCGTTTCGCCAGGGCAGAGAGAAGAGAGAAATCGCGAGGGAGAGGGAGGAGAGAAATCGAGCTCTAATCATCGAATTGAGCTGGGCGGGACTCGTTGGACTTCACCGCGGCACCCGGGGCGCATTGTCGAAGACATTCCCGGGCGGCTGAGCGACTTGGGAGGAGGAATTTCTTGTTGGGATTGTCTCTCCGCCGTGCGGTCGACGCGTGGCGTGGGTAGCTCCACCAACGTCCCAACCTTGGGTAAGTAATCCTCTGGTTGACTCCCTTTACCCCCTGGAATCTATAGGACCTCGCGGTAGGGTGTGTGCATCGCATGTCTGCCGGCAATTGCTCACCGAACTTCCATCCCCGCCGCTTCGCGTGGCCTGCCTCGTCCATTGCCTCCCGCCTGCTCGCAGTGCCCTCATCGTGTTCGCCATAGGCTCTACATGATTCACGCAATGGGAATTTGGGTTCGGCGTCGTCCTTCTCGGGTTTGCCTCACGGCGGTGAGTGCGCCGCCGCGGGACCCCGGTGGCGCCGCCCTGGTTGGCCGTTGTGTGGATTTAGGGAGAGATGATGGATCGGCCGCCGTCGATCTGTTGATGGAGGGCGGAGATTAGAAGATAGCATACCTATTGGCGCGGTTAAATCGTGACCGTTGATCGGAATCGAGGGCTGTGGGTTAGTGGCTGACGTGGACGATTTTGAACCTTGGATCCTAGATCCTGTGGTCATAAGCGCGTACCGGTTCGTTTAAGGTGAAGATCTAATCTGAGCCCTCCGTTTCTGATCGGGCGGCTCAGTTTCGCCCGTACTCCTTCGCGATGTAATATTTTCTAAAGAGACCCTGTAAAATCATATAAATAACCCGCAGTCCCCGGCTGGATCGGCTTTGTGTCTTGGACACATTTGCGCTATAAACCCTAGGTTTCCCTGTATTTGAGGCCCATTCCAGAGATAGTTTAAATCGAATAAATGAATTAGAAAATGAGTTTTTAATATAAAAACAATTCATAGAATTTGTATAAATCATAGAAAATGCATATGAACTCCAAATTGGACCATTCAAGTTCCTATAATTATGTAATATTATTCTCTATCAAATAGTGCCACTGTTTTTACATAAAAGTCACATTAAAATTTTTATCTTAATTAATCCTGTACTAAACCCATAGGATCTTTGGAAATTCATAACTTAAAATCTATAACTCCAAAATTAATAATTCTTGTTCCTGTGATCATAGTTCAACATGTAGATTATTAATATGTGTTTTGCATATATGTTTGGTGTAATGTTAATTTTGTCTATACACTGTTTGAATGTATTGCTACGTTTAGCAGTGAGGACACGAGTCACCCGAAGATCATCCTGGTACCTGGAATCTCAAGTCCCAGGCAAGTTGTGCCCTTGATCACTTCTTTTCACCTACTCATGTTCTAATTAATCATAATGATCTGCATAGGTTAATTTTGATGGGACCCAATAGGTTACCCTAGTTTGTCTATCTTTATACCTTGTTTACCACTGAACTTTCTGGGTAGTACTTGCTAGTGCTATATGTGGTTTTGGGTATGAAGATTACACTATTCATGATTATACTTTTGTTATCAGTTGTTATTTATTGTTCATGATAAGATCATTATGTTAATTGGAACATGGAGAACCACCCGGGAAAACAGTGCTACCACAAGGGTTTAATGGGACGCCCTTGGCCGATTAATTAGGAAAGCTAGTGGAAGACTACCTTACCCGAAAGGGGCAAGGGCAGTAGGGGAGTGGTCAGTGTAGGGAGGCCCTCGGGAGGATTTTGCTGCGTTGGCAGTCCTGCAAGGGATTCCTGCTAGGGAGGCCCTCGGGAGGATTTTGCTGCGATGGCGGTCCTGCAAGGGATTCCTGCATTGGAACTTCCTATAAACTGTAGCGGGTTTTCTGAAGCTAGTGGAACTTTGTAAAGGCCTCGTAGTGTTACCCTGCCTCGCCTCCTCGGTAGAGGTGTATGGGATTGGCCGTCTCTTGGCAGATGGGTAACACGACTTGTGGGTAAAGATGCGCAACCTCTGCAGAGTGTAAAACTGGTATACTAGCCGTGCTCACGGTCATGAGCAGCTCGGACACTCACATGATTAATTTATGGAACTAAATTCAATTTGTCATATGCATTGCATCGCAGGTGAGGTTGTTACTTTTGTTCTACTATTTAATTGGGTTGGTATTTACTTATACTTAGTAACTGCTAATAAAATTTTGACCAACTTTAAAAACAATGCTCAGCTCTAACCATCTCCTTTGGTAAGCCTTACACTTCACATGAGCTCCCACCTTTGGCGAGTTCATGCACACTATTCCCCACAACTTGTTGAGCTATGAACGTATGTGAGCTCACTCTTGCTGTCTCACACCCCCCACAGGTCAAGAACAGGTACCATAGGGCGCTTGGAAGATGCTGCGATGTGTTCGTGAGAGATCTAGGCCGTCGTCTCCCAGTCAACTTTGGGTTGCTGGACCGTTGTTTCCTTATAATGTAATTATTTATTTATTTTGTATAGAACTCCTGTTATATAGTAAAGATGTGACATTCGATCCTGTGCCATGATTCATCATATGTGTGAGACTTGGTCCCAGCACACCTGGTGATTATGTTCGCGCCCGGGTCTTGGTGCCCCGAAACCCGGGTGTGACACTTCACCTGGGTTTTCTTTTTAAGTGATAAAGGTGAAACCCAAGAAACATTGAAGAAGTTTATGGAAGAGCTCAAATGAGTTTGAGTTAAAAATCAAGAAAGTGAGAAGCGATAATGGAACGGAATTCAAGAATATAGGTGTTGAAGAGTTCTTAGGCGAAGAAGGGATCAAACATGAGTTCTCGGTCCCCTACACCCCGCAACAAAATGGTGTGGTGGAGAGGAAGAATAGAACACTTATGGAAGCCGTCAGAACCATGTTGGATGAATACCAGACACCTGACAACTTCTGGGTAGAGGCGGTTGTCGGGGACCATAATTAGGGGTACCCTCAAGACGCCTAATTCTCAGCTGGTAACCCCCATCAGCATAAAGCTGCAGAGGCCTGATGGGTGCGATTAAGTCAGGGATCAGTCCATACGAGCGACTCGATCACGCCTCGCCCGAGCCTAACCTCGGGCAAGGGCAGCCGACCCCGAGGGGTTTCCGTCTCGCCCGAGGCCCCCTTTTAACGGCAGACACATCTCCGGCTCGCCCGAGGCCTTGCCTTCGCTACGAAGCAACCCTGACTAAATCGCCGCGCCGACCGATCGAGTCGCAGGAGCATTTAACGCAAAGTGCCACTTGACAGAGTGAGACTGACAGGCAGTCAGGCCTTGCCAAAGGCGCCATAGGAAGCTCCGCCCGACCCAGGGCTCGGACTCGGGCTAAGGCCCCGGATGACGGCGAACTCCGCTCCGCCTGACCCAGGGCTCGGACTCGGGCTAAGGCCCCGGAAGACGGCGAACTCGGCTCCGCCTGACCCAGGGCTCGGACTTGGGCTAAGGCCCTGGAAGACGGCGAACTCTGCTCCGCCCGACCTAGGGCTCGGACTCGGGCTAGGCCCCAGAAGACGACGAACTCCGCTTCGCCCGACCCCAGGGGTCGGACTCCACCCTGGCCTCCGCCGAACGACCTCCGCCTCGCCCGACCCAGGAGCTCGGGCTCGGCCTCGGCCATGAAAGACAGACTCGACCTCGGCTTCGGAGGAGCCTCCACGTCGCCCGACCTAGGGCACAAGCCCGCCACGTCAACAGGAAGCGCCATCATCACCCTACCCCGAGCCGACTCGGGCCGCAGAGAACAAGACCGGTGTCCCATCTGGCTAGCTCCGCCAGATAGGCAATGATGGCGCCCCGCTGGCCCCGTGACGACGGCGGCTCTCAGCTCCCTTACGGAAGCAGGGGGACGTCAGCAAGGACCCAACCGCTCCGACAGCTGTCCCTCCACCAGGCTCCATTGCTCCTCCGACAGCCACGACACCACACCAGCTGAGTGCCAAGATCTCTCCGGCTGCCACATCGGCATGTACTTAGGGCGCTAGCTCTCCCCCGCTAGACACGTAGCACTCTGCTACACCCCCATTGTACACCTGGATCCTCTCCTTACGCCTATAAAAGGAAGGACCAGGGCCTTCTTAGAGAAGGTTGGCCGCGCGGGGACGAGGACGGGGCAGGCGCTCTCTTGGGGCCGCTCGCTTCCCTCACCCGCGTGGACGCTTGTAACCCCCTACTGCAAGCGCACCCGACTTGGGCGCGGGACGAACACGAAGGCCGCGGGATTTCCACCTCTCTCACGCCCGTCTCCGGCCACCTCGCTTCCCCCCTTCGCGCTCGCCCACGTGCTCGACCCATCTGGGCTGGGGCACGCGGCACACTCACTCGTCGGCTTAGGGACCCCCCGGTCTCGAAACGCCGACAGTTGGCGCGCCAGGTAGGGGCCTGCTGCGTGTTGACGAGCAGTTTCCCGTCAAGCTCCAGATGGGCAGTCTCCAACGACCTGTCCAACCCGGGACGGTGCTCCGTTTCGGGAGTCTCGAGTTCATGTCTCTCGACGGCAGCTATGACATGATACTCCTTCCACCGCCGCGCGACGACGACAATGGCGGCCGACAGCCCGCCCTCCGGTGGCGGAATCGACGACGTCTTCCCCGCGTGGTGGAAGAACAACATTCGAGCTCGCCCCGTCCTCTCCCCCGCCATCGGAGGAGGAGGCGGGGCAACCAAGGCCGAGCGGGAGGCCGCGCTCCATCGGCTGTCGAGCGAATCGACGTCCCCAGCGCCCCAACGGAGGGCGCATCGGGCGTCGACCTCACGTTCGAGACGAAGGCGAGCGCCGTCCCCCCGCGACACGCCAATCCCGAGAAAGTTGACGACGCCAGCACGCTCGCGGAGGGCCTGCAGGACGTCGCCCTCGTACCCAAGACGACGGCGCAATCAGTCCCCAACGTGACTATGTCGCTCCTCGTCGACCAAAAGGTACCGACTGATTCCCATCCTACGTCATTTCGACTCGGCCTCAACCCGCCTAGCGAACTCGCTTTGGCGGGCGCTCACGTTGAGGCGAGTGCAACCCCTCTGGGGTTTCGTATGCGGTCACCTTGGGACCGATTGACGGACGTCTCGACCTACGGGCCCTCTGGGTCCGAGGAAGATGACGATCCCAGCGTCTGTTGGGATTTCTCTGGATTTGGCAACCCCAATGCCATGCGGGACTTTATGACCGCATGTGACTACTGCCTCTCCGACTGTTCCGACGGCAGCCGCAGCCTTGACGACAAGGACTGTGGCCCAAGCCGCGAATGTTTCCACGTCGAGCTAGGGGATCCCTCCGAAGGCAACCATCTCGGCATGCCGGAGGACGGTGATCTCCCTAGGCCGGTGCCTCGCGCCGACATCCCGCGGGAGCTAGCTGTGGTCCCCGTTCCGGCGAGGGGTCATGACCCACAGCTCGAGCAAGTCCGCGGGGCGCAGGCCAGGCTCGACGAGGGAGCAGGAGCGCTCGAGTCGATCCGCCGAGACGTCGGGCAGGTATGGGCGGGCCAACCCCCGGCCGGAGAAATACGTCACCTGCCCTAGGGTTTCCAGCACCGCGTCGCCAACGATGTCAGGGACAGGCCGCCACCCGCATCCAGCGGGGTCGGTCAGAACCTGGCAGCCGCAGCGATGCTCCTCCGCGCGATGCCAGAACCATCAACCACCGAGGGTCGGCGAATCCAGGGAGAGCTCAAGAATCTCCTGGAAGGCGCTGCGGCCCGGCGGGCCGAGAGCTCTGCCTCCCGAAGGCAGGGGTACCCCTCGGAACCTCATGCCGCGACTTCCCGATTCATGCGGGAAGCCTCGGTCTACACCGGGCGCACGCGCAACACCGCGCCTGCGGCCCCGGGCCACCTCGGCAACGAGCACCATCGTCGCGACCGTCGGGTCCGCCTCGATGAAAGGGTGCGCCGAGGCTACCACCCCAGGCGTGGGGGACGCTACGACAGCGGGGAGGATCGGAGTCCCTCGCCCGAACCACCCGGTCTGCAGGCCTTCAGCCGGGCCATCCGGCGGGCGCCGTTTCCGGCCCGGTTCCGACCCCCGACTACCATCACAAAGTACTCGGGGGAAACGAGGCCGGAATTGTGGCTCGCAGACTACCGCCTGGCCTGCCAACTGGGTGGAACGGACGACGACAACCTCATCATCCGCAACCTCCCCCTGTTCCTCTCCGACACTGCTCGCGCCTGGTTGGAGCACCTGCCTCCGGGGCAGATCTCCAACTAGGATGATTTGGTCCAAGCCTTTGCCGGCAATTTCCAGGGCACGTACGTGCGCCCCGGGAATTCCTGGGACCTCCGAAGCTGCCGGCAACAGCCGGGAGAGTCTCTTCGGGACTACATCCGGCGATTCTCGAAGCAGCGCACCGAGCTGCCCAACATCACCGACTCAGATGTCATCGGCGCGTTCCTTGCCGGCACCACCTGCCGCGACCTGGTGAGCAAGTTGGGTCGCAAGACCCCCACCAGGGCGAGCGAGCTGATGGACATCGCCACCAAGTTCGCCTCTGGCCAGGAGGCGGTCGAGGCCATTTTCCGAAAGGACAAGCAGCCCCAGGGCCGCCCCTCGGAAGAGGCTCCCGAGGCGTCTACTCCGCGCGGCGCCAAGAAGAAAGGCAAGAAGAAGTCGCAAGCGAAACGCGACGCCGCCAACGCGGACCTTGTCGCCGCTGCCGAGTACAAGAACCCTCGGAAGCCCCCCAGAGGTGCTAACCTCTTCGACAAGATGCTCAAGGAGCCGTGCCCCTACCATCAGGGGCCCGTCAAGCACACCCTCAGGAGTGCGTCATGCTTCGGCGCCACTTCCACAAGGCCGGGCCACCCGCAGAGGGTGGCAGGGCCCGCGACGACGACAAAAAGGAAGATCACCAAGCAGGAGAGTTCCCCGAGGTCCGCGACTGCTTCATGATCTACGGAGGGCATGCGGTGAATGCCTCGGCTCGGCATCGCAAGCGGGAGCGTCGGGAGGTCTGCTCGGTGAAGGTGGCGGCGCCAGTCTACCTAGACTGGTCCGACAAGCCCATCACCTTCGACCAAGCTGACCACCCTGCCCACGTGCCGAGCCCGGGGAAGTACCCGCTCATCGTCGACCCCATCATCGGCGATGTCAGGCTCACCAAGGTCCTGATGGATGGGGGCAGCTGCCTCAACATCATCTACACCGAGACCCTCAGGCTCCTGCGCGTCGATCTGTCCTCCGTCCGAGCAGGCGCTGCGCCCTTCCACGGGATCATTCCTGGGAAGCGCGTCCAGCCCCTCGGACGGCTCGACCTTCCTGTCTGCTTCGGAACGCCCTCCAATTTCCGAAGGGAGATTTTGACGTTCGAGGTGGTCGGGTTCCGAGGAACCTACCACGCGGTATTGGGGAGGCCATGCTACGCGAAGTTCATGGCCGTCCCCAACTACACCTACCTGAAGCTCAAGATGCCGGGCCCCAACGGGGTCATCACCGTCGGCCCCATGTACAAACACGCGTTCGAATGCGACGTGGAGTGCGTGGAGTACGCCGAGGCCCTCGCCGAGTCCGAGGCCCTCATCGCCGACCTGGAAAACCTCTCCAGAGAGGTGCCAGACGTGAAGCGACACGCCGGCAATTTCGAGCCAGCGGAGACGGTTAAGGCCGTCCCTCTCGACCCCAGTGGCGACACCTCCAAGCAGATCCGGATCGGTTCCGGGCTCGACCCCAAATAGGAAGCAGTGCTCGTCGACTTTCTCCGCGCAAACGCCGACGTCTTTGCGTGGAGTCCCTCGGACATGCCCGGCATACCGAGGGATGTCGCCGAGCACTCGCTGGATATTCGGGCCGGAGCCCGACCGGTCAGGCAGCCTCTGCGCCGATTCGACGAGGAGAAGCGCAGAGTGATAGGCGAGGAGATCCACAAGCTAATGGCAGCAGGGTTCATCAAAGAGGTATTCCATCCCGAATGGCTTGCCAACCCTGTGCTTGTGAGAAAGAAAGGGGGGAAATGGCGGATGTGTGTAGACTACACTGGTCTCAACAAAGCATGTCTGAAGGTTCCCTACCCTCTACCTCGCATCGATCAAATCGTGGATTCCACTGCTGGGTGCGAAACCCTGTCTTTCCTCGATGCCTACTCAGGGTATCATCAAATCAAGATGAAAGAGTCCGACCAGCTCGCGACTTCTTTCATCACGCCCTTCGGCATGTACTGCTATGTCACCATGCCGTTCGGTTTGAGGAACGCGGGTGCGACGTACCAGCGGTGCATGAACCATGTGTTCGGCGAACACATCGGTCGCACGGTCGAGGCCTACGTCGATGACATCGTAGTCAAGACAAGGAAAGCCTCCGACCTCCTCTCCGACCTTGAAGTGACATTCCGGTGTCTCAAGGCAAAGGACGTCAAGCTCAATCCCGAGAAGTGTGTCTTCGGGGTGCCCCGAGGCATGCTCCTGGGGTTCATCGTCTCCGAGCGGGGCATCGAAGCCAACCCGGAGAAGATCGCAGCCATCACCAGCATGGGGCCCATCAAGGACTTAAAAGGTGTACAGAGGGTCATGGGATGTCTCGCGGCCTTGAGCCGTTTCATCTCACGCCTCGGCGAAAGAGGCCTACCTCTGTACCGCCTCTTAAGGAAGGCCGAGTGCTTCACTTGGACCCCTGAGGCCGAGGAAGCTCTCGGGAACCTGAAGGCGCTCCTCACCAAGGCGCCTATCTTGGTACCCCCAGCTGATGGAGAAGCCCTCTTGGTCTACGTCGCCGCGACCACTCAGGTGGTTAGCGCCGCGATTGTGGTCGAAAGGCAAGAAGAGGGGCATGCATTGCCCGTTCAGAGGCCAGTTTACTTCGTCAGCGAGGTGCTGTCCGAAACCAAGATCCGCTACCCACAAGTTCAGAAGCTACTGTATGCAGTGATCCTGACGAGGCAAAAGTTGCGGCATTACTTCGAGTCTCATCCGGTAACTTTGGTGTCATCCTTCCCCCTGGGGGAGATCATCCAGTGCCGAGAGGCCTCGGGCAGGATCGCAAAGTGGGCGGTGGAAATCATGGGCGAGACAATCTCGTTCGCCCCTCGGAAGGCCATCAAGTCCCAGGTATTGGCGGACTTCGTAGCCGAATGGGTCGACACCCAGCTGCCGACGGCTCCGATCCAACCGGAGCTCTGGACCATGTTTTTCGACGGGTCGCTGATGAAGACGGGAGCCGGCGCGGGCCTGCTCTTCGTCTCGCCCCTCGGGAAACACCTACGCTATGTGCTGCGCCTCCATTTCCCGGTGTCCAACAATGTGGCTGAGTACGAAGCTCTGATCAACGGATTGCGAATCGCCATCGAGCTAGGGGTCCGACGCCTCGACGCTCGCGGCGACTCGCAGCTCATCATCGACCAAGTCATGAAGAACTCCCACTGCCGCGACCCGAAGATGGAGGCCTACTGCGATGAGGTTCGGTGCCTGGAAGACAAGTTCTACGGGCTCGAGCTTAACCACATCGCCCGGCGCTACAACGAGACTGCGGACGAGCTGGCAAAAATAGCCTCGGGGCGAACGACGGTTCCCCCGGACGTCTTCTCCCGGGATCTGCACCAACCCTCCGTCAAGATCAACGACACGCCCGAGTCCGAGGTACCCTCGGCCCAGCCCGAGGCGTCCTCGGTTCAGCCCGAGGTACCCTCGGCCCCCGAGGGCGAGGCGCTGCGCATCGAGGAGGAGCGGAGCGGGGTCACACCTGATCGAGATTGGCAGACCCCGTACCTGCAATATCTCCACCAAGGAGAGCTACCCCTCGACCAAGCCGAGGCTCGGCGAGTAGCGCGACGCGCCAAGTCGTTCGTCTTGCTGGGCGATGAGAAGGAGCTCTACCACCGCAGCCCCTCGGGCATCCTCCAGCGATGCATCTCCATCGCCGAAGGTCAGGAACTCCTGCGAGAGATACACTCGGGGGCTTGCGGCCATCATGCAGCGCCTCGAGCCCTCGTCGGGAACGCTTTCCGGCAAGGCTTCTACTGGCCGACGGCGGTGGCTGACGCCACTAGAATTGTCCGCACCTGCGAAGGGTGTCAATTCTATGCGAAGCAGACCCACCTGCCCACTCAGGCTCTGCAGACGATACCCATCACCTGGCCCTTCGCTGTGTGGGGTCTGGACCTCGTCGGCCCTCTGCAGAAGGCGCCCGGGGGCTACACGCACCTGCTGGTCGCCGTCGACAAATTCTCCAAGTGGATCGAGGTCCGACCCCTGAACAGCATCAGGTCCGAGCAGGCGGTGGCGTTCTTCACCAACATCATCCATCGCTTCGGGGTCCCAAACTCCATCATCACCGACAACGGCACCCAGTTCACCGGCAGAAAATTCTTGGATTTTTGCGACGATCACCATATCCGGGTGGACTGGGCTGCCGTAGCTCATCCCATATCGAATGGGCAAGTAGAGCGTGCCAACGGCATGATTCTACAAGGGCTCAAGCCTCGGATTTACAACGACCTCAACAAGTTCGGCAAGCGATGGATGAAGGAACTCCCCTCGGTGGTCTAGAGCCTGAGGACAACGCCGAGCCGAGCCACGGGTTTCACGCCGTTCTTCCTGGTCTACGGGGCCGAGGCCGTCTTGCCCACTGACCTGGAATACGGCTCCCCGAGGACGAGGGCCTACGACGATCAAAGCAACCAAGCTAGCCAAGAAGACTCGCTGGACCAGCTGGAAGAGGCTCAGGACAGGGCCTTACTACACTCGGCGCGGTATCAGCAGTCCCTGCGACGCTACCACGCCCGAGGGGTCCGACCCCGAGACCTCCAGGTGGGTGACCTGGTGCTTCGGCTGCGGCAAGACGCCCGAGGGAGGCACAAGCTCACGCCCCCCTGGGAGGGGCCATTCGTCATCGCCAAAGTTCTGAAGCCCGGAACGTACAAGCTGGCCGACAGTCAAGGCGAGGTCTACGGCAACGCTTGGAACATCCAACAGCTACGTCGCTTCTACCCTTAAGATGTTTCCAAGTTGTTCATATACCTCGCACCCACGCAAAGTTTAGTCAACAAGGAAGGGTCGGCCTCGCCTCGGCAAAGCCCGACCCTCCCTCGGGGGCTACACCCGCCGAGTGTGGAGCTACACCCGGCGGGTGTGGCGCCGTCCACTCGCCCCGTCGCATTAACTCCGCGGCTGGACAGGCGGCGCTTCTGGCAGGAGCAGCGGGCGACGCTTCGCCTTCGCCGAAACAACCGCGCCAAAAAAGGTACGCCGCGTCGTTCGGTTTCGTATCCTTTTTCCTTTTTTCCTCTTTCTCTATCTCTTGCGACAGGGACCGGAAAAGGGGGATACCCCGAAAGGGATCCTTCCCCGTGAAGGAACTAGGCTCCGAGCCTCCTTACTGATCAGGGGTTCGAAGGCTGGCCCCCCGAAGGGTTCAACAGCCGCCTCAGGTCGCGTGGGCCCTACACCCACTACTGGTCAGAGGTTCGAAGGCCGGCCCCCCGAAGGGTTCCACGGCGGCCTCAGGCTACTCGGGCTCTGCGCCCATTACTGATCAGGGGTTCGAAGGCTGGCCCCCGAAGGGTTCACAGTCGCCTCAGACACCGAGCGAGGGATGACCAGGGGTACGTTCGATACATAACCGAGGCTCGGGCTGCGCTCCCGAGGTACCCTAGGACATTTCCGAGACCAGCGGGAGCGATCTTGTAACGGAATCCCATCGGAGGGAGGCATCGAGCCCTCGGACCCCGTCGCCAGGGGACCGGGTCTGGCAGATCACCCGCAGGTACTTTTGGGCGTGCCTCTGGGCCCCTAGCCGACCCCCAACGAACGGGGCACGGACGTCCACTCGGATTACCCGCTTGCAGCTCACCGGAGACACCATGTTCGGTGCCCATCGAGGGTAACATGGCGCTCTCCCCCCCTCCTCCTTGCGGAAAGGCGACGTAGGGGCGTATGTAAAAAAGCCGAGTCTGTCCCTGATCGCCCTCTCGCCCTGTGCGGAGGCTCGGGGGCTGCTCTCGCAAACCCGGCTCCGGCCGAACCGTTGACAGCGTCAACATACCAGCCCGAGAACTTGGGCCCCGACCGTGCACCCGGGCTACGGCCAGTTCGCATGAGGGAACCACCAGACCAGCCGAAGCATTACGCAAGGCATTAAGACCTCGAAGGAGTGAAACCACTCCTCCGAGGCCTCGGGGGCTACACCCAGCGGGTGCGCTCGCGCGCACCCACCGGAACAAAATGCAACCGAGAAAGGCTGGTCCCCTTGCAAAAAAGTGCGACGAAAGCCTCCAAGCGAGTGCTAACACTCCCTTCGAAGCTCGGGGGCTACTGTCAGGGACCATAATTAGGGGTACCCTCAAGACGCCTAATTCTCAGCTGGTAACCCCCATCAGCATAAAGCTGCAGAGGCCTGATGGGTGCGATTAAGTCAGGGATCAGTCCATACGAGCGACTCGATCACGCCTCGCCCGAGCCTAACCTCGGGCATGGGCAGCCGACCCTAAGGGGTTTCCGTCTCGCCCGAGGCCCCCTTTTAACGGCAGACACATCTCCGGCTCGCCCGAGGCCTTGCCTTCGCTATGAAGCAACCCTGACTAAATCGCCGCGCCGACCGACCGAGTCGCAGGAGCATTTAACGCAAAGTGCCACTTGACAGAGTGAGACTGACAGGCAGTCAGGCCTTGCCAAAGGCGCCATAGGAAGCTCCGCCCGACCCAGGGCTCGGACTCGGGCTAAGGCCCCGGAAGACGGCGAACTCCGCTCCGCCCGACCCAGGGCTCGGACTCGGGCTAAGGCCCCGGAAGACGGCGAACTCCGCTCCGCCCGACCCAGGGCTCGGACTCGGGCTAAGGCCCCAGAAGACGGCGAACTCCGCTTCGCCCGACCCAGGGCTCGGACTCGGGCTAGGCCCCAGAAGACGACGAACTCCGCTTCGCCCGACCCCAGGGGTCGGAGTCCGCCCTGGCCTCCGCCGAACGACCTCCGCCTCGCCCGACCCAGGAGCTCGGGCTCGGCCTCGGCCATGAAAGACAGACTCGACCTCGGCTTCGGAGGAGCCTCCACGTCGCCCGACCTAGGGCACAAGCCCGCCACGTCAACAGGAAGCGCCATCATCACCCTACCCCGAGCCGACTCGGGCCGCAGAGAACAAGACCGGTGTCCCATCTGGCTAGCTCCGCCAGATAGGCAATGATGGCGCCCCGCTAGCCCCGTGATGACGGCGGCTCTCAGCTCCCTTACGGAAGCAGGGGGACGTCAGCAAGGACCCAACCGCTCCGACAGCTGTCCCTCCACCAGGCTCCGTTGCTCCTCCGACAGCCACGACACCACACCAGCTGAGTGCCAAGATCTCTCCGACTGCCACATCGGCATGTACTTAGGGCGCTAGCTCTCCCCCGCTAGACACGTAGCACTCTGCTACACCCCCATTGTACACCTGGATCCTCTCCTTACGCCTATAAAAGGAAGGACCAGGGCCTTCTTAGAGAAGGTTGGCCGCGCGGGGACGAGGACGGGGCAGGCGCTCTCTTGGGGCCGCTCGCTTCCCTCACCCGCGTGGACGCTTGTAACCCCCTACTGCAAGCGCACCCGACCTGGGCGCGGGACGAACACGAAGGCCACGAGATTTCCACCTCTCTCACGCCCGTCTCCGGCCACCTCGCTTCCCCCCTTCGCGCTCGCCCACGCGCTCGACCCATCTGGGCTGGGGCACGCGGCACACTCACTCGTCGGCTTAGGGACCCCCCGGTCTCGAAACGCCGACAACGGTCAACACTGCCTGTCATGCAATCAACCGTCTCTATCTCCATACGATTTATAAGAAGACTGCCTACGAGCTTCTTACTGGTAACAAACCTAAAGTTGATTACTTTAGAGTTTTTGGTTGCAAATGCTTTATTCTTAACAAGAAAGTCAAGAGCTCGAAGTTTGCTCCTAGAGTGGACGAGGGTTTCTTGCTTGGCTATGCATCAAATGTGCATGGATATCGTGTTTTCACCAATACCACTGGTCTTGTTGAAATAGCGATAGATGTGACGTTTGATGAATCTAATGGATCGCAAGGGCATATTGCTAGTGATATTATAGGAAATGAAAAATCACCTTGTGAGGCCATAAAGAAGCTTGTAATAGGTGAAGTGAGGCCACAAGAGAAGAACGATGACGAAGGAACAATTTGGATGACAAATGAGGTCTTTGATATGGGAGCAAAGGTAGTGGGTGATAAATATTCCACCCAAACAAACACATCAACCTCAAGTCATCCAATCCTTGAAGAAGTCCATCAACCATAAGAGATGCCAACAATTGTGGAAGATGAGCCTGAAGCAAGTGTTAGTAAACTTCCTATTGAACAAGAGAGTGATGATGGGCAAATTCAAAGACTACAATCAGTGCCCCATCCTCGAGTTCACCATACCATCCAGAGAGATCAATCAGTGGATAATATTCTTGGTAGCATCAAGGGAGGGGTAACAACTAGATCCTGTTTAGCAAATTTTTGTGAATTTTACTCGTTTGTTTCCTCTCTTGAGCCGCTTAAGGTTGAAAAAGCACTAGGTGATCCAGATTGGATAATTGCAATGCAAGAGGAGCTAAATAACTTTACTCGGAATGAAGTCTGGTCCTTCATAGAAAGACCTAAGCAAAATGTGATTGGAACCAAGTGGGTCTTCCGAAATAAGCAAGATGAACATGGTGTCGTCACAAGGAACAAGGCACGGTTGGTTGCTCAAGGTTTCACTCAAGTGGAGAGACTTGATTTTGGGGAAACCTATGCGGCAGTAGCAAGGTTAGAATCAATAAGAATATTAATTGCCTATGCTACTAATCATGATTTTAAGTTGTATCAAATGGACGTCAAGAGCGCATTTCTAAATGGGCCACTACAAGAGTTGGTCTATGTGGAGCAACCGCCGGGATTTGAAGATCCAAAGAAGCCAAACCATGTTTTCCTCCTCCACAAAGCGCTCTACGGGCTTAAATAAACCCCTAGAGCTTGGTATGAATGTCTTAAGGATTTCTTGCTTAAAAATGGTTTTGAGATAGAAAAAGTTGACTCTACTTTATTTACTCGCAAAGTCGATAATGAATTATTTGTGTGCCAAATATATGTCGATGACATTATATTTGGTAGTACTAATAAGAAATTTTGTGAGGAATTTAGTAGGGTGATGACGAATAGGTTCAAGATGTCTATGATGGGTGAGCTCAAGTTCTTTTTGGGATTTTAAGTCAAGCAGTTAAGGGAAGGAACTTTCTTATGTCAAACTAAATATACTCAAGATATGTCGAAGAAGTTTGGTATGGCAAAGGCAAAGCCCATCAAGACCCCTATGGCATCAAATGGGCTCCTTGACCTCAATGAAGAAGGTAAACCGGTAGATCAAAAGCTCTACAGATCAATGATAGGTTCACTACTCTATTTGTGTGCATCTAGGCCCGATATAATGTTAAGTGTGTGCATGTGTGCTCATTTTCAAGCAAATCCAAAGGCATGCCATCTTGTAGCCGTTAAGAGAATCTTAAGGTACTTAGTTCACACCCAAAACCTAGGATTATGGTATCCTAAAGGCTCCTTTTTTGATTTACTTGGGTATTCTGACTCAGATTATGACGGTTGCAAAGTAGATCGAAAAAGCACTACTGGAACTTGCCAATTCCTTGGGTGATCCTTAGTGTCTTGGAGTTCCAAGAAACAAAATTGTGTTACACTTTCTACTGCAGAAGTTGAGTACAAAGCAGTTGGTGCATGTTGTGCACAGTTGCTATGGATGAAGCAAACCCTAAGAGACTTTAGTTGTGAGTTTAACAAAATTCCATTGCTGTGTGACTGTAACGCCCCGAATTTTGCAGTTGAATTTTTTCTTTTCTTTACTCGCCAAAATTCGGGCGTTACCTTTTCTTTTTCTTTTTCCCCTCGCTAAACCTTGATCTTTTCCAAAGCTAGCGGGATTCAGTTTGGAATTCCCGTGTAAAGAAAAAAACCCTAAAACTGTTTTATGTTGTTTGATGCACCATGCCGAACTATGCATTCTTTGATCGTTTGAAAGTGCAAATGCATTCATCTAGAAAGATCGGATTTCGAAAATAAGGAGAAAATCTTTTCTTTCTTTTTCTCTCTCTTTCTCTCTCCTCTTTTTCTCTCTCCCGCGCCGTGGGCCGACCCCGGCCGGCCCAGCCGCCCTTGCGCGCCCCTTTGGGCCCAAAAAGCCCAGCCGCCCCCCCACCTCCCCTTTTCCCCAACCTCCCCTCTCTCTCCCTCTCATTCTCCCTCCCCACCCTAAGCCGCCGCCGCCCCTACCCACCCCCTGCCCTAGCGCCGCCGCCCTCGTCGTCGGCCGCCCATCGCCGGTGAGCCCCCCCCTCCTCTCTCCTCCCTCTCCCTCTCCCTCCCTCTCCCCTCCTCTCCCCTTGGCCGCCCTTGGCCGCCTGGCCCTCGGCCGCCCCTGGCCGCCCCAGCCCAGCCGCCCGGCCGGCCCTTGGCCGCGCCCTGGCGCCCCCCCGGCCAGCCCCAGCCCGCCCCAGCCAGCCCCGGCCGCGCCCGCAGCCCGCGCCTGGCCGGCCTTGGCCGCGCCCCGGCCGCGTCCCCAGCCCGCCCGGCCGCGCGCCTGGCCGCGCGCCTGGCCGCGCGCCTGGCCGGCTCGGCCGCCTGGCCAGCCCGACCCCCCCGCGCGCCCCCGGCTCGGCCGGTCCTGGCCGCCGGTTCAACCGGGCCGGCTCAGCCGCCCTCCCCCGCGCTCGGCCGCCCCTGCTCGGCCGCCCAGCCCCGGCCGGTTCAACCGCCCCTAGGGCCGGTTCAACCGCCCCCCCCCCCCCTGTTTTTTTATTTTTTTTATTTTTTTTATTTTATTTTATTTACTTTCTGTGATCATAGTTACTTTATTCTAGGTAGGCTAATCATTGTTCATGCTATTGAAATAGGAAGTTTAATTTAGAATTTCATTGCGCTAGTTGATTCAATTAGTTAATTGTTTATCTAATTCAATGTTAATCAACTTAAAAATGACTAGGTTTCCATTAGTGCATATAACAGAATTCGTTTGTTAAGAACCAATTGTAACTAATCATTAGTGCATAAGCTTTAACCCCCTGCGAGACCTTTCCCCGTTTCTTTCTAACCATAACAAATGCGACATCGAATGTCATACTTGATGCATATTCACTTTACTTGTTCCCTTGTATGGTGTACTGTTCTTTTGTATTAAATATGTGGATGTATGTATGTTTGCGCTCGCATAGAGAACGATCCGGTCGAAGAGCCCGAGGAATTCGCAGGAGAAGCCCCTGAGCAGCAGTCGGTTGGTGGAGGCAAGTGTCCTTTGACCTATCTCTGTCCTATTCATTCTTTAATTCACCTCCCGCATTACACATTTATACCTAAGGATTGACTAGCTTTTGTTATCCATGTCCTTGTTTACCTATTTGGGTCGGATTATTACTGCTTAGTCTGATGCTATTGCTCAACTCTAATCAATGAACATGATGTGATTATCTATGATACGCTGTTTTCCCTTCTTATTTATGATTATATTTGTGACCTTCAAGGGGACTCGAGCGGTTTCTCGAGTGCCTCTTCGTAAGGACCTGTTCAATGGATGACCGCCCGGGAAAACAGTGCAACCATGAGGGTGGAATGGGACGCCCTTAGCTGAATAATTAGAGGAACCGGGGTGTAGTTCGCTTAGCCGTTGTGCCGTCAATGGGGCTCGGTGTATGCGGCTCGCTCTGCCAAGGTTGATTTGTCCCTTGGGGAGGAGTGCGGTACATTTAGGAAACCTAACGGGTGGCTACAGCCCCGGGGAATCTTTGTAAAGGCTACGTAGTGAGACCCTGCCTATTCACCTTGGTAGTGTTTAAGGGTTTGATCGGCCCGAGGCAAGAGGGAATCACGGCTTGTGGGTAAAGTGCGCAACCTCTGCAGAGTGTTATGAAACTGATATATCAGCCGTGCTCGCGGTTATGAGCGGCCAAGGGAGCTCCAGAGATTAGTGATACTTGATCAGAGATACTTTGGTACAGGTGGCAATGAGATTGATGGTTCTGATTATGATTATGGTATTGGTAAGTGGTATTCTTTCCGTTTGGAAAGGATACATTGGGCTAATAACTTGGGTTAATGTTAAAACCTGGCTCTCTACTAGTAAGTAATAACCTGACCAACTAAAAGCAACTGCTTGACTTATCCCCACATAAAGCTAGTCCACTACAGCCAAACGGGATGCTTGCTGAGTATGTTGATATGTACTCACCCTTGCTCTACACACCAATCCCCCCCCCAGGTTGTCAGCATTGCAACCACTGCTCAGGAGAAGATGAAGCTGTGGAAGGAGACTTCCAGGAGTTCCAAGATTACGACGAGTTCTAGGCGTGGGTTAGCGGCAACCCCCAGTCGGCTGCCTGTGAAGGCCGTGTTATCTACGTTTCTTTTCCGCACTTTGATTTATTGTAAGAACTATATGGACGTCTCAGACGTATGATGTAATCGACTATTATTTCCCCTTTTAATACTATTTGAGCACTGTGTGATGATGTCCATGTTATGTAACTGCTGTGTACGTGAATAACTGATCCTGGCACGTACATGGTTCGCATTCGGTTTGCCTTCTAAAACCGGGTGTGACATAAGGGCGCGGAGGCTTGCTCAGAGCACTATTCTATCTCTAAGCGGGACTCAGCTGAGGCAGCCATGCAGGATGCTGCACGGCGTGCGCTTTCGCACTACTGCTCGGTTCTCGGAGGGGTAGCTGACGGTCTTGACCTGAAGTATTACCCCCGCCGTCCATCTGGCAGCACATGAGGCGTGATTGTTTCACCTGCTGGTGAGGACAATCCTAGGTTGAGCAGCACAGTCAACCTAGCCGCCGTGCTAAACACGGAGCTGGATCATGCATTAGACGAGCTGAGTAGGGCTCGTGCTGAGATCGCCCTGCTGCGGGCTGAGCGCGCGGAGCGTCGTCACTTGGATGATGGTTCTCCCGCTCCCATCGGGACTCAGCACCCGTACCGCTCACCTCGGCGTGGACGCCAGTCTTATGGCAATCCCGACTGCAAGACCAAGATAAATCTAGAACCATAGATCGTTAGAGTTGGATCTTGTAATTAATACGAAATATATATACATAGAAGCTTCAGTCTTAGCGTTAGTCTCGGTCTTAGTTAGTCTTAGTTAGACAGGGTAGTTTGCTATATCCTGTGCATTTATGTTTGTCATGATGAACTATGTTTGGTTTGGATCTTTGTAATGACTGTCACCAGAGTGTGGGTATCCCCTGCATTTCGGTTTACCTATTATGTTAATGGAGTTAGTTATATAGTTGGGAAACCCTTTATTCTACTTTCCTCTTTATCTGAGAAGTTGTGTGGTCTGTGTTGGAGATCAGTGAAGATGTTCATCTGTTCAGTGCTGTTGGAGAATTCTATACTCTTTTCTTATGCTGCAAGATTTGCCAGATCAGTTCTGATGTGTGGTTGCGTTTTGCAGATGTCAGAGAACAGGCGCAGAGGAGGAAGGCGTGCTCAGCAGGAGCAAGCCGCCCCGCAGGATGAGGCGCCCCAGCAGCAGCAGCTGCCACCCCCGCCCCCGATGTCGATCGAGCAGATGTTTCTGATGCAGACTCAGGCAGTTCAAGCCATCGGTCAGACTCTGGCCGCCATTCAGCAGCAGCAGCAGCAAGCACCACCCCAGCCTCAGATGCCCAGAGACAAGCGTGCTGAATTCATGAGAGGTCATCCCCCAACGTTCGCTCACTCTTCTGACCCCATGGATGCTGAAGATTGGCTGCGCACTGTGGAGCGGGAGTTGCATACCGCTCAGTGTGATGACAGGGAGAAAGTCTTGTATGGTCCCCGTCTGTTGAGAGGAGCAGCCCAATCATGGTGGGAGTCTTACCTCGCCACCCATGCCAACCCCGATGCCATCACCTGGGAAGAATTCAGAGGTAGCTTTCGTCAGTACCATGTGCCTGCAGGTCTGATGACAGTGAAGAAGGAGGAGTTCCTGGCCCTTAAGCAAGGGCCGATGTCCGTCAGTGAGTATCGAGACAGGTTTCTGCAGTTGTCTCGCTACGCTCCTGAAGATGTCAACACCGACGCCAAGCGACAGTACCGTTTCTTGAGAGGCTTGGTTGACCCTCTGCAGTACCAAATGATGAATCACACCTTCCCGACATTCCAGCACTTGATTGACAGAGCAATCATGACAGAAAGGAAGCGTAAGGAGATGGAGGATCGTAAGCGCAAGATCAGTGGACCCCAGCCTGGAAGCAGCAGCCGTCCCCGTTTTTCAGGCAATCAACCTCAGCAGTTCAGGCAGAACCAGCATCCACCTCAGCAGCATCAGCAGCGTCAGCAGTATCAGCAGTTCCAAAGGCAGTACCCTCAGCACCAGTACCAGAATCGTCAGAGCAATCAGTCAGGAGGAGGTCAGCTTCAGAGGCAGAATCAGCAGACACCTTGTCTTCCTGCCCCCGCAACTCAGCAGAACAATCAGGCAGCACCAGCTCAGGTTGGAAACAGAGCATGTTTCCACTGTGGAGAGCAAGTCCATTGGGTGATGCAATGTCCGAAGAAAGCAGCCCAGCAGCAGTCAGGCCCCAATGCCCCAGCAAAGCAGAATGTGTCCCAGCCTGGAGTAGGCAACCGCCCTCAGCAGCGCTATAATCATGGAAGATTGAACCACTTGGAGGCTGAAGCAGTTCAGGAGACCCCCGGCATGACAGTAGGTATGTTCCCAGTCGATTCCCATATTGCAGAAGTGTTATTTGATACTGGAGCAACGCATTCTTTCATTACTGCATCATGGGTAGAAGCACATAATCTTCCAATTACTACCATGTCAACCCCCATTCAAATTGACTCAGCCGGTGGTAGAATTCGAGCTGATAGCATATGTTTGGGTGTAAGTGTGGAAATAAGGGGGATAGCGTTTCCCGCTAACCTTATAGTAATGGGTACTCAGGGAATAGATGTCATCCTAGGGATGAATTGGCTAGATAAGTATCAGGCAGTTATCAGTTGTGATAAAAGGACAATCAAGTTGGTGTCCCCACTAGGAGAGGAAGTGGTGACCGAGTTAGTCCCGCCTGAGCCGAAGAAAGGAAGTTGTTATCAGATGGCTGTCGATAGCAGTGAAGCAGACCCAATTGAGAGTATCAAGGTTGTGTCTGAATTCCCAGATGTGTTTCCAAAGGATTTACCGGGTATGCCACCAGAGCGGAAAGTTGAGTTTGCCATAGAGCTTCTTCCTAGAACCGCCCCTATCTTTAAGAGAGCTTACAGAATATCTGGACTAGAGTTGGTTGAGCTTAAGAAGCAGATTGATGAGCTGTCAGAGAAAGGTTACATCCGGCCAAGCACCTCGTCTTGGGCCGCCCCTGTCTTGTTCGTGGAAAAGAAGGATGGCACAAAGAGGATGTGTATCGATTATCGAGCTCTAAATGAAGTCACGATCAAGAACAAGTACCCTTTGCCCAGAATAGAAGATCTGTTCGACCAGTTGAGAGGAGCCAGTGTGTTCTCCAAGATAGATCTGAGGTCAGGTTATCATCAGCTCAGGATCCGACCTTCGGACATTCCGAAGACGGCATTCATTACCAAGTATGGTTTGTATGAGTTCACAGTGATGTCTTTTGGTTTGACCAATGCACCAGCCTTCTTTATGAATCTGATGAACAGTGTATTCATGGATTACCTTGATAAGTTTGTGGTGGTATTCATTGATGACATTCTGATTTATTCTCAAAGTGAAGAAGAGCATGCAAATCATTTGAGGATGGTATTGCAGAGATTGCGAGAGCACCAGTTGTATGCAAAGTTGAGCAAGTGTGAGTTCTGGATCAGTGAAGTCCTGTTCTTGGGTCACATAATCAACAAGAAAGGATTGGCTGTGGATCCGAAGAAAGTGGCAGACATTCTGAACTGGAAAGCGCCAACGGATGCTCGAGGAATCAAGAGCTTCATTGGAATGGCCGGATATTATCGGCGATTCATTGAAGGGTTTTCGAAGATTGCGAAACCAATGACAGCGTTGCTAGGCAACAAAGTTGAGTTCAAGTGGACCCAGAAATGCCAAGAGGCCTTCGAAGCGCTGAAAGAGAAGTTGACAACAGCGCCTGTCTTAGTCTTGCCTGATGTGCACAGGCCCTTCTCTGTGTACTGTGATGCTTGTTACACAGGTTTGGGATGCGTGTTGATGCAAGAGGGAAGAGTTGTGGCTTACTCGTCCCGACAGTTAAAGGTTCATGAGAAGAATTACCCAATCCATGATCTAGAGTTGGCAGCAGTGGTTCACGCACTGAAGACATGGAGACACTATTTGTATGGGCAAAAATGCGATGTTTACACAGACCACAAGAGTCTGAAGTACATATTCACTCAGTCAGAATTGAATATGAGGCAGCGAAGATGGTTAGAGTTGATCAAAGATTATGAGTTGGAGATCCATTACCATCCAGGCAAAGCAAACGTAGTGGCAGATGCTTTGAGCAGAAAGAGTCAAGTCAATCTGATGGTCGCTCGTCCGATGCCTTATGAGTTGGCCAAGGAGTTCGACAGGTTGAGTCTCGGATTTCTGAACAATTCGCGAGGAGTCACAGTTGAATTGGAACCTACCTTGGAGCGCGAAATCAAAGAAGCGCAGAAGAATGATGAAAAGATCAGTGAGATTCGGCGACTGATTCTAGATGGCAGAGGCAAAGATTTTCGAGAAGACGCAGAAGGCGTGGTATGGTTCAAAGACCGCTTGTGTGTTCCCAATGTCCAGTCCATTCGGGAGTTGATTCTCAAGGAAGCTCATGAGACAGCCTATTCGATTCACCCTGGCAGTGAGAAGATGTATCAGGATCTGAAGAAGAAATTCTGGTGGTATGGAATGAAGAGGGAAATCGCAGAGCATGTGGCTAAGTGCGATAGTTGTCGAAGGATTAAGGCAGAGCACCAGAGACCAGCTGGATTGTTGCAACCGTTGCAGATCCCTCAGTGGAAATGGGATGAAATCGGTATGGATTTCATAGTCGGATTGCCTCGCACTCGAGCCGGCTACGATTCCATTTGGGTAGTAGTGGACCGTTTGACCAAGTCAGCCCACTTCATACCTGTCAAGACCAGCTACAACAGTGCAGTTTTGGCAGAGTTGTACATGTCTCGGATCGTTTGTCTTCATGGTGTGCCAAAGAAGATAGTGTCAGACAGAGGAACGCAGTTCACCTCTCATTTCTGGCAGCAGTTGCATGAAGCTTTGGGCACACATCTGAATTTCAGTTCAGCATATCATCCGCAGACAGATGGTCAGACTGAAAGAACCAATCAAATTCTTGAAGATATGTTGAGAGCCTGTGCGTTGCAAGATCAGTCCGGATGGGATAAGAGATTGCCTTATGCAGAGTTTTCCTATAACAACAGTTACCAAGCCAGTTTGAAGATGTCACCGTTTCAAGCGCTTTATGGAAGGAGTTGTAGAACTCCGTTGCAATGGGATCAGCCTGGAGAGAAGCAAGTGTTTGGGCCAGACATTCTGCTTGAAGCCGAAGAGAACATCAAGATGGTCCGAGAGAATCTGAAGATAGCGCAATCAAGGCAGCGAAGCTATGCAGACACAAGAAGAAGAGAGCTGAGTTTTGAAGTCGGAGACTTTGTCTATCTGAAAGTGTCACCGATCAGAGGAGTCAGAAGATTCGGAGTGAAAGGCAAGCTAGCACCCCGCTACATTGGTCCGTATCAAATTCTCTCAAAGCGTGGAGAAGTGGCTTATCAGCTCAGCCTGCCAGAGAATTTGTCTGCTGTGCATGATGTCTTTCATGTGTCTCAGTTGAAGAAGTGTTTGCGTGTGCCAGAAGAGCAGTTGCCAGTGGAAGGTCTTGAAGTCCAAGAAGACTTGACCTATGTTGAGAAGCCAGCTCAGATCCTTGAGGTTGCAGATAGAGTCACCCGAAGGAAGACCATCAGAATGTGCAAAGTCAGATGGAATCACCACTCTGAGGAAGAAGCAACCTGGGAGCGTGAAGATGATCTAATGGCTAAGTACCCAGAGCTCTTTGCTAGCCAGCCCTGAATCTCGAGGGCGAGATTCTTTTAAGGGGGATAGGTTTGTAACGCCCCGAATTTTGCAGTTGAATTTTTTCTTTTCTTTACTCGCCAAAATTCGGGCGTTACCTTTTCTTTTTCTTTTTCCCCTCGCTAAACCTTGATCTTTTCCAAAGCTAGCGGGATTCAGTTTGGAATTCCCGTGTAAAGAAAAAAACCCTAAAACTGTTTTATGTTGTTTGATGCACCATGCCGAACTATGCATTCTTTGATCGTTTGAAAGTGCAAATGCATTCATCTAGAAAGATCGGATTTCGAAAATAAGGAGAAAATCTTTTCTTTCTTTTTCTCTCTCTTTCTCTCTCCTCTTTTTCTCTCTCTCCCACGCCGTGGGCCGACCCCGGCCAGCCCAGCCGCCCTTGCGCGCCCCTTTGGGCCCAAAAAGCCCAGCCGCCCCCCACCTCCCCTTTTCCCCAACCTCCCCTCTCTCTCCCTCTCATTCTCCCTCCCCACCCTAAGCCGCCGCCGCCCCTACCCACCCCCTGCCCTAGCGCCGCTGCCCTCGCCGTCGGCCGCCCATCGCCGGTGAGCCCCCCTCCTCTCTCCTCCCTCTCCCTCTCCCTCCCTCTCCCCTCCTCTCCCCTTGGCCGCCCTTGGCCGCCTGGCCCTCGGCCGCCCCTGGCCGCCCCAGCCCAGCCGCCCGGCCGGCCCTTGGCCGCGCCCTGGCGCCCCCCCCGGCCAGCCCCAGCCCACCCCAGCCAGCCCCGGCCGCGCCCCTAGCCCGCGCCTGGCCGGCCTTGGCCGCGCCCCGGCCGTGTCCCCAGCCCGCCCGGCCGCGCGCCTGGCCGCGCGCCTGGCCGGCTCGGCCGCCTGGCCAGCCCGACCCCCCCGCGCGCCCCCGGCTCGGCCGGTCCTGGCCGCCGGTTCAACCGGGCCGGCTCAGCCGCCCTCCCCCGCGCTCGGCCGCCCCTGCTCGGCCGCCCAGCCCCGGCCGGTTCAACCGCCCCTAGGGCCGGTTCAACCGCCCCCCCCCTGTTTTTTTATTTTTTTTATTTTTTTTATTTTATTTTATTTACTTTCTGTGATCATAGTTACTTTATTCTAGGTAGGCTAATCATTGTTCATGCTATTGAAATAGGAAGTTTAATTTAGAATTTCGTTGCGCTAGTTGATTCAATTAGTTAATTGTTTATCTAATTCAATGTTAATCAACTTAAAAATGACTAGGTTTCCATTAGTGCATATAACAGAATTCGTTTGTTAAGAACCAATTGTAACTAATCATTAGTGCATAAGCTTTAACCCCCTGCGAGACCTTTCCCCGTTTCTTTCTAACCATAACAAATGCGACATCGAATGTCATACTTGATGCATATTCACTTTACTTGTTCCCTTGTATGGTGTACTGTTCTTTTGTATTAAATATGTGGATGTATGTATGTTTGCGCTCGCATAGAGAACGATCCGGTCGAAGAGCCCGAGGAATTCGTAGGAGAAGCCCCTGAGCAGCAGTCGGTTGGTGGAGGCAAGTGTCCTTTGACCTATCTCTGTCCTATTCATTCTTTAATTCACCTCCCGCATTACACATTTATACCTAAGGATTGACTAGCTTTTGTTATCCATGTCCTTGTTTACCTATTTGGGTCGGATTATTACTGCTTAGTCTGATGCTATTGCTCAACTCTAATCAATGAACATGATGTGATTATCTATGATACGCTGTTTTCCCTTCTTATTTATGATTATATTTGTGACCTTCAAGGGGACTCGAGCGGTTTCTCGAGTGCCTCTCCGTAAGGACCTGTTCAATGGATGACCGCCCGGGAAAACAGTGCAACCATGAGGGTGGAATGGGACGCCCTTAGCTGAATAATTAGAGGAACCGGGGTGTAGTTCGCTTAGCCGTTGTGCCGTCAATGGGGCTCGGTGTATGCGGCTCGCTCTGCCAAGGTTGATTTGTCCCTTGGGGAGGAGTGCGGTACATTTAGGAAACCTAACGGGTGGCTACAGCCCCGGGGAATCTTTGTAAAGGCTACGTAGTGAGACCCTGCCTATTCACCTTGGTAGTGTTTAAGGGTTTGATCGGCCCGAGGCAAGAGGGAATCACGGCTTGTGGGTAAAGTGCGCAACCTCTGCAGAGTGTTATGAAACTGATATATCAGCCGTGCTCGCGGTTATGAGCGGCCAAGGGAGCTCCAGAGATTAGTGATACTTGATCAGAGATACTTTGGTACAGGTGGCAATGAGATTGATGGTTCTGATTATGATTATGGTATTGGTAAGTGGTATTCTTTCCGTTTGGAAAGGATACATTGGGCTAATAACTTGGGTTAATGTTAAAACCTGGCTCTCTACTAGTAAGTAATAACCTGACCAACTAAAAGCAACTGCTTGACTTATCCCCACATAAAGCTAGTCCACTACAGCCAAACGGGATGCTTGCTGAGTATGTTGATATGTACTCACCCTTGCTCTACACACCAATCCCCCCCCCAGGTTGTCAGCATTGCAACCACTGCTCAGGAGAAGATGAAGCTGTGGAAGGAGACTTCCAGGAGTTCCAAGATTACGACAAGTTCTAGGCGTGGGTTAGCGGCAACCCCCAGTCGGCTGCCTGTGAAGGCCGTGTTATCTACGTTTCTTTTCCGCACTTTGATTTATTGTAAGAACTATATGGACGTCTCAGACGTATGATGTAATCGACTATTATTTCCCCTTTTAATACTATTTGAGCACTGTGTGATGATGTCCATGTTATGTAACTGCTGTGTACGTGAATAACTGATCCTGGCACGTACATGGTTCGCATTCGGTTTGCCTTCTAAAACCGGGTGTGACAGTGACGATGTGAGTGTAATTAAACTTGCAAATAATCCTGTGCAACACTCTAGAACTAAACATATTGATATTAGACATCATTTTTTAAGAGACCACAAAGCCAAAGGAGATATCAAATTATTCCATGTGAGCACCGAAAATCAACTAGCCGATATCTTCACTAAACCTCTTGATGAGGCTAGGTTTTGCTTTCTTAGAAGTGAGCTAAATATCTTGGATTCTCGAAACGTGTCTTGATAAATTGCACCTAAATCATTGTTAAAATGCATACATGTGTGTGACACTAAACTGTTGGCCTAAAACCTTGTTTGTTACATTTAGAATCTAGTTTTTCTTGTTTAAAATGCTTAAGATGGTTAAAATACAAATCTTGCTTGTGTACTTAGGCGAATTTGGTTTTTGCTAAAACCTGATTGAGAAAACCGGCTCAGCCGACCACTCAACCGGTTTCTCTCTGGTGAAAACCGGCTCAGCCGGTCTCAAAACCATCTCAGCCACTTTTTAGGGTCTGTCAGCCGTCTGTGCAGCTGTCAGTCTGCACGACAGTTTTTTTCTGCAGACTTTTTCTGTGCACGCTGCAGCGAAACCGGCTGAGCCGGTTTTAGACTGGCTGAACCGGTTTCGGGCAGACTGGTCAGCCGACAGCCCCTCCTTTTTCCCCTCTCTTCTCTTCTCCACTCCTACTCTCTCTCCTCAGTCTTTCTCCCAGCCGACAGCTCTTTCCTCTTGGTTTCTCTCTCCCTGCTCTCAAATCCATTCGAAATACTCTCAAATCACGCCAAATCTTTGGGAGAAAATCTGTAGGACTGCTCCCCTCAAGCTCCTCCACACCTTCTCTTCATCTTTTTAGGATTTGACTGTAAGGATTTTCATATCGAGGTAATTCCAATTTTCCCCTTTTTGTAATTCGATCTATGTACTTCATATATTTCTTGAGTTTATCTTTGAGGAGTAGTAAGGATTAGATGATTGATTCATACTCAAACAATCCTCATTATCTTAAACATTGTTTTGAACATGAATTAGTGTGTATCGCTCATAGTAGTTGGATTGTTCACATGAACGGTTGAAATACGTGCTCAATATCACTCTTGATTCTCTTCAAGTATGTTCTTTAATTCCTTGAAAATCAGTACCTCTTTCACCTTGTGTGTCTCGTTTGGTCTCAAGGATGGTTCGACGCCGCAATCCTTCTGTCATTGAATCAGACTCTGATGAAAGTTCTCTAGAAATTCGTGAGAAGGTGCCCTCTAGGTCCAGGTCCAAGCGAGGAAGAGGATCTGGCAATGTTGTGTTGGGAGCTGAGGCCTCTGGGTCTCAGAGTGGTCATAGGTGCACGACTAGAACTCCTTCTATTCGCTCTCGCCCTACAGCTAATCCATAGGCATGGAAACCTTCAAGTGATGATGAAGGTGGCAAAGATGATGTCATTAATATTCCTCCCTCTGATGCTCCCATTGTTCAAGGTTTGGTTCTGCATAAGGTCTAGGCTAGGAGATCTGTGAATGAGGAGGTCATTGATTTCAGTGCTAGTGGGGGCTCGACACTCCTGCATGACATGCGCTTCCAAAATCCATCCCTTCGCATGAGAGACATCCGCATCGAAGGTAATCGTTTTTGGATTCTACTGCATGTGGATTTCTATAATATGGTTATTCTTCTAAAGAAACATCAACCCATTCTGCATCAGCGCTATATAAACTGGAGTGGTTGTGAAAACATTGGTGATAGAGAAATGTCTTTAGCTTTGAGAGCCTGTGAGAATAAGAATATGAAAAATATCATGACTTTCCATTTTGATTGTAATGATGAGATCATTGCACAGTTCTACTCCACTCTATGGATCAAAACTGCAGATGAAGAAAGTCCCTACAACTTCACATACATGAATTTCTATCTTGAAGGAAGTTGGTACAAAGTCAGCTATAGGAGGTTTGCCCACATCTTGGGATTTTCTGACAATGACATAGCTAGAGACAGGGTCAAGATTCATGATTTTCGCCCTCCTACTAAAGATGAGGCAAAGGATCTTCATATTTCTGAAAATGATGAGTATTGGAAGTCAACTAATATGCACAAATACTACAGATATCTCAACGCTCATTTTAGAATGACTCTCATCCCAAAAGGTGGAAATCAGATGAATATTTTGGGTGAGAGTAAAGTGCTTCTATCTTCCATGAAACCAGATAGCAGCGAAAAACTGAATGTTTTTATATGATCTGGCAGGAAATCATTCATGCCTCATGCTGTCACACCTGGATTTAAGGGATAAAGTCGGGTGCATCTCATATGTGCGCCAAGAAAGAACAACACATATAATAACAGAGTGTATAGAGATAAATGTCACAATATCATAAATAATTATTACATAGCAGAAGTCTTACAAAATAAAAGATAAACATAAAGCAAACTAATGTCCATCCATGGCGCCATAAAGTCGACTGGGAGATGCCACCTAGATCAAGTCGAACTCCTCGTTGTGCGGCTCCTCCTGGACCACCTGTTCTTCTCCTGTGGGGGTTTATATATCGTAAGTGTGAGCTCAAAAGATCATAGCTCAACAAGTCGTGGGGAATAATGTGCATGATCTCACCAAAGGTGGAAGTTCATGTGAAGTGTAAGGTTGATCAATAATAGGGGTTAAAGCTGAGCATTGCTTTTTAGTAGTTGGTCAAATTTTATTAGCAGTTACTAAATGTAAGTGAATACCAAACCATAATAAGAATAGAAAAAAATTAATAATAAATCCCATGCAATGCAAATGACAAATTGAATTTAGTTCCATAGTTTAATCATGCGAGAGTCTTGAGCTGCTCATGACCACGAGCTCGGCTAGTATACCAGTTTTACACTCTGCAGAAGTTGTAAACTGTACCCACAAGTCATGTTACTCGTCTGCCAAGGGGTCATGAATCCCATACACCTCTACCAAGGAAGCGAGGCAGGGTAACACTACGAGGCCTTTACAAAGTTCCACTAGCTTCAGAAAAACCCGCTACATTTTCAAGGAAGAGCAATGCAGGAATCCCCCGTCTGACCGCCATCGCGGCAAAATCAACCCGGGAACTTCCCTACACGCCTACTCCCCTACTGCCCTTGCCCCTATCGAGTAAGGTAGTTCTCCACTAGCTTTCCTAGTTAGTCAGCCAAGAGCGTCCCATTCCACCCTTGTGGTGGCATGTGTTTCTCAAGTTAAGCTCCATGTTCCAATTAAAAATAATGATCTTGACATGAACTATAAATAAAATAACAGTATAATTGGAACATGGACATAATGTAATATTAAACCCAAAACCATATAGATCAATAGCAAAACTACCCAAATGATTCAGGGGTGAACAAGGCAAAAGGATAACCAGTCTAGGGTGACCTATTGGGTCCCATCAAAATTAAACCTATGCATGAATAAATTATTATAAAGAATATTATTAGGTAATAAAAGTGGTCAGGAGCACAACTTGCTTTCAATGAGCTCCTGCTCAACAACTTCTACCTGCTGAACACCGAGATCCTCAGCCACTGGCTCTTCTACTCACCACAATACAAACAAGCATAGTACAAAGGAAAAATTAACATCATACCAAACATATATACAAAATGCATATTAATAATCTACACATTAACATAAGATTATAGGAAAAAGAATCATTAATTTTGGAGTTATGGATTTTAAGTTATGAATTTCTGAAGGTTTTATGTATTTGATACAAAATTAATTAAGAGATAAATTTTAATACAACTTTCATGTCAAAACAGAGACACAATGTGATGAACAATATTATTATAAAATTATAGGAATTGAAATGGGTCAATTCGGACTAAATATGAATTTTCTAGGAATTAAACAAGTTCTATTGATTATTTTCACATTAAAAATTCAATTTCTATATTTATTTAGTTAATTTCCCTGTTCTCTGGTCTGTGCACCAAAAACTGAGAAGCACAGGGGGCTCGGTATAAGAATTCCCAAGGCTCATGCTACTGGCACATGGACAGCGGGTTATTTTCCCAGAACTCCGAGGGCTTAAACAAAAAGGGGGTTGTCGGCGTTTCGACCCCGGGGGGTCCCTGGACCGACGAGTAAATTGTCGCCGCGTGTCCCAGCCCAGATGGGTCGGCGCGAGACGGAGCCCAAGGGGGGAGAAGAGAGGAAAAAAGGGGAAACCCGCGGCCTCCGTGTTGTCCTGCGCCCAGGTCAGGTGCGCTTGCAGTAAGGGGTTACAAGCGTCCGCGTGGGGGGAGAGCGAGGGACTCTACGCGCCGTCCCGTCCTCCCGCGTGGCCAACCTTCTCGTAAGAGAGCCCTGGACCTTCCTTTTATAGGCGTAAGGAGAGGGTCCAGGTGTACAATGGGGGGTGTAGCAGTGCGCTATCGTGTCTAGCAGAGAGGAGCTAGTGCCCTAAGTACATGCCGTTGTGGCAGCCAGAGAGGTTTTGGCACCCTGTTCATGTGATGTCGTGGCCGTCGGAGGAGCGTTGGAGCCTTGCGGAAGGACAGCTGTCGGGGCTGTCGAGTCGTTGCTGACGTCTCCTTGCTTCCGTAAGGGGCTGAGAGCCGCCGTCGTCATGGAGCACGCGGGGCGCCATCATTATCTGTTTACCGGGGCGAGCCAGATCGGACACCGGTCTTGTTCCCCGTAGCCTGAGCTAGCTAGGGATAGGGTAATGATGGCCCCCCTGTGACGTGGTCAGTCCGAGCCCTGGGTCGGGCGAGGCGAAGGCTCCTCCGAGGTCGGGGTCGAGTCGGTCTTCCGAGGTCGAGGTCGAGTCCGAGCTCCGGGTCGGGCGAGGCGGAGACTGTCGTCCGAGGCCAAGGCCGAGTCTGAGCCCTGGGGTCGGGTGAGGCGGAGTTCGTCGTCTTCCGGGGCCGAGCCCGAGTCCGAGCCCTGGGGTCGGGCGAGGCGGAGTTCGTCGTCTTCCGGGGCCGAGCCCGAGTCCGAGCCCTGGGGTCGGGCGAGGCGGAGTTCGTCATCTTCCGAGGCCGAGCCCGAGTCCGAGCCCTGGGGTCGGGCGAGGCGGAGTTCATCGTCTTCCGGGGCCGAGCCCGAGTCCGGGCCCTAGGGTCGGGCGAGGCGAAGTTTCCTATGGCGCTCGAGGCCGGACTTGGCTGCTGTCAGCCTCACTCTGTCGAGTGGCACAGCAGTCGGAGCGACGCAGGCGGAGCTGTCTTCTTGTCAGGCCAGTTAGTGGAGCGGCAAAGTGACTGCGGTCACTTCGGCTCTGTCGACTGAAGGGCGCGTGACAGGATAAGGTGTCAGGCCATCCTTACAATAAATGCTCCTGCGATACGGTCGGTCGGTGTGGCGATCTGGCCAAGGTTGCTTCTTGGCGAAGACTGGGCCTCAGGCGAGCCGAAGGTGTGTCCGTCGCTTGAGGGGGTCCTCGGGCGAGACGTGAATCCTCCAGGGTCGGCTGCCCTTGCCCGAGGCTGGGCTCGGGCGAGGCGAGGTCGTGTCCCTTGAGTGGACCGAGCCTTGGCTTAATCGCACCCATCATGCCTTTGTAGCTTTGTGCTGATGGGGGTTACCAGCTGAGATTAGGAGTCTTGGGGGTACCCCTAATTATGGTCCCTGACAGTAGCCCCCGAGCCTCGAAGGGAGTGTTGATACTCGCTTGGAGGCTTTTGTCGTACTTTTTTGCAAGGGGACCGGCCTTCCTCGGTTGCTTTTTGTTCCGGTGGGTGCGCGCGAGCGCACCCGCCGGGTGTAGCCCCCGACGCCTCAGAGGAGTAGTTTGACTCCTTCGAGGTCTTAGTACGTTTTGTAACGCTTCGGCCGGTCTGGCTGTTCCCTCATGCGAACTAGCCGTAGCCCGGGTGCACAGTCGAGTCCCAAGTTCTCGGGCTGGTATGTTGACGCTGTCAACGGTTTGGCCGGAGCCGGGTTTGCGAGAGCAGCCCTTGAGCCTCCGCACAGAGCGAGAGGACGGTCAGGGACAGACTCGGCTTTTTACATACGCCCCTGCGTCGCCTTTCCGCAAGGAGGATGGGGGGGAAAGCGCCATGTTGCCCTCGGAGGGCGCCGAACATGGTGTCTCCAGTGAGTTGCTAACGGGTAATCCGAGTGGACGCCCGTGCCCCATTTGTTAGGGGTCGGCTAGTAGCCCGGAGGCGCGCTCCAAAAGTACCTACGGGTGACTTGCCGGACCCGGCCCCGTTTTGACGGGGTCCGAGGGCTCGATGCCTCCCTCTGGTGGGATTCCGTTACAAAATCGTTCCCGTTGGTCTCGGAAATGTCCTAGGGTACCTCGGGAGCGCAGCCCGAGCCTCGATTATGTATCGAACGTACCCAGGGTCATCCCTCGCTCTGCGTCTGAGGCGGCTGTCGAACCCTTTGGGGGCCAGCCTACGAACCCCTGATCAGTAGTGGGCGCGGAGCCAGAGTGGCCTGAGGCGGCCGTTGAACCCTTTCGAGGGGCCGGCCTTCCAACCTCTAACCAGTAGTGGGCGCGGAGCCCGAGTGCTCTGAGGCGGCTGTTGAACCCTTCCGAGGGGCTAGCCTTTGAACCTCTGATCAATAGGGGGGCTCGGGGCCCGCTTCCTTCGCGGAGAAGGATCCTGTTGGGGACTCATTCTCAAATGCTAAGAATTAAGAACAAGGCAACATAAAAAGTGTTAAATATTAAAATCCTTCGTCCTTCAAGACATTATATCCCTTCGGACATAATGAATTCCGGACGAAGGTTATGAGGGAAAGAACCTTCGTAAGTTCGATAGACAATAAAGAAGAATTCATATATAAAATACGAAGAATAATTTAAATATTATTATCAACTTATATTTATTTGCATTATCATTTCCAAAATAACAAATTATGAATGTACCTTTGGATTGACGGAAAGTAAAGGTACAAGCGTGATGCAAAAGGCGAATGCTGAGTCAGCGTGAACAGTACGGGAGTACTGTTCATCTATTTATAGGCAAGGGACGCAGCTCGTGTAGAATTACATTTGTGCCCTTTACATTTATTCATAACTCTATAGTAATTCTTCGGGGTCTAATTTGCCTTTTCATCTTTAGGTCGGTTCCCCTTCTCTGCTATCATGCCGAAGCTTTTCTGCGCACAGCTTCGTTGTCATCTTTATCCTTCGTCATAATCGCTTTCCGTCTCGCTCAAGCTTCGTACTGACCATACTCTTGTATACTCATGACCCGATTCCGAAGATACCTGTTCACATATTCCACTTGGAAAACATTGTTAAATCATGTTTTTAGGACCTTCGGAAGCCGAAGGCCCCCAACAGTAGCCCCTCGCAATATTAATTTGCTAGAATGATAAATTCATATTGCGACATGGACGAAGGCCTTAAGCCGAAGGTCCGAAAAAAACACCTTCCCTTTGCTAGAATAGCAACAGTCATTGACGAGTGGGACCCTCCAGTTTTCAACGCACTAGGTGTATAAATAAGAGCTTGCCACGAGTTATTTGGCACGCTTTCTTGCCATCTGCTCTTGCTCACTCGACTTTTTGCCTGTGCGCAACAACGCTTGCTTGGCTTTTTTTAAATTTTTAAGCTTCGGATTTGAGAGCACTTTCTCAGCGTTCACGAAGATGTCTGAAGATAAGAAAGCCGTTGCTGAACCGAAGCTGAGCCTTTCTGAGGAGATGCATCTCGGGTTTCTTCAGTCAATAGCAAAGACTAACACAGAGAAGATCACTAGGGAGATTTTGGAGGGTTTATCTGAAGATACTGGAGACAGTGATAGCTATGATGTAGAAAGTGGGGGTGAAGACTCCGAAGATCGACCGTGGCGACCAAGTCACACAGTCTTCGGAAAATCGAGCATTAAACAGAGTCATCTTGACAACATGAGGGGAAGATACTTTCGAGACATGTCTACTGTGAGGGCAGATGAGGGGGAGAAGACTGTGCCTACTCCCGAAGAGAATGAAGTCATAATCTTCCGAAGCTTTTTAAAGGCCGGACTGCGGTTTCCTTTGAGCGGTTTTGTCGTAGAAGTACTGAAGATATTTGAAATCTACCTTCATCAACTTACTCCCGAAGCAATCGTAAGAATGGGCATCTTCGTCTGGGCCGTGAGGTGCCAAGGTTTAGAACCAAATGCAAAAAGTTTCTACAACATACATGAGCTATTGTATGAGACAAAACCCTGGGGTAAAGAGCAGTATCACAACAATTTTGGCTGCTACAGCTTCGGCGCCCGGTCTGGGTCAAGCTGTCCCGTGCCAACCTTTCGAAAGAGGTGGCCCGGCAACTGGATGACGGAATGGTTTTATGTGAAGAATGACTTGAAAACACGGGAAGATATTAAAGGTATCATTATGCGCCCTATCTGGCAACGCTTCGGCCTTTGGAGGCCGAAGGTGGAAATGAAGAAGCAGCCGAAGAATGCCAGAGAGCCTTCGGCGTAGTTTGCTCTTTTATTGGGACAAGGGATTTGGTCCAAGAACACATTGCCTTCAGAATATGGCCGCTTGTAGAAAAGTGGGAAATGCCTAAGGAGACCGTTAGAGAAACTGACGAAGGTGGATTAGTTAGGCTAAAATACACATTCCAATATGGAGATAAATTCGTCGAGCCAGATGATGACTGGCTAAAAAGTATTGAGACCGTAAGTGATGAATTGCTTGGATTATACTTGAAGGCCGAAGACACTGCACTATCAGCGGCCTTCGGAGGCCGAAAGAAAAAGAGACTCAACCGAGTATTTGATGCAATTGGGTTTGTCTACCCTGACTACCGTTATCCAACGCGGGGTCAGAAAAGAAAGAATACATCTTCTGCGAAGGAAGCTGCTTCAGCCGCTCCTAGCGAGCCGACACCGAAGAGAAAAAGGGTAAAGGTTCTCACACATCGGCCACGTTATATTGAACCGGCCATAGTGCCTGAGTTTGCCGGTGAGACCTCTTCGGCCACCGAAGCTAAAGAACCAACTCCCCTGCCAAATATTGAAGGGCTGGCCGAAGTGCCGGCGACGGAAAAAATAGAAGAACCGAGAGCTGAAGAAACAAAGAAATCAGAAGTTCTAAGTCCTTCAGCAAAAACTGAGGCAGCGAAAAGCCAAAAGGGTCCAGCAGTGACCCCCAAAAGAAAAAGAATGGTTAATGAGTTGGATGTTTTGGAGACAATTAAGTCTTCAAGCACAACTCTGAAGAAAACTGTTGAATCTTCCGAAGTACATATTGAAGCATTTGATGCCAAAACTTCAAAACATCAGTCTGAGACTGAAGCTGGGCCTTCGGAGCCCACCAAGGTGAAATCCTTGGAAGTCGAAGAAACAGGAACAGCAGAACAAATTTCAGCTGAAGAAACTGGTACTGCCGCCCCTGAAGCATCTTCCGAAACCTTCGATTATATTCTTCATCATGCTTCGGGGAAAAAACTGACTGACAAGGAACAGCAAGAGGCCTAGTTTTACGCCCAAAAATTGAAATATCCAAAGGGGGTGTTGATATTCAACGACAGTGGAGAAGAAGACTTTTTGTATTGTCTCCCTGACAGCAAGGAGATTTCCGTCTGTCGGGAGATGAGCAAGAGCTTCAGATTCCCAACACTAGAAGACGGGCTCTCGATGCTGTCGAAAAACGAGCTAGCCGACAGCCTGGCATATAATAGCTTAAAGGTACAGAGAATGAGGTTTTCGTTTTTTTTTCCTTGAAACAAAAATTTTTCGTTTGCTTAAATTTATTGACGCACACACATTTTTCTTTTTGCAGGGCCTTATACTTAGCAATGCCCTCAGGGCCCAAAAAGATGCCGAAGACGAAGGGTATGTTATGGCCCTGAGCAACCTTCGTTCCGAAGTAATTGAACTAAGGAACGAAGGTCTCGAAAAAGATAAAATATTGCATTCATTGATAGATAGAATAAAAGAAGACGAAGCTACTTTTAAAGTTCAAGTTGAGGCTTAGAGGCGTGAAATTGAAGATCTCCGAAAACAACTGGCCAGAGCTAAAGAGGAACGCACACTTGAAGAAACGAAACGAGAACTCAGTGAACAATGGGCAAACCATTTGGAAAAAAGCGTTGAAGAGCTTCGTGCATCTAAGAAAAGATGCTATGAGAAATCTATAGAATGTGTTAAAAAAGTAAAGACCAGCTTCGCCAACGTTGGCGCTTTTTCAAGTGAAGAGAACTTCATAAAGGGTGACCCCGAGGGCCCAATCGAATGGATCAGTCACGAAGCTGAGGCCTTTGAAGAAATTTTGAATAGCCACGGAGACATATGTGCCTTTTCGGGTGCTAGGGAGATTGCTACCATTTTGGAGAGGAAAGGCTGTGAGCATGTGAAGCTTTTGGCACAATCCGAAGCCGCTTTATCCTCCGAAGATATAAAAGACCCCTCGGCCGAAGCAAGCCTGGTCGGTGGAAAATTTTTCACCGACATATGGGACAATGGTGGCCGGGAAATGGCCCAAGAGATTATACGAAAAAGCGAAAAAGGCATTCATGACGCTAGAAAAGTAGCAGGGGCCGCTGAGAGAAGTGCAGAGCCCGAAGGGCAAATAGGTATTGACTAGTGGTTTTTGACTCTTTGTTGTAATTTTTTGATTTCGAAATTGTTCACGGTTTGTAATAGTAATATAGCTGTATCTTCTGCTCCCTCAGAACCTGCTGAACCATCTGCGGGCCCCCACGCAAAATGGGATGACGAAATTAGAAAAATGGCCGAAGCCATCATGGATAAAGTTGTTGATCAGCTACTAAATGAAGCTGCAGAAGTGGTTCTAAGGGAAGATTAGATGCTGCTGTAAAAACATTTAAAATATAATGTTTGCTGAGAAACATGTGTAATATTTTGTAACTTTGAATGTAATATATTAACTATTCATGGTTCTATTCTTTACGATGCATGAAACTTCATATACATACCGTTTTTGAGCCTTCGGCGAAAAAACACCTTCCCTTCTTTTCATGCTTCGTAAATAATATCTGTGTTCTCATATGATCAGCAACCAATAGATGTTTCCATTTGACGAAAGTATAACTCTTCAATAGCTATTTTTTGTGCCTTGCCACTTTTTCTTCGAAACAATTTTCGGATGTCGATACTGGGATCCCCTTCTTTGCATTGTTGATGCAATATGATGTATGATATTATGCTATGCGAATGATGTAATGATGTGATGTTATGCAAAGTGATATTTGCTGAAGGTCAACGTTTTACTTTCAGCGGAATCAGCGTTTATTTTTCGCTGTAAGCCTCCCTTAGGAGCTTCTTCGCCTTTTACTTTCAGCGGAATCAGCGTTTATTTTTCGCTGTAAGCCTCCCTTAGGAGCTTCTTCGCCTTTTACTTTCAGCGGAATCAACGTTTATTTTTCGCTGTAAGCCTCCCTTAGGAGCTTCTTTGCCTTTTACTTTCAGCGGAATCAGCTCTGCATCCCCTTCAGAACGACTTTTGAGCAAAAAACTTACTCTGCGTTCCCTTAGGAACGACTTTTTGCTGCTTCGACTAAATTACGATGCGTTCCTTAGAACAAAATTTTTGAGAATTCGAAGGTCCTCCTTATCACCATAAATTCTTATGGTCGGCAACTTAAGCCTGTGGAGAAGATATATTTTCATTATGGTAAAAAACGAAACTGTTACAAGAGATTAAAAACGACAAAAAAGCACTTAAGCCTCCCATAAGTGTTTCTTGAAAAAGAAAATAATACTGAATACGAAAAACTGTTGTCGGGGTAGGATATTTGTCAGTAAATATGCTTCGACTCTGGCACAGTGCTATTGACTGTGCGAGCTTCGGACCCTTCTCTGAAGTCACGCTGAAGGTGAGCGTGCTGGCTCCCTTCTGGCCGTTGGCCGTGTTGTGTTGGTGGTGGAGGTGGAGGCTGTTGCCAAGATGCTTGGGGTTGGCTTGCCGAAGCAACAGAAGCTGCAGGGTGGTTGCCTACATATTCTGGAATGTAAGGCGAATGGTATGAAGCAGTATGCATGACTTGCTTCGGCTGACTCTGTTGTGCTGCAGCTTCTGCTATCTCCTTTTGCTTCTGGATGGTAACATGGCACATCCTGGTGGTATGGCCCTTGTCCTCACCACAGAATAGACAATAAAATTTCCTTAGCTGATCCCTAAATCTTCCTCCGAAGCCCCTGGCGCCTCTGCCCCTTGGAGCTGGCGGCCGGAAAGAGCTTTGCTGCTGCCCTGAAGCTTGCGAGGAGTACTATGGTCTTTGCTGTTGACTCCCTTTATCATCACTCTGAGCAGAGTTATGAATTGACCTGACGTGCCTTGGATGAAGTCTTCCTCCGAAGCCCCTGGTCATTTCGGAGAACCTGTATGCTTCCTCCCTTCTTTGGCGGAAGTCATTGTCAGCTCGAATATACTCATCCATCTTCTGGAGCAGCTTCTCCAAAGTTTGAGGAGGCTTCCTGGCAAAGTATTGAGCTGGCCGAAGCCCCTTAATCATGGCCTCAATGACAATTTCATTGGGCACTGTTGGTGCTTGTGCCCTCAGACGCAGGAACCTTCGGACATACACCTGAAGGTATTCTTCGTGGTCCTGGGTGCACTGGAATAAGGCTTGAGCAGTGACCGGCTTCGTTTGAAACCCTTGGAAACTGGTTATCAGCATATCCTTCAACTTTTGCCATGAGGTGATTGTTCTTGGCCGAAGAGAGGAGTACCAGGTTTGTGCAACACTCTTGATAGCTATGACGAAAGACTTTGCCATGACTGCAGTATTGCCACCATACGAAGATATGGTTGCTTCATAACTCATCAAGAATTGCTTCGGGTCCGAATGACCATCGTACATGGGGATTTGGGGTGGCTTGTAGGACTGGGGCCAAGGTGTAGCCTGCAGTTCTGCTGATAGAGGAGAAGTCTCATCAAAAGCAAAATTTCCATGATGGAAATCCTCATACCAATCGTCCTCGTTGTAGAAGCCCTCCTGATGAAGCTCTCTGCGCGGAGGCCTTTGGTTCTGGTCATCTTGAGCAAGATGACGAACTTCTTCAGAGGCTTCGTCTATCTGCCTTTGTAGGTCAGCTAGACGAGCCATCTTTTCCCTCTTCCGTTGGATCTGTTGATGGAGCATCTCCAAGTTTTGGATTTCTTGATCCAAGTCGTCCTCCGGAGGCGTCGGACTGGTGGCCTTCCTCTTCTGGCTTCGGGCCTCCCTGAGAGAAAGGACATCCTGATTGGGATCCAGCGGCTGCAGAGCGGCAGCCCCTGTTGCTGAAGCTTTCTTTGGCGGCATGACGAAGGTGATGCTTGCCGAAGGTGTTCAAAACTCAAAAAATGGAAGTGAGTTCACCGGAGGTGGGCGCCAATGTTGGGGACTCGTTCTCAAATGCTAAGAATTAAGAACAAGGCAACATAAAAAGTGTTAAATATTAAAATCCTTCGTCCTTCAGGACATTATATCCCTTCGGACATAATGAATTCCGGACGAAGGTTATGAGGGAAAGAACCTTCGTAAGTTCGATAGACAATAAAGAAGAATTCATATATAAAATACGAAGAATAATTTAAATATTATTATCAACTTATATTTATTTGCATTATCATTTCCAAAATAACAAATTATGAATGTACCTTTGGATTGACGGAAAGTAAAGGTACAAGCGTGATGCAAAAGGCGAATGCTGAGTCAGCGTGAACAGTATGGGAGTACTATTCATCTATTTATAGGCAAGGGACGCAGCCCATGTAGAATTACATTTGTGCCCTTTACATTTATCAATAACTCTATAGTAATTCTTCGGGGTCTAATTTGCCTTTTCATCTTTAGGTCGGTTCCCCTTCTCTGCTATCATGCCGAAGCTTTTCTGCGCACAGCTTCGTGGTCATCTTTATCCTTCATCATAATCGCTTTCCGTCTCGCTCAAGCTTCGTACTGACCATACTCTTGTATACTCATGACCCGATTCCGAAGATACCTGTTCACATATTCCACTTGGAAAACATTGTTAAATCATATTTTTGAGGACCTTCGGAAGCCGAAGGCCCCCAACAGATCCCTTTCGGAGTATCCCCTTTCCTGACCCCTGAGGCAAGAGAGAGAAAGAGGAAGTGAAAAGGATACGAAATCGAATGACGTGGCGCACCTTTTTTGACGCGGCCATTATGGCGGAGGTGAAGCGTCGCCTGCTTCGCCTGCCAAAGGTGCCGCCTGTCCTGCCGCAGAGTTAATGCGACGGGACGAGTGGTTCACGGGGCGGCCGTTGTGCGTGCGCGAGCCGTTCGAGGAACGGAACGCGGACGCGTCGTCTTCCGCCGTGGGAGAAGGTCCTTTCGCTATCCCAGGAGGGGACGTGAGCTTGCTGACGACTCGACTGCCGCTTCTGCCCGCCTGCCACCGCCATTACTGCCGGTCCATTTCTGGCCGTATCGATCGTCGCGCCCTCTCCCGCGGCTGACCGACCCGTGACCGATGTGCTCGGTTGGCACTGTCGGGTCATGCGCAGGGTCGCCTCAAGTCGCGGTACTGGTTTCGCAGTCGAGAAGGCGCGGTACTGGCGCGAGTGGCGGTGCAGTTTCTTGCACGTAGTAACCGGCGCGCCGGTTACATGACGTGTGGGCCTGGGCCTCCATGCTGGATGCGTCGAAGTCGAAAGGGTGCGCCCCCCTGGGTGCGGTTGCAAGCCGCCTGCATGGCGGTCCGCCCTTTAACCCGCTGGCCTGGGCGAAAGTGGAGGAATGCTCGTAACCGCTGGGCAGTTGCGCGCACCGTGCGCGGCGGTTTGGCTTTGTCTGCGCCAGCTTGCATGACGCGTGGGGCCCAGCCCCTGTGTCGTAGGGGGAGGACCTTGGAGCGTGTTGGAGAAGACTCAGCCCGCGACGGCTGAGGACGCAAGTGGGGAGAGTTGCCTTTAAAAGGAGGGTGACCCCCTTGAAAGGCAACCATGTCTTCACGCTCCCCTCATGCATCGCGTCTTTCCACCTTTCGAGCCCCCAGATGGGGGGCGCCCACGGTTCTTCCGCCTTGTCGTCGTTGGGGGAACGCAACTTCGCGGAAGTTGGTACCTTTCAGCCATCGTTTGGCTTCAAGGATTTTCATCAGGCAGCCCGGCTGCTTCCCCTCGCCGGTGATCACCCAAGATGGTGACCACCAGTTCGGAGGTGGGGAGAAGCGAGCCGGGCTATGATCTTGGTCCCGCCCTCAGCTTCAAGGATCTTCGTCATCCTGGCTGGGGCGGGGGCCGGGCTGAGCCGGAGCTCTACCTCCCGTGCGGGTCCGTGGGTCACCTTCTCCCTCAGCATTCAAGGGAGAGGGCGCTCACTGGCCTAGCGGGAGGGCCGGACTTCGACAACGCGGGGCTGGTCGGCGGCGAGCGTCGTCAGCTTCAGCGCGTTGGGCTCGCTGGCTCAGCAGGCCTGGTTCGGCTCCCGGTGTCCCCTCCCGCCGCGAGAGCGGTTGTCGCGCCGCACGCACCGGGGGACCGCCCAAGACGTCGCATGCTGCTAGGGCGGCGTTCGTGTTCTGGGGCTGTCCTGCCTTTGCCCCGGTACGGCGCCTCTGCGCGGAGGTCGGTGCTTCGCTCGTCCGGGAGGATCCGAGTGGGAATCTGCCGGTGGGCAGATGGCTTCCGTCGTCGGCGCCGAGGTGGCGGCGGCTGAAGAAGTCCTCGTCGTCGACGGGGTCACCGCCACCATCCGCGCTCCGGGCCTCGGGCTCTTTGGCTTTGATAGCTTGTCCTCGCCCCTCGAGTGGGGGCGTGGCGAGGAGCTCGTCGCAGCAGCGTCCGCCCTGAGGTCATCGCTGCTGCTGTTTGGCCACTTCGGAGCGGGCGTCGTTGTCGCTGCTACCGGAGCGGGCGCTGGCGAGTCACCAGGGGTTTTGTCGCCCCGTAGGCCCTCCAATGTGGGGGTTGTTCGTACCTGCGGGGGTGGAACCGGAGTTCCGTTTGTAATGGCACCTTGAGTGCCGGTGTTTGTTCATTGTGGCTGTCGGGGCCTGAACATGTATGTATCTTTTGGCGTGAAGCCGTATTTTTCCCTCATTCCGAGCACTAGGACTCGCCTGTCAGCTAACTGAACCGCTTCACCAAGTGTGAGTTGCCTCGTGCGAAGGTGACGAGTGAGGTATCCGTATCCCGAAGGCGTAGGAGTCCCTTGGCTCGGTCGGCCTTGCCGCCCGAGGCTTCTCTTGCTTAGTTAAAGGAAACCCTCGGCCGCTCTTCGATGAGCCGGAGCTGGGGGCAGCGGTATCAGCATGGACAGAGGCAGAGTTGGCTCGAAAAGAAGACTTCATCGGCTGGAGCCTGACCGGGCCATCCACTGGCGGGACCGGCGCCGGAGTCGAGTTGCCGAGGCCATGGGCCGGGCTGATGTCCTCGGGGGACAGCTGGCTGAGGCTTCAGGGCGACCGGCCGAGCCGTCTGCTCAAGCCGGACTCCTGGAGGAGACCCTGGCGGCGATGGCCCGGGCGTGGTGCTGATGTCGTCCTTTGGAGCGGAGATCCTCCGACTGTGTTGCCGTTCGAGGCTCGGTCGGACTTCGTCGAAGGTGGTGTTGACGTCGAGGGTGCTGCTGCTCCCCCTCCATCGAGGTCCGAACCTGCAGGATCGGTTTACCTTGTAGTGTGCGTATGTTTTCTGCGGCCGCTGAGGCCCAAACATACTGTCGTTGTGTTGTAAAGCTGCGTTTCTTTTTCCCTTTGTTTCGAGTATCAAGACTTATTCGTCGGTAACAGAATTGTTTGTTCGAGCGAGAGTTACTTTTCACGGAAGGTGATGAGTGAGGTATCCGTATCCCGGAGGCGTAGGAGTCCCTCGGCTCGGTCGGCCTTGCCGCTTACGTGTACTCTTACTCGTCCGTAGGATTCTGCTAACGATGTAGTCGAGAAGGCCCGAAAAATTGTTTCGTCAGAAAGGTCTCCGAGCATTAAGACTTGTTCGGTCAGCAGAATCGCTTATCCGAGCGTGAGTTACTTATCACAGAAGGTGATGAGTGAGGTATCCGTATCCCGGAGGCGTAGGAGTCCCTCGTCTCGGTCGGCCTTGGCTGCTTACGTGTACTCCGTCGTTTTCAGGACCCCACTTTTGAAGTAGTCAAAAAGCACGAAAGACGTTCTGGCAGAAAGACTTTTTCCGAGGAAAATTTTGACGCAGAGGGGGTTCCCCCCTTCTAGCCCCCGAGGGAGGGTCGGGCTTTGCCGAGGCAAGGCTGACCCTTCCTTGATGGTTAGACTTTGAACGTGAACGAGTTGTACGAACGACTTGAAAGCATCTTAAGGGTAGAAGCGACGTAGCTGTCGGATGTTCCAAGCGTTGCTGTAGACCTCGCCTTGGCTGTTGGCCAGCTTGTATGTCCCGGGCTTCAGAACCTTGGCAATGACGAACGACCCTTCCCAGGGAGGCATGAGCTTGTGCCGCCCTCGGGCGTCTTGTCGCAGCCGAAGCACCAGGTTGCCCACTTGGAGGTCTCGGGACCGAACCCCTCGGGCGTGGTAGCGTCACAGGGACTGCTGGTACCGCGCCGAGTGTAGTAAGGCCATGTCTCGAGCCTCTTCGAGCTGGTCCAGTGAGTCTTCTCGGTCGGTCTAGTTTCTTCGGTCGTCGTACACCCTCGTCCTCGGGGAACCGTATTCTAAGTCCATGGGCAAGACGGCCTCGGCCCCATAGACTAGAAAGAACGGTGTGAAGCCCGTGGCTCGGCTCGGCATTGTCCTCAGACTCCAGACCACCGAGGGGAGTTCCTTCATCCATCGCCTGCCGAACTTGTGGAGGTCGTTGTATATCCTCGGCTTGAGTCCTTGCAGAATCATGTCGTTGGCACATTCCACCTGCCCATTCGTCATGGGGTGAGCCACGGCAGCCCAGTCCACCCGGATGTGGTGATCCTCGCAGAAGTCCAGGAACTTTCTGCTGGTGAACTGGGTGCCGTTGTCGGTGATGATGGAGTTTAGGACCCCAAAGCGATGGATGATGTTGGTGAAGAATGCCACCGCCTGTTTGGACCTGATGCTGTTCAGGGGTCGAACCTCGATCCACTTGGAGAATTTGTCGATGGCGACCAGCAGGTGCGTGTAGCCCCCGGGTGCCTTTTGCAAGGGACCGACGAGGTCCAGTCCCCACACAGCAAACGACCAGGTGATGTGTATTGTCTGCAGAGCCTGAGCGGGCAGGTGGGTCTGCCTTGCGTAGAATTGACACCCTTGGCAGGCGCGGACAATTCTAGTGGCGTCGGCCACCGCGGTCGGCCAGTAGAAACCTTGTCGGAAGGCGTTTCCAACAAGGGCTCGGGGCGCTGCGTGATGACCGCAAGCCCCCGAGTGTATTTCTTGTAAGAGCTCCTGGCCTTCGGCGATGGATATGCACCGCTGGAGGATGCCGGAGGGGTTGCGGTGGTAGAGCTCCTTCCCGTCACCCAGTAAGACGAACGACTTGTCACGCCGCGCCAGTCGCCGAGCCTCGGCTCGGTCGAGGGGCAGCTCTTCTTGGTGGAGATATTGCAGGTACAGGGTCTGCCAGTTTCGATTAGGCTAGACCCCATTCCACTCTTCCTCGACGCGCAGTGCCTCACCCTCGGGGGCCAAGGGTGCCTCGGGCCAAGCCGAGGGCGCCTTGGGCTGTGCCGAGGGTGCCTCGGGCTGGGCCGAGGCCTTCTCGGGCTCGGGCGTGTCGTCGGTCTTGACTGAGGGTTGATGTAGGTCTCGGGAGAAGACGTCCGGGGGAACTATTGTCTGCCCCAAGGCTATCTTAGCCAGCTCGTCCGCAGTCTCGTTGTGTCGTCGGGCGATGTGGTTGAGCTCGAGCCCGTAGAACTTGTCCTCTAGGCGCCGAACCTCATCGCAGTAGGCTTCCATCTTCGGGTCGCGGCAGTGGGAGTTCTTCATAACTTGGTCGATGACGAGCTGCGAGTCGCCGCGAGCGTCGAGGCGTCGGACCCCTAGCTCAATGGCGATGCGCAACCCGTTGACCAGAGCTTCGTACTCAGCCACGTTGTTGGACGCCGGGAAATGGAGGTGCAGCACGTAGCATAGGTGTTTCCCGAGGGGCGAGATGAAGAGCAGGCCTGCGCCTGCCCTTGTTTTCATTAGCGACCCATCAAAAAACATGGTCCAGAGTTCTGGCTGGATCGGAGCCGCCGGGAGCTGGGTGTCGACCCATTCAGCCACAAAGTCCGCCAAGACTTGGGACTTGATGGCCTTCCGAGGGGCGAACGAGATCGTCTCGCCCATGATTTCCACCGCCCACTTTGCAATCCTACCTGAGGCCTCTCGGCACTGGATGATCTCCCCTAGAGGGAAGGATGACACCACAGTCATCGGATGAGACTCGAAGTAGTGTCGCAACTTCCGCCGCGTCAGGATCACCGCGTACAGCAGCTTCTGAATTTGCGGGTAGCGGATCTTGGTCTCGGATAGTACCTCACTGATGAAGTAAACCGGCCTCTAGACGGGCAATGCATGCCCTTCTTCTTGTCTCTCAACCACGATCGCGGCGCTGACCACCTGAGTGGTAGCGGCGACGTAGATCAAGAGGGCTTCTCCGGCGGCGGGGGGCACCAAGATGGGCGCGTTCGTAAGGAGCGCCTTCAGGTTCCCGAGGGCTTCCTCGGCCTCGGAGGTCCAAGTGAAGCACTCGGTCTTTCTTAAGAGGCGGTACAGAGGTAGGCCTCTTTCCCGAGGCGCGAGATGAAACGGCTCAGAGCCGCAAGGCATCCCATGACCCTCTGTACGCCTTTCAAGTCCTTGATGGGCCCCATGTTGGTGATGGCCGTGATTTTCTCCGGGTTGGCCTCGATGCCCCGCTCGGAGACGATGAACCCCAAGAGCATGCCTCGGGGGACTCCGAAGACACACTTCTCGGGATTGAGTTTTACGCCTTTCGCCTTGAGACACCGGAATGTCATTTCAAGGTCGGAAAGGAGGTCGGAGGCTTTCCTCATCTTGACTACGATGTCATCGACATAAGCCTCGACCGTTCGACCAATGTGTTTGCCGAACATGTGGTTCATGCACCTTTGGTACGTCGCACCCGCATTCCTCAAACCAAATGGCATAGTAACATAGCAGTACATGCCAAAAGGTGTGATGAAAGAAGTCGCGAGCTGGTCGAACTCTTTCATCCTGATTTGGTGATACCCTGAGTAGGCATCGAGGAAAGACAGGGTTTCGCATCCCGCAGTGGAATCCACGATTTGATCGATGCGAGGCAGAGGATAGGGAACTTTTGGGCATGCTTTGTTTAGACTAGTGTAGTCTACACACATCCGCCATTTCCCTCCTTTCTTTCTCACAAGCACGGGGTTGGCAAGCCATTCGGGATGGAATATCTCTTTGATGAACCCTGCGGCCATCAGCTTGTGGATCTCCTCGTCTATGGCTCTGCGCTTTTCTTCGTCGAATCGGCGTAGAGGTTGCTTCACGGGTCGGGCTCCAGCTCGGATATCCAGCGAGTGCTCGGTGACATCCATCGGTATGCCAGGCATGTCCGAGGGACTCCACGCGAAAACTTCGGCGTTTGCGCGGAGAAAGTCGACGAGCACTTCTTCCTATTTGGGGTCGAGCTCGGAGCCGATCCGGATCTGCTTGGAGGCGTCGTTGCTGGGGTTAAGAGGGACGGAATTAACCGTCTCCGCTGGCTCAAAGTTGCCGGCATGGCGCTTCACGTCTAGCGCCTCCTTGGAGAGGCTCTCCAGGTCAGCGATGAGGGCCTCGGATTCGGCGAGGGCCTTGGCGTACTCCACGCACTCCATGTCGCATTCGTACGCGTGTCGGTACGTGGGGCCGACGGTGATGACCCCGTTGGGGCCCGACATCTTGAGCTTGAGGTAGGTGTAGTTGGGGACGGCCATGAACTTGGCGTAGCATGGCCTCCCCAGCACTGCATGGTAGGTTCCTCAGAACCCGACCACCTCGAACGTGAGGGTTTCCCTTCTGAAGTTGGAGGGAGTCCCGAAGCAGACGGGCAGATCGAGTTGTCCGAGGGGTTGGATGCGTTTCCTGGGGATGATCCCGTGAAAAGGCGCCGCACCGGCCAAGACCGAGGACAGATCGATCTGCAGGAGCTCGAGGGTCTCAGCGTAGATGATGTTGAGGCTGCTGCCTCCGTCCATGAGGACCTTGGTGAGCCTGACATTGTCGATGACGGGGTCGACAACGAGCGGATATTTCCCCGGGCTCGGCACGCGGTCGGGGTGATCGCCCTGGTCGAAGGTGATGGGCTTGTCGGACCAGTCTAGGTAGACTGGCGCCGTCACCTTTACCGAGCAGACCTCCCGATGCTCTTGCTTGCGGTGCCGAGCCGAGGCGTTCGCCACTTGCCCACCGTAGATCATGAAGCAGTCGCGGACCTCGGGGAACTCCTCTGCCTTGTGATTCTCCTTCTTGTCGTCGTGGTGGGCCCTGCCACCCTCCGCAGGTGGCCCGGCCCTGTGAAAGTGGCGCCGAAGCATGGCGCACTCCTCAAGGGTGTGCTTGACGGGTCCCTGATGACAGGGGCACGGCTCCTTGAGCATCTTGTCGAAGAGATTGGCGCCTCCGGGAGGTTTCCGAGGGTTCTTGTACTCAGCGGCGGCGACAAGGTCCGCATTGGCGGTGTCGCGTTTCGCTTGCGACTTCTTCTTGCCTTTCTTCTTGGTGCCGCGCTGAGCGGACGCCTCGGGAACATCTTCCGGCTGGCGGCCCTGGGGCTGCATGTCCTTCCAGAAGATGGCCTCAACCGCCTCTTGGCCAGAGGCAAACTTGGTGGCGATGTCCATCAGCTCGCTCGCCCTAGTGGGGGTCTTGCGACCCAGCTTGCTCACCAGGTCGCGGTAGGTGGTGCCGGCGAGGAACGTGCCAATGACATCCGAATCGGTGACGTTGGGCAGCTCAGTGCGCTGCTTGGAGAATCGCCGGATGTAGTCCCGGAGAGACTCTCCCGGCTGCTGGCGACAGCTTCGGAGATCCCAGAAGTTCTCAGGGTGCACGTACGTGCCCTGGAAGTTACCGGCGAAGGCTTGGACCAGGTCGTCCCAGTTGGAGATCTGCCCCGGAGGCAGATGCTCCAGCCAGGCCCGAGCAGAGTCGGAGAGGAACAGGGGGAGGTTGCGGATGATGAGGTTGTCATCGTCCGTTCCACCCAGTTGGCAGGCCAGCCGGTAGTCCATGAGCCACAGTTCCGGCCTTGTCTCCCCCAAGTACTTTTTGATGGTAGTCGGGGTTCGGAAACGGGTCGGGAACGACGCCCGTCGTATGGCTCGGCTGAAAGCCTGTGGCCCGGGTGGTTCGGGCGAGGGACTCCGATCCTCCCCGCTGTCGTAGCGTCCCCCACGCCTGGGGTGGTAGCCTCGGCGCACCCTCTCATCGAGGCGGGCTCGATGGTTGCGGTGGTGGTGCTCGTTGCCGAGGCGACCCGGGGCCGCAGGCGCTGTGTTGCGTGTGCGCCCGGTGTGGACCGAGGCTTCCCGCACGAATCGGGAAGTCGCGGTGCGATGCTCCGAGGGGTATCCCTGCCTTCGGGAGGCAGAGCTTTCGGCCCGTCGGACCGCGGCATCCTCCAGGAGATTCTTGAGCTCTCCCCGGATCTGCCGCCCTTCGGTGGTTGATGGTTCCGGCATTGCGCGGAGGAGTATCGCTGCTGCAGCCAGGTTCTGGCCGACCCCATTGGAAGCCAGTGGTGGCCTTGCCCTGACGTCGTCGGTGATGCGGAGCTGGATGCCCTGGGGTAGATGACGTGCTTCTCTGGCCGGAGCTTGGTCTACCCATTCCTGCCCATGTTCCGGCGGAGCGGCTCAAGTGTTCCTGCTCTCTCGTCGAGCCTGGCCTGCATCTCGCGGACTTGCTCGAGCTGTGCGTCCTGACCCCCCACAGGGACTGGGACCACAGCTAGCTCCCGAAGGATGTCAACGCGAGGCGCAGGCCTAGGGGATCACCGTTTTCTGGTATACCAATATGGTTGCCTTCATCGGGACCCCCTAGATCGACGTGGAAACATTCACGACTTGGGCCGCAGTCTTCGTCGCCGAAGCTGCGGCTACCGTCGGAACAATCGGAAAGGCAAGTAGTCACATGCGGTCATGAAGTCCCGCATGGCACTGGGGTTACCGAGCCCAGAGAAATCCCAACCAAAGTCGGGCTCGTCATCTTCCTCGGAACCCGAGGGTCCGTAGGTCGAGACGGCCGTCAACCGGTCCTAGGGTGACCGCATATGATACCCCGGAGGGTTGGTGCATGCCTCTATGAAGGCTTCCACCAAAGCGGGGTCGCTTGGTGGGTCGAGGCCGAATCCAAAAGGCACGAGACGGGAATCGGTCGGTACCTCTTGGTCAACAGGCGGTGACCAAGTCACGTCAGGGGCGGACTGCACCGTCGTCTCAGGTACGAGGGTGACGCCCAGCAAGTCCTTCGTGAGCGTGCTGGCGTCGTCCGTCCGCTTGGAGTTGGCATGTTGCGGGGAAACGACGCTTGTCTTCGTCTCAGACGCGAGGTCGACGCCCGACGTGTCCCCCGTCGGGGCGCCGACGCCGTCGATTCGCTCTACAGCCGACGTGGTGCCGTCTCCTGCTTGGCCACAGTTGCCCCGCCTCCTCCTCCGTCGGCGGGGGAGGTGACGGGACAAACTCGGATGTTGTTCTTCCACCTCGTGGGGAAGACATCGTCGATTCTGCCGCCGGCGGGCGGGTTGTCGGCCGCCATTGTCGCCGTAGCGCGGCGGAGGAAGGAGTATCATGTCGTAGCTGCCGTCGAGGGACATGAACTCAAGACTCCCGAAACGGAGCACCGTCCCGGGTTGGAAAGGTTGCTGGAGACTACCCATCTGGAGCTTGACGGGAAGCTGTTCGTCAACACACAGTAGGCCCCTACCTGGCACGCCAACTGTCGGCGTTTCGACCTTGGGGGGTCCCTGGACCGACGAGTAAATTGTCGCCGCGTGTCCCAGCCTAGATGGGTCGGCGCGAGACGGAGCACGAAGGGGGGGAGAAGAGAGGAAAAAAGGGGAAACCCGCGGCCTCCGTATTGTCCTGCGCCCAGGTCGGGTGCGCTTGCAGTAGGGGGTTACAAGCGTCCGCGTGGGGGGAGAGCGTGGGACTCTACGCGCCATCCCGTCCTCCCGCGCGGCCGACCTTCTCGTAAGAGAGCCATGGACCTTCCTTTTATAGGCATAAGGAGAGGGTCCAGGTGTACAATGGGGGGTGTAGCAGTGCGCTATCGTGTCTAGCAGAGAGGAGCTAGTGCCCTAAGTACATGCCGTCGTGGCAGCCAGAGAGGTTTTGGCACCCTGTTCATGTGATGTCGTGGCCGTCGGAGGAGCGTTGGAGCCTTGCGGAAGGACAGTTGTCGGGGCTGTCGAGTCCTTGCTGACGTCTCCTTGCTTCCGTAAGGGGCTGAGAGCCGCCGTCGTCATGGAGCACGCGGGGCGCCATCATTATCTGTTTACCGGGGCGAGCCAGATGGGACGCCGGTCTTGTTCCCCGTAGCCTGAGCTAGCTAGGGATAGGGTAATGATGGCCCCCCTATGACATGGTCGGTCCGAGCCCTGGGTCGGGCGAGGCGGAGGCTCCTCCGAGGTCGGGGTCGAGTCGGTCTTCTGAGGTCGAGGTCGAGTCCGAGCCCCGGGTCGGGCGAGGCGGAGACTGTCGTCCGAGGCCAAGGCCGAGTCCGAGCCCTGGGGTCGGGCGAGGCGGAGTTCGTCGTCTTCCGGGGCCGAGCTCGAGTCCGAGCCCTAGGGTCGGGCGAGGCGGAGTTCGTCGTCTTCCAGGGCCGAGCCTGAGTCCGAGCCCTAGGGTCGGGCGAGGCGGAGTTCGTCATCTTCCGGGGCCGAGCCCGAGTCCGAGCCCTGGGGTCAGGCGAGGCGGAGTTCGTCGTCTTCCGAGGCCGAGCCCGAGTCCGAGCCCTGGGGTCAGGCAAGGCGCAGTTCGTCGTCTTCCGGGGCCGAGCCCGAGTCCGAGCCCTGGGGTCAGGCGAGGCGGAGTTCGTCGTCTTCCGGGGCGAGCCCGAGTTCGGGCCCTGGGGTCGGGCGAGGCGGAGTTTCCTATGGCGCCCGAGGCCGAACTTGGCTGCTATCAGCCTCACTCTGTCGAGTGGCACAGCAATCGGAGCGACGCAGGCGGCGCTGTCTTCTTGTCAGGCCGGTTAGTGGAGCGACGAAGTGACTACGGTCACTTCGGCTCTGTCGACTGAAGGGCGCATGACAGGATAAGGTGTCAGGCCATCCTTGCATTAAATGCTCCTGCGATACGGTCGGTCGGTGTGGCGATCTGGCCAAGGTTGCTTCTTGGCGAAGACTGGGCCTCGGGCGAGCCAAAGGTGTGTCCGTCGCTTGAGGGGGTCCTCGGGCGAGACGTGAATCCTCCGGGGTCGGCTGCCCTTGCCCGAGGCTGGGCTCGGGCGAGGCGAGGTCGTGTCCCTTGAGTGGACTGAGCCTTGGCTTAATCGCACCCATCAGGCCTTTGCAGCTTTGTGCTGATGGGGGTTACCAGCTGAGATTAGGAGTCTTGGGGGTATCCCTAATTATGGTCCCCGACAGGGGTCGACCGAAAGGGTATCCACAGACCTCGACCGTCCGATCGGGAATCAAGGACTCAGATTAGATTCCCATACTCACGAACCGTTACAAAAATACAACCACACGTTTGATATTGGACGCACTAGATCGATCTGTGTGAAACTCGTTGCCTACCGGTCATCACCGGATCGATGGTTCTCATCGATCACAACGAAACGTTAATCTACCATCTAATCTAGGCCGTCCCCAGGAGGATCGACGACCCTGATCTACTCACCCCAGTCGCTTTCCATTTTCTAATCTACACCGTTCATCAACGAACGGATGCCTCAGATCCAATCACGCGAAACGATACGCCATCATCTAACCCAGACCGCCCCATATGAAATCTACGGCTTAAGCATCGTCTTCTCGCCCATGCACCAGCCACGGTGGTGCATCGCTAGAGCATGCCAATTTCCGATCCCCAATGCCCCAAAAATCCAATTACTACTCATCTACGTGATGCTAGGCGAAAAGCGAGACGCGGAGAGGAAGTAATACCAGCAATTGATGGCCGAGCAGAGACATCCGTGGCGCACGGCAGAATCCGACAACAGCGAGGAATTCCGGGCACGAGGATAGTCCTCCGGGCTTAATACTTCACGCCCGCAATCCACACACACCGACGAACGCTCCCGACTACTCACCAGCCTCCAATCATTCGTACAAGCACGGGCTCGCGACGGTGGGCGGCGGACCACCCTTGCTGCGTGGTTTTCACGATGACAGGGAGGGGCGGCTAGGCATGTGAGGGCATAGGGGCTTCAGGGTTCACGGACGCCTGTATTTGTACCAGCTGACGTGGGGTCGCAACTACTCCCGATTTCCCGGCGCCAGTCCGCCATTGGCGGCGAGGTGGGTGTGTGCGGGGCTGTCAGCACGGTCCCACCCGTTAGTGGAAAGAGGGATGCGGTGCACGCATAGGAATAGACGGAGTGTGGGCCCCATAGGTCAGGTACGCGCTCGGGTGAGGAGTGTCTGACGAGTGGGTCTCGCCCGTGGGCGCGAACGGGCGGTGGGCTGCGCGGTGAGGCATTGGTAGTTGGGCTGGGCGCGCGGTGAGTGAGATTTGGGCCAAAAGCAGTACCTTGAGCCCATCAAGGTTTTCTCTCTTTTTCTTTTCTCTTCTCCTTATTCAAAATATAAATTTGAATTTGAACAATGTTGTGAACTTATACTCATTTTTGTATGTAACCTTTGATCAGGCCATTATGGGCATAATTTATTTATTTATGAATTTACTTTATATTTTATAGTATTTCTTTCTCCCTTCTTTTATTTTCTTTGTTATTTTCCCACTCTTAAATATTCCAAATAGATATTAAATCTCCATTTTTGGGACATTAATTTATTTCCTTACTGTGGTTATTATTTTTTTACTAGATGCTCATACAACAAAACCAACATGATGCACGATTATTTTAGATATTATTAGTTGATTATTTGCTTTAAAATGTGGTGTTCACATGCTTATGTTCAATAGAGGCAAACATATAAGTAGATCAACTCCACCATCATTATTTACATTATTGGGTATTACAAATCCTACCCGCTTAACAAGAATCTCGTCCTCGAGATTTAGGAAGGACTAGGGAAAAGGTGGGGAAATTATATGCAAAGCTCTTCTTCTCTCTCCCAAGTAGCTTCGTCTTCTCCATGATGACTCCATTGCACTTTGCACATCTTTATCACTTTATTTCTTGTAACTGAGTCAAAGTGTCAAGAATCTCGATAGGATATTCAGTATAAGTCAAATCACCCTGAACATTGTGCTCTTCCATTGGTAGCTATTCCTCAGGGACACGTAAACACTTCTTGAGTTGAGACACGTGGAATACATCGTGCACATCAGATAGATGATCAGGTAGCTCTAGTTGATATGCCATCTCCCCAACTCGCCTAAAGATTCTGAAGGGTCCAATAAAGCGAGGGGATAATTTGCCTTTAACTTTGAATCTCCTCATTCCATGAAGTGGTGACACCTTGAGGTACACATGACCACCTTCCTCAAACTCCAGTGGTCTTCTTCGATTATCAGCATAGCTCTTTTGCCTGGTCTGTGCTACCCTCAAGTTTTCCTGGATTATACGGACTAGTTCTTCTGCCTCTTGAATAAGTTCAGGACCAAAGAACTATCTTTCTCCAGTCTGATCCCAATATAGAGGAGTCCTGCACTTCCTGCCATATAAAGCTTCAAATGGTGACATCTTCAGACTGGCCCGGTAACTATTATTATATGAGAACTCAGCATATGGTAGACTCTTGTCCCAACTGCCTCCATGCTGAAGGGCACATGCTCTCAACATATCCTGAAGTACTTGATTAGTCTTTTCAGTCTGAGGGTGATAGGCCGAACTAAAGCTCAACTTTGTATCCATATTCTCATGAAAGCTTTTCCAAAATCTAGAGGTAAACTATGATCCTCTATCAGAAACGATTTTCTTTGGTACACCGTGTAAACACACAATCTGAGCCATGTATAACTCTGCCAACTGAGATCCCTTATAAGTGGTCTTGACCGGAATGAAGTGAGCTACTTTGGTTAGCCTATCCACAATCACCCATATAGAATCATATCCTTTTGGGGTGCGAGGCAACCCGACAATGAAGTCCATACCAATCTCTTCCCACTTCCATTTGGGTATTTTTAATGGGTGCAATAGTCCAGCTAGTCTTTTGTGTTCGGCCTTGACTCTTTGACACACATCACACATAGCCACATGTGCAGCCACATCTCTCTTCAACCCATACCACCAGTACTTCTGCTTCAAATCCTGATACATCTTAGTGCTACCAGGATGAATAGAATAATCAGAGTCATGGGCTTCCTTCTAGGGATGAAAGTGGTAATCCAAACAGTTAGAACAAATTTAATATTTTAAAATAGATATGTATAAAATTTGATGTTGATCTTTTCTTATGTTATCAAGCACATTAGTACAAATATGAATAAAATATTATATAAGTTGTTTTATGTATTATTTGCTCTCTAAAACACAAAAAGTTGAAAAAATTACCGAATTTGTTTCTGAATCCATACCAAAGTTTATATCTATTATTTGAGAAAATGTAGGATGAATTTGAGGTTTACCTTTTATGAATCTTAACAAGCTGGATGTTAAAAACAAGAATACAAATTTGTACTGTATATTCTATATCCTATTTATTCGCAATCAAAGAAAAAACTGATTACTGAATAAATACCGTTTTCGACAGTTTTCATCCCTACTTCCTTCAGTATAGTCTCACGAAGGCTGTCAATTTTCGGAACACATATCTGGTTCTTGAACCATATTGTGCTTTGTTCATCCTCCGTGAATTCTGGACCTCTACCTTCAGTAATCAGATCTTTAATCTCTTGAATTTTAGCATCACCAAGCTGACCCTTACGCATTTCTTGCTCCAAGGTAGGTTCCACTTCAATAGTAACTCCTTCAGTATGTGCAACTATTCCCAGGTTGAGTCTCCTGAAATCCTCAACAAGTTCATCGGGTAGCTGAGCCACAATAGCTGCATTAACGTGTTCCTTCTGACTCAAGGCATCCACAACCAGATTCGCCTTGCCCGGGTGATAGTGATTCTCCAAATCATAATCCTTTATAAGTTCCAACCATCGGCGTTGCCTAAGGTTGAGATCCTTCTGAGTGAATATGTACTTCAAACTCTTGTGATCGGTGTACACTTGGCACTTGGTTCCCATAATATAATGTATCCATGTTTTGAGTGCATACACTACGGCTGCCAGTTCTAAGTCATGAGTAGGGTAGTTCAACTCATGTTTCCGCAACTGACGAGACGTGTAGGCAATCACGTGTCCCTCTTGCATAAGAACACATCCCAAGCCTTGGCCGCACGCATCACAATAGATTTGAATCAAATCCCTTCTGTAGATCTGGCATAACCAACACTGGGGGTGACATCAATCTCAACTTTAGTTGATTAAAGCTATCTTAGCACTTCCAGTCCCACTTAAACTCTCTCCCCTTCTCTAGAAGTGAGGTCATAGGCTTAGCAATCTTAGAGAACCCTTCAATAAATCGCCGATAATAGCCTGCAAGCCCCAAGAAACTCTGAATCTCAGTAACTGTATTGGGTATGCTCCACTCCACTATCTCCTTGACTTTAGCAGGATCCACTGAGATTCCACCATTAGAGATGATATGTCCAAGGAATGGCACTTCGTCAATCCAGAACTCGCATTTGTTGTACTTGGTGTAGAGTCGATTATCCCATAGCTTTTGTAGCACCAACCGCAGATGTTCATCATGATCACTATCACTCTTGGAATAAATAAGAATATCACTGATGAATACCACGAAGAATCTGTCAAGATACTCCATGAACACCTTATTCATCAGATTCATAAAAAAGGCTGGTGCATTAGTTAGTCCAAATGACATAACTGTGAATTCATATAAACCATATCGGGTCGAGAAAGCCGTCTTGGGAATATCAGATGGCCTAATCTTCATTTGGTGATAACCCGATTGGAGATCAATCTTGGAAAACACACTTGCACCTCTCATCTGATCAAATAAATCCTCAATGCGGGGTAATGGATACTTGTTTTTCATGGTAACATCATTAAGGGATCTATAATCCACACACATCCTTTGCGATCCATCCTTCTTCTATACAAACAGAACCGGTGCTCCCTAAGGTGAGGAACTCGGTCGAATGTACCCAGCCTCCTGTAACTCTGTTAACTGCTTCTTAAGTTCTTTTAACTCTTCTACAGACATCTTGTATGGCTGTTTAGAAATAGGAGCAGTCCCAGGTAAGAGATCAATGACAAACTCAACTTCCCTATCTGGTGGCATCCCGGGTAATTCCTCTAGAAAGACATTGGGGAAATCCCTAACCACATGGATGTTATCACCAACAAACTTCTCATCTATTAGAAATACGGCGGGTCTGGTAGAGGCAGTTATTGTAACTTCAACTTCAAATCTTTCTCCTTTAGAGCTGGTGAGTTCTACAGTACCCCTAGGACAATGTATAACGGTCTTTGCGTTCCTTAACCATGACATTCCAAGGATCAAATCTATACTGCTTTCCTCTAATACTATAGGGGTAGCCCAAAGTTCTCTTCCCATAATTGTCGAAGTTAATTTGTGTGTCATATAGTTTGCCTCAACAGGCCCTTTAGGTATAATTACTACCATGGGTGTTTTCATATTTTGCAGTGCTAACTCATTTGTGTTGGCATATCGAGTAGGCATAAATGAATGCGTAGCATCAGAATCAAATAATATTGCTGCAGGAATTGCATTAATATAAAACATACCAATAGCGATGTCAGCTCCCTCAGCAGTAGCATCACTGCTGACTTGATTAACCCTGGCAATAGTGAATCCCTTGCCAGATCCTGGAGTCTACTGCTTGTTCTGAATGGGGATAGTAGCAATCCTCTGCGGACAAACATTAGCATAATGCTCAGTCTTACCACACTTGTAGCATATGGTACCAGCACTCTGTCCTGAGAATTTCGCCGGGGTGCCAGTGGGGGCAGCCTGACGAGTCGGCGGAGTCCCCTGTGGTGTGTACTGAGCTGGGCGCAGGCCTCCTCCAGTGCGAATCGGTGTACCCTAGGGTGGAACATAGCAACAGCGAACGGTGCTGCTCCCCTGACCCTGGGATATCGCCTTCCTCTTCATGTCCCCCAGCTGAACACGCTTGTGTTCAATGGCTAGGGCCTTGTCAAGCAGCCTCTAGAATGAAGGAAAAGTGTGAGCCACTAAAGCATACTATAGAGGTCCATTAAGTCCTTCAATGAAGTGCTCTTGCTTCCTCTCATCCTCAGCCACTTCATCTGGTGCATATCTTGAGAGCTGAATGAATCTGTCGCGGTACTCGCTGACTGACATGCTCCCCTACTTCAGCGATAAAAACTCTTTCTTCTTTATCTTCATCAGTCCAGTAGGTATATGATAGTTCCTGAACTGAGTAGCAAATTTCGCCCATGTGATAGTATCAGCAGCATTGTGGGCAGCGGTGTAGGAATCCTACCGATCAGCAGCAGGACCAGTAAGACGACCCGAAGCATAGAGAACCTTCTCTCGGTCAGAGCACTGTGCAATAATCAACATCTTCTCCACGGACTTCAGCCAATCATCAGCGTGCAGAGGATCTGGATTGCTAGCGAACGTCGGTGGCTTGTGGCTCATGAACTCCCGATGCTTGTCTCGGGTGGAAGTGGTGGTGGAGGTGGTGGCAGTGGTGCTTGCTGCTGTTGCACCCTTCGCTCTTGGCGCATCTCCTCCCTCTCTTGGCGCATCTTCTAACACTCCTGTTGCACCTGTGCAGGCATATCTGCCATAGTATCAGCCATCTATTGCATCATCTGCATCTGGGCTGCAACTACTGGATCCGTTCCGGCTGGTGGAGGATTCGGAGGATTTATCTCTACTTGTTGTTGTTGCTGTCTAAGTACCCTCCGGTTGAATGGGTTGGCAGGTAAATCAATTCTGCCTCCCTTTCGGGTATTGACCATCTGAGTTAGAAACACATGGTAAGGAAGAAAGAATTGTAGACAAGGCAAGTAATTATGAGCCATGTTACTTTGGGGGTTTTATTAGCTAAGTAGATTAGTGTGTCACCTACTAAAGCTAATATATTACCTTATAGTGGTACATGCTAAGATGCCCAACTATAATGTTTCAATCAATCAAAGAAGCAAATCAGGCATTTATCATTAGAACAATCAACCAACATTTTTAAGTATAGAAAATAGTTTTAATTTTTGTCTTAGGTCTCCTATCTCTTAAAAGGTCATAAATGTAGGATTCCAAGGTGTGAAATCCATCTTGTCTTAGAGTAGAAAAGATAAGAGTAATCAGAGTCAACCAGCAAAAGGTGAGACAGGATCAAGATAAGTATAGAAAGAATCAGAGTAAGGTAAGTAGGTAAGGGCTTTGTCCATTTCTATCTAGGTTTCGTCCTACAGTCAACATTTCCTCTGATACTACTTCTGTCACACCCAAATTTAAGGGATAAAGTCGGGTGCGTCACATATGTGCGCCAAGGAAGAACAACACATATAATAATAGAGTGTATAGAGATAAATGTCACAATATCATAAAGTAATTATTACATAGCGGAAGTCTTACAAAATAAAAGATAAACATAAAGCGAACTAATGTCCATCCATGGCGCCATAAAGTCGACTGGGAGACGCCACCTAGATCAAGTCGAACTCCTCGTTGTGCGGCTCCTCCTAGGCCACCTGTTCTTCTCCTGTGGGGGGTTTATATATCGCAAGTGTGAGCTCACAAAATATCATAGCTCAACAAGTCGTGGAGAATAATGTGCATGATCTCACCAAAGGTGTGAGTTCATGTGAAGTGTAAGGCTGATCAATAATAGGGGTTAAAGCTGAGCATTGCTTTTAGTAGTTGGTCAAATTTTATTAGCAGTTACTAAATGTAAGTGAATACCAAACCATAATAAGAATAGAACAAAATTAATAATAAATCCTATGCAATGCAAATGAGAAATTGAATTTAGTTCCATAGTTTAATCATGCGAGAGTCCTGAGCTGCTCATGACCGCGAGCACGGCTAGTATACAAGTATTACACTCTGCAGAGGTTGTACCCTGTACCCACAAGTCATGTTACCCGTCTGCCAAGGGGTCATGAATCCCATACACCTCTACCAAGGAAGCGAGGCAGGATAACACTACGAGGCCTTTACAAAGTTCCACTAGCTTCAGAAAATACGTTACAGTTCTAGAAAGAGCAATGCAGGAATCCCCCGTCTGACCGCCATCGCAGCAAAATCAGCCCGTGAACATCACTACACGCCTACTCCCCTACTACCCTTGCTCCTATTGGGTAAGGTAGTCCTCCACTAGCTTTCCTAGTTAGTTAGCCAAGAGCGCCCTATTCCACCCTTGTGGTGGCACGTGTTTCTCAAGTTAAATCTCCATGTTCCAATTAAAAATAATGATCTTGACATAAACTATAAATAAAATAACAGTATAATTAGAACATAAACATAATGTAATATTAAACCCAAAACCATATAGAGCAATAGCAAAACTACCCAAATGATTCAGGGGTGAACAAGGTAAAAGGATAACCAGTCTAGGGTGACCTATTGGGTCCCACCAAAATTAAACCTATGCTTGAATAAATGGTTATAAAGAATATTATTGGGTAATAAAAGTGGTCAAGGGCACAACCTGCTTTCAATGAGCTCCTGCTCAACAACTTCTACCTGCTGAACACCGGGATCCTCAGCCACTGGCTCTTCTACTCGCCACAATACAAACAAGCATAGTACAAAGGAAAAAATTAACATCACATCAAACATATATACAAAGTGCATATTAATAATCTACACATTAACATAAGATTATAGGAAAAGAATCATTAATTTTGGAGTTATGGATTTTAAGTTATGAATTTCTGAAGGTTTTATGTATTTGATACAAAATTAATTAAAAGATAAATTTTAATATAGTTTTCATGTCAAAACAGAGATACAATGTGATGAACAATATTATTACAAAATTATAGGAATTAGAATGGGTCAATTTGGACTAAATATGAATTTTCTAGGAATTAAACAAGTTCTATTGATTATTTTCACATTAAAAATTCAATTTCTATATTCATTTAGTTAATTTCCCTGTTCTTTGGTCTGCGCACCAAAAACTAAGAAGCATAGGGGGCTCGGTATAAGAATTCCCAAGGCTCATGCTACTAGCACACCGACAGCGGGTTATTTTCCCAGAACTCCTAGGGCTTAAACAAAAGGGGGTCGCCCGAAAGGGTATCCACAGACCGTGACCGTCTGATCGGGAATCAAGGGCTCAGATTAGATTCCCATACTCGTGAACCGTTACAAAACAACAACCACACGATCGGGATTGGACGCACCAGATCGATCTACGTGAAACTCGTTGCCTACCGATCATCGCCAGATCGACGGTTCTCATCGATCACAGCGAAACGTTTATCTACCATCTAATCTGGGCCGTCCCTAGGAGGATCGACGACCCTGATCTACTCACCTCAGTCGCTTTCCATTTTCTAATCTACACCGTTCATCAACAAACGAATGCCTCAGATCCAATCACATGAAATGGTACACCATCATCTAACCCAGACCGCCCCGTATGAAATATACGGCTTAGGCGTCGTCTTCTCGCCCACGCACCAGCCACAGCGGTGCTCGCGACGGACGCGGCGGCACATCGCCGGAGCACGCCAATTTTCGATCCCCAATGCCCGAAAAACCAATTACTACTCATCTACGCGATGCTAGGCAAAAAGCGAGACGCGGAGAGGAAGTAATACCAACAATTGATGGCCGAGTAGAGACGTCCAGGGCGCACGGCAAAATCTGACAACAGAGAGGAATTTCGGGCGCGAGGATGGTCCTTCGGGCTTAACACTTCACACCCGCAATCCACACACACCGACGAACGCTCCCGACTACTCACCAGCCTCAAATTGCCGCTACAGGCACGGGCTCACGGCGGTGGGCGGCGGACCACCCTTACTGCGTGGTTTTCACGATGACAAGGATGGGCGGCTGGGCATGTGAGGGCGTAGGAGCTTCAGGGTTCATGGACGCAGGACGCCTGTATTTGTACCAGCTGACCCGGGGTCGCAACTACTCCTGATTTCCCGGCGCCAGTCCGCCATTGGCGGCAAGGTGGGTGAGTGTGCGGCTGTTAGCACGGGCCCACCCGTCAGTGGAAAGAGGGATGCGGTGCGCGCATAGGAATAGACGGAGTGTGGGCCCCACAGGTCAGGTACGCGCTCAGACGAGGAGCGTCTAACGAGTGGGTCCCGCCTATGGGCGCGGACGCGCGGTGGGCTGCGCGGTGAGGCATTGGTAGTTGGGCCGGGCGTGCGCTAAGTGAGATTTGGGCCAAAAGCAGTACCGTGAACCCATCAAGGTTTTCTCTCTTTTTCTTTTCTCTTCTCCTTATTCAAAATTCAAATTTGAATTTAAACAATGTTGTGAACTTGTACTCAGTTTTGTATGTAACCTTTGATCAGGCCATTATGGGCATAATTTATTTATTTATGAATTTACTTTATATTTTATAGTATTTCTTTCTCCCTTCTTTTCTTTTCTTTGTTATTTTCCCACTCTTAAATATTCCAAATAGATATTAAATCTCCAATTTTGGGACATTAATTTATTTCCTTATTGTGGTTATTATTTTTTTACTAGATGCTCATACAACAAAACCAACATGATGCACGATTATGTTAGATATTATTAGTTAATTATTTGCTTTAAAATGTGGTGTTCACATGCTTATGTTCAATAGAGGCAAACATATAAGTAGATCAACTCCACCCTCATTATTTACATTATTGGGTATTACACATGCTCTCCCCTCAAATGTTGTCTGCATGCTCCTTACATTATGAAGATGATTGAAGTTGTTACTCAAATCAGATATGAGAAGGGCACCCGACATCTCTCTTACACCCCTTTTTGGATAGATCCCAACAATCCAGCCAGCAGGATGAAGAAGACTCCTGCTAGTTCTCGTGGGCAGACTTCTGTCGGTCCCACTCATCCTTCTTCCTCTCATGGTACTCCCACTCCACGTGGTCGTGGTCAAGGTCGTGGTCACGGTCTGGGGGCTAGGTTGGCTCATGGGATTGCAGCCTTTTTCTCCATGTGCAGGGATATATCTGTTGATGTGCATGAGGGATATATCTGTTGATGTGCATGAGCTGGCTAGGCACCAGCGAGAGACGGATGACAATCTCCATCGCCAATCAGTCTCCATGGGTCATCCTTTTGCTCCCCGCTCGACTGATGTGCCTCTCTATGCACCACCTCCTGATATCAATGAATGGCACCAACAGGCATACGGTGTACCATTCATGTCTACTGATGATGAAGAAGTTGAGGAAGAATTTTTTGATGATAGAGATTAGTTTGTCCCGCCTCCTTACCAAGGTGATCCGGGCCCCTCATCTTCTTATCCTCCCCCCAAGATTCATCTGGTGACACTCCTCCTCCTGCTAACCCCGAGGAATAAAACTTTGCTGTGAATCTAGCTTCTCGCTTCTTTGATCCATCTCCTCCATGGTGATATGTGGTTATCCCTTCTCCTGTGTTTTGGTGCTCGTTGCCAAAAAGGGGGGAGAAGTTGCTGTTTGGTTGGTAGCCCTAGGGACTGAACTATTTTATGTAATGAACAATATGGTTTGTAATAACTTTGAGATGCTTAGTTGTGTATGTGATGATGGCCTAGGGCCATGAACTTCGTTATGCCATGATGAATCATTATTGTAATAGCTAGCTAAGAACCTTTTTATGATCCTCTATGCTATGAACTTTATTCGTCATGATCTCCTATGATATGTGTTGTGCAATGATGAAATTGAGTAAGTTTGTCATTTGCATCATCATTTTTTATATGACACTATGTTTGTTGCACCCCTTGAATAATTGTGAAATGTGTTGATTATTCACCTCCTCAAAATGTGTTGCATAATTGACATATCAAGTCAATGTGAAGTTACAAAACACATGCACACATTTAGGGGGAGCTACACATACACAAGTATTCAAATTCTTGCTAGTTACCTATTTTTATCTGTATCCACTCTAGTTTGTTTTAGCATCAATCACCAAAAAGGGGAGATTATAAGTGCAATCAACCCTGCTTAAGGGTTTTAGTGATTAAATGACAAAACAAACAGAGTTTCTAACAAGTTTGCTCCTAGCATGTATACAGTTATCTTAAAGACAGGAGGAGCACAATTTCCATATGTATACAAAGGGTAAAGCACTGAGGATTAAAATTATACATCATATGGCGTGATTCAAGTGCTTATGAACAATGATAGTTTAAATTTTACAATTCTTGAGTCGTAAGATTCACCATTTAATTAAGAGGGATCCGCAAAATTTGAGTAAGTTATTGTGATGAGCTCAGTCTAATTCTCTTCAAAATCCTCTAAGAAAACCTTAATTTTTTATCATGAATGCTCTTGGAAAAACTGCTTTAATTCTCCACTCAGACTTTCCCAAGTTTTTGTTCAGTTCCCTAAATACCAGCTCAGCGAGTTTGAAAACCAGCTCAGATAGTTTTTGAAAACCAGCTCAGCCGGTTTTTGAATTGTTCCACTTTTTCTGCTCTACCAGTCTGCTCTGTCAGCCAAAAGGTTGTGCGCAGCATTTTGAAAACCGACTCAGTCGGTTTTGACCTCGGTCCACCCACCAGCCTCAGCCAGTCACTAAACCGAAAAACATTCTGGCAGAAACTGGCTCATCCGATTTTAGGACCGGCTCAACTGGATTTTCAGTCAGAAAAGTCCAACGGCCACTAGCTTTTGGGGGCTCCTTTATATACCCCGTTACTCTCTCTATCTCTCTTCATTCACTCCTGCCTATCCATGAATTCTTGCTGACCTAAACTCAATCAAGAGCATTCACTTCACCTCTCACACCCAAATTGCATCCCCTTCAATCAATTGAAGGGCCCTTGGTGTGAGGTGAAGTTTGTCTAACTCGTTGGTGATTTCATCTCTATTCTCCCTTTCTCTTCATCTCTTGAGCTCATTGCAAACTTGAATCTTGTGTGAATTTGTTACTCTTGGAACCTTGTGTTCCTTGACGGATAGAGGTTGCTTGGGAGTCTCCAAATTTGTGGATGACTCCAAGAAGTTTGTATCACCCGCTCGTAAAGCTAAGTTAAGAAGAGATTGCCTTGATCTTGGTGGTTGACTTATGGAGGATTAAGGTTGGAAAAGATTCGACTCTTTGTGGGCTCCTCAATGAGGAGTAGGACACCTTTGTGGTGGTTGCCGAACCTTGGGTTAAATCGTGTGTTCTTGGTGTGTTCTTGAGAAGTGCTTTAAACCGTTGGTCAGTTTATCTTTGTTTTTTTATCTTGTGTGTGAATCTTGTGGAACCGGTCCACATCGATTTGACACCCATTTGAGTGGATCTTCTCTAGGGCAAGACATAAGAAAGAATCTCACATTACTTCGTGCTATTTGTGTAATTATTTATCTAACTTAAGTTGAGCAGGCTCAAACTTGTTTAGTTGGAAATAATACCGGCTGAACCAGTTTGCACCAGTGCAACTTGAAATTTGACATTATCTCGAAGTTCTTGAATTATATTTTTGGATGGAGGGTGTAGTATTTAAAGAAGAGCCTTGCATGCAATTTCTTTTGTTTAAATAATTTTTCAACTTAAATTCCTTTTTTTGCATGCGTGACATTTATTCTTCGTATAATTTTTTTCCATGGATCTGACTTGTGAGTTATTTTTATAAACTAATGTTTCTTACTTGAAAACCCCGAACAAACACCATTAGCAGGAGGCACTCGCGTTGGGGTCACTCATCGACGACGAGAAGAAACTTAGCAACTACCAGTTCGACCTCTAGAAACAGTCCTACATGGCCGCATGTGCCGCTATGTACGACAAGCTCCGGCGCAGCCCCGCTTGGACGCGGTGCAGAGCGGCTGCTCCACGCTGTCCATCGTCAAGCAGGGGGACCTCATGGTCGTCGCCAACGTCGGCGACTCTTGGGTTGTTCTGGGCACCGCATTCGACGACGACACCATCACGTCGTCCAGCTCATCGTCCACCTGAAGCCAACCTGCCACGTAAGTCGCTATTGACCGGCCATGAATTCTTGTGCGCTGGGACGATGGTCGTTGCTAACATTGTGTGAGTGTCCTCGAACATGATGTATGAAGAGGAGTAGCGCATCCGGTGGTGCAACGGCCAGGGGTACTACCTTGCTGATGAGCCTGGGGTGCACTTCGTTTTATAGCCTAGCCAAGAGTCATCAGTACTTGGTATGTCGCGCGCGTTCGACGACTACTATATCGAGGAATGTGGCGTCATCTTGGCGCCAGAGGTGACGCAGAGGAGGACCGACAATAATAACCAGTTCGTCATTCTCGCCACCGTTGGGGTAGCTTTTGTGCCGGCTTGCCTTTATTAATTCTCTTCGCAAACACACACACTTGCCTTTTTGTTTAAGCAAAAGCGTATGGTGGTACGTGTCCGATGACTATCGATGTACGAGGGAATTTGTTCCGGCATGTGTGGAACATGCTCTCCAATGATGAGACCATGCAAATCGTGACATATATCGAAGTCTGTATGATACTGATGGTTGCAATGTAGTGGTGAAACAGATAGATTAAAATAACAAAATTTATGTATGGCCAGAATCACAAATTGATTATGAAACATTTTCTCATAACGGTATAACACATATTTTGTATATAAGTTATCGTAGTATACTGGTATTATATATTCCTGTTGCAACGCACAAGCACTCAGTTATCTTATAGAAGAAAATAAAAAGCTTAAGCATGAAAAGAATCATTTCACTCTTGGTTTGCAAAAAAGCATAAGGGTCAATACCTACAAAGTGAATTACTCATAAACACCATCATAAAATTGGATAAGAGTAGTATTGCCTATTAGACTGTCCCCGCAAGGACCGGTAAAACGTTATATACTCTAGATATAGGGCACGGAGATGTTGCCCATGCGCCCAACAAATATATACTGGGCCTTCTTTGGCCTCTACATGTAGCAGACGAGCGACCTCGCTATGCATTGTTCGAATGCGCGCACCGCCTCCTCCCATTCCCTCCCGCGCTTGCTCGAAAGCTGTAGCGACCGACCCTGGCTGAGGCGACCGACGTCGCCGTGAAGTCAAAGCTAGTGGTGACCGTCGTGGCTACGGCGATAGAGGAGCGCGTTTGGCCCGACGTCACGGCTGGGGGAGTGGGGGCGACGACGGCAAGGCGGAAGTTGGAAGAGCCATGGTGGAGATATCGAAGCTAGCGACGACGGCGGCAGACGGGGAGCGCGCCTGTTGGATTAATGTGGGCTTGGTCCAAATTAATATTCAATAATAGTCAATGCTAATGGCCCACTTTAATGCTATGGTGTACTAATTATTTAGTACCATATTGGAAGTTCAAAGGACAAATCAATCAACTTAAATAGGTGGACCATTGGTGCATCTATTGAGAAGTTGAGAAAAGGATGAAGGACTGCCACACGCGCGCGCGCGCGCCGCCGCCGGGCCGTGGCTCGTGGCTCGTGGTAGATCGGACCTTGGTCCGAATATTCCTTTCAAACGGTTGCGCATTTTGCCTGGAGCGATGACCGTCATGATAACCGTCCGTTTCCTGTCTTATGGCTAGTAACGGACGTCAGTTACTGTCGTCAGTTTCCAGTTCTAATGCGCGACCGTTTCTGTCCGTTGTTCTTCTCCCTCCTTCTGACCGCCTATAAGAATGGAGAGGGAGGGCTCTTCCAGGTACGCGAATTATCTCACGCGAATTGCAAACAACACATTCCCGTCCCATCTTCTGCGAGCACAGAGAGAGTGGGAGAGCAGGCCTCCGAATTGCAAACAACACATTCCCGTCCCATCTTCTGCGAGCACAGAGAGAGTGGGAGAGCAGGCCTCCGAAATCACCGACCGCAGAGATACACTTGCACGGGTGTGCGGGCGATCAGATTTTTGGGGAGCGTCTTCGCGACTGCTCGCGTGATCTGTTTGTCCAGCTGCTTCGTCCACAGCTTGCTGTTCGTCGCCTTCCCGAGTTGACGCGTGCTGCTGTTCTTCTTCCCGGCGACCGTTCGAGGGACTGCACAGCGTACATCTTCCTGCACCGACTTCGTACGGCTACATCGAACAAACACACGAGATGTCTCGTGTGAATGGAGCCACTGATGCCTTGAGCATCAGTCCCTCCGCTGGGTACACTCTGTTCTTCGTATTTGTACATGTTTCATTGCTGTTTACTGCTTATGTGAGTAGTTATACACACATGCACATACATGTCATCACATATATCGTACTGTTTTTCTGGATTAAATTAAAACTAAAAATGCCTAACTTTCTAACAATCCAAAAATCTGATATTAGGCATTTTTCTGTTAGTGGTTTTGCTGCTGCGTTAAAACCAAGTGAACCTTTTGATGGGACGTTTTACAAGAGATGGCGTAGTAAGATGATACTGTGGTTGACCGCAATGAACTGCTATCACGCCGCACAGGGGAAACCCGAACAGTTCACTCCTGAAGAGGAGAGAATGTTCGACGTTGCCGATAACCTGTTTCGAGGCGCCGTGATTGGCGCTCTTGCCAACAAGTATGTTGATTCTTATCTAACGTGCACATCTGCAAAAGAGTTATGGGATGCATTAGATGAGAAGTTTGGTGTTTCTGATGCTGGTAGCGAGCTGTACATCATGGAGCAGCTGTTTGACTATAAGATGGTGGAAAACCGTCCTGTAGTTGAACAGGCTCATGAAATACAGGCACTGGCTAAAGAACTCGAACAATTCCCATGTGTCTTGCCTGACAAGTTCGTGGCCGGCGGTATTATCGCTAAACTACCACCTTCTTGGACGGACTTTGCTACCACTCTAAAACATAAGAGACAAGAGTTTAGCGTGGCTGAGCTTATTGATTGTCGGCGTTCCGAGACCGGGGGGTCCCCGAGCCGACGAGTGAAAGTGCCGCGTGCCCCAGCCCAGATGGGTCGAGCGCGTGGAGCGAGCGCGAAGGGGGGAACGGAGAGAGAGAGAGGTCGGTGGCCGGAGCCGGGTCGTGAGGGAGTCGGAGAAATTCCCACGGCCTTCGTGTTCGTCCCGCGCCCAGGTCGGGTGCGCTTGCAGTAGGGGGTTACAAGCGTCCGCACGAGGTGAGGGGAGAGAGCGGCCCCGAGAGAGCGCCTGCCCCTGCCCTTCGTCCCCGCGAGGCCAACCTTTTTCTAAGAAGGCCCTGGCCCTTCCTTTTATAGTCGTAAGGAGAGGGTCCAGGTGTACAAGATGGGGGTGTAGCAAGGTGCTACGTGTCTAGCGAGGGAGAGCTAGCGCCCTATGTACATGCCCAGGTGGCAGCCGGAGAGATCTTGGCACCCTGTTGGTGTGGCGTCGTGGCTGTTGGAGGAGTGACGGAGCCGGACGGGGGGACAGCTGTCGAGGTGGCTGGGTCCTTGCTGACGTTCTCCTGCTTTCGTAAGGGAGCTGGGAGCCGCCGTCGTCATGATCTAGTGGGGCGCCATCATTGCCCATCTGGCATAGCTGGCCAGATGGGACGCCGGTCTTGTTCTCTGCGACCCAAGTCGGCTCAGGGTAGGGTGATGATGACGCTTCCTATTGACATGGCGGTCTCGCGTCCTAGGTCGGGCGTCGTGGAGGCTCCTCCGAGGCCGAGGTCGAGTCCGCCCTGCAAGACAGAGACAGAGTCCGAGCCCTGGGTCGGGCGAGGCGGAGATCATTCGGCAGAGACCGAGGCGGAGTCCGAGCCCTGGGTCGGGCGAGGCGGAGGTCGCTGTCTTCTGGGGCCTTAGCCCAAGTCCGAGCCCTGGGGTCGGGCGGAACGGAGTTCGCCGTCTTCCGGGGCCTTAGCCCGAGTCCGAGCCCTGGGTCGGGCGGAGCGGAGTTCGCCGTCTTCCGGGGCCTTAGCCCGAGTCCGAGCCCTGGGTCGGGCGGAGCGGTGTTCGCCGTCTTCCGGGGCCTTAGCCCGAGTCCGAGCCCTGGGTCGGGCGGAGCGGAGTTCGCCGTCTTCCGGGGCCTTAGCCTGAGTCCGAGCCCTGGGTCGGGCGGAGTCTCCTATGGCGCCTCTGGCGAAGTCTGGTCGCCCGTTGGTCTTACCTTTTGCGTTAAACGCCCCGGTGACTCGGTCGGTTGGTGCGGTGATTTAGTCAGGGTTTCTTCTTATCGAAGGCGGGGCCTAGGGCGAGCCGGAGATGCGTCTGCCGTGAAAGAGGAGGCCTCAGGCGAGACGGAGTCATCTTAGGGTCGGCTGCCCTCGCCCGAGGCTAGGCTCGGGCGTGGCGTGGTCAAGTCACTCGTATGGACTGATCCCTGACTTAATCAAACCCATCAGGCCTTTGCAGCTTTATGCTGATGGGGGTTACCAGCTGAGAATTAGGCGTCTTGAGGGTACCCCTAATTATGGTCCCCGACAGTAGCCCCCGAGCCTCGAAGAGAGTGTTAACACTCGCTTGGAGGCTTGCATCGCACTTTTTTGCAAGGGGACCAGCCTTTCTCGGAGGTACTTTGTTCCGGTGGGTGCGCGCGAGCGCACCCGCCGGGTGTAGCCCCCGAGGCCTCGGAGGAGTGGTTTCACTCCTTCGAGGTCTTAATGCCTTGCGTAATGCTTCGGCTGGTCTGGTGGTTCCCTCATGCGAGCAGGGCGTAACCCAGGTGCACTGCCGGGGCCCAAGTTCTCGGGCTGGTATGTTGACGCTGTCAACGGTTCGGCCGGAGCCAGGTTTGCGAGAGCAGCCCCCGAGCCTTCGCACGGAGCGAGAGGACGATCAGGGACAGACTCGACTTTTTATATACGCCCCTACGTCGCCTTTCCGCAAGGAGGAGGGGGGGAGTGCGCCATGTTACCCTCGATGGGTACCGAACATGGTGTCTCCGGTGAGCTGCAATCGGGTAATCCGAGTGGACGTCCGTGCCCCGTTCGTTGGGGGTCGGCTAGGGGCCCGGAGGCACGCCCAAAAGTACCTGCGGGTGATCTGCCGGACCCGGTCCCCTAGCGACGGGGTCCGAGGGCTCGTTGCCTCCCTCCGATGGGATTCCGTTACAGAGTCGTTCCCGCTGGTCTCGGAAATGTCCTAGGGTACCTCGGGAGCGCAGCCCGAGCCTTGGTTATGTATCGAACGTACCCCTGGTCATCCCTCGCTCGGCGTCTGAGGCGGCTGTGAACCCTTCGACAGGCCAGCCTTCGAACCCCTGATCAGTAGGGGGCACGGAGCCCGAGTAGCCTGAGGCGGTCATGGAACCTTTCGGGAGGCCGACCTTCGAACCCCTGACCAGTAGTGGGTGTCGGGCCCACGCGATCTGAGGCGGCTGTTGAACCCCTCGGGGGGCCAGCCTTCGAACCCCTGATCAGTAGGGAGGCTCGGAGCCTAGTTCCTTCACGGGGAAGGATCCCTTTGGGGTTATCCCCCTTCTCGGTCCCTGTTGCAGGAGATAGAGAAAGAAGGAAAAGGGAAAAAGGATTCGAAATTGAACGTCGTGGCGTACCTTTTTCGGCGTGGTCGTTTTGGCGGAGGCGAAGCGTCGCCAGCTGCCCCTGCCAGAAACGTTACCTGTTTTGCCGCGGAGTTAATGCGCCGGGGTAAGCGGTCGGCGAGGCTGCCGTTGCGCGTGCGCGAGCCGTTCGAGGTACGGGTCACGGGCGCGTCGTCTTCACGCCGTGAGAGAGGGTTCTCTTGCTGTCTCCGGATGGGACGTGAGCCTGGCCGATGGCGTGACCGCTGCCCTTGTGCGCCTGCCACCGTCATTACTGCCGGCCCATTCTTGACCGCGTTTGACCGTTGCGCTAGGCTGGCGCCGCTGGATCGCAGGCTGGGCGGCCTCGAGTCGCGGTATCGGTTCCGCAATCGAGGAGGTGCGGTGGTGGAGCGAGAGGCGAAGCGGTTCGCATGCAGCGCCCGGCGCGCCAGTTGAACGACGCGTGGGCTTGAGCCGTCGCGCTGGCCTGTCAGAAGTCGGAGAGGCGCGTCCACTTGGCGCGGTTGCATGCCACCCGCATGGCCGCTTCCCCCCTTTGCCCGCTGGTCTGGGCAAAAGTGGAGGGTTACTTGTAACCGCTGAGCGGTTGCGTGCGTCGTGCGCGGCGGTTCGGCTTCTTCTGCCTAGAGCCGGTCTGCATGACAGGCGGGCCCCAGCCCCCGCGCCGCAGGGAAGGGCTTTGGAGGCGTGTTGGAGAAGACTCGGCCCGTGACGGTTGAGGGCGCGAGCAGGGGGAGCTGCCTTTAAAAGGAGGGCGACCCCCTTCGTGAGGTAACCATGTCTCCTTCCTCTTCAATGCATTGTGTCCCTCCATCTTCCGAGCCCCCGGATGGGGGGAAACCGCCGTCTTTTCGCTCCATCGCCGGAGGAACGCAACCCCGTGGGAGTTGGTACCTTTCAGCCATCGTTCGGCTTCAAGGATTTTCATCATGCAGCCCGGTTGCCCCCCTCGGCTGGGGGCCACCTGAGACGGTGACCACCAGCTCCTGGGTGGGGAGGAGCAAACCGGACTGCGATCTTGGTCCCACCCTCAGCTTCAAGGATGTTCATCATCCTCGCTGGGGTGGGTGCCGGACTGAGCCGGCGCTCCACCTCCCGCACGGATCCGTGGGTCATCCTTTCCCACGATATTCGAGGGAGAAGGCGCTCACTGGCCCTGCGGGCGGCGCGGACTCCGACAACGCGGGATGGATCGGCGGCGAACGCCGTCACCTCCAGCGTGTCGGGTCCGCTGTCTCGGCTCCGGCGGGCCCTTTTGTCGGGGGGCGGCTGCCGCGCCGTGTACACGGGAGGTCCACCCTAGACACCGCACGCCGCCAGGGCGGCGCTCGTGTTCTGGGGTGGCCCTGCTTTTGCACCAGGGCGGCGGCTTTGCGCGGAGGCCGGTGCCCCACTCATCGGGGAGGATTTGAGTGGGGATCTGGCGGTAGGCTCCTGGCGCCAGTGCCGAGGTGGAGGCGGCTCGAGAAGTCCCCGTCAGTGACGGGATCACCGCCACCATCGGCGCTTTGGGCCTTCGGCTCTTTGTACTTGTCCTCGCCCCTCGGGTGGCGTTATGGGCGAGGGCAAGACAGCAGCTGTGCCTTCCCCTGAGGCCTGCGCTGCTGCAGGGGGAGGAACCGGAGTTCCGCTTGTAGTGGCACTTCGGGTGCCGGGTTTTTCGTTCATTTCTGAGCACTAAGATTCGCCTGTTGTTTGCCTGAACCGCTTCACCAAGCATGAGTCGCCCCGTGACAAGGTGACGAGTGAGGTATCCGTATCCCGGAGGCGTAGGAATCCCTCGGCTCGGTCGGACCTGTTGTCCGAGGCTCCTCTAGCTTAGTTAAAGAGACCCCTCGGCCGCTCTTCGACGAGTCGAGGCCAGGGGTAGCGATATCAGCATGAGCAGAGGCGTCGTCGGCTCGGAAATGAAACCTGGTTGGCCGGAGCCTAGCCGGGTTGTCTGTTGGCAGGATCGGCGTCGGAGCTGATCAGCCGAGGCTTCGGACCGAGCTGGCGCCCTCGGAAGGTGGTCGGCCGAGGCCTCGGAGGCGGCCGGCCGAGCCGTCCGCTCGGGCCGGGTTGGAGAAGTCCCTGGCAGAGATTGCTCGAGCGCGGTGATGACGTCGCCCTTCGGAGCGGAGGCCCTCGGACCGCGTCGCCGTCCGAGGCTAGGTCGGGCCTTGCCGAAGGTGCTGTCGATGCCGAGGGTGTCTTCGCCCTCTTCCAGCGTCAAGATCCGAGCCTGCAGGGTCAAATCGTCTTGTAGCGTGGGCCTTGCGCGGCCGTTGAGGCCGGAACACATACCCTTGTTGCGTTGTAAAGCTGCGTCTCTTTTCCTCTTGTTTCGAGTATCTGGACTTTTTGTCGATAGCAGGGATGTTAGTGCGAGCAAGAGTTGCTTCTCGCGGGAGGCGATGAGTGAGGTATCCGTATCCCGGAGGCGTGGGAGTCCCTCGGCTCGGTCGGACCTGCCGCTTACGCGTACTTTTACCCGCCCATGAAGCCCTGTCACCGACTCGGCCGAGAAGGTTCGAAGAATCGCTTTGACAGAAAAGCTCCCGTACGTAAAGACTCGTTCGATCCGCGGAGTCACTTTATCCGAGCGCGAGTTACTTATCGCAGAAGGTGATGAGTGAGGTATCCGTATCCCGGAGGCGTAGGAGTCCCTCGGCTCGGTCAGCCTTGACTGCTTACGTGTACCCCGTCGTTTCCAGGACCCGCTTTTCGAAGTAGTCAAAAAGCACGAAAGATGTTCTGGTAAAAGGGATTTTTTGTTCGAGGAAAATTTTGACGCAGAGGGGGTTTCCCCCCTTTTAGCCCCCGAGGGAGGGTCGGGCTTTGCCGAGGCGAGGCCGACCCTTCCTTGTTGACTAAACTTTGCGTGGGTGCGGGGTATATGAAGAACTTGGAAACGTCTTAAGGGTAGAAGCGACGTAGCTGTTGGATGTTCCAAGCGTTGCCGTAGACCTCGCCTTGGCTGTTGGCCAGCTTGTACGTTCCGGGCTTCAGAACTTTGGCGATGATGAACGGCCCCTCCCAGGGGGGCGTGAGCTTGTGCCTCCCTCGAGCGTCTTGCCGAAGCCGAAGCACCAGATCGCCCACCTGGAGATCTCGGGGTCGGACCCCTCGGGCGTGGTAGCGTCGCAGGGACTGCTGATACCGCGCTGAGTGTAGTAAGGCCCTGTCCCGAGCCTCGTCCAGCTGGTCCAGCGAGTCTTCTCGGCTAGCTTGGTTGCTTTCTTCGTTGTAGGCCCTCGTCCTCGGGGAGCCGTATTCCAGGTCTGTGGGCAGGATGGCCTCGGCCCCGTAGACCAGGAAGAACGGCGTGAAACCCGTGGCCCGGCTTGGCGTCGTCCTCAGGCTCCAGACCACCGAGGGGAGTTCCTTCATCCATCGCTTGCCGAACTTGTTGAGACTGTTGTAAATCCGAGGCTTGAGCCCTTGTAGAATCATGCCATTGGCACGTTCCACTTGCCCATTCGACGTGGGGTGAGCTACGGCGGCCTAGTCCACTCGGATGTTGTGATCCTCGCAAAAATCCAAGAATTTTTTGCTGGTGAACTGGGTGCCATTATCGGTGATGATGGAGTTCGGGACCCCGAAGCGATGGATGATGTTGGTGAAGAACACCACCGCCTGCTCGGACCTGATGCTGTTTAGGGGTCGGACCTCGATCCACTTGGAGAATTTGTCGATGGCGACCAGCAGGTGCGCGTAGCCCCCGGGCGCCTTCTGCAGCGGGCCGACGAGGTCCAGACCCCACACAGCGAAGGGCCAGGTGATGGGTATCGTCTGCAGAGCCTGAGCGGGCAGGTGGGTCTGCTTCGCATAGAATTGGCACCCTTCGCAGGCGCGGACAATTCTAGTGGCGTCAGCCACCGCCATTGGCCAGTAGAAGCCTTGGCGGAAAGCGTTCCCAACGAGGGTTCGAGGTGCTGCATGATGACCGCAAGCCCCCGAGTGTATTTCCTGCAGGAGGTCCTGACCCTCGGCGATGGAGATACATCGCTGGAGGATGCCCGAGGGGCTGCGGTGGTAGAGCTCCTTCTCATCGCCCAGCAGGATGAACGATTTGGCACGTCGCGCTACCCGCCGAGCCTCGGTGCGGTCGAGTGGCAGTTCTCCTTGGCGGAGATATTGCAGGTACGGGGTTTGCCAATCTTGATCTGGCTCGACCCCGTTCTGCTCCTCCTCGATGCGCAGTGCTTCGCCCTCGGGCTCCGAGGGTTCCTCGGGATGAGCCGAGGATGGCTCGGGCTGGGCCGAGGTCACCTCGGACGAGGCCGAGGGTGCCTCGGGCTCGGGTGCGTCATCTATCTTGACGGAGGGTTGGTGTAGATCTCGGGAGAAGACGTCCGGGGGAACCGTCGTTCGGCCCGAGGCTATCTTCGCCAGCTCGTCCGCAGTCTCGTTGTAGCGCCGGGCGATGTGGTTAAGCTCGAGCCCGTAGAACTTGTCTTCCAGGCGTCGAACCTCCTCACAGTAGGCCTCCATCTTCGGGTCGCGGCAGAGGGAGTTCCTCATAACTTGGTCGATGACGAGCTGCGAGTCGCCACGTGCATCGAGGCGTCGGACCCCTAGCTCGATGGCGATTCGCAATCCGTTGATCAGAGCCTCGTACTCAGCCACATTGTTGGACGCCGGGAAATGGAGGCGAAGCATGTAGCGCAGGTGTTTCCCGAGGGGCGAGATGAAAAGCAGGCCCGCGCCAGCTCCCGTCTTCATTAGTGACCCGTCGAAAAACATGGTCCAGAGTTCTGGTTGGATCGGAGCCGTTGGTAACTGGGTATCGACCCATTCGGCTACGAAATCCGCCAGTATCTGGGACTTGATGGCCTTCCGAGGGGCAAACGAGATTGCCTCGCCCATGATTTCCACCGCCCACTTCGCGATCCGTCCTGAGGCTTCTCGGCACTGGATGATCTCCCCCAGGGGGAAGGATGACACCACAGTCACCGGATGGGACTCGAAGTAGTGTCGTAGCTTTCGCCTTGTCAGGATCACTGCATATAGCAGCTTCTGGACTTGTGGGTAGCGGGTCTTGGTTTCGGACAGCACTTCGCTGATGAAGTAGACTGGCCTCTGAATGGGCAAAGCATGCCCCTCTTCCTGCCTTTCGACTACGATCGCGGCGCTGACCACCTGAGTGGTTGCGGCGACGTAGACCAGGAGGGTTTCTCCATCAGCTGGGGGTACCAAGATGGGCGCCTGGGTGAGGAGCGCCTTCAGGTTCCCGAGGGCTTCCTCGGCCTCGGAAGTCCAAGTGAAGCACTCGGCCTTCCTTAAGAGGCGGTACAGGGGCAGGCCTCTTTCGCCGAGGCGCGAGATGAAACGGCTCAAGGCCGCGAGGCATCCCATGACCCTCTGTACGCCTTTTAAGTCCTTGATGGGCCCCATGTTTGTGATCGCTGCGATCTTCTCCGGGTTGGCTTCGATGCCTCGCTCGGAGACGATGAACCCCAAGGGCATGCCTCGGGGCACCCCGAAGACGCACTTCTCGGGATTGAGCTTGACGCCCTTCGCCTTGAGACACCGGAATGTCAGTTCGAGGTCGGAGAGAAGGGCAGAGGCTTTCCTCGTCTTGACTACGATGTCATCGACGTAGGCCTCGACCGTGTGACCAATGTGTTCGCCGAACACATGGTTCATGCACCGCTGGTAAGTTGCACCCGCGTTCCTCAAACCGAACGGCATTGTGACATAACAGTACATGCCGAAGGGCGTGATGAAAGAAGTCGCGAGCTGGTCGGACTCTTTCATCTTGATTTGATGATACCCTGAGTAGGCATCGAGGAAAGACAGGGTTTCGCACCCTGCAGTGGAGTCCACAATTTGGTCGATGCGAGGCAGAGGGTAGGGGACCTTCGGACATGCCTTGTTGAGACCGGTGTAGTCTACGCACATCCGCCACTTCCCCCCTTTTTTCCTCACAAGCACAGGGTTGGCAAGCCATTCGGGATGGAATACCTCTTTAATGAACCCTGCTGCCATCAGCTTGTGGACCTCCTCGCCTATCACCCTGCGCTTTTCCTCGTCGAATCGGCGTAGAGGTTGTCTGACCGGTCGGGCCCCGGCCCGAATATCCAGCGAGTGCTCGGCGACTTCCCTCGGTATGCCGGGCATGTCCGAGGGACTCCACGCGAAAGCGTCGGCGTTTGCGCGGAGAAAGTCGACGAGCACTGCTTCCTATTTGGGGTCGAGCCCGGAACCGATCCGGATCTGCTTGGAGGTGTCGCCACTGGGGTCGAGAGGGACGGCCTTAACCGTCTCCGCTGGCTCGAAGTTGCCGGCATGCCGCTTCACGTCCGGCACCTCTCGGGAGAGGCTTTCTAGGTCGGCTATTAGGGCCTCGGACTCGGCGAGGGCCTCGGCGTACTCCACGCACTCCACATCGCATTCGAATGCGTGTTTGTACGTGGGGCCGACGGTGATGACCCTATTGGGGCCCGGCATCTTGAGCTTTAGGTAAGTGTAGTTGGGGATGGCCATGAACTTCGCGTAACATGGCCTTCCCAACACTGCGTGGTAGGTTCCTCGGAACCCGACCACCTCGAACGTCAAGGTCTCTCTTCGGAAGTTGGAGGGTGTTCCGAAGCAGACAGGGAGGTCGAGCTGCCCGAGGGGCTGAACGCGCTTCCCGGGAATGATCCCGTGGAAGGGCGCAGCGCCTGCCCGGACGGACGACGGGTCGACGCGCAGGAGCCTGAGGGTCTCGGCGCAGATGATGTTGAGGCAGCTGCCTCCATCCATCAGGACCTTGGTGAGCCTGACGTCGCCGATGACGGGATCGACGACGAGCGGGTACTTCCCCGGGCTCGGCACGTGGTCGGGGTGGTCGCCCCGGTCGAAGGTGATGGGCTTGTCGGACCAGTCTAGGTAGACTGGCGCCGCCACCTTGACCGAGCAGACCTCCCGACGCTCTTGCTTACGATGCCGAGCCGAGGTGTTCGCCGCATGCCCTCCGTAGATCATGAAGCAATCGCGGACCTCCGGGAACTCTCCTGCTTGGCGATCCTCCCTTTTATCGTCGTCGTGAGCCCTGCCACCCTCTGCGGGTGGCCCGGCCCGATGGAAGTGACGCCGAAGCATGACGCACTCTTCGAGGGTGTGCTTGACGGGCCCCTGATGGTAGGGGCACGTCTCCTTGAGTGCCTTGTCGAAGAGGTTTGCACCTCCGGGGGGCTTCCGAGGGTTCTTGCGCTCGGCGGCGGCGACAAGATCTGCCTCGGGAACGTCGCGTTTCGCTTGCGACTTCCTCCTGCCTTTCTTCTTGGCGCCGCGCGGAGTAGACGCCTCGGGAGCATCTTCCGTCGGGCGGCCCTGGGGCTGCTTGTCCTTTCGGAAGATGGCCTCAACCGCCTCCTGGCCGGAGGCGAACTTGGTGGCGATGTCCATCAGCTCGCTCGCCCTGGTGGGGGTCTTGCGACCCAACTTACTCACCAAGTCGCGGCAGGTGGTGCCGGCGAGGAACGCGCCGATGACATCGGAGTCGGTGATGTTAGGCAGCTCGGTGCGCTGCTTCGAGAACCGCCGGATGTAGTCTCGGAGAGACTCTCCCGGCAGTTGCCGACAGCTTCGGAGGTCCCAGGAATTTCCGGGGCGCACGTACGTGCCCTGGAAGTTCCCGGCGAAAGCCTGGACCAAATCTTCCCAGTTGGAAATCTGCCCCGGAGGCAGGTGCTCCAACCAGGCGCGAGCGGTGTCGGAGAGAAACAGGGGGAGGTTTCGGATGATGAGGTTGTCATCGTCCGTCCCGCCCAGTTGACAGGCCAGGCGGTAGTCCGCAAGCCACAATTCCGGTCTCGTCTCCCCCGAGTACTTTGTGATAGTAGTCGGGGGTCGGAATCGGGGCGGAAACGGCGCCCGCCGAATGGCTCGGCTAAAGACCTGTGGACCGGGTGGTTCGGGCGAGGGACTCCGATCCTCCCCGCTGTCGTAACGTCCCCCACGCCTGGGGTGGTAGCCTCGGCGCACTCTTTCGTCGAGGCGTGCCCGACGGTCACGATGAGGGTGCTCGTCGCCGAGGTGGCCCGGGGCCGCAGGCGCGGTGTTGCGCGTGCGCCCGGTGAAGACCGAGACTTCCCGCGTGAGTCGGGAAGTCGCGGCACGAGGTTCCGAGGGGTATCCCTGCCTTCGGGAGGCAGAGCTCTCGGCCCGCCGGGCCGCAGCGCCTTCCAGGAGATGCTTAAGTTCTCCCTGGATTCGCCGACCCTCGGTGGTTGATGACTCCGGCATCGCGCGGAGGAGCATCGCTGCAGCGGCCAGGTCCTGACCGGTTCCGCCGGATGCGGGAGGCGGCCTGTCCCTGGCATCGTTGGCGATGCGGTGCTGGAGACCTTGGGGCAGGTGACGTATTCCTCCGGCCGGGGGCTGGCTTGCCCATACCTGCCCGATGTTCTGGCGGATTGCCTCGAGCGCTCCTGCTCCCTCATCGAGCCCGGCCTGCGCCCCGCGGACTTGCTCGAGCTGTGGGTCGTGACCCCCCGCCGGAACGGGGACCACAGCTAGCTCCCGCGGGATGTCGGAGCGAGGCGCTGGCCTAGGGGGATCACCATCCTCCGGCATGCCGAGACAGCCGCCTCCGGAGGGATCCCCTAGCTCGATGTGGAAACATTCGCGACTCGGGCCGCAGTTCTTGTCGCCAAGGCTGCGGCTGCCGTCGGAACAGTCGGAGAGGCAGTAGTCACATGCGGTCATGAAATCCCGCATGGCACTAGGGTTGCCAGATCCGGAGAAATCCCAGCAGATGCTGGGGTCGTCGTCTTCCTCGGACCCAGAGGGTCCGTAGGTCGAGACACCCGTCAATCGGTCCCAAGGCGACCGCACACGAAACCCCAGAGAGGTTGCACTCGCCTCAATGTGAGCGTCCACCAAAGCGAGGTCGCCAGGCGGGCTGAGGCCGAGTCGAAATGACAAAAGATGGGTAGCAGTCGGTACCTTTTTTGTCGACGAGGAGCGATGAAGTCACGTCGGGGGCTGACCGCGCCGTCGTCTTGGGTACGAGGGCGACGTCCCGCAGGCCTTCCGTGAGCGTGCTGGCGTCATCCACTTGCTCGGAGTCGACGTGTTGCGGGGGGATGGCGCTCGCGTTTGCCTTGAACGCGAGGGCGACGCTTGGCGTGTCCTCCGTCGAGGCGCCGGGGATGTCGATTTGCTCGACAGCCGTCGGAGCGCGATCTCCCGCTCGGCTCCGGCTGCCCCGCCTCCTCCTCCTCCGATGGCGAGGGAGAGGATGGGGCGAGCTCGAAAGTTGTCCTTCCCCCACGCGGGAAAGACGTCGTCGATTCCGCCGCCGGCGGGCGGGCTGTCCGCCACCATTGTCGCTGTCGCGCGGCGGTGGAAGGAGTATCATGTCGTAGTTGCCGTCGAGAGACATGAACTCGAGGTTCCCAAAACGGAGCACCGTCCCGGGTTGAAGAGGTTGTTGGAGACTGCCCATCTGGAGCTTGACGGGAAATCGAACGTCAACACGCAGCGTGCCCCTACCTGGCGCGCCAACTGTCGGCGTTCCGAGACCGGGGGGTCCCCGAGCCGACGAGTGAAAGTGCCGCGTGCCCCAGCCCAGATGGGTCGAGCGCGTGGAGCGAGCGCGAAGGGGGGAACGGAGAGAGAGAGAGGTCGGTGGCCGGAGCCGGGTCGTGAGGGAGTCGGAGAAATTCCCACGGCCTTCGTGTTCGTCCCGCGCCCAGGTCGGGTGCGCTTGCAGTAGGGGGTTACAAGCGTCCGCACGAGGTGAGGGGAGAGAGCGGCCCCGAGAGAGCGCCTGCCCCTGCCCTTCGTCCCCGCGAGGCCAACCTTTTTCTAAGAAGGCCCTGGCCCTTCCTTTTATAGTCGTAAGGAGAGGGTCCAGGTGTACAAGATGGGGGTGTAGCAAGGTGCTACGTGTCTAGCGAGGGAGAGCTAGCGCCCTATGTACATGCCCAGGTGGCAGCCGGAGAGATCTTGGCACCCTGTTGGTGTGGCGTCGTGGCTGTTGGAGGAGTGACGGAGCCGGACGGGGGGACAGCTGTCGAGGTGGCTGGGTCCTTGCTGACGTTCTCCTGCTTTCGTAAGGGAGCTGGGAGCCGCCGTCGTCATGATCTAGTGGGGCGCCATCATTGCCCATCTGGCATAGCTGGCCAGATGGGACGCCGGTCTTGTTCTCTGCGACCCAAGTCGGCTCAGGGCAGGGTGATGATGACGCTTCCTATTGACGTGGCGGTCTCGCGTCCTAGGTCGGGCGTCGTGGAGGCTCCTCCGAGGCCGAGGTCGAGTCCGCCCTGCAAGACAGAGACAGAGTCCGAGCCCTGGGTCGGGCGAGGCGGAGATCATTCGGCAGAGACCGAGGCGGAGTCCGAGCCCTGGGTCGGGCGAGGCGGAGGTCGCTGTCTTCTGGGGCCTTAGCCCAAGTCCGAGCCCTGGGGTCGGGCGGAACGGAGTTCGCCGTCTTCCGGGGCCTTAGCCCGAGTCCGAGCCCTGGGTCGGGCGGAGCGGAGTTCGCCGTCTTCCGGGGCCTTAGCCCGAGTCCGAGCCCTGGGTCGGGCGGAGCGGTGTTCGCCGTCTTCCGGGGCCTTAGCCCGAGTCCGAGCCCTGGGTCGGGCGGAGCGGAGTTCGCCGTCTTCCGGGGCCTTAGCCCGAGTCCGAGCCCTGGGTCGGGCGGAGTCTCCTATGGCGCCTCTGGCGAAGTCTGGTCGCCCGTTGGTCTTACCTTTTGCGTTAAATGCCCCGGTGACTCGGTCGGTTGGTGCGGTGATTTAGTCAGGGTTTCTTCTTATCGAAGGCGGGGCCTAGGGCGAGCCGGAGATGCGTCTGCCGTGAAAGAGGAGGCCTCAGGCGAGACGGAGTCATCTTAGGGTCGGCTGCCCTCGCCCGAGGCTAGGCTCGGGCGTGGCGTGGTCAAGTCACTCGTATGGACTGATCCCTGACTTAATCAAACCCATCAGGCCTTTGCAGCTTTATGCTGATGGGGGTTACCAGCTGAGAATTAGGCGTCTTGAGGGTACCCCTAATTATGGTCCCCGACATTGGTTCTCTTGATGTTGAGGAGAGGGCGAGAGCAAAAGACACTCGTGGAAAAGGAGTTGAGACTTCTAGTGCCAATATGGTACAAAAGAAGAACTCCAATGCATCACATAATAATAAAAAGAAAAACAAGCAACAGAATGCCACGAAGCCCAAGCAGACAGCCTCGTTCAAAAAGAAGAACAAAGGAGCTGGTTGCTTTGTTTGCGGGAGTACTGATCATTGGGCAAGCGCTTGTCCAGACCGCAAATTTAAGCAAGAGAAAAAACCAGCTCAAGAGAAGAAAACAGTAAACATGGTTGTTAGCGAGACTGCAAAAGGAACATCGGGGTATGGTAATCTTTTACCTACTGTTCTTTCAGTGTGTCAATCCCCTGAGTGGTGGGCTGATACCGGTGCTAATATTCATGTGTGTGCTGGTATTTCTTTATTTTCTTCTTATCAGTGCAAAGGGACTGGAGCCTTGCTGATGGGGAACGGATCACATGCGCGTGTTCTTGGTGTTGGTACAGTCATTCTGAAGTTTACTTCGGGAAAGACGGTGCTATTGAAGAACGTGCAGCATGTCCCCTCCATCAAAAAGAATCTAGTTAGTGGCTCTCAATTGTGTCGAGATGGCTACAAAATTGTCTTTGAGTCTAATAAATGTATACTGTCTAAGTATGGAACGTTTGTTGGAAAAGGCTATGACAGCGGAGGCTTGTTCCGCTTATCTTTGCATGATGCGTGTAATAAGTCTGTGAACAATGTTGTTTCGAATGAGTCGTATATTTGGCATTCACGACTTTGTCATATCAATTTTGGTTGTGTCTCGCGGTTAGCAGATTTAAATTTAATCCCGAAATTTAATTTAGTCAAAGGTTCTAAGTGCCAGGTGTGCGTGCAATCTAAGCAATCTCGCAAGCCTCACAAGGCTGCGGAGGCGAGGAATTTGGCACCACTAGACTTAATACATTCCGATTTATGTGAGATGAACGGAATATTGACTAAAGGAGGCAAGCGATATTTTATTACTTTTATCGATGACTCTACTAGATTTTGTTATGTGTATCTCTTAAAATCAAAAGATGAAGCTTTGCATTATTTTAAGACCTATAAAGCTGAAGTTGAAAATCAACTCGAGAGGAAAATTAAACGGTTAAGGTCTGATCGTGGTGGAGAATATTTTTCGGGTGATTTTTCTGATTTTTGTGTGGAACATGGTATTATTCATGAGAGGACACCGCCATACTCACCACAATCCAATGGGGTTGCTGAAAGAAAGAACCGTACTCTAACTGATTTGGTTAACGCCATGTTAGAGACTTCAGGGCTATCTAAGGAATGGTGGGGTGAGGCGATCTTGACGGCGTGTCATGTCCTGAATAAAGTTCCCACAAAGAACAAAGAAATCACACCATTCGAGGAATGGGAAAAGAAGAAATTAAATATCTCCTATTTGCGCACCTGGGGTTGTTTGGCTAAAGTGAATGTGCCAATTAACAAGAAGCGCAAATTAGGACCGAAAACTGTTGATTGTGTTTTCCTTGGGTATGCTTTCCACAGCATTGGATATAGGTTTTTAATTATAAACTCTGGAGTACCGGACATGTTGGTTGGTACAATTATGGAGTCCAGAGATGCTACGTTTTTTGAGGACGAATTTCCCATGAAAGCTACACATGATACGTCTAATGATGAACCAACGATACCCCATGAGCATTTTATTCCGGTAGAACACACTGAGGAATCCCATATACATAATCATGTGGAAAATGACAATGTATCAACTCGAAAGAGTAAGAGACCAAGGATTGCAAAGTCCTTTGGTGATGATTACATTGTATATATTGTGGATGACACACCAAGTACCATTGAAGAGGCATATTCCTCTCCTGATGCTGACTTTTGGAAGGAAGCAATAAGGAGTGAGATGGATTCTATTATGTCTAATGCAACTTGGGAGGTAGTTGAGCGTCCATATGGGTGTAAGCCCATTGGAAGTAAATGGGTATTCAAGAAAAAACTTAGGTCTGATGGTACTATTGAAAGGTACAAGGCGAGGCTTGTAATTAAAGGCTATTCACAGAAGGAAGGTGAGGATTTCTTTGATACTTATTCACCTGTGGCTCGATTGACCACAATTCGTGTGCTACTTTCTTTGGCTGCCTCTCATGGTCTACTCGTCCATCAAATGGATGTTAAGACAGCATTCCTAAATGGAGAGCTAGATGAGGAAATTTACATGGAGCAGCCAGCTGGGTTTGTAGCAAACGGTCAAGAAGGCATGGTGTGTAAATTATTGAAATCTTTATATGGCCTAAAACAAGCACCTAAGCAATGGCATGAAAAGTTCGATAGAACTTTGACATCTGCCGGTTTTGTTGTGAACGAATCAGACAAGTGTGTATACTATCGGTATGGTGGGGGCGAGGGAGTAATTTTATGCCTATATGTTAATGACATTCTAATCTTGGGGACGAGTCTTGATGTGATTAAAGAGACAAAAGACTTTCTGTCTAATAATTTTGAAATGAAAGATTTGGGAGAAGCTGATGTTATTCTTAACATTAAGCTACTGAGAGAAGGCATTGGTGGGATCACACTTGTGCAATCCCATTATGTGGAAAAGGTTTTGAGTCGCTTTGGTTTTAGCGAATGTGAACCTGCTCCAACGCCTTATGATCCTAGTAAGCTATTAAAGAAAAATCGAAGGATAGCTAGGGATCAATTGAGATATTCCCAAATAATTGGTTCACTCATGTATTTAGCTAGCGCTACGAGGCCTGACATCTCATTTGCTGTGAGCAAACTTAGTCGATTTGTTTCAAATCCGGGAGATGATCACTGGCGTGCTCTTGAGAGAGTTTTGCGCTATCTAAAGGGTACTATGAGTTTAGGCATCCATTATACCGGGTACCCAACAGTTCTGGAGGGTTATTGTGATGCAAACTGGATATCTGATGCTGATGAGATATATGCCACAAGTGGATATGTGTTTTCACTTGGAGGTGGTGCTGTTTCATGGAAGTCTTGCAAGCAGACCATCTTAACGAGGTCGACTATGGAAGCAGAACTCACAGCATTAGATACCGCTTCAGTTGAGGCTGAGTGGCTTCGTGAACTCCTTATGGATTTACCGGTGGTTGAAAAACCTGTGCCGGCTATTTCCATGAACTGTGATAATCAGACTGTGATAATTAAGATAAACAGTTCTAAGGATAATATGAAGTCGACAAGGCACATAAAGAGGCGTTTGAAATCTGTCAGGAAATTGAGAAACTCCGGAGTAATAGTGTTGGATTATGTCCATACGTCTAAAAATCTGGCAGATCAATTTACTAAGGGGCTATCACGTAGTGTGATAGATAGTGCATCAAGTGAGATGGGCATGAGACCCACCTAAAGTTTATCATAGTGGTAACCTGTTCTATGTGATCGGAGATCCCGTGAATTAGAATGGTGAAACAAGCTAGTGGTAGACTGAGAGGAAAGACCCTTAATAAGGCTCATTTCAGATGCATATCTTTCCTTACTGTAAGGTAGGTTGGTGTTTACACCGTAATATGTTCCAAGTGGCTTTGTGAAGAAAAGATGTTGTCCTACAGAACATCTTTAGAGGAACATACCTATATGGGTTAACTGCTAGTCACAGTTTATGAGATCTGGGTGGTTTCTAGATACCCATGAAAGGCTATGGAGTTTGACTTATATGCTCCAACCAGAGGGGATGCGTTCAGCAATCTAGTACTGGTAAAGAGTTTAGATGAAACTCATTCCACGCAAAACTGCCAATTCAAGGCCTAGTCCATTGTGCAGTTGTGGACAAGTGTAGTCTAAGTTCTAGGTGGATGTTCAACTTAACAGTCTCCATCGAAACACCAGTATATCAAACGTTTGAGATGATGAGAGTTTTTTAGTGTGACTTAGCATTTGGTGGGGATTGTTGGATTAATGTGGGCTTGGCCCAAATTAATATTCAATAATAGTCAATGCTAATGGCCCACTTTAATGCTATGGTGTACTAATTATTTAGTACCATATTGGAAGTTCAAAGGACAAATCAATCAACTTAAATAGGTGGACCATTGGTGCATCTATTGAGAAGTTGAGAAAAGGATGAAGGACTGCCACACGCGCGCGCGCGCCGCCGCCGGGCCGTGGCTCGTGGCTCGTGGTAGATCGGACCTTGGTCCGAATATTCCTTTCAAACGGTTGCGCATTTTGCCTGGAGCGATGACCGTCATGATAACCGTCTGTTTCCTGTCTTATGGCTAGTAACGGACGTCAGTTACTGTCGTCAGTTTCCAGTTCTAATGCGCGACCGTTTCTGTCCGTTGTTCTTCTCCCTCCTTCTGACCGCCTATAAGAATGGAGAGGGAGGGCTCTTCCAGGTACGCGAATTATCTCACGCGAATTGCAAACAACACATTCCCGTCCCATCTTCTGCGAGCACAGAGAGAGTGGGAGAGCAGGCCTCCGAATTGCAAACAACACATTCCCGTCCCATCTTCTGCGAGCACAGAGAGAGTGGGAGAGCAGGCCTCCGAAATCACCGACCGCAGAAATACACTTGCACGGGTGTGCGGGCGATCAGATTTTTGGGGAGCGTCTTCGCGACTGCTCGCGTGATCTGTTTGTCCAGCTGCTTCGTCCACAGCTTGCTGTTCGTCGCCTTCCCGAGTTGACGCGTGCTGCTGTTCTTCTTCCCGGCGACCGTTCGAGGGACTGCACAGCGTACATCTTCCTGCACCGACTTCGTACGGCTACATCGAACAAACACACGAGATGTCTCGTGTGAATGGAGCCACTGATGCCTTGAGCATCGGTCCCTCCGCTGGGTACACTCTGTTCTTCGTATTTGTACATGTTTCATTGCTGTTTACTGCTTATGTGAGTAGTTATACACACATGCACATACATGTCATCACATATATCGTACTGTTTTTCTAGATTAAATTAAAACTAAAAATGCCTAACTTTCTAACAGCGCCCGACCCAATCTCACGGGCTCGTCCCGACCGTCGGACAGTGCTCGATCGGCTCATGGCCTACCACATCTCCGGGAGCTTGTGCCGACCACTTACAGCTTCGATTTCTTGGACACGTTTGGAAAGAGGCGGCGTTGTGGTGGCTGCAGCCTGCAGCTCCCATACATTGCAATGCACATGCTCGACAATATGTCTGAGACATGAACGATGTTTTTATGTGTCCAAAACGAATTTCTTTTACAAAACGTAAGTTGGATAGTTCTTTAGCAAAAACGATTAGTAATGTATATTACATAATATAGTTATTTTATTTATTACATAGTTCAATTTTGGCAACATAGGAACACTTTTTTTACAAGTGTCCGGTTTAAAAACAATATATATCGTTAAATCTAGTATCACTATAGTTATAGAGGACAAAATTTAGAAAACGATGCTGAAGATGAAGAAGATATAAAGAACGAAATCTTTTAAAGAAATATGTAAAGAGCAACAAATATTCCTTTAGTGGATGTAATTTAGAGGGTGTTGAGTCTTAAGCATTTAAAGGGAAGAAAGCTCAACAACAAAACAAGCCAAAGAGATGCCTTCAGTATGGAAAAGAGGGATATATTGCCCATATTGACTATGCTCTACCACCAACCACATTGCCCAAATCATGCTAGATCTTTTGTTTTCAATGCACATTATATGACAAGAAAAGATGCTGGTTACTTGTCACAGGCCTGTATAGACAATAGACTACGTTAGTTATAATTCCTCTTTTGCTAGTTACTTGCCTGTTGTGTGCCTCTTTCAAACTTCAATTTGCATCTGTATATGGTACAGTGGTGTAGTATGCCTCAACTAAACATGCCTCGTTTTGTCTAGCTGAACTCTGCGGAGTGTAGACCATGAGTCTGCCACTCATCAGTAAATGTAAACATTCAAAAACATTTTTTTAGAAACAGATTCAAAAGCATCTGCCTTTCCTAGCGCCAGCAAATGGTACATTATTGCTATAGGCCTTCATTTAGCTTCTGGGCTTGAGCCCATGCTCTCTTTGAAAAGAACACAGCGGTGAGGATAAGGGCTCAAAATCGTGCTATGCAACACAGATGTATTTGCAGGATGCTGCACTTCAGGTTTTGTAAAACATGTACTCAAACTGAAAGCCTGCTGACCTCAGCTAATTCATCTGATCAAAACATATTCCGTAGGGCTTGTTCGTTTTGGTGATAATCCACGTGGATTAGGTGAGATTGAGTCGGTTTAAAATCCATAGCAAGTCAAAATACATCATAATCCTACCCAATACACTCCAATACACATGTAATATCAATAACCAAACAAGCCCTTAAGGTGCTATTTGGTTCGTCAACCGTAATAAACGGAAACAAATTAGAGCTGTGGATGTTAGAGGGGCGGACCCAAAATAAAATGAGATTGAGAGCATACTTAGAATGACACTAAAATGCCAGAGTAGGGGTATTTAAATGAGGCTGAGCAGGATACTTCATGGTAAAAATTTAGAATCTACTATTTGCAACAAAAAAAATAAGCGGGATCTACGCCCTCACTCGGACCTACGTAGGTCTGCCCACGCCGGATGACATGAGATTTGAACTAAATTTCGTTCCGTTTGCGTTACTGACGACGAACCAAACAACACATTTGTTCTCATTTGCTTCCCCGGAGCAGGCTCGTTTTTATGCTGGCAACAAACAGCTCTGCACAAGCAGCTAGCGCTATTTGCAGCAGTGCAATATTCTCAGGTATCAATAGCAGACATGGATTCTTCTCATGAATGAATCCCGTCGTATTCACTGATCATGTGCACCAAGGCGTAAAGATAGCTGAAGCGTCGTTAGCTTAGCATGTGCAGAACTGTTGACTGAACCATCAATTGTCGATTTCATGGACAAGCAAATGGACTCTTACTATATATTGGCCTACCCTGTTCATGAGAAACTGCACCTACAGTTGAACCAAATTTTTATGGCAAATCCTGAACTAGCTCTGACACTAGAGGAACGTAAAGTATTTTCGACGGTGAGGTGCCGCCGCAAATAAGGCACATGCCGTTGAAAATAGACATGTGCCTTATTTTTGGAGGCAACTGGTAGTAAAAAAAATTAGTCAAAAATAAAGATTAATTTTCGGCGGCTAAAGTTAGGCCGACGGCAATAAGTAATTTTCGGTGGTATCTCTATAGGCCGTCGAAAATAGTGACCGACAAAAATAACCAGGTGGTCGCCAAAAAAGGCATTATTTTCGGTAGCCACTGACACGTCCGCCGAAAATAACCTTATTTTCAGTGGCAGAGCCCTGACCGCCAAAATTAATTGTGGCCACCGAAAATCTTCTGCAGTGCTGTTGTATGAATTCCAAATCTGAACTTGCCTCATGTGGATGTCCTAGTGCATAGTAATTTTCATTTGGACTTGGCGCTTGTGTTAGATGTCCCATGCATGGTCAGTAGATCATCTCAACTCTGAAATTCTTGATGGATGGACCACTTACTGCTTCCATTCTAAATTGTAGTTTGCATGTGACATCGCGTTTGTGTGAGATGTCCCATGCATGGTGATAGTTGTGGATAGTTTATTGACATGAATATTGGCAATTTCATTTTATTTACTCTGATTAATATGGTAATTTCTAAACCTTGATAATAAGCTGGAGCCACTTTTTATTGGTCAAATACTAAAATAGATCCATGTTTTTTTCTTACCTTTAACTTCAACATCAATTGTGGTTAGTTGGTTGCCCATATATTGCTATAATTTCTATATATCATATAGATATGCCTTACTTAAATGAGATATTTATTTAAACATAATTAGTTTTTTATTTTCAAATTATTAGTATATACATGCACAATATCTATCCTTTATATAACATAAAAAATATGAACTGTAGTGGTAGAAGATGGACGCTCTATTGCGAACGACCATTGTTTGAACCCTAGCGTCCTCCATTTTTGCCTATTCTCTCAATTTATTTCCCTGACCGCGTGTGATGGAGGTGAGGACGCACGACGAAACTCACGCTTTAGGGCAGGTACAACCCACATAAATAATCCTTATCTTAAGGGCTATTTAATGGAGTAAATGTAAAAAACACACAAAGACGTATCTTGGCGAAGAAATGTCTCTGGCACGGTTCTCTAAGTCTAAATACAGTTAAACATATACAACCCACATAAATGAGCCGTATCTTAAGTTCTAATAACTAAGATACAAGGCTATGATGCATTGGGTTATATGAGCAAGTTTTTAGATGTATCTAATGCTTTAAGAACCACGTAGTATCTAGGTTGTACATGTGCGTGTAGTGATTTTGCCCTCTCTCTCTTTTCAGTTTGTGATTTTGCTACCATTTGTCCCTAGTTTAGACAAAATTTGTACGGGAATAATAGTGTCTACCATGTGATGGTTGCCACATATGATTTCTGCGTGAATCTATATGCTAGTTGTGTGGAAATGTTGAAAAAAGTTTGTCAAAGTTCAGTAAAATTTGAAATATACACAAATGCTATCAAGGTGTATTATTAGTGCACTTTTGAAACCTGTCGAAATACTTGACTGGAAAAAGTAGTAAACTAAAATTTTCTCTCAAAGGCATGGAGACAAATCTAAAATGGCATGTATACCAAAATATAAGTAAACTCAATATTCATTTTGGAAAAGTTAGGGGGTTAAGAACACCATTGACTCATGAAAAGAGCTATCTGGGTATTGTACAACATCTTATTTTCTTTTTAACGAAATTAAATCGGACATGTATTCATTGAAAAGAAGTGGATATTAATAAGCAAAAATCCCGAAGGGGCCACATCAGTACGATCGCTAAATAGGCTGTGTGCAGTGCTCTCCCGAAGTCCCGGGCCTCACTCTGTTCGGAGACAGCGACTAGTGGGCCTTGCGCAATTTACTAGCCAGGGCCCAGGTAACATTTAATTGGCACACTGCGATTCGCAACAGCGCGTCGGGTAGATGTCCAGCTCGTGGTGGACCGGTGAAGCTACAGATGTTAGTAGCTTCACCCTCACACATGGACATGGTTCTCCGCATGTGTGCATTTCAATGCAATGTTTTTGCTGCCATCACGGGCTATACGTCTCTTGCAGTCTTGCTACCATCAGAGCCAGTGTAATAATTATCTTATAGGTAATCTAGTCAATTTTTACTGACATAGATGACAGTTAGAGGGGAAAAGGAGGAGATACTACAGGAAAATGAAAAACTCCGGACCTTCAAAATAATTTCTTTTTTTATGACGGTCCGTAAAATTCAAGCATTTTCCTTTAACCTAGGTCTAGTCGATGAAAATAATGAAATTTTCGTTTAGTCACAAATCAAAAATCGACGGATAATTAACATCAGCTGTATAGTGTCGGCGTTTCGGACCGGGGGTCCCTGGACCGACGAGTGAGATTGTCGCTGCGTGTCCTTGCCCAGATGGGTTGACGCGGGATGGAACACAAGATGTGGGGCAAGCCTTGTATTATCCTGCACCAGGGTGCTGCTCGTAGTAGGGGTTACAAGCACGTCGCGAGAGTGAGAGAGAGGGAGCCCGTTCGTTCGCTCCTTCCCCCGCGCGAACCCCCCTTCCAGGATGGCCCTGGTCCTCCCTTTTATAGACGCAAGGAGAGGGTCCAGACGTACAATGGGGGGTGTAGCTATGTGCTAACGTGTCCGGCAGAGGAATGCCTAAGCCCTGCGTACATGCCAACGTAGCTGTCGGGGGAGAGCTTGGGCCCTGTACACGTGATAGCGTGGCCGTCGGAGGAGCGTCTGAGTCCTGTAGGAGCACAGCTGGCAGTGCGGCAAGGATCCTGCTAACATCTCCTTATTGCCGTAAGGGACTGAGAGCCACCGGCGTCATGGTTGCATGCGGGGCACCATCATTACTCGTCACCGGGGTAAGCCAGATGGGACGCCGGTCTTGTTCCTTGTAGCCTGAGCTGGCTAGGGATAGGGTAATGATGTATCCCCTGTTGGCGCGGTCGGTCCGAGCCCAAGGTCGGGCGAGGCGGAGACTTCTCTTGAGGCCGAGGCCAGGGTCGGGCGAGGACGCGATTCTTCCCGAGACCGAGGTCGAGGCCAAGTCCGGGGGTCGGGCGAGGCGGAGATCTCCTCCTGAGCCCGGAGCCTGAGGTCGGGCGAGGCGGAGCCTCCTGTTGTGCCCGAGGCCGAACTCGGTGGTTGATCGTGACTTGTTGTCAGTCTTCGCCTGGGTGGTTGGCACGGCAGTCGGAGCGGGGCGAGCGACGCTGTTTTCCCGTCATATCAGACAGTAAAGAAGAGGGGCGAAGTGACTGCGGTCACTTCGGCCTGGCCGACTGAGGCGCATGTGTCAGGATACGGCGTCAGGCGTCCCCTGCATTGAATGCGCCTGCGAAGCGGTCGGTTGGTGAGGCGGTCTGGCCAAGGTTGCTTCACAACGAAGCCTGCCCGAGCCGGGCTTTGAGAGAGCCGAGGGGGTGCCCGCTGCCTAAGACGGCCCTCGGGCGAGGCGTGAACTCGTCTGGGACTACTGCTCCAGCCCGAGGCTGGGCTCGGGTGAGGTCGCATCCCTAGGGTAGACGAAGCCTTGACTTGAACCGCGCCCGTCAGTTAGTCTGAGGGTGTTTACCAGCCGTGATTAGGAGTGTTGTGGGTACCCCTAATTATGGTACCCGACAGTAGCCCCCGAGCCTCGAAGGGAGTGTTGGTACTCGCTTGGAGGCTTTTGCCGCATTTTCGGTGAGGGGACCAGCTTTTCTCGGTTTTGCTTTGTTCTGGTGGGTGCGCGCGAGTGCACCCGCCGGGTGTAGCCCCCGAGGCCTTGGAGGAGTGGTTTGACTCCTCTGAGGTCTGAATGCTTTTCGTGGTGTCTCGGCCGGTCTGATCGTTCCCTCATGCGGCCTGGCCGTAGCCCAGGTGCATGGTCAGGTTCCAAGTTATCAAGCTGGTTTGTTGATGCTGTCAACAGTTTGGCCGTAGCCGGGTGCGAGAGCAGCCCCCGAGCCTCTGCACGGAGCGAGAGGACGATCAAGGACTTTCCCGACTTTTATCATACGCCCCTGCATCGCCTTTCCGCAAGGAGGAGGGGGGAAAGCGCCATGTTGCCCTCGGAGGGCGCCGAACATGGTGTTTCCAGTGAGCTGCTAACGGGTGATCCGAGTGGACGCCCGTGCCCCGTTCATTAGGGGTCGGCTGGTGGCCCAGAGGCGCGCTCCAAAAGTACATGTGGGTGATTCGCCGGACCCGGACCCCTTCGACAGGGTCCGAGGGCTCGATGCCTCCCTCCGGTGTGATTCCGTTACAAATCGTTCCGGCCGGTCTCGAAAATGTCCTAGGGTACCTCAGGAGTGTAGCCCGAGCCTCGGCCATGTATCGGACGTACCCAGAGTCATCCCTCACTCTTCGTGTTCTGGGGCGACTGTCGAACCCTTCCGAGGGGCCAGCCTACGAATCCCTGATCAGTAATGGGCACGGAGCCCGAGCGCTCTAGGGCGGCTGTCGAACCCTTCCGAGGGGCCAGCCTTCGAACCCCTGATCAGTGATGGGCTTGAAGTCCGAGTGCTCTGGGGCGGCTGTCGAAACCCTTCCGAGGGGCCAGCCTTCGAACCCCTGATCAGTAGGAGGGCTCGGGGCCCGCTTCCTTCGCCGAGAAGGATCCTTTCCGAAGCATCCCCTTTCCCGGTCCCTGTAGCGAGAGAGAGAGAGAGAGAGGAGGGGAAGGATATGTATTTAAATAAGGTGGCACACCTTTTCTGACGCGGTCATCATGGCGGAGGTGAAACGACGCCCGCCTCGCCTGCCAGAGGTGTCGCTTGCTCCGCCGGAGAGTTAATGCGACAGGACGGGCGATTCGCGTGGCGCCTGTTGCGCGTGCGAGCCGTTCGAGGAACGGAAAGATCGTTTTACCTTTGAGTTTTGAATTTTGCGGCGAGTTTGGGCGAAGTTTTGAACGGTTCTCACCCGGGCCTTTATATACTCGGAAGGGGGGCCGGCAGTGGTTCGTCACTCTGCCATTTGCGCCTGCCTTCTGCTCTGGTTTTCGCAACCTAAGAGAATAGCCAGGGAAAAGGGAACCGCGCACCTCATCCCCTCCGCTTCCACCACCCCCCGTTCGGTGATGGCTGACAGGGTGACTGTTGTCCCGCCGCGCGACCCATGGCCCTCCTCCACCGTCGTTGCGAAGGATCTGGAGGCCCTCGTCGCCGATGGTCTGCTCCGTCCCCTCTCTGGTGGGGCGCAGCCAGAGTGGATGACCCCGAGCGAGGTCGTCCCTTCCCCGCCACTGGGGTACGTGGTTAGCTTCATCCCCTTCCATGAGCGGGGGTTTGGAGTGCCAGCGAGCCGCTTGGAGTTCATTATCCCGCGGGCCCCCTGGTGTGGAGGTTGTTCATACCCGTGGGAGTGGAACCGAAGTCCCGTTTGTAAGGGCACATACTGGGTTTTTGCCTGAGCAAAATGTAACCGCTTCAAGGACTTAGACATTTGTCGTAGGTCGGGAGAACCGCCGAGGGTTCTGCCGACGTCTAAGTCTGTGTAGCGTAGTTACCCCAAGTATATGTGTTTGTTCTTTGTGGCTGTCGAGGCCTGAACATTTGGGTATTCGAGTATAAAGCTGTGTTTCTTCCTCATTTCGAGCACTGAGACTTGCCTGTTGGCGAGCCAAACCACTTAACTGAGCGTGAGTTGCCTTTCGCGAAAGGTGACGAGTGAGGTATCTGTATCCCGGAGGCGTAGGAGTCCCCCGGCTCGGTCGGCCTTGCCACTCTAGGCCTCTCTTGCTTAGTTTTTAGAACCCTCGGTTGCTCTATGATGAGCCGGAGCCGGAGGCAGTGGTGTTGGCGCGGACAGAGGCGGAGTCGGCTCAAAAAGAGACTTCATCGGTCAGGAGCTGGCGGCTTCCCAGGCCGAGGAAGATGTGGCAGCAGCAGCTGGAGCTTGGCCAAGACATCCGCTGGCGCGGTGCTGGCGTCCTCCCTTGGGTGGAGGTCCCTTCGCCCAGGTCACCGTCCGAGGCCGGGCCAGGTTCCGCCGAGGGTGGAAACAATACCGAGGGTGCTGTTGCTCCCCCTGCCGATGCCAGAACCTGCAGGAACAGTTTGTCTGTAGCATGCGCATGTTTTTTCGCGGCCGCCGAGGCCTAGACACTTTATCGTCATGTTAAAAAGCTGCATTTTCTTTCCTCTCGTTTCGAGCATCACGACTTGTCTGTCAGTAGCAGAATCGTTTATCCAAGCGAGAGTTACTTTTCGCGGAAGGTGATGAGTGAGGTATCCGTATCCCGGAGGCGTAGGAGTTCCTCGGCTCGGTCGGCCTTGCCGCTTACGTGCACTCTCATTTGGTCGTCGGATTCCGTTATTGATACAGTCGAGAAGGCATGAAAGTCGTTTTCTACCCGAGTGTTTGGACTTGTTCAGTAGCAGGATCGCTTATCCAAGTGTGAGTTACTTCTCGCGGAAGGTGATGAGTGAGGTATCCGTATCCCGGAGGCGTAGGAGTTCCTCGGCTCGGTCGGCCTTGCCGCTTACGTGTACTCTCGTCGTTCTCAGGATCCTACTATCGATACGGAAGTTGAAAGCACGAAAGGTTATTTTGGTAGAAAATTTTTCCGAGGAAAATTTTGACGCAGAGGGGGTTCCCCCTTCTAGCCCCCGAGGGAGGGTCGGGCTTTGCTGAGGCAAGGCCGACCCTTCCTTGACGGTTAGACTTTGTGTATGTAAAGAAAATGAGGTACATGAACGACTTAAAACATCTTAAGGGTAGAAGCGACGTAGTTGTTGGATGTTCCAAGCATTGCTGTAGACCTCGCCTTGGTCGTTGGCCAGCTTGTATGTTCCGGGCTTCAAAATCTTGGCGATGATGAAGGGCCCTTCCTAGGAAGGAGTGAGCTTGTGGCGCCCTCGGGCGTCCTATCGCAGACGAAGCACCAATTCTCCGACTTGGAAGCCTCGGGGCTGAACGCTTCGGGCGTGGTAGCGTCGCACTGACTGCTGGTACCGTGCCGAATGTAGTAAGGCAACGTCCCGAGGCTTCTCGAGCTGGTCCAGCGAGTCCTCTTGGCTGGTCTGGTTGCTTCGGTCGTCGTATGCCCTGGTCCTCGGGGAGCCGTATTCTAAGTCCGTGGGGAGGACGGCCTCGGCCCCATAGACTAGAAAAAACGGCGAAAAACCCGTGGCTCGGCTCGGCGTCGTCCTCAGACTCCAGACTACCGAGGGTAGCTCTTTCATCCACCGCTTGCTGAACTTGTTGAGGTTGTTGTAGATCCTCGGTTTGAGTCCTAGCAAAATCATACCATTGGCACGCTCCACCTGCCCATTCGTCATGGGGTGAGCTACGGCAGCCCAGTCCACACGGGTGTGGTGGTCATCGCAGAAGTCCAGGAACTTTTTTCCGGTGAACTGCGTGCCATTATCGGTGATGATGGAGTTTGGGACCCTAAATCGATGGATGATGTTGGTGAAGAACGCCACCGCCTGCTCGGACCTGATGCTGGTCAAGGGTCAGACCTCGATCCACTTGGAGAATTTGTCGATGGCGACCAGCAGGTGCGAGAAGCCCCCGGGTGCCTTATGCAAGGGACCGACGAGGTCTAGACCCCACACAGCAAATGGCTAGGTGATGGGTATCGTCTGCAGGGCCTGAGCGGGCAGGCGTGTCTGCTTTGCGTAGAATTGGCTCCCCCGGCAGGAGCGTACAATCCTAGTGGCGTCGGCCACCGCAGTTGGCCAGTAGAAACCTTGTCGGAAGGCATTCCCCACGGGGGCTCGAGGTGCTGCATGGTGGCCGCAAGCCCCCGAGTGTATTTCTCGCAACAGCTCTTGTCCATGGGCGATGGATATGCATCGTTGGAGGATGCCCGAGGGGCTACGGTGATAGAGCTCCTTTTCATCACTCAGCAAGACGAATGACTTGGCGCGTCGAGCCAGCCACCGAGCTTTGGCCTCGGAGGAGATATTCCAAGTACGGGGTCTGCCAGTTCGGATCTTGCGCGACCCCATTCTATTCCCCCTCGACGAGCAAGGCCTCCTCCTTGATGGCCGAGGGTACCTTGGGTTCGGCCGAGGCCTCCTCGGGCTTGGGCGTGTCGTCGATCTTGACGGATGGTTGATGTAGGTTTATGGAGAAGACGTCCGAGGGAACTGTCGTCCGCCCCGAGGCTATCTTCGCCAGCTCATCCGCAGTCTCGTTGTACCGTCGGGCGATGTGGTTGAGCTCCAGCCCGTAGAACTTGTAATAAGGCGCCGGACTTATGGAAGTAGCGCCGGAGCATGACACATTCTTTAAAGGTGTGCTTGATGGGACCCTGGTGATAGGGGCACGGCTCCTTGAGCGTCTTGTCGAACGCACCTGCCCCTCCAGGAGGTTTCCGAGGGTTCCTATGCTCGGCCGTAGCGACGAGATTCGTGTCAGCGGCGTCGCGCTTCGCTTGCGACTTGTTCTTGGCCTTCTTCTTCGAGCCCCGCTGGGCGGACGCCTCGGGGGCGTCTTTCTTCGGCTCTCCCTGAGGCTGCTTGTCCTTTCGGAAGATGGCTTTGACCACCTCTTGACCCGAGGCGAACTTGGTGGCGACGTCTATCAGTTCGCTCGCACGGGTGGGAGTCTTGCGCCCCAGTTTGCTCACCAGGTCTCGGCAAGTGGTGCCGGCAAGGAAAGCCCCGATGACATCCGAGTCGATAACGTTGGGCAGCTCGGTGCGCTGCTTCGAAAACCGCCGGATGTACTCTCGGAGGGACTCCCCTGGCTGCTGGCGGCAGCTTCGGAGATCCCATGAGTTCCCAGGGCGCACGTATGTGCCTTGGAAGTTTCCCGCGAAAGCCTTGACCAGATCGTCCCAGTCGGAGATCTGCGTAGGAGGCAGATGCTCCAGCCAGGCTCGGGCGGCGTCGGAGAGGAAAAGGGGTAGATTGCGGATGATGAGGTTGTCATCATCCGCCCCTCACAACTGGCATGTCAGTCGGTAGTCCGCGAGCCACAGCTCTGGCCTCGTCTCCCCCGAGTACTTGGTGATGGTAGTCGGGGCTTAGAAACGGGCAGGGAACGACGCTCGTCGTATGGCCCGGCTGAAGACTCGCGGACCGGGTGGTTCGGGCGAAGGACTGCGATCCTCCTCGCTGTCACAGCGTCCCCCACGCCTGGGATGGTAGCCTCGGCGCACCTTCTCGTCGAGGCGGGCTCGACGGTCGAGATGGTGGTGCTCGTTGCCAAGGCGATCCCGGGCGGCTGGCGCCTCGTCCTGCGTGCGCTCGGGATGGACCTAGGCTTCCCGCATGCGTCGGGAGGACACCGCGTGATGCGCCGAGGGGTCAGCTCGCCTCCGGGAGGCGAAGCTCTCGGCTCGTCGAACTGCGGCGCCTTCCAGCACTACAAGAAACTGGTTAAAGAACGTGGGTGAAAAACCGTCGAACTTAATGTAATAGGCCGTCGAACTTAACATAAGAACGTGGGTTTACCCACGAACATAGCCGACGGCGTTTTTTTTGACGAACTTAAAGAAGTAAGTTCGACGGCCCCCACGTTCTTAACCTTAAGAACGTGGGTACCGTCGAACTTAAGGTTAAGAACGTGGGTACCGTCGAACGTAAGGTTAAGAACGTGGGTTTTTAAGTTCGACGGGGCCGTTGAATTTTCTTCCATAAGTTCGACGGCACCCACGTTTTTAACCTTAAGTTCGACGGTGCCACGTGGCCGTCGAACTTACGGGTCGTGCCTGGGTCGGCGAGGGCTGCCCATTAAGTTCGACGGTACCCACGTTCTTAACCTTAAGAACGTGGGTACCCACGTTCTTAACCCTTTTCCAGAAAAAAAAAATAAAAAATACATAAATGAAAAATTAGACACACATAATATCACATGCAACACAGAATATCACATACAATACAGATTTCAAACACATTGATATATGTTCATATCACAAATTCACACAAGTCCAAATATATAAGTTCACAAATTCACATAAGTCCAAATGCATAAGTTCACAAGTTCACATCCATAGTTCACGTTTGTAGTTCACAAGTTCAAACACACAAGTTCAAACATTAGCTCCATCGCTCTCGATCAGGACATCAGATTGTTGTTCGTAGCTCCACCACTAGAATTGAGACATCTGTCTGCAAAGTCATCGTGAGGGGGAGGAGTCACTTGATGAGAGCCGGAATCCTACAAAATAAACCAAAATTCTCATAAGTATACAAATGGCATTAAATCACATGTACACAAAAATATTAATTATGCGTGCAAGAACAGCTGAACCAAGAAGATCTTCTACAACCTATATATATTCATTCTTGCATTGGTCGATATATAAACTGCAGCTAGCTCTAGCAATTATATTATACTAGTGTATTACGCATGGAAGTGTTTGCATCATCAGAACACAAATCACAAAAACAGAAACCAGAGAATATAATGTAAAACCAAATGCTCAAGATTGTTTGAGCTTTATGACTGCAACTGCAGTTCAGGCACATTAAACATCAACTGGATTATGCAAGTACCTTATGAAGGAAAGCTGTGAGCTCAGAAACAACATGATCCAGGACACACGAGAGATCAATACGTAGAGGTGAATTCGCAATAACTGAAAATGCCTGTCAAGTGAAATAGTTTAGGTACCACAGAAGAAAATAAGAAATAAACAAAAATTAGACAACATATTCTCATGCATAAGCAGACAGAAATTGGTATGACTAAATTATGCAATATTAGATATCCTTAATCAAGTGTTTCAGCATTTGTTCTTTAATATTAAATATGCCATAAACAAGCATTGCACGAGACAAAACAAACATGTCATTACTACCAAGCAAGCAGCTGACAATGCAGAGAAGACAGGGGCAGGATGTACGTCCTTACCTGGATGGAGACAGTGGTCTGCTGGTCCTGGTAGGTGGTGAACAACTACGACTTCTTGGTCGGGATGACAGTGTTCCTCGGGATCAACTTGGTCATGACTCCACCAACGGTCTCAATACCCAGGGTGAGAGGAGCCACATCAAGGAGGAGGATATCTGCATCAAGGCAAAATCACACTTATGTAAGCAGGATGGCCACTTACAAGAAAAAACCCCCCAGCTATAGCACTAGTGAAAGAGCACCGAACCTTTTGTCTCGTCACCACCCTCGCCGCTATAGCACTAGTGAAAGAGCACCGAACCTTTTGTCTCGTCACCACCCTCGCCGCTCAAGATGCTTCCCTGCACGGCGGCACCAAAGGCAACAGCCTCATCAGGGTTCACACCCTTGTTGGGCTCCTTGCCATTAAAGTAGTCCTTCAGGAGCTGCTAGACCTTGGGAATCCTGGTGCTTCCACCAACCAGGACGATCTCGTGGATCTGGCTCTTCTCAAGGCCAGCGTCCTCCATGGCTTTCTTGATAGGGCCCATAGTCTTGTGGAACAGATCGTTGTTCAGCTCCTCAAACCTAGCACGGGTCAGCGGCTCCGAGAAATCGGTCCCGTCAAAGAGGGACTTGATCTCAACTCGGACCTGGTGCTGGTTGCTTAGGGCTCTCTTGGCACGCTTAGCTTCCCTCCTCAGCTTCCCAAGAGCACGGCTGTCCTTGCTGATGTCCTTGCTGTACTTCTTCTTGATCAACTTGATGAAGTATTCCATGATCCTCTGGTCAAAATCCTCACCTGAATGAAGAGGTGATACAATTCAAGTCAGAAATAGATATGCAAGCTCACAGGAAATGTGCTCAACAGTAAAAGCAAGTGTGTCCATGTAACTTCTAAATACACAGTGCAGATTCAAGGTATGCATGCATCATAAACTTTGAATGCAGATAGCCTTTATAATTATATCAATATATCTAGCAACATTAACCATTCAGATTCAGATCAACAAATCCTATGAATACATGACATCATCATGAGTTTTAATATATCAAACACAAGCATCTGAAAATAATATAACAGTACAGTGATCAGAAGTATTTTATTGCCATAGTGCATAGGATAACTATTAATCGGAAAATTCTCTTACCTCCAAGATGGGTGTCACCATTGGTGGCCAGCACCTCAAACACACCGTTATCAATGGTCAAGATACTGACATCAAAAGTACCACCACCAAGGTCAAAGACAAGGATGTTCTTCTCGCCACCCTTCTTGTCCAAACCATAGGCAATAGCAGCAGCAGTTGGCTCATTGATGATCATAGCAACATTGAGGCCGGCAATGACACCAGCATCCTTGGTTGCCTGCCTCTGCGCATCATTGAAGTATGCTGCAAAAAACAAAACATAAGGAAGTAATCCACCACATTTTTACTTAACAACTACTACAGGTAACCAGCAGAATGGTTCAGTTACTAACTAGAGACAGTGACGACAGTATCGTTGATCTTCTTGCCAAGGTACGCCTCAGCACATTTTTACATACGAATTTATCATGTATTTACCTTTACATTCTCCTCTCTTTCCCAAAATCGTTCAATTAACTTTGCACAAGCCTGCACAAACGAAACATATTAGTCAAAAGAATCAGAAGGCATTTCCTTCACAAATTATTGAAGGAAAATGATTAGGCTCATTTTTGGTGCATTTATTAGTATTTGGCTAAATGACGCCTCAAAAACATTGAAAAAAATGACATAGATATGAACTATTATTGTCAACAAACCTCTAGAAACATCTTCGCCAACATTTCAGGATGAGACACTATAATTGTAGATAGGCACTTTGCTGATGCCCTACGGACTTTCCAGCTTGCATCCTCATCATCTGTGTACTCATTTGCACTCTCACTAGAACAAAATGTTAAAAGTTTTAATTACACAAACTAACCAGTTTAAAAGTTTTTATTACAATACAATTGGACCTGGGCGGCCTAGATCCTGCAGTCTAGCAATACTTTATTGCCGAGACAGCAAGGGACATCACCATAAATCGCAAAAATAGGGGAACTGACCAGTTTAGTTGCGACCTCCTCGTTGGTCTGCACGTTGGTGCCTGCACAACCATAGACCCAAACCGGAGTGGGGAAAGGGACTTATCAGCAACTCGCCAAGACGAGAACTTTTGAACCAAAACAAGTTAAAATATACTGCTGAGTGCTGACAACTTTCTTCTTATAGCAGGTATAACAAAACAAGAAGCAAACAATAAGAATGCCAAAAAATACAAAATGGGAAGAAAACAATTTTGAACCTTGAAATTCAGAAATCAATATAATACAAAACCATACCTCTCCCCCAATTGCAAATTTTGCACCATCTGTGCTGAAAGCAAGACACTTTTGTGGCCCAACAGATTCTAGTAGAGGAGCATCTCTTGGAATAATGCGTACTGTGAACTCATCAGATATCAGTTTGAATAACCTATAGTTTGGAAAGATGGTATGGTAAGCCATGGACTTGATAGCATATAAGCAAAGGACAAACAAATAAAATGAGACAAGGGCCAAGGCATAGTGTATATCTAGATGCATAACAAAAACTGAGCCTAAAAAAGCTAGAACGACTTATAATTTGGTATGGAAGGAGTAACTATTTCAGTATAGGAAAATTGATTGTTTTCTCACTGTAGATAAAATCAGTCTCGAGTGTTTCAGGCCACTTAATATTTGCCAATACCTGATTCAAATTAATGTTAATTACAATTAGAAAACTTGGTTAACATCTGTAAAGAGGACAAGTGGCATGTACTGAAGTGACATAAGTAACTAAATAGCTATTGAGCAACTTACAAAGTGCAATTCAAGAAACCAAACTGAACAAGCAACAAGAAATAAGTGCGAAAGCTGAATTGATTCTGATGAATGTACAGTTCTTTCTCTGTTTTAGGCTGATTGAAAGGCAGAAAATTTTCTTGATTCCTTTGTAAATTGAAGGTTCCCTGTAAAACTCTACCATTCCAAGGAGAACCTTAGAAAGTACAAATATCAATTTTATATGTCCTTACAGAGCAGCGAGGCAAAAACAACTGAAGATGCACATAATTTCATCATATAAAATTATAAACCTCTTCTAACCGCCAAAGTCCAAGGCACCGTTGCAAGGATGCTATCAAGCTGATTTATTAGTCTGGCCCCTGCTGAACTTGCTACCAAGCTCCACCATTCTGGATTTTCTTTCTTTCGCTAATTATTACTGGTCAGAAGTCAAGCAAATTTGTGTGCATCTTCATGGTCTTCTCATGATTCATAAGAAATGCACAAGTTCCTTGGCTGCTACAAATGAAAATAAATACTCCTCTACTAGTAAAAGCATGTGTATATACCAAAAATACTCATCCATTTTATTGACGGCATATCTACCTGATAGTTTATATGAGCAGACCTAAAATTCAGATTTGACAATAACAGCGGAAACAAGATGATCAGTCAACTACTTACTTTCGATCAACCAAAAATACCAACGAATTTTAGGAACTCACAATGCACTTCACTCCAACAAAAATAACCAGATTCTAGTGGCCTATGGAACAGGAATTGCTGTAGAATAGACATGCCACTGTTATCTTTGAATAAGAGAATGGAACTCAGTTCAAACTTGAAACTTGACGATTTGATACTTCTTAAGTATGGTGCTCAACTTAAGTTACAAGGTAGAAAACTATACAACGTTTATGAAATAGATGCATATGCATGCTAAGTAAATATAAAATGTATGCAGGTTTACCAACTGAACTTCATGGGGATCTAGTAGAGAGCCCTATCATCCTGTACCCCAGCAATGTATGTTGATGTACCAGGTTTTCCACCTAAAATGCACAAGCTTTGTGGGAACATAAATGTCTCCTTTAGTAATGGGATGTACCTGATAGAAAGGAAACAGGTAGTAATTAAATACATATCAATACGACATTTTTATTCATTGCCATGATGACTGCATGAATTTAAAATTGGTTTGCATATTAAGAATAACCAACTATCTATATAATAACCTATCATGTTCGACTAAAATATCACAACATTGCCCATTTTTGCAAAAAATAAGTCCCAGGCCACATTACTGTCCTTAAGTTTTGTAGTGTATAGGTAGAAAAGCGTAACATAGGATGACTCCAAAATTCAGATAACGTAGCATGTATCCTTCCTTATGCAACCCCCAAAGCATGAAAGTTTAGCTAATTACCTTGGGTTAATTTTGTCAAGGCCAAGAACCAGAGGAACTAACAAAAGAATAGGTGACCATGTAGATGGTCCTTTGTTGAAATCAGAGCAAAGCTGAGCAGCAACATCAATGTAAACAACTGGAGCTCCACCTCTTTCACCATCTTCATCACCCGAAACCACATACAGCGCCATAGGGAAATTTTCCTTCCCATCTACAGCATCAGCTTGCTCTCTATTTGTGTGAATAAGGGCCTGCCATGCCCGGCACATAGCATATGGACCCAACCATGATCCAGCAGCCAGACCATAATTCCTTCCAGCTTGAAGTAAATTGTGAATAGAGAAAGCACAAGCTTCGGAATCACCGAATAGGTGTAAGACCCCTATATAATCTGGGTTGTATGGCTGCATATGAACATTTGGTAATTATAAGCAACCCTACATTAAGAATTAAAGAGCTCCATCACCTATAACTGAGCAGAAATTCCTCATTAAAGAGCTCCGCCCCACGACTGTGACTGCGCGTCGTTCACCACCGCCGCCAGCAAGGTTCGGCTCAAGGACCGGATGCAGCATGCCCTCACCCTGAAGAAGTAAAAGCGAGAAGGGGATCGATCGAGTTAACTACAGGGCCGGGCGGCTGAGCTCGCATAAGGCGCAGTAGTCGTCGGTGTAGAGCCAGGACACGACGGACGGTCATGGCGGCGAGGAGGGGGGCGACAGTGGTGGAGGAGAGGAGGTGCGCGACGTAGTGGCAGATGCGCATGGCGCTGGTCGGTCGTGGGACACCGTGGTGTGGGCATACCGACATACGCATGGGGGAGCTGTGGGGTTCGGAGGTGGGCGGGTGTGGGCGGCGTGCTACTGCCAGGGGCAAGAGGAGGCTGACGGCTGCGGAGGAAGGATCTGGACGCCGGCGATGAGCGTCACCACGGCAGCCGCGCGGAAGGGGGACAGGCCGGAGACGGGCAAGGACGGGAGCGAGAGGCGGATGACGGCTGCGGAGGAAGGATCTGGACGCCGGGGATGGGCGCCGCCACGGCAGCCGCGCGGAAGGGGGACGGGCCGGAGACGGGAAAGGACGGGAGCGATATGTGGCGGAGGTCCACCTCTCCGAAGGTGAAGTACAGCGGCGGTCTAGCGGTGCGGGTCCGGAGGTCCAGCGGCGTGGCTTGCGAGTCTGAGTTTGGCGGCGGCGGCATGGAGGGGATGAGAGCGTGTGAGAGACGGTGTCCGCGGGTTAGGGGTTTTGGTTTTTTAGTTAAGTTCGACGGTTTCCTGCTGGCCCACGAACTTAAATTAAAAACGTGGGTACCCACGTTTCTAATACCTTAAGTTCGACGGTTTTAGCCAGTCCACACGAACTTAAATTAAAAACGTGGGTACCCACGTTCTTCGTCAAACCCATGAACTTAACTCAAATAAGAACGTCGGTACCCACGTTCTTAGTTTGCCCCACGAACTTTTGTCGGTTTCTTGTAGTGCAGGAGATCCTTGAGTTCGCCCTAGATACGCCGTCCCTCGGTGGTGGATGGCTCCGGCATGGCTCGAAGTAGCATCGCCGCTGCAGCTAGGTCCTGGCTGGACCCGCTGACGGCCGAGGGCAGCGCTGCCCTAGCATTGTCGACGATGCGGCGCTGGACGTCTTGGGCCCGATGACAGGCTCCTCCGGCGAGTGTTCGGCCTGCCCACTCCTGTTCGATGTTCTATCGGAGCTGCACAAGCCGGCCTGCTTCCCCGTCGACCCGGGCCTGCATCTCATGGATTTGCTCGAGCTGTGTGTCCCGAGCCCCCGCAAGGACAGGGACCACAGCTAGCTCCCGCGGGATGTCAACGCGAGATGCGGGCCTAGGGGGATCGTCAACCTCTGGCATACCGAGGTGGTTGCCTTCGTTGTGATCTCCCTGATCGACGTGGAAACATTCATGACTTGAGCCGTAACCCTCGTCATCAAGGTCATGGCCATCGTCAGAACAACTAGAGAGGCAGTGGTCACATGCGAACATGAAGTCCCGCATGGCACCAGGGTCATCAAGGCCAGAGAAATCCCAACCGGAGTCGGGGTCGTCCTCTTCCTCGAAACCCGCTGGTCTGAAGGTTGAGACGGCTGTCAGTCGGTCCCAGGTCGACCACATATGGTACCCCGGAAGGTTTGGATACGCCTTTACGAAGGCGCTCACCGTAGCAGGGTCGCTAGGTGGATCGAAGCTGAATCGAAAGGGTACGGGGTGGAAAACGGACGGTACCTCTTGGTCGATGGATGGTGGTGAAGTCGCGTCGGGGGCGGAGCACACCGTCATCTCAGGTACAAGGGTAACGCCCAGCGGATCCTTTGCGAGGGTGCTGACGTCATCAGTCCGCTTGGGGCTGACACGTTGCGGGGAAGTGACACCCGCCGTCGTCTCAGGTGCGAGGACAATGCCCGACATGTCCCCCGGGGGAGTACCGGCGTCGTCGACTCGCTCTGGTGCGACAGCCGACAAGGTGCCGCCTCCTGCGTGGCCATGGTTGCCCCGTCTCCGTCTCCTCCGGCGAGGAGGGTGGCGAGGATGACCGGAGCGCTCCTCTTCTGCCGCGGGGAGATGCTGTCACCGATCTCACCGCCGCCGGGCGAGTCGAAGACCGTCGTTGTCGTCGCGCCGCGAGGGGAGCAGTATCATGTCGTAGCTGCCGTCGAGGGACATGAACTCGAGACTCTCGAAGCGGAGCACCGTCCCGGGATGAAGAGGTTGCTGAAGACTCCCCATCTGGAACTCAACGGGAATGTGTTCGTTAACACGCAGCAGGCCCCTACCTGGCACGCCAACTGTCAGCGTTTCGGACCTGGGGGGTCCCTGGACCGACGAGTGAGATTGTCGCTGCATGTCCCTGCACAGATGGGTTGGCGCGGGATGGAACACAAGATGTGGGGCAAGCCTTGTATTATCCTGCACCAGGGTGCTGCTCGTAGTAGGGGTTACAAGCACGTCGCGAGAGGGAGAGAGAGAGAGAGAGAGGGAGCCCGTTCGTTCGCTCCTTCCCCCGCGCGAACCCCCCTTCCAGGATGGCCCTGGTCCTCCCTTTTATAGACGCAAGGAGAGGGTCCAGACGTACAATGGGGGGTGTAGCTATGTGCTAACGTGTCCGGCAGAGGAATGCCTAAGTCCTGCGTACATGCCAACGTGGCTGTTGGGGGAGAACTTGGGCCCTGTACACGTGATAGCGTGGCCATCGGAGGAGCACCTGAGTCCTGTAGGAGCACAACTGACAGTGCGGCAAGGATCCTGCTGACGTCTCCTTGCTGCTATAAGGGGCTGAGAGCCACTGGCGTCATGGTTGCATGCGGGGCACCATCATTACCCGTCGCCAGGGTAAGCCAGATGGGACGCCGATCTTGTTCCTTGTAGCCTGACTGGCTAGGGATAGGGTAATGATGTATCCCCTATTGGCGCGGTCGGTCCGAGCCCAAGGTCAGGCGAGGCGGAGACTTCTCTTGAGGCCGAGGCCGGGGTCAGGCGAGGACACGATTCTTCCCGAGACCGAGGTCGAGGCTGAGTCCGGGGGTCAGGCGAGGCGGAGACCTCCTCCTGAGGCTAGAGCCTGAGGTCGGGCGAGGCGGAGCCTCCTGTTGTGCCCGAGGCCGAACTCGGTGGTTGATCGTGACTTGTTGTCAGTCTTCGCCTGGGTGGTTGGCACGACAGTCGGAGCGGGACAAGCGGCGCTGTTTTCCCGTCATATCGGACAGTAAAGAAGAGGGGCGAAGTGACTACGGTCACTTTGGCCTGGCCGACTGAGGCGCGTGTGTCAGGATACGGCGTCAGGCGTCCCCTGCATTGAATGCCCCTGCGAAGCGGTCGGTTGGTGAGGCGGTCTGGCCAAGGTTGCTTCAATTCACAATGAAGCCTGCCCGAGCCGGGCTTCGGGAGAGCCGAGGGGGTGCCCGCTGCCTGAGACGGCCCTCGGGCGAGGCGTGAACTCGTCTCGGACTACTGCTCCAGCCCGAGGCTGGGCTCGGGTGAGGTCGCGTCCCTTGGGTAGACGAAGCCTTGACTTGAACCACGGCCGTCAGTTGGTCTGAGGGTGTTTACCAGCCGTGATTAGGAGTGTTGGGGGTACCCCTTATTATGGTACCCGACATATAGAATAGAGCGACTTATCTACATAGTTCTCTCCACTATCCACTAAACCGATAGAAATTACTAACTTTACAATGTTCCACGCAGTCGTGTGCATGTTTGTCTCTCCTTGCTTGACTTATGCCTTGTCTAAACATGTTGTTCTCGACTGCTCGGACTGCTTCACTCGAATGCGCCACCCTCGCCCACCCGACCGCGATGCCCTCGCATGCTAGGGCCGCTTCGCCCTCACCTGCTCGGACCGCATGCCGACCATGTCGTCCCCACTATCCTCGCACGCGCTCACCTTGTCCTCCCTCCCTAATGGTGCTCATCCTGTCTTACTGTCCCGACCACCATCACCACAATTGCTCCCGTCCATCCCACCCACGACTGTGCTTGATATAAGTGAGTATAGTTTTTATCGGTCATCTATGAAATTTATGTTTATTAAACTAATAAATATTAATTATTTAATTAGTATGAATTTTTAGTATATTAGTTTGGTAAATCTATTTTTTTGCAAAATATTGGATGATTAGTTTTAAGTCAATTATATTTAATATTTTAGTAGTAATTAGTATGAGTATTTTGTATTAAAATATTTAGATATAATATTTTTATCAACAATATAAATATTAAAAATCTAAAGTATATGCAATAAGATAAACTATTGATTAGCTTTTTACATTAATTAGTTTAAATATTTTAAATAAAATATGGTAGTATATCGATGATCTGTCTTGCGTTTTTTTATTTGGCTCGGCCTTCTTCTCTTTCTTCTCCTTATCCCTTTGAGGTGAGGACATATACTAAAGGACTTCCTCACTCATAGTGTACTTGTCGACATTCAAAACAAAGAAGCAAGAGTGGTTGGAGACTTGCACACTATTGGTCACTCGCTTTTTACTCCTTCGGCTTTACAAGGAGCAATGAGAAGGTAAAAGGATGAAATAGCTTCATAGCCAGAGCGACTCAGTTCTTGAAAGTAGCCTAGAGGGGGGTGAATAGGCTACACCTGAAATTTTTCACTAAAAACTTCGAGATAGGTTAAATTAAAGTTGCACTGGTGCAAACCGGTTCAGTTGATTTTGTTTACAACTGAACAAGTTTGAACCTGCTCAACTTAGATAAACAAATATTACGAAGTAGTGAAAGATTTTGCTAATGACTTGCCCTACGCAAGATCTACTCGAATAGATAATATGAACCAACCAACAAATTTAAAGTGCTTAACAAGAACACACAGGAACACGCGATATAACCCAAGGTTCGGCAACCACCACAAAGGTGTCCTACTCCTCGTTGAGGAGCCCACAAAGGGCCGGGTCTTTTCCAACCCTAATCCTCCACAAACCGACCATAAAGGTCAAGGCAATCTCTTCTCAAATATGCTCAAAGAGCGGGTGATACAAACTTCTTGGGGTCGTCCACAAATTTGGAGACTCCCAAGCAACCTCTAATCGTCAAGGAACACGAGGTTCCAAGAGTAACAAATCCGCACAAGGTTAAGTTTGCAACGAGCTCAAGAACAAAGAGAATAGGAGAATCGAGATGAAAATGACAGCGTGTTAGATCGAGTTCACCTCACACCAAGGATCCTTCAAGCGATTGAAGGAGATGCGATTGCGGGTGTGAAAGGTGAAATGAATGCACTTGCTGAGAGTTTGGTCAGCCAAGATTTTGTGGGAGAGGCAGAAGTAAATAAGAGAGAGAGTGTGGGGGGTATATAAAGGATCCCCCAAAAGCTGGCAGCCGTTGGGAGAAAATCGGTAAAAAACCGGTTGAACCGGTTTTCAGACCGGTTGAACCGGTTTCCACCAGGGAGAACTCGGTTCACTGACTTACTTAGCCAGAGACTCGACCGGAATCAAAATCGGTTGAGCCAGGAAAAATTCCGGTTGAACCGGTTTTCCCAAAAAGTCTGCAACGACTTTTCTAACAGCACTGACTGTCAGACAGGTTAGAGCAGGGATGGCAGAGGAACAGTCCCAAAACCGGTTGAACCGGTTTTAGTCCCGGTTGAACCGGTTTCTAGGGCTGAAAACCATGTTTTAAATTTTTTGAAGTAAACAAGGGTGGAGCTTATGTGGGAAGTGAAAAATGGTTTTTCTCAAGGCATTCATGATCTGGAAAAGTGTTCTCTAAAATGATTTTGAAGGATTTTGAACTTAGCTCATTGCAAAACTTACTTAACCATTGCGGATCCCTCTTAATTGAACGGCGAATCCTATAACTCAAGAATTATAAAAAGAGTATTGCAGTTGTTTCCAAGCACTTGGAGCACGCCATTTGATGTAGAATTTTAAATCCGCTGTGCTTTCTATTTTTATGCTCATAAGAACTGTGCTTCTCCTGTCTATAGAAATACTGTGTACATGCTAGGAGCAAACTTGTTAGAAACTTTGTTTGTTTTGTCATTTAATCACCAAAACCCTCAATTAGGGTTGATTGCACTTACAGTTCTCTCCGGTCCAAAAAGTGTGTCTTATGTATGACATTGTTCCTTTATTTATAGTTGTGAGTTACATCTTCGTGAAAATTACAAACATGTCCTTAAACCTATACATGAACTATGAAGGCGACTAAGGGCGCTGTCGTATTTTCCTTTTGTAGTCTTCAGGTTTTCACCCTCCTCTTGATAGCTCCTTTGTCATGTGTTCATGCCATTGAACCGAAGCTTATATCTTCGTTTTTGTAACTGTGATGAGTACACGCTATCTACAAATGAAGGTGTCCTTCAAAAATTACTCTATTACACCTAAAACAAACTTAGGAATAATTGATAAGTTAATGTTTTGAGGACCTTCGGTTGAGGAGGCCCCCAACACATACAAGCTTTTAAGATAGCTCACAACTCTTGAGACCCTTACAAAAACATAGATAGCTATCTCATCAGGCATGCTGGAGATCTAAGCTTTCATGTCATGCCACCTCTTGATGTAGTTGTGTAGAGACTTGTCTTCTCTCTAAATGGCTTGTTCGAGGCCATTTGGAGTTTTTTCTCGATCAGAACTCATACTAAAGCTATTGACGAACTGGCGAGTTAATTCTCCCAAGGAGTTGATAGAGTTTGTTGGGAGACCAAATAGCTGTTTGAAGTAGTAGACCACAGTCAGTGCAGGAAGTTGTTTGTGGTACCATTTCTCGAGTGTCCACTAAAATAAGAGGAAGAAGATGATCCTCCCATTAGTGACAACACTAAGAAGATGATCAACACCGGTATGAGAAATAAGAGATTGACAAGCAGTCCTGGCGACGCGACAAAAAACATGATCACTCGTACACTTGAGCAGGTGTCACAGAGGCCGACGACTGTTTTAGAGGTCTGATCCACTAACACTTCATGCGCGTAGAGGATTGGAATGAAAAGACTCACATGCAACTTGACCAAGAAGAGAGGTAGAGACGTCCATTGGGATGTGTGGGTTGTGCGACTATACAAAGCCCCTAAAATTATATGCGCACAATGTGTATATATAATAAAAGATATTAGTTTGTATAAATATGAGTTAAATATGGTATAAATCTTAGATAAATTGGAACCACTATTGAGTATTTCTGATCGTATGTATATGGGAACCACTAACAAGTGGCCGTGACCCAAATCTTGAGGCTCCACGTAAAAGAAACAACCAATCTGGTTTGTGAAGATACATTTTCTCTAAGGTTTTATTCCACGAGTGGGTCCAATTGAAATTCTAATTTTGTTGAAGCACCATGATTATTTCCCTAATGCAAATGTTGCATAAAGAGTTCTCCGACCATTTCTATCGTTGTTACATCGGCTGAGCGAGGTATCTCTACTGAAGTTTTTGAAGCCATATTTATGTTCTATAGTGACACGCTTGTGGCAAGTTTTTCTTTTGGCATATATCAACTTCTAAGGTTGTGGCCGACAAACCGTGTATATAGCTATGAAGAACACACTTTACATTACGGAGTGCACTGATTACAGAGCGAAGTTTGAAATAGAATGTGACATAGATAAGACTACTAAAGATAGCCTAGGTGCACATACAGACTGTCTATTTAAATTGAGTTAAAAAATAATCTAAGTCTTATAGAAATAAAACTTTAAAATACCATAGCATTTAATATAAATCTAAAATTTATTAAATTTAACTAAATAAAATATAAATATAAATCAATCTCTACTCCTTTAAAACAGGAGTTTTCATTTGTGCGTCACGCACGAAAAGTGTAGATCTAATTTTCTACTCTGTGTCTCGCCTAACAACAAGATGAGATAAGTCTTACTTATTGCATACGTAATTAACCACGAACGCTTCCTCCTCGTTGTTGGCGTTCTATATTAACTCTTGACCTCCCATCTCTGCCTCTCTCACTCAAATTTCCCACATTCTTACGTACCCACCACGAGTGCTTCATCGTCCTCGTTGTTGGCGTCGTGTATTAACCATCAACCTCTCATTTCTTACCCCGTCTTCGCCTTCCTCACCCAGATTTTCTAGATTTTTTCGTACCACCATAAAAGACATCGAGCAAACCATCCTACTGGCCTCTGACTCACCAGCCACCACCACCGTGCCCCAAATGTGGCGTCGCCTTTATCTTCTACTATCGGTAGATGTCTCGAACCGATGCCATGACTCTCTGCTGTCATACGCGTCTGTAGTTACACTACAGTAGCTACAGTCATTTTCGGCGACAAAAAGCTACCGAAAATAGGCTCTATTCTCGACGGCTTCTGGCCGCCAAAAAAATTTAGCCAAAAATAAAGGTTAATTTTCGACGGCCAGAGCACGGTCGCCAAAAATAAGCTCTAGCCCACAAGCCGACAAAAATAACGTATTTTCGGCGGTCGAGATCTCGGCCGCCGAAAATTAACGGCCATCGAAATTCTCACAGGGTTAACTAATTTCAGAGAAAAAATATGAAAGAAATGCAAAAAAAACAGCAATTTCAACAACAATATAATCACAATAATATGACAGAAACAGTAATACCAGAATTACACACATTTAACATAAAACATCACAATTCTTCACAAATACATCACAGTTCACCAAAATACCACCAGAGTTCATAATTCTTTACAAATACATCACATAGTCCATTACAACATAACACAAACTCACAATTCACTACAAGAGTCAAATCATTATATATCAGGGTCGTTTGAGTTGTGACCACTACTTCCAGAAATGAACAATTCGTTAATGTCGGGGACCATAATTAGGGGTACCCTCAAGACTCCTAAATCTCAGCTGGTAACCCCCATCAACACAAAGCTGCAAAGGCCTGATGGGTGCGATTAAGTCAAGGTTCGGTCCATTCGAGGGACGCGATCACGCCTCGCCCGAGCCGAGCCTCGGGCAAGGGCAGCCGACCCCGGAGGATCTACGTCTCGCCAGAGGACCCCCTCCAGTAACGGACACACCTTCGGCTCGCCCGAGGCCCAGTCTTCACCAAGAAGCAACCTTGGCCAAATCGCCACGCCAACCGACCAAATCGCAGGGGCATTTAATGCAAAGGTAGCCTGACACCTTTATCCTGACGCACGCCCTCCAGTCGACAGAGCCGAAGTGACCGCAGTCACTTCGCCGCTCCACTGACCGGTCTAACAAGAGGACAGCGCCGCCTGCGCCGCTCCGACTGCTGAGCCACTCGACAGAGTGAGGCTGACAGCAGCCAAGTCCAGCCCTAGGCGCCATGGGAAACTCCGCTTCGCCCGACCCTAGGGCTCGGACTCGGGCTCAGCCCCGGAAGACGACGAACTCCGCTCCGCCCGACCCTAGGGCTCGGACTCGGGCTCAGCCCCGGAAGACGACGAACTCCGCTTCGCCCGACCCCAGGGCTCGGACTCGGGCTCAGCTCCGGAAGACGACGAACTCCGCTCCGCCCGACCCCAGGGCTCGGACTCGGGCTCAGCCTCGGAAGACGACGAACTTCGCTTCGCCCGACCCCAGGGCTCGGACTCGGGCTCAGCCCCGGAAGACGACGAACTCCGCTTCGCCCGACCCCAGGGCTCGGACTCGGGCTCAGCCCCGGAAGACGACGAACTCCGCTCCGCCCGACCCCAGGGCTCGGACTCGGGCTCAGCCCCGGAAGACGACGAACTCCGCTCCGCCCGACCCCAGGGCTCGGACTCGGGCTCAGCCCCGAAGGACGACGAACTCCGCTTCGCCCGACCCCAGGGCTCGGACTCAGCCCTGGCCTCAGCCGACGGTCTCTGCCTTGTCCGACCCGGGGGCTCGGACTCGACCTCGACCTTGGAAGACAGACTCGACCTCGACCTCGGAGGAGCCTCCACCTCGCCCAACCTAGGGCACGGACCGACCACGTCAACAGGAGGCGCCATCATTACCCTACCCCGAGCTGACTCAGGCTATGGGGAACAAGACCGGCGTCCCATCTGGCTCGCTCCACTATACGAGTAATGATGGCGCCCCGCACGCTCTATGACGACGGCGGCTCTCAGCTCCCTTACGGAAGCAAGAGGACGTCAGCAAGGACTCGACAGCCCCGACAGCTGTCCTTTCGCCAGGCTCCAGCGCTCCTCCGACGGCCACGACACCACATGAACTGGGTGCCAAAACCTCTCCGGCTGCCACGATGGCATGTACTTAGGGCGCTAGCTCTCTTCTGCTAGACACGTTAGCACACTGCTACACCCCCCATTGTACACCTGGATCCTCTCCTTACGCCTATAAAAGGGAGGTCCAGGGCCCTCTTATAGAGGGTGGGCCGCGCGGGGAAGGACGGGACGGCGCTCGCGCAAGGCCGCTCGATCCCTCCCGCGTGGACGCTTGTAACCCCCTACTGCAAGCGCACCCGACCTGGGCGCGGGGCTAACACGAAGGCCGCGGGTTCCACCTCCCACGCCTGTCTCCCTCTGGCTGCTCTCCCCCCTTCGCGTTCCGCCTCGCGCCGACCCATCTGGGCTGGGGCACGCGACGACAATTTACTCGTCGGTCCAGGGACCCCCTGGGGTCGAAACACCGATAGTTGGCACGCCAGGTAGGGGCCTGCTGCGTGTTGACGAACGGCTTCCCGTCAAGCTCCAGATGGGCAGTCTCCAGCAACCTCTCCAGCCCAGGACGGTGCTCCGTTTCGGGAGTCTTGAGTTCATGTCCCTCGACGGCAGCCACGACATGATACTCCTTCCCCCACCGTGCGACAGCGACAATGGCGGTCGACAACCCGCCCGCCGGCGGGGAAATCGACGACGCCTTCCCCACGTGGTGGAAGGACGATATTCGGGCTTATCCCATCCCCTCCCCCGCCGACGGAGGAAGAGGCAGGGCAACCAAGGCCAAGCAGGAGGCGGCACCTCGTCGGCTGTCGAGCGAGTCGACGGCGCCGGCGCCCCAACGGAGAGCGTGTCGGGCATCGACCTCGCGTCTGAGACGAAGACGAGCGCCGTCTCCCCACAACACACCAACCTCAAGCAAACGGACGACGCCAGCATGCTCGTGAAGGACTTGCTGGGCGTCACCCTCGTACCTGAGACGACGGTGCAGTCAGTCCCTGACGTGACTTCGTCACCGCCCGTCGACCAAAAGGTACCGACCGATTCCCATCTCGCGCCTTTTGGATTCGGCCTCGACCCGCCAAGCAACTCCGCTTCGGTGGACATTCTCATAGAGGCGAGTCCAAACCCTCTGGCGTATCGTGTGCGGTCACCCTGGGACCGGCTGACAGCCGTCTCGACCTACGGGCCCTCGGGGTCCGAGGAAGATGGCGAGCCCGACCTCTGTTGGGATTTCTCCGGACTTGGTAACCCCAGTGTCGTGCGGGACTTCATGACCGCATGCGACTACTGTCTTTCCGACTGTTCCGACGGTAGCCGCAGCCTCGGCGACGAGGACTGCGGTCCAAGTCGCGAATGTTTCCACGTCGATCTAGGGGGTCCCGGCGAAGGCAACCATCTTGGTATACCGGAGAACGGCGATCCCCCTGGGCCCGTGCCTCGCGTTGACATCCTTCGAGAGCTAGCTATGGTCCCCGTCCCGGCGGGGGGTCATGACCCACAGCTCGAGCAAATCCGCGAGATGCAGGCCAGGCTCGACGAGGGAGCAGGAACGCTTGAGCCGATCCGCCGGGACATCGGGCAGGAATGGGCGGGCCAACCTCCGGTCGGAGAAGCGCGTCATCTCCCCCAGGGCATCCAGCACCGCATCACCGACGACGTCAGGGTAAGGCCGCCACCGGTTTCCAGTGGAGTCGGCTAGAACCTGGCTGCAGCGGCAATGCTTCTCTACGTGATGCCGGAGCCATCAATCACCGAGGGGCGGCGTATCCAGGGAGAGCTCAAGAATCTCCTGGAGGACGCCGCGGTCCGACAGGCCGAAAGCTCCGCCTCCCGAAGGCAGGGGTACCCCTCTGAACATCGCGCCGCGACTTCCCGATTCATGCGGGAAGCCTCGGTCCACACCGGGCGCACGCGCAACACAGCGCCTGCGGCCCCGGGTCGCCTCGGCAACGAGCACCATCACCACAGCCATTGGGCCCACCTCGACGAGAGGGTGCGCCGAGGCTACCACCCCAGGCGTGGGGGACACTACGACAGCGGGGAGGATCGGAGTCCTTCGCCCGAACCACCCGGTCCGCAGGCTTTCAGCCGCGCCATACGACGGGCGCCGTTCCCGACCCGGTTCTGAACCCCGACTACTATCACAAAGTACTCGGGGGAGACGAGACCGGAATTTTGGCTCGTGGACTATCGGCTGGCCTGCCAACTGGGTGGAACGGATGATGATAATCTTATCATCCGCAACCTCCCCCTGTTCCTCTCCGACACCGCTCGAGCCTGGCTGGAGCACCTGCCTCCGGGGCAGATCTCCAACTGGGACGACCTGGTCCAAGCCTTCGCCGGCAATTTCCAAGGCACGTACGTGCGCCCTAGAAACTCCTGGGATATCCGAAGCTGCCGCCAGCAGCCGGGAGAATCTCTCCGGGACTACATCCGGTGATTCTCGAAGCAGCGCACCGAGCTGCCCAACATCACCGATTCGGATGTCATCGGCGCGTTCCTCGCTGGCACCACCTGCCATGACCTGGTGAGCAAGCTAGGTCGCAAGACCCCCACCAGGGCGAGCGAGCTGATGGACATCGCCACCAAGTTCGCCTCTGGCCAGGAGACGGTTGAGGCCATCTTCCGGAAGGACAATATAATACCCACTTTGTAATAAGAGTATAAAAAGAGAAACATTATTCCTTTGCATATATGTGTGTCATCCCTATTTATCTTTTCATGTGGGCATCTCACTTACACCAATAAATAATAAAAAAAGACACCACTAGACTATGCATCATGCTGATTTTCTTTTGTGTGCATATTGTGGCAAAATAAAATACTAATGTGACAAGGAATATACCAAAAGTCCAGAGTGGAATTTAAAAGAAATTATGGAATTTATAAGAGAAAAGAGAAATGTATATACAAAATAATAAATATTATGAAGGTAGTAATAGTATGAGCAAAATTGTACCCTTAATCCAAGGAGGATTTACCACAGGGTAAATTTGAATTGTGAAAATTTGAAGTTTGAATTGTAAACTCAAAAAGGAAAACAAAACAAAGCATAAAAGAAAAAGATTAAAAACAGGGAAAACGATACTTGGGTCGGGAAGGCCATTTCGGCCCATTCTTTTCCTAATCACGCGCAGCCCAACTTCTGCCCTTTCGTGCCGACAGCTGGGCCCCGGGTACTAGCCTCTCCTTCCGCGCCCGTCGCCACACGCATGTGGAGCAGCCCGGTCAACGCGCGTTTTCCCTCCTGCTCGCTCGGCCCGTGCATGCTTCTGCTCGCTGCTAACGCTGTGTTGCGGGCCCGGGCGGTCAGAATCGTCATCCCCAACCAAATGAACTCCCGCACCCCTCGTTGATCCGTTCGGTGCTACAACCGAATCCTCACCGGCCGCCTGGAATCGCGGACGTGGACATCGCGCAACCGGACTCTCTCGCCGTCTTATATAATCCGGTCGCGATTTAAGCCCAGGGCAACGCGCTGGGGTTTTTCCTCCATCCGTAGCCGCCCGTAGGAGAGAGAGACAGAGAGGAAGGGAGAGGCCTCAAGGTCTGTGCGACCGACGAAACGCAGAGCACACGGCGGAAACGAGGGCGGAAGCCTGGCTTGGGCGCTCCGCGGTGGTTCCATACGTCGGCGGTCGTCTAGGCATCGCGTGTCGTGGAGCTGGCGCACCACCAGTGCGCTCCATCGCATAGAGCTTCCATGGACGGCTCCGCTCGTGCGATTGACACTGGTATGATAACGATATCGTAATTATCCATCGTTCCTGTACCGCACTAGATCAGGGTATACCTTATACCGGGGTTGGGGTCGACTGCTCGCCCGCGCACTGCTCGGCTCGCCCGCGCACTGCTCGCCTGCGCGCCGCTCGTCTGCTCGCCTGCGCACTGCTCGCCTGCGCGCCGCTCGCCGCACGCCAGGCAGCCAGGAAGAGAGAGGAAAAGGAATAGAAGGGCGCAGGGAGGAAGAAACGTGGGTGACCGTCGGATCCTCGTGTGGACGGTCCAGATTAGGGGGATCATATCAATCGGGTTGGGATCACGAGCACTGTCCGATCGGGATCGGATGATGGTCATCACTCTAGGATTCATTAAATCGGGACCGTCAGATCTAGATCCGAGGGATCACACTGTGTACCGGTTCGCTGGAGTAGTGTTTTAATCTGGAGCGTCCATATCCAATCCAACGGCCAGTAAATCCCGATACCCCTTCGGTGGGGTAAAACTTCAAAAGAGACCCTACTCTTTACATATATCAACCCGCCGTCCTATATCACTGTGCGCTGTGTCTTAGGAGTTTTACTCCGTAGCCCCTGGGTTTATCTAGATTTGAGGCCCAGTCCAGAGCAGTGTAAAACCAGAGAAAATAATTTATAAATGGGTTTTCAATAGGAAAATAATTACTAGAACTTTATAAATTCATAGAAAATTCATACTAACTCCAAATTAATTCATTCCAGTTCCTAAAATTTTGTAATTTGATTCTCTGTCACTTAGAGTCTCTGTTTGGTCATGAAAACAGTAAGAAATTTAATTCCACACTTAATCCTATTTTAAACACATAAAACCTTTGAAAATCCATAACTTAAAATCTATAACTCCAAAAATTATGATTCCTGTTCCTAAGATTTTATTTTATTATGTAGAATATTTCTGTGTATTTTGTTTACATGCTTGGTGTAATGTTAATTTTCTCTATATCCTGTGCTTGTTTGTATTGTGGTGAGTAGAAGAGCCCGTTGCTGAGGATCCTGGTGAGCAGCAGGTTGAAGTAGCTGAGCAGGAGCTCATTGAAGGCAAGTTGTGCCCTTGACCACATTTTACCCAATAATGTTCTCTAATATCATTTATCCATGCATAGGTTAATCTTGATGGGACCCAATAGGTCACCCTAGATTGTTTATCTCATTACCTTGTTTACCCCTGAATCACTTGGGTAGTTTGCTATTGCTTTATATGGTTTTGGGATAATCATTTATTACCTCTATGTTCCAATTCTTTTTGTTATTCTATTTATGTTCATGTTGAGATCATTAATGTTAATTGGAACATAGAGCTTAACTTGAGTAACACGTGCCACCACAAGGGTTTAATGGGACGCCCTTGGCTGACTAATTAGGAAAGCTAGTGGAAGACTACCTTACCCGAAAGGGGCAAGGGCAGTAGGGGAGTGGTCAGTGTAGGGAGGTCCTTGTTTGATTTTGCTGCGATGGCGGTCAGACAAGAACCCTGCATTGGAACTTCCTATAAACTATAGCGGGTTTTCGGAAGCTAGTGGAACTTTGTAAAGGCCTCGTAGTGTTGCCCTGCCACGCTTCCTAGGTAGAGGTGTATGGGAAGTCGCGATCCCTTGGCAGATGGGTAACATGACTTGTGGGTAAAGGGTACAACCTCTACAAAGTGTAAAACTGGTATACTAGCCGAGCTCACGGTCATGAGCAGCTCAGGACTCTCTGATGTTTAAATTATGGAACTTAAATTCAATTTTGTCATTTGCATTGCATGGGTTTATTATTAATTTTGTTCTATTACTTTATTTATGGTTTGGTATTTAGTTACACTTAGTAACTGCTAATAAAATTTTGACCAACTACTTAAAAGCAATGCTCAGCTTTAACCCCTGTCATTGATTAGCCTTACACATCACATGAACTCACACCTTTGTGAGTTTATGTCCACTGGTTCCCCACAACTTGTTGAGCTATGATCATGTGAGCTCACCCTTGCTGTCTCACACCCCCCACAGGAGAAGAGCAGGTGGTTCAGGAGGAGCCACAAGGCGAGGAGTATGATCTGATCTAGGTGGCGTTTCTCAGTTGACATTGGCGCCGACGATCCTTAGTTCGTTTTATATTTATCTTTTATTTTGTAATAAGTCTTCCGCTATGTAATAAATACTCTGATGTTATTGTGACATTTATCTCTATACACTCTATTATTATATGTGTTGTCTTCTTGGCGCATGTATGAGATGCACCTGGCTTTGTTCCTTAAAGCCGGGTGTGACAGAAGTGGTATCAGAGGTAAATGTTGACTGTAGGACGAAACCTAGATAGAAATGGACAAACCCTTTCCTACTTACCTTACTCTGATTCATTCTATACTCATCTCATCTTGAACTTGTCTCACCTTTTGCTATTCTACTCTGATTAATCTTATCTTTTCTACTCTAAGACAAGATGGATTTCACACCTTGGAATCCTACCACTATGATCTTTTTAAGAGATAGGGAACCTAAGACAAAATTTAAAACTATTTCCTTTAAAAATGTTGTTTGATTGTGCTGATGAATAATGCCTGATTTGCTTCTTTGATTGATTGAAATATTATATATGGGCATCTTAGCATGTACCATCATAAGGTAATGAATTAGCTATGGTAGGTGAAATATTAATCTGCTTAGCTAATAAATCCCCCAAAGTAAAATGATTTGTAAATACCTGTCTTGTCTACTATTCTCTTACCGTATGTATCTAACTCAGATGGTCAATACCAGGCGGGGTGGTGGAATTGATTTGCCTCCTAATCGACACACTCGGAGAATATACAGACAACCCCAGCCACAACCTGCAGAGATGAATCCTCCTAATCCTCCACCAGGCGGAGTTGACCCACTGGTTGCTGCTCAGATGGCAGTGATGCAGCAAATGGCGGACACTATAGCTAATATGCGTGCCCAGATGCAGCAAGAACGCCAGGAGATGCGTCAGGAAAGAGAAGATATACAACAGGAGTTGCGCCAGGAGCGAGAGGAGATACGCCAGGAAAGGAGGGCGCAACAACAGCAGCTGCAACAACAAATGCAACAACAACAGCAACAGCAGCAACAGCAACAAGTACCATTGCCACCACCACCACCAGTTCCACCCCGAGACAAGCATAGGGAGTTCATGAGTCATAAGCCACCTACATTCGCTAGCTCACCTGATCCACTGGATGCGGATGATTGGCTGAAGTCCGTTGAGAAGATGCTGAATATTGCACAATGTACTGACCGGGAGAAGGTTTTATATGCTTCTGGACGTCTGACAGGTCCTGCTGCTGATTGGTGGGATTCATATACTGCTGCCCACGATGCTGCTGATACTATTACTTGGGCGGAGTTTAGTACCCAGTTCAGGAACTACCATATTCCAGCTGGTATGATAAAGATCAAGAAGAAGGAGTTTTTGTCATTGAAGCAAGGCAACATGTCGGTCAGCGAGTACAGAGACAAATTCATTCAGCTGTCGAGATATGCTCCGGAGGAAGTTGCTGAGGATGAAAGAAAGCAGGAGCACTTTATTGAAGGACTTAATGGACCCCTACAGTATGCACTGGTTGCACACACTTTTCCATCATTTCAGAGACTGCTGGATAAGGCTCTTGCTATTGAACACAAACATGTTAAGCTGGGAGATTTGAAGAGAAAGGCAATATCTCAAGGACAAGGAAGCAGCAGTGTTCGTCCTCGCTACAGTTCACCACAGGGTACACCGACTTGACCAGGAGGACCGCGCCCAGTTCAGCAATCACCACTGAGGACTCCACCTCCTCGACAGGCTACCCCTACTGGCACCCCGATGAAGTTTTCAGGACAGAGTCCAGGCACGACTTGTTTCAAGTGTGGGAAGACTGGTCATTATGCAAATGTCTGCCCACAGAGGATTGCTACTACTCTAGTTCAGAACAGGCAGCAAACCCCAGGATCTGGCAAGGGATATTCTATTGCCAAGGTTAATCAAGTCAGCGTTGATGCTACTCCGGATAGTGGGGACATCGTACTTGGTATGTTTTATGTTAATGCAATTCCTACAACCATATTATTTGATTCTGGAGCTACACATTCATTCATGTCTGCTAGATATGCCAACACAAATGAAATACCACTGCTAAATATGAGAAAACCCATGATAGTAATTACACCAAAAGGGCCTGTTGAGGCGAATCAAATGACATGTAGATTGACATTGACCATTATGGGTAGAGAATTTGGAGCTACTGCTATATATTAGAGTCAAGCAGTATAGATCTGATTCTTGGTATGTCATGGCTAAGAAAGGCAAAGGTCGTTATAGCATGTGGTAGAGGTACCGTAGGACTCACTACCACTAAAGGAGAGAGATTTCAAGTTAATATTGCAGTAACCTCCTCACCCATGCGTGCAATGTTCTTTATACCTAAGGAGTTTGTTGGTGACAACATCCGGGTGGTTAGAGATTTTCCGGATGTCTTTCCAGAAGAGTTACCAGGGATGCCACTTGATAGAGAAGTTGAGTTTGTTATTGATCTCTTACCTGGAACCGCCCCTATTTCTAAACGGCCATATAGGATGTCCGTAGAGGAGTTGAAGGAACTTAAGAAGCAGTTAACTGAGTTACAAGATGCTGGGTACATTCGTCCGAGTTCCTCACCTTGGGGAGCACCGGTACTGTTTGTACAGAAGAAGGATGGATCACAAAGAATGTGTGTGGATTATAGATCACTCAACGATGTTACTGTGAAGAACAAGTATCCGTTACCCTGTATTGAGGATTTATTTGATCAGATGAGAGGTGCTAGAGTATTCTCGAAGATTGATCTCCGATCCGGTTACCATCAGATAAGGATTAGACCATCGGATATTCCCAAGACGGCTTTCTCAACTCGATATGGATTATATGAGTTTACTGTTATGTCGTTTGGATTAACCAATGCACCAGCTTATTTTATGAACTTGATGAATAAGGTGTTTATGAGGTATTTGGACAGATTCGTCGTGGTATTCATCGACAATATTCTCATTTATTCTCAGAGTGATAACGACCATGAGGAACATCTGAGATTGGTGCTACAGAAGCTACGAGATAACCAGCTATATGCCAAGTTCAGTAAGTGCGAGTTTTGGATTGGCGAGGTACCATTTCTTGGTCATATTATTTCTAATGGAGGAATTTCAGTGGATCCTGCTAAAGTTAAGGAGATAATGGAGTGGAGAGTACCCACTACAGTTACTGAGCTTCGGAGTTTCTTGGGATTAGCAGGATATTATTAGAGATTTATTGAAGGATTTTCTAAGATCGCTAAACCCATGACTTCGCTTTTGGAGAAAGGAAGAGAATTTAAGTGGGACGAGAAGTGTCAAGACAGCTTTGATCAATTGAAGAAGAGATTGATGTCGCCACCAGTGTTGGTTATGCCAGACCTACAGAAAGGATTTGATATCTATTGTGATGCATGTGGCCAAGGCTTAGGATGTGTGCTCATGCAAGAAGGACATGTGATTGCCTATGCGTCTCGTCAGTTACGGAAACATGAAGTGAACTACCCCACTCATGACTTGGAATTGGCAGCCGTTGTGCATGCGCTTAAGATTTGGAGACATTATATCATGGGGACCAAGTGCCAAGTATATACGGATCATAAGAGTCTGAAGTATATATTCACTCAGAAGGATCTCAACCTTAGGCAACGCCGTTGGTTGGAGCTTATTAAGGATTATGATTTGGAGATTCACTATCACCCGGGCAAGGCAAATTTGGTTGCAGATGCCTTGAGTCGAAAGGAGCATGTTCATTTAGCTATTGTTGCCCAGCTACCCGATGGGATTATTGAGGATTTCAGGAGACTTAACCTGGGGATAGTTGCTCATACTGAAGGAGTTACTATTGATGTGGAACCTACTCTGGAGCAAGAGATCCGCAAAGGACAAATTGGTGATGCTAAAATCAAAGAGATCAAGGATCTGATTACTGAAGGTCGAGTTCCGGAATTTGTCGGCGTTTCGAGACCGGGGGGTCCCTAAGCCGACGAGTGAGTGTGCCGCGTGCCCCAGCCCAGATGGGTCGAGCGCGTGGGCGAGCGCGAAGGGGGGAAAAGCGAGGTGGCCGGAGATGAGTCGTGAGAGAGGTGGGAATCCCGCGCGCGGCCTTCGTGTTCGACCCGCGCCCAGGTCGGGTGCGCTTGCAGTAGGGGGTTACAAGCGTCCACGCGGGTGAGGGAAGCGAGCGGCCCCACGAGAGCGCCTGCCCCGTCCTCGTCCCCGCGCGGCCAACCTTCTCTAAGAAGGCCCTGGTCCTTCCTTTTATAGGCGTAAGGAGAGGATCCAGGTGTACAATGGGGGTGTAGCAAGGTGCTACGTGTCTAGCGGGGGTGAGCTAGCGCCCTAAGTACATGCCTGTGTGGCAGCCGGAGAGATCTTGGCACCCAGCTGGTGTGGTGTCGTGGCTGTCGGAGGAGCAACGGAGCCTGGCGGAGGGACAGCTGTCAGAGCGGTTGGGCCCTTGCTGACGTCCCCCTGCATCCGTAAGGGAGCTGAGAGCCGCCGTCGTCATGGGTCTAGTGGGGCGCCATCATTGCCTATCTGGCGGAGCTAGCCAGATGGGACGCCGGTCTTGTTCCCTGCGGCCCGAGTCGGCTCGGGGTAGGGTGATGATGGCGCTTCCTGTCGACGTGGCGGACTTGTGTCCTAGGTCGGGCGACGTGGAGGCTCCTCCGAAGCCGAGGTCGAGTCTGTCCTGCATGGCCGAGGCCGAGCCCGAGCTTCTGGGTCGGGCGAGGCGGAGGTCGTTCGGCAGAGGCCAGGGCGGAGTCCGACCCCTGGGGTCGGGCGGAGCGGAGTTCGTCGTCTTCCGGGGCCTAGCCCGAGTCCGAGCCCTGGGTCGGGCGAAGCGGAGTTCGCCGTCTTCCGGGACCTTAGCCCGAGTCCGAGCCCTGGGTCGGGCGGAGCGGAGTTCGCCGTCTTCCGGGGCCTTAGCCCGAGTCCGAGCCCTGGGTCGGGCGGAGCGGAGTTCGCCGTCTTCCGGGACCTTAGCCCGAGTCCGAGCCCTGGGCCGGGCGAAGCGGAGTTCGCCGTCTTCCGGGGCCTTAGCCCGAGTCTGAGCCCTGGGTCGGGCGGAGCTTCCTATGGCGCCTTTGGCAAGGCCTGACTGCCTGTCAGTCTCACTCTGTCAAGTGGCACTGCAGTCGGAATGGCGCAGGCGGCGCTGTCCTTCTGTCAGACCGGTCAGTGGAGCGGCGAAGTGACGGCGGTCACTTCGGCTCTGCTGGGGGGGCGCGTCTGGATAAAGGTGTCAGGCTACCTTTGCGTTAAATGCCCCTGCGACTCGGTCGGTTGACGCGGCGATTTAGTCAGGGTTGCTTTTTAGCGAAGGCAAGGCCTCGGGCGAGCCGGAGATGCGTCTGCCGTTAAAAGGGGGCCTCGGGCGAGACGGAAAACATCTCGGGGTCGGCTACCCTTGCCCGAGGCTAGGCTCGGGCGAGGCGTAATCGAGTCGCTCGTATGGACTGATCCCTGACTTGTTCGCACCCATCAGGCCTCTGCAGCTTTATGCTGATGGGGGTTACCAGCTGAGAATTAGGCGTCTTGAGGGTACCCCTAATTATGGTTCCCGACAGTAGCCCTCGAGCCTCGAAGGGAGTGTTTGCACTCGCTTGGAGGCTTTCGTTGCACTTTTTTGCAAGCGGACCAGCCTTTCTCGGTGGCATTTTGTTCCGGTGGGTGCGCGCGAGCGCACCCGCCGGGTGTAGCCCCCGAGGCCTCGGAGGAGTGGTTTCACTCCTTCGAGGTCCTAATGCCTTGCGTAATGCTTCGGCTGGTCTGGTGGTTCCCTCATGCGAACTGGCCGTAGCCCGGGTGCATGGTCGGGGCCCAAGTTCTCGGGCTGGTATGTTGACGCTGTCAATGGTTTGGCCGGAGCCGGGTTTGCGAGAGCAGCCCCGAGCCTCCGCACAGGGCGAGAGGGCGATCAGGGACAGACTCGGCTTTTTTACATACGCCCCTACGTCGCCTTTCCGCAAGGAGGAGGGGGAGAGCGCCATGTTACCCTCGATGGGCACCGAACATGGTGTCTCCGGTGAGCTGCAAGCGGGTAATCCGAGTGGACGTCCGTGCCCCGTTCGTTGGGGGTCGGCTAGGGGCCCAGAGGCACGCCCAAAAGTACCTGCGGGTGATCTGCCAGACCCGGTCCCCTGGCGACGGGGTCCGAGGGCTCGATGCCTCCCTCCGATGGGATTCCGTTACAAAATCGCTCCCGCTGGTCTCGGAAATGTCCTAGGGTACCTCGGGAGCGCAGCCCGAGCCTCGGTTATGTATCGAACGTACCCCTGGTCATCCCTCGCTCGGTGTCTGAGGCGACTGTGAACCCTTCGGGGGCCAGCCTTCAAACCCCTGATCAGTAATGGGCGCGGAGCCCGAGTAGCCTGAGGCGGCCGTGGAACCCTTCGGGGGGCCGGCCTTCGAACCTCTGACCAGTAGTGGGTGTAGGGCCCACGCGATCTGAGGCGGCTGTTGAACCCCCCGGGGGGCCAGCCTTCGAACCCCTGATCAGTAAGGAGGCTCGGAGCCTAGTTCCTTCACGGGGAAGGATCCCTTTCGGGGTATCCCCCTTTCTCGGTCCCTGTCGCAAGAGATAGAGAAAGAGGAAAAAAGGAAAAAGGATACGAAACCGAACGACGCAGCGTACCTTTTTTTTTGGCGCGGTTGTTTCGGCGAAGGCGAAGCGTCGCCCGCTGCTCCTGCCAGAAGCGCCGCCTGTCCAGCCGCAGAGCTGATGCGACGGGGCGAGTAGTTGGCGGGGCTGCCGTTGCGCGTGCGCGAGCCGTTCGAGGAACGGATCACGGGCGCGTTGTCTTTACGCCGTGAGAGGGGGTTCTCTCGCGGCCTCCGGATGGGACGTGAGCTTGGCTGACGACGTGACCGCTGTTCCCGCGCGCCTGCCACCGTCATTACTGCCGGCCCACCTTTGGCCGCGTTGGCCGCTGCGTCAGGCTGGCGCTGCTGGATCGCGCACTGGGTTGCCTCGAGTCGCGGTATTGGTTCCGTGATCGAGGAGGCGCGGTGGTGGCACAGGTGATACAGTCGCTTGCATGCGGCATCCGGCGCGCCGGTCGCGCGACGCGTGGGCCTGGGCCTCCGTGCTGGCGTGTCGGGAGCCGGAGAGGCGCGTCCACTTGGCGCGATTGCATGCCGCCTGCATGGCTGCCCGCCCCTTTCGCCCGTTGGTCTGGGCAAAAGTGGAGGGTCACTTGTAACCGCTGGGCGGTTGCGTGCACCACGCGCGGCGGTTTGACTTCTTCGGCTCGGAGCCGGTCTGCATGACATGCGGGACCCAGCCCCCGCGCCGTAGGGGAGGGCTTTGGAGCGTGTTGGAGAAGACTCAGCCCGTGACGGTTGGGGGCGCAAGCAGGGAGAGTCGCCTTTAAAAGGAGGGCGACCCCTTTCGCAAGGCGACCATGCCTTCTTCCTCCCTTATGCACCGTGTCTTTCCATCTTTCAAGCCCCCGGATGGGGGAACCGCCGTCTTTTCGCCCCATCGTTGGAGGAACGCAACTCCGTGGGAGTTGGTACCTTTCAGCCATCGTTCGGCTTCAAGGATTTTCATCATGCAGCCCGGTTGCTCCCCTCCGCTGGTGGTCACCCAAGACGGTGACCTCCAGCTCCTGGATGGGGAGAGGCAAATCGGGCTGTGATCCCGGTCCCGCCCTCAGTGTTGAGGGTGTTCGTCATCCTCGCTGGGGCGGGGGGCGAGGCGAGCCGGGGCTCCACCTTCTGCGCGGGTAGGCGGTCCACCTCTTCTTCTAGCTTCTGGTGGTGGCAATCGCCCTTTAGCCCTACGGTGGAGACATCCTCCAGCCATGCCAGGGAAGGCGAACTGTTGCTGCCCAGCTAGGATGCAACATTCCGTCTTCTTCCTCGCATTCGCGGCGAGGACGGCTGCGAGGATCTACCGGGATGCTCGGGGGCGTCCCGTGTTTTGCTGGTGATTCACCCAGAGCTTGTCGCTCCACGGGCTTCCCTGGTGGGGAGGTTGTCCATACCCGTGGAGACGGAACCGGAGTTCCGTTTGTAATGGCACTTCGAATGCCAGGGTTTTTTTTGTTCATTACGGCTTTCGGGGCCTGAACATGTATGTACCTTCGGCACGGAGCCGTGTTTTTTCCTCATTTTTGAGCACTAAGACTCGCCTGTTGACTATCTGAACTGCTTCACCAAGCATGAGTCGCCCCGTGTCAAGGTGACGAGTGAGGTATCTGTATCCCGGAGGCGTAGGAGTCCCTCGGCTCGGTCGGCCTTGCTGTCCGAGGTTCCTCTAGCTTAGTTAAAGAGACCCCTCGGCCGCTCTTCGACGAGCCGAGGCCAGGGGTAGCGATATCAGTATGAACAGAGGCGGAGTTGGCTCGAAAATGAAACCTGGTTGGCCGGAGCCTAGCCGGGTTGTCCGTTGGCAGGATCGACGTCGGAGTTGATCAGCCGAGGCTTCGGACCGGGCTGGCGCCCTCGGAAGATGGTTGGCCGAGGCCCCAGGGGTGACCGGCTGAGCCGCCTGCTCGGGCCGGATTCCCGGAGAAGTCCCTGGCAGCGATTGCCCGGGCGTAGTGATGACGTCGTCCTTCGGAGCGGAGAACCTCGGACCACGTCGCCGTCCGAGGCTAGGTCGGGCCTCGCCGAAGGTGCCGTCGATGCCGAGGGTGTTGCTGCCCTCTTCCAACGTCGAGACCCGAGCCTGCAGGATCAGATTGTCTTGTAGCGTGCGCCTTGTGCAGCCGTCGAGGCCAGAACACACACCCTCGCTGCGTTGTAAAGTTGCGTCTCTTTTCCTCTTGTTTCGAGTATCTGGACTTTTTGTCGGTAACAGGGATGTTTGTGCGAGCGAGAGTTGCTTCTCGCGGAAGGTGATGAGTGAGGTATCCGTATCCCGGAGGCGTGGGAGTCCCTCGGTCGGCCTTGCCGCTTACGCGTACTTTCACCCGTCCATGAGGCCCTGTCACCGACTCGGTCGAGAAGGCTCGAAGGATCGCTTCGGCAGAAGGGCTTCCGAACGTAAAGACTTGTTCGATCCGCGGAGTCGCTTTATCCGAACGCGAGTTACTTATCACAGAAGGTGATGAGTGAGGTATCCGTATCCCGGAGGCGTAGGAGTCCCTCGGCTCGGTCAGCCTTGGCTGCTTACGTGTACTCCGTCGTTTCCAGGACCCACTTTTCGAAGTAGTCAAAAAGCACGAAAGATATTCTGGTAGAAGAGATTTTTTTTTCGAGGAAAATTTTGACGCAGAGGGGGTTTCCCCCCTTTTAGCCCCCGAGGGAGGGTCGGGCTTTGCCGAGGCGAGGCTGACCCTTCCTTGTTGACTAAACTTTGCGTGGGTGCGGGGTATATGAAAAACTTGGAAACATCTTAAGGGTAGAAGCGACATAGCTGTTGGATGTTCCAAGCGTTGTCGTAGACCTCGCCTTGACTGTTGGCCAGCTTGTATGTTCCGGGCTTCAGAACTTTGGCGATGACGAATGGCCCCTCCCAGGGGGCGTGAGCTTGTGCCTCCCTCGGGCGTCTTGCCGCAGTCGAAGCACCAGGTCGCCCACCTGGAGGTCTCGGGGTCGGACCCCTCGGGCGTGGTAGCGTCACAGGGACTGCTGATACCGCGCCGAGTGTAGTAAGGCCCTGTCCCGAGCCTCTTCCAGCTGGTCCAGCGAGTCTTCTCGGCTAGCGTGGTTGCTTTGATCGTCGTAGGCCCTCGTCCTTGGGGAGCCGTATTCCAGGTCAGTGGGCAAGACAGCCTCGGCCCCGTAGACCAGGAAGAACGGCGTGAAACCCGTGGCTCGGCTCGGCGTTGTCCTCAGGCTCCAGACCACCGAGGGGAGTTCCTTCATCCATCGTTTGCCGAACTTGTTGAGGTCGTTGTAAATCCGAGGCTTGAGCCCTTGTAGAATCATGCCGTTGGCACGCTCTACTTGCCCATTCGACATGGGATGAGCTACGGCAGCCCAGTCCACCCGGATGTGGTGATCCTCGCAAAAATCCAAGAATTTTCTGCCGGTGAACTGGGTGCCGTTGTCGGTGATGATGGAGTTTGGGACCCCGAAGCGATGGATGATGTTGGTGAAGAACGCCACCGCCTGCTCGGACCTGATGCTGTTCAGGGGTCGGACCTCGATCCACTTGGAGAATTTGTCGACGGCGACCAGCAGGTGCGTGTAGCCCCCGGGCGCCTTCTGCAGAGGGCCGACGAGGTCCAGACCCCACACAGCGAAGGGCCAGGTGATGGGTATCGTCTGTAGAGCCTGAGCGGGCAGGTGGGTCTGCTTCGCATAGAATTGACACCCTTCGCAGGTGTGGACGATTCTAGTGGCGTCAGCCACCGCCGTCGGCCAGTAGAAGCCTTGCCGGAAAGCGTTCCCGACGAGGGATCGGGGCGCCGCATGATGGCCGCAAGCCCCCGAGTGTATCTCTTGCAGGAGTTCCTGACCTTCGGCGATGGAGATGCATCGCTGGAGGATGCCCGAGGGGCTGCGGTGGTAAAGCTCCTTCTCATCGCCCATCAGGACGAACGACTTGGCGCGTCGTGCTACCCGCCGAGCCTCGGCTTGGTCGAGGGGTAGCTCTCCTTGGCGGAGATAGTGCAGGTACGGGGACCGCCAATCTCGATCAGGCGTGACCTCGCTCCGCTCCTCCTCGATGCGCAGCGCCTCGCCCTCGGGGGCCGAGGGTACCTCGGGCTGAACCGAGGATGCCTCGGGATGGGCCGAGGGTACCTCGGACTGAACCGAGGACGCCTCGGGCTGGGCCGAGGGTACCTCGGACTCGGGCGTGTCGTCGATCTTGATGGAGGGTTGGTGCAGATCCCGGGAAAAGACGTCCGGGGGAACCATGGTTCGCCCCGAGGCTATCTTTGCCAACTCGTCCGCAGTCTCGTTGTAGCGCCGGGCGATGTGGTTAAGCTCGAGCCCGTAGAACTTGTCTTCCAGGCGCCGAACCTCATCGCAGTAGGCCTCCATCTTCGGGTCGCGGCAGTGGGAGTTCTTCATGACTTGGTCGATGACGAGCTGCGAGTCGCCGCGAGCGTCGAGGCGTCGGACCCCTAGCTCGATGGCGATTCGCAATCCGTTGATCAGAGCTTCGTACTCAGCCACATTGTTGGACACCGGGAAATGGAGACGCAGCACGTAGCGTAGGTGTTTCCCGAGGGGCGAGACGAAGAGCAGGCCCGCGCCGGCTCCCGTCTTCATCAGCGACCCGTCGAAAAACATGGTCCAGAGCTCCGGTTGGATCGGAGCCGTCGGCAGCTGGGTGTCGACCCATTCGGCTACGAAGTCCACCAGTACCTGGGACTTGATGGCCTTCCGAGGGGCGAACGAGATTGTCTCGCCCATGATTTCCACTGCCCACTTTGCGATCCTGCCCGAGGCCTCTCGACACTGGATGATCTCCCCCAGGGGGAAGGATGACACCACAGTTACCGGATGAGACTCGAAGTAATGTCGCAACTTTCGCCTCGTCAGGATTACTGCATACAGTAGCTTCTGAACTTGTGGGTAGCGGACCTTGGTTTCGGACAGCACCTCGCTGACGAAGTAAACTGGCCTCTGAATGAGCAATGCATGCCCCTCTTCTTGCCTTTCGACCACAATCGCGGCGCTAACCACCTGAGTGGTCGCGGCGACGTAGACCAAGAGGGCTTCTCCATCAGCTGGGGGTACCAAGATAGGCGCCTGGGTGAGGAGCGCCTTCAGGTTCCCGAGAGCTTCCTCGGCCTCAGGGGTCCAAGTGAAGCACTCGGCCTTCCTTAAGAGGCGGTACAGAGGCAGGCCTCTTTCGCCGAGGCGTGAGATGAAACGGCTCAAGGCCGCGAGACATCCCATGACCCTCTGTACGCCTTTTAAGTCCTTGATGGGCCCCATGCTGGTGATGGCTGCGATTTTCTCCGGGTTGGCTTCGATGCCCCGCTCGGAGACGATGAACCCCAGGAGCATGCCTCGGGGCACCCCGAAGACACACTTCTCGGGATTGAGCTTGACGTCCTTTGCCTTGAGACACCGGAATGTCACTTCAAGGTTGGAGAGGAGGTCGGAGGCTTTCCTTGTCTTGACTACGATGTCATCGACGTAGGCCTCGACCGTGCGACCGATGTGTTCGCCGAACACATGGTTCATGCACTGCTGGTACGTCGCACCCGCGTTCCTCAAACCGAACGGCATGGTGACATAGCAGTACATGCCGAAGGGCGTGATGAAAGAAGTCGCGAGCTGGTCGGACTCTTTCATCTTGATTTGATGATACCCTGAGTAGGCATCGAGGAAAGACAGGGTTTCGCACCCAGCAGTGGAATCCACGATTTGATCGATGCGAGGTAGAGGGTAGGGAACCTTCGGACATGCTTTGTTGAGACCAGTGTAGTCTACACACATCTGCCATTTCCCCCCTTTCTTTCTCACAAGCACAGGGTTGGCGAGCCATTCGGGATGGAATACCTCTTTGATGAACCCTGCTGCCATCAGCTTGTGGATCTCCTCACCTATCACTCTGCGCTTCTCCTCGTCGAATCGGCGCAGAGGCTGCCTGACCGGTCGGGCTCCGGCCCGAATATCCAGCGAGTGCTCGGCGACATCCCTCGGTATGCCGGGCATGTCCGAGGGACTCCACGCAAAGACGTCGGCGTTTGCGCGGAGAATGTCGATGAGCACTGCTTCCTATTTGGGGTCGAGCCCGGAACCGATCCGGACCTGCTTGGAGGTGTCGCCACTGGGGTCGAGAGGGACGGCCTTAACCGTCTCCGCTGGCTCGAAATTGCCAGCGTGTCGCTTCACGTCTGGCACCTCTCGGGAGAGGTTTTCCAGGTCGGCGATGAGGGCCTCGGACTCGGCGAGGGCCTCGGCGTACTCCACGCACTCCACGTCGCATTCGAACGCGTGTTTGTACGTGGGGCCGACGGTGATGACCCCGTTGGGGCCCGGCATCTTGAGCTTCAGGTAGGCGTAGTTGGGGACGGACGCGCTTCCCAGGAATGATCCCGTGGAAGGGCGCAGCTCCTGCTCGGACGGAGGACAGATCGACGCGCAGGAGCCTGAGGGTCTCGGCGTAGATGATGTTGAGGCAGCTGCCCCCATCCATCAGGACCTTGGTGAGCCTGACGTCGCCGATGATGGGATCGACGACGAGCGGGTATTTCCTCGGGCTCGGCACGTGGTCAGGGTGGTCAGCTTGGTCGAAGGTGATGGGCTTGTCGGACCAGTCTAGATAGACTGGCGCCGCCACCTTCACCGAGCAGACCTCCCGACGCTCTCGCTTGCGATGCCGAGCCGAGGCATTCGCCGCATGCCCTCCGTAGATCATGAAGCAGTCGCGGACCTCGGGGAACTCTCCTGCTTGGTGATCTTCCTTTTTGTCATCGTCGCGGGCCCTGCCACCCTCTGCGGGTGGCTCGGCCCGGTGGAAGTGGCGCCGAAGCATGACGCACTCCTCGAGGGTGTGCTTGACGGGCCCCTGATGGTAAGGGCACGTCTCCTTGAGCATCTTGTCAAAGAGGTTAGCACCTCCGGGGGGCTTCCGAGGGTTCTTGTACTCGGCGGCGGCGACAAGGTCTGCATCGGCGGCGTCGCGTTTCGCTTGCGACTTCTTCTTGCCTTTCTTCTTGGCGCCGCGCGGAGTAGACGCCTCGGGAGCATCTTCCAACGGGCGGCCCTGGGGCTACTTGTCCTTTCGGAAGATGGCCTCGACCGCCTCCTGGCTAGAGGCGAACTTGGTGGCGATGTCCATCAGCTCGCTCGCCCTGGTGGGGGTCTTGCGACCCAACTTGCTTACCAGGTCACGGCAAGTGGTGCCGGCAAGGAATGCGCCGATGACATCGGAGTCGGTGATGTTGGGCAGCTCGGTGCGCTGCTTCGAGAATCGCCGGATGTAGTCCCGAAGAGACTCTCCCGGCTGTTGCTGGCAGCTTCGGAGGTCCAAGGAATTCCCGGGGCGCACGTACGTGCCCTGGAAATTGCCGGCGAAGGCTTGGACCAAATCCTCCCAGTTGGAGATCTGCCCCGGAGGCAGGTGCTCCAACCAGGCGCGAGCAGTGTCGGAGAGGAACAGGGGGAGGTTGCGGATGATGAGGTTATCGTCGCCCGTTCCACCCAGTTGGCAGGCCAGGCGGTAGTCTGCGAGCCACAATTCCGGTCTCGTCTCCCCCGAGTACTTTGTGATAGTAGTCAGAGGTCGGAAACGGGCCGGAAACGGCGCCCGCCGGATGGCCCGGCTGAAGGCCTGCGGACCGGGTGGTTCGGGCGAGGGACTCCGATCCTCCCCACTGTCATAGCGTCCCCCATGCCTGGGGTGGTAGCCTCGGCGCACCCTTTCGTCGAGGCGGGCCCGATGGTCGCGACGATGGTACTCGTTGCCGAGGTGGCCCGGGGCCGCAGGCGCGGTGTTGCGCGTGCGCCCGGTGTAGACCGAGGCTTCCCACATGAATCGGGAAGTCGCGACATGAGGTGCCGAGGGGTACCCCTGCCTTCGAGAGGCAGAGCTCTCGGCCCGCCGGGCCGCAGCGCCTTCCAGGAGATTCTTGAGCTCTCCCTGGATTCGCTGACCCTCGGTGGTTGATGGCTCCGGCATCGTGCGGAGGAGCATCGCTGCGGCTGCCAGGTTCTGACCGACCCCGCTGGATGCGGGTGGCGGCCTGTCCCTGACATCGTTGGCGACGCGGTGCTGGAAACCCTGGGGCAGATGACGTGTTTCTCCGGCCGGGGGTTGGCCCGCCCATACCTGCCCGACATCCCGGCGGATCAACTTGAGCGCTCCTGCTCCCTCGTCGAGCCTGGCCTGCGCCCCGCGGACTTGCTCGAGCTGTGGGTCGTGACCCCCCGCCGGAACGGGGACCACAGCTAGCTCCCGCGGGATGTCGGCGCGAGGCACCGGCCTAGGGAGATCACCGTCCTCCGGCATGCCGAGATGGTTGCCTTCGGAGGGATCCCCTAGCTCGACGTGGAAACATTCGCGGCTCAGGCCGCAGTCCTTGTCGTCAAGGCTGCGGCTGCCGTCGGAACAGTCGGAGAGGCAGTAGTCACATGCGGTCATAAAGTCCCGCATGGCACTGGTGTTGCCAAATCCAGAGAAATCCCAGCAGATGCTGGGATCGTCATCTTCCTCGGACCCAGAGGGCCCGTAGGTCGAGACGTCCGTCAATCGGTCCCAAGGCGACCGCACACGAAACCCCAGTGGGGTTGCACTCGCCTCAACGTGAGCGCCCGCCAAAGCGAGGTCGCTAGGCGGGTTGAGGCCGAGTCGAAATGACGTAGGATGGGAATCAGTCGGTACCTTTTGGTCGACGAGGAGCGACACAGTCACGTCGGGGACTGATTGCGCCGTCGTCTTGGGTACGAGGGCGACGTCCTGCAGGCCCTCCGCGAGCGTGCTGGCGTCGTCCACTTGCTCGGGATTGGCGTGTCGCGGGGGGACGGCGCTCGCCTTCGTTTCAAACGCGAGGTTGACGCCCGACGCGCCCTCTGTTGGGGCACTGGGGACGTCGGTTCGCTCGACAGCCGACGGAGCGCGGCCTCCCGCTTGGCCCTGGTTGCCCCGCCTCCTCCTCCGATGGTGGGGGAGAGGACGGGGCGAGCTCGAATGTTGTTCTTCCACCACGCGGGGAAGACGTCGTCGATTCCGCCGCCGGTGGGCGGGCTGTCGGCCGCCATTGTCGTCGTCGCACGGCGGTGGAAGGAGTATCATGTCGTAGCTGCCGTCGAGAGACATGAACTCGAGACTCCCGAAATGGAGCACCGTCCCGGGTTGGAGAGGTCGTTGGAGACTGCCCATCTGGAGCTTGACGGGAAGCTGCTCGTCAACACGCAGCAGGCCCCTACCTGGCGCGCCAACTGTCGGCGTTTCGAGACCGGGGGGTCCCTAAGCCGACGAGTGAGTGTGCCGCGTGCCCCAGCCCAGATGGGTCGAGCGCGTGGGCGAGCGCGAAGGGGGGAAAAGCGAGGTGGCCGGAGACGAGTCGTGAGAGAGGTGGGAATCCCGCGGCCTTCGTGTTCGACCCGCGCCCAGGTCGGGTGCGCTTGCAGTAGGGGGTTACAAGCGTCCACGCGGGTGAGGGAAGCGAGCGGCCCTACGAGAGCGCCTGCCCCGTCCTCGTCCCCGCGCGGCCAACCTTCTCTAAGAAGGCCCTGGTCCTTCCTTTTATAGGCGTAAGGAGAGGATCCAGGTGTACAATGGGGGTGTAGCAAGGTGCTACGTGTCTAGCGGGGGTGAGCTAGCGCCCTAAGTACATGCCTGTGTGGCAGCTGGAGAGATCTTGGCACCCAGCTGGTGTGGTGTCGTGGCTGTCGGAGGAGCAACGGAGCCTGGCGGAGGGACAGCTGTCGGAGCGGTTGGGCCCTTGCTGACGTCCCCCTGCTTCCGTAAGGGAGCTGAGAGCCGCCGTCGTCATGGGTCTAGCGGGGCGCCATCATTGCCTATCTGGCGGAGCTAGCCAGATGGGACGCCGGTCTTGTTCCCTGCGGCCCGAGTCGGCTCGGGGTAGGGTGATGATGGCGCTTCCTGTCGACGTGGCGGACTTGTGTCCTAGGTCGGGCGACGTGGAGGCTCCTCCAAAGCCGAGGTCGAGTCTGTCCTGCATGGCCGAGGCCGAGCCCGAGCTTCTGGGTCGGGCGAGGCGGAGGTCGTTCGGCAGAGGCCAGGGCGGAGTCCGACCCCTGGGGTCGGGCAGAGCGGAGTTCGTCGTCTTCCGGGGCCTAGCCCGAGTCCGAGCCCTGGGTCGGGCGGAGCGGAGTTCGCCGTCTTTCGGGACCTTAGCCCGAGTCCGAGCCCTGGGTCGGGCGGAGCGGAGTTCGCCATCTTCCGAGGCCGTAGCCCGAGTCCGAGCCCTGGGTCGGGCGGAGCGGAGTTCGCCGTCTTCCGGGACCTTAGCCCGAGTCCGAGCCCTGGGCCGGGCGGAGCGGAGTTCGCCGTCTTCCGGGGCCTTAGCCCGAGTCCGAGCCCTGGGTCGGGCGGAGCTTCCTATGGCGCCTTTGGCAAGGCCTGGCTGCCTGTCAGTCTCACTTTGTCAAGTGGCACTGCAGTCGAAATGGCGCAGGCGGCGCTGTCCTTCTGTCAGACCGGTCAGTGGAGCGGCGAAGTGACGGCGGTCACTTCGGCTCTGCCGGGGGGCGCGCGTCAGGATAAAGGTGTCAGGCTACCTTTGCATTAAATGCCCCTGCGACTCGGTCGGTTGGCGCGGCGATTTAGTCAGGGTTGCTTTTTAGCAAAGGCAAGGCCTCGGGCGAGCCGGAGATGCGTCTGCTGTTAAAAGGGGGCCTCGGGCGAGACGGAAAACATCTCGGGGTCGGCTGCCCTTGCCCGAGGCTAGGCTCGGGCGAGGCGTAATCGAGTCGCTCGTATGGACTGATCCCTGACTTGTTCGCACCCATCAGGCCTCTGCAGCTTTATGCTGATGGGGGTTACCAGCTGAGAATTAGGCGTCTTGAGGGTACCCTTAATTATGGTCCCCGATAGAATTTACGGAAGATGAGCAGGGCACCGTATGGTTCAAGGACAGGATGTGTGTTCCTGATATTAAAAGCCTTCGAGAGACTATTTTAAAGGAGGCCCATGATTCAGATTACTCTATTCATCCTGGTAGTACTAAGATGTATCAGGATTTGAAGCGGAAGTATTGGTGGTATGGATTGAAAAGAGATGTGGCTGCACATGTGGCTATGTGCGATGTATGTCAAAGAGTTAAGGCTGAACACCAGAGGCCAGCTGGACTATTGCACCCACTGAAGATACCCGAGTGGAAATGGGAAGAGATTGGTATGGATTTCATTACTGGGTTGCCTCGCACCCAGAAAGGATATGATGCTATATGGGTGATTGTGGATAGATTGACTAAAGTGGCTCACTTTATTCCTGTCAAGACTACTTATAAAGGTTCTCAGCTAGCAGAGTTATATATGGCTCGGATTGTGTGTTTGCATGGAGTACCAAGGAAGATCGTGTCTGATCGAGGTTCACAGTTTACCTCAAGATTTTGGAGAAGCTTTCATGAGAACATGAGCACGAAGTTGAATTTTAGTACGGCTTATCACCCTCAGACCGATGGACAGACTGAAAGGACTAATCAAGTATTGGAAGATATGTTGAGAGCATGTGCCCTTCAGCATGGAGGAAGTTGGGATAAAAGTCTACCTTATGCTGAATTCTCATACAATAATAGCTATCAGGCCAGTCTGAAGATGTCACCTTTTGAAGCTTTATATGGGAGAAAGTGCAGGACTCCTCTATATTGGGATCAGACTGGGGAGAGACAGTTCTTTGGGCCTGAACTGATTCAAGAAGCAGAAGAACAAGTCCGTATAATTCGAGAGAATTTGAGGGTGGCTCAAACTAGGCAAAAGAGCTATGCTGATAATAGAAGAAGACCACTGGAATTTGAAGAAGGAGATTATGTGTATCTCAAGGTGTCACCACTTCGTGGAATGAGGAGATTCAAAGTTAAGGGCAAATTGTCCCCTCGCTATATTGGACCATTCTTGATCTTTAGGCGAGTTGAGGAGATGGCATACCAACTCGAGATACCTGCTAGTCTAACAGATGTGCATAATGTGTTCCACGTATCTCAACTGAAGAAGTGTCTCCGTGTCCCTGAGGAACAGTTACCGATGGAAGAGCTCAGTGTTCAGGGTGATTTGACTTACACGGAGTACCCGATCAAGATTTTGGATACATTGACTCGAGTTACAAGGAATAAGGTGATAAAGATGTGCAAAGTGCAATGGAGTCACCACGGTGAAGACGAAGCAACTTGGGAAAGAAAAGAAGAGCTTCGCATAGATTTTCCCCATCTTTTCACTAGATCTTCCCAAATCTCGAGGACGAGATTATTTTTAAGGGGGGTAGGATTTATAATACCGACTTTGTAATAAGAGTATAAAAAGAGAAATATTATTCCTTTGCATATATGTGTGTCATCCCTATTTATCTTTTCATGTGGGCATCTCACTTACACCAATAAATAATAAAAAAAAGACACCACTAGACTATGCATCATGCTGATTTTCTTTTGTGTGCATATTGTGGCAAAATAAAATACTAATGTGACAAGGAATATACCAAAAGTCCAGAGTGGAATTTAAAAGAAATTATGGAATTTATAAGAGAAAAGAGAAATGTATATACAAAATAATAAATATTATGAAGGTAGTAATAGTATAAGCAAAATTGTACCCTTAATCCAAGGAGGATTTACCATAGGCTAAATTTGAATTGTGAAAATTTGAAGTTTGAATTGTAAACTCAAAAAGGAAAAACAACACAAAGCATAAAAGAAAAAGATTAAAAACAGGGAAAACGGTACTTGGGCCAGGAAGGCCATTTCGGCCCATTCTTTTCCTAATCACGCGCAGCCCAACTTCTGCCCTTTCGCGCCGACAGCTGGGCCCCGGGTGCCAGCCTCTCCTTCCGCGCCCGTCGCCATGCGCATGTGGAGCAGCCCGGTCAACGCGCGTTTTCCCTCCTGCTCGCTCGGCTCGTGCATGCTTCTGCTCGCTGCTGACGCTTTGTTGCGGGCCCGGGCGGTCAGAATCGTCATCCCCAACCAAATGAACTCCCGCACCCCTCGTTGATCCGTTCGGTGCTACAACCGAATCCTCACCGGCCACCTGGAATCGCGAACGTGGACATCGCGCAGCCGGACTCTCTCGTCGTCTTATATAATCCGACCGCGATTTAAGCCCAGGGCAACGCGCTGGGGTTTTTCCTCCATCCGTAGCCGCCCGTAGGAGAGAGAGACAGAGAGGAAGGGAGAGGCCTCAAGGTCTGTCCGACCGACAAAACGCAGAGCACACGGCGGAAACGAGGGCGGAAGCTTGGCTTGGGCGCTCCGCGGTGGTTCCATACGTCGGCGGTCGTCTAGGCATCGCGTGTCGTGGAGCTGGCGCACCACCAGTGCGCTCCATCGCATAGAGCTTCCGTGGATGGCTCCGCTCGTGCGATTGACACTGGTATGATAACGATATCGTAATTATCCATCGTTCCTGTACTGCACTAGATCAGGGTATACCTTATACCGGGGCTAGGGTCGACTGCTCGCCCGTGCACTGCTCGGCTCGCCCGCGCACTGCTCGCCTGCGCGCCGCTCGTCTGCTCGCCTGCGCACTGCTCGCCTGCGCGCCGCTCGCCTGCTCGCCGCACGCCGGGCAGCCAGGAAGAGAGAGGAAAAGGAATAGAAGGGCACATGGAGGAAGAAACGTGGGTGACCGTCGGATCCTCGTGTGGACGGTCCAGATTAGGGGGATCATATCAATCGGGTTTGGATCACGAGCACCGTCCGATCGGGATCGGATGATGGTCATCACTCTAGGATTCATTAAATCGGGACCGTCAGATCTAGATCCGAGGGATCACACTATGTACCGGTTCACTGGAGTAGTGTTTTAATCTGGAGCGCCCATATCCAATCCAACGGCCAGTAAATCCCGATACCCCTTCGGTGGGGTAAAACTTCAAAAGAGACCCTACTCTTTACATATATCAACCCGCCGTCCTATATCACTGTGCGCTGTGTCTTAGGAGTTTTACTCCGTAGCCCCTGGGTTTATCTAGATTTGAGGCCCAGTCCAGAGCAGTGTAAAACCAGAGAAAATAATTTATAAATGGATTTTCAATAGGAAAATAATTACTAGAACTTTATAAATTCATAGAAAATTCATACTAACTCCAAATTAATCCATTCCAGTTCCTAAAATTTTGTAATTTGATTCTCTGTCACTTAGAGTCTCTGTTTGGTCATGAAAACAGTAAGAAATATAATTCCACACTTAATCCTATTTTAAACACATAAAACCTTTGAAAATCCATAACTTAAAATCTATAACTCCAAAAATTATGATTCCTGTTCCTAAGATTTTATTTTATTATGTAGAATATTTCTGTGTATTTTGTTTACATGCTTGGTGTAATGTTAATTTTCTCTATATCCTGTGCTTTTTTGTATTGTGGCGAGTAGAAGAGCCCGTTGCTGAGGATCCTGGTGAGCAGCAGGTTGAAGTAGCTGAGCAGGAGCTCATTGAAGGCAAGTTGTGCCCTTGACCACATTTTACCCAATAATGTTCTCTAATATCATTTATCCATGCATAGGTTAATCTTGATGGGACCCAATAGGTCACCCTAGATTGTTTATCTCATTACCTTGTTTACCCCTGAATCACTTGGGTAGTTTGCTATTGCTTTATATGGTTTTGGGATAATCATTTATTACCTCTATGTTCCAATTCTTTTTGTTATTCTATTTATGTTCATGTTGAGATCATTAATGTTAATTGGAACATAGAGCTTAACTTGAGTAACACGTGCCACCACAAGGGTTTAATGGGACGCCCTTGGCTGACTAATTAGGAAAGCTAGTGGAAGACTACCTTACCCGAAAGGGGCAAGGGCAGTAGGGGAGTGGTCAGTGTAGGGAGGTCCTTGTTTGATTTTGCTGCGATGGCGGTCAGACAAGAACCCTGCATTGGAACTTCCTATAAACTGTAGCGGGTTTTCGGAAGCTAGTGGAACTTTGTAAAGGCCTCGTAGTGTTGCCCTGCCGCGCTTCCTAGGTAGAGGTGTATGGGAAGTCGCGATCCCTTGGCAGATGGGTAACATGACTTGTGGGTAAAGGGTACAACCTCTGCAGAGTGTAAAACTGGTATACTAGCCGAGCTCACGGTCATGAGCAGCTCAGGACTCTCTGATGTTTAAATTATGGAACTTAAATTCAATTTTGTCATTTGCATTGCATGGGTTTATTATTAATTTTGTTCTATTACTTTATTTATGGTTTGGTATTTACTTACACTTAGTAACTGCTAATAAAATTTTGACCAACTACTTAAAAGCAATGCTTAGCTTTAACCCCTGTCATTGATTAGCCTTACACATCACATGAACTCACACCTTTGTGAGTTTATGTCCACTGGTTCCCCACAACTTGTTGAGCTATGATCATGTGAGCTCACCCTTGCTGTCTCACACCCCCCCCCCCACAGGAGAAGAGCAGGTGGTTCAGGAGGAGCCACAAGGCGAGGAGTATGATCTGATCTAGGTGGCGTTTCTCAGTTGACATTGGCGCCGATGATCCTTAGTTCGTTTTATATTTATCTTTTATTTTGTAATAAGTCTTCCGCTATGTAATAAATACTCTGATGTTATTGTGACATTTATCTCTATACACTCTGTTATTATATGTGTTGTCTTCTTGGCGCATGTATGAGATGCACCTGGCTTTGTTCCTTAAAGTCGGGTGTGACAGACAAGCAGCCCCAGGGCCGCCCACCGGAAGATGTCCCCGAGGCGTCAACTCAGCGCGGCACCAAAAAGAAAGGCAAGAAGAAGTCACAAGTGAAACGCGACGCCGCCGACGCGGACCTTGTCGCCACCGCCGAGTACAAGAACCCTCAGAAACCTCCCGGAGGTGCCAACCTCTTCGACAAGATGCTCAAGGAGCCGTGCCCCTATCATCAGGGGCCCGTCAAGCACACCCTTGAGATGTGTGCCATGCTTCAACGCCACTTTCATAAGGTCGGGCCACCCGCGGAGGGTGGCAAGGCTCTCGACGACGCTAAGAAGGAAGATCACAAGGCAGGAGAGTTCCCCGAGGTCCGCGACTGCTTCATGATCTACAGTGGGCAAGTGGCAAACGCCTCGGCTCGGCACCGCAAGCAAGAGCGTCGGGAGGTCTACTCGGTAAAGGTGGCGGCGCCAGTCTACCTAGACTAGTCTGATAAGCCCATCACCTTCGACCAGGCCGACCATCCCGACCATGTGCCGAGCCCGGGGAAATACCCGCTCGTTGTCGACCCCATCATCGGCAACGTAAGGCTCACCAAGGTCCTCATGGACGGAGGCAGCAGCCTCAGCATCATCTACGCCGAGACCCTCGGGCTCCTGCGGATCGATCTGTCCTCGGTCCGGACGGGCGCTGCGCCTTTCCACGGGATCATCCCCGGGAAGCGCGTCCAACCCCTCGGACAACTCGATCTACCCGTCTGCTTTGGGATGCCCTCCAACTTTCGAAGGGAGACCCTCACGTTCGAAGTGGTTGGGTTTCGAGGAACCTACCACGCAGTGTTGGGGAGGCCATGCTACACCAAGTTCATGGCCATCCCCAACTACACCTACCTCAAGCTCAAGATGTCGGGCCCCAACGGGGTCATCACCGTCGGGCCCACGTACCGACATGCGTACGAATGCGACGTGGAGTGCGTGGAGTACGCCGAGGCCCTCGCCGAGTCCGAGGCCCTCATCGCCGACCTGGAGAACCTCTCTAGGGAGGCGCCAGACGTGAAGCGCCACGCCGGCAACTTCGAGCTAGCGGAGACGGTTAAGTCCGTCCCTCTCGACCCCTGCAACCACTCCTCCAAGCAGATCCGTATCGGCTCCGAGCTCGACCCCAAATAGGAAGCAGTGCTCGTCGACTTTCTCCGCGCAAACGCCGACGTTTTCGCGTGGAGTCCCTCGGACATGCCCGGCATACCGAGGGAAGTCGCCGAGCACTCGCTGGATATCCGAGCTGGAGCCCGACCCGTGAAGCAGCCTCTGCGCCGATTCGACGAAGAAAAGTGCAGAGCCATAGGCGAGGAGATCCACAAGCTAATGGCAGCAGGGTTCATCAAAGAGGTATTCCATCCCGAATGGCTTGCCAACCCTGTGCTTGTGAGAAAGAAAGGGGGGAAATGGTGGATGTGTGTAGACTACACTGGTCTAAACAAAGCATGTCCGAAAGTTCCCTACCCTCTGCCTCGCATCGATCAAATCGTGGATTCCACTGCTGGGTGTGAAACCCTGTCTTTCCTCGATGCCTACTCAGGGTATCACCATATCAGGATGAAAGAGTCCGACCAGCTCGCGACTTCTTTCATCACACCCTTCGGCATGTACTGCTATGTTACCATGCCGTTTGGTTTGAGGAATGCGGGTGCAACGTACCAGCGGTGCATGAACCATGTGTTCGACGAACACATTGGCCGAACAGTCGAGGCCTACGTCGATGACATCGTAGTCAAGACGAGGAAAGCCTCCGACCTCCTTTCTGACCTCGAAGCAACATTCCGATGCCTCAAGGCGAAAGGTGTAAAACTCAATCCCGAGAAGTGTGTCTTTGGAGTCCCCCGAGGCATGCTCTTGGGTTCATTGTCTTTGAGCGGGGCATCGAAGCCAACCCATAGAAGATCGCGGCCATCACCAGCATGGGGCCCATCAAGGACTTGAAAGGCGTATAGAGGGTCATGGGATGCCTCGTGGCTCTGAGCCGTTTCATCTCGCGCCTCGGTGAAAGAGGCTTGCCTCTGTACCGCCTCTTAAGGAAGGCCGAGTGCTTCGCTTGGACCCCTGAGGCCGAGGAAGCCCTCGAGAACCTGAAGGCGCTCCTCACGAACGCGCCCATCTTGGTGCCCCCCGCTGTCGGAGAAGCCCTCTTGATCTACATCGCCGCTACCACTCAGGTGGTTAGCGCCGCGATTGTGGTTGAGAGACGAGAAGAGGGGCATGCATTGCCCATCCAGAGGTCAGTCTACTTCATCAGTGAGGTACTGTCCGAGACCAAGATCCGCTACCCACAAATTCAGAAGCTGCTGTACGCGGTGATCCTGACGCGGCGGAAGTTGTGACACTACTTCGAGTCTCATCCGGTAACTGTGGTGTCATCCTTCCCCCTGGGGGAGATCATCCAGTCCCGAGAGGCCTCGGGTAGAATTGCAAAGTGGGCGGTGGAGATCATGGGCGAGACGATCTTGTTTGCCCCTCGGAAGGCCATCAAGTCCCAGGTCTTGGCGGACTTCGTGGCTGAATGGGTCGACGCCCAGCTCCCAACAGCTCCGATTCAACTGGAGCTCTGGACCATGTTTTTCGACGGGTCGCTGATGAAGGCGGGGGCCGGCGCGGGCCTGCTCTTCATCTCGCCCCTCGGAAAGCACCTACGCTACGTGCTACGCCTCCACTTCCCGCGTCCAACAACGTGGCTGAGTACGAGGCTCTGGTAAACGGGTTGCGAATCACCATCGAGCTAGGGGTCCGATGCCTCGACGCTCACGGTGACTCGCAGCTCGTCATCGACCAAGTCATGAAGAACTCCCACTACCGCAACCCGAAGATGGAAGCCTACTGCGATGAGGTTCGGCGCCTGGAAGATAAGTTCTACGGGCTCGAGCTCAACCACATCGCCCGACGCTACAACGAGACTGCGGACGAGCTGGCTAAAATAGCCTCGGGGCGAACAACGGTTCCCCCGGACGTATTCTCTCGGGACCTGCATCAACCCTCCGTCAAGACCGACGACACGCTCGAGCCCGAGAAGGCCTCGGCCCAGCCCGACGCACCCTCGGCTCAGTCCGAGGCGACCTCGGCTCAGCCCGAGGCACCCTCGGCTCCCGAGGGTGAGGCACTGTGTGTCAAGGGGGAGCGGAGCGAGGTCATGCCTAATCAAAACTAGCAGACCCCGTACCTGCAATATCTCCACCGAGGAGAGCTACCCCTCGACCAAGCCGAGGCTCGGCGGTTGGCGCGGCGCGCCAAGTCGTTCGTCTTGCTGGGAGACGAGAAGGAGCTCTACCACCGCAGCCCCTCGGACATCCTCGAGCGATGCATTTCCATCGCCGAAGGCCAGGAGCTCTTACAAGAGATACACTCGAGGGCTTGCGGCCATCACGCAGCACCTCGAGCCCTTGTTGGAAACGCCTTCCGACAAGGTTTCTACTGGCCGACGGCGGTGGCCGACGCCACTAGAATTGTCCGCACCTGCGAAGGGTGTCAGTTCTACGCGAGGCAGACCCACCTGCCCCCTCAGGCTCTGCAGACCATACCCATCACCTGGCCGTTTGCTGTGTGGGGTCTGGACCTTGTCGCCCCCTTGCAGAAGGCACCCGGGGGCTACACGCACCTATTGGTCGCCATCGACAAATTCTCCAAGTGGATCGAGGTCCGACCCCTAAGCAGCATCAGGTCCGAACAGGCGGTGGCATTCTTCACCAACATCATCCATCGCTTTGGGGTCCCGAACTCCATCATCACCGACAACGGCACCCAGTTCACCGGCAGAAAGTTCCTGGACTTCTGCGAGGATCACCACATCCGGGTGGACTGGGCCGCCGTGGCTCACCCCATGACGAATGGGCAAGTAGAGCGGGCTAACGGCATGATCCTGCAAGGGCTCAAGCCACGGATCTACAACGACCTCAACAAGTTCGGCAAGCGGTGGATGAAGGAACTCCCCTCGGTGGTCTGGAGTCTGAGGACGACGCCGAGCCGAGCCACGGGCTTCACACCGTTCTTTCTAGTCTATGGGGCCGAGGCCATCTTGCCCACAGACTTAGAATACGGTTCCCCGAGGACGAGGGCCTACGCCGACCAAAGCAATCGAGCCAATCGAGAAGACTCACTGGACCAGCTGGAGGAGGCTCGGGACATGGCCGTACTATACTCGGCGCGGTACCAGCAGTCCCTGCGGCGCTACCACGCCCGAGGGGTTCAGTCCCGAGACCTCCAGGTGGGCGACCTGGTGCTTCGGCTGCGACAAGACGCCCGAGGGCGGCACAAACTCACGCCTCCCTGGGAAGGGCCGTTCGTCGTCGCCAAAATTCTGAAGCCCGGAACATACAAGCTGGCCAACAGTCAAGGCGAGGTCTACAACAACGCTTGGAACATCCAACAGCTACGTCGCTTCTACCCTTAAGATGCTTCCAAGTTATTCGTACACCCCGTTCACACACAAAGTCTGGACGTCAAGGAAGGGTCAGCCTTGCCTCGGCAAAGCCCGACCCTCCCTCGGGGGCTAGAAGGGGGGAACCCTCTCTACGTCGAAATTTTCCTCGAAAAAAGAAAAATATCTTTTCTGCCAGAATACCTTTCGTGCTTTTCGACTACTTCAAAAGTGGATCCTGAAAACGATGGAGTACACGTAAGCAGCCAAGGCTGACCGAGCCGAGGGACTCCTACGCCTCCGGGATACAGATACCTCACTCATCACCTTCTGCGATAAGTAACTCGCGCTCGGATAAGTGATTCCGCGGACCGAACAAGTCTTCACGCTCGAAAGCTCCTCTGCCGGAACGATTTTTCGGGCCTTCTCGACTGCGTCGGTGACAGAACCTTATGGACGAGTAAGAGTGCGCGTAAGCGGCAAGGCCGACCGAGCCGAGGGATTCCTACGCCTCCGGGATACGGATACCTCACTCATCACCTTCCGTGAAAAGCAACTCTCGCCCGCACAAACAATTCTGTTACCGACAAATAAGTCCGGATACTCGAAACAAGAGGAAAAGAAACGCAGCTTTACAACACGACGATAGTGTGTTTGGGCCTCGGTGGCCGCAGAAAACATACACACACTACAAGACAACCCGATCCTGCAGGCTCGGACGTCGACAGTTGAAGGGGGGCAGCAGCACCCTCGGCGTCAACTACACCTTCGGCGAGGTCCGACCTAGCCTCGGACGGCGACGCGGTCGGAGGATCTCCACTCTGAAGGGCGACATCAGCACCACACCCGGGCCATCGCCGCCAGGGTCTTCTCCAGGAATCTGGCTCGAGCAGACGGCTCGGCCGGCCACCCCGAGGCCTCGGCCAGCTGTCGCCCGAAGACATCAGCCCGGCTTGTGGCCTCGGCAACTCAACTCCGGCGTCGGTCCCGCCAGTGGACGACCCGGCCAGGCTCTGGCCGACCAAGTCTTCTTTTCGAGCCAACTCTGCCTCTGTCCGTGCTGACACCGCTACCTCCGGCTTCGGCTCATCGAAGAGCGGCCGAGGGGTTCCTTTAACTAAGCAAGAGAAGCCTCGGACAGCAAGGCCGACCGAGCCGAGGGACTCCTACGCCTCCGGGATACGGATACCTCACTCGTCACCTTTGCACGAGGCGACTCACGCTCGGTGAAGCGGTTCAGATAGTCGACAGGCGAGTCTTAGTGCTCGAAATGAAGAAAAAACACGGCCCCGTGTCGAAAATACATACATGTTCAGGCCCCGACAGCCACAATGAACAAAAGACCGGCACACAAGGTGCCAATCCAAACGGAACCCCGGTTCCACCTCCGCAGGTACGAACAACCCCACACGATTGGGGGGCCTGCGGAGCAACAGAAGCCCGACGGGTGGCTCGCCGTCGCCCGCTCCGGCAGCAGCGACAACGACCCCCGCTCCGGGTGGCCGAACTGCAGCAGTGATGGCCTCAGGGCGGACGCCGCTGCAACCTTGCCCTCGCCCACGCCGACGCTCGAGGGGCGAGGACAAGTACAAAGAGCCGGAGGCCCGAAGCGCGGATGGTGGCGGTGATCCCATCGGCGACGGGGACTTCTCGAGCCGCATCCACCTCGGCACTGACGACCGGAGCCGTCAGCCCATCGGCAGAACTCCACTTGGATCCTCCCGGACGAGCGGGGCACCGACCTCCGCGCGGAGGCGCCGTACCGGTGCAAAGGCAGGACAGCCCCAGAACACGAATGCCGCCCTAGCGGCGCGCGACGTCTTGGGCGGTCCACCCGTGTGCACGGCGCGACAACCGCCCTTGCAGCGGGAGGGGGCACCGGGAGCCAAGCCGGCGAGCCCAACGTGCTAAAGCTGGCGACGCCCGCCGTCGACCAGCCCCGCGTTGTCGAAGTCCGCCCCTCTCGCAGGGCCAGTGAGCGCCCTCTCCCTTGAATGCTGAAGGAGAGGCTGACCCACGAACCCGCGCGGGAGGTAGAGCTCCGGCTCAGCCCGGCCTCCGCCCCAGCAAGGATGATGAACATCCTTGAAGCTGAGGGCGGGACCAAGATCGCAGCCCGGCTTGCTTCTCCCCACCCAGGGGCTGGTGGTCACCGTCTTGGGTGACCACCGGCGAGGGGATGCAGCCGGGCTGCATGATGAAAATCCTTGAGGTCGAACGATGGCCGAAAGGTACCAACTTCCACGAAGTTGCGTTCCTCCAACGGCAAGGCGGAAGGATTGCGGGTGTTCCCCATCCGGGGGCTCGGAAGGTGGAAAGACACGGTGCATAAGGGAGGGCGAAGACATGGCCGCCTTTCAAGGAGGTGACCCTCCTTTTAAAGGCGACTCTCCCTACTTGCGTCCCCAGCCGTCGCGGGCTGAGTCTTCTCCAACACGCTCCAAGGTCCTCCCCCTACGACACGGGGGCTGGGCCCCACGCGTCATGCAAGCTGGTCCAGGGTAGAAGGAGCCAAACCGCCGCGCGCAGGGCATGCAACTGCCCAGCGGTTACAAGCATTCCTCCACTTTCGCCCAGACCAGCGGGTGAAAGGGTGGACAACCATGCAGTCGGCATGCAACCGCGCCAAGTGGGCGTGCCCCTTCGACTTCCAACGCACCCAGCATGGAGGCCCAGGCCCACACGTCATGCAACCGGCGCACCGGTTGCTATGTGCGAGCAACTGCACCGCCACTCGCACCACTACCGCGCCTCCTCGACTGCGGAACCAGTACCGCGACTCGAGGCAACCCTGCGTATGACCCAGCAGTGCCAGCTAGGCACGACGGTCAATACGGCCAAAAATGGGCCGGCAGTAATGGCGGTGGCAGGCGGGCAGGAGCAGCGATCACGTCGTCAGCCAAGCTTACGTCCCATCCAGGGGCAGCGAGAGAACCCTCTCTCACGGCGTGAAGACGGCGCGCCCGTGTTCCGTTCCTCGAACGGCTCGCACACGCGCAACGGCCGCCCCGTGAACCACTCGCCCTGTCGCATTAACTCCGCGGCGGGACAGGCGACACCTCAGGCGGGAGAAGCAAGCGACGCTTCACCTTCGCCATAATGACCGCGTCGAAAAAAGGTACGCCACGTCATTCGATTTTGTATCCTTTTCCTTTTCCTCTTTCTCTCTCTTACAATAGGGACCGGGAAAGGGGGATACCCCGAAAAGGACCCTTCTCCGTGAAGGAAACAGGCCCCGAGCCTCCCTACTGATCAGAGGTTCGAAGGCTGGCCCCTCGGAGGGGTTCAACGGCCGCCTCAGAGCGCTTGGGTTCTGCGCCCACTACTGGTCAGAGGTTCGATGGCCGGCCCCTCGGAAGGGTTCAATGGCCGCCTCAGGACACTCAGGCTCCGCGCCCACTACTGATCAGGGGTTCGTAGGCTGGCCCTCGAAGGGTTCACAGTCGCCTCAGACATAGAGCGAGGGATGACCCTGGGTACGTTCGATACATAACCAAGGCTCGGGCTACGCTCCCGAGGTACCCTAGGACATTTCCGAGACCAGCGGGAACGATCTTGTAACGGAATCCCATCAGAGGGAGGCATCGAGCCCTCGGACCCCGTCAAAAGGGGACCGGGTCCGGCAGATCACCCGTAGGTACTTTTGGAGCGCGCCTCCGGGCCTCTAGCCGACCCCTAACAAATGGGGCACGGGCGTCCACTCGGATTACCCGCCAGCAGCTCACCGGAGACACCATGTTCGGCGCCCTCCGAGGGTAACATGGCGCTTTTCCCCTCTCCTCCTTGCAGAAAGGCGACGCAGGGGCGTATGTAAAAAAGTCGAGTCTGTCCTTGACCGTCCTCTCGCCCTGTGCAGAGGCTAGAAGGCTGCTCTCGCAAACCCGGCTCCAGCCAAACCGTTGACAGCGTCAACATACCAGCCCGAGAACTTGGGACCCGACCGTGCACCCGAGCTACGGCCAGCTCGCATGAGGGAACAACCAGACCAGCCAAAGTGTTGCGAAACACACTAAGACCTCGAAGGAGTCAAACTACTCCTCCGAGGCCTCGGGGGCTACACCCGGCGGGTGCGCTCGCGCGCACCCACCGGAACAAAATGCAACCAAAAAAGGCTGGTCCCCTCGCAAAAAAGTGCGGCAAAAGCCTCCAAGCGAGTATTAACACTCCCTTCGAGGCTCGGGGGCTACTGTCGGGGACCATAATTAGGGGTACCCTCAAGACTCCTAAATCTCAGCTGGTAACCCCCATCAGCACAAAGCTGCAAAGGCCTGATGGGTGCGATTAAGTCAAGGTTTGGTCCTTTCGAGGGACGCGATCACGCCTCGCCCGAGCCCAACCTCGGGCAAGGGCAGCCGACCCCAGAGGATCTACGTCTCGCCCGAGAACCCCCTCCAGCAACGGACACACCTTCGGCTCGCCCGAGGCCCAGTCTTCACCAAGAAGCAACCTTGGCCAAATCGCCACGCCAACCGACCAAATCGCAGGGGCATTTAATGCAAAGGTGGCCTGACACCTTTATCCTGACGCACGCCCTCCAGTCGATAGAGCCGAAGTGACCGCAGTCACTTCGCCGCTCCACTGACCGGTCTGACAAGAGGACAGCGTCACCTGCGCCGCTCCGACTGCTGAGCCACTCGATAGAGTGAGGCTGACAGCAGCCAAGTCCGACCCTAGGCGCCATGGGAAACTCCGCTTCGCCCGACCCTAGGGCTCGGACTCGGGCTCAGCCCCGGAAGACGACGAACTCCGCTTCGCCCGACCCTAGCGCTCGGACTCGGGCTCAGCCCCGGAAGACGACGAACCCCGCTCCGCCCGACCCTAGGGCTCGGACTCGGGCTCAGCCCCGGAAGACGACGAACTCCACTTCGCCCGACCCCAGGGCTCGGACTTGGGCTCAGCCCCGGAAGACGACGAACTCCGCTCCGCCCGACCCTAGGGCTCGAACTCGGGCTCAGCCCCAGAAGACGACGAACTCCGCTTTGCCCGACCCCAGGGCTCGGACTCGGGCTCAGCCCCGGAAGACGACGAACTTCGCTTCGCTCGACCCCAGGGCTCGGACTCGGGCTCAGCCCCGGAAGACGACGAACTCCGCTCCGCCCGACCCCAGGGCTCGGACTCGGGCTCAGCCCTGGAAGACGACGAACTCCGCTCCGCCCGACCCCAGGGCTCGGACTCGGGCTCAGCCCCGGAAGACGACGAACTCCGCTTCGCCTGACCCCAGGGCTCGGACTCGGGCTCAGCCCCGAAGGACGATGAACTCCGCTTCGCCCGACCCCAGGGCTCGGACTCAGCCCTGGCCTCAGCCGACGGTCTCCGCCTTGTCCGACCCGGGGGCTCGGACTCGACCTCGACCTTGGAAGACAGACTTGACCTCGACCTCGGAGGAGCCTCCACCTCGCCCAACCTAGGGCACGGACCGACCACGTCAACAGGAGGCACCATCATTACCCTACCCCGAGCTGACTCAGGCTACGGGGAACAAGACCGGCGTCCCATCTGGCTCGCTCCACTATACGAGTAATGATGGCGCCCCGCACGCTCTATGACGACAGCGGCTCTCAGCCCCCTTACGGAAGCAAGAGGACGTCAGCAAGGACTCGACAGCCCCGACAGCTGTCCTTCCGCCAGGCTCCAGCGCTCCTCCGACGGCCACGACACCACACGAACTGGGTGCCAAAACCTCTCCGGCTGCCACGATGGCATGTACTTAGGGCGCTAGCTCTCCTCCGCTAGACACGTTAGCACACTGCTACACCCCCTATTGTACACCTGGATCCTCTCCTTACGCCTATAAAAGGGAGGTCCAGGGCCCTCTTACAGAGGGTGGGCCGTGCGGGGAAGGACGGGACGGCGCTCGCGCAAGGCCGCTCGCTCCCTCCCGCGTGGACGCTTGTAACCCCCTACTGGAAGCGCACCCGACCTGGGCGCGGGGCTAACACGAAGGCCGCGGGTTCCACCTCCCACGCCTGTCTTCCTCCGGCTGCTCTCCCCCTTCGCGTTCCGCCTCGCGCCGACCCATCTGGGCTGGGGCACGCGGCGACAATTTACTCGTCGGTCCAGGGACCCCCGGGATCGAAACGCCGACAGTTAATGAAGTTGTTTAACTAGTTTGGATTCTAAAGAAAAAAGAAGACATTAATAACTATAGTGTTTACATGACCACTATTCAAACGAATTGTTTGTCAAACTAACCTCTCTTATAGTAGCTCCCTCTCCTACATAAGCTCCTCCTAGTACTGGTATCATCGGTGGTGGCTTGTTGTGGCCTATAACCCCATATCCCTATAAAATCAAGTTTAGTTAAGATTTGAAAGGTTAATATAAACGAGAAGTATAAACTAAATTGAAGCACCTGAGGTGGAGGTGGCGGAGCATGTAATCCCCATTGAGGCATCGGTGACTGAAATTGAGGGAAAACGAATGGTTGATGCTGTCCCTGCTCTGGAAACCAAGAATATTGCAAATATAATATATTAGTTATAAGACAAATATCGACCGTGTTGAGAATAAATAAGACACCCACGTTCATTTTTTGTTGCGCCTGTGCGTTGTAAGCAGCCATGTACTTTGATTATTGTTGGAGGAATGTCATTTGTTGTTGCCGCAGCTCTTCACGAAACTTTTCTTGCTGCTCCCTCATAGCGTCCTCCATGCTAGAGCGCCGACTATGGCTGCTACCACAACCCGCCTGCGACGAAGAGCCGCCACGAGACCGCAACTCCGTCGAATCGATCACACAGGTAAACATAGAATATCTTGAAAAACAAGAAAATTAGCTATTCGGTCATAGTTTTAATATTATTGAAAAAAAATCACAAGTTAATACCGCACATGTGCCTTTCCTCCAATAGAATGCACAACTTCAGCGACGATGATAGGTGCTCCTCGCCAATCATAGTTTTCTCCATAATTCCTAACCATCTCCTGCCCGTAAGTCTCCTGCTATACAATATGAAGGTTCAGTACACATGTAATTTATAGCGGGGCAGAGCCAGACAAGTGCGGTGCGACGTGACGAAGCAGGGGACGAAGCAGGCCTCGACAGTGGGACGGCGGCGGCGCTAGCAACGCGGCGAGTAAGGACACGACGGCATGAGAGATGTGAGAGAAGAGAGAAGGGAGGAGAAGAAATGAGTAGACGACTGTTTAAAAAGCCTTATTTTCGGCGGCTAGGGCAAAAGCCACCGAAAATAGCTAGCCAAAAATAGTCTATTTTCGGCGGATATAACGCGCCGCCAAAAATTAATTTTTATTTTTGGCGGCCGAGCCCTGGCCGCCGAAAATAATGTACAATATTATTGTGTTATATAATTATTATGCGTAAATATTTTATTGAATATTTATGTCGTGTGGTACCACACCTAGGAGTTTTATATTAAAATCCAACAACAATGATGGGCACGGACTCCGGTTCGCGTGGGGACGTCGACGGCCCAGTTTGTCCTATTGGGCGACGGGGATGGGATCTCGCGAATCGGAATTAGGAGCAAGTGGGAGCGCGGTGCAGGGCGGCTATCGGTTCCTGCTTGTCTGCTATCAGTCTATTAATTCTAACCGTCGTCTACGTGGAGTACGGCCCGGCTTCACGTTTTGCTTTTTCTTTCCTATTCCTAGCGAGTTTGATGGTTGTCTGCCGGGCTCCGTCAAGTAATAATAGGAAGCCTATTCCGCGTGTTCGATGTGACCGTGCAGCTTTGGGAGAGAGATTGGTGAAAACCTCACAGAGCGCGCCCTGTACGGCATTAAGCAGGGACGTCAGTTTTCTACTCTTTATGGAACGTCAGAAGTTGGAAAGTTTTGACAGGCACAGTAATTTTAACTGACCTCCAGCTCAACATCACATTAATGATGTTGTGTACTGCCTGTTAAAATTCTGAAAAAAAATAAAACAACATGAATCCTTCTCTCTAAAAAAAGTCGTGATGAAGTCTAAAGTCATTTTCAATGAATAGTTCCATCGTCTAAGGGCATGTACAGCGGCATTTAATTAGCCGTCTCTAAGAGCTAACATTAAGAGAATAATCCTACGTGGACAGCAATTAGAGAAGAGAGAGAGTGCAGTCGTCGTTTCGTGAGGCGACGGCTTCGTCCCGTGCTCCTAGAACCAAGCGACGGATGAAGCAACGGTTGTAGAGCGAGTCGGCAGCAACAGCGAATTAGCTACGCGCGAGAGCTTTTGGCGGGCGGCACGGTGGAATTTGCTCCTGCGCACGTCATTTTTTCTCCTCCCCATATGCTTCTCCGATCTTGTTGTTTCAGTTCATTCTTGATTATTTTTTCTCCCAATCTAACCGAATACATCCATCTACAATGTCAAATGAACCTGATTCAAATGTCGATGCCTAATTCATTTAAATTACAAATGATAATATATATTTTAATTTTTTTCTTTTATTCCCAATTTATTTATTTTATTGTAGTTCATGAATAAGAAACACAATAGTAACAAAGACATTTTATACATGGAATCTCTTATAGCAATAAAAGACATTATACAAATTTAAAACTATGTAGACAGTGTAAACAGACAACCCACTGTATAAACTGTCTATTATGTTATCTATATGCGAACTTCTAAGCGCTTACAGACGGCAGCTGTCTAAGCATTGTACATGCCCTAAGGCTATTATGTCAACATTTTTCTATAAAACACTGCAGTCTATATTAATATCTTTCTTCAGCAAAATGCATGATATGTCATCATATTTGTCTATGTGACATTCAATGAGAATGAAACTCCCAGTGAAAATGACCTAAGATGTTGTCTCAATCAATCAATACTTCCATAGGTTATTGTTTTTGGTACGAAGGAATACAAATCATGATTTGCCTTCCTGCCATTCTTTTCCCTCGAAGATGAAAAAGGGACAACTTTTTTTCTCATACATGATCGTAGGATGTCCGAAGTAAAAGAGAAAATTAACACAAACATAAAGGCCATATAAACATGAAGCAGATAATGATGTAAACATAACGAAGGATACAAATAATAACCACTATATATGTAAATGACGGCTGCCATAATAGTTGCCTTGAATCTCAATGAGTGTATGGATAAAGAGAACATTTTTATTTATTTCACTATCATCTATATTATACTTAAACCACCAGTTTCAACGGTCATCCCGTGTCATTTTTTTTTACAAATAATCTCTCACAACTATTTCAAATTAATCCGTTGCATGTCTATACATGGCCAAACGGCGGCCGGCACGGGCCACAACTCTGGCCCAGGCACCTCATGCCGGCCTGTTGGCTGTGTCGGGCTAGCCCGTTAGACCGTCAGCCCATTTGATTAAATCAGCGTAAAATGTTAAAACACGGTGCAGGAGGTGGGGTTTGAACCTATGCCCTGATAGAAGAAGGGTGAGAGACACTTGATAAAGCTGTCAAATCAGTAGAACATCGTGCTCAGATATTTTTAATATTTAATATAAATTGTATATATGTATATACATTTTTTTAAAATAAAAAATATATAATCGTGTCGGACCAGGCCAGCACTACGGGTCGAGGCTACAGCCCAAGCACGACACGACGTTCTTGGCTCTTGCAAACATTAGGTCGTTTCTAAGACCACATTGGCGCAGTAGACTCTATGGTATTTGAGGTTGCTGAATTGGATGTACTAACAATGATTTGTCACACTAACAATAAAATAAAAGGTTATTTGTTGGTTTTAAACATTAGTAATTGCTACGAAGCAGCATAATTTATATGGAGCGCATCCACTTTTAATTGATGTCTCACTTTAGCAATCACTTCATATTTTGATCTATCTTTTCTATAAGTGTCGGCGTTCCGAGACCGGGGGGTCCCCGAGCCGACGAGTGAGTGTGCCGCGTGCCCCAGCCCAGATGGGTCGAGCGCGTGGTGCGAGCGCGAAGGGGGGAGAGAGAGAGAGAGCGAGAGCGAGGTGGCCGGAGCCGGGTCGTGAGGGAGTCGGAGAATTCCCGCGGCCTTCGTGTTCGTCCCGCGCCCAGGTCGGGTGCGCTTGCAGTAGGGGGTTACAAGCGTCCGCGCGGGTGAGGGGAGCGAGCGGCCCCGAGAGAGCGCCTGCCCCTGCCCTCGTTCCCGCGAGGCCAACCTTCTCTAAGAAGGCCCTGGTCCTTCCTTTTATAGTCGTAAGGAGAGGATCCAGGTGTACAAAATGGGGGTGTAGCAAGGTGCTACGTGTCTAGCGAGGGAGAGCTAGCGCCCTAAGTACATGCCAAGGTGGCAGCCGGAGAGATCTTGGCACCCTGTTGGTGTGGCGTCGTGGCTGTTGGAGAAGCGGTGGAGCTTGATGGAGGGACAGCTGTTGGAACAGCTGTGCTCTTGCTGACGTCTCCCTGCTTTCGTAAGGGAGTCAAGAGTCGCCGTCGTCATGGTCTAGTGGGGCGCCATCATTGCCTATCTGGCGGAGCTGGCCAGATGGGACGCCGGTCTTGTTCTCCGCGACCCGAGTCGGCGCAGGGCAGGGTGATGATGACGCTTCCTGTTGACGTGGCGGTCTTGTGTCCTAGGTCGGGCGTCGTGGAGGCTCCTCCGAAGTCGAGGTCGAGTCCGTCCTGCATGACAGAGGCCGAGCCCGAACTCCTGGGTCGGGCGAGGCGGAGGTCGTTCGGCAGAGGCCGAGGCAGAGTCCGAGCCCTGGGTCGGGCGAGGCGGAGTTCGTCGTCTTCCGGGGCCTTAGCCCGAGTCCGAGCCCTGGGTCGGGCGGAGCGGAGTTCGCCGTCTTCCGGGGCCTTAGCCCGAGTCCGAGCCCTGGATCGGGCAGAGCGGAGTTCGCCGTCTTCCGGGGCCTTAGCCCGAGTCCGAGCCCTGGGTCGGGCGGAGCGGAGTTCGCCGTCTTCCGGGGCCTTAGCCCGAGTCCGAGCCCTGGGTCGGGCGAAGCTTCCTCTGGCGCTTTTGGCCAAGCCTGGCTACCCGTCAGTCTTACCTTTTGCGTTGAAGGCCCCAGGGATTTGGTCGGTTGGCGCGGTGATTTAGTCAGGGTTACTTCTTATCGAAGGCGGGGCCTCGGGCGAGCCGGTGATGCGTCTGCCGTGAAAGAGGAGACCTCAGGCGAGACGGAGTCATCTTAGGGTCGGCTGCCCTCGTCCGAGGCTAGGCTCGGGCGTGGCGTGATCGAGTCGCTCGTATGGACTAATCCCTGACTTAATCAAACCCATCAGGCCTCTGCAGCTTTATGCTGATGGGGGTTACCAGCTGAGAATTAGGCGTCTTGAGGGTACCCCTAATTATGGTCCCCGACAGTAGCCCCCGAGCCTCGAAGAGAGTGTTAACACTCGCTTGGAGGCTTGCGTCGCACTTTTTTGCAAGGGGACCAGCCTTTCTCGGTGGTACTTTGTTCCGGTGGGTGCGCGCGAGCGCACCCGCCGGGTGTAGCCACCGAGGCCTCGGAGGAGTGGTTTCACTCCTTCGAGGTCTTAATGCCTTGCGTAATGCCTCGGCTGGTCTGGCGGTTCCCTCATGCGAGCAGGGCGTAGCCCAGGTGCACTGTCGGGGCCCAAGTTCTTGGGCTGGTATGTTGACGCTGTCAACGGTTCGGCCGGAGCCGGGTTTGCGAGAGCAGCCCCCGAGCCTCCGCACGGAGCGAGAGGACGATCAGGGACAGACTCGACTTTTTACATACGCCCCTACGTCGCCTTTCCGCAAGGAGGAGGGGGGGAGAGCGCCATGTTACCCTCGATGGGCACCGAACATGGTGTCTCCGGTGAGCTGCAATCGGGTAATCCGAGTGGACGTCCGTGCCCCGTTCGTTGGGGGTCGGCTAGGGGCCCGGAGGCACGCCCAAAAGTACCTGCGGGTGATCTGCCGGACCCGGTCCCCTGGCGACGGGGTCCGAGGGCTCGTTGCCTCCCTCCGATGGGATTCCGTTACAGAGTCGTTCCCGCTGGTCTCGGAAATGTCCTAGGGTACCTCGGGAGCGCAGCCCGAGCCTTGGTTATGTATCGAACGTACCCCTGGTCATCCCTCGCTCGGCGTCTGAGGCGACTGTGAACCCTTCGACAGGCCAGCCTTCGAACCCCTGATCAGTAGGGGGCACGGAGCCCGAGTAGCCTGAGGCGGTCGTGGGACCTTTCGGGGGCCGACCTTCGAACCCCTGACCAGTAGTGGGTGTCGGGCCCACGCGATCTGAGGCGGCTGTTGAACCCTTCGGGGGGCCAGCCTTCGAACCCCTGATCAGTAAGGAGGCTCGGAGCCTAGTTCCTTCACGGGGAAGGATCCCTTTGGGGGTATCCCCTTTCCCGGTCCCTGTTGCAAGAGATAGAGAAAGAAGGAAAAGGGAAAAAGGATTCGAAATTGAACGTCGTGGCGTACCTTTTTCGGCGTGGTTGTTTTGGCGAAGGCGAAGCGTCGCCAGCCGCTCCTGCTAGAAGCGTCGCCTGTCCGGCCGCGGAGTTAATGCGCAGGGGCGAGTAGTTGGCGAGGCCGCCGTTGCGCGTGCGCGAGCCGTTCGAGGTACGGGTCACGGGCGCGTCGTCTTCACGCCGTGAGAGGGGGTTCTCTTGCTGCCTCCGGATGGGACATGAGCTTGGCAGATGGCGTGACCGCTGCTCTCGCGCGCCTGCCACCGTCATTATTGCCGGCCCATTTTTGACCGCGTTTGACCGCTGCGCCAGGCTGGCGCTGCTGGGTCGCGGGCTGGGTCGCCTCGAATCGCGGTATCGGTTCCGCAATCGAGGAGGTGCGGTGGTGGAGCGAGTGGCACAGCGGTTCGCATGCAGCACCCGGCGCGCCAGTTGCACGGCGCGTGGGCTTGAGCCGTCGCGCTGGCCTGTCAGGAGTCGGAGAGGCGCGTCCACTTGGCGCGGTTGCATGCCGCCTGCATGGCCGCCTGCCCCTTTCGCCCGCTGGTCCGGGCAAAAGTGGAGGGTTACTTGTAACCGCTGGGTGGTTGCGTGCGTCGTGCGCGGCAGTTCGGCCTCCTCTGCTCGAAGCCGGTCTTCCTGACTTGTGGGTCCCAGCCCCCGCGCCGCGGGGGAGGGCTTTGGAGGCGTGTTGAAGAAGACTCAGCCCGTGACGGTTGGGGGCGCAAGCAGGGGGAGTTGCCTTTAAAAGGAGGGCGACCCTTTCGTAAGGCGACCATGCCCTCTCCCTGCCTTATGCATCGTGTCTTTCCACCTTCCAAGCCCCCGGATGGGGAAACCACCGTCTTTTCGCCCCATCGTTGGAGGAACGCAACTCCGTGGGAGTTGGTACCTTTCAGCCATCGTTCGGCTTCAAGGATTTTCATCACACAGCCCAGCGACTCCCCTCCGCTGGTGATCACCTAAGACGGTGGCCTCCAGCTCCCGAATGGGGAGGGGCAAACCGGGCTGTGGTCCCGGCCTCGCCCTCAGTGTTGAGGGTGTTCGTCATCCTCGCCGGGGCGGGGAGCGAGGCGAGCCGGGGCCCCACCTCCTACGCGGGTCGGCGGGCCACCTCATTTTCCATCTTCTGGTGGTGGCAATCGCCCTTCTGCCCCACGGCGGAGACATCCTCCAGCCATGCCGGGGAAGGCGAACTGTTGCTTCCCAGCTAGGATGCAACATTCCGCCTTCCTCCTTGCATTCGCGGCGAGGACGGCTGCGAGGATCTGCCGGGGTGCTTGAGGGCGTCCCGCGTTTGCTGGTGATTTGCCCAGAGCTTGTCGCTTCATGGGCTTCCCGGGCGGGGAGGTCGTCCACGCCCGTGGAGACGGAACCGGAGTTCCGTTTGTAATGGCGCTTCGAGCGCCGGGTTTTTTGTTCATTTCGGCTTTCGGGGCCTGAACATGTATGTAACTATGGCACGGAGCCATGTTTTTTCCTCATTTTCGAGCACTAAGACTCGCCTGCTGATTATCTGAACCGCTTCACCAAGCGTGAGTTGCCCCGTGTCAAGGTGACGAGTGAGGTATCCGTATCCCGGAGGCGTAGGAATCCCTCGGCTCGGTCGGACCTGTTGTCTGAGGCTCCTCTAGCTTAGTTAAAGAGACCCCTCGGCCGCTCTTCGACGAGCCGAGGCCAGGGGTAGCGATATCAGCACGAGCAGAGGCGGAGTTGGCTCGGAAAAGAAACCTGGTTGGCCGGAGCCTAGCCGGGTTGTCCGTTGGCAGGATTGTCGTTGGAGTTGCTCAGCCGAGGCTTCGGATCGAGCTGGCGCCCTCGGAAGGCGGTCGGCCGAGGCCCCGGAGGTGGCCGGCCGAGCCGTCCGCTCGGGCCGGGTTCTCGGAGAAGTCCCTGACAGAGATTGCTCGAGCGTGGTGATGACGTTGTCCTTCGGAGCGGAGGCCCTCGGACTACATCGCCGTCCGAGGCTAGGTCGGGCCTTGCCGAAGGTGCTGTCGATGCCGAGGGTGTCATCGCCCTCTTCCAGCGTCAAGATCCGAGCCTGCAGGGTCAAATCGTCTTGTAGCGTGGGCCTTGTGCGGCCGTCGAGGCTAGAACACACACCCTTGCTGCGTTATAAAGCTGCATCTCTTTTCCTCTTGTTTCGAGTATCTGGACTTTTTGTCGGTAGCAGGGATGTTAGTGCGAGCGAGAGTTGCTTCTCACGGAAGGTGATGAGTGAGGTATCCGTATCCCGGAGGTGTGGGAGTCCCTCGGCTCGGTCGGCCTTGCCGCTTACGCGTACTTTTACCCGTCCATGAGGCCCTGTCACCGACTCGGTCGAGAAGGCTCGAAGGATCGCTTCGACAGAAGAGCTTCCGTACGTAAAGACTCGTTCGATCCGCGGATTCACCTTATCCGAGCGTGGGTTACTTATCGCAGAAGGTGATGAGTGAGGTATCCGTATCCCGGAGGCGTAGGAGTCCCTCGGCTCGGTCAGCCTTGGCTGCTTACGTGTACCCCGTCGTTTCCAGGACCCACTTTTCGAAGTAGTCAAAAAGCACGAAAGATATTCTGGTAAAAGAGATTTTTTGTTCGAGGAGAATTTTGACGCAGAGGGGGTTTCCCCCCCTTTTAGCCCCCGAGGGAGGGTCGGGCTTTGCCGAGGCGAGGCCGACCCTTCCTTGTTGACTAAACTTTGCGTGGGTGCGAGGTATATGAATAACTTGGAAACATCTTAAGGGTAGAAGCGACGTAGCTGTTGGATGTTCCAAGCGTTGCCGTAGACCTCGCCTTGACTGTTGGCCAGCTTGTACGTTCCAGGCTTCAGAACTTTGGCGATGATGAACGGCCCCTCCCAGGGGGGCGTGAGCTTGTGCCTCCCTCGGGCGTCCTGCCGCAGCCGAAGCACCAGGTCGCCCACCTGGAGATCTCGGGGTCGGACCCCTCGGGCGTGGTAGCGTCGCAGGGACTGCTGGTACCGCGCCGAGTGTAGTAAGGCCCTGTCCCGAGCCTCGTCCAGCTGGTCCAGCGAGTCTTCTCGGCTTGCTTGGTTACTTTCGTCGTTGTAGGCCCTCGTCCTCGGGGAGCCGTATTCCAGGTCCGTGGGCAAGACGGCCTCGGCCCCGTAGACCAGGAAGAAAGGCGTGAAACCCGTGGCTCGGCTCGGCGTCGTCCTCAGGCTCCAGACCACCGAGGGGAGTTCCTTCATCCACCGCTTGCCGAACTTGTTGAGGCCGTTGTAAATCCGAGGCTTGAGCCCTTGTAGGATCATGCCGTTGGCACGTTCCACTTGCCCATTCGACATGGGATGAGCTACGGCGGCCCAGTCCACCCGGATGTTGTGATCCTCGCAAAAATCCAAGAATTTTTTGCCGGTGAACTGGGTGCCGTTGTCGGTGATGATGGAGTTCGGGATCCCGAAGCGATGGATGATGTTGGTGAAGAACGCCACCGCCTGCTCGGACCTGATGCTGTTCAGGGGTCGGACCTCGATCCACTTGGAGAATTTGTCGATGGCGACCAGCAGGTGCGTGTAGCCCCCGGGCGCCTTCTGCAGAGGGCCGACGAGGTCCAGACCCCACACAGCGAAGGGCCAGGTGATGGGTATCGTCTGCAGAGCCTGAGCGGGCAGGTGGGTCTGCTTCGCATAGAATTGGCACCCTTCGCAGGCGCGGACAATTCTGGTGGCGTCAGCCACCGCCGTTGGCCAGTAGAAGCCTTGGCGGAAAGCGTTCCCGACGAGGGTTCGGGGTGCTGCATGATGGCCGCAAGCCCCCGAGTGTATTTCCCGCAGGAGTTCCTAACCTTCGGCGATGGAGATGCATCGCTGGAGGATGCCCGAGGGGCTACGGTGGTAGAGCTCCTGCTCATCGCCCAGCAAGACGAACGACTTGGCGCGTCGCGCTACCCGCCGAGCCTCGGCTCGGTCGAGGGGCAGTTCTCCTTGGCGGAGATATTGCAGGTACGGGGTTTGCCAATCTTGATCTGGCATGACCCCGCTCTGCTCCTCCTCGATGCGCAGTGCTTCGCCCTCGGGGGCCGAGGGTTCCTCGGGCTGAACCGAGGGTGGCTCGGGATGGGCCGAGGTTACCTCGGACGGGGCCGAAGGTACCTCGGGCTCGGGCGCGTCGCCCATCTTGACGGAGGGTTGGTGCAGATCCCGGGAGAAGACGTCCGGGGGAACCGTCGTTCGCCCCGAGGCTATCTTCGCCAGCTCGTCCGCAGTCTCGTTATAGCGCCGGGCGATGTGGTTAAGCTCGAGCCCGTAGAACTTGTCTTCCAGGCGTCGAACCTCCTCACAGTAGGCCTCCATCTTCGGGTCGTGGCAGTGGGAGTTCTTCATGACTTGGTCGATGACGAGCTGCGAGTCGCCGCGTGCATCGAGGCGTCGGACCCCTAGCTCGATGGCGATTCGCAATCCGTTGATCAGAGCTTCGTACTCCGCCACATTGTTGGACGCCGGGAAGTGGAGGCGTAGCACGTAGCGCAGGTGTTTCCCGAGGGGCGAGACGAAGAGTAGGCCCGCGCCGGCCCCCGTCTTCATCAGCGACCCGTCGAAAAACATGGTCCAGAGCTCCGGCTGGATCGGAGCCGTCGGCAACTGGGTGTCGACCCATTCGGCTACGAAATCCACCAGTACCTGGGACTTGATGGCCTTCCGGGGGGCGAACGAGATTGCCTCGCCCATGATTTCCACCGCCCACTTTGCGATTCGTCCTGAGGCTTCTCGGCACTGGATGATCTCCCCCAGGGGGAAGGATGACACCACAGTCACCGGATGAGACTCGAAATAATGTCGCAGCTTTCGCCTCGTCAGGATCACTGCATATAGCAGCTTCTGGACTTGTGGGTAGCGGATCTTGGTCTCGGACAGCACTTCGCTGACGAAGTAAACTGGCCTCTGAATGGGCAAAGCATGCCCCTCTTCCTGCCTTTCGACCACGATCGCGGCGCTGACCACCTGAGTGGTTGCGGCGACGTAGACCAAGAGGGTTTCTCCATCAGCTGGGGGTACCAAGACGGGCGCCTGGGTGAGGAGCGCCTTCAGGTTCCCGAGGGCTTCCTCGGCCTCGGGAGTCCAAGTGAAGCACTCGGCCTTCCTTAAGAGACGGTACAGGGGCAGGCCTCTTTCGCCGAGGCGCGAGATGAAACGGCTCAAGGCCGCGAGGCATCCCATGACCCTCTGTACGCCTTTTAAGTCCTTGATGGGCCCCATGTTTGTGATGGCCGCGATCTTCTCCGGGTTGGCTTCGATGCCCCGCTCGGAGACGATGAATCCCAAAAGCATGCCCCGGGGCACCCCGAAGACGCACTTCTCGGGATTAAGCTTGACGCCCTTCGCCTTGAGACACCGGAATGTCAGTTCGAGGTCGGAGAGAAGGTCGGAGGCTTTCCTCGTCTTGACTACGATGTCATCGATGTAGGCCTCGACCGTGCGACCGATGTGTTGTAACACCTACTTTGTAATTGTTAGGAATAATGTCAATAGAGAAACATTTTCTCTTTATGTGAGTTTGATCTATATTCATCATCATATGAGAACACCATGTCCAAGAACAAATAATGAAAAGATATGATACTAAATTGTTGCATCATGCTGGATATTTTATTTTTGTGTGCATTTTGTGACAAGAAAAAAAAAATATTAAATATCCAAATGAGAAATTAAAACCTAAAAGAAATGCTAAACTTTGGAAAGAAAGAAAGAAATAATATAAAATATAAAACAAAATTTATAAATATACAAACTCAACTATATTGGTATGATTGAAATTTATCTATAGTTTGAGTACAAGTTCAAAGTCAAATTTGGATTTCAAATTGGGAATTGAAAAATAAAAAAAAAAAAGAAAACAGAAAATATAAAAAGAAAAGGAAGACTATGCCTACCTGGGCCGCAGGCTCCATTTTCGGCCCACCAAGGCATTCACTCCGCGTCGGCCCACTACTGGTCTCCACTGCGCGCGCGCGCCCGGCCAACTGACAGGTGGGACCCGCTCGCCAGACGCTCACTCGCGCCCGCGTGCGCCGACAGATGGGGTCCACTCGTCCGCCTCTACCGCACGCGCGCTTGGATACCGTCTCACTGGCGTGTGGGACCTTCTTGTCAGCGCTTCCTTCTCCGTCGTAACAACCGCGCGCGAGAATCTCGCCGCCGTCGCCGTGAATCGCGGGCGACCTCCTTCCAGCCGAGCCGTGTCCACAGAGGATAAGTAGGCGACCTCCTCTGCTTCTTCCGTCCCTCCTCATCCGCTTGCGCCGCCGTGAATCGCACAGAGAAAGGGGGAGGCGAGAGAGAGATTTTGGCCGCCGCCGTGAATTGCCGCCAGCGGGGCAATTCGGGCCCTAACCTCACCACCCGTGGCTTGGGCTGCTCGCGAAGAAGCTGTACGTGGGCGCAATCGGTGTATGGTGCCCTAGGATCCCGGCAATTCTTCGCCGGATTTGGAAACGCCGCCGCGCTCGGGTGCTGCCGTGGCCAGGATCTTCGGCGCCTCTTCCGTCGGTGAGAACCTTCTTCGCGCGTTCACCCTTACCCCTGCATCGTGTAGCTCCGTCCAATTTGGGCTTTGTGCTCTGCGTCCTCGGCGTGCGTGCTCGCCGGGAGAGCGCCGCCGTGCGAACCGGCTGACTCAGCCGTGTCGCGTGCGTTGTGTGGATGACGAGCCGGGGCCGTCGATCTCGAGATGAGCGGTTGAGATTAGAAACCAGGGATACCTTTTCGGATTGTGGTCGTGCGCCGTTGGATGAAATCGGACGGACCCGATCCGATCTCGCTCTCATAAGATAGTGACCGTTAGATTCGGATCTAGGGGCGCCTGTTGAATACCGGTTCGGTATTAAGTAGATCTAATCCTGGCCGCTAAAGTCTAATCCAGCGGCCAGCAGAGCTCCATACCCCTTCGGCTGCGCGATTTACAGTTGAACCCCTCTGTTTATTCGAAATAGAACCCGCCGTCCATTAGTCACTATGCACTGTGTCTCTGGATACTTACCCCGAGCCCCCTGCTGTTCTCAGATTTTGAGGACCAGTCCAGTGACAGGTTAATTTGAATAAATGAAATAGGAAATGGATTTTTAATACGAAAATAATTGCTAGAACTTTATAAATTCATAGAAAATTCATACTAACTCCAAATTCATCCATTCCACTTCCTAAAATTTTGAAATTTTATTCTTTATCACTTAGTGTCTATGTTTTGGGCATAACAACAGTAGGAAATTTATTTATCACTTAATCCTATTTAAAACACATAAAACCTTTGAAAATGCATAACTTAAAATCTATAACTCAGAAAAATATGATTTCTGTTCCTAGGATTTTATGTTAATATGTAGAATATCTCTGTGTATTTTGTATATATGTTTGGTGTGATGTTAATTTCTCTATATGCACTGTGCTTGTTTGTATTGTGGCGAGTAGAAGAGCCCGTTGCTGAGGATCCCGGTGAGCAGCAGGTTGAGGTAGCTGAGCAGGAGCTCATTGAAGGCAAGTTGTGCCCTTGACCACTTTTTACCCAATAATGCTCTTTAATATCATTTATCCATGCATAGGTTAATTTTGATGGGACCCAATAGGACTCCCTAGATTGTTTATCTCATTACCTTGTTCACCCCTGAATCACTTGGGTAGTTTGCTAATGCTTTATATGGTTTTGGGATAATCATTTATTACCTCTATGTTCCAATTCTTGTTGTTATTCTGTTTATGTTCATGTTGTTATCATTAATGTTAATTGGAACATAGAGCTTAACTTGAGAACCACGTGCCACCACAAGGGTGGAATGGGACGCCCTTGGCTGACTAATTAGGAAAGCTAGTGGAAGACTACCTTACCCGAAAGGGGCAAGGGCAGTAGGGGAGAGGTCAGTGCGGGGAGGTCCCTGGTTGATTTTGCTGCGATGGCTATCAGCCAGGAACCCTTTACTGGATCTTCCCATAAACTGTAGCGGGTTTTCGGAAGCTAGTGGAACTTTGTAAAGGCCTCGTAGTGTTGCCCTGCCGTGCCTCCTAGGTAGAGGTATATGGGATTCATGACCCCTTGGCAGATGGGTAACATGACTTGTGGGTAAAGGGTACAACCTCTGCAGAGTGTAAAACTGGTATACTAGCCGAGCTCGCGGTCATGAGCAGCTCAGGACTCTCTGATGTTTAAATTATGGAACTTAAATTCAATTTTGTCATTCGCATTGCATGGGTTTGTTATTAATTTTGTTCTATTACTTTACTTATGGTTTGGTATTTACTTACACTTAGTAATTGCTAATAAAACTTTGACCAACTACTTAAAAGCAATGCTCAGCTTTAACCCCTGTCTTTGATTAAGCCTTACACATCACATGGACTCACACCTTTGTGAGTTTATGTCCACTGGTTCCCCACAACTTGTTGAGCTATGATCATGTGTGAGCTCACCCTTGCTGTCTCACACCCCCCCCCACAGGAGATGATCAGGTGGTTCAGGAGGAGCTGCCTAACACTGAGGAGTTCGATCTGATCTAGGTGGCGTTTCCCAGTCGACATCTGCGCCGTCGATCCTTAGTTCGTTTTATCGTTATTACTTTATTTTGTAATAAGTCTTCCGCTATGTAATAAATACTCTGATGTTAATGACATTTATCTCTATACACTCTGTTATTATATATGTTGTCTTCTTGGCGCATGTATGAGATGCACCCGGCTTTGTTCTTTAAAACCGGGTGTTACAGAAGTGGTATCAGAGGAAATGTTGACTGTAGGACGAAACCTAGATAGACTGGACAAACCCTTACCTACTTATCTCATTCTGATTCATTCTACACTCACCTTACTCTGATTCTTTCTACACTTATCTTGATCCTGTCTCACCTTCTACTGTTCTACTCTGATCATTCTTACCTTTTCCACTCTAAGACAAGATGGATTTCAAACCTTGGAATCCCTACCCCTGTGACATTTCTAAGAGATAGGGAACCTAAGACAAAATTAAAACTACTTTCTCTATTAAAAATGTTGTTTGATTGTGCTGATGCTAAATGCCTGATTTGCTTCTTTGATTGATTGAATTATTATAGATGGACATCTTAGTATGTACCACCATAAGGTATTGAATTAGCTAGGATGTGTAAAATATTAATCTGCTTAGCTAATAAATCCCCTAAAGTAACCTGATTTGTAAATACCTGCCTTGTCTGCTATTTTCTTACCATATGTATCTAACTCAGATGGTCAATACCAGGCGGGGTGGTGGAATTGACTTGCCTCCTAACCAACACACTCGAAGACAACCTCAGCCACAACCTGCAGGGATGAATCCTCCCAATCCTCCACCAGGCGGAGTTGACCCATTGGTTGCTGCTCAGATGGCGGTGATGCAGCAGATGGCAGACACTATGGCGGATATGCGTGCTCAGATGCAGCAAGAACGCCAGGAAATGCGTCAAGAAAGAGAGGATATACGACAGGAGTTGCGCCAGGAGCGAGATGAGATACGCCAGGAAAGGAGGGCGCAACAACAACAACTGCAACAACAAATGCAACAACAACAGCAACAAGTACCACTGCCTCCACCTCCACCACCACCAGTTCCACCCCGAGATAAGCATAGAGAGTTCATGAGTCACAAGCCACCTACATTTGCAAGCTCACCTGATCCACTGGATGCGGATGATTGGTTGAAGTCCGTTGAGAAGATGCTGAATATTGCACAGTGCACGGATCGGGAGAAGGTTTTATATGCCTCTGGACGTCTGATTGGTCCTGCTGCTGACTGGTGGGATTCTTATACTGCTGCCCATCATGCTGCGGATACTATTACTTGGGCGGAGTTCAGTACGCAGTTCAGGAACTATCATATTCCAGCTGGGATGATAAAGATTAAGAAGAAGGAATTCTTGTCGCTGAAGCAAGGGAGTATGTCCGTCAGCGAGTACAGAGACAAGTTTATTCAGTTATCCAGATATGCCCCTGAGGAAGTTGCTGAAGACGAGAGGAAGCAGGAGCATTTTATTGAAGGACTTAATGGACCCTTGCAGTATGCTCTGGTGGCACACACATTTCCATCATTTCAGAGGCTGCTTGATAAGGCACTGGCTATTGAACACAAGCGTGTTCAACTGGGAGATTTGAAGAGGAAGGCCATATCTCAGGGACAAGGAAGCAGCAGTGTTCGTCCTCGCTACAGTTCACCACAGGGAACACCGACTCGACCCGGAGGACCACGCCCAGTTCCGCAATCACCACTGAGGACTCCACCTCCTCGACAGGCTACCCCTACTGGCACCCCGACGAAGTTTTCAGGACAGAGTCCGGGCACTCAATGTTACAAGTGTGGGAAGATTGGTCATTATGCAAATGTCTGCCCACAGAGGATTGCTACTACTCCAGTACAGAACAGGCAGCAAACTCCAGGAACTGGCAAGGGATATTCTATTGCCAAGGTTAATCAAGTCAGCGTGGATGCTACTCCGGATGGAGGGGACCTCGTAATTGGTATGTTTTATGTTAATGCAATTCCTGCAACCATATTATTTGATTCTGGTGCTACGCATTCATTCATGTCTGCTCGTTATGCCAACACAAATGAAATACCACTGCTAAATATGAGAAAACCCCTGATAGTAATTACACCTAAAGGGCATGTTGAGGCAAATCAAATGACACGTAGATTGACATTAACTATTATGGGTAGAGAATTTGGAGCTACTGCTATAATATTGGAGTCAAGCAGTATAGATTTGATTCTTGGTATGTCATGGCTAAGAAAGGCAAAGGCCGTTATAGCATGTGGTAGAGGTACCGTAGAACTCACTACTACTAAAGGAGAAAGGTTTCAAGTTAACATTGCAGTAACCTCCTCATCTATGCGTGCAATGTTCTTCATGCCTGAGGAGTTTGTTGGTGACAATATCCGGGTGGTTAGAGATTTTCCGGATGTCTTTCCAGAGGAGTTACCAGGAATGCCACCTGAAAGAGAAGTTGAGTTTGTTATTGACCTCTTACCTGGAACCGCCCCTATTTCTAAACGGCCATATAGAATGTCCGTAGAGGAGTTGAAGGAACTTAAGAAGCAGTTAACTGAGTTACAAGAGGCTGGGTACATTCGTCCGAGTTCCTCACCTTGGGGAGCGCCGGTCTTGTTTGTACAAAAGAAGGATGGATCGCAACGGATGTGTGTGGATTATAGATCTCTTAATGATGTTACAGTGAAGAACAAGTATCCGTTGCCCCGTATTGAAGATTTGTTTGATCAAATGAGAGGTGCTAGAGTATTTTCGAAGATTGATCTCCGATCGGGTTATCATCAGATGAGGATTAGACCATCGGATATTCCCAAGACGGCTTTCTCGACTAGATATGGATTATATGAGTTTACAGTTATGTCGTTTGGATTGACTAACGCACCGGCTTATTTTATGAACTTGATGAACAAGGTGTTTATGGAGTACTTGGACAGATTCGTCGTGGTATTCATCGACGATATTCTTATTTACTCTCAGAGTGATAGTGATCACGAGGAACATCTAAGGATGGTGCTACAGAAGCTTCGAGATAACCAGCTATATGCCAAGTTCAGCAAGTGCGAGTTTTGGATTGGCGAAGTGCCATTTCTTGGTCATATTATTTCTAATGGAGGGATAGCAGTGGATCCTGCTAAAGTTAAGGAGATAATGGAGTGGAGAGTACCCACTACAGTTACTGAGATTCGGAGTTTCTTAGGACTTGCTGGATATTATCGGAGGTTTATTGAAGGATTTTCTAAGATTGCTAAGCCGATGACTTCGCTATTGGAGAAAGGAAAAGAATTTAAGTGGGACGAGAAGTGTCAAGACAGCTTTGATCTATTGAAGAAGAGGTTGATGTCGCCACCAGTATTGGTTATGCCAGATCTACAGAAGGGATTTGACATCTATTGCGATGCATGTGGCCAAGGCTTAGGATGTGTGCTCATGCAAGAAGGACACGTGATTGCTTATGCTTCTCGTCAGTTGCGGAGACATGAATTGAACTACCCTACTCATGACTTAGAATTGGCTGCAGTTGTGCATGCACTGAAGATTTGGAGACATTATATCATGGGGACCAAGTGCCAAGTGTATACGGATCATAAGAGTTTGAAGTATATATTCACTCAGAAGGATCTCAACCTTAGGCAACGCCGTTGGTTGGAGCTTATCAAGGATTATGATTTGGAGATTCACTATCACCCGGGCAAGGCAAATTTGGTTGCAGATGCCTTGAGTCGCAAGGAGCATGTTCATTCAGCTGTTGTTGCCCAGCTACCCGATGAGATTGTTGAGGATTTCAGGAGACTTAACCTGGGGATAGTTGCTCATACTGAAGGAGTTACTATTGATGTGGAACCTACTCTGGAGCAAGAGATCCGCAAAGGACAAGTTGATGATGCTAAGATAAAAGAGATTAAGGAGCTGATTACTGAAGGTCGAGTTCCGGAGTTCACGGAAGATGAGCAGGGCACTGTATGGTTCAAGGACAGAATGTGTGTTCCTGATATTAAAAGCCTTCGGGAGACTATTTTAAAGGAGGCCCATGACTCGGATTATTCTATTCATCCTGGTAGTACCAAGATGTATCAAGATTTGAAACGGAAATATTGGTGGTATGGATTGAAAAGAGATGTAGCTGCACATGTGGCTATGTGCGATGTATGTCAAAGAGTTAAGGCTGAACACCAGAGGCCAGCTGGACTACTGCATCCACTGAAGATACCCGAGTGGAAATGGGAAGAGATTGGTATGGATTTCATTACTGGATTGCCTCGCACCCAGAAAGGATATGATGCAATATGGGTGATTGTGGATAGATTGACTAAAGTGGCTCACTTTATTCCTGTGAAGACTACTTATAAAGGTTCTCAGCTAGCAGAGTTATATATGGCTCGAATTGTGTGTTTACATGGAGTACCAAAGAAGATCGTGTCTGATCGAGGTTCACAGTTTACCTCAAGATTTTGGAGAAGCTTTCATGAGAACATGAGTACGAAGTTGAATTTCAGTACAGCTTATCACCCTCAGACTGATGGACAGACTGAAAGGACTAATCAAGTTTTGGAAGATATGTTGAGAGCTTGTGCACTTCAGCATGGAGGAAGTTGGGATAAGAGTCTGCCTTATGCTGAATTCTCATATAATAATAGTTACCAGGCCAGTCTGAAGATGTCACCTTTTGAAGCTTTATATGGGAGGAAGTGCAGGACTCCTTTGTATTGGGATCAGACTGGAGAGAGACAGTTCTTTGGGCCTGAATTGATTCAAGAAGCAGAAGAACAAGTTCGTATAATTCGAGAGAATTTGAGAGTGGCTCAAACCAGGCAAAAGAGCTACGCTGATAATAGAAGAAGGCCACTGGAATTCGAAGAGGGAGATTATGTGTATCTCAAGGTGTCACCACTTCGTGGAATGAGGAGATTTAAAGTCAAGGGCAAATTGTCCCCTCGCTATATTGGACCATTCTTGATCTTTAGAAGAGTTGGGGAGATGGCATACCAACTCGAGTTACCTGCTAGTCTATCAGATGTGCATAATGTATTCCATGTATCTCAACTCAAGAAGTGTCTCCGTGTTCCCGAGGAACAGTTACCAATGGAAGAGCTCAGTGTTCAAGGTGATTTGACTTACACGGAGTACCCGATCAAGATTTTGGATACATTGACTCGAGTTACAAGAAATAAGGTGATAAAGATGTGTAAAGTTCAATGGAGTCACCACAGTGAAGATGAAGCAACTTGGGAAAGGGAAGAAGAGCTTCGCATAGATTTTCCCCACCTTTTCTCTAGTTCTTCTTAAATCTCGAGGACGAGATTATTTTTAAGGGGGGTAGGATTTGTAACACCTACTTTGTAATTGTTAGGAATAATGTCAATAGAGAAACATTTTCTCTTTATGTGAGTTTGATCTATATTCATCATCATATGAGAACACCATGTCCAAGAACAAATAATGAAAAGATATGATACTAAATTGTTGCATCATGCTGGATATTTTATTTTTGTGTGCATTTTGTGACAAGAAAAAAAAAATATTAAATATCCAAATGAGAAATTAAAACCTAAAAGAAATGCTAAACTTTGGAAAGAAAGAAAGAAATAATATAAAATATAAAACAAAATTTATAAATATACAAACTCAACTATATTGGTATGATTGAAATTTATCTATAGTTTGAGTACAAGTTCAAAGTCAAATTTGGATTTCAAATTGGGAATTGAAAAATAAAAAAAAAAAGAAAACAGAAAATATAAAAAGAAAAGGAAGACTATGCCTACCTGGGCCGCAGGCTCCATTTTCGGCCCACCAAGGCATTCACTCCGCGTCGGCCCACTACTGGTCTCCACTGCGCGCGCGCGCCCGGCCAACTGACAGGTGGGACCCGCTCGCCAGACGCTCACTCGCGCCCGCGTGCGCCGACAGATGGGGTCCACTCGTCCGCCTCTACCGCACGCGCGCTTGGATACCGTCTCACTGGCGTGTGGGACCTTCTTGTCAGCGCTTCCTTCTCCGTCGTAACAACCGCGCGCGAGAATCTCGCCGCCGTCGCCGTGAATCGCGGGCGACCTCCTTCCAGCCGAGCCGTGTCCACAGAGGATAAGTAGGCGACCTCCTCTGCTTCTTCCGTCCCTCCTCATCCGCTTGCGCCGCCGTGAATCGCACAGAGAAAGGGGGAGGCGAGAGAGAGATTTTGGCCGCCGCCGTGAATTGCCGCCAGCGGGGCAATTCGGGCCCTAACCTCACCACCCGTGGCTTGGGCTGCTCGCGAAGAAGCTGTACGTGGGCGCAATCGGTGTATGGTGCCCTAGGATCCCGGCAATTCTTCGCCGGATTTGGAAACGCCGCCGCGCTCGGGTGCTGCCGTGGCCAGGATCTTCGGCGCCTCTTCCGTCGGTGAGAACCTTCTTCACGCGTTCACCCTTACCCCTGCATCGTGTAGCTCCGTCCAATTTGGGCTTTGTGCTCTGCGTCCTCGGCGTGCGTGCTCGCCGGGAGAGCGCCGCCGTGCGAACCGGCTGACTCAGCCGTGTCGCGTGCGTTGTGTGGATGACGAGCCGGGGCCGTCGATCTCGAGATGAGCGGTTGAGATTAGAAACCAGGGATACCTTTTCGGATTGTGGTCGTGCGCCGTTGGATGAAATCGGACGGACCCGATCCGATCTCGCTCTCATAAGATAGTGACCGTTAGATTCGGATCTAGGGGCGCCTGTTGAATACCGGTTCGGTATTAAGTAGATCTAATCCTGGCCGCTAAAGTCTAATCCAGCGGCCAGCAGAGCTCCATACCCCTTCGGCTGCGCGATTTACAGTTGAACCCCTCTGTTTATTCGAAATAGAACCCGCCGTCCATTAGTCACTATGCACTGTGTCTCTGGATACTTACCCCGAGCCCCCTGCTGTTCTCAGATTTTGAGGACCAGTCCAGTGACAGGTTAATTTGAATAAATGAAATAGGAAATGGATTTTTAATACGAAAATAATTGCTAGAACTTTATAAATTCATAGAAAATTCATACTAACTCCAAATTCATCCATTCCACTTCCTAAAATTTTGAAATTTTATTCTTTATCACTTAGTGTCTATGTTTTGGGCATAACAACAGTAGGAAATTTATTTATCACTTAATCCTATTTAAAACACATAAAACCTTTGAAAATGCATAACTTAAAATCTATAACTCAGAAAAATATGATTTCTGTTCCTAGGATTTTATGTTAATATGTAGAATATCTCTGTGTATTTTGTATATATGTTTGGTGTGATGTTAATTTCTCTATATGCACTGTGCTTGTTTGTATTGTGGCGAGTAGAAGAGCCCGTTGCTGAGGATCCCGGTGAGCAGCAGGTTGAGGTAGCTGAGCAGGAGCTCATTGAAGGCAAGTTGTGCCCTTGACCACTTTTTACCCAATAATGCTCTTTAATATCATTTATCCATGCATAGGTTAATTTTGATGGGACCCAATAGGACTCCCTAGATTGTTTATCTCATTACCTTGTTCACCCCTGAATCACTTGGGTAGTTTGCTAATGCTTTATATGGTTTTGGGATAATCATTTATTACCTCTATGTTCCAATTCTTGTTGTTATTCTGTTTATGTTCATGTTGTTATCATTAATGTTAATTGGAACATAGAGCTTAACTTGAGAACCACGTGCCACCACAAGGGTGGAATGGGACGCCCTTGGCTGACTAATTAGGAAAGCTAGTGGAAGACTACCTTACCCGAAAGGGGCAAGGGCAGTAGGGGAGAGGTCAGTGCGGGGAGGTCCCTGGTTGATTTTGCTGCGATGGCTATCAGCCAGGAACCCTTTACTGGATCTTCCCATAAACTGTAGCGGGTTTTCGGAAGCTAGTGGAACTTTGTAAAGGCCTCGTAGTGTTGCCCTGCCGTGCCTCCTAGGTAGAGGTATATGGGATTCATGACCCCTTGGCAGATGGGTAACATGACTTGTGGGTAAAGGGTACAACCTCTGCAGAGTGTAAAACTGGTATACTAGCCGAGCTCGCGGTCATGAGCAGCTCAGGACTCTCTGATGTTTAAATTATGGAACTTAAATTCAATTTTGTCATTCGCATTGCATGGGTTTGTTATTAATTTTGTTCTATTACTTTACTTATGGTTTGGTATTTACTTACACTTAGTAATTGCTAATAAAACTTTGACCAACTACTTAAAAGCAATGCTCAGCTTTAACCCCTGTCTTTGATTAAGCCTTACACATCACATGGACTCACACCTTTGTGAGTTTATGTCCACTGGTTCCCCACAACTTGTTGAGCTATGATCATGTGTGAGCTCACCCTTGCTGTCTCACACCCCCCCCACAGGAGATGATCAGGTGGTTCAGGAGGAGCTGCCTAACACTGAGGAGTTCGATCTGATCTAGGTGGCGTTTCCCAGTCGACATCTGCGCCGTCGATCCTTAGTTCGTTTTATCGTTATTACTTTATTTTGTAATAAGTCTTCCGCTATGTAATAAATACTCTGATGTTAATGACATTTATCTCTATACACTCTGTTATTATATATGTTGTCTTCTTGGCGCATGTATGAGATGCACCCGGCTTTGTTCTTTAAAACCGGGTGTTACATGTGTTCGCCGAACACATGGTTCATGCACCGCTGGTACGTTGCACCCGCGTTCCTCAAACCGAACGGCATTGTGACATAACAGTACATGCCGAAGGGCGTGATGAAAGAAGTCGCGAGCTGGTCGGACTCTTTCATCTTGATTTGATGATACCCTGAGTAGGCATCAAGGAAAGACAGGGTTTCGCACCCTGCAGTGGAGTCCACGATTTGATCGATGCGAGGCAGAGGGTAGGGGACCTTCGGACATGCTTTGTTAAGACCGGTGTAGTCTACACACATCCGCCATTTCCCCCCTTTCTTCCTCACAAGTACAGGGTTGGCAAGCCATTCGGGATGGAATACCTCCTTGATGAACCCTGCTGCCATCAGCTTGTGGATCTCCTCGCCTATCACCCTGCGCCTTTCCTCGTTGAATCGGCGCAGAGGCTGTCTGACCGGTCGGGCTCCGGCCCGAATATCCAGCGAGTGCTCGGCGACATCCCTCGGTATGCCGGGCATGTCCGAGGGACTCCACGCAAAGACGTCGGCGTTTGCGCGGAGAAAGTCGACGAGCACTGCTTCCTATTTGGGGTCGAGCCCGGATCCGATTCGAATCTGCTTGGAGGCGTCGCCACTGGGGTCGAGGGGGACGGCCTTAACCGTCTCCGCTGGCTCGAAGTTGCCGGCATGTCGCTTCACGTCCGGCACCTCTCGAGAGAGGCTTTCCAGGTCGGCAATGAGGGCCTCGGACTCGGCGAGGGCCTCGGCGTACTCCACGCACTCCACATCGCATTCGAATGCGTGTTTGTACGTGGGGCCGACGGTGATGACCCCGTTGGGGCCCGGCATCTTGAGCTTCAGGTGAGTGTAGTTGGGGATGGCCATGAACTTCGCGTAGCATGGTCTTCCCAGCACTGCGTGGTAGGTTCCTCGGAACCCGACCACCTCGAACGTCAAAGTCTCCCTTCGGAAGTTGGAGGGTGTTCCGAAGCAGACAGGGAGGTCGAGCTGTCCGAGGGGCTGGACGCGCTTCCCGGGAATGATCCCGTGGAAGGGCGCAGCGCCTGCTCGGACGGATGATAGATCGACGCGCAGGAGCCTGAGGGTCTCGACGTAGATGATGTTGAGGCAGCTGCCCCCATCCATCAGGACCTTGGTGAGCCTGACGTCGTCGATGACGGGGTCGACGACGAGCGGGTACTTCCCCGGGCTCGGCACGTGGTCGGGGTGGTCGTCCCGGTCGAAGGTGATGGGCTTGTCGGACCAGTCTAGGTAGACTGGCGCCGCCACCTTCACCGAGCAGACCTCCCGACGCTCTTGCTTACGATGCCGAGCTGAGGCATTCGCCGCATGCCCTCCGTAGATCATGAAGCAGTCGCGGACCTCTGGGAACTCTCCTGCTTGGCGATCCTCCCTTTTGTCGTCGTCGTGAGCCCTGCCACCCTCTGCGGGTGGCCCGACCCTGTGGAAGTGGCGCCGAAGCATGACGCACTCCTCGAGGGTGTGCTTGACGGGCCCCTGATGGTAGGGGCACGTCTCCTTGAGTGCCTTGTCGAAGAGGTTAGCACCTCCGGGGGGCTTCCGAGGGTTCTTGTGCTCGGCGGCGGCGACAAGGTCTGCATCGGGAACGTCGCGTTTCGCTTGCGACTTCCTCCTGCCTTTCTTCTTGGCGCCGCGCGGTGTAGACGCCTCGGGAGCATCTTCCGACGGGCGGCCCTGGGGCTGCTTGTCCTTTCGGAAGATGGCCTCTACCGCCTCCTGGCCGGAGGCGAACTTGGTGGCGATGTCCATCAGCTCGCTCGCCCTGGTGGGGGTCTTGCGACCCAACTTGCTCACCAGGTCACGACAGGTGGTGCCGGCGAGGAACGCGCCAATGACATCGGAGTCGGTGATGTTGGGCAGCTCGGTGCGCTGCTTCGAGAATCGCCAGATGTAGTCCCGAAGGGACTCTCCCGGCTGTTGCCGACAGCTTCGGAGGTCCCAGGAATTCCCGGGGCGCACGTACGTGCCCTGGAAGTTGCCGGCGAAAGCCTGGACCAGATCTTCCCAGTTGGAAATCTGCCCCGGAGGCAGGTGCCCCAACCAGGCACGAGCAGTGTCAGAGAGAAACAGGGGGAGGTTGCGGATGATGAGGTTGTCGTCGTCCGTCCCACCCAGTTGACAGGCCAGGCGGTAGTCCGCGAGCCACAATTCCGGTCTCGTTTCCCCCGAGTACTTTGTGATAGTAGTCGGGGGTTGGAATCGGGGCGGAAACGGCGCCCGCCGAATGGCTCGGCTAAAGACCTGCGGACCGGGTGGTTCGGGCGAGGGACTCCGATCCTCCCCGCTGTCGTAGCGTCCCCCACGCCTGGGGTGATAACCTCGGCGCACCCTTTCGTCGAGGCGGGCCCGACGGTCGCGATGAGGGTGCTCGTCGCCGAGGTGGCCCGGGGCCGCAGGCGCGGTGTTGCGCGTGCGCCCGGTGTAGACCGAGGCTTCCCGCATGAGTCGGGAAGTCGCGGCACGAGGTTCCGAGGGGTACCCCTGCCTTCGAGAGGCAGAGCTCTCGGCCCGCCGGGCCGCAGCGCCTTCCAGGAGATGCTTGAGTTCTCCCTAGATTCGCCGACCCTCGGTGGTTGATGACTCCGGCATCGCGCGGAGGAGCATCGCTGCAGCGGCCAGGTCCTGACCGGTTCCGCCGGATGCGGGTGGCGGTCTGTCTCTGGCATCGTTGGCGATGCGGTGCTGGAGACCTTGGGGCAGGTGACGTATTCCTCCGGCTGGGGGCTGGCTCGCCCATACCTGCCCGATGTTCTGGCGGATTGCCTCGAGCGCTCCTGCTTCCTCATCGAGCCCGGCCTGCGCCCCGCGGACTTGCTCGAGCTGTGGGTCGTGACCCCCCCGCCGGAACGGGGACCACAGCTAGCTCCCGCGGGATGTCGGTGCGAGGCGCTGGCCTAGGGGGATCACCATCCTCCGGCATGCCGAGACAGCCGCCTCCGGAGGGATCCCCTAGCTCGACGTGGAGACATTCGCGGCTCGGGCCGCAGTCCTTGTCGTCAAGGCTGCGGCTGCCGTCGGAACAGTCGGAGAGGCAGTAGTCACATGCGGTCATGAAGTCCCGCATGGCACTGGGGTTGCCAAATCCGGAGAAATCCCAGCAGATGCTGGGGTCGTCATCTTCCTCGGACCCAGGGGGTCCGTAGGTCGAGACACCCGTCAATCGGTCCCAGGGCGACCGCACACGAAACCCCAGAGAGGTTGCACTCGCCTCAACGTGAGCGCCCGCCAAAGCGAGGTCGCCAGGCGGGTTGAGGCCGAGTCAAAATGACGAAAGATGGGTAGCAGTCGGTACCTTTTTGTCGACGAGGAGCGGTGAAGTCACGTCGGGGGCTGATCGCGCCGTCGTCTTGGGTACGAGGGCGACGTCCTTTGCCTCGAACGCGAGGGTGACGCCTAGCGTGTCCTCCGTTGGGGCATTGGGGATGTCGATCTGCTCGACAGCCGTCGGGGCGCTGCCTCCCGCTCGGCCCTGGTTGCCCCGCCTCCTCCTCCTGCGATGGCGGGGGAGAGGATGGGGCGAACTCGAAAGTTGTCCTTCCCCCACGCGGGAAAGGCGTCGTCGATTCCGCCGCCGGCGGGCGGGCTGTCCGCCACCATTGTCGCTGTCGCGCGGCGGTGGAAGGAGTATCATGTCGTAGCTGCTGTCGAGAGACATGAACTCGAGGCTCCCGAAACGGAGCACCGTCCCGGGTTGAAGAGGTCGTTGGAGACTGCCCATCTGGAGCTTGACGGGAATCTACTCGTCAACACGCAGCAGGCCCCTACCTGGCGCGCCAACTGTCGGCGTTCTGAGACCGGGGGGTCCCCGAGCCGACGAGTGAGTGTGCCGCGTGCCCCAGCCCAGATGGGTCGAGCGCGTGGTGCGAGCGCGAAGGGGGGAGAGAGAGAGAGAGCGAGAGCGAGGTGGCCGGAGCTGGGTCGTGAGGGAGTCGGAGAATTCCCGCGGCCTTCGTGTTCGTCCCGCGCCCAGGTCGGGTGCGCTTGCAGTAGGGGGTTACAAGCGTCCGCGCGGGTGAGGGGAGCGAGCGGCCCCGAGAGAGCGCCTGCCCCTGCCCTCGTTCCCGCGAGGCCAACCTTCTCTAAGAAGGCCCTGGTCCTTCCTTTTATAGTCGTAAGGAGAGGATCCAGGTGTACAAAATGGGGGTGTAGCAAGGTGCTACGTGTCTAGCGAGGGAGAGCTAGCGCCCTAAGTACATGCCAAGGTGGCAGCCGGAGAGATCTTGGCACCCTGTTGGTGTGGCGTCGTGGCTGTTGGAGAAGCGGTGGAGCTTGATGGAGGGACAGCTGTTGGAACAGCTGTGCTCTTGCTGACGTCTCCCTGCTTTCGTAAGGGAGTCAAGAGTCACCGTCGTCATGGTCTAGTGGGGCGCCATCATTGCCTATCTGGCGGAGCTGGCCAGATGGGACGCCGGTCTTGTTCTCCGCGACCCGAGTCGGCGCAGGGCAGGGTGATGATGACGCTTCCTGTTGACGTGGCGGTCTTGTGTCCTAGGTCGGGCGTCGTGGAGGCTCCTCCGAAGTCGAGGTCGAGTCCGTCCTGCATGACAGAGGCCGAGCCCGAACTCCTGGGTCGGGCGAGGCGGAGGTCGTTCGGCAGAGGCCGAGGCAGAGTCCGAGCCCTGGGTCGGGCGAGGCGGAGTTCGTCGTCTTCCGGGGCCTTAGCCCGAGTCCGAGCCCTGGGTCGGGCGGAGCGGAGTTCGCCGTCTTCCGGGGCCTTAGCCCGAGTCCGAGCCCTGGGTCGGGCGGAGCGGAGTTCGCCGTCTTCCGGGGCCTTAGCCCGAGTCCGAGCCCTGGGTCGGGCGGAGCGGAGTTCGCCGTCTTCCGGGGCCTTAGCCCGAGTCCGAGCCCTGGGTCGGGCGGAGCTTCCTCTGGCGCTTTTGGCCAAGCCTGGCTACCCGTCAGTCTTACCTTTTGCGTTGAAGGCCCCAGGGATTTGGTCGGTTGGCGCGGTGATTTAGTCAGGGTTACTTCTTATCGAAGGCGGGGCCTCGGGCGAGCCGGTGATGCGTCTGCCGTGAAAGAGGAGACCTCAGGCGAGACGGAGTCATCTTAGGGTCGGCTGCCCTCGTCCGAGGCTAGGCTCGGGCGTGGCGTGATCGAGTCGCTCGTATGGACTGATCCCTGACTTAATCAAACCCATCAGGCCTCTGCAGCTTTATGCTGATGGGGGTTACCAGCTGAGAATTAGGCGTCTTGAGGGTACCCCTAATTATGGTCCCCGACAATAAGTTTGAGTTCATGTGACTTATTTTAGAAACTTGAGCTCACAAACTTTCTCTTATTTGGTCTATGTATGGTGAAATTATGTCATTTTATAATCTCTGTTCGTTCAGTCAGTCGTTGTGAACTCTCTTCTAATCGCTCACTTCATTGGTCGTGTTGTACCAAGACATATTGCATGGAGTAAACAATAACATCAGTTAGCCAAATCAAAAAAATATTATACGGACAGCGGAGACAATCAATAAAAAACTTGAAATTTTTTGGTGGATAATTTACGTGGGTATTGTTGTAAGCCGTCGCAACGCACGGGCAATCGACTAGTTGTACCTTAAAGGTCCTCTCTGAGAGATAACACAACATGCACTGGATAATAAAATGGTTGATCTCCATGGCAGTGGCTCTATTCATCTATTTATACGATCGAAGAACGGGTACATATTTCTGTAAAAATTGCAACTTTACCCTCCTTGTTGTATGGTACCCTTTTGTGGTTGAAGGAAACCAATTTGGTCATTCTACACCCCTAACATGTCATGCATGACTTTTCCTCTCCCTAGGAATATCCTTTGGCTCCTTTCAGTGCCTCCTCATCACCTTTGTTTCCTTATTCGCCTCCTCATTACCTTCGTCTCTTCAAGTACGCCCTAGGTCTGAAGCTTTTTGTATTTCTACCTTCATTTTGACTATTGCCATGCCAAAGCACATAAACGATGATCTTTGTTAGCTGATACCTTTGGCTCAAGACCTTCTCCTAAGCAGTAGGCCCTCACGGGATTAATTCATTTTCTACAATGAGCTGAAACCACAAAATATTATTCAAAGGGCCATATGTCAAAGGTCAAAAAACATCTTCCCTTGAGTTCATTATTAAAAATAAAGAATGCAAAATATGTAAATGTATGGGTCCATATGGCAGTGAATGTATCGTGTGTGACTCCTTGGTTCCTATGTTAGCTTTGTTACATATGGAGGCTTTGCCTGCCATATGCCCCATGGTATTTACTGCTTGCACCTACACCCTGTTGTCCTGAGCTCTGCCTCTGAAGCTTTTATGCTTCCATAGTGATTTCCACCATCGAAGCCTTCGTGAGCTTTGTTTGCAAGTTCCAGCCTCAAGCACTGATTAGGGAAAGCTTTAGACATGCATTGACTACACCAACCTCAATAAGACATGCCTCAAAGATCCATACCCTCTTACTCGTATAAGATCAGATAGTATACTCTACTTCTAGGTGTGAACTTTTATCTTTCTAAAATGCATACTCTAGTTTTAACTAGATTAATATGACTAGGAAGATAAGGAGAAAACATCTTTTGTAACTCCTCTAGGCCTCTATGGCTATGTGTATGTCTTATGGACTGAAAATGCCTTATCCATCTTTGTGGCAGCAATGCACATTACTTTATCCAACTTATGACTTGGTGGAGGAAGTGTTCCCGTGTGCCATGTCACCAATGCACTTGGCATCCTTGACCATAATTTGATGACTTACAAACATGCCAAGTACCTCCTCCTGCACCATCTTCTTATACTTGGGATTTTCACGAATTAAGGAGACAAGAGTAGGATCTATAATAGTAAATGACCTTAACATGAGTTGGATGACTTCATGATTTGTCCACTTCTTGCTCCCATAATTGCGAACTTGATTCACCAAGGACTTGAGCCAAGCTTGTGGCCCTTCTCCTTTCTTCATGGCAAATCTTCCAAGTTCACCTTCGATGAGCTCCATCTTGGTGATTCTTGTCATTCTATCACCCTCCTGTGCCGTCTTCAAGGTATCCCATATTTCCTTCGCGTTCTCCAAGCCATTCACCTTATTGTACTCTTCCCTACATAGAGAAGTAAGTAGTACTGTAGTGGCTTAGGAGTTGCGATGAGTAATTTCTTCCGCCTCCACGGGATTATACATCTCATCATCGCTGTCGGGAATCTGCATTCCTATTTCAATAATGTCCCAAATACTTAGGTGGAGTGAGTATAAATGAATCTTCATTTTATGACTCCACCAAGAGTAATCCTCACCATCAAAGTGAGGTGGTTTACTAAGAGGAACATAAATTAATTGGGCATGTGAAGTATGAGGAATACAAGAATAATTAAAAGATGTTTTAAAATAATTTTGTTTAATTGTCTTTTGGCGATGCTTGGAGGTGGGTTCTTCTTTGTACGAAGTGGATGACGAGGTAGAAGAATCAGAGTTGTAGTAGATGATCTTCTTGATCCGCTTCTTCTTTCCATCCTTTTTCTTTTGGTGCGAGTCGGTGGGCTTTTCATCCTTCGTTTTGATGATCTTCACCTCTCCTTGGTTGTCCATCGCCTTATCCTTAATCTTATGGGAATCTTAACCTGACATCACTTCAAGTTGTTAGACTCATAGATGAAGCGCCAAGCTCCAATACCAATTGGTAGTCACCTAGAGGGGGATGAATAGGTGACAACTAAAAGTTCCCAACTCAAAACAAACTTGGATCCAAATTAATGATTAGTTCAAAAACTAGAACCAATAGAGTGAGAGAGGAGAGAAGTTCTTGCATTTGATGCCCAACTTGGTTTTAGAATTAGATCAAGGGCGATATCACAAGTGAAGAGTATAATAAGAACTTGAGGTGAGGAAAAAGAAGAATAGAATATAACACAGATAAAGCACACAAGACATGACAATTTTTTACTGAGGTTCAACTCTAAAGAGTCTACTTCTCGTTGTGGTGTCCCAAAGGACGAGGGTTGCACTCAACCCTTCTCAAGTGATCTAATGATCAACTTGAGGCCATAGTTCTTGTAGTTTTCCCCTCACAAGGACTCCACATACCATAGTCTCTTGCAACCGTACACAAATAGATAGGAGCAACAACGCCAATAGAACAAGAGAGAGGAGTAAAAACACACGCAAGAGCATAAACACACCACCAAAAGATCAAGAACACGAGCACAAAAACCAAATCAGAGTCTTCTCTCATGAATGCTGGCGCTTGGATCGCTTTGGCGTGTACTACAAATGTTTGGAGTGAACTCTTTATGCTCTTGGGTGAGTTGGTGTGTTGAGGTTGGCCAATTTTGGTGTCTATTTATAGCTCTAAGCCCACAGCTAGCCGTTGCAAGGAGCATGCACAGATCTGATCTCGACTGGCACACTGGACCCCCAACCCCAACAGTAATGTCGTCTCTGGGATCCTGACCGAGACTTTTCACTTTGAGCTGGCACCAGATCAGTATGGTCCACCACCGGACCACCACGTGTCAGCCGCTCGTGAGGTAGTCATTGGAGATAAAGTAGCGGTTGGAGCCCGAGGTCCGGTGCACTACCGGACCATGGTCCATTGATTTTTAGCTAAAAATATGAGAGTTGCTCCTTAGCTATAATTCAAGGTCCGGTGCATTGGACACGAGTCTAGCTCTCTAGGCATCCGAGGCCCTCTACAATCGTCTCCGGTAAAGTGGTCCGCCAGACTGGCCCGGTGTAGCTCAAACAATAGCTCTTGTCTTTTTCACTTGTTTTTTTATCTAGAATATTGTCACTTAATCTAATATTATTATCATGACATAGACAAACATTTTGTGTCAATCCAACTATGTCTAAGTCTTGTACTTGATTTATTTGAATCTCTAACTTAATTTCTTGTACACACTTAACACACATGTTAATTCATATTATTATGTTGGACATTAATCACCAAAATATTTTATAGAAATGACACAACCTCTTACGTCTTTTACTCCGTGATCGGACTAAGGGGATGTTTGAATACACTATAACTAATAGTTAGTTGCTAGCTAACAAATAGCTAGCTAACTTACCTAATTTGTTAAAATTAATTAATATATAGCTAAACTATTAGCTAGACTGTTTGGAGCTAATTTTAATAGCTAACTAATTCAAACACTATCGGTAACGACAGGCGACAGATCTCCTGCCGCTTGAGGGCTGAGGCCTCCAGCTAGCTAGCTAATATAATTGCACCTTCCCGCTGAGCTTTCGCACGAAGCCTCCCTTAATCCGCCGATAATTTGCACTTGAGGCAACGCCAACGCTACACCACCACCGGGGCCCGGTCCTGCAGCCGATCCGGTAGGTCACGCGATGCACGCGCGCTGGAGCTCGATCGGATTGCAGATGGCCGGCCGGTCTCAAATGATTATTATATACAATATACATACTATAACAAAACAATCAGTCACACGTACACCGACACATCCGCGCTGGTCTCACAGACGTCGTGGTTCGAAGCTAGTCGACCCATGTGGCCAACGACAAGCCGTTCAGTCAAGGGCGGATCGGAGTTCGATCACGACCGTCTGTGTTGACTCCAGAACGACCATGGCAAAGGGAGAATCTTCTTTTCACACAATATGTAAATAAAAGAGAAAGAAAGGCAACAGCAAGGTTTTTTTATATAAATATTTGTTTCCTCTGGTAGGATCGGTGAGGCGATCAGAAAGGATGAATGTGAGCCAATCAAAATTTATTTCAAATATTAAAAATGGACACTTCACTTCAATTAAGATGAAGCAAACGTTCAAACCAAAAACACACACCTGAGCAAAATATGTTTCCAATGTCTCCACAAATTTTAAGCTCAATCGGACTTATGAATCAACCGCAGATTTTAAAATACAGCCAGAAATTGGGATTTTGTTGGGTTTTCTAAAACGAGTTCAAACTGAGTTTTTCTCAAATCGTGACCAAAATCTGCAACAACTAGGTATATGCAGTGGTTCGAGAAGTGCAACTCATCACCAATCAATCACCAAACCAAATCCTCTCAAAAGAATCAAAGATTTTCCACCAAAAACACAAGAGGGGGTGTCGGGTACCATAATTAGGGGTACCCACAACACTCCTAGTCACGGCTGGTAAACACCCTCAGACCAATTGACGGGCGCGGTTCAAGTCAAGGCTTTGTCCACCCAAGGAACGCCACCTCACCCGAGCCCAGCCTCGGGCTGGAGCAGAAGTCCCAGACAAGTTCACGCCTCGCCCGAGGGCCGTCTCAGGCAACGGGCACCCTCTCGGCTCTCCCGAAGCCCGGCTCGGGCAGGCTTCGTTGTGAAGCAACCTTGGCCGGACCGCCTCACCAACCGACCGCTTCGCAGGCGCATTTAATGCAGGGGACGCCTGACGCCGTATCCTGACACACGCGCCTCAGTCAGCCAGGCCGAAGTGACCGCAGTCACTTCGCCCCTCTCTTTTACTGTCCGATATGACAGGAAAACAGCGCCGCTCACCCCGCTCCGACTGCCGTGCCAACCACCCAGGCGAAGACTGACAACAAGTCACGATCAACCACCGAGTTCGGCCTCGGGCGCAACAGGAAGCTCCGCCTCGTCCGACCTCAGGCTCCGGCCTCGGGAGGAGGTCTCCGCCTCGCCCGACCCTCGCACTCGGCCTCGACCTCAGGCTCCGGTCTCGGGAGGAGGTCTCCGCCTCGCCCGACCCCTGGACTCGGCCTCGACCTCGGCCTCGGGAGGAATCGCGTCCTCGCCTGACCCCGGCCTCGGCCTCAAGAGAAGTCTCCGCCTCGCCCGACCTTGGGCTCGGACCGACCGCGCCAACAGGGGATACATCATTACCCTATCCCTAGCCAGCTCAGGCTACAAAGAACAAGACCGGCGTCCCATCTGGCTTACCCCGGCGACGGGTAATGATGGTGCCCCGCGTGCACCATGACGCCGGTGGCTCTCAGCCCCTTACGGCAGCAAGGAGACGTCAGCAGGATCCTTGCCGCACTGCCAGCTGTGCTCCTACAGGACTCAGGCGCTCCTCCGACGGCCACGCTATCACGTGTACAGGGCTCAAGCTCTCCCCCGACGGCCACGTTGGCATGTACACAGGGCTTAGGCACTCCTCTGCCGGACACGTTAGCGCATAGCTACGCCCCCCGTTGTATGACTGGACCCTCTCCTTGCGTCTATAAAAGGGAGGTCCAGGGCCATCATGAGGGGGGTTCGCGCGAGGGAAGGAGCGGACGAACGGGCTCCCACTCTCTGCCTCTCTCTCCCTCACGCGACGCGCTTGTAACCCCTACTACGAGCGGCACCCCTGGTGCAGGATAATACAAGGCTTGCCCCACCTCTTGTGTTCCATCCCGTGCCAACCCATCTGGGCAGGGGCACGAAGCGATTTCACTTGTCGGTCCAGGGACCCCCCGGGTCCGAAACGCCGACAGTTGGCGCGCCAGGTAGGGGCCTGCTGCGTGTTGACGAACACCTTCCCGTTGAGTTCCAGATGGGGAGTCTTCAGCAACCTCTCCAGCCCGGGACGGTGCTCCGCTTCGGGAGTCTCGAGTTCATGTCCCTCGACGGCAGCTACGACATGGTACTCCTCCCCTCGCGGCGCGACGACAGCGACGGTCTTCGACTCGCCCGGTGGCGGAGAGCTCGGCGACAGCATCTCCCGCAGCAGAAGAGGAGCACTCCGGTCGTCCCCGCCACCCTCCTCGCCGGAGGAGGCGGAGACGGGGCAACCATGGCCACGCAGGAGGCGGCACCTTGTCGGCTGTCACACCAGAGCGAGTCGACGACGCCGGCACTCCCCTGGGGGACATGTCGGGCATTGTCCTCACACCTAAGACGACGGCGGGTGTCACTTCCCCGCAACGCGTCAACCCCAAGCGGGCTGATGACGCCAGCACCCTCGCAAAGGATCTGCTGGGCGTTACCATCGTACCTGAGATGACGGTGTGCTCCACCCCCGACGCGATGTCACCACCATCCATCGACCAAGAGGTACCGTCCGTTTTCCATCCCGTACCTTTTCGATTCAGCTTCGATCCACCTAGCGACCCCGCTACGGCGAGCGCCTTCGTAAAGGCTTATCCAAACCTTCCAGGGTACCACATGTGGTCGACCTGGGACCGACTGACAGCTGTCTCAACCTTCGGACCGGCGGGTTCCGAGGAGGAGGACGACCCCGACTCCAGTTGGGATTTCTCTGGCCTCAATGACCCCAGTGCCATGCGGGACTTCATGTCCGCATGTGACCACTGCCTCTCCGGTTGTTCTGATGATGGCCATGACCTTGACGACGAAGGTTACGGCCCAAGTCGCGAATGTTTCCACGTCGATCAAAGAGATCACAACAAAGGCAACCACCTCGGTATGCCGGAGGTTGACGATCCCCCTAGGCCTGCATCTCGCATTGACATCCTGTGAGAGCTAGCTGTGGTCCCAGTCCCTGCGGGGGGTCAGGACATACAGCTCGAGCAAATCCGCGAGAACAACCGGCTCGACGGCCCGGGTCGACGGGGAAGCAGGCCGGCTTGTGCAGCTCCGACAGAACATCGAACAGGAGTGGGCAGGCCGAACACTCGCCGGAGAAGCCTGTCATCGGGCCCAAGACATCCGGCGCCGCATCGTCGACAATGCCAGGGCAGCGCTGCCCCCGGCCGTCAGCGGGTCCGGCTAAGACCTAGCTGCAGCGGCGATGCTACTTCGAGCCATGCCAGAGCCATCCACCACCGAGGGACGGCGTATCCAGGGCGAACTCAAGGATCTCCTGGAAGGCGCCGCGGTTCGACGAGCCGAGAGCTCCGCCTCCCGGAGGCGAGCTGACCCCTCAGAGCATCACGCGGTGTCCTCCCGACGCATGCGGGAAGCCTCAGTCCGTCCTGAGCGCACGCGGGACGAGGCGCCTGCCGCCCGGGATCTCCTCGGCAACGAGCACCACCATCTCGACCATCGAGTCCGCCTCGACGAGAAGGTGCGCCGAGGCTACCATCCCAGGCATGGGGGACGCTGCGACAGCGAGGAGGATTGCAGTCCTTCGCCCGAACCACCCGGTCCGTGAGTCTTCAGCCGGGCCATACGACGAGCGCCGTTCCCTGCCCGTTTCCAAGCCCCGACTACCATCACCAAGTACTAGGGGGAGACGAGGCCGGAGCTGTGGCTCGCGGACTACCGACTGGCATGCCAGTTGGGAGGGGCGGATGATGACAACCTCATCATCCGTAATCTACCCCTTTTCCTGTCCGACGCTGCCCGAGCCTGGCTGGAGCATCTGCCCCCTGCTTAGATCTCCGACTGGGACGATTTGGTCAAGGCTTTCGCGGGAAACTTCTAAGGCACGTATGTGCGTCCTGGGAACTCATGGGATCTCCGAAGCTGCCGCCAGCAGCCAGGGGAGTCCCTCCGAGAGTACATCCGGCGGTTTTCGAAGCAGCGCACCGAGCTGCCCAACGTTACCGACTCGGATGTCATCGGGGCTTTCCTCGCCAGCACCACTTGCCGAGACCTGGTGAGCAAACTAGGGTGCAAGACTCCCACCCGTGCGAGCGAACTGATGGACGTCGCCACCAAGTTCGCCTCGGGTCAAGAGGCGGTCGAAGCCATCTTCCGAAAAGACAAGCAGCCTCAGGGAAAGCCGAAGAAAGACGCCCCCGAGGCGTCCGCCCCGCGGGGCACGAAGAAGAAGGCCAAGAACAAGTCGCAAGCAAAACGCGACGCCGCCGACGCAAATCTCGTCGCTGCGGCCGAGCACAGAAACCTTCAGAAACCTCCTGGAGAGGCCGGCGCGTTCGACAAGATGCTCAAGGAGCCGTGCCCCTATCACCAGGGGCCCGTCAAGCACACCCTCGAAGAATGTGTCATGCTCCGGCGCTACTTCCATAAGACCGGGCCCCCGATGGAAGATGGCAAGGGCCATGACAACGACAAGAAGGAGGGCGGTAAGGAAGAGGAGTTCCCGGAGGTCCATAACTGCTTCGTGATCTACGGCGGGCAGGCGACGAACGCCTCGACTCGACACCGCAAGCAGGAGCGCCGAAAGGTCTGCTTGGTGAAGGTGGCAGTGCCAGTCTACCTAGACTGGTCTGACAAGCCTATCACCTTCGACCGAGGCGACCACCCCGACTTCGTGCCAAGCCCAGGAAGGTACCCGCTCGTCGTCGATCTGATCATCGGCAACGTTAGGCTCTCCAAAGTCCTCATGGATGGAGGCAGCAGCCTTAACAGCAGCTACGCCGAGACCCTGGAACTCTTGGGGGTTGATCGGTCCGAGGTCTGGGCCGGTGCGGCACCCTTCCACAGGATCGCGCCCGGGAAGCGAATCCTACCCCTCGGATGGATCGACTTACCCGTCTGCTTCGATACTCTCTCCAACTTCTGAAAGGAGGCTCTCACCTTCGAGGTCATCGGGTTCCGAGGAACCTACCATGCGGTGTTGGGAAGACCATGCTACGCCAAGTTCATGGCCGTCCCCAACTACACCTACCCCAAGCTCAAGATGTCGGGCCCGAATGGGATCATCACCATCGGATCCACGTACCGCCACGCGTACGAATGCGACGTGGAGTGCGTGGAGTACGCTGAGGCCCTCGCCAAGTCCGAGGCCCTCATCGCCGACCTGGAACGCCTCTCCAAGGAGGCACCCGACGCGAAGCGGCACGCCGGCAACTTCGAACAAGTTGAGGCGATCAAGTCCGTCACTCTCGACCCCAGCAACGACGCCAGCAGGAAAGTTCGGATCGGCTCCGAGCTCGACCCCAAATAGAAAGCAGTGCTCGTCGACTTTCTCCGCGCAAACGCCGAAGTCTTTGTGTGGAGTCCCTCGGACATGCCCAGCATACCGAGGGATATCGCCGAGCACTCACTGGATATCAGAGCTAGAGCCCGACCCATGAAGCAAACCCTACGCTGTTTTGACGAAGAAAAGCGCAGGGCCATAGGCGAGGAGATCCACAAGCTACTCGCGGTAGGGTTTATCAAAGAGGTATTCCATCCCGAATGGTTAGCTAACCCTGTTCTTGTAAGGAAGAAGGATGGGAAATGGAGGATGTGTGTAGGCTACACTGGTCTAAACAAAGCATGTCCGAAAGTTCCCTACCCTCTACCTCGCATCGATCAAATCATGGACTCCACTGCTAGGTGCGAAACCCTGTCATTCCTCGATGCCTACTCAGGCTATCACCAAATCAAGATGAAAGAGTCCGACCAGCTCGCGACTTCTTTTATCACACCTTTTGGCATGTACTGTTACACTACAATGCCATTTGGTTTGAGGAATGCAGGCGCCACCTACCAGATGTGCATGAACCATGTGTTCGGAGAACACATCGGCAGAACGGTCGAGGCTTACGTCGACGACATCGTTGTCAAGACGAAGAAAGCCTCCGACCTCCTCCCTGACCTTGAAATGACATTCAAGTGTCTAAGAGCGAAAGGCGTGAAACTCAACCCCGAGAAGTGTGTCTTTGGAGTCCCCCGAGGCATGCTCCTGGGATTCATCGTCTCCGAGCGGGGCATCGAGGCTAATTCGGAGAAAATCGCGGCCATCACCAACATGGGACCGATCAAGGATTTGAAAGGAGTACAGAGGGTCATGGGATGCCTTGCGGCTCTGAGCCGCTTCATCTCATGTCTTGGCGAGAAAGGCTTGCCTCTGTACCGCCTCCTAAGGAAGGCCGAGCGCTTTGCTTGGACCCCCGAGGCCGAGGAAGCCCTCGGAAACCTTAAGGCGCTCCTTACAAACACACCCATTCTGGTGCCCCCCGCTACAGGAGAAGCCCTCTTGATCTACGTAGCCGCAACCACTCAGGTGAAGAAGGGCATGCACTGCTCGTCCAGAGGCCAGTCTACTTTATCAGCGAAGTGCTTTCCGAGACCAAAGTTCGCTACCCACAAATCCAGAAGCTGCTCTATGCAGTGATTCTGACACAGCGAAAGTTGCGACACTACTTCGAGTCTCATCTGGTGACTGTGGTGTCATCATTCCCCCTGGGGGAGATCATCCAGTGCCGCGAGGCCTCGGGTAGGATAGCAAAGTGGGTGGTGGAACTCATGGGTGAGACGCTATCATTCGCTCCTCGAAAGGCCATAAAATCCTAGGTCTTGGCAGACTTCCTGCTGAGTGGACTAACACCCAGTTGCCAACAACTCCAATCCAACCCGAGCTTTGGACCATGTATTTCAATGGGTCACTCATGAAAACGGGGGCAGGCGCTGGCTTGCTCTTCGTTTCACCCCTTGGAAAGCATCTCCGCTACGTCATACGCCTTCATTTTCCGACATCAAACAACGTGGCAGAGTACGAGGCTCTGGTTAACGGGCTGCACATCGCCATCGAGCTAGGGGTCCGGCGCCTCGATGCTCGTGGCGACTCACAGCTTGTCATCGACCAAGTCATGAAGAACTCCCATTGCTGCGACCGGAGGATGGAAGCCTACTGCAACGAAGTCTGGCGCCTGGAAGACAAGTTCTACGGGCTAGAACTCAACCACATTGCCCGATGGTACAACGAGACTGTGGATGAGCTGGCGAAGATAGCCTCAGGGCGGACGACGGTTCCCCCGGACGTCTTCTCCAGAGACCTACTGAAAGTCGCCTAGAGGGGGGGGTGAATAGGGCGAAACTGAAAATCTCAAAAATAATCACAACTACAAGCCGGGTTAGCGTTAGAAATATAAACGAGTCCGCGAGAGAGGGTGCAAAACAAATCGTAAGCAAATGAAGAGTGTGACACGCGGATTTGTTTTACCGAGGTTCGGTTCTCGCAAACCTACTCCCCGTTGAGGAGGCCACAAAGGCCGGGTCTCTTTCAACCCTTCCCTCTCTCAAACGGTCCCTCGGACCGAGTGAGCTTTTCTTCTTCTCAATCAAACGGGAACAAAACTTCCCCGCAAGGGCCACCACACAATTGGTGCCTCTTGCCTTGGTTACAATTGAGTTTTGATCACAAGAACAAATGAGAAAGAAAGAAAGCGATCCAAGCGCAAGAGCTCAAAAGAACACGGCAAATCTCTCTCGCTAGTCACTAAAGGCTTGAGTGGAATTGGAGAGGATTTGATCTCTTTGGTGTGTCTAGAGTTGAATGCCTAGCTCTTGTAAGTGGTTGGAAGTTGGAAAACTTGGATGCAATGAATGGTGGGGTGGTTGGGGTATTTATAGCCCCAACCACCAAACTTGACCGTTGGCTGGAGGCTTCTGTTCGATGGCGCACCGGACAGTCCGGTGCCCCTGCCACGTCATCAATGCCGTTGGATTCAGACCGTTGGAGCTTCTGACTTCTGGGCCCGCCTGGGTGTCCGGTGCACACCGGACAACAACTGTTCATTGTCCGGTGCGCCGGTATGGGCGCGCCTGACGTCTGCGCGCGCTGCGCGCGCATTAAATGCACCGCAGGTAGCCGTTGGCGCTGAAATAGCCGTTGCCCCGCTGGTACACCGGACAGTCCGGTGCACACCGGACATGTCCGGTGAATTATAGCGGAGCGGCTGCCGCGCGAACCCGAGGCTGGCGAGTTGAGGAGGCCGCGCTTCCTTGGAGCACCGGACACTGTCCGGTGTACACCGGACAGTCCGGTGAATTATAGCGCGCCGGCTTCCGAGAATTCCCGAGGGCGAAGAGTTTGAGTTGGAGTCCTCTGGGCGCACCGGACACTGTCCGGTGTACACCGGACAGTCCGGTGCCTTCAGCCAGAGGTGCCTTCGGTTGCTTCTTTGCTCCTTTGTTGAATCCAAAACTTGATCTTTTTATTGGCTGAGTGTGAACCTTTCGCACCTGTATAACTTATGCACTAGAGCAAACTAGTTAGTCTAATATTTGTGTTGGGCAATTCAACCACCAAAATTATTTAGGAACTAGGTGTAAGCCTAATTCCCTTTCAATCTCCCCCTTTTTGGTGATTGATGCCAACACAAACCAAAGCAAATGTAGAAGTGTATAATTGAACTAGTTTGCATAATGTAAGTGCAAAGGTTGCTTGGAATTTAGCCAATAAATACTTACATGATGCGCATGGATTGTTTTCTTTGTTTTTGATATATTGGACCACATTTGCACCAAGAGTTTTGTTTTTGCAAATTCTTTTGTAAATTCTTTTCAAAGTCCTTTTGCAAGATAGTCAAAGGTAAATGAATAAGATTTTGCAAGACATTTTCAAGTTTTGAAATTTTCTTCCTTTGTTCAAAATGCCTTCCCTTTGACTAAACAAAACTCCCCCTCAAATAAAGTCTCCTCTTAGTGTTCAAGAGGGTTTTTAGGACATCAATTTTGAAAATACCACTTGCTCCCCCTTTAGAACACAAAGAGATGCCAATTTTGAAATTTACCAATTGAAAATCATCAAATTTAAAAATTAGGGGTGGTGCGGTCCTTTTGCTTTGGGCTCATATTTTCTCCCCCTTTGGCATGAATCGCCAAAAACGGAATCATTAGAGCCCAATGAAGTACTTTCTCCCCCTTTGGTCATAAAATGAAAGAGTGAAGATTATACCAAAGTTGGAGAGATGCTCGGAGTGACGGCGAAGGATGAGTAGTAGAGTGGAGTAGAAGCCTTTGTCTTCGCCGAAGACTCCAATTCCCTTTCAATATACCTATGACTTGGTTTGGAAAACACTCGAAAACACATTAGTCATAGCATATATAAAAGAGATATGATCAAAGGTATTCATGTGAGCTATGTGTGCAAGTTTAGCAAAAGAAATTCCTAGAATCTAGAATATTAAGCTCATGCCTAAGTCTGGTAAAAGATTGTTCATCAAGCGGCTTGGTAAAGATATCGGCTAATTGATCTTTAGTGTTAATGTATGAAATCTCGATATCCCCCTTTTGTTGGTGATCCCGAAGAAAATGATACCGAATGGCTATGTGCTTAGTGCGGTTATGCTCAACGGGATTGTCGGCCATTTTGATTGCACTCTCATTGTCACATAGCAAAGGGACTTTGATTAATTTGTAACCGTAGTCCCGCAGGGTTTGCCTCATCCAAAGCAATTGCGCGCAACAATGGCCTGCGGCAATATACTCGGCTTCGGCGGTAGAAAGAGCGACTGAATTTTGCTTCTTTGAAGCCCAAGACACCAAGGATCTTCCCAAGAACTGGCAAGTCCCCGATGTGCTCTTTCTATTAATCTTACACCCCGCCCAATCGGCATCCGAATACCCAATCAAATCAAAAGTGGATCCCCGAGGGTACCAAAGCCCAAACTTAGGAGTATAAGCCAAATATCTCAAGATTCGTTTTACGGCCGTAAGGTGTGATTCCTTAGGGTCGGCTTGGAATCTTGCACACATGCATACGGAAAGCATAATGTCCGGTCGAGATGCACATAAATAAAGCAATGAACCAATCATCGACCGGTATACCTTTTGATCCACGGACTTACCTCCCGTGTCGAGGTCGAGATGCCCATTTGTTCCCATGGGTGTCTTAATGGGCTTGGCATCCTTCATTCCAAACTTGCTTAGAATGTCTTGAGTATACTTCGTTTGGCTAATGAAGGTGCCTTCTTGGAGTTGCTTGACTTGGAATCCTAGAAAATACTTCAACTCCCCCATCATTGACATCTCGAATTTCTGTGTCATAATCCTACTAAATTCTTCACATGTAGATTTGTTAGTAGACCCAAATATGATATCATCAACATAAATTTGGCATACAAACAAATCATTGTCAAGAGTTTTAGTAAATAAAGTAGGATCGGCCTTGCCGACTTTGAAGCCATTTGCAATAAGAAAATCTCTAAGGCATTCATACCATGCTCTCGGGGCTTGCTTGAGCCCATAAAGCGCCTTAGAGAGCCTATAAACATGATTAGGATACTCACTGTCTTCAAAGCCGGGAGGTTGCTCAACATAGACCTCCTCCTTGATTGGTCCATTGAGGAAGGCACTCTTCACGTCCATTTGATAAAGCTTGAAGCCATGGTAAGTAGCATAGGCTAATAATATGCGAATTGATTCAAGCCTAGCTACGGGTGCATAGGTTTCACCAAAATCCAAACCTTCGACTTGTGAATACCCCTTGGCCACGAGTCGAGCTTTGTTCCTTGTCACCACACCATGCTCGTCTTGCTTGTTGCGGAAGACCCACTTGGTTCCTACAACATTTTGATTAGGACGTGGAACTAAGTGCCATACCTCGTTCCTTGTGAAATTGTTGAGCTCCTCTTGCATCGCCATCACCCAATCCGAATCTTGTAGTGCTTCCTCTACCCTGTGTGGCTCAATAGAGGAAACAAAAGAGTAATGCTCACAAAAATGTGCAACACGAGATCGAGTGGTTACCCCCTTATGAATGTCGCCGAGGATGGTGTCGACGGGGTGATCTCGTTGTATTGCTTGGTGGACTCTTGGGTGTGGCGGCCTTGGTTGTTCATCCTCCTTGTCTTCATCATTTGCATCTCCCCCTTGATCGTTGCCGTCGTTTTGAGTTGGCTCATCTTCTTGATCTTCTTGTTCAACATCTTGAGCCTCATCTTCAACTTGAGTTGGTGGAGATGCTTGCATGGAGGAGGATGGTTGATCTTGTGCACTTGGAGGCTCTTCGGATTCCTTAGGACACACATCCCCAATGGACATGTTCCTTAGCGCTATGCATGGAGCCTGTTCTTCACCTATCTCATCAAGATCAACTTGCTCTACTTGAGAGCCGTTAGTCTCATCAAACACAACATCACAAGAAACTTCAACAAGTCCTGAGGACTTGTTAAAGACTCTATATGCCCTTGTGTTTGAGTCATATCCTAGTAAAAAGCCTTCTACAGTTTTAGGAGCAAATTTAGATTTTCTACCTCTCTTAACAAGAATAAAGCATTTGCTACCAAAAACTCTAAAATATGAAATATTTGGCTTTTTACCGGTTAGGAGTTCATAGGATGTCTTCTTGAGGATTCGGTGAAGATATAACCGGTTGATGGCGTAGCAAGCGGTGTTGACCGCTTCGGCCCAAAACCGATCTGGTGTCTTGTATTCATCAAGCATGGTCCTTGCCATGTCCAATAGAGTTCGATTCTTCCTCTCCACTACACCATTTTGTTGTGGAGTGTAGGGAGAAGAGAACTCATGCTTGATGCCCTCCTCCTCAAGGAAGCCTTCTATTTGTGAATTTTTGAACTCCGTCCCATTGTCGCTTCTAATTTTCTTGATTCTTAAGCCGAACTCATTTTGAGCCCGTCTCAAGAATCCCTTTAAGGTCTCTTGGGTATAAGATTTGTCCTGCAAAAAGAACACCCAAGTGAAGCGAGAATAATCATCCACAATTACAAGACAATACTTACTACCGCCGATGCTTATGTAAGCGATCGGGCCGAATAAATCCATGTGTAGGAGCTCTAGTGGCCTGTCGGTAGTCATGATGTTTTTGTGTGGATGATGAATGCCAACTTGCTTCCCGGCTTGGCATGCGCTACAAATCCTGTCTTTCTCAAAATGAACATTGGTTAGTCCTAAAATGTGTTCTCCCTTTAGAAGCTTGTGAAGATTCTTCATTCCAACATGGGCTAGTCGGCGGTGCCAGAGCCAACCCAAGTTAGTCTTAGCAATCAAGCAAGTGTCGAGTTCAGCTTTATCAAAGTCTACCAAGTATAGTTGACCCTCTAACACTCCCTTAAATGCTATTGAATCATCACTTCTTCTAAATACAGTAACACCTATATCAGTAAAAAGACAGTTGTAGCCCATTTGACATAATTGGGATACGGAAAGCAAATTGTAATCTAAAGAATCTACAAGAAAAACATTGGAAATAGTACGGTCAGGTGATATAGCAATTTTACCCAATCCTTTGACCAAACCTTGATTTCCATCCCCGAATGTGATAGCTCGTTGGGGATCTTGGTTTTTCTCATAAGAGGAGAACATCTTTTTCTCCCCTATCATGTGGTTTGTGCACCCGCTGTCGAGTATCCAACTTGAGCCCCCGGATGCATAAACCTACAAAACAACTTTAGTTCTTGATTTTAGGTACCCAAACGGTTTTGGGTCCTTTAGCATTAGAAACAAGAACTTTGGGTACCCAAACACAAGTCTTGGAGCCCTTGTGTTTGCCCCCAACAATTTTGGCAACTACCTTGCCAGATTTGTTAGTTAAAACATAAGATGCATCAAAAGTTTTAAATGAAATGGCATGATCATTTGATGCATTAGGAGTTTTCTTTCTAGGCAACTTGGCACGGGTTGGTTGCCTAGAGCTAGATGTCTCACCCTTATACATGAAAGCATGATTGGGGCCAGAGTGAGACTTCCTAGAATGAGTTCTCCTAATTTTGCTCTCAGGATAGCCGGCAGGGTACAAAATGTAACCCTCGTTATCCTGAGGCATGGGAGCCTTGCCCTTAACAAAGTTAGATAAATTCTTTGGAGGGGCATTAAGTTTGACATTGTCTCCCTTTTGGAAGCCAATGCCATCCTTGATGCCAGGGCGTCTCCCATTATAGAGCATGCTTCTAGCAAATTTAAATTTTTCATTTTCTAAGTCATGCTCACTGATCTTAGCATTAAGTTGTGCTATGTGATCATTTTGTTTTTTAATTAAGGCTAGGTGATCATGAATAGCATCAACATTAATATCTCTACATCTAGTACAAATGGAAATATGCTCAGTAGATGTAGATGGTTTGCAAGTTTTTAATTCTACAACCTTAGCATGCAATATTTCATTCTTACTTCTAAGGTCAGAAATAGTAGCATTGCAAACATCAAAATCTTTAGTCTTAGCAATCAAATTTTCATTTTCTAATCTAAGACTAGCAAGAGAGATGTTCAATTCTTTAATCCTAGCAAGCAAATCATCACTATCATTTCTAGGATTTGGAATTGAAACATTGCAAATATGAGAATCAACCTTAGCTAACAAATTAGCATTTTCATTTCTAAGGTTGTCTATAGTCTCATGGCAAGTACTTAGCTCACTAGACAATTTTTCACATTTTTCCATTTCTAGAGCATAAGCATTTTTAACCTTAACATGCTTCTTATTTTCTTTAATAAGGAAGTCCTCTTGAGAATCCAAGAGATCATCCTTCTCATGTATAGCACTAATCAATTCATTTAATTTTTCTTTTTGTTGCATGTTGAGGTTAGCAAAAAGAATGCGCAAGTTATCCTCCTCATTTTTATCATCATCTTCATCACTAGATGTTTCATATTTAGTGGAGGACCTTGATTTCACCTTCTTTTTGCCGTCCTTGGCCATGAGACACTTGTGGCCGACGTTGGGGAAGAGGAGGCCCTTGGTGACGGCGATGTTGGCGGCGTCCTCGTCGTCGGAGGAGTCGCTTGAGCTTTCGTCGGAGTCCCACTCCCGACAAACATGGGCATCGCCGCCCTTCTTCTTGTAGTACTTCTTCTCCTTTCTTCTTCCCTTTTTGTCGTCACCCCTGTCACTGTCACTAGACATAGGACATTTTGCAATAAAGTGACCGGGCTTACCACACTTGTAGCAAACCTTTTTGGAACGGGGTTTGTAGTCTTTCCCTTTCCGTTGCTTGAGGATTTGCCGAAAGCTTTTGATGATTAAGGCCATCTCCTCATTGTCGAGCTTGGAGGCGTCAATTGGTTGTCTACTTGGTGTAGACTCCTCCTTCTTCTCCTCCGTGGCCTTGAAGGCCACCGGTTGCGCCTCGGATGTGGAAGGTTCGTCAAGCTCGTTGATCTTCTTTGAGCCCTTAATCATGCATTCAAAGCTTACAAAATTCCCGATAACTTCCTCGGGGGTCATTAGTGGATATCTAGGATTACCACGAATTAATTGAACTTGAGTGGGGTTAAGGAAAATAAGTGCTCTTAAAATAACCTTAACCACCTCGTGGTCATCCCATTTTTTGCTCCCGAGGTTGCGCACTTGGTTCACCAAGTGTAACACCCGGATTTTAGGGGTCCAAAACCCGGGGTTAACATAAACACCTGATATGCTGGGACCAAGTCTCATACATAAGATGTATAGTGGCACAGGATCGAATGTCACATCTTTACATATAACAGGAGTTCTATACAAAATAAATAATTACATTATAAGGAGACAACGGTCCAGCAACCCAAAAGTTGACTGGGAGACGACGACCTAGACCTCTCACGAACTCATCACAGCATCCTCCATGAGCATCATCCTGCAGTACCTGGTCTTGACCTGTGGTGTATGTGAGACAGCAAGAGTGAGCTCACATACGTTCATCGCTCAACAAGTTGTGGGGAATAATGTGCATGAACTCGCCAAAGATGGGAGCTCACGTGAAGTGTAAGGCTTACCAAAGAAGATGGTTAGAGCTGAGCATTGCTTTTAAAGTTGGTCAAAATTTTATTAGCAGTTACTAAGTATAAGTAAATACCAACCCAATTAAATAGTAGAACAAAAGTAACAACTTCACCTGCAATGCAATGCATATGACAAATTGAATTTAAGTTCCATAATTTAATCATGTGAGTGTCCGAGCTGCTCTTGACCGTGAGCACGGCTAGTATACCAGTTTTACACTCTGCAGAGGTTGCGCATCTTTACCCACAAGTCGTGTATCCCATGTCGCCAGGGTTTGCAAGGCCCTTAGACACTACCGAGGTGAATGGCTAGGGATCCACTACGAGGCCTTTACAAAGTTCCACTAGCTTCCGAAAACCCGCTACAGTTTATAGGAAGATCCAGTGCAGGAATCCCTTGCAGGACCGCCATCGCAGCAAAATCCTCCCGAGGGCCTCCCTACACTGACCTCTCCCCTACTGCCCTTGCCCCTTTCGGGTAAGGTAGTCTTCCACTAGCTTTCCTAATTAATCAGCCAAGGGCGTCCCATTCCACCCTCGTGGTAGCACTGTTTTCCCGGGTGGTTCTCCATGTTCCAATTAACATAATGATCTCAACATGAACCATAAATAACAGCTGATAACAAAAGTATAATCATGAATGGTGTATCTCCATACCCAAAACCACATATAGCACTAGCAAGTACTACCCAGAAAGTTCAGTGGTAAACAAGGTATAAAGATAGACAAACTAGGGTAACCTATTGGGTCCCATCAAAATTAACCTATGCAGATCATTATGATTAATTAGAACATGAGTAGGTGAAAAGAAGTGATCAAGGGCACAACTTGCCTGGGCCTTGAGATCCAGGTACCAGGATGATCCTCAGATCCTCGTGACCTCACACTAGTCGTGGCAATACAAACAAACAGTGTATAGGCAAAATTAACATTACACAAAACATATATGCCAAAATACATATTAATAATCTACATATTAAAATAAGATCACAGGAAAAAGAATTATTAATTTTGGAGTTGTAGAATTCAAGTTATGATTTTCCTAAGGTTTAATGTGATTAAAATATGATTAAATGATAAATAAATTTTCTGACAGAGTTCATGTCAAAACAGTGATTCTAAATGGTAGAGAATATTATTACAAAATTTTAGGAATTGGAATGACTCAATTTGGAGCTAAAATGAATTAGTTATGAATTAATTAAGTTTCTGGATTTATTTTAACACTAAAAATCATTTTCTAAATCATTTTCTATGATTTTATAACTCTCTGGACTCGGCCTCATTTATAAAGAAGTGTAGGGGGCTCGGTGCAAATTTTCCAAGACTCAGTCAACAGTGAACGTGGATGGCGGGTTGATTCCTCGGTTTCTCGGGGTTTCTTTTACAAAACGCAACCGCGAAGAGGTATCGCTGAATGGTGGCCGTCCGATCTAAACCAAGGGCTCGGATTAGATCACCACACACGTGAACCGGTACGCACTACAAGCCATCAGATCAAGATCCTACGGCTACGATGAAATCTAATTCATAAACTCCCATCGCCGTTGATGTGCCCACCGACGGACACGATTTAACCGATTGAATCGATCCTGCCCTAATTTAATCGCGGCCGTCCACACATCATCCAACGGCTCGCACGGATTCCCCTCATCCCTTCTCTACTCCCCCGCATCCCCGACCAACGGCGTGGATGCCGGCGTCTAGGCACGGCGGCGCCATGGCCGGCCACAGCCCAGATCTCGGTACCCCGTGCCAAGCTCTAATTCGATGAGTGCTACATCACGATTTGGCACTGGCGAGGCTGGGGAAGGCATTCTTACCGGCAATGGTCGAGGCAGATGGTCTGCCCACGATGCCCGATGATTCCGCGATGACGGCGCCCGTGGATGGGGGGATTTCCCGGTCTTCCGCACCTCGGTGAGGCACGAAAGGATTTCTCGCGCACTAGTAAACATGTTTGATGGCAAGACAGCACGAGCTAGTAGCGTTATGGGAGTTTTGCCGGGGCGAGTTGCCGCGGCAATGGCGTACAGCGGCAGCGCATGCTTCTCAGTCTCTCCTGTCCACGGCGCGCTCGATCCGAGAGGATGAAGAAGGGTTTGCAGCGCCACAGGTTTTATATGCACCAACTCCGAAGTCCGAGCAGGCGTCGACATTGCCGGAATCGAGCGATGCGGGGATCTCGGCCGCGCTCCTCGCGATTCTGTTGAGAAGAAAGCTCTGACGGTGATGGCCCACCAGCCAGCGAAATAGGAGGGGTGTGCGTTTAGCGGGTGTTAGGTGAGGCCGTGGGTCCCACACGTCAGTGACGCCACACGTTCCTGAAGTCGCGTCTGCGGGTCTGGCAAGCGGGCCCGCGCTGTCAGTCAACCAAGGCGCGCGGAAGGCGGGAAACTTTGGGCTGGTTGCGCGCGAGTTAGTGGGCCGCAGGGAGGGAAATCGGCCCAACAAGGTGGTTTCTCTTTTCTTTTATCTTTTCTATTTTCTTTTCTCCATTTTCAAATCCAATTTGAGTTTAAGTTTAAATTCAAACTTTGTGAATAACTTGTCCTCAATTTGAAAGGTATAATTTAATAATTTAAGTGTGAAGGATGTTTATTCTGATTTTATTTTATTTTATGTAGTATTTTTCTTAGTTCTTCCCTTCTCTTATTTCAAACCCTAATTCCAATTCAAATTAAATTTCAACTTGTGGCAAATTCTCTTTCAGATTAATAGTAAAATTTGGACATACCTAAAAGTGTGATGAATTTATAACTTTGTTTTGTTTTGTATAATATTTCTTTCTTTCTTTCCTATTTCCAATTCAAATCAAACCAAGTTTTAAATTCTAGATTTCAAATTTATGCACAAGTTAAACTTTCACATGATGCACAATTACTACATAGTGTTTCTTCATTTATTTTATTATGAGTATTTACCTTTAAAAAGGGTGAATTATAAAATTTAATTGTTTATCAATGGTATTTTGCTCAGATTTCTTCTATCAATCCCAAATTCAGAATTTTGGGTGTTACAAATCCTACCCCCCTTAAAAATAATCTCGTCCTCGAGATTTGTAAGGAAAAAGGGTGTATGTTCATATTGATTCAACACATATGCATAAACAAAATCTCGGCGTGATGCATATCTTATTAGCAAAACACATGGGGTCAGATAGACCTTATTATTATTCTCAATATAGTAAAATACTAGCTACTAACTAAGGTAACACTTAGATCTTTACAAATAGTAGTAATATATAAATATGTTTATGTATCTTGGTGGAACTGGTGGTTAGGAAAGTATGGGTGTACATATGTATGTCCACATTATTATGTAGGATAGAAGATGTCTTTAGGGCATATATAGGTTTGGGTAAGAAAGAGTGGGGTAAGAAAAACTCCATCCAAGATTGTGGATCTTGACTCATCTTGGTGACCACACTTGATCCTTGAAGACTTGAGTTGGTGCTCATCCTCCTTTGATGAAGTTGATCATCTTCTTCGGTCTTGTCTCAGTAATTAGGAGTTAGTGTATGTTATTGGGCTGGGGGAATATGGTTAATATAGGTATGGATGAGATAGACTACATGATGTAGATCAAAAGTTTATTTGATGTTAGGTGGGGATAAACAGATCATGCAATCCATTATGAATCTATTGGTCGTGTTAGATCTTCTACTCATGGTTGAGTTAGTCTAATGTGCTAAGTTAACACTTGGCTAGTAAGGTCTAATCTCTTTTTACCTGTATCATTAGTCTGATTAAGTAGGCCATATTAGATTAGTTTAGTAGATGGCTATGAGTTAAATGAGATTAGTCAGAGTCTGGTTTGATTGTTTTGCTTCTGTATGGTTTGGATAGGGTATGTAACCTGGGTATGGCTGAACTGATCTAAGTCATCAATTTAGACTTAAGCGAATTAGGAGCATGGCCATATCTTTTGCACCAGCATTAAGTAACACACACTAGATTAGATCATATTAGATTAAGTAGGAGCTAGATTAGATTGAATATGACTAGATTAGACTAGTTTAGGTTAAATAGATCTACTAGGGTAGGATAAATATTATTAGGATATGTTAGAATCTTTAGATTTATTAGGACCAGATAAAATTTTTTTAAGGTAAGATAATTCTATTAAGGTAATAGAATATCCTTTAAGATAAGATGGATCTATTACACAAGATTGAATCTAGGTTAGATTGGTATGACTAGTTTGACTAAATAAGATCTAATTAAGTTGCACTAGATCATGGTTGTTTAATCTAGGGTGGATAAGTATGCTTATTAGGATAAGATGAATCTTTTGAGGTCAGTTAGATCTATTAGGGTAACAAAATCTTTTCAAGATAAGATGAATATCTTTTAAGAGGAGATGGATCTATTAAGATAAGGGAGAATCCTTTTAAGATAAGAGGAATTGGTTAGAATGAGATCTTTTAGGATAAGATAAATCTCTTAAGCTAGATATGTTCCAATGGGGATAATCTAAGTTGTCTAGTTATTTTATAAATATATTTTATACTTATGTGTATATGCAGATGCAATTGTGGACATTACTCCACAACTCATCACACTCAAACAAAGATCCAAATCAGACAAGTATCATAAGAACAAACATTCAAATACGTAGATACTTATAAAAATAGTTTTGTTTTTGTTCCTAAGAGTAGGTCTCCTATTCCTAAAGTCACTTTTAGGCACAGGATTTTAAAGTGTGAAATCCAAGTTTGTCTTTAGAAAGAAAAGGTAAGAATAATCAGAGTAAAGCGGAAATAGATGAGAAAGATTAAGAATAGTTTAGAAAAGATCAGAGTAGCAAAGGTAAGTAGACAAGGGTTGTCCAGTTCTATCTAGGTTTCGTCCTACAGTCAACATTCCTCTGATACCACTTCTGTAACACCCGGATTTTAGGGGTCCAAAACCCGGGGTTAACATAAACACCTGATATGCTGGGACCAAGTCTCATACATAAGATGTATAGTGGCACAGGATCGAATGTCACATCTTTACATATAACAGGAGTTCTATACAAAATAAATAATTACATTATAAGGAGACAACGGTCCAGCAACCCAAAAGTTGACTGGGAGACGACGACCTAGACCTCTCACGAACTCATCACAGCATCCTCCATGAGCATCATCCTGCAGTACCTGGTCTTGACCTGTGGTGTATGTGAGACAGCAAGAGTGAGCTCACATACGTTCATCGCTCAACAAGTTGTGGGGAATAATGTGCATGAACTCGCCAAAGATGGGAGCTCACGTGAAGTGTAAGGCTTACCAAAGAAGATGGTTAGAGCTGAGCATTGCTTTTAAAGTTGGTCAAAATTTTATTAGCAGTTACTAAGTATAAGTAAATACCAACCCAATTAAATAGTAGAACAAAAGTAACAACTTCACCTGCAATGCAATGCATATGACAAATTGAATTTAAGTTCCATAATTTAATCATGTGAGTGTCCGAGCTGCTCTTGACCGTGAGCACGGCTAGTATACCAGTTTTACACTCTGCAGAGGTTGCGCATCTTTACCCACAAGTCGTGTATCCCATGTCGCCAGGGTTTGCAAGGCCCTTAGACACTACCGAGGTGAATGGCTAGGGATCCACTACGAGGCCTTTACAAAGTTCCACTAGCTTCCGAAAACCCGCTACAGTTTATAGGAAGATCCAGTGCAGGAATCCCTTGCAGGACCGCCATCGCAGCAAAATCCTCCCGAGGGCCTCCCTACACTGACCTCTCCCCTACTGCCCTTGCCCCTTTCGGGTAAGGTAGTCTTCCACTAGCTTTCCTAATTAATCAGCCAAGGGCGTCCCATTCCACCCTCGTGGTAGCACTGTTTTCCCGGGTGGTTCTCCATGTTCCAATTAACATAATGATCTCAACATGAACCATAAATAACAGCTGATAACAAAAGTATAATCATGAATGGTGTATCTCCATACCCAAAACCACATATAGCACTAGCAAGTACTACCCAGAAAGTTCAGTGGTAAACAAGGTATAAAGATAGACAAACTAGGGTAACCTATTGGGTCCCATCAAAATTAACCTATGCAGATCATTATGATTAATTAGAACATGAGTAGGTGAAAAGAAGTGATCAAGGGCACAACTTGCCTGGGCCTTGAGATCCAGGTACCAGGATGATCCTCAGATCCTCGTGACCTCACACTAGTCGTGGCAATACAAACAAACAGTGTATAGGCAAAATTAACATTACACCAAACATATATGCCAAAATACATATTAATAATCTACATATTAAAATAAGATCACAGGAAAAAGAATTATTAATTTTGGAGTTGTAGAATTCAAGTTATGATTTTCCTAAGGTTTAATGTGATTAAAATATGATTAAATGATAAATAAATTTTCTGACAGAGTTCATGTCAAAACAGTGATTCTAAATGGTAGAGAATATTATTACAAAATTTTAGGAATTGGAATGACTCAATTTGGAGCTAAAATGAATTAGTTATGAATTAATTAAGTTTCTGGATTTATTTTAACACTAAAAATCATTTTCTAAATCATTTTCTATGATTTTATAACTCTCTGGACTCGGCCTCATTTATAAAGAAGTGTAGGGGGCTCGGTGCAAATTTTCCAAGACTCAGTCAACAGTGAACGTGGATGGCGGGTTGATTCCTCGGTTTCTCGGGGTTTCTTTTACAAAACGCAACCGCGAAGAGGTATCGCTGAATGGTGGCCGTCCGATCTAAACCAAGGGCTCGGATTAGATCACCACACACGTGAACCGGTACGCACTACAAGCCATCAGATCAAGATCCTACGGCTACGATGAAATCTAATTCATAAACTCCCATCGCCGTTGATGTGCCCACCGACGGACACGATTTAACCGATTGAATCGATCCTGCCCTAATTTAATCGCGGCCGTCCACACATCATCCAACGGCTCGCACGGATTCCCCTCATCCCTTCTCTACTCCCCCGCATCCCCGACCAACGGCGTGGATGCCGGCGTCTAGGCACGGCGGCGCCATGGCCGGCCACAGCCCAGATCTCGGTACCCCGTGCCAAGCTCTAATTCGATGAGTGCTACATCACGATTTGGCACTGGCGAGGCTGGGGAAGGCATTCTTACCGGCAATGGTCGAGGCAGATGGTCTGCCCACGATGCCCGATGATTCCGCGATGACGGCGCCCGTGGATGGGGGGATTTCCCGGTCTTCCGCACCTCGGTGAGGCACGAAAGGATTTCTCGCGCACTAGTAAACATGTTTGATGGCAAGACGGCACGAGCTAGTAGCGTTATGGGAGTTTTGCCGGGGCGAGTTGCCGCGGCAATGGCGTACAGCGGCAGCGCATGCTTCTCAGTCTCTCCTGTCCACGGCGCGCTCGATCCGAGAGGATGAAGAAGGGTTTGCAGCGCCACAGGTTTTATATGCACCAACTCCGAAGTCCGAGCAGGCGTCGACATTGCCGGAATCGAGCGATGCGGGGATCTCGGCCGCGCTCCTCGCGATTCTGTTGAGAAGAAAGCTCTGACGGTGATGGCCCACCAGCCAGCGAAATAGGAGGGGTGTGCGTTTAGCGGGTGTTAGGTGAGGCCGTGGGTCCCACACGTCAGTGACGCCACACGTTCCTGAAGTCGCGTCTGCGGGTCTGGCAAGCGGGCCCGCGCTGTCAGTCAACCAAGGCGCGCGGAAGGCGGGAAACTTTGGGCTGGTTGCGCGCGAGTTAGTGGGCCGCAGGGAGGGAAATCGGCCCAACAAGGTGGTTTCTCTTTTCTTTTATCTTTTCTATTTTCTTTTCTCCATTTTCAAATCCAATTTGAGTTTAAGTTTAAATTCAAACTTTGTGAATAACTTGTCCTCAATTTGAAAGGTATAATTTAATAATTTAAGTGTGAAGGATGTTTATTCTGATTTTATTTTATTTTATGTAGTATTTTTCTTAGTTCTTCCCTTCTCTTATTTCAAACCCTAATTCCAATTCAAATTAAATTTCAACTTGTGGCAAATTCTCTTTCAGATTAATAGTAAAATTTGGACATACCTAAAAGTGTGATGAATTTATAACTTTGTTTTGTTTTGTATAATATTTCTTTCTTTCTTTCCTATTTCCAATTCAAATCAAACCAAGTTTTAAATTCTAGATTTCAAATTTATGCACAAGTTAAACTTTCACATGATGCACAATTACTACATAGTGTTTCTTCATTTATTTTATTATGAGTATTTACCTTTAAAAAGGGTGAATTATAAAATTTAATTGTTTATCAATGGTATTTTGCTCAGATTTCTTCTATCAATCCCAAATTCAGAATTTTGGGTGTTACACCAAGGTCTTGAGCCGATTGTACATGTCTTGTGGCTCCTCCCCTTGGCGAAGACGAAAGCGACCGAGCTCCCCCTCGATCGTTTCCCGCTTGGTGATCTTGGTGAGTTCATCACCCTCGTGCGCCGTCTTGAGTAGGTCCCAAATCTCTTTTGCATTTTTCAACCCTTGTACTTTGTTGTATTCCTCCTTGCTTAGAGAGGCGAGGAGAATAGTTGCGGCTTGGGAGTTGAAGTGCTCGATTTGGGCCACTTCGTCCGTGTCATAGTCCTCATCCCCTACAGATGGTACCTGTACACCATACTCAACAACATCCCATATACTTTTGTGGAGTGAGGTTAGATGAAATCGCATTAAATTACTCCACATAGCATAATCTTCACCATTAAAAGTTGGTGGTTTGCCTAATGGGACGGAAAGTAAAGGTGTATGTTTAGGAATGCGAGGGTAGCGTAGGGGGATCTTACTATACTTCTTACGCTCTTGGCGTTTAGAAGTGACGGACGCCGCGTCGGAGCCGGAGGTGGATGTCGATGAAGAATCGGTCTCGTAGTAGACCACCTTCCTCATCCTCTTTTTCTTGTCCCCACTCCGATGCGGCTTGTGAGAAGAAGATTTTTCCTTCTTCTCTTTGTGGTGAGAAGAGGAAGATCTTTTCTCCTTCGGTTTGGAGGAGTTCTTCTTCTTCTCCCTCTTCTTGGTGCGGGACTCTTCCGATGAAGTGCTCCCTTGGCTTGTAGTGGGCTTGTCGCCGGTCTCCATCTCCCTCTTGGCGTGATCTCCCGACATCACTTCGAGCGGTTAGGCTCTAATGAAGCACCGGGCTCTGATACCAATTGAAAGTCGCCTAGAGGGGGGGGTGAATAGGGCGAAACTGAAAATCTCAAAAATAATCATAACTACAAGCCGGGTTAGCGTTAGAAATATAAACGAGTCCGCGAGAGAGGGTGCAAAACAAATCGTAAGCAAATGAAGAGTGTGACACGCGGATTTGTTTTACCGAGGTTCGGTTCTCGCAAACCTACTCCCCGTTGAGGAGGCCACAAAGGCCGGGTCTCTTTCAACCCTTCCCTCTCTCAAACGGTCCCTCGGACCGAGTGAGCTTTTCTTCTTCTCAATCAAACGGGAACAAAACTTCCCCGCAAGGGCCACCACACAATTGGTGCCTCTTGCCTTGGTTACAATTGAGTTTTGATCACAAGAACAAATGAGAAAGAAAGAAAGCGATCCAAGCGCAAGAGCTCAAAAGAACACGGCAAATCTCTCTCGCTAGTCACTAAAGGCTTGAGTGGAATTGGAGAGGATTTGATCTCTTTGGTGTGTCTAGAGTTGAATGCCTAGCTCTTGTAAGTGGTTGGAAGTTGGAAAACTTGGATGCAATGAATGGTGGGGTGGTTGGGGTATTTATAGCCCCAACCACCAAACTTGACCGTTGGCTGGAGGCTTCTGTTCGATGGCGCACCGGACAGTCCGGTGCACACCGGACAGTCCGGTGCCCCTGCCACGTCATCAATGCCGTTGGATTCAGACCGTTGGAGCTTCTGACTTCTGGGCCCGCCTGGGTGTCCGGTGCACACCGGACAACAACTGTTCATTGTCCGGTGCGCCGGTATGGGCGCGCCTGACGTCTGCGCGCGCTGCGCGCGCATTAAATGCACCGCAGGTAGCCGTTGGCGCCGAAATAGCCGTTGCCCCGCTGGTACACCGGACAGTCCGGTGCACACCGGACATGTCCGGTGAATTATAGCGGAGCGGCTGCCGCGCGAACCCGAGGCTGGCGAGTTGAGGAGGCCGCGCTTCCTTGGAGCACCGGACACTGTCCGGTGTACACCGGACAGTCCGGTGAATTATAGCGCGCCGGCTTCCGAGAATTCCCGAGGGCGAAGAGTTTGAGTTGGAGTCCTCTGGGCGCACCGGACACTGTCCGGTGTACACCGGACAGTCCGGTGCCTTCAGCCAGAGGTGCCTTCGGTTGCTTCTTTGCTCCTTTGTTGAATCCAAAACTTGATCTTTTTATTGGCTGAGTGTTAACCTTTCGCACCTGTATAACTTATGCACTAGAGCAAACTAGTTAGTCTAATATTTGTGTTGGGCAATTCAACCACCAAAATTATTTAGGAACTAGGTGTAAGCCTAATTCCCTTTCACCTACATCAACCATTCGTCAAGATCGACGACACGCCCGAGCCCAAGGAAGCCTCAGCCCAGCCCGAGGTACCCTCGGCCGTCAAGGAGGAGGCCTTACCCGTCGAAGGGGAACATAATGGGGTCACACCAGATTCGAACTGGCAGACCCCGTACCTGGAATATCTCCTCTGAGGAGAGCTTCCCCTCGACAAGACCAAAGCTCGGCGGCTGGCTCGGCGCGCCAAGTCGTTCGTCTTGCTGGGTGATGAAAAAGAGCTCTATCACCGCAGCCCCTCGGGCATCCTCCAATGATGCATATCTATCGCCCAAGGACAAGAGCTGTTACAAGAAATAACTTGGGGGCTTGCGGTCACCATGCAGCGCCTCGAGCCCTCGTGGGGAATGCCTTCCGACAAGGTTTCTACTGGCCAACCGTGGTGGCCGACGCCACTAGGATTGTTCGCTCCTGCCGGGGGTGTCAATTCTACGCAAAGCAGACACGCCTGCCGGCTCAGGCCCTGCAGACGATACCCATCACCTGGCCGTTTGCTGTGTGGGGTCTAGACCTTGTCGGTCCCTTGCAGAAGGCACCCAGGGGCTTCTCGCACCTGCTGGTCGCTATCGATAAGTTCTCTAAGTGGATCGAGGTCCGACCCTTGACCAGCATCTGGTTCGAGCAGGCGGTGTCGTTCTTCACCAACATCATCCATCGATTCGGGGTCCCAAACTCCATCATCACCAACAATGGCACGCAGTTCACCGGAAGAAAGTTCCTGGACTTCTGCAATGACCACCACATCCGTGTGGACTGGGCCGCCGTAGCTCACCCCATGACGAATGGGCAGGTGGAGCGTGCCAACGGTATGATTTTGCAGGGGCTCAAACCGAGGATCTACAATGACCTCAACAAGTTCGGCAAGCGGTGGATGAAAGAGCTACCCTCGGTAGTCTGGAGTCTGAGGACGACGCCGAACCGTGCCACGGGATTCTCGCTGTCTTTTTCTAGTCTATGGGGCCGAGGCCGTCCTCCCCACGGACTTAGAATACGGCTCCCCGAGGACCAGGGCGTACGATGATCGAAGCAACCAGACCAGCCGAGAGGACTCGCTGGACCAGCTCGAAGAGGCTCGGGACGTCACCTTACTACATTCGGCACGGTACCAGTAGTCGTTGCGACACTACCACGCCCGAAGCGTTCAGCCCCGAGGCTTCCAAGTGGGAGACTTGGTGCTTCGTCTGCGATAGGACGCCCGAGGGCACCACAAGCTCACTCCTCCCTGGGAAGGGCCCTTCATCATCGCCAAGATTTTGAAGCCCGAAACATACAAGCTGGCCAACGACCAAGGCGAGGTCTACAGCAACGCTTGGAACATCCAACAACTACGTCGCTTCTACCCTTAAGATGTTTTAAGTCATTCATGTACCTCGTTTACATACACAAAGTCTAACCGTCAAGGAAGGGTCGGCCTTGCCTCAGCAAAGCCCGACCCTCCCTCGGGGGCTAGAAGGGGGGAACCCCTTCTGCGTCAAAATTTTCCTCGGAAAAATTTTCTACCAAAACGACCTTTGTGCTTTCGACTTCCGTATTGATAGCGGGATCCTGAGAACGACGAGAGTACACGTATGCGGCAAGGCCGACCGAGCCGAGGGACTCCAACGCCTCTGGGATACAGATACCTCACTCATCACCTTCCGTGAGAAGTAACTCATGCTTGGATAAGCGATCCTGCTACCGGACAAGTCCAAACACTCGGGTAGAAAACAACTTTCGTGCCTTCTCGACTGTATCAATAACGGAATCCTACGACCAAATGAGAGTGCACGTAAGCGACAAGGCCGACCAAGCCGAGGAACTCCTACGCCTCTGGGATACGGATACCTCACTCATCACCTTCCGTGAAAAGTAACTCTCGCTTGGATAAACGATTCTGCTACTAACAGACAAGTCGTGATGCTCGAAACGGAGGAAAGAAGACGCAACTTTTTAAACACGACGATAAAGTGTTTTAGGCCTCGGCGTCTGCAAAAAAACATGCGCATGCTATAGACAAACTGTTCCTGCAGGTTCGGGCATCGGTAGGGGGAGCAGCAGCACCCTCGGCGCATTGTTTCCACCCTCGGTGGAACCTGGCCCGGCCTCGGACGGTGACCCGGGCGAAGGGACCTTCACCCAAGGGAGGGCGCCAGCACCGCACCAGCGGATGTCTTGGCCAAGCTCCAGCGGCTGCTGCCACATCTTCCTTGGCCTGGGAAGCTGCCAGCTCCCGGGCCAACGAAGCCTCTTTCCGAGCCGACTCCGCCTCTGTCCGCGCTAACACCGCTGCCTCCAGTTCCGGCTCATCGCAGAGCGGCCGAGGGTTCTAAAAACTGAGCAAGAGAGGCCTAGAGCGGCAAGGCCGACCGAGCCGAGGGATTCCTACGCCTCCGGGATACGGATACCTCACTTGTCACCTTCCGCGAAAGGCAACTCACGCTCGGTTAAGTGGTTTGGCTAGCCAACAGGCAAGTCCCAGTGCTCGGAATGAGGAGAAATACAACTTTATGCTCGAAATACCCAAATGTTTAGGCCTCGACAGCCACAAAGAACAAACACATATAGTTGGGGTAACTATGCTACATAGGCTTAGACGTCGGCAGAACCCTCAGTGGTTCTCCCGACCTACGACAAATGTCTAAGTGCTTGAAGCGGTTACATTTTGCTCCGGCAAAACTCGGTATATCTCCTTACAAACGGGACTCCGGTTCCGCTCCCGCGGGTATGAACAACCTCCACACCAGGGGGGCCGCGGGATGATGAACTCCAAGCGGCTTGCCGGCGACCTCTGCAGCAGCAGCGACAATGACCCTCGCTTCGGGCGGCTAAACAGCAGCAGCGATGACCTCAGGGCCGACGCTGCTGTGACGAGGCCCTCGCCCACGTCTCCGCTCGAGGGGCGAGGACAAGCCATCAAAGCCAAAGAGCCGGGGGTCCGGCCACAGCTGGCGCCGATGGTCTCGTTGGCGGAGAAACCTTCTCTGGCTACCACCACCTCAGCACCGACGATAGCGGCCACCTGCGCGCCAGCGCCACGCCGACGAATGGCGGACGCCCCAGCCTGCACCGGCAGATCCCCACTCAAGTCCTCGTGGATGAGCAAGCCCCGACCTCCACGTGGAGGCACCGTGCCGGAGTGAGGACAAGACAATCCAAGAACACGAACGCCGCCTATGCGGCGTACGGCGTCTTGGACGATCCCCCGGTGCGCACGAGACAACGATCGCCCGCGCAAGGGACGGACGGCCATGCCCGGATCAAGCGGCAGGAGGCAGCGTCGGAGGCCGCGACAGAGCCAGCTGAGCCAGCGAGCCAGGCCCGCTGGAGCTGACGACGCTTGCGGCCGACCAGTCCCGCGTTGACGAAGTTCGCCCCCTCCGCGGGGCCGGTGAAGGAAGAGACGGCCTGCCGGCCCATGCGGGAGGTAGAACCCCGGCACAGCTTGCCCTCCGCCTCAGCAAGGATGACGAAGATCCTTGAAGCTGAGGGCGGGATAGAGGTCGCAACCCAGCTTGCTTCCCCCCACCAAACTGACCATTGGTGAGGGAATGCAGCCGGGCTGCACGACGAAAATCCTTGAAGCCGAGCGATGGCTGAAGGGCGTCGATCTCCACGAGGTCGCGCTCCTCCAACGATAGCAAGAGCAAGGCGACGCTGGTGCACCCCATCCGGGGGCTCGAAAGGTGGAAGGGCGCAATGCATGAGGGGAGGACGAAGGCATGGCCACTGCCCGGGGGATCGATCCCCTTTTTATAGGCAGACCTCCTCACTTGCACCCTTTAGCGTCACGGGCGAAGTCTCCACTGACATACTCCAGGGTTCTCCTCCTACGACCCGGGGGCAGGGACCCCCACGTCATACGAGCTGATCCGAGGCGCGAAGAAGGTGAACAGCCGCACACGAGGCATGTAACCGTCCCGCGGTTACAAGCGCTCTCCCATCTTTGCAGGAACCGGTGGCCGAAAGGGTGGACCGCCATGTGACAGGCATCCAACCGCACTGTAACTGTGCGCCCTTTCGGCTTCGACCACATCTGGTGGACCAGCGCAAAGGAAGCGGGCCCGCATGTCATGTAACCGGCGCGCCGGTTACGACGTACAAGAAGCTACACCGCCACTCGCGCCAATGCTGTGCCTCCTCGACTACGGAACCAGTACCGCAACTCAAGGCAGCCCTGCGTATGACCCAACAGTGCCAACTAAAGGCGACGACCACGGTTTAGTCGACTGCAGGACAGGCGCGGCGGTCGGCATGGCCCAAAAGTGGACCGGCAGTAACTGCAGCGGAAGCAGCGGTCAAATCACCCGCAGGCTCGCGTCCCCTCCTGAAGCGATGGGAGAGCCCTCTCCCACGGCGTGAAGATGACGCACCCGTGCCCCGTTCCTCGAATGTCTCACACACGCAACGGGCGCCACACAAATCGCCCGTCCCGTCGCGTTAACTCCCCGGTGGAGCAGGCGACACCTCTGGCGGGCGAGGCGGGCGTCGCTTTGCCTTCGCCATAATGACCGCGTCAAAAAAGGTGCGCCACCTTATTTAAATTCATATCCTTCCCCTCCTCCTCTCTCTCTCTCTCTTGCTACAGGGACCGGGAAAGGGGATGTTGTGGAAAGGATCCTTCTCGGCGAAGGAAGCGGGCCCTGAGCCCTCCTACTGATCAGGGGTTCGAAGGCTGGCCCCTCGGAAGGGTTTCGACAACCGCCCCAGAGCACTCGGACTTCAAGCCCATTACTGATCAGGGGTTCGAAGGTAGGCCCCTCGGAAGGGTTCGACAGCTGCCCCAGAGCGCTCGGGCTCCGTGCCCATTACTGATCAGGGGTTCGTAGGCTGGCCCCTCGGAAGGGTTCGACAGTCGCCCCAGACCACGCAGAGTGAGGGATGACTCTGGGTATGTCCGATACATGGCCGATGCTCGGGCTACGCTCCCGAGGTACCCTAGGACATTTTTGAGACCGGCGGGAACGATTTGTAACGGAATCCCACCAGAGGGAGGCATCAAGCCCTCGGACCCTGTCGAAGGGGTCTGGGTCCGGCGAATCACCCGCAGGTACTTTTGGAGCGCGCCTCTGGGCCACCAGCCGACCCCTAACGAACGGGGCACGGGCGTCCACTCGGATCACCCGTTAGCAGCTCACTGGAAACACCATGTTCGGCGCCCTCCGAGGGCAACATGGCGCTTTCCCCCCTCCTCCTTGCGGAAAGGCGACGCAGGGGCGTATGATAAAAGTCGGGAAAGTCCTTGATCGTCCTCTCGCTCCGTGCAGAGGCTCGGGGGCTGCTCTCGCACCTGGCTACGGCCAAACTGTTGACAGCGTCAACAAACCAGCTTGACAACTTGGAACCCGACCATGCACCCAGGCTATGGGCAGGCCGCATGAGGGAACGATCAGACCGGTCGAGGCACCACGAAAAGCATTCAGACCTCAGAGGAGTCAAACCACTCCTCCGAGGCCTCGGGGGCTACACCCGGCGGGTGCGCTCGCGCGCACCCATCAGAACAAAGCAAAACCGAGAAAGGCCGGTCCCCTCATCGAAAATGCGGCAAAAGCCTCCAAGCCAGTACCAACACTCCCTTTGAGGCTCGGGGGCTACTGTCGGGTACTATAATTAGGGGTACCCCCAACACTCCTAGTCACGGCTGGTAAACACCCTCAGACCAACTGACGGGCGCGGTTCAAGTCAAGGCTTCGTCCACCCAAGGAACGCCACCTCACCCGAGCCCAGCCTCGGGCTGGAGCAGAAGTCCCAGACAAGTTCACGCCTCGCCCGAGGGCCGTCTCAGGCAACGGGCACCCCCTCAGCTCTCCCAAAGCCCGGCTCGGGCAGGCTTCGTTGTGAAGCAACCTTGGCCGGACCGCCTCACCTGCCGATTGCTTCGCAGGCGCATTTAATGCAGGGGACGCCTAACACCGTATCCTGACACACGCGCCTCAGTCAGCCAGGCCGAAGTGACCGCAGTCACTTCGCCCCTCTCTTTTACTGTCCGATATGACAGGAAAACAGGGCCGCTCGCCCCGCTCCGACTGCCGTGCCAACCACCCAGGCGAAGACTGACAACAAGTCACGATCAACCACCGAGTTTGGCCTCGGGCGCAACAGGAAGCTCCGCCTCGCCCGACCTCAGGCTCCGGCCTCGGGAGGAGGTCTCCGCCTCGCCCGACCCCCAGACTCGGCCTCGACCTCAGGCTCCAGTCTTGGGAGGAGGTCTCCGCCTCGACCTCGGCCTCGGGAGGAATCGCGTCCTCGCCCGACCCCGGCCTCGGCCTCAAGAGAAGTCTCCGTCTCGCCCGACCTTAGGCTCGGACCGACCGCGCCAACAGGGGATACATCATTACCCTATCCCTAGCCAGCTCAGGCTACAAGGAACAAGACCGGCGTCCCATCTGGCTTACCCCAGCGACGGGTAATGATGGTGCCCCGCGTGCACCATGACGCCGGTGGCTCTTATCCCCTTACGGCAGCAAGGAGACGTCAGCAGGATCCTTGCCGCACTGCCAGCTGTGCTCCTACACGACTCAGGCGCTCCTCCGACGGCCATGCTATCACGTGTACAGGGCTCAAGCTCTCCCCCGACGGCCACGTTGGCATGTACACATGGCTTAGGCACTCCTCTGCCGGACACGTTAGCGCATAGCTACGCCCCCCGTTGTACGACTGGACCCTCTCCTTGCGTCTATAAAAGGGAGGTCCACGGCCATCATGAGGGGGGTTCGCGCGAGGGAAGGAGCGGACGAACGGGCTCCCACTCTCTGCCTCACTCTCTCTCCCTCACGCGACGCGCTTGTAACCCCTACTACGAGCGGCACCCCTGGTGCAGGATAATACAAGGCTTGCCCCACCTCTTATGTTCCATCCCGCGCCAACCCATCTGGGCAGGGGCACGCAACGATTTCACTCGTCGGTCCAGGGACCCCCCGGGTCCAAAACGCCGACAGGGGGAGAAGGGAAAAACAAGTGACCAAAACAACTCCAAATTTCAGCAAGTATGTAAAACTGAGATGGAGATGTAAACAAATGTTGTGGGCCGTACCAACGATCCTTACTACCCCAGAGTGCTAACTCATCATCAACCCAAACCACAAGGGACAAGTCAATCTTGTGTTCGCAATCTCCCCCTTGATGAGTGCATTGTCAATACCACCATATGAGCATATGTAAACATAAAGAGGAATAAGAAGAGAAACCCACTCAAATGACCAAAAGCCAGATAAAAGCCAGACAAGTCATTTGGAGTAAGCAAAACTTTGTCCCCAAAGAAAAGGGCAATGTCTCAACACGATTAAGCGAGAAAAAGGCTAGCCCTCAATAAGAGGCAAAAGCAGGGCTCAACACCACTAGCCAGAAACCAAAATCTCATTGGAGCACAAAAAGCTTTATTGGAGCATAAAAACCAATTCAGAGCATAAAATCAGCACAAAAGCTAAAATCAAAGTTAGTTCCTCTAGAAAGAGGCAAACAACTCAACACAACTCTTAAAAAGCTCCAAAAGGCTCAATTCTCCTCCCCTATCATAATACTCCCAAAAATCTCTCACAGAGACCAACAGCTCCAAATAACACATCTCTCCCCCTTGGATGAGAGGAAGTCCGAACGACAAAATTTCTCCCCCTTGATTGAGGAACTGGGAAATCTCAAAATCTCTCACCCTTATTGACAAGTGAACTCATCAAGCACAAACAAGGGTAGAAAGCAAAACTTCTCCTTGACAAGAGAAGTCCCCCTGAGAAAATGCAGAAATGAAATAGAGAGTAGGAAATAGAGAAAATGCAGGAGCTTCAGGATATATCAATCAGAGTGTAAAAATGTTCTAAGTGGTGTTGTGCTAAGTGTGCAGCAATATATGCACGTGCTAGCAAATGCTCAAAGTGATCATATGCACAAGATATGTGGAGTGTAAGCATTTTGTTTCAGTTTTAAACATTTCAAAGAGGTGTTCGTCACAAAGATAGCACTAAGCATATAGTACGTAAGTAGGAAATCAACTAAGTGCTAGTCACAGGTAAACAAGGTGAACTACCCCAAACAGCGGTCACTCGTCATGCTAGAAACATATATGAAATAGATACCATTTGAAAATTTCAAGATTTATCGGATGTTGCAGCAGATTTCAAATTTCATTGAAAGGCATGTGAGTGCAAGAGGTTGTAAGCATTGTCTTTGTCTAACTTTTCAACCGGGTGTAGCCTATGCAGAAAAGCAATCAGAAGCTAAAAACATGGTTTCGATCTTCTACTACACTGCTCAAGTTCATCCAAAAGTGCAAATAGAAACAGTCTCGATACAGTGATGTGGTGACAAATGCAAACATGTTTCGATCTTTCTGATTATCACTTATAACCCACGAGCTTTTTGAACCAAACGAGGGTTGTTGCGGGTTGAACCCGTTCCAGCCATCATCAACTCGCTAGCCAAACACACGCTTATGGGGCCAAAGCAGTGCTATATTATGAGTGGTGGCGCTATTATATATAGCGTTAGAGAACTTAGATCTGATATTCTGACGAAGAAAAAAAAATGACTTTACTGACTACTAAAGAAGAAGAAAGGAGCTATAGAGAGAGAAAAAGAGAGGTCGTGTAGTGCTTAAACTGTACATGAACAGCAGTAGTGTTACAGAAGCTAAACTCAACCAGAGCTCCACCAAAGACAAAGAGGGTCTACTTCCATCACCGTCTTGCTCGGTCACTTGGAGCTCCGTCCATAAATTAAAGGGTAAACCCATCTTGGATCCCAAGGTTCGTGGCATATATATCTGTAGGCATCTACCCCGTCTTCGTCGTCCGTTCCTCACTAGCTACCAAGAGGTCGCCATTATTGCCAACATAGAGTGTACGTGGATGTCTATATATATGCCTACTTGCACCCATATGGCATAGCTAGCGCGGAGGGGAGCTCCTCGCTCCTCCGATTCTTCTCTACCCTGCGCATGGAAGTTCTTGCATTGCTTCGTTGCTTCTCTAGTTTCTTCCTTCTACGTCTTTCCAGCATACGCATGCCCCTCGTCCGCCGGTTCACGAGGCATCGTCTGATGATCAGTAGATAATAAGAAATATAATACTGATCTAGAATCGAGTTGTTGTACTCTTCGCAGATAGGTTCGTTCCTTCACATAGAAGCCTACAGAGTACAGATCACACAGTATCAGGCACGAAACGAAAATGGTTACTTGCAAATTGCATGCACGAGCTGGAATTGTATTCTTCTAACTTTCTTCGTTGACTTTCTGGCTTCAGCAGGCGCGTGATGGCGCTTTCAGCTTCCCGAGTTCAGCAGGCGGAAGAACTGCTGCGACGACCTGCTGAGAGGCAGCTGATGATGAGGAGCCAGCTTGCTGCAGCCGCCAGGAGCATCAACTGGAGCTACGCCCTCTTCTGGTCCATTTCAGACACTCAACCAGGGTAAATTAAAGTCTTATTAATTATGTAAGTTGATATTTGGTTGGCAGTTTTCTGTAGTTTTGCTGAATGATGATCATCGTCGCATCATTTGCCTGAGCTTTTATAGATCCCAGGCTCCCAGCGCATACATATCAAATAAAGAGCATTTACTTAAACTTTTTTTTTGCAGAAAATGGTTGAGCCTTTTTGTTTGCAATGATGTCGCCAGGTTTTATATCCAATTTAGTTAATGGGCTTGTTCGCTGCGGCTGGATTAAAGCCGTTTGGACTGCTGCAGCTGCAATCCATAGAGAGAAAAATACTGTAGAAGCCGCAGCCGCAGCCGGATTAAAGCCGCAGCGAACAAGCTGAATGATAGTACACTTTGCTACTGTTCAATCTCCTCGATTTAAGAGAGTACTGGATCGATTTTCTAATCACGCGTCCCGTGTGGCCGTGTGTCTTCTCCCTACGGCTTTGTTTGGGTAAGAAGGGATTGCAGTGGATTGTGGTGTTTTAAAGGGATTGAGAGAAAAATTAGTTTATATTACACTTTAATACACCTTATATATACCAGCCTAATCCACTCTAATCCAAGATTACTCAAACATGCCCTACCTGGACAATTAAACTCTCCCTTCTTTCCCGTTGTAGTTGTAGCTATGCAGTGTTACCATTACCAAGCCGGGAAACTCCCATTTTTTATTTTTCCACTTGTAATACTAATACCACAGTTTTGAGCTGAAAGCCTGAAACTTCAAACTATGCAAGTAGACGACTAGTAAACCCATTTATTATTAGGCTTTGCTATGACCTATGCTACTCCTAGAGAATTATAGACCGTCGTCGATCTAGATAGACATTTTTTAGTTTGATAAATAGAGAAGTAAGCAAAGTTTTAGGTAAATGTCTACCAATTGGATCTAACATGCATGCAACCGCACGGGGCATGCGTCTGCATGTCTGGTTCCTTTTTTTAAAAAAAAGGTATGTATGCTTGGTTCCTAACGTGACAAGTGGTGGTCTTTTCATTAATTGTTCTATGTGCAGCTGTAATTTATGTATCTAAACGTGAACTGTATTTTTTTTTACAAATGCGTGACAAAAGTAGAAGTGTGTTTTAGTTATTTATTTAAATTGGAATGTGAAAGTGTTGGCTAACGAGAACATCGGTACGGTCTAGATCGTGTTGGTATTTAAACTATTTATTTGCTTGCTTTCGTGATCATCCCAACGTAGTAGTTTTGTGACTTAATTAGTATTTTGCAAATGCATGTTCATAACGGAATTCTACTCAGTCAATAGCTTTTGACATTGATTTATTAGATTCGTACCACCATATATGTGTTCTCACGAGAGTAATTAACTTAAGCTTAGCAAGATCCATTATTATTCTATCTCTCTAGAAAATTCTTCTTTCACATTTTGTAGCAAATAACAGTGATTCTGTTCTTCTTTGATGAAACTACTAAATACTCAACGACAACAAAGTATAAAAGGTGAGGCCCATCCAGATAACATAAGCTTGTGAAAATCTACTACACTTAGGGTGCGTTTGGTTGCAATGACAGGACAGAACGGGATGGGATAATCCCTCAAATAAGGTTGTTTGGTTCAGGGTCAAGAGTTAGGACAGGACTATCCAGTGTTGTCCCTAGTTGTCCCTCAAAATTGGAGGAACGAGAGGGGACGCCAGGGAACGTCCCTGTCCTGGTTGTCCCGCAACCAAACACACATTAGAGTTTTTCAAAGTATTTCCTGCTAATACTTATATTTCAATATTATGCTAATATGAATAATAACGATCATAGATAGACATGCATTCCATACGTAGATTAAAATAACATAGAGAAAGTCCTGTTGTAATAAAGCTGACGGATGCACAGCACATCTAGCAATAAAGATCGATGTCGCATGCAATAAAAAAAGAGCACTATTTATCTGTCGTCATATCTATTTTGTTCTAAATATAAGACTGTCTCCAACAACGTTCTTTAAATTTCATCCTCTAAATAAATATTCTATGTCTTTTATAGCACCCTTTAAAAAATTCTATCATCTATATCTTCTTCATCTCTAGCAGCGTTTTCTAAATTTGGTCATCTATATCCAATCATTTATTTTAACCATTAAATAAAACTAGGAAACAGTTAATACAACACAAGTGTGGGCCCAGTCCATGTGTGAAGCTCTGGTCACGAGGTGCATGTGGGTCGTCCTTTCTTTCACGTTGATTGCAGCACACAACGTATAGCGTAAGTAGAGCTGAACTCTAGATATGGCATTCGATGAGGCTCCTCTAAATTTTATGGGCTCATTTAACAGATGTTGTTGGACACGTTCAGTACGTCTTCGTTCGCTAAATCAAGGGTACCGAACCCTTTACGGAATACTGCCGGAGGCAGCCTAAGGCTCTACTAGCTCCATGTCTAAATTATAATTTGTTTAGGACGACACGGTCTCAAACAATTCAGTTTTGACTATTTTTTTGTTAAAAATAAATGAATTCTTAACATATTTATACTTTTATAAAAAAAATATTTTTAAGACAAATTGGTGCATGTGACTACTAGGTTTCAAACTAAATAACAAAATAATTATTTATTTACACTCAATGTTTTATAAGTTCGACTAAAATTTTGTCTAAAATGACTTATAATTTAGACATGAGGGGAGTAGGTGCTAATAAGAAATTATGTTGTTGGTAGAAAAATCTACGCAGAGGGAAAAAAAACTGAGAAAATTAAGATATGGTTTTATCGTTTCACCAACCTTTTAAAGTTAGACTTTTAATCTAATGGACAAAAGGTGATATATTTCATTATCATAAGTGTTGACGCCTTTTTGGAGCGTCAAACACTCAACAAGAACCGTGGCGGTGCCTTCTGCACAGGGGCGGACGGTCCGCGCGCAGGGGCCGGACGGTCCGCGGTCTGGTGCGAGGCGCGGTGGTACTCTCTGCGCAGGGGCGGACTGTCCGCGGCCTGGGGCCGGACGGTCCGCGACCTGGTGCGCGGCTAGGGCTCCTGCCTGACGACCGGACGGTCCGCGCCCTGGGGCCGGACGGTCCGCGCGTACGCAGGGACGGCGGAAGATCGCCGACGGCGCCTGGATCTCGCTCCCGGGAGGGACCCCGTCGGGGAGTAGAGATCCTAGGTTGTGTCTAGGCTCGGGTAGACCGACCTAGACTCCTCTAATCGACGTAGAGTCGAGGAGAGGCGGAGAATTTGGGGATTGGATATCTAAACCTAAACTAGACTAGAACTACTCCTAGGATAAAATGCGAAATAGAAGTTGTATTGATTCGATTGATGATGATCCCAAATCGGCCGTAGACCTCTCTATTTATAGAGGAGGGGGGCTGGACCCTTTACACAACTGATTCCGAGCTTATCCCATGATTTTAGCTAACAACCGTAGCACAAAACTCGGAACCCTAAACCGTTCTGCGCATGCGCGGACCGTCCGGCCCACAGGCGCGGACTGTCCGGACCGCGGACCGTCCGGCCTCAGGGCCGGACCGTCCGCAAGGCTCAATTTGGTGCTCAACATATGCCCCCCTGCCTTTTGGTGGAGCTGAGCAAACCAAAAGCAACTAACTCGATGTGAGCACATCGGTTTTCTTAGGCATCTTGCCACATACTAGGATGGTACTGCTTGAGGAAACGCCCATTCAAAGCCTTAGGCAAATCCTTGCCTTGTAATGTTTGTAGCAAATAGGCGTTGCCAGACATCACCTGTTTTACTTTATAAGGACCCTCCCAGCTTGGCGACCATTTTCCGAACTTCCGGTCCTTATTCCTTAGAGGCAGAATGGTCTTCCACACCAGGTCCCCTACTTGAAATGATTTTGTTTTGACTTTTTTGTTGTAGGCCCTGGCTACCATGATCTTGTCCTTCTCTATTGCTCCCAAAGCTATCATCCTCTTGTCGGTCACCTCATCAATATTATCCATCATTGAATTATAATAATCAGTAACAGTTAGATCATTTTGTCTAGCGAACCTGACAGCATTCAGACTTATTTCCACAGGCAACACTGCTTCCTGCCCATAGACAAGCTCAAAAGGAGATACTTTAGTAGCACGATGCCTAGATATTCTATGAGCCCATAAAGCTTCGGACAAAATCTTATGCCAATGCTTAGGATTATCAGATATCTTCTTTTTTATCAAGTTGATCAATGTCCTATTACTAGACTCGGCCTGTCCATTGGCCTGAGCGTAGTATGGAGATGAATTAAGCAACTTAATTCTATATAATTCAGCAAATTCACGTACCTCCTTTGACATAAAAGAAGTCCCTTGATCTGTAGTCAAGGTCTGGGGAATGCCGAATCTATGAATAATATGCTCAGTTATGAACTCAATTACCTCCTTGTGTGTCATGTTCTTCAGAGCAACGGCTTCAGTCCATTTGGTAAAGTAGTCAGTGGCAACTAACACGAACCGATGCCCCTTTGATGATGAAGGATGAATTTCTCCAATAAAGTCTAATCCCCATCCTCTGAACGGCCAAGGCTTGATGATAGGATGTAATTCGGCTGCAGGGACCAACTGTAGGTCGCCGAATTTTTGACACACTTGGCAACCCTTGTAGTACTTAAAACAATCAGCTATCATATTAGGCCAATAAAAGCCAGACCTTCGCAACAACCACTTCATCTTTGGAGCTGATTGATGGGTACCACAAATTCCTTCATGTACTTCGGCCATAGCTAATATAGCATCATCTGGGCCCAAGCACTTAAGCAGGACATCATTAACCGTTCGGCGGTAAAGTTCATCACTCATCAAAACATACTTGAAAGCTGTTCGCCGAATGTTCTTATCTGTCCTGATACTGGGATTTTGCAAATAATTAAGTATGGGTGTCCTCCAATCACTTGCATCGGCTTCATTGTCAGCCGAATCGATTAAGAGAACATTTCTGATAACCTCGGACGGTCCGGCGTCATCACGCGGACGGTCCGCGACCTGGGAATTTGGCTCTGCACTGGTTATCAGATTTTCAGTTTTGTGAAATTTCCCTTTCTTTATCCGATAACCTGATGCATCTTGTGCCAAATCGTTAGCTCTATGATTCTCAACTCTAGAGATATGCCGAATACTGAATTCGTCAAAAGAATGGATTATGCTCCAACATTTCTCAAGATAACTATTTAGAGTACTATCAAGACATTGATATTCTTCTAACACTTGTTGACAACCAGCTGAGAATCGCCAAATACCTTCACATGTTTTACTCCCATACTACTTAAAAGTTCTAAACCGAATAGGAGGGCCTCATATTCAGTTTGATTATTAGTGCAATAAGTTTTCAATCGGCTAGAGAAGTCAAAGGAGACATTTCTTGGTGAAACAAGCACAATGCCAATTCCTTGCCCTTCATTGCAAACCGATCCATCAAAATATAAAGTCCAAGGAGTAATAGTGAGGTATGACATGTCTAGTTCATAAATATCATTAACCCGATGTTCCACAATAAAATCTGCTACGACTTGGCCTTTCATCGATTTCAATGGTTCATAAGCCAAGTCATATTCTATGAGTGCATAAGCCCACTTACCAATTCTACCACTCATAATTGGGTTATGCAACATGTATTTGATTACATCGGCTTGACCAGAAACAGTGCAACGACTAGACAGTAAATAACATCTACATTTGGTGCATGCATAAAACAAGCATAAGCATAACTTTTCAATAAAAGTGTACCTTGTTTCAGCATCCACCAATCTTCGGCTTAGATATGTCACCACATGCTCCTTCCCCTCAGTTTCTTGTGTCAGAACAGCCCCAATAACCTTGTCTTCAGCTGCAATGTATAATCTGAATGGTGCTCCTACTTGTGGTGCTTTTAACACGGGAGCCGAAGACAAGTATTTTTTAATGAGATCAAATGCTTCCTGTTGCTCTGCCCCCCAAGTGAATTCAGCATCATTCTTAAGCCGAAGGATAGGGGTGAAGGCATCAATCTTCCCGGCTAGGTTAGAAATAAACCTTCGTAAATAATTCACCTTGCCGAGAAACCTCTGCACTTCGACCTTACAAGTCGGAGGCCCCACATTCCGAATAGACTTGATTCGGTCAGGGTCTATTTCTATACCATGTTCATGGATGACAAATCCTAAAAACTTACCAGCCGACACTCCAAAAGCACATTTACGTGGGTTCATCTTTAAACCATACCGACGCATTTTATCAAAGGCTTTGCGCAAATCAGCTATATGAGAACTAAACTTAGCCGATTTGACTACAATATCATCAATGTAGACTTCCACAGTGTTTCCTAACAACTCATGGAAGATCAGATTCACAGCCCTCTGATAAGTAGCACCAGCATTTTTAAGACCGAATGTCATGACAACCCATTCAAATAAACCAATGAAGCCTGGACATATAAAGGCCGTTTTAGACGCATCTTCTTCGGCCATGAAAATCTGATTATATCCGGCATTACCATCAAGAAAGCTAATAATTCTATTCCCTGATGCATTATTGATTAATGTGTCGGCTATGGGCATGGGATATTCGTCTTTAGGAGTTGCTTTATTTAAATTACGAAAATCAATGCATACTCTAAGTTTACCTGACTCCTTCTTCTCCACCGGCACAATATTGGAGACCCACTCTTCGTATCTGCAAGGTCTAATAAAATTAGCTTCTAGCAGCCGGTGGATTTCGTCCTTGATTCGTGGGAGAAGATCTGGACGAAACGTTCTAGCTTTCTGCTTGAAAGGTCTGAAACCAGACTTAATGGGCAGCCGATGTTCGACAATCTCTCGGCTTAGTCCAGGCATTTCAGTGTAATTCCAAGCAAAACAATCTGAATACTCCTTCAATAGACCGATCATCTCATCTCTAGGATCGGCCTCCAGGGTCTTGTTTACAAAAGTTGGCCTTGGAGTTTTACCATCTCCTATGTCAATCTCCTCTAATGGATCGGCCGATGTAAACCCCTGTCCTAGTTTATCAAGATCTCTGAATTCCTCTATCATGTCCCCCACAGAGGAATTAGATGATCTTTGCGTGATGGCGGACTTTCCGGTCTCGGGGACCGGATCATCCGTAATACTGTCTTTTCGCTGTGGTAGATGTTCGGTTTTAAAGCCTGAATTGTTTTGTGAAAGACCAGACCATCCGGCTTTGAGAGCCGAATTGTCCGTGATCAACGACTCATGAACTTCATGTGTATTCATCATTTAAACTTTATTTAGGATTTAGCCGATTCTCCATCGGCTCTAGCATTACAGGAATGAAACCTTTCTTATCTATACTTATGAACTGATAATCAGAAAAATCTACTCCTGTGAGACATGTAGCAGTCTCATAAGTCCAGAGTACAGGGGCATCGGCCACAGCGATGCAGGCCGATACATCAGCATGTACTTGTTCTACCTCATCGCCTACCTATTGTATTAGCATTTGATGTAATGTAGAAGGTATACATTGATTGGCATGGATCCAATCTCTGCCTAGAATTAAACTGTAATTCCCTTCTACATCAGCGACGAAGAATGCAGCAGCAAGGGTCTTAGTCCCGATGGTTAATTCAACGGACGTGACTCCCCTGGCTTTAATCGAACTATCCCCAACACCACTGAGGGTCATGTTGGTTTTGACAAGTTCGTCATCTTGTTTACCTAATTTTCTGTATAATGAATAAGGCATTAGATTTACAGCCGCCCCTCCATCCACCAGCATCTTAGCAATCGGTATTCCATCAATGTGACCGCGCACAAAGAGCGGCTTTAAATGATTTACCGATTCCTTTGGTTTAGTAAAGGCGGCTTCTTTAGGACCAAAATCGAACTGGGCAGCAACAGGTTCATCGTCGCCAATGATAGTGCAATCGGAAGAAAATGTAATAATATTTACATCCATACCTGGGCGTTCTGGAGAAGCCTCGTAGTCGACCAGGTCTTCTCCTAGCAGGTCGTCCTCTTCCATGGATGTTGTCGTGTTGTTGGAGGCTTCCTGATGAACGGCGGACAATCCGCACGCGGGGGCCGGACGGTCCGCGCCTGGTGCAGGTTGTCCAGAGCCTTCCTGGTGAACGGCGGACGGTCCGCACGCGGGGGCCGGACGGTCCGTGCCTGGTGCAGGTTGACTTTCTATTTCTATGGCCGTTTGTTTTTTCTCAACGGCCTTCGGTCTCCATTTCTTTTGTGGTGGCGGGTATAGTGGATGTGTGTCATTAAATGTCTTTTCCGCCTCCTTCTCCTGGCTCTCCTTTGCTCTTAGGCGCTGTAATTTTCTCTTTTGGGATCGTGTCAATCCCGCTGGGCACCATCGAGGCATGGAGTATTTTGGATCGGCTGTTTTGATGGTAGCCGTATCCTTTTCGGTCGTGTTGGCCGATTCGCCGAAAATCATCGGCCCTTTATTGTCTCCCTGTATGACTACATCCGCAGTGCCTATTTTGATGATATCCTTTTTTGTTCTTTGAGTTGCTACAGGCATATGCCCCCCTGCCGGATTGGTCGGCCTAGGAGGCCGAGTAGTCCGGCAACCTTGTTGGGCCTGTGCCTGGTGACCGGATTCAGCAGTGCTCAATCGGTCTTGCACTGGCGGTGCCAACCTATCAAAAACGGATGTTTGGGGTGCCCCCCAGGCGGGGTACTGTGGCATCCCAAATGGATATGGTGGCATGCCCCACATTTGATTTGGGACATATGGTGGAGGTAAGTATGTGTATGGATATGGCATAGATGGATAAAGAGGTGGAGGAGTCCATGTCGGCATGTTAGGTCTCAATTGTACAATAGGACCTTTCATTTCTTCCGATTGGTGATGTGGTCCAATCGGCCTGACCTGACGTTGCTCATGAATGGGTGAGCGGGGTCGCTTCGGTGGCCGGTCACTGGGGCCGGCCTTCTTTTTCACATATTTAGACAACAATTGATCGAAAGTCGGGCCAGGCTTGATCAGCCGACCAGCTGCTTTAAATGTATTTGTTTTCCACGTACCTATCTCCGGTCGTCGTGGTTTGAAGGTACGTGGTCGCTGCGAGTCCTGAGCATGGCCGGACCGTCCGCCAGAGCTCTCCGGACCGTCCGGTGGGGTACTGGACCGTCCGCGCCTACGTGCCGGACCGTCCGGGATACGCAGCACGGGTTCCTGTATCCGTCTCCCTGTCTGCGCTTGCCCCCCAGTACTAGAGGCTGTGATGGTCACCTTTAGAGTCTCCCCTCCATCGGGAGTCTTCTCAGCTACCACTTTCCTGCAAGAAACTTTATGATCCTCATCGGCCTTTTTTGCATTGCCGATGACTATTTCTTTGCCTTTGCCTTCATCAGCTGTGTTTGGCCGAGTCAGGACTTTCTTGCCCTCAAAGTCGATCATGTTCATTGGAAAGGGCTCCGTGTCCACCTGCATTTCCTGAAATTTCAATCGTCCTTCGTTAATGGCCGATTGAATCTGTCGACGGAATACATTACAATCATTAGTGGCATGAGAAAATGAGTTATGCCACTTGCAATATGCACGACGCTTTAGCTCGTCGGCGGATGGAACAGTGTGATTTATTTTAATGTTGCCATTTTTAAGTAATTCATCAAATATTCTATCACACTTACCAACATTAAATGTAAACTTAACCTCTTCTTGCCGTTTCTTTTGAACCGGCTGTAAGGAGGCACAAGCCGAAGATTTGGCCTGCTTTGGCCAAACCATTTCAGCAGCATACACCTCTGCTGATTCGTCTTCTGAGCTACTTTGGTCGCATTCTACTACATGTACGTTGTGACGAGTTGTTTTAGCAGTTTCTTTGCTTCGGCTTTCACAAGCCAAAGCTCTCTGGTGTAATTGTGCTAGTGTAAAGAATTGGATGCCTTCTAACCTTTCTTTTAAATAATATCGCAGACCATTAAAAGCTAATCCTACTAGCTGTTTCTCTGCTAAATGAATTTGAAAGCATCGGTTTCTTGTATCTCGGAATCTCCGGATGTAATCATTAACCGATTCATCTTTTGTCTGTCGCGACGACACTAAATCTACTAAATCCAACTCATAGTCACCGGAGAAAAAATGATCATGAAATTTTTGTTCTAAATCCCCCCATGATGAAATGGAATTAGGAGGTAAAGTGGCATACCATGCAAACGCGGTTCCTGTTAGCGATAATGAAAATAAACGCACGCGAAATGCCTCTGTGTCGGCCAATTCTCCCAATTGTGCTAAGAACTGGCCTATATGTTCGCGTGTGTTTTTCCCTTGATCACCCGAAAACTTTGCGAATTCGGGTATCCTGGTTCCCTGTGGGTATGGGTGGTGATCAAATCGGCTGTCATAAGGTTTCCGATATGATTGCCCCCCAGGGACCATGCTTACTCCGAGCTTATCTCGGAACGCCCCGGCTATTTCTTCCCTTACTATATCAATGGCAGCCGGTGCGAGACCACCGGCTCTCTGGTCAAACATAGATGGGGTTGGCTGGATATTAGCATGCTGTCTTTCCCCCCATTGGTTTGAGTTACGTGGTGCATTTTCATTTGCCCTATATGGGTCATAGGTTTGATCGTTTCTTTCCGGCCTCCTGGGTGGGGCCGGAAAGCTTTCCTGGGCTCTGGATCTTGAATTAATGGGTTGATGCATTGTATAGTGCGATGGGAAGTGTTGTTGGGACGGGCGAGGATTCATGTAATAATCCTCCTCAAAAGACTCATGCGCGGACTGTCCGGATACGTACCCGAACCGTCCGGCTGGGTAGTTTGGGTTCTGTGTCGTGTGTGGTGGCTCGGGCGCATATCTAGGTAACTCATTAAAAATAGGCCCGACTGTTGCTGGCCCGGACGGTCCGCGCTCACGTGCGGACGGTCCGGGCATGTGCAGATCGGCTGGTTTGCTGCCGATTTGCGGTTGCTTAGGGTACGTGTCCATCGGCATCCCATAAAGGGGTTGTGACTGGTCGTGACAACCTGTAGCCGATGTGTTACGCGCGTTATCTCCTAACTCAACCTCGTGCGAAGGAAAATTTGCGGTATTAGATTTATCAAATGCACGTACTAGTCTCTTAAGATCGCTTTGCATACCCCCTATGATGTTCTGCATTTGTTCGCGCTGATCTTCTACATAATTTCTAAGAGATTGCAGATCGTTGGTATTACTTACATTGGGGATATCTGGCGTGGGTTGGAGCGAAGCCGGATCCGTCGCCCGATGTCGGACGACCTTGTTGTTCCTGTCCACTTTGAAGTTGGCCAAGAACTTTACTTTCGCCTCCTGGATCATCCGCTCCTTGTGCTCCTCAAACTGGAGCTGCTCGTCAGCCGGCAAGGTTTCCCAAGTCGGCTCTATGATGTTGCTTAGAGAAATATCAGAGCTATCCTTTGAACCGGCCATTGAGGGCCGATCTGATGAGCTTAGATGTGTTTTCCCCAGCGGAGTCGCCAAAAAGTATGTTGACGCCTTTTTGGAGCGCCAAACACTCAACAAGAACCGTGGCGGTGCCTTCTGCACAGGGGCGGACGGTCCGCGCGCAGGGGCCGGACGGTCCGCGGCCTGGTGCGAGGCGCGGTGGTACTCTCTGCGCAGGGGCAGACTGTCCGCGGCCTGGGGCCGGACGGTCCGCGACCTGGTGCGCGGCTAGGGCTCCTGCCTGACGACCGGACGGTCCGCGCCCTGGGGCCGGACGGTCCGCGCGTACGCAGGGACGGCGGAAGATCGCCGACGGCGCCTGGATCTCGCTCCCGGGAGGGACCCCGTCGGGGAGTAGAGATCCTAGGTTGTGTCTAGGCTCGGGTAGACCGACCTAGACTCCTCTAATCGACGTAGAGTCGAGGAGAGGCGGAGAATTTGGGGATTGGATATCTAAACCTAAACTAGACTAGAACTACTCCTAGGATAAAATGCGAAATAGAAGTTGTATTGATTCGATTGATGATGATCCCAAATCAGCCGTAGACCTCTCTATTTATAGAGGAGGGGGCTGGACCCTTTACACAACTGATTCCGAGCTTATCCCATGATTTTAGCTAACAACCGTAGCACAAAACTCGGAACCCTAAACCGTTCTGCGCATGCGCGGACCGTCCGGCCCACAGGCGTGGACTGTCCGGACCGCGGACCGTCCGGCCTCAGGGCCGGACCGTCCGCAAGGCTCAATTTGGTGCTCAACAATAAGATTTCAACGCACACGTGTGTGTGCGCGTGTATATAAAAAATCTACACGTCATTATGATTAAGATAGAATAGTTTTATACAAACAACATGTTCCTCACGAGCCGGTCCAGTTTTGTGTATTTCGGTTTAGAATTTGAAAAAATATAGAGTCAAACTTTGGTCAATGAAACGGTTTTCTAAAATTCCAAAACAAAAAATGGAGTCCCTGGGTGGCTCACCAATTGGCCTTCTGCAGCAGCGCTTGGAGAAGAAGTTGTGGCAAGGTGGAGGAGTCATTGGGCAGGGACTTGGGAATCCGTTGTGAGTGAGCTCGACCACACTGAAGCCTAGCCTGCTGACTGGTAGCCCTCCTCTGTAGTAACTGGGGCCTAATCTTCCGGCCGGCTTCTGGCTGAGACGGACGGCTCCTCTGTAGTAACGTCGGCGGCTGCCGTGTGGAGCCAGATCATAGCAGACGTCCATGGCTGAATGCCCCCTCCTCCCTCTCGCCGCACTGGGGTTCACGAAACCACTGTTCCTGAGCGAGTAAAATGGGTGCAGTCGAGAAGGACATATCGAATAAAAGCCAGGTGTGGCCGCCTAACTCACGACGAGAGTAAAATGTGGTCGTTGCAGGGTGCTGACGTGGACGGACGGGTTCTACAACGGCGAGGTGAAGACGCGGAAGATCTCCAACTCCGTGGAGCTGACATCCGACCAGCTCGTCATGCAGAGGAGCGACCAGCTCCGGGAGCTCTACGAGGCCCTCCTGTCGGGCGAGTGCGACCGCCGCACTGCGCCTGCGCCTGCGCGGCCGGCCGGCTCGCTGTCGCCGGAGGACCTCGGGGACACCGAGTGGTACTACGTCGTCTCCATGACCTACGCCTTCCGGCCAGGCCAAGGGTAATCGATCAATTCGGTTTTATTTTTTTTGTTCGTACGTGACGCCCTTTAGTTTGTTCCTGGCTGGCCTTTCTCCTCTCGGTGCCTGTCGTCACTCGGTTGCATGCATGCGTCGCCTCAGGTTGCCCGGCAGGAGTTTCGCCAGCGACGAGCATGTCTGGCTGTGCAACGCGCACCTCGCCGGCAGCAAAGCCTTCCCCCGCGCGCTCCTGGCCAAGGTATGCACGTTTCTCACTTGTTCTTTCTGGACGTGTGTATTGTTGCCTTCCGTACGTGCATGGTTTTCACTAGTCGGTTGCGATCTTTGTTGAAATCGTGAACTGCGTACGTGCATATGTGAATGACCTTGTCGTACCTCCCTCCGGTCAAGCAGAGCGCGTCCATTCAGGTAATTAAAAAGTGATTTCCATGCTTCGTCTCATCTGAAACACATGTCACTTCAGAGTTCTGACTGGGATCGTGCTTGATTTCTGCAGTCAATCCTCTGCATCCCGGTTATGGGCGGCGTGCTTGAGCTTGGTACAACTGACACGGTATGTTCAGCTCGAGCTTCCGAATTAAATGGCCAGCCGAGCTTCTCCTGACGATCAGGTACTAGTATTTAACCAAAACTGTAAATGCCATTGCCAGGTGCCGGAGGCCCCGGACTTGGTCAGCCGAGCAACCGCGGCTTTCTGGGAGCCGCAGTGCCCGACGTACTCGGAAGAGCCGAGCTCCAGCCCGTCAGGAGCAAACGAGACCGGCGAGGCCGCAGCAGCAGACGACGGCACGTTTGCGTTCGAGGAACTCCACCACAATAATGGCATGGACATAGAGGCGATGACCGCCGCCGGGGGACACGGGCAGGAGGAGGGGCTAAGAGAAGCCGAGGCCCTGCCAGACGATGCAAGCCTGGAGCACATCACCAAGGAGATCGAGGAGTTCTACAGCCTCTGCGAGGAAATGGACCTGCAGGCGCTACCGCTACCACTAGAGGACGGCTGGACCGTGGACGCGTCCAATTTCGAGGTCCCCTGCTCTTCCCCGCAGCCAGCGCCGCCCCCGGTGGACACGGCTACCGCTAACGTCGCCGCCGACGCCTCAAGGGCACCCGTTAACGGCTCTCGCGCGACCAGTTTCATGGCTTGGACGAGGTCCTCGCGGCAGTCGTCGTGCTCCGACGACGCGGCGCCGGCAGTAGTGCCGGCCGTCGAGGAGCCGCAGAGATTGCTGAAGAAAGTGGTGGCCGGCGGCGGCGGTGCTTGGGAGAGCTGTGGCGGCGCGACGGGAGCAGCACAGGAAATGAGTGCCACCAAGAACCACGTCATGTCGGAGCGAAAGCGACGAGAGAAGCTCAACGAGATGTTCCTCGTCCTCAAGTCACTGCTTCCGTCCATTCACAGGGTAAATGAACAAGATACGTACCATCGATTTTTTTTAATCCTTTCGTCGTGTTGATTTGAAAACTTAATTGGAGACAAAAAAAAATTCCAATTTGGCAGGTGAACAAAGCGTCCATCCTCGCCGAAACGATAGCCTACCTCAAGGAGCTTCAGCGAAGGGTGCAAGAGCTGGAGTCCAGTAGGGAACCTGCGTCGCGCCCATCCGAAACGACGACAAGGCTAATACCAAGGCCCTCCCGTGGCAATGAGAGTGTGAGGAAGGAAGTCTGCGCGGGATCCAAGAGGAAGAGCCCAGAGCTCGGCAGAGACGACGAGGAGCGCCCCCCGGTCCTCACCGTGGACGCCGGCACCAGCAACGTCACCGTCACCGTCTCGGACAAGGACGTGCTCCTGGAGGTGCAGTGCCGGTGGGAGGAGCTCCTGATGACGCGAGTGTTCGACGCCATCAAGGGCCTCCATTTGGACGTCCTCTCGGTTCAGGCTTCAGCGCCAGATGGCTTCATGGGGCTTAAGATACGAGCTCAGGTATCACCAGCAAACTAAGAGATCGACATCCATGGCGATTGCAATACTGCTCTGGTTAATTAGACTCTTTGGTTGGAGAGTTTGTTTTTACCGACGCAGTTGTTTAACTTATGCTCAATTTCTATGCAGTTTGCTGGCTCCGGTGCCGTCGTGCCCTGGATGATCAGCGAGGCTCTTCGCAAAGCTATAGGGAAGCGGTGAAGGGGCAGCTGGAATTTGGACATCGACGGGCATGGAGGGCTTCATGGGATCGAAGCAAAGATGTATTTATTGTTTCTTTAGATAACAGACATGAATCGGACCTCTATATCAACAATTGTATTGGCATGAATACTTAGACTCCAGCCCTTAACACGTAGAAACTCAAAAAAGAAGAAAGGAAGCTAAAGACTAAGCGTAAGGTCTATTTGGAAGTAAATTAATTTTATAGTTTCTAAGCAATCCCATGGTTTATAGGATACTAGAGTGTTTATGTCATAAGATGTTTAGTTGCATTCATAAAAACTATATTTTCAAAGCTATAGCATTCTAGATACTATCACTACCGGAATCGCGTTCTTTGCCAAGTGTCTAATACACTCGGCAAACACTATTTTACACTCGGCAAAGGCTTTGCCGAGTGTAACACTCGGCAAACATTTCATCGGCAAAGGGTTCTTTGCCGAGTGCTTTTTTTCGGACACTCGGCAAAGACTTTGCCGAGTGTCAAAAAGCACTCGGCAAAGAAAAACACTCGGCAAATTAAGAATCAAAAAAATTAAAAAAAAAACAGCAAAACATTTTTTAAATTCTAGAAACAACTCTCCAACCCTACCCTAATTACCTTACCCGTTACCCTACCATTTTTCACTATTATTTTGAATCAAACTTATATGTTTTGTAAATGGTGAGATTCGAACTCGCAACCTCTCTCTCGCGCATACCCTCCTATACCACTACACTACTACACCAATTATGTTTATATTACGTTTCCATTCCCCATGTACTATAACAAATCGAGAGTAATTTGATTATCTAAGGCACTAAATGAGTTCATTTAAAAATGTGACCAACTATAAAGTTGCATAACTTTTTGAGATCTAAAAGTTTTATTTTAATAGTTTCTACATCTGAGACCGTTTATAAAATTTGAATTTTAAATTTAAAAACTTCACACGAAATTTTCAATGATAAGATGATTTCAAATCAAAAAATTGTCAACTACAAAGTTTCATTACATTTCAAGACCTACAACTTTTATTTTGGTGGTTTTTCCATCCGAGACAGTTTGAAAAATTCAAATTTCAAAATTCAAACATAGTTTTGCATAACAAGATGATTTCAAACTAAAACATTGTCAACTACAAAGTTTCATAACTCTTCAATACCTACAACTTTCATGTTGATGGTTTTTCCTTTCGAAGTCGTTTTCAAATTTCAAATTTTAAATTTTTTAAATCCAGACGTAGTTTTCGTTGACAATATGACTTCAAATGAAAAAGTTGTCAACTATAAACTTCTATAACTTTTCAAGATCTATAAAGTTTATTTTGGTTGTTTGGTAATTTGTTTATCTCAGATGATGGTTCTAACAATATGCACAAATTCTATACGTCTCTCTCGTAGTTTCATAAACTACGAGAGAGATATATGTTTTATGAACAAATTTATTTTTATTTTGTCATATGAAGAAATGTTCAATATATAAATTGTACATCATGATGAGTTATACAAATTTGTAGTTGAAAACTTTTTCATTTGAATTAATTTACTACTTTAAAATGTGATTTTTAAATTGTCTTTGCCTAGTGTTGGAGAAAAAAACACTCGGCAAAGAGCTCTTTGCCGAGTGTTGTATTTGTGACACTCGGCAAAGAGCCCTTTGCCGAGTGTCAAAAAAATACACTCGGCAAAGAAACTCTTTGCCGAGTGTCAAAAATAAAACACTCGGCAAAGAGCTTCTTCGCCGAGTGTTTTCTTTTACCGAGGGTTTTTTGCATGGCACTCGGCAAAGAGCTCTTTGCCGAGTGTCCGAAATAAAACACTCGGCAAAGAATATGGCACTCGGCAAAGAGTCAAATTCCGGTAGTGTATGATATTTTTTAGTAGTAGAAACTACACTCCAACTCAAAGTTTTTATAGCATGACTAACTTTTGTCTAAATATCATAATTTACAACATTGTATCTAAACAATGTTTCTTAAAACCATGATATTCTTGGAGCTAGCTAAAACTATGGTATTATCGCAACCATTGCAAAGTATAGTACTATAAAACCATAATTTTAAAAAACATTGTTACCAAATAGGCCCTTCAATCTTCTTCAAACTTGAAATATTAGCGTGCAGCAACACTCCTTCACGTCTCTTGTCTACATAGAGATAACCGATGACATAATTGATCTGCAAGAAACAGTTAACCATTGCTTGATGATTTTGTCGCTCTAACTGTTATAACTATATTTGTGTCATTGTGTTAGGGCTAGTTGGCCTAATTGCCTCCCAGTGCATATCTCGTATATATGTAATCCTATATTATCTACTACAATCATCAATTCATGGCAGCAATTTATCTAACATAGTATCAAAGCCTAATGTTGAACACCAATTTGAGCGCGCGGACGGTCCGGCCCTGAGGCCGGACGGTCCGCGGTCCGGACAGTCCGCGCCTGTGGGCTGGACTGTCCGCACGTGCGCAGAGCAGATTAGGGTTCCAAGTTTTGTGCTACGGTTGTTAGCTAAAATCGTGGGATAAGCTCAGAAATTAGTTTGTAAAGGGTCCAGCCCCCTCCTCTATAAATAGAGAGGTATACGGCCGATTTGTAATGATCAACAATCGAATCAATACAACTTTTATTCGCATTTTATCCTAGGAGTAGTTCTAGTCTAGTTTAGGTTTAGCCTCTCAATCCCCAAATTCTTCGCCTCTCTTCGACTCTACGCCGATTGGAGGAGTCTAGGTCGGCCGGCCCGAGCCTAGACACCACCTAAGATCTCTACTCCCCGACGGGGTCCCTCCCGGGAGCGAGATCCAGGCGCCGCCGGCGATCTTCCGCCGCCCCTGCGTACGCGCGGACCGTCCGGCCGTTAGGCAGGGAACCCGAGCTCCTGCACCAGGCCGCGGACCGTCCGGCCTTGTGCCGCGGACCGTCCGCGCCTAACCAGAGAGCACCGCCGCCTCGCGCCAGGTCGCAGACCGTCCGGCCCCAGGCCGCGGACCGTCCGCGCCTGACCAGAGAGCACCGCTGCCGGTTCTTTTGAAGTATTTGGCGCCTCCGAAAAGGCGTCAACATACTTTTTGGCGACTCCGCTAGGGAGAAAACATCTAGACCTATCAAATCGGCCCTCAATGGCCGGTTCAAAGGATAGCTCCGAAGTTTCCACCAGCAATATCACACCGACATGGGAAAATTTGTCGGCTGAAGAACAGCTCCTGTTCGAGGAGCGCCAGGAGCAGCTGATCCAAGAAGCAAAGGCGAGGTTCCTGGCCGACTTCAAAGTGGACAGGAACAACAAAGTCGTCCGACATCGGGCGACAGATCCGGCTTCGCTCCAACCCACACCAGATATCCCCAATGTAAGTAATACCAACGAGCTACAATCTCTTAGAAATTATGTAGAACAACAACGTGAACAAATGCAAAACATCATAGGGGGTATGCAAAGCGACTTTAAGAGACTACTACGTGCATTTGATAAATCTAATATCGCAAATTTTCCTTCGCACGAGGTTGAGTTAGGAGGTAACACACGTAATACATCGACTACAGGTTGTCACGACCAGTCACAACCCCTTTATAGGATGCCGATGGACACATACCATGAGCAACCGCAAATCGGCAGCAAATCAGTCGATCTGCACATGCCCGGACCGTCCGCACGTGAGCGCGGACCGTCCGGACCAGCAACAGTCGGGCCTATTTTTAATGAGTTACCTAGATATGCGCCCGAGCCACCACACACGACACAGAACCCAAACTACCCAGTCGGACGGTCCGCATACAACGACGGACGGTCCGCATATAACCACGGACGGTCCGGATACGTATCCGGACATTCCTCGCATGAGTCTTTTGAGGAGGATTATTACCTGAACCCTCGCCCGTCCCAGCAACACTTCCCATCACACCATGCAGTGCACCAGCCCATTAATTTAGGGTCCAGAGCCCAGGAAAGCTTTTCGGCCCCACCTAGAAGGCCGGAAAGAAACGATCAAACCTATGAGCCATATAGGATAAATGGAAATGCACCACGTAGCTCAAACCAATGGGGGGAAAGACAACCTACTAACATACAACCAACCCCACCTATGTTTAACCAGAGAGCCGGTGGTCTTGCACCGGCTGCCATTGATATAGTGAGGGAAGAAATAGCCGGGGCGTTCCGAGATAAGCTCGGAGTAAGTATGGCCCCTGGGGGGCAATCGTATCGGAAACCTTATGACAGCCGATTTGATCACCACCCATACCCACAGGGAACTAGGATACCTGAATTCACAAAATTTTCGGGTGACCAAGGAAAGAACACACGTGAACACATAGGCCAATTTTTAGCACAATTAGGAGAGTTGGCCGACACAGAGGCATTTCGCGTACGTTTATTTTCATTATCTTTAACAGGAACTGCGTTTGCATGGTACGCCACTTTACCTCCTAATTCCATTTTGTCGTGGGGAGATTTAGAACAAAAATTTCATGAACATTTCTTCTCTGGCGATTATGAGCTAGATTTAGTAGACTTAGTGGCCCTACGACAAGAAAAAGATGAATCGGTTAGTGATTACATCCGGAGATTCCAGGATATGAGAAACCGATGCTTTCAAATTCATTTAACAGATAAACAACTGGCGGGAATAGCCTTTGATGGATTGCGCTATTATTTAAAAGAGAGATTAGAAGGCATCCAGTTCTTTACGCTAGCACAATTACATCAGAAAGCTTCGGCTTGTGAAAGCCGAAGTAAAGAACTAGTCAAAACGGTTCATCATAATGTCCATATAGTAGAACACAATCAAAGTAGTTCGGACGGTGAACCAAAGGAAATCTACACTACCGAAATAGTTTGGCCTGAGCAGACCAAATCTTCGGCTTGCTCCTCCTTGCAGCCAGTTCAAAATAAACAGCAGGAAGAGCTTAAGTTTACATTTAATGTTGGCAAATGTGATAAGATATTCGATGAATTACTAAAAAATGGTAACATTAAAATTGATTATATCGTTCCACCTGCCGACGAACTAAAGCGTCGCGCATACTGCAAGTGGCACAACTCATTTTCCCATGCCACTAATGACTGTAATGTGTTCCGACGACAAATCCAATCGGCCATTAACGAAGGACGATTGAAATTTCAGGAGGACACAGAGCCCTTTCCAATGAATATGATCGACTTCAAGGACAAAAGGGTCCTAATTCGGCCCAGCACAGCCGATAAGGGCAAAGACAAAGAAGTCATCATCGGCAGCTCACAGGAGGCCGATGGAAACCACAAAATTTCCTGCAGGAAAGTGGTCGCCGAGAAGACTCCTGATGGAGGAGAGACACTGAAAGTAACCATCACAAACTCCAGCACTGGGGGGCAAGCGCAGACAAGGGGATATGTGCGAGAACCCATTCTACGCATCGCGGACGGTCCGGTGTCCAGGCGCGGACGGTCCGTAACATCACCGGACGGTCCGGAGCGCTCCAGCGGACGGTCCGGCAACCGAAGAGCCGCGGCGACCACGTACCTTCAAACCACGACGACCAGAAATAGGTACGTGGAAAACTAACACGTTCAAGGCAACTGGTCGGTTGGTAAGATCTAGCCCGACCTTTGATCAATTATTGTCTAAATATGTGAAAAAGAAGGCTAGCCCCAGCGACCGGCCACCAAAGGGACCTCGCTTACCCACCCAGGTGCGACAGCAGGTTAGGCCGATTGGACCACCACACCAATCGGAAAGGACGGGAGGTCATAATATTCAATTAAGACCTAACGTACCTGCATGGACACCTCCACCACCATATCCACCTATGCCATATTCATACACATACATACCTCCACCATACGTCCCAAATCAAATGTGGGGCATGCCACCATACCCATTTGGGATGCCACAGTACCCCGCTTGGGGGGCACCCCAAATATCTGTATTCAATAGGTTGATACCTCTAGTACAAGACCGATTGAGGGCCCCTCAATCTGGTCCACGAGCACAGACCCAACAAGATTGCCGAACCACTCGGCCCCAAAGGCTGACTAATCCGGCAGGGGGGCATACAGCTACAACCTCCAACAATACGAAAAATGGAGACGTCATTAAAATAGGAACGACAGATGTCGTCATACAACAAAATAACGAAGGGCCGATGATTTTTGGTGAATCGGCCAACACAAACAAAAAAGAAAGTACGACTGTCAATAAAATAGCCGATCCAAAATACTCCATGCCCCGATGGTGCCCATCGGGATTGACATGATCGCAAAAGCAAAAATTACAACGCCTTAGAGCAAAGGAGAATCAGGAGAAGGAGGTGGAAAAAATATTCAATGACACACATCCGCAGTATCCGCCACCACAAAAGAAATGGAGACCAAAGGCCGTTGAGGAAAATCAAACGGCCATAAAGACAGAAAATAAAACAACAACTGTGCAGCTCTTTGCAGGTATAGCAGACAGTCCGGCTATAAAGACCGGAGCAACCGTACAGGGCGCAAACCGTCCGACCCCTGAGGCCGAACCATCCGCACTACACCAAGACACCTCCAACGATGTACCGACACCCATGGAGGAAGATGACCTGCAAGGAGAAGACCTGGTCGACTATGAAGCTACGCCAGAACACTTGGAAAATTAGGAAAAGTTAGGTGACAGATTGATCAGGATCAGTATGATGCTCGACGGTGTTGGGACCGATAGTTCGATCAAAGCTAAAGGGGTCACGTCCGAGACCAAGACGACTGCGTACCATCCTAGTAAGTGGCAAGATGCCTAAGAAAACCGATGTGATAACATCGAGTTAGTTGCTTTTGGTTCGCTCAGCTCCACCAAAAGGCAGGGGGCATATGTTGAACACCAATTTGAGCGCGCGGACGGTCCGGCCCTGAGGCCGGACGGTCCGCGGTCCGGACGGTTCGCGCCTGTGGGCTGGACTGTCCGCACGTGCGCAGAGCAGATTAGGGTTCCGAGTTTTGTGCTACGGTTGTTAGCTAAAATCGTGGGATAAGCTCGGAAATTAGTTTGTAAAGGGTCCAACCCCCCTCCTCTATAAATAGAGAGGTATACGGCCGATTTGTAATGACCAACAATCGAATCAATACAACTTTTATTCGCATTTTATCCTAGGAGTAGTTCTAGTCTAGTTTAGGTTTAGCCTCTCAATCCCCAAATTCTTCGCCTCTCTTCGACTCTACGCCGATTGGAGGAGTCTAGGTCGGCCGGCCCGAGCCTAGACACCACCTAGGATCTCTACTCCCCGACGGGGTCCCTCCCGGGAGCGAGATCCAGGCGCCGCCGGCGATCTTCCGCCGCCCCTGCGTACGCGCGGACCGTCCGGCCCCAGGGCGCGGACCGTCCGGCTGTTAGGCAGGGAACCCGAGCTCCTGCACCAGGCCGCGGACCGTCCGGCCCGGTGCCGCGGACCGTCCGCGCCTGACCAGAGAGCACCGCCGCCTCGCGCCAGGTCGCAGACCGTCCGGCCCCAGGCCGCGGACCGTCCGCGCCTGACCAGAGAGCACCGCTGCCGGTTCTTTTGAAGTATTTGGCGCCTCCAAAAAGGCGTCAACACCTAATATATTAATTCTGCTTTTGTTGCCTTTCTAACCTTCTAGGGTGTGTTGCACACTTCTCCCCCTTTTCCTGGATTATTGCCTTTCTAGTGTATGCCACACCCTCCTCTCCTCTGGTTGAACTGCCATAGTCGGCCTCTATCACTACAACCTTGTAGCACTCCTTCTGGCGCCACATGGTGCCACCTCCAGCTTGTCATAGAATGACACGGCAGTTGTTGCTACGCGGAAGCAAGAGGAGGAATGGCAACTGCCCTACTAGCCACTCTGGATGTCACCCACTCTAAGCTAAAGGTGCAACGTTAGAAGCAGGCGACTACTATGCTTTCCCAATAGAAGGAGGAGGTTGCTTGTGTCTTAATGCACAAGTGTCACACCTGGGCTTTAAGGGACAAAGTCGGATGCATCTTATACATGCGCCAAAGAAGACAACATATATAATAATAGAGTATATAGAGATAAATGTCACAATAATCAGAGTACTTATTACATAGCGGAAGTCTTACAAAATAAAAGATAAATATAACAGGATCTAAAATCCATCCTTGACGCTAGAAAGTCAACTGGGAGACGCCACCTAGATCGAATCGAACTCCTCGTTATGTGGCTCCTCTTAAACCACATGTACTTCTCCTGTGGGGGTGTAAAACAACAAGGGTGAACTCACACATGTTCATCGCTCAATAAGTTGTGGGGAATAATGTGCCATGAACTCACTAAAGGTAGGAATTCATGTTAAGTGTAAGGCTGATCAATAAAATAAAGGTTGAAGCTGAACATTGCTTTTATAAGTTGGTCAAAATTTTATTAGCAATTACTAAGTATAAGTGTCGGGGACCATAATTAGGGGTACCCTCAAGACGCCTAATTCTCAGCTGGTAACCCCCATCAGCATAAAGCTGCAGAGGCCTGATGGGTGCGATTAAGTCAGGGATCAGTCCATACGAGCGACTCGATCACGCCTCGCCCGAGCCTAGCCTCGGGCAAGGGCAGCCGACCCTGAGGTGTTTCTGTCTCGCCCGAGGCCCCCTTTTTTTACAGCAGACGCATCTCCGGCTCGCCCGAGGCCTTGCCTTCGTTAAGAAGCAACCCTGACTAAATCGCCGCGCCGACCGACCAAGTCACAGGGGCATTTAACGCAAAGGTAGCCTGGCACCTTTATCGTGACGCGTGCCCCCTGGCAGAGCCGAAGTGACCGCCGTCACTTCGCCGCTCCACTGACCGGTCTGACAAAAGGACAGCGCCGCCTGCGCCGTCCCGACTGCGGTGCCACTTGACAGAGTGAGACTGACAGGCAGCCAGGCCTTGCCAAAGGCGCCATAGGAAGCTCCGCCCGACCCAGGGCTCGGACTCGGGCTAAGGCCCCGGAAGACGGCGAACTCCGCTCCGCCCGACCCAGGGCTCGGACTCGGGCTAAGGCCCCGGAAGACGGCGAACTCCGCTCCGCCCAACCCAGGGCTCGGACTCGGGCTAAGGCCCCGGAAGACGGCGAACTCCGCTCCGCCCAACCCAGGGCTCGGACTCGGGCTAAGGCCCCGGAAGACGGCGAACTCCGCTCCGCCCGACCCAGGGCTCGGACTCGGGCTAAGGCCCCGGAAGACGACGAACTCCGCTTCGCCCGACCCCTGGGGTCGGACTCCGCCCTGGCCTCTGCCGAACGACCTCCGCCTCGCCCGACCCAGGAACTCGGGCTCGGCCTCGGCCATGGAAGACAGACTCGACCTTGGCCTCGGAGGAGCCTCCATGTCGCCCGACCTAGGGCACAAGTCCGCCACGTCAACAGGAAGCGCCATCATCACCCTACCCCGAGCCGACTTGGGCCGCAGAGAACAAGACCGACGTCCCATCTGGCTAGCTCCGCCAGATAGGCAATGATGGCGCCCCGCTAGACCCATGACGACGGCGGCTCTCAGCTCCCTTACGGAAGCAGGAGGACGTCAGCAAGAGCCCAACTGTTCCGACAGCTGTCCCTCCACCAGGCTCCGTTACTCCTCCGACAGCCACGACACCACACCAGCTGGGTGCCAAGTTCTCTCCGGCTGCCACATTGGCATGTACCTAGGGCGCTAGCTCTCCCCCGCTAGACACGTAGCACTCTGCTGCACCCCCATTGTACACCTGGATCCTCTCCTTACGCCTATAAAAGGAAGGACCAGGGCCTTCTTAGAGAAGGTTGGCCCCGCGGGAACGAGGGCAGGGGCAGGCGCTCTCTTGGGGCCGCTCGCTTCCCTCACCCGCGTGGACGCTTGTAACCCCCTACTGCAAGCGCACCCGACCTGGGCGCGGGACGAACACGAAGGCCGCGGGATCTCCACCTCCCTCACGACTCAGCTCCGGCCACCTCGCTTTCCCCCCTTCGCGCTCGCCCACGCGCTCGACCCATCTGGGCTGGGGCACGCGGCACACTCACTCGTCGGCTTAGGGACACCCCGGTCTCGAAACGCCGACAGTTGGCGCGCCAGTTAGGGGCCTGCTGCGTGTTGACGAGCAGTTTCCCGTCAAGCTCCAGATGGGCAGTCTCCAACGACCTCTCCAACCCGGGACGGTGCTCCATTTCGGGAGCCTCGAGTTCATGTCTTTCGACGGCAGCTACGACATGATACTCCTTCCACCGCCGCGCGACGGCGACAATGGTGGCCGACGGCCCGCCCGCCGGCGGCGGAATCGACGACGTCTTCCCCGCGTGGGGGAAGAACAACATTCGAGCTCGCCCCATCCTCTCCCTCGCCATCGGAGGAGGAGGCAGGGCAACCAGGGCCGAGCGGGAGGCTGCGCTCCGTCGGCTGTCGAGCAAATCGACATCCCCAGCGCCCCAACGGAGGACGCGTCGGGCGTCACCCTCGCGTTTGAGGCGAAGGCGAGCGCCGTCCCCCCGTAACATGCCAACCCCGAGCAAGTGGACGATGCCAGCACGCTCACGGAGGGCCTGCAGGACGTCGCCCTCATACCCAAGACGGCGGCGCGATCAGTCCCCGATGTGACTTCGACGCTCCTCGTCGACCAAAAGGTACCGACTGATTCCCATCCTTCATCATTTCGATTCGACCTCAACCCGCCTAGCGACCCCGCTCTGGCGGGCGCTCACGTTGAGGCGAGTGCAACCTCTCTTGGGTTTCGTGTGCGGTCGCCTTGGGACCGATTGACGGGCGTCTCGACCTACGGGCCCTCTGGGTCCGAGGGAGATGACGACCCCAGCATCTGCTGGGATTTCTCTGGATCTGGCAACCCCAGTGCCATGCGGGACTTCATGACCGCATGCAACTACTGCCTCTCCGACTGTTCCGACGGTAGCCGCAGCCTTGACGACAAGGACTGCGGCCCGAGCCGCGAATGTTTCCACGTCGAGCTAGAGGATCCCTCCGGAGGCAACCGTCTCGGCATGCCGGAGGATGGTGATCTCCCTAGGCCAGTGCCTCGCGCCGACATCCCGCGGGAGCTAGCTGTGGTCCCCGTTCCGGCGGGGGGTCACGACCCACAGCTCGAGCAAGTCCGCGGGGCGCAGGCCGGGCTCGACGAGGGGGCAGGAGCGCTCGAGTCGATCCGCCGGGACGTCGGGCAGGTATGGGCGGGCCAGCCCCCGGCCGGAGAAATACGTCACCTGCCCCAGGGTCTCCAGCACCGCATCGCCAACGATGCCAGGGACAGGCCGCCACCCGCATCCAGCGGAACCGGTCAGGACCTGGCAGCCGCAGCGATGCTCCTCCGCGTGATGCCGGAGTCATCAACCACCGAGGGTCGGCGAATCCAGGGAGAGCTCAAGCATCTCCTGGAAGGCGCTGCGGCCCGGCGGGCCGAGAGCTCTGCCTCCCGCAGGCAGGGGTACCCCTCGGAACCTCGTGCCGCGACTTCCCGACTCATGCGGGAAGCCTCGGTCTACACCGGGCGCACGCGCAACACCGCGCCTGCGGCCCCGGGCCACCTCGGCGACGAGCACCCTCATCGCGACCGTCGGGCCCGCCTCGACGAAAGGGTGCGCCGAGGCTATCACCCCAGGCGTGGGGGACGCTACGACAGCGGGGAGGATCGGAGTCCCTCGCCCGAACCACCCGGTCCGCAGGTCTTCAGCTGGGCCATTCGGCGGGTGCCGTTTCCGGCCCGATTCCGACCCCCGACTACTATCACAAAGTACTCGGGGGAAACAAGACCGGAATTGTGGCTCGCGGACTACCGCCTGGCCTGTCAACTAGGTGGAACGGACGATGACAACCTCATCATCCGCAACCTCCCCCTGTTCCTCTCCGACACTGCTCGCGCTTGGTTGGAGCACCTGCCTCCGGGGCAGATTTCCAACTGGGAGGATTTGGTCCAAGCTTTCGCCGGCAACTTCCAGGGCACGTACGTGCGCCCCGGGAATTCCTGGGACCTCCGAAGCTGCCGGCAACAGCCGGGAGAGTCTCTTCGGGACTACATCCGGCGGTTCTCGAAGCAGCGCACCGAGCTGCCCAACATCACCGACTCAGATGTCATCGGCGCGTTCCTTGCCGGCACCACTTGCCGTGACCTGGTGAGCAAGTTGGGTCGCAAGACCCCCACCAGGGCGAGCGAGCTGATGGACATCGCCACCAAGTTCGCCTCTGGCCAGGAGGCGGTCGACGCCATCTTCCGAAAGGACAAGCAGCCCCAGGGCCGCCCGTCGGAGGATGCTCCCGAGGCGTCTACTCCGCTCGGCGCCAAGAAGAAAGGCAGGAGGAAGTCGCAAGCGAAACGCGACGCCGCCAACACGGACCTTGTCGCCGCCGCCGAGTCCAAGAACCCTCGAAGGCCCCCCGGAGGTGCCAACCTCTTCGACAAGATGCTCAAGGAGACGTGCCCTTACCATCAGGGGCCCGTCAAGCACACCCTCGAGGAGTGCGTCATGCTTCGGCGCCACTTCCACAAGGCCGGGCCACCCGCAGAGGGTGGCAGGGCCCGCGACGACGACAAAAAGGAAGATCACCAAGCAGGAGAGTTCCCCGAGGTCCGCGACTGCTTCATGATCTACGGAGGGCATGCGGCGAATGCCTCGGCTCGGTATCGTAAGCGAGAGCGTCGGGAGGTCTGCTCGGTGAAGGTGGCGGCGCCAGTCTACCTAGACTGGTCCGACAAGCCCATCACCTTCGACCAAGATGACCACCCCGACCACGTGCCGAGCCCGGGGAAATACCCGCTCGTCGTCGATCCCATCATCGGCGACGTCAGGCTCACCAAGGTCCTGATGGATGGGGGCAGCTGCCTCAATATCATCTACGCCGAGACCCTCAGGCTCCTGCGCGTCGATCTGTCCTCCGTCCGAGCAGGCGCTGCGCCCTTCCACGGGATCATTCCTGGGAAGCGCGTCCAGCCCCTCGGACGGCTCGACCTTCCTGTCTGCTTCGGAACACCCTCCAACTTCCGAAGGGAGACTTTGATGTTCGAGGTGGTCGGGTTCCGAGGAACCTACCACGCAGTATTGGGGAGGCCATGCTACGTGAAGTTCATGGCCATCCCCAACTACACCTACCTGAAGCTCAAGATGCCGGGCCCCAACGGGGTCATCACCGTCGGCCCCACGTACAAACACGCGTTCGAATGCGACGTGGAGTGCGTGGAGTACGCCGAGGCCCTCGCCGAGTCCGAGGCCCTCATCGCCGACCTGGAAAACCTCTCCCGAGAGGTGCCGGACGTGAAGCGGCATGCCGGCAACTTCGAGCCAGCGGAGATGGTTAAGGCCATCCCTCTCGACCCCAGTGGCGACACCTCCATGCAGATCCGGATCGGTTCCGGGTTCGACCCCAAATAGGAAGCAGTGCTCGTCGACTTTCTCCGCGCAAACGCCGACGTCTTTGCGTGGAGTCCCTCGGACATGCCCGGCATACCGAGGGATGTCGCCGAGCACTCGCTGGATATTCGGGCCGGAGCCCGACCGGTCAGGCAGCCTCTGCGCCGATTCGACGAGGAAAGGCGTAGGGTGATAGGCGAGGAGATCCACAAGCTGATGGCAGCAGGGTTCATCAAAGAGGTATTCCATCCCGAATGGCTTGCCAACCCTGTGCTTGTGAGGAAGAAAGGGGGGAAATGGCGGATGTGTGTAGACTACACTGGTCTCAACAAAGCATGTCCGAAGGTTCCCTACCCTCTACCTCGCATCGATCAAATCGTGGATTCCACTGCTGGGTGCGAAACCCTGTCTTTCCTCGATGTCTACTCAGGGTATCATCAAATCAAGATGAAAGAGTCCGACCAGCTCGCGACTTCTTTCATCACGCCCTTCGGCATGTACTGCTATGTCACCATGCCGTTCGGTTTGAGGAACGCGGGTGCAACGTACCAGCGGTGCATGAACCATGTGTTCGGCGAACACATCGGTCGCACGGTCGAGGCCTACGTCGATGACATCGTAGTCAAGACAAGGAAAGCTTCCGACCTTCTCTCCGACCTTGAAGTGACATTCCGGTGTCTCAAGGCAAAGGACGTCAAGCTCAATCCCGAGAAGTGTGTCTTCGGGGTGCCCCGAGGCATGCTCCTGGGATTCATCGTCTCCGAGCGGGGCATCGAAGCCAACCCGGAGAAGATCGCAGCCATCACCAGCATGGGGCCCATCAAGGACTTAAAAGGCGTACAGAGGGTCATGGGATGTCTCGCGGCCTTGAGCCGTTTCATCTCGCGCCTCGGCGAAAGAGGCCTGCCTCTGTACCGTCTCTTAAGGAAGGCCGAGTGCTTCACTTGGACCCCCGAGGCCGAGGAAGCTCTCGGGAACCTGAAGGCGCTCCTCACCCAGGCGCCCGTCTTGGTACCCCCAGCTGATGGAGAAGCCCTCTTGGTCTACGTCGCCGCTACCACTCAGGTGGTTAGCGCCGCGATCGTGGTTGAAAGGCAAGAAGAGGGGCATGCATTGCCCATTCAGAGGCCAGTTTACTTCGTCAGCGAGGTGCTGTCCGAAACCAAGATCCGCTACCCACAAGTTCAGAAGCTGCTGTATGCAGTGATCCTGACGAGGCGAAAGTTGCGACATTACTTCGAGTCTCATCCGGTAACTGTGGTGTCATCCTTCCCCCTGGGGGAGATCATCCAGTGCCGAGAGGCCTCGGGACGGATCGCAAAGTGGGCGGTGGAAATCATGGGCGAAACAATCTCGTTCGCCCCTCGGAAGGCCATCAAGTCCCAGGTACTGGCGGACTTCGTAGCCGAATGGGTCGACACACAGTTGCCGATGGCTCCGATCCAACCGGAGCTCTGGACCATGTTTTTCGACGGGTTGCTGATGAAGACGGGAGCCGGCGCGGGCCTGCTCTTCGTCTCGCCCCTCGGGAAACACCTGCGCTACGTGCTGTGCCTCCATTTCCCGGCGTCCAACAATATGGCTGAGTACGAAGCTCTGATCAACGGATTGCGAATCGCCATCGAGCTAGGGGTCCGATGCCTCGACGCTCGCGGCGACTCGCGGCTCGTCATCGACCAGGTCATGAAGAACTCCCACTGCCGCGACCCGAAGATGGAGGCCTACTGTGATGAGGTTCGACGCCTGGAAGACAAGTTCTACGGACTCGAGCTTAACCACATCGCCCGGCGCTACAACGAGACTGTGGACGAGCTGGCAAAGATAGCCTCGGGGCGAACGACGGTTCCCCCGGACGTCTTCTCCCGGGATCTGCACCAACCCTCCGTCAAGATCAGCGACACGCCCGAGCCCGAGGAGCCCTCGGCCCCGTCCGAGGTAACCTCGGCCCAGCCCGAGCCGTCCTCGGTTCAGCCCGAGGAACCCTCGGCTCCCGAGGGCGAGGCGCTGCGCATCGAGGAGGAGCGGGGCGGGGTCACGCCTGATCAAGATTGGCAGGCCCCGTACCTGCAATATCTCCGCCAAGGAGAGCTACCCCTCGACCAGGCCGAGGCACGGCGGGTAGCGCGACGCGCCAAGTCGTTCGTCTTGCTGGGCGATGAGAAGGAGCTCTACCACCGCAGCCCCTCGGGCATCCTCCAGCGGTGCATCTCCATCGCCGAAGGTCAGGAACTCCTACAAGAGATACACTCGGGGGCTTGCGGCCATCATGCAGCGCCTCGAGCCCTCATCGGGAACGCTTTCTAGCAAGGCTTCTACTGGCCGACGGCGGTGGCTGACGCCACTAGAATTGTCCGCACCTGCGAAGGGTGTCAATTCTATGCGAAGCAGACCCACCTGCCCGCTCAGGCTCTGCAGACGATACCCATCACCTGGCCCTTCGCTGTGTGGGGTCTGGACCTCGTCGGCCCTCTGCAGAAGGCGCCCGGGGGCTACACGCACCTGCTGGTCGCCGTCGACAAATTCTCCAAGTGGATCGAGGTCTGACCCCTGAACAGCATCAGGTCTGAGCAGGCGGTGGCGTTCTTCACCAACATCATCCATCGCTTCGGGGTCCCAAACTCCATCATCACCGACAACGGCACCCAGTTCACCGGCAAAAAATTCTTGGATTTTTGCGAGGATCACAACATCCGGGTGGACTGGGCTGCCGTAGCTCATCCCATGTCGAATGGGCAAGTGGAGCGTGCCAACGGCATGATTCTACAAGGGCTCAAGCCTCAGATTTACAATGACCTCAACAAGTTCGGCAAGCGATGGATGAAGGAACTCCCCTCGGTGGTCTGGAGCCTGAGGACGACGCCAAGCCGAGCCACGGGTTTCACGCCGTTCTTCCTGGTCTACGGGGCCGAGGCCGTCTTGCCCACTGACCTGGAATACGGCTCCCCAAGGACGAGGGTCTACGACGATCAAAACAACCAAGCTAACCGAGAAGACTCGCTGGACCAGCTGGAAGAGGCTCGGGACAGGGCCTTACTACACTCGGCGCGGTATCAGCAGTCCCTGCGACGCTACCACGCCCGAGGGGTCCGACCCCGAGACCTCCAGGTGGGCGACCTGGTGCTTCGGCTGCGGCAAGACGCCCGAGGGAGGCACAAGCTCACGCCCCCCTGGGAGGGGCCATTCGTCATCGCCAAAGTTCTGAAGCCCGGAACGTACAAGCTGGCCAATAGTCAAGGCGAGGTCTACGGCAACGCTTGGAACATCCAACAGCTACGTCGCTTCTACCCTTAAGATGTTTCCAAGTTGTTCATATACCTCGCACCCACGCAAAGTTTAGTCAACAAGGAAGGGTCGGCCTCGCCTCGGCAAAGCCCGACCCTCCCTCGGGGGCTAAAAGGGGGGAAACCCCCTCTGCGTCAAAATTTTCCTCGAAAAAAAAGAGAAATCTCTTTTACCAGAATATCTTTCGTGCTTTTTGACTACTTCGAAAAGTGGGTCCTGGAAACGACGGAGTACACGTAAGCAGTCAAGGCTGACCGAGCCGAGGGACTCCTACGCCTCCGGGATACGGATACCTCACTCATCACCTTCTGCGATAAGTAACTCGCGTTCGGATAAAGTGGCTCCGCGGATCGAACAAGTCTTTACGTTCGGAAGCCCTTCTGCCGAAGCGATCCTTCGAGCCTTCTCGACCGAGTCGGCGACAGGGCCTCACGGACGGGTGAAAGTACGCGTAAGCGGCAAGGCTGACCGGGCCGAGGGACTCCCACGCCTCCGGGATACGGATACCTCACTCGTCACCTTGACACGGGGCGACTCATGCTTGGTGAAGCGGTTCAGATAGTCAACGGACGAGTCTTAGTGCTCAAGAATGAGGAAAAAACACGGCTCCATGCCGAAGTTACATACATGTTCAGGCCCCGAAAGCCGAAATGAACAAAAAACCCTGGCATTCGAAGTGCCATTACAAACGGAACTCCGGTTCCGTCTCCACGGGTATGGACAACCTCCCCGCCAGGGAAGCTCGTGGAGCGACAAGCTCTGGGCGATTCACCAGCAAAACGCGGGACGCCCCCGAGCATCCCGGCAGATCCTCGCAGCCGTTTTCGCCGCGAATGCGAGGAAGAAGACGGAATGTTGCATCCTAGCTGGGCAGCAACAGTTCGCCTTCCCCGGCATGGCTGGAGGATGTCTCCGCCGTAGGGCTAAAGGGCGATTGCCACCACCAGAAGCTGGAAGAAGAGGTGGTCCGCCTACCCGCGTAGGAGGTGGAGCCCCGGCTCGCCTCGCCCCCCGCCCCAGCGAGGATGACGAACACCCTCAACACTGAGGGCGGGACCGGGATCACAGCCCGGTTTGCCTCTCCCCATCCAGGAGCTGGAGGTCACCGTCTTGGGTGACCACCAGCGGAGGGGAGCAACCGGGCTGCCTGATGAAAATCCTTGAAGCCGAACGATGGCTGAAAGGTACCAACTCCCACGGAGTTGCGTTCCTCCAACGATGAGGCGAAAAGACGGCGGTTTCCCCCATCCGGGGGCTCGGAAGGTGGAAAGACACAGGGCATAAGGGAGAAAGAAGACGTGGTCGCCTTACGGAAGGGGTCGCCCTCCTTTTAAAGGCAACTCTCCCTGCTTGCGCCCCCAACCGTCACGGGCTGAGTCTTCTCCAACACGCCTCCAAAGCCCTCCCCTACGGCGCGGGGGCTGGGTCCCGCATGTCATGCAGACCGGCTCCGAGCAGAAGAAGCCAAACCGCCGCGCACGGCGCACGCAACCACCCAGCGGTTACAAGTGACCCTCCACTTTTGCCCAGACCAACGGGCGAAAGCGGCAGGCAGCCATGCAGGCGGCATGCAACCGCGCCAAGTGGACACGCCTCTCCGACTCCTGACATGCCAGCACGGAGGCCCAAGCCCACGCGTCGCGCGACCGGCGCGCCGGATGCTGCATGCAAGCAACTGTACCACTTGCGCCACCACCGCACCTCCTCGATTGCGGAACCGATACCGCGACCCGAGGCGACCCAGCGCGCGACCCAGCAGCGCCAGCCTAACACAGCGGTCAAACGCGGTCAAAAGTGGGCCGGCAGTAATGACGGTGGCAGGCACGCAGGAGCAGCGGTCGCGCCGTCAGCCAAGCTCACGTCCCATCCGGAGGCAGCGAGAGAACCCCCTCTCACGGCGTGAAGACGACGCGCCCGTGACCCGTTCCTCGAACGGCTCGCGCACGCGCAACGGCAGCCTCGCCAACTACTCGCCCCGTCGCATTAACTCCGCGGCTGGACAGGCGGCGCTTCTGGCAGGAGCAGCTGGCGACGCTTCGCCTTCGCCAAAACAACCGCGCCAAAAAAGGTACGCCGCGTCGTTCAATTTCGTATCCTTTTTCCTTTTTCCTCTTTCTCTATCTCTTGCAACAGGGACCGGGAAAGGGGGATACCCCTAAAGGAACCCTTCCCCGTGAAGGAACTAGGCTCCGAGCCTCCTTACTGATCAGGGGTTCGAAGGCTGGCCCCCCGAAGGGTTCAACAGCCGCCTCAGATCGCGTGGGCCCGACACCCACTACTGGTCAGAGGTTCGAAGGTCGGCCTCCCGAAAGGTTCCACGGCCGCCTCAGGCTACTCGGGCTCCACGCCCATTACTGATCAGGGGTTCGAAGGCTGGCCCCCCGAAGGGTTCACAGTCGCCTCAGACACCGAGCGAGGGATGACCAGGGGTACGTTCGATACATAACCGAGGCTCGGGCTACGCTCCCGAGGTACCCTAGGACATTTCCGAGACCAGCGGGAACGATCCTGTAACGGAATCCCATCGGAGGGAGGCATCAAGCCCTCGGACCCCGTCGCCAGGGGACCGGGTCCGGCAGATCACCCGCAGGTACTTTTGGGCGTGCCTCCGGGCCCCTAGCCGACCCCCAACAAACGGGGCACGGACGTCCACTCGGATTACCCGCTTGCAGCTCACCGGAGACACCATGTTCGATGCCCATCGAGGGTAACATGGCGCTCTCCCCCCCTCCTCCTTGCGGAAAGGCGACGTAGGGGCGTATTTAAAAAAGCCGAGTCTGTCCCTGATCGCCCTCTCGCCCTGTGCGGAGGCTCGGGGGCTGCTCTCGCAAACCCGGCTCCGGCCAAACCGTTGACAGCGTCAACATACCAGCCCGAGAACTTGGGCCCCGACAGTGCACCCGGGCTACGGCCAGTTCGCATGAGGGAACCGCCAGACCAGCCAAAGCATTACGCAAGGCATTAAGACCTCGAAGGAGTGAAACCACTCCTCCGAGGCCTCGGGGGCTACACCCGGCGGGTGCGCTCGCGCGCACCCACCGGAACAAAATGCAACCGAGAAAGGCTGGTCCCTTTGCAAAAAAGTGCGACGAAAGCCTCCAAGCGAGTGCTAACACTCCCTTCGAGGCTCAGGGGCTACTGTCGGGGACCATAATTAGGGGTACCCTCAAGACGCCTAATTCTCAGCTGGTAACCCCCATCAGCATAAAGCTGCAGAGGCCTGATGGGTGCGATTAAGTCAGGGATCAGTCCATACGAGCGACTCGATCACGCCTCGCCCGAGCCTAGGTTCGGGCAAGGGCAGCCGACCCTGAGGTGTTTCCGTCTCGCCCGAGGCCCCCTTTTTTTACGGCAGACGCATCTCCGGCTCGCCCGAGGCCTTGCCTTCGTTAAGAAGCAACCCTGACTAAATCGCCGCGCCGACCGACCAAGTCACAGGGGCATTTAACGCAAAGGTAGCCTGGCACCTTTATCCTGACGCGTGCCCCCTGGCAGAGCCGAAGTGACCGCCGTCACTTCGCCGCTCCACTGACCGGTCTGACAAAAGGACAGCGCCGCCTGCGCCGTCCCGACTGCGGTGCCACTTGACAGAGTGAGACTGACAGGCAGCCAGGCCTTGCCAAAGGCGCCATAGGAAGCTCCGCCCGACCCAGGGCTCGGACTCGGGCTAAGGCCCCGGAAGACGGCGAACTCCGCTCCGCCCGACCCAGGGCTCGGACTCGGGCTAAGGCCCCGGAAGACGGCGAACTCCGCTCCGCCCGACCCAGGGCTCGGACTTGGGCTAAGGCCCCGGAAGACGGCGAACTCCGCTCCGCCCGACCCAGGGCTCGGACTCGGGCTAAGGCCCCGGAAGACGACGAACTCCGCTTCGCCCGACCCCTGGGGTCGGACTCCGCCCTGGCCTCTGCCGAACGACCTCCGCCTCGCCCGACCCAGGAACTCGGGCTCGGCCTCGGCCATGGAAGACAGACTCGACCTCGGCCTCGGAGGAGCCTCCACGTCGCCCGACCTAGGGCACAAGTCCGCCACGTCAACAGGAAGCGCCATCATCACCCTACCCCGAGCCGACTTGGGCCGCAGAGAACAAGACCGACGTCCCATCTGGCTAGCTCCGCCAGATAGGCAATGATGGCGCCCCGCTAGACCCATGACGACGGCGGCTCTCAGCTCCCTTACGGAAGCAGGAGGATGTCAGCAAGAGCCCAACTGTTCCGACAGCTGTCCCTCCACCAGGCTCCGTTACTCCTCCGACAGCCACGACACCACACCAGCTGGGTGCCAAGTTCTCTCCGGCTGCCACATTGGCATGTACCTAGGGTGCTAGCTCTCTCCCGCTAGACACGTAGCACTCTGCTGCACCCCCATTGTACACCTGGATCCTCTCCTTACGCCTATAAAAGGAAGGACCAGGGCCTTCTTAGAGAAGGTTGGCCCCGCGGGAACGAGGGCAGGGGCAGGCGCTCTCTTGGGGCCGCTCGCTTCCCTCACCCGCGTGGACGCTTGTAACCCCCTACTGCAAGCGCACCCGACCTGGGCGTGGGACGAACACGAAGGCCGCGGGATCTCCACCTCCCTCACGACTCGGCTCCGGCCACCTCGCTTTCCCCCCTTCGCGCTCGCCCACGCGCTCGACCCATCTGGGCTGGGGCACGCGGCACACTCACTCGTCGGCTTAGGGCCCCCCAGTCTCGAAACGCCGACAATAAGTAATTACCAAACCATAATAAAATAATAGAACAAACTTAATAATAAACCCATGCAAATGCAAATGACAAAATTGAGGTTAAGCATGACCGTGAGCACGGCTAGTATACCAGTTTTACACTCTGCAGAGGTTGCGCATCTTTACCCACAAGCCGTGTTATCCATCTCCCAAGGGGTCATGAATCTCATACACCTCTACCAAGGAAGCGAGACAGGGTAACACTACGAGGCCTTTACAAAGTTCCACTAGCTTCAGAAAACTCGCTACAGTTTATAGGAAGCTCCAGTGCATGAATCCCTCGCCTGACCGCCATCGCAGCAAAATCAACCCAAGGACCTCCCTACACTGACCACTCTCCTACTGCCCTTGCCCCTTTCGGGTAAGGTAGTCATCCACTAGCCTTCCTAATTAATCAACCAAGGGCGTCCCATTAAACCCTTGTGGTAGCACTATTTTCTCGGGTGGTCGCTCCATGTTCCAATTAACATAATGATCTTATCATGAACATAAATAACATAACAGAATAATTGGAACATGGATATAATAAAATGTTAATCCCAAAACCATATAGAGCAATAGCATATGTACCCAAGTGATTCAGGGATAAACAAGGTAAAAAGGATAATCAGTCTAGGGTGGCCTATTGGGTCCCATCAAAATTTAAACCTATACATTGATAAATGATAATAAAGAACATTATTGGGTAAATGAAAGTGATCAAGGGCACAACTTGCCTGGGACTTGAGATTCCAGGTACCACTTGCTCTTCAAGTGAATCGTAACCTCACTGCTAGTCGTAGCAATACAAACAAACATGGTATAGGCAAAATTAACATCACACCAAACATAAGAATAAACTACATAATAATAATCTACGCGTCATTACGAGATCGTGGGATCGAGAACTACTAAGATCGAAGTTATGGTTAAGGAGTTGTGATTTATAGAAGATATGTGATTAAAATATTAAATTATATTATAAATTGGTTAACATAAATCACATAAGAGGTTATTATATAAATAATTATCTCAACTTTAATCTAAGTTATAAATTGACCATAGATCATATTCTAGTAGTCTATAATGATAAGCAGTTTACCCAGACTAACCAACATTAGTTAAATACAGATCTAATTATAAAATAATGAGACATTGTATAATAAATATTGTTATTGCATAGTAAATATTCTTACGAGACTAATGCAAGTTGAACGGATCAAATCGGAATCATAAATTTTAAGTTATGAATTTCTAATGATTTTATGTATTCGATACAAGATTAATTGAGATATACATTTTTATATGGTTTTCATGTCAACACAGAGACACTAGATGATGAACAATAATATTATAAAATTATAGGAACTGGAATGAACTAAAAAGGAGCTAAAATAAATTTTATATGAATTTTACAAGTTTCTATAATTATTTTTGTGTTACAAATCAATTTCTGATATTATTTATACGGTTTTCCTTATTATCCGGACTGTGCATCAATTTTCAGAGAGCACAGGGGTTAAGGCGCAAATATTCCAAAAGACTCAGCTACTGCCGCACGGATGGCGGGTTATTTCTCTGAAAACTAAGGGTCTCATCTGCTAAAGCGACGCGTCGAAGGGGTATCGTGAGTTCTCGGGCGTCGGATTAGAGTTCTACGGCTTGGATTATACTTGCCCATGGCCGAACCGGTACGCAACCAGAGCGGTTGGATCGAGGATCAACGACACTGATTTAATTAAATGAAACAGTGCTCCTTCTACAATCCTGGGCGTACGTTGACAGATCAACGACCCACAGAACTTGGCACCCCCGTGCCTCTCCCCTAAACGCTATACGCACGGCGGCGCTGGAGCGCCCACGACGGCGCCATGCCTGGCGAACACTAACTTCCCTCCTTGACGCCGAATCTTGCCGCGCAATGGTCGAATACGAAGAGCGCAACAGGAATATCGGGATTATGGAACCAATTCTGTGAATCGATCCCAACATTGCGCTGACAGGGGCACGGGGAGGTGATTACGTGAGAGCCCACACCGATGAGGCATTCCAACCCTCCCCGAGACCCAATCTCGGCATCAATGGCTGTTACCCGGTGCTATTAGTACTTCAAATCCGCGGGGAGGAGCGTTACTTGCAACCACAGAGTAGGAGGCCCTGGCCGCAATAAGCCTCGCCCTGACAACGAACTCCCGCGCCGATGCAGACCTCCACACTATGGCTTTTCTGCGCGATCAAGGTAGTCTCCAAGGCACCGCTATGCGCAGCCAGAGCCGGATCCCGCGACCCTCACTCCCTCTCTCCCACGCCATCGAGTTCTAATGGAGGCGAGGGCTTTTCCTCTCCTGGATGCAACTAGACGAACAAGGGGAAGTAAGGCGCGGCTCGGTTGGGTTCGGTCCTATAGCTCGGGTGAAAGGGAAATAGGGTCAAACCTTTTCCTAAATATAATTTTGGTGGTTGAATGCCCAACACAAATAATTGGACTAACTAGTTTGCTCTAGATTATATGTTCTATAGGTGCCAAAGGTTCAACACAAACCAATAAAAAGAACATGTTAGGGTTCAAAGAGAAAGGAGCAAAAGAAACTGAATGCTGCCCTGGTCTGGCGCATCGGACTGTCCGGTGTGCCACCAGACAGTGTCCGGTGCACCAGGGACCGTACAGTCTGAACTCCTCAGCTTCGGGTTTCTCCAGGCGCACTCCGTATCCGGTGTGTCACCGGACTGTCCGGTGCACCAAGCGGAGCAACGGCTACTAGCGCAACGGTCAATTGCACAGTACCCTGAATGAGCTACAATTCGTGGCAGAAGTCAGAGCAGGCGCCAGAGGCGCACCGGACAGTGCACAGTACATGTCCGGTGCGGCACCAGACTGTCTAGTGCCCCCAAGATGTTAGAGCTCCAACGGTCGAAACCGTCAGAACCCTAACAGTTGGGTGATGTGGCTGGTGCACCAGACTGTCCGGTGCGCCCACCGACAGACAGCCTCCCCAATGGTTGAATTGATGGTTGGGGCTATAAATACCCCCAACCACCACCTCTACAACCATCCAAGCATTCACTACTCCTCATTCAATACAAGAGCAATACACAACACTCCAAGACACAAATCAAAGCCTCCAATCAAATCAAAGTCCACAATTCAACTCTAGTTTTTAGGACTTGTGAGAAGATCGACTTGTGTTCTTTTGTTGCTCTTGTTGCTTGGTTGGCTTTCTTCTCTCTCTCATTTTTACTCTCAAAGCCTTGTAAGCGAAGCAAGAGACACCAATTGGGTGGTGGTCCTTGCGGGGTCTAAGTGATCCGGGAAATCAAGGAGAAAGCTCACTCGGTCTAGGTGACCGTTTAAGATAGGGAAAGGGTTGAAAGAGACCCGGACTTTGTGACCACTTCAATGGGGAGTAGGTTTGCAAGAACCGAACCTCGGTAAAACAAATCACCGTGTCATCCGTTTTATTTGCTTGTGATTTGTTTTTCACCCTCTCTTTCGGACTCGAATTTATTTCTTACGCTAACCCCGGCTTGTAGTTGGGCTTTAAGTTTATAATTTTTAGATTCCGCCTATTCACCCCCCCCTCTAGGCGACTTACATCGGGCGATGGCACAACAACCGCGGCCGAATCGGCCGGGAGGTTGACGAGGTCCGGTTTGGTAGCTTCGTCCACGGAGCGAAATCTGCGCGAGGAAGACGATCCAGGGAGCGTGCGCGGGGTTAGTGGCTGCCACATGGGGCCCATGGTCCAGTCACATGCGGTGTGGAACTTCCTTGCTGGGCTGGCGCGGTGAAAATCTTTGGTGGGCTGGCTAGGAGGGATATCCGAGAATGGTCCGAGAGGTATGGATTTCAGCCCAGGCGCGAGTTTCCAATTTACTCCCCTTTTTCCTTTTTTTATTTTTCCTGATTTGCAATTCTTTCCAAATTTCAACTCTAGTAATTAAATTCAAATTTGTTGGTGAATTCTACACCAAAAACTAAGTGTAAAAATATAAATGCCAACATAAATAGATATAATGTTTCGTATATATATATATATATATATATATATTATAGGGTGTATTCTTTTTCTTTTCTTTTCTTTCCATATTTCTAAATTCTCAATTCAAATCCAATTTAATGTCAACTTCCAATTTCCAAATATCACACATATCCCTAATGAGAATATAACATCTACTCTTTACATTACTATTATCTTTCTTGTCACTCATTTAGGGTAGGAATAAAGGGTTTCATTTAAATTTCCTTTCTCATTCTTATTTTATGTTTTTATTTAAAATTGGAGGTCTAATTTATGTCTTCCATAAAATGTATTACCAAAATTATCATAAAGAGATCAATACTTTCTTTATCTATTTATTGGTCACTTGACTAATTTAGTATTTCTCAATTGATAATGAAGAGGAAGGTTCCTAAGGGGTTACAAAGGTTTTGAAAGGGAAATGTGCCCTTGGGCCATTTCTAAAGTGTTTTGGTGATTAAGTGCCCAACACATTATCTCTAAGTGCTAATTTGTGCCAAAGAGTGAAGAAGTGCAAATCATATTACAAGGTACGTTTCTAGACTTAGTACATTGATTTGAGTACTAATGTATTGTGTCTAAGTGCTAGAAACAGGAGAAATCGGTTTAGAAAAGAGTTGGCTGTGTACAGCCAACTGAAGCTCGGTCTGGGTGTACCGGACTGTCCGATGGTGCACCGGACAGTGTCCGGTGCGCCAGACCAACCTCCAGTGAACAGGCCACTCTCGGGACTTGACGGCGGCGTACGGCTATAAATCACCGGACTGTCCAGTGGTACACCAGACTGTCCGGTGAGTCGTCTGCGGTGAAGTCGTCGCTCTCGGGAAATGTTCAACGGCGTACGACTAAAATTCACCGGACTGTCCGGTGAGCCAACGGTCGACTGCGCCAATGGTCGGCCACGCAATCCGCGCGCGACGCGTGGGCGTGCCAACGATCGGCAGGGGGCACCGGACTGTCCGGTGTGCACAAGACAGTGTCTGGTGTGCCAACTGTCGCAAATCTGCAACGGTCGGATGCGCCAGAAAAGGAAGGAGACCACGCACCGGACAACTACAGGGACTGTCCGGTGACGCACTGGACTGTCCGGTGCGCCACCCGACAGAAGGCAAGATTTGCCTTCCAAAGTTGCCTCCAACGGCTCCTAGCTGCCTTAGGGCTATAAAAGGGACCCCTAGGCGCATGGAGGAGTCACCCAAGCATACTTTGAGCATTCTAAGTCTTCCACACTCCGTCTTCGTGCACTTGATTGACTTTGTTAGTGATTTGAGCTCCGTTCTAGTGGTGAACTTGTTGTGATTCATTTGAGCCCAAGTCTTGGTTGTGTGTGTGCGTATTGCTGCGGATTTGTGTGTGTTGCTTCCCACCCTTACTCTAGTGCTTTCACTTTGATCTTTGTTGTAAGGGCGAGAGACTCCAACTTGTGGAGATTCCTCGCAAACGGGAAAAGAAATAAGCAAGAAGAACACCGTGGTATTCAAGTTGATCATTGGATCACTTGAAAGGGGTTGAGTGCAACCCTCGTCCATTGGGACGCCACAACGTGGAGGTAGACAAGTGTTATACTTGCCGAACCACGGGATAAACTAGCGAGTCTTGTGTGATTGTTTTTCTGTGATACTTATGTGTTTGCAAGAGCTCGCTACTTAGCCATTCTAACACTTAACCAAGTTTTATGGCTATTAGTTGTTGAATTTTACAGGATCACCTATTCATCCCCCCTCTAGGTGCTCTCAATTAGTATCAGAGCTGTTCTCTTCATGAAAGGGACTAATCGCCTGAAGAGATGGATCCTAAGGGAAAGGGGATGGTGGTCAATGATAAGGAGAAAGAGTCCATCTTCAACGAGCCGAGGGACGACAAGCCCACCGATTTTGGCTCGAGTCATAAGAAGAAGGACGGGAAGAAGAAGAGGCGCATCAATAAGATCATCTACTACGACAGCGATGAGTCTTCTTCTTCCCCAAGAGATGACGACTACGACGAGAAAAAGAAACCGGTTAACTCAAATTTTTCATTTGATTATTCTCGTATTCCGTACAATTCCAATGTCCATTTGCTTTCTATTCCTCTTGGTAAACCTCCACACTTTGATGGAGAGGACTACGCTTTTTGGAGTCACAAAATGCGTAGTAACCTTTTCTCTCTCCATCCTAGTATTTGGGAGATAGTTGAGAATGGAATGCAATTTGATAGTACGGACAACCCTGTTTTCATTAACGAACAAATTCACAAAAATGCACAAGCTACCATTGTTTTGTTAGCATCGTTGTGCAGGGATGAATACAACAAGGTGAGCGGCTTGGACAACGCCAAGCAAATATGGGACACCCTCAAGATCTCGCATGAGGGGAACGGAACGATGCCACCATGATCACCAAAATGGAGATGGTGGAAGGTGAGCTAGGAAGGTTTGCCATGATCAGGGGAGAGAAGCCAACGCAAACATACAACAGGCTCAAGACCCTGGTCAACAAGATCAGGAGCTATGGAAGCACGAGATGGACGGACCACGACGTCGTCCGACTTATGCTCAGGTCTTTCACTATCATTGACCCTCATCTTGTGAACTTAATCCATGAGAATCCTAGGTACACAAAGATGACGCCCGATGAGATACTTGGAAAGTTTGTGAGCGGGCGTATGATGGTCAAGGAAGCAAGATACGTTGATGATGCATTGAATGGCCCAATGCCCATCTATGAGCCCCAACCCGTTGCACCCAAGGCAACAAGCAGCAGTAGGGAGGCGCTACCTAGCAAGGTGGCGCAAGTTGAAGCTGCCAGGCTAAATTAAGATGAAATGGCCCTCATCATCAAGCGCTTCAAGACGGCGCTAAAAGGACGCAAGGAGCATCCCAATAAGAGCAAAGCAAAGGGAAGTGCTCCTGTTTTAAATGTGGTAAGACTGGTCATTTCATAGCAAATTATCCCGATAATGCTAATGACCAGGAACAAGAAAAGAGCGGGAAGAGGGAGAAGAAGAAGGCCTACAAGAAGGCGAAGGGCGAGGCGCGCCTTGGCAAAGAGTGGGATTCGGATTGCTCTTCGTCCGACTCTGACGACGAAGGACTCGTCACCTCGGCCTTCAACAAGTCATCTCTCTTCCCCAACGAGCGCCACACCTACCTCATGGCAAAGGAGAAAAAGGTAAGCGCTCGAGATACCCCTAAGTATACTACTTCAAGTGATGATGACTCTAGTGATGATGAAGTAGAATACACAAGTTTATTCAAAGGTTTAGATAGAACTAAAGTTGATAAAATCAATGAATTGATTGATGCTTTAAATGAAAAGAATAGATTATTAGAGAAACAAGAATATATTTTATATGAAGAGCATGACAAGTTTATTGGTGTGCAAAAATCTCTTGCTTTAGAGGTTAAAAGAAATAAAATGCTTTCTTCTGAATTATCTGCTTGTCATGAAACTGTGTCTAATTTAAAGAGCATTAATGATGATTTAAATGCTAAGTTAGAAGAAGCAAATAAGTCTAGTTCTTATGTAGAGCATGTTAGTATTTGTAATAGATGTAAGGATTTTGATGTTGATGCATGTGTTGAACACCTTACTTCTATTGCAAAATTAAATGGTGAAGTGGCAAGTCTTAATGCCCAACTTAAGACTTGGAAAAATGACTTTGATAAGTTAAAATTTGCTAGGGATGCCTATACCGTTGGTAGACATCCCTCAATTAAGGATGGACTTGGCTTTCGGAAGGAAGCCAAGAACTTAACAAGTCAAAGGGCTCCCATTTCCAACAAGGAGAAAGGTAAGGCCCCTATGGCTAGTAGTAGTCAAAAGAATCATGCTTTCATGTACAATGATAGAAAGTTTTCTAGAAATTGTCATTATAATAGGAGTTATAATGCTTTTGACTCACATGCCATGATTGCTTCAAGTTCCAATGTTAATGGTAGGCCTAGGAGAAATTTTGTGTCTCATGCTCCTAGGAAAGTGTGTAATAAACCACCACTGTTTTTCATGCTTGCAACACTGCATTTGTTCTTTCATGTAAAAATGAAAAAGTAGTTGCTAGAAAGTTGGGGGTCAAATGCAAGGGAGACAAGACTTGCATTTGGGTCCCAAAGGCTATTGTAACTAACCTTATAGGACCCAACAAGAGTTTGGTATCTAAAACCCAAGCCTAATTTGCCTTGCAGGTTTATGCATCCGAGGGCTCAAGCTGGATTATCGACAGTGGATGCACAAACCACATGACGGGGGAGAAGAAGATGTTCACCTCCCACGTCAAGAACAAAGATTCTCAAGATTCGATCATCTTTGGAGATGGGAATTAAGGCAATGGGGTTAAAGGGCCAAGAATGATTCCGTTTTGGTGCTTAATGCCAAAGGGGGAGAAATTAAGGCCAAAGAAATTGGATCAGCTACCACTTGTAAAATTTTGAAAAGAGTAGAGTTAGAACTTTTTGATTTGTTCAAAACACTCTTATTGCAAAATTTGGTCTCTTGTGGGGAGAATCTGTGATTATGGGAAAAGGGGGAGTTTTTGAATCTTGATCATTTTCACTCTTGAAAAATCTCTCTTTATGCCTAAACAAGTGTGTTTGACTTAGAGATAGGAAAATAAGTTTGATTTCAAAAACAAACCAAGTGGTGGCAAAGTATGATCCAAATATGCCAAATTTGAATTAAAAACAATTCTTGTTCTCAATTGCATTTATGTTGCACTTCTTTTAGTTGCTTTTTGATGTGTTGGCATAAATCACCAAAAAGGGGGAGATTGAAAGGAAAATGTGCCCTTGGGCCATTTCTAAAGTGTTTTGGTGATTAAGTGCCCAACACATTATCTCTAAGTGCTAATTTGTGCCAAAGAGTGAAGAAGTGCAAATCATATTACAAGGTACGTTTCTAGACTTAGTACATTGATTTGAGTGCTAATGTATTGTGTCTAAGTGCTAGAAACAGGAGAAATCGGTTTGGAAAAGAGTTGGATGTGTACAACCAACTACAGCTCGGTCTAGGTGCACCGGACTGTCCGGTGGTGCACCAGACAGTGTCCGGTGCGTCAGACCAGCCTCCGGTGAACAGGTCACTCTCGGGACTTGACGGCGGCGTATGGCTATAAATCACCGGACTGTCCGGTGGTACACCGGACTGTCCGGTGAATCGTCTGCGGCGAAGTCGTCGCTCTCGGGAAACGTTCAATGGCGTATGGCTAAAATTCACCGGACTGTCCAGTGAGGCACCGGACTGTCCGGTGAGCCAACGGTCGACTGCGCCAACGGCCGGCCGCGTAATCCGCGCGCGACGCGTGGGCGCGTCAACGGTCGGCAGGGGGCATCGGACTGTCCGGTGTGCACCGGACAGTGTCCAGTGTGCCAACTACCGCAAATCTGCAACAGTCAGATGTGCCAGAAAAGGAAGGAGATCGCGCACCAGACAGCTACAGGGACTGTCCGGTGACGCACCGGACTGTCCAGTGCGCCACCCGACAGAAGGCAAGATTTGCCTTCCAACGGCTCCTAGCTGCCTTGGGGCTATAAAAGGGACCCCTAGGCGCATGGAGGAGTCACCCAAGCATACTTTGAGCATTCTAAGTCTTCCACACTCCGTCTCCGCGCACTTGATTGACTTTGTTAGTGATTTGAGCTCCGTTCTAGTGGTGAACTTGTTGTGATTCATTTGAGCCCAAGTCTTGGCTGTGTGTGTGCGTATTGCTGCAGATTTGTGTGTGTTGCTTCCTAAAAGGGAAATAGGGTCAAACCTTTTCCAATAAGAATTTTGGTGGTTGAATTGCCCAACACAAATATTTGGACTAACTAGTTTGCTCTAGTCTATAAGTTTTACAGGTGCCAAAGGTTCACAACAAGCCAATAAAAAGACCAAAGATGGGTTCAAGTAAAGAGAGCTAAAGACATCCCAAAGGCACCCTGGTCTGGCACACCAGACTGTCCGGTGTGCCACCGGACAGTGTCCGGTGCACCAGGGAACTCGACGCTGAACTCCTCACCTTCGGGAAAATGGGAGGCCGCTCCGCTATAATTCACCAGACTGTCCGGTGAGGTACCGGACAGTGTCCGGTGTACCAGCGGAGCAACGGCTACTTCGCACGCAATGGTCGACTGCAACGCATTTAATGCACGCCTGCGCGCGCAGAGGACAGAGCACGCGTAGTTGGCGCACCGGACAGTCTATAGGACCTGTTCAGTGCACCACCGGACAGCCCAGAGGCCCCACCAGTCAGAGCTCCAACGGTCGAACCCTAATGGCCAGGTGACGTGGCTAGCGCACCGGACAGTGTCCGGTGGCGCACCGGACTGTCCGGTGCGCCATTCGATAGCAGCCTCCACCAAACGGCTAGTTTGGTGGTTGGGGCTATAAATACCCCAACCACCCCACCATTCATTGCATCCAAGTTTTCCACCTTCCAACACATTACAATAGCTATAGCATTCAATACAAGACACACCAAAGAGATCAAATCCTCTCCCAAGTCTCTAGTTCAATTCCAATCAATAGTGACTAGTGAGAGAGTGACTTGTGTTCATTTGAGCTCTTGCGCTTGGATTGCTTCTTTTCTTTCTCATTCTTTCTTGATCAACTCAATTGTAACCGAGGCAAGAGACACCAATTGTGTGGTGGTCCTTGCAGGGACTTTGTGTCCCGTGTGATTGAGAAGAGAAGCTCACTCGGTCTAAGTGACCGTTTGAGAGAGGGAAAGGGTTGAAAGAGACCCGGTCTTTGTGACCACCTCAACGGGGAGTAGGTTTGCAAGAACTGAACCTCGGTAAAACAAATCCTTGTGTCTCACTCTTTATTTGCTTGCGATTTGTTTTCACCCTCTCTCTCGGACTCGATTTTAATTCTAACGCTAACCCCGGCTTGTAGTTGTGCTCAAACTTTGTGAGTTTCAGATTCGCCCTATTCACCCCCCTCTAGGCGACTTTCAATTGGTATCGGAGCCCGGTGCTTCATTAGAGCCTAACCGCTCGAAGTGATGTCGGGAGATCACGCCAAGAAGGAGATGGTAACCGGCGACAAGCCCGTTACAAGCCACAGGAAAGCTCCATCAGGAGAGTCCCGCAACAAGGGGAAGGATAAGGAATCCTCCTCACAAAAGTCGCATCGGAGTGGCGACAAGAAAAAGAAGATGAGGAAAGTGGTCTACTACGAGACCGATTCTTCATCGCCATCCACCTCCGGCTCCTTCACGCCGTCCATAAATTCTAAGCGCCATGAGCGCAAGAAGTTTAGTAAGATTCCCCTACGCTACCCCCATATTTCAAAGCGCACTCCTTTACTTTCCGTTCCATTACGCAAACCACCGGTTTTTGACGATAAAGATTATAATATGTGGAGTGACAAAATGAGACATCATCTAACCTCACTCCACACTAGCATTTGGAACGTTGTTGAGTTTGGTGTATAGGTACCATCCGTAGGGGATGAAGACTATGATTCGGACGAAGTGGCCCAAATCCAACACTTCAACTCCCAAGCCACTACTATACTCCTCGTCTCTCTAAGTCGAGAGGAGTATAATAAGGTGCAAGGGTTGAAGAGTGCAAAGGAAATTTGGGACATGCTCAAGACCGCGCACGAAGGAGACAAGGTGACCAAGATCACCAAGCGGGAGACGATCAAGGGGGAGCTCGGTCGCTTCATGCTTCACCAAGGGGAGGATCCGCAAGCCATGTACAACCGCTTGAAGACCTTGGTGAACCAAGTGCGCAACCTCGGGAGCACCAAATGGGATGACCATGAGATGGTCAAGGTTATTCTAAGATCCCTCGTTTTTCTTAACCCTACGCAAGTTCAATTAATTCAAGGTGATCCTAGATACACGCTAATGTCTCCCGAGGAGGTTATAGGGAAGTTTGTGAGCTTTGAGCTAATGATCAAAGGCTCAAAGAAAATCATCGAGCAAGGCGCCTCCTCCACGCCCGAGGCACAACCCGTCGCATTCAAGGCAACGGAGGAGAATAAGGAAGAGTCTACATCAAGTAGACTCCCCATCGATGCCTCAAAGCTCGACAATGAGGATATGGCTTTAATCATCAAAAGCTTTCAACAAATCCTCAAGCAAAGGAGGGGGAAGGACTACAAGCCCAGCTCCAAGAAGGTTTGCTACAAGTATGGTAAGCCCGGTCACTTTATAGCAAAATGTCCTATTTCTAGTGACAGTGACAGGGGCAACGACAAGAAGGGGAGAAGAAAGGAGAAGAAGAGATACTACAAGAAGAAGGGCGGCGATGCCCATGTTTGCCGGGAGTGGGACTCCGACGAGAGCTCCACCGACTCCTCCTCTGATGAGGATGTCGCCAACATCGCCATCAACAAGGGACTTCTCTTCCCCAACATCGGCCACAAGTGCCTCATGGCAAAGGACGGCAAAAAGAAGAAGGTTAAATCCAAATCCTCCACTAAATATGCAACCTCTAGTGATGAGAATAATTCTAGTGATGATGAGGACAATTTGCTTACTCTTTTTGCCGATCTTAACATGCAACAAAAGAAAAAATTGAATGAATTAATTAGTGCTATTCATGAGAAGGATGAACTCTTGGACACCCAAGAGGACTTCCTAATTAAGGAAAACAAGAAGCATGTTAAGGTTAAGAATGCTTATGCTCTAGAAGTAGAAAAATGTGAAAAATTATCTAGTGAGCTAAGCACTTGCCATGATTTGATTGCCAACCTTAGGAATGAGAATGCTAGATTAATTGCTAAGGTTGATTCAAATGTTTGTGATGATTCATATGCCAATCTTAGAAATGATCATGCTATTTCTATTGCTAAGATTGAAAAATTAAATGTCTCTCTTGCTAGCCTTAGAAATGAAAATGAAAAACTAATTGCTAAGGCTAATGAATTAAATGTTTGCAATGCTTCCATTTTCAATCTTAGAGATGAAAATTCCATATTACATGCTAAGATTGTTGAATTAAATTCTTGCAAACCATCTACATCTACCATTGAGCACGTTTCTATTTGCACTAGATGTAGAGATGTTGACATTGATGCTATTGATGATCACATGGCTTTAATTAAACAACAAAATGATCATATAGCAAAATTAGATGCTAAAATTACCGAGCATGAGCTAGATAATGAAAAAATTAAATTTGCTCATAGTATGCTTTATAGTGGGAGACGCCCTGGCATCAAGGATGGCATTGGTTTCCAAAAGGGAGACAATGTCAAACTTAGTGCCCCTCCTAAGAGATTATCTAACTTTGTTAAGGGCAAGGCTCCCATGCCTCAGGATAACGAGGGTTACATTTTGTACCCTGCCGGTTATCCCGAGCATAAGATTAAGAGGATTTATTCTAGGAAGTCTCACTCTGGTCCTAATCATGCTTTTATGTATAAGAGTGAGACATCTAGTTCTAGGCAATCAACCCATGCTAAATTGCCTAAGAAGAAAACTCCAAAAGCATCAAATGAACCTAGCATTTCATTTAAAACTTTTGATGCATCTTATGTTTTGACTAACAAATCCGGCAAAGTAGTTGCCAAGTATGTTGGGGGCAAACATAAGGGGTCAAAGACTTATGTTTGGGTACCCAAAGTTCTTATTTCTAATGTCAGAGGACCCAAAACTATTTGGGTACCTAAAATCAAGAACTAAATTTGTTTTGTAGGTTTATGCATCCGAGGGCTCAAGTTGGATCATCGACAGTGGATGCACAAACCATATGACAGGGGAGAAGAAGATGTTCTCCTCCTACGAGAAAAACCAAGATCCCCAACGAGCTATCACATTCGGGGATGGAAATCAAGGTTTGGTCAAAGGATTGGGTAAAATTGCTATATCGCCTGACCATTCCATTTCCAATGTTTTTCTTGTAGACTCTTTAGATTACAACTTGCTTTCTGTTTCCCAATTATGTAAAATGGGCTACAACTGTCTCTTTACGGATACAGGTGTTACTGTCTTTAGAAGAAGTGATGATTCAGTAGCTTTTAAGGGAGTATTAAAGGGTCAGCTATACTTAGTTGATTTCAATAGAGCTGAACTCGATACTTGCTTAATCGCTAAGACTAACATGGGTTGGCTGTGGCATCGCCGACTAGCCCATGTTGGGATGAAGAATCTTCACAAGCTTCTAAAGGGAGAACACATTTTGAGACTAACAAATGTACATTTTGAGAAAGATAGGATTTGTAGTGCATGCCAAGCGGGGAAGCAAGTTGGTGTTCATCATCCACATAAGAACATCTTGACGACTGATAGGCCACTTGAGCTCCTCCACATGGACCTATTTGGCCCGATCGCCTACATAAGCATCGACGGGAGTAAGTACAGTCTAGTTATTGTGGATGACTATTCTCGCTTCACTATGGTATTCTTTTTACAGGAAAAATCTCAAACCCAAGAGACCTTAAAGGGATTCTTGAGACGAGCTCAAAATGAGTTTGGCTTGAGGATCAAAAAAATTAGAAGCGACAATGGGACGGAGTTCAAGAACTCTCAAATAGAAGGTTTTCTTGAGGAGGAAGGGATCAAGCATGAGTTCTTTTCTCCCTACACGCCACAATAAAATGGTGTAGTGGAGAGGAAGAATAGAACTCTATTGGACATGGCGAGGACCATGCTTGATGAGTACAAGACTTCGGATCGGTTTTGGGCCGAGGCGGTCAACACCGCTTGCTACGCCATCAACCGGTTGTATCTACACCGAATCCTCAAGAAGACATCATACGAACTCCTCACCGGTAAAAAGCCCAATGTTTCATATTTTAGAGTCTTTGGTAGCGAATGTTTTATTCATGTTAAAAGAGGTAGAAAATCCAAATTTGCTCCTAGGGCTATAGAAGGCTTTTTACTAGGATATGATTCAAACACAAGGGCATATAGAGTCTTTAACAAGTCTACTGGACTAGTTGAAGTTTCTTGTGACATTGTGTTTGATGAGACTAACGGCTCTCAAGTAGAGCAAGTTGATCTTGATGAATTAGATGATGAAGAGACTCTGTGCGTCGCACTAAGGAACATGTCCATTGGGGATGTGTGTCCTAAGGAATCCGAAGAGCCCATTCAAACACAAGATCAACCATCCTCCTTCATGCAAGCATCTCCACCAACTCAAGATGAGGATGAGGCTCAAGATGATGAAGAAGAAGATCAAGAAGATGAGCCACCTCAAGAAGATGTCAATGATCAAGGGGGAGATGCAAATGATCAAGACAAGGAGGATGAGCAAGTTGTAAGACCGCCACACCCAAGAGTCCACCAAGCAATCCAACGAGATCACCTCGTGAACACCATCCTAGGAGACATTCATAAGGGGGTAACTACTCGATCTTGGGTTGCTCATTTTTGTGAACATTACTCTTTTGTTTCCTCTATTGAGCCACACAAGGTAGAGGAAGCACTTCAAGATTCAGATTGGGTGGTGGCAATGCAAGAGGAGCTCAACAACTTCACAAGGAATGAGGTATGGCATTTAGTTCCACGTCCTAACCAAAATGTTGTAGGTACCAAGTGGGTATTTCACAACAAGCAAGATGAGCATGGTGTGGTCATAAGGAACAAAGCCTGACTTGTAGCCAAAGGATATTCACAAGTCGAAGGTTTGGATTTCAGTGAAACTTATGCACCCGTAGCTAGGCTTGAATCAATTCGCATATTACTTGCCTACGCTACTTACCATGGCTTTAAGCTTTATCAAATGGACGTGAAAAGTGCCTTCCTCAATGGACCAATCAAGGAAGAGGTCAATGTTGAGCAACCTCCCGGTTTTGAAGACAATGAGTATCCTAACCATGTTTATAGACTCTCTAAGGCGCTTTATGGGCTCAAGAAAGCCCCAAGAGAATGGTATGAATGCCTAAGAGACTTTCTTATTGCTAACGGCTTCAAAGTCGGAAAGGCCGATCCTACTTTATTTACTAAAACACTTGCAAATGATTTGTTTGTATGCCAAATTTATGTTGATGATATTATATTTGGGTCTACTAACGAATCTACATGTGAGGAATTTAGTAGGATCATGACACAAAAATTCGAGATGTCTATGATGGGGGAGTTGAAGTACTTCTTGGGATTTCAAGTGAAGCAACTCCAAGAGGGCACTTTCATTAGCCAAACCAAGTACACTCAAGATATACTCAACAAGTTTGGGATGAAAGACGCCAAACCCATCAAGACACCCATGGGAACAAATGGCATCTCGACCTCGACACGGGAGGTAAATCCGTAGATCAAAAGGTATACCGGTCGATGATAGGTTCTTTACTCTATTTATGTGCTTCACGATCGGATATTATGCTTTCCGTATGCATGTGTGCAAGATTCCAAGCCGATCCTAAGGAAGCTCACCTTAGGGCCGTAAAACGAATCTTGAGATATTTAGTTTATACTCCTAAGTTTGGCCTTTGGTACCCCAGGGGATCCACAATTTAATTTAATTGGTTATTCCGATGCCGATTGGGCAGAGTGCAAAATTAATAGAAAGAGCACATCGGGGACTTACCAGTTCTTGGGAAGACCTCTGGTGTCTTGGGCTTCAAAGAAGCAAAATTCTGTGGCTCTTTCAACCGCCGAAGCCGAGTATATTGTCGCAGGCCATTGTTGCGCGCAATTGCTTTGGATGAGGCAAACCCTCAGGGATTATGGTTACAAATTAACCAAAGTTCCTCTTTTATGTCATAATGAGAGTGCAATCCGTATGGCGGATAATCCCGTTGAGCATAGCCGCACTAAACACATAGCCATTCGATATCATTTCTTAAGGGGTCACCAACAAAAGGGGGATATCGAGATTGCATATATCAACACCGAAGAACAATTAGCTGATATCTTTACCAAGCCCTTAGATGAACAAACATTTACCAGACTTAGGCATGAGCTAAATATTCTTGATTCTAAGAATTTTTATTGATGTTTTGCACACATAGCTCATTATTATACCTTTGATCATATCTCTTTTATGTCTATGACTAATGTGTTTTTTCAAGTGTCATCTTATGCTTAGTCATAGATATTGAAAGGGAAATGGAGTTCTCGGCAACAAAGGCGCTTCCACTCAACTCCAATTGTACTTGCCGTTACTCCGCTTCGTTCTCCACTTTGGTATAATCTTCACTCATGTTTTTGTATGCCAAAGGGGGAGAAAGTTTGAGAAAAGGCCTTATATCTCACTCACAAGTATCCGTTTTTGGCGATTCATGCCAAAGGGGGAGAAAGTATGAGCCCAAAGCAAAAGGACCGCACCACCACCAAATTTAAAAAATGAAGTTTTCAATTTGATATCTTATTGTGTTCAAAAGGGGGAGAAAATAGTATCTTCAAAAAATTGCAAAACCCTCTTGAACACTAAGAGGAGAATTTTATTTAGGGGGAGTTTTGTTTAGTCAAAGGAAAAGCATTTTAGACAGGGGGAGAAAATTTCAAATCTTGAAAATGCTTTCTTCAATCCTATTCATGTACCTTTGACTATTTGCAAAATGTTTTTGAAAAGAATTTTACAAAGAATTTGCAAAACAAAACTCGTGGTGAAAATGTGGTCCAAAATTTTAATAAAAGAAGAAAACCATCCAAGCACATCTATTGAGATAAGTATATTGGTTTCAACTCCAAGCAATCTTTGCACTTACATTATGCAAACTAGTTTAATTCTGCACTTCTATATTTGCTTTGGTTTGTGTTGGCATCAATCATCAAAAAGGGGGAGATTGAAAGGGAAATAGGGTCAAACCTTTTCCAATAAGAATTTTGGTGGTTGAATTGCCCAACACAAATATTTGGACTAACTAGTTTGCTCTAGTCTACAAGTTTTACAGGTGCCAAAGGTTCACAACAAGCCAATAAAAAGACCAAAGATGGGTTCAAGTAAAGAGAGCTAAAGACATCGCAAAGGCACCCTGGTCTGGCGCACCGGATTGTCCGGTGTGCCACCGGACAGTGTCCGGTGCACCAGGGAACTCGACGCTGAACTCCTCACCTTTGGGAAAATGGGAGGCCGCTCCGCTATAATTCACCGGACTGTCCGGTGTACCAGCGGAGCATTGGCTACTTCGCACGCAACGGTCGACTGCAACGCATTTAATGCGCGCCTGCGCGCGCAGAGGACAGAGCATGCGCAGTTGGCGCACCAGACAGTCTACAGGACCTGTCCGGTGCACCACCGGACAGCCAGAGGCCCCACCAGTCAGAGCTCCAACGGTCGAACCCTAACGGCCGAGTGACGTGCCTAGCGCACCGGACAGTGTCCGGTGGTGCACCGGACTGTCCGGTGCGCCATTCGACAGCAGCCTCCACCAAACGGCTAGTTTGGTGGTTGGGGCTATAAATACCCCAACCACCCCACCATTCATTGCATCCAAGTTTTCCACCTTCCATCACATTACAAGAGCTATAGCATTCAATACAAGACACACCAAAGAGATCAAATCCTCTCCCAAGTCTCTAGTTCAATTCCAATCAATAGTGACTAGTGAGAGAGTGACTTATGTTCATTTGAGGTCTTGCGCTTGGATTGCTTCTTTTCTTTCTCATTCTTTCTTGATCAACTCAATTGTACCCGAGGCAAGAGACACCAATTGTGTGGTGGTCCTTGCAGGGACTTTGTGTCCTGTGTGATTGAGAAGAGAAGCTCACTCGGTCTAAGTGACCGTTTGAGAGAGGGAAAGTGTTGAAAGAGACTCGGTCTTTGTGACCACCTCAACGGGGAGTAGGTTTGCAAGAACCGAACCTCGGTAAAACAAATCCTTGTGTCTCACTCTTTATTTGCTTGCGATTTGTTTTCACCCTCTCTCTCGGACTTGATTTTAATTCTAACGCTAACCCTAGCTTGTAGTTGTGCTCAAACTTTGTGAATTTCAGATTCGCCCTATTCACCCCCCCTCTAGACGACTTTCACTTCCCGCCCTTACTTTAGTGCTTTCACTTTGATCTTTGTTGTAAGGGCGAGAGACTCCAACTTGTGGAGATTCCTCGCAAACGGGAAAAGAGATAAGCAAGAAGAACATCGTGGTATTCAAGTTGATCATTGGATCACTTGAAAGGGGTTGAGTGCAACCCTCATCCATTGGGACGCCACAACGTGGAGGTAGGCAAGTGTTATACTTGCCGAACCATGGGATAAACTCGCGAGTCTTGTGTGATTGTTTTTTTGTGATACTTGTGTGTTCGCAAGAGCTCGCTACTTAGCCATTCTAACACTTAACCAAGTTTTGTGGCTATTAGTTGTTGAATTTTACAGGATCACCTATTCACCCCCCTCTAGGTGCTCTCAGGTTTCAAAACTTCTGGAAACACTATCACCAATATACTTATTTATTTATTTTATTATTTTATTATTTTTTCTTCTACCAATTTTTAGGGCTTTAAACAAGTTGACTGCTGCCCAAAGGCAGTAGCGCCTGAAGACGATGACACCAACTCCACTATCGATGACGACACTCCATCGTGCGACGTTGCTATCATTGCACACCTCCATGCTTAGGTTGCGGTAATCTAGCACATTTGTACCCTTGTCAGTACTGCCTAACACCTTAATCCCCAAGGTACTCCTAGTGGCGTGATCAGGTGCTTCTTGCCCTATGCGGATACTCTCTTGACGATCACATTCTCTCCAACTCTGTCGATAACTCTGTGTACTAGCACCACTACGATGGAATATTTTGTCCTGGATGTATAGCACCATTTCGATGAGCTTTAGGACATCGTGTGTAAACCCTCCCAAACAATGCATCATGTATGGTTCCCTATTGAGGCCCAATTTTTGGAGATTGTGAGACTTGTGCCCTTCAGCTTCACGAGCATTTTCATGCCTTTCGATAGGGTGACCTTAGTGTTGAGGACTATTGCCATAAGATGAAGGCACTACCAGAAACAACTGCTTTGATGAGTGTCTGAAGCATTCGGCAAAGCTTGGAAAACACTCGACGAAGGCTTTAACAAGTGTGACACTCGGTAAAGAAAGCTCAGTGAACTGTACATTAGCAACGGCTTGTTTGTCGAGTACTTTTCATCAGGCACTCGACAAAGACTTTATTGTGCAGCGGTAAGGAATAGCTTTGCAAAAAATAGAAGTCTATCAGTAGAAAATTTCAGCAGCACCTCCTCCGCACGGGAAGGTTTCTAAAACCTGCAAATAAAAGTATCAACATGATGGCTGACATCCACGCATATTTCAACAGCATGATGGCCGATAATCACATCTATATATATTCAATCCATGAGAGATAGCACAACAAGACTACATAACTACATGCAAACTACATTTATATTATATATACTACATGGAAACTACATTTATATGTTTTATAGACAGCTGAGTAAAAAGGTAGTAAGCATCACACTCCCGTGATGTTAAAGAAAACCAAAATCTCATGACAACTCAACATTAATTTACCTACAAAATATTATTACCAGGTTCTAATAATAAATCTTCGTTCATGGAACACAAAGATTGATTCGCATGTGCGTTGGATATTTACATAACTACATTTATAATATATATACTACATTAATTTCCATAACTACATGTAAACATGGGACAGGAAGCGGCGAGGAGAGACACACTGGTTGGAAATGTAGACGGTGGGGGGCGCGACGGCGACAGGGGCGGCGTGCGGGCGCGGGGTGGCGGAGGCGGAGGCTAGGCACAGCGATGGCGGGGCGTGGGCACGGGGAGACGGTGATGGCGTAAGAAAACAATGATAATGGGCCCATACAATAGCGTTATGTAAGTGTTCTTTGCCAAGTGCCCGCTGAAAGTCGCCTAGAGGGGGGTGAATAGGGCGAATCTGAAATTTACAAGGTTTAAGCACGACTACAAGCCAGGGTTAGCGTTAGAATTAAAATCGAGTCCGAGAGAGAGGGTGAAAACAAATCACAAGCAAATAAAGAGTGTGACACGGTGATTTGTTTTACCGAGGTTCGGTTCTTGCAAACCTACTCCCCGTTGAGGTGGTCACAAAGACCGGGTCTCTTTCAACCCTTTCCCTCTCTCAAACGGTCACTTAGACCGAGTGAGCTTCTCTTCTCAATCCAACGGGACACTAAGTCCCCGCAAGGACCACCACACAATTGGTGTCTCTTGCCTCGGTTACAATTGAGTTGATCACAAGAAAGAATGAAGAAGAAAAGAAGCAATCCAAGCGCAAGAGCTCAAATGAACACAAGTCACTCTCTCACTAGCCACTATTTGATTTGGAGTGATCTTTGGGCTTGGGAGAGGATTTGATCTCTTTGGTGTGTCTTGTATTGAATGCTATAGCTCTTGTAAGGTGTAGGAAGTCAGCAAACTTGGATGTAATGAATGGTGGTGTGGTTGGGGTATTTATAGCCCCAATCACCAAACTAGCCGTTTGGTGGAGGCTGCTGTCAAATGGCGCACCGGACAGTCCGGTGCGCCAGCCATGTCACCCGACCGTTAGGGTTTGACCGTTGGAGCTTCTGTCTTTTGGGCCATGGGACAGTCCGGTGGCGCACCGGACAGTCACTGTACACTGTTCGGTGCGTCTTCTGACGCTGCTCTGACTCTGGCGTGCACTGTAGCGCATTGAATGCGTTTGCAGACGACCATTAGCGCGAAGTAGCCGTTGCTCCGCAGGCACACCGGACAGTCCGGTGAATTATAGCGGAGTGGCTCCCAGAATTCCCGAGACTGGCAAGTTTGGAGTTGGATTCCCTGGTGCACCAGACACTGTCCGGTGGTGCACCGGACAGTCCGATGCGCTAGACCAGGGCTGCCTTCAGTTTAACTTCGCTCCCTTTATTTGAACCCTTTCTTTTGACTTGTATTGGTTTGTTGTGAACCTTTGGTACCTATAGAACATATTTTCTATAGCAAACTAGTTAGTCTAATAATTTGTGTTGGGCAATTCAACCACCAAAATTCTTATTGGAAAAGGTTTGACCCTATTTCCCTTTCAATCTCCCCCTTTTTGGTGATTGATGCCAACACAAACCAAAGCAAATATAAAAGTGCAGAATTGAACTAGTTTGTATAATGTAAGTGCAAAGGTTGCTTAGAGTTGAAACCAATATACTTATCTCAAAAGATGTGCTTGGATGATTTTCTTCTTTATTAAAATTTTGGACCATATTTGCACCACGAGTTTTGGTTTTTGCAAATTCTTTGTAAAAATCATTTCAAAAAACTTTTGCAAATAGCCAAAGGTACATGAGTAAAATTGTAGAAAGCATTTTCAAGATTTGAAATTCTCTCCCCCTGTCTCAAATGCTTTTCCTTTGACTATAACAAAACTCCCCCTAAATAAAATTCTCCTCTTAGTGTTCAAGAGGGTTTTACAATTTTTGAAGATACTACTTTCTCCCCCTTTGGAACACAATAAGATATCAAATTAAAAACTTCATTTTTAAAATTTGGTGGTGGTGCGGTCCTTTTGCTTTGGGCTCATACTTTCTCCCCCTTTGGCATGAATCGCCAAAAACGGATACTTGTGAGTGAGATATAAGCCCTTTTTCAAACTTTCTCCCCCTTTGGCATACACAAAAATATGAGTGAAGATTATACCAAAGTGGAGAACGAAGCGGAGTACCGGCAAACACAATTGGAGTTGAGTGGAAGCGCCTTCTTTGCCGACTACTCCATTTCCCTTTCAATACCTATGACTAAGCCTAAGACGATACTTGAAAACACATTAGTCATAGACATAAAAGAGATATGTTCAAAGGTATAAAAATGAGCTATGTGTGCAAAGAATCAATCAAAATTCCTAGAATCAAGAATATTTAGCTCATTCCTAAGTTTGGTAAAAGATTGCTCATCTAAAGGCTTGGTAAAGATATCGGCCAATTGATCTTTGGTGTTTATATAGGCTATCTCGATATCCCCCTTTTGTTGGTGATCTCTCAGAAAGTGATACCGAATAGCTATGTGCTTAGTGCGGCTATGTTCAACGGGATTATCCGCCATGCAGATTACACTCTCATTGTCACATAGGAGAGGGACTTTGCTAAACTTGTAGCCATAGTCCCTAAGGGTTTGCCTCATCCAAAGCAATTGCGCGCAACAATGGCCTGCGGCAATGTACTCAGCTTCGGCGGTAGAAAGAGCTACTGAGTTTTGTTTCTTTGAAGCCCAAGACACTAGGGATCTTCCCAGAAACTGACAAGTCCCTGATGTGCTCTTCCTATTAATCTTACACCCTGCCCAATCAGCATCGGAATATCCTAATAAATCAAATGAGGATCCCTTGGGGTACCAAAGACCAAACTTAGGTGTTTGAACTAAATATCTCAAGATTCGCTTCATGGCCCTAAGGTGAACTTCCTTAGGGTCGGCTTGGAACCTTGCACACATGCATACAGAAAGCATAATGTCCGGTCGAGAAGCACATAAATAGAGTAAAGAACCTATCATCGACCGGTATACCTTTTGATCTACGGATTTACCTCCCGTGTCGAGGTCGAGATGCCCATTGGTTCCCATGGGTGTCTTGATGGGCTTGGCATCCTTCATTCCAAACTTGGTAAGAATATCTTGAATGTACTTCGTTTGGCTAATGAAGGTGCCTTCTTGGAGTTGCTTTACTTGAAATCCTAGAAAATACTTCAACTCCCCCATCATAGACATCTCGAATTTTTGAATCATGATCCTACTAAATTCTTCACAAATAGATTTGTTAGTAGACCCAAATATGATATCATCAACATAGATTTGGCATACAAACAAATCATTTTCAATGGTTTTAGTGAATAAAGTAGAATCGGCCTTTCCGACTTTGAAGCCATTAGTGATAAGAAAATCTCTTAGGCATTCATACCATGCTCTTGGGGCTTGCTTGAGCCCATAAAGCGCCTTAGAGAGTTCGTAAACATGGTTAGGGTACTCACTATCTTCAAAGCCAGGAGGTTGCTCAACATAGACCTCTTCCTTGATAGGTCCGTTGAGGAAGGCACTCTTCACGTCCATTTGGTAGAGCTTAAAGTCATGGTGAGTAGCATAGGCAAGTAATATTCGAATTGACTCAAGCCTAGCTACGGGTGCATAGGTTTCTCCAAAATCCAAACCTTCGACTTGTGAATACCCTTTGGCCACAAGTCGTGCCTTGTTCCTTGTCACCACACCATGCTCATCTTGTTTGTTGCAGAAGACCCACTTGGTTCCTACAACATTTTGGTTAGGACGTGGAACTAAATGCCATATCTCATTTCTCTTGAAGTTGTTGAGCTCCTCTTGCATCGCCAGCACCCAATCCGAATCTTGAAGTGCTTCCTCTACCCTGTGTGGCTCAATAGAGGAAACAAACGAGTAGTGTTCACAAAAATGAGCAACACGAGATCGAGTAGTTACCCCTTATGAATATCTCCTAGGATGGTGTTCACGGGGTGATCTCGTTGGATTGCTTGGTGGACTCTTGGGTGTGGTGGCCTTGGAACTTGCTCATCCTCCTTGTCTTGATCATTTGCATCTCCCCCTTGATCATTGTCGTCTTCTTGAGGTGGCTCATCTTCTTGATCTTCTTCTTCATCATCTTGAGCCTCATCCTCATCTTGAGTTGGTGGAGATGCTTGCATGGAGGAGGATGGTTGATCTTGTGCTTGAATGGGCTCTTCGGATTCCTTAGGACACACATCCCCAATGGACATGTTCCTTAGCGCGACGCACGGAGCCTCTTCATCATCTAATTCATCAAGATCAACTTGCTCTACTTGAGAGCCGTTAGTCTCATCAAACACAATGTCACAAGAAACTTCAACTAGTCCAGTGGACTTGTTAAAGACTCTATATGCCCTTGTGTTTGAATCATATCCTAGTAAAAAGCCTTCTACAGCCTTAGGAGCAAATTTGGATTTTCTACCTCTTTTAACAAGAATGAAACATTTGCTACCAAAGACTCTAAAATATGAAATATTGGGCTTTTTACCGGTGAGGAGTTCGTAGGATGTCTTCTTGAGGATTCGGTGTAGATACAACCGGTTGATGGCGTAGAAAGCGGTGTTGACCGCCTCGGCCCAAAACTGACCCGAAGTCTTGTACTCATCAAGAATGGTCCTTGCCATGTCCAATAGAGTTCTATTCTTCCTCTCCACTACATCATTTTGTTGAGGCGTGTAGGGAGAAGAGAACTCATGCTTGATGCCCTCCTCCTCAAGAAAGCCTTTTATTTGTGAGTTCTTGAACTCCGTTCCATTGTCGCTTCTAATTTTCTTGATCCTCAAGCCGAACTCATTTTGAGCCCGTCTCAAGAATCCCTTCAATGTTTCTTGGGTCTGAGATTTATCCTGTAAAAAGAATACCCAAGTGAAGCGAGAATAATCATCCACAACAACAAGATAGTACTTACTCCCGCCGATGCTTATGTAAGCTATCGGGCCAAATAAATCCATGTGGAGTAGTTCCAGTGGCCTGTCAGTCGTCATGATGTTCTTATGTGGATGATGAACACCAACTTGCTTCCCTGCTTGACATGCGCTACAAATCCTGTTTTTCTCAAAATGCACATTTGTTAGTCCCAAAATGTGCTCTCCCTTTAGAAGCTTGTGAAGATTCTTCATCCCAACATGGGCTAGTCGATGATGCTAGAGCCAACCCATGTTAGTCTTAGCAATTAAGCAAGTATCGAGTTCACCTCTATTGAAATCAACTAAGTATAGCTGACCCTCTAATACTCCCTTAAAAGCTACTGAATCATCACTTCTTCTAAAGACAGTAACACTTGTATCCGTAAAAAGACAGTTGTAGCCCATTTTACATAATTGAGATACGGAAAGCAAGTTGTAATATAAAGAATCTACAAGAAAAACATTGGAAATAGAATGGTCAGGTGATATAGCAATTTTACCCAATCCTTTGACCAAACCTTGGTTTCCATCCCCGAATGTGATAGCTCGTTGGGGATCTTGGTTTTTCTTGTATGAGGAGAACATCTTTTTCTCCCTAGTCATATGATTTGTGCACCCGCTGTCGATGATCCAACTTGAGCCCCCGGATGCATAAACCTACAAAACAGATTTAGTTCTTGATTTTAGGTACCTAAACGGTTTTGGGTCCTTTGACATTATATACAAGAACTTTGGGTACCCAAACACAAGTCTTTGATCCCTTGTGTTTGCCCCCAACATACTTGGCAACAACCTTGCCTGATTTGTTAGTTAGCACATAGGAAGCATCAAAAGTTTTGAATAAAACATTGTGATCATTTGATGCTTTAGGAGTTTTCTTCTTAGGCAATTTAGCATGGGTTGATTGCCTAGAGCTAGATGTCTCACTCTTATACATAAAAGCATGATTAGGGCCAGAGTGAGATTTTCTAGAATGAATTCTCCTAATTTTATGTTCGGGATAACCGGTAGGGTATAAAATGTAACCCTCGTTATCCTGAACCATGGGAGCCTTGCCCTTAACAAAGTTAGACAATCTTTTGGGCGGGGCATTAAGCTTGACATTGTCTCCCTGTTGGAAGCCAATGCCATCTTTAATGTCAGGGCGTCTCCCATTATAGAGCATGCTTCTAGCAAATTTAAATTTTTCATTTTCTAAGTCATGCTCATTAATTTTAGCAGTTAATGTAGCTACGTGATCATTTTGTTGTTTAATTAAAGCAAGGTGATCATGAATAGCGTCTACATTAACATCTCTACATCTAGTACAAATAGTAACATGCTCAATGGAAGATGTAGAGGGTTTGCAAGTATTTAATTCAACAATCTTAACATGCAATATATCATTCTCATCTCTAAGATTGGAAATGGAAACATTGCAAACATCTAAATCCTTAGCCTTCACAATTAATTTTTCATTTTCAATTTTAAGGCTAGAAAGAGAAGCATTCAATTTGTCAATCTTAGCAATTAAGTTGGCATTATCATTTCTAAGACTAACAATTGAATCATCACAAACCTCAAGCTTCTCAACCTTAGCAATTAAATTGGCATTCTCATTTCTAAGTTTGGAAATAATATCATGGCAAGTGCTTAGCTCACTAGTTAATTTTTCACGTTTTTCTACTTCTAGAGCATAAGCATTTTTTACTTTAACATGCTTTTTGTTTTCTTTAATTAGGAAGTCCTCTTGGCTATCCAAGAGTTCATCCTTATCATGAATAGCACTAATCAATTCATTTAATTTTTCCTTTTGTTGCATGTTCAAGTTGGCAAAGAGAGTAAATAAATCATCCTCATTATCACTAGAATTAGCCTCATCACTAGATGTTGCATATTTAGTGGAGGATTTAGATTTCACCTTCTTCTTTTTGCCGTCCTTTGCCATGAGGCACTTGTGGCCGACGTTGGGGAAGAGGAGCCCTTTGTTGACGGCGATGTTGGCGGCGTCCTCATCGGAGGAGGAGTCGGTGGAGCTCTCGTCGGAGTTCCACTCCCGGCAAACATGGGCATCGCCGCCCTTCTTCTTGTAATACTTCTTCTTTTCTCTCCTCTTTCCCTTCTTGTCGTCGCCCCTATCACTATCACTAGAAATTGGACATTTAGCAATGAAATGACCGGGCTTACCACACTTGTAGCACACTTTCTTTGAACGGGGCTTGTAATCCTTCCCCTTCCTTTGTTTGAGGATTTGACGCAAGCTCTTGATGATGAGCGCCATTTCCTCATTGTCGAGCCTAGAGGCGTCGATGAGGATTCTACTTGGAGTAGAATCTTCTTTCTTCTCCTCCGTTGCTTTGAATGCAACGGGTTGTGCTTCGGGTACGGAGGAGGATGCGCCTTGCTCGATGATCTTTTTGGAGCCTTTGATCATTAGCTCAAAGCTCACAAATTTACCTATCACTTCCTCAGGAGACATTATTTTGTATCTAGGATCACCACGAATTAATTGTACTTGAGTAGGATTAAGAAAAACTAGTGATCTTAGAATAACCTTGACCATTTCATGGTCATCCCACTTTGTGCTCCCGAGGTTGCGCACTTGGTTCATCAAGGTCTTGAGCCAGTTGTACATCGCTTGTAGCTCCTCCCCTTGGTGAAGCATGAATCGATCGAGCTCCCCCTCGATCGTCTCCCTCTTGGTGATCTTGGTCACCTCATCTCCTTCGTGCGCTGTTTTGAGTACATTCCAAATCTCTTTGGCGCTCTTCAACCCTTGCACCTTGTTATACTCCTCTCGACTTAGAGAGGCGAGGAGTATAGTGGTGGCTTGGGAGTTGAAGTGCCGGATTTGGGCAACTTCGTCCGAATCGTAGTCCTCATCCCTTATAGATGGTACCTGTACACCAAACTCAACAACGTTCCAAATGGTAGTGTGGAGTGAGGTTAGGTGATGCCTCATTTTGTCACTCGACATGTTATAATCTTCACCGTCAAAAACCGGTGGTTTGCCTAATGGAACGGAAAGTAATGGAGTACGTTTAGAAATGCGAGGGTAGTGTAGGGGAATCTTACTAAACTTCTTGCACTCATGGCGCTTAGAAGTTACGGACGGCGCGTCGGAGCAGGAGGTCGATGGCGATGAGGAGACGGTCTCGTAGTAGACCACCTTCCTCATCTTCTTCTTCTTTTCGCCACTCCGATGCGACTTGTGTGAAGGAGATTCCTTCTCCTTCCCCTTGTTGCGGGACTCTCCCGATGGAGCCTTCCCGTGGCTTGTAGCGGGCTTGTCGCCGGTCACCATCTCCTTCTTGGCGTGTTCTCCCGACATCACTTTGAGCGGTTAGGCTCTAATGAAGCACCAGGCTTCGATACCAATTGAAAGTCGCCTAGAGGGGGGGGTGAATAGGGCGAATCTGAAATTTACAAGGTTTAAGCACGACTACAAGCCGGGGTTAGCGTTAGAATTAAAATCGAGTCCGAGAGAGAGGGCGAAAACAAATCACAAGCAAATAAAAAGTGTGACACGGTGATTTGTTTTACCGAGGTTCGGTTCTTGCAAACCTACTCCCCGTTGAGGTGGTCACAAAGACCGGGTCTCTTTCAACCCTTTCCCTCTCTCAAACGGTCACTTAGACCGAGTGAGCTTCTCTTCTCAATCCAACGGGACACTAAGTCCCCGCAAGGACCACCACATAATTGGTGTCTCTTGCCTCGGTTACAATTGAGTTGATCACAAGAAAGAATGAAGAAGAAAAGAAGCAATCCAAGCGCAAGAGCTCAAATGAACACAAGTCACTCTCTCACTAGCCACTATTTGATTTGGAGTGATCTTTGGGCTTGGGAGAGGATTTGATCTCTTTGGTGTGTCTTGTATTGAATGCTATAGCTCTTGTAAGGTGTAGGAAGTCAACAAACTTGGATGTAATGAATGGTGGGGTGTTTGGGGGTATTTATAGCCCCAACCACCAAACTAGCTGTTTGGTGGAGGCTGCTGTCGAATGGCGCACCGGACAGTCTGGTGCGCCACCGGACACTGTCCGGTGCGCCAGCCACGTCACCCGACCGTTAGGGTTCAACCGTTGGAGCTTCTGTCTTCTGGGCCACCGGACAGTCCGGTGGCGCACCGGACAGTCACTGTACACTGTCTGCTGCGTCTTCTGACGCTGCTCTGACTCTGACGCCACTATAGCGCATTGAATGCGTTTGCAGACGACCGTTGGCGCGAAGTAGTCGTTGCTCTGCAGGCACACCAGACAGTCCAGTGTCCCCACCGGACACTGTCCGGTGCTACACCGGATAGTCCGGTGAATTATAGCGGAGTCGCTCCCAGAATTACCGAGACTGGCAAGTTTGGAGTTAGATTCCCTGGTGCACCGGACAGTCCGGTGCGCCAGACCAGGGCTGCCTTCGGTTTAACTTTGCTCCCTTTGTTTGAACCCTTTCTTTTGACTTGTATTGGTTTGTTGTGAACCTTTGGCACCTGTAGAACATATTTTCTAGAGCAGACTAGTTAGTCCAATAATTTGTGTTGGGCAATTCAACCACCAAAATTCTTATTAGAAAAGGTTTGTCCCTATTTCCCTTTCACCCGCGATCTGCACTCGGCAAAGATTTTTTTAATTTAAAAACATACTTTGCTAAGTGCCCACTGACAAGCACTTGACACAGAGAGGTTTAATATTTTTAAATAAACTTTGTCGATTGTCGACCGACCGACACTCGGCAAATTATGCTTTGCCGACTTACACGTTCTATTTTGACATAATTATAAAAATGTTTGCTATAACTATTAGATTTTATTCTTTAATTGAATTTTCTCGGAGAATTCAGATTTGAACTATAAGTCACTCGAAAAATATAAAATCGTGAATGCAAAAATGGTATCCATATTATTTAGCACAAGTTACGGCCGATTTAAGGAGCACACCGGAATTTTCGAGCACAATGCTCACTAAACATGACCGTGAACTTGTCATCCAATTGTTTAAAAATTGTATAAAACACAAGCAAAGTCAGAAAATCATGAAACTTGTCGACATGTCATGATATCATATGTAGAGGCTATGATAAAAATTTGAGAATGTTTTTAAAAAGTTGTCACGCAGTATGTGTAGAAACATAAGCGTCCTACACATGAAATCATAGAGTTTTCAATGTAGACCGGCTAGGTTTCTACACATAGTGTGTGATAACTTTTTTGAAACATTCTCAAATTTTATCACAACCTCTACTTGTGATATCTTGGCATGTGAACAAGTTTCATAATTTTCTGACTTTGTTTGTGTTTTATACAGTTTTTAAACAACTCGATGGCAAAGTTCACGGTCATGTTTAGTGAGCATGGTGCTCGAAAATTTCGGTCTACTCCTTAAATCAGTCGTAACTTGTGCTAAATAACATGGATATTATTTTTGCATTCACGGTTTTATATTTTTCGAGTGACTTGCAGTTCAAATCTGAATTATCCGAGGAAATACAATTAAATGAACAAAATCTAATAATTATAGAAAACACTTTTATAATTGTGCCAAAATGGAACATTTAAGTCTATATAGTGTAGGAATAAACTACAAAAAGTTTGGTTGGGAAAAGAAAAAAAATATACTTTGTCGAGTGTCCAAGTTAGACACTCGGCAAAGCATAGTTTGCCGAGCGTCGGACTTAAGACACTCGGCAAAGTAGCTTTTTTGCTGAGTGCCAAAACCCAGCTCTTGACAAAGGCAGTGACCGTCAGCTATAGACGGCTGCTGACGGCCCTATGCTGAGTGTCGTCGTTCGCCAAGTGTTTGGCACTTGACAAAGCGATCTTAGCCGAGTGTCTTCCTATGTCGAGCATCCTGCTCTCGGTAAACGTTATTGTTATCGAGAGTAGGACTTTGCTGAATGTGGCGCTCGATAAAGACTTCTTTGTTGAGTGCCCGACAAAAAACACTCGTCAAAGCGCCAAGCACTCGGCAAAGAGTCAGGTTCCGATAGTGAGGTCACTGTGGACAAGCTTCGCTCCTTGGGCAAGGAGTTGCCCGACTACCATCTCATCCTCATTTTGCTTCACGGCTAAACAAGAAGTTCAAGCACATGAAGGCCTAATCAAGCACACACATCCACTGGACTTGTTCTAGGATGTTTGCACGAACCTCGAGCTGCACGAAATCAACCTAGCGGGCCTTCACATGAAATAATGAAACTTCTATGGAGGTCGGCTATGTTTATACACATAGTGTGTGACAACTTTCATAAAATAGTGTCAATTTTTTATCAGTCTCTACAAATCATATCATGACATTTCGATAAGTTTCATAATTTTCTAACTTTATTTGTGTTTTATATAATTTTAAAACACCTAGATCACATGTTCGCGGTCATATCTCATGAATGTTGTTCGAAATTTCTGATATGTTCCTGAATTAGGCTGTAACTTTTGCTCAATAACATGAATATCATTTTTTTGCATTCCTTATTTTTCATTTTTGAGTGACTTGTAGTTCAAATTTAAATTATCCGAAGAAATTCAACTAAATGAATTTAATATAATAGGTATAGCAAACACTTTAATTAATTATGTGCCAAAATTAAACACGTAGGTCCAGAAACTGTTTGAACACAGTAGAAAAAGTTTAGAGAAAAAGGAAAAAAAACAAATAAACTTTGTCGAGTGCGAGGAGAAGACACTCGGCAAATACCTTCTTTGTCGGCTGGTGACACTCGGCAAAGATATAACTTTGTCGAGTATCCTCTTTAGGTACTCGGCATAGTTAACGGTCGTCAGCTATGCTATAGACGGCTGCTGGCAGCATTTTGCCGAGTGTCACGTTGTGTCGAGAGCCGGATACTCGACAAAATCGACTTTGCCAAGCGTATTTATATGTCGAGTGTTTGGCTCTCGATAAAGGTAGTCTTTATCTAGTGTCATTTTTCGTCATAAGTGACCCTCGGCAAAGTAATTTTTTTTGTCAAGTGTTTGATATTTTGCATTCGGTGAAGCTTTGAACAAACAGCAAAGAACACGTTTGTGATAGTGTTAGCTGACTTTGGAGATCCAACCTAGCTGAATTTGGCTGCCGGACAGGTTTGTCAGGTTTGCGCCTTATTCTCCTCTTTATCAATAGTTCAATTTAAGTCTAGACAAAGGCACTTTTTAAGTGCCAAGGCATATCACGGCATCCCTCACGTAGAACTACGCGGTTGCAAGTTCTCCAGTCTACACGCCTCTTGCATTATAGGTGGCATCCCATCCCATCCCATCAACCCATTACACTGTTAATGCGACAGGTTGTGCATTTACTTGCCACATCCGTCTGCTAACGACATTTGTTTTGTCTCTTTCCTAATTTTTTTAGCAAATTTAGTCAAACGTACCTTACCGTCAGCCTTCTATCTACCGTGACAACGATGTACACGGTCCAGGCTCGACTCCTACGTACGTCATGCCCTGATAATCCACAGACTTAAGTGTTCCTTCTTTATTAGTACACTCTAATCTCGATGTTACGTCTTGGCGTCTTGCCATACAACAAATAATTAATGCTGTATAAAATTTTAATGACTGTAACATGCTCGATCAACCTTAGGTGCTGTCTAGCAAACGAGTGTATTGTCTTATAAGGCTACTAGGTACACACCCGTGCGTTGCTACGGAAGTTAAAAATTAGTATCAAGTATAGATACTGAACGACAAACATCACTATGATATGCAAAATTTGTATGATACAATATCACCGTAAGACTAATATTATATTGACGATATAAATATGCAATATTATTACAAATACATCGACTCAAATAAATTGAACTTATGTCGAACAAATATTATACTAATTCATGATAAAGACATAAAAAAGCATAATATGCAATATTTCAATCCGTGTTTCGAGAATCAAGTATATTAAAAATAAAAAAAATCTACGCTGGTGCATATGCCTGTAAGGCTTGCAGACCTTAAATAGTATAGGGTGTTTGGTTTGTGATATAGTGGACCATCGTCATCTGACTCGAGTTTTTTTCGTAGAAAGAATAAGCAAGCTAAATTGTGTAGCATGAGGAATGAGACGATTGAGACCATTCTAATAAATTTGATGAACAGATTTTGGCTGCCGCATATTCTGACAGACTTCCCATATGCATCATCAGAAGTTTATAACTTGACAAAATCAAACACCCAAAAATATGGTTCTGTACAGCCAGTGAATATTCTTACACGCTGCAAAAGTGTGGCTTCCATCTGAATCATCAATTGAAAACCTGAGCAAACAGGAACATTAGCTGAGCTTTTTGCAAACAAGAAAAATGTGGGGACCAACTTCGGTACAGACTCAGTTTGAGTCTAATTTCTTCTCAGCTTCACTGATGACCTCTAGTTGTTCCAACAAAGCGGTGAGCTTTCTCATGTCCTCCTCCTGCACGCTCTGTGGAGCCTTCTCGCGATACCCAGAGGCGTCTATTTTCTGTGCCAGCGCATTTTGTAGCCTACGTGTATGATAAGAGACATGTTACCGATAAGATTGAACAGCACTGAAACATGAGGATATTTACTGTCAAAAATGGACCTAAGAAGACAAGTGCACTTACTTTTGAATTTCATTTTTTTTCTTCCTTAGCTTTTCACGCTCAGCACCTGCATTTAAATCTCCTTGGAGCTGAAGGTACACAGACAAGTCTTTGTTGACAACAGCAGTTGCACAATCGGCTGGAGTTTCATCACTCTCTGTCAGGATCTGAATAATTTGAAAGGAGGTGCAGGTACTCAGCTTGAGGCCAGAATGATCCAGCTTCAGAAGCCAAGTCCACGCGACACGTTATCGAATTCTACAACCACGAGGTCAACTGTGCTACCACGAATGGAAGGCTGGGAAGCGCATCGAGTCAAATTCCGACCAATGGGCAGGGTGAAATGGCGAGGTAACCAGGTGGCGGGGAAGGCACGTACCTTGATGCGCGCGGTCATGTCCTGGTTGGCCTCGAGGACCTGCGTGACCTCGTGACGCATCTGGCGTACCTGCACCTCCTTGCGATTCCGCAGCAGCTTGATCCGGGCCACCGCCATCCGCAGCGACGTCTTGCTGGGAAACAATCGTAGGAAGAAAAAAAAAATAAAGCAGACGTTAGGTAGGTTGCCCCATCCTTCGGCATCGGGCCGTGAGCAGCAGAAATTGATCTCCACAGACCACTTGTCAGGCTTGAAGCCCTTGTGCAGGACGCCGGAGAACTTCCCCTTGCTCTTGTGCATCTCTGCCCCCGCCGCGTGGCATGGACCTGTGTCTTCCGGTCTGATTCGAATCCAGCCAAATCCAAACCGAGCGCGACACCAAATACATGCCAACCTCCACCTAGGCGGGGAGGGGGACTCCCTTTTGTCGCTGCGGCGGTGGATTGGAGTATGGAAAGATTCGGGCTCTCATGCACGCGGGAGGGCGCAGGCTGCCGTTGCTCGACCAGTAAACCTGGTATGCCTCTTTGATGAAGACACAACCCTGGTCACGAGCAGATCGACGTCAGATAAGCAGAGCCATGAACCTTCAAGCAGAAGCAGCCATGGGTGGGAACGGAACACGCAGAGATCCAAGATCGCTTACATTGAGGAAGCACATGAGGGAGCCGACGAGTGACCCCGCAACGACGAGGAGCGCCAAGAACCATAAATCGAAGATAACCTGCGGCGAGCACAGGCCCAGTGGCGGCGGCCACCCGTGTCAGACGAGCATGGATGGTGGTGAGGGAACGTCAGACAGAGGATCACATACCCTCTCGACGGTGGTCTCATCCACTTGATTCGTACGTAGCTGGTGCACATTGCCAGATCACCAGAAGGCGATAACGCAGTGCGGCGCACCAGATCCGCGGGAACCTAGCCATCTGCCAGCCTAGTGTGACGAGTCAGAAGGAGATGAAGAAGTTTACCATCGGATCTGCCAGCCTAGTGTAACGCCTAGTTTATGTGTGCATTAGCAAAATAAACCATTTTTCCTGATGCAAAATTCGAGCACTATGACAAGAGAGTAACCAATACAACACCATAAGGATTTGATGTAATCTTCCTATTGAGTATTCTCGTTCTCCACCATTGTGATCTACTTACCTCGCAGCATTTTGAAGGACTATAATACCAGAACAGAATCATATCGACTACTCAGTACCCATATAGATGACACACGTGAAGTGACAAACATATAGGTCGCAATCTTTCAAGATACTTACCATCAGCAACTCGCACGACCAATCCAAAATCTGCAAGCTTCAACCTTCCAGACTTGGTGAGCAGAACATTCTTCGGCTTGACGTCCCTATGCACGACGCCCATCTCGTGGCAGTACTTGAGGACCACCATGAGCTCCTTGATCACATTGGCAGCGCGGCGCTCTGAGAGTTTACCCTCCCTGGCCACCTCATCGAGGAGCCGCCCGTCGTGGCAGAGCTCCATGACGAGGTAGAAGGCGTCGGTGTCTTCAAAGACGGCCCTGAGCGTGACGACGCCCGGGTGGCCCGAGAGGTGCTGCATGCTCTCCACCTTGCGGTGGGCCGTGTCACCGCCGTTCTTTGGCAGGGCCTTGCAGGCGAACTCCTCCTCGCCCCGGGTCCCGGCCTTGGGGCGGTAGACGCGGACGGACCCGAACTTGCCGTGCCCGATCTCATCGCCGAGGTCGTACTTGCTCTCCAGCCGCTTCCGCCGCCCGATCCGTGTGGCGTTGTCAATGCAGCCCACCTTCCGCTTGAGCCCGCGCCCCAGGAGGACCCCCGCTGACGCCGACGCGTCGCTCGCCGCGGGGGCCGTCATCACCACGGCTGGGACGAGGGCGTCGGTGCAGTGGGATTGCTGCGGCTCGGAGCCCCGGCAGGCGCGCTTGTGGGAGGCCAAATCTTGGAGGGACCTGGCGGCGGAGCACACCGGGGGCGCGCCCTTGCGCTTCCGGGGCACCGGCTCCATGGCGCGCGCGCGGGCGTGGAGGATCGGAATCTCCCACTCCTAGCTTAGGTTTTGGCGGCGGCGCCTCCTGCTCCAATTTTATCGAGCCGAGCATCGGCGGCGGGTGGTAGGGCCGTAGGGGGACGGATCGAGACAGCGTCTTAGGGGTCTATTGCGGAGCGGGGCTCGGAGAGTTGTGGCATCGAGATGACGCGAAGGACGTGGGCGCAGAGGAGGGAGATCCTAGAATCCATCCTCATCCTCTTCGTAGATCACCAAGGCGCTCCGCTGCTGCCTGCCTGCCTTGTTGCCTGCCGCAACAGGTATAGGCGGAGGCGCCGCGAGCGAGGAGGAAGGAGGCCCGTGCTCGGATCTAAGCACGGGACGGGGCCGCCCAAATGGAAGCGACCGAGCGACGAGCTTGTCACCTGTGGTGAGCAAGCGGAGCGGGTGGAACTGGAGGGGCGCGGCGGGAGGACGGCGACCCGACGGTAGTGGATGGGATCTTCTCTGGGTGGGAGGTAGGGGAGGTTCTGGGGCGGTGGCGAGGCGAGATTTCCGAGGACGGGGACGACTCATGGGGCGGGGATGGTGGAGGCGGGGGCATGGAGCACGGTGGGGATGGAAGGGGCGCGGGAGGAGTATGGAAGGGGCGGGGGAGGCGGCGCAACTCACGACCTTCCATCGATGCGAGATTTCGGGGGCGAGGCGGAAGGGCGTGGACACGCGGGGCAGAACCGTGCACCACCCAGTGGTGTGGACGCCTACGATAGCCTCTTAAGGAATAGTAGAGATTAGTTTTATCCATCCCACCTGCTATTTCAAGTTATAATTAGTCAGTTTGCACGATCATATATATATGATCTGCTAGTTAAAACCTAACTAAGAGGGTCTAGATCTAGACCACTGTGATGTCTTTAATCTATTGTTCATTATTTGTTCACTGTAGGTTGTCATTGGAGTGTTCGAGATGAACAAAGATTTTAAAGCAACCCAAATCGGTCATGACATTGGCTCCAACTGTAGCCAAACTACGATCTATCTAATCCATCCCCATCGCCAGAGTTCAATTTGTACACATTTTTGTCGACGAAGTATGTTTCTGTCGGTGTCTCGGACCCGGGGGTCCCTTGGACCGACCAGTGAAATCGCTGTGTGCCCCTGCCGAGATGGGTTGGCGCGGGATGGAACACAAGAGGTGGGACAAGCCTTGTATTATCCTGCACCAGGGGTGCCGCTCGTAGTAGGGGTTACAAGCGCGTCGCGTGAGAGAGGGAGAGACACAGAGTTCATCCGCCGCTTCCCTCGCGCGAACCCCCCTCAGGGTGGCCCTGGACCTCCCTTTTATAGAGGCAAGGAGAGGATCCAGACGTACAACAGGGGGCGTTGCTATGCGCTAACGTGTCCGACAGTGGAGTGCCTAAGCCCTGTGTACATGCTAACGTGGCCGTTGGGGGAGAGCTTGGGCCCTGTACATGTGATGGCGTGGCCGTCGGAGGAGCGCCTGAGCCCTGTAGGAGCACAGCTGGCAGCGCGGCGAGGATCCTGCTGACGTCTCCTTGCTATCGTAAGGGGCTGAGAGCCACCGGCGTCATGGTGCACGCGGGGCACCATCATTACCCGTTGCCGGGGTAAGCCAGATGGGACGCCGGTCTTGTTCCTTGTAGCCTGAGCAGGCTAGGAATAGGGAAATGATGTATCCCCTGTTAGTGTGATTGGCCCGAGCCCAGGGTTGGTCGAGGCGGAGACTTCTCTTGAGGCCGAGGCCAGGGTCGGGCGAGGACGCGATGCCTTCCGACACCGGGGTCGAGGCCGAGTCCCAGGGTCGGTCGAGGCGGAGACCTCCTCCCGAGGCCGGAGCCTGAGGTCGGGCGAGGCGGAAACCTCCTCCCGAGGCCGAAGCATGAGGTTGAGCGAGGTGGAGCTTCCTGTTGCGCCCGAGGCTGAACTCGGTGGTTGATCGTGACTTGTTGTCAGTCGTCGCCGGGGTGGCTGACACGGCAGTCGGAGCGGAGCAAGCGGTGCTATTTTCCTGTCATGTCAGACAGTAAAGAAGAGGCGCGAAGTGACTGCGGTCACTTTGGCCTGCCCGACTGAGGCGCTTTTGTCAGGATACGGCATCAGGCATCCCCTGCATTTAATGCGCCTGCGAAGCGGTCGGTTGGTGAGGTGGTTTGGCCAAGGTTGCTTCACAACGAAGCCTGCCCGAGCCGGGCCTCGGGAGAGCCAAGGGAGCGCCCGCTGCCTGAGGAGGCCCTCGGGCGAGGCATGAACTCGTCTGGGACTACTATTCCAACCCGAGGCTGGGCTCGGGTGAGATCGCGTCCCTCGGGTAGACGAAGTCTTGGCTTGAACCGCACCCGTCAGTTGGTCTGAGGGTGTTTACCAGCCATGATTAGGAACGTTGGGGGTACCCCTAATTATGGTACCCGATAGTAGCCCCCGAGCCTCGAAGGGAGTGATGCTACTCGCTTGGAGGCTTTTGTCACATTTTCGGTGAGGGGACCGGCCTTTCTCGGTTTTTGCCTTGTACTGGTGGGTGCGCGCGAGCGCACCCGCCGGGTGTAGCCCCCGAGGCCTTGGAGGAGTGGTTTGACTCCTCTGAGGTCTGAATGCTTTTCGTGGTGCTTCGGCCGGTCTGATCGTTCCCTCATGCGGCCCGACCGTAGCCCGGGTGCATGGTCGGGTTCCAAGTTATCAAGCTGGTTTGTTGACGCTGTCAACAGTTTTGGCCTTAGCCGGGTGCGAGAGCAGCCCCCGAGCCTCTGCACGGAGCGAGAGGACGATCAAGGACTTTCCCGACTTTTATTATACGCCCTACGTCGCCTTTCCGCAAGGAGGAGGCGGGAAAGCGCCATGTTGCCCTCGGAGGGCGCCGAACATGGTGTTTCTAGCGAGCTGCTAACGGGTGATCCGAGTGGACGCCCGTGCCCCGTCCGTTAGGGGTTGGCTGGTGGCCCAGAGGCGTGCTCCAAAAGTACCTGCGGGTGATTTGCCAGACCCAGACCCCTTCGACAGGGTCCGAGGGCTCGATGTCTCCCTCCGATGGGATTCCATTACAAATCGTTCCCGCCGGTCTCGGAAATGTCCTATGGTACCTCGGGAGCGTAGCCCAAGCCTCGGCTATGTATCGAACGTACCCAGAGTCATCCCTCACTCTGCGTGCTCTGGGGCGACTGTCGAACCCTTCTGAGGGGCCAGCCTACGAACCCCTGATCAGTAGTGGGTGCGAAGCCCGAGCGCTCTAGGGCGGCTGTCGAACCCTTCCGAGGGGCCAGCCTTCGAACCCTTGATCAGTAATGGGCTTGAAGTCCGAGTGCTCTAGGGCGGCTGTCGAAACCCTCCCGAGGGGCCAGCCTTCGAACCCCTGATCAGTAGGAGGGCTCAGAGCCCGCTTCCTTCGCCGAGAAGGATCCTTTCCACAACATCCCCTTTCCCGGTCCCTGTAGCAAGAGAGAGAGAGAGAGGAGGAGGGGAAGGATATGAATTTAAATAAGGCGGCGCACCTTTTTTGACGTGGTCATTATGGTGAAGGCGAAGCGACGCTCGCCTCACCGGCCAGAGGTGTCGCTTGCTCCGTCGCGAAGTTAATGCGATGGGATGGGCGATTCGCGTGGTGCCCGTTGCCCGTGCGAGCCGTTCGAGGAACGGGGCACGGGCGCGTCGTCTTCACGCCGTGGGAGAGGGCTCTCCCGTCGCTTCAGGAGGGGACGCGAGCCTGCAGGCGACTTGACCGCTGCCTCCGCTCGTCTGCCGCTGCAGTTACTGTCGGCCCGCTTTTGACCATGCCAACCGTCGTGCCCACCCCGCGGCTGACCGGCCCGTGGCCGTCACCTTTGACTGGCACTGTTGGGTCCTGCGCAGGGCTACCTCGAGTCACGGTACTGGTTCCGCAGTCGAGGAGGTGCAGCATTGGCGCGAGTGGCTGTGTAACTTCTCGCACGTCGTAACCGGCGCGCCGGTTACATGACATGTGGGCCCGCTTCCTTTGCGCTGGTCCGCCGGATGTGGACGGAGCCGAAGGGGCGCACAGTTGCGGTGCAGTTGGATGCCTGTCGTGTGGCAGTCCACTCTTTCGACCACCGGTTTCTGCGAAGATGGGAGAGCGCTTGTAACCACGGGACGGTTACATGCCTCGCGTGCGGCGGTTCGCCTTCTTCGTGCTTCGGATCAGCTTGTATGACGTGTGGGTCCCAGCCCCCGTGTCGTAGGGGTAGAACCCTGGAGGATGTCAGTGGGGATTTCGCCCGTGACGCTAAGGGGTGCAAGTGAGGAGGTCTGCCTATAAAAGGGGGATCGATCCCCTGGGCAGTGGCCATGTCTTCGTTCTCCCCTCATGCATCGCGCCCTTCTGCCTTTTGAGCCCCCGGATGGGGTGCTCCAGCGCCACCTTGCTCTTGTTGTCGTTGGAGGAGCGCGACCTCGTGGAGATCGGCACCTTTCAGCCATCGCTCGGCTTCAAGGATTTTTGTCGTGCAGCCTGGCTGCATTCCCTCACCAATGGGCAGTTTGGTGGGGAGAAGCAAGCCGGGCTGCGGCCTCCGCCCTGCCCTCAGCTTCAAGGATCTTCGTCATCCGGGCTGAGGCGGAGGAGCGCGCCGAGTGGGGGGTTGCCTCCGCGTGGGCAGCGGCCCGCTCCTTCCTTCAGTGATCTGGGGGAAGGGCGTTCGCCGCCTGTGGCGCTAGTAGCCGCCTCGCAACTGGCTCCCTGGCATGAGCGGCTCTGGTGCTGCATCCGGTGCCGCCCCCCCACTGCTGGTCCTTGCTGCGCCGCCGACTGTTGGGGGTCACATAACACGTCGCACGCCGTGAGGGCGGCGTTCGTGTTCTGGGACGGCCCCGTTCTCGTTCTTGTGGCGAGGACAGGAGTGAGGACCTGCGGGTGCGCTTTGGGGCGAACGACGTACGCCGGTGTGGCTACGTCTCTTTGGCTTTAATGGCTGGTTTTCGTCTCTCGAGGGTGAGGGCCTCTTGGCTGCATCGTTTTCCCTGAAGCAGTTGCTGCAGTTGTCTAGCCGCCCGAGACGGAGGTTGTTGTCGCTGCTGTCAGGGGACGTCGGCAAGCCGCTTGGAGTTTGTCATCCCGCTGCCCCCCTAGTGTGGAGGTTGTTCATACCCGCTGGAGCGGAACCGGAGTCCCGTTTGTAAGGAGTTATACCGGGTTTTTGCTGGAGCAAAATGTAACCGCTTCAAGCACTTAGACATTTGTCGTAGGTCGGGAGAACCGCCGAGGGTTCTGCCGACGTCTAAGTCTGTGTAGCATAGTTACCCTCGAGTATATGTGTTTGTTCTTTGTGGCTGTCGAGGCTTGAACATTTGGGTATTCGAGAATGAAGTTGTGTGTCTTCCTCATTCCGAGCGCTGGGACTTGTCTGTTGGCTAGCCGAACCACTTAACCGAGCGTCGGTTGCCTTTCGCGGAAGGTGACGAGTGAGGTGTCTGTATCCCAAAGGCATAGGAGTCCCTCGGCTCTGTCGGCCTTGCCGCTCTAGGCTTCTCTTACTCAGTTTTTGGAACCCTCAACTACTCTGTGATGAGCCGGAGCTGGAGGCAGCGGTGTTAGCGTGGACAGACGCGGAGTCGGCTCAGAAAGAGACTTCGTCAGCCCGGGAGATGGCGGCTTCCCAGGCCGAGGAAGATGTGGTAGCAGCCGCTGGAGCTTGGCCAAGACATCTGCTGGCGCGGTGTTGGCGTCCTCCCTTAGGTGGAGGTCCTTTTGCCCGGGTCACCGTCCAAGGCCGGGCCAGGTTCCGCCGAGGGTGGAAACAACGCCGAGGGTGCTGCTGCTCCCCTTGCCGATGCCCGAACCTGCAGGAACAGTTTGTCTGTAGCATGCGCATGCTTTTTCGCGGCCGCCGAGGCCTAAACACTTTATCGTCGTGTTTAAAAAGCTGCGTCTTCTCCCCTCTTGTTTCGAGCATCACGACTTGTCTGTTAATAGAAAAATCGTTTATCCGAACGAGAGTTACTTTTCACGGAAGGTGATGAGTGAGGTATCCGTATCCCGGAGGCGTAGGAGTCCCTCGGCTCGGTCGGCCTTGCCGCTTACGTGCGCTCTCATTTGGTCGAAGGATTCCATTATTGGTACAGTCGAGAAGGCACGAAAGTCGTTTTCTACCCGAGTGTTAGGACTTGTTCAGTAGCAGGATCGCTTATCCGAGTGTGAGTTACTTCTCGCGGAAGGTGATGAGTGAGGTATCCGTATCCCGGAGGCGTAGGAGTTCCTCGGCTCGGTCGGCCTTGCCGCTTACGTGTACTCTCGTCGTTCTCAAGATCCCGCTATCGATACGGAAGTCAAAAGCACAAAGGTTGTTTTGGTAGAAAAATTTTCCGAGGAAAATTTTGACGCAGAGGGGGTTCCCCCCTTCTAGCCCCCGAGGGAGGGTTGAGCTTTGCTGAGGCAAGGCCGACCCTTCCTTGACGGTTAGACTTTGTGTATGTAAACGAGGTACATGAACGACTTAAAACATCTTAAGGGTAGAAGCGACGTAGCTGTTGGATGTTCCAAGCGTTGCTGTAGACCTCGCCTTGGTCATTGGCCAGCTTTTATGTTCTGGGCTTCAAGATCTTGGCAATGATGAAGGGCCCTTCCCAGGGAGGAGTGAGCTTGTGGCGCCCTCGGGCGTCCTGTCGCAGGCAAAGCACCAAGTCTCCTACTTGGAAGCCTCGAGACCGAATGCTTCAGGCGTGGTAGCGCCGCAGCGACTGCTGGTATCGTGCCGAATGTAGTAAGGCAACGTCCCGAGCCTCCTCGAGTTGGTCCAGCGAGTATTCTCGGCTGGTCTGGTTGCTTTGGTCGTCGTACACCTTGGTCCTCGGGGACCCGTATTCTAAGTCCGTGGGGAGGACGACCTCGGCCCCATGGACTAGAAAGAATGGCGTAAAACCCGTGGCGTGGCTCGGCGTCATCCTCAGACTCCAAACTACTGAGGGTAGCTCTTTCATCCACCGCTTGCCAAACTTGTTGAGGTCGTTGTAGATCCTCGGTTTGAGCCCCTGCAAAATCATACCGTTGGCACGTTCCACCTGCCCATTCGTCATGGGATGAGCTACGGTGGCCCAGTCCACACGGATGTGGTGATCGTCGCAGAAGTCTAGGAACTTTTTTCCGGTGAACTGCGTGCCATTGTCGATGATGATTGAGTTTGGGACCCTGAATCGATGGATGATGTTGGTGAAAAATGCCACCGCCTGCTCGGACCTGATGCTGGTCAAGGGTCGGACCTCGACCCACTTGGAGAATTTGTCGATGGCGACCAGAAGGTGCGAGAAGCCTGCGGGTGCCTTCTGCAAGGGACCGACGAGGTCTAGACCCCACACAGCAAATGGCCAGGTGATGGGTATCGTCTGCAAGGCCTGAGCGAGCAGATGCGTCTGCTTTGCATAGAATTGACACCCCCGGCAGGAGCGCACAATACTAGTGGCGTCGGCCACTGCGGTTGGCCAGTAGAAACCTTGTTGGAAGGCATTCCCCACGAGGGCTCGAGGTGCTGCATGGTGGCCACAAGCCCCCGAGTGTATTTCTTGCAATAGTTCTTGTCCTTGGGCAATAGATATGCATCGTTGGAGGATGCCCGAGGGACTGCGGTGATAGAGCTCTTTTTCATCACCCAGCAAGACGAATGACTTGGCGCGCCGAGCCAGCCGCCGAGCTTTGGTCTTGTCGATGGGAAGCTCTCCTCGGAGGAGATATTCCAGGTACGGGGTCTGCCAGTTCGGATCTGGCATGACCCCATTATGTTCCTCCTCGACGGGCAAGGCCTCTTCCTCGATGGCCGAGGGTGCCTCGGGACCGGCCGAGGGTACCTCGGGCTGGGCCAAGGCTTCCTCAGGCTCGGGCGTGTCGTTGATCTTGACGGATGGTTGATGTAGGTCTCTGGAGAAGACGTCCAGGGGAACCGTCGTTCGCCCCGAGGCTATCTTCGCCAGCTCGTCTGCAGTCTCGTTGTACCGTCGGGTGATGTGGTTGAGCTCCAGCCCGTAGAACTTGTTTTTCAGGCGCCGGACTTCGTCATAGTAGGCTTCCATCCTCCGGTCATGGCAGTGGGAGTTCTTCATGACTTGGTCAAAGACAAGTTGTGAGTCGCCTCGAGCGTCGAGGCGCCGGACCCCTAGCTCGATGGCGATGCGCAACCCGTTAACCAGAGCCTCGTACTCGGCCACGTTGTTTGATGCTGGAAAATGGAGGCGAATGACGTAGTGGAGATGCTTTCTGAGGGGTGAAACGAAGAGCAGGCCAGCGCCTGCTCCTGTTCTAATGAGTGACCCATCGAAGTACATGGCTTAGAGCTTGGGCTGGATTGGAGTTGTCGATAACTGGGTGTCAGTCCACTCAGCCAGGAAGTCCGCCAAGACCTGGGATTTTATGGCCTTCCGAGGAGCGAATGATAGTGTTTCGCCCATAAGCTCCACCGCCCACTTTGCTATCCTACCCGAGGCCTCGCGGCACTAGATGATCTCCCCCAGGGGGAAGGATGACACCACAGTCACCGGATGAGACTCGAAGTAGTGTCGCAACTTTCGCCGTGTCAGAATCACTGCGTAGAGCAGCTTCTAGATCTGTGGGTAGCGGACTTTGGTATCGGAAAGCACTTCGCTGACGAAGTAGACTGGCCTCTGGACGGGCAGTGCATGCCCTTCTTCTTGTCTCTCGACTACGATCGCGGCGCTGACCACCTGAGTAGTCGCGACTACGTAGATCAAGAGGGCTTCTCCTACGGCGGGAGGCACCAGGATGGGTGTGTTCGTAAGGAGCGCCTTAAGGTTTCTGAGGGCTTCCTCAGCCTCGGGGGTCCAAGTGAAGCACTCGGCCTTCCTTAAGAGGCGGTACAGAGGCAAGCTTTACTCGCCAAGGCGTGAGATGAAGCGGCTCAAAGCCGCAAGGCATCCCATGACCCTCTGTACTCCTTTCAAATCTTTGATCGGTCCCATGTTGGTGATGGCCGCGATTTTCTCCGGATTGGCCTCGATGCCCTGCTCGAAGACGATGAATCCAAGGAGCATGCCTCGGGGGACTCCGAAGACACACTTCTCAGGATTGAGTTTCACGCCTTTCACTCTCAGACACTTGAATGTCGTTTCAAGGTCAGAGAGGAGGTCAGAGGCTCTCTTCGTCTTGACAACGATGTCGTCGACGTAAGCCTCGACCATTCTGCCGATGTGTTCTCCGAACACGTGGTTCATGCACCTCTGGTAAGTGGCGCATGCATTCCTCAACCTAAATGGCATTGTAGTGTACAATACATGCCAAAAGGTGTGATGAAAGAAGTCGCGAGCTGGTCGGACTCTTTCATCTTGATTTGGTGATAGCCTGAGTAGGCATCGAGGAATGACAGGGTTTCGCACCCAGCAGTGGAGTCCACGATTTGATCGATGCGAGGTAGAGGGTAGGGAACTTTCGGACATGCTTTGTTTAGACCAGTGTAGTCTACACACATCCTCCATTTCCCATCCTTCTTCCTTACAAGAACAGGGTTAGCTAACCATTCAGGATGGAATACCTCTTTGATAAACCCTGCCGCGAGTAGCTTGTGGATCTCCTCGCCTATGGCCCTGCGCTTTTCTTCGTCAAAACGGTGCAGGGTTTGCTTCACGGGTCGGGCTCTAGCTCTGATGTCTAGTGAGTGCTCGGCGACATCCCTCGGTATGTCGGGCATATCTGAGGGACTCCATGCAAAGACTTTGGCGTTTGCGCAGAGAAAGTCGACGAGCACTGCTTCCTATTTGGGGTCGAGCTCGGAGCCGATCTGAACTTTCTTGCTGGCATCGTTGCTGGGATCGAGAGAGACAAACTTGACCGCCTCAACTGGTTCGAAGTTGCCGGCGTGCCGCTTCGCGTCGGGCGCCTCCTTGGAGAGGCGTTCTAGGTCGGCGATGAGGGCCTCGGACTCGGCGAGAGCCTCGGCGTACTCCACGCACTCCACATCGCATTCGTATGCGTGGCGGTACGTGGATCCGATGGTGATGATCCCATTCGGAACCGTCATCTTGAGCTTGAGGTAGGTGTAGTTGGGGACGACCATGAACTTGGCGTAGCATGGTCTTCCCAATACCGCATGGTAGGTTCCTCGGAACCCGACGACCTCAAAGGTGAGAGCTTCCTTTCGAAAGTTAGAGGGAGTTCCGAAGCAGACGGGTAAGTCGATCCGTCCGAGGGGTAGGATTCGCTTCCCGGGCGCGATCCCGTGGAAGGGTGCCGCACCGGCCCGGATTTCGGACCGATCAACCCCTAAGAGTTCCAGGGTCTCGGCGTAGATGATGTTAAGGCTACTGCCTCCATCCATGAGGACCTTGGAGAGCCTAACGTTGCCGATGATCGGATCGACGACGAGCGGGTACCTTCCTGGGCTTGGCACGAAGTCGGGGTGGTCGCCTTGGTCGAAGGTGATAGGCTTGTCGGACCAGTCTAGGTAGACTGGCGCCGCCACCTTCACCAAGCAGACTTCCCGGTGCTCCTGCTTGCGCTGCCGAGCCGAGGCGTTCGCCGCCTGCCCGCCGTAGATCATGAAGTAGTTATGGACTTTCGGGAATCCCTCTTCCATGCTGCCCTCCTTCTTGTCGTTGTCATGGCCCTTGCCATCCTCCACCGGGGGCCCGGTCTTATGGAAGTAGCGCCAGAGCATGACACATTCTTCGAGGGTGTGCTTGATAGGCCCCTGGTGATAGGGGCACGGCTCTTTGGGTATCTTGTCGAACGCGCCGGCCCCTCCAGGAGGTTTCCGAGGGTTCCTGTGCTCGGCCGCAGCGACGAGATTCTCGTCTGCGGCATCGTGCTTCGCTCGTGACTTGTTTTTAGCCTTCTTCTTCGTGCCCCACTGGGCGGACGCCTCAAGGGCGTTTGTCTTCGGCTCTCCCTGAGGCTGCTTGTCCTTTCGAAAGATGGCTTCGATCGCCTCTTGACTCGAGGCGAACTTGGTGACGATGTCCATCAGTTTGCTCGCGCGGGTGGGAGTCTTGCGCCCTAGTTTGCTCACCAGGTCTCGGGAAGTGGTGCCGGCAAGGAAAGCCCCGATGACATCCGAGTCAATAACGTTGGGCAGCTTGGTGTGCTGCTTTGAAAACCGCCGGATGTACTCTCGAAGGGACTCCCCTGGCTGCTGGCGGCAGCTTCGGAGGTCCCACGAGTTCCTAGGGCGCACGTACGTGCCTTGGAAGTTTCCCGCGAAAGCTTTGACCAGATCATTCCAGTCGGAGATCTGCGCAGGAGGCAGATGTTCCAGCCAGGATCGGGCGGCGTCGGAGAGGAAAAGGGGTATATTACGGATGATGAGGTTGTCATCATCCGCCCCTCCCAACTGGCATGCCAGTCGATAGTCTGCGAGCCACAACTCCAGCCTCGTCTCCCCCGAGTACTTGGTGGTGGTAGTCGGGGCTTGGAAACGGGCAGGGAACGGCGCTCGTCGTATGGCCCGGCTGAAGACTCGTGGACCGGGTGGTTCGGGCGAAGGACTGTGATCCTCCTCACTGTTGCAGTGTCCCCCATGCCTGGGATGGTAGCCTCGGCGCACCTTCTCGTCGAGGCGGGCTCGATGGTCGAGATGGTGGTGCTCGTTGCCAAGGCGTTCCTAGGCGGTGGGCGCTTCGTCCCGCGTACGCTCAGGATGGACCGAGGCTTCCCGAATGCGCCGGGAGGACACCGCGGGATGCTCCGAGGGGTCAGCTCGCCTGCGGAAGGCGGAGCTCTCGGCTCGTCGAACCGCAGCGCCTTCTAGGAGATTCTTGAGTTCACCCTGGATACGCCGTCCCTCGATGGTGGATGGCTCCGGCATGGCTCGAAGCAGCATCGCCGCTGCAGCTAGGTCCTGGCCGGACCCGCCGATGGCCGGGGGCAGTGCTGCCCTAGCATTGTCGTCGATGCGGCACCGGATGTCTTGGGCCCGATGACAGGCTCCTCCGGCAAGTGTTCGGCCTGCCCACTCCTGTTCGATGTTCTGTCGGAGCTGTATAAGCCGGCCTGCTTCTCCGTCGACCCGGGCCTGCATCTCATGGATTTGCTCGAGCTGTATGTCCTAACCCCCCGCAGGAACTAGGACCATAGCTAGCTCCCGCGGGATGTCAACGTGAGATGCGGGCCCAGGGGGATCGTCAACCTCTGGCACACCGAGGTGGTTGCCTTTGTTGTGATCTCCCAGATCAACATGGAAATATTCGCGACTTGGGTCGTAACCCTCGTCGTCAAGGTCATGGCCATCGTCAGAACAACCGGAGAGGCAGTGGTCACATGCGGACATGAAGCCCCGCATGGCACCGAGGTCATTGAGGGCAGAGAAATCCCAACCGGAGTTGGGGTCGTCCTCTTCCTCAGAACCCGCTGGTCCGAAGGTTGAGACGGCTGTCAGTCGGTCCCAGGTCAACCACATGTGGTACCCCGGAAGGTTTGGATACGCCTTTACGAAGGCGCTCACCGTAGCGGGGTCGCTAGGTGGATCGAAGATGAACCAAAAAGGTACGGGATGGAAAACGGACGATATCTCTTGGTCGATGGACGGTGGTGAAGTCGCGTCGGGGGCGGAGCACACCGTCATCTCAGGTATGAGGGTAACGCCCAGCAGGTCCTTTGCGAGGGTGCTGGCGTCATCAGTCCGGTTGGGGCTGACACGTCGCGGGGAGGTGATACCCGCCATCATCTCAGGTGCGAGGACAATGTCTGACATGTCCCCCGGGGGAGTGCCGGCGTCGTCGACTCGCTCTGGTGCGACAGCCGATAAGGTGTCGCCTCCTGCGTGGCCATGGTTGCCTCGTCTCCGCCTCCTCCGACGAGGAGGGTGGCAGGGACGACCGGAGTGCTCCTCCTCTGCCGCGGGGAGACGCTGTCGTAGAGCTCGCCGCCGCCGGGCGAGTCGGAGACCGTCGTTGTCGTCACGCCGCGGGGGGAGGAGTACCATGTCGTAGCTGCCGTCGAGGGACATGAACTCGAGACTCCCGAAGCGGAGCACCGTCCCGGGCTGGAGAGGTTGCTATAGACTCCCCATCTGGATCTCAACGGGAAGGTGTTCGTTAACACGCAGCAGGCACCTACCTAGCGCGCCAACTATCGGCGTCTCAGACCCGGGGGGTCCCATGGACCGACCAGTGAAATCGCTGCGTGCCCCTGCCCAGATGGGTTGGCGCGGGATGGAACACAAGAGGTGGGACAAGCCTTGTATTATCCTGCACCAGGGGTGCCACTCGTAGTAGGGGTTACAAGCGCGTCACGTCAGAGAGGGAGAGACACAAAGTTCGTCCGCCGCTTCCCTCGCACGAACCCCCCTCAGGGTGGCCCTGGACCTCCCTTTTATAGAGGCAAGGAGAGGATCCAGACGTACAACGGGGGTGTTGCTATGCGCTAACGTGTCCGTTAGTGGAGAGCCTAAGCCCTGTGTACATGCCAACGTGGCCGTTGGGGGAGAGCTTGGGCCCTGTACATGTGATGGTGTGGCCGTCGGAGGAGCGCCTGAGCCCTGTAGGAGCACAGCTGATAGCGCGGCGAGGATCCTGCTGACGTCTCCTTGCTGTCGTAAGGGGCTGAGAGCCACCGGCGTCATGGTGCACGCGGGGCACCATCATTACCCGTCGCCGGGGTAAGCCAGATGGGACGTCGGTCTTGTTCCTTGTAGCCTGAGCAGACTAGGAATAGGGAAATGATGTATCCCCTGTTAGTGTGGTCGGCCCGAGCCCATGGTCGGTCGAGGCGGAGACTTCTCTTGAGGCCGAGGCCGGGGTCGGGCGAGGACGCGATGCCTCCCGAGACCGGGGTCGAGGCCGTGTCCCAGGGTCGGTCGAGGCGGAGACCTCCTCTCGAGGCCGGAGCCTGAGGTCGGGCGAGGCGGAAACCTCCTCCCGAGGCCGGAGCATGAGGTCGGGCGAGGCGGAGCTTCCAGTTACGCCCGAGGCTGAACTCGGTGGTTGATCGTGACTTGTTGTCAGTCGTCGCCGGGGTGGCTGACACGGCAGTCGGAGCGGAGCGAGCGGCGCTGTTTTCCTGTCATGTCAGACAGTAAAGAAGAGGAGCGAAGTGACTGCGGTCACTTCGGCCTGCCCGACTGAGGCGCGTGTGTCAAGATACGGCTTCAGGCATCCCCTGCATTTAATGCGCCTGCGAAGCGGTCGGTTGGTGAGGTGGTCTGGTCAAGGTTGCTTCACAATGAAGCCTGCCCGAGCCGGGCCTCGGGAGAGCCGAGGGGGCGCCCGCTGCCTGAGGAGGCCCTCGGGCGAGGCGTGAACTCGTTTGGGACTACTATTCCAACCCGAGGCTGGGCTCGGGTGAGATCGCGTCCCTCGGGTAGATGAAGTCTTGGCTTGAACCGCACCCGTCAGTTGGTCTGAGGGTGTTTACCAGCCATGATTAGGAGCGTTGGGGGTACCCCTAATTATGGTACCTGAAAATTAAACTTAAGATAAATTACATCGAGATTACCGATATAACCATTTTAAGATCATTCCAGCCTCTTTGCCTCTGTATTAAAAAACATGGTCTATAAAGAAATTCTTTTCTTAAAAGATATAAACACGCTAGTGACCATCAATACGTAGATTAGACCGTCACTCGCGTGCCTCCTAACCCAGCAATACAATACCTCAGCACGCCATCAAAGCCTCGTGTTCCTCTCCCTCTCCAAGCTTCATTCCCCTCCATAGCTACTGATCCTGCTTTACAGCAGTGTGCAGAGGAGAACCACAGCTAGCTATAGCTAGTTTGTTGCACCATGTCTGCAACACCACCATCGTCGTGTTTGGGCTCGAAAGACATCTGACATCCATGATGAGGTAACCAAGGTTAGAAGGTGTTTGGTTATCAGACTTTAATTTAGTTTGTGTCATATCAAATATTTAAATATTAATTATGAGTACTAAATATATGTTTGATTATGTCTAATAGATTCGTCTCGTCTTTTAGTCTTTATCTGTGTAATTAGTTTTATAATTAGATTATATTTAATATATGTAATTATTATTGGTAGGAACTAAACTTTAGCAGGAAGAAAACCAAACACCTCTTAGGATAGCATGTTTTATTATGTTCGATTGTTGAGCTCCAAAATAAGCTGCGCACGGTCCGGCCCTAAGGCAGGACGGTCCGCGCGTGCGTAGAGCAGATTAGGGTTCCAAATTTTGTGCTACGGTTGTTAGCTAGATTCACGGAATTAGCTCGGGAGATTAGTTTGTAAAGGGTCCAGCCCCCCTCTATAAATAGAGAGGTATACGGCCGATTTGGAATCATCAATCGAATCAATAATACTTCTATCTCGCATTTATTTTATGTACAATTAGGAGTAGTTCTAGTCTAGTTCTAGTTTAGCCTCTCAATCCCCAAATTCTCTGCTTCTCTTCCACTCTACGTCGATTAGAGGAGTCTAGGTCGGCCTGCCCGAGCCTAGACAACTCCTAGGATCTCTTCTCCCCGACGGGGTCTCTCCCGGGAGCGAGATCCAGGCGCCGCTGGCGACCTTCCGCCGCCCCTGCGCACGCGCGGACCGTCCGGCCCTAGGGCGCGGACCGTACGTCCGGTCGTCAGGCAGGGAACCCTAGCCCTGCTCCAGGTCGCGGACCGTCCGGCCCCTGGCCGCGGACCGTCCGTGCCTATGCAGAGAGCACCGCCGCTGGTTCTTGTTGAGTGTTTGGTGCCCGAAAAAGGCATCAACATACTTTTTTGCGACTCCGCTAGGGGAAACACGTCTAGACCCATCAAATCGGCCCTCAATGGCCGGTTCAAGGGATAGTTCTGAAGTCTCCCCAGCAACATTATAGAGCCGACTTGGGAAACCTTGCCGGCTGACGAACAGCTCCAGTTCGAGGAGCATAAGGAGCAGCTGATTCAAGAGGCGAAAGCGAAGTTCCTGGTCAACTTCAAGGTGGACAGGAACAATAAAGTCGTCCGACAACGGGCGACGGATCCGGCTTCGCTCCGACCCATACCAGATATCCCCAATGTAAGTAATACAAACGAGCTACAATCTCTTAAGAATTATATAGATGAACAACGAGAACAAATGCAAAATATCATAGGGGGTATGCAAAACATTATAGGAGACTAGTACGTGCATTTGATAAATCTAGTATTACAAATTTTCCTTTGCACGAGGTTGAATTAGGGGGTAACATGCGTAATACATCGGCTATAGGTTGTCACGACCAGTCACAACCCCTTTATGGGATGTCGTTGGACATATACCCTGAGCAACCGCAAATCGGCAGTAAATCAGCCGATCTGCACATGCCCGGACCGTCCGCACATGAGCGTGGACCATCCGGGCCAGCCACGGTCAGGCCCATTTTTAATGAGTTACCTAGACATGCACTCAAGCCACAACATATGGCACATAATCTAAACTACCCAGTCGGACGGTCCGCATACAATGACGGACGGTCTACATATAATCACGGACGGTCCGGGCCAATGTCCGGACAGTCCGCGCATGACTTATTTGAGGAGGATTGTTACCTGAATCCTCACCCGTCCCAGCAACACTTCCCATCACACTATGCAATGCATCAGCCCATTAATACAAAATCCAGAGCCCAGGAAAGCTTTCCGGCCCCACCTCGAAGGCTGGAAAGGAACGATCAATCCTATGAGCCATATAGGACAAATGGCAATGCACCACATAGCTCAAACCAATGGGGGGAAGACAACATGCCAATATCCAGCCAACCCCACCTATGTTTGACCAGAGAGCTGGTGGTCTTGCACCGACTGCCGTTGATATAGTGAGGGAGGAAATAGCTGGGGCATTCCGAGATAAGTTTGGAGTAAGCAGGGTCCCTGGGGGGCAATCATATCGGAAACCTTATGACAGCCAATTTGATCACCACCCATACCGACAGGGAACCAGGATACCCGAATTCGCAAAAATTTTGGGTGACCATGGAAAAACACGCGCGAACACATAGGCCAGTTCTTAGCACAATTAGGAGAATTGGCCGACACAGAATCATTTCGCGTACGTTTATTTTCATTGTCCTTAATAGGAACCGTGTTCGCATGGTACACCACTTTACCTCCTAATTCTATTTTGTCATGGGGGATTTAGAACAAAAATTCCATGATCACTTTTTCTCCGGTGACTATGAGTTAGATTTAGTAGACTTAGTGGCCTTGTGACAAGCGAAAGATAAATCGGTTAATGATTACATCCAGAGATTCCGGGATACAAGAAACCGATGCTTCCAAATTCATTTAGCAGAAAAATAACTAGCAGGATTAGCCTTTAATGGTCTGCGATATTATTTAAAAGAAAGATTAGAAGGCATCAAATTTTTTATGCTAGCACAAATACACTAAAGGGCTTTGGCCTGTGAAAGCCGAAGCAAAGAAACTGCTAAAACAATTTGTCACAACGTGCATATAGTAGAGTGCGACCAAAGTAGCTCGGATGACGAATCAACGAAAGTGTATGCTGCTGAAATGGTTTGACCAAAGCAGGCCAAATCTTCAGCTTATTCCTCCTTACAGCCGGTTCAAAAGAAACGGCAAGAGGAGGTTAAATTTACATTTAATGTTGGTAAATGTGATAAAATATTTGATGAATTACTCAAAAATGGCAACATTAAAATAAATCATATTGTTCCATCCTCCGACGAGCTAAAACGTCGTGCATACTGCAAGTGGCATAACTCATTTTCTCATGCCATTAATGATTGTAATATATTCCATCGACAGATTCAATCGGCCATTAACGAAGGACGATTAAAATTTCAGGAAATGCAGGTGGACACGGAGCCCTTTCCGATGAACATGATCGATTTTGAGGGCAAGAAAGTCCTGGTTCGGCCAAACACAGCCGATAAAGGCAAAGACAAAGAGATAATCATCGGCAACGCAAGAGAGACCGACGGGAATCAAAAAATTTCTTGCAGGAAAGTGGTGGCCGAGAAGACTCCCAATGGAGGGGAGACTCTTAAGGTGGCCATCACGACCCCCAGCGTTGGGAGGCAAGCACGGACCAAGGAGCAGGAACCCGTGCTGCACATCTCGGACGGTCCGACACACAGGCGTAGACGGTCCGGGACCACGCCGGACGGTCCGGAGAATTCCAACGGACGGTCCAGCCATACTCAAGACTCGCAACGGCCACATACCTTCAAACCACGACGACCAGAGATAGGTACGTGGAAAACAAATGCATTCAAGGCAGCTGGTCGGTTGGTCAAAACTGGCCTGACTTTCGATCAATTATTGTCTAAATATGTGAAAAAGAAGGTCGGTCCTAGTGACCGGCCCGCAAAGCGACCCCACTCACCCATTCATGAGCAACGTCAGGTAAGGCCGATTGGACCACCCCACCAATCGGAAGAAATGAAAGGTCATATTGTACAATTGAGACCTAACATACCTACATGGACACCTCCACCCCCATATCCACCTATGCCATATCCATACACATACATACCCCCACCATACATGCCAAATCAAATGTGGGGCATGCCATCATATCCATTTGGGATGCCACAGTACCCCGCCTAGGGGGCACCCCAAACATCTGTATTCAACAGGTTGGCACCACCAGTACAAGACCGATTGAGCACCGCTCAATCCGGTCACCAGACACAAGCCCAACAAGATTGCCGGACTACTCGGCCTCAAAGGCCGACCAATCCGGCAGGGGGCATATACCTGCAGCGACCGAAAGAACAACGAAGAAGGATATCATCAAAATAGGTACTGCAGATGTTATCATACAGGAAAATAATGAAGGGCCGATGATTTTTGGTGAATCGACCAACACAACCAAAAAAGAGGATACGGCTACCATCAAAACAGCCGATCCAAAATACTCTATGCCTCGATGGTGCCCGTCGGGATTGACACGATCCCAAAAAGCAGAAATTACAGTGCCTAAGAGCGAAGGAGAGCCAGGAGAAGGAGGCGGAAAAGATATTCAATGACACACATCCACAGTACCCGCCACCGCAAAAGAAATGGAGACCAAAGGCCGTTAAGAAAAAACAAACAGCCACAAAAATAGAAAATAAAACAACACTTGTGCAACACCCTGCAGGTCTGGCAGACAGCCTGGCTAACAAAGCCGGACCAGCTGCACCAGGCGCGGATCGTCCGACCCCTGAGTCCGGACCGTCCACACCACACTAAGACGCCTCCGACGACATGTCAACACCGATGGAGGAGGACGACCTACTGGGAGAAGACATGGTCGACTACGAAGCTTCTCTAGAATGCCCATGTATGGATATAAATGTTATTACATTTTCTGCCGATTGTACTATTGTCGGCGACGATGAACCTGTTTTTGCCTAGATTGATTTTGGTCTTAAAGAAGTCACCTTTACTAAACCAAAGGAATCGGTAAATCATTTAAAGCCGCTCTTCATGTGTGGTCACATTGATGGGATACCGATTGCGAAAATGTTGGTAGATGGAGGGGCGGCTGTAAATCTCATGCCTTATTCATTGTACAGAAAATTAGGTAAACAAGATGATGAACTTATCAAAACCAACATGACCCTCAGCGGTGTTGGAACTGATAGTGTCGGCGTTTCGAGACCGGGGGGTCCCTAGGCCGACGAGTGAGTGTGCCGCGTGCCCCAGCCCAGATGGGTCGAGCGCGTGGGCGAGCACGAAGGGGGGAAGAGCGAGGCGGCCGGAGCCGGGTCGTGAGGGAGGCGGAGATCCCGCGGCCTTCGTGTTCGTCCCGCGCCCAGGTCGGGTGCGCTTGCAGTAGGGGGTTACAAGCGTCCACGCGGGTGAGGGAAGCGAGCGGCCCCAAGAGAGCGCCTGCCCCTGCCCTCGTTCCCGCGGGGGCCAACCTTCTCTAAGAAGGCCCTGGTCCTTCCTTTTATAGGCGTAAGGAGAGGATCCAGGTGTACAATGGGGGTGTAGCAGAGTGCTACGTGTCTAGCGGGGGAGAGCTAGTGCCCTAAGTACATGCCAAGGTGGCAGCCGGAGAGATCTTGGCACCCAGCTGGTGTGGTGTCGTGGCTGTCGGTGGAGCAACGGAGCCTGGCGGAGGGACAGCTGTCGGAGCTGTTGGGTCTTTGCTGACGTCCCCCTGCTTCCGTAAGGGGGCTGAGAGCCGCCGTCGTCATAGGGCTAGCGGGGCGCCATCATTGCCTATCTGGCGGAGCTAGCCAGATGGGACGTCGGTCTTGTTCTCTGCGGCCCGAGTCGGCTCGGGGTAGGGTGATGATGACGCTTCCTGTTGACGTGGCGGACTTGTGCCCTAGGTCGGGCGACGTGGAGGCTCCTCCGAAGCCGAGGTCGAGTCTGTCCTGCATGGCCGAGGCCGAGTCCGAGCTCCCGGGTCAGGCGAGGCAGAGGTCGTTCGGCAGAGGCCAGAGCGGAGTCCGACCCGGGGGTCGGGCGAGGCGGAGTTTGTCGTCTTCCGGGGCCTTAGCCCGAGTCCGAGCCCTGGGTCGGGCGGAGCGGAGTTCGCCGTCTTCCGGGGCCTTAGCCCAAGTCCGAGCCCTGGGTCGGGCGGAGCGGAGTTCACCGTCTTCCGGGGCCTTAGCCCGAGTCCGAGCCCTGGGTCGGGCGGAGTGGAGTTCGCCGTCTTCCGGGCCCTTAGCCCGAGTCCGAGCCCTGGGTCGGGCGGAGCGGAGTTCGCCGTCTTCCGGGGCCTTAGCCCGAGTCCGAGCCCTGGGTCGGGCGGAGCGGAGTTCGCCGTCTTCCGGGGCCTTAGCCCGAGTCCGAGACCTGGGTCGGGCGGAGCGGAGTTCGCCGTCTTCCGGGGCCTTAGCCCGAGTCCGAGCCCTGGGTCGGGCGGAGCTTCCTATGGCGCCTTTGGCAAGGCCTGGCGGCCTGTCAGTCTCGCTTACCTTTGCGTGAAATGCCCCTGTGACTTGGTTGGTCGGCGCGGCGATTTAGTCAGGGTTGCTTCTTAACGAAGGCAAGGCCTCGGGCGAGCCGGAGGTGCGTCTGCCGTAAAAAGGGGGCCTCGGGCGAGACGGAAACACCTCAGGGTCGGCTGCCCTTGCCCGAGGCTAGGCTCGGGCGAGGCGTGATCGAGTCGCTCGTATGGACTGATCCCTGACTTAATCGCACCCATCAGGCCTCTGCAGCTTTATGCTGATGGGGGTTACCAGCTGAGAATTAGGCGTCTTGAGGGTACCCCTAATTATGGTCCCCGACAGTAGCCCCCGAGCCTCGAAGGGAGTGTTAGCACTCGCTTGGAGGCTTTCATCGCACTTTTTTGCAAGGGGACCAGCCTTTCTCGGTTGCATTTTGTTCCGGTGGGTGCGCGCGAGCGCACCCGCCGGGTGTAGCCGCCGAGGCCTCGGAGGAGTGGTTTCACTCCTTCGAGGTCTTAATGCCTTGCGTAATGCTTCGGCCGGTCTGGTGATTCCCTCATGCGAACTGGCCGTAGCCCGGGTGCACTGTCGGGGCCCAAGTTCTCGGGCTGGTATGTTGACGCTGTCAACGGTTTGGCCGGAGCCGGGTTTGCGAGAGCAGCCCCCGAGCCTCCGCACAGGGCGAGAGGGCGATCAGGGACAGACTCGGCTTTTTTACATACGCCCCTACGTCGCCTTTCTGCAAGGAGGAGGGGGGGAGAACGCCATGTTACCCTCGATGGGCACCGAACATGGTGTCTCCGGTGAGCTGCAAGCGGGTAATCCGAGTGGACGTCCGTGCCCCGTTCGTTGGGTGTCGGCTAGGGGCCCGGAGGCACGCCTAAAAGTACCTGCGGGTGATCTGCCGGACCCGGTCCCCTGGCGACGGGGTCCGAGGGCTCGATGCCTCCCTCCGATGGGATTCCATTACAGGATCGTTCCCGCTGGTCTCGGAAATGTCCTAGGGTACCTCAGGAGCGCAGCCCGAGCCTCGGTTATGTATCGAACGTACCCCTGGTCATCCCTCGCTCAGTGTCTGAGGCGACTGTGAACCCTTCGGGGGGCCAGCCTTCGAACCCCTGATCAGTAATGGGCGCGGAGCCCGAGTAGCCTGAGGCGACCGTGGAACCTTTCGGGAGGCCGACCTTCGAACCTCTGACCAGTAGTGGGTGTCGGGCCCACGCGATCTGAGGCGGCTGTTGAACCCTTCGGGGGGCCAGCCTTCGAACCCCTGATCAGTAAGGAGGCTCGGAGCCTAGTTCCTTCACGGGGAAGGATCCCTTTAGGGGTATCCCCTTTCCCGGTCCCTGTTGCAAGAGATAGAGAAAGAGGAAAAAGGAAAAAAGGGATACGAAATTGAACGACGCGGCGTACCTTTTTTGGCGCGGTTGTTTCGGCGAAGGCGAAGCATCGCCAGCCGTTCCTGTCAGAAGCGCCGCCTGTCCAGCCGTGGAGTTAACGCGACGGGGCGAGTAGCTGGCGAGGCTGCCGTTGCGCGTGCGCGGGCCGTTCGAGGAACGGGTCACGGGCGCGTCGTCTTCACGCCGTGAGAGGGGGTTCTCTTGCTGCCTCCGGATGGGACGTGAGCTTGGATGACGGCGTGACCGCTGCTCCCGCGTGCCTGCCACCGTCATTACTGCCGGCTCACTTTTGACCGCGTTTGACCGCTGCGTCAGGCTGGCGCTGCTGGGTCACGCGCTGGGTCGCCTCGGGTCGCGGTATCGGTTCCGCAATCGAGGTGGTGCGGCGGTGGCGCAAGTGGCACAGTTGCTTGCATGCAGCATCCAGCGCGCCGGTCGCGCGACGCGTGGGCTTGGGCCTCCGTGCTGGCACGCCAGGAGTCGGAGAGGCGCGTCCACTTGGCGCGGTTGCATGCCGCCTGCATGGCCGCCCGCCCCTTTCGCCCGTTGGTCTGGGCAAAAGTGGAGGGTCACTTGTAACCGCTGGGTGGTTGCGTGCGCCGTGCGCGGCGGTTTGGCTTCTTCTGCTCGGAGTCGGTCTGCATGACATGCGGGACCCAGCCCCCGTGCCGCAGGGGAGGGCTTCGGAGCGTGTTGGAGAAGACTCAGCCCGTGACGGTTGGGGGCGCAGGCAGGGAGAGTCGCCTTTAAAAGGAGGGCGACCCCTTCCGTAAGGCGACCATGTTTTCTTCCTCCCTGATGCACCGTGTCCTTCCACCTTCCAAGCCCCCGGATGGGGAAACCGCCGTCTTTTCGCCTCATCGTTGGAGGAACGCAACTCCGTGGGAGTTGGTACCTTTCAGCCATCGTTCGGCTTCAAGGATTTTCATCATGCAGCCCGGCTGCACCCCTCCACCGGCGGTCACCCAAGATGGTGACCTCCGGCTTGATGGTGGGGGAAAGCGAGCCGGGCTGCGGCCTCTTCCCCTTCCTCAGCCTCAAGGATTTTCATCACCAGGGCTGGGGAGGGGAGTGTGCCGAGTTGAGGTCGGCCCCCGCGAGGGCGGTGGCCCGCTCCTTCACCCAGTGATCGGAGGGAAGGGCGGTCATCGTCCGTGGTGCTGGCAGCTGCACCGTGCCTGGCTTTCGGACGCGAGTGGCTTCGGAGCCACTTGCGGCGCCGGCGTTTGCCACGGCAGCTGGAAGAGGTTCTTCCGCCGGCGCGATAGCCAGGGCTGGCCACGGACCGACCTCCAACTCTACGGCCTTCTGCCCGTCCTTGCCTCTCGAGTTCGGGCATGGGCGGGAGCCCCCCAGCAGCGGCATCCGCCCTGAGGTCATCACTGCTGCTGTTCGGCCCCTCGGGACAGAAGTCTTCATCGTCGCCGCTGTCGGGGCGGGCGACGACATGCCGTTCGTCGGTCTTCTGTTGCTCCACAGGCCCACCCTTATCGAGTGGGGTTGTTCGTACCTGCGGAGGGGGAACCGGAGTTCCGTTTGTAATGGCACTTCGAATGCCAGGGTTTTTTGTTCATTTTGGCTTTCGGGGCCTGAACATGTATGTAATTTCGGCACGGAGCCGCGTTTTTTCCTCATTTTCGAGCACTAAGACTCGCCTGTTGGTTGTCTGAACCGCTTCACCAAGCATGAGTCGCCCCGTGTCAAGGTGACGAGTGAGGTATCCGTATCCCGGAGGCGTAGGAGTCCCTCGGCTCGGTCGGCCCTGCTGTCCGAGGCTCCTCTAGCTTAGTTGAAGAGACCCCTTGGCCGTTCTTCGATGAGCCGAGGCCAGGGGTAGCGATATCAGTATGAACAGAGGCGGAGTTGGCTCGAAAATGAAACCTGGTTGGCCGGAGCCTAGCCGGGTTGCCCGTTGGCAGGATCGACACCGGAGTTGATCAGCCGAGGCTTCGGACCGGGCTGGCGCCCTCGGAAGATGGTTGGCCGAGGCCCCAGGGGTGACCGGCCGAGCCGCCTGCTCGGGCCGGATTCCCGGAGAAGTCCCTGACAGCGATTGCCCGGGCGTGGTGATGACGTCGTCCTTCGGAGCGGAGACCCTCGGACCGCGTCGCCGTCCGAGGCTAGGTCGGGCCTCGCCGAAGGTGCCGTCGATGCCGAGGGTGTTGTTGCCCCCTTCCAGCGTCAAGACCCGAGCCTGCAGGATCAGATTGTCTTGTAGCGTGTGCCTCATGCGGCCGTCGAGGCCAGAACACACACACCCTCGCTGCTTTGTAAAGTCGCGTCTCTTTTCCTCTTGTTTCGAGTATCTGGACTTTTTGTCGGTAACAGGGATGTTTGTGCGAGCGAGAGTTGCTTCTCGCGGAAGGTGATGAGTGAGGTATCCGTATCCCGGAGGCGTGGGAGTCCCTCGGCTCAGTCGGCCTTGCCGCTTACGCGTACTTTCACCCGTCCATGAGGCCCTGTCACCGACTCGGTCGAGAAGGCTCGAAGGATCGCTTCGGCAGAAGGGCTTCCGAACGTAAAGACTTGTTCGATCCGTGGAGCCACTTTATCCGAACGCGAGTTACTTATCGCAGAAGGTGATGAGTGAGGTATCCGTATCCCGGAGGCGTAGGAGTCCCTCGGCTTGGTCAGCCTTGACTGCTTACGTGTACTCCGTCGTTTCCAGGACCCACTTTTCGAAGTAGTCAAAAAGCACGAAAGATATTCTGACAAAAGAGTTTTTTTTTCGAGGAAAATTTTGACGCAGAGGGGGTTTCCCCCCTTTTAGCCCCCGAGGGAGGGTCGGGCTTTGCCGAGGCGAGGCCGACCCTTCCTTGTTGACTAAACTTTGCATGGGTGCGAGGTATATGAACAACTTGGAAACATCTTAAGGGTAGAAGCGACGTAGCTGTTGGATGTTCCAAGCGTTGCCGTAGACCTCGCCTTGACTGTTGGCCAGCTTGTACGTTCCGGGCTTCAGAACTTTGGCGATGATGAATGGCCCCTCCCAGGGGGGCGTGAGCTTGTGCCTCCCTCGGGCGTCTTGCCACAGCCGAAGCACCAGGTCGCCCACCTGGAGGTCTCGAGGTCGGATCCCTCGGGCGTGGTAGCGTCGCAGGGACTGCTGATACCGTGCCGAGTGTAGTAAGGCCCTGTCCCGAGCCTCTTCCAGCTGGTCCAGCGAGTCTTCTCGGCTAGCTTGGTTGCTTTGATCGTCGTAGGCTCTCGTCCTCGGGGAGCCGTATTCCAGGTCCGTGGGCAAGACGGCCTCGGCCACGTAGACGAGGAAGAACGGCGTGAAACCCGTGGCTCGGCTCGGCGTCGTCCTCAGGCTCCAGACCACCGAGGGGAGTTCCTTCATCCATCGCTTGCCGAACTTGTTGAGGTCGTTGTAGATCCGAGGCTTGAGCCCTTGTAGAATCATGCCGTTGGCACGCTCTACTTGCCCATTCGACATGGGATGAGCTACGGCGGCCCAGTCCACCCGGATGTGGTGATCCTCGCAAAAACCCAAGAATTTTTTGCCGGTGAACTGGGTGCCGTTATCGGTGATGATGGAGTTTGGGACCCGAAGCGATGGATGATGTTGGTGAAGAACGCCACCGCCTGCTCGGACCTGATGCTGCTCAGGGGTCGGACCTCGATCCACTTGGAGAATTTGTCGATGGCGACCAGCAGGTGCGTGTAGCCCCCGGGCGCCTTCTGCAGAGGGCCGACGAGGTCCAGACCCCACACAGCGAAGGGCTAGGTGATGGGTATCGTCTGCAGAGCCTGAGCGGGCAGGTGGGTCTGCTTCGCATAGAATTGACACCCTTCGCAGGTGCGAACAATTCTAGTGGCGTCAGCCACCGCCGTCGGCCAGTAGAAGCCTTGCCGGAAAGCGTTCCCGACGAGGGCTCGAGGCGCTGCATGATGGCCGCAAGCCCCGAGTGTATCTCTTGCAGGAGTTCCTGACCTTCGGCGATGGAGATGCACCGCTGAAGGATGCCGGAGGGGCTGCGGTGGTAGAGCTCCTTCTCATCGCCCAGCAAGACGAACGACTTGGCGCGTCGCGCTACCCGCCGTGCCTCGGCCTGGTCGAGGGGTAGCTCTCCTAGGCGGAGATATTGCAGGTACGGGGCCTGCCAATCTTGATCAGGCGTGACCCCGCTCCGCTCCTCCTCGATGCGCAGCGCCTCGCCCTCGGGAGCCGAGGGTACCTCGGGCTGAACCGAGGACGGCTCGGGCTGGGCCGAGGTTACCTCGGACGGGGCCGAGGGCTCCTCAGGCTCGGGCGTGTCGCTGATCCTAACGGAGGGTTGGTGCAGATCCCGGGAGAAGACGTCCGGGGGAACCGTCGTTCGCCCCGAGGCTATCTTCGCCAGCTCGTCCGCGGTTTCGTTGTAGCGCCGGGCAATGTGGTTTAGCTCGAGCCCATAGAACTTGTCTTCCAGGCGTCGAACCTCATCACAGTAGGCCTCCATCTTCGGGTCGCGGCAGTTGGAGTTCTTCATGACCTGATCGATGACGAGCTGCGAGTCGCCGCGAGCGTTGAGGCATCGGACCCCTAGCTCGATGGCGATTCGCAATCCGTTGATCAGAGCTTCGTACTCGGCCACGTTGTTGGACGCCGGGAAATGGAGGCGCAGCACGTAGCGCAGGTGTTTCCCGAGGGGCGAGACGAAGAGCAGGCCCGCGCCGGCTCCCGTCTTCATCAGCGACCCGTCGAAAAACATGGTCCAGAGCTCCGGTTGGATTGGAGCCGTCGGCAACTGGGTGTCGACCCACTCGGCTACGAAGTCCGCCAGTACCTAGGACTTGATGGCCTTCCGAGGGGCGAACGAGATTGTCTCGCCCATGATTTCCACCGCCCACTTTGCGATCCGTCCCGAGGCCTCTCGGCACTGGATGATCTCCCCCAGGGGGAAGGATGACACCACAGTTACCGGATGAGACTCGAAGTAATGTCGCAACTTTCGCCTCGTCAGGATCACTGCATACAGCAGCTTCTGAACTTGTGGGTAGCGGATCTTGGTTTCGGACAGCACCTCGCTGACGAAGTAAACTGGCCTCTGAATGGGCAATGCATGCCCCTCTTCTTGCCTTTCGACCACGATCGCGGCGCTAACCACCTGAGTGGTTGCGGCGACGTAGACCAAGAGGGCTTCTCCATCAGCTGGGGGTACCAAGACGGGCGCCTGGGTGAGGAGCGCCTTCAGGTTCCCGAGAGCTTCCTCGGCCTCGGGGGTCCAAGTGAAGCACTCGGCCTTCCTTAAGAGACGGTACAGAGGCAGGCCTCTTTCGCCGAGGCGCGAGATGAAACGGCTCAAGGCCGCGAGACATCCCATGACCCTCTGTACGCCCTTTAAGTCCTTGATGGGCCCCATGCTGGTGATGGCTGCGATCTTCTCCGGGTTGGCTTCGATGCCCCGCTCGGAGACGATGAATCCTAGGAGCATGCCTCGGGGCACCCCAAAGACACACTTCTCGGGATTGAGCTTGACGTCCTTGGCCTTGAGACACCGGAATGTCACTTAATGGTCGGAGAGAAGGTCGGAGGCTTTCCTTGTCTTGACTACGATGTCATCGACGTAGGCCTCGACCGTGCGACCGATGTGTTCGCCGAACACATGGTTCATGCACCGCTGGTACGTTGCACCCGCGTTCCTCAAACCGAACGGCATGGTGACATAGCAGTACATGCCGAAGGGCGTGATGAAAGAAGTCGCGAGCTGGTCGGACTCTTTCATCTTGATTTGATGATACCCTGAGTAGGCATCAAGGAAAGACAGGGTTTCGCACCCAGCAGTGGAATCCACGATTTGATCGATGCGAGGTAGAGGGTAGGGAACCTTCGGACATGCTTTGTTGAGACCAGTGTAGTCTACACACATCCGCCATTTCCCCCCTTTCTTCCTCACAAGCACAGGGTTGGCAAGCCATTCGGGATGGAATACCTCTTTGATGAACCCTGCTGCCATCAGCTTGTGGATCTCCTCGCCTATCACCCTGCGCCTTTCCTCGTCGAATCGGCGCAGAGGCTGCCTGACCGGTCGGGCTCCGGCCCGAATATCCAGCGAGTGCTCGGCGACATCCCTCGGTATGCCGGGCATGTCCGAGGGACTCCACGCAAAGATGTCGGCGTTTGCGCGGAGAAAGTCGACGAGCACTGCTTCCTATTTGGGGTCGAGCCCGGAACCGATCCGGATCTGCTTGGAGGTGTTGCCACTGGGATCGAGAGGGACGGCCTTAACCGTCTCCGCTGGCTCGAAATTGCCGGTGTGTCGCTTCACGTCCGGCACCTCTCGGGAGAGGTTCTCCAGGTCGGCGATGAGGGCCTCGGATTCGGCGAGGGCCTCGGCGTACTCCACGCACTCCACATCACATTCGAACGCGTGTTTGTACGTGGGGCCGACGGTGATGACCCCGTTGGGGCCCGGCATCTTGAGCTTCAAGTAGGTGTAGTTGGGGATGGCCATGAACTTCGCGTAGCATGGCCTCCCCAATACTGCGTGGTAGGTTCCTCGGAACCCAACCACCTCAAACGTCAAAGTCTCCCTTCGGAAGTTGGAGGGTGTTCCGAAGCAGACAGGAAGGTCGAGCCGTCCGAGGGGCTGGACGCGCTTCCCAGGAATGATCCCGTGGAAGGGCGCAGCGCCTGCTCGGACGGAGGACAGATCGACGCGCAGGAGCCTGAGGGTCTCGGCGTAGATGATATTGAGGCAGCTGCCCCCATCCATCAGGACCTTGGTGAGCCTGACGTCGCCGATGATGGGATCGACGACGAGCGGGTACTTCCCCGGGCTCGGCACGTGGTCGGGGTGGTCAGCTTGGTCAAAGGTGACGGGCTTGTCGGACCAGTCTAGGTAGACTGGCGCCGCCACCCTCACCGAGCAGACCTCCCGACGCTCTTGCTTGCGATGCTGAGCCGAGGCATTCGCCGCATGCCCTCCGTAGATCATGAAGCAGTCGCGGACCTCGGGGAATTCTCCTGCTTGGTGATCTTCCTTTTTGTCGTCGTCGCGGGCCCTGCCACCCTCTGCGGGTGGCCCGGCCCGGTGGAAGTGGCGCCGAAGCATGACGCACTCCTCGAGGGTGTGCTTGACGGGCCCCTGATGGTAAGGGCACGTCTCCTTGAGTGCCTTGTCGAAGAGGTGGGCACCTCCGGGGGGCCTCCGAGGGTTCTTGTGCTCGGCGGCGGCGACAAGGTCTGCGTCAGCGGCGTCGCGTTTCGCTTGCGACTTCCTCCTGCCTTTCTTCTTGGCGCCGAGCGGGGTAGACGCCTCGGGAGCATCCTCCGACGGGCGGCCCTGGGGCTGCTTGTCCTTTCGGAAGATGGCCTCGACCGCCTCCTGGCCAGAGGCGAACTTGGTGGCGATGTCCATCAGCTTGCTCGCCCTGGTGGGGGTCTTGCGACCCAACTTGCTCACCAGGTCACGGCAAGTGGTGCCGGCGAGGAACGCGCCGATGACATCTGAGTCGGTGATGTTGGGCAGCTCGGTGCGCTGCTTCGAGAATCGCCGGATGTAGTCCCGAAGGGACTCTCCCGGCTGTTGCCGGCAGCCTCGGAGGTCCCAAGAATTCCCGGGGCGCACGTACGTGCCCTGGAAGTTGCCGGCGAAAGCCTGGACCAAATCCTCCCAGTTGGAAATCTGCCCCGGAGGCAGGTGCTCCAACCAAGCGCGAGCAGTGTCGGAGAGGAACGGGGGGAGGTTGCGGATGATGAGGTTGTCGTCGTCCGTTCCACCCAGTTGACAGGCCAGGCGGTAGTCCGCGAGCCACAATTCCGGTCTCGTTTCCCCCGAGTACTTTGTGATAGTAGTCGGGGGTCGGAATCGGGCCGGAAACGGCGCCCGCCGAATGGCTCGGCTGAAGACCTGCGGACCGGGTGGTTCGGGCGAGGGACTCCGATCCTCCCCGCTGTCGTAGCGTCCCCCACGCCTGGGGTGATAGCCTCGGCGCACCCTTTCGTCGAGGCGGGCCCGACGGTCGCGATGAGGGTACTCGTTGCCGAGGTGGCCTGGGGCCGCAGGCGCGGTGTTGCGCGTGCGCCCGGTGTAGGCCGAGGCTTCCCGCATGAGTCGGGAAGTCGCGGCACGAGGTTCCGAGGGGTACCCCTGCCTTCGGGAGGCAGAGCTCTCGGCCCGACGGGCCGCAGCGCCTTCCAGGAGATGCTTGAGCTCTCCCTGGATTCGCCGACCCTCGGTGGTTGATGACTCCGGCATCGCGCGGAGGAGCATCGCCGCGGCTGCCAGGTCCTGACCGGTCCCGCCGGATGCGGGTGGCGGCCTGTCCCTGGCATCGTTGGCGATGCGGTGCCGGAGACCCTGGGGCAGGTGACGTATTTCTCCGGCCGGGGGCTGGCCCGCCCATACCTGTCCGACGTCCCGGCGGATCAACTCGAGCGCTCCTGCCCCCTCGTCGAGCCCGGCCTGCGCCTCGCGGACTTGCTCGAGCTGTGGGTCGTGACCCCCCGCCGGAACGGGGACCACAGCTAGCTCCCGCGGGATGTCGGCGCGAGGCACTGGCCTAGGGAGATCACCATCCTCCGGCATGCCGAGACGGTATCCCCTAGCTCGACGTGGAAACATTCGCGGCTCGGGCCGCAGTCCTTGTCGTCAAGGCTGCGGCTGCCGTCGGAACAGTCGGAGAGGCAGTAGTCGCATGCGGTCATGAAGTCCCGCATGGCACTGGGGTTGCCAGATCCAGAGAAATCCCAGCAGATGTTGGGGTCGTCATCTTCCTCGGACCCAGAGGGCCCGTAGGTCGAGACACCCGTCAATCGGTCCCAAGGCGACCGCACACGAAACCCAAGAGAGGTTGCACTCGCCTCAACGTGAGCGCCCGCCAAAGCGAGGTCGCTAGGCGGGTTGAGGTCGAGTCGAAATGACGAAGGATGGGAATCAGTTGGTACCTTTTGGTTGACGAGGAGCGACGAAGTCACGTCGGGGACTGATCGCGCCGTCGTCCTGGGTACGAGGGCGACGTCCTGCAGGCCCTCCGTGAGCGTGCTGGCGTCGTCCACTTGCTCGGGGTTGGCGTGTTGCGGGGGGACGGCGCTCGCCTCCGCTTCCAACGCGAGGGTGACGCCCGACGCGTCCTCCGTCGGGGCGCTGGGGATGTCGATTCGCTCGACAGCCGACGGAGCGCAGCCTCCCGCTTGGCCCTGGTTGCCCCGCCTCCTCCTCCAATGGCGAGGGAGAGGACGAGGCGAGCTCGAATGCTGTTCTTCCCCAACGCGGGGAAGACGTCGTCGATTCCGCCGCCGGCGGGCGGGCTGTCGGCCACCATTGTCGTCGTCGCGCAGCGGTGAAAGGAGTATCATGTCGTAGCTACCGTCGAAAGACATGAACTCGAGGCTCCCGAAACGGAGCACCGTCCCGGGTTGGAGAGGTCGTTGGAGACTGCCCATCTGGAGCTTGACGGGAAACTGCTCGTCAACACGCAGCAGGCCCCTACCTGGCGCGCCAACTGTCGGCGTTTCGAGACCGGGGGGTCCCTAGGCCGACGAGTGAGTGTGCCGCGTGCCCCAGCCCAGATGGGTCGAGCGCGTGGGCGAGCGCGAAGGGGGGAAGAGCGAGGCGGCCGGAGCCGGGTCGTGAGGGAGGCGGAGATCCCGCGGCCTTCGTGTTCGTCCCGCGCCCAGGTCGGGTGCGCTTGCAGTAGGGGGTTACAAGCGTCCACGCGGGTGAGGGAAGCGAGCGGCCCCAAGAGAGCGCCTGCCCCTGCCCTCGTTCCCGCGGGGGCCAACCTTCTCTAAGAAGGCCCTGGTCCTTCCTTTTATAGGCGTAAGGAGAGGATCCAGGTGTACAATGGGGGTGTAGCAGAGTGCTACGTGTCTAGCGGGGGAGAGCTAGTGCCCTAAGTACATGCCAAGGTGGCAGCCGGAGAGATCTTGGCACCCAGCTGGTGTGGTGTCGTGGCTGTCGGTGGAGCAACGGAGCCTGGCGGAGGGACAGCTGTCGGAGCTGTTGGGTCTTTGCTGACGTCCCCCTGCTTCCGTAAGGGGGCTGAGAGCCGCCGTCGTCATAGGGCTAGCGGGGCGCCATCATTGCCTATTTGGCGGAGCTAGCCAGATGGGACGTCGGTCTTGTTCTCTGCGGCCCGAGTCGGCTCGGGGTAGGGTGATGATGGCGCTTCCTGTTGACGTGGCGGACTTGTGCCCTAGGTCGGGCGACGTGGAGGCTCCTCCGAAGCCGAGGTCGAGTCTGTCCTGCATGGCCGAGGCCGAGTCCGAGCTCCCGGGTCGGGCGAGGCGGAGGTCGTTCGGCAGAGGCCAGAGCGGAGTCCGACCCGGGGGTCGGGCGAGGCGGAGTTTGTCGTCTTCCGGGGCCTTAGCCCGAGTCCGAGCCCTGGGTCGGGCGGAGCGGAGTTCGCCGTCTTCCGGGGCCTTAGCCCAAGTCCGAGCCCTGGGTCGGGCGGAGCGGAGTTCGCCGTCTTCCGGGGCCTTAGCCCGAGTCCGAGCCCTGGGTCGGGCGGAGTGGAGTTCGCCGTCTTCCGGGGCCTTAGCCCGAGTCCGAGCCCTGGGTCGGGCGGAGCGGAGTTCGCCGTCTTTCGGGGCCTTAGCCCGAGTCCGAGCCCTGGGTCGGGCGGAGCGGAGTTCGCCGTCTTCCAGGGCCTTAGCCCGAGTCCGAGCCCTGGGTCGGGCGGAGCTTCCTATGGTGCCTTTGGCAAGGCCTGGCGGCCTGTCAGTCTCGCTTACCTTTGCGTGAAATGCCCCTGTGACTTGGTTGGTCGGCGCGGCGATTTAGTCAGGGTTGCTTCTTAACGAAGGCAAGGCCTCGGGCGAACCGGAGGTGCGTCTGCCGTAAAAAGGGGGCCTCGGGCGAGACGGAAACACCTCAGGGTCGGCTGCCCTTGCCCGAGGCTAGGCTCGGGCGAGGCGTGATCGAGTCGCTCGTATGGACTGATCCCTGACTTAATCGCACCCATCAGGCCTCTGCAGCTTTATGCTGATGGGGGTTACCAGCTGAGAATTAGGCGTCTTGAGGGTACCCCTAATTATGGTCCCCGACAGATAGTTTGATCAAAGCCAGGGGAGTCACGTCTGTTGAATTAACCATCGGGACTAAGACCCTTGCTGTTGCATTCTTCGTCGCTGATGTAGAAGGAAATTACAGTCTAATCCTAGGTAGAGATTGGATTCATGCCAACCAATGTATACCTTCTACATTACATCAAATGTTAATATAATGGGTAGGCGATGATGTAGAACAAGTACATGCTGATGTATCGGCCTGTATCGTTGTGGCCGATGCCCCTGTACTCTGGACTTATGAGACTGCTACATGTCTCATAGGAGTAGATTTTTCTGATTACCAGTTCATAAGTATAGATAAGAAGGGTTTCATTCCTGTAATGCTAGAGCCGATGGAGAATCGGCTAAATCCTAAATAAAGTTTAAATAATGAGTACACACAAAAATTCATGAGTCTTTGGTCACAGACAGTTCGGCTTCTGAGGCTGGATGGTCCGGTCTTTCACAAAACAGTTCAGTCTTTAAGACCGAACATCTATCGCAGCGTAAAGACAGTATCACGGATAATCCAGCCCCTGAGACCGGAGAGTCCGCCATCGCACAAAGATCATCTGATTCCTCCGTGGGAGACATGATAGAGGAATTCAGAGATCTCGATAAACTAGGATAGGGGTTTACATCGGCCGATCCTTTGGAAGAGATCGACATACGAGATGGTAAAACTTCAAGGCCGCCTTTTGTAGGCAAGACCCTGGAGGTCGATCCTAGAAATGAAATGATCGGTCTATTGAAGGAATATTCGGATTGTTGTGCTTGGAATTACACAAAGATGCCAGGATTAAGCCAAGAGATCGTAGAGCATCGGCTGCCCATTAAGTCCGGTTTCAGACCTTTCAAGCAGAGAGCTAGAACATTTCGTCCAGATCTTCTCCCACGAATCAAGGATGAAATCCACTAGCTGCTAGAAGCTAATTTTATTAGACCTTGTAGATACGCAGAGTAGGTCTTGAAAGGGAAATAGGGTCAAACCTTTTCCTAAATGATTTTGGTGGTTGAATTGCCCAACACAAACAATTGGACTAACTAGTTTGCTCTAGATTATGTATTCTACAGGTGCCATAGGTTCAACACAAACCAATAAAAAGAACAAGTTAAGGTTCAAAACAAAAGGGAGCAAAGAAAACCGAAGTGTGCCCTGGTCTGGCGCACCGGACAGTCCGGTGTGCCACCGGACAGTGTCCGGTGCACTAGGATGGATCAACTCAAACTTGCCACCTTTGGGTTTCTGGAAATGCCACTCTTCTATAATTCACCGGACTGTCCGGTGTGCCAGCGAAGCAACGGCTATAGCGCAACGGTCGACTCCAACGGAAACCTGAAAAGCGCTACAGTGCGCGGACAGTTCGTGCAGAGGCAGAGCAGGCGCCAGAAGGCGCACTAGACAGTGAACAGTGACTGTTCGGTGCACCACCAGACTATCCGGTGGTCCAGGCTGTCAGAGCTCCAACGGTCAAAACCTAACGTTGGGTGACGTGGCTGGCGCACCGGACTGTCTGGTGCGCCCATCGACAGACAGCCTCCCCAACGGCCATTTTGGTGGGTGGGGCTATAAATACCCCCCAACCACCACCATTCAAGGCATCTAAGTTTTTCAGACATCTCACTCAATACAAGAGCTAGTGCATTCAATTCAAGACACAATCCAATTGAATCAAAGCCTCTCCAAGTCCCAATTCCACTCAAAGCAATTAGTGACTAGTAGAGAGAGTTTTGCTCGTGTTCTTTGAGCTCTTGCGCTTGGATCGCTTTTCTTATTCTTCTTCCTCTTTCTTGTTCTCAAGACACTTGTAATCAAAGCAAGAGACACCAAGTTGTGGTGGTCTTTGTAGGGGTCTCAGTGACCCGTTTGATTAAGGAGAAAAGCTCACTCGGTCTAGGTGACCGTTTGAGAGAGGGAAAGGGTTGAAAGAGACCCGGTCTTTGTGACCACCTCAATGGAGAGTAGGTTTGCAAGAACCGAACCTCGGTAAAACAAATCACCGTGTCATTCTCTTCATTTTCCTTTGATTTAATTTTCACCCTCTCTTTCGGACTCGCATTTCATTCTAACGCTAACCCCGGCTTGTAGTGTGTGCTTAAGTTTATAATTTTCAGATTCCGCCTATTAACCCCCCTAGGCGACTTTCAATTGGTATCAGAGCCTGGTACTTCATTAGAGCTTAACCGCTCGAAGTGATGTTAGGAGATCACGCCAAGAAGGAGGTCGTGACCGGCGAGAAGCCCGCCACAAGTCACGGGGTGACTCCATCGGAAGAATCCGGCAACAAGGTGAAGGGGTCCCCTTCACACGCCAAGTCGCATCGGAGCGGCAACAAGAAAAAGAAGATGAAGAAGGTGGTCTACTATGAGACCGATTCTTCGTCGCCATCTACCTCCGGCTTCGACGCGCCGTCCGTCACTTCTAAGCGCCATGAGCGCAAGAAGTATAGTAAGATGCCACTTCGTTATCCCTGTATTTCTAGACGCACTCCTTTAATTACTGTCCCACTAGGCAAACCACCCGTTTTTGAGGGTGAAGATTATAACATGTGGAGTGATAAAATGAGGCATCACCTAACCTCACTCCACGCTAGTATTTGGGACATTGTTGAGTTTGGAGCGCAGGTACCATCGCAGGGGGACGAAGGTTATGACTCAGACGAAGTCGCCCAAATCCGGCACTTCAACTCCCAAGCCACTACTATACTCCTCGCCTCTCTAAGTCGAGAGGAGTATAATAAGGTGCAAGGGTTGAAAAGTGCCAAGGAGATTTGGGACGTGCTCAAAACCGCGCACGAAGGAGATGAGGTGACAAAGATCACCAAGCAGGAAATGATCGAGGGGGAGCTCGATCGATTCATGCTCAACCAAGGGGAGGAGCCACAAGCCATGTACAACCGGCTCAAGACCTTGGTGAACCAAGTGTGCAACCTCAGGAGCACAAAATGGGATGACCATGAAATGGTCAAGGTTATTCTAAGATCACTCGTTTTTCTTAATCCTACATAAGTTCAATTAATTCGTGGTGATCCTAGATACAAGCTAATGTCTCCCGAGGAGGTTATAGGGAAGTTTGTGAGCTTTGAATTGATGATCAAAGGCTCCAAACAAATCATCGAGCGAGGCGCCACCTCTACACCCGAGGTGCAACCCGTTGCCTTCAAAGCAACGGAGAAGAAGAAAGAAGAGTCTACATCAAGTAGGCTTCCCATTGACGCCTCCAAGCTCGACAACGAGGAAATAGCGCTCATCATCAAGAGCTTCCGCCAAATCCTCAAGCAAAGGAGGGGGAAGGATTACAAGCCCCGCTCCAAGAAAGTTTGCTACAAGTGTGGTAAACCCGGTCATTTTATCGCTAAATGCCCTATGTCTAGTGATAGTGACAGGGACAATGACAAGAAGGGAAAGAAGAAGGAAAAGAAGAGATACTAAAAGAAGAAGGGCGGCGATGCCCATATATGCCGGGAGTGGGACTCTGATGAGAGCTCCACCGACTCCTCCTCCGACGAGGATGCCGCCAACATCGCCGTCAACAAGGGTCTCCTCTTCCCCAACGTCGGCCACAAGTGCCTCATGGCAAAGGACGACAAATAGAAGAAGGTAAAATCTAGAGGCTCCACTAAATATGCAACATCTAGTGATGAGAGTAGCTCTAGTAATGATGAAGATAACTTGCTTGCTCTCTTTGCTAACTTAAACATGCAACAAAAGGAAAAATTGAATGAATTGATTGGAGCTATTCATGAGAAGGATGAACTCTTGGATAGCCAAGAGGAATTTATAATTAAGGAAAACAAAACACATGTTAAAGTTAAAAATGCTTATGCTCAGGAGATAAAAAAATGTGAGAAATTGACTAGTGAGCTTAGCACTTGCCATGACACTATCTCCAACCTTAGAATTGAGAATGCTAATTTGATTGCTAAGGTTGAGAAGTCAAATATTTGTGATGATTCAATTACCAATCTTAGAAATGATAATGCTAGTTTAATTGCTAAGATTGATAAATTGAATGCCTCACTTGCTAGCCTTAAAATTGAGAATGAAAAATTAATTTCTAAGGCTAAAGATTTAAATGTTTGCAATAATGTTATTTCCAATCTTAGAAATGAAAATGTCATGTTACATGCTAAGATTGATGAATTAAATGTTTGCAAACCCTCTACTTCTACTGTTGAGCATATTTCCATCTGTACTAGATGTAGAGACATTAATGTTGATGCTATCCATGATCACCTAGCTTTAATTAAACAACAAAATGATCACATAGCTCAACTTAGTGCCAAAATTAATAAGCATGAGATGGAAAATGAAAATTTTAAATTTGCTAGAAGCATGCTCTATAGTGGGAGACGCCCTGGCATTAAGGATGGCATTGGCTTCCAATAGGAAGGCAATGTCAAGCTTAATGCCCCTAAGAAATTGTCTAACTTTGTTAAGGGCAAAGCTCCCATGGTTCAGGATAACGAGGGTTACATTTTATATCCTGCTGGTTATCCTGAGCACAAAATTAGGAGAATTCATGCTAGGAAACCTCATAATGTTTCTCATCATGCTTTTATGTATAAAAATGAGACTTCTAGCTCTAGGCAATCAACCAATGTTAAATTGCCTAAAACGAAATCTCCTGCTGCATCAAATGATCATAACATTTCATTTAAGACTTTTGATGCTTCTTATGTTTTAACTAACAAATTAGGCAAAGTAGTTGCCAAATATGTTGGGGCCAAGCACAAGGGCTCAAAGACTTGTGTTTGGGTACCCAAGGTGCTTGTTTCTAATGTCAAAGGACCCAAGACCGTTTGGGTACCTAAGAACAAGGCCTAAACTTGTTTTATAGGTTTATGCATCCGGTGGCTCAAGTTGGATCATTGATAGTGGGTGCACAAACCACATGACTGGGGAGAAAATGATGTTCTCCTCCTATGAGAAAAACCAAGATCCCCAAAGAGCTATCACATTCGGGGATGGAAATCAAGGTTTGGTCAAAGGACTTGGTAAAATTACTATATCACCTGACCATTCTATTTCCAATGTTTTTCTTGTAGATTCTTTAGATTACAATTTGCTTTTAGTTTCTCAATTATGCAAAATGGGTTACAACTGTCTTTTTACGGATATAGGTGTTACTGTCTTTAGAAGAAGTGATGATTCAGTAGCATTTAAGGGAGTGTTAGAGGGTCAGCTATACTTAGTTGATTTTAATAGAGCTGAACTCGACACTTGCGTAATTGTGTAACACCCGGTTTTAAGGAACAAAGCCGGGTGCATCTCATACATGCGCCAAAGAAGACAACATATATAATAACAGAGTGTATAGGGATAAATGTCATAAAACATCAGAGTAATTATTACATAGCGGAAGACTTATTACAAAATAATAGTGTAACCATAAAACGAACTAAGGATCGTCGGCGCCAATGTCGACTGAGAAACGCCACCTAGATCAGATCGAACTCCTCAGTGTTAGGCGGCTCCTCCTGAACCACCTGCTCTTCTCCTGTGGGGGGGGTGTGAGACAGCAAGAGTGAGCTCACATACGTTCATAGCTCAACAAATCGTGGGAAATAATGTGGCATGAACTCACCAAAGGTGGGAGTTCATGAAGTGTAAGGCTGATCAATGAAATAAAGGCTGAAGCTGAGCATTGCTTTTATAAGTTGGTCAAAATTTTATTAGCAGTTACTAAGTGTAAGTAAATACCAAACCATAGTAATAATAAGTAAAAGTAATAATAAAATAATCCCAAATGCAATGAAATGACAGGTTAAGTTTAAGTTCCATAATTTAATCATGTGAGTGTCCGAGCCGCTCATGACCGTGAGCACGGCTAGTATACCAGTTTTACACTCTGCAGAGGTTGCGCATCTTTACCCACAAGTCATGTTACCCATCTGCCAAGAGACGGCCAATCCCATACACCTCTACTGAGGAGGCGAGGCAGGGTAACACTACGAGGCCTTTACAAAGTTCCACTAGCTTCAGACTACCCGCTACAGTTTATAGGAAGCTCCAGTGCAGGGTTCCTGGCTGACCGCCATCGCAGCAAAATCAACCAGGGACCTCCCTACACTGACCACTCCCCTACTGCCCTTGCCCCTTTCGGGTAAGGTAGCCCTCCCCTAGCTTTCCTAGTTAATCAGCCAAGGGCGTCCCATTAAACCCTTGTGGTAGCACTGTTTTCCCGGGTGGTCGCTCCATGTTCCCATTAACATAATGATCTTAACATGAACAAGGAATAATAAAACAGATAACAATAAATAGTATAACAATGAGTGATGAATATCTCTATACCCAAATCCACATAAAGCAATAGCATGTACTACCCAAAACTTTAGTAGTAAAACCAGTGGTGAGGCAAGGTATAAAGATAGTCAAATCTAGGGTATCCTATTGGGTCCCAGCAAAATTATCCTATGCAGACCATTATGAATAATAAGAACATGAATGGGTAAAAGAAGTGATCAAGGGCACAACTTGCCTTCAATGAGCTCCTGCTCAGCTATCTCTACTTGTTGAACCTCAGTTTCCACAGTGGCTTGCTCGTCTACTCGCATCAACACAATACATACATAGTATAGCAAAAATTAACATTGCACCAAACATGTAAATAAAATATAAAGTAATATACTAGACATTAAAATGAGATCATAGGAACTGGAATCATTAAATTTGGAGTTATATATTTTAAGTTATGGATTTTCTAATGTTTTATGTGCTTAATACAAGATTAAGTGAAAGAATAATTTTAATGTGTTTGTCATGTCAGAACAGAGGCACAAATAGATAGACAATAATTTTATGAAAATTTAGGAACTGGAATGGTCTAATTTGGAGTTCATATGCATTTATTATGAATTAAACAAGTTTTAACATTTATTTATGCACTAAAAATTGATTTCTGATATTAATTTCTAATTTTCAAAGTTCTCTGGATTGGGCCTCAAATACTAGGAAGCGCAGGGGCTATGGCGTAAAAGAACCTAAGACACAGGAAACCCCCCAGGTGGACCGCGGGTTCATTTCAATTAAGCACAGGGACTCATATGCAAAGTTGTATTCGCGAAGGGGTATCAGTTGATGTGGGCCGTTGGATCGTACGCGGGTGGTGCAGATTAGATCTTAACTCCACTGGAACAGGACAACGTGGTAACTGCAGGATCTTGGATCAACGGTTCGGATCCAATACATCCATGGGGAAATCGTGTCCGCTATTTCGCAGATGAACGGCCAGGGATCTCCGGAACGAAGGGGGGTATGCACACTCTAATCTCAACCGTCCAAAGAGAATCTGATGGCGGCGAGCACGTCTTCTCTCCCCGTCACCAAACACGGCAGCGCCGCCGCCCTTGCACTACGGCGGCACCATTGCCGGCCTAGCCAATCCCCGACTACGCGCTCCCGTTCTCTAATTCGGTTCAGCTAGTCCATGCGGAGGGCTTAATGAAGATGGGGGTGGATTTATTACCGCGATTTGATGACCCGACAGTGCTGCCCACGGGCGATGGCAATGCGGCGGTGGTGAAGAACTCCGTCGAGCAATTGGGCTATAGCCGCGGCACCAATGGAGAAGCAAGCGGCTGCCGAAGCATCCAGAGGTCGTGGCGCAACACTTGAATACTCCACGGATTGCCCCGTGTCCGTGGTTCACGTGGTCGACGGCGGCGGCGAGAAGAACAGCCGCGGCGACGGTGCAGTGGCTGTCGTGGAGAGGGGAATACGGGGTAGGAAGGGACAAGCGAGGCGTGGTCAGAGAAGGAAGAGCCGCATTTATCCCCAGAGGTGCGGATCCGTGGAGCGTCAGCTTACGCCGAGGTGGAGCAAGACCCGCCGCGCGACTCGCACAGGTTGTTAACGACGCGATGGACGGGATGACAGGTGGGTCCGACGTTGCAGTGACGCGAGGATGCGGGAGCGAGCGCGAGCAGCGTTTCTGGGTTGCGGGGCCCGCAGAGTCAGTGAGAGGGAAGTCAGTCGCGCGCGTGTGGAGGAGAGGCAGACAGGCGGGTCCCACTGATCGGTCTACAGGAGCGTAGCGAAGGCGGAGGCATGGGCCGCGCGGAGGCAATGTGTTGGTGGGCCGAATAGGTTGGCTGCCGGCCCAACCCGAGTTTTGGTCTTTCCTTTTTATTTCATTTCTATTTTTCTTTATTCCCAACTTCAATTTGAATTCAAGTTTAAAATTCAAACCTTGTGCATACTTTGTCTCATATTATATTGTGAACTCTTTAAGAAATACCACTTTGGGAAATATTTTATTTATATTTTATATACTTTCTTTTTTTCTTTTCTTATTTTCAACCCTAGTTTTCTATTTATGATTTTACTCCAACTTCTAGTAAATATTACTTTACTATTATTATCCTTATTATTTTATTTAATGCACAATCATATAAAAACTCAGCATGATGCATGATTTATTTAGGTGTTATTAGTCATTTAATCCCCTTTTGATGGTGTTTAATCACATGTGGTAGTAACTAAAGATGGTACACCCACATATATGTAAAGAAAATACTCTCTTTTCATAAGTGTTACAAATTTAGGTATTACAAATCCTACCCCCCTTAAAAATAATCTCGTCCTCGAGATTTAGGAAGATCTAGGGAAAAGGTGGGGAAAATCTATATGAAGCTCTTCTTCTCTTTCCCAAGTTGCTTCATCTTCACCGTGGTGGCTCCATTGAACTTTGCACATTTTAATCACCTTATTCCTTGTAACTCGAGTCAAAGTGTCTAGAATCTTGATGGGGTACTCAGCATAAGTCAGATCATCTTGAACACTAAGGTCTTCCATTGGTAGCTGCTCCTCAGGTACCCTGAGGCACTTCTTTAGCTGAGATACATGAAATACATTATGTACATCTGACAGATGATCGGGTAACTCCAGTTGATATGCAACTTCACCCACTCGCTTTAAAATCAAGAAAGGTCCAATGAAGCGAGGGGACAACTTCCCTTTAACTTTAAATCTCCTCATACCACGAAGTGGTGACACCTTCAAGTAGACATGATCACCCTCCTTAAACTCCAGTAGTCTTCTCCTATTATTAGCATAACTCTTTTGCCTGGACTGTGCAACTCTCAAATTTTCTCTTATCATTCGAACTTGTTCTTCTGCCTCTTGTATAAGTTCAGGTCCAAAGAACTGTCTTTCTCCAGTTTGATCCCAATACAGAGGAGTCCTGCACTTCCTGCCATATAGAGCCTCAAATGGTGACATCTTCAAACTGGCCTGGTAGCTATTATTATAAGAAAACTCAGCATATGGTAAGCTCTTCTCCCAGCTGCCACCGTGTTTAAGAGCACAAGCTCTTAACATATCCTCCAGTACTTGATTTGTCCTCTCTGTCTGTCCATCAGTCTGGGGATGGTAGGCTGAACTAAAATTCAACTTTGTATCCAAACTCTCATGCAACTTCTTCCAAAATCGAGAAGTAAACTGTGATCCTCGATCAGACACAATCTTCTTAGGCACTCCATGTAGACAAACTATCCGAGTCATATACAATTCTGCTAGCTTGGCTCCCGTATAATTAGTCCTCACAGGTATAAAATGAGCCACCTTTGTCAATCTGTCCACAATTACCCAAATAGAGTCATATCCTGCTGGAGTGCGGGGTAGTCCAACAATAAAATCCATACCAATTTCTTCCCATTTCCACTCGGGTATCTTCAATGGGTGCAATAATCCAGCGGGTCTTTGATGTTCGGCCTTAACTCTTTGACACACATCACACTTAGCCACATGAGCAGCCACATCTCTTTTCAGTCCATACCACCAATACTTTTGCTTCAAATCTTGATACATCTTAGTGCTTCCAGGGTGGATAGAATAATCAGAATCATGAGCTTCTTTCAATATAGCCTCACGGAGGCTATCAATCTCCGGAACACATATCCGGTCTTTGAACCATATAGTACCTTGCTCATCCTCCGTGAATTCTGGAACTCTTCCTTCAGTAATAAGATCCTTGATCTCTTGAATCTTAGCATCACCAATCTGACCTTTACGAATCTCTTGCTCCAAGGTAGGTTCCAACTCAATGGTAACTCCTTCAGTGTGAGTAACAATTCCCAGGTTGAGCTTCTCAAAATCTTTTGCTAATTCATCGGGTAGCTGGACAACGAAAGCGGAGTGAACATGCTCCTTCCGACTCAAGGCATCTGCAACCAAATTTGCCTTGCCTGGATGATAGTGAATCTCCAAATCATAATCCTTAATGAGCTCCAACCAACGACGTTGTCTAAGGTTGAGATCCTTCTGAGTGAATATATACTTCAAACTCTTATGATCCGTATATACTTGGCACTTAGTTCCCATAATGTAGTGTCTCCAAATCTTCAGTGCATGCACAACTGCTGCCAGCTCTAAGTCATGAGTGGGGTAGTTCAATTCATGCTTCCGCAACTGACGAGATGCATAGGCAATCACATGACCTTCTTGCATAAGCACACATCCAAGTCCTTGGCCACATGCATCACAGTAAATGTCAAATCCCTTCTGCAGATCTGGCATAATCAATACTGGAGGTGACATCAATCTCTCCTTCAACTGGTCAAAGCTCTCTTGACATTTCTCATCCCACTTAAATTCTTTTCCTTTCTCCAAAAACGATGTCATAGGCTTGGCAATCTTAGAAAATCCTTCAATAAATCTCCAATAATATCCTGCAAGTCCCAAGAAACTTCGGTCCTCCGAACCGTAGTGGGTATGCTCCACACCACTATCTCCTTGACTTTAGCAGGATCCACTGATATCCCTCCATTAGAAATGATATGTCCAAGAAATGGCACCTCGCCAATCCAAAACTCGCATTTACCGTACTTGGCGTAGAGTTGATTATCTTAAAGCTTCTGTAGCACCAATCTCAGATATTCCTCATGTTCACTCTCACTCTTGGAAATAATAAAAATATCGTCGATGAACACCACGACAAATCTGTCCAAATACTCCATAAACACCTTATTCATCAAATTCATGAAATAAGCTGGTGCATTGGTTAATCCAAATGACATAACAGTAAACTCGTATAATCCATATCGGGTTGAGAAATCTGTCTTGAAAATATCCGATGGTCTAATCCTCATCTGATGGTATCTCGATCGGAGATCAATCTTCGAGAATACTCTAGCTCCTCTCATCTGATCAAATAAATCCTCAATACGGGGCAACGGATACTTGTTCTTCACCGTAACATCATTAAGAGATCTATAATCCACACACATCCGTTGTGATCCATCTTTCTTCTGTACAAATAGAACCGGTGCTCCCCAAGGTGAGGAACTCGGACGAATGTACCCAGCATCTTGTAACTCAGTTAACTGCTTCTTAAGTTCCTTCAACTCCTCTACGGACATTCTATATGGCCGTTTAGAAATAGGGGCGGTTCCAGTTAAGAGATCAATAACAAACTCGACTTCTCTATCAGGTGGCATCCCTGGTAACTCCTCTGGAAAGACATCCGGAAAATCTCTGACCACCCGGATGTTGTCACCAACAAACTCCTCAGGCATAAAGAACATTGCACGCATGGATGAGGAGGTTACTGCAATATTAACTTGAAATCTTTCTCCTTTAGTGGTAGTGAGTTCTACGGTACCTCTACCACATGCTATAACGGCCTTTGCCTTTCTTAGCCATGACATACCAAGGATCAGATCTATACTGCTTGACTCTAATATTATAGCAGTAGCTCCAAATTCTCTACCCATAATGGTCAAGGTCAATCTACGTGTCATTTGATTCGCCTCAACAGGCCCTTTAGGTGTAATTACTATCATGGGTTTTCTCATATTTAGCAGTGGTATTTCATTTGTGTTGGCGTATCTAGCAGACATGAATGAATGTGTAGCACCAGAATCAAATAATATTGTTGCAGGAATTGCATTAACATAAAACATACCAATTACGAGGTCCCCACCATCAGGAGTATCATCAACGCTGACTTGATTCACCCTGGCTATTGTAACACCCGGTTTTAAGGAACAAAGCCGGGTGCATCTCATACATGCGCCAAGAAGACAACACATATAATAACAGAGTGTATAGAGATAAATGTCATAAAACATCAGAGTATTTATTACATAGCGGAAGACTTATTACAAAATAAAGTAATAAAGATAAAACAAACTAAGGATCGTCGGCGCCAATGTCGACTGGGAAACGCCACCTAGATCAGATCGAACTCCTCAGTGTTAGGCGGCTCCTCCTGAACCACCTGATCATCTCCTGTGGGGGGGGTGTGAGACAGCAAGGGTGAGCTCACACATGATCATAGCTCAACAAGTTGTGGGGAACCAGTGGACATAAACTTACAAAGGTGTGAGTTCATGTGATGTGTAAGGCTTAATCAATGACAGGGGTTAAAGCTGAGCATTGCTTTTAAGTAGTTGGTCAAAATTTTATTAGCAGTTACTAAGTGTAAGTAAATACCAAACCATAAGCAAAGTAATAGAACAAAATTAATAACAAACCCATGCAATGCAAATGACAAAATTGAATTTAAGTTCCATAATTTAAACATCAGAGAGTCCTGAGCTGCTCATGACCGTGAGCTCGGCTAGTATACCAGTTTTACACTCTGCAGAGGTTGTACCCTTTACCCACAAGTCATGTTACCCATCTGCCAAGGGGTCATGAATCCCATACACCTCTACCTAGGAAGCGCGGCAGGGCAACACTACGAGGCCTTTACAAAGTTCCACTAGCTTCCGAAAACCCGCTACAGTTTATAGGAAGTTCCAATGCAGGGTTCCTGGCTGACTGCCATCGCAGCAAAATCAACCAGGGACCTCCCTACACTGACCACTCCCCTACTGCCCTTGCCCCTTTCGGGTAAGGTAGTCTTCCACTAGCTTTCCTAATTAGTCAGCCAAGGGGTCCCATTCCTCCCTTGTGGTGGCACGTGTTACTCAAGTTAAGCTCTATGTTCCAATTAACATTAATGATCTCAACATGAACATAAATAGAATAACAAGAACAATTGGAACATAGATATAATAAATGATTATCCCAAAACCATGTAAAGCCATAGCAAACTACCTAAGTGATTCAGGGGTGAACAAGGCAATGAGATAAACAATCTAGGGTGACCTATTGGGTCCCATCAAAATTAACCTATGCATGAATAAGTGATATTGAAGAACATTATTAGGTAAAAAGTGGTCAAGGGCACAACTTGCCTTCAACGAGCTCCTGCTCAGCTACTTCAATCTGCTGCTCACCAGGGTCCTCAGCAACGGGCTCTTCTACTCGCCACAATACAAACAAGCACAGGATATATGGAAAATTAACATTACACCAAGCATGTAAACAAAATACACAGAGATATTCTACATATTAAAATAAAAACCTAGGAACTGGAATCATAATTTTCTGAGTTATAGATTTTAAGTTATGCATTTTCAAAGGTTTTATGTGCTTTAAATAGGATTAAGTGATAAATAAATTTCTTACTGTTTTCATGACATAACAGATACACTAAGTGCTAGAGAATAAAATTACAAAATTTTAGGAACTGGAATGGATTAATTTGGAGTTAGTATGAATTTTCTATGAATTTATAAAGTTCTAGCAATTATTTTCCTATTAAAAATCTATTTTCTATTTCATTTATTTAATTTAAACGATCTCTGGACTGGGCCTCAATTTCTAGAAATGCCAGGGGTTTCGGAGTAAAACTACAGAGACCCAGCGCATAGTGACTACTGGACGGCGGGTTTATTTCAGTGAAACCGAGGGGCTCTTAAGTAAAATGGACCCGCGAAGGGGGTAACGGTGAATCTGAGCCGTTCGTTCAAATATGGACGCACAGGATTAGATCCCATACGCACCGAACCGGTACGCAGTGAGGACCGCGCGATCGACAATCTACGGCTTAGATTTAATACGGCGAAGGGTTATGGGATAACCTAATCGCGACCGTCTAAAAGCGATCGGACGGCGCAGATCTGCTTACCTGAAACGTTTTCCTACTTCTAATCTGAGCCATCGATCGTTCGATCAACGGGCCGCGATCAGCCCCCAATTCCAGGCTGTCCCGACGGCGGCGCCACATAGGGGCGCGGCGGCGCCATCGCCGGAGGAACGGCCGCGCATCACCCCGGCCCCCAAACATCGAATTCCTAAGTAAATAATGATGCCCTAAGTGCCGCAAACTCAAAGAAGCACAACTTACGGTGGTGTATGCCGTGGGAGACTCTGGCCACGACGCGCGGCGGATTCGTGGCGGTGGTGAAGCGACGGCGAGAAATTACGGTGAGACGGTGTGAGTTCTGGGGCAGCGGGGTCCGCGAACACCTCCGGGATCTCCTCGCAAGCACGCGGACCCAAACTCCGAGGCGCGAGCACCCGTATTCTTGCCAGACGATGACGGCGGATCTCTCCCTCAAATGGCGGCGTCGGCCTTTGGTGGACAAAGCGGCGCGGAGCGGTACGAGCGAGCAGGAAGAGTCGCGGAGGCGCATAGGGTTTTATTCCCCCACGACGCGGCGAGCTAGACCCGCCGTTCCGAAATCCCCGCGAGGTCCACGCGCTCCGCCATGCGCGGGAGTTTGTTGACGGAGACGAAGCTGTCATGCGGGTCCCGCGTTTCAGCGCGAGGTGCGAGTGAGTGTCTGTCGAGTGGGTCCCACGCAACAGAGAGTTGGCGCGCGCGCGGTGTAACAGCGGCTGACGCGTGGGGTCGAGCTGTCAGCGCCGAAGGCAGACGAGCGGGCCCCAGTTGGCAGCGAGTGTGAGGCAGGCGCGCGGTTGAAGACTTGGGCCGCACTGAGGGAAATGAAAGGTGGGCCAGATTCCGAGTTGGCGGCCCAATTAGCTTCTTTTCTCTTTTTCTTTTTATTTTCTGTTTCATTTCTTTTTCAAATTCAAACTTCAATCCAAATTCAAACTTTGTGGCACTTTATATACTGGCTAATTATTTATTTTGATCATATCAACTGTGATGAAGTAATTTTAATGATAATTTTATTTGTACTGAATAATATTCCTTTCTCTTCTCTCTTTTACATATTATTTCTAAAACCCTAAAGTGCAACTTTAGGTTAAATTCAAATCTCCATCTCATTATTGTATTTCTATTATTATTATTTTATTATCAATTGCACAAACAAGCAAAACTCCATCATGATGCACAATTTAGTGGTGTCCTTTGTTAGTTATTTATTGTTTAAGTGAGGTGTCCACATGGAATGATGCATAGGGATAACACACATATCTATGAAGAAATATAATTTCTCCCTTTTATGTCTTTCTTACAAAGTGGGTATTACAAATCCTACCCCCCTTAAAAATAATCTCGTCCTCGAGATTAAGAAGATCTAGGGAAAAGGTGGGGAAAATCTATACGAAGCTCTTCTTCTCTTTCCCAAGTTGCTTCTTCTTCTCCGTGGTGACTCCATTGCACTTTACACATCTTTATCACCTTATTCCTTGTAACTCGAGTCAATGTGTCAAGAATCTTGATCGGGTACTCCGTGTAAGTCAAATCACCTTGAACACTGAGCTCTTCCATGGGTAACTGTTCCTCGGGAACACGGAGACACTTCTTAAGTTGAGACACGTGGAACACATTATGCACATCTGATAGACTAGCAGGTAACTCGAGTTGGTATGCTATCTCCCCAACTCTTCTAAAGATCAGGAATGGTCCAATATAGCGAGGGGACAATTTGCCCTTAACTTTAAATCTCCTCATTCCACGAAGTGGTGACACCTTGAGATACACATAATCTCCCTCTTCAAATTCCAGTGGTCTCCTTCTATTATCAGCATAGCTCTTTTGCCTGGTTTGAGCCACTCTCAAATTCTCTCGAATTATACGGACTTGTTCTTCTGCTTCTTGAATCAGTTCAGGCCCAAAGAACTGTCTCTCTCCAGTCTGATCCCAATACAAAGGAGTCCTGCACTTCCTCCCATATAAAGCTTCAAAAGGTGACATCTTCAGACTAGCCTGATAACTATTGTTATATGAGAACTCAGCATAAGGTAGACTTTTATCCCAACTTCCTCCATGCTGAAGGGCACATGCTCTCAACATATCCTCCAATACTTGATTAGTCCTTTCAGTCTGTCCATCAGTCTGAGGGTGATAAGCCGTGCTAAAATTCAACTTCGTACTCATGTTCTCATGAAAGCTTCTCCAAAATCTTGAGATAAACTGCGAACCTCGATCAGACACGATCTTCTTTGGTACTCCATGTAAACACACAATCCGAGCCATATATAACTCTGCTAGCTGAGAACCTTTATAAGTAGTCTTCACAGGAATAAAGTGAGCCACTTTAGTCAATCTATCCACAATCACCCATATCGCATCATATCCTTTCTGGGTGCGAGGCAATCCAGTAATAAAATCCATACCAATCTCTTCCCATTTCCACTCGGGTATCTTCAGTGGATGCAATAGCCCAGCTGGCCTCTGATGTTCAGCCTTAACTCTTTGACATACATCGCACATAGCCACATGTGCAGCTACATCTCTTTTCAATCCATACCACCAATACTTCCGTTTCAAATCCTGATACATCTTGGTACTACCAGGATGAATAGAATAATCCGAATCATGGGCCTCCTTTAAAATAGTCTCCCGAAGGCTTTTAATATCAGGAACACACATCCTGTCCTTGAACCATACAGTGCCCTGCTCATCTTCCGTGAATTCCGGAACTCGACCTTCAGTAATCAGATCCTTAATCTCTTTTATTTTAGCATCACCAATTTGTCCCTTGCGGATCTCTTGCTCCAAAGTAGGTTCCACATCAATAGTAACTCCCTCAGTATGAGCAACTATCCCCAGGTTAAGTCTCCTGAAATCCTCAATAATCTCATCGGGTAGCTGGGCAACAATAGCTGAATGAACATGCTCCTTGCGACTCAAGGCATCTGCAACCAAATTTGCCTTGCCCGGATGATAGTGAATCTCCAAATCATAATCCTTAATAAGCTCTAACCAACGGCGTTGCCTAAGATTGAGATCCTTCTGAGTGAATATATACTTCAGGCTCTTATGGTCCGTGTATACTTGGCACTTAGTTCCCATGATGTAGTGTCTCCAAATCTTAAGCGCATGCACAACGGCTGCCAATTCCAAGTCATGAGTGGGGTAGTTCAATTCATGTTTGCGTAACTGCCGAGACGCGTAGGCAATCACATGTCCTTCTTGCATGAGCACACATCCTAAGCCTTGGCCACATGCATCACAATAGATATCAAATCCTTTTTGTAAGTCTGGCATAACCAATACTGGTGGCGACATCAACCTCTTCTTCAATAGATCAAAGCTGTCTTGACACTTCTCATCCCACTTAAATTCTTTTCCTTTCTCCAGAAGCGAAGTCATAGGCTTAGCAATCTTAGAAAATCCCTCAATAAATCTCCGATAATAGCCTGCTAATCCCAAGAAACTTCGAATCTCAGTAACTGTAGTGGGTACTCTCCACTCCATTATCTCCTTAACTTTAGCAGGATCCACTGCTATTCCTCCATTAGAAATAATATGACCAAGAAATGGCACCACGCCAATCCAAAACTCGCACTTGCTGAACTTGGCATAGAGTTGATTATCTCGTAGCTTCTGTAGCACCAACCTCAGATGTTCCTCGTGATCACTATCACTCTGAGAATAAATGAGAATATCGTCGATGAATACCACGACGAATCTGTCCAAATACTCCATAAACACCTTGTTCATTAAGTTCATAAAATAAGCTGGTGCATTAGTCAATCCAAACGACATAACTGTGAACTCATATAATCCATATCTAGTCGAGAACGCCGTCTTGGGAATATCCGATGGTCTAATCCTCATCTGATGGTAACCCGATCGGAGATCAATCTTCGAAAATACTCTAGCACCTCTCATCTGATCAAATAAATCTTCAATACGGGGCAACGGATACTTGTTCTTCACCGTAACATCATTAAGAGATCTATAATCCACACACATCCGCTGCGATCCATCCTTCTTCTGTACAAACAAGACCGGTGCTCCCCAAGGTGAGGAACTCGGACGAATGTACCCAGCCTCTTGTAACTCAGTTAACTGCTTCTTAAGTTCCTTCAACTCCTCTACGGACATCCTATATGGCCGTTTAGAAATAGGGGCGGTTCCAGGTAAGAGGTCAATAACAAACTCAACTTCTCTATCAGGTGGCATTCCTGGTAACTCCTCTGGAAAGACATCCGGAAAATCTCTAACCACCCGGATATTGTCACCAACAAACTCCTCAGGCATAAAGAACATTGCACGCATAGATGAGGAGGTTACTGCAATATTAACTTGAAACCTTTCTCCTTTAGTAGTAGTGAGTTCTATGGTACCTCTACCACATGCTATAACGGCCTTTGCCTTTCTTAGCCATGACATACCAAGGATCAAATCTATACTGCTTGACTCCAATATTATAGCAGTAGCTCCAAATTCTCTACCCATAATGGTCAATGTCAATCTACGTGTCATTTGATTCGCCTCAACAGGCCCTTTAGGTGTAATGACTATCAGGGGTTTTCTCATATTTAGCAGTGGTATTTCATTTGTGTTGGCATATCTAGCAGACATGAATGAATGTGTAGCACCAGAATCAAATAATATGGTTGCAGGAATTGCATTAACATAAAACATACCAATTACGAGGTCCCCTCCATCCGGAGTAGCATCAACGCTGACTTGATTAACCTTGGCAATAGAATATCCCTTGCCTGGGGTCTGTTGCTTGTTCTGAACTGGAGTAGTAGCAATCCTCTGTGGGCAGACATTTGCATAATGACCAATCTTCCCACACTTGAAACATTGAGTGCCCGGACTCTGTCCTGAAATCTTCGTCGGGGTGCCAGTGGGGGTAGCCTGTCGAGGAGGTGGAGTCCTCAGTGGCGATTGCTGAACTGGGCGTGGTCCTCCTGGTCGAGTCGGTGTACCCTGCGGTGAACTGTAGCGAGGACGAACACTGCTGCTTCCTTGTCCTTGAGATATGGCCTTTCTCTTCAAATCTCCCAGTTGAACACGCTTGTGTTCAATAGCCAGTGCCTTATCAAGCAGCCTCTGAAATGATGGAAATGTGTGTGCCACCAGAGCATACTGCAAGGGTCCATTAAGTCCTTCAATAAAATGCTCCTGCTTCCTCTCGTCTTCAGCAACTTCTTCAGGGGCATATCGGGATAACTGAATAAACTTGTCTCTGTACTCGCTGACTGACATACTCCCTTGCTTCAGCGACAGAAATTCCTTCTTCTTGATCTTTATCATACCGGCTGGAATATGGTAGTTCCTGAATTGTGTACTGAACTCTGCCCAAGTAATAGTATCCGCAGCATCATGGGCAGCAGTATAAGAATCCCACCAGTCAGCAGCAGGACCAGTCAGACGTCCAGAAGCATACAAAACCTTCTCCCGGTCCGTGCACTGTGCAATATTCAGCATCTTCTCAACGGACTTCAGCCAATCATCCGCGTCCAGTGGATCAGGTGAGCTTGCAAATGTGGGTGGCTTATGACTCATGAACTCTCTATGCTTGTCTCGGGGTGGAGCTGGTGGTGGTGGTGGTGGAGGCAGTGGCACTTGTTGCTGTTGTTGCTGCTGTTGTTGCTGTTGTTGCATTTGCTGTTGCAGCTGCTGTTGTTGCGCCCTCCTTTCCTGGCGTATCTCATCTCGCTCCTGGCGCAACTCCTGGCGTATATCTTCTCTCTCCTGACGCATCTCCTGACGTTCTTGCTGCATCTGGGCACGCATATCAGCCATAGTGTCTGCCATTTGCTGCATCACCGCCATCTGAGCAGCAACCAGTGGGTCAACTCCGCCTGGTGGAGGATTGGGAGGATTCATCTCTGCAGGTTGTGGCTGGGGTTGTCTGTATATCCTCCGAGTATGTCGATTAGGAGGCAAATCAATTCCACCACCCCGCCTGGTATTGACCATCTGAGTTAGATACATATGGTAAGAAAATAGTAGACAAGGCAGGTATTTACAAATCAGGTTACTTTGGGGAATTTATTAGCTAAGCAGATTAATATTTTACCTACCAAAGCTAATTCAACACCTTATGTTGGTACATGCTAAGATGTCCATCTATAATTCAATCAACCAAAGAAGCAAATCAGGCATTTAGCACCAGCACAATCAAACAACATTTTTAATAGAGAAAATAGTTTTAATTTTGTCTTAGGTTCCCTATCTCTTAGAAAGATCATAGTCATAGGATTCCAAGGTGTGAAATCCATCTTGTCTTAGAGTAGAAAAGATAAGAATGATCAGAGTAGAATAGCAAAAAGGTGAGACAAGATCAAGATGAGGTGAGTATAGAAGGAGTCAGAGTGAGGTAAGTAGGAGAGGGTTTGTCCATTTCTATCTAGGTCTCGTCCTACAGTCAACATTTCCTCTGATACCACTTCTATAACACCCGGTTTTAAGGAACAAAGCCGGGTGCATCTCATACATGCGCCAAGAAGACAACACATATAATAACAGAGTGTATAGAGATAAATGTCATAAAACATCAGAGTATTTATTACATAGCGGAAGACTTATTACAAAATAAAGTAATAAAGATAAAACAAACTAAGGATCGTCGGCGCCAATGTCGACTGGGAAACGCCACCTAGATCAGATCGAACTCCTCAGTGTTAGGCGGCTCCTCCTGAACCACCTGATCATCTCCTGTGGGGGGGTGTGAGACAGCAAGGGTGAGCTCACACATGATCATAGCTCAACAAGTTGTGGGGAACCAGTGGACATAAACTCACAAAGGTGTGAGTTCATGTGATGTGTAAGGCTTAATCAATGACAGGGGTTAAAGCTGAGCATTGCTTTTAAGTAGTTGGTCAAAATTTTATTAGCAGTTACTAAGTGTAAGTAAATACCAAACCATAAGCAAAGTAATAGAACAAAATTAATAACAAACCCATGCAATGCAAATGACAAAATTGAATTTAAGTTCCATAATTTAAACATCAGAGAGTCCTGAGCTGCTCATGACCGTGAGCTCGGCTAGTATACGAGTTTTACACTCTGCAGAGGTTGTACCCTTTACCCACAAGTCATGTTACCCATCTGCCAAGGGGTCATGAATCCCATACACCTCTACCTAGGAAGCGCGGCAGGGCAACACTACGAGGCCTTTACAAAGTTCCACTAGCTTCCGAAAACCCGCTACAGTTTATAGGAAGTTCCAATGCAGGGTTCCTGGCTGACTGCCATCGCAGCAAAATCAACCAGGGACCTCCCTACACTGACCACTCCCCTACTGCCCTTGCCCCTTTCGGGTAAGGTAGTTGTTGGAGCGAAGGCAGAAACGCCACCCTTCGCCCGAAGTCTCCACCGCTTAGCCCCTGCCCTGACAGACAAAGCAGGCAGGGACACCCTTCGCTTCATCGGCACCAGAGACAACATGGAGACCCTTCGCTCGATTCGGCACCAGACGAAGGCCTGCGGCAACGCCTCCCCACGGCGCGGCCTCGGTCAGCTCCGAGGCCCACGTAAGATCAGGCCCATTGTAACGGGCCCGGCGTGGCCGCGTTTGTGTTACGGGCCTAATTTGTAAAGGTGTACTTGTAATTACAGCTTGTAACCCTGCCTTATGGGAATATTCTGGGGATAAACTAGGTACCTGAGGGCACATGCGTCCTTAACGCAAGGCGCCGTGCACTCGGATACCTATAAATACCCCCGCACAGTGCCCGTGAGAGGCCAGATTAATAGAGCTTTTGCCATCACGCGCGAGTGCCCTGTTGCCATCTCCATTTACTCGTGTTGGATCTCCTTGCTGTCGAGAGACAGTTCCAACATTTGGCGCCCACCGTTCGTGCTACGAGACAACCACCCGCGATGGCACCCAAGAGAGCTAACCCGAAGGCTGACGAGGCTGCGAAGGCAGCACTGCTCGCCGCAAGAAAGGGCAAGGCCCTCGCCCTCACCCAATCCACCCACCAAGAGGCCACTGAAGACGACACCCTCCGCACCTGCGACCCCGAGGGACAACCCTCAGGCTTCGCACCTCCCTCAGGCTTCGCACCACCGGAGGGCGCGGACCTCGCCGAGGACGGTGAAGTCCTCGGCATCTCAGCAGAAGAACAGCTACAGCTGCGCGCCCTGCGCCTCAAGAACCGCAACCTCCAGAGGCAGAAGGAGATACTGGAGGCCAAGCGCCAGCGTGTGTCCGCACTCGCCAAAGTGCGGCAGATGATACGCGACGAAGAGCACAAGGCCCAGGAACTCGAGCGGGAGATCGCGCTGATGCAGCGCGAAGGCCACCTCGGCCCGCAGCACGAGTCATCCCTCCAGCAGCGCGCACAAAACGAAGACACGCACGAAGGCCACCCCGGCCTGCAGCATGAGCCACCCCTGCAACACCGCGCGCAACCGGAGGACCCGCGTTTACCCCAGCGCGACTTCACTTTCCCGCACGCCGCGCCATTCCAAGGGGTCAATTATCTCGATGAGCGAAGTCCCCTGGCGCCTCACCTGCAAGTGACGCCGTGGCCAGCCAACTTCCGGGCTGGGACCTACCCCAAGTACAACGGCAGCACCGACCCGGCTCAATACATAATGAGTTACCAGGTCGCCGTCGCATCGTCCGGGGGGGACGACGCCACAATGGCGAAGTCCTTCATCATCGCCCTCGAGGGCCCCGCGCTCACCTGGTTCACCAGGTTGCCTCCGCTGTCCATCGATTCCTGGAGAAGTCTCCGGGACAAGTTCCTCCTCAACTTCCAAGGGTACCGCCCGGACACCGACGCCCTGGCCGAGCTCTCGCTCTGCAAGCAGCTAGAGAAGGAGACCCTGAGGGAATATTACCGCAAATTCCTCACACTCAAGTCACAGCTACCCTCAGTCGATGACCAGATTGCCATCCACTATGCTATCAGTGGTCTTCGCGCTGGCGTCCTTTACAGCCACTGCATCAGAGATCCGCCGAAGAACCTCCAAGAGCTGTACCAGCTGTTTGAAAAGTATGCCAGATCCGAGGAGCTCCACCAGCGCAAGATTGAGTCCCAGCGGAAGCCAAAAGACGCTCCACAGTCCAGCCACACGTGGACAAGAACTCCGCAACCAGACTCCGGTCGAGATGGCCGCGGTCAGCCGCAAGTGCACAACATTGCCAACCAGCAGCCGGCCGCCGACCCCCTCCGGCGCCAGGAATATCCCCCCCAGGGCCGCGAAAGTGAAACTCGCGGCAGGGGCCGAGCGCGTGCGCAGCCACCCCCTCCACCGCGCCGATTTTACTGCCTTTTCCATGGCGAAGACTGCGCCCACCCAACCAAAGACTGCCCCGAAGTGAAGGCCACCAGAGACAGAATGGCGAGGGCGTAGCCAGCCGACAACCCCAGAATTGTCGCACATAACTACCAGCCACCCCCTCCACCTTATATCCACGCTCCCGCCCCGCATCCACCGCACCACGCTTACCAACATCATCAGGAAGTACAAATCGTACATCCTCCGCCTCCACCACCACACCAGCATCAACAAAACATCCCCAACGCCCCAAAGCAGGAGGACTTCGCCGATCAACCTTATCGCGGAGTCATTCATATGATAACTGGGGGGTCCAGCACCGACTTCGACACCAAGCGGCAGAAGCGGGACCACTACCGCAGCGTAAACCATGTAGCCGTCACGGGCCCAGTTGTACAGACAAAGTGGTCCCACGTACCGCTCACCTTCGACGCACGGGACGTCGATTTGCGCAGCGCCCCCCACTGCGATGCCATGGTCATCAATTGCAGCGTGGCAGGCTGGGACCTACACAAGGTCCTCGTTGACAACGGCAGCCAGGCAGACATCATCTTCCTCCACGCCTTCGATCGCATGGGCATCAGCCACAGCCTGCTTAAGCCTTCGGACAACCCGTTGTATGGCTTCGGCGGCAAAGGCACCTTCCCCGTCGGCAAAATAGAGTTGCCCCTCTCCTTCGGTGTAGCACCCAATGCCCGAAGTGAGCAAGTGATTTTTGACATTGTGGATATGGTATATCCATACAACGCCATCATGGGTCGGGGCTCCATCAATAAGTTTGAAGCTGCCATCCACGGACTGTATTTGTGCATGAAGATACCAGGCCCGCTAGGCGTAATTACGGTCTTCGGTAACCAGCAGACAGCGCGCAACATAGAGCGAGACTTCGTGCCGGGTCAGAGGAACGTGCACTGTCTCACGACACAGTGCGAGGTCCCTGCGCCCGCCAGCCCAACTGACAAGCAGCACGAAAAGGCTCAGTTGCAGAGTCAGGATGGGACCAAGACTGTCCCCCTCGATCAGGCCACGCCCAAGTAGACAGTTACTATCAGCGAAGACCTTACTTCGCATGAAGAAGAGAAGCTCCTCTGCTGCCTGGCCAAGAATAAAGATGTCTTCGCCTGGTCCGCCCTCGACCTGGTCGGAGTCAGCCGATCCATAATGGCGCAAAAGACTTCGCCTGGGGGCCGCGTCTTCGCCCTTGTAATTCGCAAAAACAATCTTGCACCGGCCCGCACTCTTTTCCTCCCGGGGGGCGAGGTTTTTAACGAGGCGGAGCCATGTAATATGTGCGTAAGAAATCCCCCGCAAAAAGACATGCGTCGAAAAAGACCGCGATGACGGTCTTCGACATTCGACCACCACGAGGTCACCGCGAGGCTAAGCGTTAGCTACCCTCGCGTGCGACAAATCCGCGCAAAAGTCGCCTACGGGTGCAGCCGGATTAGCACAACAAGTGCGAAAAAAATTTAAGTCTATCGCGAAGACTATCCGCGCAAAAGTCGCCTAAGGGTGCAGCCGGATTAGCACAACAAGTGCGAAAAAAATCTAAGTCTATCGCGAAGACTATCCGCGCAAAAGTCGCCTAAGGGTGCAGCCGGATTAGCACAACAAGTGCGAAAAAAATCTAAGTCTATCGCGAAGACTATCCGCGCAAAAGTCGCCTAAGGGTGCAGCCGGATTAGCACAACAAGTGCGAAAAAAAATCTAAGTCTATCGCGAAGACTATCCGCGCAAAAGTCGCCGAAGGGTGCAGCCGGATTAGCACAACAAGTGCGAAAAAAATCTAAGTCTATCGCGAAGACTATCCGCGCAAAAGTCGCCTAAGGGTGCAGCCGGATTAGCACAACAAGTGCGAAAAAAATCTAAGTCTATCGCGAAGACTATTCGTGCAGAAGTCGTCTAAGGGTGCAGCCGGGAAAAAATCTAAGTCCATCGCGAAGACTATCTGTGCAGAAGACACTTAAGGGTACACCTGGACTAGCACAACAACGGCCGAAACGACAACATCGAACCATTCACGCCAAGACCAATTATAATCAAGCAAGCACAGCGCAGCCGAACGAATCAGTTAGTACAAAACGCCTTCACACACATGCACGCGAGGGCACACAATTCCACCACACAAGCCTCCACAAACACAAGCGAGGGCACCACACTCTACATCGGCTCAACCTTAGGAATAATTCCCATCTCCCTATAATTAAACAGCATTATCCTGAGCTCCTCACCCGCAAAAAGCCTTCGCAGTTCCCCTTCACCTACACCCTCGGCGGTCGGCAGGGACAACAGTTCCTGCCGACCAGCCCCACTCACACGAAGCAGAGCCCGCTCCTCCGCGCTAACCCTACGTTTTGCAACCGCCCTTCGTCGACGGCGCCCGGTGCTAGGGCCTGGCGCGTCCGACGCGTCCGCGGCGTGTGGCGAGGCCTCCGCCGCAGCCACGTCCAAGGCCGCAAAATAATCCAAATTCTCTTCCGACGACTCCTCAGTCCACTCAACCGAGCTCCCGGAGTCGGCAAAGTCAAAAAACTCAGATGCAGACCCGCTAGATTGATTACCACCTTCCGCGGTCGAGGCCGCCAAAAACTCAGTAGCAGTGGTTGCGTGCGCAGGCCCAAAATCTTGAACCTGCGCAGCAACCAAAGTTCAGTACAACATCCAAAATCCACTAACCCTAAACAACCACTACGCCACCTGCGAGGGCCCTGACGCTGCGGGGGCCTCCGCCGTTGGCTCCGCTGCCACTTCCGCCATTGTTTCCACCGCCTCCGCCGCCGGATCTTCGACGGTCGGCGCAGCTGCTGCGAGGGCATCGGGAACGCCTTCGGCCACCTTCAGGGGCAAGTCTTCCACTGTCGCAGCAGATGCGGGGGCGCCTGGTGCGTCTTCGGTGGTCGACTCCGGATCAGGCAGGGCGTCGTTCAGTGCTCCGAAGTCGTCCACCCGCTCGCCTCGCTCCGCCTAAAACAAAACATACAAAAAGTCAGCAAACACACGCACAAACCACATTCAGCAAACGCCGAACAAACGACAACGTTACCTGAGCCCTCGCAGCCTCGGCCCGCTCCCTGACCACATCACCACCATACAGACCCCACATCCGGTCATAGAGGGCACCGGCGGACTCCTTCACCACGGGGTCTTCGACCTTATAGATATCTCGCCCAAAGTCTTCATCTGCCTGGTCGAAGGCCTCATAGTGCCGGCACCCTTCGCGAGAGAGTGCGTTCATTGCCCCCTCGCAGGTGACCAGGGAGGCGAACGACATTAATCCACCCAAGACAGTGGGGAGCTCCTGCAGCTCCTCTTGCACCCATTCCAAGCAGCGAAGCCCGGCCTCTCGCTCCGGCACCACGAAGTCACTGGTCCGCGCACCCAGCTCGCGGTATGTGGCCATAAGCTGTGTGCGCGTCCGTTCGGCCTCCGTTCGTGCCGCGGCTTCGGCCCCCTTCGTGCGGCTCTCCAGAGCGGTGAGCCGCCCCCGCAGGTCCTCGGCGAGATCCTTGGCAAGATTGGCCTCCGCCCGTGCCAGCCTAGCCTCCGCCTGCGCGGCCTGCTCCTTGGCGACGGCCTCGTTGGCCTCCCTCCTCTCCCCCGCCAGCTGGCGCCGGAGATCAGCCTTTTCCTCCTCCAGGGCGGCCACCTTGTCCGCCAGGTTACGACACTTGCTGTCGGAGGCCGACTTCTCACGGACAGCGTCAGCATGTTGCGTCCGAAGTCTCTCGACTTCGGCAGATAAGGCTGCCGTAAGCGCCCCCGACGCAGTACGGCTGGTGAAGTCAGCCACCTGCAGAGCACACGTAAGGCCATGGCCGAAAAAAAAAAAGAAAGAACTCGGCGGACCTGACTCAGCGCCTCCGTCGCCTGACTCAGCGCCTCCGTCACTCCTTTCATCCGGCGGGTCGCCGCGCCAGCCTCGTCTCTGACCAACGCGAGGGCCGGCACCTCGCCTCCGGCGCCAAGGCTCCCGCCCCTCGCCTTCGACGACAGCGCAGCCGTCGCGATTGCCCCGGCAGGCACAGCTATAGCAAGCCGACCTTCGTCCGACCCTGCAACGCATCAACGATCAAAAAAAAAACGGCCGGGTGACTTACCCCCAAGATAATCGTCCACACTAATGTCGGTGCCGAAGTCGGCAACGCGTTTGCCCGGTGGCGGCAACGTTCGGGCCGCCTTCGAAGCCTCCGCCACCCCGCTGGCCGGCGGCACCACCTTCGTCAGCTTGGAGACTCCGGCGCCCGCCGTTGTCTCCGGCGCCTTGCTGGGTGCAGAGGCGCCAGCCTTCGCCGCCAGCGGCGGCTTGCCTCCGCTGGAGGCCGCAGCCTTCGCCGTTCCCCGCTGCCTTTTCGGCCGGGGATCGTGAATCCTGACGGTCGCCTGGCATTTTTGCGCCGCCCCTTGGCGATCCTTGTCCATCACTGCCCACACAACAGCACCAATATTTCGCCCGTAAGGAAAAACTCTCCACTGACGAGCCATACGAGATGTAAAACAGTCTTCCTCAGCCGCGCAGGGGACAGGAACATTTCTAGGCCAGCAGCCCCCGGTAACCCTCAGCATCCGAGCCGAAGACTCCCGGAGCTCGGGCGAAGACATCCTCTCCCCCGGGGCCGCACACGTCCTCATTAACTCTCTAGCAAAACTATCAGACACCCCGATTCCTCCCATCGCAGTACCTAATTTTCTCTTTTTTGAGGAGGGGGCGGCCGTCAGCGCAGGGTCGCCTCCAGTCTCCACCGCCGGCTTCTTCCCACGGCGGTCCGCTTCGTCTTGACCAGGGTAGCCGTCGTACGGCAATTGATTTAACTCGAAGACCCTGTTCAAACGTTCATTCGACCCGCGAATATCAAAGCTACGCTAGCCTTCCGTCCTCGCCACGTACCGCCCCACGAGCCGCACGGCCAAGTCCTCCGCATCACGCACAAAGGCGGCCGGGTCACGGTTTCGCAAGATCAGTGCAAAGGCAGGACTTCGCACCACCCTTCCTCCGTGAAAAGGCATCTGACGAGGGCACACTTCGCCCAGCGTCCAGTCGTGCGCCAAGGGCCAGACCCCGTACGCCACAAACTCTTCAACTAAATCACGACCACTGCTCTGGCCGGCGGCACACCGAAGGGCCCCTTCGTCCGCATCCTCTTCTGCCACTTCAAAAGGCGGATACGCAGAATAATAGTGAGAACACATCTCAGACACGGGAAGTCCTTCGTGGCCTTCGACAGTAGCCTCAGCAACGTAAAACCAAAATTCAGTCCAATTGCCCCACTTGTTGCGGGCGCACGGAACCAACTCCGCTACTGGCATTGTGGTCTTGCCGGTCTTCGGCGTGAATGTACACGACCCAAACTGCGCAACTCCGTCCTCAATCACCCTCTTCTGCCAATGCAAGCAGTAATTCTTCGCAAAAACTTCAACCGACGGCTGTCCGCCGTACGAAGTCGTCGCCCAGACATACTTCGCCAGCGCCACCACGGCGTTCGGTGTCAGCTGATGAATTTGAACGTTGAATCTACGCAGGACTTCGCCAACAAACCGGTGCGCAGGCAAGCGGAGACCGGCGACGAAGAACGCCTCGAAAACAACCAACTCACCCTCTGGCTCGGGGACTTCCTCCGTCCCCGGAGCACGAGCGACTCCGCCGCCAAAGTAGCCCAAGCGCTGCATCTCTTCGACGCGGGCCGACGTCATCCGTGACACACCAAAATCAACAGAGTCGCCGGCGCGCAGCTCCTCCACCATCACGCTACTCAACGTCCCCTCAGACGAGGCGGCGGCCGGCGGCGTGGCGTCGGCGGAAGAAGAAGAGGATGGCATTGCTACGTACCGTCGGCGGCGGCGGGCGGTTTGCTTCACTCGAGCTAGATCTCCGACGAGCAAAGGGAGCAGTAGAAGAAGAGGAGCAGAAAGACGGCGGGCGGCTAGGGTTTTCACGGAGCGCGGAAGGCAAAGTGCAAACAGCGCCGTCCCCCGCCCCCCTTTATAGGCAGGGCGCGGCTCCTCGGGAAACCCGCAATCCCACAGGGCGCGACGCTTCGGAAAACCCGCAGTCCAACAGTACGATGTCCATCAACGGTCACATCAAAAACCCCCGCGGAACCACTTCGAGCGAGGGCAGCGTCTCCGCCATCTAGCGACGTCTTCGGCACCAGGTGACTTTGTCGAACTGGTCCCTCGGAGGGCAAATGTTGGAGCGAAGGCAGAAACGCCACCCTTCGCCCGAAGTCTCTACCGCTTAGCCCCTGCCCTGACAGACAAAGCAGGCAGGGACACCCTTCGCTTCATCGGCACCAGAGACAACATGGAGACCCTTCGCTCGATTCGGCACCAGACGAAGGCCTACGGCAACGCCTCCCCACGGCGCGGCCTCGGTCAGCTCCGAGGCCCACGTAAGATCAGGCCCATTGTAACGAGCCCGGCGTGGCCGCGTTTGTGTTACGGGCCTAATTTGTAAAGGTGTACTTGTAATTACAGCTTGTAACCCCGCCTTATGGGAATATTCTGGGGATAAACTAGGTACCTGAGGGCACATGCGTCCTTAACGCAAGGCGCCGTGCACTCGGATACCTATAAATACCCCCGCACAGTGCCCGTGAGAGGCCAGATTAATAGAGCTTTTGCCATCACGCGCGAGTGCCCTGTTGCCATCTCCATTTACTCGTGTTGGATCTCCTTGCTGTCGAGAGACAGTTCCAACAGTAGTCTTCCACTAGCTTTCCTAATTAGTCAGCCAAGGGGTCCCATTCCTCCCTTGTGGTGGCACGTGTTACTCAAGTTAAGCTCTATGTTCCAATTAACATTAATGATCTCAACATGAACATAAATAGAATAACAAGAACAATTGGAACATAGATATAATAAATGATTATCCCAAAACCATGTAAAGCCATAGCAAACTACCCAAGTGATTCAGGGGTGAACAAGGCAATGAGATAAACAATCTAGGGTGACCTATTGGGTCCCATCAAAATTAACCTATGCATGAATAAGTGATATTGAAGAACATTATTGGGTAAAAAGTGGTCAAGGGCACAACTTGCCTTCAACGAGCTCCTGCTCAGCTACTTCAATCTGCTGCTCACCAGGGTCCTCAGCAACGGGCTCTTCTACTCGCCACAATACAAACAAGCACAGGATATATGGAAAATTAACATTACACTAAGCATGTAAACAAAATACACAGAGATATTCTACATATTAAAATAAAAACCTAGGAACTGGAATCATAATTTTCTGAGTTATAGATTTTAAGTTATGCATTTTCAAAGGTTTTATGTGCTTTAAATAGGATTAAGTGATAAATAAATTTCTTACTGTTTTCATGACATAACAGATACACTAAGTGCTAGAGAATAAAATTACAAAATTTTAGGAACTGGAATGGATTAATTTGGAGTTAGTATGAATTTTCTATGAATTTATAAATTTCTAGCAATTATTTTCCTATTAAAAATCTATTTTCTATTTCATTTATTTAATTTAAACGATCTCTGGACTGGGCCTCAATTTCTAGAAATGCCAGGGGTTTCGGAGTAAAACTACAGAGACCCAGCGCATAGTGACTACTGGACGGCGGGTTTATTTCAGTGAAACCGAGGGGCTCTTAAGTAAAATGGACCCGCGAAGGGGGTAACGGTGAATCTGAGCCGTTCGTTCAAATATGGACGCACAGGATTAGATCCCATACGCACCGAACCGGTACGCAGTGAGGACCGCGCGATCGACAATCTACGGCTTAGATTTAATACGGCGAAGGGTTATGGGATAACCTAATCGCGACCGTCTAAAAGCGATCGGACGGCGCAGATCTGCTTACCCGAAACGTTTTCCTACTTCTAATCTGAGCCATCGATCGTTCGATCGACGGGCCGCGATCAGCCCCCAATTCCAGGCTGTCCCGACGGCGGCGCCACATAGGGGCGCGGCGGCGCCATCGCCGGAGGAACGGCCGCGCATCACCCCGGCCCCCAAACATCGAATTCCTAAGTAAATAATGATGCCCTAAGTGCCGCAAACTCAAAGAAGCACAACTTACGGTGGTGTATGCCGTGGGAGACTCTGGCCACGACGCGCGGCGGATTCGTGGCGGTGGTGAAGCGACGGCGAGAAATTACGGTGAGACGGTGTGAGTTCTGGGGCAGCGGGGTCCGCGAACACCTCCGGGATCTCCTCGCAAGCACGCGGACCCAAACTCCGAGGCGCGAGCACCCGTATTCTTGCCAGACGATGACGGCGGATCTCTCCCTCAAATGGCGGCGTCGGCCTTTGGTGGACAAAGCGGCGCGGAGCGGTACGAGCGAGCAGGAAGAGTCGCGGAGGCGCATAGGGTTTTATTCCCCCACGACGCGGCGAGCTAGACCCGCCGTTCTGAAATCCCCGCGAGGTCCACGCGCTCCGCCATGCGCGGGAGTTTGTTGACGGAGACGAAGCTGTCATGCGGGTCCCGCGTTTCAGCGCGAGGTGCGAGTGAGTGTCTGTCGAGTGGGTCCCACGCAACAGAGAGTTGGCGCGCGCGGTGTAACAGCGGCTGACGCGTGGGGTCGAGCTGTCGGCGCCGAAGGCAGACGAGCAGGCCCTAGTTGGCAGCGAGTGTGAGGCAGGCGCGCGGTTGAAGACTTGGGCCGCACTGAGGGAAATGAAAGGTGGGCCGAATTCCGAGTTGGCGGCCCAATTAGCTTCTTTTCTCTTTTTCTTTTTATTTTCTGTTTCATTTCTTTTTCAAATTCAAACTTCAATCCAAATTCAAACTTTGTGGCACTTTATATACTGGCTAATTATTTATTTTGATCATATCAACTGTGATGAAGTAATTTTAATGATAATTTTATTTGTACTGAATAATATTCCTTTCTCTTCTCTCTTTTACATATTATTTCTAAAACCCTAAAGTGCAACTTTAGGTTAAATTCAAATCTCCATCTCATTATTGTATTTCTATTATTATTATTTTATTATCAATTGCACAAACAAGCAAAACTCCATCATGATGCACAATTTAGTGGTGTCCTTTGTTAGTTATTTATTGTTTAAGTGAGGTGTCCACATGGAATGATGCATAGGGATAACACACATATCTATGAAGAAATATAATTTCTCCCTTTTATGTCTTTCTTACAAAGTGGGTATTACAGCTATAGAATATCCCTTGCCAGGGGTCTGTTGCTTGTTCTGAGCTGGAGTAGTAGCAATCCTCTGTGGGCAGACATTTGCATAATGACCAATCTTCCCATACTTGAAACATTGAGTGCCCGGACTCTGTCCTGCAAACTTCGTCGGGGTGCCCGTGGGAGTAGCCTATCGAGGAGGTGGAGTCCTCAGTGGTGATTGCTGAACTGGGCGTGGTCCTCCTGGTCGAGTCGGTGTACCCTGTGGTGAACTGTAGCGAGGACGAACACTGCTGCTACCCTGTCCTTGTGAGATAGCCTTCCTCTTCAAATCACCCAGTTGAACACGCTTGTGTTCAATAGCAAGAGCCTTATCCAGTAGCCTCTGAAATGATGGAAAGGTGTGTGCAACCAGTGTATACTGCAAGGGTCCATTAAGTCCTTCAATGAAGTGCTCCTGCTTCCTCTCATCCTCAGCGACTTCCTCCGGAGCATATCTCGATAGCTGAATAAATTTGTCTCTGTATTCGCTAACTGACATGTTGCCTTGCTTCAATGACAGAAACTCCTTCTTCTTGATCTTGATCATACCAGCTGGAATATGGTAGTTCCTGAATTGTGTACTGAACTCCGCCCAAGTAATAGTATCCGCAGCATCATGGGCAGCAGTATAAGAATCCCACCAGTCAGCAGTAGGACCAGTCAGACGTCCAGAAGCATATAAAACCTTCTCCCGGTCCGTGCACTGTGCAATATTCAGCATCTTCTCAACGGACTTCAGCCAATCATCCGCGTCCAGTGGATCAGGTGAGCTAGCGAATGTAGGTGGCTTATGACTCATAAACTCCCGGTGCTTATCACGAGGTGGAACTGGTGGTGGTGGAGGCAATGGCACTTGTTGCTGTTGCTGCTGCTGTTGAAGTTGTTGTTGCAGCTGCTGTTGTTGCGCCCTCCTTTCTTGGCGTATCTCATCTCTCTCCTGGCGCAACTCCTGGCGTATATCTTCTCTTTCCTGACGCATCTCTTGGCGTTCTTGCTGCATCTGGGCACGCATATCAGCCATAGTATCCGCCATTTGCTGCATCACCGCCATCTGAGCAGCAACCAGTGGGTCAACTCCGCCTGGTGGAGGATTAGGAGGATTCATCTCTGCTGGCTGTGGCTGAGGTTGTCTATAAATCCTTCGAGTGTGTTGATTAGGAGGCAGATCAATTCCACCACCCCTCCTGGTATTGACCATCTGAGTTAGATACATATGGTAAGAAAATAGTAGCCAAGGCAGTAATTACAATCATGTTTCTTTGGGGGATTTATTAGCTAGGTAGATTAGTGTGTCACCTACTAAAGCTAATACAATACCTTATAGTGGTACATGCTAAGATGTCCACCTATACTATTTCAATCAATCAAAGAAGCAAATCAGGCATTGATCATCAGAACAATCAACCAATATTTTTAATAGAGAAAATAGTTTTAATTTTGTCTTAGGCTTCCTATCTCTTAAAAATGTCATAGGGGTAGGGATTCTAAGGTGTGAAATCCATCTTGTCTAAGAGTAGAAAAGATAAGAATGATCAGAGTAGAACAGTAGAAGGTGAGATAGGATCAAGATAAGTATAGAGAGAATCAGAGTAAGGTAAGTGTAGAATGATTCGGAATGAGATAAGTAGGTAAGGGTTTGTCCATTTCTATCTAGGTTTCGTCCTACAGTCAACATTTCCTCTGATACCACTTCTGTAACACCCGGTTTTAAGGAACAAAGCCGGGTGCATCTCATACATGCGCCAAAGAAGACAACATATATAATAACAGAGTGTATAGGGATAAATGTCATAAAACATCAGAGTAATTATTACATAGCGGAAGACTTATTACAAAATAATAGTGTAACCATAAAACGAACTAAGGATCGTCGGCGCCAATGTCGACTGAGAAACGCCACCTAGATCAGATCGAACTCCTCAGTGTTAGGCGGCTCCTCCTGAACCACCTGCTCTTCTCCTGTGGGGGGGGTGTGAGACAGCAAGAGTGAGCTCACATACGTTCATAGCTCAACAAGTCGTGGGGAATAATGTGGCATGAACTCACCAAAGGTGGGAGTTCATGAAGTGTAAGGCTGATCAATGAAATAAAGGCTGAAGCTGAGCATTGCTTTTATAAGTTGGTCAAAATTTTATTAGCAGTTACTAAGTGTAAGTAAATACCAAACCATAGTAATAATAAGTAAAAGTAATAATAAAATAATCCCAAATGCAATGAAATGACAGGTTAAGTTTAAGTTCCATAATTTAATCATGTGAGTGTCCGAGCCGCTCATGACCGTGAGCACGGCTAGTATACCAGTTTTACACTCTGCAGAGGTTGCGCATCTTTACCCACAAGTCATGTTACCCATCTGCCAAGAGACGGCCAATCCCATACACCTCTACCGAGGAGGCGAGGCAGGGTAACACTACGAGGCCTTTACAAAGTTCCACTAGCTTCAGACTACCCGCTACAGTTTATAGGAAGCTCCAGTGCAGGGTTCCTGGCTGACCGCCATCGCAGCAAAATCAACCAGGGACCTCCCTACACTGACCACTCCCCTACTGCCCTTGCCCCTTTCGGGTAAGGTAGCCCTCCCCTAGCTTTCCTAGTTAATCAGCCAAGGGTGTCCCATTAAACCCTTGTGGTAGCACTGTTTTCCCGGGTGGTCGCTCCATGTTCCCATTAACATAATGATCTTAACATGAACAAGGAATAATAAAACAGATAACAATAAATAGTATAACAATGAGTGATGAATATCTCTATACCCAAATCCACATAAAGCAATAGCATGTACTACCCAAAACTTTAGTAGTAAAACCAGTGGTGAGGCAAGGTATAAAGATAGTCAAATCTAGGGTATCCTATTGGGTCCCAGCAAAATTATCCTATGCAGACCATTATGAATAATAAGAACATGAATGGGTAAAAGAAGTGATCAAGGGCACAACTTGCCTTCAATGAGCTCCTGCTCAGCTATCTCTACTTGTTGAACCTCAGTTTCCACAGTGGCTTGCTCGTCTACTCGCATCAACACAATACATACATAGTATAGCAAAAATTAACATTGCACCAAACATGTAAATAAAATATACAGTAATATACTAGACATTAAAATGAGATCATAGGAACTGGAATCATTAAATTTGGAGTTATATATTTTAAGTTATGGATTTTCTAATGTTTTATGTGCTTAATACAAGATTAAGTGAAAGAATAATTTTAATGTGTTTGTCATGTCAGAACAGAGGCACAAATAGATAGACAATAATTTTATGAAAATTTAGGAACTGGAATGGTCTAATTTGGAGTTCATATGCATTTATTATGAATTAAACAAGTTTTAACATTTATTTATGCACTAAAAATTGATTTCTGATATTAATTTCTAATTTTCAAAGTTCTCTGGATTGGGCCTCAAATACTAGGAAGCGCAGGGGCTATGGCGTAAAAGAACCTAAGACACAGGAAACCCCCCAGGTGGACCGCGGGTTCATTTCAATTAAGCACAGGGACTCATATGCAAAGTTGTATTCGCGAAGGGGTATCAGTTGATGTGGGCCGTTGGATCGTACGCGGGTGGTGCAGATTAGATCTTAACTCCACTGGAACAGGACAACGTGGTAACTGCAGGATCTTGGATCAACGGTTCGGATCCAATACATCCATGGGGAAATCGTGTCCGCTATTTCGCAGATGAACGGCCAGGGATCTCCGGAACGAAGGGGGGTATGCACACTCTAATCTCAACCGTCCAAAGAGAATCTGATGGCGGCGAGCACGTCTTCTCTCCCCGTCACCAAACACGGCAGCGCCGCCGCCCTTGCACTACGGCGGCACCATTGCCGGCCCAGCCAATCCCCGACTACGCGCTCCCGTTCTCTAATTCGGTTCAGCTAGTCCATGCGGAGGGCTTAATGAAGATGGGGGTGGATTTATTACCGCGATTTGATGACCTGACGGTGCTGCCCACGGGCGATGGCAATGCGGCGGTGGTGAAGAACTCCGTCGAGCAATTGGGCTATAGCCGCGGCACCAATGGAGAAGCAAGCGGCTGCCGAAGCATCCAGAGGTCGTGGCGCAACACTTGAATACTCCACGGATTGCCCCGTGTCCGTGGTTCACGTGGTCGACGGCGGCGGCGAGAAGAACAGCCGCGGCGACGGTGCAGTGGCTGTCGTGGAGAGGGGAATACGGGGTAGGAAGGGACGAGCGAGGCGTGGTCAAAGAAGGAAGAGCCGCATTTATCCCCAGAGGTGCGGATCCGTGGAGCGTCAGCTTACGCCGAGGTGGAGCAAGACCCGCCGCGCGACTCGCACAGGTTGTTAACGACGCGATGGACGGGATGACAGGTGGGTCCGGCGCTGCAGTGACGCGAGGATGCGGGAGCGAGCGCGAGCAGCGTTTCTGGGTTGCGGGGCCCGCAGAGTCAGTGAGAGGGAAGTCAGTCGCGCGCGTGTGGAGGAGAGGCAGACAGGCGGGTCCCACTGATCGGTCTACGGGAGCGTAGCGAAGGCGGAGGCATGGGCCGCGCGGAGGCAATGTGTTGGTGGGCCGAATAGGTTGGCTGCCGGCCCAACCCGAGTTTTGGTCTTTCCTTTTTATTTCATTTCTATTTTTCTTTATTCCCAACTTCAATTTGAATTCAAGTTTAAAATTCAAACCTTGTGCATACTTTGTCTCATATTATATTGTGAACTCTTTAAGAAATACCACTTTGGGAAATATTTTATTTATATTTTATATACTTTCTTTTTTTCTTTTCTTATTTTCAACCCTAGTTTTCTATTTATGATTTTACTCCAACTTCTAGTAAATATTACTTTACTATTATTATCCTTATTATTTTATTTAATGCACAATCATATAAAAACTCAGCATGATGCATGATTTATTTAGGTGTTATTGGTCATTTAATCCCCTTTTGATGGTGTTTAATCACATGTGGTAGTAACTAAAGATGGTACACCCACATATATATAAAGAAAATACTCTCTTTTCATAAGTGTTACAAATTTAGGTATTACAAATTGCCAAGACTAATATGGGTTGGCTCTGGCATCGCCGACTAGCCCATGTTGGGATGAAGAATCTTCACAAGCTTCTAAAGGGAGAGCACATTTTAGGACTAACCAATGTTCATTTTGAGAAAGACAGGGTTTGTAGCGCATGTCAAGCAGAAAAGCAAGTTGGTGCCCATCATCCACACAAGAACATCATGACGACCGACAGGCCGTTTGAGCTACTCCACATGGATTTATTCGGCCCGATAGCTTACATAAGCATCAGCGGGAGTAAGTATTGTCTTATAATTGTGGATGATTATTCTCGCTTCACTTGGGTACTCTTTTTGCAGGAAAAATCTCAAACCCAAGAGACCTTAAAGGGATTCTTGAGATGGGCTCAAAATGAGTTCGGATTGAGGATCAAAAAGATTAGAAGTGACAATGGGACGAAGTTCAAGAATTCACAAATTGAAGGCTTTCTTGAGGAAGAGGGCATCAAGCATGAGTTCTCTTCTCCCTACATGCCTCAACAAAATGGTGTAGTGGAGAGGAAGAATAGAACTCTACTTGACATGGCGAGGACCATGCTTGATGAGTACAAGACTCCGGACCGATTTTGGGCCGAGGCGATTAACACCGCCTGCTACTCCATCAACCGGTTATATCTACACCGAATCCTCAAGAAGACTTCGTATGAACTCCTAACCGGTAAAAAGCCCAATGTTTCATATTTTAGAGTCTTTGGTAGCAAATGTTTTATTCTTGTTAAAAGAGGTAGAAAATCTAAATTTGCTCCTAAGGCTGTAGAAGGCTTTTTACTTGGTTATGACTCAAACACAAGGGCATATAGAGTCTTCAACAAATCCACTGGACTAGTTGAAGTTTCTTATGACATTGTGTTTGATGAGACTAATGGCTCCTAAGTGGAGCAAGTTGATCTTGATCAGCTAGATGATGAAGAGGCTTCGCGTGTCGCACTAAGGAATATGTCCATTGGGGATGTGTGTCCTAAGGAATCCGAAGAGCCTCCACAAGCACAAGATCAACCATCATCTTCCATACAAGCATCTCCACCAACTCAAGATGAGGAACAGGCTCAAGATGATGAAGAAGAAGATCAAGAAGATAAGCCACCTCAAGAGGAGGGCAATGATCAAGGGGGAGATGACAATGATCAAGACAAGGAAGATGAACAGGGTCAAAGACTGCCACACCCAAGAGTCCACCAGGCGATTCAAAGAGATCACCCCATGAACACCATCCTCGGCGATATTCATAAGGGGGTAACCACTCGATCTCGAGTCGCATATTTTTGTGAACATTACTCTTTTGTGTCTTCTATTGAGCCATACAGGGTAGAAGATGCATTATGAGATTCATATTGGGTGTTGGCGATACAAGAGGAACTCAACAACTTCATAAGGAATGAGGTATGGCATTTAGTTCCATGTCCTAATCAAAATGTTGTAGGTACCAAGTGGGTATTCCGCAACAAGCAAGATGAGCATGGTGTGGTGACAAGGAATAAAGCCCGACTTGTGGCCAAGGGGTATTCACAAGTTGAAGGTTTGGATTTTGGTGAAACATATGCACCTGTAGCTATAGGCTTGAGTCAATTCGCATATTACTTGCCTATGCTACTTACCATGGCTTTAAGCTCTATCAAATGGACGTGAAAAGTGCCTTCCTCAATGGACCAATCAAGGAAGAGGTCTATGTTGAACAACCTCCCGGCTTTGAAGATAGTGAGTACCCTAACCATGTTTACAAACTCTTAAAGGCGCTTTATGGGCTCAAGCAAGCCCCAAGAGCATGGTATGAATGCCTAAGAGATTTTCTTATCACTAATGAATTCAAAATCGGTAAAGTCGATCCTACTCTCTTTACTAAAACTATTGTAGAAGATTTGTTTGTATGCCAGATTTATGTTGATGATATCATATTTGGGTCTACTAACAAATCTACTTGTGAAGAGTTTAGTAGGATCATGGTCTAAAAATTCGAGATGTCTATGATGGGGGAGTTAAAGTATTTTCTAGGATTTCAAGTCAAGCAACTCCATGAGGGCACCTACATCAGCCAAACAAAGTACATTCAAGACATACTTACCAAGTTTGGAATGAAGGATGCCAAACCCATCAAGACACCAATGCGAACAAATGGGCATCTCGACCTCGACACGGGAGGTAAATCCGTAGATCAAAAGGTATATCGGTCGATGATAGGATCTCTACTTTATTTATGTGCATCTCGACCGGATATTATGCTTTTCGTATGCATGTGTGCAAGGTTCCAAGCCGATCCTAAGGAAGTTCACCTTAGGGCCGTGAAGAGAATCTTGAGATATTTAGTTTATACTCCTAAGTTTGGTCTTTGGTACCCCAAGGGATCCTCTTTTAATTTATTAGGATATTAATATGCTGATTGGGCAGGGTGCAAAATTGATAGGAAGAGCACATCAGGGACTTGTCAGTTTCTGGGGAGATCCCTGGTGTCTTGGGCTTCAAAAAAACAAAACTCAGTAGCTCTTTCTACCGCCGAAGCCGAGTATATTGCCGTAGGACATTGTTGCGCGCAATTACTTTGGATGAGGCAAACCTTCAGGGACTATGGCTACAAATTTAGCAAAGTCCCTATCCTATGTGATAATGAGAGTGCAATCCGCATGGCGGATAATCCCGTTGAACATAGCCGCACTAAGCACATAGCCATTCGGTATCACTTTTTGAGAGATCACCAATAAAGGGGGGATATCGAGATAGCCTATATTAACACCAAAGAACAATTAGTCGATATCTTTACCAAGCCATTAGATGAGAAAACCTTTACCAAACTTAGGAATGAGCTAAACATTCTTGATTCTCGGAATTTTGATTGATACTTTGCACATAGCTCATTTATATATCTTTGATCATATCTCTTTTATGTCTATGACTAATATGTTTTCAAGTGTATTCTTATGCTTAGTCATAGAATTGAAAGGGAAATGGAGTATTCCGCAAAGACAACGCTTCCACTCAACTCCATCGGTGTTATTTACCCTTTACCGTTATTCCGCCATCTCTCCACATTGGTATAATCCTTCACTCATATATTGTTTGCCAAAGGGGGAGAGAATTTAATAAGGGCTCACAAAATCTCCATTTTTTGCGATTAATGCCAAAGGGGGGAGAGTATTAGCCCAAAGCAAAAGGACCGCACCACCACCTAATTTTAATTGTGTTTTGAAAATTTTTATTGGTATTAGTATATTTCAAATTGGTATTAGTATCTTTCAAATTGGTATATCCTAAAACCCTCTTGAAGCTAAGAGGAGAATTTCATTCAGGGGGAGTTTTGTTTAAGTCAATGGAAAAACATTTGAAACAGGGGAAGAAAATTTCTAATCTTGAAAATGCTTCTTTCAATCTTATTCATATACCTTTGACTACTTGCAAAAGAATTTTGAAAAGAATTTTCCAAAGAATTTGCAAAAACAAAACTAGTGGTGCAAGCGTGGTCCAAAATGTTAAATAAGAAGAAAGCAATCCATGCATATCTATTGAAATAATTATATTGGTTTCACTCCAAGCAACCTATGCACTTACATTATGCAAACTAGTTCAATTCTGCACTTATATATTTGCTTTGGTTTGTGTTGGCATCAATCACCAAAAAGGGGGAGATTGAAAGGGAAATAGGGTCAAACCTTTTCCTAAATGATTTTGGTGGTTGAATTGCCCAACACAAACAATTGGACTAACTAGTTTGCTCTAGATTATGTATTCTACAGGTGCCATAGGTTCAACACAAACCAATAAAAAGAACAAGTTAAGGTTCAAAACAAAAGGGAGCAAAGAAAACCGAAGTGTGCCCTGGTCTGGCGCACCGGACAGTCCGGTGTGCCACCGGACAGTGTCCGGTGTACCAGGGTGGATCAACTCAAACTTGCCACTTTCGGGTTTCTGGAAATGCCACTCCGCTATAATTCACTAGACTGTCCGGTGTAGCACCGAACTGTCCGGTGTGCCAGCGGAGCAACGGCTACAGCGCAACGGTCGACTCCAACGGAAACCTGAAAAGCGCTACAGTGCGTGGACAGTTCGCGCAGAGGCAGAGCAGGCGCCAGAAGGCGCACCGGACAGTGAACAGTGACTATCTGGTGCACCACTAGACTGTCCGGTGGCCCAGGCTGTCAGATCTCCAACGATCGAACCCTAACGGTTGGGTGATGTGGCTGGCGCGCTGGACTGTCCGGTGCGCCCATCGACAGACAGCCTCCCCAACGACCATTTTGGTGGGTGGGGCTATAAATACCCCCCAACCACCACCATTCAAGGCATCCAAGTTTTTCAGACATCTCACTCAATACAAGAGCTAGTGCATTCAATTCAAGACACAATTCAATTGAATCAAAGCCTCTCCAAGTCCAATTTCACTCAAAGCAATTAGTGACTAGAAGAGAGAGTTTTGCTCATGTTCTTTAAGGTCTTGCGCTTGGATCGCTTTTCTTCTTCCTCTTTCTTGTTCTCAAGACACTTGTAATCAAAGCAAGAGACACCAAGTTGTGGTGGTCCTTGTAGGGGTCTAAGTGACCCATTTGATTAAGGAGAAAAGCTCACTCGGTCTAGGTGACCGTTTGAGAGAGGGAAAGGGTTGAAAGAGACCCGGTCTTTGTGACCACCTCAACGAGGAGTAGGTTTGCAAGAACCGAACCTCGGTAAAACAAATCACCGTGTCATCCACTTCATTTGCTTTTGATTTGTTTTTCACCCTCTCTTTCGGACTCGCATTTCATTCTAACGCTAACCCTGGCTTGTAGTCTGTGCTTAAGTTTATAATTTTCAGATTCCGCCTATTCACCCCCCTCTAGGTGACTTTCAGGTCTCCAATATTGTGCCGGTAGAGAAGGAGTCAGGTAAGCTTAGAGTATGCATTGATTTTCGCAATTTAAATAGAGCAACTCCTAAAGATGAGTATCCCATGCCCATATGCGACACATTAATCAATAATGCATCAGGAAATAAAATTATTAGCTTTCTTGATGGTAATGCTGGATATAATCAGATTTTCTTGGCCGAAGATGATGCATCTAAAATGGCCTCTATATGTCCAGGCTTCATTGGTTTATTTGAGTGGGTTGTCATGACATTTGGTCTAAAAAATGTCGGTGCTACTTATCAGAGGGCTATGAATTTGATCTTTCACGAGCTGTTGGGGAACACCATGGAAGTCTACATTGATGATATTGTAGTAAAACCGGCTGAGTTTAGTTCTCACTTAGCTGATTTGCGCAAAGCCTTTGATAAGATGCGTCGGTATGGTTTAAAAATGAACCCACGTAAATGTGCTTTTGGAGTGTCGGCTGGTAAGTTTTTAGGATTTGTCATCCATGAACATGGTATAGAGATAGACCCTGACTGAATCAAGTCTATTCGGAATGTGGGACCTCCGACCTGTAAGGTCGAAGTGCAGAAGTTTCTCGACAAGGTGAATTATTTACAAAGGTTTATTTCTAACCTAGCCGGGAAGATTGATGCCTTCACCCCTATCCTTCGGCTTAAGAATGATGCCGAATTCGCTTGGGGCAGAGTAGCAGGAAGCATTTGATTTCATTAAAAAATACTTGTCTTCAGCTCCCGTATTAAAAGCACTACAAGCAGGAGTACCATTCCGATTATACATTGCAGCTGAAGATAAGGTCATTAGGGTTGTTCTGACACAAGAAACTGAAGGAAAGGAGCATATGGTGACATATCTAAGTCGGAGGTTGGTGGATGCTGAAACGAGGTACACTTTTATTGAAAAGTTATGCTTATGCTTGTTTTATGCATGCACCAAGTGTAGATGTTATTTACTGTCTAGTCATTGCACTATTTCTAGTCAAGCCGATGTGATCAAATACATGTTGCATAACCCAATTATGAGTGGTAGAATTGGTAAGTGGGCTTATGCACTCATAGAATATGACTTGGCCTATGAACCATTGAAATCTATAAGAGGCCAGGTCGTAGCGGATTTTATTGTAGAACATCGGATTAATGATACTCATAAACTAGACATGTCATACCTCACTATTACTCCTTGGACTTTATATTTTGATGGATCGGTTTGCAATGAAGGGCAAGGAATTGGCATCGTACTTGTTTCACCAAGTGATGTCTCCTTTGACTTCTCTAGCCGATTGAAAACTTATTGCACTAACAATCAAGCCGAATATGAGGCCCTTTTGTTTGGCTTGGAACTTTTAAATTGTATGGGAGTAAAACATGTGAAGGCATTTGGTGATTCTTAGCTGGTCGTCCAACAGGTGTTAGAAGAATATCAATGTTTTGATGGTACTCTAAATAGTTACCTTAAAAGATGTTGGGGGTATAATTCATTCTTTTGACGAATTCAGTATTCGGCATATCTCTAGAGTGGAGAATCATAGAGCTAACAATTTGGCACAAGATGCATCAGGTTATCGGATAAAGCGAGGGAGATTTCACAATACTGAAAATCTGATAACCGGCGTAGGGCCAATTCCCTAGGTCGCGGACCGTCCGAGTAGAGACTCCGGACTGTTTGGGGTTACCAGGAAAGTTCTCCTAATTGATTCGGCTGATAATGAAGCCAATGCAAGTGATTGGAGGACGCCCATAACGAATTATTTACAAAATCCCAATATCAGGACAGATAAGAACATTCGGCGTACAACTTTCATGTTTTGATGAGTGATGAACTCTACTGTCGAACAGTCAACGACATCCTGCTTAAGTGCTTGGGCCCAGATAATGCTATATTAGCCATGGTCGAAGTACATGAAGGAATTTGTGGTACCCATCAATCGGCTCCAAAGATGAAGTGGTTGTTGCGAAGGTCTGGTTTTTATTGGCCTAACATGATAGCTGATTGTTTCAAGTACTACAAAGGATGCCAAGTGTGTCAAAAATTCGGCGACCTACAGTTGGTCCCTCTAGCCGAATTACATCCTATCATCAAGCCTTGGCCTTTTAGAGGATGGGGATTAGACTTTATAGGAGAAATTCATCCTTCATCATCAAAGGGGCATCGGTTCGTGTTAGTTGCCACTGACTACTTTACCAAATGGACTAGAGCTGTTGCTCTAAAGAACATGATACACAAGGAGGTAATTGAGTTCATAACTGAGCATATTATTCATAGATTCGACATTCCCCAGACTTTGACTATAGATCAAGGAACTTCTTTTATGTCAAAGAAGGTACGTGAATTTGCTAAATTATATAGAATTAAGTTGCTTAATTCATCTCCATATTATGCTCAGGCCAATGGACAGGCCGAGTCTAGTAATAGGACATTGATTAACTTGATAAAAAAGAAGATATCCGATAATCCTAAGCATTGGCATAAGATTTTGTCCGAAGCTTTATGGGCTCACAGAATATCTAAACATAGTGCTACTAAAGTATCTCCTTTTGAGCTTGTCTATGGGCAGGAAGCAGTGTTGCCTGTGGAAATAAGTTTGAATGCTGTCAGGTTTGCCAGACAAAATGATCTAACTGTCATTGATTATTATAATTCAATGATGGATAATATTGATGAGGTGACCGACAAGAGAGTAATAGCTTTGGGAGCAATAGAAAAGGACAAGATCATGGTAGCCAGGGCTTACAACAAGAAGGTCAAAGCAAAGTCATTTCAAGTAGGGAACCTGGTGTGGAAGACCATACTGCCTCTAAGGAATAAAGACCGGAAGTTTGGGAAATGGTCGCCAAGCTGGGAGGGTCCTTATAAAGTAAATCAGGTAATGTCTGGTAACGCCTATTTACTACAAACATTACAAGGCAAGGATTTACCTAAGGCTTTGAATGGGCATTTCCTCAAACAGTACCATCCTTGTATGTGGCAAGATGTCTAAGAAAACCGATGTGATCACATCGAGTTAGTTGCTTTTGGTTCGCTCAGCTCCACCAAAAGGCAGGGAGGCATATGTTGAGATCCAAAATGAGCTGCGGACGGTCCGACCCTGAGGCCGGACGGTCCGCGGTCTGGACGGTCCGCGCGTGCGCAGAACAGATTAGGGTTCCGAGTTTTGTGCTACGGTTGTTAGCTAGATTCGCGGAATTAGCTCGGGAGATTAGTTTGTAAAGGGTCCAGCCCCCCTCCTCTATAAATAGAGAGGTATACAACCGATTTGGAATCATCAATCGAATCAATAATACTTCTATCTCGCATTTATTTCCTGTACAATTAGGAGTAGTTCTAGTCTAGTTCTAGTTTAGCCTCTCAATCCCTAAATTCTTCGCTTCTCTTCGACTCTACGTCGATTAGAGGAGTCATGAGAGCACCTAGAGGGGGGGGTGAATAGGTGATCCTGTAAACACTTCAAACTTAAGCCACAAAAACTTGTTAAGCGTTAGCACGATTAATGCCAAGTGGCTAAGGTGAAGTCTCAACAAAACACAATACCACAAGAATCAAGCACAGAGGGACACAGTGGTTTATCCCGTGGTTCGGCCAAGCCAATGCTTGCCTACTTCCACGTTGTGGCGTCCCAACGGACGAGGGTTGCAATCAACCCCTCTCAAGCGGTCCAAAGACCCACTTGAATACCACGTTGTTTTGTTGTTCCTTTCACTATCCCGTTTGCAAGGAATCTCCACAACTTGGAGTCTCTTGCCCTTACAAGTATATGATCACAAAGAAAGCACAGAGTAAGGGAGGGAAGCAACACACACAAATCCACAACAAAAGCGCACACACACGGCCAAGACTCGAGCTCGAATGACTATCTCAGAGTTCACACTAGAACAGAGCTCGAATCACTTAGAATCACAAACGAATGCGCAAAGAACTTGTGTGGATGATCAAGAATGCTCAAGAGTTGCTTGTATGTCTCCTCCATGCGCCTAGGGGCTTCTTTTATAGCCCCAAGGCAGCTAGGAGCCGTTGAGAGCAAATCCGGAAGGCCATCCTTGCCTTCTGTCGTCGGGGGCACCGGACAGTCCGGTGCACACCGGACACTGTCCGGTGCCCGATTTGTTTCCTTTTCTGGCTCTTCCGACCGTTGGAAGACTGCCGTAGATCTGCGAGCCGTTGGCGCACCGGACAGTCCGGTGCACACCGGACAGTCCGGTGCCGTCTTCCGACCGTTGGCTCGGCCACGTGTCCCGCGCGGATTGCGCGGCCGACCGTTGGCCCTGGCCGACCGTTGGCTCACCGGACAGTCCGGTGCACACCGGACAGTCCGGTGAATTTTAGCCGTACGCCGCCGGCCAAAATCCCGAGAGCGGCCAGTTCGAGTCGAGTCAGTCTGGCGCACCGGACACTGTCCGGTGCACACAGCCAAGTCATTCTCTCCCCTTTTCTCTTTTTCTTCTTTCTGTTTCTAACACTTAGACAAATATGTTAGTCCACAAAACCAATGTACTAAGGCTTAGAAACATACCTTTACTTCATGATTTGCACACAGCCAAGTCATTCTCTCCCCTTTTCTCTTTTTCTTCTTTCTGTTTCTAACACTTAGACAAATATGTTAGTCCACAAAACCAATGTACTAAGGCTTAGAAACATACCTTTACTTCATGATTTGCACCTTGTTCATCCATGTACATAAATTCACAATTAAGCACATGTGTTGGCACTCAATCACCAAAATACTTAGAAATGGCCCAAGGGCACATTTCCCTTTCAATCTCCCCCTTTTTGGTGATTTATGCCAACACAACATAAAGCAAGTTTAACAAGTACAAAAACACTTCAAATAATAACTCAAATTATTTTGAATCGATTTTGGCATATATGGATCATCCTTTGCCACCACTTGGTTTGTTTTTGCAAATCAAACTCAAATCTCTATCTCTAAGTTAAACACACATGTTTAAGCATAAAGAGAGTCATTCAAAAAGAGATTGATCAAGGATTTCAAAAACTCCCCCTTTTTCCCATAATCAATACTTCTCCCCACAAGAAGCCAACTTTTGACAAGAGAGACAACTTAAGAATTTTGACCAAACCAAAAACTCTATTCTACTATTTTCAAAATCTCTCAAGTGGTAGCTGATCCATTTATTGTTTTGGCCTTTATTTTCTCCCCCTTTGGCATCAAGCACCAAAACGGGATCAATTGTGGCCCTTTAACCCCATTGCCTCACCAAAATCTTCAATTAAGAGCAAATGGCAATAAGAGTTCAGAGATGGACTTGGAATAAGTTACCCTCTCATCGGAGTGCAGTGGAAGTCTTGCATGATCCAAGTCCACCTTTTCCCTTTCAATTCTCCTTTGAGACTAAATCAAACAAACTCAAGCATATTGTTAGTCTCAAAGGGTCAAGTTGCAACACATCTCCCCCTAAACATGTGCATCACTTTGCAGCGGACTTGTGAGGTCCAGGGAGTGTTTGTACAACTTGAGCACCATAATAAGCAACAAAATGCAGAATGAACATGATCAAAGGCATAAATACATGTATGCTATATTTCAATCCAAGTTCCGCGAATCTAAGATATTTAGCTCACTACGCAGCCTGCAAAAGGTCTTCTCATCTAAAGGCTTGGTAAAGATATCGGCTAGCTGGTTCTCGGTGCTAACATAAAACACTTCGATATCTCCCTTTTGCTGGTGGTCTCTCAGAAAGTGATGCCGGATGTCAATGTGCTTTGTGCGGCTGTGCTCAACAGGATTTTCCGCTATTCGGATAGCACTCTCATTATCACATAGGAGTGGGACTTTGCTCAGATTGTAGCCAAAGTCCCTGAGGGTTTGCCTCATCCAAAGTAGTTGCGCGCAACACTGACCTGCGGCAACATACTCGGCCTCAGCGGTGGATAGGGCAACGGAGGTTTGTTTCTTAGAGTTCCATGACACCAGGGACCTTCCTAAGAATTGGCACGTCCCCGATGTACTCTTCCTATCGACCTTACATCCAGCATAGTCGGAATCTGAGTACCCAATCAAGTCAAAGTTAGACCCCTTTGGATACCAGATCCCGAAGCAAGGCGTAGCGACTAAATATCTAAGAATTCGCTTCACCGCCACTAAGTGACACTCCTTAGGATCGGATTGAAATCTAGCACACATGCATACGCTAAGCATAATATCCGGTCTACTAGCACATAAATAAAGTAAAGACCCTATCATTGACCGGTATGCTTTTTGATCAACGGACTTACCTCCTTTGTTGAGGTCGGTGTGTCCGTCGGTTCCCATCGGAGTCTTTGCGGGCTTAGCGTCCTTCATCCCAAACCGCTTCAGCAGATCTTGCGTGTACTTCGTTTGGGAGATGAAGGTGCCGTCCTTGAGTTGCTTCACTTGGAACCCAAGGAAGTAGTTCAACTCGCCCATCATTGACATCTCGAATTTCTGCGTCATCACCCTGCTAAACTCTTCACAAGACTTTTGATTAGTAGAACCAAATATTATGTCATCGACATAAATTTGGCACACAAACAAATCACCATCACAAGTCTTAGTGAAAAGAGTTGGATCGGCTTTCCCAACCTTGAAAGCATTAGCAATTAAGAAATCTCTAAGGCATTCATACCATGCTCTTGGGGCTTGTTTAAGTCCATAGAGCGCCTTAGAGAGCTTACACACGTGGTCGGGGTACCGTTCATCCTCGAAGCCAGGGGGTTGCTCTACGTACACCTCCTCCTTTATTGGCCCATTGAGGAACGCGCTCTTCACATCCATTTGGTACAACCTGAAAGAATGGTGAGCGGCATATGCTAGCAAGATACGAATAGACTCTAGCCTAGCCACAGGAGCAAAAGTCTCCTCAAAGTCCAAACCTGCGACTTGGGCATAACCTTTTGCCACAAGTCGAGCCTTGTTCCTTGTCACCACCCCGTGCTCGTCCTGTTTGTTGCGGAACACCCACTTGGTTCCCACAACATTTTGCTTGGGACGAGGCACCAGCGTCCAAACTTCATTGCGCTTGAAGTTGTTAAGTTCCTCCTGCATGGCCAACACCCAGTCCGGATCTAGCAAGGCCTCCTCTACCCTGAAAGGCTCAATAGAGGAGACAAAAGAGTAATGTTCAAAAAAATTAACTAATCGAGATCGAGTAGTTACTCCCTTGCTAATGTCACCCAGAATTTGGTCGACTGGATGATCCCTTTGAATCATCGCTCGAACTTGGGTTGGAGGTGCCGGTTGCGCTTCTTCCTCCATCACTTGATCGTCTTGTGCTCCCCCTTGATCACACGCCTCCTTTTGATGAACCTGTTCATCGTCTTGAGTTGGGGGATGCACCGTCGTTGAGGAAGAAGGTTGATCACGTTCATCCTGTTCCTGTGGCCGAACGTCTCCAATCGCCATGGTTCGTATAGCGGCCGTTGGAACATCTTCTTCATCTACATCATCACAATCAACAACTTGCTCTCTTGGAGAGCCATTAGTCTCATCAAATACAACGTCGCTAGAGACTTCAACCAAACCCGATGATTTGTTGAAGACCCTATACGCCTTTGTATTTGAATCATAACCTAATAAAAACCCTTCTACAGCTTTGGGAGCAAACTTAGAATTTCTACCCTTCTTCACTAGAATGTAGCACTTGCTCCCAAAAACACGAAAGTAAGATACATTGGGTTTGTTACCGGTTAGTAGCTCATATGACGTCTTCTTTAGGAGGCGGTGAAGGTAGACCCTGTTGATGGCGTGGCAAGCCGTGTTCACGGCTTCCGACCAAAAGCACTCGGGGGTCTTGAACTCTCCAAGCATCGTCCTCGCCATATCGATTAGCGTCCTGTTCTTCCTCTCTACCACACCATTTTGCTGTGGTGTGTAGGGAGCGGAGAACACGTGCTTGATTCCTTCCTCCTCAAGAAACTCCTCCACTTGAAGGTTCTTGAACTCGGACCCGTTGTCGCTCCTAATCTTCTTCACCTTGAGCTCAAACTCATTTTGAGCTCTCCTGAGGAAGCGCTTGAGGGTCCCTTGGGTTTCAGACTTATCCTGCAAAAAGAACACCCAAGTGAAGCGGGAAAAGTCATCAACAATAACTAAACCATACTTACTTCCTCCTATGCTTAGATAGGCGACGGGTCCGAAGAGGTCCATATGCAGCAGCTCCAGAGGTCTTGACGTGGTCATCACATTCTTGCTGTGATGTGCTCCTCCTACTTGTTTACCTGCCTGACAAGCTGCACAAGGTCTATCTTTTTCGAAATAAACATTTGTTAGACCTATCACGTGTTCTCCCTTTAGAAGCTTGTGGAGGTTCTTCATCCCCACATGTGCTAAGCGGCGATGCCACAGCCAGCCCATGCAAGTCTTAGCCATTAAGCATGCATCTAGACCGGCCTCTTCTTTTGCAAAGTCAACTAAATAAAGCTTGTCGTCTAGTACACCCTTAAAAGCTAGTGAACCATCACATCTTCTAAAGACAGACACATCTACATTTGTAAATAAACAATTATATCCCATTTGACATAATTGACTAACAGATAGCAAATTATATCCAAGACTCTCCACTAAGAATACATTTGAGATAGAATGCTCATTAGAAATTGCAATTTTACCTAACCCTTTTACCTTGCCTTGATTCCCATCACCGAATATAATTGAATCTTGGGAATCCTTATTCTTGACGTAGGAGGTGAACATCTTCTTCTCCCCCGTCATATGGTTTGTGCATCCGCTGTCGATAATCCAGCTTGAACCCCCGGATGCATAAACCTGCAAGGCAAATTTAGGCTTGGGTCTTAGGTACCCAACTCATGTTGGGTCCTGCAAGGTTAGCACAAATATCTTTAGGGACCCAAATGCAAGATTTATCTCCCTTGCATCTAGCCCCTAATTTCCTAGCAACAACCTTCTTACCCTTTCTACAAATAGCAAAAGGAGCATTACAAGCATAATAAATGGTAGAAGGTTCATTCACTACTTTCCTAGGAGCATGAATAACATTCTTTCTAGGCACATGAGCAATATTTCTCCTAGGCATATGCGCAACATTTCTCCTACTCATATTTCTATCATGCTTATGAGAGGAACTAGAGGCAAACATGGCATGAGAATCATAAACATGTGAATCAAAATCATTATAAATATTTCTAGCATGTCTCCTATCATGGTATAAGAAAGCATGGTTCTTTTTAGCACTATTAGCCATAGGGGCCTTCCCTTTCTCCTTGACGAAGACGGGAGCCTTATGGCTTGTTAAGTTCTTGGCTTCCCTCTTGAAGCCAAGCCCATCCTTAATTGAGGGGTGTCTACCAACCGTGTAGGCATCCCTTGCAAATTTTATTTTATCAACTTCATTCTTGCTAGTCTTAAGTTGGGCATTAAGACTAGCCACTTCATCATTTAATTTGGAAATTAGAACTAGGTGTTCACTACAAGCATTAACATCAAAATCCTTACACTTAGTACAAATTTCAACATGTTCAACACAAGAATTTGATTTATTAGCTACTTCTAGTTTAGCACTTAAATCAATATTAACACTTCTTAAGGTAGAAATGGTTTCATGACAGGAAGATATTTCACTAGAAAGCATTTCATTTCTTTTCACTTCTAAAGCATATGATTTTTGTGCCTCTACAAACTTATCATGTTCATCATACAATAAATCTTCTTGCTTTTCTAAAAGCCTATCCTTTTCATTCAGTGCATCAATCAATTCATTGATTTTATCTATCTTAGATCTATCTAAGCCCTTGAACAAGCAAGAATAATCTATATCATCATCACTAGACTCACTATCACTAGAAGAAGCATAAGTGGAGTCTTTAGTACTTACCTTCTTCTCTCTTGCCATAAGACAAGTGAGACGCTCATTGGGGAAGAGAGCCGATTTGTTGAAGGCAGTGGCGGCGAGTCCTTCATTGTCAGAGTCGGAGGAGGAGCAATCCGAGTCCCACTCCTTTCCTAGATGCGCCTCGCCCTTTGTCTTCTTGTATGCCTTCTTCTTTTCCCTCTTGTTCCCCTTTTCCTGGTCACTTTCATTATCGGGACAGTTAGCAATAAAATGACCAAGCTTACCGCATTTGAAGCACGAGCGCTTCCCCTTGGTCTTGGTCTTGCTTGGCTGCCCCTTGCGACCATTTAGCGCCGTCTTGAATCTCTTGATGATGAGAGCCATCTCTTCATCATTGAGCCCGGCCGCCTCAACTTGCGCCACCTTGCTAGGTAGCGATTCCTTGCTCCTTGTTGCTTTTAGAGCAATGGGTTGAGGCTCGTGGAGTGGTCCGTTCAACGCGTCGTCGACGTATCTCGCCTCCTTGATCATCATCCTCCCGCTCACGAATTTTCCAAGTACTTCCTCGGGCGTCATCATCGTGTACCTGGGATTCTCACGAATATTGTTCACGAGATGAGGATCAAGTACGGTAAAGGACCTGAGCATTAGGCGGACGACGTCGTGGTCCGTCCATCGCGTGCTCCCGTAGCTCCTTATCTTGTTGATGAGGGTCTTGAGCCGGTTGTATGTTTGCGTCGGCTCCTCGCCCCTTATCATGGCGAAACGTCCAAGCTCTCCCTCCACCAACTCCATCTTGGTGAGTAAAGTGACGTCGTTCCCCTCATGAGAAATCTTGAGGGTGTCCCAGATCTGCTTGGCATTGTCCAAGCCGCTCACCTTGTGATACTCGTCCCTGCACAAAGAGGCTAGCAACACAGTAGTAGCTTGTGCATTTTTATGAATCTGTTCATTAATAAACATAGGGCTATCCGAGCTATCAAATTTCATTCCACTTTCCACAATCTCCCAAATGCTTGGATGGAGAGAAAACAGGTGAGTACGCATTTTGTGGCTCCAAAATCCGTAATCCTCTCCATCAAAGTGAGGAGGTTTGCCAAGTGGAATGGGAAGCAAATGAGTATTTGAGCTATGCGGAATACGCGAATAATCAAAAGAAAAGTTTGAGTTAACCGTCTTTTGTTTGTAGTCGTTGTGGTCCTCGTCCTTTTGGGAAGAAGTGGATTCATCACTATCGTCGTAGTAGATGATCTCCTTGATACGCCTCGTCTTCTTCTTCTTCCCTTCCTTTCGTCTATGGCCCGAGCCGGAGTCGGTAGGCTTGTCGTCCTTTGGCTCGTTGACGAAAGTCTCCTTTTCTTTGTCGTTGATCACAATACCCTTCCCCTTAGGATCCATCTATTCGGGCGGTTAGTCCCTTTGTGAATAGAACGGCTCCGATACCAATTGAGAGCACCTAGAGGGGGGGGTGAATAGGTGATCCTGTAAACACTTCAAACTTAAGCCACAAAAACTTGTTAAGCGTTAGCACGATTAATGCCAAGTGGCTAAGGTGAAGTCTCAACAAAACACAATACCACAAGAATCAAGCACAGAGGGACACAGTGGTTTATCCCGTGGTTCGGCCAAGCCAATGCTTGCCTACTTCCACGTTGTGGCGTCCCAACGGACGAGGGTTGCAATCAACCCCTCTCAAGCGGTCCAAAGACCCACTTGAATACCACGTTGTTTTGTTGTTCCTTTCACTATCCCGTTTGCAAGGAATCTCCACAACTTGGAGTCTCTTGCCCTTACAAGTATATGATCACAAAGAAAGCACAGAGTAAGGGAGGGAAGCAACACACACAAATCCACAACAAAAGCGCACACACACGGCCAAGACTCGAGCTCGAATGACTATCTCAGAGTTCACACTAGAACAGAGCTCGAATCACTTAGAATCACAAACGAATGCGCAAAGAACTTGTGTGGATGATCAAGAATGCTCAAGAGTTGCTTGTATGTCTCCTCCATGCGCCTAGGGGCTTCTTTTATAGCCCCAAGGCAGCTAGGAGCCGTTGAGAGCAAATCCGGAAGGCCATCCTTGCCTTCTGTCGTCGGGGGCACCGGACAGTCCGGTGCACACCGGACACTGTCCGGTGCCCGATTTGTTTCCTTTTCTGGCTCTTCCGACCGTTGGAAGACTGCCGTAGATCTGCGAGCCGTTGGCGCACCGGACAGTCCGGTGCACACCGGACAGTCCGGTGCCGTCTTCCGACCGTTGGCTCGGCCACGTGTCCCGCGCGGATTGCGCGGCCGACCGTTGGCCCTGGCCGACCGTTGGCTCACCGGACAGTCCGGTGCACACCGGACAGTCCGGTGAATTTTAGCCGTACGCCGCCGGCCAAAATCCCGAGAGCGGCCAGTTCGAGTCGAGTCAGTCTGGCGCACCGGACACTGTCCGGTGCACACCGGACAGTCCGGTGCTCCAGACCGAGCTGGGACTTGGCTGCACACAGCCAAGTCATTCTCTCCCCTTTTCTCTTTTTCTTCTTTCTGTTTCTAACACTTAGACAAATATGTTAGTCCACAAAACCAATGTACTAAGGCTTAGAAACATACCTTTACTTCATGATTTGCACCTTGTTCATCCATGTACATAAATTCACAATTAAGCACATGTGTTGGCACTCAATCACCAAAATACTTAGAAATGGCCCAAGGGCACATTTCCCTTTCAAGTCAAGGTCAACCTGCCCGAGCCTAGACAACTCCTAGGATCTCTCCTCCCCGACAGGGTCCCTCCCGGGAGCGAGATCCAGGCACCGCCGGCTAGGGATGAAAACGGTCAGAAACGGTCGGTAAACACTAAAACCATTACTGTTTTCATATTTTTTATCGGAAACAAAATCGAAAATGGTAACTTCGGAAACGGAAACAATATCGGTATTTCAGAAACATCGGAAACGAAAGTTTGGTGCGGAAAATACACCGGTAACGGTCAAAATCTAAAATACGATCGGTAAACATATCACACTTCATAATACAACAAAGTTGACAAAAGATCACAAAGACCACAAGTTCACAATTCATGATATAACAAGTTCACAATATAACAAGTTCATAAGGATCACAAATTTATAATATAAAAAGTTTACAAAGATCACAAGTTCACTATAACAAGTTCACAGTATAACAAGTTCATAAAGATCACAAGTTCACAGACTCAAAGTTCACAATTCACAATATCTACTCGATCTAGCTGACATGGCATGCTTACTTATAAAATATTTTTTCCTCACATAAAGAGTTTTTCACAACCTCACAGGAAAACCCTAAAACCTAGTGTGTGGAAAAAACAAAATCGTTAATCTCAACTGCCTTCCAACACCATCTATCCCAAAAAAATCTTAAGGCGTCCAAAAAATACAAAAAATAAGTAATCCTTATCTAGAGACGTACAGGCGATGAGAAAATCACATGCTGGAAAATTCCAAAAAATTTCGAGACACAATTTCGAAAAATTCCGAGACACAATTCCGGAAAATTCCGAGACACAAATCCGGTAATTTCTGACAAAAACCGGTAACCGAAGGAATCAGTGGGTAAAACAACACGCCGATTCCGATACCAGTTCCGATAGAAAATTCAGAAAACCGATTCCGTTTTCGAAAAATACCGTTACCGATGAATCCGATCGAAAAATTCCGAAACCGTTTTCATCCCTACCGCCGGCAACCTCCCGTCGCTCCTGTGCACGCGCGGACCGTTCGGCTGTCAGGCAGGAAACCCTAGCCCTGCGCCAGGTCGCGGACCGTTCGCGCCTGTACAGAGAGCACCACCGCTGGTTCTTGTTGAGTGTTTGACGCCCGAAAAAGGCATCAACACCGATCAAAGCCTTGGTGGAGCCATGGATAAGACTGTCAACAGGTGCTGGTGTTTATCAGCATGTTGCAGATATAGCTGCGGGTAATGTTAGAAATAATTTGTGCATGTATATTCTGCTGCAGATCGTGTTTGTTGAGTAAAACGACAGTGCCGGCTGATTAGCTTATTAGTGGATCCAAGATGCATATGGTGGCAGCAAATTCAGATTGTCAGTGAAAGGTTCATGTAGCAGTCATTCATCGCTTACGAGTAGTAGTCCGAGGCAGGCAGACATAAGAGCATTGGTGATGCAGCCCATGCCCATTGAGGTTGATTGATTATGTCAACACGCTATGAAATAAATAATAATCTTGAAATAAATAATAATCTATCTATACCATTATATAATTTACTAGTTTAAACTTTACAAAACTCAATCAAATCGCCTAACAATCATAACCTCAACTAAATCTACCAAACAAATTGTATCCAGACTTAACACTATTAAAACTAACTGTTCATATCACTAGATAACGTACTCAAATTCTATAGACAATATTATTTAAATCAACCTTCCCTCTCCTCACTCGTGACCCCGTAAAACCCGAAGGCCATTTAACCGTATATAAATTGAGCCCCTCCCAAAAAGCCCAACAGATACACCTTCAAAGATGTATGGAAGAACAAAAATAGGTAATACATATATATACTGTACATACACAAGTTACGGGTGGGAGTTTCTTCACTTCCAACTCTAATGACTAAAAGAGTCTTAGGCGAATTCCAATGCATCACAAGCAAACCAGGAAGGTAATGCAAACTCCGGAGTATCCTTAGTCCGCAACTTGCACAGCTTGGCCTGTTTACAAAATGTAATGCATTACTTAGGTGTATCAGATTATAAGCACAACAATATATTAGTGCGTCATTTTTGCAGAAACATCATCATTCCTCAATCACAATTTCCATATCCATGTCAGATTCTCTACCCCTGCGACCAATAACTTCACCATTAGCAAGCCTCTGCAAGTCAACAATAGAGAGCTGGTCAAGCCATCTCACAACATGGTTTGCTGATTGGAGCTCATAGGTAGGGTGTCGGCTTGCAACTGCCACACACCTCATCCCAGCGTTATGTGCAGATTCCGTCGTCAAGTTTGAGTTGCCAAACACAACACAGACATCTGGCTCCAGACCAAGTTGCTCCGCTGCGACTTCAAACATCTCACCATCAGGTTTCCCTAGGCAGAAGTCCTCCAATGCAACTATAGCATCGAAGTAGCCTTGCAGACCAACAGTTTTGATCCCTTCTTCAAGGCTCTTCCTTGAGCGAGGAGCTGCAATCGCTATTGGAATGTCAAAACCCACAAGGGTGTTCAAGAAATCAAGCACATGTGGTCGCAGCTGGTAGTATCCGCCTTGGAGTTTTCGATATATAACCTCCTTGTGTGTTGCCAACCTTTGGATTTCTGCTGGATCTTCTGACCAACATAAGACTTCTGCAATAGCCTGGTCAGTTCTCATTCCCTCGATTTTCTTCAGCAATGCATCTGGAGGGAAAGACTTCCCCTCTTCTAGTGATAGAACATACCAAACCCGGGGCTCCAAGTCTGGATCATCATCATCCACAACAACTCCCTCCCACTCCAAGATCACACCAAAGCTGTTACCGGCCACTATTTCGTCTTTTTGTTTTTTCTTCTTTGAGGCAGGTCTTTTAGGAATTTCTGGTGGTGCCAACAGCCAGCTAAGGTTCTCCGGAAGTCGGTAAACCAATTTGTAAAGCTCATGTACATGGGGGTTCCTCTTGATGTCTGCGGCATGTGGCTTCAAATGTGCCCTTTTTACCGGCATAGCTGAACCCAAGGGCTTTGTAGTTGAATGCATGGTCAGTGCAAAATATGGGCAGTTTGTCAGGCATTTTCTGTAAAACTTGAAAGAAGGCTGAAGCGAGCTCCAAAATAAATTGTTAAAAGAGATCATTTCTCCCTGAATCCTATCGGAAACTAGTACTGAAGTTCCAAATTGTCCACAGAAAAGCAAGTTCAGCTCACACGTTATTAATCAGTGAGCTCCATGGGAAATGCAAATTGCACCTGCATTAAGAACAAGCAAAAGGTATAAAAAAAATTAAAAAATATTGGAGGGGGTAGTATCCACCTTCTGCACCAACTTCCAACTAGAGGTACACACCACCATTTACCTCTCTTCAATACGTGCACACTAGGATTTGAGCCATAGTGAGTGGAGCTATACTTCCACATCTTACAACTGTACCAATGGTGCTTTCGCAAAGTTATAACAACATGATGCACAGTGCATAAATTCATTGCCAGCATCAATATCGAGAGATAGATGCTCCATGTTAACAGCATGTTTAGTTATAGAGTGTTAGCTTCAGTGAGAAAATAAAGAAATCTGTGAGCAGGGGTTAACTAGAAGTGCTTTGCGCGATGGTATGCTAGTTTTGTTTGTTTGTTTTTTACTGGCAAACCCAGTGCTGGGTCAGGGTTTGAGCCATATGCTTTCTAATAAAGCTGGGTAAAAGCCTTTGATCCAAAAACAAAAATACTAAAGAAATCTGCAAAAGGGGGGCAATAATTCCTTTTTCCATTAAAATCAGCTAGATGGGGATAAGCAATTGGTTCGTTATCTTAGTTCTGCTGGCAGTATACTTAGAGTTTAGGAAGAAAGCATATGCAAAGCCTCACTTCTTGAAAGCATTTCTACAGATAGATCATCATATGGACCCATAAAAAGAACAACCTAACAGTAACTTTTCCTATAGAAATGCCTTCCGCATTTTAGGCGAACTTACAGCAGGTGTCAGAATAAAAGGCGAACTTTAGAATAAGGAGCTCAGTTTAGTTAGCTCCATCCCGACTATTGGACAACAAATGCGAAGCAACAAGGCGCAATCTTGCAGCGAAACTCCGCCACTTACGAACATTTTTTCCAGGAACGACAGACAGCAAACAACAAATGAACAACACAATGCTTCATCTTAACCCAATCAGTAGCTACTTCACAAGATCCGGACACATTAGACGATTATACAGACCTGTTGAAGGATGAGAAGGAAAGCAGCAGCTGAAGCGAGCGTCGGCGGAAGCTGGGAGTGGAGGAGGTTCCAGAGCTTCGATTGGATGGTGGCGATAAGCCTCATTCGGATAGGTGAAGGGATGCAGGCGGCCGCTCCGCATTGGTAGCCGCTGTGGCAGCTTGGTTACAATGCCAAGTGGGGACAGGAGACGTTGGGACCCAGCTGTTAGAAAGAGAGGCTGCGCGGCGGCAACAAGAGCAAGAGGACGGTGATGTTGAAAAGCGCGCCCCTGTATGGTCCGCGGCGCTGTCTCTCCACTTCTCCAGTTCCTTGGGCGGCATGCCGGCATGCGTGTCCACAGGTAGAGATGGCCATGGCTACCGTGACCCGATATCCATACTTATTTAGGCCTTGTGTTTCACCGGAATAGACCAGGATTTATTCTAGCTCATCAAAATCTATATAAATTAGAGAAATAATCCGGCTAGGAACCAATCCAGAGCTCCAATCCCTAACAACCGAACAGAGCCTTACTTATTTAGGTATGCATATGAGTTAAAGTCGCATTTGGTTTGTGCAGTTTTTCTATACTACTTATTAAGAAGGTAAGAGTAGTCTGCCGTTTTTCCCTTCCCCGTGTTCTACCGTTCTGCCCTCCTCCGTTCCGCGCACAGAAAAAAAAATCAAACCATGGTTGCTTAGGGATCGAACCTTGGATCTATTGAGTACTCCACTCTCTAGCCAACATGACTCATGTTGAATTATGTACAACTTCAACTAAGACTTTATTTGTGTTTAACCCGTCGTCCACTCTGTATGCTCACTGAGTCTAGAAAAACATTTATAGCTTGGCCCCGGATCTTTCTGGAATTTGGAACGCAGTCCAGGAAATAAAGAAAATAGGGAAAATGAGTTTAGAAATTGATTTTTAGTTTAAAAATAATTGCAGAAACCCATTTAATTCATGGAAATTTCATATTAAATCCAAACGAGTTCATTCCAATTTCTATAATTCTATAATATTATTTTTTATCACATAATACCTCTGTTTTGTCATGAAAACAACAATAAAATTGATTTCCTAATTAATCCTATATCAAATACATAGAAACTTTGGAAATTCGTAACTTCCCTATTTTAATTCTAAATTGAACCGTTCCAGTTGTGTTAGTCTCGTATGAATATTTACTACGCAGTAACAACATTGATTATACCATGTTTCATACTTTTATAATTAGATATTTATTTATCCTATGTTAATTGGGTTAATCTATGTCTATTGGATTAATTTATTTAATATATTAATATAGTATTCTAACTTTATGGTTATACGATGTTTGACCATTAGTCTTGCAAACACACATACTTACCTTTTTGTTTAAGCAAAAGCGTATGGTGGTACGTGTCCGATGACTAACGATGTACGAGGGAATTTCTTCCGGTGTGTATGAAACATGCTCTCCAATAATGAGACCATGCAAATCGTGACATATATCGAAGTCTGCATGATACTGATGGTTGCAATGTAGTGGTAAAACAGATAGATTATAAATAACAAAATTTATATATGGCCAGAATCACAAATTGATTATGAAACATTTTCTCATAACGGTATAACATATATTTTGTATATAAGTTATCGTAGTATACTGGTATTATATATTTCCGTTGCAACGCACGGACATTCAGCTAGTTACCCAAGAAAACCCAACTATCACTTGATTCTACAGATTTTGTTTCTACGAGCGCAGAATCTAAGGCATAGAATAAACTTTGTTTGATCCATAATATATTCTTAAAATCAGATTATTAAAATCTACCGTAAACCAAACACGCCCTAAATATTCTACACATAGATTTTTTATTAGGAAAAAACCTTCACCTAATGGATAAATAGGTATTAAAACGTTCTGTCGTCACTCATACATATTAACCCGTGGATATCAAATAACCAGTATAAACTTGACCCAAAAACATGAACTTAGGCTACAATCATTCATCTTCTTTTGATTATTTAATAACTTTTTAAACAATAATATCATGGAAGGCATAACAACTATTCGACGACCATGTAATAGAATATGTATTGTGTTATGTAGTACTATCATAGTGTTTCTACTTTAACTAATTAGTTGAGATAATGCTGAATGGATGATTGAATAAGGCTAGAATTTTTGTAGTGGTATTAGATGGATATACTTTTTATCCGTACAATGTATTATTTTTATAAATGTTTAATCTTTGTGGGTACAGGTGATTCGATGGGTGACCCATACCCACATGGGTAGGGGTATGGGGTAAATTCATACCCACATACCCACCAGTGAATATTGGTAACCCGACGAGATTATTTTTTTCTCATGGATATGGATATGGGATAGTAATATCCGATGAGTATTTACTCATTGTCATCTCTATCCACCGGAGGGTGCTTTTTTTAAAATGTGTATTAAACTTTTAGTTAACTAGTTAAATATCTGTACGTGGCAACCAAAATAATAACATGATATAAAATATCATAACAGTAAAAAAGAATATATAATTAAAATATAACTTCAAATTTTAATATGAAACTAAAACAACTATTATATCATTCATGTCTACGATACACAAAGATAAGCTTGCGTTTCTTTGGAAATTGATATCTCTCGTGATTTATTTTATATGTCACTAGTTGGATCACGAAGTCGTTTCGTATCCTTCGGCCATTGTGTACATAATCAAATATAAAAAACAGAAAGTATAACCAGTAGTATTGTATAAGTTATAAATAAAAAGTATATATGAACATCGATCTTCTCTGACTGTCGGGTGACCAGTGGTGGCCCTGAGGGTGGGGCAGAGGGGCGGTCGCCCCGGGCCCTCGAATTCATAGGGCCCAATTATAATCATATGATCCAATAGTCTATCAACAAAATAATGAATATCTAAACATGTTAGAAGGAAATTTCAAAGTAATACTATAATATATATTCTTTTATTTACTTATTATTTGAAATAAATATTTTTAGATGTATTTGAGTGTTTAATTAGTAATATTTATACATTAAAATTAATTTGAAGGGCCTCTATTTAAAATTTGTCCCGGGCCCCTAAAATGTTAGGACCGCCGCTGCGGGTGACGATCCAATGGGCAATGGGCGCGAGAGAAACTAGGCTTCTGGTCGAATGAGAGATTTGCATCATAGGCCATGTTCAAACGTTAGGTCAAATTTAGATCGGATCAAGGTCAGATTATGGATCATTTATTATGGTCCGTATATAACTCGTGTCCAGTGTTAGGTTGGTCTATTTTTTTGGGTTGCGTGCGAGTTTTTTGTTTTGGGTCGGATTTTTTGGGTTGGGTTTTGGGTTAAAAAACACGGTCGACACGTGAATTATTGCGGATCAAAAATATGGTCCATGACTGTCTGTTGCATTGATCGGGTGGGATCAAATTTTTTCGGACGGATCGGATTAAGTTAGTCAGATCGAATGGCTCATGACCAGATCCAATGGAAGGGTTTCTAGTAAGGCAATGTCTCTGAGTGCACTGGTTTGGGCCATTTTTCTTTTAGGAAGCACAGCTGCACGGTGACTATTAGTTTTATTCATTTTATATTTTCTCAAGAGATATAATTATAAAATTCCATTGTATAATTTTTGTGCATTATTTTAGCTTGATATTTGCTGAGAGAAGTTAGTTAAAGTTCACTCAGTTATAAGTTTAATTTTATTTATGTTTTCTGCTGCATTATTTATTTATTCTTTGTTAAATGGTGTTTTAGAATTGAAGCAAATTATTTTAGTTTTGTGTGCTATTGATTTAAACCAACATTGAATTTTATATGCATAATAATTTAAAGTTCGTTATTAAGTATCACTAACTAAGATCATTAATGCCATAAGCTTCATTTTTAGACTTGAGCCATTAAATGTCTCAAATTATCTCTCTCGAAGAGAGAAAATAAACATGGCATTAGCTCTGACAGAAATAGACTATGGCATTGATAATCCTAAGTCTGTTAGACCAATATTAACAATAGAAGGAATGTCTGAGGCAGCTAATAATGTTACTCTCATGATATTGTATTATCTCGAATATGTAAAGTGAGAGAGTTCAAATAAAAAATATATGATGGTCATCAAAGTTTCCATATGATGGTCATCAAGTCTATTAGCCCCATGAAGAATGAAATAAAGTCAATGAGTACCAATTATATTTGATGCTTAGTAGAAATTCCAAGAGAAGCCAAAGTAATATGATTGAAATGGGTCTACAAGACAAAACATGACCCTAAAGGGAATGTAGAAAGATTTAAAGATACGCTTGTGGACAAAGGCTTAATTTAGAGATAATGAATCGATTATAATAGGTCCTTTTCACCTATCTTGATGAAATACTTCTTTAGAATAATTGTAGCGCTTGTCACACGCTATGATTTAGAATTACATCAGATGGATGTAGATACATCATTGCTTCACGGTGAACTAGTTGAGAATGTCTACATGGCATGACTCAAAGGTTTTTGTCACGAAGGGTAACAATCCTAGGATTTTATTTGAAGGAAATCATTTATGGATTAAAGAAAACATCAATACAATGGTATCTTAGGTTTGATAGGACAATTAGTATTTTAGGTTCAAGAAAAACACTGATAAAAATGTATTTATTAAAAAATTTAAGAATTGGAGATTCATTTTTCTCGTACTATACATAGATGATATCTCGTTAGCAAGTAGTGATAAGAATATGTTGTTAGAGACTAAGAGTTTTCTATCATCACACTTTAAAATGAAAAGATCTGAGAGATGCGTCTTATATCTTAGGAATTGCGATTCACCGAAATAGAGAGAAAGTGGTATTAGGTCTATCAAAACACATGTGTAAAACGTTCATACGAAATATAGTATGCATGCGTGTAACCACACACCTACTTTAGTAGTAAAGGACAATAAGGGGAGTGATCAATGTCTAGGAATAAATATGAGATTGGTAGAATGAAATCGATTCCATACGCTTTAGTCATCAAAGGCATAATGTATGCTCAAACATGTACTCGCACTGACTTAACATTTATATCTGGGATGCTTGGTATATTTCAGAAGAATACAATAATATATTACTAGAAAGTTGTTAAGAAAGTCTTGTGGTAATTGCAAGGAATAAAAAGGCTCATGTTAACATATAGAAAATCGAGTAGCCTTGAAATTATAGGTTCTTCAAATTTAGATTATGTGGTATGTGAATAAAGTAGAAAGCCTTCGTTAGGTTATATATTTACACTCATGAAAGAAATTATATCGTAGAAAATCTCAAAGCAAACACTCGCATGTTATGAGGCAACAAGCAGGCTACATGACTTAAGAAGTTTGTACCCAATTTAAAAGTGGTAGACAACATATTAAAACAATTGAAGCTATACTACGATAATAAATCAACAATATGTTACTCATATAACAAGTCAAGTGTTGTTGTTAAGCATATTAATATTATGTATTATATTATAAATAAGAGAGTCCAACATCAAACAATTCATCTTAAACATAAACATACAGAGCAAATGTTTGCAGATCTGCTCACTTAAGGGTGTCTATCCAACGTGAAAACACATAACTAATCTATCTTAAGTTTTTAAGTTCTCTTCTTTGAGATAGAAATATGCATAATAGCCATTAAGTTTGGTAGTGTCTAACAATATGATGTATTCCCTCCATCCTAAAATATAGCTCTTTCTAACTACTTTTTTCCATCCACATTATTCAAATGACTATATTTATATGTTACTTAATGAATACGTGATTAGTCTAAAATGAAATATATTTTGGGACGAATGAAGTAATACTTTGGTCTTAGTGTACTGGTTTATTAAGAAGTGAGAATTATAAGTTAGGAAATCAAGGAACAGAGAAAGTAAATTTTAAATATAAAAAAGTAAGTATAAGTAAGGACTCGGTTCTAGACCAAGTTGATTCTATCATAAGGCCACCTCTAGTGAAACGTGTATATAATAATGTAAAACATAATGCAAATCACTGATTTTATATTATAATGCACTGCTTATAGATGATACAATGTAGTCCTTTTTCACACGAAGTAACCAATGTTCACCGTTGCCAACTCTTCTTAAACGAATCGATCTAATCAATCCATGGTAAGTGGAGTTAAGACATGGCCGGTCTTCATAGGAGCTATTAGCAATTTTGCCATTATTTATAGGTGTAACACCCCGGGCTTTAAAGGACAAAGCCGGGTGCATCTTATACATGTGCCAAAGAAGACAACATATATAATCACGGAGTGTATAGAGATAAATGTCACAATAATCAGAGTACTCATTACATAGCGGAAGTGTTACAAAATAAAAGTTAAATATAGCAGGATCTAAAATCCATCCTTGGTGCCAGAAAGTCAACTAGAAGATGCCACCTAGATCGAATCGAACTCCTCGTTGTATGGCTCCGCTTGAACCACCTGCTCTTCTCCTGTGGGGGGTGTGAGACAGCAAGGGTGAGCTCACACATGTTCATCGCTCAACAAGTTGTGGGGAATAATGTGTCATGAACTCACCAGAGGTGGAAGTTTATGTGAAGTGTAAGGCTGATCAACGAAATAAAGGTTGAAGCTGAGCATTACTTTTATAAGTTGGTCAAAGCTTTATTAGTAGTTACTAAGTGTAAGTAAATATCAAATCCTAATAAATAAGTAAAAGTAATAACAAAATAATTCCAATGTAGTGAAATGATAAATTGAGTTTAGGTTTCATAAATTAATCATGTGAGTGTCCGAGCCGCTCATGACCATGAGCACGGCTAGTATACCAGTTTTATACTTTGCAGAGGTTGCGCATCTTTACCCACAAGTTGTGTTACCCATCTGCCAAGGGGTCATGAATCCCACACACCTCTACCAAGGAAGCGAGGTAGGGTAACACTACGAGGCCTTTACGAAGTTTCACTAGCTTCTGAAAACCCGCTACAGTTTATAGGAAGCTCCAGTGCAGGAATCCCTCGCCTGACCGCCATCACAGCAAAATCAACTCAAGGACCTCCCTACACTAACCACTCCCCTACTGCCCTTGCCCCTTTCGGGTAAGGTAGTGAGAGCACCTAGAGGGGGGGTGAATAGGTGATCTTGTAAAACTTAAACTTATAGCCACAAAACTTGGTTAAGTGTTAGCACAGATAATGCCAAGTGGCTAGAGAGGAGTCTCAACAAAACACAATAACCACAGAAGATCAATCACAGAGATGGCACAGTGGTTTATCCCGTGGTTCGGCCAAGACCAACGCTTGCCTACTCCACGTTGTGGCGTCCCAACGGACGAGGGTTGCAATCAACCCCTCTCAAGCGGTCCAAAGACCCACTTGAATACCACAGTGTTTTGTTTTCTCTTCTTTATCCCGTTTGCAAGGAATCTCCACAAATTGGAGTCTCTTGCCCTTACAAGTATATGATCACAAAGAAGCACAGAGTAAGGGAGAGAAGCAACACACACAAATCCACAGCGAAACGCGCACACACACGGCCAAGAATCAAGCTCGAATGACTATCTCAAAGTTCTCACTAGAACGGAGCTCGAATCACTTAGAATCACAAACGGATGCGCAAGGAATGAGTGTGGATGATCAAGAATGCTCTTAGGTTGCTTGGTGTGCTCCTCCATGCGCCTAGAGGTCCCTTTTATAGCCCCAAGGCAGCTAGGAGCCGTTGAGAGCAAATCTGGAAGGCCAATCTTGCCTTCTGTCGTCGGGTGCACCGGACAGTCCGGTGCACACCGGACACTGTCCGGTGCCCGATTTCCTTCCTAAAATGGCGCTTCCGACCGTTGCCGACCGTCGCAGATCTGGGAGCCGTTGGCGCACCGGACATGTCCGGTGCACATCGGACAGTCCGGTGCCCCCTTCCGACCGTTGGCCCGGCCACGTGTCGCGCGCAGATTCCGCGGCCGACCGTTGGCCCGGCCGACCGTTGGCTCACCGGACAGTCCGGTGCACACCGGACAGTCCGGTGAATTTTAGCCGTACGCCGTCGGCGAATTCCCGAGAGCGGCTACTTCACACCGAGCCAGCCTGGCGCACCGGACATTGTCCGGTGCACCACCGGACAGTCCGGTGCACCCAGACTGGACAGACTTTGGCTGCTCGAGCCATCTCTTCTCCAACTCGATTTTTTCTGTTTCCAGCACTTAGACACAATACATTAGTCCATAAAACAATGTACTAAGTCTGAGAAACATACCTTTATCCTTGATTTGTACTTTGTCCACCATTTTACAATTAGGCACCTGTGTTGGGCACTAAATCACCAAAATACTTAGAAATAGCCCAAGGGCACATTTCCCTTTCAATCTCCCCCTTTTTGGTGATTTATGCCAACACAACATAAAGCAAGTAGAACAAGTACAAAAACACTTCAAATAAGAACTCAAATTATTTTGATTCAATTTTGACATATATGGATCACTCTATGCCACCACTTGGTTTGTTTTTGCAAATCAAACTCAAATCTCTATCTCTAAGTCAAACACACATGTTGAAACATAAAGAGAGTCATTCCAAAAGAGATTGATCAAAGATTTCAAAAACTCCCCCTTTTTCCCATAATCAATACTTCTCCCCACAAGAAGCCAACTTTTGATAAGAGAGACAACAAAAGAGTTTTGACAAACCAAACCAAAAGAGTTTTGACAAACCAAACCAAAAGCTCTATTCTACTATTTTCAAAATCTCTCAAGTGGTAGCTGATCCATTTATCGCTTTGGCCTTTATTTTCTCCCCCTTTGGCATCAAACACCAAAACGGGAGTAATCTTGGCTCTATAACCCCATTGCCTCACCAAAATCTTCAATTAAGAGCAAATGGCAATAAGAGTTCATGAGATGAACTTGGAATAAGTTACCCTCTCATCGGAGTGCAGTGGAAGTCTTTCACGGTCCAAGTCCACCTTTTCCCTTTCAATTCTCCTTTGAGACTAAAACAAGCACACTCAAGCATATGGTTAGTCTCAAAGGGTCAAGTTGTAACACATCTCCCCCTAAAACTGTGCATCATTTTGCCACGGACTTGTGAGGTCCAGGGAGTGTTTGTACAACTTGAGCACCACAATAAGCAACAAAATGCGGAATAAACATGATCAAGGGCATAAACACATATATGCTACAATTCAATCCAAGTTCCGCGAATCTAGGATATTTAGCTCACTACGCAGCCTGCAGAAGGTCTTCTCATCTAGAGGCTTGGTAAAGATATCGGCTAGCTGGTTCTCGGTGCTAACATGAAACACTTCGATATCTCCCTTTTGCTGGTGGTCTCTCAAAAAGTGATGCCGGATGTCAATGTGCTTTGTGCGGCTGTGCTCAACAGGATTTTCCGCTATTCGGATAGCACTCTCATTGTCACATAGGAGTGGGACTTTGCTCAGATTGTAGCCAAAGTCCCTGAGGGTTTGCCTCATCCAAAGTAGTTGCGCACAACACTGTCCTGCGGCAACGTACTCGGCCTCAGCGGTGGATAGGGCAACGGAGGTTTGTTTCTTAGAGTTCCATGACACCAGGGACCTTCCTAAGAATTGGCACGTCCCCGATGTACTCTTCCTATCGACCTTACATCTAGCATAGTCGGAATCTGAGTACCCAATCAAGTCAAAGTTAGACCCCTTTGGATACCAGATCCCGAAGCAAGGTGTAGCGACTAAATATCGAAGAATTCGCTTCACAGCCACTAAGTGACACTCCTTCGGATCGGATTGAAATCTAGCACACATGCATACGCTAAGCATAATATCCGGTCTACTAGCACATAAATAAAGCAAGGAACCTATCATGGACCGGTATGCTTTTTGATCAACGGACTTACCTCCTTTGTTGAGGTCGGTGTGTCCGTCGGTTCCCATCGACGTCTTTGCGGGCTTGGCGTCCTTCATCCCAAACCTCTTTAGCAAATCTTGTGTGTACTTCGTTTGGGAGATGAAGGTGCCGTCCTTGAGTTGCTTCACTTGGAACCCAAGGAAGTAGGTTAACTCGCCCATCATCGACATCTCGAATTTCTGCGTCATCACCCTGCTAAACTCTTCATAAGACTTTTGGTTAGTAGAACCAAATATTATGTCGTCGACATAAATTTGGCACACAAAAAGATCACCATCGCAAGTCTTAGTAAAAAGAGTTGGATCGGCTTTCCCAACCTTGAAAGCATTAGCAATTAAGAAGTCTCTAAGGCATTCATACCATGCTCTTGGGGCTTGCTTAAGTCCATAGAGCGCCTTAGAGAGCTTACACACATGGTCGGGATACCGTTCATCCTCGAAGCCAGGGGGCTGCTCCACGTACACCTCCTCTTTGATCGGCCCGTTGAGGAAAGCGCTCTTCACATCCATTTGGTACAACCTGAAAGAATGGTGAGCGGCATATGCTAGCAAGATACGAATTGATTCTAGCCTAGCCACAGGAGCAAAAGTCTCCTCAAAGTCCAAACCTGCGACTTGGGCATAACCTTTTGCCACAAGTCGAGCCTTGTTCCTCGTCACCACCCCGTGCTCGTCCTGTTTGTTGCGGAACACCCACTTGGTTCCCACAACATTTTGCTTGGGACGAGGCACCAGTGTCCAAACTTCATTGCGCTTGAAGTTGTTGAGTTCCTCCTGCATGGCCAATACCCAATCCGGATCCAGCAAGGCCTCCTCTACCCTGAAAGGCTCAATAGAAGAGACAAAGGAGTAATGCTCACAAAAATTAACTAATCGAGATCGAGTGGTTACTCCCTTGCTAATGTCACCCAAAATTTGGTCGACGGGATGATCCCTTTGAATCACCGCTCGAACTTGGGTTGGAGGTGCCGGTTGCGCTTCTTCCTCCATCACGTGATCATCTCGTGCTCCCCCTTGATCACACGCCTCCTTTTGATGATCCTGTTCATCGTCTTGAGTTGGGGGATGCACCGTTGTTGAGGAAGAAGGTTGATCTCGTTCATCTTGTTCCTGTGGCCGCACTTCTCCAATCGCCATGGTTCGTATAGCGGCTGTCGGAACATCTTCTTCATCTACATCATCACAATCAACAACTTGCTCTCTTGGAGAGCCATTAGTCTCATCAAATACAACGTCGCTAGAGACTTCAACCAAACCCGATGATTTGTTGAAGACCCTATACGCCTTTGTATTTGAATCATAACCTAATAAAAACCCTTCTACAGCTTTGGGAGCAAATTTAGAATTTCTACCCTTCTTCACTAGAATGTAGCACCTGCTCCCAAATACACGAAAGTAAGATACATTGGGTTTGTTACCGGTTAGTAGCTCATACGAAGTCTTCTTGAGGAGGCGGTGAAGGTAGACCCTGTTGATGGCGTGGCAAGCCGTGTTCACGGCTTCCGACCAAAAGCACTTGGGGGTCTTGAATTCTCCAAGCATAGTCCTCGCCATATCTATGAGTGTCCTGTTCTTCCTCTCTACCACACCATTTTGCTGAGGTGTGTAGGGAGCGGAGAACTCGTGCTTGATCCCTTCCTCCTCAAGAAACTCCTCTACTTGAAGGTTCTTGAATTCGGACCCGTTGTCGCTCCTTATCTTCTTCACCTTGAGCTCAAACTCATTTTGAGCTCTCCTTAGGAAGCGCTTGAGGGTCCCTTGGGTTTCAGACTTATCCTGCAGAAAGAACACCCAAGTGAAGCGGGAAAAGTCATCAACAATAACTAGACCATACTTACTTCCTCCTATGCTCAGATAGGAGACGGGTCCGAAGAGGTTGTAACACCCGGATTTTAGGGGTCCAAAACCCGGGCGTAAACATAATCACCAGGTGTGCTGGGACCAAGTCTCACACATATGATGAATCATGGCACAGGATCGAATGTCACATCTTTATATATAATAGGAGTTCTATACAAAATAAATAATTACATTATAAGGAGACAACGGTCCAGCAACCCAAAGTTGACTGGGAGACGACGACCTAGACCTCTCACGAACTCATCGCAGCATCCTCCAAGCGCCTCATCCTGTGGTACCTGTTCTTGACCTGTGGTGTGTGTGAGACAGCAAGAGTGAGCTCACATACGTTCATCGCTCAACAAGTTGTGGGGAATAATGTGCATGAACTCGCCAAAGGTGGGAGCTCACGTGAAGTGTAAGGCTTACCAAAGAAGATGGTTAGAGCTGAGCATTGCTTTTAAAGTTGGTCAAAATTTTATTAGCAGTTACTAAGTATAAGTAAATACCAAACCCAATTAAATAGTAGAACAAAAGTAACAACTTCACCTTCGATGCAATGCATATGACAAATTGAGTTTAAGTTCCATAATTTAATCATGTGAGGGTCCGAGCTGCTCTTGACCGTGAGCACGGCTAGTATACTAGTTTTACACTCTGCAGAGGTTGCGCATCTTTACCCACAAGTCGTGTATCCCATGTCGCCAGGGTTTGCAAGGCCCTTAGACACTACCGAGGTGAATGGCTAGGGATCCACTACGAGGCCTTTACAAAGTTCCACTAGCTTCCGAAAACCCGCTACAGTTTATAGGAAGTTCCAATGCAAGAATCCCTTGCAGGACCGCCATCGCAGCAAAATCCTCCCGAGGGCCTCCCTACACTGACCACTCCCCTACTGCCCTTGCCCCTTTCGGGTAAGGTAGTCTTCCACTAGCTTTCCTAATTAATCAGCCAAGGGCGTCCCATTAAACCCTTGTGGTAGCACTGTTTTCCCGGGTGGTCGCTCCATGTTCCAATTAACATAATGATCTTATCATGAACAATAAATAACAACTGATAACAAAAGTTTAATCATGAATAGTGTAATCTTCATACCCAAAACCACATATAGCACTAGCAAGTACTACCCAGAAAGTTCAGTGGTAAACAAGGTATAAAGATAGACAAACTAGGGTAACCTATTGGGTCCCATCAAAATTAACCTATGCAGATCATTATGATTAATCAGAACATGGCTGGGTAAAAAGAAGTGATCAAGGGCACAACTTGCCTGGGCCTTGAGAATCCAGGTACCAGAATGATCTTCAGAGGACACGTGACCTCGCACTAGTCGTAGCAATACAAACAAACAGTGTATAGGCAAAATTAACATTACACCAAACATGTATGCCAAAATACATATTAATAATCCACATATTAAAATAAGATCACAGGAAAAAGAATTATAAATTTTGGAGTTGTAGATTTTAAGTTATGAATTTTCAAAGGTTTTATGTGTTTAAAATGGATTAAGTGAGAGATTAAATTTCTAATTGTTTTCATGACAAAACAGAGGCTCTAAGTGATAGAGAATTAAATTATAAAAATTTAGAAAGTGGAATGGACTAATTTGGAGCAAGTATGAATTTTCTATGAATTTATCAAGTTTTAGTAATTATTTTCATATTAAAAATCCATTTTCTATTTCATTTATTCAAATTAAATGGGTTCTGGACTGGGCCTCAATTAAACAGAAGCGCAGGGGGCTCGGCGCAAGATTCCCGAGACTCAGGGAATAGTGTTCCCTGGACGGCGGGTTGATTACTGTAAAGATCAGGGGCTCTTTTACAAAATAGGCTCGACGAAGGGGTACGGGCCGATCTCGGCCGTCCGATCTAGAATCTGTGGATCAGATTAGATCCAATACCTAACCGAACCGGTACGCATTCTCAGCCGTTGGATCAGAGATCTTCGATCAGACTCCCACGTGACCACCAAACCGTCCGATAGCTTATCTACGGTCGGAAACAACAACCGCGAAGGGGTATTCACTCCTTATTTCTGGGCGCACATCAATGGATCAACGACCCAGAACAACTTATGCCATGATCTAATTGTATTCGCTTATCCACGATCGGACGGTGTGTACCAATCTCCCCCCCCCAACCATTCCGACGGCGGCGCCGCCGATGACCAGCGCCATTGCCGCCGTGCAATCCGCACCGGCATCAGACCCTACAGCTCAAATCGAACGCGGCAATACGAAGAGGAGAACCGTACGAGCATTAACAGGGACTTTTCACCTTGGTTCACCACGACAGTAGTTCTGGCCACGAGTAATGGCGACACGGCGATGGATCCCGTGCCACGGCGACGAATTCCCTCGGCTCCGAGTTGTCGCACCCCCCTTAGGTTGCCCCAGGAACCTCCACCGAGCGCCAGCGAAGCTCCCGAGCACAAACCGGAGCCCCGATGGCGGTGTAGGAGTGAATTGCGTGTCGCGGCGCTCAATCCCGTCGTTGGAGGCGGTCGTAGCAGATGGTGGCTGGTGTGCGCTGAGAGGGGAGAGATTCGTAGGGCCACGAATTTTATAGTCTAGGCGAGTCCATGCGGGTCGGCGAACTAACCCCGATTAACGCGGAGGAGCTCACGGCGCACAGGTCGATTTCGGTTCCGAGCTCCGCGGAGCTCACATCGCACGGTAGTTGACGCGCGCGGAGTTCGTTGACGGGGAAGACAGTGCCGATGGGGCAGGGCCACCCGTCAGCGACGAAGGCACCAGGTACGGGGTGGCTTGAGTTGGGCGGATTTGTTAGAGATCGCAGGGGTGGATGCGGTCGTGCCTTGCCCGCCGCCAGGAGACGGAATCCCGATCCGGCTGGGGAAAGAGGATGAACCAGACTAGTGGGGACCACCCGCCAGTGTCTCAAGGAGAGAAGAGCCAGGGCCGACGCGAGGGGAAAGGCTGACGAGCCGGGCCCACGAGAACAGTGAGGAGGCGGGAGTGTACACGCGCGATGGATCCACGGTTGGGCCGTACACGCGTGTTTCTGCAGATGGGCCAAAAGTGAGATTCGAGGCCCAGGTAAGTGGGTGAGTTTCTCTTTTTATTTTCTTTTATATTTTGCATTTCTTTCTCCATTTCAAAGTTTACCATTTGAATATGAATTTGTTAGTGAGTTTTATACATAGTTCAAGTTCACAAAAATACCAGTATAAGAATATATACCATTATTACTATTTTTCCCTATAGCACATATTCTTTTCCTTTTTCTTCTCTTTTATTTTATATTTCCATTTTCTAATTCTAGTTTTCTAGCCTAAGCTTGTTTCACAAATTTGAATACAAAGTGCAACAATACAATAATTTTATCATGAGATGCATTTTTTTTATTTATTTATTTGTTATATAATTCCATTAATCAAATATGCACAAAGAAGAGAAAACCAATTAACTCCCAAGGGTTCCATAATCCCAAGATACCCACTTATAAACATATTTATTTATTTATAACCTTATTTTTCTTTGATACAAATTTTTGGGCTCTACAGAGGTCCATATGCAGCAGCTCTACACTAACCACTCCCCTACTGCCCTTGCCCCTTTCGGGTAAGGTAGTGAGAGCACCTAGAGGGGGGGTGAATAGGTGATCTTGTAAAACTTAAACTTATAGCCACAAAACTTGGTTAAGTGTTAGCACAGATAATGCCAAGTGGCTAGAGAGGAGTCTCAACAAAACACAATAACCACAGAAGATCAATCACAGAGATGGCACAGTGGTTTATCCCGTGGTTCGGCCAAGACCAACGCTTGCCTACTCCACGTTGTGGCGTCCCAACGGACGAGGGTTGCAATCAACCCCTCTCAAGCGGTCCAAAGACCCACTTGAATACCACAGTGTTTTGTTTTCTCTTCTTTATCCCGTTTGCAAGGAATCTCCACAAATTGGAGTCTCTTGCCCTTACAAGTATATGATCACAAAGAAGCACAGAGTAAGGGAGAGAAGCAACACACACAAATCCACAGCGAAACGCGCACACACACGGCCAAGAATCAAGCTCGAATGACTATCTCAAAGTTCTCACTAGAACGGAGCTCGAATCACTTAGAATCACAAACGGATGCGCAAGGAATGAGTGTGGATGATCAAGAATGCTCTTAGGTTGCTTGGTGTGCTCCTCCATGCGCCTAGAGGTCCCTTTTATAGCCCCAAGGCAGCTAGGAGCCGTTGAGAGCAAATCTGGAAGGCCAATCTTGCCTTCTGTCGTCGGGTGCATCGGACAGTCCGGTGCACACCGGACACTGTCCGGTGCCCGATTTCCTTCCTAAAATGGCGCTTCCGACCGTTGCCGACCGTCGCAGATCTGGGAGCCGTTGGCGCACCGGACATGTCCGGTGCACACCGGACAGTCCGGTGCCCCCTTCCGACCGTTGGCCCGGCCACGTGTCGCGCGCAGATTCCGCGGCCGACCGTTGGCTCACCGGACAGTCCGGTGCACACCGGACAGTCCGGTGAATTTTAGCCGTACGCCGTCGGCGAATTCCCGAGAGCGGCTACTTCACGCCGAGCCAGCCTGGCGCACCGGACATTGTCCGGTGCACCACCGGACAGTCCGGTGCACCCAGACTGGACAGACTTTGGCTGCTCGAGCCATCTCTTCTCCAACTCGATTTTTTCTGTTTCCAGCACTTAGACACAATACATTAGTCCATAAAACAATGTACTAAGTCTGAGAAACATACCTTTATCCTTGATTTGTACTTTGTCCACCATTTTACAATTAGGCACCTGTGTTGGGCACTAAATCACCAAAATACTTAGAAATGGCCCAAGGGCACATTTCCCTTTCAGGTAGTCATCCACTAGCTTTCCTAGTTAATCAGCCAAGGGTGTCCCATTAAACCCTTATGGTAGCACTGTTTTCCCGGGTGATTCTCCATGTTCCTATTAACATAATGATCTTATCATGAACAATAAATAATAAACAGATAATAAAAAGTATAATGATGAGTGATAAATATCTCTATACCCAAAGCCACATAAAGCAATAGCATGTACTACCCAAAAAATTAGTAGTAAAACCAGTGGTGAAACAAGGTATAAAGATAGTCAAAATCTAGGGTAACCTATTGGGTCCCATCAAAATTAACCTATACAGATCATTATGATTAATAAGAACATGACTGGGTAAAAGAAGTGATCAAGGGCACAACTTGCCTGGCACTTGAGATTCTAGTTGCCAGGGTGATTCTTCAGATCCTCGTGACCTCACTGCTAGTCGTAGCAATATAAAAAACATGATATAGACAAAATTAACATCACATCAAACATAAGAACAAACTGAATAATAATGATCTATGCATCGCTACGAGATCGTGGGAATGAAAACCACTACAATCGGAGTAACGGTGTAATACTCAAAATTGTATACAAGGAATATATAGTGATTTCTTCATTTTATGCGCCTCATTTGCATATTAAAAAGAACATACACAAAATTTAGAGATCAATTCAAACAGATGATAAAAAAAAATGCATCATGTTGGAGTTTATATGTTTGTGCATTAAATGAAATAGTAATGATAAAATAAGAAAATAATAATCCTAAAAGTTGGATTAAACCCTAAATTGAAATTAGGGTTTGGGAAATAAGAAAAGATAAAGGAAATGAATAATAAATAATATATATAAATAACTATCTACAGAATTTGTACCTCTAATATCACCAATATAATTTGTAATGATGAGCCACAAAGGTTTGAATTAAATTTGAATTCAAATTGAATTTGAAAAGGGAGAAAAGAAAATAGGAGAAGAAAATGAAAAATAGCACTATGCATTGAATGGGCCTCGCACCACCATTCAGCCCACTAGCAGTATTACTCCCGCGTAGCCCAGCTACGCCACCAGTACCGCGCGCTGACGGGTGGGCAATATTGCCAGTGCCTGCGCGCCGCGTTCCATTGACGGCCGGGACCCACTCGTCGGTGTCTTGCGCTGCGCGTTCTTCTTCCTTGCGGGAGAAGCGGAGTCCGAGCTCAACCGCCGCCGTCGTTTTCGCCGCTAGCCGGTGCGAGCACCTTAGTATAAGTAACGCGGGCCCCGCGCCGACTCGCCCCCACGATCCCTTGCCCTCTCTACTCCACAGCTCCCCTAGGTCCACCGTCGCCGTTCTCTAGCTTGTCTAAACTCGCGCGCAGAAGACCGTGGGATCTCACCCAAGCACGAATCGGCCGCCTCTATCCCAGCCCACTGCTTCTCATCGACCAGCGGGGGCCTCGTCGGAGCTCGGGCGAGCTTCGGCCAACACCAATTTCGCATATTGAGTCCCGGCGCTGTGCGAACTCCTAGCCGCGTCGCCACGCATCGCCTCGCTCTGTGGACGAAGCTTCTGCCCGCGCCAATCAAGGTGAGGATCGTCATCGAGTCCTTGTTTTTCCTCTGTGTATTGCGTAGCACCTCGAGCGACAACGAATTGCGGGCCCGTGGGTCGGTAATTTCTCACTGGAACACTGAGCCTGCCGCGGACCGCGGTTCCCCGTGGTCGGACCCCTCTGCTTCACCATTACCGGTGCAGAATCCTTCCTTGTGTCCGCCGCACCTTCAATTTTGATTAGCACCGTCCATTGACGCATTGATTCGTGTTGGCACCGGATTGGGGCTCGCCGTCGTGCTCCGCCGTGTGGCAAAGGGCGCCGCCGCTCGGTGGCTGGTTGCGAGATGGGAGAAGCCCTCCTAGCCGTCCATCTCTGATCAAGGGTTAGGATTAGATCTGGGATTGGGCATCTCTGGGCCGTTGGATCAAAAGATTGTGGCCTAGATTTGTGCACACATGCCCTTTTAGGGTCGGGCTCATCTCAACCGTCGATCTTGTCTTGGGCGCTCGAGATTACAACCCAGCGTATAGTCTCGGTGGAGCGATCCTGGTCGTCGATCAGTTGGCAGACGGGTAGGAGCGATCCACGCTATGCAAAACCTCGGCCGTTGGATCTAAATCCAAAGACCCATGTAGCGTACCGATTCGGCCGGGATCGCATCTAATCCTGGCGGCCGAATTCTAATCTGATGGCTCAGATCGGCTGATACCCCTTCGCGGGTCGGTTTTGCTAAAGAGCCCCTCTACTTTACTGAAATCAACCCGCCGTCCACCTTGGGGTTATTCTGAGTCTCGGGAAAACTTGCAAGCTAGCCCCTGCGCTTTTCGATAAATGAGGCCCAGTCCAGGGAATATTAAAAACAGAAAATTGATATTAGAAATTCGTTTTTAATACAAAAACAATTCTAGAAACTTGTAAAATTCATAGAAATTCCATTTTTGACCCAAATTGAACCATTTCAATTTCTATAATTTTATAATAATATTCTCTATCATTTAGTATCTCTGTTTTGGCATAAAAACAGTAAGAACATTAATTTAAAATTTAATCCTGTTTTAATCACATTAAACCTTAGGAAATTCATATCTCCTCCGTTTTAACTCTGATTTGATCCGTTCAAGTTTCGTTAGTCTCGTAGCAACGCGTAGATCATTATTATGCAGTATATTCTTATGTTTGGTGTGATGTTAATTTTATCTATACCATGTTTGCTTGTATTGCTACGACTAGCGCGAGGACTCGTGTCATCTGACAAGCAAGTTGGTACCTGGATTCTCAAGTGCCAGGCAAGTTGTGCCCTTGATTCACTTTTGATACCCAATAATGTTCTTTATAATCATTTACCATGCATAGGTTTAATTTTGATGGGACCCAATAGGTTTCCCTAGACTGTTTATCCTGTTTACCTTGTTTACCCCTGAATCACATGGGTAGTTTATGCTATTGCTTTACGTGGTTTTTGGGTTAATATTTCATTATATCCATGTTCCAGTTATTTTGTTATTCTATTTATGTTCATGTCAAGATCATTATGTTATTGTTAATTGGAACATGGAGCTTAACTTGAGAACCACGTGCCACCACAAGGGAGGAATGGGACCCCTTGGCTGACTAATTAGGAAAGCTAGTGGAAGACTACCTTACCCGAAAGGGGCAAGGGCAGTAGGGGAGTGGTCAGTGTAGGGAGGTCCCTGGTTGATTTTGCTGCGATGGCGGTCAGCCAGGAACCCTGCATTGGAACTTCCTATAAACTGTAGCGAGTTTTCGGAAGCTAGTGGAACTTTGTAAAGGCCTCGTAGTGGATCCCTAGCCATTCACCTTGGTAGTGTCTAAGGGCCTAGCTAACCCTGGCGACATGGGAAACACGACTTGTGGGTAAAGGGTACAACCTCTGCAGAGTGTAAAACTGGTATACTAGCCGAGCTCACGGTCATGAGCGGCTCAGGACTCTCCGATGATTAAATTATGGAACCTAAACTCAATTTGTCATTTGCATTTGCATGGGTTTATTATTAATTTTGTTCTTTATTATTATTTAAGGTTTGGTATTCACTTACACTTAGTAACTGCTAATAAAATTTTGACCAACTTATAAAAGCAATGCTCAGCTTTAACCTCTATTGTTGATCAGCCTTACACTTCATGAACTCCCACCTTTGTGAGTTCATGTCACATTATTCCCCACAACTTGTTGAGCGATGAACATGTGTGAGCTCACCCTTGCTGTCTCACACCCCCCCACAGGAGAAGAACAGGTGGTTTCAAGTGGAGTCAAGTATCGAGGAGTTCGATTCAATCTAGGTGGCGTTTCTCAGTTGACATTGGCGCCGACGATCCTTAGTTCGTTTTATATTTATCTTTTATTTTGTAAGTCTTCCGCTATGTAATAAATACTCTGATTATTGTGACATTTATCTCTATACACTCTGTTATTATATATGTTGTCTTCTTGGCGCATGTATGAGATGCACCTGGCTTTGTCCCTTAAAGCCGGGTGTTACATAAGTGGTATCAGAGGAAATGTTGACTGTAGGACGAAACCTAGATAGAAATGGACAAACCCTTACCTACTTATCCTACTCTGATTCATTCTATACTTATCTCACTCTGATTCTTTCTATACTTATCTTGATCCTGATTCACCTTCTACTGTTCTACTCTGATCATGCTTACCTTTTCTACTCTTAGTCAAGATGGATTTCACACCTTGGAATCCCTACCCCTATGACATTCTTAAGAGTTAGGGAAGCCTAAGACAAAAAAAAAATCAAAACTATTTTCTCTATTAAAAAAATGTTGATTGATTGTTCTGATGATCAATGTCTGATTTGCTTCTTTGATTGATTGAAATATTATATGGACATCTTAGCATGTGCCAGCATAAGGTAATAAATTAGCTATGGTAGGTAAAACATTAAACTGCTTAGCTAGTAAGTCCCCCAAAGTAACATGAGTTGTAATTACTGCCTTGTCTACTGCTCTCTCTTACCATATGTATCTAACTCAGATGGTCAATACCAGGAAAGGAAAGATTATCACGCAACAGCAAACGGAAATGAATCCTCCAAATCCCCCACCTGTTGAAACCGAGCAAGTGATCGCAACCCAAAGGCTGGTAATACAGCAATTGACAGACATGATGACCAAAATGCAAAACCAGATAAGACAAGAACGCGAGGAAATACGTCAGGCCCGTCTGGAGATACAACAAGAAATAAGGAAATCACGGTTGGAGAGACAACAACAACAACCACCATCTTCACCACCACCAGCTCCACCAAGCTACATAAACATATATATAAATCACTACTATTTGTAAGATCTACATGTTCCTTTAGTTAGTATTCGGTATGATACTATTTTAGGAGGAATAAAAAGGTCTATTTGACCCCGTGTGTTGCTAATAAAATTATGCGTCATGCTGAGATTTTGGTTTGGGCATATGTGTTGGACAATATGAGAAAACCCATGAGAGTAATTACACCTAAAGGGCCTGTTGTGGCGAATCAAATGACACTTAGATTGACATTGACCATTATGGGTAGAGAATTTGGAGTTACTGCTATAATATTGGAGCCAAGCAGTATAGACGTGATCCTTGGTATGTCATGGTTAAGAAAGGCAAAGGCAGTATATACACTGTGCTAAGGGAACCGTAGAACTCACCAGTTCCAAAGGACAAGGATTTGAAGTTGAAGTTGCAGTAACTACCACCATCAGACTAGCGATATTCTTAATAGATGAGAAGTTTGTTGGTGACAACATCCGAGTAGTTAAGGATTTTTCGGAATGTCTTTCTAGAAGAGTCACCAGGGATGCCACCAGATACGGAAGTTGAGTTTGTCATAGATCCCTTACGTGGAACTGCTCCTATTTCTAAACGGCCATATAGGACGTCTGTAGAAGAGTTAAAAGAACTCAAGAAGCACTTAACGGAGTTGCAAGAGGCTGAGTACATTCGTCCGAGTCTTCACCTTGGAGAGCACCAGTTTTGTTTGTAAAGAAGAAAGATGGATTGCAAGGGATGTGCGTGGATTAAAGGTCCCTTAATGATGTCATTGTGAAGAACAAGTTTCTGTTACCCCGCATTAAGGATTTATTTAAACGGATGAGAGGAGCCAGGGTATTCTCGAAGATTGACCTCCGATCGGGATACCATCAGATGAAGATTGGACCATCAGATATTCCTAAGACGGCTTTCTCGACTCGATATGGATTATACGAGTTCATCGTTATGTCGTTTGGATTAACTAATGCACCAGCTTATCTTATGGATTTGATGAATAAGATGTTTTTGGAATATTTGGACAGATTCGTCGTGGTGTTCATCGACGATATTCTTATCTATTCTAAGAATGAGAGTGACCATGAAGAACATCTAAGGTTGGTGCTATAGAAACTACGAGATAATCAACTCTACGCCAAGCTTAGCAAACACGAGTTTTGGATTGGCGAGGTGCCATTTCTTGGACATATCATTTCTAATGGAGGGATATCAGTGGGTCCTGCTAAAGTCAAGGAGATAGAGGTGTGGAGCATACCCACTACAGTTACGGAGATTCGGAGTTCTTGGGACATGCAGGATATTATCGGATATTTATTAAAGGATTTTCTAAGATTGCTAAGCCTATGACCTCGCTTCTAGAGAAAGGAAAAGAATTTAAGTGGGACTAAGTGCCAAGTATACACGGATCATAAGAAGTTTGAAGTACATATTCACTCAGAAGGATCTCAACCTTAGGCAACGCCGTTGGTTGGAGCTTATTAAGGATTATGATTTGGAAAATTCACTATCACCCGGGCAAGGCAAATTTGGTTGCAGATGCCTTGAGTCGAAAGGAGCATGTTATTTAGCTGTTGTTGCCCAGCTACCCGATGAGATTGTTGAGGATTTCAGGAGACTTAACCTGGGGATAGTTGCTCACACTGAAGGAGTTACTATTGATGTGGAATCTACTTTGGTAAGAAATCCGCAAAGGACAGATTGGTGAGGCTAAAATACAAGAGAGTAAGGATCTGATTACTGAAGGTCGAGGTCCAGAGTTCACGGAAGATGAGCAGGGCATCGGATGGTTCAAGGACCGGATATGTGTTCCTGAGATTGATAGCCTTCGTGAAACTATTAAAAAGGAGGCCCATGACTTGGATGATTCTATTCATCCTGGTAGCACTAAGATGTATCAGGATTTGGAGCAGAAATAATGGTGGTATGGACTAAAGAGAGATGTGGCTGCACATGTGATTATGTGCAATGTGTGTTAAAGAGTTAAGGCAGAACACCAAAGACCAGCTGGACTACTATACCCATTAAAAATACCTGAATGGAAGTGGGAAGAGATTGATACGGATTTCATTACGGGATTGCCTCGCATCTCGAAAGGATACGATTCTATATGGGTTATTGTGGATAGACTGACCAAAGTGGCTCATTTCATTCCGGTCAAGGGTACTTATAAGGGATCTTAATTGTTAGAGCATATATGACTCGGATTGTGTCTCAACACGGTATACCGAAGAAGATCATTTTGGATAGAGAATCACAGTTTACCTCCAAATTTTGGAAAAGTTTTCATGAGAATATGGATACGAAGTTGAAATTTTAGCACAACCTACCATCCTCAGACTGATGGACAGACTAAAAGGACTAATCAAGTATTGGAAGACATGTTGAGAGCTTGTGGCCTTCAACATGGTAGTAGTTGGGACAAGAGACTACCTTATGCTGAGTTCTCATATAATAATAATTACCAGGCCAGTCTGAAGATGTTACCGTTTGAGACTCTATATGGCAGGAAATGCAGGACTCCTCTATTTTGGACCAGACTAGAGGAAAACATATCTTTGGACCCGAACTTATTCAAGAGGCAGAAGAACAAGTTTGTATAATTCGAGAGAATTTGAGAGTAGCACAAACTAGACAAAAAAAAGCTATGCTGATAATAGAAGAAGACCACTTGAGTTTGAGGAAGGAGATTTTGTGTACCTCAAGATGTCACCACTTCGTGGAATGAGGATTCAAAGTCAAGGGCAAATTGTTCCCTCGCGTTATTTGGACCCTTTAGAGTTTTTAGGCGAATTGGAGAGATGGCCTATCAACTCGAGCTACCTAATAATCTATCTGATGTGCATAATGTATTTCTTGTGTCTCAACTGAAGAAGTGTCTCCGTGCCCCTAAGGGACAATTACCAATGGAAGAGCTCAGTGTTCAGGGTGATTTGACTTACACGGAGTATCCGATCAAGATTCTTGACACATTGACTCGGGTTACAAGAAATAAGGTGATTAAGATGTGCAAAGTGCAATGGAGTCACCACAGTGAAGATGAAGCAACTTGGGAAAGAGAAGAAGAGCTTCGCATGGATTTCCCCATCTTTTCCCTAGTTCTTCCTAAATCTCGAGGACGAGATTATTTTTAAGGGGGGTAGGATTTGTAATACTCAAAATTGTATACAAGGAATATATAGTGATTTCTTCATTTTATACGCCTCATTTGCATATTAAAAAGAACATACACAAAATTTAGAGATCAATTCAAACAGATGATAAAAAAAATGCATCATGTTGGAGTTTATATGTTTGTGCATTAAATGAAATAGTAATGATAAAATAAGAAAATAATAATCCTAAAAGTTGGATTAAACCCTAAATTGAAATTAGGGTTTGGGAAATAAGAAAAGATAAAGGAAATGAATAATAAATAATATATATAAATAACTATCTACAGAATTTGTACCTCTAATATCACCAATATAATTTGCAATGATGAGCCACAAAGGTTTGAATTAAATTTGAATTCAAATTGAATTTGAAAAGGGAGAAAAGAAAATAGGAGAAGAAAATGAAAAATAGCACTATGCATTGAATGGGCCTCGCACCACCATTCAGCCCACTAGCAGTATTACTCCCGCGTAGCCCAGCTACGCCACCAGTACCGCGCGCTGACGGGTGGGCAATATTGCCAGTGCCTGCGCGCCGCGTTCCATTGACGGCCGGGACCCACTCGTCGGTGTCTTGCGCTGCGCGTTCTTCTTCCTCGTGGGAGAAGCGGAGTCCGAGCTCAACCGCCGCCGTCGTTTTCGCCGCTAGCCGGTGCGAGCACCTTAGTATAAGTAACGCGGGCCCCGCGCCGACTCGCCCCCACGATCCCTTGCCCTCTCTACTCCACAGCTCCCCTAGGTCCACCGTCGCCGTTCTCTAGCTTGTCTAAACTCGCGCGCAGAAGACCGTGGGATCTCACCCAAGCACGAATCGGCCGCCTCTATCCCAGCCCACTGCTTCTCCTCGACCAGCGGGGGCCTCGTCGGAGCTCGGGCGAGCTTCGGCCAACACCAATTTCGCATATTGAGTCCCGGCGCTGTGCGAACTCCTAGCCGCGTCGCCACGCATCGCCTCGCTCTGTGGACGAAGCTTCTGCCCGCGCCAATCAAGGTGAGGATCGTCATCGAGTCCTTGTTTTTCCTCTGTGTATTGCGTAGCACCTCGAGCGACAACGAATTGCGGGCCCGTGGGTCGGTAATTTCTCACTGGAACACTGAGCCTGCCGCGGACCGCGGTTCCCCGTGGTCGGACCCCTCTGCTTCACCATTACCGGTGCAGAATCCTTCCTTGTGTCCGCCGCACCTTCAATTTTGATTAGCACCGTCCATTGACGCATTGATTCGTGTTGGCACCGGATTGGGGCTCGCCGTCGTGCTCCGCCGTGTGGCAAAGGGCGCCGCCGCTCGGTGGCTGGTTGCGAGATGGGAGAAGCCCTCCTAGCCGTCCATCTCTGATCAAGGGTTAGGATTAGATCTGGGATTGGGCATCTCTGGGCCGTTGGATCAAAAGATTGTGGCCTGGATTTGTGCACACATGCCCTTTTAGGGTCGGGCTCATCTCAACCGTCGATCTTGTCTTGGGCGCTCGAGATTACAACCCAGCGTATAGTCTCGGTGGAGCGATCCTGGTCGTCGATCAGTTGGCAGATGGGTAGGAGCGATCCACGCTATGCAAAACCTCGGCCGTTGGATCTAAATCCAAAGACCCATGTAGCGTACCGATTCGGCCGGGATCGCATCTAATCCTGGCGGCCGAATTCTAATCTGATGGCTCAGATCGGCTGATACCCCTTCGCGGGTCGGTTTTGCTAAAGAGCCCCTCTACTTTACTGAAATCAACCCGCCGTCCACCTTGGGGTTATTCTGAGTCTCGGGAAAACTTGCAAGCTAGCCCCTGCGCTTTTCGATAAATGAGGCCCAGTCCAGGCAATATTAAAAACAGAAAATTGATATTAGAAATTCGTTTTTAATACAAAAACAATTCTAGAAACTTGTAAAATTCATAGAAATTCCATTTTTGACCCAAATTGAACCATTCCAATTTCTATAATTTTGTAATAATATTCTCTATCATTTAGTATCTCTGTTTTGGCATAAAAACAATAAGAACATTAATTTAAAATTTAATCCTGTTTTAATCACATTAAACCTTAGGAAATTCATATCTCCTCCGTTTTAACTCCGATTTGATCCGTTCAAGTTTCGTTAGTCTCGTAGCAACGCGTAGATCATTATTATGCAGTATATTCTTATGTTTGGTGTGATGTTAATTTTATCTATACCATGTTTGCTTGTATTGCTACGACTAGCGCGAGGACTCGTGTCATCTGACAAGCAAGTTGGTACCTGGATTCTCAAGTGCCAGGCAAGTTGTGCCCTTGATTCACTTTTGATACCCAATAATGTTCTTTATAATCATTTACCATGCATAGGTTTAATTTTGATGGGACCCAATAGGTTTCCCTAGACTGTTTATCCTGTTTACCTTGTTTACCCCTGAATCACATGGGTAGTTTATGCTATTGCTTTACGTGGTTTTTGGGTTAATATTTCATTATATCCATGTTCTAGTTATTTTGTTATTCTATTTATGTTCATGTCAAGATCATTATGTTATTGTTAATTGGAACATGGAGCTTAACTTGAGAACCACGTGCCACCACAAGGGAGGAATGGGACCCCTTGGCTGACTAATTAGGAAAGCTAGTGGAAGACTACCTTACCCGAAAGGGGCAAGGGCAGTAGGGGAGTGGTCAGTGTAGGGAGGTCCCTGGTTGATTTTTCTGCGATGGCGGTCAGCCAGGAACCCTGCATTGGAACTTCCTATAAACTGTAGCGGGTTTTCGGAAGCTAGTGGAACTTTGTAAAGGCCTCGTAGTGGATCCCTAGCCATTCACCTTGGTAGTGTCTAAGGGCCTAGCTAACCCTGGCGACATGGGAAACACGACTTGTGGGTAAAGGGTACAACCTCTGCAGAGTGTAAAACTGGTATACTAGCCGAGCTCACGGTCATGAGCGGCTCAGGACTCTCCGATGATTAAATTATGGAACCTAAACTCAATTTGTCATTTGCATTTGCATGGGTTTATTATTAATTTTGTTCTTTATTATTATTTAAGGTTTGGTATTCACTTACACTTAGTAACTGCTAATAAAATTTTGACCAACTTATAAAAGCAATGCTCAGCTTTAACCTCTATTGTTGATCAGCCTTACACTTCATGAATTCCCACCTTTGTGAGTTCATGTCACATTATTCCCCACAACTTGTTGAGCGATGAACATGTGTGAGCTCACCCTTGCTGTCTCACACCCCCCCACAGGAGAAGAACAGGTGGTTTCAAGTGGAGTCAAGTATCGAGGAGTTCGATTCAATCTAGGTGGCGTTTCTCAGTTGACATTGGCGCCGACGATCCTTAGTTCGTTTTATATTTATCTTTTATTTTGTAAGTCTTCCGCTATGTAATAAATACTCTGATTATTGTGACATTTATCTCTATACACTCTGTTATTATATATGTTGTCTTCTTGGCGCATGTATGAGATGCACCTGGCTTTGTCCCTTAAAGCCGGGTGTTACAAACGGTTAAGGAGTTATGATTTTATAGGGGATTATGTGATTAAAATGTTAAACTATATTATAAATTGGTTAATATAAATCATATAAGAGGTTATTCTATAAATACTTATCTCAACTTTAATCTAAGTTATAAATTGACCATAGATCATATTTTAGTAAATTATAATGGTAAGTAGATTAACAAGACTAACCAACATAAGTTAAATAAACACCTAATTATAAAAGAATGAGACATGGTCTAATCAATATTGTTACTATGTAGTAAGTATTTATACGAAACTAACGCAACTTGAATGGATCAAATTAGAGTTAAAACGGAGGAGTTATGAATTTCCTAAGGTTTTATGTATTTGACACAAGATTAATTAAGAGATAAATTTAATGTGTCTTTCATGTCAAAACAGTGGCACTATTTAATAAACAATAATATTATAAAATTATAGGAACTGGAAAGAACTTAAAATGAGCTAAAATGAATTTTATATGAATTTTACAAGTTTCTATAATTATTTTTGTGTTGAAATTCAATTTCTGATATTATTTATATGGTTTTCCTTATTATCCGGACTGCGCACATAAAAATAGAGAAGTGCAGGGGCTCTGGTGAAAACCTCCTAAGACACAGAGCCTAACTACGTGGACCGCGGGTTGAATAACAAGTTTTTCGGGGTCTCTTTTAAAAGACTGCCAGGGCCGAAGGGTTATGCCGTTATGGTTCAATCCTGACCGTCCGATGAAGAATCAAGAGCCCAGATTAGACAGCGGACCGGTATGCACTGCTGGCCGTCGGATCCAAGATCCATGGCCAATGCATGAGCACATCACGGCCACCAGATCCTAAATCTATGGTTTGGATTTAAAATAGCACAAGATCTTCTCCTAAGCGCCAGATCGCGGATCAACGAACGTGAAGGGCCCTGGCCGAAGGGCCATGCGGATATAATCAGCATCGTTGGATCCCCATCCAACGACTTGCACTCACCATTCACCTCCCCACACCGGAATTCGGCGGCGCACCTAGATCCCGCAACAGCGTGTCACCGGAGCATAGCGCGACAACACGATGACGTCCCAAAGAGAGAACGGGTCGGCGCAAAACATAGTAGGGACGACGGCGTACCATGGAGAGGGCAAATTACCGATAGACGGGTCCACCAGAACCCAGGCGACGGAGGATGGCGGCACGACGGTGGTGAAGAGCCTCCGGTGAAAAATCGCCGATGCCCGGTGCCAGTACTGGACCCAACTGCCTCACGAACTCCCGTGTTACACCCGCACGAACACCCGGAACCTCGCCCTGGCCCTGGATCAGCCTTGGAATCACGGAACGACGGTGAGGTCACTCCGCGGCGGAAGGATTTCACGGTGGCAGTGAGCGTGCGACAACGGAGTGCAGGCGGCGGCGGAGCATCTAGGTTAGGCCTAGGCAGGGGCGGAGCGCCCGGTATGGCGTAGTATGGCATGCGCCATACCTTGGCCTCGTACAGCAGAGCAGGAAAACATGCTTCCCACTCTCCCAAATGTCACCACACAGTTGTCATGCTAAGGTGCTCTGTGCACGGTGCACAGTTGTCGCCGGCCGCCGCGTGTGGCTTGTGGCACCACACCTCCTCACCCAAGCTCGTACGTGGCCCTCCTGCTAGTTAGTGTGAGCCTTGAGTTTTCAGCCTATGCCAGTGTTTGAGGGCTTGTTTTGGTTTGGAACTGAACGCGAAGACTCTAAATAAAATATAGGCACCAGACAACGTTCATTTGGATTAGAGATAAGTGGTGATACTACTTAATAAATTCTTGTCTTATTGTTTGCTCTGTGTTGTAGTCGGTTTTAGGTACCACTGCCACACCTCATTTTTTGGTCGTGCTCCGCCATTGGGCCTAGGGCTTTACAGCTAGTTTATATGCAGGTGTTAAGGATCTCGCGATGCACATTTGGAGGAGCGATCTGCGTGGAGGTCGTGGTTCTGTTTACGCCGCGCTATTCTTGCAGGGAAGAAGACCGGACGCGAGAGGGCCCACTTGCAGCTGAGAGCACCTAGAGGGGGGGTGAATAGGTGATCCTATAAAAACTTGAAACTTAAAGCCACAAAACTTGATTAAGAGTTAGTAGACTAAATAGCGAGCTCTTGTGAACACAAGTATCACAGAAAAGCAATCACAAAAGACACGCGAGTTATCCCGTGGTTTGGCCAAGTACAACACTTGCCTACTCCACGTTGTGGCATCCCAATGGACTAGGGTTGCACTCAACCCCTTTCAAGTGGTCCAAAGACCCACTTGAATACCACGATGTTTCTCTTTCTTTCACTTTATCCCGTTCGCGAGGAATCTCCACAACTTGGAGCCTCTCGCCCTTACAATTTGATGATCACAAAGAAGCACAGAAGTAAGGGTGGGAAAAGCAACACACACAAGACTCAAAGCAAGAGCACAAAAACGCACACTAACCAACAACTTGAGCTCTAAGTTCACACACGGAGTTCTCAACTCAAGAGGAGCTCAAATTGCTATCACAACGAATCAAATGCGCTAGAATGGAGTCTTGGTGCTTAGGGATGATCAAAGAATGTTTGGTGTACTCCTCCATGCGCCTAGGGGTCCCTTTTATAGCCCCAAGGCAGCTAGGAGCCGTTGGAAGCAATCCAGGAAGGCAATTCTTGCCTTCTGTCGGGTGGCGCACCAGACAGTCCGGTGCACCACCGGACATCCACTGTTTACTGTCCGGTGCAGATTGCTTTCCTAAATTGGCGCAGCCGACCGTTGAAGATTTGGAGCCGTTGGCGCACCGGACACTGTTCGGTGCACACCGGACAGTCCGGTGCCCCCTGTCGACCGTTGGCTCGGCCACGCGTCACGTGCGGATTGCGTGGCCGACCGTTGGCGCGGCCGACCGTTGGCTCACTGGACAGTCCGGTGCACCACCGGACAGTCCGATGATTTTTAGCCGTTCGGTGTTGATTGTTTCCCGAGAGCGGCGACTTCGCCGCAGACGACTCACCGGACAGTCCGGTGATTTATAGCCGTACGCCGCCGTCGAGACCCGAGAGTAGGTTGTTCATCGGGACTAGTCCTGGCACACCGGACACTGTCCGGTGCACCACTGGACACTGTCCGGTGCACCACCGGACAGTCCAGTGCACCCAGACCGAGCAGCCTTTTGGCTGACATAGCCAACTTTTCTCCAAAACGATTTCTCCTGTTTCTAGCACTTAGACATAATATATTAGTCTTCAAAACAATGTACTAAGTCTAGAAACATACCTTTAAACTTGATTTGCACTTCTTGAGTCTTTGGAACAAATATCACTCAAAGCATTTGTGTGGAGCACTCAATCACCAAAATCTTATAGAAATGGCCCAAGGGCACATTTCCCTTTCAATCTCCCCCTTTTTGGTGATTTATGCCAACACAACAAAAAAAGCAACAAATAGAAGTGCAACATCAATGCAAATGAGAACGCAAATTTGTTTTTGATTCAAATTTGGCATATTTGGATCATTCTTTGCCACCACTTGGTTTGTTTTTGTAAATCAAACTCAATTTCCTATCTCTAAGTCAAATTCACTTGTTGAGGCATAGAGAGAGGTATTCCAAGAGAATTTGATCAAAAATTCAAAAACTCCCCCTTTTTCCCATAATCAAATATTCTCCCCACAAGAGACCAACTTTTGACAATAAGAGACAACAAGAGTATTTTGACAAAACAAAAGCTCTAACTCTACTATTTTCAAAATTCTCAAGTGGTAGCTGATCCATTTGCTTTGGCCTTAATTTCTCCCCCTTTGACATTAAGCACCAAAACGAGATCATTTTTGGCCCTTAAACCCTATTGCCTCACCAAAATCTCTACTACTTATTAAGTAAGCAATAGTAGCCTGCCTCTGACGCGTTCTGCCGTTCTGCCTCCGTTAGTCCCGCGCAACAAAATAAACAGTACATGTACAGATTTATACACCACGTTCTGTTCCATCTCTCTCAGTGAGCAATATAGAATCCACAGCTGCGCTTATAAGCCATGTTTCGTCACTCTCAATGGCCGATGTGGCACTAATAAAATAGATGGCATACCAGCGCGCCTGTGGCAGCGGTTCGTGCGGCCCAACGATTTTTTGTGTGGATCTGAGGCCCATCCCATCGTGCAGCCCATCGGCGGACTGCTCTGTGCACCGCGCGACCAGTCGGAGTAACCGCCCCCTCCCCACCCCACAAGGACGCTGCGGCCACCCGAGGAGGCGCCCATCACCGGTGAGTATGGCGCCACCTCCCTCAACGCGCGATCCTCGTTTCTACAGATCTGGCGAGCTTGACGCCGCCCACTCCTTCGACCGCGAGCCTTCCTCAGACAGCAACGTGGATCGCCCATGGCATGTGGGGTTCGTGGATCCGACCGCACCGCTACTGGCGGCCCATGGGATGGTGACGGCGACGCGACGCTCCGTGGCTTGCGCCCCCATCGCCGCCTCCAACACCTTCTCCGCCATCGGCATCTCCGTCCTTGGCACGACATGGTGAGTCAGCAAACGCCTCCACACCATGTCTCTTGCTCTTCTGTCCACCCGCCGAGGACCCGTTGCGCACAGGACGAGGGAGTGCCCCCCGTGACACCGACCCCACCCCCGTCGAGCCATATGGCATGCATCAATCCTTGCGCACAGGGCGAGGGAGAGCCCCTGCCCCGGCGCCGCTCATCCCAGTCCCGCTCGAGATCCTCGCCTCCCCTATCTATTTCCCTAGCCGTGCAGGAGCTGGGAGCGCCGATCCCGCCTCTAATCTCGCTCCCCCCGTCCTCCGACTCGCCAGGAGACGCGTGACCCACCATTCAATCCACCAATAAATCATGCTTAGGAAAGCAATGATAATCACGCTTAGGAAGCTCTCCGTCGTGCCAAGTTTAAGTTCCCTGACCAACAAAAGATCAACTGCAACAGGAAGTGCTATGTGGGAATGAAGATGCCTTGCTGTTGAACCCAATGTCAGGTCACAACATTGATGAAAGGTTTGATTTTGACTTGGTTGGTGCAATGTCTTGATGTTTTAGGGGTTTCACCATGTTCACTCGTGCTGAGTATCTGAAGTACAAGAGCGGGGGTAGGATTGCATCTGATGGTGTCAATGCAAAGGTAATGTTGTTACAGCAGGTGACGTTTGGTGGGGCGCTTAACCCGTCCAGACTATCTCGTTCCTCCCCTAATTTAGTCCTTCCGAACCATGTTTCGCCCCTGATCCACCTGATCCGTTCGGTCTGTTCCTAACTTCCGACTTTGTAAGGAGGCTCGTGAAGTCAGTAGTTGTATCTGGCAGTGGTAGTTGAGCATGCCATTGAGGGACTGAGCTGGAGAACGGTGTGTTGTTTATCGATGTTCGTAAAGTAAATAATTTAGTTTTTTAAAAGTAAATCTATAGTCCTATTAAGAGTGGACAGAGGCACATCACCCTGTTGTGTTGACAGTGGAGGAACATTGAGTCGACCGCCACACTTTGTTCTGCAGTGGTCTCCGTTGATTTACTGTGAGTATACTGATTTACTTTCTTTTTGGCTATGGTAGGCCAAACATGTTGGGTGTTGGCCATTTAGGAGGTGCTTTGAGTAAAAATTACTCTTAAAGGTATATCTACGGCAACTGGTGTAATATAGTTCTAAAATATAGTTCTGACTGGAGCACTTGTCGTCGTGCTAATGTTTTTGAATTCTAAATTTCAGGACAAGAAGCATCAGTTATATGTTATTTCTGCCCTTGCTGGCACCAAAATTGACATGAAAAGCTGGTAGCTTTGCTATGATTACTTATTATTGTTGCTTATTTTTTTGTTAATTAATATTGTTTTCCGGAAACTTATAGTTATTTTCCAACATTTTGGGTTGGGAAAAGGTGGTCTACGAATGTTTCTGAGGAAAATCTTCTAGAAGTACTTCAGGTTGGTTATTTTTACCCTGTTCAAAACTTTTCAGCTATTTATTTTTCTAACCTAACCTTAGAAAATCACAGAAATAATGAAAAAAGGAACATACTGCATATTTTCTTTTTCGCTTTTCAGTGAGAAGGAGATTACTTGAGCTTAGATGCATGATGGTTTGTTAGGAATATAAATAAATAGTTCCTTTTCCTTATAATACTTGCTAATTTATTTTGCTTTCTTATTATATCATCGGATAGCCTGAATTGTCATCTCTATCGATTATAATATCCTTGATAGATGGAAAGCTATTGCAACCATAAATTTGTTCCAACTGTGGCCCTTGAATTCATGAGTCATACTTCTAACAGCTAGATAGAAATATGTCACTGATGAAGAATGGACTGCATGAGATCTTTAAATCGTGTTTTATTTTCAAAATGCTTTGTTCTATTGCATGTCCTTCTGCTTATAGTGATCTATAGTTCTGTGCTATGAAGTAATGCTTGCTATTTTCCTATGCATTTTCAATTAATGGTTTAACAAATTAATACAATTATGTTTCTTGTGTACAGTGTGGTTTCACTTTGACTTGATCAAAGTTTCAAGTATAAACAGATTTGATCAAAGTTTCAAGTCTTAACAGATCTACTTCCAAACATGCATATCTATTGCAGCTGGTGTAATATAGTTCTGACCAGAGCACATGTATGCCCTTATTTCCTAATGGTAGACTTCTAGGTCTATATTTTTATCCCTCCAAATTTGAAATATTGTTTGTATTAAATGCAAGGATTTTCTTTTGTCTTACTTGTGTCAGACCCTAAAAGTTATAAGATTACTTGTGTGCACGCTTGTGGAACCAGCTATGAACTCAGCACCTGTTTTGGACTTACCACACCCCTAACCAACTTGTCTCTCTTTCAGGTTTGCCTTATGGATAAGGATTATATTGTTATGACATGAGCCTAGAAGTTCTCACCCCATTGTCCACGACATACACCGACCCCGCCGCCACCATGCCATCACCACTCTAGCGCCATACCTAGACACGACGACCATGGGCCACGACGTTGACATCTCCTCGCAAAGTTTCTCTGATGCTTATTCGTATTGTGTAGCTTTGGTTCCCAGTTTATTAATTATTGGGTCACAACTCTCTGTCTCTATTGCGCCATCCAATGAGGTAACTACTACTATTATGTTTGAAGATGTATTTGGATTTCCCATTTTTTTGCTGGAAAACTGGAAACAAGATGCTATTGTTTCTTATTCATTTGCTACACTTCAATCTCTATTGTGCCATCCAATGAATTACCTACTACTACTATGTTTGAACAAGTATCTGGATTTCCCCCGTTTCCCTGGTAAATTGGAAACATGATACTATTGTTTCTTATTCATTTAATTTGCTGCACTGCAGTCTATTGTGCCATCCTATGAATTACCTACTACCATTATGTTTGAAGAGTATCTGGATTTCCCCTTTTTTCTGGAAAACTGGAAACAAGATTCTATCGTTTCTTATTCATTTGCTGCACTGCAGTTGTATCTCAAAATTTTCCAACTTTGACTAGCAGAGTAATAGTGTCATCATTGTGTACGAATCAGGTGAGAAATGTCATCAGAGACATCTTCGTTACAGATATGACAATTGAAACAAATTAGTGTTCTGTATATTATTGCTCTATATAGTGATGTTCAAGACATCGAAATAGATTCAGGAATTTATATGACAACCTTCTCATTTTGAGATGACATGTTGTTTGACGACCTTCTCTTTCAGGTTTGTGATGCTTACCACTGCATATACTTCTATTGAGCTGCAGGAAAGTTCTATGCCTGATACTTCTGAACTCTTCACAAATGTTTTGAAATAGAATTGCCCGAAGAAGCGGAGCTAGGGCAAATTTCGTCTGATATGCAGACGCTCACGAGGCTTCACAAGGGTGCAGAAGCTGAAAATATAAGGATTTTTTTCATGGCTTCACTATTGTATCTTGTAAAAAGTCAAAGATAGATTTTGTTTTTAGTCTAAAGCTTTTTTGTGGTAGATAAATATGTTTGCCAATGTAATGGGACCAATTGCTTTGTTCTGTTCTTTTGTGCAGTTAGATGAGGCGTCCAGGGCTCTCCTGATGAAGGTACTAGAAGATGCCACCCAGGACGTTGTGCGGAGGCAGGCAAAGGTAACCTGTTTTCTTTGCCATTAATTGTAGACGGCCACACCTTCATAGTCATATTTTGTGGTCAAATGCCAATGCTAACCAAATTTAAAATTTGTTTTTGTGGAGATGTTATTTTTTGAGATATCCACCACAGGTGTCTCTACCAGGATCATCATTTCTGACTCTGCAATGTATCTGCCTTGCTCCGTTTGCATTCTCATGTCGTATAGGCATTTAATAAAAAAACTGTTAGTAGTCTCTGATCCCACAGTGGGTGGGGGGCTTCATTGGCCTGAAATGATATAGCTTGCACTAGGTTGTCATGTTCATTTTGTTTTCCCTGAACAGAAGCCCATTTAATTTTCTTTGCCCTGCTATCATTCAGTTATCGGTTATTGATTGTTCATATACATGCTTGTAACAGGCAATCAAAAGATGTCGTCAAGGCACTAAAGAAACATATTGGCCACAAGAATCCAAAAGTTCAACTTCTTGCACTAACTGTAAGTTTGTCTGCGACTTGTCATTTACTTTTATGTCTTAAGTGTGGTAGGTTATTGGTAACTGTCAAAGACTTTTTTGTTGTTTTGTATTGTGCGGCCCAGGATATGTATATGGTATAGAACGTGTATAATTTTGTTATGATGATTTTTAATAATATTTAGCTATTGCCAAAATATTAGCATTTTCTTGCTGATGATATCTCTATATTTTAGCTGTTGCAAACTGTTATAAAAAATGTGGGCATCTTAAATGTGCAAAGGTGTCTCGCGTGCCGTAACTGTAAACCAGCCGCGCCCTCTTCCTCCCCACGTCGTCGCCGCTAAAGCGTCCGCCCCACCATGCCCTCTTCCTCCTTGCGCCGCCACCGGTAGCACCGCTCCCCACCCTGCCCCGATAACAATGAGTGGGGCTAGGCACGCTAAAAGAATCCAAGGGTTTTACTAAGCCCATGGCTACGCCGACCCTCAAATTAGTTGCATTTTCTTAACTATGCAAAGTGATATTAGTTTCGTTTCTGATATCTTGGTACTATTAGATAAGGTTATTTATAAGTAGTTGAACTTCTGTAGCCTGTGCCGTGTGGTACATATGTTGTACATATGTTCAGCTATTCAGATGTGAGTTTTCATGATTTACAGTACCTCCTTTTTTCTTAGTATATCTATTTTGGAAGTACTACATCTAGGTTTTTTCCCTGTTTTTCCCTTGTTCAAAATGGAGTGAACACAGCCACCTTCGTTTTATCTGTCACCTCACAATCTTTATGGAATTCTGATTTCTAATCCAGTGAGGTAGAATGTTTTTTCTGCTCAATTCAATTGGTATGTTAGCTATGAGTTCTAGACAGATGGGGCATGTGCATGTTTCTTGCCTAATCTGGGATTACAGTTCATGTTTCTTGCTTAATCTGGGAGTCACATTACATTGTCCTTTCCAGTTTTTTCTTTCTAAATAGGCATAGTTTCCAAGCTAGGTTTCATATAACTTTCCATCTGTCTTGAGTTATTCTTGTATAAGATGCATCAGGGAGTTGTTGTCCAGTTGTCTTTTTGTGCCAATAGGATTACTCTATCTGGACACAGGTAAGGTTTTTTTGCTTGCCTAAATTGAGTTGAATAATAGCTTAAAGAACTGCATGTTAAACTTGCAGTTGCCATCATGAATTGGAGACCACGGATTAATGGGCTGCTTGGAAATATCGATGCAAACACTGGTGATCCTCAAGTTGGTATGTGTCACTATTGTATATAACTCCTTTGTTTTTTAATAAGCGTATGATCCGATATTATTTGTGTTACACTAGAAACATACATGCATTTCTTTATTCTTTTATCCTACTACTCTATAAGCCTACAGTGTAGGCGTCCACACCCGTGGTTCTACCTCCACGCCCCCAAGTCGCTCGCCGCCATCAGCGCCCCCGTCACCCGACCACCATCAGCGCCCTCCACCTCGCCCACCGCGCGCTGCACTGACAGAGTTCACATAGATGGAAGCGGCACGCCAATCCCTCATCGCGATCTCCCAGTTGGTCCTGGAGGTCGGGGCACCCATCATCAGGTCGCTCGGCAGCGGCGATGACGAGCGAACTATATTTTTTTGGCTAAGATAAAGTGTAATATTTGTTTTTGTCAGTTTAATATCTAATATGTGAACCATATGATCACTTTTTTATTTAAAGATATTAGTATACCTTAATTAAAGCTATTTAAAAATTCTACATCTCATCCATCTACTTTGAATTATTAGTATTATTTAGTTACAAAAAATATTCTTTCCTTATTCAGTTCGTTGACTTAAATGATTTGTTCATATTTGCGGATACATGTTTTAGAGTACTTTTTGCAAAGATGCTTACAGATACCTTGATCTGTTGCTTTCAGGACACAGCTGGACAAGAAAAGTTTCATGCACTAGGTCCTATATACTATCGCTGAAGTTGGGAGTTTGCAACAACATGTTTTAAGAGGTTTTGTATTGTGCTTATTTTGTTGCATTGTTTTTGCTACTTTGCAGCGTAAGGAATTTTGGGGTTATATCGCACATTGGAGTCACTGTGGTAGCTTTCTGGCAGTGACCTATGTGGCGAGGGTGGCAGGAGTAAACACTGGCGAGGCGTCTTTTGCAAGGGACCATCCATTATTGTAATGTAATTCTTAAATGCTTAGTGCTGCCACTGATGGATTATTATAATATAGGTACATTGATACTTAATAATGACATATTCATGGTTAGCATTATAATAAAGTTTTAGACCATGTTTCAACAACTATTATTGGATTTACTCCTATGTTAACTTCAATGTTGTGTTGTTATTAGATGATACCGATGGATTTACTCCTATGTTAACTTCAATGCTGTGTTGTTATTAGATGATACCGATGGATTTACTCCTATGTTAACTTCAATAATGTGTTGTTATTAGATTATATCTATTTGATGTTCTGATAGGATGTTTTTTCGGTCAGAGACAGTCAAGAAGATATTGCTAAAAATGCTCTGAAAACTCATCTTTCGGATAAGAAAGCAAAGGTTGTCACACTGTTAGCTCAGAAGACAGGTTTGTAGTGAAACATCTTAAAGTTCGGCATTTTTGTTATGTCATGGAATTGTTGCTAATTTGCTAGGTGTATTTCATTTGTAGGTGACAAGAAGGGTGCCACTCATGTGGCAACCCCACACCCAGCAAGGGGCAAGACCCCTACAAACAATGACAAATCAAAGGAGAAGCAAGTAGGCATTGTTTTTAGTGAGCCTATTTGGTTACCGGTGAAAATCGATCTATGTATTGATCCTTGGTATTTGTTGGTTGTTCTGTCCAGGACATTCAATAGTGAGATGGCTTTGTATGCTGACTCGAAGGCGAAGCATGGGGCCAAGTGAGTCACAAGTGAAGTTGTGGTTCTGTTTAGTTTCAGTATAAATATATGGAAGCTTTATGTTATGAATAATAAATGTTAATGAATTATGTTGGTTTATTTCTGTATTTTGTCATACATTTTGGATTCCTATAGTTCGATAATAATCTTATGGTTCTGACTGGGAAATGATTTACCATGGCCATTGTTTTGCTTCATCACAGTTGACTGTGGTATACCTCAAAGAAAAGCTTGCTAGCCAGGGCTCCTAGCTAGCAACACTAAGCTCCAGCAGTGGGATGTGGCCTGTAGCAGCAAGGATGATGTTAAATCTCCGATCGATCCTCCTTTATTTGCTTGCTTTCACATGGATTTTAGCTGAGTTCGGCCTGCTGTGTTTAGGATGGCTTGCTCTATTCTGCCTCCAGCGATTCAGTAGCAACAAACATTTTCTAATTCAGTTTTCACTTGGCAACTTCACTAGCTTCTTTCATTTGCCATAGATCCACCATAGTGCAGTAGCTGCTTGTGGGTATTTCCTCTATCCCAGGTAAGCAACACAGCAACAGAGTGGAGTGGGTGTTGAGTAACGGTGCAATAATAACATCTAATTTTTTCAGATCAATATTCAGCATAGTTTGTTCTTAGGTTTGCAACATCTGTTTTAGATTTGTCCTGGACTATTATTCATCCAATCTCAAATATGCTCTTTGATCTTTGATATGTGTGGAGGCCCAGGACATATGCATTTGAGGTTTTGCTAGGTCTTTTTTGCCTAAGTGCTCCAAGATTTGGTTAGTGCCTTCATGCTTTCTCTTTTTTCTCTTAATAGTTAGCACTATTTTGTTCATATTGTAATGTTTATGAGGTGAAAGGAATTATGGTTCGTAAAATCAGGGATTGTAGGTTCAATATGTGCTTAGTGCTATTCTTGTGGATCCTCCATGGGAGGAGTATACTCACCGTGCGCCAGGAATCACAGATCACATAGAATATTGGACTGCTGAGGAGATTATGAATTTGAAGATTGAGGTTTTCCCCTTTTCTTTATCCTTTCTATTTGTGATTTCATTTATGCTGCAGAATTAATATTTAGAAGTGTATTTTTTGAATCAACAGGCTATTGCAGATACTGAAGTTGCAGAGAAGAGATGGAAAGTACTTGTGTGGAAGACTGTTGTTTATCTTATCACTCTCGGTATGCTCATTGCACTTCTAATGGGACTGAACATGTCCTGGACTGCAATCACTGCAGCTCTTGTTCTTCTGGCACTCGATTTTACGGACGCACAAGCTTGTCTTGAGAAGGTATGCTCCTCAAATTTTAATTAACACTCAATAACGGGTGGATATTTTACTTAGTGCGGACGACGATCATCATCTTGTTGTACTTTGATGACTTGCAGGTGTCATATTCACTGCTGATCTTTTTCTGCGGGATGTTTATCACTGTTGATGGCTTCAACAAAACGGGCATACCGAACAAACTATGGGAGTTAGTGGAACCATATTCACGAATCGATAGTGCTAAAGGTATTGCACTTCTTGTCGTGGTGATTCTTATCCTTTCAAACGTGGCCTCTAATGTTCCTACAGGTAATTTTTTCTTACGCATATGACCATGTATAACCATTTAATACTTTATATACATATATGCTCTTCTGTTTGCAAAATTCATGGTATTCGAGAGGTTGTGTGCTCAATGCCGCCATCTAGCCTCTGTTCTTTATTCATGACAAGCATGATTAAATTAAGGAAATGGAAGCATTACATTACATTATCTTGTGTACATAGGATGAAAACTGGATAGCTTCAAGAGAAGGTGTTAAATTTCCTATAAAGAATTAAACTGAATTGCTACAATGATTCTTGTTTGCAGCCACAATAGGGCTGGTTTGCCACTGACTTTAAGAACTGAAATATATATTGAACTCTACAGCAGAGTAGTTTCTGTACAGTAAAATATGCAATCCTGAGAATATTTCTGCAGAAAATAATCTTGAAACACTATGCTCTTCTCACAGAAATAGGTTGTAGAGATATTTGTTTTGTCCTAACCAGCGAGCCATATAATACACTGAACTCGAACAAGCTAATTTTTGTTTGATCCATGTTTCAGAAGTTTGGGAGAGTAATTAATTATTGGTTCATTCTGTCCATCCTACGTCTGATTTTTTTCTCACTCTTTTTTATTCAGTCCTATTGCTCGGTACAAGAGTGGCTGCATCAGCGGCTTCGATTTCTCATGGTTCAATGTCACACTAGAGAAGCAAAAATAAATATAACATTGTCTTGATTTTTATGATTATTCCTTGAGACCCGAATGCCTAAATTGTTGAATTTTACTATCAATCCAACCTATTTGAGGGTTTAGGACACTATTATACCTTACATTTTTGTAAGAAAAGAGTTATAATCAGTCGATCCTACAGAGGGCATGTAACGTCCTGTCATAATGTAATTTTGACACCTTGGTTATATCCAAGCATTTCATAATTTTCATTGCAATTTCGTTATCTGCTTGCATTTCAGGTGAACTATGTCCTCAACACGATACTTTCACTCAACATGGCCATTGCATTTCTGGTTGCTCTGATACTTGACAACACAGTCCCTGGTGGTCGTCAAGAGCGGGGATTGTATGTTTGGTCAAAAGCAGAGGCAGCGATGAGAGAATCGACTTCCATGAAAGACTATGAACTTCCTTTCAAGATCGGACGCCCGTTCAGGTGGGTGAAGTGTGTTGGCCTATAACACAATTTTGAGTAGTTTGTAGCTACGGCAAACTTTGAAGATCTCAAGCTTTCATGAATCATGACTGATCGTTTCTCGACAAGCTGGTGTATAGGTTATTTAGCATATCCTGATCCTGATGTATCTAATTTTCAGATACGTTTGAGGCTGTTGTATGTCATTTAAAATATTAGAATGTTGAATAAGATTATGTTTTTAAGGCATTGTAAAGTACGTTCTAATAGGATGTATATGGTCTATCTTTAATAGAGTACAAAGCCTACTTCGTACAACCCACTGTATGTTTTATAATTGTATCAAAAGCACTGAACAAACATAGTTAGCTATCACATTCATTGTTGTCTAAATAGATTGAAATAATATGGTGAAGCCGTCATGGAAGGATACCTGAATATATGGACCCTTAAGTAGCTTAGCCACTGCAAAGGATACAATTGAAATCCATTACATCAACTAAGTAAAGTACCAATGTATCAATAAAAAAGTTTCCTCTATTGACACAAGTAATTATAAAACATTCTATCACGTGGCTACTTTTGTTCACTACAATCAAACATCAACTAAACTCTATATCTATATTTTATACTAATTTTTAAATCCCGTTGCAACGCACGGGCATGTACCTAGTCTTCAATTAAGAGTAAAAAGGCAATAAGGGCATGGAGATGAACTTGGAGTAAATTACCCTCTCATCGAAGTGTAGTGGAAGTCTTGCATGGTCCAAGTTCACATTTTCCCTTTTAATCCTCCTTTGAGACTAGATTAAGAAAACTCAAGCATACGGTTAGTCTCAAAGGGTCAAGTTGTAGCATTTCTCCCCCTAAATATGTGCATCATTCACACATGGACTTGTGAGGTCCGGGGAATCCCTTGCACAACTTGAGCACCATAGATAACAATAATATGCATGAAAGAACATGATCAAAGGCATAAAACACATGTATGCTCTAGATCAATCCAAGTTACGCTAATCTAAGACATTTAGCTCACTACACAGCCTGCAAAAGGTCTTCTCATCTAAAGGCTTGGTAAAGATATCGGCTAGCTGGTTCTCGGTGCTAACATAAAACACTTTGATATCTCCCTTTTGCTGGTGGTCTCTCAAAAAGTGATGCCGGATGTCTATGTGCTTTGTGCGGCTGTGTTCAACAGGATTGTCCGCCATGCGGATAGCACTCTCATTGTCACATAGGAGTGGGACTTTGCTCAGATTGTAGCCAAAGTCCCGGAGGGTTTGCCTCATCCAAAGTAGTTGTGCGTAACACTGTTCTGCGGCAACGTACTCGGCCTCAGCGGTGGATAGGGCAACAGAAGTTTGTTTCTTAGAACTCCAAGACACCAGGGACCTTCCTAGGAATTGGCACGTCCCTGATGTACTCTTCCTATCGACCTTACATCCAGCATAATCGGAGTCTGAATATCCAATTAAGTCAAAGGTAGACCCCTTTGGATACCAGATCCCGAAGCAAGGCGTAGCAACTAAATATCTAAGAATTCGCTTAACGGCCACAAGGTGACACTCCCTTGGGTCGGATTGAAATCTAGCACACATGCATACGCTAAGCATAATATCCGGTCTACTAGCACATAAATAAAGTAAAGACCCTATCATAGACCGGTATGCCTTTTGATCGACGGACTTACCTCCTTTGTTAACGTCGACATGTCCGCAGTTCCCATTGGAGTCTTTGCGGGCTTGGTGTCCTTCATCCCAAACCGCTTGAGCAAGTCTTGTGTGTACTTCGTTTGAGAGATGAAGGTGTCGTCCTTGAGTTGCTTCACTTGGAACCCAAGGAAGTAGTTCAACTCGCCCATCATCGACATCTCGAATTTCTGAGTCATCACCTTGCTAAACTCTTCACAAGACTTTTGGTTAGTAGAACCAAATATTATGTCATCGACATAAATTTGGCACACAAATAGATCACCATCACAAGTCTTAGTAAAAAGAGTTGGATCGGCTTTCCCAACCTTGAAAGCATTAGCAATTAAAAAATCTCTAAGGCATTCATACCATGCTCTTGGGGCTTGCTTAAGTCCATAGAGCGCCTTAGAGAGCTTACACACGTGGTCGGGGTACCATTCATCCTCAAAGCCAGGGGGTTGCTCCACGTATACCTCCTCCTTGATTGGCCCGTTGAGGAAAGCGCTCTTCACGTCCATTTGGAACAACCTGAAAGAATGGTGAGCGACATAGGCTAACAAAATACGAATCGACTCTAGCCTAGCCACAGGAGCAAAAGTCTCCTCAAAGTCCAAACCTACGACTTGGGCATAACCTTTTGCCACAAGTCAAGCCTTGTTCCTTGTCACCACCCCGTGCTCGTCCTGTTTGTTGCGGAACACCCACTTGGTTCCCACAACGTTTTGCTTGGGACGTGGCACCAGTGTCCAAACTTCATTTCGCTTGAAGTTGTTGAGCTCTTCCTGCATGGCCAACACCTAATCCGGATCTAGCAAGGCCTCTTCTACCCTAAAAGGCTCAATAGAAGAGACAAAAGAGTAATGCTCACAAAAATTAGCTAATCTAGAGTGAGTGGTTACTCCCTTGCTAATATCACCCAATATCTGGTCGACGGGATGATTCCTTTGAATCATCGCTCGAACTTGAGTTGGAGGGGCCTGTGGTACTTCTTCCTCCTCATCTTGGACATCCTGTGCTCCCCCTTGATCACACGCCTCATCTTGAGGAACCTGTTCATCATCCTGAGTTGGGGGGTGCACCATTGTTGAGGAAGAAGGTTGATCTTGCTCCTGGTGTTCCTGTGGTCGCACATCTCCAATAGCCATGGTGCGTATTGCGTCCGTTGGAACATCATCCTCATCTACATCATCAAGATCAACTTGCTCTCTCAGAGAGCCATTAGTTTCATCAAATACAACGTCGCTAGAGACTTCAACCAAACCCGATGATTTGTTGAAGACTCTATACGCCTTTGTATTTGAGTCATAACCTAACAAAAACCCTTCTACGGCTTTGGGAGCAAATTTTGAATTCCTACCTTTCTTCACTAGAATGTAGCATTTACTCCCAAAAACTCGAAAATCTAAAACGTTGGGTTTGTTACCGGTTAGTAGTTCGTACGACGTCTTCTTGAGGAGGCGATGAAGATATACCCGGTTTATGGCGTGGCAAGCCGTGTTCACAGCTTCCGACCAAAACCGCTCGGGCGTCTTGAATTCTCCAAGCATCGTTCTCGCTATGTCTGTGAGTGTCCTGTTCTTCCTCTCTACCACACTGTTCTGCTGTGGTGTGTAGGGAGCGGAGAACTCGTGCTTGATTCCTTCCTCCTCAAGGTTTGAGTTGACCGTTTTCTTTTTCTCATTGTCGTCGTCGTCTCTTTGGGAAGAAGAGGACTCGTCACTGTCGTAGTAGACTATCTTCTTAATGCGCCTCTTCTTCTTCCCGTCTTTCTTCTTGTGACTCAAGCCAGAGTCGGTGGGCTTATCGTCTCTTGGCTCGTTGAAGGTGGACTCCTTCTCCTTATCGTTGACCACCATCCCCTTTCCCTTATGATCCATCTCTTCGGGCGATTAGTCCCTTTTGTAAAGAGAACGACTCTGATACCAATTGAGAGCACCTAGAGAGGGTGAATAGGTGATCCTGTAAAAACTTGAAACTTAAAGCCACAAAACTTGATTAAAAGTTAGTAGACTAAATAGCGAGTCATTGTGAACACAAGTATCACAGAAAAGCAATCACAAAAGACACGCGAGTTATCCCGTGGTTCGGCCAAGTACAACACTTGCCTACTCCACGTTGTGGCGTCCCAATGGACTAGGGTTGCACTTAACCCCTTTCAAGTGGTCCAAAGACCCACTTGAATACCACGGTGTTTCTCTTTCTTTCACTATATCCCATTCGCGAGGAATCTCCACAACTTGGAGCCTCTCGCCCTAACAATTTGATGATCACAAAGAAGCACGGAAGTAAGGGTGGGAAAAGCAACACACACAAGACTCAAAGCAAGAGCACAAACACGCACACTAGCCAACAACTTGAGCTCTAAGTTCACACACGGAGTTCTCAACTCAAGAGGAGCTCAAATTGCTATCACAACGAATCAAATGCGCTAGAATGAAGTCTTGGTACTTAGGGATGATCAAAGAATGCTTGGTGTACTCCTCCATGCGCCTAGGGGTCCCTTTTATAGCCCCAAGGCAGCTAGGAGCCGTTGGAAGCAATCCAGGAAGGCAATTCTTGCCTTCTGTCGGGTGGCGCACCGGACAGTCCGGTGCACCACCGGACATCCACTGTTTACTGTCCGGTGTAGATTGCTTTCCTAAATTGGCGCAGCCGACCGTTGAATATTTGGAGCCGTTGGCGCACCGGACACTTGAAAGGGAAATGTGCCCTTGGGCCATTTCTAAGTATTTTGGTGATTTAGTGTCCAACACAGGTGCCTAATTGTAAAATGGAACAAGGTACAAATCATGGAGTAAAGGTATGTTTCTAATCCTTAGTACATTGGTTTTGTGAACTAATATACTTGTCTAAGTGTTAGAAACAGAAAGAAGAAGAAACGAGAAGGGGAGAGAAAGACTTGGTCATGTGCAGCCAAGACCTTGCTCGGTCTGGAGCACCGGACTGTCCGGTGTGCACCGGACAGTGTCCGGTGCGCCAGGCCGACTCCGCGCGAACTGGCCGCTCTCGGGAATTCGCCGACGGCGTACGGCTAAAATTCACCGGACTGTCCGGTGTGCACCGGACTGTCCGGTGAGCCAACGGTCGGCCAGGGCCAACGGTCGGCCGCGCAATCCGCGCGGGACACGTGGCCAGAGCCAACGGTCGGAAGACGGCACCGGACTGTCCGGTGTGCACCGGACTGTCCGGTGCGCCAACGGCTCGCAGATCTTCAACGGGCTGCAACGGTCGGCAGCGCCTGAAAAGGAAACAAATCGGGCACCGGACAGTGTCCGGTGTGCACCGGACTGTCCGGTGCCCCCGACGACAGAAGGCAAGGATGGCCTTCCAGATTTGTTCTCAACGGCTCCTAGCTGCCTTGGGGCTATAAAAGGGACCCCTAGGCGCATGGAGGAGGATACCAAGCATTCCTACAACACTTCTAAGCACCAAGACATCGATCTCACGCATTCGTTTCATTGTGATAGCATATAGAGCTCTTGTGGAGTTGTGAACTCTTTGTGTTGCGTTGCGAGCTCTTGTTGCGACTTGTGTGCGTGTTGTTGCTCTGATTTCCGAGTCTTGTGTGCGTTGCTCATTCCCACCTTACTCCGTACTTCTTTGTGAATCTTAAGTGTAAGGGCGAGAGGCTCCAAGTTGTGGAGATTCCTCGCAAACGGGATATTGAGGAGAAAAGCATAACACTGTGGTATTCAAGTTGATCATTGGATCACTTGAGAGGAGTTGAGTGCAACTCTCGTCCGTTGGGACGCCACAACATGGAGTAGGCAAGTTTTGTACTTGGCCGAACCACGGGATAAATCACCGTGTCATCTCTGTGTTGAACTTCTTGTGATTATCATCTTCGCTCTAGCCACTTGGCATTAACTGTGCTAACACTTAATCAAAGTTTTGTGGCTTAAGTTTTTGAAGTTTACAGGATCACCTATTCACCCCCCCCCCCCTCTAGGTGCTCTCAATTGGTATCGGAGCCGTTCTATTCACAAAGGGACTAACCGCCCGAATAGATGGATCCTAAGGGGAAGGGTATAGTGATCAACGACAAAGAGAAGGAATCCTTCGTCAACGAGCCGAAGGACGATAAGCCTACCGACTCCGGCTCGGGTCAAAGACGGAAGGAAGGGAAGAAGAAGAAGACCAGGCGCATCAAGGAGATCATCTACTACGACAGCGACGAGTCTACTTCTTCCCAAAAGGACGAGGACCACAACAACTACGAGAGGAGAAAACTGGTTAATTCGAACTTTTCTTTCGATTACTCTCGTATTCCGCAAAGTTCACATTCACATTTGCTCTCCATTCCACTTGGCAAGCCCCCACACTTTGATGGAGAGGACTACGGATTTTGGAGCCACAAAATGCGTAGTCACCTATTCTCTCTCCATCCTAGCATTTGGGAGATTGTGGAGAGTGGAATGCATTTTGATAGTTCGGATAGTCCCATGTTCATTAATGAACAAATTCATAAGAATGCACAAGCTACTACTGTTCTTCTAGCTTCCTTGTGCAGGGATGAATACCATAAGGTGAGCGGCTTGGACAACGCCAAGCAAATCTGGGACACCCTCAAGATTTCTCATGAGGGGAACGACGTCACCTTGCTCACCAAGATGGAATTGGTGGAAGGAGAGCTTGGACGATTCGCCATGATAAGGGGCGAGGAGCCGACGCAAACATACAACCGGCTCAAGACCCTTATCAACAAGATAAGAAGCTACGGGAGCACGCGATGGACGGATCACGACGTCGTCCGCCTAATGCTCAGGTCCTTTACCGTACTTGATCCTCATCTCGTGAACAATATTCGTGAGAATCCCAGGTACACGATGATGACGCCCGAGGAAGTGCTTGGAAAATTCGTGAGCGGGCGGATGATGATCAAGGAGGCAAGATACGTCGACGACGCGTTGAACGGACCACTCCACGAGCCTCAACCCATTGCTCTAAAAGCAACGAGGAGCAAGGAGTCGCTACCTAGCAAGGTGGCGCAAGTCGAGGCGGCCAGGCTCAATGATGAAGAGATGGCTCTCATCATCAAAAGATTCAAGACGGTGCTTAAAGGTCACAAGGGACAACCAAGCAAGACCAAAGCCAAGGGGAAGCGCTCATGCTTCAAATGCGGTAAGCTTGGTCATTTCATTGCTAACTGTCCCGATAATGAAAGTGACCAGGAAAAGGTGAGCAAAAGAGAGAAGAAGAAGCAATACAAGAAGGCAAAGGGCGAGGCGCATCTAGGAAAGGAGTGGGACTCGGATTGCTCCTCCTCCGACTCCGACAACGAAGGACTCGCCGCCACTGCCTTCAACAAATCGGCTCTCTTCCCCAACGAGCGTCTCACTTGCCTTATGGCAAGGGAGAAGAAGGTGAGTACTCAAGACTCCACTTATGCTTCTTCTAGTGATAGTGAGTCTAGTGATGATGATGACATAGATTATTCATGCTTGTTTAAGGGCTTAGATAGATCTAAGATAGATAAAATCAATGAATTGATTGATGCATTGAATGAAAAGGATAGGCTTTTAGAAAAACAGGAGGATTTATTGTATGATGAACATGATAAATTTGTAGAGGCACAAAAATCATATGCTTTAGAAGTGAAAAGAAATGAAGTGCTTTCTAGTGAATTATCCTCTTGTCATGAAACCATTGCTACTTTACGAAATGTTAATAATGATTTAAGTGCTAAACTAGAAGTAGCTAGTAAATCAAATTCCTGTGTTGAAAATGTTACAATTTGCACTAGGTGTAAGGATTTTGATGTTAATGCCTGTAGTGAACACTTAGTTTCAATTTCTAAACTAAGTGATGAATTGGCTAGTCTTAATGCACAACTTAAAACTAGCAAAAGTGAATTTGACAAATTAAAATTTGCAAGGGATGCCTATACAATTGGAAGACATCCCTCAATTAAGGATGGGCTTGGCTTCAAGAAGGAGGCCAAGAACTTAACAAGCCATAAGGCTCCCATCTTCGTCAAGGAGAAGGGGAAGGCTCCTATGGCTAGTAGTGCGAAAAAGAACCATGCTTTTATGTACTATGATAGGAGACATGCTAGAAATGCTTATAATGATTTTGATTCACATGTTTATGATTCTCATGCCATGTTTGCTTCTAGTTCTTCTTATAAGCATGATAGGGATATGTGTAGGAGAAATGTTGTACATATGCCTAGGAGAGATATTGCTCATGTTCCTAGAAAGAATGTTATTCATGCTCCTAGGAAAGTAGTGAATGAACCTTCTACCATTTATTATGCTTGTAATGCTCCCTTTGCTATTTGTAGAAAGGGTAAGAAGGTAATTGCTAGGAAATTAGGGGCTAGATGCAAGGGAGATAAATCTTGCATTTGGGTCCCTAAGGACATTTGTGCTAACCTTGCAGGACCCAACATGAGTTGGGTACCTAAGACCCAAGCCTAAATTTGCCTTGCAGGTTTATGCATCCGGGGGTTCAAGCTGGATTATCGACAGCGGATGCACAAACCATATGACGGGGGAGAAGAAGATGTTCACCTCCTACGTCAAGAATAAGGATTCCCAAGATTCAATTATATTCGGTGATGGGAATCAAGGCAAGGTAAAAGGGTTAGGTAAAATTGCAATTTCTAATGAGCATTCTATCTCAAATGTATTCTTAGTGGAGAGTCTTGGATATAATTTGCTATCTGTTAGTCAATTATGTCAAATGGGATATAATTGTTTATTTACAAATGTAGATGTGTCTGTCTTTAGAAGATGTGATGGTTCACTAGCTTTTAAGGGTGTCCTAGACGGCAAGCTTTACTTAGTAGATTTTGCAAAAGAAGAGGCCGGTCTAGATGCATGCTTAATGGCTAAGACTTGCATGGGCTGGCTGTGGCATCGCCGCTTAGCACATGTGGGGATGAAGAATCTCCACAAGCTTCTAAAGGGAGAACACGTGATAGGTCTAACCAATGCTTATTTCGAAAAAGATAGACCTTGTGCAGCTTGTCAGGCAGGTAAACAAGTGGGAGGAGCACATCACAGCAAGAATGTGATGACCACGTCGAGACCCCTGGAGCTGCTGCATATGGACCTCTTCGGACCCGTCGCCTATCTAAGCATAGGAGGAAGTAAGTATGGTTTAGTTATTGTTGATGATTTTTCCCGCTTCACTTGGGTGTTCTTTTTGCAGGATAAGTCTGAAACCCAAGGGACCCTCAAGCGCTTCCTCAGGAGGGCTCAAAATGAGTTTGAGCTCAAGGTGAAGAAGATAAGGAGCGACAACGGGTCCGAGTTCAAGAACCTTCAAGTGGAGGAGTTTCTTGAGGAGGAAGGGATCAAGCACGAGTTCTCCGCTCCCTACACACCACAGCAAAATGGTGTGGTAGAGAGGAAGAACAGGACGCTAATCGATATGGCGAGGACGATGCTTGGAGAGTTCAAGACCCCCGAGTGCTTTTGGTCGGAAGCCGTGAACACGGCTTGCCACGCCATCAACAGGGTCTACCTTCACCGCCTCCTCAAGAAGACGTCATATGAGCTACTAACCGGTAACAAACCCAATGTATCGTACTTTCGTGTATTTGGGAGCAAGTGCTACATTCTAGTGAAGAAGGGTAGAAATTCTAAGTTTGCTCCCAAAGCTGTAGAAGGGTTTTTGTTAGGTTATGATTCAAATACAAAGGCGTATAGGGTCTTCAACAAATCATCGGGTTTGGTTGAAGTCTCTAGCGACGTTGTATTTGATGAGACTAATGGCTCTCCAAGAGAGCAAGTTGTTGATTGTGATGATGTAGATGAAGAAGATGTTCCGACAGCCGCTATACGAACCATGGCGATTGGAGACGTTCGGCCACAGGAACAAGATGAACGAGATCAACCTTCTTCCTCAACAACGGTGCAACCCCTAACTCAAGACGATGAACAGGTTCATCAAAAGGAGGCGTGTGATCAAGGGGGAGCACAAGATGATCATATGATGGAGGAAGAAGCGCAACCGGCACCTCCAACCCAAGTTCGAGCGATGATTCAAAGAGATCATCCCGTCGACCAAATTCTGGGTGACATTAGCAAGGGAGTAACTACTCGGTCTCGACTAGTTAATTTTTGTGAACATTACTCGTTTGTATCCTCTATTGAGCCTTTCAGGGTAGAGGAGGCCTTGCTAGATCCGGATTGGGTGTTGGCCATGCAGGAGGAACTTAACAACTTCAAGCGCAATGAAGTTTGGACGCTGGTGCCTCGTCCCAAGCAAAATGTTGTGGGAACCAAGTGGGTGTTCCGCAACAAACAGGACGAGCACGGAGTGGTGACAAGGAACAAGGCTCGACTTGTGGCAAAAGGTTATGCCCAAGTCGCAGGTTTGGACTTTGAGGAGACTTTTGCTCCTGTGGCTAGGCTAGAGTCCATTCGTATCTTGCTAGCATATGCCGCTCACCATTCTTTCAGGTTGTACCAAATGGATGTGAAGAGCGCGTTCCTCAACGGGCCAATAAAGGAGGAGGTGTACGTGGAGCAACCCCCTGGCTTCGAGGATGAACGGTACCCCGACCACGTGTGTAAGCTCTCTAAGGCGCTCTATGGACTTAAACAAGCCCCAAGAGCATGGTATGAATGCCTTAGAGATTTCTTAATTGCTAATGCTTTCAAGGTTGGGAAAGCCGATCCAACTCTTTTCACTAAGACATGTGATGGTGATTTGTTTGTATGCCAAATTTATGTCGATGACATAATATTTGGTTCTACTAATCAAAAGTCTTGTGAAGAGTTTAGCAGGGTGATGACGCAGAAATTCGAGATGTCGATGATGGGCGTGTTGAACTACTTCCTTGGGTTCCAAGTGAAGCAACTCAAGGACGGCACCTTCATCTCCCAAACGAAGTACACGCAAGATCTGCTGAAGCGGTTTGGGATGAAGGACGCCAAGCCCGCAAAGACTCCGATGGGAACCGACGGACACATCGACCTCAACAAAGGAGGTAAGTCCGTTGATCAAAAAGCATACCGGTCAATGATAGGGTCTTTACTTTATTTATGTGCTAGTAGACCGGATATTATGCTTAGCGTATGCATGTGTGCTAGATTTCAATCCGATCCTAAGGAATGTCACTTGGTGGCGGTGAAGCGAATTCTTAGATATTTAGTCGCTACGCCTTGCTTCGGGATCTGGTATCCAAAGGGGTCTAACTTTGACTTGATTGGGTACTCAGATTCCGACTATGCTGGATGTAAGGTCGATAGGAAGAGTACATCGGGGACGTGCCAATTCTTAGGAAGGTCCCTGGTGTCATGGAACTCTAAGAAACAAACCTCCGTTGCCCTATCCACCGCTGAGGCCGAGTACGTTGCCGCAGGACAGTGTTGTGCGCAACTACTTTGGATGAGGCAAACCCTCAGGGACTTTGGCTACAATCTGAGCAAAGTCCCACTCCTATGTGATAATGAGAGTGTTATCCGAATAGCGGAAAATCCCGTTGAGCACAGCCGCACAAAGCACATAGACATCCGGCATCACTTTTTGAGAGACCACCAGCAAAAGGGAGATATCGAAGTGTTTTATGTTAGCACCGAGAACCAGCTAGCCGATATCTTTACCAAGCCTTTAGATGAGAAGACCTTTTGCAGGCTGCGTAGTGAGCTAAATGTCTTAGATTCGCGGAACTTGGATTGAATTGTAGCATACATGTATTCATGCTTTTGATCATGTTCATTCTGCATTATGTTGCTTATTATGGTGCTCAAGTTGTACAAACACTCCCTGGACCTCACAAGTCCGTTGCAAAGTGATGCACACATTTAGGGGGAGATGTGTTACAACTTGATCCTTTTTGACTAACCATTTGATTGAGCTTGGTTGATTTAGTCTCAAAGTAGAATTGAAAGGGAAAAGGTGGACTTGGATCATGCAAGACTTCCACTGCACTCCGATGAGAGGGTAACTAATTCCAAGTCCATCTCATGAACTCTTGTTGCCATTTGCTCTTAAATGAAGATTTTGGTGAGGCAATGGGGTTAAAGGGCCAAGATTTATCTCGTTTTGGTGGTTGATGCCAAAGGGGGAGAAAATAAAGGCCAAAGCAATAAATGGATCAGCTACCACTTGAGATATTTGAAAATAGTAGAGTAGAGTTTTTGGTTTGTCAAAACCCTTGTCTCTTTTGGCTTCTTGTGGGGAGAAGTATTAATTATGGGAAAAAGGGGGAGTTTTTGATCAAACTCTTTTGGAATGATTCTCTTTATGCTTCAACATGTGTGCTTGACTTAGAGATAGAGATTTGAGGTTGATTTGCAAAACCAAACCAAGTGGTGGCAAAGGATGATCCATATATGCCAAAATTGATTCAAAATAAATTTGAGTTATTATTTGAAGTGTTTTTGTACCTGTTCAACTTGCTTTATGTTGTGTTGGCATAAATCACCAAAAAGGGGGAGATTGAAAGGGAAATGTGCCCTTGGGCCATTTCTAAGTATTTTGGTGATTTAGTGTCCAACACAGGTGCCTAATTGTAAAATGGAACAAGGTACAAATCATGGAGTAAAGGTATGTTTCTAATCCTTAGTACATTGGTTTTGTGAACTAATATACTTGTCTAAGTGTTAGAAACAGAAAGAAGAAGAAACGAGAAGGGGAGAGAAAGACTTGGTCATGTGCAGCCAAGACCTTGCTCGGTCTGGAGCACCGGACTGTCCGGTGTGCACCGGACAGTGTCCGGTGCGCCAGGCCGACTCCGCGCGAACTGGCCGCTCTCGGGAATTCGCCGACGGCGTACGGCTAAAATTCACCGGACTGTCCGGTGTGCACCGGACTGTCCGGTGAGCCAACGGTCGGCCAGGGCCAACGGTCGGCCGCGCAATCCGCGCGGGACACGTGGCCAGAGCCAACGGTCGGAAGACGACACCGGACTGTTCGGTGTGCACCGGACTGTCCGGTGCGCCAACGGCTCGCAGATCTTCAACGGGCTGCAACGGTCGGCAGCGCCTGAAAAGGAAACAAATCGGGCACCGGACAGTGTCCGGTGTGCACCGGACTGTCCGGTGCCCCCGACGACAGAAGGCAAGGATGGCCTTCCAGATTTGTTCTCAACGGCTCCTAGCTGCCTTGGGGCTATAAAAGGGACCCCTAGGCGCATGGAGGAGGATACCAAGCATTCCTACAACACTTCTAAGCACCAAGACATCGATCTCACGCATTCGTTTCATTGTGATAGCATATAGAGCTCTTGTGGAGTTGTGAACTCTTTGTGTTGCGTTGCGAGCTCTTGTTGCGACTTGTGTGCGTGTTGTTGCTCTGATTTCCGAGTCTTGTGTGCGTTGCTCATTCCCACCTTACTCCGTACTTCTTTGTGAATCTTAAGTGTAAGGGCGAGAGGCTCCAAGTTGTGGAGATTCCTCGCAAACGGGATATTGAGGAGAAAAGCATAACACTGTGGTATTCAAGTTGATCATTGGATCACTTGAGAGGAGTTGAGTGCAACTCTCGTCCGTTGGGACGCCACAACGTGGAGTAGGCAAGTTTTGTACTTGGCCGAACCACGGGATAAATCACCATGTCATCTCTGTGTTGAACTTCTTGTGATTATCATCTTCGCTCTAGCCACTTGGCATTAACTGTGCTAACACTTAATCAAAGTTTTGTGGCTTAAGTTTTTGAAGTTTACAGGATCACCTATTCAACCCCCCCCCTCTAGGTGCTCTCAACACTGTCTGGTGCCCCCTACCGACCGTTGGCTCGGCCACGCGTCACGCACGGATTGCGCGGCCGACCGTTGGCGCGGCCGACCGTTGGCTCACCGGACAGTCCAGTGCACCACCGGACAGTCCGGTGATTTTTATTCGTTCGCTGTTGACTGTTTCCCGAGAGCGGCGACTTCGCCGCAGACGACTCACCGGACAGTCCGGTGCACCACCGGATAGTCCAGTGATTTATAGCCGTACGCCGCCATCGAGACCCGAGAGTAGGTTGTTCATCAGGACTAGTCCTGGCACACCGGACACTGTCCGGTGCACCACCGGACAGTCCGGTGCACCCAGACCGAGCAGCCTTTTGGCTGACATAGCCAACTTTTCTCCAAAACGATTTCTCCTGTTTCTAGCACTTAGACATAATACATTAGTCTTCAAAACAATGTACTAAGTCTAGAAACATACCTTTAAACTTGATTTGCACTTCTTGAGTCTTTGGCACAAATATCACTCAAAGCATTTGTGTGGAGCACTCAATCACCAAAATCTTATAGAAATGGCTCAAGGGCATATTTCCCTTTCAGCAGCGGCAGTAGCGGTAGTTGTTGCGTGGGCCCGAAGTGGCAGTGAGAGGGTAAGGAGCGAACGACGAAGATCTGCGAGCGGCGAAGGTTTGCAGTGGAAGCGCGATGGTCTGGTGGCTGTCACGCGGGCCCAGCATGCTAGGACGTTGCGCGCGGGGTTCAGAATTTGGCTGAGCGCGCACGGAGGCGAAATGGTGAGATGGGCCAAAAGCGAGGAATTGAGCCCATAATGGGTCTGGTTTCTTTTAGTCTTTTTCTTTTTAATTTTATTTTCTGTTTTCCTTCATTCTTAATTATTTTGAATCCCAAATTTAGAATTCAAACGTAAGGGTAAATTTAAACTCACATTAACTATGTAATTTGGTCATACCATGATGTGGTGAAGTTATTTAATAATATTATTTTGTATTGTAAAATCTTTCTTTCTTATTTTCATTCTCTTGTTTTTCAAATCTAACTTTAAATTTTGTTATGAGTCTTACCATGGATCAAACTGTACCAAATTCACATATTGGTGTAAAGAAATATATTCTTATTTATATATTTTATTTTACCTCATTTGTTTAGTATTTCCTTCTCTTTTCTTAAATTGTAACATTGTACCTTTGGGTTAAAGCCTAATTCTCATCTCATTATTTTATTCCCCTATTATTCCTTTTTGACATTACAAAATTCTAATTCCAATTCTAAGATAAAGTTTAGGAATTCATATTTTTACTACATACTCCAAATCAATTATGAAACAATAGACATATATTTTTTTAATTGATTAAATGTTTGAAATATGAGACACTCATTTTGTTCCTTTCTTTTTAGGTAAATGATATTTTGAATGTGGGGTAAGAAGTAAAAGTTACTTCAAAATTAAATCTTCATGAAATAAGTACTTATGGTGCATCATTTAATGTAATGCATAATCATTTAGTTGAATAGCAAACTTTTCTATTACTCCTTTTCTAAAATATTTCTTTGTTTTCAAAATTGAGTTCTCAATTTTCAACACTCAAGTATAATTTGAGACATCTGAATTTGCTATTTTATTTCTTCATATATTTTTTATATACAAATTTTGGGCCTTACAAAACCTACCCCCTTTAACAGAAATCTCGTCCTCGAGATTTGTAAGAAAAGGGTGTATAATCACATTATCTCACAACATATGCACAAACAAAATCTCAGCATGATGCATAATTTATTAGCAATACATGGGGTCAATTAGACCTTATTATTTCTCCTAAAATAATATCATACCATCTATTAACTAAAGTAATATTTAGACCTTACATATAGTAGTAATTTATATATATGTTTATGTAGCTTGGTGGAGCTGGTGGTGGTGGTGGAGGTAGTGGGCATTATTGTTGTTGTCTTTCCAACCATGCTTGCCTTATTTCTTGACGTATCTCCAGTCGGATCTGACGTATTTCCTCATGTTCTTGTCTTATCTGATTTTGCATTTCGGTCACCATGTCTGTCAATAGTTGTATTACCAGCCTTTGGGCGGCAACCACTTGATCGATTTCCACAGGTGGACGATTTGGAGGATTTATTTATGTTTGCTGTTGTCTGGTAATCTTCCCTTCCTAGTATTGACCATGAAAGTTAGAAGCATATGACAAAATAGTTATTGCAAGGGAATGTATTCGATAAGCGGGATGAATAAGCTAGTAGCTGGTTATGATCTGAAGATTCTTTAGTAGGGCTTAATCTTTGTTTTTTGTCCAGATTGGGGTAACTAGTCGTATAAGGTGAATATCCAAAGGTAGGATAGAATTTGTCAAAATGAGATAGATATGGGTGAGATAGGCCACATGATGTAGATTAAAGTTTGTTTAATGTTAGGTAGAAATAGACACGTTATGCAATTCATCATGACACTATTGGTTGGGTTAGCTCTTCTGCTCATGGTTGAGTTGGTTTAATGCACTAACTTTAGGTTTAAGTGCATGAGGGGAGAACAAAGTCTATAGAAGTAGGATCTAGTTTATTTCACTAGTGCTCACTTGTTAAATGGCTCTCATTAGATTCTATAATCCTATTTAAGAATATCATTTAGTTAAGCGTACCAAGCTGACTCTTTTCTTTATGAAATTCCAGTATATATACTTATATTTTTTTATACACCTGAAATTCTTTCTATGCCATTATCTGAGTTGGGATAACAACTGCGGGTACATGGAGTAGGTAGATTAAACAGAGTTTTGCTTTGCTTTTGGGATGAATGAGTTGGGCAACCTATAGCATAGGCTAGGTTGTGATTTCACGGATGAGTTGGTCTAATACACCCGTTTAGGTTTAAAACCCATTTATAGGAATATGGTCTAAATTAAATTGGATATAACCAGATTAAACTTAGTTGAAGTTAGATAGGTCTACCAGGGTAGAATATATATTATTGATATATGTTAGAATCTTTTGAGATAAGATGGATTCTATGGTGTAGGTAGGTCAGAATTTCTGTTTAAATTAAAACAGAGAGATTATGCAGCTATCGGGTGGTTAAGGTAGTTGCATATGGCCAGGTTGTTGTATGTGGTCTAGTCTAAATTGGAATCTTAGTCCAACTTGGATTAAAACATGTTTATAAGAGTAGGATCCAATCTTATTTTACCAATATTATCTAACATGTTTGTTTAATGGATTAGATCTGATCAGATTAGATGAGACCAGAATTAAATCGATGTAATCAGATTAGACTAGATAAGATCTACTTATTTTATTTTTGAACAGATCATGTTTGTTATACTATTAGGAGATAAGCAAAGTGGTTGGGGATAAGACAAGACGAGTCTCTAAGAATAAGATAGAATCTTTTGAGATTAGTTAGATCTACTAGGATAGGATAGAACCTTTTCGAGATAAGATGGGTCTATTAAGATAAGAAGGAATCTTCAAGGATCAGAGAGAATCTTTTAAGATAAAATGGATCTATCAAGATAAGAGAGCATCTATTAAGATAAAATGGATCTATTAAGATAAGAGAGTCTTTTAAGATAAGAGAGATCCATCAAGGTAAGGGAGAATCTTTTAAGGTAAGAGGGGTCCATTTAAAATAGATACACTTTAATGGTGGATAATCTAGGTTGTTTAGTTATCTTATGGATTCTATTTATTTATATTTATACCTATACGTACATGCAGATGTAATTGTGGACATTACTCCACAACTAATCACACTCAATCAAAAATCCAAATCAGACAGGTATCATAAGAACAAACACTCAAGCGTATAGATACCTATGAAAATAGTTTTATTTTTGTTTCTAAGAGTAGGTCTCCTATTCCTAAAAGTCACTTTAGGTACATGACTTCAAAGTGTGAAATCCACAGTTATCTTTAGAAGGAAAAGGTAAGAATAAATAGAGTAAAGCGGAAATAGATGAGAAAAGATTAAGATAAGTGTAGAAAAGGACCAGAGTAGCAAAGGTAAGGTTAATCAGAGTAGAACAGTAGAAGGTGAGACAGGACCAAGAAAAGTATAGAAAGAATCAGAGTAAGGTAAGTAGGTAAGGGTTATGTCCATTTCTATCTAGGTTTCGTCCTACAGTCAATATTTCCTCTGATACCACTTCTGTAACACCCCGGGCTTTAAAGGACAAAGCTGGGTGCATCTCATACATGCGCCAAAGAAGACAACATATATAATCACGGAGTGTATAGAGATAAATGTCACAATAATCAGAGTACTTATTACATAGCGGAAGTCTTACAAAATAAAAATTAAATATAGCAGGATCTAAAATCCATCCTTGGCGCCAGAAAGTCAACTGAGAGATGCCACCTAGATCGAATCGAACTCCTCGTTGTATGGCTCCACTTGAACCACCTGCTCTTCTCCTGTGGGGGGTGTGAGACAGCAAGGTGAGCTCACACATGTTCATCGCTCAACAAGTTGTGGGAATAATGTGTCATGAACTCACGAGAGGTGGAAGTTCATGTGAAGTGTAATGCTGATCAACGAAATAAAGGTTGAAGCTGAGCATTCCTTTTATAAGTTGGTCAAAGTTTTATTAGCAGTTACTAAGTGTAAGTAAATACCAAACCCTAATAAATAAGTAAAAGTAATAACAAAATAATCCCAATGCAATGAAATGAAAAATTGAGTTTAGGTTCCATAAATTAATCATGTGAGTGTCCGAGCCGCTCATGACCGTGAGCACGGCTAGTATACCAGTTTTACACTCTGCAGAGGTTGCACATCTTTACCCACAAGCCATGTTACCCATCTGCCAAGGGGTCATGAATCCCTCGCCTGACCGCCATCGCAGCAAAATCAACCCAAGGACCTCCCTACACTGACCACTCCCCTACTGCCCTTGCCCCTTTCGGGTAAGGTAGTCATCCACTAGCTTTCCTAGTTAATCAGCCAAGGGCGTCCCATTAAACCCTTGTGGTAGCACTGTTTTCTCGGGTGGTTCTCCATGTTCTCATTAACATAATGATCTTATCATGAAAAGTAAATAATAAACAGATAATAAAAAGTATAATGATGAGTGATAAATATCTCTATACCCAAAGCCACATAAAGCAATAGCATGTACTACCCAAAAATTTAGTAGTAAAACCAGTGGTGAAACAAGGTATAAAGATAGTCAAAATCTAGGGTAACCTATTGGGTCCCATCAAAATTAACCTATGTAGATCATTATGATTAATAAGAACATGACTGGGCAAAAGAAGTGATCAAGGGCACAACTTGCCTGGCACTTGAGATTCTAGTTGCCAGGGTGATTCTTCAGATCCTCGTGACCTCACTGCTAGTCGTAGCAATACAACAAACATGGTATAGACAAAATTAACATCACATCAAACATGAGAACAAACTGAATAATAATGATCTACACGTCGCTACGAGATCGTGGGAACGAGAACCACTACAATCGGAGTAACGGTTACGGAGTTATGATTTTATAGGGGATTATGTGATTAAAATGTTAAACTATATTATAAATTGGTTAATATAAATCATATAAGAGGTTATTCTATAAATACTTTTCTCAACTTTAATCTAAGTTATAAATTGACCATAGATCATATTTTAGTAAATTATAATGGTAAGTAGATTAACAAGACTAACCAACATAAGTTAAATAAAGATCTAATTATAGAAGAATGAGACATGGTCTAATCAATATTGTTACTGTGTAGTAAGTATTTATACAACTAACGCAACTTGAATGGATCAAATCAGAGTTAAAACAGAGGAGTTATGAATTTTCTAAGGTTTTATGTATTTGACACAAGATTAATTAAGAGATAATTTTAATATGTCTTTCATGTCAAAACAGTGACACTATTTAATAAACAATAATATTATAAAATTATAGGAACTGGAAAGAACTAAAAATGAGCTAAAATGAATTTTATATGAATTTTACAAGTTTCTATAATTATTTTTGTGTTGAAAATCAATTTCTGATATTATTTATATGGTTTTCCTTAATATCCGGACTGCGCACATAAAAATAGAGAAGTGTAGGGGCTCTGGTGAAAACCTCCTAAGACACAGAGCCCAACTACGTGGACCGCAGGTTGAATAACAAGTTTTCTGGGGTCTCTTTTAAAAGACTGCCAGGGCCAAAGGGTTATGGTTCAATCCTGACCGTCCGATGAAGAATCAAGAGCCCAGATTAGACAGCGAACCAATATGCACTGTTGACCGTCGGATCCAAGATCCATGGCCAATGCATGAGCACGTCACGGCCACCGGATCCTAAATCTATGGTTTGGATTTAAAACAGCACAAGATCTTCTCCTAAGAGCCAGATCGCGGATCAACGAACGTGAAGGGCCCTAGCCGAAGGGCCATGCAGATATAATCAGCATCGTTGGATCCCCATCCAACGACCCGCGCTCACCATTCACCTCCCCACACCGGAATTTGGCGGTGCACCTAGATCCCGCGGTGGCGTGTCACCGGAGCACAGCGCGACAACACGATGATGTCCCAAAGAGAGAACGGGTCGGTGCAAAACATAGTAGGGATGACGGCGGACCATGGAGAGGGCAAATTACCGGTAGACGGGTCCACTAGAACCCAGGCGACGGAGGATCGCGGCACGATGGTGGTGAAGAGGCTCCGGTGAAAAATCACCGACGCCCGGTGCCAGTACTGGACCCAACTGCCTCACGAACTCCCGTGTTACACCCGCGCGAACACTCGGAACCCCGCCCTGGCCCCGGATCAGCCTTGGAATCACGGAACGACGGTGAGGTCACTCCGCGGCGGAAGGATTTCACGACGGCAGTGAGCGTGCGACAGCGGAGTGCAGGCGGCGATGGAGCATCTAGGTTAGGCCTAGGGCTTTATGGCTGGTTTATATGCAGGTGTTAAGGATCTCGCGATGCACATTTGGAGGAGCGATCCGCGTGGAGGTCGTGGTTCTATTTACGCCGCGCTATTCTTGCAGGGAAGAAGACCGGACGCGAGAGGGCCCACTGGCAGCGGCAGTAGCGGTAGTTGTTGCGCGGGCCCGAAGTGGCAGTGAGAGGGTAAGGAGCGAACGATGAAGATCTGCGAGCGGCGAAGGTTTGCAGTGGAAGCGCGATCGTTTGGTGGCTGTCACGCGGGCCCAGCATGCCAGGACGTCGCGCGCGATGTCGCAGAACCTCCCAAGTTATTGGGCCCACATGCACCTGTCCTTGTCTCAAAGACCTCAGACGGCTATGCTTGTGCACCAAACAACTTAACAGGATCTGTCCGAGTGCCCCGAGGACCCCGGATAAACGACTTACCGCCAAGATCGCAAGATTAAGTAAACACAAATCACACACCAACATTTGCAGCGGAAATAAATTCTTTATTGCAAAATGATTACATGTTACAATAAGTTTACATTATACAATTATCGGAGTGATTACAAAAGAAAATGATTAAAAAGAATTACACTTTAAAATGTATAAAATATTTATAAGTTTTAAAATACATGCTAGCTTAAGAGACGGTCCTCAATAAAGAAGCTAAAGATGAGATATACTTATATAAGAAGGTCGAGCCCACCGGCACTTAGCATCATCCACAATAGAACAAACTTATAACCTGAAAAACAACAGGGAATAAAACCCTGAGTACGCAATTACTCAGCAAGACTTACCCAACTAAAGAAAAGACTCTCAAGGGTATGCTAGTTTTAAAAGGATTCAAGGTAAGGCTCATCAAATTTCAAAGACTCATTTTGCAGAAGAGCTTATTAGTAGTGGATCCTTATGCAAAAATTTTACTTCACAAATTAAGTACTTTTCCTGAATCTAGATTTGCCTGGTCTAGAGCATTCACTTGTCCTAGACTAGCTTCATTTTAGCATCTTTAGTTTCACTTGTTATCTACGCTGAAGGTCGAAGATCCAGTCTTCATATCCGAGAAGTTCGGCGATCCGAATCGATTAATACCCAGCTGAGGATCTCCAACCACACGACATATGTAGCACTTAACACTTGCATATGTCAACTCGCCACCGGGTTTCTCAAGACCAGAACGGGTTCACGCGACCCGAGAGCACAGCACCCCACCGTCCAGCCGTTGGCCTAGTTGGTACACGTTACTCTCGCCATGGTGCCCGCCATGTTTCCGAGAGTATAGCACCCCACCTTCCAGTCTCTTGCCACGGAGGGTACAAGCTACTCTCGCCATCTCTCCACTCCCAGTGCGTGCGAGCTGTTCTGGTATTGGTCCGACCGAGGCTAAGCTTACCCATGATGAGGCATGTGGCCAGTTAAAGGGTCCTAGATCAGCAGGCCAACAATCGGAATGGTCCTTAATCGACACAGACGGGCGACCTTTCCTGCTCAACGTCTGGTCTCATTTTAGTTAAGCCATTTCCCAATCCTTGGTACCTGACAGAGGTACTTTTTCTGGATGTTGAATCCATCATGGCCATATGGATTCACCATCCCAATTTCTTTTTCACACCAATTTCCCATATCCCGTGTAACACATCATCTTTTTAAAAGAAACAACTTTTAATTATCTAAGCAGGGCTAAGCATCTTTAGTTCTCTTTTATAAACAGGAATCAAGGAATAGTAATCAAATTCCAAGGAATGGCAATGCATCAATTGTTTCATCACTCAACTCCTATCACCTAATGCAACATATAAGTGATAAAAGTTTTATAACAACAAGGAGGTGGCAAATGCACCGGGGCTTGCCTGGGATAACACTAAGTCAGTGTTGTTAGATGACGTCCACTTGGCGAGCATCTCACATCCTAGCGCTTGATCCGATCATGCAAATCTTCAAGTTCATTCATCAGTATCCCTTGCGAAGAAACACACGCTTAACAGCATCTCGTGGTCGACTCAGCTTGACTTCCGCATCACGTGATCAACTAGCGCACCTAATTGAAACGCATGATGCACAGGATTGAATATGGGAAGTACTAGCAAGACTAAATAATTTGTCACATAAATGAATTAAACACTTAATGACGAGGCATTACAACACTTCATCAGCAACTGCTAGTTATCGACATATGGCTAAATGCAATAATTACGCCTTTCTATATTAACAGGACCTAATGCAAACATCACGAAATAGTAAACTATACACTAACTACAATACTCGTGTTTCTCCTGTTTAATTGGATCTAATGCTATTATCAAGCAAGAATAAATTATAAACACACACTATCACCCACAGTTAAAATATATCATCGGAGTCTAATAAAACTTAGACTAAGGATAGAAGCAATCTAATTAATTTTCTAAACCAGTTTTCTAGACAATTAGAATCACACTAATTAAATGGAGCATCACACTATCTGATCGAGTGAATAAACATACCAAACAACATACAATTCTATGAGACTATATTCATAACAACTTAAATACTTAAAACACTTATGTGCACTACCCATCGACGGTTTTCAAATTTCAATAGAAACAAACATATGCAACTATAAGACTCCTTTAATCAAGTCAAGAACTAACCACATCTAGTTACCCACACAAAAGAAACTCCAAGCAATCATTTCATACTTGCTGAATTTGGACACAAAAGAAACTCCAAGCAATCATTTCAGACTTGCTGAATTTGGACAGCAACACAGCAGTCAACGGTTTTATTCATAACTCACACGATATTCATCGAAAAATAGTAAACTAAGACTTTTTGGAAAGCTTATAAAGTCTCCTATAACTTTTGTATTACCAGCATAACATGATTCGGCATTTTGAAAGGTCAATCAGTGCTAAACGTAAATTCTGTCCAGATTTGGACAGAATTCGACTACTCACTTCAAAAATCCATAACTGGAGATTTAGACATCCAAAACATGTGATCATAGACTTTTTAGAAAGCTAATAAAATTGTCTACAACTCATTTATAATCATCTCCAGTTAATTCAATGTGTAGAAAGGTCAGTTAACACAAACAGTCTCTTCTGTCCAGATTTGGACAGATTCAGACTTCATATTTCAAACAGCCATAACTTGACTTCTAGACCACCAAAAAGGGTGCTCCAAAATTTGTTGGAAAGCTTAAGAAAAGTGCTACAATTCTCCTATAATTACTAAGAGCTGATTCTCAGTTTAGCTTAGCCAAACATTCCAATTTTCGAAACCTGTACAGAATTTGGACAAATTCTGAAACTGGACTTAGAAAAATCATAACTTCTAAAGTACAAGACCTATGGTCATGAAATTTTAGCACAAGCAAGATAAAGAAGTTATCCACAACTTTTATATATAACACTTTCACAGAAAACATGGTTTACTTCATTGAACTAGTTGCTTAAGTAAAACTGTTCATGCAGTCCCAAACAACAAGAATTCAATTTAGCTCATAGTTAACCTCTAAAATCACCATATGCTTGATACTTCAACTATTCTAACACATCATCCTAAATTAGAGTTAAAACTACCTAGTTAATCGTATATATAAACTAGTCTATTTCATATTCAAATATCAATAAACACTTGGTCAAGACTCTTAATCGATCACCACATATAGCATAATGATTCCCCTAGCCGGACATCAACTCCATACACATAGACAGGACATCGATACAATCGCTGCAAGTGACTCGTGCATTTCAATACGTATTATACCTACAGCCATGACACACACATGCTACTGTCAATAGGACCGACGTAATTAAAACATCCAACTAATCCATCCATCCAACTAATAAAAACAATGGATCGACTTACCACGACTAAACTCGACGCGGTGTCCGTGAACACGGCGATGGTTTGGGTTCGGTATTTCTATTTGACACCTAGCAAGCGCCACGTGCCTTGCTTCTCTTCACACACATGAAATTCCTCTCCTCACAAAACACACATATACATATAAATGTAATCAACAGCTAACCATCGATACCAAGCGAAAACTAAATTGAATATATAAATAAAAGGATGCCTCACCTGGGTTTCACGACACCGCAACTGGGCTGCCAAAAATTTACAGAGTCGACAAGATGCTGCTCGACCACTACCAAGACGTTGCCGCTGGCGTCAAGTGCGGAGAGGGCGTCGAGCCTGTCCACGGCAAGCAGAAAAAGGGCAGGGCTGCGTCCATGGCACCATGGGGTGAGGGCTGGGCAAGCTGGGGCTGGATGCCATGGCTGCTTGCCGCTGCTGGCATGGGGAGAAACCAGGGAGCAGAGAGGGGCGACCATGAGGGGGCTGGGAACCTGGCTAGGGGCTTTGACGCCATGGGAAACTGGAGCACGCCATAAACAGAGAGGGGCTGGGCGAGCTCAGCTTGGGGAGGAAGATGAGGGAGAAAGATCCGAGTTGGAGCTTGGAACTCGGCAGCAGGAAGGGCGCGCGTGGGAGCAGGGATGAAAAGAGGTGACACGAATGAGAGAGTGCTGGGGAGGAAGAAGACGTGAGGAATGTGAAGTCTGGTGAGCGGCAGGAATTCTTCAAGAGAACTGGTGCACAACACTTGGTCCGAAAGGATACGAACGATTGGAAAAAATATCTCCTGTTGAGCGGCGACCTATGATAAGGATGAGAGGATCTTTCCTTCTCTGTTTTTTTCACTAATTCACTTTTAAATTCCTAAAATAAAAAGTTGAACACTTTTTAATGTCCAAATTCCACTACGTGAAGAATGAAAGATCCTCAACGCTAGTTTCACCAATACAGACATAAGTTTCAGTTAACTGAAACTATGTTCAGCACACCACTCATCTGACAGAGCATTTTAAAACACCAATTTCTCCCAATTCTAAGCAAGAAAATAGAAATCATGTTTAGTAAAAGTTGTTCTCCTATATTAGGTCTTCAAGTTTGCTATAAGAATCGTAGACCCAACCTCCCTAGATTAAGCACTAGAAAGCTCCAAAGTTGAGCAACACTCACTAAAAATTCAGTTTCAGTTAACTGCACTAAGTCTGAAATCCAAAGTCTGACAGCATGTTTTAGACACCATTTTCTCCCATTTCTAGCCAAGTTCAGGGGGTCCACCTTAATGCAAATTACTCACCACACTACCCTCTAACACTTTTCTATAGAGAGTGCAGGCCATAACATCATGGATCAGTCACGACAGAGCTCTGCAGTTTGATAAATAATGCTGAAACTGCACTTTAACTTCCTGAACAAATTTCAGAACAACAGAATCTGACAGCAAGGTTTTGAGCCCCTTTTTCTCTCAATTCCATATAGTTCTTTGCTCAGATCACTTAATAGAACTTTCCCTCCTATGACAGCTATACAACTTCGTCATGGTGATCATAATCTATAACTCTATGGAAAGGACATCGGATAGCTCCAAACTTGGCACTTTTTACTGAAATTCAGATGACAACCAAATTCAGACCACAACCCACCTGACAGCTGATCTTCGAACCATATTTTAATTGCTTAGGTTACGGAAACAAATACGACACCAAATTCGAACGTCTGCGAGATGATTAAAATTTAGTGTCCACTTTATTTACTGATATCCCGCGCTTAAATCCATAATCGCTGTTTAACGGAAGATAACACCTGGGGTGTTACACGTGAGGTTCAGAATTTGGCTGAGCGCGCACGGAGGCGAAATGGTGAGATGGGCCAAAAGCGAGGAATTGAGCCCATAATGGGTCTGGTTTCTTTTAGTCTTTTTTCTTTTTTATTTTATTTTCTGTTTTCCTTCATTCTTAATTATTTTGAATCCCAAATTTAGAATTCAAACGTAAGGACAAATTTAAACTCACATTAACTATATAATTTGGTCATACCATAATGTGGTGAAGTTATTTAATAATATTATTTTGTATTGTAAAATCTTTCTTTCTTATTTTCATTCTCTTGGTTTTCAAATCTAACTTTAAATTTTGTTACGAGTCTCACCATGGATCAAACTGTACCAAATTCACATATTGGTGTAAAGAAATATATTCTTATTTATATATTTTATTTTACATCATTTGTTTAGTATTTCCTTCTCTTTTCTTAAATTGTAACATTGTACCTTTGGGTTAAAGCCTAATTCTCATCTCATTATTTTATTCCCCTATTATTCCTTTTTGACATTACAAAATTCTAATTCCAATTCTAAGATAAAGTTTAGGAATTCACATTTTTACTACATACTCCAAATCAATTATGAAACGATAGACATATATTTATTTTAATTGATTAAATGTTTGAAATATGAGACACACTCATTTTGTTCCTTCTTTTTGGGTAAATGATATTTTGAATGTGGGGTAAGAAGTAAAAGTTACTTCAAAATTAAATCTTCATGTAAATAAGTACTTATGGTGCATTATTTAATGTAATGTATGATCATTTAGTTGAATAGCAAACTTTTCTATTACTCCTTTTCTAAAATATTTCTTTGTTTTCAAAATTGAGTTCTCAATTTTCAACACTCAAGTATAATTTGAGACATGTAAATTTGCTATTTTATTTCTTCATATATTTTTATATACAAATTTTGGGCCTTACAATAGGCTTCGTCAGTATGTCATTGGATCCATAAATTATAGACACAAATGCTGCTACCAATCATAGACACAGGATAACATAATAGCAGCGAGTCAAAAAATCAAAACTGAGAATGACAAAATAGCAATTTTCTCGTTCGGCTGTCCTACAGCCACAACTACAAATAGGGATTTTTTACCCGATTGACTTGACGGGTACCCGATGGGTACGAGCACGGGTCCATTTTTTTATCTAATTGGTTTGGTGGGTATGGATATTTGTATAAGAGTCGGGTATATGATATTGAGTCGGATATTATTATACCTAAACATAACTCGACCCGCTGCCATCCCTAACTACAAATCCATAGAGATAAAAATACTATAGAAGTCCCGGCCTTCCGATTAAAACGGTAGCAAGTCGTAACGATCAAATCAGAGGATAGAATTAAGACCATGATTCTTACTTTGCGTAATCTCGCCTTCAATTTAACCCCACTTGCTCGGCTATTCATATTCTATATGGGTGGTTAGATTGAAAAAAATTATAATTTTTTTTGACTTGTTTAGTATTTAAAGCCACTTAATCCTACCAACTCCACGGAAACCAAAACGAAAGCCCTTATCTTTCCCTCTACGCACTCGCGATGCACCCTCCAGTCACCGCACCGACCCATCCGCCTCCGCCCTGGGAATCGACGACCACCACTAGACCGCCGCCGCCACCGCCGCCGCCGCCTCCTCCTCCTTCCGGCGCCGAGTCCGAGGTGCCGCCAAAGAAGCGGAAGCTGGAGGGGGTGGGGTTTCAGCGCTCGCCCTATTACACGATCAGAGAAACCGTCGCAAATCTCCGCGTCCGCTTCCTTCAGGTCTCCGCTCAAAACCCTAACATCCTCGAGTTCCATTCAACAATAGCGGCAGCAGTAGCCGCTAGCTATCTAGCACGATCACTATATTCCTAGTATAGCATTTATGAATGTTTTTACTTGCGATGTTTCATGTTAGAGCACTGGAGATTGTATTGCGATTGTGAATGAAATTGTGGAATATTTTATCGACGCTTGGATTGAAATGTTTGTGCAGCGGTTCATAGTTCATACTCTTCCTTAGGCGGGTGCCCTTTTGTGGTTAAAATTTAACGGTCTGATGAGGACAAGTACGTACTGATACAGAATGGAAATTGAAGTTCCTGGGATGTATGTGATCTTAACTGATCAGCTTAACCCAACACGTATGTGTGCAGTACATGTTCCTAATTCAACATACAGAAATATTTTTTGGCTGTCATATTTGTCTATATAGCTGGCCGTAGACCGTAGTACTGTGCTTCTGAATGGAGTACTGGAAGTTTCCATTGACGCTTGAACAGAAAAACAGTGTGCTGACCCCTGAGGTTCGTAGTTCATAATAATAGTGTTTAGACTGGTGTTTTCTTGCAAGAGGAAGTTAATGGTATGATGTGGACAAGTACGAAAACAAAATCGAAATAAGATTTCAAGGGATGGAGGTGGTGTAGGTCTAAGTAGTCAGGTTTGACCCGCCCTGTTTGTGTGCCTTTCGATGCCAATATGTGGTATTGCACTACATTTATTTTTGAGAAATATATCTGTGGTGTCTTGTTTCTTTGTTATGTTATCGGTTATGGTTAAAACTGTAATCAGTTATTAATTTATTTGCATTTGTTGTCATGAAGGTTTGCCAAGGAACTGATTCAGAAAAGAAAGATACTGCTGTAGGAATCTTGAATGGTAAGTGGTTGGTCCATTATGTTGGAGCAATATGTAATTTTCTAATGTATTTCAGTAATCAAAATATGCACTAAAATTAGTGTTACAGCAGCTGATTTCGAACTTATCCAGTTTTTTGTAGTTCCATTCTATAAAAAACCATATTTCTTCAATACATATTCCTCTCTGTGGGTTGTAACATAATATGACAGAGACGCAGTGACATTTCTTCCCAAATGTTACCATTCAAATACTGAAACCTCAGCATGGTTAACCCGTCTATGACTATCAGTGTATTACATTACTGGATTTGTTAATTGTTATATATCATGTAAAAATAAGACCGCATTCGAAAGTCTTCCACCTGAGTCCTGCCTCATAGTTTTGTGTTTGCTGTACACATGTATGGAATACTTCTTTGGTTATGTTCTCTACTCAGAAGCAGCTTTTATTGGAAACAAGCCGCTATGTTCTGTAATCTATTTGAAATTCAAAAGAAATAATAGAACTGTGCATCATATTATCAGTTATTATGAAATACACTGGTCAGCAGCTTTCTTTCAAAATGCATATACTCTTTCTTCTTTTTCTTTTTGCTTTTAGATTGCCTCTTGTTTTGTGGTCTGTAAATACTACCTGGGCATTAGCGCATGGGCCTTATGTTTGAACGATTTTACACATTTTTGATATATAATGACTTCTTTTTTCATGCATATGTACATATGTATGCATAAATATTTGGAGAATTAAATCTAACTGGTCTGCCCTCTGCTCTTCTTTTGCCTTACAGAGATAAAATCTGTGATAGAATTATCCAAGAAAACACGGCTTGATCTGTCTGCTCCTGCTGAACCTGTGAAACCGTTGAACAAACATGCAGCTAGAGCTCCTGAGGATAAGCGTGTTGGGAAAGTTCTGTCTGCAGAGAAGAGTTTAGTTCCTCCGACAAGCCTGGGCCTGGCTGGACATTTTGTGCACAATACAGGTGGGGGTGTACCACTCAAGCCTGATAACTCAGACACCGCAGCACATGGGTTACCGGTGAAGACTAGGAAGTGGCCCGGACTAAGTAAGATAACAGGTTTTACAAAGCGACAGGGTGGACTTCCTCAAGGTTCTTATGTCATCGGTGGATCTCCCATTGGCTGGAATTTTCTTGTGTGGCCTGGAAGCAAAGCAGTCTACTATGGTTTGACCAAAGCAGAGTGGTTGGCTCGTCAATCTGCAAATAGAAATTTGAACATGCTGTCCCAGTGATCTAACAGCTACATGGATCGATCTTTAGAAGATAACATAGTATTCCCTAATCCCTAGTTATTGTGATATAAGTAGAACCAAATAGTACATGACGCACCAGGAAGGTAACCTCTGACACAGCATGGTAGCTTGGTAAGGTACTGAGGTATATTTGGGATACTCAGTCTTTGGTTTTGTTGCTCAATAGGGGTAATCAGCAGTAAATACTAGATAATAGATATACGGAGAATTTTGGTACTGTAAACTGGATGGGCCAAGTGTCCATGTTATGTCTTCTGTTCAGAAGTGGATACGAGGAAGAATTTAAACACATGACAGCGCATTAGCGCCGATGCACACTTCAAATCAACTGGTGGAGCTCCTGACTCCCTGCTCTATGTGACTTTGTTCCCTTAATTTCTGTATCTTGCCTGCCTCTCTTTATCTGTGGAGAGACCAGAGAGAATGCTTGTGAAAATTTGTGTTTAGTTGCTTGTTTGTGCAGCTATTGTTCAAGCGCAGAAATGCTAGTGGTATTAGTTTGGCTTTCTACCTTGCTTGTCCTTTTTATTAGTTTGGCTTTCTGCCTTGTTTGTCTTTTTCTTTTGGTCTGATGAGATCAAGATTTTCTAACTTCCATAACCTTCAAACATTTGAGCCCCTTTAGAATGCAGGAATTTTAGAGGAATCATATATAAATTTCACAGAAATCAGTTCATTTTTACGAAAAGCACAGAAAACAGCAAAAAATTCCGCAATCCAACTGAAAACCTCAGGATAAACAGGAGGATCTGTTCGGAATCTGGACGGCCTGAACATCACTTCACTTTTCTAGTCAGAACAAGGGCGTAGGGGACCAAGCCACCAAGGCCCCGCTTCTGTCTTCCATTCTTGTCGGAGCGTGCTCCGTTGTTGACGGAAGCAACGCTTTTGGGGCATGGAAACGGGCCTGCAGCGTCCCAACTCGCGATTGGGCCCTCGCAGCACCTGCCAAAACAAGAAAAGCCTAGCCCATGCGCCGTGCGGAGGTTCCACAGACATCTCACGCCTCTGAGGCAGGTCCACGTCAGGCATTTTAACCGGCGCAGGCGAAACGCGCCTATTTAACTGTGCGCCCGCCTCAACCCCTGCCTCCTCCCTGGGCCCTGGCCCCTGTGCTCCCCTTGCCACCGAACGAGAGCCAAAAGCCTCCCGCCCCAGGCCCCACGACGCCCCGCCCCGGCGGCGACCCCCCGGAGGACGTTTCCCGCAGCGACCGGCGACCAAGCCTTGATCGCCTCCGCCCCATGGCTACCCGGGCGCGGGCGTAGCCGCCGCCGCAGGCTCGGTCCGTCCCCTTCGGCGATTTCTGTTCCAGTCGCATCGCGCGACATCTCGTCGTCCGATTCCAATCCCCGCCACCGCGGCGGAACGAGGCGTCTCCGGTCCCCGAGGTGAGTCCACCGACCGGTGGTGCGAATCCGCCTTGTTTCTATGGTTGCTTTCCCGTGGCGGCGTCCCAGAGTCGCCCCGTATTCTTCGTCCAAACCCTAGATTTGCCATCCTTGTGTCGCGTCTGGGGCAGATTTTGAGCAATTAGGTGCCTGCCCCATGAATTGAGCGCCTTCGCCAAGGAATTTTAGGGTCAACCGATCCTGGTTCGATGTGTATTTGGTCCCGATTGGAGGCTTGGCTGGTTCGACGCGGTCATTGTCTGAAAAACTAATGGCGGCCTGTGTAAACTTATGGAAGTTTTCTTGCTCTGATTCAGGGGATTCGGGGAATTTGAGACTGATACGTCGGGATCCTGTCGATAATGCGGGGCTACGAGTACGAGACCAATGTAAGCTTTGTTTTGTGCACTTAAATTCCGTTTAATTTCGACCAAGTATGATCATTAAAGTTTTTAAAGGCCACAAATCAAATTTTAAATGGAGGAAAACTTAGAAAGTAAGAAGATTATGATAACTTCATTTTTTTATTTGCTCAAATGTAGAAAAATAATGAGTAAAATGCAATTCTGGTCCTTAAACTTGAGTCAATGTGTCAATCCGGTCTATGTTACGTCCTAATGGGTTGCTGTGGACGGACCGCAGAAGGGAAGGGAGCCTGTGCTAGTTGCTAATGACGGAGAGCGAGGCAGAGAGCTTGATCTTGGTCTCGGTAGGAGTTGTAGAATGGAGCGCCGCTGTCGAAGTTAAAGCTCGCCATGGAGCGCTCTGTCTGACGAGCTCAACAAGACGTCCCAGTCGAGCGCGCCCTAGAGCTCCCCACTTGCTGCTGATCTGCAGTGTTGAGGGTGTCGACGTCAGCGTGCAGGGCGCGAAGGAGCTCCTGGTGATGGTGCAGCTGCTGGTGCGCTGTCGACCCCTTGCTTGCTCCCTTGTCAAGCTCTAGATGTCCAGGAAGGTAGACTCCCTCGTTCTCCCCATGGCGCGGATGCAGGTGCAGGGTTGGGGGATGGCGTGGTCGTGGCTGACAGGAAGAGTGGCCTCTACAACCACGAGCGTTGGCCAGCATGCTTCTTCACTGTGCGCCAATTTGGTGAGGCCCCTGAGCATGGTGGACATCGTGGCCGTGCCTGACGCGAGGGAGGGGGAAGGTCGATCGACCGATGCGGCTTCGAGCGAGTGCCAAGGCGACAATGATCACTTGCTTGGTCGGTCGGGGACCTTCTTTGGTCTATGGCTCGACACTTGAAGCGCTCCCTACGCAGTCTTTTTTCTGTGTTTTGAGTTAGTCGTCGTGGTTTGTTGGACCCTGTCCACCCTTCTCCCACCTTCCTCCCATGTCGCCGCGCCACACTGGGCGCAAAACACGCGCTCACACGCAGCGCGTGGCATCCTCGCCGACCGCCACGACACGACCTCGCGTGACCCTGACTCACCTACCCTGCGCTCTCCGCCCCACTCCTCACTCGCTCGCTCTCGCACGTGCGGGTGCGCCCTAGCCGCTGGACCTACATTGTCACCGCTCGGCCAAGCTCATCACCTGGTTGCCTCCCCCGCTCCCCTAACACTTGCGTCGGGTTTTGCCTGACCACCATCCGTCCTCCTCGCTAGCTCTAGTCCACTATCGCTGCCTCAAGTAGCCGCCATGCCTGTGCCACCAATCTCTGCCACACCGCGCTGCCGCTCGTGATTCCCCTGCTTCGCACCACCCCCTCTCGAATCAACGTGTGTGTGATGTCCACCTCGACGCCATCGTCATGATGCACCATTTCTCGTCCTCCGCCATCACCCCGAAGACCTTCCCCGCAAGAGGTCCTTGCCATCGGCTAGCCTCACTGTGGCAGGACCTCTTGCCTCTAGCATCGAGACCTCCACCATGGAACTCGCCATGTGACGTGCCGCTATAGAGCCCCATCTTGTTGTTTGGCTTTGCCTACACCGCTGGGGCCCGACCTCGCTGCCGTGCTCTGATCACTCTGTCGTCGTCTGCGTTCCCGAGCCTTGAGCCCCGCCGTCGGGGGAAAACAGGCCACGTCGACTCCCCATTGTGGGGGACATGCCTGACAGCCAACATGTCGTCGGTGGGCACCGCAGACCCCACATCGTCGGCATCCCTTGTGAAGCCGTGCTGGTTGACTGAGCTTTCGCCTCCTCTGCGTCGGCTTAAGGAAGAAGGAAAAGGTCCTCTACGTGGGCCTCCAGCTGCTCCTTGTGCGCTAGGTTGGTGAGGCCCCCCCAAGCATGGTGGACATAGTGGGGTCCAGTGGCGGAGGACACGCTAAAATTGAGGTATTGCTAATGTAACAATGAAAGAAAAAATTACAACACGATCTAAAATATTTCGTAATTAATTTATAGCTATAGAATAAGCGACAATTATGGAAAAATATTTTATTCAAGAGTTATCGTGTCAATAATCTATTTACAACCAAATATTATAAAGCAAGTGAAATCTTAAAAAAAGAAAATAAGTTAATGATGGTAAATTGAAGTAAAAAACGATATAAGAATATACCTCTAGTTTAGTCTAGTTCTAGGATACCTAGACAAGTGCATTTATATATTTTTATTACTTTGAGATATCTTTTTAATTTTATGAAGATCAAGTCTTCTTAAGATTTCTCTTTTGATATAGCACATCATCAAATCATTTAACTAATTATGGGTCATCTTGTTGCGTGGAGCTAGACGGAGGCTGCTGTGTTGATTTGCTTTGAGCTCCTCACCGTTCTAAGAATAGAGACGAGCGAATGGATATAGGGGATGCAATACAATAGGAATCGGAGCTGGGCGATGGGCGGAATAGGGGTCAGGGGTGAATCGCAGAGCTAGGCCGGGTAGAGGCGCACCGGGCAGGTGGAGCTAGGCGATGGGCGAAGCGAGGGCAGATGACGAAGCGCGAAGCTAGGCCTGTATGGAGACGCGTGGAACTGGCTGGGCCGCTGAGGCACGCCACAAGCGGAGCCAGCGACTGGGCAAACGATGAAGGCTGGTGGAGTTGAGCGGAGGCCGTCCTAGTTAGCTAGGAATAATAGAATAGGATAGATATTTATTTTACTATTGGTATTTTATTGGGTTGAATCAAGGTATTGCTTGAGCAACGCCAAGCAATATTGGGTCCTCCGCCCATGGCGGGGTCCTGCATCATTGCCCTGCCCAGCCGCTTCGCCATGGCCACGAGCTATGGATTCTGCATCGGATATGTACCTAAGTGCTTCAACTGGGTCAGTTTCGGTTCATTAGGGCGTAACAGAAACCTGAATAGTGATTACACCCTTAAGAGAATTACTTTTATTAGTTAATGGACCGGATTGGCGAATTGACTCAAGTTTAAGGACTGGGACCGTGTTTTATTCAAAAAAATAAGTGTAATAAAACAAAGAGGGAACTTTATTATTGACTATCATGAAAAAAGCAATGCATGTTTGTCTTGGTCGATGACAACTACTATTGTTTAGGGTTACCACCAGGAAGTGGAAGATGAGTACGGAGATGAGTACTATGATCAAGATGAGTATGAGGAGGAAGGTTCGGGTGCTGGGGATGGGTATGCTGAGGAGGAAGAGCCTACAGAGGGACAAAAGGAGATCCTTGAATTGAGAGAACGATTAAAAGAGCAGATTAGGCGAAAGGCAAAGGCTGCTGCTGCCTGCACAGCTGGCCGATCATCTTCTTCACAAATACCTCAAGCCAGGGAGAAGTAAGCATGTTTGACATACTGATTCTCAGCAGCATTTTCTGTCTTTCTAAAAAGATTTCTCTTGGAGCTCATTCCATTGAGAAATAATAGGACCTATGGGAGATTTAGGGAGTGTTTGAATGCACTAGAGATAATAGTTAGTTAGCTAAAAATATACTAGTAAAATTAGCTAGCTAATAAATAGGTAGCTAACTAGTAGCTAATTTACTAAAAATAGCTAATAGTCGAACTATTAGCTATGGTGTTTGGATGTCTGTAACTAATTTTAGCCACTAACTATTATCTCTAGTGCATTCAAACACCCCCTTAGTTCTCGCCTTTGAAAATGTCTCCTATTGTGGAACTAAAATTTTCATAGCGTATTGATCATTATACACTTCTGGAATGTATGCTGCTTGGAAGATTTATTTCACCATTATATTTGTTTGTTTTTCAGTGTGGTTGTGATGTTGGTAAACCAAATTTCTTTCAAATAAAGGACAATCAGTATTTGATGAATAAGTGATCTTTTCTTTTCCAACAAAATAGTCTGGCAGTACTTCTACACTATTTGCAGTTGATATTTCTTCTTCATTTCATACCTTACTGTTGTATAGAGTGTTCTTCGATGTGTTTGACTTATTTTTCCTGCTAGATTTGGCTCTTTCTTTGGGCCATCCAAGCCGGTGATTTCTCGTCGAGTGATAGAAGAAAGAAAATCATTGAAAGAACTGCATAGCACGGTTGCAAGGGAGCCAAGGCCTTCTGGAGTACATGTAATACTGCACCAGTATGCTAATCTTGATTAGCACTAAACCAACATTAAATAATTATGTTGTTTTTTGCTTTTACCAGAAGGATATTCCATCGTCCTCTAAAGTGCAAAGTAGAGTAAATGGACATCAGCATAAACAAAAGATTGTTAATCAGGTATAAATAATTTTATTCACTGCATTCTTTTGCATGTTCGGTACAACGAACTTAAAATAATGTATTCACAACATCGCAGTCGCAATTTTCAGGTAAAGAAGAAGGCTGAGGCACTTAAGGATAACCGGGATTATTCATTTCTACTCTCGGATGATGCTGACCTGTCATCCTCTCCAAAGGAGAAACCTGCTGCTAGATCTTCCTTGACTCAAAGGGCTGGTGAGTTGGAACTGTAATTCTATTAAACAAGGTTTTCCCTCTGTCTTCAAATTGGATTTGCTAACTGTTTATTTCTGTACAATGAAGATCGTGAGGTGACGCAATCAACAGTAAAGAGGAAGGCACCAACAAGTCAACCTGCACGCTTGTCAAATGGATATGGACCTAAGAACACAATGTCAACTCAAAGGCATGCTGAAGGTAAGATAAATTCCATGAGAAGGGAGGATTTCTCGAATACAGAAAGGGTTGTTTCACGTGACAATGAGAGGATGTATGAAAGGGTTGTTTCACGTGACAATGAGAGGATGCATAGTATTGCAAGAAATGGATCCAACCAGGCAAGTACTAGCAAAACCACAATCCAAAAGCATCCAAGCAGGGGTCCCATTGTTAATAAGCAACCTTCCAAGGATTCGAATGATGCAACTCTGAGGAAGAGCAGTGTAGCCTCAAAGCACCATCCCTTAGAGATTGACAGACCAAAATCCTCGCAAAGTCAGAGGATGCAGTCAGCTGGTCAGAGACCGCAGCATTCTTCCCATGGTCAGACGCCACATCAATCCATGCAGCATAGGACGCAGCAGTCATTGCAGAGTCGGAGGCCACAGCAAATGACACAGGGTCAGAAGCCACAACAGTCTTTGCAGAGTCAAAGGACTCAACAATCCTTGCAGAATCGAAGGCCACAGCAGTCCTCACATATTCAGAAATCGCAATCCTCACAAGCACGCAGACCACAGTCATTAAGTAACAGGTCTCAGGCTGTACAAGGACAAAGGACTCTTTCTTCACAGGGTCAATATTCGGAGCAAAGAAGAGTACATGCAAGTGACAGAGTCAAACAAGCTGAAAGGCAGATTCGGCCTCCTTCCAAGTCCATGGTAATACTTAGTAGAAAGTACCACCTTTCTGCTGTCTACCATTTTGCCTGAAGTTATTTGCCACACATATTTCCTGTATATGGGTTGACTTCGTTTGGCTAGGCTTGCTGATGTTTCATTTGTTCCATTATTGTCTCTTTATTTGTGCTTGTAGCCATCACGGCCAGCCCCTTCCAATGGAATTCGTGATGATCATGCAAAAAGAAAGCAAGTGGCAAAAAGAAGATTTGATGAAGATGAAGATGATGAAGACCCCTTAGCAATGATCAGAAATATGTTTGGGTATTGTCTAGACAAGCCTACTCTATCCTTTCTGTTTTGGACTTTGGTCAGTGTCTGTGAGCATCAGCCTTTATATAAGTTAGCATGTTTTAGTAACATGGTTCTCAAGCTGAGCAAAGCAAGCATTGCTTGATCGCAGTGGCTTTTTGAAGATGTTGCTTATAGATATTTGGATTCTAATTTTGGCATCCTTTGCAGGTATGATCCTAGTAGATATGCAGGCAGAGATGAAGATGTCAGTGACATGGAAGCCGATTTTGCTACTATAGAAATGGAAGAGAAAAGGAGGTATTTGCACAGACGATCAAGACAACTTTTTTAGTATCAAATGAAACATTTGAATTTTGTACTCTACCGTACGTACCATTCAATTGTTTGCTAGGGTCAAGTTCCTGTGCTATGTTTATCCATGGTTCAAAAACTGGCAGTACACGTTGGATGCATGTGGATACTTAGCATTCTGGGTTTTCACATTTGGTGTTGGTTTCTTTCAGCGCGAGGATTGCTAGGCAGGAGGATGAAGAACAACTTCGCTTGATTGAGGAAGAAGAGAGACGCGAGCAGGAGAGAAAGAGGCGAAAGATGGCACGAGGCCGATAGTCGAATACACTCCTATTTGGATGTTATAATATACTACCTTCGTTCTCGAATATTTGTCGTCCGCTAGTTCATTTTTGAACTAAACCGTGACAAATAAAAAAGAACACAAGGAGTGACTGGCAGGCCTGATTGCCTGAATACAAAGCCCCATGGCGGATCAGACAGGCACTTTTCTTGCAGTCCTGTTTACCCTTACCACGATGATTATCTGGAGGCAAATCTAGGGAAAACGACAGGTGAGCAATGCTGGGCACGTGTAACAGCAGAATGTAGTTGTAGTGGTTTAGTTCTCGAAGCTGACATGGACCATATTTAAGTTCTCGTCAGATTGTTTGGATAGCAGAAGGTTTCCGATGTTGCAGCGCCTCACCAGATTGTTTCTTCATATGATATACTGATTCTTTCAGTCAAGCCTATATAATGATGCGTAATACAAGTGCCTCTCTTGTATATCTTTTTCGGGTGTAATAGTGTTGTAATAAACGATGTTCGAATTTTCGGATATGATTTTGAGCTTTGTCACCACGGTCCACAGAGATGCGCTTCTGGTCGGGAGCCAATCGAAGGAAGCGGGAAAGGGGATGATGCACCTTTCGCAGACAACATTATTATTTTGCAGGTTTTGGCTGCTGATTGGCCGCTATGAAAAATTGAAGACAGACCTAGGATGGCAGTCGTGTCGATACGCCACTAGAGCAAGTCTCTTCTCTTTTATTAAAACCCCATGAGTTTGGGCGTCTCCCTGCGATCCACAGCATCCTCACCTACCTCCTACCGAGTGTGTCCCTAGATCTGAAGTCTTCATCAAATTTAGTTGTGAACGCGGGTCGCCCCTGATCTGATCTGGCCGCCAAAGTCGTGCCCCGAGCCCCTCCTTGACAACGAGTTCTCCACCCATCCCTCTCTCTTCTTCCTCCCTCTCGTCGCTCTCTCCTTTGCCTTCGCGTCGGTTCGTTATCATCTTGATTGAAGATTCATGATTGTAGCCTACTAGTGAATTTAATTTATGATTTCTAATTCTTCACAGCAGCAGGTCGCAAGCCGCCCTAGCCGGTGAGATGAGGAGCGTGGAATATCGCGATGCTCGATTCAAGCTGCAACAAACTCCCTCACTTGATAGTACCTCCCGCTGCTCCTCTAGCCATTTCTTGCTGCTGCTACTACCTAAGCTAACATAGCCTTGATGCTGCTAGCGCACGTCTTGCTCACTATAAATAAGAATACAATAACAATAAGAACAAGAATTTTTTCAACACAAAAGTTCTCTCAAACAAGAGAAAGAAACATACCTATTTCATATATGGATTTACAATATGTTCCCTATGCTAACTGGGTTCATTAGTTATGGTCAACAAACACAATTTCTTATGTCTAAGAAGGCAGATGCCTATTTTTCGTACCTTTTATATACAGGAGGAGTATGAAGCAACAGTGGCAGCACTTTCACAATGCAGAAGAGAGCTGTAATGACAGAAACAATGCTGGAAGCTACAAAGCAATACCAGGCTGGACAGGTTAAAGCCAACCAATCTTTCGCTTCAAGTTATTCTTTTGGCTACATTTTACTTCCACTTTCCAAGCATCTAGATCACTTACGAGCTATTATTGGAAGTCTATTACTTCAACCGCGACATGACTACTTTTCATGTGTCCCGCAAACTATTCCTTGAGTTGGTTTCTTTTCCTCTCCAATTATTTTAATTTTTTTCATATGCCCTGCTAACATTTTCTCGATATTCCTACTTTTAATTTAATAAGTTTGAAATCTAATTTCATACTTGAAAGTTCCCTTTGCCCGGGAACAGGATCTGGATGTCGCCTAGAGAGGGGTGAATAGGCGAATAAAAATTATCACTTTAAAACTTTAGTTCTTACTCTACTCAAAGACTAGATCGCAGTGGAATGAAAGATCCTTCGAGTAGGTTGCAGTGGAATAGAAGATCTTGTCTCAAAATGCTCTGCACTTCAAATATAACTTGTACCACAGATAAGTGTTGAAGTGCAGATATAAAAAGTGAGTAAGACAGAGAGTCAGCACACAATACAGAGCGAAGCACACAGACGCAAGAATTTATCCTGAGGTTCGGCCAAGCCTGAAATGCTTGCCTAGTCCTCGTTGGAGTTAGCCACACCTGGGCTTGGAGTCTATTTCAACTCCTTCCTCCGTTTGCTCAGATCTGTCAGTATGACAGATAGAACCTTCCACTATGTTGAGTTGGGTTACAACAAAGCCGCGGCTGCTTACAATCTTCTTGATAGCACTCCGACAGTGTAACAATACGCTCAAGAATTTGCTCTAGCTCTTTGTAGCAACTCTCCACTCTCTAAAGATTTATAACTTTGCCTTCACACAAACTAGAGAGATATACACGAGAGTGAGAGAGAGAATCGATCCGAGTGATGTATACAATTGTTGGCTGCACTTATGTGTTTGTTGGAGACGCCTAGGAGTCCCTTTTATAGACCCAAGGGGCCTAGGAGCCGTTGGAGGCATTCTTGGAAGGCTAATTTTGCCTTCTGTCGGGTGGTGCACCGGACAGTCCGGTGCACCACCGGACAGGTCCTGTAGCTTGTCCGGTGCGCGATCTCCTTCCAAATCGGGCTCAGCTGACCGTTGGAACAACGGTCGGCTTGGCTCACCGGACACTGTCCGGTGCACACCGGACAGTCCGGTGCGCCAACTATCTGTTGGCCCAAGCCACGCGTCGCCCGCTGATCGCGCTGCCGACCGTTGGCGTAGTCGACCGTTGGCTCACCGGACAGTCCGGTGCACCACCAGACAGTCCGGTGAATTATAGCCGAACGCCGCCAAACTATCCCGAGAGTGGCCTGTTCACCGGAGTTCAGCCTGCACCACCGGACACTGTCCGGTGCACCACCGGACAATCCGGTGTGTCAGACTGAGCTGAGTCTTGGTTGTACACAACCAAGTCTTTTGCATTTTTTTTTCTTTTCTTCTTCTTTCTATTTCTAACATTTAGACAAATATATTAGTACACAAAAACCAATGTACTAAGTCTAGAAACATACCTTCTCTTTGATTTTCACTTCTTTAGCATTTGGCATGCTTGAGATTGATGTTGGACTCATAAATCATCAAGTCAGCTTGACTTGATCTAGATTGACATTTCTGAGCTCCAACATCCTGCAAAGGTCACATAAAATATCTCCAAACATAGGAACAACCAAAACTAAAGGTCAAGGTGCACTTAGCTCTTTTGGGCTGCTTCCAGTTCTGATTTTGACATTGGTTCTCCTTCCGGTGACCTTGTTTACTTCTTGAGCTAGATCTTGAGCCTTATGACTTACACACATAATTGTGGATGTTACCTCACTGGTTGTAAGTCATGTCCTTATGTAGTGTTCCTTGATGCACCATAACTCTCAACAAGATCAACCTTGACTTTGCAAGTCTTCTTCACCCCTGGCTTTGGGTTCCTGGTCTCCTTGACTTTCTCCCGTGCACTCGGTACCTCGAAGCTCTTCTTGCTTCCATCCTTGGCTTGATCGGTTGTCTCTGAGTTATGCACATCGAGTCTCACTTAAGCAATGTTCATCCTTCTTGTGATGTCCATTATCTATAAATAATTCAGTCTTTGGACCATCACACTTGTTCACTTGTGTTGAACCATATTAGCTTTACATAAAGCACCTGTTCAACACTTAGCACACTTGTTAGTCCTTTAATTGGGTTGTCATCCAAACACCAAAACCCACAAGAGAGCTTTCAATCTCCCCCTTTTTGGTGATTGATGGCAACACAATTAAAGCTTACATAAGAATAAGATTTAAAGCATAAATTTTGAATTCTAAGTTTATAGAATGCTCCCCCTAAATATGTGCTTACATCAAAATCTTAAATTTGGCCTTATATGCCAAATTGCACATACTTAGGCTAATTCGAAGCATTACTATACCTTAGTACCTGTGGGATGCATTGTGTCACTAATTAAACCGTGATGCGTATGACACATAGATGCACAGAATCAGAGTTAAACACCAATTGAATAGATATACCACAGAAATATCAACCTACCACTGAAAGGGAATCAGGCTTACACCTAGTTCCTAAATGATTTTGGTGGTTGAATTGCCCAACACAAATATTGGACTAACTAGTTTGCTCTAGTGTATAAGTTATACAGGTGCAAAAGGTTCACACTCAGCCAATTAAAAAGATCAAGTTTTGGATTCAACAATGGAGCAAAGAGGCAACCGAAGGCACCTCTGGTCTGGAGGCACCGGACTGTCCGGTGTACACCGGACAGTGTCCGATGCACCAGAGGACACCAACTCAAACTGGCCACCTTCGGGAATTTCTCAGGCCGCTCCGCTATAATTCACCGGACTGTCCGGTGTACACCGGACAGTGTCCGGTGCTCCATGAAAACGCGGCCTCCTCAACTCGCCAGCCTCGGGATCGCGCAGCAGCCGCTCCGCTATAATTCACCGGACATGTCCGGTGTGCACCGGACTGTCCGGTGTAACCACGGAGCAACGGCTATTTCGGCGCCAACGGCTACCTGCGGCACATTTAATGCGCGCTCTGCGCACGCAGAAGTCAGGCGCGCCCATACTGGCACACCGGACAATGAACAGTTGATGTCCGGTGTGCACCGGACATCCAGGCGGGCCCAGAAGTCAGAAGCTCCAACGGTCAGAATCCAACGGCATTGATGACGTGGCGGGGGCACCGGATATGTCCGGTGTGCACCGGACTGTCCGGTGCGCCATCGACAGACAGCCTCCACCAACGGTCAAGTTTGGTGGTTGGGGCTATAAATACCCCAACCACCCCACCATTCATTGCATCCAAGTTTTCCAACTTCCAACCACTATACAAGAGCTAGCATTCATTGCAAAGCACACCAAAAGAGATCAAATCCTCTCCCAACTCCACACAAAGCCCTAGTGACTAGAGAGAGTGATTTGTAGTGTTCATTTGAGCTCTTGCGCTTGGATCGCTTCTTTTTCTTTGGCATTCTTTCTTGTGATCAAACACTCACTTGTAATTGAGGCAAGAGACACCAATTGTGTGGTGGTCCTTGCGGGAAGTTGAGAGCACCTAGAGGGGGGGTGAATAGGTGATCCTGTAAAACTTCAAACTTAAGCCACAAAACTTGGTTAAGTGTTAGCACAAATAATGCCAAGTGGCTAGAGAGGAATCTCAACAAAACACAGAAACCACAGAAGATCAATCACAGAGATGACACAGTGGTTTATCCCGTGGTTCGGCCAAGACCAACGCTTGCCTACTCCACGTTGTGGCGTCCCAACGGACGAGGGTTGCAATCAACCCCTCTCAAGCGGTCCAAAGACCCACTTGAATACCACGGTGTTTTCTTTTCTTTTCTTTATCCCGTTTGCAAGGAATCTCCACAAATTGGAGTCTCTTGCCCTTACAAGTATATGATCACAAAGAAGCACAGAGTAAGGGAGGGAAGCAACACACACAAATCCACAGCGAAATGCGCACACACACGGCCAAGAATCGAGCTCGAATGACTATCTCAAAGTTCTCACTAGAACGGAGCTCGAATCACTTAGAATCACAAACGAATGCGCAAAGAATGAGTGTGGATGATCAAGAATGCTCTAAGGTTGCTTGGGTGTCTCCTCCATGCGCCTAGGGGTCCCTTTTATAGCCCCAAGGCAGCTAGGAGCCGTTGAGAGCAAATCTGGAAGGCCAATCTTGCCTTCTGTCGTCGAGGGCACCGGACAGTCCGGTGCACACCGGACACTGTCCGGTGCCCGATTTCCTTCCTTAAATAGCGAAGCCGACCGTTGGCAGACCGTTGCAGATCTGGAGCCGTTGGCGCACCGGACATGTCCGGTGCACACCGGACAGTCCGGTGCCGTCTTCTAGCCGTTGGCTCGGCCACGTGTCCCGCGCAGATTGCGCGGCCGACCGTTGGCCCGGCCGACCGTTGGCTCACCGGACAGTCCGGTGCACACCGGACAGTCCGGTGAATTTTAGCCGTATGTCGTCGGTGAATTCCCGAGAGCAGCCACTTCGCGCCGAGCCAGCCTGGCGCACCGGACACTGTCCGGTGCACACCGGACAGTCCGGTGCACCCAGACTGGGCAGACTTTGGCTGCTCGAGCCATCTCTTTTCCAACTCGATTTTTTCTGTTTCCAGTACTTAGACACAATACATTAGTCCATAAAACAATGTACTAAGTCTGAGAAACATACCTTAATCCTTGATTTGTACTTTGTCCACCATTTTACAATTAGGCACCTGTGTTGGGCACTAAATCACCAAAATACTTAGAAATGGCCCAAGGGCACATTTCCCTTTCAATCTCCCCCTTTTTGGTGATTTATGCCAACACAACATAAAGCAAGTAGAACAAGTACAAAAACACTTCAAATAAGAACTCAAATTATTTTGATTCAATTTTGACATATATGGATCACTCTATGCCACCACTTGGTTTGTTTTTGCAAATCAAATTCAAATCTCTATCTCTAAGTCAAGCACACATGTTGAAACATAAAGAGAGTCATTCCAAAAGAGATTGATCAAAGATTTCAAAAACTCCCCCTTTTTCCCATAATCAATACTTCTCCCCACAAGAAGCCAACTTTTGATAAGAGAGACAACAAAAGAGTTTTGACAAACCAAAAGCTCTATTCTACTATTTTCAAAATCTCTCAAGTGGTAGCTGAACCATTATTGCTTTGGCCTTTATTTTCTCCCCCTTTGGCATCAAGCACCAAAACAGGATCAATCTTGGCCCTTTAACCCCATTGCCTCACCAAAATCTTCAATTAAGAGCAGATGGCAATAAGAGTTCATGAGATGAACTTGGAATAGGTTACCCTCTCATCGGAGTGCAGTGGAAGTCTTTCATGGTCCAAGTCCACCTTTTCCCTTTCAATTCTCCTTTGAGACTAAAACAAGCAAACTCAAGCATATGGTTAGTCTCAAGGGGTCAAGTTGTAACACATCTCCCCCTAAAACTGTGCATCACTTTGCAACGGACTTGTGAGGTCCAGGGAGTGTTTGTACAACTTGAGCACCACAATAAGCAATAAAATGCAGAATAAACACATGTATGCTACATTTCAATCCAAGTTCCGCGAATCTAAGATATTGAGCTCACTACGCAACCTGCAAAAGGTCTTCTCATCTAAAGGCTTGGTAAAGATATCGGCTAGCTGGTTCTCGGTGCTAACATGAAACACTTCGATATCTCCCTTTTGCTGGTGGTCTCTCAAAAAGTGATGCCGGATGTCAATGTGCTTTGTGCGGCTGTGTTCAACAGGATTTTCCGCTATTCGGATAGCACTCTCATTATCACATAGGAGTGGGACTTTGCTCAGATTGTAGCCAAAGTCCCTGAGGGTTTGCCTCATCCAAAGTAGTTGCGCGCAACACTGTCCTGCGGCAACATACTCGGCCTCAGCGGTGGATAGGGCAACAGAGGTTTGTTTCTTAGAGTTCCATGACACCAGGGACCTTCCTAAGAATTGGCACGTCCCCGATGTACTCTTCCTATCGACCTTACATCCAGCATAATCGGAATCTGAGTACCCAATCAAGTCAAAGTTAGACCCCTTTGGATACCAGATCCCGAAGCAAGGCGTAGCGACTAAATATCGAAGAATTCGCTTCACAGCCACTAAGTGACACTCCTTCGGATCGGATTGAAATCTAGCACACATGCATACGCTAAGCATAATATCCGGTCTACTAGCACATAAATAAAGCAAAGAACCTATCATGGACCGGTATGCTTTTTGATCAACGGACTTACCTCCTTTGTTGATGTCGGTGTGTCCGTCGGTTCCCATCGGCGTCTTTGCGGGCTTGGCGTCCTTCATCCCAAACCTCTTTAGCAAATCTTGTGTGTACTTCGTTTGGGAGATGAAGGTGCCGTCCTTGAGTTGCTTCACTTGGAACCCAAGGAAGTAGGTCAACTCGCCCATCATTAACATCTCGAATTTCTGCATCATAACCCTGCTAAACTCTTCACAAGACTTTTGGTTAGTAGAACCAAATATTATGTCGTCGACATAAATTTGGCACACAAAAAGATCACCATCGCAAGTCTTAGTAAAAAGAGTTGGATCGGCTTTCCCAACCTTGAAAGCATTAGCAATTAAGAAGTCTCTTAGGCATTCATACCATGCTCTTGGGGCTTGCTTAAGTCCATAGAGCGCCTTAGAGAGCTTACACACATGGTCGGGGTACCGTTCATCCTCGAAGCCAGGGGGCTGCTCCACGTACACCTCCTCTTTGATCGGCCCGTTGAGGAAAGCGCTCTTCACATCCATTTGGTACAACCTGAAAGAATGGTGAGCGGCATATGCTAGCAAGATACGAATTGATTCTAGCCTAGCCACAGGAGCAAAAGTCTCCTCAAAGTCCAAACCTGCGACTTGGGCATAACCTTTTGCCACAAGTCGAGCCTTGTTCCTCGTCACCACCCCGTGCTCGTCCTGTTTGTTGCGGAACACCCACTTGGTTCCCACAACATTTTGCTTGGGACGAGGCACCAGTGTCCAAACTTCGTTGCGCTTGAAGTTGTTGAGTTCCTCCTGCATGGCCAATACCCAATCCGGATCTAGCAAGGCCTCCTCTACCCTGAAAGGCTCAATAGAAGAGACAAAGGAGTAATGCTCACAAAAATTAACTAATCGAGATCGAGTAGTTACTCCCTTGCTAATGTCACCCAAAATTTGGTCGACGGGATGATCCCTTTGAATCACCGCTCGAACTTGGGTTGGAGGTGCTGGTTGCGCTTCTTCCTCCATCACGTGATCATCTTGTGCTCCCCCTTGATCACACGCCTCCTTTTGATGAACCTGTTCATCGTCTTGAGTTGGGGGTTGCACCGTTGTTGAGGAAGAAGGTTGATCTCGTTCATCTTGTTCCTGTGGCCGCACTTCTCCAATCGCCATGGTTCGTATAGCGGCCGTCGGAACATCTTCTTCATCTACATCATCACAATCAACAACTTGCTCTCTTGGAGAGCCATTAGTCTCATCAAATACAACGTCGCTAGAGACTTCAACCAAACCCGATGATTTGTTGAAGACCCTATACGCCTTTGTATGTGAATCATAACCTAACAAAAACCCTTCTACGGCTTTGGGAGCAAATTTAGAAGTTCTACCTTTCTTCACAAGAATATAACATTTGCTCCCAAATACACGAAAATAAGACACATTGGGTTTGTTACCGGTTAGTAGCTCATACGACGTCTTCTTGAGGAGGCGGTGAAGGTAGACCCTGTTGATGGCGTGGCAAGCCGTGTTCACGGCTTCCGACCAAAAGCACTCGGGGGTCTTGAATTCTCCAAGCATAGTCCTCGCCATATCTATGAGCGTCCTGTTCTTCCTCTCTACCACACCATTTTGCTGAGGTGTGTAGGGAGCGGAGAACTCGTGCTTGATCCCTTCCTCCTCAAGAAACTCCTCCACTTGAAGGTTCTTGAATTCGGACCCGTTGTCGCTCCTTATCTTTTTCACCTTGAGCTCAAACTCATTTTGAGCTCTCCTTAGGAAGCGCTTGAGGGTCCCTTGGGTTTCAGACTTATCCTGCAAAAAGAACACCCAAGTGAAGCGGGAAAAGTCATCAACAATAACTAGACCATACTTACTTCCTCCTATGCTCAGATAGGCGACGGGTCCGAAGAGGTCCATATGCAGCAGCTCCAGAGGTCTTGACGTGGTCATCACGTTCTTGCTGTGATGTGCTCCTCCCACTTGTTTACCTGCTTGACAAGCTGCACAAGGTCTATCTTTTTCGAAATAAACATTGGTTAGACCTATCACGTGTTCTCCCTTTAGAAGCTTGTGGAGGTTCTTCATCCCCACATGTGCTAAGCGGCGATGCCACAGCCAGCCCATGCAAGTCTTAGCCATTAAGCATGCATCTAGACCGGCCTCTTCTTTTGCAAAATCAACTAAGTAAAGCTTGCCGTCTAGTACACCCTTAAAGGCTAGTGAACCATCACTTCTTCTAATGACAGACACATCTACATTTGTAAACAGACAATTATATCCCATATTGCATAGTTGACTAATAGATAGCAAATTGGAGATTGAGTGTTCATTAGAAATTGCAATTTTACCTAACCCTTTTACCTTGCCTTGATTCCCATCACCGAATATAATTGAATCTTGGGAATCCTTATTTTTGACGTAGGAGGTGAACATCTTCTTCTCCCCCGTCATATGGTTTGTGCATCCGCTGTCGATAATCCAGCTTGAACCCCCGGATGCATAAACCTTCTTTTCCCTTGCCATGAGGCAAGTGTGATGCTCGTTGGGGAAGAGAGCCGATTTGTTGAAGGCAAGTGGCGGCGAGTCCTTCGTCGTCGGAGTCGGACGAAGAGCAATCCGAATCCCACTCCTTTCCAAGGTGTGCTTCGCCTTTGGCCTTCTTGTAAACCTTTTTGTTCTCTCTCTTCCCATTTTTCCCTTGCTCCTGATCACTATCATTTTCGGGACAGTTAGCAATAAAATGACCAACCTTACCACATTTGAAGCATGAGCGCTTCCCCTTTGTCTTGGTCTTGCTTGGCTGCCCCTTGCGACCATTTAGCGCCGTCTTGAATCTCTTGATGATGAGAGCCATCTCTTCATCATTGAGCCCGGCCGCCTCAACTTGCGCCACCTTGCTAGGTAGCGACTCCTTGCTCCTCGTTGCCTTTAGAGCAATGGGTTGAGGCTCGTGGAGTGGACCGTTCAACGCGTCGTCGACGTATCTTGCCTCCTTGATCATCATCCGCCCGCTTACAAATTTTCCAAGTACCTCCTCGGGCGTCATCATCGTGTACCTGGGATTCTCACGAATATTGTTCATGAGATGAGGATCAAGAACGGTAAAGGACCTTAACATTAGGCGGACGACATCGTGGTCCGTCCATCGCGTGCTTCCGTAGCTCCTTATTTTGTTGATAAGGGTCTTGAGCCGGTTGTACGTTTGGGTTGGCTCCTCTCCCCTTATCATGGCGAATCGTCCAAGCTCGCCCTCCACCAACTCCATTTTGGTGAGCATGGTGATGTCATTCCCCTCGTGAGAGATCTTGAGGGTGTCCCATATTTGCTTGGCATTGTCCAAGCCGCTCACCTTGTTGTACTCTTCCCTGCACAAGGACGCTAAGAGAACAGTAGTAGCTTGTGCATTTCTATGGATTTGTTCATTTATGAGCATAGAGTTATCCGAGCTATCAAACTTCATTCCATTCTCTACAATCTCCCAAATGCTTGGATGGAGAGAGAATAAGTGACTACGCATTTTGTGACTCCAAAATCCGTAGTCCTCCCCATCTAAGTGTGGAGGTTTGCCAAGAGGAATGGAAAGCAAATGCGAATTCGAACTATGTTGAATACGAGAATAATCAAATGAAAAGTTCGAATTGACCGTCTTTTTGTAGTCGTTGTCGTCATCCTTTTGGGAAGAAGTAGACTCATCACTATCGTCGTAGTAGATGATCTCCTTGATGCGCCTTGTCTTCTTCTTCTTCCCTTCCTTCCGTCTATGACCCGAGCCGGAGTCGGTAGGCTTGTCGTCCTTCGGCTCGTTGACGAAGGATTCCTTCTCTTTGTCGTTGATCACGATACCCTTCCCCTTAGGATCCATCTCTTCGGGCGGTTAGTCCCTTTGCGAAGAGAACGGCTCTGATACCAATTGAGAGCACCTAGAGGGGGGGGGGGGTGAATAGGTGATCCTGTAAAACTTCAAACTTAAGCCACAAAACTTGGTTAAGTGTTAGCACAAATAATGCCAAGTGGCTAGAGAGGAATCTCAACAAAACACAGAAACCACAGAAGATCAATCACAGAGATGACACAGTGGTTTATCCCGTGGTTCGGCCAAGACCAACGCTTGCCTACTCCACGTTGTGGCGTCCCAACGGACGAGGGTTGCAATCAACCCCTCTCAAGTGGTCCAAAGACCCACTTGAATACCATGGTGTTTTGTTTTCTTTTCTTTATCCCGTTTGCAAGGAATCTCCACAAATTGGAGTCTCTTGCCCTTACAAGTATATGATCACAAAGAAGCACAAAGTAAGGGAGGGAAGCAACACACACAAATCCACAGCGAAATGCGCACACACACGGCCAAGAATCGAGCTCGAATGACTATCTCAAAGTTCTCACTAGAACGGAGCTCGAATCACTTAGAATCACAAACGAATGCGCAAAGAATGAGTGTGGATGATCAAGAATGCTCTAAGGTTGCTTGGGTGTCTCCTCCATGCGCCTAGGGGTCCCTTTTATAGCCCCAAGGCAGCTAGGAGCCGTTGAGAGCAAATCTGGAAGGCCAATCTTGCCTTCTGTCGTCGGGGGCACCGGACAGTCCGGTGCACACCGGACACTGTCCGGTGCCCGATTTCCTTCCTTAAATAGCGAAGCCGACCGTTGGCAGACCGTTGCAGATCTGGAGCCGTTGGCGCACCGGACATGTCCGGTGCACACCGGACAGTCCGGTGCCGTCTTCTAGCCGTTGGCTCGGCCACGTGTCCCGCGCAGATTGCGCGGCCGACCGTTGGCTCACCGGACAGTCCGGTGCACACCGGACAGTCCGGTGAATTTTAGCCGTACGTCGCCGGTGAATTCCCGAGAGCAGCCACTTCGCGCCGAGCCAGCCTGGCGCACCGGACACTGTCCGGTGCACCCAGACTGGGCAGACTTTGGCTGCTCGAGCCATCTCTTTTCCAACTCGATTTTTTCTGTTTCCAGTACTTAGACACAATACATTAGTCCATAAAACAATGTACTAAGTCTGAGAAACATACCTTAATCCTTGATTTGTACTTTGTCCACCATTTTACAATTAGGCACCTGTGTTGGGCACTAAATCACCAAAATACTTAGAAATGGCCCAAGGGCACATTTCCCTTTCAGAAGTTTGATTCCCAAGTGATTTGAGAAAGAGAAGCTCACTCGGTCCGAGTGACCGTTTGAGAGAGGGAAGGGTTGAAAGAGACCCGGCCTTTGTGGCCTCCTCAACGGGGAGTAGGTTTGAGAGAACCGAACCTCGGTAAAACAAATCCGCGTGTCTCACTTCATTATTCGCTTGCGATTTGTTTTGCGCCCTCTCTCGCGGACTCTACTATATTTCTAACACTAACCCGGCTTGTAGTTGTGATTATTTTTGTGATTTTCAGTTTTGCCCTATTCACCCCCCCTCTAGGCGACTTTCAATTGGTATCGGAGCCGGTGCTTCATTAGAGCCTAACCGCTCGAAGTGATGTCGGGAGATCACACCAAGAGGGAGATGGAGACCGGCGACAAGCCCACTACAAGCCAAGGGAGCACTTCATCGGAAGAGTCCCGCACAAAGAGAAGGGAGAAGAAGAAGGACTCCAAACGAAAGGAGAAAAGATCTTCCTCTTCTCACCACAAAGAGAAGAAGGAAAAATCTTCTTCTCACAAGTCGCATCGGAAAGGAGACAAGCACAAGAGGATGAGGAAGGTGGTCTACTACGAGACCGACACTTCATCAACATCCACCTCCGACTCCGATGCACCGTCCGTAACTTCTAAGCGCCAAGAGCGCAAGAAGTTTAGTAAGATCCCCTTACATTGTCCCCGTACATCTAGACATACTCCATTACTTTCCGTTCCATTAGGCAAACCGCCAACTTTTGATGGCGAAGATTATGCTAGGTGGAGTGATTTAATGAAATTTCATCTAACCTCACTCCACAAAAGTATATGGAATGTTGTTGAGTTTGGAGCACAGGTACCATCAATAGGGGATGAGGATTATGACACGGATGAAGTGGCCCAAATCGAGCACTTCAACTCCCAAGCCACAACCATTCTCCTCGCCTCTCTAAGCAAGGAGGAATACAACAAAGTACAAGGGTTGAAGAATGCAAAGGAGATTTGGGACCTACTCAAGACGGCGCACGAGGGTGATGAACTCACCAAGATCACCAAGCGGGAAACGATCGAGGGGGAGCTCGGTCGCTTCCGTCTTCGCCAAGGGGAGGAGCCACAAGATATGTACAACCGGCTCAAGACCTTGGTGAACCAAGTGCGCAACCTCGGGAGAAAAAAGTGGGATGACCACGAGGTGGTTAAGGTTATTTTAAGAGCTCTTATTTTCCTTAACCCCACTCAAGTTCAATTAATTCGTGGTAATCCTAGATATCCACTAATGACCCCCGAGGAAGTTATCGAGAATTTTGTGAGCTTTGAATGTATGATTAAGGGATCAAAGAAGATCAACGAGCTTGACGAACCGTCCACATCCGAGGCGCAACCGGTGGCCTTCAAGGCAACGGAGGAGAAGAAGGAGGAGTCTACACCAAGTAGACAACCAATTGACGCCTCCAAGCTCGACAATGAGGAGATGGCCTTAATCATCAAAAGCTTTTGGCAAATCCTCAAGCAACGGAAGGGGAAGGACTACAAATCCCGTTCCAAGAAGGTTTGCTACAAGTGTGGTAAGCCCGGTCACTTTATTGCTAAATGTCCATTATCAAGTGACAGTGACAGGGACAACGACAAGAAGGGCAAGAGAAGAGAAAAGAAGAGGTACCACAAGAAGAAGGGCGGCGATGCCCACGTGTGCCGCGAGTGGAACTCCGACGAGAGCTCCACTGACTCCTCCTCCGACGACGAGGACGCCGCCAACATCGCCGTCACCAAGGGACTTCTCTTCCCCAACGTCGGCCACAAGTGCCTCATGGCAAAGGACGGCAAAAGGAAGAAGGTTAAATCTAACTCCTCCACCAAATATGAATCTTCTAGTGATGATAATGCTAGTGGTGAGGAAGATAATTTGCGTATCCTTTTTGCCAACCTTAACATGGAACAAAAAGAAAAATTAAATGAGCTAATTAGTGCCATCCATGAAAAGGATGATCTCTTGGACTCCCAAGAGGACTTCCTAATCAAGGAAAACAAGAAACATGTTAAGGTTAAAAATGCTTATGCTCTAGAGATAGAAAAATGTAACAAATTATCTAGTGAGCTAAGCACTTGCCATGACACTATTGCCAACCTTAGAAATGAAAATGCTAATTTAATTGCTAAGGTTGATTCTCATGTTTGTATTGATTCAATTCCCAATCTTAGAAATGATAATGATGATTTGCTTGCTAGGATTGATGAGTTGAATGTTTCTATTGCTAGCCTTAGAAATGAGAATGAGAAATTAATTGCTAAGGCTAAAGAATTAGATGTTTGCAATGTTACAATTTCCGACCTTAGAACTAAGAATGATATGTTGCATGCTAAGGTTGTAGAACTAAAATCTTGCAAACCCTCTACTTCTAATGTTGAGCATGTTTCTATTTGTACTAGATGTAGAGATATTGATATCAATGCTATTCATGATCACATGGCTTTAATTAAACAACAAAATGATCATATAGCATTATTAGATGCAAAAATTGCCGAGCATAACTTAGAAAATGAAAAGTTTAAATTTGCTAGAAGTATGCTCTATAATGGGAGACGTCCTGGCATCAAGGATGGCATTGGCTTCCAAAGGGGAGACAATGTCAAACTTAATGCTCCTCCAAAGAATTTATCTAACTTTGTTAAGGGCAAGGTTCCCATGCCTCAGGATAACGAGGGTTACATTTTGTACCCTGCCGGCTATCCTGAGAGCAAAATTAGGAGAACTCATTCTAGGAAGTCTCACTCTGGCCCTAACCATGCTTTTATGTATAAGGGTGAGACATCTAGCTCTAGGCAACCAACCCGTGCCAAGTTGCCTAGAAAGAAAACTCCTAATGCATCAAATGATCATGCTATTTCATTTAAGACTTTTGATGCTTCTTATGTGCTTACTAGCAAATCCGGCAAGGTAGTTGCCAAGATTGTTGGGGGCAAACACAAGGGCTCCAAGACTTGTGTTTGGGTACCCAAAGTTCTTGTTTCTAATGCCAAAGGACCCAAAACCGTTTGGGTACCTAAAGTCAAGAACTAAAATTGTTTTGTAGGTTTATGCATCCGGGGGCTCAAGTTGGATACTCGACAGCGGGTGCACAAACCACATGACTGGGGAGAAAAAGATGTTCTCCTCATATGAGAAAAACCAGGATCCCCAAAGAGCTATCACATTCGGGGATGGAAATCAAGGTTTGGTCAAAGGATTGGGTAAAATTGCTATATCACCTGACCATACTATTTCCAATGTTTTTCTTGTAGATTCTTTAGATTACAATTTGCTTTCTGTATCCCAATTATGTCAAATGGGCTACAACTGTCTATTTACTGATATAGGTGTTACTGTCTTTAGAAGAAGTGATGATTCAATAGCATTCAAGGGAGTGTTAGAGGGTCAGCTATACTTGGTAGATTTTGATAGAGCTGAACTCAACACTTGCTTGGTTGCTAAGACTAACTTGGGTTGGCTCTGGCACCGCCCACTAGCCCATGTTGGAATGAAGAATCTTCATAAGCTTCTAAAGGGAGAACACATTTTAGGACTAACAAATGTTCATTTTGAGAAAGACAGGATTTGTAGCGCATGCCAAGCCGGGAAGCAAGTTGGCACTCATCATCCACACAAGAACATCATGACTAGTGACAGGCCACTGGAGCTCCTACACATGGACCTATTCGGCCCGATCGCTTACATTAGCATCGGCGGGAGTAAGTACTGTCTAGTTATTGTGGATGATTATTCTCGCTTCACTTGGGTGTTCTTTTTGCAGGACAAATCTCATACCCAAGAGACCTTAAAGGGATTCTTGAGACGGGCTCAAAATGAGTTCGGCTTAAGGATCAAGAAAATTAGAAGCGACAATGGGACGGAGTTCAAGAATTCTCAAATTGAAGGCTTCCTTGAGGAGGAGGGCATCAAGCATGAGTTCTCTTCTCCCTACACTCCACAACAAAATGGTGTAGTGGAAAGGAAGAATCGAACTCTATTGGACATGGCAAGAACCATGCTTGATGAGTACAAGACACCGGATCGGTTTTGGGCCGAAGCGGTCAACACCGCTTGTTACGCCATCAACCGGTTATATCTTCACCGAATCCTCAAGAAGACATCCTATGAACTCCTAACCGGTAAAAAGCCAAATATTTCATATTTTAGAGTTTTTGGTAGCAAATGTTTTATACTTGTTAAAAGAGGTAGAAAATCTAAATTTGCTCCTAAAACTGTAGAAGGCTTTTTACTAGGATATGACTCAAACACAAGGGCATATAGAGTCTTTAACAAGTCCTCAGGACTTGTTGAAGTTTCTTGTGACGTTGTGTTTGATGAGACTAACGGCTCTCAAGTAGAGCAAGTTGATCTTGATGAGATAGGTGAAGAACAGGCTCCATGTATAGCACTAAGGAACATGTCCATTGGGGATGTGTGTCCTAAGGAATCCGAAGAGCCTCCACATGCACAAGATCAACCATCCTCCTCCATGCAAGTGTCTCCACCAACTCAAATTGAAGATGAGACTCAAGATGTTGAACAAGAAGATCAAGAAGATGAGCCACCTCAAAATGACGGCAACAATCAAGGGGGAGATGCAAATGATGAAGACAAGGAGGATGAACAACCAAGGCCGCCACACCCAAGAGTCCACCAAGCAATACAACGAGATCACCCCGTCGACACCATCCTCGGCGACATTCATAAGGGGGTAACTACTCGATCTCGTGTTGCACATTTTTGTGAACATTACTCTTTTGTTTCCTCTATTGAGCCACACAGGGTAGAGGAAGCACTTCAAGATTCGGATTGGGTGATGGCAATGCAAGAGGAGCTCAACAATTTCACAAGGAATGAGGTATGGCATTTAGTTCCACGTCCTAATCAAAATGTTGTAGGAACCAAGTGGGTCTTCCGCAACAAGCAAGACGAGCATGGTGTGGTGACAAGGAACAAAGCTCGACTCGTGGCCAAGGGGTATTCACAAGTCGAAGGTTTGGATTTTGGTGAAACCTATGCACCCGTAGCTAGGCTTGAGTCAATTCGCATATTATTGGCCTATGCTACTTACCATGGCTTCAAGCTTTATCAAATGGACGTGAAGAGTGCCTTCCTCAATTGACCAATCAAGGAGGAGGTCTATGTTGAGCAACCTCCCGGCTTTGAAGACAGTGAGTACCCTAACCATGTTTATAGGCTCTCTAAGGCGCTTTATGGGCTCAAGCAAGCTCCAAGAGCATGGTATGAATGCCTTAGAGATTTCCTTATTGCAAATGGCTTCAAAGTCGGCAAAGCCGATCCTACTTTATTCACCAAAACACTTGATAATGATTTGTTTGTATGCCAAATTTATGTTGATGATATTATATTTGGGTCTACTAACAAATCTACATGTGAAGAATTTAGTAGGATCATGACACAGAAATTCGAGATGTCTATGATGGGGGAGTTGAAGTATTTTCTAGGATTTCAAGTCAAACAACTCCAAGAGGGCACATTCATTTGCCAAACAAAGTATACTCAAGACATTCTAAGCAAGTTTGGAATGAAGGATGCCAAGCCCATCAAGACTCCCATGGGAACCAATGGGCATCTCGACCTCGACACGGGAGGTAAGTCCGTGGATCAAAAGGTATACCGGACGATGATTGGTTCATTGCTTTATTTATGTGCATCTCGACCGGACATTATGCTTTCCGTATGCATGTGTGCAAGATTCCAAGCCGACCCTAAGGAATCACACCTTACGGCCGTAAAACGAATCTTGAGATATTTGGCTTATACTCCTAAGTTTGGGCTTTGGTACCCTCGGGGATCCACTTTTGATTTGATTGGTTATTCAGATGCCGATTGGGCGGGGTGCAAGATTAATAGAAAGAGCACATCGGGGACTTGCCAGTTCTTGGGAAGATCCTTGGTGTCTTGGGCTTCAAAGAAGCAAAATTCGGTCGCTCTTTCTACCGCCGAAGCCGAGTATATTGCCGCAGGCCACTGTTGCGCGCAATTTCTTTGGATGAGGCAAACCCTGCGGGACTACGGTTACAAATTAACCAAAGTTCCTCTTCTATGTGATAATGAGAGTGCAATCCGCATGGCGGATAATCCCGTTGAGCATAGCCGCACTAAACACATAGCCATTCGGTATCATTTTCTTCGGGATCACCAACAAAAGGGGGATATCGAGATTTCATACATTAACACTAAAGATCAATTAGCCGATATCTTTACCAAGCCACTTGATGAACAATCTTTTACCAGACTTAGGCATGAGCTTAATATTCTTGATTCTAGGAATTTCTTTTGCTAAACTTGCACACATAGCTCATAAGAATACCTTTGATCATGTCTCGTTTATATGCTATGACTAATGTGTTTTCAAGTGTATTCCAATCCAAGTCATAGGTATATTGAAAGGAAATTGGAGTCTTCGGCAAAGACAAGGCTTCCACTCCACTCTACTACTCATCCTTCGTCGTCGCTCCGCATCACTCTCCATCTTTGGTATAATCTTCACTCATTTATTTTATGACCAAAGGAGGAGAAAGTACCTCTATGGGCTCTAATATTTCCGTTTTTGGCGATTCATGCCAAAGGGGGAGAAAATATGAGCCCAAAGCAAAAGGACCGCACCACCACCCTAATTTTAAAATTGATGATTTTCAATTGGTAAATTTCAAAATTGGTATCTCTTTGTGTTCTGAAGGGGGAGCAAGTAGGATTTTTAAAACTTGATATCTTAAAACCCTCTTGAACACTAAGAGGAGACTTTATTTGAGGGGGAGTTTTGTTTAGTCAAAGGGAAAGCATTTTGAACAAAGGAAGAAAATTTCAAAAACTTGAAAATGCCTTGCAAAATCTTATTCATCTACCTTTGACTATCTTGCAAAAGGACTTTGAAAAGAATTTACAAAAGAGTTTGCAAAAACAAAACTTTTGGTGCAAATGTGGTCCAATATGTCAAAAACAAAGAAAACAATCCATGTGCATCATGTAAGCATTTATATTGGCTTAATTCCAAGCAACCTTTGCACTTACATTATGCAAACTAGTTCAATTATGCACGTCTATATTTGCTTTGGTTTGTGTTGGCATCAATCACCAAAAAGGGGGAGATTGAAAGGGAATCAGGGTTACACCTAGTTCCTAAATGATTTTGGTGGTTGAATTGCCCAACACAAATATTGGACTAACTAGTTTGCTCTAGTGTATAAGTTATACAGGTGCAAAAGGTTCACACTCAGCCAATTAAAAAGATCAAGTTTTGGATTCAACAATGGAGCAAAGAGGCAACCGAAGGCACCTCTGGTCTGGAGGCACCGGACTGTCCGGTGCACCAGAGGACACCAACTCAAACTGGCCACCTTCGGGAATTTCTCAGGCCGCTCCGCTATAATTCACCGGACTGTCCGGTGTACACCGGACAGTGTCCGGTGCTCCATGAAAACGCGGCCTCCTCAACTCGCCAGCCTCGGGATCGCGCAGCAGCCGCTCCGCTATAATTCACCGGACATGTCCGGTGTGCACCGGACTGTCCGGTGTAACCACGGAGCAACGGCTATTTCGGCGCCAACGGCTACCTGCGGCGCATTTAATGCGCGCTCTGCGCGCGCAGAAGTCAGGCGCGCCCATACTGGCACACCGGACAATGAACAGTTGATGTCCGGTGTGCACCGGACATCCAGGCGGGCCCAGAAGTCAGAAGCTCCAACGGTCAGAATCCAACGGCATTGATGACGTGGCGGGGGCACCGGACATGTCCGGTGTGCACCGGACTGTCCGGTGCGCCATCGACAGACAGCCTCCACCAACGGTCAAGTTTGGTGGTTGGGGCTATAAATACCCCAACCACCCCACCATTCATTGCATCCAAGTTTTCCAACTTCCAACCACTATACAAGAGCTAGCATTCATTGCAAAGCACACCAAAAGAGATCAAATCCTCTCCCAACTCCACACAAAGCCCTAGTGGCTAGAGAGAGTGATTTGTAGTGTTCATTTGAGCTCTTGCGCTTGGATCGCTTCTTTTTCTTTGGCATTCTTTCTTGTGATCAAACACTCACTTGTAATTGAGGCAAGAGACACCAATTGTGTGGTGGTCCTTGCGGGAAGTTTGATTCCCAAGTGATTTGAGAAAGAGAAGCTCACTCGGTCCGAGTGACCGTTTGAGAGAGGGAAGGGTTGAAAGAGACCCGGCCTTTGTGGCCTCCTCAACGGGGAGTAGGTTTGAGAGAACCGAACCTCGGTAAAACAAATCCGCGTGTCTCACTTCATTATTCGCTTGCGATTTGTTTTGCGCCCTCTCTCGCGGACTCTACTATATTTCTAACGCTAACCCAGCTTGTAGTTGTGATTATTTTTGTGATTTTCAGTTTCGCCCTATTCACCCCCCCTCTAGGCGACTTTCAACCACTTTTCACCATTAAGATACCAAATTAAAACAATTTTAAAGCACCAGAACCACATGAATATCTATTACAGGATAAACACAGAAGATACTAAATGATTCATATCAACGGAAGCACTGATTTTGCATTATCACCATATAATACAATAAGAAGCATAAGTAGTATCAACAAAACTAACACATTCTTCCCTAAGACTCAAGGAAACCCCTTTTAGGATAACCCCTTTAGGATAAGCTTTCCTCTCAGGTTGAGATAAGATTTAATGCACAATTTCTCCCCCTTTGACATCAAACACCAAAACCATATTCAAGCAAGAACATAGAATGATGTCAAGGGACAGCAGGGTATTGAGCAGGTAAATTTTAACACACTAACATTACTCCCCCTTACACATTGAACATATGCAACACAAGCATTTGGAGAAAAGTTAAGATACATATACGCAAAAGATCAATACTTCCTTTTGTACCTTTACCATGTTGTGGTGTTACTTTCCATCTTGAAAGTTTAATCTCTAGGAAGCTTCTTCACACTTGTGCTCGATCCTTTATCCTGACCTTTTCTTGTTGGGAGGTACCCAAGTCCTGATTGCTCCATTTCTTGCTCATCTTCCCTTTTCTACCTTGAGACTATACAAGATCACTCAAGAAACAATTAGTCTCAAAAGACACAAGTTATGTGTGCTCCCCCTAAAGTTGTGCATCAAGTATTTGAATGACTTGCACTTTGCACATTCTAGCATCCTCAGAACTAGAGGGGATCACAACATATCTTGGTCAAGGCATACTCTATAAATTTCATCACAAAGAGATACCGATTGAATAGTTGACTTAATACAACAATGCATGCCTCAAGGAGTATAACATTTTACAAGCAACCTAGGCATGCTTCATACATGATAATCATTGCACCACATATACCAATTTAAAATGACAAGATCATGCATATAAAGCGCAATGTCTAAGTACACCATGATTAAGAAGGTTCCTTAGGTATACCAAAAGAAACAACATTTTAAAGTAAGGAGCACCTAAGTCAAGATACTACCAATTCAGAGGTAAGAACATAGCTGTGATCACAATCAATGGAACTTCAAGATATGAGATTGCATAGTTCCACTCTCCATACCTTTGCCTTTTCCTGAATTGCCATGAGAGCACCAGTTGTCACCAATTGAGTGCTCCTTTTGCTCATGCACCTCATAACTCAAGAAGGTGCATTAGTGGCACAACATGGATTTGGTATACACACAGTATCAATATGGAGTAATTATGTGAACATGGACTAAACAAGATATCATGCTTGCACAAAGGTTAATCATAAAAACCATATAACATGACTTACAAAAATATACAGGTTTATCCATGAACACAAAAAGAGTTAATCTTGGTGAATATATCAAATGAAAATCTATTCATTTAATGATTCAAAAGATATAACATATAGAACACACAATCATGATTAAGCAAGCATCATTATGAACCATTGATAACACAGGCAATCTCAAAAGCATAACTACTCCAAGGATAGGTAGCACAACAATCCAACTCATTTGCAATAATGTACTTAAGATACACGGGTACCGTCCTTTGGAGAGCAAGTTGCAGATTCTCATCAAGGTCCTTTGCTTGATTCACAAATAATGATTAAAGACCTCTACAACTTATTTTATTCAAGATGAACATGGGATTAGTATTGCACAATAATTCAACCTTGGGTCAATAAATAGACAATAAAATTGACAACTTGAGCATAGAGTTTGAATTAACCATCTTAAGCTCTCCCAGGGTCTCCAGTCCATCTCGAGGCACCTGCATGGTCTAGTTGACACAGTTTGGTACCCATCTCGTGATGGGTCCATGATGTTCAACTAAAAGTGTCTTTGGCCTTTGTGCTAGTTCTAGGTGATCTCATTATTGATCTAGCACCAGTGTATGATTTGGGTTTCCTAAGCGAATAAGATTGAGACAAATTTACTTGCTTAGGAGCCTTACTCTTTTTACATCCCTCAGGTGGATGACCATGCTCACCACACATGTAGCAGAAACGTCGCTCAACCCGACATGACGCTTGTTGTTTATCATTTTCCTTGGTGAGGGTCATCTTGGAGGGTGCACGTCCTTGATTCTTTATGACCGTACATGACGTGATCATGTGTTCCTTTTCATTGCATCCAAAACATCTCCTTATCCCTTCATCCTTGTCTTTGTATGGACAAGAAGCAATGAGGTGACCTAATCTCTTGCACTTGAAGCACCTCCTTTTTCCTCTTCTCTTTTTGCTTTTGGATGACATAGAGAGATTATTAGTGTAAATAACATGACTAATTGAATCATTACCTTTTTCTTGTCTCATGTTGATTGCTTCACTTGTTGCTTTAGGAACATCTTTCTCAAGGAGTTTGACCCTTGCTGCGGTTTCTCCTTCCTCAAGCTTCTTCACCACGTGTTTGTAGATATCTTGAGGAAGTCGAGCAAGGTGTCTTCTCCTTAATTGTCTTTGTTTCTTGTTCCCAAGCAATTTCCTTTTTGACCCTACAACTTGTTGCTCATTCAAACATCCGCTTCCTTTTGAGCGATAGGGGTTAGCACATGGTGATATATTATCCAAATGTGCACTTATGCAAGAATGAGGTTCACATGAATTTAAGTTTGTAATTACAACCTCATGAGCAACATCAAGCATGATATGGTCATCAACTAGTTTACTATGAGAATATGACAACAAATCATACCTTTCATCTAGAGCAAGTTTTTCTAAATTTATCATTTCTACTTGACTCCTAAGCATAAAATTTTCAGTTTTAAGTTGAGCAACATTAGATAATACATCATGATTATTTCTTTGCTCAATTAAAACAGATTCATACCATTGGACCAAATTCCCATGAGAGTACTTTAGCTCCTCATGTTCTTTGGTCATCTTCTCCAGCCTGTCGTTGGTTTTGATGAGAGTCTCCTCTAGCCTGAAAAGCGTTTCGCCTTGTTCCTTGTTCCTTCTCAACAGCTTAACCAAGAGCACTTTGTTTTCTTTGTTGAGATGGGTGTAGAGCCGGCGAATCTCTTCTTCTTTCACATCATCGGTCTCATTTTCCCTGTCATTATTATTAGTGGACGCAAAACAGGAAAATGTACCTTATGGTGATGAGGACTCATCCTTGCTATCCTCCTCATATTCCTCCTCATCACCGCTTTCGTCTCCACCATCATTGTTAGCCATAAGACATTTATTACTAGTAGAAGACAAACCTGCCGGTGAGGTGGATTCATCGTTTGGTAGCCATCGTTTTTCTTCTCCCTTTGAAAGGTTAGTATCACAAGCAATATAGGGAGTTCAAGCAGTACAATTTGACTCAGAATATTTTATTCTAATTCAATTCCATAGATCATGAGCATCAACAAATAAATCACTATCACTACTCATGATGGCAAAATAGGCACTCTAGAAAGAGAGTCAACTAAGATGTTGCAAGCATGGTGATTGAGAGACAGACATCTTAGTTCATCATTAGAAGGATTTTAACTAATATTAGAGGGAAAAATACTTCTGCTAAAGATCTGTCTCAAATTAGGATCAACATGCATGAAAGCATTATAAATAGAGACAGACCAAGATTTATAATTAGAACCATCGCCTAGTAGAAGTTCTAGAGTTACCTCTTGTGACGACATCATCATCTCCGGACGGCTATGCCCACACTGGAGAGGCCTAGCTCCGATACCAATTGAAAGTTCCCTTTGCCCGGGAACAGGATCTGGATGTCGCCTAGAGGGGGTGAATAGGCAAATAAAAATTATCACTTTAAAACTTTAGTTCTTACTCTACTCAAAGACCAGATCGCAGTGGAATGAAAGATCCTTCGAGTAGGTTGCAGTGGAATAGAAGATCCTGTCTCAAAATGCCCTGCACTTCAAATATAACTTGTACCACAGATAAGTGTTGAAGTGCAGATATAAAAAGTGAGTAAGACAGAGAGTCAGCACACAATACAGAGCGAAGCACACAGACGCAAGAATTTATCCCGAGGTTCGGCCAAGCCTGAAATGCTTGCCTAGTCCTCGTTGGAGTTAGCCACACCTGGGCTTGGAGTCTATTTCAACTCCTTCCTCCGTTTGCTTAGATCTATCAGTATGACAGATAGAGCCTTCCACTATCTTGAGTTGGGTTACAACAAAGCCGCGGCTGCTTACAATCTTCTTGACAGCACTCCGGCAGAGTAACAATGCGCTCAAGACTTTGCTCTAGCTCTTTGCAGCACCTCTCCACTCTCTAAAGGCTTATAACTTTGCCTTCACACAAACTAAAGAGATATACACGAGAGTGAGAGAGAGAATCGATCCGAGTGATGTATACAATTGTTGGCTGCACTTATGTGTTTGTTGGAGGCGCCTAGGAGTCCCTTTTATAGACCCAAGGGGCCTAGGAACCGTTGGAGGCATTCTTGGAAGGCTAATTTTGCCTTCTGTCGGGTGGCGCACCGGACAGTCCGGTGCACCACCGGACAGGTCATGTAGCTTGTCCGGTGCGCGATCTCCTTCCAAATCAGGCTCAGCTGACCGTTGGAGCAACGGTCGTCTTGGCTCACCAGACACTGTCCGGTGCACACCGGACAGTCCGGTGCGCCAACTATCCGTTGGCCCAAGCCACGCGTCGCCTGCTGATCGCGCTGCCGACCGTTGGCACAGTCGACCGTTGGCTCACCGGACAGTCCGGTGAATTATAGCCGAACGCCGCCAAACTATCCTGAGAGTGGCATGTTCACCGGAGTTCAGCCTGGCGCACCGGACACTGTCCGGTGCACCACCGGACAGTCCGGTGTGCCAGACTGAGCTGAGTCTTGGCTGTACACAGCCAAGCCTTTTGTATTTCTTTTCTTTTCTTCGTCTTTCTGTTTCTAACATTTAGACAAATATATTAGTACACAAAAACCAATGTACTAAGTCTAGAAACATACCTTCTCTTTGATTTTCACTTTTTTAGCATTTGGCATGCTTGAGATTGATGTTGGACTCATAAATCATCAAGTCAGCTTGACTTGATCTAGATTGACATTTCTAAGCTCCAACATCCTGCAAAGGTCACATAGAATATCTCCAAACATAGGAATAACCAAAACTAAAGGTCAAGGTGCACTTAGCTCTTTTGGGCTGCTTCCAGTTCTGATTTTGACATTGGTTCTCCTTCCGGTGACCTTGTTTACTTCTTGAGCTAGATCTTGAGCCTTATGACTTACACCACATAATTGTGGATGTTACCTCACTGGTTGTAAGTCATGTCCTTATGTAGTGTTCCTTGATGCACCATAACTCTCAACAAGATCAACCTTGACTTTGCAAGTCTTCTTCTTCACCCCTGGCTTTGGGTTCCTGGTCTCCTTGACTTTCTCCCGTGCACTCGGTACCTCAAAGCTCTTCTTGCTTTCATCCTTGGCTTGATCGGTTGTCTCTGAGTTATGCACATCGAGTCTCACTTAAGCAATGTCCATCCTTCTTGTGATGTCCATTATCTATAAATAATTTAGTCTTTGGACCATCACACTTGTTCACTTGTGTTGAACCATATTAGCTTTACATAAAGCACCTGTTCAACACTTAGCACACTTGTTAGTCCTTTAATTGGGTTGTCATCCAAACACCAAAACCCACAAGAGAGCTTTCAATACTACAATACTTCATTTACTTGTAACCTTCTGTAGTTCAATTCACCTTGTGCAGACCATGTTCTTGGGAAGATAAATCAAGAACCAAACCAAGATATGTCAACAAGAGAATCAACCTGCTTTCTAGGGGACTTGGATGGCTTGACAAGAGCAAGGCATGCCCTTAAAGTCAAAAGTTTACCAAAAATAACTATCTAGGTTCATGACTTCTGGTACCAGGCCCTACATGTCATTATCAGAGCCCTTGTTTCTTACTAACCTAATTGATCTAGAAAGATCATACAAAGTTGAGTTGCAGTGGAGTCACATATTTGAATTTTTTAGCAGGGAATGTAGGATTCTGCTGAAACATCTTGAGGCTAAACTCATCTAGAGTCCAAGATGAAGTCATAGCTCCCAACAAGATCTGGATTTTTCATTAATGCTTGGATTGCCTAGTCACGACAACAATGTGTTGAAATCAACTTATATGTTTTATCGAGAGATTGAGATTCAGCTGGTATTTTCCATGAAGTTTTGCAGAAGTGTATCTTGTACCATATTGAGTTCAGCTGTCAGATTAAGTTTTGTCGACGGCAATGCGACACCACTTAGTTGGGGATTGAAGGTGATGTGGTTCATCTAAGATTAAGATTTCTGATTTTCTATTTCAAGTTCCAAAGACATGATAGCTGCTGCCATGCTGGTACTTTGGTCAGCCCTCACCTTTCTATGCTAAACTAAATTAAGTGAAGGTGTAAGTGTAATTTTTTGTAGTTAGGTGTTAAATAACTTAACATTCACTGTATTTTCTTGTGTTAATGCAAAATTCTGTTTACATTTTCCTCTTGGTGAAGTAGAAGAAGGCCAATTTAAATGTCCTAAAAGAATATCATTGTACAGTATCTGCCACAAGGCAGAGTTATGGGAGGTTGGCAACCAATTTGGGTGCAGTGCTGAGCATTTAGGTCATCATCTGACATTAACTAAGATACTTGTATGTGATCTAAGCTTGCACTTCACATTTTTTAGAACTATACTGCTTGTGCAACCTACCAACTTTCTGCATATATTTTCATGTCGAAAAGAAGTTCTTCTTTATAGAAAATGATTTCTAGATTGACACCTCACATGCATATTGTTTCCTCAATGATAACAAAAATGGTGGAAGAACAACATTCAAGTCCATATATTCATAAATACTCTTTGAGTTAGTTTTTCATGGTTCACTAATATAAGCAGATAGTGCCTACACTTATCAATTTTCTAATGGCAGGTTAAACCAAACTGCGTTGTACTGATCACATGGGACGGCACATGCTAAAATCAATATAACAGTAACTTGATGGGACTAACAGTGCCTAACCACTAGAAATGTGGTAGTTCTGTCACTTCTTTAAACATTTTTTGTTGTAATTTTACATGGTAATTCAGAACTCTGTTTATGGCACATGTTGCTCAGACATAATGATAGAGTCCCTCTTCATGGTCGGAGAAATTGGGGGCACTGGCTACAACCTACCTCTCGTCTCCACAGTGCCGATTGAAAAGATCCGCTCATTCACACCAAGTGTCATTGCCAAAGTTTCTTCAACAAACACCGTGAACGTCTACGTCATTTTATATGTTGTTGTTGTTGCTGAGCTGACATATTATATATATAGTTATGTAACTGATTGGAGTTTGCAGGAATTGATTAGGCTAGGAGCCAAGACTCTGGTAGTTCCTGGGAACCTCCCAACTGGGTGCGTCCCAAAATATATGTTGAAATTCTAGAGTGATGACAAAGAAGATTATGAGCCGAAAACAGACTGCCTCATGTAGATGAACGAATTTTCAAAGTACTACAACAAGCTTTTCTTGGAGGAGCTAGACAATCTGCTCAAGATGAATCCTGCAGTGACTATTATCTATGCTGACTATTACAGAGCTGCAATGGAAATTTTCCATTCCCCTGAACCATTTGGTGCTCATTGCTGATGTAGTATTTTTTTTTTTATTATCAATATCCATGCGTGGTGAACTATTTGAGCTCCCCTTGTGAGTGGGGGAGGGAGGGGGAGCGGTTTGAACAATTCGGATTGATTTGGTGACAAAGGGATCATGGGATGAGGGGATTGGGAGGGAAATGAACTAATTTTCCCCTCAATCCTCTTCAATCTCCCCGTGATTCTTGGTCACCAAATCAGCCTATTTGATTCACGGCGCGTTAGTACACCCTATTTGGTGAGGGGGCGCAGAGTGAGCGAACTATTTGAGGTTGTCTGAGGCACGCAACATATATCACTCAGTACCGAGTCAAACTCCTTTTCGTACACTACTCGAGCAGCTACAAAAAGAAAAGATCGGTGCCCTAACGCAATGCCTCGAAGTGAAGTTACATCGTTTAATAGTGTCGTCGTCCAATTTCGAAGCTATATCTATGAATTTCTACGTATCTAGTTGCTCAGACCTTAAATTTAAATATGTCTAAACCTGTGGTTTAGGGATGAATCCATCCGCTAGAAAGCAAGCAGAAGGTGAGGGAGAAAGAACCCTCACTATCATGAACACACAGAGAGAAATATGAAAGGGGGTATAATCTTTTCTGCTCGTCGTCGACTAGGGAGGGAGGTGGCATAGTCGTTAGCCTAGCACACAATGTCACGCGCAGGCCACTAGGGTGCCACTGAGAGGCCGCTCAACGGTGGCGTGCTCATCTTGAATGGGAGCACACACCAACTAGGGGCCCCCATGGGTGGTAGCAAGACGCTGTCGTATCCACTCTCTCGCTCACCAGAGTTAGAGAAGGCGGAAGAAAGGGAGGCGCACAAGAATCATCGACCAGCGGCAGCGAGCTGTGCACTAGGACGGTGACAAGGAGGTTGTCTAGCGGCGTATCTAATCGCGAGGTCCCTGCAGTTTCTTGATGCAAGGAAAAGGAATATCATTTCCATCGGATCGTGTCGCAAGTACAAGTACAGAGTGCATGCAAGGGAAATAGAGCAGGTACTGCAACCTCTCAAATACTAAACACTACTTTATTAAGTCAACATTATTATATACTTTAGCGCTCAGAGCAATGTTCATACAGTCTTTTTCTACAGTTTTGCAGCCAGATATTGTTTAAGAGCTCCCAAGCAGCTTCTTGATATCCTTCTACAGAGATTATATAAATAAATAAAAACGTTATAACGAAGACAATAGCATACTAGTTAAGCGCTTATAGCAAATGTGAATTGCAGCGCTGGCAGTTTACCTCAATGCTCAGAGGTGAAGTGGTTGGAGCATAGCGATCCACAACACGTCCCTCCTTGTCAACCAAGAACTTGGAGAAGTTCCACTTGATGCTGTCGCCGAAAAGGCCACCCTTGCTAGACTTCAGAAACTTGTAGATGGGCGCAGCATTGTTACCATTGACATCAACCTGACAAGCAATAGGAGATAGAGATCGGTACAAACCCAAACTGACCATTCTATCCTCTTGTTCGGTTTGACAGGGATCGGAAGAGAGTGAGGAGCCGTTCGTTTCTTCTGAAATGTAGGCATGGAACAATTCCTAGCCAGTTTGTTTCTCTAATTTATATAAGTTTTGATCAGCTGTATTGATTCCTGGTCCATTTCTGGACAAACGAACAAGGCCTGAGGGAGATTAAAACCCCTTCTATTCAATTTTGACTAAAAGGAGATTCAATCCTCTCCAATCCCCTTCAATCTACCTCTAACCAAACAAGCACTTAGGAGTTAGGACCATCACTGATATCATCCTCACATCATCCTGCTAAGTTAGATAACTGTATATTTGCACTGAGATAGCTCTAGACCTCTGGTTGAAAAGAAACAGTTACCTTGTCAAAGATGGGGTACTCGGCCTTAAAGCGTGTGCAGGCAAACTGGGCAATCTCCTCGTTGGTACCAGGCTCCTGCCCACCAAACTGGTTGCACGGGAAAGCGAGGATTTCAAAGCCTGCATATATATATCACAAATTGGCAACTATACTTAGCAATTAGCATCCCCAACAACTGGAATTGTTTAAATTGGTGAACAACCAATAGTTGGATAAAGATAAGCCAATATTGCATAAAGGCCAGATAAGCACTACACCCCTAAGAATATACAAGAGCAATGAATCAAGAACAAGCCTTGGTTCTTGTACTTCTCATAGAGCTGGGCCTGCTGAGTGTAGTTGGAGTTGGTTAAGCCACTGAAACAATCGAAAACAGTGCAGCGATTAGCAGTGTACAGAATAATGTTTTGTATACGGCGTAAACAAAAGATGTCTATTTCTGACGGTGAAATAAGTAGCACAGATAAAAAACTAATATTCTATATCAAGGAGGGACAAATAGTTCATACCATTGGGATGCAACGTTAACGATGAGAAGAACCTTCCCCCTGTAGACGCTGAGGTCAACGTCCTTGCCGCTCGAATCCTGCATACATACGAACAGCAAGGATCAGAGGATGTGGCATGTATTGCTCTTCTAAAAACTCGGCAGAACAGCTAGCTAATGGTTCGCAATTTCAGTCATTTCGCAAGCCAGTGAACCGGATCGAGAGCGAAATTCACACGCACGAATCAGGAACCACTGGAAGCCCGGATTAAAAGCACAGCAGGCTAGAACTTGCGGCTCCGGTGCACGCTGACTAAGCAAGCGCTCCATGCGAAATATTACGGGGTCATCCTATCACCTCACCTATATATGGAATCTACGCACAGAGAAGTTCTTGGTTGAGAGGGCGACCGACGGGGGACGGGAGGGACTGACCTTGACGGTGAAGTCGTGGACGGAGGTGGCGGACGACGCGGCGGCCATGCTGGGGCAGACGGCAGGCGGCGAACTAGCGGGGTCAGGCCGGGTCAAGGAGGAGCGCGCGGCTGTAGCTTGTGGACGAAGCCGAGAGCCTGGAGAGAGAGCAAAAGCGGCGGAGCTGAGGTTGTGGGCCGAGATGACGAGACGTCGCCGCACCTGCGAGGGTTTTATATGGCCATGGCCCGTGCGGCGGCCGGCGGGTTGGGGTGGACGACGGAGGTCGTGCCTCGTGACAGCTAGTCTGACGGATGAAGTGTGAACGGTCCCACCCGCCTACCGCCTACCGCCTACGGCATCGTGGGGCGCCCCGCGTGTGGAGTGTGGACGGAATCCTGCCGCGCTTTGGTCAACCGTCCTGGCTGCGGTTGTTTACTATCCTCCGATGGCGATTCTTTTTATTATTATTTGGCGATGGGTACCGCCGCCGGTTGTTGGAACGTTGCTTCCGCTGGCTGCGGGCTTGGGCTGAGACGGGCTGGGCCTTCTTCATGTATTCGCTCCCATCAGCTCGTGTACGAGTTATAGGTAGGAGTTACTTTATTGTTTTCGGTTGCTGTTTGTTATAGGTAGGAGTTATATTTGTCATGCTTTTTATAGAATCCATACTTTACATTTGTTTCAACCAACCCAATTTTAGTTCTCCACAAATCGCCAGCCCGGTCCTGAGCTGCCAAATGGTTTATTATTGAGCAGAGCACCCACCTCAGGCCTTGATTCCATGTGGATTGGGTGGGATGGAGATATACTTTGCCTTTCTATGGATTTAAAATGACTCGATCCCAGCCAATCCACGCGGTAAAATGAACAAGCCGTCAAGCGGTGAGCTTCCGAGTGTCTTGCACGTCTAGGTTAAGTTTAAGTTGGACCTCTTGGAATTTACCGCAAGATCGACAAATTCACCTATATATGTGTGTGCACCGAGCTGATTGTTGTTGTTGTAAGGTTTAGGTGATTTTACCTCCAAGTTCTCATTTTACCTCTCCTTCGATCGCGCGCACTTTGTGCCGTTCCGATCTTCCTCTTGTTACTATATTGCAAATTAAAGACCTAGGCGCGCGCGCCAATTATCTCCACGCCATGTTTCCACTGATTTTTTTTAAAAAAAAACACACGCACACACACGCATCGGTGAACTATCCCCGGTCGGCGGTAGCCCATGAAATTCTCCTGCGTCGTCTACTCGTCTGTCCGTCCCCATGCCTTGTGTACGAATCGTTCAGATGATGTCAGCCTATGTAGGCAGGCACGTATATATCATTGTCGTCCCCGTTCGGGAAGAGGATTGTTGACGCCTTTTCGGAGCGCCAAACACTCAACAAGAACCGTGGCGGTGCCCTCTGCACAGGGGCGGACGGTCCGCGCGCAGGGGCCGGACGGTCCGCGGCCTGGTGCGAGGCGCGGTGGTGCTCTCTGCGCAAGGGCGGACTGTCCGCGGCCTGGGGCCGGACGGTCCGCGGCCTGGTGCGCGGCTAGGGCTCCTGCCTGACGGCCGGACGGTCCGCGCCCTGGGGCCGGACGGTCCGCGCGTACGCAGGGACGGCGGAAGATCGCCGACGGCGCCTGGATCTCGCTCCCGGGAGGGACCCCGTCGGGGAGTAGAGATCCTAGGTGGTGTCTAGGCTCGGGCCGGCCGACCTAGACTCCTCTAATCGACGTAGAGTCGAGGAGAGGCGGAGAATTTGGGGATTGGAAGACTAAACCTAAACTAGACTAGAACTACTCCTAAGATAAAATGCGAAATAGAAGTTGTATTGATTCGATTGATTCTTACAAATCGGCCGTAGACCTCTCTATTTATAGAGGAGGGGGGCTGGACCCTTTACCGTCGAAACTCCGAGCAAATCCCGGGATTTTCGCCAACAAACGTAGCGAAAAACTCGGAACCCTAATCTGTTCTGCGCGTGCGCGAACCGTCCGGCCCACAGGCGCGGACCGTCCGAACCGCGGACCGTCCGGCCTCAGGGCCGGACTGTCCGCACCTCAATTTGGTGCTCAACATATGCCCCCCTGCCTTTTGGTGGAGCTGAGCAAACCAAAAGCAAATAACTCGATGAGATTACATCGGTTCTCCTAGGCATCTTGCCACATACTAGGATGGTACTGCTTAAGGAAACGCCCATTCAAGGCTTTGGGTAGATCTTTGCCTTGTAATGTTTGCAATAAATAGGCGTTGCCAGACATCACTTGTTTTACTTTATAAGGACCCTCCCAGCTTGGCGACCACTTCCCGAACTTCTGGTCCTTATTCCTTAGAGGCAGAATGGTCTTCCACACCAGGTCCCCTACTTGAAATGATTTTGTTTTGACTTTCTTGTTGTAGGCCCTGGCTACCATGATCTTGTCCTTTTCTATTGCTCCCAAAGCTATCATCCTCTTGTCGGTCACCTCATCAATATTATCCATCATTGAATTATAATAATCAGTAACAGTTAGATCATTTTGTCTGGCGAACCTGACAGCATTCAGACTTATTTCCACAGGCAACACTGCTTCCTGCCCATAGACAAGCTCAAAAGGAGATACTTTAGTAGCACGATGCCTAGATATTCTATGAGCCTATAAAGCTTCGGACAAAATCTTATGCCAATGCTTAGGATTATCAGATATCTTCTTTTTTATCAAGTTGATCAATGTCCTATTACTAGACTCGGCCTGTCCATTGGCCTGAGCGTAGTATGGAGATGTGATAGTCGCCTAGAGGGGGGGTGAATAGGGCGAAACTGAAATTCTCAAAAATAAACACAACTACAAGCCGGGTTAGCGTTAGAAATATAAACGAGTCCGCGAGAGAGGGCACAAAACAAATCGCAAGCAAATAAAGAGTGTGACACGTGGATTTGTTTTACCGAGGTTCGGTTCTCGCAAACCTACTCCCCGTTGAGGAGGCCACAAAGGCCGGGTCTTTTTCAACCCCTTCCCTCTCTCAAACGATCCCACGGATCGAGTGAGCTTTCTCTTCTTCTCAATCAACCGGGAACAAAACTTCCCCGCAAGGGCCACCACACACTTGGTGCCTCTTGCCTTGGTTACAATTGAGTGTTTGATCACAAGAACAAATGAGAAAGAAAAGAATGCGATCCAAGCGCAAGAGCTCGAAAGAACACAAGCAAATCACTCTCTCTAGTCACTATGGGCTTGAGTGGAATTGGAGAGGATTTGATCTCTTTTGTGTGTGTCTAGAATTGAATGCCTAGCTCTTGTAAGTGGTTGAGAGTTGAAAACTTGGATGGCAATGAATGTGGGGTGGTTGGGGTATTTATAGCCCCAACCACCACAAGTGACCGTTGGCAGAAACCCTCTGTTCGATGGTGCACCGGACAGTCCGGTGCACACCGGACAGTCCGGTGCCCCTGCCACGTCACGGTTGCCGTTGGATTCTGACCGTTGGAGCTTCTGACTTGTGGGCCCTCCTGGGTGTCCGGTGCACACCGGACATGCACTGTTTGATGTCCGGTGCACCGGTATGGGCCGGCCTGACGTCTGCGCGCGCTGCGCGCGCATTTAATGCTCCGCAGGGAGCCGTTGGCGCCGCAGGGAGCCGTTGCTTCGCTGGCACACCGGACAGTCCGGTGTACACCGGACAGTCCGGTGTACACCGGACAGTCCGGTGAATTATAGCGGAGCGGCTGCCGCGCGAACCCGAGGCTGGCGAGTTCCGAAGGCCGCGCTGTCTTGGAGCACCGGACAGTCCGGTGAATTTTAGCGCGCCGGCCTCCGAGAAATCCCGAGGGCGAAGAGTTTAAGTCGGTGTCCTCTGGGCGCACCGGACACTGTCCGGTGCACACCGGACAGTCCGGTGCCTCCAGCCAGAGGTGCCCTCGGTTGCCTCAATGCTCCTTTGTCGAATCCAACACTTGGTCTTTTTATTGGCTAAATGTGAACCTTTTGCACCTGTATAACTTATACACTAGAGTAAACTAGTTAGTCCAATATTTGTGTTGGGCAATTCAACCACCAAAATTATTTAGGAACTAGGTGTAAGCCTAATTCCCTTTCAATCTCCCCCTTTTTGGTGATTGATGCCAACACAAACCAAAGCAAATATAGAAGTGCATAATTGAACTAGTTTACATAATGTAAGTGCAAAGGTTGCTTGGAATTGAGCCAATATAAATACTTATATGATGCGCATGGATTGTTTTCTTTGTTTTTGACATATTGGACCACATTTGCACCAATAGTTTTGTTTTTGCAAATTCTTTTGTAAATTCTTTTCAAAGTCATTTTGCAAGATAGTCAAAGGTAAATGAATAAGATTTTGCAAAGCATTTTCAAGATTTGAAATTTTCTACCTTTGCTCAAATGCTTTTCCTTTGACTAGACAAAACTCCCCCTCAAATAAAGTCTCCTCTTAGTGTTCAAGAGGGTTTTGAGATATCAATTTTGGAAATACAACTTACTCCCCCTTTAGAACACAAAGAGATACCAATTTTGAAATTTACCAATTTAAAATCATCAAATTTTAAAATGGGTGGTGGTGCGGTCCTTTTGCTTTGGGCTCATATTTTGCTTTGGGCTCATATTTTCTCCCCCTTTGGCATGAATCGCCAAAAACGGAATCATTAGAGCCCAATGAAGTACTTTCTCCCCCTTTGGTCATAAAAAGAATGAGTTAAGATTATACCAAAGTTGGAGAGTGATGCGGAGAGACGGCGAAGGTTGAGTAATGGAGCGGAGTGGAAGCCTTTGTCTTCGCCGAAGACTCCAATTCCCTTTCAATATACCTATGACTTGGTTTGAAATACACTTGAAAACACATTAGTCATAGTATATATAAAAGAGATGATCAAAGGTATATTTATGAGCTATGTGTGCAAGACTAGCAAAAGAAATTCCTGGAATCAAGAATATTTAGCTCATGCCTAAGTCGGGTAAAAGATTGCTCATCAAGTGGCTTGGTAAAGATATCGGCTAATTGATCTTTGGTGTTAATGTAAGAAATCTCGATATCCCCCTTTTGTTGGTGATCCCGAAGAAAATGATACCGAATGGCTATGTGCTTAGTGCGGCTGTGCTCGACGGGATTGTCGGCCATTTTGATTGCACTCTCATTGTCACATAGCAAAGGGACTTTGGTTAATTTGTAACCGTAGTCCCGCAGGGTTTGCCTCATCCAAAGCAATTGCGCGCAACAATGGCCTGCGGCAATATACTCGGCTTCGGCGGTGGAAAGAGCGACCGAATTTTGCTTCTTTGAAGCCCAAGACACCAAGGATCTTCCCAAGAACTGGCAAGTCCCCGATGTGCTCTTCCTATTAATTCTACACCCTGCCCAATCGGCATCCGAATAACCAATCAAATCAAAAGTGGATCCCCGAGGATACCAAAGCCCAAACTTAGGAGTATAAGCCAAATATCTCAAGATTCGTTTTACGGCCGTAAGGTGTGATTCCTTAGGGTCGGCTTGGAATCTTGCACACATGCATACGGAAAGCATAATGTCCGGTCGAGATGCACATAAATAAAGCAATGAACCAATCATCGACCGGTATACCTTTTGATCCACGGACTTACCTCCCGTGTCGAGGTCGAGATGCCCATTTGTTCCCATGGGAGTCTTGATGGGCTTGGCATCCTTCATTCCAAACTTGCTTAAAATGTCTTGAGTGTACTTCGTTTGGCTAATGAAGGTGCCCTCTTGGAGTTGCTTGACTTGGAACCCTAGAAAATACTTCAACTCCCCCATCATCGACATCTCGAATTTTTGTGTCATGATCCTACTAAATTCTTCACATGTAGATTTGTTAGTAGACCCAAATATGATATCATCAACATAAATTTGGCATACAAACAAATCATTGTCAAGAGTCTTAGTGAACAAAGTAGGATCGGCCTTGCCGACTTTGAAGCAATTTGCAATAAGGAAATCTCTAAGGCATTCATACCATGCTCTTGGGGCTTGCTTGAGCCCATAAAGCGCCTTAGAGAGCCTATAAACATGGTTAGGATACTCACTGTCTTCAAAGCCGGGAGGTTGCTCAACATAGACCTCCTCCTTGATTGGTCCATTGAGGAAGGCACTCTTCACGTCCATTTGGAAAAGCTTGAAGCCATGGTAAGTAGCATAGGCCAATAATATACGAATTGACTCAAGCCTAGCTACGGGTGCATAGGTTTCACCAAAATCCAAACCTTCGACTTGTGAATACCCCTTGGCCACGAGTCGAGCTTTGTTCCTAGTCACCACACCATGCTCGTCTTGTTTGTTGCGGAAGACCCACTTGGTTCCTACAACATTTTGGTTAGGACGTGGAACTAAGTGCCATACCTCATTCCTTGTGAAATTGTTGAGCTCCTCTTGCATCGCCATCACCCAATCCGAATCTTGGAGTGCTTCCTCTACCCTGTGTGGCTCAATAGAAGAAACAAACGAGTAATGTTCACAAAAATGAGCAACACGAGATCGAGTAGTTACCCCCTTATGAATATCGCCGAGGATGGTGTCGACGGGGTGATCTCGTTGTATTGCTTGGTGGACTCTTGGGTGTGGCGGCCTTGGTTGATCATCCTCCTTGTCTTTATCATTTGCATCTCCCCCTTGATCATTGCCGTCGTTTTGAGGTGACTCATCTTCTTGATCTTCTTGTTCATCATCTTGAGCCTCATCCTCAATTTGGGTTGGTGGAGATGCCTGCTTGGAGGAGGATGGTTGATCTTGTGTATGTGGAGGCTCTTCGGATTCCTTAGGACACACATCCCCAATGGACATGTTCCTTAGCGCTATGCATGGAGCCTGTTCTTCACCTATCTCATCAAGATCAACATGCTCTACTTGAGAGCCATTAGTCTCATCAAACACAACGTCACAAGAAACTTCAACAAGTCCTGAGGACTTATTAAAGACTCTATATGCCTTTGTGTTTGAGTCATATCCTAGTAAAAAGCCTTCTACAGTTTTAGGAGCAAATTTAGATTTTCTACCTCTTTTAACAAGTATAAAACATTTGCTACCAAAAACTCTAAAATATGAAATATTGGGCTTTTTACCGGTTAGGAGTTCATAGGATGTCTTCTTGAGGATTCGATGAAGATACAACCGGTTGATGGCGTAGCAGGCAGTGTTGACCGCTTCGGCCCAAAACCGGTCCGGTGTCTTGTACTCATCAAGCATGGTTCTTGCCATATCCAATAGAGTTCGATTCTTCCTCTCTACTACACCATTTTGCTGTGGAGTGTAGGGAGAAGAGAACTCATGCTTGATGCCCTCCTCCTCAAGAAAGCCTTCAATTTGAGAGTTCTTGAACTCCGTCCCATTGTCGCTTCTAATTTTCTTGATCCTTAAGCCGAACTCATTTTGAGCCCGTCTCAAGAATCCCTTTAAGGTCTCTTGGGTTTGTGATTTTTCCTGCAAAAAGAATACCCAAGTGAAGCGAGAATAATCATCCACAATTACAAGACAATACTTACTACCGCCGATGCTTATGTAAGCGATCGGGCCGAATAGGTCCATATGTAGGAGCTCCAGTGGCCTGTCGGTAGTCATGATGTTTTTGTGTGGATGATGGACGCCAACTTGCTTCCCGGCTTGGCATGCGCTACAGATTCTGTCTTTCTCAAAATGAACATTTGTTAGTCCTAAAATGTGTTCTCCCTTTAGAAGCTTGTGAAGATTCTTCATTCCAACATGGGCTAGTCGGCGGTGCCAGAGCCATCCCAAGTTAGTCTTAGCAATCAAGCAAGTATCGAGTTCAGCTCTATCAAAATCTACCAAGTATAGCTGACCCTCTAATACTCCCTTAAATGCTATTGAATCATCACTTCTTCTAAAGACAGTGACACCAATATCAGTAAAAAGACAGTTGTAACCCATTTGACATAATTGAGAAACGGAAAGCAAATTGTAATCTAAAGAATCTACGAGAAAAACATTAGAAATGGAATGGTCAGGGGATATAGCAATTTTACCCAAACCTTTGACCAAACCTTGGTTTCCATCCCCGAATGTGATCGCTCGTTGGGGATCTTGTTTTTTCTCATATGAGGAGAACATCCTTTTCTCCCCTGTCATATGGTTTGTGCACCCGCTGTCGAGTATCCAACTTGAGCCCCCGGATGCATAAACCTACAAAACAAGTTTAGTTCTTTGTTTTAGGTACCCAAACGGTTTTGGGTCCTTTGGCATTAGATACAAGAACTTTGGGTACCCAAACACAAGTCTTGGAGCCCTTGTGTTTGCCCCCAACAATTTTGGCAACTACTTTGCCGGATTTGTTAGTTAAAACATATGATGCATCAAAAGTCTTAAATGAAATGGTATGATCATTTGATGCATTAGGAATTTTCTTTCTAGGCAACTTGGCATGGGTTGGTTGCCTAGATCTAGATGTCTCACCCTTATACATAAAAGCATAATTAGGGCCAGAGTGAGACTTCCTAGAATGAATTTTCTTAATTTTATTCTCAGGATATCCGGCAGGGTACAAAATGTAACCCTCGTTATCCTGAGGCATGGGAGCCTTGCCCTTAACAAAGTTAGACAAGTTCTTAGGAGGGGCATTAATTTTGACATTGTCTCCCCTTTGGAAGCCAATGCCGTCCTTAATGCCCGGGCGTCTCCCATTATAGAGCATGCTTCTAGCAAGTTTAAATTTTTCATTTTCTAAGTCATGCTCACTAATCTTAGCATTAAGTTGTGCTATGTGATCATTTTGTTTTTTAATTAAGGCAAGGTGATCATGGATAGCATCAACATTAATATCTCTACATCTAGTACAAATGGATACATGCTCAATAGTAGATGTAGAGGGTTTGCAAGATTTAAGTTCAACAACCTTAGCATGTAACAAATCATTTTTAGTTCTAAGGTCGGAGATAGTAGTATTGCAAACATCAAAATTTTTAGCCTTAGCAATTAATTTTTCATTCTCATTTCTAAGGCTAGCAATGGAAGCATTCAACTCATCAATCCTAGCAAGCAAATCATCATTATCACTTCTAGGATCAATGCAAACATGAGAATCAACCTTAGCTAACAAATTAGCATTTTCACTCCTAAGGTTGGCAATAGTGTCATGGCATGTGCTTAGCTCACTAGATAATTTGTTACATTTTTCTACCTCAAGAGCATAAGCATTTTTAACCTTAACATGTTTCTTGTTTTCCTTGATTAGGAAATCCTCTTGAGAGTCCAAGAGTTCATCCTTTTCATGGATAGCACTAACTAGCTCATTTAATTTTTCTTTTTGTTCCATGTTAAGGTTGGCAAAAAGAATACGCAAATTATCCTCCTCATTTTTATCATCCTCATCACTAGATGTTTCATATTTAGTGGAGGACCTTGATTTTACCTTCTTTTTGCCGTCCTTGGCCATGAGGCACTTGTGGCCGACGTTGGGGAAGAGAAGGCCCTTGGTGACGGCGATGTTGGCGGCGTCCTCGTCGTCGGAGGAGTCGCTTGAGCTTTCGTCGGAGTCCCACTCCTGACAAACATGGGCATTGCCGCCCTTCTTCTTGTAATACTTCTTCTTCTCTTTTCTTCTTCCCTTCTTGTCGTCGCCCCTGTCACTGTCACTAGACATAGGACATTTTGCAATAAAGTGACCGGGCTTACCACATTTGTAGCAAACCTTCTTGGAACGGGGTTTGTAGTCCTTCCCCTTCCGTTGCTTGAGGATTTGCCGGAAGCTCTTGATGATTAGGGCCATCTCCTCATTGTCGAGCTTGGAGGCGTCAATTGGTTGTCTACTTGGTGTAGACTCCTCCTTCTTCTCCTCCGTCGCCTTGAAGGCCACCGGTTGCGCCTCGGATGTGGAAGGCTCATCAAGCTCGTTGATCTTCTTGGAGCCCTTAATCATGCATTCAAAACTCACAAAATTCCCGATGACTTCCTCGGGGGTCATTAGTGGATATCTAGGATTGCCACGAATTAATTGTACTTGTGTAGGGTTAAGGAAAATAAGTGCTCTTAAAATAACCTTAACCACTTCGTGGTCATCCCATTTTGCGCTCCCGAGGTTGCGCACTTGGTTCACCAAGGTCTTGAGCCGGTTGTACATGTCTTGTGGCTCCTCCCCTTGGCGAAGACGGAAGCGACCGAGCTCCCCTTCGATCGTTTCCCGCTTGGTGATCTTGGTGAGTTCATCACCCTCGTGCGCCGTCTTGAGAAGGTCCCAAATCTCCTTGGCGTTCTTCAACCCTTGAACTTTATTGTATTCCTCCTTGCTTAGGGAGGCAAGGAGGATGGTTGCGGCTTGCGAGTTGAAGTGCTCGATTTGGGCCACTTCGTCCGTGTCATAGTCCTCATCCCCTACAGATGGTACCTGTACACCATACTCAACAACATCCCATATACTCTTGTGCAGAGAGGTTAGATGAAATCGCATTAAATTGCTCCACATAGCATAATCTTCACCATTAAAAGTTGGTGGTTTACCTAATGGGACGGAAAGTAGAGGTGTATGTTTAGGGACGCGAGGGTAGCGTAGGGGAATCTTACTATACTTCTTACGCTCTTGGCGTTTAGAAGTGACGGACGCCGCGTCGGAGCCGGACGTAGATGTCGATGAAGTGTCGGTCTCGTAGTAGACCACCTTCCTCATTCTCTTGGGCTTGTCCCCACTCCGATGCGGCTTGTGAGAAGAAGATTTTTCCTTCTTCTCCTTGTGGTGAGAAGAGGAAGATCTTTTCTCCTTCCGCTTGGAGGAGCTCTTCTTCTTCTCCCTTCTCTTGGTGCGGGACTCTTCCGATGAAGTGCTCCCTTGGCTTGTAGTGGGCTTGTCGCCGGTCTCCATCTCCTTCTTGGCGTGATCTCCCGACATCACTTCGAGCGGTTAGGCTCTAATGAAGCACCGGGCTCCGATACCAATTGATAGTCGCCTAGAGGGGGGGGTGAATAGGGCGAAACTGAAATTCTCAAAAATAAACACAACTACAAGCCGGGTTAGCGTTAGAAATATAAACGAGTCCGCGAGAGAGGGCACAAAACAAATCGCAAGCAAATAAAGAGTGTGACACGTGGATTTGTTTTACCGAGGTTCGGTTCTCGCAAACCTACTCCCCGTTGAGGAGGCCACAAAGGCCGGGTCTTTTTCAACCCCTTCCCTCTCTCAAACGATCCCACGGATCGAGTGAGCTTTCTCTTCTTCTCAATCAACCGGGAACAAAACTTCCCCGCAAGGGCCACCACACACTTGGTGCCTCTTGCCTTGGTTACAATTGAGTGTTTGATCACAAGAACAAATGAGAAAGAAAAGAATGCGATCCAAGCGCAAGAGCTCGAAAGAACACAAGCAAATCACTCTCTCTAGTCACTATGGGCTTGAGTGGAATTGGAGAGGATTTGATCTCTTTTGTGTGTGTCTAGAATTGAATGCCTAGCTCCTGTAAGTGGTTGAGAGTTGAAAACTTGGATGGCAATGAATGTGGGGTGGTTGGGGTATTTATAGCCCCAACCACCACAAGTGACCGTTGGCAGAAACCCTCTGTTTGATGGTGCACCGGACAGTCCGGTGCACACCGGACAGTCCGGTGCCCCTGCCACGTCACGGTTGCCGTTGGATTTTGACCGTTGGAGCTTCTGACTTGTGGGCCCTCCTGGGTGTCCGGTGCACACCGGACATGCACTGTTTGATGTCCGGTGCACCGGTATGGGCCGGCCTGACGTCTGCGCGCGCTGCGCGCGCATTTAATGCTCCGCAGGGAGCCGTTGGCGCCGCAGGGAGCCGTTGCTTCGCTGGCACACCGGACAGTCCGGTGTACACCGGACAGTCCGGTGAATTATAGCGGAGCGGCTGCCGCGCGAACCCGAGGCTGGCGAGTTCCGAAGGCCGCGCTGTCTTGGAGCACCGGACATGTCCGGTGCACACCGGACAGTCCGGTGAATTTTAGCGCGCCGGCCTCCGAGAAATCCCGAGGGCGAAGAGTTTAAGTCGGTGTCCTCTGGGCGCACCGGACACTGTCCGGTGCACACTGGACAGTCCGGTGCCTCCAGCCAGAGGTGCCCTCGGTTGCCTCAATGCTCCTTTGTCGAATCCAACACTTGGTCTTTTTATTGGCTAAATGTGAACCTTTTGCACCTGTATAACTTATACACTAGAGTAAACTAGTTAGTCCAATATTTGTGTTGGGCAATTCAACCACCAAAATTATTTAGGAACTAGGTGTAAGCCTAATTCCCTTTCAAGATGAATTGAGCAACTTAATTCTATATAATTCAGCAAATTCACGTACCTCCTTTGACATAAAAGAAGTCCCTTGATCTGTAGTCAAGGTCTGGGGAATGCCGAATCTATGAATAATATGCTCAGTTATGAACTCAATTACCTCCTTGTGTGTCATGTTCTTCAGAGCAACGGCTTCAGTCCATTTGGTAAAGTAATCAGTGGCAACTAACACGAACCGATGCCCCTTTGATGATGAAGGATGAATTTCTCCAATAAAGTCTAATCCCCATCCTCTGAACGGCCAAGGCTTGATGATAGGATGTAATTCGGCTGCAGGGACCAACTGTAGGTCGCCGAATTTTTGACACACTTGGCAACCCTTGTAGTACTTAAAACAATCAGCTATCATATTAGGCCAATAAAAACCAGACCTTCGCAACAACCACTTCATCTTTGGAGCTGATTGATGGGTACCACAAATTCCTTCATGTACTTCGGCCATAGCTAATATAGCATCATCTGGGCCCAAGCACTTAAGTAGGACGTCATTGACTGTTCGGCGGTAAAGTTCATCACTCAGCAAAACATACTTGAAAGCTGTTCGCCGAATGTTCTTATCTGTCCTGATATTGGGATTTCGTAAATAATTAAGTATAGGTGTCCTCCAATCACTTGCATCGGCTTCATTATCAGCCGAATTAATGAAAATAACATTTCTGGTAACCCCGGACGGTCCGGCGTCATCACGCGGACGGTCCGCGACCTGGGAATTTGGCTTTGCACTGGTTATCAGATTTTCAGTTTTGTGAAACTTCCCTCTCTTTATCCGATAACCTGATGCATCTTGTGCCAAATCATTAGCTCTATGATTCTCAACTCTAGAGATATGCCGAATACTGAATTCGTCAAAAGAATGAATTATGCTCCAACATTTCTCAAGATAACTATTTAGAGTACCATCAAGACATTGATATTCTTCTAACACTTGTTGGACAACCAGCTGAGAATCACCAAATACCTTCACATGTTTTACTCCCATACCATTTAAAAGTTCTAAGCCGAATAGGAGAGCCTCATATTCAGCTTGATTATTAGTGCAATAAGTTTTCAATCGGCTAGAGAAGTCAAAGGAGACATTTCTTGGTGAAACAAGCACAATGCCAATTCCTTGCCCTTCATTGCAAACCGATCCATCAAAATATAAAGTCCAAGGAGTAATAGTGAGGTATGACATGTCTAGTTCATGAATATCATTAACCCGATGTTCTACAATAAAATCCGCTACGACTTGGCCTTTCATAGATTTCAATGGTTCATAGGCCAAGTCATATTCTATGAGTGCATAAGCCCACTTACCAATTCTACCACTCATAATTGGGTTATGCAACATGTATTTGATTACATCGGCTTGACCAGAAACAGTGCAATGACTAGACAGTAAATAACATCTACATTTGGTGCATGCATAAAACAAGCATAAGCATAATTTTTCAATAAAAGTGTACCTTGTTTCAGCATCCGCCAACCTTCGACTTAGGTATGTCACCACATGCTCCTTCCCCTCAGTGTCTTGTGTCAGAACAGCCCCAATAACCTTGTCTTCAGATGCAATGTATAATCTGAAGGGTGCTCCTACTTGTGGTGCTTTTATCACGGGAGCCGAAGACAAGTATTTTTTAATGAGATCAAATGCTTCCTGCTGCTCTGCCCTCCAAGTGAATTCAGCATCATTCTTAAGCTGAAGGATAGGGGTGAAGGCATCAATCTTCTCGGCTAGGTTAGAAATAAACCTTCGTAAATAATTCATCTTGCCGAGAAACCTCTGTACTTCGACCTTACAAGTCGGAGGCCCCACATTCCGAATAGACTTGATTCGGTCAGGGTCTATTTCTATACCATGTTCATGGATGACAAATCCTAAAAACTTACCAGTCGACACCCCAAAAGCACATTTACGTGGGTTCATTTTTAAACCATACCGACGCATTTTATCAAAGGCTTTGCGCAAATCGGCTATATGAGAACTAAACTTAGCCGATTTGACTACAATATCATCAATGTAGACTTCCACAGTGTTTCCTAACAACTCATGGAAAATCAGATTCATAGCCCTCTGATAAGTAGCACCAGCATTTTTAAGACCGAATGTCATGACAACCCATTCAAATAAACCAATGAAGCCTGGACATATAAAGGCCGTTTTAGACGCATCTTCTTCGGCCATGAAAATCTGATTATATCCGGCATTACCATCAAGGAAGCTAATAATTCTATTTCCTGATGCATTATTGATTAATGTGTCGGCTATGGGCATGGGATATTCATCTTTAGGAGTTGCTTTATTTAAATTACGAAAATCAATGCATACTCTAAGTTTACCTGACTCCTTTTTCTCCACCGGCACAATATTGGAGACCCACTCTGCGTATCTGCAAGGTCTAATAAAATTAGCTTCTAGCAGCCGGTGGATTTCGTCCTTGATCCGTGGGAGAAGATCTGGACGAAATGTTCTAGCTTTCTGCTTGAAAGGTCTGAAACCAGACTTAATGGGCAGCCGATGTTCGACAATCTCTCGGCTTAGTCCAGGCATTTCAGTGTAATTCCAAGCAAAACAATCTGAATATTCCTTCAATAGACCGATCATCTCATTTCTAGAATCGGTCTCCAGGGTCTTGTTTACAAAAGTTGGCCTTGGAGTTTTACCATTTCCTATGTCAATCTCCTCCAAAGGATCAGCCGATGTAAACCCCTGTCCTAGTTTATCAAGATCTCTGAATTCCTCTATCATGCCCCCCACAAAGGAATCAGATGATCTTTGTGTGATGGCGGACTTTCCGGTCTCGAGGACCGGGTCATCCGTAATACTATCTTTTCGCTGCGGTAGATGTTCGGTCTTAAAGTCCGAACTGTTCTGTGATAGATCAGACCATCCGGCTTTGAGGGCCGAATTGTCCGTGATCAAAGACTCATGAACTTTGTGTGTATTCATCGTTTAAACTTTATTTAGGATTCAGCCGATTCTCCATCGGCTCTAGCATTATAGGAATGAAACCTTTCTTATTTATACTTATGAACTGATAATCAGAAAAATCTACCCCTGTGAGACATGTAGCAGTCTCATAAGTCTAGAGTACAGGGGCATCGGCCACAGCGATGCAGGCCGATACATCAGCATGTACTTGTTCTACTTCATCGCCTACCCATTGTATTAGCATTTGATGTAATGTAGAAGGTATACATTGATTGGCATGAATCCAATCTCTGCCTAGAATTAAACTGTAATTCCCTTCTACATCAGCGACGAAGAATGCAGCAGCAAGGGTCTTAGTCCCGATGGTTAATTCAACGGACGTGACTCCCCTGGCTTTAATCGAACTATCCCCAACACCGCTGAGGGTCATGTTGGTTTTGACAAGTTCGTCATCTTGTTTACCTAATTTTCTGTATAATGAATAAGGCATTAGATTTACAGCCGTCCCTCCATCCACCAACATCTTAGCAATCGGTATTCCATCAATGTGACCGCGCACGAAGAGCGGCTTTAAATGATTTACCGATTCCTTTGGTTTAGTAAAGGTGGCTTCTTTAGGACCAAAATCAAACTGGGCAGCAACGGGTTCATCGTCGCTAATGATAGTGCAATCGGAAGAAAATGTAATAATATTTACATCCATACCTGGGCGTTCTGGAGAAGCCTCGTAGTCGACCAGGTCTTCTCCTAGCAGGTCGTCCTCTTCCATGGATGTTGTCGTATTGTTGGAGGCTTCCTGATGTACGACGGACGGTCCGCACGCGGGGGCCGGACGGTCCGCGCCTGGTGCAGGTTGTCCAGAGCCTTCCTGGTGAACGGCGGACGGTCCGCACGCGGGGGCCGGACGGTCTGCGCCTGGTGCAGGTTGACTTTCTATTTCTGTGGCCGTTCGTTTTTCCTCAACGGCCTTCGGTCTCCATTTCTTTTGTGGTGGCGGGTATAGTGGATGTGTGTCATTAAATGTCTTTTCCGCCTCCTTCTCCTGGCTCTCCTTTGCTCTTAGGCGCTGTAATTTTCTCTTTTGGGATCGTGTCAATCCCGCTGGGCACCATCGAGGCATGGAGTATTTTGGATCGGCTGTTTTGATGGTAGCCGTATCCTTTTCGGTTGTGTTGGCCGATTTGCCGAAAATCATCGGCCCTTTATTGTCTCCCTGTATGACAACATCCGCAGTGCCTATTTTGATGATGTCCTTTTTTGTTGTTCTTTGAATTGCCACAGGCATATGCCCCCCTGCCGGATTGGTCGGCCTAGGAGGCCGAGTAGTCCGGCAACCTTGTTGGGCCTGTGCCTGGTGACCGGATTCAGCGGTGCTCAATCGGTCTTGCACTGGCGGTGCCAACCTATCAAAAACGGATGTTTGGGGTGCCCCCCAGGCGGGGTACTGTGGCATCCCAAATGGATATGGTGGCATGCCCCACATTTGATTTGGGACATATGGTGGAGGGAAGTATGTGTATGGATATGGCATGGATGGATAAGGAGGTGGAGGGGTCCATGTCGGCATGTTGGGTCTCAATTGTACGATAGGACCTTTCATTTCTTCCGATTGGTGAGGTGGTCCAATCGGCCTGACCTGACGTTGCTCATAAATGGGTGAGCGGGGTCGCTTCGGTGGCCGGTCACTGGGGTCGGCCTTCTTTTTCACATATTTAGACAACAATTGATCGAAAGTTGGGCCAGGCTTGATCAGCCGACCAGCTGCTTTAAATGTATTTGTTTTCCACGTACCTATCTCTGGTCGTCGTGGTTTGAAAGTACGTGGTCGCTGCGAATCCTGAGCATGGCCGGACCGTCCGCCAGAGCTCTCCGGACCGTCCGGTGGGGTCCCGGACCGTCCGCGCCTACGTGCCGGACCGTCCGGGATACGCAGCACGGGTTCCTGTATCTGTCTCCCTGTCTGCGCTTGCCCCCCAGTACTGGAGGTTGTGATGGTCACCTTTAGGGTCTCCCCTCCATCGGGAGTCTTCTCAGCTACCACTTTCCTGCAAGAAACTTTATGATCCTCATCGGCCTTTTTAGAATTGCTGATGATTGCCTCTTTGCCTTTGCCTTTATCGGCCGTGTTTGGCCGAACCAGGACTTTCTTGCCCTCAAAGTCGATCATGTTCATTGGAAAGGGTTCCGTGTCCACCTGCATTTCCTGAAATTTCAATCGTCCTTCGTTAATTGCCGATTGAATCTGTCGACGGAATACATTACAATCATTAGTGGCATGAGAAAATGAGTTATGCCACTTGCAATATGCACGACGTTTTAGCTCGTCGGCGGGTGGAACAGTGTGATTTATTTTAATGTTGCCATTTTTGAGTAATTCATCAAATATTCTATCACACTTACCAACATTAAATGTAAACTTAACCTCCTCCTGCCGTTTCTTTTGAACCGGCTGTAAGGAGGCACAAGCCGAAGATTTGGCCTGCTTTGGCCAAACCATTTCAGCAGCATACACTTCTGCTGATTCGTCTTCTGAGCTACTTTGGTCGCATTCTACTACACGTATGTTGTGACGAACTGCTTTAGCAGTTTCTTTGCTTCGGCTTTCACAAGCCGAAGCTCTCTGGTGTAATTGTGCTAGTGTAAAGAATTGGATGCCTTCTAATCTTTCTTTTAAATAATATCGCAGACCATTAAAAGCTAATCCTACTAGCTGTTTCTCTGCTAAATGAATTTGAAAGCATCGGTTTCTTGTATCCCAGAATCTCCGGATGTAATCATTAACCGATTCATCTTTTGTCTGTCGCAACGACGCTAAATCTACCAAATCCAATTCATAGTCACCAGAGAAAAAATGATCATGAAATTTTTGTTCTAAATCCCCCCATGATGAAATGGAATTAGGAGGTAAAGTGGCGTACCATGCAAACGCAGTTCCTGTTAAAGATAATGAAAACAAACGTACGCGAAATGCCTCTGTGTCGGCCAACTCTCCTAATTGTGCTAAAAATTGGCCTATGTGTTCACGTGTGTTCTTTCCTTGATCACCCGAAAATTTTGTGAATTCGGGTATCCTGGTTCCCTGCGGGTATGGGTGGTGATCAAATCGGCTGTCATAAGGTTTCCGATATGATTGCCCCCCAGGGACCATGCTTACTCCGAGCTTATCTCGGAACGCCCCGGCTATTTCTTCCCTTACTATATCAATGGCAGCCGGTGCGAGACCACCAGCTCTCTGGTCAAACATAAGTGGGGTTGGCTGGATATTAACATGTTGTCTTTCCCCCCATTGGTTTGAGTTACGTGGTGCATTTCCATTTGCTCTATATGGTTCATACGTTTGATCGTTTCTTTCCGGCCTTCCAGGTGGGGCCGGAAAGCTTTCCTGGGCTTTGGATCCTGAATTAGTGGGCTGGTGCATTGCATAGTGTGATGGGAAGTGTTGCTGGGACGGGCGAGGATTCATGTAATAATCCTCCTCAAAAGACTTATGCGCGGACTGTCCGGATACGTACCCGGACCGTCCGTGGTCATATGCGGACCGTCCGTCATTGTATACGGACCGTCCGGCTGGGTAGTTTGGGTTCTGTGTCATATGTGGTGGCTCGGGCGCATATCTAGGCAACTCATTAAAAATAGGCCCGACTGTTGTTGGCCCGGACGGTCCGCGCTCACGTGCGGACGGTCCGGGCATGTGCAGATCGGCTGGTTTGCTGTCGATTTGCGGTTGCTTAGGGTATGTGTCCATCGGCATCCCATAAAGGGGTTGTGACTGGTCGTGACAACCTGTAGCCAATGTGTTATGCGCGTTATCTCCTAACTCAACCTCGTGCGAAGGAAAATTCGCGGTACTAGATTTATCGAATGCACGTACTAGTCTCTTAAGATCGCTTTGCATACCCCCTATGATGTTCTGCATTTGTTCACGCTGATCTTCTACATAATTTCTAAGAGATTGCAGATCGTTGGTATTACTTACATTGGGGATATCTGGCGTGGGTTGGAGCGAAGCCGGATCCGTCGCCCGATGTCGGACGACCTTGTTGTTCCTGTCCACTTTGAAGTTGGCCAAGAACTTTGCTTTCGCCTCCTGGATCATCCGCTCCTTGTGCTCCTCGAACTGGAGCTGCTCGTCAGCCGGCAAGGTTTCCCAAGTCGGCTCTATAATGTTGTTTAGAGAAATATCAGAGCTATCCTTTGAACCGGCCATTGAGGGCCGATCTGATGAGCTTAGATGTGTTGTCCCCAGCGGAGTCACCAAAAAGTATGTTGACGCCTTTTCGGAGCGCCAAACACTCAACAAGAACCGTGGCGGTGCCCTCTGCACAGGGGCGGACGGTCCGCGCGCAGGGGCCGGACGGTCCGCGGCCTGGTGCGAGGCGCGGTGGTGCTCTCTGCGCAAGGGCGGACTGTCCGCGGCCTGGGGCCGGACGGTCCGCGGCCTGGTGCGCGGCTAGGGCTCCTGCCTGACGGCCGGACGGTCCGCGCCCTGGGGCCGGACGGTCCGCGCGTACGCAGGGACGGCGGAAGATCGCCGACGGCGCCTGGATCTCGCTCCCGGGAGGGACCCCGTCGGGAAGTAGAGATCCTAGGTGGTGTCTAGGCTCGGGCCGGCCGACCTAGACTCCTCTAATCGACGTAGAGTCGAGGAGAGGCGGAGAATTTGGGGATTGGAAGACTAAACCTAAACTAGACTAGAACTACTCCTAAGATAAAATGCGAAATAGAAGTTGTATTGATTCGATTGATTCTTACAAATCGGCCGTAGACCTCTCTATTTATAGAGGAGGGAGGCTGGACCCTTTACCGTCGAAACTCCGAGCAAATCCCGGGATTTTCGCCAACAAACGTAGCGAAAAACTCGGAACCCTAATCTGTTCTGCGCGTGCGCGAACCGTCCAGCCCACAGGCGCGGACCGTCCGAACCGCGGACCGTCCGGCCTCAGGGCCGGACTGTCCGCACCTCAATTTGGTGCTCAACAAGCAGGCTGTTCGCTGCGGCTGGATTAAAGCCGTTTGGACTGCTGCAGCTGCAATCCATAGAGAGAAAAATACTGTAGAAGCCGCAGCCGCAGCCGGATTAAAGCCGCAGCGAACAGGGCAAAGGATAAAAAAGGCCGGCTCCTTTGCCCGCTCGATCGGCCGCCGTCACCGTCCGAGCTGAGCGAGAGACGGCGACGGTGCCGGCCGCGTCCGCCACTAGTAGCTACTAGCTAGCCTAGCCGGCCTGGGAATTCGCCGACGAGCCGTCCTTCCTTTCGGCCCCCGCCAAGAGAAGCAGATAGATACTGCGTCAGCCGAACGGTAATTATTCCTTCCGGTTGCAGCAGGTGCCCGTCTCCCCCTGTGCGCGCGCTCTCGTCCAAGAGTTGTTTTGCTTGCCGGCCCCCGCGCGCCACACGATCGCGCCCCTACGAAACGCGTAGATAACTTGTGGCCGACGACGCGGAGAGGCCGGTAGCCGCGCACGGGCTCCGCCGTGGGCAGTGCGCAGTGCAGAACGCCAAGGAGGTATGCTGACGGCGACGGGAGCGTCTCCGCGCCGCCAGCGGATTAGGCTGCGGACAGCATATCGTGTGTACGATGATACAATAAAATATTATTTTATATTGTAGACTGTATTATTTACGTAGTAGAATTTAAAATGGGAGATGGATATGAATAACAAGCTTGTAGGTGTGTTTGGTTTTAGCTTTTTTGCGTTGTCATTTATCCTAGCCAAAAGCTAGACCAAAGGGCTCCATCGAAGTAGCTTTTTCAAAAGATGTGCACAAGTAAAATAACCTTTAGACCTGCTTTTAGCAGTTTTTGGATGAAAATATGAAAATATAAATAAACAAACTTTTAATGATTTTTAGTAGCATTTCTCTAAACAGTTTTTTTTAACTTTTTCACATCTCACATCCTACTATAGTTTTTTTTCAGGGTCATAGCCCACAACAGTTTTTTTTTCTCCACGGTCACAGTCCAACTAAACAGACTCTTAATAGCCGGTTGCAAGTAGAACTTCTCTGTATGTGGCACCTTCGACCAATGTAGCGCGGAGTGTAGATGCACGAGCCATTGAAGTTGTTTTGCATCATCCAGTAACGGTCGACTTTATTATTAACCGCTTGCATGTTTATAAGCTGTGATCGTACGTGGCATCGCGTGCATACATGCATAGACAAAACTGACGTTCATTTGTTTACGAATGTGAATAAATATAATCAACCGACGATAGAAAATCGTCAGTACTCTCTATCTCTCTCGCCTGTCCGTATACACAATATATAATAAATAGCCAAAAGCTGCTGTGTTCGTTTCCTCTCGTGTTTACCTGCTGGCCGTTTACTATTCTCTCTCCCAGCAATGGCGCGCTCCTCCGCTCCGGGCCGGACTCTCCTCCCTCCCTCCATGCATGCGGCGGACGGAGGAAGCTCTCCTCTCCGTAACCTGTTCGTGCATGGTCACCACCGGCCGCGCTTGGACGCTTGCGGAATTTGTCGATTCCCTCTTCAATCTCGCTCGCACCTACCCCGGCCCATCATGTGCAGCCACGTCGCCACACGCCTTCCGTCGACCAGCATGCAGAGATGATGGTCGGCCGCCAAGGTTAGATCGTTAATTTTCTTTTTTCTCAGGTTGGTAGCTGCAATTCGGCAATACATACATACATATATTAATAATAATAATAATAATAATAATAATAATAATAATAATAATAATAATAATAATAATAAATTAAACCGCACATGCATGCATCCATCCATCCATGCAATGACATCGTCGTGGTGGCGTGGTTGCGTGGGCCCTACGGTTGTGGGGCTGAAGTACGAGAGGATCCGGTCTGGAGGCATTTTAGCGCCGGGAATATCCGTCTCCAGGAGAATATCCGCTCGCCTATATTCTCTCTATCATCAGCCGCCAGCAAAATCTGCCGGATGGGCCAGAATTATAGGTGCGTGCGGCCACCAACCGGAGTGAACAAGGAGCAGTCGTCGATCGCCTCTCCTTTGCAGCTGCAGCTTTGCTTGATCGCCTCACGCCAAGCAAGCAGTAGCACCGACTGCCTCAAATTAAGGTTCGTACAACAGCAGAGGTTTGCAGAGCTAGTGGTGATGGTGGTGTAAAAAAAAGAAATTCTGACAACCTTAACACAAGAAGAAGACCACGGTAAATTAAAGTAACAGATAGACAAAATAAAAGAATCGTGGGTGTGACTGTGACCTCACCGGCACCAGAAGAGGTAAAAAAAAAAAAGAAGGAAAACAAACCCGCCGGCCAGGCAAAAGGCTCTTGCCGATTTTCTCTTCTCTTTCCCTCCCCCCTATAAGACCCGAGACTCCTCGGAAGCCACGGCCGAGAAAGCTGGCCTCCTCCGCCTTTCTTTCCTCCCTCCTCTCCCCTCCCCTCGGGGCCTCCGCGCGCGCAGCAGCCAGGAACATCTCCGCTGCCTGCTCCCTTGGGGAAAAAAAAAACTTCAAGAACAGCGGCGGTCGGCTCTTCTCCAATCCTGCTTCAAGGTTCGCGCGCGTCCCGTGTTCTGCCACTTCAAGGCTATACGATATTTAGGTTGTTTTATCTACAGATAAGTAGTTATCGCAAAAACTATATATGGATATATATTTGGGTTGCTCTTATCGGATCGGGAGTAATGTCTTTTTTTTTGGCGGAGGCTTATTTTTAGGTGTACGCGTACGCTTATGCTGATAAATCGATAGGTTTAGAACTGTTCTGCAACAATTAATAGTTTAGAGCTCATTGTCGGTGCCATAATCCTGTGGATGGTTTCTGACGCCGGCTCTATTTGACCCTTTTTTCAGGCTGCAGTGCTGCACCGACCGGCAACCGCTAAGGCAATTGTTCCTGGCCTGAGCTATATCTCTGCAGGAAAGCTCAGTTCGGATCCATTCACCCATGGGCTCATCCTCGGGCCATCAGAGAAGCAAAACGCGCAGCAGGAACAGGAAGCCCTTGGGAATTCAGCTCTTCGAGCGGGTCCGTGGCAGTGGCAGCCCCATCTCCTTCAGATCATGCCAGGCTCTCGTGCTAGTGCTCACGTTCCTATCCTACGCCAGCTACCACGCCACCAGGAAAACCACGAGCATCGTCAAGAGCGTCCTCGACCCAAAGACGAAGACGAACCTAGGCACGTCGTCGGCGCATTACTGGCCCAGCCACCTCTTCTATCTCCAGAATCTCAAAGGTGCGGACAACAGCAGCAGCGGCGGCGGCCGCGCCGGCGGCTGGGCTCCGTTCAACGCGGCGGAAGACGGCACGGCGTTGCTGGGCGAGATCGACCTGGCGTTCCTCGGCGCGTACGCGGCCGGCATGTTCTTCGCGGGCCACCTGGGCGACAGGGTGGACCTGAGGATCCTCCTCGCCGTAGGGATGGTGGGGACCGGGCTCTTCACCGCCGCCTTTGGCGCCGGGTACTGGCTCCACGTGCACAGCTTCTACTACTTCCTGGCCGTGCAGATGGTGGCCGGCCTGTTCCAGTCGTCCGGGTGGCCGTCGGTGGTCGCGGTGGTCGGCAACTGGTTCGGGAAGAGCAAGAGGGGGCTCATCATGGGGGTGTGGAACGCCCACACCTCTGTGGGGAACATTTCCGGCTCGCTGGTCGCCGCTGCCATGTTGAGGTACGGGTGGTGCTGGAGCTTTGTGGTGCCCGGTGTCGTCATCGCGCTGGTCGGGCTCGCCGTGTTCCTGCTCTTGCCTGTTGCGCCTGATGTGATTGGAGTCCAGGAGGATCTCTGTGTGAAGGACGATGAGAAGAAGCAGAGCGACATGGACGCTCCATTGCTGGAACGACGACGCGCAGATGTAGAGGAAAAGGCGGTTGGGTTTATTGAGGCGTGGAGGATCCCTGGTGTGGCCCCTTTCGCCCTCTGCCTTTTCTTCTGCAAGCTTGTGGCTTATACGTTCCTGTACTGGCTTCCCTTCTATATCAGCCACACAGGTTTGTTTGTCAAGTTTCTAAAATGTTTTGCCATTTTATTTTACTGCATCGAATTGCTGTGGTTCTAACTATTACCTGTGTTCCTGTGTTTCAGCTATCGGTGGAGAATACTTGTCGGACTCCGCAGCCGGGGTACTGTCGACGCTGTTCGACGTGGGCGGCGTCGTGGGCGGCATCCTCGCCGGCCACATCTCAGACCACCTGGACGCGCGGGCGCTGACGGCCGCGAGCTTCACCTTCTCGGCGATACCGGCGCTCTTCTTCTACCGCGTCTACGGGAACGTCTCGCTGGCCTGGAACATCGCCCTCATGTTCGTCACGGGGATGCTGGTGAACGGCCCCTACGCGCTGATCACGACGGCCGTGTCCGCGGACCTCGGCACGCACAGCTCGCTCAACGGCAACTCCCGCGCGCTGGCCACCGTGACGGCGATCATCGACGGCACCGGGTCGATCGGCGCCGCCGTCGGCCCGCTCCTCACGGGCTACATCTCCGCCAGGAGCTGGAGCGCCGTGTTCACGATGCTGATGGCGTCGGCGCTCGTCGCGGGGCTGCTGCTGTCCAGGCTCGTGGCGGCGGAGGTGGTCGCCAAGATGGAGTCCCGGAGGACGCCCGCCCCTGCTGCGAGCGACCTGCTGCCCGTGTCCTCCTCCTCCATGGACGAACCGTAGATCGCTTCTAGCTGCGCCCCGGCTGTGGTCTCCTGGTGACATGGAATGGTGGCGGGAGAGTAGATCACCTGTGATTTTAGGCCTGGTGGGACTGTGGCAGCAGGTGCGCAGTGCGCTTCTGTCCCGGAACTGTGGGATCTTGCTCCTGCCGTGCCGTGCTTCACCGCTTCTGGTTCGTCATGGTATATATGTATATGGAATGTCTTCTGGTTGCCGACGAAGATGGATGCGGTTGGCTACTCACGCTGCAATACTCCGGCTGCGGACGGGCGTTTCCTGGCTCCGACAGCGCTAGGAGGAGAGGGACTGGCTAGATGTGCCCCAAAATAGTTGCAACCTGCTCGCAGGAACTCGGTAGGAGACTAGGAGGCCACTTCTTTAACTGTCGCAGTGTCGCACACGTTTACGAATTCTAAAGTGGGCTTGAACACGGCCTCGGATGAGTCCGGCTTCGGCCTCGATATTAGCGACGAAAGGCTCGGGAATATGACCGATCTCTTGGCCTTAGCCTCGGCTCTCAGCAGGAATCAGACGTTTGCACCGGGCATAAGTCAACAGCAAGTACAAGCCTCATACCCGAGGCCGTACCATCTACACGGGCTCGGCTTTGCCTCCTCACCATACGCGGGCAACCTTGGTGCTCCTACCAGCCCTCCTTGAGGCTATAAATAGATCGGTCCATAGCTTCAATCAAGCGGAGGCAGACGAACACTTCACGATCCTCACCTCGAGCACCATATTGGCACTTGCCTCAATCAACCTCAGGGACTTAGGATCCTTCCCTCTACGGATTGGCTTGTATTCCCTACTGCAAGCACTTAGGTGCAAGTAATATACGTCTCATCCTCGCTCTGCTGGAAGTAGGGCTTTCTCTCGTCCGAACCAGGATAAACTACTTGTGTCACTTTGCGTCACTCCATCTGGACCAGGGCACGCAACATTATTTCACTAGTTAGTAAGATCTTCGGGTCGAGACACCGACAATAGACAAATAGCTTGATTGGTTGTTGTTTTGGTCCGATTGATTAAAGTTCAGTCCATGTCATAGTAGATATTTGAATATTAATTAAAAGTATTAGATATAGTCTGATTATAATAAAAGACACTGGCATGGGAATATGGATTGTATTTTTTGTGGATTATTAGAATCCATAGATCACCTATTTTTCCACTGCCCCGTGGCCAGATTTATTTGGAGAATCATCCAAATTGCTTTCAAAATGTCCTCTACCCCCAAAAACACAGCTGACCTCTTTGGTCCCTGGATCAATGGTTTTCATAAATCTGAAAAAAATCTGATCCTTTTCGGTTGTGGTGCTGTTATTTGGGCTATATGGCGTACTCGTAATGATTGCTGCTTCAATGCTAGGCTGATTGATGATCCGTTAAATGTGATTTTTTCCTTCTGTTATTGGATTGATGCATGGTCTATTCGACAGACAAAGAAGGGAAAAAGACTGGTGGAACAAGGAAGTCGCAGAGTTCGAAAGATAGCAAGTGATATCTACAGCAAGGCCCATGGTTGGAAGCCGGTTGACAGGCGTCTCCAGTGACATTTTGCAGCTGATTATGCATCTTTCGCTTCTGGACGTATTCAGCTTGTGTGCTTTTGGTTGATAAAAACTTACTACTCAGTCATTTCTGGTGACGCGAGGTCCCTGGCTGCTTTTGGGATTTGTCCTTTGTAGATATTCAGTGATGCTTGTTAGTCTGTTGAACTTCTTTTGGTGTGGTGCGTGTGCCTCCAGCTGGGATCTATGTAGCTGATATTGTGGTAGGCTTATCGGCTTGTGGCTGTTGGTTATGTCGGGATTTCTGTAAAAGCTGTGTTTGGTTTCTATTTCTTAATGAAATAGGGGTTTCCCTTTAAAAAAAATAGTCTGATTATAAAACTGATTACATAGAACAAAGACTAAACGACAGGACGAATCTATTAATCCTAATTAATTCATGATTAGTAAAGGTTTAATGTAGCACCACATGAGCGGGATAACTGGTTGATTAGATTTGATAGACTTGTCTTACCATTTATTTTTTATCTATCTAATTAGTTTTATGATTAGACCGTCTTTAACAACTCTAACTGGTATTCAAATATCCGATAGGATAGGACTAAAATTTTAGGTGGATCCGAGCGGGCCCTTAGTCTAAAGGGCTGGAAGCCAGCAATCAGATGAGCTATACTGCAGTGTCAGACATTCGAAGTCCAGTTGTATACTTGGGCTCTTTCCAGGCCTTTTGCTAGACATTCGCGTTCAGATCCTGCCGCTAAACAGCAGGGCCGAATTTTCTCTGGGCCTACAGTTCCCTATATCTGCAACCAATGGGCCTGGGAGTTCTCTCTCTCTCTCTCTCTCTTGGCGCTCGTGACCGGTCACTCATTTTCCTCACACGCGCGCGTTGACGCGCACCGCACTAGGAGAACAAACAGTAGCCATCTGTGCACTGTCGTGGGCTCGTCACTGCGCCGGCGATCCAAGGCAACGAACAGCCTTGTCCGCGAAGGCGGCACGAATATGTTCCAGCATCGGCATCGGCATCGGCATCGGCATCGGATGCGGGAGGGAGATAGATGGCCACGGCAAAGCACGTAGGCGGTGGACAACGCAGTAGCGCCATAGCTATAGCTTTCCGGCGAGAGATTTATTAATTTCTTCCCCCTCCTTGTTTACTGTAAATAACCTGCAGATCGGTTCCGTGCGTGGTAGTAATCTGGATCGTCTCGGCGCGGCCGAAAGCAACCAATATGATACTAGTATCCACCAGCAACGCGGTCGCGGTCCTCGCTGCAGTGCAGAGCAGTGTACAGACTACAGCGCACTGTTCCAGCTGCACCACTCATCAGTACCATACCTACGGGGTGGCCTAGGCACTGGCCTACTGGCTACTGCCACTGGCCTGCCTGGTCCAAACCATTCGGGCAGCCCCGCAAAGCAAAAGGCTCGGCGTCTCGTGCAGTCGTGCGTGCCCCGCCTGTTGGAGCAATGCTCGCCTTTTCTCGGCTAGGCAGTGTACTGTGCACTGCTACGCTCCAAAACGGATCGATGAAGGCAGTACAGTGCAGCGGAGAGCTCCACTGCTCCAGTGGCGCCCAACGCCAACGGGGATCGACCTGGATCTCTCGATCGCCACCGCCCGACGGCCGTCCCCTTCCTCATCTCCAACTAGTGTCCGCGGATCAGACCTGCAGCAGCGCCAGCGCACGCAGCCCACTTGCACGCGCGCGGCCCGGCCTGGGGACCAGCCTGCAGCCAGGAAATAGGGCTGGAAAATTAGTTGGAGGCTCGCGAGCCGGCTCGAGCTCGGAGCGGCTCGCGAGTCTCGAACGAGCCGAGCTCTTTCTTCGAGCTTGTTTTTGCAGCGACGTTTCAGCTCGCGAGCCTTGCAAAAACGATCAATTTATGAAATAATAATGAATATTAGATAATTTTATAGATAATAGCTCATATTTTAGTCTTTGATGATGAATGTATTGTAAATTATAATTTAATTTACTTATAATATTCCTGAACCCAAGAATTCAAAATGACAAGTTCTTCTTTACCCAGAAAAAAAAACCACTTAGAATAGCCAAACAGATTATATTTGTTGAGAAATGCAAAATGATATGGAGATGATCCTCATTATCTATTTTGGCCAATTGTATTATTTCCTTGTGTATTCCTATAGGAAGTTTTTGTACATGTGTCTTCGGTTTCTCTTTTATCATTTCGTCCAAGAGAAAAAGTTCCTCTAATTCTATGAATCATTCTAGAATCCTTTTCTCTTGAATATCAGTTAAGAAAGTTTCGGATTGTCTGGTATTCCACCAATTCTTAATCCAAAGTTCCAGACATTTGTTAAAAGAGAAAGAGACTCCCCAGGGCAAAAGTACGATAAATACAAGATATAAGAAAGAAGGCAATGCTTTCTTTTTTTTCATTTTTGATCTGTAAGCTGAATATATATGATATTTCTTTTCTTTGAAGCAAAAATTCTATAACAAGGTTTGAGACCTTGTGTTTGTATCTATTTCTCTTTTTGTATACTAGTGGAATTTCATTGTATTGGGTTCTTTCTTAGATCTAAATGGAGTGGAATAGAGAAATAAAAAAAAGGCCTTTCGTATAAAAATGGAAGAATAGTATGCCATATATCTCACTTGGTGAAGTATGGCATATATGCGAGTCAAGGTTGAGCCGAGCTGAGCCTCTTTCACTAGCTCGTGGAATGGACGAGCGGCTTATTTCCAGCCCTACCGGGAAAGGCTTGGCGCCTTGGCGGTAAAAAAAAAAAAGAAAGCAAAAGAAAGCAGATGGCGAGGCCGCGAGTGCAAGCGAGCGAATTGATGGGGTGGACCGGAACGTGGATGGGTGGACGGAAAAGGACGAGCGCCGGCCGGAGCCCCGACCACACGATCGAATCGAGCACGAGCAGCGGGGCGTTTTCACTCGGGGAAAATGGCGGGCCGGCGGACGCCAGGTCGGGTCCCCGGTCTCCGCGGCGCAAGACGCCAAGCGCCTCCGCACCGACTCCCACGTTCTCACCATGACAGTGACAGGAGCCGGAGCGCATGCATGACGATTGCATTGCCATGGTACCGCCGCCCCGGAGCCGAGCGGCGAGGCCATACGAGTAGGGTTGGAAACGCATAGCTCGGCTCGGTCGCCCCATATGCTAAGCTTGAAAAGGCAGCTGTCCTAGGCATAAAGGTAGATCTGCTTTCTAAATTATAATATAAATTAGTTGAATGTTTATGTGTTGCAACGGAAATATATAATACCAGTATACTACGATAACTTATATACAAAATGTGTGTTATACTGTTATAAGAAAATGTTTCATAATCAATTTGTGATTCTGGTCATACATAAATTTTGTTATTTATAATCTATCTGTTTCACCACTACATTGCAACCATCAGTATCATGCAGACTTCGATATATGTCACGATTTGCATGGTCTCATCATTGGAGGACAAGTTCTCTCGTACATCGTTAGTCATCAGACACGTACCACCATACGCTTTTGCTTAAACAAAAAAGTAAGTGTGTGTTTGCGAAGAGAATTAAAGGCAAGCCGGCACAAAAGCTACCCCAACGGTAGCGAGGATGACGAACTGGTCATTGTTGTCGGTCCTCCTCTTCGTCACCTCTGGCGCCAAGATAACGCCACAGTCCTCGATATAGTAGTCGTCGAACGCGCGCGACATACTGAGTACTGATGACTCTTGGCTGGGCTGTAAAACGAAGTGCTCCCCGGGCTCATCAGCAAGGTAGTACCCCTGGCCGTTTTACCACCGGATGCGCTACTCCTCTACATACATCATGTTCGAGGACACTCATACAACGTCAGCAACGACCATCGTCTCAGCGCACAAGAATTCATGGCCAGTCAGTAGCGACTTATGTGGCAGGTTGGGCTTCAGGTGGACGATGAGCTGGACGACGTGATGGCGTCGTCGTCGAATGCGGTGCCCAGAACACCCCGAGAGTCGCCGACGTTGGCGACGATCATGAGGTCCCTCTGCTTGACGATGGACAGCGCGGAGCAGCCGCTCTGCACCGCGTCCAAGCGGCGGCTGCGCCGGAGCTTGTCGTATATAGCGGCACATGCGGTCACGTAGGACTATTTCTAGAGGTCGAACTGGTAGTCGCCAAGTTTCTTCTTGTCGTCGATGAGCGACTCCAACACGAGTGCCTCTTGCTAATGGTGTTTGTTCGGGGTTTTCAAGTAAGAAACATGGATTCATGTTTGGCGTTGGTTTATAAAAATGACTCACAAGTCAGATCCATGGAAAAAATATTACGAAGAATAAATGTCACGCATGCAAAAAAGGAATTTAAGTTGAAAACATTATTCAAACAAAAGAAATTGCATGTAAGACTCTTCTTTAAATACTACTCCCTCCATCCAAAAATATAATTCAAGAATCTCGGTGATACTTATCTACTACCATGCATTGTGCAAGGGTAGCAGATGGACTTGGGGAGAGATATAGTAGATGTGTTTTCTGTTATAGATGTTGACATAAACACACATGTGGTGTAGTGGTAGCTATTGCTATTATTTGTTTGAGAGGTCAGTGGTTTGAATCCCCTTGGAGCTATGTGTATTTTTTTAATTTTAGCTAGGCGTCGACTGTACGGGAGAATGGGAATGGGCTTTGCAGTGAGGGGAATGAGAATGATAGATATAGAATGGTGGTGCAACATAGGAATGGACGCGGGGAGGAGGGAATCGGAAAAGCAGAATAGGAAATAATTTAAATAACATATTTTAAATTAGTAAAACAAATATATCACTAATATAATATAGAAAATAGATTAATTTTATATAATAATCTTAAATAGTATAAATTAATTGTGTACTCGATACTAATATTATATGCTAATTAGAATTTTATGTAATAAATTGATATTTGGTCGAGCCACGAGTCAGCTCGTGAGCTGCAGCGAGTCGAGTCGAGCCGAGCTGGCTCGCTCTTTTCACGAGCCCACAAAAACAGGCTCGACTCGAGCTAGTTCTAAGCATCGAGCTGGTCCAAATCGAGCCGAGCTGCTACGAGTTTACGCCAGCTCGTCGAGCTCGAGCTTTTTTTCAGCCCTACATACGAGCATGTATGAGGGTACGGTTGAGGAGGAGGAGCATAATTATATTTATGGACAATGCTAATAATATTGATAACTTCAAACAATTATATATTACAAATTTAATTTAATTGTATTTATTTTGTATAAAGGCTTGTGTTTTTATATAGTGTCGGGTACCATAATCAGGGGTACTCCCAATAGTCCTAAAAACATGTCTCGAAGAACACCTTTAAAAAGACCGGCAAGCGCGGATCAGAGTTATAAACCTTGTCTGCCAAGGGACGTGATCCCGTTTCGCCCGAGCCCAGCCTCGGGCAGCAGCAGTAGCCCCTTACAAATTCACGACTCGCCCGAGGGTCTCCCAGGCGATGGGCGCACCCCCGACTCACCCAAGGTAAAGCTCGGGTAAACTTTGTCGTAAAGCGGCCTCGGCCAAAACACCTTGCCGCCAACCATATCACGTGCGCATTTAATGCGAGGATCGCCTGACACCTTATCCTGACACGCACGCCTCAGTTGGCAAGGTCGAAGTGACCGCAGTCACTTCACCCTTTTACTGATCGTTCTGACGGGATGACAACATATTCACCCCGTTCCCACCACTGTGCCAACCACTAAAGTAAGACTAACAACAGTAAGTCACCGCCTCTCCCGAGTTTAGCCTCGGGCGCCACAGGAAGCTCCGCCTCGCCCAACCCCAGCCTCGGCCTCGGGAGGGTCGTCACCTCGCCCGACCTAGGCCTCGGTCTCAGCTCCGGTCTCGGGAAGAGGTCTCCGCCTCGCCCGACCCAGGCCTCGGCCTCGGCCTCGGTCTCGGGAGGAGACACCGCCTCGCCCGACCCCAGCCTCGGCCTCAGGAGAGGTCACTGCCTCGCTCGAGACAGCCTCGGACCGACTACGTGAGCAAGGAAACCATCATTATCCTACCCCTAGCTAGCCACCTCAGACTACGAAGGAACATGACCAGTGTCACATCAAATTACTCCAGTAACAGGTAATGATGATCCCCGGCATGCGCTCATGACGTCGACTATCCTCAAGCACTCTACGAAATCAAAGGAACGTCAGCAGGACTGAAAGGGAAATGTGCCCTTGGGCCATTTCTAAGTATTTTCGTGATCTAGTGCCAACACAAATGGTTTAAGTGAGAAACTATGCCAAATGGTGGAAGAAGTGCAAAGTCAACACAAAGGTATGATTCTAGACTTAGTACATTGGTTTTTGTGTACTAACATATTTGTCTAAGTGCTAGAATCAGAGAAAATTAAATTGGAAAAGACTTGGCTCGAGCAGCCAAGACTCTGCTCAGTCTGGGTGCACCGAACACTGTCCGATGGTGCACCGGACAGTGTCCGGTGCGTCAGGCTGGCGTCTGGTCAACTGGCTGCTCTCGGGTCTCGACGGCGACATACGGTTATAAATCACCAGACTGTCCGGTGGTGCACCGGACAGTGTCCGGTGAGTCGGCTGCGGCGAAGTTGCCGCTCTCGGGAACCAAGTCAACAACGTACGACTATAATTCACCGGACTGTCCGGCGAGTCACCGGACTGTCCGGTGAGCCAACGATCGGGCGCGCTAACGGTCGGCCGCGCAATCCGCGCGTGATGCGTGGCCGAGCCAACGGTCGGATGGGAGCACCGGACAGTGTCCGGTGCGCCAACGGCTCCAAGTCTCCAACGGTCGGCTGCGCCAGAATAGGAAAGAAATCCGCACGGGACAATGTCCGGTGCGCCAGTCGACAGAAGGCAAGAATTGCCTTCTTGGATTGCTCTCAACGACTCCTAGCTGCCTTGGGGCTATAAAAGGGACCCCTAGGCGCATGGAGGAGCACACCAAGCACACTTTTAGCATCCTTGATTGAAAGTCGCCTAGAGGGGGGTGAATAGGGCGAAACTAGAATTTACAAAGTTAATCACAACTACAAGCCGGGTTAGCGTTAGAAATATAATTGAGTCCGAGAGAGAGGGTGAAAAACAAATCACAAGCAAATAAAGAGTGAGACACAAGGATTTGTTTTACCGAGGTTCGGTTCTTGCAAACCTACTCCCCGTTGAGGTGGTCACAGAGACCGGGTCTCTTTCAACCCTTTCCCTCTCTCAAACGCTCACTTAGATCGAGTGAGCTTCTCTTCTCAATCACACGGGACACAAAGTCCCCGCAAGGACCACCACACAATTGGTGTCTCTTGCCTTGGTTACAATTGAGTTTGATCACAAGAAGAATGAGAAAGAAAAGAAGCAATCCAAGTGCAAGAGCTCAAACGAACACAACAAATCTCTCTCTCTAATCACTAAAGCTTTGTGTGGAGTTGAGAGAGGATTTGATCTCTTTGGTGTGTCTTGTATTGAATGCTATAGCTCTTGTAAGGTGTAGAAGTGTAGAAACTTGGATACCATTGAATGTGGGGTGGTTGGGGTATTTATAGCCCCAACCACCAAAATGTGGCCATTGGAAGTCTGCTGTCGCATGGCGCACCGGACAGTCCGGTGCGCCACCAGACAACATCCGGTGCGCCAGCCACGTCAGCCAGCCGTTGGGGTTCGACCGTTGGAGATCTGACTTGTGGGGCCTCTGGGCTGTCCGGTGGTGCACCGGACAGGTCCTGTAGACTGTCCGGTGCGCCTGCTGCGCGTGCTCTGACCTCAGCGCGTGCTGGCGCGCATTTAATGCGTTGCAGTCGACCGTTGCGCGCGAAGTAGCCGTTGCTCCGCTGGCACACCGGACAGTCCGGTGCGCCACCGGACACTGTCCGGTGCATTCACCAGACGGTCCGGTGAATTATAGCGGAGCGGCCTCCATTTTCCCGAAGGTAGCGAGTTCAGCTTCGATTTCCCTGGTGCACCGGACACTGTCCGGTGGCACACCGGACAGTCCGGTGCGCCAGACCAGGGTGCCTTTGGGTTGTCTTTAGCTCTCTTTGTTTGAACCCTTTCTTGGACATTTTATTGGTCTATTGTGAACCTTTGGCACCTGTAAAACTTATAGACTAGAGCAAACTAGTTAGTTCAAATATTTGTGTTGGGCAATTCAACCACCAAAATCTATTTAGGAAAAAGGTGTAAGCCTATTTCCCTTTCAATCTCCCCCTTTTTGGTGATTGATGCCAACACAAACCAAAGCAATTATAGAAGTGCAGAATTGAACTAGTTTGCATGATGTAAGTGCAAAGGTTGCTTGGAATGAAAGCAATAAATATTACTTACTAGATGCGCATGGATGTCTTTTCTTTTTATTAACATTTTGGACCACGCTTGCACCACATGTTTTGTTTTGCAAAATGTTTTGGAAATTCTTTTGCAAATAGTCAAAGGTAAATGAATAAGATTTTTGAGAAGCATTTTCAAGTTTTGAAATTTTCTCCCCCTGTTTCAAATGCTTTTCCTTTGGCTAAGCAAAACTCCCCCTTAATGAAATCCTCCTCTTAGTGTTCAAGAGGGTTTTAAATATTAATTTTGAAGAGGGTATATAAATTTGAAATTATATCAAAATAAGATGCCAATTGAAAAACTTCTCCAATTAATAGACTCCATACCAAATAAAAGACTATATTTTTGAAATTGGTGGCGGTGCAGTCCTTTTGCTTTGGGCTAATACTCTCTCCCCTTTTGGCATGAATCGCCAAAAACGGATATTTGAGTGAAATATAAGCCCTTTTAAACTACTCTCTCCCCCTTTGGACAGAAGTAAAGGAATGAAGATTATACCAAAGTTGGAGAGTTGGTGCGGAGCGACGGCGAAGGATGAGTGATTCGATGGAGCGGAGTGGAAGCCTTGTCTTCGCCGAAGACTCCTTTTCCCTTTCAATCTATGACTTAGCATGAAATGTACTTGAAGAAACACATTAGTCATAGCACATGAAAGAGATGATCAAAGGTATATATGTGAGCTATGTGTGCAAAACATCAATAAAAATTCCTAGAATCAAGAATATTTAGCTCATGCCTAAGTTTGGTAAAAGTTTGTTCATCCAATGGCTTGGTAAAGATATCGGCTAATTGTTCTTTGGTGCTAACATATGCAATCTCGATATTCCCCTTTTGTTGGTGATCCCTTAGAAAATGATACCGAATGGCTATGTGTTTAATGCGGCTATGCTCAACGGGATTATCCGCTATGCGGATTGCACTCTCATTATCACATAGAAGAGGAACTTTGGTTAATTTATAACCATAGTCCCTAAGGGTTTGCCTCATCCAAAGCAATTGCGCGCAACAATGGCCTATGGCAATATACTCGGCTTCGGCGGTTGAAAGAGCCACAGAATTTTGCTTATTTGAAGCCCAAGACACCAGAGATCTTCCCAAGAACTGGCAAGTCCCCGATGTGCTCTTTCTATTAATTTTGCACCCTGCCCAATCGGCATCGGAATAACCAATTAAATCAAATGTGGATCCCCTAGGGTACCAAAGGCCAAACTTAGAAGTATAAACTAAATATCTCAAGATTCGTTTTACGGCCCAAAGGTGAGCTTCCTTAGGATCGGCCTGGAATCTTGCACACATGCATACGGAAAGCATAATATCCGGTCGTGAAGCACATAAATAGAGTAAGGAGCCTATCATCGACCGGTATACCTTTTGATCTACGGATTTACCTCCCGTGTCGAGGTCGAGATGCCCATTAGTTCCCATGGGTGTCTTGATGGGCTTGGCGTCCTTCATCCCAAACTTGTTTAGAATGTCTTGAATGTACTTCGTTTGGCTAATGAAGGTGCCTTCTTGGAGTTGCTTGACTTGGAATCCTAGAAAATACTTCAACTCCCCCATCATAGACATCTCGAATTTTTGTGCCATGATCCTACTAAATTCCTCACATGTAGATTCGTTAGTAGACCCAAATATAATATCATCAACATAAATTTGGCATACAAACAAATCATTTGCAAGAGTTTTAGTAAATAAAGTAGGATCGACCTTTCTGACTTTGAAGCCATTAGCAATAAGGAAATCTCTTAGGCATTCATACCATCCTCTTGGGGCTTGCTTGAGCCCATAAAGCGCCTTAGAGAGCCTATAGACATGGTTAGGATACTCACTATCTTCAAAGCCGGGAGGTTGCTCAACATAGACCTCTTCCTTGATTGATCCATTGAGGAAGGCACTTTTCACATCCATTTGATAAAGCTTGAAGCCATGCTAAGTAGCATAGGCTAATAATATATGAATGGACTCAAGCCTAGCTACGGGTGCATACGTTTCACCGAAATCCAAACCTTCGACTTGTGAATATCCCTTGGCCACAAGTCGGGCTTTGTTCCTTGTCACCACACCATGCTCGTCTTGTTTGTTGCGGAAGACCCACTTGGTTCCTACAACATTTTGATTAGGACGTGGAACCAAATGCCATACCTCATTCCTCGTGAAGTTGTTGAGCTCCTCTTGCATCGCCATCACCCAATCCGAATCTTGGAGTGCTTCCTCTACCCTGTGTGGCTCAATAGAGGAAACAAAAGAGTAATGCTCACAAAAATGTGCAACACGAGATCTAGTGGTTACCCCCTTATGAATGTCACCGAGGATGGTGTTGACGGGGTGATCTCGTTGGATTGCTTGGTGGACTCTTGGGTGTGGCGGTCTTGGAACTTGTTCATCCTCCTTGTCTTGTTCATTTGCATCTCCCCCTTGATCATTGTCGTCGTCTTGAGGTGGCTCATCTTCTTGATCTTCCTCTTCATTATCTTGAGCCTCATCCTCATCTTGGGTTGGTGGAGATGCTTGCATGGAGGAGGATGGTTGATCTTGTGCTTGAATGGGCTCTTCGATTTCCTTAGGACACACATCCCCAATGGACATGTTCCTTAGCGCGACGCACGGAGCCTCTTCATCATCTAATTCATCAAGATCAACTTGCTCTACTTGAGAGCCATTAGTCTCATCAAACACAATGTCACAAGAAACTTCAACTAGTCCAGTGGACTTGTTAAAGACTCTATATGCCCTTGTGTTTGAATCATATCCTAGTAAAAAGCCTTCTACAGCCTTAGGAGCAAATTTGGACTTTCTACCTCTTTTAACAAGTATAAAACATTTGCTACCAAAGACTCTAAAATATGAAACATTGGGCTTTTTACCGGTGAGGAGTTCGTAAGATGTCTTTTTGAGGATTCAGTGTAGATACAACCGGTTGATGGCGTAGCAAGCGGTGTTGACCGCCTCGGCCCAAAACCGATCCGATGTCTTGTACTCATCAAGCATGGTCCTCGCCATGTCCAATAGAGTTCTATTCTTCCTCTCCACTACACCATTTTGTTGTGGCGTGTAGGGAGAAGAGAACTCATGCTTGATGCCTCCTCCTCAAGGAAGCCTTCGATTTGTGAGTTCTTGAACTCCATCCCATTATCGCTTCTAATTTTCTTGATCCTTAAGCCGAACTCATTTTGAGCCCGTCTCAAGAATCCTTTTAAAGTTTCTTGGGTTTGTGATTTTTCCTGCAAAAAGAATACCAAAGTGAAGCGAGAATAGTCATCCACAATAACAAGACAGTATTTACTCCCGCCGATGCTTATGTAAGCGATCGGCCGAATAGGTCCATGTGGAGGAGCTCAAGTGGCCTGTCAGTCGTCAAGATGTTCTTATGTGGATGATGGGCGCCAACTTGCTTCCTGGCTTGGCATGCGCTACAAATCCTGTATTTCTCAAAATGAACATTGGTTAGTCCTAAAATGTGTTCACCCTTTAGAAGCTTGTGAAGATTCTTCATCCCAACATGTGCTAGTCGGCGATGCCAGAGCCAGCCCATGTTAGTCTTAGAAATTAAGTAAGTGTCGAGTTCAGCTCTATTGAAATCAACTAAGTATAGCTGACCCTCTAACACTCCCTTAAATGCTACTGAATCATCACTTCTTCTAAAGACAGTGACACCTACATCAGTAAATAGACAGTTGTAGCCCATTTTGCATAGTTGAGAAACGAAAAGCAAATTGTAATCTAATGAATCAACAAGAAAAACATTTGAAATGGAATGGTCAGGTGATATAGCAATTTTACCCAATCCTTTGACCAAACCTTGGTTTCCATCCCCGAATGTGATAGCTTGTTGGGGATCTTGGTTTTTTTCATAAGAGGAGAACATCTTCTCCTCCCCTGTCATGTGGTTTGTGCACCCGCTATCGATGATCCAACTTGTGCCCTGGGATGCATAAACCTACAAAACAAGTTTAGTTCTTGATTTTAGGTACCCAAACAGTTTTGGGTCCTTTGACATTAGATACAAGAACTTTGGGTACCCAAACACAAGTCTTTGATCCCTTGTGTTTGCCCCCAACATACTTGGCAACTATTTTGCCAGATTTGTTAGTCAAAACATAAGATGCATCAAAAGTTTTAAATGAAACATTGTGATCATTTGATGCAATAGGAGCTTTCCTCTTAGGCAATTTAGCACGGGTTGATTGCCTAGAGCTAGATGTCTCACCCTTATACATAAAAGCATGATTAGGGCCAGAGTGAGACTTTCTAGAGTGAGTTCTCCTAATCTTATACTCGGGATAACCGGCAGGGTACAAAATGTAACCCTCGTTATCCTGAGGCATGGGAGCCTTGCCCTTAACAAAGTTAGATAATTTTTTAGGAGGGCATTAAGTTTGACATTGTCTCCCTTTTGGAAGCCAATGCCATCCTTGATGCCAGGGCGTCTCCCACTATAAAGCATACTACGAGCAAATTTAAATTTTTCATTTTCAAGTTCATGCTCGGCAATTTTAGCATCTAATTTTGCTATATGATCATTTTGTTGTTTAATTAAAGCCATATGATCATGAATAGCATCAATGTCAACATCTCTACATCTAGTGCAAATGAAAACATGCTCAATGGTAGATGTAGAGGGTTTGCAAGTTTTTAGTTCAACAATCTTAGCAAGTAAAATATCATTTTCACTTCTAAGATCGGAAATGGAAGCATTGCAAACATCTAACTCTTTAGCCTTAGCAATCAATTTTTCATTTTCACATCTAAGGCTAGCAAGAGAGGCATTTAATTTCTCAATCTTAGCAATAGAAATAGCATGATCATTTCTAAGATTGGCATATGAATCATCACAATCATTTGAATCAACCTTAGCAACTAATTTAGCATTTTAATTTCTAAGGTTGGCAATGACATCATGGCAAGTGCTTAGCTCACTAGATAATTTTTCACATTTTTCCCTTTCTAGAGCATAAGCATTCTTAACCTTAACATGTTTCTTATTTTCCTTAATTAGGAAGTCCTCTTGGCTATCCAAGAGTTCATCCTTATCATGAATGGCGCTAATCAATTCATTAAGCTTCTCCTTTTGTTCCATGTTAAGGTTGGCAAAAAGAGTTAACAAATTATCCTCCTCATTACTAGAATTGTCTTCATCACTAGAGGATGCATATTTAGTGGAGGATTTAGATTTAACCTTCTTCCTTTTGCCGTCCTTTGCCATGAGGCACTTGTGGCCAACGTTGGGGAAGAGAAGTCCCTTGTTGACGGCGATGTTGGCGGTGTCCTCGTCGGAGGAGGAGTCGGTGGAGCTCTCGTCGGAGTCCCACTCGCGGCACACATGGGCATCGCCGCCCTTCTTCTTGTGGTACCTCTTCTTTTCCTTTCTTCTCCCCTTCTTGTCGTCGCCCCTGTCACTGTCACTAGAAATAGGACATTTTGCTATAAAGTGACCGGGCTTACCACACTTGTAGCAAACCTTCTTGGAGCAGGGTTTGTAGTCCTTCCCCCTCCTTTGCTTGAGGATTTGTCGAAAGCTTTTGATGATTAAAGTCATCTCCTCATTGTCGAGCTTTAAGGCGTCGATGGGGAGCCTACTTGGTGTAGACTCTTCCTTCTTCTCCTCCGTTGCCTTGAATGCGACGGGTTGTGCCTCGGGCGTGGAGGAGGTAGGCTCGATGATCTTTGTCGGGGACCATAATTAGGGGTACCCTCAAGGCTCCTAATTCTCAGCTGGTAACCCCCATCAGCATAAAGCTGCAAAGGCCTGATGGGTGCGATCAAGTCAGGGATCAGTCCATTCAAGGGACTCGATCACGCCTCGCCCGAGCCTAGCCTCGGACAAGGGCAGCCGACCCCAGAGGATCTCCGCCTCGCCCGAGGCCCCCCTCTAGCGGCGAACACGTTCCCGGCTCGCCCGAGGCCCTGTCTTCGCCGAGAAGCAACCCCGACCAAATCGCAGGAGCATTTAATGCAAAGGTGGCCTGACACCTTTATCCTGACGCGCGCCCCTCAGCTGATAGAGCCGAAGTGACCGCCGTCACTTCGCCGCTCCACTGACCGGTCTGACAGAAAGACAGCGCCGCTCCGACTGCGGTGCCACTTGACAGAGTGAGGCTGATAGGCAGTCAGGCCCGGCCGCACGCAACTCCGCTCCGCCCGACCCAGGGCTCGGACTCGGGCTAAGCCCCGGAAGACGGCGAACTCCGCTCCACCCGACCCAGGGCTCGGACTCGGGCTAAGCCCCAGAAGACGGCGAACTCCGCTCCGCCCGACCCAGGGCTCGGACTCGGGCTCAGCCCCAGAAGACGGCGAACTCCGCTCCGCCCGACCCAGGGCTCGGACTTGGGCTCAGCCCCAGAAGACGATGAACTCCGCTTCGCCCGACCCCAGGACTCAAATTCCGCCCTGGCCTCAGCCAACGGCCTCCGCCTTGCCCGACCTAGGGGCTCGGACTCGGCCTCGGCCACGGAAGACGGACTCGACCTCGACCTCGGAGGAGCCTCCACATCGCCCAACCTAGGGCGCGGACCGGCCACGTCAACAGGCGGCGCCATCATTACCCTACTCCAAGCTAACTCAGGCTACGGGGAACAAGACCGGCGTCACATCTGGCTCGCTCCGCCAGATAGGCGATGATGGTGCCCCGCACGCTCCCTGACGATGGCGGCTCTCGGCCCCCTTACGGAAGAAAGAGGACGTCAGCAAGGACTCGATGGCCCCGACAGCTGTCCCTCCGCCAGGCTCCAGCGCTCCTCCAACGGCCACGACATCACACAAACCGGGCGCCAAAATCCCTCCGGCCGCCACGATGGCGTGTACTTAGGGCGCTAGCTCTCCTCCGCTAGACACATAGCACTCTGCTACACCCCCCATTGTACACCTGGACCCTCTCCTTACGCCTATAAAAGGAAGGACCAGGGCCCTCTTAGAGAAGGTTGGCCGCACGGGGACGAGGACGAGACGGGCGCTCGCGTGAGGCCGCTCGCTCCTTCCCCCGTGTGAACGCTTGTAACCCCCTACTGCAAGCGCACCCGACCTGGGCGCGGGACGAACACGAAGGCCGCGGGATTTCCACCTCTCTCACGCCCATTTCCGGTCACCTCGCTTCCCCCCCTTCGCGCTCGGCCTCGCGTCGACCCATCTGGGCTGGGGCACGCGGCAACACTTCACTCGTCGGCTCAGGGACCCCCCGGTCTCGAAACGCCGACAGTTGGCGCGCCAGGTAGGGGCCTGCTGCGTGTTGACGAATAGCTTCCCGTCAAGCTCCAGATGGGTAGTCTCCAGCAACCTCTCCGGCCCGGGACGGTGCTCCGTTTCGGGAGCCTTGAGTTCATGTCCCTCAACGGCAGCTACGACATGATACTCTTTCCACCGCCGGGCGACAGCGACAATGGCGGCCGACAGTCCGCCCGCCGGCGGCGGGATCGACGACGTCTTCCGCGTGGTGGAAGAACAACCTTCGAGCTCGCCCCGTCCTCTTCCCCGTCGACGGAGGAGGAGGAGGCGGGGCAACCAAGGCCAAGCAGGAGGCGGCGCCTCGTCAGCCATCGAGCGAGTCGACAACGCCAGCACTCCAACGGGGGGCGCGCCGGGCATCGGCCTCGCGCTTGAGACGAAGACGAGCGCTGCCTCCCCACGACGCGTTAATCCCGAGCAAACGGACGACGCCAGCACGCTCGCGAAAGGCTTGCTGGGTGTCGCCCTCGTACCTGAGACGACGGTGCTGTTTGTCCCCGACATGACCTCATCACCGCCCGTCGACCAAGAGGTACCGACCGATTCCCATCCCACGCCTCTCGGATTTAGCCTCGACCCGCCTAGCGGCTCCGCTTTGGCGGACACTTTCGTAGAGGCGAATCCGAACCCTCTAGGGTCTCGTCTGCGGTCACCTTAGGACCGGCTGACGGACGTCTCGACCTACGGGCCCTCTGGGTCCGAGGGAGACGATGAGCCCAGCTTCTGTTGGGATTTCTCCGGACTTGGCAACCCCAGTGCCATGCGGGACCTCATGACCGCATGCGACTACTGCCTTTCCGACTGTTCCGACGGTAGCCGTAGCCTCGGCGACGAGGACTGCGGCCCGAGCCGCGAATGTTTCCACGTCGATCTAGGGGGTCCCTCCGAAGGCAACCATCTTGGCATGCCGGAGGACGGTGATCTCCCTAGGCCGGTGCCTCGCGTTGACATCCCACGGGAGCTAGCTGTGGTCCCTGTTCCGACGGGGGGTCACGACCCACAACTCGAGCAAATCCGTGGGGTGCAGGCCAGGCTCGACGAGGGAGCAGGGGCGCTTGAGCCAATCCGCCGGGACGTCGGGCAGGCATGGGCGGGCCATCCTCCGGCCGGAGAAATGCGTCATCTACCCCAGGGCTTCCAGCACCGCATCGCCGACGATGTCAGGGTCAGGCCGCCACCCGCATCCAGTGGGGTCGGCCAGAACCTGGCTGCAGCAGCAATGCTCCTCCGCGCGATGCCGGAGCCATCAGCCACTGAGGGGCGGCGAATCCAGGGAGAGCTCAAGGATCTCCTGGAAGGCGCCGCGGTCCGACGGGCCAAGAGCTCCGCCTCCCGAAGGCAGGGGTACCCCTCGGAACATCATGCCGCGACTCCCCGATTCATGTGGGAAGCCTCGGTCTACACCGGGCGCACGCGCAACACAGCGCCTGTGGCCCCGGGTCGCCTCGGCAATGAGCACCATCACCGCGATCGTCGGGCCCACCTCGACGAGAGGGTGCGCCGAGGCTACCACCCCAGGCGTGGGGGACGCTACGACAGCAGGGAGGATCGGAGTCCCTCGCCCAAACCACCCGGTCCACAGGCCTTCAGCCGGGCCATACGACGGGCGCCGTTCCCGACCCGGTTCCGACCCCGACTACTATCACAAAGTACTCGGGGGAGACGAGACCGGAACTGTGGCTCGCGGACTACCGTCTGGCCTGCCAACTGGGTGGAACGGACGATGACAACCTCATCATCCGCAACCTCCCCCTGTTCCTCTCCGACACCGCTCGCGCCTGGTTGGAGCACCTGCCTCCGGGGCAGATCTCCGACTAGGACGACCTAGTCCAAGCTTTCGCCGGCAATTTCCAGGGCACGTACGTGTGCCCCGGGAATTCCTGGGACCTCCGAAGCTGCCGACAGCAGCCGGGAGAGTCTCTCCGGGACTACATCCAGCGATTCTCGAAGCAGCGCACCGAGCTGCCCAACATCACCGACTCGGATGTCATCGGCGCGTTCCTCTCCGGCACCACCTGCCGCGACCTGGTTAGCAAGCTGGGTCGCAAGACCCCCACCAAGGCGAGCGAGCTGATGGACATCGCCACCAAGTTCGCCTCCGGCCAGGAGGCGGTCGAGGCTATCTTCCGGAAGGACAAGCAGCCCCGAGGCCGCCCATCGGAAGATGCCCCGGAGGCGTCAGCTCAGCGCGGCACCAGGAAGAAGGGCAAGAAGAAGTCGCAAGCGAAACACGACGCCGCCAACGCGGACCTTGTCGCCGCCGCCGAGTACAAGAACCCTCGGAAACCCCCCGGAGGTCCCAACCTCTTCGACAAGATGCTCAAGGAGCCGTGCCCCTATCACCAGGGGCCCGTCAAGCACACCCTTGAGGAGTGCGTCATGCTTCGGTGCCACTTCCACAGGGCCGGGCCACCCGTGGAGGGTGGCAGGGCCCGCGACGATGACAAGAAGGAAGATCACCAGGCAGGAGAGTTCCCCGAGGTCCGCGACTGCTTCATGATCTACGGCGGGCAAGCGGCGAACGCCTCGGCTCGGCACCGCAAGCAAGAGCGCCGGGAGGTCTGTTCGGTGAAGGTGGCGGCGCCAGTCTACCTAGACTGGTCCGACAAGCCCATCACCTTCGACCAAGCCGACCACCCCGACCATGTGCCGAGCCCGGGGAAATACCTGCTCGTCGTCGACCCCGTCATCGGCGACGTCAGGCTCACCAAGGTCCTCATGGACGGAGGCAGCAGCCTCAACATCATCTACGCCGAGACCCTCGGGCTTCTGCGTATCGATCTGTCCTCGGTCTGGGCGGGCGCTGCGCCTTTCCATGGGATCATCCCCGGGAAGCGCGTCCAGCCCCTCGGACAACTCGATCTTCCCGTCTGCTTCGAAACACCCTCCAACTTCTGAAGGGAGACCCTGACGTTCGAGGTGGTCGGGTTCCGAGGAACCTACCACGCGGTATTGGGGAGGCCCTGCTACACGAAGTTCATGGCCGTCCCCAACTACACCTACCTCAAGCTCAAGATGCCGGGCCCCAACGGGGTCATCACCGTCGGCCCCACGTACAAACACGCGTTCGAATGCGACGTGGAGTGCGTGGAGTACGCCAAGGCCCTCGCCGAGTCCGAGGCCCTCATCGCCGACCTGGAGAGCCTCTCTAAGGAGGTGCCAGACGTGAAGCGTCATGCCGGCAACTTCGAGCCAGCGGAGACGGTTAAGTCCGTCCCCCTCGACCCCAGCAACGACGCCTCCAAGCAAGTCCGGATCGGCTCCGGGCTCGATCCCAAATAGGAAGCAGTGCTCGTTGACTTTCTCCACGCGAACGCCGACGTCTTCGCGTGGAGTCCCTCGGACATGCCCGGCATACCGAGGGATGTCGCCGAGCACTCGCTGGACATCCGAGCTGGAGCCCGACCCGTCAAGCAGCCTCTGCGCCGATTCGACGAGGGGAAGCGCAGAGCCATAGGCGAGGAGATCCACAAGCTAATGGCGGCAGGGTTCATCAAAGAGGTATTCCATCCCGAATGGCTTGCCAACCCTGTGCTTGTGAGAAAGAAAGGGGGGAAATGGCGGATGTGTGTAGACTACACTGGTCTGAACAAAGCATGTCCGAAGGTTCCCTACCCTCTGCCTCGCATCGATCAGATCGTGGATTCCACTGCTGGGTGCGAAACCCTGTCTTTCCTCGATGCCTACTCAGGGTATCACCAAATCAGGATGAAAGAGTCCGACCAGCTCGCGACTTCTTTCATCACACCCTTCGGCATGTACTGCTATGTCACCATGCCGTTCGGCTTGAGGAATGCGAGCGCGACGTACCAGCGGTGCATGAACCATGTGTTCGGCGAGCACATTGGCCGCACGGTCGAGGCCTACGTCGATGACATCGTAGTCAAGACGAGGAAAGCCTCCGACCTCCTTTCCGACCTTGAAGTGACATTCCGATGTCTCAAGGCGAAAGGTGTCAAGCTCAATCCCGAAAAGTGTGTCTTCGGGGTGCCCCGAGGCATGCTCTTGGGGTTCATCGTCTCCGAGCGGGGCATCGAAGCCAACCCGGAGAAGATCGCAGCCATCACCAGCATGGGGCCCATCCAGGACTTGAAAGGCGTACAGAGGGTCATGGGATGTCTCGCGGCTCTGAGCCGCTTCATCTCACGCCTCGGCGAAAGAGGTCTACCCCTGTACCGCCTCTTAAGGAAGGCCGAGCGCTTCACTTGGACCCTTGAGGCCGAGGAAGCCCTCGGGAACCTGAAGGCGCTCCTCACGAAGGCGCCTATCTTGGTGCCCCCAGCTGCCGAAGAAGCCCTCTTGGTCTACGTCGCCGCGACCACTCAGGTGGTTAGCGCCGCGATTGTGGTCGAGAGGCAAGAAGAGGGGCATGCATTGCCCGTTCAGAGGCCAGTCTACTTCGTCAGCGAGGTACTGTCTGAAACCAAAATCCGCTACCCACAAGTTCAGAAGCTGCTGTACGCGGTGATCCTGACACGGCGGAAGTTGCGACACTACTTCGAGTCTCATCCAGTAACTGTGGTGTCATCCTTCCCCTTGGGGGAGATCATCCATTGCCGAGAGGCTTCGGGTAGGATTGCAAAGTGGGCGGTGGAAATCATGGGCGAAACAATCTCGTTCGCCCCTCGGAAGGCCATCAAATCCCAGGTCTTGGCGGACTTCGTGGCTGAATGGGTCGACACCCAGCTACCAACAGCTTCGATCCAACCGGAGCTCTGGACCATGTTCTTCGATGGGTCGCTGATGAAGACAGGAGCCGGCGCAGGCCTACTCTTCATCTCTCCCCTCGGGAAGCACCTATGCTACGTGCTACGCCTCCACTTCCTGGCGTCCAACAATGTAGCTGAGTACGACGCTCTGGTCAACGGGTTGCGGATTGCCGTCGAGCTAGGGGTCCGACGCCTCGACGCTCGCGGTGACTCGCAGCTCGTCATCGACCAAGTCATGAAGAACTCCCACTGCCGCGAACCAAAGATGGAGGCCTACTGTGATGAGGTTCGGTGCCTGGAAGACAAGTTCTACGGGCTCGAGCTCAACCACATCGCTCGGCGCTACAACGAGACTGCGGACGAGCTGGCTAAAATAGCCTCGGGGCGAACAACGGTTCCCCCGGACGTCTTCTCCCGAGATCTGCATCAACCCTCCGTCAAGATCGACGATGCGCCCGAGCCTGAGGCACCCTCGGCCCAGCCCGAGGTACCCTCGGCACAGTCCGAGGCACCCACGGCTCGACCCGAGGCACCCTCGGTTCGGCCCGAGGTACCCTCGGCCCCCGAGGGCGAGACGCTGCGCGTCGAGGGGGAGCAAAGCGGGGTCACGCCTGATCAAAACTGGCAGACCCCGTACCTGCAATATCTCCACCGAGGAGAGCTACCCCTTAACCGAGCCGAAGCTCGGCGGTTGGCACGGCGCGCCAAGTTGTTCGTCTTGCTGGGAGAAGGGAAGGAGCTCTACCACCGCAGCCCTTCAGGCATCCTCCAGCGATGCATCTCCACCACTGAAGGTCAGGAACTCCTACGAGAAATACACTCGGGGGCTTGCGGCCACCACGCAGCACCTCGAGCCCTTGTCGGAAATGCTTTCCGAGAAGGTTTCTACTGGCCAACGGCGGTGGCCGACGCCACTAGAATTGTCCGCGCCTGCGAAGGGTGTCAGTTCTATGCAAGGCAGACCCACCTGCCCGCTCAGGCTCTGCAGACGATACCCATCACATGGCCTTTTGCTGTGTGGGGTCTGGACCTCGTCGGCCCCTTGCAGAAGGCACCCGGGGGCTACACGCACCTGTTGGTCGCCATCGACAAATTTTCCAAGTGGATCGAGGTCCGACCCCTAAACAGCATCAGGTCCGAGCAAGCGGTGGCGTTCTTCACCAACATCATCCATCGTTTCGGGGTCCCGAACTCCATCATCACCGACAACGGCACCCAGTTCACCGGCAGAAAGTTCCTGGACTTTTGCGAGGATCACCACATCCGGGTGGACTGGGCCGCCGTGGCTCATCCCCTGACGAATGGGCAAGTAGAGCGTGCCAACGGCATGATTCTACAAGGACTGAAGCCTCGGATTTACAACGACCTCAACAAGTTCGACAAGCGATGGATGAAGGAACTCCCCTCGGTGGTCTGGAGCCTGAGAACGACACCGAGCCGAGCCACGGGCTTCACACCTTTCTTTCTAGTCTATGGGGCCGAGGCCATCTTGCCCACAGACCTGGAATACGGTTCCCCGAGGACGAGGGCCTATGACGACCAAAGCAACCAAGGTAGTCGAGAAGACTCGCTGGACCAGCTGGAAGAGGCTCGGGACAAGGCCTTACTACACTCGGCGCGGTACCAGTAGTCCATGCGACGCTACCACGCCCGAGGGGTCCGGTCCCGAGACCTCCAGGTGGGCGACCTGGTGCTTCGGCTGCGACAAGACGCCCGAGGTCGACACAAGCTCACGCCCCCCTGGGAGGGGCCGTTCGTCATCGCCAAAGTTCTAAAACCCGGAACATACAAGCTGGCCAACAGTCAAGGCGAGGTCTACAGCAACGCTTGGAACATCCAACAGCTACGTCGCTTCTACCCTTAAGATGTTTTCAAGTTGTTCATATACCTCGCTCTCACGCAAAGTTTAGTCATCAAGGAAGGGTCAGCCTTGCCTCGGCAAAGCCTGACCCTCCCTCGGGGGCTAAAAGGGGGGAACCCCCTCTGCGTCGAAATTTTCCTCGAAAAAAGGTCTTTTCTGCCGGAATGTCTTTCGTGCTTTTCGACTACTTCAAAAGTGGATCCTGAAAACGACGGAGTACACGTAAGCAGCCAAGGCTGACCGAGCCGAGGGACTCCTACGCCTCCGGGATACGGATACCTCACTCATCACCTTCTGCCATAAGTAACTCACGTTCGGATAAGTGATTCCGCGGACCGAACAAGTCTTCACGTTCGGAAGCTCTTCTGCCGGAGCGATTCTTCGAGCCTTCTCGACTGCGTCGGTGACAGAACCCCATGGACGGGTAAGAGTGCGCGTAAGCGGCAAGGCCGACCGAGCCGAGGGACTCCTACGCCTCCGGGATACGGATACCTCACTCATCACCTTCCGTGAGAAGCAACTCTCGCTCGCACAAACAGTTCTGTTACCGACAAAAAAGTCCAGATACTCGAAACAAGAGGAAAGGAGACGCGACTTTACAATATAGCGAGGGTGTGTTTCGGCCTCGGCGGCTGCAGAAAACACACGCTACAAGATAATCCGATCCTGCAGGCTCAGATCTTGACGGTTAAAGGGAGCGGCAGCACCCTCGGCGTCGACGACACCTTTGGCGAGGTCCGACCTAGCCTCGGACGGCGACGCGGTCCAAGGGTCTCCGCTCTGAAGGACAACGTCATCACCAAGCCCGGGCCATCATCGTCAGGGTCTTCTCCAAGGATCCGGCCCGAGCAGGCGGCTCGGCCGGTCACCCCGAGGCCTCGGCTAGCTGTCCCCCAAGGACATCAGCCCGGCCTGAGGCCTCGGCAGGTCAATTTCGGCGTCGGTCCCGCTAGCGGACAACCCGGCCAGGCTCCGGCCGACTTGGTCTTCTTTTCGAGCCAACTCTGTCTCTGTTCGCGCTGGCACCGCTACCCCTGGCCTCGGCTCATCGAAGAGCGGCCGAGGGTTTCCTCTAACTAAGCAAGGGAAGCCTCGAACAACAAGGCTGACCGAGCCGAGGGACTCCAACACCTCCGGGATACGGATACCTCACTCGTCACCTTTACACGGGGCGACTCACGCTTGGTGAAGCGGTTCAGACAACCAACAGGCGAGTCTTAGTGCTCGAAAATGGGAAAAAACACGGCTCCGTGCCGAATTTACATACATGTTCAGGCCTCGACAACCACAATGAACAAAAACACTGGCATTCGAAGTGCCATTACAAACGGAACTCCGGTTCCACCTCCGCAGGTACGAACAACCCCACGCGACTGGGGGGGCCTGCGGAGCAACAGAAGACCGACGAACGGCTCGCCGCCGCCCGCCCCAGCAGCGGCGACGATGAAGACTTCTGCTCCGGGGGCCGAACAGCAGCAGCGATGACCTCAGGGCGGATGCTGCTGCCAGGAGGCCCCCGCCCGTGCCCAAACTCGTGAGGCAAGGACGTGCAGAAGGCCGTAGAGTTGGAGGTCGGTCCGCGGGTGGCGCCGGCAAGCTCGTCGGCGGCGGAACCTCTTCCAGCTGCCGTGGCGGAAGGCGGCACCGGGAGCGGCTCCGAAGCCGCTCGGCTCAGAGAGCCGGGCACGCTGTAGCTGCCAGCGCCACGGACGACTCCCGCCCTTCCCCCCGATCACTGAGGGAAGGAGCGGGCCACCGAACACGCAGGGGTCGACCCCAACTCGGCACACTCCCCTCCCCAGCCCTGGTGATGAAAATCCTTGAGGCTGAGGGAGGGGCAGAGGCCGCGGCCCGGTTCGCTCTCCCCCGCCATCGAACTGGAGGTCACCATCTTGGGTGACCGCCGACGGAGGGGTGCGACCGGGCTGCATGATGAAAATCCTTGAAGCCGAACGACGGCTGAAAGGTACCAACTCCCGCAGAGTTGCGTTCCTCCAACGACGAAGCGGAAAGACGGCGAATGTCCCCCATCCGGGGGCTTGGAAGATGGAAAGACACGATGCATAAGGGAGCGCGAAGACACGGTCGCCTTCCAAGAGGGTCACCCTCCTTTTAAAGGCGACTCTCCCTACTTGCGTCCCCAGCCGTCGTGGGCTGAGTCTTCTCCAACACGCTCCAAGGTCCTCCCCCTACGGCGTGGGGGCTGGGTCCCACACATCATGCAAGCCAGAAGAAGCCAAACCGCCGTGCGCGGTGCGTGCAACCGCCCAGCGGTTACAAGCGGCTCTCCACTTTTGCCCAGACCAGCGGGCGAAAGGGCGAGCAGCTGTGCAGGCGGCATGCAACCACGCCAAGTGGGCGCGCTTCTCCGACTCCCAACACGCCCGGCATGGAGGCCCAGACCCACGCGTCATGCAACCGGCGCGCCGAATGCTTCGTGCATGCAACTGCACCGCCACCTACGCCACCACCGCGCCTCCTCGACTGCGGAACCAATACCGCGACTCGAGGCGACCCAGCGCACGACCCAGCGGCTCCAGCCTGGCGCGACGGTCAATGCGGCCGAAAACGAGCCGGCAGTAATGGTGGTGGCAGGCGGGCAGGAGCAGCGGTCACGTCGTCAGCCAAGCTTACGTCCCATCCGGGGGCAGCGAGAGAACCCTCTCTCACGGTATGAAGACAACGCGCCCGTGTTCCGTTCCTCGAACGGCTCGCGCATGCGCAACGGCTGCCCTATGAACCACTCGCCCCGTCGCATTAACTCCACGGCGGGACAGGCGGCGCCTCTGGCAGGAGAAGCGAGCGACGCTTCGCCTTCGCCATAATGACCGCGTCAAAAAAGGTACGCCGCGCCGTTCGATTTCGTATCCTTTTCCTTTTTTCCTCTTTCTCTCTCTTGCAACAGGGACCGGGAAAGGGGGATACCCCGAAAGAGATCCTTCCCTGTGAAGGAACCAGGCTCCGAGCCTCCCTACTGATCAGAGGTTCGAAGGCTGGCCCCTCGGAAGGGTTCAACAGCCGCCTCAGAGCACGTGGGCTCCACACCCACTACTGGTCAGAGGTTCGAAGGCTGGCCCCTCGGAAGGGTTCAACGGCCGCCTCAGGCTACTCGGGCTCCGCACCCACTACTGATCAGGGGTTCGAAGGCTGGCCCCCGAAGGGTTCACAGCCGCCTTAAACACAGAGCAAGGGATGACCATGGGTACGTTCGATACATAACCAAGGCTCAGGCTGCGCTCCCGAGGTACCCTAGGACATTTCCGAGACCAGCGGGAACGATCTTGTAACGGAATCCCATCAGAGGGAGGCATCGAGCCCTCGGACCCCGTCGCCAGGGGACCGGGTCCGGCAGATCACCCACAGGTACTTTTGGGCGCGCCTCTGGGCCTCTAGCCGACCCCTAACGAATGGGGGCACGGACGTCCGCTCGGATCACCCGCCTGCAGCTCACCGGAGACACCATGTTCGGCGCCCACCGAGGGCAATATGGCGCTCTCCCCCCTCCTCCTTGCGGAAAGGCGACGTAGGGGCGTATGTAAAAAAGTCGAGTCTGTCCCTGATCGCCCTCTCGCTCTGTGCAGAGGCTCGGGGGCTGCTCTCGCAAACCCGGCTCCGGCCAAACCGTTGACAGCGTCAACATACCAGCCCGAGAACTCGGGACCCAACCGTACACCCGGGCTACGGCCAGCTCACATGAGGGAACGACCAGACCAGCCGAAGCATTGCGCAAGGCATTAAGACCTCGGAGGAGTCAAACCACTCCTCTGAGGCCTCGGGGGCTACACCCGGCGGGTGCGCTCGTGCGCACCCACCGGAACAAAACGCAACCGAGAAAGGCTGGTCCCCTTGCAAAAAAGTGCGACGAAAGCCTCCAAGCGAGTGCTAACACTCCCTTCGAGGCTCGGGGGCTACTGTCGGGGACCATAATTAGGGGTACCCTCAAGGCTCCTAATTCTCAGCTGGTAACCCCCATCAGCATAAAGCTGCAAAGGCCTGATGGGTGCGATCAAGTCAGGGATCAGTCCATTCGAGGGACTCGATCACGCCTCGCCCGAGCCTAGCCTCGGACAAGGGTAGCCGACCCCGGAGGATCTCCGCCTCGCCCGAGGCCCCCCTCCAGCGGCGAACACGTTCCCGGCTCGCCCGAGGCCCTGTCTTCGCCGAGAAGAAACCCCGACCAAATCGCAGGAGCATTTAATGCAAAGGTGGCCTGAGACCTTTATCCTGACGCGCGCCCCTCAACTGACAGAGCCGAAGTGACCGCCGTCACTTCGCCGCTCCACTGACCGGTCTGACAGAAAGACAGCGCCGCCTGCGCTGCTCCGACTGCGGTGCCACTTGACAGAGTGAGGCTGACAGGCAGTCAGGCCCGGCCGCACGCAACTCCGCTCCGCCCAACCCAGGGCTCGGACTTAGGCTAAGCCCCGGAAGACGGCGAACTCCGCTCCGCCCGACCCAGGGCTCGGACTCGGGCTAAGCCCCGGAAGACGGCGAACTCCGCTCCGCCCGACCCAGGGCTCGGACTCGGGCTCAGCCCCGGAAGACGGTGAACTCCGCTCCGCCCGACCTAGGGCTCGGACTTGGGCTCAGCCCCAGAAGACGACGAACTCCGCTTCGCCCGACCCCAGGACTCAAATTTCGCCCTGGCCTCAGCCAACGGCCTCCGCCTCGCCCGACCTAGGGGCTCGGACTCGGCCTCGGCCACGGAAGACGGACTCGACCTCCACCTCGGAGGAGCCTCCACATCACCCAACCTAGGGCGCGGACCAGCCACGTCAACAGGCGGCGCCATCATTACCCTACTCCAAGCTGACTCAGGCTACGGGGAACAAGACCGGCGTCACATCTGGCTCGCTCCGCCAGATAGGCGATGATGGTGCCCCGCACGCTCCCTGACGATGGCGGCTCTCGGCCCCCTTACGGAAGCAAGAGGACGTCAGCAAGGACTCGACGGCCCCGACAGCTGTCCCTCCGCTAGGCTCCAGCGCTCCTCCGACGGCCACGACATCACACAAACCGGGCGCCAAAATCCCTCCGGCCGCCACGATGGCGTGTACTTAGGGCGCTAGCTCTCCTCCGCTAGACACGTAGCACTCTGCTACACCCCCCATTGTAAACCTAGACCCTCTCCTTACGCCTATAAAAGGAAGGACCAGGGCCCTCTTAGAGAAGGTTGGCCGCACGGGGACGAGGACGAGACGGGCGCTCGCGTGAGGCCGCTCGCTCCTTCCCCCGTGTGAACGCTTGTAACCCCCTACTGCAAGCGCACCCGACCTGGGCGCGGGACGAACACGAAGGCCGCGGGATTTCCACCTCTCTCACGCCCATCTCCGGTCACCTCGCTTCCCCCCCTTCGCGCTCGGCCTCACGTCGACCCATCTGGGCTGGGGCACGCGGCAACACTTCACTCGTCGGCTCAGGGACCCCCCGGTCTCGAAACGCCGACAATCTTCTTTGAGCCTTTAATCATTAGCTCAAAGATCACAAATTTTCCTATAACCTCCTCGGGAGACATTAGCTTGTATCTAGGATCACCTCGAATTAATTGAACTTGCGTAGGGTTAAGAAAAACGAGGGATCTAAGAATAACCTTGACCATCTCATGGTCATCCCATTTTGTACTCCCGAGGTTGCGCACTTGGTTCACCAAGGTCTTCAAGCGGTTGTACATAGCTTGCGGATCTTCCCCTTGGTGAAGCATGAAGCGACCGAGCTCCCCCTCGATTGTTTCCCGCTTGGTGATCTTGGTCACCTCATCTCCTTCGTGTGTAGTTTTGAGCACGTCCCAAACCTCTTTGGCGTTCTTTAATCCTTGCACCTTGTTATACTCCTCACGGCTTAGAGATTGGAGGAGTATAGTGGTGGCTTGAGAGTTGAAGTGCTCGATTTGGGCCACCTCGTCCTCATCGTAATCCTTATCCCCTACGAAAGGTACCTGTACTCCAAACTCAACAACATCCCATATACTTTTTTGGAGTGAGGTTAGGTGATATTTCATCAAATCACTCCACCTAGCATAATCTTCACCGTCAAAGGTTGGTGGCTTGCCTAATGGAACGGAAAGTAATGGAGTATGTCTAGGAATGCGAGGGTAGCGTAGGGGGATCTTACTATACTTCTTGCGCTCTTGGCGCTTAGAAGTTACGGACGGCATGTCGGAGCCGGAAGTCGATGGTGATGAAGAGTCGGTCTCGTAGTAGACCACCTTCCTCATCTTCTTTTTCTTATCGCCACTCTGATGCGACTTGTGTGAAGGGGATTCCTTCTCCTTCCCTTTCCCTTTGTTGCGGGACTCTCCCGATGAAGCCTTCCCGTGGATTGTAGCGGGCTTGTCGCCGGTCACCATCTCCTTCTTGGCGTGATCTCCCGACATCACTTCGAGCGGTTAGGCTCTAATGAAGCATCGGGCTCTGATACCAATTGAAAGTCGCCTAGAGGGGGGTGAATAGGGCGAAACTGAAATTTATAAAGTTAATCACAACTACAAGTCGGGTTAGCGTTAGAAATATAATTGAGTCCAAGAGAGAGGGTGAAAAACAAATCGCAAGCAAATAAAGAGTGAGACACAAGGATTTGTTTTACCGAGGTTCGGTTCTTGCAAACCTACTCCCCGTTGAGGTGGTCACAAAGACCGGGTCTCTTTCAACCCTTTCCCTCTCTCAAATGGTCACTTAGACCGAGTGAGCTTCTCTTCTCAATCACACGGGACACAAAGTCCCCGCAAGGACCACCACACAATTGGTGTCTCTTGCCTTGGTTACAATTGAGTTTGATCACAAGAAGAATGAGAAAGAAAAGAAGCAATCCAAGTGCAAGAGCTCAAATGAACACAACAAATCTCTCTCTCTAATCACTAAAGCTTTGTGTGGAGTTGGGAGAGGATTTGATCTCTTTGGTGTGTCTTGTATTGAATGCTATAGCTCTTGTAAGGTGTAGAAGTGTAGAAACTTGGATACCATTGAATGTGGGGTGGTTGGGGTATTTATAGCCCCAACCACCAAAATGTGGCCGTTGGAAGTCTGCTGTCGCATGGTACACCGGACAGTCCAGTGCGCCACCGGACACTGTCCGGTGCGCCAGCCACGTCAGCCAGCCGTTGGGGTTCGACCGTTGGAGATCTGACATGTGGGGCCTCTGGGCTGTCCGGTGGTGCACCGGACAGGTCCTGTAGACTGTCCGGTGCGCCTGCTATGCGTGCTCTGACCTCAGCGCGCGCTGGCACGCATTTAATGCGTTGCAGTCGACCGTTGCGCGCGAAGTAGTCGTTGCTCCGCTGGCACACCGGACAGTCCGGTGCGCCACCGGACACTGTCCGGTGCATTCACCGGACGGTCTGATGAATTATAGCGGAGCGGCCTCCATTTTCCCGAAGGTAGCGAGTTCAGCTTCGATTTCCCTGGTGAACCGGACACAGTCCGGTGGCACACCGGACAGTCCGGTGCGCCAGACCAGGGTGCCTTTGGGTTGTCTTTAGCTCTCTTTGTTTGAACCCTTTCTTGGACATTTTATTGGTCTATTGTGAACCTTTGGCACCTGTAAAACTTATAGACTAGAGCAAACTAGTTAGTTCAAATATTTGTGTTGGGCAATTCAACCACCAAAATCTATTTAGGAAAAAGGTGTAAGCCTATTTCCCTTTCATTGATCATTCACACTCCGTCTTTGCGCACTTGTTTGACATTCTTAGTGATTCTAGCTCCGTTCTAGTGAGAACTTTGTGATATTCATTTGAGCTCGAGTCTTGGCCGTGTGTGTGCGTATTTGCTGTGGATTTGTGTGTGTTGCTTCCCTCCCTTACTCTAGTGCTCTCACTTTGATTTTCATTGTAAGGGCGAGAGACTCCAAGTTGTGGAGATTCCTCGCAAACAGGAAAAGAGTAAAGAAAAGAAGAACACCGTGGTATTCAAGTCGATCGTTGGATCACTTGAGAGGAGTTGAGTGCAACTGTCGTCCATTGGGACGCCACAACGTGGAGTAGGCAAGTGTTGTACTTGGCCGAACCACGGGATAAATCCTCGTGTCTCTTGTGCTTGTTCTCACTGTGTCAATTGTACTTCACAAGAGCTCTCCTTAGCCACTTGATTTCATTGTGCTAACTCCTAATCAAGTTTTGTGGCTTTAAGTTTCAAGTTTTTACAGGATCACCTATTCACCCCCCCTCTAGGTGCTCTCAATTGGTATCAAAGCCGTTCTCTTCAAGAAAGGGACTAATCGCCCGAAGGGATGGATCCTAAGGGAAAGGGAATGGTGATCAACAACGACAAGGAGAAGGAGTCCTTCATCAATGAGCCATAAGACGACAAGCCCACTGACTCGGGCTCAAGTCATAAGAAGAAGGACGGGAAGAAGAAGAGACGTATTAAGAAGATTGTCTACTACGACGATAGCGACGAGTCTTCTTCTTCCCAAAAGGACAACGACGACAACAACTACGAGAAAAAGGAGATGGTTAACTCGAACTTCTCTTTTGATTACTCTCGTATTCCGCAAAGTTCAAATGCTCGTTTGCTTTCCATTCCCCTCGGTAAACCTCCTCACTTTGATGGAGAGGACTACGGATTTTGGAGTCACAAAATGCGTAGCCACTTGTTCTCTCTCCATCCAAGTATATGGGAGATAGTAGAAAATGGAATGCAATTTGATAGTACGGATAGTCCCATGTTCATCAATGAACAAATTCATAAAAATGCACAAGCGACTACTGTTCTTTTAGCGTCATTGTGCAGGGATGAAAACCATAAGGTGAGCGACTTGGATAACGCCAAGCAGATTTGGGACACCCTCAGGATCTCTCATGAGGGAAATGATGTCACCATGCTCACCAAGATGGAGTTGGTGGAGGGCGAACTTGGGAGATTCGCAATGATCAGGGGAGAGGAGCCAACCCAAACATACAACAGGCTCAAGACCCTCGTCAACAAAATAAGGAGCTATGGAAGCACGTGATGGACGGACCACGATGTCGTCCGCCTAATGCTAAGGTCTTTCACTGTCCTTGATCCACATCTTGTAAACAATATTCGTGAAAATCCTAGGTACACCAAGATGTCGCCCGAAGAAATACTTGGAAAATTCGTAAGCGGGCGAATGGTGATCAAGGAGGCAAGATACGTCGATGAGGCGTTGAATGGCCTAATCCACGAGCCTCAAACCGTTGCTCTCAAAGCAACAAGTAGCAAGGAGGTGCTACCTAGCAAGGTGGCGCAAGTTGAGGCGGCGGGGCTCAACGAGGAAGAAATGGCCCTCATCATCAAGCGCTTCAAGACGGCGCTAAAGGGTCGCAAGGAGCATCCCAAAAAGAACAAGACGAAGGGAAAGCGCTCCTGCTTCAAGTGCGGTAAGGTTGGTCACTTTATTGCTAATTGTCCCGATAATGATAGTGACCAGGATCAAGAAAAGAAGAAGGAAAAGAAAAAGACTTACAAGAAGGCTAAAGGCGTGGCACACCTTGGGAAAGAGTGGGACTCGGATTGTTCCTCGTCCGACTCCGATGGCGAAGGACTCGCCGCCACCGCCTTCAACAAATCATCCCTCTTCCCCAACGAGCATCACACCTGCCTCATGGCAATGGAAAAGAAGGTAAGCACTTGTAATACTAGTACTTACGCTTCTTCAGGTGAAGATGAATCTAGTGATGATGAAATAGACTATGCATGTTTATTCAAAGGTTTAGATAGAACCAAAATTGATAAAATCAATGAATTAATTAATGCTTTGAATGAGAAGAATAGATTGTTAGAAAAGCAAGAGGACCTTTTATATGAAGAGCATGATAAATTTGTTAGTGCGCCAAATTCTCTTGCTCTAGAAGTCAAAAGAAATGAAGTGCTTTCATGTGAATTGTCTACATGCCATGAATCAATCTCTAGCTTAAAAAGTATCAATGATGACTTGAGTGCTAAGTTAGAAATAGCTAATAAATCAACCTCTTGTGTAGAACATGTTGTGATTTACAATAGGTGTAAAGATTTTAAGGTTGATGCTTGTAGTGAACACCTAGTTTCTATTTCTAAATTAAATGATGAAGTGGCTAGTCTTAATGCTCAACTTAAGACTAGCAAAAATGAATTTGATAAATTAAAATTTGCAAGGGATGCCTATACTATTGGTAGACATCCCTCAATTAAGGATGGGCTTGGCTTTAAGAGTGAAGCCAAGAACTTAACAAGTCATAAGGCTCCCATCTCCGCCAAGGAGAAAGGGAAGGCTCCAATGACTAATAGTGTTAAAAAGAACCATGCTTTCATGTATCATGACAGGAGATCTTCTAGGAATGTTCATTATGATATAAGTTATGATGCTTTTGATTCACATACCATGATTGCTTCAAGTTCTTCTATTATGTATGGTAGAAATTTGGCTAGGAAAAATGTTATTCATCATATGCCTAGAAGAAATGTTGTTCATGTACCTAGGAATGTAAGTAATGAACACTCTACAATTTACCATGCTTGCAATGCTTCCTTTGCAATTTGTAGAAAGAATAAGAAAGTGATTGCTAGGAAATTAGGGGCAAAATGCAAGGGAGATAAGACTTGCATTGGGTCCCTAAGTCTATTATAACTAACCTTGTAGGACCCAACAAGAGTTGGGTACCTAAGACCCAAGACTAATTTGCCTTGCAGGTTTATGCATCCGGGGGATCAAGCTAGATTATCGACAGTGGATGCACAAACCACATGACGGGGGAGAAGAAGATGTTCACCTCCTATGTCAAGAGCAAAGATTCCCAAGACTCAATCATATTCGGTGACGGGAATCAAGGCAAGGTTAAAGGCTTAGGCAAGATTACCATCTCAAATGAGCACTCTATTTCCAATGTATTTTCAGTAGAGTCGCTAGGTTATAATCTTTTATCGGTTAGTCAATTATGTAATATGGGATACGATTGCTTATTCACAAATGTAGATGTGTCTGTCTTTAGAAGGAGTGACGGTTCATTAGCTTTTAAGGGTGTACTAGACGGCAAACTCTATTTAGTTGATTTTGCAAAGGAGGAGGCCGGTCTAGATGCATGCTTAATTACTAAGACTAGCATGGGCTGGCTGTGGCATCGCCGTCTAGCACATGTGGGGATGAAGAACCTTCACAAACTTCTAAAGGGAGAACATGTGTTAGGTCTAACAAATGTGTATTTCGAAAAAGATAGACCTTGTGCAGCTTGTCAAGCAGGTAAACAAGTGGGAAGTGCGCATCACAGCAAGAATGTGATGACCACATCAAGACCCCTGGAGCTGCTGCATATGGACCTCTTCGGACCCGTCGCCTACCTCAGCATCGAGGGAAGTAAGTATGGTTTAGTAATTGTTGATAATTTTTCCCGCTTCACTTGGGTATTCTTTTTGCAGGATAAATCTGAAACCCAAGGGACCCTCAAGCGCTTCCTGAGAAGAGCTCAAAATGAGTTTGAGCTCAAGGTGAAGAAGATAAGGAGCGACAACGGGTCCGAGTTCAAGAACCTTCAAGTGGAAGAGTACCTTGAGGAGGAAGGAATCAAGCACGAGTTCTCCGCTCCCTACACACCACAGCAAAATGGTGTGGTAGAGAGGAAGAACAGGACGCTCATAGACATGGCGAGGACGATGCTTGGAGAATTCAAGACGCCCGAGCGGTTTTGGTCGGAAGCTGTGAACACGGCTTGACACGCCATAAACCGAGTCTATCTCCATCGCCTCCTCAAGAAGACATCATATGAGCTTCTAACCGGTAACAAACCCAATGTTTCATATTTTCGAGTTTTTGGGAGTAAATGCTACATTCTGGTGAAGAAAGGTAGAAATTCAAAATTTGCTCCCAAAGCTGTAGAAGGGTTTTTGTTAGGTTATGACTCAAATACAAAGGCGTATAGAGTCTTCAACAAATCATCGGGTTTGGTTGAAGTCTCTAGCGACGTTGTATTTGATGAAATTAATGGATCTCCAAGAGAGCAAGTTGAGCTTGATGATGTAGATGAGGATGGTGTTCCAACGGACGCGATTCGTACCATGGCGATTGGAGACGTGCGACCGCAGGAACACAAGGAACAAGATCAGCCTTCTTCCTCAACGATGGTGCACCCCCCAACCCAAGATGATGAACAGGTACCTCAAGAGGAGGCGTGTGATCAAGGGGGAGCACAGGATGTCCAAGTTGAAGAGGAAGAAGCACCATAGGCCCCTCCAACTCAAGTTCGAGCGATGATTCAAAGGAACCATCCCGTCGACCAGATTTTGGGTGACATTAGCAAGGGAGTAACCCCTCGCTCTAGATTAGCTAATTTCTGTGAGCATTACTCTTTTGTCTCTTCTATTGAGCCTTTCAGGGTAGAAGAGGCCTTGCTAGATTCGGACTGGGTGTTGGCCATGCAGGAAGAGCTCAACAACTTTAAGCGAAATGAAGTTTGGACCCTGGTGCCGCGTTCCAAGCAAAATGTTGTGGGAACCAAGTGGGTGTTCCACAACAAACAGGACGAGCACGGGGTGGTGACAAGGAATAAGGCTCGACTTGTGGCAAAAGGTTATGCCCAAGTCGCAGGTTTGGACTTTGAGGAGACTTTCGCTCCTGTGGCTAGGTTAGAGTCGATTCGTATTTTGTTAGCCTATGCCGCTCACCATTCTTTCAGGTTGTTCCAAATGGACGTGAAGAGCGCTTTCCTCAACGGGCCAATCAAGGAGGAGGTGTACGTGGAGCAACCCCCTGGCTTTGAGGATGAACGGTACCCCGACCACGTGTGTAAGCTCTCTAAGGCGCTCTATGGACTTAAGCAAGCCCCAAGAGCATGGTATGAATGCCTTAGAGACTTTTTAATTGCTAATGGTTTCAAGGTTGGGAAAGCCGATCCAACTCTTTTCACTAAGACTTGTGACGGTGATCTATTTGTGTGCCAAATTTATGTCGATGACATAATATTTGGTTGTACTAACCAAAAGTCTTGTGAAGAGTTTAGCAGGGTGATGACTCAAAAATTTGAGATGTCGATGATGGGCGAGTTGAACTACTTCCTTGGGTTCCAAGTAAAGCAACTCAAGGACGGCACTTTCATCTCCCAAACGAAGTATACGCAGGACTTGCTCAAGCGGTTTGGGATGAAGGATGCCAAGCCCGTAAAGACTCCAATGGGAACTGACGGACATGTCGAGCTCAACAAAGGAGGTAAGTCCGTTGATCAAAAAGCATACCGGTCCATGATAGGTTCCTTGCTCTACTTATGTGCTAGTAGACCAGATATTATGCTTAGTGTATGCATGTGTGCTAGATTTCAATCCGATCCAAGGGAGTGTCACTTAGTGGCCGTGAAGCGAATTCTTAGATATTTAGTCGCTACGCCTTGCTTTGGGATCTGGTATCCAAAGGGGTCTACCTTTGACTTGATTGGATATTCAGACTCCGATTATGCTGGATGTAAGGTCGATAGGAAGAGTACATCAGGGACGTGCCAATTTCTAGGAAGGTCCCTGGTGTCGTGGAGTTCTAAGAAACAAACCTCTGTTGCCCTATCCACCGCTGAGGCCGAGTACGTTGCCGTAGGACAGTGTTGCGCGCAACTACTTTGGATGAGGCAAACCCTCCGGGACTTTGGCTACAATCTGAGCGAAGTCCCACTCCTATGTGACAATGAGAGTGCTATCCGCAAGGCGGACAATCCTGTTGAGCACAGTCGCACAAAGCACATAGACATCCGGCATCACTTTTTGAGAGACCACCAGCAAAAGGGAGATATCGAAGTGTTTTATATTAGCACCGAGAACCAGCTATCCGATATCTTTACCAAGCCTTTAGATGAGAAGACCTTTTGCAGGCTGCGTAGTGAGCTAAATGTCTTAGATTCGCGGAACTTGGATTGATGTGTAGCATACATATGTATTATGCTTTGATCATGTTCCCTTATGCATTTTGTTGTTTATTTATGGTGCTCAAGTTGTACAAGCACTCCCCGGACCTCACAAGTCCATTTGCGAGTGATGCACATATTTAGGGGGAGATGTGCTACAACTTGACCCTTTTGAGACTAACCATGTGTTTGAGCTTGCTTGATTTAGTCTCAAAAGTGGATTGAAAGGGAAAGATGGACTTGGACCATGAAAGACTTCCACTGCACTCCGATGAGAGGGTAACTCACTCCAAGTTCATCTCCATATTCTTATTGCCTTTGTACTCTTATTTGAAGATTTTGGTGAGGCAATGGGGTTTTAGGGCCAAGATTGATCCCGTTTTGGTGCTTGATGCCAAAGGGGGAGAAAATAAGGCCAAAGCAAGAAATGGATCAGCTACCACCTGAGAATTTTGAAAATAATAGAATTAGAGCTTTTGGTTTGTCAAAATACTCTTATTGTCTCTTATTGTCAAATGTTGATCTCTTGTTGGGATAATGCTTGATTATGGGAAAAAGGGGAAGTTTTTGAATTCTTGATCAATTTCTCTTGAAATACCTCTCTCTATGCCTCAACAAGTGTGTTTGACTTAGAGATAGAAAATTGAGTTTGATTTGCAAAAACAAACCAAGTGGTAGCAAAGAATGATCCAAATATGCCAAATTTGAATCAAAACAAATTTGTGTTCTCATTTGCATTGATGTTGCACTTCTTTTAGTTGCTTTTTGTTGTGTTGGCATAAATCACCAAAAAGGGGGAGATTGAAAGGAAAATGTGCCCTTGGGCCATTTCTAAGTATTTTGGTGATCTAGTGCCAACACAAATGGTTTAAGTGAGAAACTATGCCAAATGGTGGAAGAAGTGCAAAGTCAACACAAAGGTATGATTCTAGACTTAGTACATTGGTTTTTGTGTACTAACATATTTGTCTAAGCGCTAGAATCAGAGAAAATTAAATTGGAAAAGACTTAGCTCGAGCAGCCAAGACTCTGCTCAGTCTGGGTGCACCAGACTGTCCGGTGGTGCACCGGACAGTGTCCGGTGCGCCAGGCTGGCGTCTGGTCAACTGGCTGCTCTCGGGTCTCGACGGCGACGTACAGTTATAAATCACCGGACTGTCCGGTGGTGCACCGGACAGTGTCCGGTGAGTCAGCTGCGGCGAAGTCACCGCTCTCGGGAACCAAGTCAACAGCGTACGGCTATGATTCACCGGACTGTCCGGTGAGCCAACGGTCGGGCACGCCAACGGTCGGCTGCGCAATCCGCGCATGACGCGTGGCCGAGCCAACGGTCGGATGGGAGCACCGGACTGTCCGGTGTGCACCGGACAGTGTCCGGTGCGCCAACGGCTCCAAGTCTCCAACGATCGGCTACGCCAGAATAGGAAAGAAATCCGCACCGGACAGTGTCCGGTGGCGCACCGGACTGTCCGGTGCGCCAGTCGACAGAAGGCAAGAATTGCCTTCCTGGATTGCTCTCAACGGCTCCTAGCTGCCTTGGGGCTATAAAAGGGACCCCTAGGCGCATGGAGGAGCACACCAAGCACACTTTGAGCATCCTTGATCATTCACACTCTGTCTTTGCGCACTTGTTTGACATTCTTAGTGATTCGAGCTCCGTTCTAGTGAGAACTTTGTGATATTCATTTGAGCTCGAGTCTTGGCCGTGTGTGTGCATATTTGTTGTGGATTTGTGTGTGTTGCTTCCCTCCCTTACTCTAGTGCTCTCACTTTGATTTTCATTGTAAGGGCGAGAGACTCCAAGTTGTGGAGATTCCTCGCAAATGGGAAAAGAGTAAAGAAAAGAAGAACACCGTGGTATTCAAGTCGATCGTTGGATCACTTGAGAGGAGTTGAGTGCAACTCTCGTCCATTGGGATGCCGCAACATGGAGTAGGCAAGTGTTGTACTTGGCCGAACCACGGGATAAATCCTCGTGTCTCTTGTGCTTGTTCTCACTGTGTCAATTGTACTTCACAAGAGCTCTCCTTAGCCACTTGATTTCATTGTGCTAACTCCTAATCAAGTTTTGTGGCTTTAAGTTTCAAGTTTTTACAGGATCACCTATTCACCCCCCCCTTCTAGGTGCTCTCTAGGGCTGTACCGCCAGCCACGATTCTACAGGGCTCAAGCACTTCTCTGCCGGCCACGATACACCCCCATATGTACAGCTGGATCACCTCCTTGTATCTATAAAAGGAGATGCCCAGGGCCTTCCCACGGCAGAGGCGGCGAGGACGACGGAGACGGACTCGCTCAAACATCGAACTCCTCTTCGCAACACTAGACCTCTCAAGAGACCTGGGACCCGTTCCCTCTCTCACGAAGCTTGTAACCCCTACTGCAAGCACCCCGGTGCAAGATAATATAAGCCTCATCCCTCCTCTTGTGTTTCATTTTGCATCAACCCATCTGGGCATGGACACGCGGCACAAAATTCACTAGTCGGTTCGGTTGAGGGTCTCCCGGGTCCGAAATACCGACAGTTGGCGCGCCAGGTAGGGGGTCGCTGTGTGTTAACAATACTTTCCCGTGAAGTTCCAGATGGACAATCTTCAGCAGCCTCTTCAGCCCGGGTCGGTGCTCCGCTTTGGGAGTCTCGAGTTTATGTCCCTCGACGGCAGCTACGACATGATACTCCTCCCACCACAGCATGACGGCAGCAACGGTCGTCGGCTCGCTCGGCGGAGGCGAACCTGACGACGACATCTCCTCGAGGCGGAAGAAGAACACTCGGGTCAACCCCGCCACCCTCCTCGCCGAAGGGGACGAAGATGGGGCAACCATGGCCAGGCAAGGGGCAGCACCTCATTGGCTGACGGGCCAGAGCAGGTTGACGGTGCTAGCACCCCAGCGGGGGACATGTCGGGTGTTAGCCTCGCACCTGAGACAACAACGGGCGACGCTTCCCCACAAAATGCCAACCCCAGGTAGACTGATGACGCCAGCACCCTTGCGAGGGACTTGTCGGGCATCACTCTCACGCCTGAGACAGCGACACGTTTCGTCTCCACTACGACTTCACCACTGTCCACCAACCAGGAGGTACCATCAGTTTTCCATCCTGTTCTTTTCAGATTTAGCTTCGATCCGCTAGGCGACCCCGCTTTGGTGTACGCTTCTGTAAGGGAATATCCTGACCTCCCGGGGTACCATATGTGGTCAACTTGAGACCGACTGATGGTCGCCTCTACCTCCAAACCCGCAGGTCCCGAGGAAGGGGACGACTCCGACTTCGGTCTAGACTTCACCGGACTCCGTGATCCCGGAGCCATGCGAGACTTCATGTCCGCATGTGACCACTGCCTCTCCGGCGACTCAGACGATGGCCACAGCCCCAACGACGAGGGTTACGACCCGACTCGCGAGTGCTTCCACATCGATCAGGAGGATCACGACGGAGACAACCACCTCGGCATGCTAGGAAACAACGGCGCCCCTGCACCTGCGTCTCGTGTCGAGATCCCGCGGGAGCTAGCAGAGGCCCGGACCCCTGCGAGGAGTCAGGGCATGCTGCTTGAGCAACTCCACGAGATGCAGGCTAAACTCGACGAAGAAACGGGGCGACTGGTGTAGCTCTAACAAAACATCAAACGAGAGTGGGCAGGCCGAGCCCCACCCGGAGGAGCGCGTCATCGAGCCTGAGACGTCTAGCGCCGTATTATTGACGACGCCAGGGCGGGGCTGCCCCGACCCTCAACGAGGCCAGCCAGAACCTAGCTACAGCGGCGATGTTACTCCGAACAATGCCGGAGCCGTCCACCACCGAGGGGCAGCGTGTCTAGGGCGAACTTAAGGACCTCCTGGAAAACATCGTAGTCCAACGAGCCGAGAGCTCTGCCTCCCGAAGGCGGGGAGGCCCCTCGGAACATCACGACGAGCCCTACCGACACGTGCGAGAAGCCTCGGTCCATACCGAGCCCACGAGGGATAGGACCCCTGCGATCCTGGACCGCCTCGATAACGAGCAACGCCGCCACGAACGACAAGCCCGCCTCGAGGAAAGGGTGCACCAAGGCTATCACCCCAGACGTGGAGGACGCTACGAAAGTGGGAAGGATCGGAGCCCCTCACCTGAACCACCAGGCCCGCAGGTCTTTAGCCGAGCCATATGACGGGCGCCGTTCCTGGCCTGGTTCCGAGCTCCGACTACCATCACCAAATATTCAGGGGAGACGAAGCCGGAGTTATGGCTCACGGATTATCGGCTGGCTTGCCAGTTGGGAGGGACGGACGACGACAACCTCATCATCCGCAACCTCCCCCTCTTTCTCTCCGATGCTGCCCGAGCCTGGCTGGAGCATCTGCCTCCTGCGCAGATCTTTGACTGGGACGACCTAGTCAGGGCCTTCGCAGGTAATTTCCAAGGTACATACGTGTGCCCTAGGAACTCATGGGATCTCCGGAGCTGCCAGCAGCAGACAGGGGAGTCCCTGCGAGAATACATCCGACGGTTCTCTAAGCAGCACACTGAGTTGCCTAACATCACCGACTCGGACATCATTGGAGCATTTCTTGCTGGCACCACTTGTCGGGATCTGGTAAGCAAACTGGGACGCAAAACTCCCACCAAGGCAAGCGAATTGATGGACATAGCCACCAAGTTTGCCTCTGGTCAGGAGGCGGTCGAGGTCATCTTCTGAAAAGACAAGCAACCTCAGGGAAGGCAGAAGGAAGACGTCCCTAAGGCATCCGTCCAGCGCGACACAAAGAAGAAAAGCAAGAAGAAGGCGCAAGCAAAACGCAACGCCGTTGAAGCGGATCTCGTCGCTACTGCCGAACGCAGGAACCCTCGGAGACCTCCCGGAGGGGCCAACGTGTTCGACAAGATGCTCAAGGAGTCGTGCCCCTATCACAAGGGTCCTGTCAAGCACACCCTTGAAGAGTGCGACATGCTCCGGCGTTACTTCAACAAGCCTGGGCCCTCGACGGAAGATGGCAAGGACCAAAACAACAACAATAAGGGGGGCGACAAGGAAGAAGAGTTCCCGGAGGTCCACAACTGCTTCATGATCTACGGTGGGCAAGTAGTGAATACCTTGGCTCGACGCCGCAAGCAAGAGCGCTGGGAGGTCTGCTCAGTGAAGGTAGCAACACCAGTCTACCTAGACTGGTCTGACAAGCCCATCACCTTCGACCAAGACGACAACCCCGACTACGTACCAAACCCAGGGAGGTACCCGCTCGTCGTCGACCCTGTCATCGGCAACGCTAGGCTCTCCAAGGTCCTCATGGACGGAGGCAGCAGCCTCAACATCATCTATGCCGAGACCCTAGGGCTCTTGGGGGTCGGTCGGTCCGAGATCCGAGCCGGTGCAGCACCCTTTCACGGGATTGCACCCGGAAAGCGCATCCTGCCCCTTGGACAAATTGACTTGCCCGTCTGCTTTGGAACTCCCTCCAACTTCCGAAAGGAAACCCTCACTTTCGAGGTAGTCGGGTTCCGAGGGACCTATCACGCGGTGTTGGGAAGACCATGCTATGCCAAGTTCATTGCTGTCCCCAACTACACTTACCTCAAGCTCAAGATGCCTGGCCCCAAGGGAGTCATCACCATCGGATCCACGTACCGCCACGCTTATGAGTGTGACGTGGAGTGCGTCGAGTACGCCGAAGCCCTCGTCGAGTCTGAGGCCCTCATTACCGACCTGGATAGCCTCTCCAAGGAGGCGCTCGACCCGAAGCGGCATGCCGGCAACTTCGAGCCAGCCAAGGCAGTCAAGTCTATCTCTCTAGACCCCAGCGACGACGCCGACAAGAAAGTCAGGATCGGCTCTAAGCTCGACCCCAAATAGGAAGCAGTGCTCGTCGACTTTCTCCGCACAAATGCTGAGATTTTTGCGTGGAGTCCCTCGGACATGCCAGGCATACTGAGGGACGTCGCCAAGCACTCACTAGACATCCGAGCTGGTGCCCGACCCGTGAAACAGTGCCTGCGCCGTTTTGATGAAGAAAAATGCAGGGCCATAGGCGAGGAGGTCCACAAGCTAATGGCAGCAGGGTTCGTCAAAGAGGTATTCCATCTAGAATGGTTAGCTAACCCTGTACTTGTAAAGAAAAAGGGGGGAAATGGAGGATGTGTATAGATTACACTGGACTGAATAAAGCATGTCCAAAGTTCCCTACCCTCTGCCTCGCATTGATCAAATTGTGGACTCCACTGCTGGGTGTGAAATCCTGTCTTTCCTCGATGCCTATTCAGGCTATCACCAAATCAAGATGAAAGAACCCGACCAGCTCGCGACTTCTTTCATCACACCTTTTGGCATGTATTGTTATACTACTATGCCATTTGGCTTGAGGAATGCAGGTGCTACATACCAAAGGTGCATGAACCACGTGTTCGGAGAGCACATCGGCAGAACAGTCGAGGCTTATGTTGATGACATCGTTGTCAAAACAAGGAAAGCCACCGACCTTCTCTCCGACCTTGAAGTAACATTCAGGTGCCTGCGAGCAAAGGGCGTAAAACTCAATCCTGAGAAGTGTGTCTTCGGGGTCCCCCGAGGCATGCTCCTAGGATTCATCGTCTTCGAACGAGGCATCGAGGCCAACCCGGAGAAAATCGCGGCCATCACCAACATGGGGCCCATCAAAGATTTAAAGGGAGTACAAAGGGTTATGGGATGCCTTGCGGCTCTAAGCCGCTTCATCTCGCGCCTCGGCGAGAAAGGGTTACCCTTGTACCGCCTCTTAAGGAACACCGAACGCTTCACTTGGACTTCCGAGGCCGAAGAAGCCCTCGGAAACCTTAAGACACTCCTCACTAATGCACCCATCTTGGTGCCCCCGCTGTGGGAGAAGCCCTCTTGATCTACGTAGCCGCAACCACTCAGGTGGTCAGCGCTACGGTCGTAGTCGAGAGATGAGAAGAAGCCGCAACCACTCAGGTGGCCATCCAGAGGTCAGTCTACTTCATCAGCGAGGTGCTATCTGAGACCAAAATTCGCTACCCGCAAATCCAGAAGCTACTGTACGCAGTAATTCTGACACGGCGAAAGCTGCGACACTACTTCGAGTCTCATCTGGTGACTGTGGTGTCCTCCTTCCCCTGGGGGAGATCATCCAGTGCCAAGAGGCTTCGGGTAGGATAGCGAAATGGGCAGTGGAACTCATGGGAGAAACACTTTCATTTGCCCCCTGGAAGGCCATAAAATCCCAAGTCTTGGCCGACTTCCTGGCTGAATGGACCGACACCCAATTACCGACATCTCCAATCCAAGCCGAACTTTGGACCATGTACTTCGATGGGTCGCTAATGAAAACCGGAGCAGGCGCAGGCTTGCTCTTCATCTCACCCCTCGGAGAACATGTGTGTTATGTAATATGCCTCCATTTTCCGGCGTCAAACAACGTGGCCGAATACGAGGCCTTGGTAAATGGGTTGCACATCGCCATCGAGCTAGGGGTTCGGCACCTCGACGCTCGTGGCGACTCACAGCTCGTTATTGACCAAGTCATGAAGAACTCTCACTGTCGCGACCAAAAAATGGAGGCCTACTGTGACGAAGTTCGGCGCTTGGAAGACAAGTTCTATGGGCTAGAACTCAACCATGTTGCTCGATGGTACAACGAGACTGCAGATGAGCTGGCTAAGATAGCCTCAGGACGAACAACAGTTCCCCTGAATGTCTTCTCCAGAGAAATATATCAACCATCCGTAAAACTCAACGACGCACCAGAGCCCGAAGGGACCTCAACCCAGCTCGAGGTACCTTCGGCAGCCGAGGGAGAGGCCCTGCACGTCGAGGTGGAGCGGAATGGGGTCACACCAGTCCTAAACTGGAAGACCCCTTACTTGGTATATCTCCTCCGAGGAAAGCTGCCCCTCGATAAGGCCGAAGCCCGACGACTGGCTCGGCGTGCCAAATTGTTCGTTTTACTAGGTGATGAAAAAGAGTTGTACCACTGCAGCCCCTCAGGCATTCTCCAACGATGCATATCCGTCACCCAAGGACAAGAGCTGTTACAGGAAATACACTCGGGGGCTTGCGGTCACCGTGCAGCACCTCGAACCCTTGTAGGAAACGCTTTCCGACAAGGTTTCTACTGGCCGACCGCGGTGGCCGACGCCACTAGGATTGTACGCTCCTGCCGAGGGTGTCAATTCTACGCGAGACAGACACACCTGCCTGCTCAGTCTCTACAGACAATACCTATTACTTGGTCGTTTGCTATGTGGGGTCTGGACCTCGTCGGTCCCTTGCAGAAGGCACCCGGGGGCTTCACGCACCTGCTGGTCGCCATCGACAAATTCTCCTAGTGGATCGAAGTCCGACCCTTAACCAGCATCAGGTCCGAGCAGGCGGTGGTGTTCTTTACAAATATCATCCACCGCTTCGGGATCCCAAACTCTATCATCACCGACAACGGCATGCAGTTCACTGGGAAAAAGTTCCTAGACTTCTGCGAAGACCACCACATCCGTGTGGACTGGGCCGCCGTAGCTCACCAATGACAAATGGGCAGGTGGAGCGCGCTAATGGCATGATTTTGCAGGGACTAAAACCAAGGATCTACAACGACCTCAACAAGTTTGGCAAGCGGTGGATAAAAGAGCTACCCTCAGTGGTTTGGAGTCTAAGGACAACACTGAGCCGAGCCACGGGTTTCTCGCTGTTTTTCCTAGTCTATGGGGCCGAGGCCATCCTACCCATGGACTTAGAATACGGTTCCCCGAGGGCAAAGGCATACGACGAACAAAACAACCAAACCAGCCGAGAGGATTCATTGGACCAGCTAGAAGAAGCTCGGGACGTAGCCTTACTACACTCAGCGCGGTATCAGCAGTCTCTGCGACGCTACCACGCCCGAAGGATCTGGCCCCAAGGCTTCCAAGTTGGAGACTTGGTGCTTCGGCTGCGACAAGACCCCCGAGGACGCCACAATCTTACTCCTCCCTAGGAAGGGCCGTTCATCATCGCCAAAGTGTTGAAACCTGGGACATACAAGCTGGCCAACGATCAAGGCGAGGTCTACAGCAACGCTTGGAACATCGAACAGCTACGTCGCTTTTACCCTTAAAATGTTTCAAGTCGTTCATGTATCTCAGTCCCTTTACATGTATAAATAGAGGTATAACCGTCAAGGGAGGATCGGCCTTGGCTCAGCAAAAACTGACCCTCCCTCGGGGGCTAGAAGGGGGGAACCCCCTCTGCGTCAAAATTTTCCTCGGAAAAGTTTTCTACCAAAACGACTTTCGTGTCTTTCGACTATATCGATAACGGGATCCTAAAAACGAACGAGAGAGACCTCGAGTGGCAAGGCCGACCGAGCCGAGGGACTCATCACCTTCCGCGAAGGGTAACTCGTGCTTGGATAAGAGATTCTGCTACCGAACATGTCCTAACGCTCGAAACGAGAGGAAAGAGACGCAACTTTATACTCAGACACCCAAAATGTTTAGGCCTCAGCGACCGAAAACATACACCTACTTAAAATAACTGTTCCACACAGGCTTGGGTGTCGGCAGGGGGAGGAGCAGCACCCTCGGCGTTATCTCCACCTGCAGCAGAATGTGGCCCGGCCTTGGACGGCGACACGGGCGGAAGGATCTCCACCTCAAAAAAGGAAGCCAACGCCGTGCCTGGACCCTCGGAAACCGCATTAAGCCTTTCGGCCTCGGCCAGGGCAGCATCCTCATCATCAGATAGGCAGTAGCCCTCGCTGACCCGCTCCAAATCCACGTCATAGTGGGAAGCGAGGACGGCGAAGGCCCGCCTAACACCGTGATGCAGCGCCCCGCGGAGTCTGCTGCGCACATGGCCGTCCAAGGCCCGCAGGCGACTTTGGGGGGAGCTGCCCGAGGGGACGTCGTCGAGGCTAAAGGTCCGGCAAAAGGCCAAGATATCCTCGGACATGGCCATGCGGTCAGCCTCCTTCTGCTCGGCCGCCTGGGCAAGCGCCTTGCAGTTCTTAGCGGACTCGTTAAGAGCCGTTTTGAACCCTGAAGACAACCAGACAATATTCAGACACGAGGAGAAGAGTTAAGCTAAGGCAAAATCACAAAGCGGGCAAAACATACCTTTGGCCCGGGCACGCTGCTGAGAAGCCATAGCTTGGGCGGACCAGACTGACCCGACGGCTACGGCCAGACCCTTCGAAAGGGTCCCAGCCCGAGCAGCCGCCTCAGCTAGCCGCTCCGTGACCTCAGCCAGTTGTCCCTTAAGAGTCTCAGCCCGACTCGCGACCTCGGCAGCTTGGCCCCGGAGTTGGTCCCGCTCGCTGGTGACCTGGCCAAGCTCCAGCTGTCGCTGCTGCATCTCCTCGGCCTAGGAAGCCACTTGCTCCCGAGCCAACGAACCCTCCATCCGCACTGACACCGCCTCTACCCGCGCCATCGCTGCCTCCGACTTCAGCTCCTCACAGAGCAGCCGAAGGTCTGCCGCCTCGGCGCTCTGTTGGGTGAGGCGCTCGTTGGCCTCGGCAAGCACGACCCCCTGCTGCCGCAGCGATTCCCAAACGCTGCTCTCACGGCGGAGAAACAGCGACTTGGCAGTGCTCATGTTCGCGAGCTCCTGAAAAGAAAAATAGAATATCATAAAGAATGCCCTGACCACACAAGGTGTGCGTCTAAATCCTTACCTGGAAGACCCTGGGAACGTCTTTAGAAAGGATTTCCGTGGCCATCCGAAGCGATGTCATCGCCGCCTCGCTATACTCACGGAAAGAACTCCGCAGCTTTTCCTCCAACTCATCATTAAGGGCAAGGAGAGGTTCTGAGGTATCGCGGCCCTAGAACACGAGCGGCTGCCCTCCCCACTCATTGGGATTAAGCTGCGTGAAGATGAGGCCACTGCTCCCCACGACGGGCCACGGATCTGCGCGCCCCGCGACCGGGGCATTGGGTCCCTCTGCAGCCGACGCATCAGGCCGCTCCTCGGTCAAGACGACAAGCCTCCGCTCATCAACCTCGGCAATGACGGCCGCCCCCTCCTCATAGTCAAAAATGGGGGAGTCGGGAACGACCAGGACCGAAGGAGCCGGGGGCGGAGGCACCTCGGCCATCTCAACATCAGCGGCGACGGGCGGCTCCGTGGGCACACTAGCGGCGGCCCCGACAGGAATCGACGTCGGCGCCGGCGACGCGGCAGGTGGGCTCGAGGCCGCGGCTACGTCAACCGCCTCGCCTGGCACGATGGCCGCTCCAACGGGGGGGTCGACCTGGGAGGCTTGCCCCATGGCAGTCCGTGCCTCCTGGGCTCCCCACCAGAGGGTGCCTTGCGCGGAGGCCAACCAACTGGCATGGCGCGCTGTAGCTCCAGATGAAGAGGTCGGCCCCGTCTTAAGGGCCTTCGTGGGGGCAAGACCGGCCGAGCCCTGCCTCCACTTACTGAAAGGGAGAAAAGGCAAAATCAAGATACACAGAAATATGACTGAATCAAGGACGCCCTCAGAGACTTACCCGCTTCGGGGCAAGACCAATCGTGCCTGAGGGGAGATCTCTTGGACCCCGGTCTCCGCAGACGCTGCCAAGGGTTGGCCAGCGGCCGGCTTCGCCGCCGCCTCTGCCTCGGATGCCCGAGGCGCCCGGGGTGCGGCCTGCCCGGACGATGTCACAACAGCCGAGGGAATAACTTCCCGCACGGCTGGCACGTGCACTTGCTCTTGGGGGACCTGCGGTTCGGCCTGACCCCCCCGGAGTTGCCCCAATTATCTTGGCCAAGGGGTCAAGTACCCCCTCGGCCTGCCTCCGCTCCTCGGATCGGGACCCCGGCGTCCCGGCCCCACACACTGGTGGCGCCAGCCCACCTGGAGGCTGGCTTGACGACCCCTGGCCCAGCCTCAGATCTGGACTGAGGCCAAATCAGGCCGCCATGTCGTCGTCTTCGTCGTCATCATCATCATCATCATCGTCGTTAGGCGTGTCCGGTGATGGCTCCAACGGGAGCCCATCCCTTGCTTGCCTCCGACGACGCTTCTCCAAGGCGTCCCGAGCCCGCATCCTCTCGCGAGCTCGGGCCTTTTCTGCGTCTTTTTTCTACTTATCCTTCTCCGCGGAGAGGCCACGCGCGGTTCGGCCCGCGGCGTCCTCCGGGACCGGTGGCCGGGAGGTTCTAAAGTTCATCAGCCCCTAGGGACGAACAAAAAATCCCTAGGGTAAGGCCTAAAGACGTAAGAAGCACGGCGCAAAACAGAAGAAGGGTCGGACACTTACCAAGGACACATACCCATGGTCGGGACGCATCGGTGGCTGGTTAAGGGCGCCAGCGTCCAGCCTCCCTACCGTGCCCGCTACCAGTCTGAGGAGGTCGTCGGCAAAGAGGGGGGTCGGGGACATCTGTGAACCCTCCAGATCAACCCCCGGCTTCATCTCCGAAAGCTACAACCGCCGCTCGGCCAATGGGAGCACCCTTCAGCGGTGGATAGCAGCGACGACCCCCGCGGCAGTAAGGCCTTCGGCTTGGAGCTTCTGTAGGGCACGGAGAATGGGCTGGAGCTTCTCCTGGTTCTCGCGTGTGGCCCCCCAGCGCCAGTTATCGCCGGCGGCGGTCACCACTCGTTGAGAAAATGGTGGTAGCACCCTGTCATCATTCTGGAGACAGAACCACCGGTTCTGCCACCCCTTGTTCGAAGACACAAGGGAGGCCGGGATGTACTACTGTGCGCGCCCCAACCTCAGCTGAAGGGTGCAGCCACCAGCCCGCACTGCCATACGGACCTTCTTCACATCGGTCGACGCGGCAAAGAACTCCGCGCAGAAGAGATGAGTCCACAGGTCCTAGTGGGGGTCAATCCCCAAAAACCCCTCGCAAACCGCCATGAAAATGCCCGCCTACGCGATGGAGTTAGGGTTGAAGTTATGCAGCTCCACCCCGTAGTAGTGTGGGAGTGCCCGCATGAAACGGCTTGCCGGCATCCCAAACCCTCGCTCGTGAAAAGGGGTAAAGCTGACCACGTACCCCGGCGGTGGAGTCGGGTCAGCCTCGCTCCCAGGGGCCAACCACTCAGGCTGGGGCCCACCGGAGAGAGGACGGAGCAAACCCTCGGCAACGAGGGCCTGCAGATCCTCCACCGTGACGGTGGAGAAGGGCCACAGGTCGCGCGGCAGAATAACGGTCGGCTTGTCAGCCATTGCCGAACGGAGGCGGTGGAAGCGGAAGGGACGAGGTGCGCGGTTTTTCTCTTCTCTCTGCCTACTCTCTCAGGTTGCGAAAGCAAAGGCAGAAGGCAAGAACAGAAGCGCAAGTGGCAGGGTAAAGAACCACTGCCGGCCCCCCTCCCAGGTATATAAGGGCCTGAGCAGAATCCGCCCAAATCTTCGCTCGAGCCCCTCAAGAATTTTAAATTCAAAGACAATGCGGTTTTTTCATTCCTCGAATGACTCGCGCACGCGCAACGGATACCCCGCGAGTCGACCGTCCCGTCGCATTAACTCTCTGGCAGGGCACACATCACCTCTAGCAGGCGAGCGGGCGTCGTTTCACCTCCGTCATCACGACCGCCTCAAAAAAGGTACGCCACACTGTCTTAGTTCATATCCTTTTTTTCTTTCCCCCCCTCTCTCTCTCTCTGCAGGGATCGGGAAAGGAGGCATTTCGAAAGAATCCTTCTCAGCAAAGGAAACGGGCCCCGAGCCCTCATACTGATCAGGGGTTCGAAGGTTGGTTGCACCCTGCGGGGTTCGGCAACCGCCCCAGACCACTAGGGCTCCGAGCCCACTACTGATCAGGGATTCGAAGGCTGGCCCCTCGGAAGGGTTCGACAGCCGCTCCAGAGCATGCAGAGTCAGGGATAACCCTGGGTACGTCCGTTACATGGCCAAGGCTCGGGCTGCGCTCTCGAGGTACCCTAGGACATTTCCGAGACCAGCGGGAACGATTTTGTAATGGAATCCCACCAGAGGGAGGCACCGAGCCCTCGGGCCCTATCAAATGGGACCGGGTCTAGCAAATCACCTGCAGGTACTTTTGGAGCGCGCCTTTGGGCCACTAGACGACCCTTATCGAACGGGGCTTGGGCGTCCTCTCGAATTACCCGTTAGCAACTCACTGGAAACACCGTGTTCGGTGCTCGCCGAGGGTAACACGGCACGTTCCCCCCTTCCTCCTTGCGGAAAGGCGATGAAGGGGCATACTATAAAAAGACGAGACAGTCCTTGATCGTCCTCTCTGTAAAGCCCTAAAATTCGTATAAGGTACAAATAATAAAATAAATAAATACATGTATTTTCGTGAAAGTGTTTTTGGAATTATTTAAATTCCTTGTTGTGCATACTCATTTAAGAGAAGTAAAGTAGACAAATAGCAAATAAATAAATATATAAATATGCATCTCATGCCGAGGTTCTTGTAACTATGCATTTGTGATTAAATTCACAAGACAAGTTTAAGTTAAAAAAAATATAGAATTTGAAAAGGAAGGAGGAAAGAAGAGAGAAGAGGAGGGAAACAATATGCACTACGAAGAAAAATACATATATAGGAATGAACATATTATTTTAAGCTAGTACTTTTATTTGAGCACTTTATCCCTGCTTGAAACTCATAAACAAATTTGGAATTCAAATTATGAATTGGAATGGGAAAACAAAACAGGAATAAAAAAAGGGGAAAATCTGCGCTTGGGCCAACTCCACTCCTCTGCGGCCCACTTCATTTTTTTCCCACACCCGCCTGCCCGCCACTTCCAGAAGCCGCGGCTGGGCCGTTTTCAGCGCCAGGTTAGCCCACCTACTCGCCAGGCAGCATCCACTTCTCCCTGCACGGCCCGCGTTGTGACTCCACGCTGTGCGTCTGGCATGTTGGCCCGACCGGTCATACTCCAGGATCCGCGCGCGCGCCTATTAGTTCGCCGACATGCGGGGCCCAGTCGTCATCTTCTTCCCCCTCCGTCTTCTTTCAACAGAACGCGATTCCGTCGTCTCCGCTCGGCCGTGATCTCAAACGACCGCCTTCCTGCTCGGACTCAGTCTCTAGGGTATAAAGCCGCGCCCTTCCCTCGTTCGTCCAGGGCATGCCACCGTAATCCGTAGCGCCGAGCTTCTCCTGCGGCAGGGTAGGTCCGCCGAGAAGGATAGGAGAGAGAATGGGTCCTGCTGTGTGCTTGTTCGCGTCACGCCCACCATGGTGCCTGCGCCGAGTGATGGGGGAGATCCGTTGGACCTCTCTGCGGATGTGCAGTGCCCAACGGAGCTTGGAGAACCACTAGAAGACGACCAATTCCTCGCCGGAGTTGGCGGGCGCCGCAGCGACCTTCCTGCACCGTGGGTAGGGCCCCTGCGCGCGATTCTCGGTAAGTTTTCCCCTATGATCTTCGTCGTTGTCCAAACTACGTGCAGAAATAGTTCTCTTGGAGAATCCTGCTCCTCGGACTTGGATGGTGTGGTCCAGCGGCCTGCTCCACCCTGGTGGGCGCGGTGACGCCACCCAGTTCGGTCGGGAGGAGGAAGGGGGCCCCTTGGCCGTTGGTTTCGTAGTGAACGGCTGAGATTAGGTCCAGCGTACCCCTTCGCTCGGATAAATCCCCACCGTTGATCTTGCATCGTGCGGCAGGAATTAGATCTAGGGTTAATTAAATCCGAGCCTTTGATTCTGAATCCAAGGACCATCTCAGCATACCGGTTCGGGCAACCCTAAGTCTAATCCATGCTGTCCATACTATATCGTGCGGCCGAGAACTCAAGATACCCCTTCAGCCGCTCATTTCACAAAAGAGCCCCTACGCTTATCAGAAAACAACCCGCCGTCCAGGGACCCTGTTTTCTGTGTCTGGGATATCTTGCGCATAGCCCCCTGCCTTCTCTGGAAATTGAGGCCCAATCCAGTGATGTGATAAATTGAATAAATGGATTAGAAAATAGGTTTTTAGTATAAAAATAAATCCATAAACTTGTTTAATCCGTATTTAATTCATTCTAACTCCGAATTGACCCGTTCCAGTTTCTGTAATTTTGTTTTAATATTGTATATCAACTAGTAACACTGTTTAGCCATGAAACTTGAATTAAAATTGTTCATTTGAATTAATCTATTCTATGTGCTAAATAACTTCAGAAATCCATAACTTGGTAACCGTAACTCCGAATTTAATGATTCTTGTTTCCACGATCTCGTAGCAGCGTGTAGATTATTAATACGTAGTTATTCCTATGTTTGGTGTGATGTTAATTTTGCATGTACTATGTTTGTCTGTATTGCTACGACTAGCATGAGGACACGTGTCATCGGAAGAGCAAGTTGGTACCTGGAATCTCAAGTCCCTGGCAAGTTGTGCCCTTGATCACTTCTTTTTACCCACTCATGTTCTAATTAATCATAATGATCTGCACAGGTTAATTTTGATGGGACCCAATAGGTTACCATAGTTTGATTATCTTTATACCTTGTTTACCACTGAACTTTTTGGGTAGTACTTGCTAGTGCTTTATGTGGTTTTGGGTATGAAGGTACATTATTCATGATCACACTTTTATTATATGTTTATTATTAATGTTCATGATAAGATCATTATGTTAATTGGAACATGGAGCGACCACCCGGGAAAATAGTGCTACCACAAGGGTTTAATGGGACGCCCTTGGCTGATTAATTAGGAAAGCTAGTGGAAGACTACCTTACCCGAAAGGGGCAAGGGCAGTAGGGGAGTGGTTAGTGTAGGGAGGTCCTTAGTTGATTTTGCTGCGATGGCGGTCAGGCAAGAACCCTGCATTGGAGCTTCCTATAAACTGTAGCGGGTTTTCTGAAGCTAGTGGAACTTTGTAAAGGCCTCGTAGTGTTACCCTGCCTCGCCTCCTCGGTAGAGGTGTATGGGAAGTCGCGATCCCTTGGCAGATGGGTAACATGACTTGTGGGTAAAGATGCGCAACCTCTGCAGAGTGTAAAACTGGTATACTAGCCGTGCTCACGATCATGAGCAGCTCGGACCCTCACATGATTAATTTATGGAACTAAATTCAATTTGTCATATGCATTGCATCGCAGGTGATGTTGTTACTTTTGTTCTACTACTAAATTGGGTTGGTATTTACTTATACTTAGTAACTGCTAATAAAATTTTGACCAACTTTAAAAGCAATGCTTAGCTCTAACCATCATCTTTGGTAAGCCTTACACTTCACGTGAGCTCCCATCTTTGGCGAGTTCATGCACATTATTCCCCACAACTTGTTGAGCGATGAACGTATGTGAGCTCACTCTTGCTGTCTCACACCCCCCCACAGGTCAAGAACAGGTACCACAGGATGAGGCGCATGGAGGATGCTGCGATGTGTTCGTGAGAGGTCTAGGCCATCGTCTCCCAGTCAACTTTGGGTTGCTGGACCGTTGTCTCCTTATAATGTAATTAATTATTTATTTTGTATAGAACTCCTATTATATAGTAAATATGTGACATTCGATTCTGTGCCATGATTCATCATTGTGTGAGACTTGGTCCCAGCACACCTGGTGATTATGTCCGTGCCCGGGTCTTGGTGCCCCGAAACCTGGGTGTGACAGAAGTGGTATCAGAGGAATGTTGACTGTAGGACGAAACCTAGATAGAACTGGACAACCATTGTCTACTTACCTCTGCTACTCTGATTCTTTTCTAAACTTATCTTGATCTTTTCTCGTCTATTTCCGCTCTACTCTGATTATTCTTACCTTTTCTTTCCAAAGACAAATGTGGATTTCACACTTTGAAATCCTGTGCCTAAAGTGACTTCTAGGAATAGGAGACCTACTCCTAGGAACAAAAACAAAACTATTTTTATAGGTATTTATACGCTTGAGTGCTTGTTATTATGATACTTGTTTGATTTGGATCTTTGATTGAGTGTGATGAGTTGTGGAGTAATGTCCACAATTAAATATGCATATACATATAGACATAAATAAAATTCATGAGATAACTAAACAACCTAGATTATCCCCCATTAAAATATATCTAGCCTCATAGATCCATTCTTATCTTAAAAAAATCTATCTTATCTTATCTTATCTTTATCTTATCTTATCCTAACCACTTTGCTTATCTCACCCTAGAGTAACAATCATGATCCAATCCAAATTAATTAGATCTTATCTAGTCCAAACTAGTCATACCAACCCAATTATATCTGCATATACATCTAGGCATAAAGGATAGTATTCATAAAATGACTAGACAATCTAGAATATCCCATTAAAAATGTAATTAGTATTCTGTATCTATCTCATCTAAAAAGACTCTATCCTACACTCATAGATCCATCTTATCTCAAAAAGATCCTAACTTATCCTAATTAAAATATATCTAACTTAAGAGATCTGTCTTATCTTAAAAAGATTTTATCTCATCTTAATAGATCTAACTAACCCCAAAAAGATTCTACCTCATCCTTATGGATTTATCTTGTTCTAATTGGCATACCTATCCCACTCTACAGTAACAACCATGATCTAGCCTAAAATAAATAGATCTTATCTAGTTATACCAATCTGATCTAGATCCCACCTAATCTAACATGATCTAATCCAACTTGAGTTACTTAAACAAGTTAGTTAATATTGGTAACATAGATGTGTACTAAACCTAAATTGGTGTCTTAGACCAACTCGTCTGTGGAACCACCACAACCTAGCCTATGTTATAGGTTGCCCAACCCATTTATCCAAAAGCAAAGTAAACCTTGTTGGGCCTACCCAGCCCAAGCACCCGACAACTATCTTAACCATACGTCCATAACTCGGATGGCAACTCCAATAAGAAAGGCCAAAGGAGACCAACCACGTCAAAGAAGGATAAGCATCAACTCAAGACTTCAAAGATCAAGTTGAGTCGCCAGCAGAATCAAGATCCACAGTTCAGGATGAAGTCTTTCGTTATTATACTCTTCCTTGCCACAACCTATACTTGCCATAATTGTACCTCATCTGACATAATAGATGGCTAGACATATATATCTATATTTTCCAAATCATCTACTAGCGAGTATAAAAAAAACTTGAAACAAAACTTTTGATTCCTAAACCAAACTGGTTGCATCCCTTTTCTACAAATCTCGAGGACGAGATTTCTTTTAAGGGGGGTAGGATTTGTAAAGCCCTAAAATTCGTATAAGGTACAAATAATAAAATAAATAAATACATGTATTTTCGTGAAAGTGTTTTTGGAATTATTTAAATTCCTTGTTGTGCATACTCATTTAAGAGAAGTAAAGTAGACAAATAGCAAATAAATAAATATAGAAATATGCATCTCATGCCGAGGTTCTTGTAACTGTGCATTTGTGATTAAATTCACAAGACAAGTTTAAGTTAAAAAAAATATAGAATTTGAAAAGGAAGGAGGAAAGAAGAGAGAAGAGGAGGGAAACAATATGCACTACGAAGAAAAATACATATATAGGAATGAATATATTATTTTAAGCTAGTACTTTTATTTGAGCACTTTATCCCTGCTTGAAACTCATAAACAAATTTGGAATTCAAATTATGAATTGGAATGGGAAAACAAAACAGGAATAAAAAAGGGGAAAATCTGCGCTTGGGCCAACTCCACTCCTCTGCGGCCCACTTCATTTTTTTCCCACACCCGCCTGCCCGCCACTTCCAGAAGCCGCGGCTGGGCCGTTTTCAGCGCCAGGTCGGCCCACCTACTCGCCAGGCAGCATCCACTTCTCCCTGCACGGCCCGCGTTGTGACTCCGCGCTGTGCGTCTGGCATGTTGGCCCGACCGGTCATACTCCAGGATCCGCGCGCGCGCCTATTAGTTCGCCGACATGCGGGGCCCAGTCGTCATCTTCTTCCCCCTCCGTCTTCTTTCAACAGAACGCGATTCCGTCGTCTCCGCTCGGCCGTGATCTCAAGCGACCGCCTTCCTGCTCGGACTCGGTCTCTAGGGTATAAAGTCGCGCCCTTTCCTCGTTCGTCTAGGGCATGCCACCGTAATCCGTAGCGCCGAGCTTCTCCTGCGGCAGGGTAGGTCCACCGAGAAGGATAGGAGAGAGAATGGGTCCTGCTGTGTGCTTGTTCGCGTCACGCCCACCATGGTGCTTGCGCCGAGTGATGGGGGAGATCCGTTGGACCTCTCTGCGGATGTGCAGTGCCCAACGGAGCTTGGAGAACCACTAGAAGACGACCAATTCCTCGCCGGAGTTGGCGGGCGCCGCAGCGACCTTCCTGCACCGTGGGTAGGGCCCCTGCGCGCGATTCTCGGTAAGTTTTCCCCTATGATCTTCGTCGTTGTCCAAACTACATGCAGAAATAGTTCTCTTGGAGAATCCTGCTCCTCGGACTTGGATGGTGTGGTCCGGCGGCCTGCTCCACCCTGGTGGGTGCGGCGACGCCACCCAGTTCGGTCGGGAGGAGGAAGGGGGCCCCTTGGCCGTTGGTTTCGTAGTGAACGGCTGAGATTAGGTCCAGCGTACCCCTTCGCTCGGATAAATCCCCACCGTTGATCTTGCATCGTGCGGCAGGAATTAGATCTAGGGTTAATTAAATCCGAGCCTTTGATTCTGAATACAAGGACCATCTCAGCATACCGGTTCGGGCAACCCTAAGTCTAATCCGTGCTGTCCATACTATATCGTGCGGCCGAGAACTCAAGATACCCCTTCAGCCGCTCATTTCACAAAAGAGCCCCTACGCTTATCAGAAAACAACCCGCCGTCCAGGGACCCTGTTCTCTGTGTCTGGGATATCTTGCGCATAGCCCCTGCCTTCTCTGGAAATTGAAGCCCAGTCCAGTGATGTGATAAATTGAATAAATGGATTAGAAAATAGGTTTTTAGTATAAAAATAAATCCATAAACTTGTTTAATCCGTATTTAATTCATTCTAACTCCGAATTGACCCGTTCCAGTTTCTATAATTTTGTTTTAATATTGTATATCAACTAGTAACACTGTTTAGCCATGAAACTTGAATTAAAATTTTTCATTTGAATTAATCTGTTCTATGTGCTAAATAACTTCAGAAATCCATAACTTGGTAACCGTAACTCCGAATTTAATGATTCTTGTTTCCACGATCTCGTAGCAGCGTGTAGATTATTAATACGTAGTTATTCCTATGTTTGGTGTGATGTTAATTTTGCATGTACTATGTTTGTCTGTATTGCTACGACTAGCGTGAGGACACGTGTCATCGGAAGAGCAAGTTGGTACCTAGAATCTCAAGTCCCAGGCAAGTTGTGCCCTTGATCACTTCTTTTTACCCACTCATGTTCTAATTAATCATAATGATCTGCATAGGTTAATTTTGATGGGACCCAATAGGTTACCATAGTTTGATTATCTTTATACCTTGTTTACCACTGAACTTTTTGGGTAGTACTTGCTAGTGCTTTATGTGGTTTTGGGTATGAAGGTACATTATTCATGATCACACTTTTATTATATGTTTATTATTACTGTTCATGATAAGATCATTATGTTAATTGGAACATGGAGCGACCACCCGGGAAAACAGTGCTACCACAAGGGTTTAATGGGACGCCCTTGGCTGATTAATTAGGAAAGCTAGTGGAAGACTACCTTACCCGAAAGGGGCAAGGGCAGTAGGGGAGTGGTCAGTGTAGGGAGGTCCTTGGTTGATTTTGCTGCGATGGCGGTCAGGCAAGAACCCTGCATTGGAGCTTCCTATAAACTGTAGCGGGTTTTCTGAAGCTAGTAGAACTTTGTAAAGGCCTCGTAGTGTTACCCTGCCTTGCCTCCTCGCTAGAGGTGTATGGGAAGTCACGATCCCTTGGCAGATGGGTAACATGACTTGTGGGTAAAGATGCGCAACCTCTACAGAGTGTAAAACTGGTATACTAGCCGTGCTCACGGTCATGAGCAGCTCGGACCCTCACATGATTAATTTATGGAACTAAATTCAATTTGTCATATGCATTGCATCGCAGGTGATGTTGTTACTTTTGTTCTACTACTTAATTGGGTTGGTATTTACTTATACTTAGTAACTGCTAATAAAATTTTGACCAACTTTAAAAGCAATGCTCAGCTCTAACCATCATCTTTGGTAAGCCTTACACTTCACGTGAGCTCCCATCTTTGGCGAGTTCATGCACATTATTCTCCACAACTTGTTGAGCGATGAACGTATGTGAGCTCACTCTTGCTGTCTCACACCCCCCCACAGGTCAAGAACAGGTACCACAGGATGAGGCGCATGGAGGATGCTGCGATGTGTTCGTGAGAGGTCTAGGTCGTCGTCTCCCAGTCAACTTTGGGTTGCTGGACCGTTGTCTCCTTATAATGTAATTAATTATTTATTTTGTATAGAACTCCTATTATATAGTAAATATGTGACATTCGATCCTGTGCCATGATTCATCATATGTGTGAGACTTGGTCCCAGCACACCTGGTGATTATGTCCGTGCCCGGGTCTTGGTGCCCCGAAACCTAGGTGTGACACTCTCGCTCCGTGCAGAGGCTCGGGGGCTGCTCTCGCACCAAGCTGCGACTAAATTGTTGACAACGTCAACGAAACTAAAGAACTCGGGGCCTGACCACGCATCTGGGCTACGGCCAGGCCGCATGAGGGAACAACAAGGCCGACCGAGGAATCACAGGAAGAATTAAGACCTCAGAGGAATCAAACCACTCCTCCGAGGCCTCGGGGGCTACACCCGACGGGTGCGCTCGCGCGCACCCATCGGAATAAAATACTGCTAAAAAAGATCAGTCGCCTTGCAAAAGTCCGGTAGAACCTCCAAGCGAGTGCCTACACTCCCTTTGAGGCTCGGGGGCTACTGTCGGGTACCATAATCAGGAGTACCCCCAATAGTCCTAAAAACATGTCTGGAAGAACACCTTTAAAAAGACCGACAAGCGCGGATCAGAGTTATAAACCTTGTCTGCCAAGGGACGTGATCCCGTCTCGCCCGAGCCCAGCCTCGGGCAGCAGCAGTAGCCCCTTACAAATTCACGGCTCGCCCGAGGGTCCCCCTAGGCGGTGGGCGCACCCCCGACTCGCCCGAGGTAAAGCTCGGGTAAACTTTGTCGTATAGCGGCCTCGGCGAAAACACCTTGCCGCCGACCGTATCACGTGCACATTTAATGCGAGGATCGCCTGACACCTTATCCTGACACGCGTGCCTAAGTTGGCAAGGTCAAAGTGACCGCAGTCACTTCACCCTTTTACTGATCGTTCTGACGGGATGACAACACTATTCACCCTGTTCCCACCACTGTGCCAACCACCAAGGTAAGACTAACAACAGTAAGTCACCGCTTCTCCCGAGTTTAGCCTCGGGCGCCACAGGAAGCTCTGCCTCGCCCGACCCTAGCCTCGGCCTCGGGAGGGATCGTCACCTCGCCTGACCCAGGCCTCGGCCTCAGCTCCGGTCTCGGGAAGAGGTCTCCACCTCGCCCGACCCAGGCCTCGCCCTCGGTCTCGGGAGGAGACACCGCCTCGCCCGACCCCAGCCTCGGCCTCAGGAGAGGTCACCGCCTCGCTCGAGACGGCCTCGGACCGACTACGTGAGCAAGGAAACCATCATTATCCTACCCCTACCTAGCCACCTCAGGCTATGAAGAAACAAGACCGGTGTCACATCAAATTACTCCAGTAACAAGTAATGATGATCCCTGGCATGCGCTCATGACGTCGACTATCCTCAAGATCTCTACGAAATCAAAGGAACGTCAGCAGGACCTAGGGCTGTACCGCCAGCCACGATTCTACAGGGCTCAAGCACTTCTCTGCCGGCCACGGTAGCACACAGCTACACCCCCATATGTACAGCTGGATCACCTCCTTGTATCTATAAAAGGAGATGCCCAGGGCCTTCCCACGGCAGAGGCGGCGAGGACGACGGAGACGGACTCGCTCAAACATCGAACTCCTCTTCGCAACACTAGACCTCTCAAGAGACCTGGGACCCGTTCCCTCTCTCACGAAGCTTGTAACCCCTACTGTAAGCACCCCGGTGCAAGATAATATAAGCCTCATCTCTCCTCTTGTGTTTCATCTTGCATCAACCCATCTGGGCTGGGACACGCGACACAAAATTCACTAGTCGGTTCGGTTGAGGGTTTCCCGGGTCCGAAACACCGACATATAGACTCGGTTAAATTTAAAAATAAGAGCAGTTATAAAATTGCAATGAAGGGATATAGAGTATATTTGGGACTGCTCTAGGTTTCCAACAGTGGCGTGGAGGTTTAATTTTGAATATGAATTTAAATAGTTTTAAAGATATTTTTAATCTAAATAATAAACAAAATGATTTATCTAAATATTTTCTAAAGGTTTCTAACCATAGTCACAAGAAACGGGTACAGTAGTGGTAGTTTGCTCATCATGTTCATCGACCCTATCGATCCGAAAACTTTGTGACTATGTTCACGACTCTAACTCCATATTTTTCTTGAGCACCTAATAATCCTCCCCATCAACTACATCAATTTTCTAGAGTTGAAGTAGCTCCAAACACCCTCTTTAGGCTACCTTGAGTAGGTTACTCATCCAGCTCTTTCATTTCAAACTCAACTCTATCTTTCAAGCTCTATCCTAACAGTGCACTATGTATGCAGAGGATGAGACCACACGAAATGAGTGGCTGGAGAAAATCGAGACCAGGTTTCAGAAGTGCAGCTGGGCCCCTGGCCCCTGCTTCCTGCTTTCCTATCTCTTCGTCTCGCGGGTAGCTTTCGGACGTGCATAGGTGCATCCTTTTTGGATCGTGTGGTTTATCTGAAAAAAAGAGGTGGCAGCGTCAGTCCTACGCGCACGTACAATCACGCAAGAAAAGGGCACAAAAAGGAACTGTTTACCTCATTTCGGTCGTAGTGATGCTTGCTCTGCAGGGCATGCAGCAGGGAGCCAACGAATTGCAGGACATAATAATATACTTTCTAGGTTCTAAAAAATTAAAAGGGTCGCATGAAAATGTGCGTGGCGCAGGAGGATCGAGGCAAGTCGTGTACGTGCTCGTCGTGTTCGTGTGTGATCGCAACGCATGCAAAGTTCTCTCCTTTTTTTTCCCTTTCCGGCAGCGCGCCTGCGCATCGAGGTGCGGTAGCCTTTTCGTCTCATCTCGCTTATCTGAACCCCTCAACCCATTCCAGGTCGTTCACGTCACACTTTGTATTTCGAGATCCTTTCTCTTCACATTTTTTTTCGTCACCGTCGCCTACGACTTTTGCTAGGCCAAATTAATTAAAACACGTCGCTTTGCAGCTTTGCATTGGGATTGGGGGGAGGGGGGTTTGGCGGTTGGCATATCTTTGTTCTCCACAGTGACATGCGGCTGTAGTAGCTTTTGCTCGTCATGATCATGGCGAGTGGATCAAAATGCTCACCTCAACTTTGGTAGTCTAATAACATGTACGTGTCGAATAGTTTTTCGTTTCCTATATATACGAGGTACGTAGCTTATGCACGAAGAGATAGATCATGTACACTAGCTACCTGCCTAGCTACCTCTAGAGCTTCACGGTCATATCTGCGTATATGGATGGACCATACCATGTATATACATCACTTTTCTACATGTATGCATCCATCCTATCTTTACTCTTGCTTTTTTCGAGCCCTTTCCGTTCCAGGAGGAAAGCCATGTATTATTGCAATATGGCTTTGTTCATGGCATGATGATAGGCACCGCTAGCTGCGCGCATGTGCTACTGGCGCTAGGTAGACTAACGGTTTAGATGTTAACGCGTGTATACAGAAGCTAGCCACACCTGACCCACCGGCGTGACGGCGTGTGGCATGCATGCATGCATCATGGTGCAGACCTCATCATCGACGCGACGACGGCGGTGACGAGAAAGATGAAATTAAGGGGGTGTTTGGTTGCTCCTGCTAAAGTTTAGCCCGGGTCACATCAAGCGTTTGACTTTTAAATAGGAGTATGAAATATAGACCCAACCAACTGGACTAGATTCGTCTCGTCTTTTAATCTTCGGCTGACAAATTAGTTTTATAATCCGACTACATTTAATACCCGGAACGGAGGTTCAAACATTCGATGGAACAGGGGCTAAATTTTAGTTTGGGGTAACCAAACACCCCCTAAGATCGCTTGATGCCGGCAGCAAGCGGCGTGCGGGGCGGTTCGAGCAGTAGCAGAGCTAGAGACACCAAAGACCATGCCATGCCGTGCCTTGCCCCTGCGGCCCTGCAAGGAAGCGACGGGGGGTGCTTTCCCCTGGCCTGATTGTCCGTTCGTTGCCCAGGAGCCACCGAGCCAGGAAAGGCACAAGTTAACAACGGCACGACACGCCACCTCGTGGGCCTGCCTTGCGGCCAAGCTTGTTCCTGCTCTGCGCTTGCGCTGCTGCTGCGTGCGTGACCGTGACCGCATCATCCATCGAGTGCAATGCCCGAACGCGCGCTACCCAATAACGGCAGAGTCCAGACATCCAACGATCCGGCGCCTTTTACCTTCGCGTTGCCGTTCGTGCCAGGCGCGGGCGGAGGGAGGACGAGTCCAGAGTCCCATGACTGCACAGGGGAAGACCGTGGGAGGTGACAGATGATCATGTTGCCCAACAGTGCTGTACGTGGGGTGTGGTCCTTGCCGGGAACGTGTCGATGTCGTGCATGCAGGGGAGATATATTGGGAGAACGAGAGGACTGGACGATTAATTGGTGCCACTCCACTATTGTGCTGTGCGTGCAGGTGAAGTGTGAGGCCAGTCAGATCCGAGTGATTTGCAGCCCTAGAATGCAGGTCTTGTTCAGTGCATAGGATCCATATAGTACGTGGGAGGGAGGGCAAGGTACGTAGGGAGCAAAGCAATAGGGGTCGTTGCTTAAACAAATGCTGCTGCTACCGGAGACTCTCGCCATCACCCACGCCCTTAGCTTAAAGGAAAAAAAAAAGGAGCTGTCAGCAGGCTCATGCTCGGAAAGCACGTTCTCATGCACTTTGTTTATTAGTCTCACACTCTCTCGGCTCGGGAGGAGCCTATTATATTTAACAACAAGAAAAAAAAATTATAGTATATACGACGTCAGCAGACAGGGAGGGTAACTCAAACCCCATCCATCACTCATTCAACAACATGGAGGCTTTAGCGTTTTTTTTCTTTCTTCTTTCAAATCCTAGATTTGTTTGCAAGCTTGAGCAGAAAACAAACAGCCAGCAGCTTCTGCTGAACCGATACGAGACTTGAGGGACAGGGTCGCAGGCAGGCAGGCAGGCCATGTGATCGAGGGAGGGTCCAAAGCCACGAAAATAATTATAGCGCGGCTGTACTGTAACTGTAACCTGCGGGTGCGCAAGTATTTATGGGCGAAAGGACAGCGCTTGGCTTGGACCACAACCACACGGCCAGTGCGCAGTGCCAGTGCGGGGCAGCGCCCGCCCGCCCGCCCGCCCGATCGCGGGTGTTTCCGGTTGCGGAGATCGAGCGGACCCAATCAAAGGGATTTGACAATTAGCATTTGACTGTAGCTCACCAGTAATGCCCATGTTTTTATCTAATCAGCCAGTTAAGAACACGTACAACCTGACATCACTGCACGGTACTCTACTGTACACACAAGATAAACATACCCACTCTGGTGTCCTATTATTTGCTCTTTTGGAAAAGATTCGAGTCAAACTAATAAAATTTTGACTATAAATAACTATTTTGTTATTTATTTTTCGAAACTAATATGCACCATCTTAAAAAAGTACTTTTTATAAAAGACAGACAAAGACAACCGTTTTACCTGCCTTGAGTGGTGATATGGACGATAAGGCAGACACATTTGCGTCTATCGGTGCGTGATAACCAGAATAACCGGATGCAAAAGAAAAATTGTCGTGTTTGGCAAGCGGATAGCAGCGTCCAGCTTTGGTCATTGGATCAGTAATAGGGGCGACAATGTGGAATGCTGTGAAGTTCGATTGCTCTCTCTCTTTTTAGGATAGATTTAACAGTTCGACCAACTACAGTTCAGGAGTTATCCCCCCCCCTCATGTTATATCAGAAAAGAAGGGTTTTGCGTTTTTTTAACATCTACTATTACTATACTGGTAGTGAGAATCCATAAAGCAGACTACGACACTTTTCTTCCCAGACGCTAAATGAACTAAAAATGGAAGTCGAGAGTCATTATACATAGAGACACAGTGTGTCCACAAAACCATGCAGTTTTTGGCTGCTTCACCAATGTCCTCATGTGCCGCTTGCATAGAACATATCCTTGTCCCCTTAATGATTGGGGGTCGTCTGAAACTGAGATGTGGAGCGGGGACATTTACGAGGGTCACGAATGAGGTAAGACACGATTGTTAGGGGTTTGTGTCATTATCCATGAAAGTAGCCTATAGGGGGTGGTAAATAGGCTACACCTGAAATTTCTCACTAAAAACTTGAATTCAAGTCAAATAGACAGTTGCACTGGTGCAAACCGATTCAACCAATATAAACTCGATTGACCCACCTTGAACCAGCTCAACTATGATTTAGACTTAACAAATCGAGAACAACGCGGAGTGTAACGAGAGATTCTTTTCTACGACAAAGTTAAGAGTGATGTGCATGAAAAGAAACAAGTTCCCAAACTCCACAAACTTGAGAAACTACGAAATCTTGTTTGCAAAGATGTAAGAACTTAAGAACACAAAGGTTCCCTACTCCCCGTTGAGAAACCCACAAAGACCTGGGTCTTTTCCAACCCTAATCCTCCACATGCCGACCACCAAGGTCAAGACAATCTCTTTCCAACTTGCTCAACGAGCGGGTAAGACAAACTTCTTGGGATCGTCCACAAATTTGGAGACTCCCAAGCAACCTCACACCGTCAAGGAACTAAAAGGTTCCAATAGCAACAAAATCGCACAAGATTGAAGTTTGCAACAAGCTCAAAAGAGTGAGAGAGGGGAGAGAGAGAGAGGAAATCCACAACGAGTTCACCAACTTCACCTCACACCAAAGGATATTTCAATCGATTGAAGAGGGTGAGATTTGGGGTGAGAGAGGGAGTGAATGCACTTGTTTGAGAGTAGATCAACAGTAAATTCCTAAGAGAGTGGAGAGGTGAATGAGGAGATAGAGCCCAAAGGGTATATAAAGAACCCCCAAAAGGCTACTAACAGTTTGGACTTTTGCGCAAATCCCGATTGAACCGGGTTTAAACTTGGTTGAACCGAGATCTACCAGATAAGAACTCGATCAAGTGCCTTGCTGAGTACCTGAGTTAGCAGAGTCAAACCTAGTTGAACCAAGAATAATCTCGGTTCAACCGGGATCGACTAGAGAGGTTCTCAGTCAAATCCCCTACTGAGCACATGAGTCAACAGGGACAAACTCGGTTGAACTGAAAATAAATTCGGTTGAACTGTGATCGACCAGAGAGGTTCTTGGTCGATTTCCCTGCTGAGCAACATAGTCACCAGGCCTGACTTCAAACTCGGTTGAACCAACTTTGGTTAGAGAGATCCGGCACATGACAGTCCAAACTTTAAATTAAAAACCAGATTTTGTATAGACGAAGACTTTTGAGCTTATTGCATTAATCAATACCTTTTGCGGATCCCTCTTGATTGTATTGTGGTTCCTATAACTAAAAAACATATATAATTCATGAGTGGAACCACTTGCTTCTTGTAAGCGACATACAAGCACACAAGACACTTGATATCATTAAGCTCCTTCAGATTTGCATTTCAATAGCACCTACGCTTTCTTTATTTCACTTATACTGAGCACGAAACTAGGAGTTAACATGTTAGAGTCTTTCTTTGTTTAGACGCATGATCACAAAAACTCTCTTAGAGGTTGGTTGCACTTACAATCTATCTTTGACAAGGGGCCTCTGGCCTTAGACCTTCCTTAACGGCTGATTCCCATAAGTGAGGGTGTGCCTCGAACTTTTGAGTGCTCCAAGGCCATGAGTGCCTTAGGACCCTTGGTCGTTTTTAACGGGGCTTGGCAGCCTAGATGTCATTTTTTAGAAGTGACCTAAGATCAAGTTGCCCGGAGGGTTAAACCCTTGTGTTCGCTAAAGCCAAGGTAGGTCCCAATGCATAAGGCCTTAGGAACAGTGGTCCCAATGGGTGGGTGAAAGGGAATTAGGCTTACACCTAGTCCCTAATTAATTTTGGTGGTTGAATTGCCCAACACAAATAATTGGACTAACTAGTTTGCTCTAGTGTATAAGTTATACAGGTGCCAAAGGTTCACACTTAGCCAATAAAAAGACCAAGTATTGGGTTCAACAAAAGAGCAAAGGGACAACCGAAGGCACCTCTGGTCTGGCGCACCGGACATGTCCGGTGCACCAGAGGACTCCAGTGCAAACTCGTCGTCTTCGGGAAAATCCAGAGGCAACTCCACTATAATTCACCGGACTGTCCGGTGTACACCGGACAGTGTCCGGTGCTCCAAGGAAGAGCGGCCTCAGGAACTCGCCAGCTTCGGGAAACTGCAACGGCTGCTCTGCTATAATTCACCGGATATGTCCGGTGTACACCGGACTGTCCAGTGTAACTGCGGGGCAACGACTACGACGGCGCCAACGGCTACCTGCAGCGCATTTATTGTGCGCCAGCGGGCGCAGAAGTCAGGAACGCCCATACTGGCGCACCGGACACTCTACAGTACATGTCCGGTGCGCCACCGGACATCCAGGCGGGCCCAGAAGACAGAGCTCCAACGGTCGGAACCCAACGGCTTTGGTGACATGGCTGGCGCACCGGACTGTCCGGTGTGCACTGGACTGTCCGGTGCACCATACGACAGACAGCCTCCACCCAAACGGCTAGTTTGGTGGTTGGGGCTATAAATACCCCCAACCACCCCACATTCAAGTCATCCAAGTTTTCCACTTCTCAACCACTTACAAGAGCTAGGCATTCAATTCTAGACACACTCAAGTGATCAAATCCTCTCCAATTCCACACAAGGCTTTAGTGATTAGCGAGAGAGATTTGCCGTGTTCTTTTGAGCTCTTGCGCTTGGATTGCTTTTTTCTTTCTCATTTGTTCTTGTGATCATAAACTCATTTGTAACCAAGGCAAGAGACACCAATTGTGTGGTGGTCCTTGCGGGGAAGTTTTATTCCCGAGTTGATTTGAGAAGAGAAGCTCACTCGGTCCGAGGGACCGTTTGAGAGAGGGAAAGGGTTGTGTCGGCGTTTCGAGACCGGGGGGTCCCTAAGCCGACGAGTGAGTGTGCCGCGTGCCCTAGCCCAGATGGGTCGAGCGCGTGGGCGAGCGCGAAGGGGGGAAGCGAGGCGGCCGGAGACGGGTCATGAGAGAGGTGGAAATCCCGCGGCCTTCGTGTTCGTCCCGCGCCCAGGTCGGGTGCGCTTGCAGTAGGGGGTTACAAGCGTCCACGCGGGTGAGGGAAGCGAGCGGCCCCAAGAGAGCGCCTGCCCCGTCCTCGTCCCCGCGCGGCCAACCTTCTCTAAGAAGGCCCTGGTCCTTCCTTTTATAGGCGTAAGGAGAGGATCCAGGTGTACAATGGGGGTGTAGCAGAGTGCTACGTGTCTAGCGGGGGAGAGCTAGCGCCCTAAGTACATGCCAATGTGGCAGCCGGAGAGATCTTGGCACCCAGCTGGTGTGGTGTCGTGGCTGTCGGAGGAGCAACGGAGCCTGGCGGAGGGACAGCTGTCGGAGCGGTTGGGTCCTTGCTGACGTCCCCCTGCTTCCGTAAGGGAGCTGAGAGCCGCCGTCGTCACCGGGCTAGCGGGGTGCCATCATTGCCTATCTGGCGGAGCTAGCCAGATGGGACACCGGTCTTGTTCTCTACGGCCCGAGTCGGCTCGGGGTAGGGTGATGATGGCACTTCCTGTTGACGTGGCGGGCTTGTGCCCTAGGTCGGGCGACGTGGAGGCTCCTCCGAAGCCGAGGTCGAGTCTGTCTTTCATGGCCGAGGCCGAGCCCGAGCTCCTGGGTCGGGCGAGGCGGAGGTCGTTCGACCGAGGCCAGGGCGGAGTCCGACCCCTGGGGTCGGGCGAAGCGGAGTTCGTCGTCTTCTGGGGCCTAGACCGAGTCCGAGCCCTGGGTCGGGCGGAGCGGAGTTCGCCGTCTTCCGGGGCCTTAGCCCGAGTCCGAGCCCTGGGTCGGGCGGAGCGGAGTTCGCCGTCTTCCGGGGCCTTAGCCCGAGTCCGAGCCCTGGGTCGGGCGGAGCGGAGTTCGCCGTCTTCCGGGGCCTTAGCCCGAGTCCGAGCCCTGGGTTGGGCGGAGCGGAGTTCGCCGTCTTCCGGGGCCTTAGCCCGAGTCCGAGCCCTGGGTCGGGCGGAGCGGAGTTCGCCGTCTTCCGGGGCCTTAGCCCGAGTCCGAGCCCTGGGTTGGGCGGAGCGGAGTTCGCCGTCTTCCGGGGCCTTAGCCCGAGTCCGAGCCCTGGGTCGGGCGGAGCGGAGTTCGCCGTCTTCCGGGGCCTTAGCCCGAGTCCGAGCCCTGGGTCGGGCGGAGCGGAGTTCGCCGTCTTCCGGGGCCTTAGCCCGAGTCCGAGCCCTGGGTCGGGCGGAGCTTCCTATGGCGCCTTTGGCAGGGCCTGACTGCCTGTCAGTCTCACTCTGTCAAGTGGCACTGCAGTCGGAATGGCGCAGGCGGCGCTGTCCTTCTGTCAGACCGGTCAGTGGAGCGGCGAAGTGACGGCGGTCACTTCGGCTCTGCCGGGGGACACGCGTCAGGATAAAGGTGTTAGGCTACCTTTGTGTTAAATGCTCCTGCGACTTGGTCGGTCGGTGCGGCGATTTAGTCAGGGTTGCTTCTTAGCGAAGGCAAGGCCTCGGGCGAGCCGGTGATGTGTCTGCCGTTAAAAGGGGGCCTCGGGCGAGACGGAAACCCCTCGGGGTCAGCTGCCCTTGCCCGAGGCTAGGCTCGGGCGAGGCGTGATCGAGTCGCTCGTATGGACTGATCCCTGACTTAATCGCACCCATCAGGCCTCTGCAGCTTTATGCTGATGGGGGTTACCAGCTGAGAATTAGGCGTCTTGAGGGTACCCCTAATTATGGTCCCCGACAGTAGCCCCCGAGCCTCGAAGGGAGTGTTAGCACTCGCTTGGAGGCTTTCTGATAGTCGCCTAGAGGGGGGGGGGTGAATAGGGCGAAACTGAAATTTACAAAAATAATCACAACTACAAGCCGGGGTTAGCGTTAGAAATATAAACGAGTCCGCGAGAGAGGGCGCAAAACAAATCGCAAGCGAATAAGAGTGTGACACGCGGATTTGTTTTACCGAGGTTCGGTTCTTGCAAACCTACTCCCCGTTGAGGAGGCCACAAAGGCCGGGTCTCTTTCAACCCTTCCCTCTCTCAAACGATCCCACGGATCGAGTGAGCTTTCTCTTCTTCTCAATCAACCGGGAACAAAACTTCCCCACAAGGGCCACCACACAATTGGTGCCTCTTGCCTTGGTTACAATTGAGTGATGATCACAAGAACAAGTGAGAAAGAAAAGAATGCGATCCAAGCGCAAGAGCTCGAAAGAACACAAGCAAATCACTCTCTCTAATCGCTATGGTGTTGTGTGGAATTTGGAGAGGACTTGATCTATTTGGTGTGTCTAGAATTGAATGCTAGAGCTCTTGTAGTAGTTGAGAAGTGGCAAACTTGGATGGCAATGAATGTGGGGTGGTTGGGGTATTTATAGCCCCAACCACCAAAAGTGACCGTTGCTGGAACCTGTCTGTTCGATGGCGCACCGGACAGTCCGGTGCACACCGGACAGTCCGGTGCCCCTGCCACGTCACCATTGCCGTTGGATTCTGACCGTTGGAGCTTCTGACTTCTGGGCCCTCCTGGGTGTCCGGTGCACACCGGACATGTACTGTTTGATGTCCGGTGCACCGGTATGGGCGATCCTGACGTCTGCGCGCGCTGCGCGCGCATTAAATGCACCGCAGGGAGCCGTTGCTCCGCTGGCGCACCGGACAGTCCGGTGCACACCGGACAGTCCGGTGAATTTTAGCGGAGCGGCTGCCGCGCGAACCCGAGGCTGGCGAGTTCCGGAGACCGCGCTTCCTTGGAGCACCGGACATGTCCGGTGCACACCGGACAGTCCGGTGAATTATAGCGCGCCGGCTTCCGAGAATTCCCGAGGGCGAAGAGTTTGAGTTGGAGTCCTCTGGGCGCACCGGACACTGTCCAGTGCACACCGGACAGTCCGGTGCCTCCAGCCAGAGGTGCCCTCGGTTGCCTCGCTGCTCCTTTGTTGAATCCAACACTTGGTATTTTTTATTGGCTAAAAGTGAACCTTTTGCACCTGTATAACTTATGCACTAGAGTAAACTAGTTAGTCCAATATTTGTGTTGGACAATTCAACCACCAAAATTATTTAGGAACTAGGTGTAAGTCTAATTCCCTTTCAATCTCCCCCTTTTTGGTGATTGATGCCAACACAAACCAAAGCAAATATAGAAGTGCATAATTGAACTAGTTTACATAAAGTAAGTGCAAAGGTTGCTTGGAATTGAGCCAATATAAATATTTATGTGATGCGCATGGATTGTTTTCTTTGTTTTTGATATATTGGACCACATTTGCACCATAAGTTTTGTTTTTGCAAACTCTTTTGTAAATTCTTTTCAAAGTCCTTTTGCAAGATAGTCAAAGGTAAATGAATAAGATTTGCAAAGCATTTTTAAGTTTTGAAATTTTCTTCCTTTGTTCAAATGCTTTTCCTTTGACTAAACAAAACTCCCCCTCAAATAAGGTCTCCTCTTAGTGTTCAAGAGGGTTTTAAGACATCAATTTTGAAAATACTAGTTGCTCCCCCTTTAGAACACAAAGAGATACCAATTTTGAAATTTACCAATATAAAATCATTAAATTTATAAAATTAGGTGGTGGTGCGGTCCTTTTGCTTTGGGCTCATATTTTCTCCCCCTTTGGCATGAATCGCCAAAAACGGAATCATTAGAGCCCAATGAAGATTCCCCCCTTTGGTCATGAAATTAATGAGTGAAGATTATACCAAAGTTGGAGAGATGATGCGGAGCGACGGCGAAGGATGAGTAGTAGAGTGGAGTGGAAGCCTTTGTCTTCGCCGAAGACTCCAATTCCCTTTCAATATACCTATGACTTGGTTGGAAATACACTTGAAAACACATTAGTCATAGCATATATAAAAGAGACATGATCAAAGGTATATTCATGAGCTATGTGTGCAAGTTTAGCAAAAGAAATTTCTAGAATCAAGAATATTAAGCTCATGCCTAAGTCGGGTAAAAGATTGTTCATCAAGTGGCTTGGTAAAGATATCGGCTAATTGATCTTTAGTGTTAATGTAAGAAATCTCGATATCCCCCTTTTGTTGGTGATCCCGAAGAAAATGATACCGAATGGCTATGTGCTTAGTGCGGCTATGCTCGACGGGATTGTCGGCCATTTTGATTGCACTCTCATTATCACATAGCAAGGGGACTTTGGTTAGTTTGTAACCGTAGTCCCGCAGGGTTTGCCTCATCCAAAGCAATTGCGCGCAACAGTGGCCTGCGGCAATATACTCGGCTTCAGCGGTAGAAAGAGCGACCGAATTTTGCTTCTTTGAAGCCCAAGACACCAAGGATCTTCCCAAGAACTGGCAAGTCCCGGATGTGCTCTTCCTATTAATCCTACACCCCGCCCAATCGGCATCCGAATACCCAATCAAATCAAATGTGGATCCCCGAGGGTACCAAAGCCCAAACTTAGGAGTAAAAGCCAAATATCTCAAGATTCGTTTCACGGCCGTAAGGTGTGATTCCTTAGGGTCGGCTTGGAATCTTGCACACATACATACGGAAAGCATAATGTCCGGTCGAGATGCACATAAATAAAGCAATGAACCAATCATCGACCGGTATACCTTTTGATCCACGGACTTACCTCCCGTGTCGAGGTCGAGATGCCCATTGGTTCCCATGGGTGTCTTGATGGGCTTGGCATCCTTCATTCCAAACTTGCTTAGAATATCTTGAGTATACTTTGTTTGGCTGATGAAGGTGCCCTCTTGGAGTTGTTTGACTTGAAATCCTAGAAAATACTTCAACTCCCCCATCATTGACATCTCGAATTTTTGTGTCATGATCCTACTAAATTCTTCACATGTAGATTTGTTAGTAGACCCAAATATGATATCATCAACATAGATTTGGCATACAAACAAATCATTATCAAGAGTCTTAGTGAATAAAGTAGGATCGGCCTTGCCGACTTTGAAGCCATTTGCAATAAGGAAATCTCTAAGGCATTCATACCATGCTCTTGGGGCTTGCTTAAGCCCATAAAGCGCCTTAGAGAGCCTATAAACATGGTTAGGATACTCACTGTCTTCAAAGCCGGGAGGTTGCTCAACATAGACCTCCTCCTTGATTGGTCCATTGAGGAAGGCACTCTTTACGTCCATTTGATAAAGCTTGAAGCCATGGTAAGTAGCATAGGCTAATAATATACGAATTGACTCAAGCCTAGCTACGGGTGCATAGGTTTCACCAAAATCCAAACCTTCGACTTGTGAATACCCCTTGGCCACGAGTCGAGCTTTGTTCCTAGTCACCACACCATGCTCGTCTTGCTTGTTGCGGAAGACCCACTTGGTTCCTACAACATTTTGATTAGGATGTGGAACTAAGTGCCATACCTCGTTCCTCGTGAAATTGTTGAGCTCCTCTTGCATCGCCATCACCCAATCCGAATCTTGAAGTGCTTCCTCTACCCTGTGTGGCTCAATAGAGGAAACAAACGAGTAATGTTCACAAAAATGCGCAACACGAGATCGAGTAGTTACCCCCTTATGAATGTCGCCGAGAATGGTGTCGACGGGGTGATCTCGTTGTATTGCTTGGTGGACTCTTGGGTGTGGCGGCCTTGGTGGTTCATCCTCCTTGTCTTCATCATTTGAATCTCCCCCTTGATCGTTGCCGTCATTTTGAGGTGGCTCATCTTCTTGATCTTCTTGTTCACCATCTTGAGCCTCATCCTCAATTTGAGTCGGTGGAGATGCTTGCTTGGAGGAGGATGGTTGATCTTGTGCACTTGAAGGCTCTTCGGATTCCTTAGGACACACATCCCCAATGGACATGTTCCTTAGCGCTATGCATGGAGCCTGTTCTTCACCTATATCATCAAGATCAACTTGCTCTACTTGAGAGCCGTTAGTCTCATCAAACACAACGTCACAAGAAACTTCAACAAGTCCTGAGGACTTGTTAAAGACTCTATATGCCCTTGTGTTTGAGTCATATCCTAGTAAAAAGCCTTCTACAGTTTTAGGAGCAAATTTAGATTTTCTACCTCTTTTGACAAGAATAAAACATTTGCTACCAAAAACTCTAAAATATGAAATATTGGGCTTTTTACCGGTTAGGAGTTCATAAGATGTTTTCCTGAGGATTCGGTGAAGATATAACCGGTTGATGGCGTAGCAGGCGGTGTTGACCGCCTCGGCCCAAAACCGATCCGGTGTCTTGTACTCATCAAGCATGGTTCTTGCCATGTCCAATAGAGTTCGATTCTTCCTCTCCACTACACCATTTTGTTGTGGAGTGTAGGGAGAAGAGAACTCATGCTTGATGCCCTCCTCCTCAAGGAAGCCTTCGATTTGAGAGTTCTTGAACTCCGTTCCATTGTCGCTTCTAATTTTCTTGATCCTTAAGCCGAACTCATTTTGAGCCCGTCTCAAGAATCCCTTTAAGATCTCTTGGGTTTGTGATTTTTCCTGTAAAAAGAATACCCAAGTGAAGCGAGAATAGTCATCCACAATTACAAGACAATACTTACTACCGCCGATGCTTATGTAAGCGATCGGGCCGAATAAATCCATGTGTAGGAGCTCCAGTGGCCTGTCGGTAGTCATGATGTTTTTGTGTGGATGATGTATGCCAACTTGCTTCCCGGCTTGGCATGCGCTACAAATCCTGTCTTTCTCAAAATGAACATCGGTTAGTCCCAAAATGTGTTCTCCCTTTAGAAGCTTGTGAAGATTCTTCATTCCAACATGGGCTAGTCGGCGGTGCCAGAGCCAACCCAAGTTAGTCTTAGCAATCAAGCAAGTGTCGAGTTCAGCTCTATTAAAATCTACTAAGTATAGCTGACCTTCTAACACTCCCTTAAAAGCTATTGAATCATCACTTCTTCTAAAGACAGTAACACCAATATCAGTAAAAAGACAGTTGTAGCCCATTTGACACAACTGGGATACGGAAAGCAAATTGTAATCTAACGAATCTACAAGAAAAACATTGGAAATAGAATGGTCAGGAGATATAGCAATTTTACCCAATCCTTTGACCAAACCTTGATTTCCATCCCCGAATGTGATAGCTCGTTGGGGATCTTGGTTTTTCTCATATGAGGAGAACATCCTTTTCTCCCCTGTCATATGGTTTGTGCACCCGCTATCGAGTATCCAACTTGAGCCCCCGGATGCATAAACCTACAAAACAAGTTTAGTTCTTTGTTTTAGGTACCCAAACGGTTTTGGGTCCTTTGGCATTAGATACAAGAACTTTGGGTACCCAAACACAGGTCTTGGAGCCCTTGTGTTTGCCCCCAACAATTTTGGCAACTATCTTGCCGGATTTGTTAGTCAAAACATAAGATGCATCAAAAGTTTTAAATGAAATGGCATGATCATTTGATGCACTAGTAGTTTTCTTTCTAGGCAACTTGGCATGGGTTGGTTGCCTAGATCTAGATGTCTCACCCTTATACATAAAAGCATGATTAGGGCCAGAGTGAGACTTCCTAGAATGAATTTTCCTAATTTTGCTCTCAGGATAGCCGGCAGGGTACAAAATGTAACCCTCGTTATCCTGAGGCATGGGAGCCTTGCCCTTAACAAAGTTAGATAAGTTCTTTGGAGGGGCATTAATTTTGACATTGTCTCCCCTTTGGAAGCCAATGCCATCCTTAATGCCAGGGCGTCTCCCATTATAGAGCATGCTTCTAGCCAATTTAAATTTTTCATTTTCTAAGTCATGCTCTCTAATTTTAGCATTAAGTTGTGCTATGTGATCATTTTGTTTTTTAATTAAGGCTAGGTGATCATGGATAGCATCAACATTAATATCTCTACATCTAGTACAAATGGAAACATGCTCAGTAGATGTAGATGGTTTGCAAGATTTTAATTCAATGACCTTAGCATGCAATAAATCATTTTTAGTTCTAAGGTCGGAAATAGTAGCATTGCAAACATCAAAATCCTTAGCCTTAGCAATTAATTTCTCATTCTCATTTCTAAGGCTAGCAATAGAACAGTTTAATTTTTCAATCCTAGCAATCAAATCATCATTATTATTTCTAGGAATTGAAACATTGCAAATATGAGAATCAACCTTAGCTAACAAATTTGCATTTTCATTTCTAAGGTTGTCTAAAGTCTCATGACAAGTGCTTAGCTCACTAGACAATTTTTCACATTTTTCTATTTCTAGAGCATAAGCATTTTTAACCTTGACATGCTTCTTATTTTCTTTAATAAGGAAGTCCTCTTGAGAATCCAAGAGATCATCCTTCTCATGTATAGCACTAATCAATTCATTTAATTTTTCCTTTTGTTGCATGTTGAGGTTAGCAAAAAGAATGCGCAAATTATCCTCTTCATTTTTATCATCATCCTCATCACTAGATGTTTCATATTTAGTGGAGGACTTTGATTTTACCTTCTTTTTGCCATCCTTGGCCATGAGACACTTGTGGCCAACGTTGGGGAAGAGGAGTCCCTTGGTGACGGCGATGTTGGCGGCATCCTCGTCGTCGGAGGAGTCACTAGAGCTTTCGTCGGAGTCCCACTCCCGACAAACATGGGCATCGCCGCCCTTCTTCTTGTAGTACTTCTTCTTCTCCTTCCTCTTGCCCTTCTTGTCGTCTCCCCTGTCACTATCACTTGATAATGGACATTTAGCAATAAAGTGACCGGGCTTACCACATTTGTAGCAAACCTTCTTGGAACGGGATTTGTAATCCTTCCCCTTCCGTTGCTTGAGGATTTGCCGGAAGCTCTTGATGATTAGGGCCATCTCCTCGTTGTCGAGCTTGGAGGCGTCAATTGGTTGTCTACTTGGTGTAGACTCCTCCTTCTTTTCCTCCATTGCCTTGAAGGCCACCGGTTGCACCTCGGATGTGGAAGGCTCGTCAAGCTCGTTGATCTTCTTGGAGCCCTTAATCATGCATTCAAAACTAACAAAATTCCCGATGACTTCCTCGGGGGTCATTAGTGGATATCTAGGATTGCCACGAATTAATTGAACTTGTGTGGGGTTAAGGAAAATAAGGGCTCTTAGAATAACCTTAACCACTTCGTGGTCATCCCATTTTGCGCTCCCGAGGTTGCGCACTTGGTTCACCAAGGACTTGAGCCGGTTGTACATGTCTTGTGGCTCCTCCCCTTGGCGAAGACGGAAGCGACCGAGCTCCCCCTCGATCGTTTCCCGCTTGGTGATCTTGGTGAGTTCATCACCTTCGTGCGCCGTCTTGAGTAGGTCCCAAATCTCCTTGGCGTTCTTCAACCCTTGTACTTTGTTGTATTCCTCCTTGCTTAGAGAGGCAAGGAGGATGGTTGTTGCTTGGGAGTTGAAGTGCTCGATTTGGGCCACTTCATCCGTGTCATAGTCCTCATCCCCTACGGATGGTACCTGTACACCATACTCAACAACATCCCATAATCTCTTGTGGAGAGAGGTTAGATGAAATCGCATCAAATTACTCCACATAGCATAATCTTCACCATTAAAAGTTGGTGGTTTGCCTAATGGGACGGATAGTAAAGGTGTATGTTTAGGAATGCGAGGGTAGCGTAGGGGAATCTTACTATACTTCTTACGCTCTTGGCGTTTAGAAGTGACGGATGCCGCGTCGGAGCCGGAGGTAGATGTCGATGAAGTGTCGGTCTCATAGTAGACCACTTTCCTCATCCTCTTGTGCTTGTCCCCACTCCGATGCGGCTTGTGAGAAGAAGATTTTTCCTTCTTCTCCTTATGGTGAGAAGAGGAAGATCTTTTCTCCTTCCGCTTGGAGGAGTTCTTCTTCTTCTCACTTCTCTTGGTGTGGGACTCTTCCGATGAAGTGCTCCCTTGGCTTGTAGTGGGCTTGTCGCCGGTCTCCATCTCCCTCTTGGTGTGATCTCCCGACATCACTTCGAGCGGTTAAGCTCTAATGAAGCACCGGGCTCTGATACCAATTGATAGTCGCCTAGAGGGGGGGTGAATAGGGCGAAACTGAAATTTACAAAAATAATCACAACTACAAGCCGGGGTTAGCGTTAGAAATATAAACGAGTCCGCGAGAGAGGGCGCAAAACAAATCGCAAGCGAATAAGAGTGTGACACGCGGATTTGTTTTACCGAGGTTCGGTTCTTGCAAACCTACTCCCCGTTGAGGAGGCCACAAAGGCCGGGTCTCTTTCAACCCTTCCCTCTCTCAAACGATCCCACGGATCGAGTGAGCTTTCTCTTCTTCTCAATCAACCGGGAACAAAACTTCCCCACAAGGGCCACCACACAATTGGTGCCTCTTGCCTTGGTTACAATTGAGTGATGATCACAAGAACAAGTGAGAAAGAAAAGAATGCGATCCAAGCGCAAGAGCTCGAAAGAACACAAGCAAATCACTCTCTCTAATCGCTATGGTGTTGTGTGGAATTTGGAGAGGACTTGATCTATTTGGTGTGTCTAGAATTGAATGCTAGAGCTCTTGTAGTAGTTGAGAAGTGGCAAACTTGGATGGCAATGAATGTGGGGTGGTTGGGGTATTTATAGCCCCAACCACCAAAAGTGACCGTTGCTGGAACCTGTCTGTTCGATGGCGCACCGGACAGTCCGGTGCCCCTGCCACGTCACCATTGCCGTTGGATTCTGACCGTTGGAGCTTCTGACTTCTGGGCCCTCCTGGGTGTCCGGTGCACACCGGACATGTACTGTTTGATGTCCGGTGCACCGGTATGGGCGATCCTGACGTCTGCGCGCGCTGCGCGCGCATTAAATGCACCGCAGGGAGCCGTTGGCGCCGCAGGGAGCCGTTGCTCCGCTGGCGCACCGGACAGTCTGGTGCACACCGGACAGTCCGGTGAATTTTAGCGGAGCGGCTGCCGCGCGAACCCGAGGCTGGCGAGTTCCGGAGACCGCGCTTCCTTGGAGCACCGGACATGTCCGGTGCACACCGGACAGTCCGGTGAATTATAGCGCGCCGGCTTCCGAGAATTCCCGAGGGCGAAGAGTTTGAGTTGGAGTCCTCTGGGCGCACCGGACACTGTCCGGTGCACACCGGACAGTCCGGTGCCTCCAGCCAGAGGTGCCCTCGGTTGCCTCGCTGCTCCTTTGTTGAATCCAACACTTGGTCTTTTTTATTGGCTAAAAGTGAACCTTTTGCACCTGTATAACTTATGCACTAGAGTAAACTAGTTAGTCCAATATTTGTGTTGGACAATTCAACCACCAAAATTATTTAGGAACTAGGTGTAAGCCTAATTCCCTTTCACTTTCGTCGCACTTTTTTGCAAGGGGACCAGCCTTTCTCGGTTGCATTTTTTTCCGGTGGGTGCGCGCGAGCGCACCCGCCGGGTGTAGCCCCCGAGGCCTCGGAGGAGTGGTTTCACTCCTTCGAGGTCTTAATGCCTTGCGTAATGCTTCGGCTGGTCTGGTGGTTCCCTCATGCGAACTGGCCGTAGCCCGGGTGCACGGTCGGGGCCCAAGTTCTCGGGCTGGTATGTTGACGCTGTCAACGGTTCGGCCGGAGCCGGGTTTGCGAGAGCAGCCCCCGAGCCTCCGCACAGGGCGAGAGGGCAATCAGGGACAGACTCGGCTTTTTTACATACGCCCCTACGTCGCCTTTCCGCAAGGAGGAGGGGGGAGAGCGCCATGTTACCCTCGATGGGCACCGAACATGGTGTCTCCGGTGAGCTGCAAGCGGGTAATCCGAGTGGACGTCCGTGCCCCGTTCGTTGGGGGTCGGCTAGGGGCCCAGAGGCACGCCCAAAAGTACCTGCGGGTGATCTGCCGGACCCGGTCCCCTGGCGGCAGGGTCCGAGGGCTCGATGCCTCCCTCCGATGGGATTCCGTTACAAAATCGCTCCCGCTGGTCTCGGAAATGTCCTAGGGTACCTTGGGAGCGTAGCCCGAGCCTTGGTTATGTATCGAACGTACCCCTGGTCATCCCTCGCTCGGTGTCTGAGGCGACTGTGAACCCTTCGGGGGCCAGCCTTCGAACCCCTGATCAGTAATGGGCGTGGAGCCCGAGTAGCCTGTGGCGGCCGTGGAACCCTTCGGGGGGCCGGCCTTCGAACCTCTGACCAGTAGTGGGTGTAGGGCCCACGCGATCTGAGGCGGCTGTTGAACCCTTCGGGGGGCCAGCCTTCGAACCCCTGATCAGTAAGGAGGCTCGGAGCCTAGTTCCTTCACGGGGAAGGATCCCTTTCGGGGTATCCCCCTTTCCCGGTCCCTGTCGCAAGAGATAGAGAAAGAGGAAAAAAGGAAAAAGGATACAAAACCGAATGACGCGGCGTACCTTTTTTTGGTGCGGTTGTTTTGGCGAAGGCGAAGTGTCGCCCGCTGCTCCTTCCAGAAGCGCCGCCTGTCCAGCCGCGGAGTTAATGCGACGGGGCGAGTAGTTGGCAGGGCGGCCGTTGCGCGTGCGTGAGCCGTTCGAGGAACGGACCACGGGCGCGTTGTCTTCACGCCGTGAGAGGGGGTTCTCTCGCTGCCTCCGGATGGGACGTGAGCTTGGCTGACGACGTGACCGCTGCTCCCGCGCGCCTGCCACCGTCATTACTGCCGGCCCACTTTTGACCGCGTTGACCGCTGCGTCAGGCTGGCGCTGCTGGGTCACGCGCTGGGTCGCCTCGAGTCGCGGTATTGGTTCCGCAATCGAGGAGGCGCGGTGGTGGCGCAAGTGGTACAGTTGCTTGCATGCAGCATCCGGCGCGCCGGTCGCGCGACGCGTGGGCCTGGGCCTCCATGCTGGCGTGTCGGGAGTCGGAGAGGCGCGTCCACTTGGCGCGGCTGCATGCCGCCTGCATGGCTGCCCGCCCCTTTCGCCCGTTGGTCTGGGCAAGAGTGGAGGGTCACTTGTAACCGCTGGGCGGTTGCGTGCACCACGCGCGGCGGTTTGGCTTCTTCTGCTCAGAGCCGGTCTGCATGACATGCGGGACCCAGCCCCCGCGCCGCAGGGGAGGGCTTTGGAGCGTGTTGGAGAAGACTCAGCCCGTGATGGTTGGGGGCGCAAGCAGGGAGAGTCGCCTTTAAAAGGAGGGCGACCCCTTTCGTAAGGCGACCATGTCTTCTTCCTCCCTTATGCACCGTGTCTTTCCACCTTCCAAGCCCCCGGATGGGGGAAACCGCCGTCTTTTCGCCTCATCGTTGGAGGAACACAACTCCGTGGGAGTTGGTACCTTTTAGCCATCGTTCGGCTTCAAGGATTTTCATCACACAGCCCGGTTGCTCCCCTCCGCTGGTGGTCACCCAAGACGGTGACCTCTAGCTCCTGGATGGGGAGAGGCAAACCGGGCTGTGATCCCGGTCCCGCCCTCAGTGTTGAGGGTGTTCGTCATCCTCGTTGGGGCGGGGAGCGAGGCGAGCCGGGGCTCCACCTCCTGCGCGGGTCGGCGGACCACCTCTTCTTCCAGCTTCTAGTGGTGGCAATCGCCCTTTAGCCCTACGGCGGAGACGTCCTCCAGCCATGCCGGGGAAGGCGAACTGTTGCTGCCCAGCTAGGATGCAACATTCCGTCCTCTTCCTCGCATTCGCGGCGAGGACGGCTGCGAGGATCTGCCGGGATGCTTGGGGGCGACCCGCGTTTTGCTGGTGATTCGCCCAGAGCTTGTCGCTCCATGGGCTTCCCCGGTGTGGAGGTTGTCCATACCCGGGGAGACGGAACCGGAGTTCCGTTTGTAATGGCACTTCGAATGCCAGGGTTTTTTGTTCATTTCGGCTTTCGGGGCCTGAACATGTATGTAACTTCGGTACGGAGCCGTGTTTTTTCCTCATTTTTGAGCACTAAGACTCGTCTGTTGACTATCTGAACCGCTTCACCAAGCATGAGTCGCCCCGTGTCAAGGTGACGAGTGAGGTATCCGTATCCCGGAGGCGTAGGAGTCCCTCGGCTCGGTCGGCCTTGCTGTCCGAGGTTCCTCTAGCTTAGTTAAAGAGACCCCTCGGCCGCTCTTTGACGAGCCGAGGCCAGGGGTAGCGATATCAGCATGAACAGAGGCGGAGTTGGCTCGAAAATGAAACCTGGTTGGCCGGAGCCTAGCCGGATTATCCGTTGGCGGGATCGACGTCGGAGTTGATCAGCCGAGGCCTCAGGTCGGGCTGGCGCCCTTGGAATATGGTTGGCCGAGGCCCCAGGGGTAACCGGCCGAGCCGCCTGCTCGGGCCGGATTCCCGGAGAAGTCCCTGGCAGCGATTGCCCGGGCGCGGTGATGACGTCGTCCTTCGGAGCGGAGAACCTCGGACCGCGTCGCCGTCCGAGGCTAGGTCGGGCCTCGCCGAGGGTGTCGTCGATGCCGAGGGTGTTGCTGCCCCCTTCCAGCGTCAAGACCCGAGCCTGCAGGATCAGATTGTCTTGTAGCGTGTGCCTTGTGCGGCCGTCAAGGCCAGAACAGACACCCTCGCTGCGTTGTAAAGTTGCGTCTCTTTTCCTCTTGTTTCGAGTATCTGGACTTTTCGTCGGTAACAGGGATGTTTGTGCGAGCGAGAGTTGCTTCTCGCGGAAGGTGATGAGTGAGGTATCCGTATCCCGGAGGCGTGGGAGTCCCTCGGCTCGGTCGGCCTTGCCGCTTACGCGTACTTTCACCCGTCCATAAGGCTCTGTCACCGACTCGGTCGAGAAGGCTCGAAGGATCGCTTCAGCAGAAGGGCTTCTGAGCGTAAAGACTTGTTCGATCCGTGGAGCCACTTTATCCGAACGCGAGTTACTTATCGCAGAAGGTGATGAGTGAGGTATCCGTATCCTGGAGGCGTAGGAGTCCCTCGGCTCGGTCAGCCTTGGCTGCTTACGTGTACTCCGTCGTTTCCAGGACCCACTTTTCGAAGTAGTCAAAAAGCACGAAAGATATTCTGGTAAAAGAGATTTTTTTCGAGGAAAATTTTGACGCAGAGGGGGTTTCCCCCCTTTTAGCCCCCGAGGGAGGGTCGGGCTTTGCCGAGGCGAGGCCGACCCTTCCTTGTTGACTAAACTTTGCGTGGGTGCGAGATATATGAACAACTTGGAAACATCTTAAGGGTAGAAGCGACGTAGCTGTTGGATGTTCCAAGCGTTGCCGTAGACCTCGCCTTGACTGTTGGCCAGCTTGTACGTTCCGGGCTTCAGAACTTTGGCGATGACGAATGGCCCCTCCCAGGGGGGCGTGAGCTTGTGCCTCCCTCGGGCGTCTTGCCGCAGCCGAAGCACCAGGTCGCCCACCTCGAGGTCTCGGGGTCGGACCCCTCGGGCGTGGTAGCGTCGCAGGGACTGCTGATACCGCGCCGAGTGTAGTAAGGCCCTGTCCCGAGCCTCTTCCAGCTGGTCCAGCGAGTCTTCTCGGCTAGCTTGGTTGCTTTGATCGTCGTAGGCCCTCGTCCTCGGGGAGCCGTATTCCAGGTCAGTGGGCAAGACAGCCTCGGCCCCATAGACCAGGAAGAACGGCGTGAAACCCGTGGCTCGGCTCGGCGTTGTCCTCAGGCTCTAGACCACCGAGGGGAGTTCCTTCATCCATCGCTTGCCGAACTTGTTGAGGTCGTTGTAAATCCGAGGCTTGAGCCCTTGCAGAATCATGCCGTTGGCACGCTCTACTTGCCCATTCGACATGGGATGAGCTACGGCAACCCAGTCCACCCGGATGTGGTGACCCTCGCAAAAATCCAAGAATTTTCTGCCGGTGAACTGGGTGCTCTTGTCGGTGATGATGGAGTTTGGGACCCCGAAGCGATGGATGATGTTGGTGAAGAACGCCACCGCCTGCTCGGACCTGATGCTGTTCAGGGGTCGGACCTCCATCCACTTGGAGAATTTGTCGACGGCGACAAGCAGGTGCGTGTAGCCCCCGGGCGCCTTCTGCAGAGGGCCAACGAGGTCCAGACCCCACACAGCGAAGGGCCAGGTGATGGGTATCGTCTGCAGAGCCTGAGCGGGCAGGTGGGTCTGCTTCGCATAGAATTGACACCCTTCGCAGGTGTGGACAATTCTAGTGGCGTCGGCCACCGCCGTCGGCCAGTAGAAGCCTTGCCGGAAAGCGTTCCCGACGAGGGCTCGAGGCGCTGCATGATGGCCGCAAGCCCCCGAGTGTATCTCTTGCAGGAGTTCCTGACCTTCGGCGATGGAGATGCATCGCTGGAGGATGCCCGAGGGGCTGCGGTGGTAGAGCTCCTTCTCATCGCCCAGCAAGACGAACGACTTGGCGCGTCGCGCTACCCGCCGAGCCTCGGCTTGGTCGAGGGGTAGCTCTCCTTGGCGGAGATATTGCAGGTACGGGGTCTGCCAATCTCGATCAGGCGTGACCCCGCTCCGCTCCTCCTCGATGCGCAGCGCCTCGCCCTCGGGGGCCGAGGGTACCTCGGACTGAACCGAGGACGCCTCGGGCTGGGCCGAGGGTACCTCGGACTCGGGCGTGTCGTTGATCTTGACGGCGGGTTGGTGCAGATCCCGGGAGAAGACGTCCGGGGGAACCGTCGTTCGCCCCGAGGCTATTTTTGCCAGCTCGTCCGCAGTCTCGTTGTAGCGCCGGGCGATGTGGTTAAGCTCGAGCCCGTAGAACTTGTCTTCCAGGCGCCGAACCTCATCGCAGTAGGCCTCCATCTTCGGGTCGCGGCAGTGGGAGTTCTTCATGACTTGGTCGATGACGAGCTGCGAGTCGCCGCGAGCGTCGAGGCGTCGGACCCCTAGCTCGATGGCGATTCGCAATCCGTTGATCAGAGCTTCGTACTCAGCCACATTGTTGGACGCCGGGAAATGGAGGCGCAGCACGTAGCGTAGGTGTTTCCCGAGGGGCGAGACGAAGAGCAGGCCCGCGCTGGCTCCCGTCTTCATCAGCGACCCATCGAAAAACATGATCCAGAGCTCCGGTTGGATCGGAGCCGTCGGCAGCTGGGTGTCGACCCATTCGGCTACGAAGTCCGCCAATACCTGGGACTTGATGGCCTTCCGAGGGGCGAACGAGATTGTCTCGCCCATGATTTCCACCGCCCACTTTGCGATCCTGCCCGAGGCCTCTCGGCACTGGATGATCTCCCCCAGGGGGAAGGATGACACCACAGTTACCGGATGAGACTCGAAGTAATGTCGCAACTTTTGCCTCGCCAGGATCACTGCATATAGTAGCTTCTGAACTTGTGGGTAGCGGATCTTGGTTTCGGACAGCACCTCGCTGACGAAGTAAACTGGCCTCTGAACGGGCAATGCATGCCCCTCTTCTTGCCTTTCGACCACAATCGCGGCGCTAACCACCTGAGTGGTCGCGGCGACGTAGACCAAGAGGGCTTCTCCATCAGCTGGGGGTACCAAGATAGGCGCCTTGGTGAGGAGCGCCTTCAGGTTCCCGAGAGCTTCCTCGGCCTCAGGGGTCCAAGTAAAGCACTCGGCCTTCCTTAAGAGGCAGTACAGAGGCAGGCCTCTTTCGCCGAGGCGTGAGATGAAACGGCTCAAGGCCGCGAGACATCCCATGACCCTCTGTACACCTTTTAAGTCCTTGATGGGCCCCATGCTGGTGATGGCTGCGATCTTCTCCGCGTTGGCTTCGATGCCCCGCTCGGAGACGATGAACCCCAGGAGCATGCCTCGGGGCACCCCAAAGACACACTTCTCGGGATTGAGCTTGACGTCCTTTGCCTTGAGACACCGGAATGTCACTTCAAGGTCGGAGAGGAGGTCGGAGGCTTTCCTTGTCTTGACTACGATGTCATCGACGTAGGCCTCGACCGTACGACCGATGTGTTCGCCGAACACATGGTTCATGCACCGCTGGTACGTCGCACCCGCGTTCCTCAAACTGAACGGCATGGTGACATAGCAGTACATGCCGAAGGGCGTGATGAAAGAAGTCGTGAGCTGGTCGGACTCTTTCATCTTGATTTGATGATACCCTGAATAGGCATCGAGGAAAGACAGGGTTTCGCACCCAGCAGTGGAATCCACGATTTGATCGATGCGAGGTAGAGGGCAGGGAACCTTCGGACATGCTTTGTTGAGACCAGTGTAGTCTAGACACATCCGCCCTTTCCCCCCTTTCTTTCTCACAAGCATAGGGTTGGCAAGCCATTCGGGATGGAATACCTCTTTGATGAACCCTGCTGCCATTAGCTTGTGGATCTCCTCGCCTATCACTCTGCGCTTCTCCTCGTCGAATCGGCGCAAAGGCTGCCTGACCGGTCGGGCTTCGGCCTGAATATCCAGCGAGTGCTCGGCGACATCCCTCGGTATGCCGGGCATGTCCGAGGGACTCCACGCAAAGACGTCGGCGTTTGTGCGGAGAAAGTCGACGAGCACTGCTTCCTATTTGGGGTCGAGCCCGGAACCGATCCGGATCTGCTTGGAGGTGTCGCCACTAGGGTCGAGAGGGACGGTCTTAACCGTCTTCGCTGGCTCGAAATTGCCGGCGTGTCGCTTCACGTCTGGGACCTCTCTGGAGAGGTTTTCCAGGTCGGCGATGAGGGCCTCGGACTCGGCGAGGGCCTCGGCGTACTCCACGCACTCCACGTCGCATTCGAACGCGTGTTTGTACGTGGGGCCGACGGTGATGACCCCGTTGGGGCCCGGCATCTTGAGCTTCAGGTAGGTGTAGTTGGGGACGGCCATGAACTTCGCGTAGCATGGCCTCCCTAATATCGCGCGGTAGGTTCCTTGGAACCCGACCACCTCGAACATCAAAATCTCCCTTCGGAAGTTGGAGGGCGTTCCGAAGCAGACAGGAAGGTCGAGCCGTCTGAGGGGCTGGACGCGCTTCCCAGGAATGATCCCATGGAAGGGCGCAGCGCCTGCTCGGACGGAGGACAGATCGACGCGCAGGAGCCTGAGGGTCTCGGCGTAGATGATGTTGAGGCAGCTGCCCCCATCCATCAGGACCTTGGTGAGCCTGACGTCGCCGATGATGGGGTCGACGACGAGCGGGTATTTTCCCGGGCTCGGCACGTGGTCGGGGTGGTCAGCTTGGTCGAAGGTGATGGGCTTGTCGGACCAGTCTAGGTAGACTGGCGCCGCCACCTTCACCGAGCAGACGTCCCGACGCTCTCGCTTGCGATGCCGAGCCGAGGCATTCGCCGCATGCCCTCCGTAGATCATGAAGCAGTCGTGGACCTCGGGGAACTCTCCTGCTTGGTGATCTTCCTTTTTATCGTCGTCGCGGGCCCTGCCACCCTCTGCGGGTGGCCCGACCTTGTGGAAGTGGCGCCGAAGCATGACACACTCCACGAGGGTGTGCTTGACGGGCCCCTGATGGTAGGGGCACGGCTCCTTGAGCATCTTGTCGAAGAGGTTAGCACCTCTGGGGGGCTTCCGAGGGTTCTTGTACTCGGCGGCGGCGACAATGTCCGCGTCGGCGGCGTCGCGTTTCGCTTGCGACTTCTTCTTGCCTTTCTTCTTGGCGCCGCACGGAGTAGACACCTCGGGAGCCTCTTCCGACGGGCGGCCCTGGGGCTGCTTGTCCTTTCGGAAGATGGCCTCGACCGCCTCCTGGCCAGAGGCGAACTTGGTTGCGATGTCCATCAGCTCGCTCGCCCTGGTGGGGGTCTTGCGACCCAACTTGCTCACCAGGTCACGGCAGGTGGTGCCGGCAAGGAACGCGCCGATGACATCGGAGTCGGTGATGTTGGGCAGCTCGGTGCGCTGCTTCGAGAATCGCCGGATGTAGTCCCGAAGAGACTCTCCCGGATGTTGCCGGCAGCTTCGGAGGTCCCAGGAATTCCCGGGGCGCACGTACGTGCCCTGGAAGTTGCCGGCGAAGGCTTGGACCAGATCATCCCAGTTGGAGATCTGCCCCGGAGGCAGGTGCTCCAACCAGGCGCGAGCAGTGTCGGAGAGGAACAGGGGGAGGTTGTGGATGATGAGGTTGTCGTCGTCCGTCCCACCCAGTTGGCAGGCCAGGCGGTAGTCTGCGAGCCACAATTCCGGCCTCGTTTCCCCCGAGTACTTTGTGATAGTAGCCGGGGGTCGGAACCGGGCCGGAAACGGCGCCCGCCGGATGGCCCGGCTGAAGGCCTGCGGACCGGGTGGTTCGGGCGAGGGACTCCGATCATCCCCGCTGTCGTAGCGTCCCCCACGCCTAGGGTGGTAGCCTCGGCGCACCCTTTCGTCGAGGTGGGCCCGACGGTCGCGACGATGGTGCTCGTTGCCGAGGTGGCCCGGGGCCGCAGGCGCGGTGTTGCGCGTGCGCCCGGTGTAGACCGAGGCTTCCCGCATGAATCGGGAAGCCGCGGCATGAGGTTCCGAGGGGTACCCCTGTCTTAGGGAGGCAGAGCTCTCGGCCCGCCGGGCCGCAGCGCCTTCCAGGAGATTCTTGAGCTCTCCCTGGATTCGCCGACCCTCGGTGGTTGATGGTTCTGGCATCGCGCGGAGGAGCATCGCCGCGGCTGCCAGGTTCTGTCCGACCCCGCTGGATGCGGGTGGCGGCCTGTCCCTGACGTCGTTGGCGACGCGGTGCTGGAAACCCTGGGGCAGGTGACGTATTTCTCCGGCCGGGGGTTGGCCCGCCCATACCTGCCCGACGTCCCGGCGGATCGACTCGAGCGCTCCTGCTCCCTCGTCGAGCCTGGCCTGCGCCCCGCGGACTTGCTCGAGCTGTGGGTCGTGACCCCCCACCGGAACGGGGACCACAGCTAGCTCCCGCGGGATGTCGGCGCGACGCACCGGCCTAGGGAGATCACCGTCCTCCGGCATGCCGAGATGGTTGCCTTCGGAGGGATCCCCTAGCTCGACGTGGAAACATTCGCAGCTTGGGCCGCAGTCCTTGTCGTCAAGGCTGCGGCTACCGTTGGAACAGTCGGAGAGGCAGTGGTCACATGCGGTCATAAAGTCCCGCATGGCATTGGTGTGGCAGAACCACCCGAATTATTCCAGCTTAAGTGCCTAAGTCATGCCTCAAGGGCCGTGACACACTTAAATCGGAATAACCCGTCAGTCCTTCAGATCTAGTCTGATAGAGCCACTTAACCAGGATCAAATTCCACAATCCCACTCGAAGGTGAGTCACAGAAGAAATACAATAAAACAGGAAACCTCAAATTAAGTACTGAATTATTACATAAATCGGAGTTCTGGAGTAGCAAATAAAGTTCATTAAGTAAGGTGCAGCGGATAATCGATGTCGTCGGTAATGAGGAAATGGGCAAGGCCTAGCCCACTACTCCTCATGCTCCTCTCCTGCCGGAGCAACATCCCACTCGACCGTCCAACCCGGTGGCAGGGTGGTAGGCCAAGTCACACCATCAACCAACTCCTGCATGGTACCTGCAAAAATGGTGCCACAAGCAAGGCTGAGTATACTAATACTCAGCTAGACTTACCCGGTGTGAGGAGTCTACTCCTCTACCTCTAGACTATGCAGCTATTTGGCTGAGGGGTTTGGTTTGCCAAAAGCACTAGCCGAGTCTAAAAACAAGTTTTAGCTTTTCCAATTCTAGTATCATTAATTCAGCTAAGTTTGCTCTTTCTAAGCATACATGGTAACAATCAATTAGTTCAAACAACAAGTTATCTCATATAACCACATTTCACTTCTTACTCGATGCAGTACAAGGAATCAAGCAGTCTCATTAGCTGCGAGAAGCAGACGATTCGAATCGAGTTTTAAACCTTGCAAGGTAAACCTAAACACACGGCATGTCAGGGTACTCCGACCCTGCACATGACAACCGTCCCCATCGATTCCCCGTTCGCGTCCAGGCCTCACCGCCTTGGCATACAATGCTCCACTGACCCCGGCTGCCGCCGTGCAGTGACCGCACTTGTACCCACCATAGCTAGCATGGGAGAACCAGTCTCAGGTCGCATGAGGGATAAAGTCCGCGCCCGGCTTCACTCAGGTACTAGGTTTACCGGTTACCATTTTTCCCGGCATGTGTTTAGTACGTTCAAAAGCTTGACTCAGGTATCCACACATTAATCCTTAATTCATTTTCCCGTCTTATGGACAAGGCATCCTCCCTGGATCTAAGTCCATAGACCAACATATTTCCCATTATCAAGATGAATACAATCAATTCCTGACCTCGCGCGAGTGCTAGAAAAATCACTCGACTTCTACCGAGATCCTGATTAGCAAGCAGCTACTCGACCTAGCATACTAGTATCCATCTCAAAAAGGAGTCCTAAGTTCATGCAACTAGAGGTTTCAAGCAACTCCTACACTTAAGTGCACATTACAAACCTACAAGCATTAAGTGTAGTAAAGTAGCATATAATAACATGGTTATGCATAAGACCGGGGCTTGCCTTCGATTGCTGGGGCTGCGGGGAGATCCTCAATGGCAGCCTCTGAAGTCTGCTCCTGGTCCTCCTCTTGGACAGGTCCTTGCTCGGGGATGAGCACGTACTCTCCGTCGGCTAGATTACAATCTAATGAATGCAATGCGTAAGATATATGCATGATATAATATGTGCCTTTTTTTTTGAAATCATAACTTAAAGGTGTATAATCTTTCTTGAGTTGAACAAAGTCAACTTTACTTATGCAAGACCCTTGGGTGGTATACTTGGTAGATTAAGTTAAACTTTAGCTAAGGCAAGTGGTAGGTTTTACTTTTAGGGGTTCCACTGAATTCCTTTAAGTCTTAGGGATAAATGATAAGCACTCAAGTTAGACTTATTGAGGTGGGGTTTATTTCCTCTTTCCTTTTTCTTTATTCTCTTTAATGTTTTGGAGTAGGTTTGAACTACAAGTTGCTTTTATAAAATTCTAAAAATTCTGTAAAAATTACAGTGGCTTGCTACTGGTGTGTGTTTCTCTGTCTTAAAATTTGGGGATCAGAAAGTGAATAGTTTTCTCTGCACAAAATTGTTAAATTCTAGGGTAAAAGAGGTGCTTTGAACTACAACTACCATTTAACAGTGGGTAATTCTTCAAAACTTATTTTTGCTGACTTTTAGGTGTTATAACATGACTTGATACGAATTTCTAGTCATTAATACCTTTTAATTATTTTTCTATGGTTTTCTCAATTTTCTAGCCAAATGGGTGCTTTCTACTACCACTATATTTGAAAAATATCAAACAACAGAATTCTTATTTTTCTTAGTCATTGTTTTGTGCAAGAGCAATCATTCTGAAGTTTGGCATCTTTTTGCTTAAGGGAAGGGGGTGGGGTGCCTTATTTGAATTAAATGGCCTTTCCCTTGAATTATTAACAAATGGTATGAGTTTGCTTCTTTTTTCATGGGTTTGCATTTTTCTCTGGTAGTTTACCTCATCATGGGCTTAGCTAATTTTTGGTTGCCCATTATCTCATTATTTGAGGTTGTTCATGATTTAGTTGGAAAATGCCTTATTATCACTTTGTATTTATTTCCCTTACTTAAAAAGTTGGACTGAGGTGCTCCATATTTTTGTAGTGGGGCTCTGGTGGTTATAAGTTCACTGGATTTTTGTTAAGCATTTTGGTTATAGTTTTGCCTCTTTAATAATTGATTTTCAGTCTTATTTAGGCTAAACAAATCACTTTAATTTAAAACTAATCCAAACTAATAGTCTCTGTATTTTTCCTAGGTTCTTTGTTTCATAAATAAACTAGGAAAAATAATATTAGTCACTGTTCATTAGTTTCTAACACCCTTATGATTTTCTCTAAGTTTTGGTCAAAACATCTTCAAATGAGAAACTACATCATAATGTCTAATGCTGGGGTTCCTACTATTTTTAAACAGTGTCTAAAAGAGGTCTGAATACCCACAAATTTTCTTAAGTCTAGTACAGAAGAAAAACTAATTTTCCTTGATTAAATAAGGTTTAGGGGGTTTCTGTTTTTAATTTTAAACTCTAAAAGGTTGAACAGAAAGTATAGGGTTTACTATTTTTAAATGATAGATTGTAATATACAGAGGCTAGCAAAATTGGTTTGACATTTTTTGAGTAAGAATTCATCAAGTTATGAATTTTACAAGTTCTCTGGTTATTAAAAAGGATTTCAGAATCGATTTAAATGAAAACTACTTTGCACTGGGGTCCCTGGACGTTTTCTAAGTTTTTCCTCGCGAATCAGTCCTCAGGTTACTATTCACCAGGGTCTCTGACATTGCAGAAAACCCCTCGGGTTCTTCACCTCCTAACCCGAGGTCCTTAGCTAATCTTAAACAGTAGCCGCGGCGGGGAAAAGGGCGGAGGGGCTTACCGGCGGCGAGACTGCTCCGGTGAAGTGGTCGAGGATGAAGGGGAGGTCCTGGGGATCACAACGGTGGGCGAAACACCGTCGGAGATGGCCGGAGTCGGTCGGTCCACGCGCGCAGGCGGGGATGCTCGTCGGCGGCGAGGAGACCGGCCTGGCCACGGCGAGATAGGTCAATTGAATGGGTCAGAGAGGTTCACGGGATGCCAGAGAAGACATGAGCGAAAGGAATTGGGCGGAGACTCACCGGATAACTCGGTCCACGCGCGGCGGCGGATGACCGAAGTCCGGCGAAGTCGATCTCGGGCCTCCGGTGAAGTCCGGCTGGGTCCGAGGGCTTGGCGAGCTTCACGGGCTACTGGTGGAGCTGGCCGAAGCACTGGCTTGACTTGAGGGTGGCTGGAGGGAGCTGGCCACGGTGGCCGAAGCTCGGGCGGCAATGGCGGGCGGAAATCAAGCTCGCCGGAGCTAAGGAAAGCGGCTGGCCGAAGAGGGTGAGTGCGGGGTGAAGTGAGGCGCGCCTGGGGAGGCTTTATAGGCGCGGGCGGGCACGGCCGAGGGTGAGGACGCGCGGCGGACTTGACCGAACGCCGGGGAGTGCGCGCGCGCGGGTTGGGCGAGCTCTGGCACGCCGGCCAGGGTCGAACACGTGGGAGCACGCGTTCTGCCCAAGTTCTGGCGCGTGTAGTCGCTCATCCGAGCCTGCTCTCGCCTTGGTCAATGCACAAAACCTCTTCCCCTCCCTACAAGCTACCATTCTTGTGTGGAGGTCATAGGATTTTGCCTACTGGTTGCAGAGATATGGAGCCAGGAAATCTGGTCTGTCTCCCTGCGCAAATCCGAGGCAAATCCAAGGTTTAGTCGTGTCTAGGGCTCGCGTCCCAATGCCATCTTCTGGCACACGACAGAGGGGTTAGTTAGGCACATTTTTGTCAATGGGACCATTAGGATTCGAGTTAAGGATCAAGGTGAACATCTCTGATCTTTGGATCAAGGTCTGATTTTCAGAAATCTGAAATTCAGAATTCTTATTAAGTCCACACATGGAAAGCTTGATTTGGGGTTTTATTTGAGCTATTTTGGCTAAGCTTTCTCAATCTTTCTTGCTGCCCATTAAATATACTTTAATTTTTATAATTGGCTCAACTCAAAATTTTAAACTTTTCACTTCCTTTTTTTCTTACTTTCTGAATTTTGCTCTTGGGGCTCATTTTGGGATTTTTAAACTAGGGTTGCATGATCTTATCTTTTAAGGGACTCAATTGCTTTGATCATGACACTTTTAAGTATGTACTTGGTGACTTCATCATTACTTAAGTTATTTGATGCTCATGCTTACTTTGGTTCACATAAAATAATGGTTCTAGGTTTAGCTTTTGAAGGAAAAACCCTGAGTGACACTGGGGTGTCACAGCCTTCCCCCCTTAAAGGAATCTCGTCCCGAGATTCGGGCCAGAGTCCTCCCGGGGTAAAGCGAAGGGTGAGACTGATAGGAAAAAGGGTGATGATTGCCATTATTAGGATAAACTGCTCTTCGAATGTCATTCTCTTTGCAACTTCAGAAGGAAGTCCTTTTAAGTTTCTCTTTATAGTTACTTCATTCTGAATTAAGATCATATTTTTGGAAATTAGATTCGAAAGGCAGGAGGAGGGGTTGGGGGTGATTACGTACCAACTTCCTTAGGTAGGCAATCGGGAAAGTTGGATCTCAGGAATTCCTCGGTTTCCCAAGTAGCTTCCTCCTCTGAGTGATTACTCCACTGGACCTTGAACATCTTGATCGATTTAGCCCGAGTTGATCTTTCCTTGCAATCCAGAATCTTGGAGGGGTACTCTTGGTACGAGAGATCTGGCTCTATCTCCAATTCTGGCTCTGCTAAGATTTCAGTCGGTAATCGAACACACTTCTTCAGCTGAGATACATGGAAAACATTGTGAATGGCAGACATCCTTGAAGGTAACTTCAGCTTGTATGCCACGGGTCCACATGCTTCTATGATCTCATAAGGTCCAATGTAACGAGGGGCTAGCTTGCCTTTGATCCCAAACCTTTGCATTCCCTTGGTGGGTGATACCTTGAGGTATACAAAACTTCCCACCTCGAACTGGAGAGGTTTCCTTCTTCTATCATGATAACTCTTCTGCCTGGCCTGAGCAGCTTCTAGATTCTTCCTGATTAGCTTGACCTTCCTTTTGGCTTCAGTCACTAAATCAGGTCCAAAAACTTCTCTTTCACCAGACTGAGACCAATTGAGTGGTGTCCTGCACCTTCTTCCATAGAGAGCTTCAAAAGGTGCCATCTTTAGGCTGGATTGATAACTATTGTTATAAGCAAACTCTGCCAAGGAGAGGTGCTTATCCCAGTTCTCGCCACAATCGATCGCACAAGCTCTCAGCATATCTTCCAGGATTTGGTTTACCCTTTCCGTCTGACCATCAGTCTGTGGGTGGTAAGCTGAACTTCTGATTAGCTTAGTTCCCAAAGACTTTTGCAATTGTTCCCAAAATCTGGCAACAAATTGGGCTCCTCGGTCAGAAACAATGGTCCGAGGTAATCCGTGCAAACACACGATCCGGTCAATATACAATTTTGCATACTTCTGAGCCTTATCAGTGGTGTGCACAGGAAGAAAATGTGCCACTTTTGTCAATCGGTCCACAATAACCCAAATTGAATCATGATGACGGGAGGTGTTAGGCAGACCCACAATGAAATCCATGCTGATGTCGTCCCACTTCCACGAAGGTACGGGTAGTGGTTGCAAAGCTCCAGCGGACTTCAAGTGGCTTGCCTTTACCCTCTGACAGGTGTCACATTCTGATACATACTGGGCTATCTCCCTCTTCATTCTGGTCCACCAGTACAAAGGCTTCAAATCATGGTACATCTTGGTGCTTCCCGGATGCATAGAGAATCTGGAGAGGTGAGCTTCATCCAAAATTCTCCTCTTGAGATCCTGATCTTTAGGAATTACCAATCTGCTTTTGAACCATAACACACCCTTCTCATCCTGGCGGAAACAATTATACTTCTCAATCTTCTGATGGAGATTCTTCTTGATAATCTGCACTCCCTTGTCACTGAGCTGGGCCATAATAATCTGGTCTTGCAAAGCTGGCTCAACAGAAATGTGAGACAAAGAACCAGAGGAAATTACTTCAATTTGCATCTTGCTCAACTCATCACACAAGGTGTTAATGCGAGAATCCATCAGAACACAGTTGCACTGCAACTTCCGACTCAAAGCGTCAGCTACCACATTAGCCTTTCCTGGGTGATAATGCACCTCCAGGTCATAATCCTTGATCAGCTCTAGCCATCTTCTCTGCCTCATGTTAAGATCAGCCTGAGTAAAAATGTACTTAAGGCTCTTATGATCAGTGAAGATGTTGCAGTGGGTTCCCATTAGATAGTGCCTCCACATCTTCAATGCATGAACCACTGCTGCTAACTCAAGGTCATGAGTGGGATAATTCTGCTCATGAGGCCTGAGTGCTCTTGAAGCATAAGCAATGACTCGGTTGTCTTGCATCAAGACACAACCTAGCCCGGTGCCCGAGGCATCACAATATACATCAAAAGGCTTGCTGCTGTCGGGTTGCGCCAATACTGGTGCTGTGGTCAGATGCTGCCTTAATGCATGGAAGGCATCTTCGCACTTCTGACTCCACACAAATTTGACTTCTTTCTTTAGCAATTCAGTTATAGGCTTCGCAATTCGAGAGAAGTCCGGAATAAATCTTCGGTAATAACCAGCTAATCCCAGAAAACTCCGAATCTGACGAACAGTTGTTGGTGGCTTCCAGTTCATCACCTCTTGCACTTTATCAGGATCAACAGCTATTCCAGCCTGAGAGATAGTGTGACCCAAGAATTTGATTTCCTTTAGCCAAAAATCACACTTGGATAACTTGGCGTAAAGGTGGTGCTCTCGCAGACGTTGAAGCACTACATGCAAATGCCCGGCATGTTCTTCCTCGTTCTTTGAGTACACCAGAATGTCATCGATGAAAACCACCACGAACTTATCCAATTCCGGCATAAAAACAGAATTCATCAGATACATGAAATACGCTGGTGCATTTGTCAGCCCAAATGACATCACCAAGAATTCATATAGCCCATATCTGGTTGAGAATGCCGTCTTCGGAATATCACTTGCTCGTATTTTGATCTGATGGTAGCCAGAGCGAAGGTCTATTTTGGAAAACACCTTGGCTCCGACCAACTGGTCAAAGAGAACATCAATACGAGGCAAAGGATACTTGTTCTTGATAGTTACCGCATTAAGAGGGCGGTAATCTATACACAGCCTCAAGCTTTCATCCTTTTTCTTCACAAACAGTGCTGGGCATCCCCAAGGCGAAGTGCTTGGGCGAATGAAACCCTTATCCAGCAACTCTTGCAATTGCTTCTTCAATTCTGCCAACTCAGCGGGTGGCATTCGGTAGGGCCTCTTGGAAATTGGGGCCGTTCCCGGTTGCAACTCGATGGCGAATTCAATGTCCCGGTCCGGTGGCATTCCTGGCAATTCATCAGGAAAGACATCTGCATACTCACAGACTACTGGGATCTTCTTCAGGGGTAGCTCCGTCATAGAGAAAGCACATGACTGAGAAGAACCCTGACTAGGCAAAATCAAAGTGAAATTTCCGCAGAAGGGAGAACTAACTTCCACGGTACGACTGGCTACATCAAGCACAGCTTGGTGCAAGGTCATCCAATTTGCCCCTAGAATAATGTCCACATTCTCCAATCCCAACACAAGAAGAGTGGTTTTGATAATGTGGCTTCCCAGTTGAATAGGCACACTTTGGTTTAATTGATTAGTTGCAATTTTACCCCCAGGTGTGACTATCATGAATGACCCTTTTGAGTGAGAGAATGGCAGTTTGCATTTAGCACTGAACTTTCGGCTAATGAAACTATGAGATGCACCAGAATCAAACAGAATTAAAGCAGGTTGATTATAAACTGAAAAGATACCAGTCATGATAGGAGCTCCTTCTGGCACTTCCTCAAGAGCAGTGAAGTTGAGCTTCCCTTGCCTGACTTGCACCTTCTGCTTTCTTCCCTTGTCTTGATTTGGTGCTGGCATCTGCCTCTGCTGGTTCCTGGGGCAATTTTTAGCATAGTGGCCCACATTGCCACAAGTGAAACACTTGTTCCCATTGCCCTGGCGGAACTGCTGCTGCTGCGGAGGCTGATTGTTCCTTGGGGCGGGAGCTGGGTAGCGGTTGGGTGTCGGCTGCTGCTGCTGAGGTGGCCTGATCACCCATCTGCCTGCCTGCTGCTGGAAACCCCTGCTCTGGTTGTGAGAAACAATCCGGAACCTCTGAGCTTGAGCGGATGGTGCTGCCATTGGTGCCTTTCTCTTCTTCTCTGCCCGGTGAGCAACAATGCAATCCTCCTGAGAGATGGCCATGTTGACCAACTCATTGAAGCTATTGGCCCGGACAGTGTTGAGTCGTTCCCGCAGCTTGGTATTGAGACCCCTGCGGAAGCGATCCCTCTTCTTCTCATCGGAATCAGCATGATACCCTGCATACTGGCATAAGTCATTGAAGGCTTGCGCATACTGCAGTACCGTGCGGGTTCCTTGATTGAGGGCCAGAAATTCATTCAACTTCCGATCAAGAATGCCAGCTGGAATGTGGTGTCCTCTGAAGGCAGTCTTGAATTCCTCCCAAGATACCTCACGATCAGCGGGGAGCATAGCACGGAAGTGATCCCACCAAGTCCGAGCAGATCCGCGAAGCTGCTGCGCGGCGAAGCGGGTCTTGGTAGCATCAGGGCAGTCTCCCGTGAGGAGGGGAAACTTGGACTCGACGACGCGAAGCCATACGTCGGCGTCCAACGGATCCTCTGCTTTGGCGAACAAGGGCGGCTGCGTGCTCAGAAACTCCTGGTATGTTGCCATAGCCGGAGGTCGCTGAGGCTGGCCTCCACCATGCTGCTGGGGGTGGGGCTGCCGCTGCAAGAGCTGTCGCAGAATCTCATTCTGCTGGGCCATCAGCTCCTGCACTGTGGGAGCTGGAGGAGGTGGCGGGGGAACCTGCTCGTTCTGCCCGCGACGCTGCCTAGCTGCCATCTGAAAACAGAGATTGTCGCCATTGTTATCCCAACTCACAATTTCGAACGGCAAGATATCATTTCATATAGAAGAAAAAGAATGCCATAATCATAATATCAGGTTCGAAATGAAGATAACATGGTGACAAGGATCCCACAGATTCCAAATGTTCACAGGGTTACATTTATCAGGGGAAAGTACCCACAAGCCTAGTCCCAAAATGTGATACTACTAAGCTCGCATAGGTTTCTATCCACCTAAAATGTCAAGGTGACAGCTTAACCCTGAGCGGTGGAAGCGACACTGGATGCGGGTGAAGGGGGCATCGCGGAGGTAGTCCCATTGGCACCAGGGGCTGGTCCTAGCTCCTCGGGAGCCTCTTCTCCCTCGCTTCCTGCTTCATTGGCCTCCATTTCCAGGTGGTGCATGTCCAGGTGGTCATTTGCTTCCTCGAGTTCCCTCTGCACATCGTGAAGCTGGTTCTCCAAGACATCAATAGTGTTGTCTCGGATCTCCACCTGCTGTTCCAGGGTAGCGATACGCTGGTTCAGCCTCTCCACCTGCAGATCCTTTTCCACCAACTCTGTGGATAGGTCGACCACAAAATCTTCCCGACTGTCGAGAGTGAGCTTGGCAGTCCGAGCGGTGTTAGCGAGAAGTGTCATAGCATCGCTCTGAAGGGCCTGAAGGCGGTACAGCGCACTCATGCACTGAACAGTGACCCTCCCAACCAAGTCAGGATACATGGCCCACACATCCTTCACATGGCTCACGCGGTTACACCACATGGGATCATCCTTCCTCTCAGCAGGGAAGAGTCCCAAGGGGTGCATCACCATCTCCAGGGGGTGGTAGCCACAGAAAGTCGTCAGAGCCTTCATGGCTGCTGCCTCAACGGTGTCGTCCGTCCTGAGTCCGATCGTCTCAGAGTCAAGAGAACGCCAACCCGGCTGAAGGGGATGAGCCTCCAAGGCCAGCCAGACCCGACAACGAGGTACCCGATGCTCCTCATACAACTGCACCGTGTACAAAGGGGGCGTAGGGTAACCGGCGGAGTTAAGCACTTCCCACAAGATGGATGGAAAGCCATCGCGAGAAAGGAAGTCAGAACTGAAACGAGAGTCTCCTCCACTAGCGGGGGTGGGTGAATTCATCTGCGGAAGGGGATCAAAGATAAAGATTATGGTGGAGGGAAAAAGAAAAAGAGAGCCCGAATGATTTTAAAGAAAAAGGGGTTAGCTCAGTTTTAATTCCTCTTTGTGTTTTATAATGCATGCATGCTGGAAGAAACGTTACCTCTCAAAGAAAATAGGGTGCCTTTTTAGGGCATCCTAAATTATAGGTATTGGCCCACGGGGCCTAATTAATTAGCCACCTATTCCCCTCTATGCCTAAGGCCTTTCGTCCTAGGTCTAGCGGTCTAGTCCTGACGATCTATAGCAGTTTCTAGGCAAGTTTTAGATTTTGAAAATTGGTATTCTTGGTTTATTGTTTTTCTCTGTGGTGGAATTTGCTCCGATACCAGCTGTGGCAGAACCACCCGAATTATTCCAGCTTAAGTGCCTAAGTCATGCCTCAAGGGCCGTGACACACTTAAATCGGAATAACCCGTCAGTCCTTCAGATCTAGTCTGATAGAGCCACTTAACCAGGATCAAATTCCACAATCCCACTCGAAGGTGAGTCACAGAAGAAATACAATAAAACAGGAAACCTCAAATTAAGTACTGAATTATTACATAAATCGGAGTTCTGGAGTAGCAAATAAAGTTCATTAAGTAAGGTGCAGCGGATAATCGATGTCGTCGGTAATGAGGAAATGGGCAAGGCCTAGCCCACTACTCCTCATGCTCCTCTCCTGCCGGAGCAACATCCCACTCGACCGTCCAACCCGGTGGCAGGGTGGTAGGCCAAGTCACACCATCAACCAACTCCTGCATGGTACCTGCAAAAATGGTGCCACAAGCAAGGCTGAGTATACTAATACTCAGCTAGACTTACCCGGTGTGAGGAGTCTACTCCTCTACCTCTAGACTATGCAGCTATTTGGCTGAGGGGTTTGGTTTGCCAAAAGCACTAGCCGAGTCTAAAAACAAGTTTTAGCTTTTCCAATTCTAGTATCATTAATTCAGCTAAGTTTGCTCTTTCTAAGCATACATGGTAACAATCAATTAGTTCAAACAACAAGTTATCTCATATAACCACATTTCACTTCTTACTCGATGCAGTACAAGGAATCAAGCAGTCTCATTAGCTGCGAGAAGCAGACGATTCGAATCGAGTTTTAAACCTTGCAAGGTAAACCTAAACACACGGCATGTCAGGGTACTCCGACCCTGCACATGACAACCGTCCCCATCGATTCCCCGTTCGCGTCCAGGCCTCACCGCCTTGGCATACAATGCTCCACTGACCCCGGCTGCCGCCGTGCAGTGACCGCACTTGTACCCACCATAGCTAGCATGGGAGAACCAGTCTCAGGTCGCATGAGGGATAAAGTCCGCGCCCGGCTTCACTCAGGTACTAGGTTTACCGGTTACCATTTTTCCCGGCATGTGTTTAGTACGTTCAAAAGCTTGACTCAGGTATCCACACATTAATCCTTAATTCATTTTCCCGTCTTATGGACAAGGCATCCTCCCTGGATCTAAGTCCATAGACCAACATATTTCCCATTATCAAGATGAATACAATCAATTCCTGACCTCGCGCGAGTGCTAGAAAAATCACTCGACTTCTACCGAGATCCTGATTAGCAAGCAGCTACTCGACCTAGCATACTAGTATCCATCTCAAAAAGGAGTCCTAAGTTCATGCAACTAGAGGTTTCAAGCAACTCCTACACTTAAGTGCACATTACAAACCTACAAGCATTAAGTGTAGTAAAGTAGCATATAATAACATGGTTATGCATAAGACCGGGGCTTGCCTTCGATTGCTGGGGCTGCGGGGAGATCCTCAATGGCAGCCTCTGAAGTCTGCTCCTGGTCCTCCTCTTGGACAGGTCCTTGCTCGGGGATGAGCACGTACTCTCCGTCGGCTAGATTACAATCTAATGAATGCAATGCGTAAGATATATGCATGATATAATATGTGCCTTTTTTTTTGAAATCATAACTTAAAGGTGTATAATCTTTCTTGAGTTGAACAAAGTCAACTTTACTTATGCAAGACCCTTGGGTGGTATACTTGGTAGATTAAGTTAAACTTTAGCTAAGGCAAGTGGTAGGTTTTACTTTTAGGGGTTCCACTGAATTCCTTTAAGTCTTAGGGATAAATGATAAGCACTCAAGTTAGACTTATTGAGGTGGGGTTTATTTCCTCTTTCCTTTTTCTTTATTCTCTTTAATGTTTTGGAGTAGGTTTGAACTACAAGTTGCTTTTATAAAATTCTAAAAATTCTGTAAAAATTACAGTGGCTTGCTACTGGTGTGTGTTTCTCTGTCTTAAAATTTGGGGATCAGAAAGTGAATAGTTTTCTCTGCACAAAATTGTTAAATTCTAGGGTAAAAGAGGTGCTTTGAACTACAACTACCATTTAACAGTGGGTAATTCTTCAAAACTTATTTTTGCTGACTTTTAGGTGTTATAACATGACTTGATACGAATTTCTAGTCATTAATACCTTTTAATTATTTTTCTATGGTTTTCTCAATTTTCTAGCCAAATGGGTGCTTTCTACTACCACTATATTTGAAAAATATCAAACAACAGAATTCTTATTTTTCTTAGTCATTGTTTTGTGCAAGAGCAATCATTCTGAAGTTTGGCATCTTTTTGCTTAAGGGAAGGGGGTGGGGTGCCTTATTTGAATTAAATGGCCTTTCCCTTGAATTATTAACAAATGGTATGAGTTTGCTTCTTTTTTCATGGGTTTGCATTTTTCTCTGGTAGTTTACCTCATCATGGGCTTAGCTAATTTTTGGTTGCCCATTATCTCATTATTTGAGGTTGTTCATGATTTAGTTGGAAAATGCCTTATTATCACTTTGTATTTATTTCCCTTACTTAAAAAGTTGGACTGAGGTGCTCCATATTTTTGTAGTGGGGCTCTGGTGGTTATAAGTTCACTGGATTTTTGTTAAGCATTTTGGTTATAGTTTTGCCTCTTTAATAATTGATTTTCAGTCTTATTTAGGCTAAACAAATCACTTTAATTTAAAACTAATCCAAACTAATAGTCTCTGTATTTTTCCTAGGTTCTTTGTTTCATAAATAAACTAGGAAAAATAATATTAGTCACTGTTCATTAGTTTCTAACACCCTTATGATTTTCTCTAAGTTTTGGTCAAAACATCTTCAAATGAGAAACTACATCATAATGTCTAATGCTGGGGTTCCTACTATTTTTAAACAGTGTCTAAAAGAGGTCTGAATACCCACAAATTTTCTTAAGTCTAGTACAGAAGAAAAACTAATTTTCCTTGATTAAATAAGGTTTAGGGGGTTTCTGTTTTTAATTTTAAACTCTAAAAGGTTGAACAGAAAGTATAGGGTTTACTATTTTTAAATGATAGATTGTAATATACAGAGGCTAGCAAAATTGGTTTGACATTTTTTGAGTAAGAATTCATCAAGTTATGAATTTTACAAGTTCTCTGGTTATTAAAAAGGATTTCAGAATCGATTTAAATGAAAACTACTTTGCACTGGGGTCCCTGGACGTTTTCTAAGTTTTTCCTCGCGAATCAGTCCTCAGGTTACTATTCACCAGGGTCTCTGACATTGCAGAAAACCCCTCGGGTTCTTCACCTCCTAACCCGAGGTCCTTAGCTAATCTTAAACAGTAGCCGCGGCGGGGAAAAGGGCGGAGGGGCTTACCGGCGGCGAGACTGCTCCGGTGAAGTGGTCGAGGATGAAGGGGAGGTCCTGGGGATCACAACGGTGGGCGAAACACCGTCGGAGATGGCCGGAGTCGGTCGGTCCACGCGCGCAGGCGGGGATGCTCGTCGGCGGCGAGGAGACCGGCCTGGCCACGGCGAGATAGGTCAATTGAATGGGTCAGAGAGGTTCACGGGATGCCAGAGAAGACATGAGCGAAAGGAATTGGGCGGAGACTCACCGGATAACTCGGTCCACGCGCGGCGGCGGATGACCGAAGTCCGGCGAAGTCGATCTCGGGCCTCCGGTGAAGTCCGGCTGGGTCCGAGGGCTTGGCGAGCTTCACGGGCTACTGGTGGAGCTGGCCGAAGCACTGGCTTGACTTGAGGGTGGCTGGAGGGAGCTGGCCACGGTGGCCGAAGCTCGGGCGGCAATGGCGGGCGGAAATCAAGCTCGCCGGAGCTAAGGAAAGCGGCTGGCCGAAGAGGGTGAGTGCGGGGTGAAGTGAGGCGCGCCTGGGGAGGCTTTATAGGCGCGGGCGGGCACGGCCGAGGGTGAGGACGCGCGGCGGACTTGACCGAACGCCGGGGAGTGCGCGCGCGCGGGTTGGGCGAGCTCTGGCACGCCGGCCAGGGTCGAACACGTGGGAGCACGCGTTCTGCCCAAGTTCTGGCGCGTGTAGTCGCTCATCCGAGCCTGCTCTCGCCTTGGTCAATGCACAAAACCTCTTCCCCTCCCTACAAGCTACCATTCTTGTGTGGAGGTCATAGGATTTTGCCTACTGGTTGCAGAGATATGGAGCCAGGAAATCTGGTCTGTCTCCCTGCGCAAATCCGAGGCAAATCCAAGGTTTAGTCGTGTCTAGGGCTCGCATCCCAATGCCATCTTCTGGCACACGACAGAGGGGTTAGTTAGGCACATTTTTGTCAATGGGACCATTAGGATTCGAGTTAAGGATCAAGGTGAACATCTCTGATCTTTGGATCAAGGTCTGATTTTCAGAAATCTGAAATTCAGAATTCTTATTAAGTCCACACATGGAAAGCTTGATTTGGGGTTTTATTTGAGCTATTTTGGCTAAGCTTTCTCAATCTTTCTTGCTGCCCATTAAATATACTTTAATTTTTATAATTGGCTCAACTCAAAATTTTAAACTTTTCACTTCCTTTTTTTCTTACTTTCTGAATTTTGCTCTTGGGGCTCATTTTGGGATTTTTAAACTAGGGTTGCATGATCTTATCTTTTAAGGGACTCAATTGCTTTGATCATGACACTTTTAAGTATGTACTTGGTGACTTCATCATTACTTAAGTTATTTGATGCTCATGCTTACTTTGGTTCACATAAAATAATGGTTCTAGGTTTAGCTTTTGAAGGAAAAACCCTGAGTGACACTGGGGTGTCACAATTGGGGTTGCCAAATCCAGAGAAATCCCAACAGACGCTGGGATCGTCATCTTCCTCGGACCCAGAGGGCCCGCAGGTCGAGACGTCCGTCAATCGGTCCCAAGGCGACCGCATACGAAACCCCAGAGGGGTTGCACTCGCCTCAACGTGAGCGCCCGCCAAAGCGAGGTCGCTAGGCGGGTTGAGGCCGAGTCGAAATGACATAGGATGGGAATCAGTCGGTACCTTTTGATCGACGAGGAGCGACATAGTCACGTCGGGGACTGATTGCACCGTCGTCTTGGGTACGAGGGCGACGTCCTGCAGGCCCTCCGCGAGCGTGCTGGCGTCGTCCACTTGCTCGGGATTGGCGTGTCGCGGGGGGACGGCGCTCGCCTTTGTCTCAAACGCGAGGTCGACGCCCGACGCGCCCTCCGTTGGGGCGCTGGGGACGTCGATTCGCTCGACAGCCGACGGAGCGCGGCCTCCCGCTCGGCCTTGGTTGCCCCGCCTCCTCCTCCGATGGCGGGGGAGAGGACGGGGCGAGCTCGAATGTTGTTCTTCCACCACGCGGGGAAGACGTCGTCGATTCCGCCGCCGGCGGGCGGGCTGTCGGCCGCCATTGTCGTCGTCGCGCGGCGGTGGAAGGAGTATCATGTCGTAGCTGCCGTCGAGAGACATGAACTCGAGACTCCTGAAACGGAGCACCGTCCCGGGTTGGAGAGGTCGTTGGAGACTGCCCATCTGGAGCTTGACGGGAAACTACTCGTCAACACGCAGCAGGCCCCTACCTGGCGCGCCAACTGTCGGCGTTTCGAGACCGGGGGGTCCCTAAGCCGACGAGTGAGTGTGCCGCGTGCCCCAGCCCAGATGGGTCGAGCGCGTGGGCGAGCGTGAAGGGGGGAAGCGAGGCGGTCGGAGACAGGTCGTGAGAGAGGTGGAAATCCCGCGGCCTTTGTGTTCGTCCCGCGCCCAGGTCGGGTGCGCTTGCAGTAGGGGGTTACAAGCATCCACGCGGGTGAGGGAAGCGAGCGGCCCCAAGAGAGCGCCTGCCCCGTCCTCGTCCCCGCGCGGCCAACCTTCTCTAAGAAGGCCCTGGTCCTTCCTTTTATAGGCGTAAGGAGAGGATCCAGGTGTACAATGGGGGTGTAGCAGAGTGCTACGTGTCTAGCGGGGGAGAGCTAGCGCCCTAAGTACATGCCAATGTGGCAGTCGGAGAGATCTTGGCACCCAGCTGGTGTGGTGTCGTGGCTGTCGGAGGAGCAACGGAGCCTGGCGGAGGGACAGCTGTCGGAGCGGTTGGGTCCTTGCTGACGTCCCCCTGCTTCCGTAAGGGAGCTGAGAGCCGCCGTCGTCACCGGGCTAGCGGGGTGCCATCATTGCCTATCTGGCGGAGCTAGCCAGATGGGACACCGGTCTTGTTCTCTGCGGCCCGAGTCGGCTCGGGGTAGGGTGATGATGGCGCTTCCTGTTGACGTGGCGGGCTTGTGCCCTAGGTCGGGCGACGTGGAGGCTCCTCTAAAGCCGAGGTCGAGTCTGTCTTTCATGGCCGAGGCCGAGCCCGAGCTCCTGGGTCGGGCGAGGCGGAGGTCGTTCGACAGAGGCCAGGGCGGAGTCCGACCCCTGGGGTCGGGCGAAGCGGAGTTCGTCGTCTTCTGGGGCCTAGACCGAGTCCGAGCCCTGGGTCAGGCGGAGCGGAGTTCGCCGTCTTCCGGGGCCTTAGCCCGAGTCCGAGCCCTGGGTCGGGCGGAGCGGAGTTCGCCGTCTTCCGGGGCCTTAGCCCGAGTCCGAGCCCTGGGTTGGGCGGAGCGGAGTTCGCCGTCTTCCGGGGCCTTAGCCCGAGTCCGAGCCCTGGGTCGGGCGGAGCGGAGTTCGCCGTCTTCCGGGGCCTTAGCCCGAGTCCGAGCCCTGGGTCGGGCGGAGCGGAGTTCGCCGTCTTCCGGGGCCTTAGCCCGAGTCCGAGCCCTAGGTCGGGCGGAGCGGAGTTCGCCGTCTTCCGGGGCCTTAGCCCGAGTCCGAGCCCTGGGTCGGGCGGAGCTTCCTATGGCGCCTTTGGCAGGGCCTGACTGCCTGTCAGTCTCACTCCGTCAAGTGGCACTGCAGTCGGAATGGCGCAGGCGGCGCTGTCCTTCTGTCAGACCGGTCAGTGGAGCGGCGAAGTGACGGCGGTCACTTCGGCTCTGCCGGGGGGCGCGCGTCAGGATAAAGGTGTCAGGCTACCTTTGCGTTAAATGCTCCTGCGACTTGGTCGGTCGGCGCGGCGATTTAGTCAGGGTTGCTTCTTAGCGAAGGCAAGGCCTCGGGCGAGCCGGTGATGTGTCTGCCGTTAAAAGGGGGCCTCAGGCGAGACGGAAACCCCTCGGGGTCGGCTGCCCTTGCCCGAGGCTAGGCTCGGGCGAGGCGTGATCGAGTCGCTCGTATGGACTGATCCCTGACTTAATCGCACCCATCAGGCCTCTGCAGCTTTATGCTGATGGGGGTTACCAGCTGAGAATTAGGCGTCTTGAGGGTACCCCTAATTATGGTCCCCGACAAGTTGAAAGAGACCCAGTCTTTGTGACCACCTCAACGGGGAGTAGGTTTGCGAGAACCGAACCTCGGTAAAACAAATCCACGTGTCACACTCCTTATTCGCTTGCGATTTGTTTTGCACCCTCTCTCTCGGACTCATTATTATTTCTAACGCTAACCCGTCTCGTAGTTGTGTTTATATTTGTAAATTTCAGTTTCGCCCTATTCACCCCCCCTCTAGGCGACTTTCAATTGGTATCAGAGGCCGGTGCTTCATTAAGAGCCTAACCGCTCGAAGTGATGTCGGGAGATCACACCAAGAGGGAGATGGAGACCGACGACAAGCACACTACGAGTCACGGGAGCACTTCATCGGAAGAGTCCCGCACCAAGAGGAAGGAGAAGAAGAAGGACTCCTCCAAACGGAAGGAGAAAAGATCTTCTTCACACCACAAAGAGAAGAAGGAAAAATCCTCTTCCCACAAGCCGCATCGGAGTGGGGACAAGAAAAAGAGGATGAGGAAGGTGGTCTACTACGAGACCGATTCTTCATTGACATCCACCTCCGGCTCCGACACGGCGTCCGTCACTTCTAAGCGCCAAGAGCGTAAGAAGTGTAGTAAGATCCCCTTACGCTACCCTCGCGTTTCTAAACATGCACCTTTGCTTTCCGTCCCATTAGGCAAACCACCAACGTTTGATGGTGAAGACTATGCTAGGTGGAGTGATTTAATGCGATTTCATCTAACCTCACTCCACAAAAGTATATGGGATGTTGTCGAGTTTGGTGCACAGGTACCATCTGTAGGGGATGACGACTATGATGTGGATGAAGTGGCCCAAATCGAGCACTTCAATTCCCAAGCCACAACCATTCTCCTCGCCTCTCTAAGTAGAGAGGAATATAACAAGGTGCAAGGATTGAAGAATGCGAAGGAGATTTGGGACTTACTCAAGACCGCGCACGAAGGTGATGAACTCACCAAGATCACCAAGCGGGAAACGATCGATGGGGAGCTCGGTCGCTTCCGTCTTCGCCAAGGGGAGGAGCCACAAGATATGTACAACCGGCTCAAAACCTTGGTGAACCAAGTGCGCAACCTCGGGAGCAAGAAATGGGATGACCACGAGGTGGTTAAGGTTATTTTAAGGTCACTTATTTTCCTTAACCCTACTCAAGTACAATTAATTCATGGTAACCCAAGATATACACTAATGACTCCCGAGGAAGTAATCGGGAATTTTGTGAGCTTTGAATGTATGATTAAAGGCTCAAAGAAGATCAACGAGCTTGATGAACCCTCCACGTCCGAAGCACAACCGGTGGCATTTAAGGCGACGGAGGAGAAGAAGGAGGAGTCTACACCAAGTAGACAACCAATTGACGCCTCCAAGCTCGACAATGAGGGTGGCTTTAATCATCAAAAGCTTTCGCCAAATCCTCAAGCAACGGAAGGGGAAGGACTACAAATCCCGTTCCAAGAAGGTTTGCTACAAGTGTGGTAAGCCCGGTCACTTTATTGCTAAATGTCCATTGTCAAGTGACAGTGACAGGGATAACGACAAGAAGGGCAAGAGGAGAGAAAAGAAGAGGTACCACAAGAAGAGGGGCGGTGATGCCCACGTGTGTCGCGAGTGGGACTCCGACGAAAGCTCCACCGACTCCTCCTCCGACGACGAGGATGCCGCCAACATCGCCGTCACCAAGGGACTCCTCTTCCCCAACGTCGGCCACAAGTGCCTCATGGCAAAGGATGGCAAAAGGAAGAAGGTCAAATCTAAATCCTCCACTAAATATGACTCTTCTAGTGATGAAAATGCTAGTGATGAGGAGGATAACTTGCGTACCCTTTTTGCCAACCTTAACATGGAACAAAAGAAAAAAATTAAATGAATTAATTAGTGCTATACATGAAAAGGATGACCTTTTGGATTCCCAAGAGGACTTCCTAATTAAGGAAAACAAGAAACATGTTAAGGTTAAAAATGCTTATGCTCTAGAAATAGAAAAATGTCAAAAACTATCTAGTGAGCTAAGCACTTGCCATGACACTATTGCCAACCTTAGAAATGAAAATGCTAAATTAATTGCTAAGGTGGATTCTCATGTTTGTAATGTTTCAACTTCCAATCCTAGAGATGATAATGTCGATTTACTTGCTAGGATTGATGAGTTGAATATTTCTCTTGCTAGCCTTAGAGATGAGAATAAGAAATTGTTTGCTAAGGCTAAAGAATTAGATGTTTGCAATGTTACAATTTCCAATCTTAGAGATAACAATGATATTTTGCGTGCTAAGATTGTTGAACTTAATTCTTGCAAACCCTCTACATCTACTATTGAGCATGTGTCTATTTGTGCTAGATGTAGAGATATTAATATTGATGCTATTCATGATCACATGGCTTTAATTAAACAACAAAATGATCATATAGCATTATTAGATGCTAAAATTACCGAGCATAACTTAGAGAATGAAAAGTTTAAATTTGCTAGAAGTATGCTCTATAATGGGAGACGCCCTGGCATCAAGGATGGCATTGGCTTCCAAAGGGGAGACAATGTCAAACTTAGTGCCCCTCCTAAAAATTTGTCTAACTTTGTTAAGGGCAAGGCTCCCATGCCTCAGGATAACGAGGGTTACATTTTGTACCCTGCCGGTTATCCCGAGAGCAAAATTAGGAGAATTCATTCTAGGAAGTCTCACTCTGGCTCTAACCATGCTTTTATGTATAAGGGTGAGACATCTAGCTCTAGGCAACCAACCCGTGCTAAGTTGCCTAGAAAGAAAACTCCTAGTGCATCAAATGATCATGCCATTTCATTTAAGACTTTTGATGCATCTTATGTTTTGACTAACAAATCCGGCAAGGTAGTTGCCAAGTTTGTTGGGGGCAAACACAAGGGCTCTAAGACTTGTGTTTGGGTACCCAAAGTTCTTGTTTCTAATGCCAAAGGACCCAAAACCGTTTGGGTACCTAAAATCAAGAACTAAACTTGTTTTGTAGGTTTATGCATCCGGGGGCTCAAGTTGGATCATCGATAGCGGGTGCACAAACCACATGACGGGGGAGAAGAAGATGTTCTCCTCCTACGAGAAAAACCAAGATCCCCAACGAGCTATTTGTAGGATTACGGGGATGCTACACTAGCGCAAAACAAAATTTTCAACCCCATAATACCAAGAACTACTGCGGTTATAGGTCATGGAATTACCACTAGACGCGCAGAGCAGCGGAAGATGTCTCGATGTAGACGAACGCGTCGAGCAGTGTCGTGCAGTCGCCGGCATCCTTCACGTCCTCGCACGGTTCGTCCAAGTGCTCCAGATGCAGCACCTCCGAGGTATCCACACGTACAGGGAGGAAGCGTCGCGTACCGAACTGCTAGGTTCGCGACGGCGGCTTGGCGAGGGCGAGAGGCGAGCGGCGGCTGCTGGTTTGCAGGTGGCGAATTAGGTTATCTCTTAACCGCGCCCCCGCCCCTCATTATATAGGCGTTATGGTGGGCTTCTGACGCCGAGGCCCATCATTAACCCTAAAGCCCAGTCTAATTTCGGATCTAATCCGAATTAGGCTTCCTTCCCCTTAAGTGTGTGACCCTATAGGTTCACGTACAAATAGACATAGCCCGAGTACTCTTACTTGGTCCAATAATTGACAGCGGCCTCTAGCAAGACATGTCAACTCCTATGTGTACGTAAAGATCATATCAGACGAACCATTGCAACATTACGTACATGTTGTTCCCTTTGTCTCACGATATTTGGTCTGGCTCTAAGCTGACCTCTCTTTCTCGATACTGTGAATTGGAATCCTTTCAATGGTTAACTCTTAACCCTAGCACGGCCATGCATTTCTTGATCCAATCACTCGAGGGGACCAGAGATATCTCTCTCACAAAGAGAGGGACAAATTCCATCTTGACTGACCATGCCTCATAGCATGCTTCCTGACAAACCCAAAACTACCTTTATAACTACCCAGTTACGGGATAGCGTTTGATAGTCCCTAAGTAAGTCAATTCACATCTTGAGAACATGCGACAATCTCAGGTCTAAGGATACAGTATTCATGTTGCAAGAAGAGAACTATATTACAATATCTCACGTTGGGTCGGTCCAGCCTCATGTCATACATGCGCCCACATTATTAGTTTAACATCTCCATGTTCATGACTTGTGAAATGTAGTCATCAACTAATACATATGCTAGTCATCGACTCTGACTAGGGACATCATTTAGAATAACCATATAAGTAAAGAATCTCACAAACAATTCACATAATTGCCAATCAATACAAGGTGCCTTCCATGGATATTCAATTAAGCAATATATATATCATGGATACAAAGAAATATGCTCATCTCTATGATTATCTCTAGGGCATATTTCTAACACTATTACATTCGGGGATGGAAACCAAGGTTTGGTCAAAGGTTTGGGTAAAATAGCTATATCTCCTGACCACTCCATTTCCAATGTTTTTCTTGTTGATTCATTAGATTACAATTTGCTTTCCGTATCTCAATTATGTCAAATGGGCTACAACTGTCTATTTACTGATGTAGGTGTCACTGTCTTTAGAAGAAGTGATGATTCAATAGCATTTAAGGGAATGTTAGAGGGTCAGCTATACTTAGTAGATTTTGATAGAGCTGAACTCGACACTTGCTTAATTGCTAAGACTAACATGGGTTGGCTCTGGCACCGCCGACTAGCCCATGTTGGAATGAAGAATCTTCATAAGCTTCTAAAGGGAGAACACATTTTAGGACTAACAAATGTTCATTTTGAGAAAGACAGGATTTGTAGCGCATGCCAAGCAGGGAAGCAAGTTGGCACTCATCATCCACACAAAAACATCATGACAAGTGACAGGCCACTGGAGCTCCTACACATGGACCTATTCGGCCCGATCGCTTACATAAGCATCGGCGGGAGTAAGTACTGTCTAGTTATTGTGGATGAATATTCTCGCTTCACTTGGGTGTTCTTTTTGCAGGAAAAATCCCATACCCAAGAGACCTTAAAGGGATTCTTGAGACGGGCTCAAAATGAGTTCGGCTTAAGGATCAAGAAAATTAGAAGCGACAACGGGACGGAGTTCAAGAACTCTCAAATTGAAAGCTTTCTTGAGGAAGAGGGCATCAAGCATGAGTTCTCTTCCCCCTACACCCCACAACAAAATGGTGTAGTGGAGAGGAAGAATCGAACTCTATTGGATATGGCAAGAACCATACTTGATGATTACAAGACACCGGATCGGATTTGGGCCGAGGCGGTCAACACCGCCTGCTACGCCATCAACCGGTTATATCTACACCGAATCCTCAAGAAGACATCCTATGAACTCCTAACCGGTAAAAAGCCCAATATTTCATGTTTTAGAGTTTTTGGTAGCAAATGCTTTATTCTTGTTAAAAGAGGTAGAAAAACTAAATTTGCTCCTAAAACTGTAGAAGGCTTTTTACTAGGATATGATTCAAACACAAGGGCATACAGAGTCTTTAACAAGTCCTCAGGACTTGTTGAAGTTTCTTGTGACGTTGTGTTTGATGAAACTAACGGCTCTCAAGTAGAGCAAGTTGATCTTGATGAGATAGGTGAAGAACAGGCTCTGTGCATCGCGCTAAGGAACATGTCCATTGGGGATGTGTGCCCTAAGGAATCCGAAGAGCCTCCAAATGCACAAGATCAACCATCCTCCTCCACTCAAGCATCTCCACCAACCCAAAATGAGGACGAGGCTCAGGTTGATAAAGGAGAAGATCAAAGTAATGAGCCACCTCAAGATGACGGCAATGATCAAGGGGGAGAGGCAAATGATCAAGACAAGGAGGATGAAGATACTGGGCCGCCACACCCAAGAGTCCACCAAGCAATCCAACAAGATCACCCCGTCGACACCATCCTCGGCGACATTCATAAGGGGGTAACCACTCGATCCTGTGTTGCACATTTTTGTGAGCATTACTCTTTTGTTTCCTCTATTGAGCCACACAGGGTAGAGGAAGCACTCCAAGATTCGGATTGGGTGATGGCGATGCAAGAGGAGCTCAACAACTTCACTAGGAACGAGGTATGGCATTTAGTTCCACGTCCTAACCAAAATGTTGTAGGAACCAAGTGGGTCTTCCGCAACAAGCAAGACGAGCATGGTGTGGTGACAAGGAACAAAGCTCGACTCGTGGCCAAGGGGTATTCACAAGTCGAAGGTTTGGATTTTGGTGAAACCTATGCACCCATAGCTAGGCTTGAGTCAATTCGTATATTATTAGCCTATGCTACTTACCATGGCTTCAAGCTTTACCAAATGGACGTGAAGAGTGCCTTCCTCAATGGACCAATCAAGGAAGAGGTCTATGTTGAGCAACCTCCCGGCTTTGAAGATAGTGAGTACCCTAACCATGTTTATAGGCTCTCTAAGGCGCTTTATGGGCTCAAGCAAGCCCCAAGAGCATGGTATGAATGCCTTAGAGATTTCCTTATTGCAAATGGCTTCAAAGTCGGCAAGGCCGATCCTACTTTATTCACTAAAACTCTTGACAATGATTTGTTTGTATGCCAAATTTATGTTGATGATATCATATTTGGGTCTACTAACGAATCTACATGTGAAGAATTTAGTAGGATCATGACACAGAAATTCGAGATGTCGATGATGGGGGAGTTGAAGTATTTTCTAGGATTCCAAGTCAAGCAACTCCAAGAGGGCACCTTCATTAGCCAAACGAAGTACACTCAAGACATTCTAACCAAGTTTGGAATGAAGGTTGCCAAGCCCATCAAGACACCCATGGGAACCAATGGGCATCTCGACCTCGACACGGGAGGTAAATCCGTCGATCAAAAGGTATACCGGTCGATGATTGGTTCATTGCTTTATTTATGTGCATCTCGACCGGACATTATGCTTTCCATTTGCATGTGTGCAAGATTTCAAGCCGACCCTAAGGAATTACACCTTACGGTCGTAAAACGAATCTTGAGATATTTGGCTTATACTCCTAAGTTTGGGCTTTGGTACCCTCGGGGATCCACATTTGATTTGATTGGATATTCGGATGCCGATTGGGCGGGGTGTAAGATTAATAGAAAGAGCACATCGGGGACTTGCCAGTTCTTGGGAAGATCCTTGGTGTCTTGGGCTTCAAAGAAGCAAAATTCGGTCGCTCTTTCTACCGCCGAAGCCAAGTACATTGCCGCAGGCCATTGTTGCGCGCAATTGCTTTGGATGAGGCAAACCCTGTGGGACTATGGTTACAAATTAACCAAAGTTCCTCTTCTATGTGATAATGAGAGTGCAATCCGCATGGCGGATAATCCCGTTGAGCATAGCCGCACTAAACACATAGCCATTCGGTATCATTTTCTTAGGGAACACCAACAAAAGGGGGATATCGAGATTGCATACATTAATACTAAAGATCAATTAGCCGATATCTTTACCAAGCCACTAGATGAACAAACTTTTACCAAACTTAGGCATGAGCTCAATATTCTTGATTCCAGGAACTTCTTTTGCTAATTTGCACACATAGCTCATAAATATACCTTTGATCATGTCTCTTTTATATATGCTATGACTAATGTGTTTTCAAGTGTATTTCAAACCAAGTCATAGGTATATTGAAAGGGAATTGGAGTCTTCGGCGAAGACAAGGCTTCCACTCTACTCTACTACTCATCCTTCGTCATCACTCCGAGCAACTCACCATCTTTGGTATAATCTTCACTCATATGTTTTATTTGCCAAAGGGGAGAAAATAATTAGGAAAGGGCTTATATCTCACTCAAAGTATCCGTTTTTGGCGATTCATGCCAAAGGGGGAGAAAGTATGAGCCCAAAGCAAAAGGACCGCACCACCACCCCAATTTTAAAAATTAATGATTTTCAATTGGTAAATTTAAAATTGGTATCTCTTTGTGTTCTAAAGGGGGAGCAAGTAGTATTTTCAAAATTGATGTCTTAAAACCCTCTTGAACGCTAAGAGGAGAATTTATTGAGGGGGAGTTTTGTTTGGTCAAAGGAAAAGCATTTGAATAAGGGGACAAAATTTCAAATCTTGAAAATGCTTCACAAAAATCTTATTCATTTACCTTTGACTATTTGCAAAAGGACTTTGAAAAGGATTTACAAAAAGAATTTGCAAAAACAAAACTTGTGGTGCAAGCGTGGTCCAAAATGTTAATAATAAAGAAACAATCCATGCATATCTAGTAAGTAACATTTATTGGCTCAATTCCAAGCAACCTTTGCACTTACATTATGCAAACTAGTTCAATTATGCACTTTTATATTTGCTTTGGTTTGTGTTGGCATCAATCACCAAAAAGGGGGAGATTGAAAGGGAATTAGGCTTACACCTAGTCCCTAATTAATTTTGGTGGTTGAATTGCCCAACACAAATAATTGGACTAACTAGTTTGCTCTAGTGTATAAGTTATACAGGTGCCAAAGGTTCACACTTAGCCAATAAAAAGACCAAGTATTGGGTTCAACAAAAGAGCAAAGGGACAACCGAAGGCACCTCTGGTCTGGCGCACCGGACTGTCCGGTGTGCCACCGGACATGTCCGGTGCACCAGAGGACTCCAGTGCAAACTCGTCGTCTTCGGGAAAATCCAGAGGCAACTCCACTATAATTCACCGAACTGTCCGGTGTACACCGGACAGTGTCCGGTGCTCCAAGGAAGAGCGGCCTCAGGAACTCGCCAGCTTCGGAAAACTGTAACGGCTGCTCCGCTATAATTCACCGGACATGTCCGGTGTACACCGGACTGTCCGGTGTAACTGCGGGGCAACGGCTACGACGGCGCCAACGGCTACCTGCAGCGCATTTATTGCACGCCAGCGGGCGCAGAAGTCAGGAACGCCCATACTGGCGCACCGGACACTCTACAGTACATGTCCGGTGCGCCACCGGACATCCAGGCGGGCCTAGAAGACAGAGCTCCAACGGTCGGAACCCAACGGCTTTGGTGACATGGCTGGCGCACCGGACTGTCCGGTGTGCACCGGACTGTCCGGTGCACCATACGACAGACAGCCTCCACCCAAACGGCTAGTTTGGTGGTTGGAGCTATAAATACCCCCAACCACCCCACATTCAAGTCATCCAAGTTTTCCACTTCTCAACCACTTACAAGAGCTAGGCATTCAATTCTAGACACACTCAAGTGATCAAATCCTCTCCAATTCCACACAAGGCTTTAGTGATTAGCGAGAGAGATTTGCCGTGTTCTTTTGAGCTCTTGCGCTTGGATTGCTTCTTTCTTTCTCATTTGTTCTTGTGATCATAAACTCATTTGTAACCAAGGCAAGAGACACCAATTGTGTGGTGGTCCTTGCGGGGAAGTTTTATTCCCGGGTTGATTTGAGAAGAGAAGCTCACTCGGTCCGAGGGACCGTTTGAGAGAGGGAAAGGGTTGAAAGAGACCCGGTCTTTGTGACCACCTCAACGGGGAGTAGGTTTGCGAGAACCGAACCTCGGTAAAACAAATCCACGTGTCACACTCCTTATTCGCTTGCGATTTGTTTTGCACCCTCTCTCTCAGACTCATTATTATTTCTAACGCTAACCCGTCTCGTAGTTGTGTTTATATTTGTAAATTTCAGTTTCGCCCTATTCACCCCCCTCTAGGCGACTTTCAGTGGGACCCATGGTAAGATCTTGTACCGGGATCCTTGAGTGTGTCTCGACACCATCTACGGGTATGACCTTCCCTGGATGCTGACAATGTTAGACTAGACTAGAGGGATTGGATGACTTTGGGTGGCGACGTGACAGAGCGCTCACTAGCGGATGCTCGAATTGTGCATAGTAGTGGAGGAAAAGAAGATGGGACTACATACCTATATTTAAAGGTGCCCTTCTCTCCCTCTCCCTCTATAACTGATGCATGACACAATGCCTGAAGTATCACATGACTCTTGCATACGACATGACCAGTGGTTGATGTTTCAACTATTGGTAAAGGTGATCTAAGCGCATAGTATCTTATGCGCACTACAAACCTATTCTATCAAACATTTATGGGAAAATTTGTCTTGCCTATATGCCTCCTTAGGCCAACGGTAGCCCCGAGGTTCACTATTAGTGTCCAGTGAAAGCATACCCCCATATGCTAGCAAAATGCCCTCCAAGACTCTATCAACAGAATTCAACCCATAGTGGGTCTGGCTTGGTGCCATCGTGCCAGCCTGACATCCTCGATGCCATGCCTTGTGCTAATCAGGCTTGGGCCCTATAAGTAGGGGTTTATGCAAGGGCCCGCGACACTCCCCAAGGCGCCTTCGAGCAGGATGGACCCAAGTAGCACATCGTGGATGACACAACCCTAACACCAAGTGTGCTCTTGACCAGGTCGGTCACATGGCAGAGGTGGTTAAGACTCCTATCCTTCCCATTTATTATGAGGGTCAACATTGCTGTAAATAGTCGTGAGTGTAGCCACGCCTAAGGCTATAGGTGTACTCGCGAGCACTATATAGTGTGTGGTTGTGTGTAGCTACAACGGCTCCCAACTACGCAAGACTCAACGACATGAGGAATAACTACGGCCACACTGTGGGCCATAGAAGTATCCACGAGCACTATGCAATTGTATGGCCACGATTGCTACCAACTATGCCACATTCAACAACTTGGGCTCTTGTACCTGCCGATGTGGCACATTGGTTGCATGCACCACGACATAATAACTACGATAAGATAGGAGTAGTTAGACCTCTGATGGGCTGAGCCCACCATTCAAACATATTTGTAACTCTCTCCTCCCTTATGTTTTAAAAGAGAAGTATATAGCAATGTAGAAAGAGTCTGTGTTCCATGCTTTCTGGTGGTTACCATCGACGTTAAAGAACTGCTATCACCTTGAGTTCGAAGTCTCTAGTTTTTCAATTCTATTCGCCAGTCATCATCCAAATATGTAAGCTCTACCTATATATATTTATTTATTTATCCACTATACCAAGGATATAGTTTATTACGCTCAAATGGGCTAAACATATGTTTCTACACAGTACATGTGTATATTGTTGTACACCGTACATGTGTATATTGTTGTATCAACACTCGTAGGATCCTAGATCTATGCTCCTCTCCAGTTCTCTGAGATACTCTTAAGGCCTCTTTGTTTTAGCTTTTTTTTACCGAGCTTTTCTGAGAATCTGGATATGGAAATAATTTGAGTACCATTAGAATTACATGTGAAGGAAGATAGAGTCTATAGGGTTTAGATTCTATAAAGTGATGGATTTCTACTTTCGTGACGGCTTGATCGATCATATGTTAATGATGATTTTGGACAGTGTTTACCAAAACGGTTCTCATAAAAGCTGGCTGAAAAGCTAGACATTTAACAGTCCGCAACAGCTTCTGGCGGTCAGAAGTGAAATAAGCCGAAACAAAACCCCCTAACAGCTTGTTTGGTTATCCCCGTAGGATAATATAATGTTGCATCTTAACTGATCCTCTAGATCTCTGTTACTCTTAGTATCGTCGCAGAGTAATGTAGTGTCACATTCTGACCAATTCTCTTGATCTGCCCCTCTGATTTCCACTGATACTCATAGAGCTTGTTTAGTTTCGTTGTAAGGTATTGTAATGTCGCATCCTGATCGATTCTTTATCGTAGGGTAATGTAGTGTCGCATCATCACGACACCACCTAAAATTGTTGTTGTTTTCCAGTACAAATAGAAAACACTTCAGCGCCTAGCTCTAGCAAGCTTGTCTATTAAGTCTTTCGAGCCATATACGCTGTTTATGGCTCACAACAAAATCGCATCTCGATTCGTCATGGAAAAAGAACAGCATATGGCTTGGGAACCCCTAATGTTCCATACCGACTCAGATGTTTAGCAAAAATAAGCCAATACAATCTGGCATACTCTTGTTTCTTTCACAGAAATAGAAAGGTTCACCTGTCATATGGCATTCGTTCCAAAATCATCTAGGTTGGTACCCCCTCCGTAAAAAAACAACAATTCTCGTTCTTCCAAGAGTCCATCAGTTTAAACTTTAACTAAATTGATATAAAAGTTACAAATATTTCTGATACAAAATAAGTACTGTTACATTAGTCATACAATATATTTTTATAATAAATTTATCGAGAGAAAAAATACTAACACTTACTATAAATTCGGTCCAAAACGGTTTCAACTCTGACTAAATTTATATAAAATATTACTAATGTTTATGCTACAAAATAAGTACTGTCAGATTAGATATACAATATTTTTTATTTTTTTAGATAATGGAAACAGTTCCTGCCTTCCCTTCAAGAGAAGTTAGGGCCAACTACACAACCATGACTCTCCCATCCACAAACAAACAGATTCAGGCAATAGGAAAGCCAATATAACTCTTTATTTGGAGATAAAGCTAGTACTATCTCCTATAAATTTTTACTTAGTTTGGCTGACACAAATCATATAATCGCATTTTTTTGTGGATATAGGAAATATATATCAAAAGGTGCAGGGCTAGGAATGTATTAGGTGCCAAGAATTCAGAATGCGCCACAGCCAAAAGCTTTTCCTCTAGCACACGCAAATTCTCTTTAATTCTGATAATGGCATGTACATAAAAACTAACTCGACAGGTAGCAGCAATTTAAACTGAAGACACCTCATCTGACCACCAGATGCCTCAATCCAAATTTCAGCGCATTAGAATATGAGGCCGTGCCCATGTGGTCTGTCATGCAACAACAACAACATGATCCATGATCCACGCTTTAGAAATCTATACATCAATCTTGGAATATGAGGCCAAGAAAGTTAATATACCCAACCATTTCAGTCCATGTCAGTTTTCATCTGAATTACCTAGTAAAATAACAACATCATTGCCACAGATTTGCCAAATTATCCTCTGGCTAACCAAGAAGAGAGCAAGAACAGAGTTATGAGACCCTAGACCAACATGTTACATTGTAGAGAGGCAGTACTCCAACATCAGCAAAGCAATCAGAGGCGTGTAACAACCAATACAATAGTTTTCTTCGCGATGTTTGAAATTGCAAGACAAAATGCACATTACCAGGGTTAAACATGCCTGCAAATTGGTGTAGGTGTCATGATGGTTGATGGATGGGGTCCGTATGATCAGCACCGCCATGCCGAGACAGACACGAGCTCGCCGCTCTGCCAGTAGAGTGCTAGACCCATTCCACACTTCTCCACATGGAATCCTCGGACCTGCACGCGCTTCAACAGGCAGTCAGCTTGTGCTTCTGCGAGGTTGCTGAGCGGTACCGGAGCAAACCCGGCCGATGTAAACACTGCCCGCCAAGCCATTGCGTTTTCAGCTTTCCGCCGGCCAAGTACTGCATCCTCTACTCTCGGTTGGATCAGAAACCTCTCAATCTTACTGGCAGCATCCGCGTTAGTGCCAGCAGCATCAAGTGAGTCGAGAAGGAACATACAAGACTGGAAGCAGTTCATGAAGTGCTGTGAAAATGGGAGGTCACCCCGGTCACTGCCATGGTCAATAGCCACAGCAATCTTAGGCGCAAGCTGTTTCACCAACTGAAGCAACATAGGGAGCGGTGGCGTGCGTGCAGAGCAACCAACAGGGAGGCAAACAGCCACAACCTCATTGGGGCTAGGAGCAATGAGTTCTGCGGGATCAAACGCATCAAGATTGATGTCAGTGAACTCAAATGGAATGCCAAGGTCCACAGCAAATTGCGTGAGGTTCTCCCGAGTAAGATGCAGCTCAAGGGGATGGTGGGAAGCACTTGAGACGAAGGCTGTGAGCTTCAACATTGGCAGGGGGGCGTTCCCAGTTCCACGGCGGTGTGCAAGCTCCTGCAAGAAGGAAGCCCACTGGCCGCCAACACCAAGGTCGAAATCAATAATGTGGATACAAGATGAAGTTGTTGAGGCGATCTCGTCGAGGAGCGCCTGAGTGGCCGTGAAATTGGCGAACTGGAGCACAGGCGAGAGGTCGGAGAAGGACTTGTATGCACCGAGCTTGAGGGCGACGTCGAGAGGGGAGGATAGGTGAGTGGAGCCTTGGTGGCCGTCGGTGAGCGCGAGGAGGAGGGCCTCCTTGAGGTAGGAAGCGGAGCGGAGGAAAGGCTTCCCGATTGGGGGAAGCTGCTGATTGAGCCGCGCCAATATCTCGCGCCCGCCGATGGAGTTGCCGACCTCAGCCGCTTTTGCCGCCGCCGCAAGCTCATCCAGAAGCTGTTGATGTTGCTGCGCCGCCGGGGTTGTTTTCATCGAACCCCGCGGTGGTTGCAGCGATGGTTGGAGCTGGAAGGGCGCGGTGGTATGCAGTGGTGGGAATCGTAGACCCTGCGGCGGCGGCGGCGGTTGGAGTTGGTTTTGGAGGAGGAACAGGTTTTCGGGCATAGAGTGGTGGCGCTTCGGCGGGGGCGGGAGATGTGGCTGGTGCTGATGGTCAGGGAAGGAGGGGAGCGGCATGAAGGAGGCTGCTGACAACGCTTGGTGTTGATTGAGGAGTAGACTTGCCGACGGGACTCCAAGGTGAGCGGGCTTTATGTCGGCACCGTCGTGGAAAGGCATGGTCGTGGCCGGCGGCGGCGGCTGAAAAACTGCCTCGGTTCGTAGGAGGCCGAAAGTGGAAGTGGCCTTACTGCTGCTGCCGCTGCTGCTGGTGAGCGACCTCGCGCTGGGGGACGATAGGTCGGAGGTCAGCGCCCCAACCGAGGTGCCGCCGCCGGTGGGGTGATGCTGCAGGGAGAACCCGATCGGGTCCGAGGCCGGGAACTCGAAGCCGGCGGCATTACCGAGGAGCGCCAGCGCCGGCGGTTCCATGTCGCCCGGCGCGGTCATGATCCAGTTGAGGAATGTCTGGTCCTGCCCGACCACCGCCGCGGCGTCGCCGAGCATGGCATCCCAGCCCTCCTCCGCGCCGAATCCGATGTCCAGGGTCCCCGGTATGGGCGGCAGCTCACCGCCGGACCACTCCTTCCTGCTTCCTCCGCCTCCGCCTCCTTCGCCGCCGCCGCGGTGCTCGCCTGGCGCCGCCCATTTGGTGGCTTCGGCGGCGGCGGCGGCGCTGTTCTCCGAAACCGCCGCCACGCCGGAAGAGGAGTCTCCCGCGGCGCCACCCAGGGACGAAGACAGCGTCGATGACGAGTACCGCGGGCTCGGGCTCCGTCTACAGTCCTCAGTCCAGCACCGACGTCGGCTCCAACAGCAGGTCCCCTCCGCCGCCGCCCTTCCCGTTCGGCCAAAGTAGCGCCTCTATGGTCCCCGCCCCTTTCCCGTCGGCACTGAAGGGCGCCGCCCTCATGTACTTACTCGCGCATGCTAGGGCGTGCGACCCCTGCCGGCGAGATCTGGGGCGCGAGGCGGCTGCTTCTCGGTGGTGGTGGTGGCGATGGGACGATTGCTTGTGCGGGTGGGCGTAGAACAGCGAGGAGTAGCGGTGTGCCTACACCTGCCTGTTGCCGCTGTGTGATAGCTATAGCACGCTACTACCCTCATCCGTCGCCCTCCCTTTTCTACTGAGTTGTACTTATTGCTCAGTAATTGCTAGTGTTTGGTTGAAAAGCCAAGTAGAATGGAACCGTTCTGTCCCAGTTTGTCCTAATTAGGAAATATTCTCCTCAGATTCGTTCTCATCCCGCTCTCACAGTCACGCTCCGTTCCTTTCACTCTGCAACCAAACAAAAAACAGAGCCGCTCTGTTCCAGATTACCAAACACAGAACAGAGCGACTCCGTTCCTAGAATCAGGGATGGAACGGCTCCGTTCTACTTGGCTCCTCAACCAAACACTACCTAAAATATTCCCTAAATAAAAAATTTGAAGAGTTTTTATGAAATCCTCTCTCCAACAGCTCCTGAAATCAACTTGGTAAATTTACTAAGTTGCTATCACAATCAATTTAGTCTCTACATGTAGCAACTAGTTTTTCACTCCCGAAAAGGCCAGTTGCGCCATTTTTTTGTTTCATCAGCTTGTTCTAGCGCGTTGGCCTCGCCGCCATAACCCACTCGCGCCATTTTTTTCTCTGTCCCGTCCAGTTTCCGTCGCCCCAGGATCTCGTCATTGTTGAGTGGCCTGGGGCTTCCCTTCCCTGACACATCTAGCCTCCGTCCGCCTAGATTCCTCCTGGACACCACCGTCTAGCTCCCGTCGGCAAGGATTACTGCTCCTTCGGTAAGCTGTCGTTCGCACGTCCTTGTGACCTGGCCCCATCCCCGCTGTCGGTGCATCGCCTTCCATTCCTCGACGCCTCTGCCTCCGCCTCCACCTGCCCCCATCCGCTTAGCTCCCCTTGGCTGGGATTTGCTGCTCCACCGCCAGGCCATCGTCCCCGGCGACTGCCCTCCCCCAAAAAGCACTGAGGTTTTGTAGATACTCTATTGTTCATTTTATTTTTTTATGTCAGTCTGGTTCCCATATATAACTCCGATTTGGTTGCCATAGTTTTTCTCCATTTGTTGGTGACTCGTGTATTTTGCAAATCATCCAAAAGGTGTGGGGATCATACTCTTAAAATAGAACGGTCATATATAGTGTTCATCGTGTTTCTGGAACCCATATACATGATAATGGAATTGATGTGGCATCCCCGGGATGATTTTAAACAAATATGAATGGTGGTTTCACTGAATCTCCATTCCGTTTATTCTAGTGAAAGTAGCACTTGTACCTCTACAATTCTATTCCTGTGTACATATGTATTCTTGTTCATGTAATTTGAGTCACCGAAGGACATCATTTGCCAATATATGATGATTTCCATTTGTGTCTACTACTACATTGTGTTGCTCCAACAGGATAAAACTACAAATAGAATGTTGAAAGCAGCTGAACTTTACTGAAGACATTGCTGCTATCTACTTCTGCTTGTCTTCATAGTAGAGACAGACTCATGGACTTAGTTTTTATGTATCTAGTAACATGTGTTTTACACATGTTTTACTCTTTACAGGTAGATGTAATTTGTCAATTATAAAATTGTTGTTGACTGAGTTTATTGTTGTGGCAGAACCACCCGAATTATTCCAGCTTAAGTGCCTAAGTCACGCCTCAAGGGCCGTGACACACTTAAATCGGAATAACCCGTTAGTCCTTCAGATCTAGTCTGATAGAGCCACTTAACCAGGATCAAATTCCACAATCTCACTCGAAGGTGAGTCACAGAAGAAATACAATAAAACAGGAAACCTCAGATTAAGCACTGAATTATTACATGAATCGGAGTTTTTGAGTAGCAATAAAGTTCATAAGGTAAAGTGCAGCGGATAATCGATGTCGTCGATAATGAGGAAATGGGCAAGGCCTAGCCCACTACTCCTCATGCTCCTCTCCTGCCGGAGCAACATCCCACTCGACCGTCCAACCCGGTGGCAGGGTGGTAGGCCAAGTCACACCATCAACCAATTCCTGCATGGTACCTGCAAAAAGGGTGCCACAAGCAAGGCTGAGTATACTAATACTCAGCTAGACTTAACTGGTGTGAGGAGTCTACTCCTCTACCTCTAGACTATGCAGCTGTTTGGCTGAGGGGTTTGGTTTGCCAAAAGCACTAGCTGTTTCTAAAATCAATTTTGTTAGCTTTTCAATTTCTACCATCATTAACTTAGCTAGATTTGCTCCTTCTAAGCATACATGGTAACAATCAATTAGTTCAATCAACAAGTTATCTCATGTAACCACATTTCACTTCTTACTCGATGCAGTACAAGGAATCAAGCAGTCTCATTAGCTGCGAGAAGCAGACGATTCGAATCGAGTTTTAACCTTGCAAGGTAAACCTAAACACACGGCATGTCAGGGTACTCCGACCCTGCACATGACAACCGTCCCCATCGATTCCCCGTTCGCGTCCAGGCCTCACCGCCTTGGCATACAATGCTCCATTGACCCCGGCTGCCGCCGTGCAGTGACCGCACTTGTACCCACCATAGCTAGCATGGGAGACCCAGTGTCACGTCGCATGAGGGATAAAGTCCGCGCCCGGCTTCACTCAGGTACTAGGTTTACCGGTTACCATTTTTCCCGGCATGTGCTTAGTACGTTCAAAAGCTTGACTCAGGTATCCACACATTAATCCTTAATTCATTTTCCCGTCTCATAGACAAGGCATCCTCCCTGGATCCAAGTCCATAGACCAACATCTATCCCGTTATCAAGATGAATACAATCAATTCCTGACCTCGCGCGAGTGCTAGAAAAATCACTCGACTTCTACCGAGATCCTGATTAGCAAGCAGCTACTCGACCTAGCATACTAGTATTCATCTCAAAAAGGAGTCCTAAGTTCATGCATCTAGAGGTTTCAAGCAACTCCTACACTTAAGTGCAAATTACAAACCTACAAGCATTAAGTGTAGTAAAGTAGCATATAATAACATGGTTATGCATAAGACCGGGGCTTGCCTTCAATTGCTGGGGCTGCGGGGAGATCCTCAATAGCAGCCTCTGAAGCCTGCTCCTGGTCCTCCTCTTGGACAGGTCCTTGCTCGGGGATGAGCACGTACTCTCCGTCGGCAAGATTACAATCTAATGAATGCAATGCGTAAGATATATGCATGATATGATATGTGCTTTTAGAAATCACAACTTTAAAGGTGTACGGTCTTTCTTGAGTTAAACAAAGTTAACTTTACTTATGCAAGACCCTTGGGTGGTATACTTGGTAAACTGGTTCAAATTTAGCTAAGGTAAGTGGTAGGTTTAATTTTGGGGTTCCACGGAATTCCTTTTAAGTCTTAGGGATAAATGATAAGTACTCAAGTTAGACTTATTGAGGTGGGGTTTATTTCTTCTTTCCTTTTCTTTTATTCTCTTTAATGTTTTGGAGTAGGTTTGAACTACAAGTTGCTTTTATAAAATTCTAAAAATTCTGCAAAAATTGCAGTGGCTTGCTACTGGTGTGTGTTTCTCTGTCTTAAAATTTGGGGATCAGAAAGTGAATAGTTTTCTCTGTACAAAATTATTAAACTCTAGGGCAGAAGGGGTGCTTTGAACTACAACTACTATTTAACAGTGGGAAATTCTTCAGAACTTATTTTTGCTGGCTTTTAGGTGTTATAACATGACTTGATACAAATTTCTAGTCATTAATACCTTTTAATTATTTTTCTATGGTTTTCTCAAGTTTCTAGCCAAATGGGTGCTTTCTACTACCACTATATTTGAAAAATATCAAACAACAAAGTTCTCATTTTTCTTAGTTATTGTTTTGTGCAAGAGCAATCATTCTGAAGTTTGGCATCTTTTTGCTTAAGGGAAGGGGTGGTATGCATTATTTGAATTAAATGGCTTTTCTCTTAAATCATTAGCAATTGGTATGAGTTTGCTTCTTTTTCATGGGTTTGCATTTTTCTCTGGTAGTTTACCTCATCATGGACTTAGCTAATTTTTGGTTGCCCATTATCACATTATTTGAGGTTGTTTATGATTTAGTTGGAAAATGCCTTATTATCACTTTACATTTATTTTCCTTACTTAAAAAGTTGGGCTGAGGTGCTCTGTATTTTTGTAGTGGGGCTCTGGTGGTTATAAGTCCACTGGATTTTTGTTAAGCATTTTGGTTATAGTTTTGCCTCTTTAATAATTGATTTTCAGTCTTATTTAGGCTAAAAAAATCATTTTAATTTAAAACTGGTCCAAATCAATGGTCTCTGTATTTTTCCTAAGTTCGCTGTTACATAAGTAAACTAGGAAAAATAATATTAATCACTGTTCATTAATTTCTAATGTCTTTCTGATTTTTTCTAAGTTTTGGACAAAACATTTTTAAATGAGAAACTACATCATAATTTCTAATGCTGGGGTTCCTACTATTTTTAAACAGTGTTTAAAAGAGGTTTGAATACCCACAAATTTTCTTAAGTCTAGTACAGAAGAAAAACTAATTTTCCTTGATTAAATAAGGTTTAGTGGATTTCTGTTTTTAATTTTAAACTCTAAAATTTTAAACAGAAAGTATAGGGTCTACTATTTTTAAATGATAGATTATAATATACAGGAGCTAGCAAAATTGGTTTGACATCTTTTGATTAGGAATTCATCAAGTTATGAATTTTACAAGTTCTCTGGTTATTTAAAAAGAATAACAGAATTGATTAAATGGAAATCCACTTTGCACTGGGGTCCCTGGCGTGTTTTCTAAGTTTTCTTCGCGAATCAGTCCTTAAGCTACTATTCACATGAGTCTCTGACATTACAGAAAACCCCTCGGGTTCTACAAAACCTAACCCGAGGTCCTTCTTCTACCTTAACAGTAGCCGCGGCGGAGAAAAGGGCGGAGGGGCTTACCGGCGGCGAGACTGTTCCGGTGAAGTGGTCGAGGATGAAGGGGAGGTCTTGGGGATCACAACGGTGTGCGGAACGTCGTCGGAGATGGCCGGAGTCGGTCGGTCCACGCGCGCAGGCGGGGATGCTCGTCGGCGGCGAGGAGACCGGCCTGGTCACGGCGAGATAGTTCAATCAAATGGGTCAGGGAGGACCACGGGGCGCCAGAGAAGACATGAGCGCAAGGAATTGGGCGGAGACTCACTGGATAGCTCGGTCCACGCGCGACGGCGGAAGACCGAAGTCCGGTGAAGTCAATCTCGGGCCTCCGGTGAAGTCCGGCCGGGTCCGAGGGCTTGGCAAGCTTCACGGGCTACTGGCGGAGCTAGCCGAAGCACTGGCTTGCCCGGAGGATGGCTGGGGTGGGCTGGCCACGGTGGCCGAAGCTCTGGCGGCAATGGCGGGCGGAATTGAGCTCGCCGGAGCTAAGGGAAAGTGGCTGGCCGGTGAGGGTGAGTGCGGGGCGAAGTGAGGTGCGCCTGGGGAGGCTTTATAGGCACGACGCGGTGCACGGGCGGTCGTGGACCGGCGAGTGCGCGCGGGCGTGCACTGGGAAGGCGCGGTGCGCGAACGGGCGTGAACCGGGGGTGTCAGCCACGGTCGAACACGTGTTCCCGTTTCCTCTGCCCCTGTTCAAGCGCCGATTGGGAGCAAATCTTCGCGAATTTGGGCAAGATCACTGCAAGGGATTTGTTCACCAGACCAAGCTTTGTCTTTTGTGTATGGACGACATGCGGTTTTAGGCTAGGGACAGGGAGTTGTAGCGTCACCAAGGTGCCAGTGTCAGAATGCCTGATCCCGAGGTTAAGCTGCGCCAAAATCGTGTCAAATGAATTTGGTTTGAGTTCAAACTTTCCCAGAATGTGTTCAAGGTAATTTGGCACGACTTTGATATTTGGATCTTCTGGCTTTGAGTTTTGAAAAGCAGAGAACACAGATGAGCTTTGAGAAGAGGTCTGAAATTCAGAAATTCAGAAATCTGAATTTCCCAAGGGTCCATAGATCAAGGGCTGATTTGAGGATTTAATTGAATTATTTTGGCTAAGCCTTTTCAATCTTTATTGTTTCTTAATAAACATACTTTAATTTTTATAATTGGCTCAACTCAAAATTTTAAACTTTTCATTGCCTTTTTCTTATTCTCTTGAATTTTGCTCATGGGGCTTACTTAGGGTTTTTAATTAGGGTTGCACAATCTTATCTTTTAAAGGACTCAATTGCTTTGATCATGACACTTTTAAGTATATACTTGGTGAATTATTTCTCACTTAAATTGTTTTGTTGCTCATGCTTACTTTGGTTCACATAAAATGATGGTTCTTGGTTTGGCTTTTGAGAAAAACCCTGAGTGACACTGGGGTGTCACAATTGTTCTCTTTCAGGTGGAGCAGGCCGAGAAGCTTTTTAAATCTCAAGATCCCCAGAACAAGTCCTTTCAGTTTAGACATTGTTGGCTGTTATTGAGAAATCAACCAAAATGGAATGATAAGCTGCAACAATTAGTAGCAGTGAAAAATAGCAACAAAAAACAGAAGACATCAAAGAAATTGAAAGGGAATTAGGCTTACACCTAGTCCCTAATTAATTTTGGTGGTTGAATTGCCCAACACAAACAATTGGACTAACTAGTTTGCTCCAGTGTATAAGTTATACAGGTGTCAAAGGTTCACAACAAGCCAATTAAAAAGACCAAAGTTGGGTTCAAATTAGAAAGCTAAAGGCATCCCGAAAGGCTCCCTGGTCTGGCGCACCGGACTGTCCGGTGGCACACCGGACAGTGTCCGGTGCACCAGGGAACCGCACACAGAACTCCTCAGCCTCGGGAATTTCTAGGAGCCGGCGCGCTATAATTCACCGGACTGTCCGGTGTACACCGGACAGTGTCCGGTGCTCCAAAGGGACGCGGCTCTGGAACTTGGCAGCCTCGGGATTTTGCAGTGGGCGCTTCGATATAATTCACCGGACTGTCCGGTGTACACCGGACTGTCCGGTGTAACAGCGGGGCAACGGCTACTTCGCGCCAACGGTCACCTGCAGGCGCATTCAATGCGCGCCAGAAGCGCGCAGAAGTCAGGCACACCCATTCTGGTGCACCGGACATTGAACAGTACATGTCCGGTGTGCACCGGACATCCAGGCGGGCCCAGAAGTCAGGACTCCAACGGTCAAATTGCAAGGGCTTTGGTGACGTGGCTGTCGCACCGGACATGTCCGGTGTGCACCGGACTGTCCGGTGCGCCATCGAACAGACAGCCTCACCAAACGGCTAGTTTGGTGGTTGGGGCTATAAATACCCCCAACCACCCCCCATTCATTGCATCCAAGATTTCCACTTCTCATCTACTTACAAGAGCTCTAGCATTCAATTCTAGACACACCAAAGAGATCAAATCCTCTCCAAATTCCACACAACGCCCTAGTGATTAGAGAGAGTGATTTGCTTGTGTTCTTTCGAGCTCTTGCGCTTGGATTGCTTTCTTCTTTCTTGATTCTTTCTTGTGATCAAACACTCACTTGTAATTGAGGCAAGAGACACCAATCGTGTGGTGGTCCTTGCGGGAACTTTGTGTTCCAAGTGATTGAGAAGAGAAAGCTCACTCGGTCCGAGGGACCGTTTGAGAGAGGGTAAGGGTTGAAAGAGACCCGACCTTTGTGGCCTCCTCAACGGGGAGTAGGTTTGAGAGAACCGAACCTCGGTAAAACAAATCCGCGTGTCTCACTTCATTATTCGCTTGCGATTTGTTTTGCGCCCTCTCTCGCGGACTCGATTATATTTCTAACGCTAACCCGGCTTGTAGTTGTGATTATTTTTTAGAATTTCAGTTTCGCCCTATTCACCCCCCCTCTAGGCGACTTTCAATTGGTATCGGAGCCCGGTGCTTCATTAGAGCCTAACCGCTCGAAGTGATGTCGGGAGATCACACCAAGAGGGAGATGGAGACCGGCGACAAGCCCACTACGAGCCAAGGGAGCACTTCATCGGAAGAGTCCCGCACCAAGAGGAAGGAGAAGAAGAAGGACTCCTCCAAACGGAAGGAGAAAAGATCTTCTTCCTCACACCACAAGGAGAAGAAGGAAAAATCTTCTTCCCACAAGTCGCATCGGAAAGGCGACAAGCACAAGAGGATGAGGAAGGTGGTCTACTACGAGACCGACACTTCATCAACATCTACCTCCGACTCCGATGCACCGTCCGTAACTTCTAAGCGCCAAGAGCGCAAGAAGTTTAGTAAGATCCCCTTACACTATCCCCGTACATCTAGACACACTCCATTACTTTCCGTTCCATTAGGCAAACCGCCAACTTTTGATGGCGAAGATTATGCTAGGTGGAGTAATTTAATGAAATTTCATCTAACCTCACTCCACAAAAGTATATGGAATGTTGTTGAGTTTGGAGCACAGGTACCATCCATAGGGGATGAGGATTATGATACGGACGAAGTGGCCCAAATCGAGCACTTCAACTTCCAAGCTACAACCATACTCCTCGCCTCTCTAAGCAAGGAGGAATACAACAAGGTGCAAGGGTTGAAGAATGCAAAGGAGATTTGGGACCTACTCAAGACCGCGCACGAGGGTGATGAACTCACCAAGATCACCAAGCGGGAAACGATCGAGGGGGAGCTCGGTCGCTTCCGTCTTTGCTAAGGAGAGGAGCCACAAGATATGTACAACCGGCTCAAAACCTTGGTAAATCAAGTGTGCAACCTCGGGAGCAAAAAGTGGGACGACCACGAGGTGGTTAAGGTGATTCTAAGAGCTCTCATTTTTCTTAACCCCACTCAAGTTCAATTAATTCGTGGTAATCCTAGATACCCACTAATGACCCCCGAGGAAGTTATCGGGAATTTTGTGAGCTTTGAATGTATGATTAAAGGCTCAAAGAAGATCAACGAGCTTGATGAGCCCTCCACGTCCGAGGCCCAACCGGTGGCGTTTAAGGCGACGGAGGAGAAGAAGGAGGAGTCTACACCAAGTAGACAACCAATTGACGCCTCCAAGCTCGACAATGAGGAGATGGCCTTAATCATCAAAAGCTTTCGGCAAATCCTCAAGCAACGGAAGGGGAAGGATTACAAATCCCGTTCCAAGAAGGTTTGCTACAAGTGTGGTAAGCCCGGTCACTTTATTGCTAAATGTCCATTATCAAGTGACAGTGACAGGGATAACGACAAGAAGGGCAAGAGGAGAGAAAAGAAGAGGTACCACAAGAAGAAGGGCGGCGATGCCCACGTGTGCCACGAGTGGAACTCCGACGAGAGCTCCACCGACGACGACGAGGACGCCGCCAACATCGCCGTCACCAAGGGACTTCTCTTCCCCAACGTCGGCCACAAGTGCCTTATGGCAAAGGACGGCAAAAGGAAGAAGGTTAAATCTAAATCCTCCACTAAATATGAATCCTCTAGTGATGATAATGCTAGTGATGAGGAGAATAATTTGTGTACCCTTTTGCCGATCTTAACATGCAACAAAAGAAAAAATTAAATGAATTGATTAATGCTATTCATGAGAAGGATGATCTCTTGGACTCACAAGAGGACTTCCTTATTAAGGAAAACAAAAAGCATGTTAAGGTTAAAAATGCTTATGCTCTAGAGGTAGAAAAATGTGAAAAATTGTCTAGTGAGCTAAGCACTTGCCATGAGACCATTAACAACCTTAGGAATAAAAATGCTAAATTAATTGCTAAGGTTGATTCTCATGTTTGTATTGATTCAACTTCCAATCCTAGAAATGATAATGTTGATTTACTTGCTAGGATTGATGAGTTGAATGTCTCTATTGCTAGCCTTAGAAATGAGAATGAGAAATTAATTGCTAAGACTAAAGAATTAGATGTTTGCAATGTTACAATTTCCGACCTTAGAACTAAGAATGATATGTTGCATGCTAAGGTTGTAGAATTAAAATCTTGCAAACCCTCTACATCTACCGTTAAGCACACTTCTATTTGCACTAGATGTAGAGATGTTGATATCAATGCTATTCATGATCACATGGCTTTAATTAAACAACAAAATGATCATATAGCATTATTAGACGCTAAGATTGCCGAGCATAACTTAGAAAATGAAAAGTTTAAATTTGCTAGAAGTATGCTCTATAATGGGAGACACCCTGGCATCAAGGATGGCATTGGCTTCCAAAGGGGAGACAATGTCAAACTTAATGCCCCTCCAAAGAATTTATCTAACTTTGTTAAGGGCAAGGCTTCCATGCCTCAGGATAACGAGGGTTACATTTTGTACCCTGCCGGCTATCCTGAGAGCAAAATTAGGAGAACTCATTCTAGGAAGTCTCACTCTGGCCCTAACCATGCTTTTATGTATAAGGGTGAGACATCTAGCTCTAGGCAACCAACCCGTGCCAAGTTGCCTAGAAAGAAAACTCCTAATGCATCAAATGATCATGCTATTTCATTCAAAACTTTTGATGCATCATATGTGCTTACTAACAAATCCGGCAAGGTAGTTGCCAAGTTTGTTGGGGGCAAACACAAGGGCTCCAAGACTTGTGTTTGGGTACCCAAAGTTCTTGTATCTAATGCCAAAGGACCCAAAACCGTTTGGGTACCTAAAATCAAGAACTAAACTTGTTTTGTAGGTTTATGCATCCGGGGGCTCAAGTTGGATACTCGACAGCGGGTGCACAAACCACATGACAGGGGAGAAGAAGATGTTCTCCTCATATGAGAAAAACCAAGATCCCCAACGAGCTATCACATTCGGGGATGGAAATCAAGGTTTGGTCAAAGGATTGGGTAAAATTGCTATATCACCTGACCATACTATTTCCAATGTTTTTCTTGTAGATTCTTTAGATTACAATTTGCTTTTCGTATCCCAATTATGTCAAATGGGCTACAACTGTCTATTTACTGATGTAGGTGTTACTGTCTTTAGAAGAAATGATGATTCAATAGCATTCAAGGGAGTGTTAGAGGGTCAGCTATACTTGGTAGATTTTGATAGAGCTGAACTCGACACTTGCTTGGTTGCTAAGACTAACTTGGGTTGGCTCTGGCACCGCCGACTAGCCCATGTTGGAATGAAGAATCTTCATAAGCTTCTAAAGGGGGAACACATTTTAGGACTAACCAATGTTCATTTTGAGAAAGACAGGATTTGTAGCGCATGCCAAGTCGGGAAGCAAGTTGGCACTCATCATCCACACAAGAACATCATGACTAGTGACAGGCCACTGGAGCTCCTACACATGGACCTATTCGGCCCGATCGCTTACATAAGCATCGGTGGGAGTAAGTACTGTCTAGTTATTGTGGATGATTATTCTCGCTTCACTTGGGTGTTCTTTTTGCAGGAAAAATCTCATACCCAAGAGACCTTAAAGGGATTCTTGAAACGAGCTCAAAATGAGTTCGGCTTAAGGATCAAGAAAATTAGAAGCGACAACGGGATGGAGTTCAAGAACTCTCAAATTGAAGGCTTCCTTGAGGAGGAGGGCATCAAGCATGAGTTCTCTTCTCCCTACACCCCACAACAAAATGGTGTAGTGGAGAGGAAGAATCGAACTCTATTGGACATGGCAAGAACCATGCTTGATGAGTATAAGACACCGGATCGGTTTTGGGCCGAGGCGGTCAACACCGCCTGCTACGCCATCAACCGGTTATATCTACACCGAATCTTCAAGAAGACATCCTATGAACTCCTAACCGGTAAAAAGCCAAATATTTCATATTTTAGAGTTTTTGGTAGCAAATGTTTTATTCTTGTCAAAAGAGGTAGAAAATCTAAATTTGCTCCTAAAACTGTAGAAGGCTTTTTACTAGGATATGACTCAAACACAAGGGCATATAGAGTCTTTAACAAGTCCTCAGGACTCGTTGAAGTTTCTTGTGACGTTGTGTTTGATGAGACTAACGGCTCTCAAGTAGAGCAAGTTGATCTTGATGAGATAGGTGAAGAACAGGCTCCATGCATCGCGCTAAGGAACATGTCCATTGGGGATGTGTGTCCTAAGGAATCCGAAGAGCCTCCACATGCACAAGATCAACCATCCTCCTCCACGCAAGCATCTCCACCAACCCAAAATGAGGACGAGGCTCAAGTTGATAAAGATGAAGAACACAGTGATGAGCCACCTCAAGACGACGGCAATGATCAAGGGGGAGACGCAAATGATGAAGACAAGGAGGATGAACAACCAAGGCCGCCACACCCAAGAGTCCACCAAGCAATACAACGAGATCACCCCGTCGACACCATCCTCGGCGACATTCATAAGGGGGTAACCACTCGATCTCGTGTTGCACATTTTTGTGAGCATTACTCTTTTGTTTCCTCTATTGAGCCACACAGGGTAGAGGAAGCACTACAAGATTCGGATTGGGTGATGGCGATGCAAGAGGAGCTCAACAACTTCACGAGGAACGAGGTATGGCATTTAGTTCCACGTCCTAACCAAAATGTTGTAGGAACCAAGTGGGTCTTCCGCAACAAGCAAGATGAGCATGGTGTGGTGACTAGGAACAAAGCTCGACTCGTGGCCAAGGGGTATTCACAAGTCGAAGGTTTGGATTTTGGTGAAACCTATGCACCCGTAGCTAGGCTTGAGTCAATTCGTATATTATTGGCCTATGCTACTTACCATGGCTTCAAGCTTTACCAAATGGACGTGAAGAGTGCCTTCCTCAATGGACCAATCAAGGAGGAGGTCTATGTTGAGCAACCTCCCGGCTTTGAAGACAGTGAGTATCCTAACCATGTTTATAGGCTCTCTAAGGCGCTTTATGGGCTCAAGCAAGCCCCAAGAGCATGGTATGAATGCCTTAGAGATTTCCTTATTGCAAATAGCTTCAAAGTCGGCAAGGCCGATCCTACTTTGTTCACTAAAACTCTTGACAATGATTTGTTTGTATGCCAAATTTATGTTGATGATATCATATTTGGGTCTACTAACGAATCTACTTGTGAAGAATTTAGTAGGATCATGACACAAAAATTCGAGATGTCTATGATGGGGGAGTTGAAATATTTTCTAGGATTCCAAGTCAAGCAACTCCAAGAGGGCACTTTCATTAGCCAAACGAAGTATACTCAAGACATTCTAAGCAAGTTTGGAATGAAGGATGCCAAGCCCATCAAGACTCCCATGGGAACAAATGGGCATCTCGACCTCGACACGGGAGGTAAGTCCGTGGATCAAAAGGTATACCAGTCGATGATTGGTTCATTGCTTTATTTATGTGCATCTCGACCGGACATTATGCTTTCTGTTTGCATGTGTGCAAGATTCCAAGCCGACCCTAAGGAATCACACCTTATGGCCGTAAAACGAATCTTGAGATATTTGGCTTATACTCCTAAGTTTGGGCTTTGGTACCCTCAGGGATCCATATTTGATTTGATTGGTTATTCGGATGCCGATTGGGCGGGGTGTAAGATTAATAGGAAGAGCACATCGGGGACTTGCCAGTTCTTGGGAAGATCCTTGGTGTCTTGGGCTTCAAAGAAGCAAAATTCGGTCGCTCTTTCTACCGCCGAAGCCGAGTATATTGCCGCAGGCCATTGTTGCGCGCAATTGCTTTGGATGAGGCAAACCCTGCGGGACTATGGTTACAAACTAACCAAAGTTCCTCTTCTATGTGATAATGAGAGTGCTATCCGCATGGCGGATAATCCCGTTGAGCATAGCCGCACTAAACACATAGCCATTCAGTATCATTTTCTTCGGGATCACCAACAAAAGGGGGATATCGAGATTTCATACATTAACACTAAAGATCAATTAGCCGATATCTTTACCAAGCCTCTTGATGAACAAACTTTTACCAAACTTAGGCATGAGCTCAATATTCTTGATTCTTGGAATTTCTTTTGCTAAAGCTTGCACACATAGCTTATAAATATACCTTTGATCATGTCTCTTTTATATATGCTATGACTAATGTGTTTTCAAGTGTATTTCAAACCAAGTCATAGGTATATTGAAAGGGAATTGGAGTCTTCGGCGAAGACAAAGGCTTCCACTCCACTCTACTACTCATCCTTCGCCGTCTCTCCGCATCACTCTCCATCTTTGGTATAATCTTTACTCATATGTTTTATTTATGACCAAAGGGGGAGAAAGTACTTCTAAGGGCTTATATCTCACTCAAAGTATCCGTTTTTGGCGATTCATGCCAAAGGGGGAGAAAGTATGAGCCCAAAGCAAAAGGACCGCACCACCGCCCTAATTTTAAAATTTAATGTTTTTCAATTGGAAAATTTTAAATTAGTATCTCCTTGTGTTCTAAAAGGGGAGCAAGTAGTATTTTCAAAACTTGATATCTTAAAACCCTCTTGAACACTAAGAGGAGAATTTATCTGAGGGGGAGTTTTGTTTAGTCAAAGGAAAAGCATTTGGAACAAGGGGAGAGAATTTCAAATCTTGAAAATGCTTCTCAAAATCTTATTCATTTACCTTTGACTTTCTTGCAAAAGGATTTTGAAAAAGAATTTACAAAAGGATTTGCAAAAACAAAACATGTGGTGCAAACGTGGTCCAATATGTTAAAAACAAAGAAACAATCCATGCACATCATGTAAGTATTTATATTGGCTCAATTCCAAGCAACCTTTGCACTTACATTATGCAAACTAGTTCAATTTATGCACATTTATCTTTGCTTTGGTTTGTGTTGGCATCAATCACCAAAAAGGGGGAGATTGAAAGGGAATTAGGCTTACACCTAGTCCCTAATTAATTTTGGTGGTTGAATTGCCCAACACAAATAATTGGACTAACTAGTTTGCTCCAGTGTATAAGTTATACAGGTGTCAAAGGTTCACAACAAGCCAATTAAAAAGACCAAAGTTGGGTTCAAATTAGAAAGCTAAAGGCATCCCGAAAGGCTCCCTGGTTTGGCGCACCGGACAGTGTCCGGTGCACCAGGGAACCGCACACAGAACTCCTCAGCCTCGGGAATTTCTAGGAGCCGGCGTGCTATAATTCACCGGACTGTCCGGTGTACACCGGACAGTGTCCGGTGCTCCAAAGGGACGCGGCTCTGGAACTTGGCAGCCTCGGGATTTTGCAGTGGGCGCTTCGCTATAATTCACCGGACTGTCCGGTGTACACCGGACTGTCCGGTGTAACAGCGGGGCAACGGCTACTTCGCGCCAACGGTCACCTGCAGGCGCATTCAATGCGCGCCAGAAGCGCGCAGAAGTCAGGCACGCCCATTCTGGTGCACCGGACATTGAACAGTACATGTCCGGTGTGCACCGGACATCCAGGCGGGCCCAGAAGTCAGGACTCCAACGGTCAAATTGCAACGGCTTTGGTGACGTGGCTGTCGCACCGGACATGTCCGGTGTGCACCGGACTGTCCGGTGCGCCATCGAACAGACAGCCTCACCAAACGGCTAGTTTGGTGGTTGGGGCTATAAATACCCCCAACCACCCCCATTCATTGCATCCAAGATTTCCACTTCTCATCTACTTACAAGAGCTCTAGCATTCAATTCTAGACACACCAAAGAGATCAAATCCTCTCCAAATTCCACACAACGCCCTAGTGATTAGAGAGAGTGATTTGCTTGTGTTCTTTCGAGCTCTTGCGCTTGGATTGCTTTCTTCTTTCTTGATTCTTTCTTGTGATCAAACACTCACTTGTAATTGAGGCAAGAGACACCAATCGTGTGGTGGTCCTTGCGGGAACTTTGTGTTCCAAGTGATTGAGAAGAGAAAGCTCACTCGGTCCGAGGGACCGTTTGAGAGAGGGTAAGGGTTGAAAGAGACCCGACCTTTGTGGCCTCCTCAACGGGGAGTAGGTTTGAGAGAACCGAACCTCGGTAAAACAAATCCGCGTGTCTCACTTCATTATTCGCTTGCGATTTGTTTTGCGCCCTCTCTCGCGGACTCGATTATATTTCTAACGCTAACCCGGCTTGTAGTTGTGATTATTTTTTAGAATTTCAGTTTCGCCCTATTCACCCCCCTCTAGGCGACTTTCAGAAATCAAGTCCAACAAATGTTGATGCTGCATCTCATGATACAAATGTTGTTATCCCTGCAGGATACAAATAGAAAACAACTTTAACAAATGAACTTAAGGATATAAATCTAGGTGGTGTTGCCACAAGTGCTCAACTAGATCTTCTCGAAGTTGATAATGTGTTTCTTGGTTCCTAATTTTCTTGTGATTCTTAAGAAATTCATCAAAATCTGTTGTCATCTCATGGGAGGGCTCCACATTTTCTCCTCCGTGCTCAAAACGTTCATCCGGATCGACTCTTCCCTCATCTCCAATAATCATGTTGTGCATAATTATACATGTTATCATTATGTTGCTTAGTGTCGCCTCGTCCCATAAACGAGCTGGACCCCGAACAATGGCAAACGAGATTGAAGGACCCCAAAGGCTCGTTCTACATCCTTCTGTGCCGCTTCTTGTGCCTTGGCATAGTAGATCCTTTTATTGCCCCGTGGTTCTGGTATGGTCTTAACCAATGTTGCCTAAGAAGGGTATATGCCATTTGCAAGGTAGTATCCCATTGAATAGTCATGGTTATTTATTCTATAATTCACTTGTGGACTTTCTCCATTTGATAATTTTGCGAACAGGGGAGATCGATGAAGAACATTGATGTCATTGAGAGAGCCAGGTAATCCAAAAAAAGCATGCCAAATCCATAAATCTTGCGAAGCAACTGCTTCTAAAATTATAGTAGGCGTGTGATGATGGCCCGAAAATTGACCTTGTAAAGATGATGGACAATTCTTCCACCTCCAATACATGCAATCAAGTGAACCCAACATACCAGGAAATCCTCTTTCATCGCCAAGTGCAAGTAACCGATGTATATCGCTTTCATTGGGTGCTCTTAAATACTCCTCACCAAAAACATCAATTACAACTTTAACGAACCTTTTTAGACTTTCCAGCGCAGTACTTTCTCCAATACGTACATATTCATTCGTAGCATCTGCTGCCACTCCATAAGTTAGCATACGAAATACTACAGTAACCTTCTGCAAACAACTTAAACCTTGTTGTTGAGCTGCGTTTCTTTTTTGCTCAAAGTAATCATCATGTTGTTCAACAGCATTCATTATGCGAATAAACAGGGATCGATCCATCCTAAACCTGTTGCAACGAAATATAATAAGGCATCTATAAGACAAAGTACACACAAACTAACCATACAAATTAAATAAATTGTTACCTCCACCGAAATAAGTTTGGGCCATAAGTAGGAATGTCAGCCAGGTAATCTTGGTACAATCTCACGTGTCCCGCTTCTCTATCTCGATAAATATATGCACGGCCTGGAACAGAGCCTCCTGGCTTTGTACGAACTTGTGAAACAGTATGAATGATTTGCGCGGCAGAAAGTATGAAATCCTAGTCGTCATCAGATGATGATTCATCAAGTAATTGTGATGACAACAATCTATTTGAACCCATCACATGAATTTGCAATAGACATTTCGGATAAATTGAACAGAACATAATGTGAATCCTTTCCATAATCTCATATGCGCCAAGTTTTTGCATCACGTGAGATTGTACCATGAAACGACACATGTGCTTCAGCCAAAATTTGCGAACGACGAAGCTTTTGCAATTTTGGATTTGGCAGATGGACAGTACGGATGTAGATTGGTATTGAACGGGGAGACATACCGAATGAATTGATTTAGGCGACGGCACCGCTCAGAACTTGTTCGTCGGCATGACTCTGTCAGGTGTTTTGCGTCTAAAAATTGTGGCGGCGCATGCAACAGATGGTCCACCAAATATTCAAAACCGTTGGAGCTTCCTATATTTCAGGAACCATTGGAGATCATCGCGAGTTTTACATGCAAATCTAATTTAGCAGCTTACTAAACATCCATTTAAGGAGCTATAATTTAGGCAACTACTGCAGTTGCTCTTAGGGCATTAACAACCTAGATATTATATTACGGTTATCTAACACTATATGTACCAATAAATTAGTCCATACAACCTAATATGTTTAAACATTGTATCTTATTTACTATAACCTCTCAAGTATGTATTGTATGGGTAGAACCGTATCTTAGACTTAAGCCCTGTTTTGTTCCTTTTATGTGACTAAACTTCAGTCATTAAACTGTCTTTGTTTGGTTCTAGTGGCTAAACCTGTCTAAAGAGCATTAATTAGTGCAAATAATAACTGCATTACCCTTATTAAATGATGTGCGGTTGTTACTCCTGTTGTGCCGCATAAGATCGAGGGACGTAAGGGAGCAAGTAGAGCAAAAATCTCACTTTATTTATTATTAGTCACCTCTTGTTGATTTACTTTAGTCTCCTCTTTTAGCCACCATGTTTGCTTCTTTAGAGCTAAAAGTGGAACTTTAGTCAACCTATAAATCAAATGGTGCGTTAGAGAAACGTGATAGAGACATTCTTTCACCATAAAATATGTCTCTTGTATTTTTCACTTATACTTTAGATAACATTAAGATAAATGAGTGTTAAATTGGACTTAGCTGTTTAATACAGGTGTGCTCCCTTGTTGACTACAGTTTCTAGTTTTTCACTTACAACAATCTCGTTGTCTATGGCTTGCAAGAATTTGTAAGTAATCCGAAGGTTATTACAACATCATGGCTACATATGTGTCAATATGCGTACTAGCTTTTCGAGACCGAGCATGGCTTGCTTACTTTCATGTTACATCTTAGATGCAAAAGTTGACCTCCTTTGATGTGAGTTGCCTGTATTAAAAATTTCACTTGTTGTATGTGATGAATACACACTAGTTCATCTGCAAGCTCATTCCTCTTTGATTTGCGCTTCTATTTCAATTGTTATGATCCATAATTAGTGTTACTAAACCCATGCTTCATTTGTAGGAGTATGCACTTCCACCACAGGAAGTTCCAGTGGAAAAGGCACCGTATCTTATGCGCAAGGAGCCCTGCTGCTCCCATAAGCAAAATCAATCCAGACCACACCCTCCACATCCAACGGTGCTGCGTTAGGGGAGGTTTGTAAAATGTACAGAGCCAGAGTAGAAGGCGTGGAGAGGCTTCTTTACAAAATAGACGTAGCATCGTTGGATATGTAGGGTGTGGTCTGGATTGAGTTTGCTCATGGGAGCAGCAGCGCTCCTTGCGCACAAGATACGGTGCCAGTGGAAAAAGCAGAAGCTCTCTAGTGTTACTGAGACTGAAGCTGCTCCCTCAACCAATGATGAAACTCCTCCATCTGTAGAAGACAAGAATGAAACTTCTCAAGTACAAGATGCTGCTGAAAAACCAGAGGCAGAAGAAACTAACACTGCTGCAGATAAAACACAAACACCTGTTGTAGAGGAAGCAAGTGAGGCTGTCGAGGAGGAAGAGGCTGAGAAACCTGAGATCAAGGTTTGTTGCTGCCAAAAATAAACTTATGGTGATATCACTGGGTAGTTTCATGTTAATGGATGCTAAATACTTTCAAATTTCAACATACATATTGAAACAGCTCCAGCAGATTTTCGTTTCCCAACAACAAATCAAAGAAGGCACTGTTTCACACGCTATGTTGAATACCACATGTAGGGTTTGTCACTGTGCTAGTTCATAAAGTCGAGATAAATAAGGATCATCGTTGGAAGTCTTCTCGATAACTAGTTATTTAATCAGGTGTGTGGCTGCAGAAGTTAACTGCTGCAGCTGCAATCCATAGAGACAAAAACACTGTAGAAACAGTAGAAGTTTGTACTCGTTGCTTGTTGTTGTGTTGAGATTAGAAAAATTGCTAACTGAGGCATGTGGAATGGATTATGCATTTCGTGTTGATAAGCACTCACTTTACAGTAGCACTGTTCTTTAAAAACAGTAACAATGTTTTAGCTGTCTATTACTCTTACTGTACTTTGCCTAGATAAAATACCTGAACTTTAGGATATATTTGGATTTTATAGAGTTCTAAATGGTTGCATTTGTTGCTTCACCTTGTCCTTCTCTAGCGAAGCCATGGAGACTTCTGAATATTTTTTTTTGCCTATGTGTGCTTGTGGGTCAGGTGGTCATGGAGTTTTTAACTTTTAAGGCTCGCCTTATTGGCAAGCTTTCCGTTTTCCCATTATCAAGGCTAGGCAAAGGTTAAAAAGGGACCAGACATAATGTAGCGCTTTGGTTATTAATTCTCTCTTTAATAACCATGAGTTTAGTTATGTAAAAAAATGTGTAGTCTTGGTCTTGGTCCATAACTTGTACCCAGTAGTTGTTGGTGAAATAGATATTTGTTTTTCAGTGAAAGGTTGACCACCTGAACATAGCTGGTTAACCGATATTCAAGTATTTAATATGTTTGTCTAGCGAATGGAAACCGATATGGTTGCCTTTTCTGGACTGTATATTCGATAGCTTCATATAATTCATATCTGTATATAATATAAGGTAGTAAGGATGCTGGTCAGTATTAGCATTTGAATTTGTTCAAGTGGTGAATGATATGGGTTAGTTAATGTGGAGCTTCAGTCCAATATCTGCACCTATAGGTTTTATTGAAGTGAAGTGATAGTTCACAGTAGTGCAGCATTAGCGTAGTGAATAATGTCCCCATTCCATATCCCCATATATGCATATAAACATCTAAGGGTCGTCTAAACACATTTTGTAAATAGCTGACCTTGCACGCATTAGTTATGCATAATGGAAAAGGAGTTTCGTGTCTCTGTAACTGTATTGTCTGATTGCACCCTGACCTGTTTCCAAATAATGTGCAGTCCCTCAGCTTGTCCAGTTACCGTCTTGGCATCTTTTAAGCTCGACTGAATTGTGTTCAATATGCATCAGGTTGATCGCTGGAACGAGCAACGGCACCTTCCCTGGACCTCTGTGCGCGTGTGTTTGGTTGGGATTCTGGGCGGCTTGTGGCCGCCAGAAGCTGAAGCCGCGGCCAAACGCCTAGCTTCTGGCCAGCTTCTGGCGGTCGCGCTTCTCACAGAAGCCACACGCCTTCAGGAAACCCAAAAGCCGCCCGAGCGACGCTTCCGCTGGAAGCCGGCCTTACTCGCGAGGGTTTCCACAACCGCCGCCCGAGCGACGCGTCGTCTCCGCGCCTCAGCTCTCCGTCGGCTGCCGCCTCCTCCTCCGCCGCATCGGGTCGGGGACCTCGACCACACTCCCTTCCGCGGTATTCGCTTCTCAGGTACATTCCTCCATTCCGTTCCGTCTCCGCTCGTCCCCGGCTGCCTCCTATCGCAAACCTCCCTGACCGTTGACGTCGCTAGGGTTTGGGCCGCGCCGCCGCCAGTTCGTCCACAAGGTTGGAGTCGTCCCGTTTCCGAACTCCTCGTAATCGCAGGTACATTAATCGTCTCGTCCCCTAAGCGCTGTTACGGATCCGGTATTCCCCATGAACTGATTAGGGTCTAGGTTGCATGAAAACTTGGTCGTGCAGTGAAGCAAATTTGTGAACTGCTTAGTAACGAATATCATCTGATATTTGATGTTCAGATCTCGTGGAGTTCGGTGTTTGTCTCTGTTGCATCACAATCTCCTCTCCTACGAAGGTGATGTTCACATCAATTTTTCCATCCCTCTTACTGCTTTACAATTTTAAGATTGTTGTGTATGTTTTCGAAGATCCAGTTGCAAATATGTTCACGGTGTCTGGTAAATCCGTTCATACTGTCTTCGTATTGTTATTAGTGCATAGGAGACTAGTAATTAGTCGTAGTTGTACCCTCCTTTGTCACCAGCCTAGGCAGTGGACATATAAGTACGCCTAATTTGTGTAGATAGTACCCATGTCTGGTATACTAACGACCTAATAAATCCACATCAGATGGATTCAGCAGACTCCATAGCCGACAAGGCAATTGGACGGATGCAAAAGATTTTGGACAAGATATTTTCCGTAGCGAGGGAAACAATCCGTCCTGGACGCGGGTTGACCTCATTTGATGCTACCAAACTTCGTGTAGCTTTGGAGGAGATAGCTTGCATGCTGGAGCAAGACTCTCTGGTGTTGCAAGAGCATTTGGACATCGTGAACAACGTAAACATCCCGGTTGACAGCAGCTATGAACCTTCTATCTTGTCGTCACCACCCCCATCTGACGACGACCTTACTCCACATTGGGACTTTGCGGAGCATTTCCAAAACTTCTGGGGTGTTGAATATGACTCCGATCAGATGCCTTCGTTTAGTGACAATGATGTTTAAGGTAGAAGGGAGTGAACCTTGGAGTTAGGTGTTTGAATAACAGGGATGAAGTCCCTTAGCTTTTGTGTACTAAGGGCGTAGGGAAACAGGGAATCAGTTTGTTCTTTTGGTTAATGGGCTGCTGTAAATGTGTTCCCTGTCATTTTGTGTCCAGTACCAGTTTATTTAAGGTTCTCGTTGTGTAATTAAGCAAATTGGAATCTTAGTACTTATGGTATTATCTGAACATAATATGGCCAGTATATTCTTCATCTTTTTTGTTGTTTTTAATCCGAGACCACTACTACGTATGTTGAAAACTATATACTTGTTATGCACTAGATGGACAAGTCCGGCAAAGTGATTGCAAAGTGGGATAGTAGAGCAACAAAAATTTACACAGAAATTTGTGTAGAAGAGGTCAATGCTCGGAACAGGCCACAACAATTTCTAAATGCAGAAGGCTATGCTAACCTCATAAGGAAGTTTAAGGAACGCACTGGTCGCACTTACACCAGGGATCAAATGAAGAATAGGTGGGATTCGTTGAAGAGAATGTTCACCCAGTGGAAAACTCTTAATGAAAGGGCTACAGGTCTTGGTCGAGACCCTCATACTGGTTCAATCAGTGCGCCAGATGAGTGGTGGGCCAAGCAAAATGAAGTAAGTTCATCTTTTTTTCGTAGACTAACATTAGTATTGGCCATCTAAAAGTAGGACTATGAATTGGTGCAGGCAATGCCAGGTTGTATTATGTTCAAAACAGCCCCCCTAGAGAATGAGGACGAGCTAAAGGTTATGTTTGGACCCATTGTCTGCACAAATGAAAGAACCCTGGTTCCTGGCGTGGAGGATGCTAATTCATCTTCTGATGATCATTTGGAATACACTTTAGGTGGGGGTGAAAACAGCACACCTGACCCCTGCACAAATGCCACTGGGAAGCGTAAGATGCGCCATGATTCCCCAAAACCAAAGAAGAAAAAAGATTCGAGGGAAGAGTACATGAAAAGACTTGTGGAGGCTTTTGAGTCCCGCTCATTGACCACAAACAAGTCCATTACCTCTTCTGACAATGACCCAGTTCGAATAGAGCTTAAAAAGCAGATGCAACAAGTCAAGGAAGATGGATCACCAGAAGGGAGCGAACTACATTTGTTTGCGACTCATCTTCTGATTCAGAAGAAGTATAGAGATGTTTTTGCAACCTTGGAGACAAAAGAAGGAAGAATCGCTTGGCTTCGCAATGCTTACGCGTTAGAAACTAAAAAGAGCACTTAGCTGGTGGACGTCCGACAACAGAGGCCTACATGTTTACTATTATCGTTGGTTATGTGTTTTCATCAGTCATGTCGTTTCAGTATATGTTGCTGGTCCGAGAACTGAGGCTTATATGTTCAGTATTATGTTAGTTGTGTCTGCTTAATGAGTCATGTCGTGTCAGTTTTCGTACGTATCATTTTCGCTTTCAAACAATTTTCCAAATATTCGAGTTGAACATGTATTAGAATAATCAGAGTTGTAACTTTGTGCGCTATGTGAATCTGTGAACTTCATATGCCTGTAAACTGTTCGGCTTCTTTAATATGTGTTTTATAAACTGTGGTTGCATATGAAATTGTGGCTCTTGGTTGTGTCCATGCAGATGTGTGATCCTTATGAACACACATATGATGATGAAATGGATGCACACACATCTGATGATGAAATGGATGCACACACATCTCATGTTGAAACAGATGGAGAAATGCTTGTTGCTCTATATGCTGTAGACATTTGGGGCAGGCATTTCAGTCAGGCTCCTAGAAGAACATTGGTCGAATCTGGTATTCAATGGGTTCAAAGAACGTTGGAGATTAGTAACGACTGTTTTGACATGTTTCACATGCGAAGAACTGTTTTTAGACGATTGCATGACACGTTGGTACAAAATTATGGTCTGCTTCCAAGCAGGGGTGTCAGTACTATGGAAGCTCTTGGCATATTCTTGTGGGCATGTGGGGGTCCACAATCGTTTAGGCAGATCAGAAATAAATTTGGTCACTCATTGGAAACAATTAGCCGCAAGTATAGTGATGTCCTTAATGCACTTTATAAGATGTCATCTGACATAATCAAGCCGAAAGACCCACAATTCGTCGAGATTCATCATCGTTTGCGAGAGGCGAGGTTTTGGCCACACTTCAAGGATTGCATAGGCGCAATAGATGGTAGTCACTTTCCAGCGGCAGTCCCGGCTTCGGAACAAGCGAAATATATTGGCCGACACGGTTACACGTCGCAGAATGTAATGGTCGTATGTGACTTCGATATGAGGTTCACATTTGTGGTGACAGGCTGGCCAGGTTCCGTACATGACACAAGAGTACTACAGGATACTTTAATAACTTATGCGGACAGGTTCCCCCATCCACCGGAAGGTATATAAATATTTTGTACATTTGTAGAATACAGTACTATTTTATGTCACATGTACGTAACATTTGTATTTTGAGTTTGTGCAGGTAAATACTATCTTGTCGATTCGGGTTATCCAAATAGAAAGGGGTACCTTGCACCTTATAAGGGGCAGAAGTACCACATTACGGAATGGCAAAATGCGAGGCAACCTATTGGGAGTAAAGAAGTATTCAACTATGCGCACTTATCCCTACGAAATGTTATTGAGCGATCATTTGGGGTGCTAAAAATGAAGTGGAGAATTCTATTAAGTCTCCCTTCATTTTCGCTTAAGAAACAATCGAAGATAATTATTGCATGTATGACACTGCATAACTTCATTAGAGATAGTGCTCTACACGATAGAGATTTTGATGAAGTAGGACCTAATAGCATAAGTCATGATCTACCTGCAGGTGAGAGTAGTACGAGCACATCTGATGAGTTAGACATGAGTGATTTTCGAGATGCAATTGCAAATGCATTAGTGGCGTAGTTGACTTAGTGCAATTGTAACGGTACTTATGATGTAATCAACTCCACTAATTATTTTGTAATGAACTTTATCTGCGTTATGGGTTTCATTTTATCGTTTGTTCGAACAGAATCTGCAATTTGAGAATCTGTATCCAAACACGTAGATTCTGACGAACAGCTTTTCTGCACAGCTGGCGAACCAAACACCTAAATTCTAACCACCAGCTTTTCCCAACAGCCAGCTTTTCCCCACAGCCAGCTTTTCAGATAAGCTGGCCAGAAAAAAGCCGAACCAAACACACCATGCACAATAACTATGAACTCACGATGTTGTGCCGGCTTCTCTTCCTTGGTAACTGGTGCCAAGCTACCCTTTTTGAAGCTCTCTACAGAATAAGAGCAATTTTGCTTATACAGTTCAGAAAATGATTCGTGATTCAAATTTGGCTTGCGATGCAATTTTTTTGCACTGTGACGCAGCTTGAGTAGGCTTACGAAGCAAATTTGATGCACTGAGTGATATCGTCAAAGTAGTCGTGGACTCGTGGCGATAGATATGCATTATACTCCTCGTGGGGGTTTGACAGGGTCCTTTGTAGGGGGCTACAAATACTTAGGTGGGACAGCTTAATTTTCTCCAAATACAGCTAAACTTCGTGAACTTCAAAAGTAGAGCGGTTCAGCTTTAGAATTCACTACCGAAATCGCATTCTTTGTCGAGTGTCTAAAGGCATTTTACACTCGGTAAAGGTATTTTACACTCGGCAAAAACTTTGTCGAGACACTCGGTAAATAACAATCGGCAAATATTTTATTGGCAAAGGGTTTTTTGCTAAGTATTTTTTCGGACTTTGCCGAGTATCGAAAAGCACTCGGGAAAGAAAAACACTCGACAAATTAAGAATCGAAAAAACCCAAAAAAAGCAAAACATTTTTTAAATTATAGGAACAACTTTCTAACCACTACCTATTACCATACTCATCGCCCTATTATTTTCACTATTATTTTAAATCATATTTACATGTTTTGTGAATAGTGAGATTCAAACTAGCAACCTCTCTCTCGTGCATACCCTCCTCTACCACTACACTACTACATCAATTATTTTTATATTACGTTTTCATTCCTCGTGTACTATAAAAACTGAGAGTAATTTAATTATTTAAGACACTAAATAAATTTATTTGAAAATGTGACCAACCTTAAAGTGTTTTTACATGGCACTCGGCAAAGAGCTTATTTGCCGAGTGCCTGAAAAAACGTTCGGCAAAATATTTAGTACTCGGCAAAGAGCCAAATTCCGATAGTGATTGTAGAATTTTTAAAGTGTTTGGATTAGAGATCAAATTTAGCTTCAAAATAATGAGACTTTGTGCTTCAAAATAATAAGATTTTGTTTGGAAAAGTCTCTTTTATACCCTTGAATGATGCAAGCGATTGTTTTGTATATCAATAAAAAACAAACAAATCTAGATTCGTGAGCTTCCCCATACGAACGGCTCCTCTATGGTAAGGCTGTCTCCAATAAGGATCTCTAAATGTTCCTAAACTCTAAATTTAGCGGTTCTAGTGTCCGTTATGTGCTCCAACAACAAACGATAAACGAACCGCTAAAGTAGCGGACATTGGTCGCACACGCTATGTCTAGCGTTCTACTGTGCGTCCGCTATAGTACTGTTGTTGGCCAGCATGGGTATCGTGGTGCACTGCGGAGGAGCGCCCACATGCACCCGTGAGACTAGGAGTCAATAGGAGGAGGCGTCGAGAGTCCCCATGGATCAGGCCCACAGTTGCACTGACGTTAAGCGTTGACTATTTCACAATTTTGTGAAAAATGAGATATAGAGAATGAAATTTAGAGAATGCTGCTGCAGATAAGAGGATATAAAGGATAAAATCTTTTAAAGTGTGCTGTAAATGACAGAGAATAATTATTTAGATGATGAAATTTAGATGACGTCGCAGATAGCCTAACGTCCCACCGCTGTGAGGCAGGGCCAGGCCACCACCAGACCCACGCCTCAGTCGGCCGGCGACGGCTACGTCCCGAGACGTTACGTCACAGGAACTTGTCGGCGATCAACTGGAGCCTGGCTAGCATGCGTCAGACGTACACCACACGGATCCCCTGTGCCGCTAGTTCATGCCTGGCTAGGCCATGCACCGCCCGTCAATAGGAATGGAAACAAACATGAACGGGTGGAAAACTCTCTATCTCGTTTTCATTAATATGGGCGTGTTTGGCATTGCTCTGCTCTAACCTAGAGCAGCTCTACTCTAAAACTCTGGATGGAGCAGTTCTGCTCCAGAATTTAGAATGCTTCTCATAATCGGTGACACTGGCGGGTAAATAACTCCAAACTTTATGACCAGGTTACTTTTTTGGAGTTTTTGGAGCAGCAAAAGAGGTACTCCAAAAAATTATATTATAGCTCTAAAAACTCTATAGAGTTTACAACTCTAGAGTTAGAGTGTTTGGCATGCCCTAGCCAGCTCCTCGTTGGAGTTTTACTCTAGAGCCATGCCAAACACGTCCTATATTTTTTTTATCAAAAATAGAAGTGGGAGTGACAAAGCTAGTAACGGATACGGTTGCGGATCAAAAACTATTAAGCACGAACGGGAATATAATGGAAATGAACATTAATTAGGACGTTTATTGGAATCACAATCCCTCGTAATGCAATATAAATCCTCTTGTAATTCTGTGTCATCTTCGTTACCATATTTTTCACCAAAAACGGGAGCAAGAAAGCCGAACGAAAACAGTTGCAGTATATGGGTGTACGGATATGATTAATCACGAACAGAAATATAACAAAAACGGATGGTAATCGGGACATTTACCGAAATCAAAATCTGTCGTAATGCAATATAATTCTTGTTGTAATTTTGTACCTGTGTTGTTACATCTGCATGACATTGATTTACTTAGTACTTAGTATGGTTGCTCACCTCCAACACAACATCAAGATTTACTAGGTCAGTACCCGTGCGTTGCAACGGAAACATATAATATCACGATAACTTATGAGCAAATGTGTATTATACTGTTATGAGATGGAGGATGGCCTCCTCGAGCTGTCCGGATGACGTCGAAGCGAAACTCGGGCCACGGTCGAGCACCAAGCCTGCGGTGCGAGGTCGCCCGTGTACGAGGCAAGCGAGGTGGAGGGTTGCAGTCTCGGGGACGGGGCAATCTCCGAGGGACAGTGGTGGAGTAGCGGTGCGCGGTCGAGAAGGTGTAAGTGGGAGCCGGCGGACGGACAACAGGCAGTAGAGCAGCGTCGGAGTCGGTGTCCGACGGAGGTTCGCGCTGCGGCGACGAGAGGGAGAGGCAGGTATATGCATGTGCGTTTCTACGAAATCAATATAAAAAAATACATTGATATGCAAAAACTCTAATTGTTATTCTATACTTTTGTTAGCATCACTAAAAGTGGATGTTTATATACCTTAAAAGATATAGTAAGGTACACATACGTTGCTACAAAATCAATATGATAAAAGAATCTTGCTAGCGAAGATCCAAATTCAAAAAGAATAATTAGTGCAAGTGAAAAGTCAACCTTTTTTAGAACATTGGAACATCAGAATGGCAGGGGTAACAATAGTAAACACAACATTTATAAATCATAAAAGAATGGCAGGGGTGAATTGCAACACAAACAATACATAATTGTTGTTGTAGAGGATCTTCTATACAGAATCCAACATATAGTTGTCCAAAGCACTTAAGGAAAAAGTGAGATAAGTAGATGTTTCCAAAAACATGATTATCAACAACACCCATGTGACAACACATAAATAATTGGCCAAAGATGATGAATTAATCAAGTAGCACGGTAGGAGTAGGTTATTTGATATACAGAAAAACAATATAACATCTAGCTCTTTGTGGTTTGAGGTTCCATGAAAAGTACTCCCTCCAATTTTTGTATTTGACACTTGTTAGTATACAATTGGACAATTGAGCGCCAAGTAAAAATACAGAGATAGTACCTATGTTTCTTGAAGATCGAGCAACAAAAGCTGCTAAAAAGATGTGTCCAACGAAGACACTCCCATGTTGTCCCATCACAGAAACATGGTCATGTAATGGGCTCATATATCTATAAACAAACAAGAGGAAATGCTTGTTGAGAAGGCATGAACCAAAGGCTGGTCAATAGCCCTAAATGTTTAGGAGAAGTACGAACCTTAGATTTCTTTTCCTAATCCTAACGAGTATTTCCTAGAAGTTCGGTTGTAGGATTTGACAGTGATGTATCTTTTTGTTTTCCCCTGTTTTATCAGTCCCAGCGCTGCAACGCCTTCTTTTTATCTAAATAATATCTACTTAAGGACTAATATCTGAATAAGCAGACAATGGTAGCCAAGTTCATATGAAAGTTGTGCTGCACTCTCGCTCTAATGTGGAGAGTCCATAAACTGAATCAGCAACCAGAAGCGCATAATACCCACCTTCTCAGATAGCTTATGAATCTGTTCTATGTAATGCTCTTTACAAAAAGTGTTACCTACTTTTCCAACTCTTGGGACTGCATAATTGGATCAGCATTAGTTCCCTATAACAATTACATCATTTCATAGCAATAACAATTACATTGTGCAGTAGCACTACCTATGTCCTTCTCTAGCGCATAACTCCCATAAGTGATTCACAGCATAAGAGCTTTGTCCAAACTGGGAGCTTTTGTCTTCATCTATTAACAAATAGAAACACAATCAGTACATTCTTTGATGAAAGAATAATAAAAACACATAACCTCACTAAGATCATAAGAAAAGAACCCTCAACATACATCTTTATGTCAGGTAAAGGAACTCCCCAAATGCATCACAGGACATACTTACCAAATCAGCCTGAACAAAATAGGTGCATCATCTATAAGCATCACAAGGACACTAACATACAACTTCTTTGTCCAAACTGGAGAAGGCCGACATGTATAAGCACAACAAGTCTTACTGCAGAAACTCAGTGCTTGTACAATAGCAGAACCCTCAGCTATATGCATCACAAGGAAGTCTGCACAAAATTAGTGCGTGAACCAAACAGTGCTAGCATGTATAAGCATTACATGTGTTACTGCACAAACTTAACATCTGTAAAAAAGTAGGGCCCTCAGCTCCATGCATCACAGGACAGACCGCACAAAATAAGTGAGTTCACAGAACAAGTTCATCATCTCCAAGCATCACAAGGCCGTCATAGGGCAGACTGCATACATGAGGATAGGATTTGTGCAGTTATAAAATCACAAACTCAGTGGCTATGCAAAGCAAGGCCCTTGGCTCTATGCATCACAGTGCAAACTTCACTAAATGAGTGAGTTTACAAAAAACTTGGCCATCGTCTATAAGCTTCACAGGATTCACAGGGCCATCAAGCTCACCAGCATGGTCAAAGGAGTCACAAGGCCAACATACTCAACAACATTGTCACAGCATTCACAGGGTCACCATACCGCAAACTACATATATGAGGATAGGATTTATGCAGTTATAAAAGCATAGTTTCACAGTATGAGTGAATTAGAGAACATAACTGAGTTTGTGCATACATCACTTAAAAAACATCATATATGACCCGAAACAATGAGCAGGCAAATATCTTCAAGATACGTATTTTAGGACTATTTGTCAAAACTAATCATGACAAGATATTATACCACTGGTGTTTTTGATTCAATTTAGGATAGTAGTCTATTAAGTTGCTCATGTTACTTAATGTAGTCTGTTAAGGCACGACCGTGGGGGCACATGGAGCGCGGTGTCGTTGCTTATGGCGATGCTCCTGTTGCCACGCCCATGCCGCCGAGGTGGAGGCTAGCGTGGGATCTATCGCATAGGGCGAGGAGACCGGAAGCACCAAACTGGATGAGTAGACCGGAAGGCGAGGGAGGCCACTAACCTCGCACTTGTTGTGCTCGTCGACTGCATGGTTATTTTTGAGTGATGGGTTTCCTTGCATTATTCTTTCAGTAAATTACAATGATGGTTCTCCACTACCAACTTTCCTTTCAAAATTTTAGCCAGCAATTGATTCCAGGATATTGCATGACCCATAGTAAGACTGAAGCTCCAAAAGACTCAAGATGCTTACCAATGAATGGGACTGACAAGTATGGTAACCTAGCCACGCTTAAGACCACGAAGAAGAAGACCAACATTGTCACCAGCCTGCACAAATGAAGTTGCATGTAAGATAATATGGAACAATAAAAACCTAGCACAGACTACTTTCAGAATCATTACCTCTCCATGGCCCAATATTTTTTGAACATATCTTCACCAGTAACTGTAGTCTTCAAGGGACCACTCTGCAACCAAGAATACATTTCATCACAACATAGGTACAATGGGTAGTTGAAAGTCGCCTAGAGGGGGGGTGAATAGGCAAATCTGAAATTTATAAAGTTTAAGCACAACTACAAGCCGGGGTCAACGTTAGAAATATAATTGAGTCCGAAGAGAGGGTGAAAACAAATCACGAGCAAATAAGAACGGATGACACGGTGATTTGTTTTACCGAGGTTCGGTTCTTGCAAACCTACTCCCCGTTGAGGTGGTCACAAAGGCCGGGTCTCTTTCAACCCTTTCCCTCTCTCAAACGGTCACTTAGACCGAGTGAGCTTCCTTCCTTGATTTCCTGGGTCACTTAGACCCTGCAAGGACCACCACACAATTGGTGTCTCTTGCTTCGCTTACAAGGTTTTGAGAGTAAGAATGAGAGAAAGAAGAAAGCCAACCAAGCAACAAGAACAACAAAAGAACACAAGTCGATCTTCTCACAAGTCCTAAAAACTAGAGTTGAATTGTGGACTTTGATTTGATCGGTGGCTTTGATTTGTGTCTTGGAGTGTTGTGTATTGCTCTTGTATTGAATGAGGAGTAGTGAATGCTTGGATGTCTTGAAGAGTGGTGGTTGGGGATATTTATAGCCCCAACCACCAAAATGGCCGTTGGGGAACTCTGCTGACGATGGGTGCACCGGACAGTCCGGTGCGCCACCGGACAGTCCGGTGCGCCACCGGACACTATCCGGTGCGCCAGCCACGTCACCCAACCGTTAGGGTTCGACCATTGGAGCTTCTGACATGTGGGCCACCGGACAGTCCGGTGGTGCACCGGACAGGTCCTGTTCACTGTCCGGTGCGCCATCTGCGCCTGCTCTGACTTCTGCGCGCGCAGCCCGCGCACTGTAGCATTGTCAGCCGACCGTTGAACTCGACCGTTGCGCTGACGATCGTTGCTCCGCTTGGCACACCGGACAGTCCGGTGAATTATAGCGGAGAGCCATTTTCTGAAACCCAAAGCTTAGCAGTTGGAGGGAATTCTCCCTGGTGCACCGGACAGTCCGGTGCGCCAGACCAGGGCAGCCTTTGGTTTTCTTTGCTCCTGTTTATTTGAACCCTTTCTTGGACTTTTTATTGGTTTGTGTTGAACCTTTGGCCCCTGTAGAACTCATAATCTAGAGCAAACTAGTTAGTCCAATTATTTGTGTTGGGCAATTCAACCACCAAAATCATTTAGGAAAAGGGTGTAAGCCTATTTCCCTTTCAATCTCCCCCTTTTTGGTGATTGATGCCAACACAAACCAAAGCAAATATATAAGTGCAGAATTGAACTAGTTTGCTTAATGTAAGTGCAAAGGTTGCTTGGAATTAAACTAATATTCATTTCATAAGATATGCATGGATGCTTTCTTCATTTTTAACATTTTGGACCACGCTTGCACCACTTGTTTTGTTTTTTGCAAATTCTTTTGGAAATTCTTTTCTAAGTCTTTTTTGCAAATAGTCAAAGGTATATGAATAAGATTTTGAGAAGCACTTTCAAGATTTGAAATTTTCTCCCCCTGTTTCAAATGCTTTTCCTTTGACTAAACAAAACTCCCCCTCAAAGAAATTCTCCTCTTAGTGTTCAAGAGGGTTTTAGATATTAATTCTGAAGAAGGGTCATACCAATTTGAAATTGTATCAAAATAAGATATCAATTAAAAAAACTTCTTTAAATACAAATTGAAAGACTACATTTTTGAAATTTTTGAAATTGGTGGTGGTGCGGTCCTTTTGCTTTGGGCTAATACTTTCTCCCCCTTTGGCATGAATCGCCAAAATGGATACTTGTGAGTGAAATATAAGCCCTTTTCAAACTTTGTCCCCCTTTGGTAAATAATATAGGAGTGAAGATTATACCAAATTGGAGAGCGGTGCAGAGTGACGAAGAAGAATGAATAACAGGATGAAGTGGAGTGGAAGCCTTGTCATCGCCGAGGACTCCATTTCTCTTTCAATCTATGACTTAGCATGAACTACACTTGAAAACCGCATTAGTCATAGCACATGAAAGAGATATAATCAAAGGTATATAAATGAGCTATGTGTGCAAAATATCAATCAAAATTCCTAGAATCAAGAATGTTTAGCTCATGCCTAAGTTTGGTAAAAGTTTTCTCATCTAGTGGTTTGGTAAAGATATCGGCTAATTGTTCTTTGGTGCTGACATATGCAATCTCGATATCTCCCCTTTGTTGGTGATCCCTTAAAAAGTGATACCGAATGGCTATGTGCTTAGTGCGGCTGTGCTCAACAGGATTATCCGCCATGCGGATTGCACTCTCATTATCACATAGGAGAGGGACTTTGGTCAATTTGTAACCATAGTCCCTAAGGGTTTGCCTCGTCCAAAGCAATTACGCGCAACAATGGCATGTGGCAATGTACTTGGCTTCGGCGGTTGAAAGAGCTACGAAATTTTGCTTCTTTGAAGCCTAAGACACCAGGGATCTTCCCAAGAACTGACAAGTCCCTGATGTGCTCTTTCTATCAATTTTACATCCTGCCCAATCAGCATCTGAATATCCTATCAAATCAAATGTGGATCCCTTGGGGTACCAAAGACCAAACTTAGGAGTATGAACTAAATATCTCAAGATTCGTTTTATGACCCTAAGGTGAACTTCCTTAGGATCGGCTTAGAATCTTGCACACATGCATATGGAAAGCATAATATCCGGTCGAGAAGCACATAAATAGAGTAAAGAACCTATCATCGACCGGTATACCTTTTGATCTACGGATTTATCTCCTGTGTCGAGGTCGAGATGCCCATTGGTTCCCATGGGTGTCTTGATGGGCTTGGCATCCTTCATTCTAAACTTGGTGAGGATGTCTTGAATGTACTTCGTTTGGCTAATGAAGGTGCCCTCTTGGAGTTGCTTGACTTGAAATCCTAGAAAATACTTCAAATCCCCCATCATAGACATCTCGAATTTTTGAACCATTATCCTACTAAACTCTTCACAAGTAGATTTGTTAGTAGACCCAAATATGATATCATCAACATAAATTTGGCATACAAACAAATCATTTGCAATAGTTTTAGTAAAGAGAGTAGGATCGGCTTTTCTGACTTTGAAGCCATTAGCGATAAGGAAATCTCTTAGGCATTCATACCATACTTGGGGCTTGCTTGAGCCCATAAAGCGCCTTAGAGAGTTTATAATCATGGTTAGGGTACTCACTATCTTCAAAGCCGGGAGGTTGCTCAACATAGACCTCCTCCTTGATTGGTCCATTGAGGAAGGCACTTTTCACGTCCATTTGATAATGCTTAAAGCCATGGTAAGTAGCATAGGCAAGTAATATGCAAATTGACTCAAGCCTAGCTACAGGTGCATGGGTTTCACCGAAATCCAAACCTTCGACTTGTGAATAACCCTTGGCTACAAGTCGGGCTTTGTTCCTTGTCACCACACCATGCTCATCTTGCTTGTTGCGGAAGACCCACTTGGTTCCTACAACATTTTGGTTAGGACGTGGAACAAGATGCCATACCTCATTCCTCGTGAAGTTGTTGAGTTCCTCTTGCATTGCCAACACCCAATCTGAATCCCTTAATGCATCTTCCACCCTTTATGGCTCAATAGAAGACACAAAGGAATAATGTTCACAAAAATGAGCAACACGAGATCGAGTGGTTACCCCCTTTTGAATATCGCCGAGGATGGTGTTCACGGGGTGATCTCGTTGTATTGCTTGGTGGACTCTTGGGTGTGGCGGTATTAGACCCTCATCGTCTTCCTTGTCTTGATCATTAGCATCTCCCCCTTGATCATTGTCCTCCTCTTGAGGTGGCTCCTCTTGATCTTCATCATCATCATCTTGAGCTTGATCCTCATCTTGAGTTGGTGGAGACGCTTGCATTGAGGAAGATGGTTGATCTTGTGCATGTGGAGGCTCCTCGGATTCCATAGGACACACATCCCCAATGGACATGTTCCTTAGCGCGACACATGGAGCCTCTTCATCATCTAGCTCATCAAGATCAAATTGCTCTACTTGAGAGCCGTTAGTTTCATCAAACAATGTCACAAGAAACTTCAACTAGTCCAGTGGACTTGTTAAAGACTCTATATGCCCTTGTGTTTGAATCATAACCAAGTAAAAAGCCTTCTACAGCCTTAGGAGCAAATTTAGATTTTCTACCTCTTTTAACAAGAATAAAGCATTTGCTACCAAAGACTCTAAAATATGAAACATTGGGCTTTTTACCGGTGAGGAGTTCATACGATGTCTTCTTGAGGATTCGGTGAAGGTAGAGGCGGTTGATGGCGTAGCAAGCAGTGTTGATTGCTTCCGCCCAATACCGGTCCGAAGTCTTGTACTCATCAAGCATGGCCCTTGCCATGTCAAGTAGAGTTCTATTCTTCCTCTCCACTACACCATTTTGTTGTGGCGTGTAGGGAGAAGAGAACTCATGCTTGATGCCCTCATCCTCAAGAAAGCCTTCAATTTGAGAGTTCTTGAACTCCGTTCCGTTGTCGCTTCTAATCTTTTTTATCCTTAAGCCGAACTCATTTTGAGCCCGTCTCAAGAATCCCTTTAAGGTCTCTTGGGTTTGTGATTTTTCCTGCAAAAAGAACACCCAAGTGAAGCGAGAATAATCATCCACAATAACTAGACAGTACTTACTCCCGCCGATGCTTATGTAAGCTATCGGACCGAATAGGTCCATGTGGAGTAGCTCAAGTGGCCTGTCGGTCGTCATGATGTTCTTGTGTGGATGATGAACACCAACTTGCTTCCCTGCTTAACATGCGCTACAAACCCTGTCTTTCTCAAAATGAACATTTGTTAGTCCCAAAATGTGCTCTCCCTTTAGAAGCTTATGAAGATTCTTCATTCCAACGTGGGCTAGTCGGCGATGCCAAAGCCAACCCATGTTAGTCTTAGCAATTAAGCAAGTGTCGAGTTTAGCTCTATTAAAATCAACTAAGTATAGCTGACCCTCTAACACTCCCTTAAATGCTACTGAATCATCACTTCTTCTAAAGACAGTAACACCTATATCTGTAAAAAGACAGTTGTAACCCATTTTGCATAATTGAGAAACAGAAAGCAAGTTATAATCTAAAGAATCTACAAGAAAAACATTGGAAATAGAATGGTCAGGTGATATAGCAATTTTACCAAGTCCTTTGACCAAACCTTGATTCCCATCCCCGAATGTGATAGCTCTTTGGGGATCATGGTTTTTCTCATAGGAGGAGAACATCCTTTTCTCCCCAGTCATGTGGTTTGTGCACCCGCTATCAATTATCCAACTTGAGCCCCCGGATGCATAAACCTACAAAACAAATTTAGGCCTTGTTCTTAGGTATCCAAACGGTCTTGGGTCCTTTCACATTAGAAACAAGCACCTTGGGTACCCAAACATAAGTCTTTGACCCCTTGTGTTTGGCCCCAACATATTTGGCAACTACTTTGCCTGATTTGTTAGTAAGCACATATGAAGCATCAAAAGTCTAAAATGAAATATTAGGTTCATTTGATGCAATAGGAGATTTCTTTTTAGGCAATTTAACATGGGTTGATTGCCTAGAGCTAGATGCCTCACTCTTATACATAAAAGCATGATGAGAGCCAGAGTGAGACTTCCTAGAATAAATTCTCCTAATTTTGTGTTCGGGATAACCGAAAGGGTATAAAATGTAACCCTCGTTATCCTGAACCATGGGAGCCTTACCCTTAACAAAATTAGACAATTTCTTAGGGGCATTAAGCTTGACATTGTCTCCCTTTTGGAAACCAATGCCATCCTTAATGTCAGGGCGTCTCCCACTATAGAGCATGCTTCTAGCAAATTTAAATTTTTCATTTTCTAAGTCATGCTCATTAATTTTAGCACTAAGTTGAGCTATGTGATCATTTTGTTGTTTAATTAAAGCTAGGTGATCATGGATAGCATCAACGTTAATGTCTCTACATCTAGTACAAATAGTAACATGCTCAACGGTAGATGTAGAGGGTTTACAAGCATTTAATTCTTCAACCTTAGCTTGTAAAATGGCATTTTCATTTCTAAGATTGAAAATAGAAACATTGCAAACATTTAAATCTTTAGCCTTAGCAATAAATTTTTCATTCTCAATCTTAAGGCTAGAGAGAGATGCATTCAACTTATCAATCTTAGCAATTAAACTAGCATTATCATTTCTAAGATTAAAAATTGAATCATCACAAACATCTAACTTCTCAACCTTAGCAACTAATTTAGCATTCTCATCTCTAAGGATGGAAATAATATCATGGCAAGTGCTTAGCTCACTAGTTAATTTTTCACACTTTTCTACTTCCTGAGCATAAGCATTTTTAACCTTAACATGCTTCTTATTTTCTTTAATTAGGAAGTCCTCTTGGCTATCCAAGAGTTCATCCTTCTCATGAATAGCTCCGATCAATTCATTTAATTTTTCCTTTTGTTGCATGTTTAAGTTGGCAAAAAGAGCTAGCAAGTTATCCTCATCGTCACTAGAGTTATCCTCATCACTAGATGTTGCATATTTAGTGGAGGCTCTAGATTTTACCTTCTTTTGCCGTCCTTTGCCATGAGGCACTTGTGGCTGATGTTGGGGAAGAGAAGACCCTTGTTGACGGTGATGTTTGCGGCATCCTCGTCGGAGGAGGAGTCGGTGGAGCTCTCGTCGGAGTCCCACTCCCAGCAAACATGGGCATCGTCGCCCTTCTTCTTGTAATACTTCTTCTCCTTCCTTCTCCCCTTCTTGTCGTCGCCCCTGTCACTATCACTTGATAATGGACATTTTGCAATAAAATGACCGGGCTTACCACACTTGTAGCAAACTTTCTTGGAGCGGGGCTTGTAGTCTTTCCCCCTCCTTTGCTTGAGGATTTGGCGAAAGCTCTTGATGATGAGCGACATCTCCTCGTTGTCGAGCTTTGAGGCGTCGATGGGGAGTCTACTTGATGTAGACTCTTCTTTCTTGTCCTCCGTCGCCTTGAATGCAATGGGTTGCATCTCGGGTGTGGAGGAGGCGCCTTGCTCGATGATTTTCTTGGAGCCTTTGATCATCAATTCAAAGCTCACAAATTTTCCTATAACTTCCTCGGGAGACATTAGTTTATATCTAGGATCACCACGAATTAATTGAACTTGAGTAGGGTTAAGAAATACAAGTGATCTTAGAATAACCTTGACCATTTCATGGTCATCCCATTTGGTGCTCCCGAGGTTGCACACTTGATTCACCAAGGTCTTTAGCCGGTTGTACATGGCTTGTGGCTCTTCTCCTTGGTGAAGCATGAATCGACCGAGCTCCCCCTTGATCGTTTCCCGCTTGGTGATCTTGGTCACCTCATCTCCTTCGTGCGTGGTCTTGAGCACGTCCCAAATCTCTTTGGCGCTCTTCAACCCTTGCACCTTGTTATACTCCTCTCGACTTAGAGAGGCGAGGAGTATAGTGGTGGCTTGGGAGTTGAAGTACCGGATTTGGGCTACCTCGTCCGAGTCATAGCCTTCATCCCCCATGGATGGTTCCTGCGCACCAAACTCAACAATATCCCAAATGCTAGCGTGGAGTGAGGTTAGATGGTGCCTCATTTTATCACTCCACATGCAATAATCTCCACCGTAAAAAACCGATGGTTTGCCTAATGGGACGGAAAGTAATGGGGTGCACTTGGAAATACGAGGATAGCGTAAGGGGATCTTACTAAACTTCTTGCGCTCATGGTGCTTAGAAGTGACGGAAGGCGTGTCAGAGCTGGAGGTGGATGGCGACGAAGAATCGGTCTCGTAGTAGACCACTTTCTTAATTTTCTTCTTCTTGTCGCCACTCCGGTGCAACTTGACGCGGGGAGGTGATTCCTCCCTCTTCTTGTTGCCGGACTCTCCCGATGGAGCCTTCCCGTGGCTTGTGGTGGGCTTGTCGCCGGCCACCATCTCCTTCTTGGCGTGAGCTCCCGACATCACTTCAAGCGGTTAGGCTCTTAATGAAGTACCAGGCTCTGATACCAATTGAAAGTCACCTAGAGGGGGGCGAATAGGAAAATCTGAAATTTATAAAGTTTAAGCACAACTACAAGTCGGGGTTAGCGTTAGAAATATAATTGAGTCCGAAGAGAAGGTGAAAACAAATCACGAGCAAATAAGAACGGATGACACAGTGATTTGTTTTACCGAGGTTCGGTTCTTGCAAACCTACTCCCCGTTGAGGTGGTCACAAAGACCGGGTCTCTTTCAACCCTTTCCCTCTCTCAAACGGTCACTTAGACCGAGTGAGCTTCCTTCCTTGATTTCCTGGGTCACTTAGACCCCGCAAGGACCACCGCACAATTGGTGTCTCTTGCTTCGCTTACAAGGTTTTGAGAGTAAGAATGAGAGAAAGAAGAAAGCCAACCAAGCAACAAGAACAACAAAAGAACACAAGTCGATCTTCTCACAAGTCCTAAAAACTAGAGTTGAATTGTGGACTTTGATTTGATCGGTGGCTTTGATTTGTGTCTTGGAGTGTTGTGTATTGCTCTTGTATTGAATGAGGAGTAGTGAATGCTTGGATGTCTTGAAGAGTGGTGGTTGGGGGTATTTATAGCCCCAACCACCAAAATGGTCGTTGGGGAACTCTACTATCGATGGGCGCACCAGATAGTCTGGTGCACCACCGGACACTGTCCGGTGCGCCAGCCACGTCACCCAACCGTTAGGGTTCGACCGTTGGAGCTTCTGACATGTGGGCCACCGGACAGTCCGGTGGTGCACCGGACAAGTCCTGTTCACTGTCCGGTGCGCCATCTGCACCTGCTCTGACTTCTGCGCGTGCAGTCCGCGCACTGTAGCGTTGTCAGCCGACCATTGAACTCGACCGTTGCGCTAGCGACCGTTGCTTCGCTTGGCACACCGGATAGTCCGGTGCTACACCAGACAGTCCGGTGAATTATAGCGGAGAGCCATTTTCTGAAACCCGAAGCTTAGCAGTTGGAGGGAATTCTCCCTGGTGCACCGGACACTGTCCGGTGGCACACCGGACAGTCCGGTGCGCCAGACTAGGACAACCTTCGATTTTCTTTGCTCCTTTTTATTTGAACCCTTTCTTGGACTTTTTATTGGTTTGTGTTGAACCTTTGGCACCTGTAGAACTCATAATCTAGAGCAAACTAGTTAGTCCAATTATTTGTGTTGGGCAATTCAACCACCAAAATCATTTAGGAAAAGGGTGTAAGCCTATTTCCCTTTCAGTAGTAAATAGCAAGGAACACACAAAAATAGAATAACGTTATGCTCCTGTGATTAGTTATTCACTTACGACATTTACAAACAAATCACCCAAAAGTTACATCCAAGGAAAAAGTGGGTTGTATGCTGAGTTAGAGCTCCATATCTGGCACCATGAGGCCCATGCATTAACCAAAATAATGACCCAGGAAAGTCTAAAATTTAGGACATATTGGTCCTTGTTAACTACTCCCTCATTTCAAATTATAAAAAACATTTTCCATTCTCTAGATACATACATAGTCTTTGCTATGCACTTAGATATACACTATGTGTAAATACATAATAAAAGCAATTTATACTAAAAAGCGAAAACATGTTATAGTTTAGAATGGAGGCAACACTAACATATTACATTTGATAAACGAACAGTCCATTCAATTCATACTTCAAACAATAAAAGTGAAATAGCATGCAGTAATTTAGTTGTATCGCATATTCGACCACATGCAATAAAAAAATCTAACATGTGACAAACCCAGTAATAACAGTTCTAGCAATGAACGACTGAAGACCAGGTATTACAATGGCAAGCCTAAGGTCATTTACTGCTCTCCTGAATGCAACCTGCCGAAAATACTGGCTAACACTAACAGCCAAAATAGTCCCTATTGCAGCACCGTTGGTCGATCATAGTGCAGAGCAAGGATACCTACTAAGGGAGATGCTATTGACTTCAGAAAGTTCATTACAAAGGTGAGTATCCCAGATCAGTAGGACCAACATTGAAGGTTGCACTGACTTCCTTATAAACTGCTGGAAGGAGATTCTCATCAGCACGCTCCATAATTGAAGCCAGATTGATGAGGATGAGAGATACAGAGAAACCAAGTATCTTGTTTGTTCTGCAGTAAAAGGAAAAAATATCAGGAAATCCTACTTCTAGTCAAAGTAAGATATAACAGAAACAATTCAATAATGTTGTGGATGGAAGAGAACATAGAAGTATATAATGTTGGATTCTGAAATATCGCTAAAAACATTTCCTTCTTGTTTTTTTGGCATTTTGCCTTCTCATTTGGCTATATATTTTAGATGATGTCTAGATTTTCTGAAAGAAGGCTCTATTACTGTTACTGTTTTTTTTGGAGAATTGACATTTTTCCACCACATACTTCTCCTCTAGTCTAAAAGGTACATCACTACTATATCGGTAACCAAAAGCCCAATGATCGAAGTTGTTAGCTTGCTGTTCGTAATCTACCATTACGTAACAGTAGAGGAAATTGGATCAATACCATTCAGTGAGCCACTAACACACATCATAATAGCATTCAAATGTGTATACAAATCTTTAGTAACCTGTCCAAACTAACTGAATGTTTGTCTTAGTTTCACGTAAAGACCTAACCAAAGAACACTAATAAACATAAAATGGAAGGCTGTTGGTATATTAGAGGAAACAAGACAACAAAAACTCACCACCAATGAATAGCCTGGTGGACATGAGGAGCTTTGAACACTGAAGGAGACAAGCTACCAGTGGCCCTAAACCTAACTCAGAAGACCACCAAGCCTGCCTAAGCCCGCCATTTTGAACACTAAACCTGCACATAGAGGAAGATAACAAAAAATCACCTGGGCATACACGAACACTTAACAACAATTAGAGCCTTACACAGGACACTGTAATAAAGTGTGATGAAAAAATGCTACTAAAATGCAAATTGCTCATATGGAAACAAATAGTGAGGGTGAGTTTTTAAAAAACAGCAGCTCACCTTGGTCTCATGTCTATTTAAGATTATAAAATTGGCACATTTTCACTCTTATTGTTGGGATAAGTTGCAGTGTAGACAACATATCGAACTGGTAAGAGGCACAATCAATAATCGGAAACGACACCAACTACACACATAATGTAAAAAGCAAAATTCATATACAGAAGACGAAACCTGCAAAAACAATTACAACCTTTACCTCCAAATTATATTCCTTAGTTCTTCATATTAAGCATAATCTTGTACATAACTGTGACACAAAAGAAAGCAAAGCGAGAATACAGTTAGTATCAACCTCACTAAATTGTTGTACAAGTGTAGACAATTGAACCTGTGCACGCGACAACAACACCCAAACCTAAGAGAGGGGGCAAGATCAGTCAATGAATTTATCAATCCTCACCTGATAATATACAAGAATCGTTCAATAAACAAAGGGGAGGCCAGTCAGGGGGGAGCATCGCAAGTGAGGGAGCACGATCAGCGGCTGGCGGGCATCGTGACATCGACGGAGGCGACGTATATGTGGTACAGCGGGAAGGAGGCGCTGTGGACCATGAATGCACCATCGTGGAAGAACACAACAATGTGGAGCTTCTTCTCAGGATCCACTCCTGCGGGTAGGTAGAGTCGGGAGGAGATGCCTGTAGCGAAGTCCTTGGACACGACGCCGTTGGTGGAGTTGCCATTGGGGGACGACGGGACGGTCTCGGTGCCGTCGAAGCGCTCGACATAGTCGATCTTGTACACACGCAAGACATCGGGCATATCGAACTCGAGCTTGGAGTCGGGGTCAATGGCGGCGTGGGGATTGAGGAGCCTGTAGAAGGGGTGCCGACAAAGTCAGTTGTCCTTGAGGAGGGGAGGTTGTGGACGACGATGAACTCGTGATTGAGGGGGGAGAAGTGGAGGACGTGGTCGTGGAGAGGGAGAGTGGTTGCTCCGATTGTGTCGCGAGCATCCGTGGAGAACGAAGGGTGCCTACACAAAGATGATGAGCATACGCACTTGTTTCTCATGAAATCTGGGCCGCACCAAAACATCTAGCCCAGGATGTCTGATCTGCTGTTTTCCATTAAATCTGCGCCGAACCAAAGAACCCAGTCCAGAATGCCTATGGCTTTCGTCTTGACAGTTTGTGAACTGAGGATTTGTACCAGACCGACCATCGAATGATGCTACCACCGATTTATATGCTCCACTGCTGCTATCGTCTTGTCACTTTGTAGTTTAGCAGACGTGAGCTGGCAAGATGTGAACTCCCTTCACACATCCCATTTTTTTGTTAAATGCCCTGGACATGGTGGGCCACAAGGATGCGCAGGGATACGGGGATGGGATTCCCACCAGTCAGAGTCCGAAATAGGCAGAACAAGGAGAGGCAGAACAACAGAACCAAGGGAGGCAGGTTACCCTTGCTGCCTTAATAAGTAGTAGACATTTTAGATTGCAAACATGGATATCAGTCGTAATATCTTAAATTACCATGTTGCACTCATCCTAATAACTTGCTATATCTAAGAGCTCAAAAGTGTTCAAATTTCACAATGTACAACTTACACATAATTCACTCCCAACATCAAGATTCAATCACAGCAAAACAACAGTTACCTCTATGACAATACCATCCACATAATATACATAATTTAAACTGAACAGTCCAAGTCATCCTACTACTCAAACAACTATATATCTAAGGCATATTCAATTGGAGCTATTTCTCAGTCAATCTAACACACTGATTAGATGGTTTGGCTAAGACATTTCAGCTTGAGGAACAGTGAGGCATTGAAACCCAATTATCTAGGCAACTAAAGCTACTTTTAGGTGGAGTAGACTAATGCAATACTCCCTTTATCCTAAAAAATAAAGCGTATATTTTTTCACGAATATTAGTGCAGCTCTTCATAGTATTTATCTTTCCTTCGGTGCCCTATGTTTTGGCTTAATGGATCAGTAGGTGGTACCGCACATGCTGCATGGAATGTAAGGTAATTATTTTCGGCTTTAATTGTGTTTCAAATATTACGCATTGTGGCATTGGGTGCATGCAAGGAGAAAAATCTTGTTTCCTCGTCTACTCCGCCGGGACAAATAATCATGTGTCACCTTGTTTCCAGCCATATAAAGAAACGTGTATGCACTGGTAGGAAAATGGAGAATGGCACATGCGTCCACAGTAGGATAAAAGTAGTAGTATGCCTTATTTTTTGGGACAAAAACTAAAACTTTATGAGCCTTGTTTTTTGAGATGGAGGGAGTTTGTTTTGGTTAAGGGGTTACGTGGTTTAGTTTATTCACTATCTTTGCTTTGTTCAGTTATGAAGATTCTAATTGTCACCATCTTATACATCCTCATTTTCCTAATACTTAACATGAGTATATATGTTTGTTCATGCATACATCTGATAATACCCTTCTGCAATTATTTACCCATTGAATAATAGGTACCCAACCATGAAACTAAGATGAAATAAAGTGTATGCACTCAAAAAAGATTTGATCTTAAAGAGATCGCAATAGCAGAGTAACTCAGGCAAGCAAAGATTTTTTTACTGGAGAAAACAGAGAAGGAAGAGAAAAGGATCTACGGCCCACGTCGCCGCCGCCCGAAAGGAGCGGAGAGGAGGGAGAGGGGTGGCACCGCGAAGGTATGGGATAGATCTGCGTCGAGGCAAAGAGAGGGGTAGCGCTGGAGAGGTATAGGATGTATCTGGATCTAGATAGAGAGAAGGAGAGGTGACCTATAGATCTCCACCAGCACCTTCTCGTGGTACTCCTTGAGCCACGCTGCCCACGCGAAGGCTACCACCATACCGTGGCTGCAGGAGAATCTGAAAAAACTATAACCTAATGAATAATAAATATAATCATATAAGTATTCCATGGAAAGTTTATACTCCAAGTGATAGACAGTAAATTAATACTCGAATTTAGACTACTCAAAGGTATAAAGCTGTGAACTTGAGTACCATGTCAGTGGAAAACGAAAAAGGGCTGAAGGGCTGAAAAGTTGAATGTATAATTCTATTTATGGCTTTGTAGTATGATATGTACCATCAAATTCAGTTATGATTTACTTTGCCATAGGTTTCAATGTAATTAAGAAGTAAATCTTAGAAAAACAATACAATTATAAATAATAGGACTGCTCAGGAACTAAATATAAAGACTGGACGAGTACATCTTGAGTGGTAGACAATATAAGGAACAGGGAGTGGTAAACATACTCAGTTAAACAAGAACATCTCAAGATGTTTTGTGTTTTAGAACAGACAAGTACAGTAAGGCCCAAGTGCATTTTTATTGCAACAACAAACAAAAAGTATGTGGTACTAATGCTAGATATACTGCTTCTTATTATGCACGTGAGCATGCTTGCAGAGCGCGTTGACATCAACAAAGGTCTTGCCGCAATTCTCATAGCTGCAGTGGAAGAGGATCCTAGCCTCTTGTCACAGATGCAAGAACCTAATATATCATACAATGAGAGTTGGGATTCAACTAAGGGAAGGGAGAAAAAAGGGGAGGGAGCTTTAGTAGGAATCAGGCAGCTAGTACATATGACCCACTTTAAGAGCGAGCATTTGCCGCCGAATGACACGAGATCCTGCGGGATCCTAGGGAACGAGCGTAACCAAAATCAATGCAGTGCAAGCAATGGATCAGCTCAGGTCAATTCTAGTCAGAAGAAGCGGAAATTATCTTATTTCAGGAAGAGGGAGGGAAGCCCAGAATGTACCATCGCTTGACCCACCGAGCGGCGGGGCACGACGGGCGACGACTGTGAATGCGAGTGCTGTTGCGGGTAGTATTACTTGTGCCCCCCCAATCCAGCGGCCGCCGCCAGGTACTCCATCACCTCCTCTTCCTTTCTTGCCTATGCGAGGAGGGCTTCCTTGGTAGAGTTTCACGTTTGTATATCTGCCTCTCTTTCTTCCCCCCCGAGTTGTAGATCGAGCGTCGGTCTCAGGGATGGAGGAGAGGGAGCCCGGGCATTGGCTGGCGGGATCTCCACGAGCGACGATCTTGGGGATGGAGGAGAGGAAGCCCGAGAGTTGGCTAGCGAGATCTCCAGTTGGCCGCGGCGCACGCTCCACTCGCCGCGGTGGTGGCAGCCCAGGCATCCCTCGCGCCTCCGACCTCCACGCGGGGGAGTGGTGGATGGTGTTGAGTGGGGTTTGGTGCATCGCGGGTGGGGGTGGGGGTGGGGAAGGGGGTTGGGTTCCGCGATGTGCGCGTGACGCCTCATGAACACGAGCATCGCGGCGGGTTAACAGGGGTGGGGGGGCGCTGGGGCAGGGGCCATCCCGCGCACCTCCAACCTCCAGGGCGAGGGCCGGGCGACAGGATCGAACACCTAGTGGCGGTGAAATCGGGGAAGGAAGAAAGGGAGGGTCGCGATGAATTCGGGATCCGGGCGGCAGGATCGAGGGTGGGATCGGGCAGCTAGTGGGCGAGATCGAACGATTGAAATCGCAGAACAACGGAATGGACTGTTGAGGTTGCAAGATGGCAGAACGGCAGGCTACTCTTACACTCTTAATAAGTATTATAGATTCTAGAAAGTGTTTGTACAACATCATCTATTTGTCATTCCAGCCTAACAAAGTATATGACTTGAATATAGTCATGCACTACCGAAATCCGGGCCTTTGCTGAGTGCCAGGAGTTTTGCCGAGTGCTTTTTGTCGGGCACTCGGCAAAGTCCTGCACTCGGTAACGAGCTCGTTTGTCGAGTGCAGGACACTCGGTGCCGAAATACACTCGGTACAGAAGTCTTTACCGAGTGCCGAACACTCGGCGAAGGTGGCGCTCGGCAAAGAGCCATCAGCAGCCGTCTAAAGCTGACGGTCGTTAACCTTTGCCGAGGGCCAAGAGTTGGCACTCGACAAAGAGGATTCTTTGTCGAGTGTCAACCAGCTGACACTCGGCAAAGACTTCTTTACCGAGTGCCTGTTTTGGGCACTCGGCAAAGTATATTTTTATTTTTTTATTTTTGGCAACCAAACTTTTTGTGGTATGTTTCTACACTATGTAGGCCTACATGTACCATTTTGGGACAATTATAACAGTATTTTCAATAGCTAGTAGATTTAGTTCGTTTATTTGAATTTCTTCGGAAAATTTAGATTTGAACTGCAAGTCACTCGAAACTTGAAAACCGTGCATGCAAAAATAATACCCATGCTATTTAGCATAAGTTACGACCGATTTCAGGAGCGGACCGAAAACTTCGAGCAACATGCTCACTAAACATGGCCGTAAACTTGACATACACATGTTTAAAAATTGTATAAAACACAAACAAAGTCAGAAAATCATGAAACTTGTCCACGTGTCATGATATCATATATCGAGGCTGTGATAAAAATTTGAGAAAGTTTCGAAAAAGCTATGACGCACTATGGGTACAAACCTAAGAGATCCACATTGAAACTCTATGATTTCATGTGTGGATCTCTTAGGTTTCTACACATAGTGCGTCACAGCTTTCTCGAAATTTTCTCAAATTTTTATCACAGCCTCTATATATGATATCATGACACATGGACAAGTTTAATGATTTTCTGACTTTGTTTGTGTTTTATATAATTTTTAAACATGTGGATGGCAAGTTCACGACCATGTTTAGTGAGCTTGGTGCTCGAAGTTTCCGGTCCCCTCCTGAAATCGATCGTAACTTGTGCTAAATAGCATGAATATCAATTTTTCATGCACGATTTTCCAAGTTTCGAGTGACTTGCAGTTCAAATCTAAATTATCCAAGAAAAATCCATCAAACGAACTAAATCCAATAGTTATAGGAAACACTTTTATAATTGTACCAAAATGGTACATGTAGGTCTACATAGTGTATGAACATACCACAAAAAGTTTGGTAAGGAAAAAGAAAAAAATAGAAATATGCTTTGTCGAGTGTCTAAAGGTGACACTCGACAAAGAAGGCTTTGCCGAGTGTCCGACGTGGGGCACTCGGCAAAGACCCTAAATACATACTTTGCCGAGTGCCTGTCATTAGGCACTCGGCAAAGACCTGTTTGCCGAGTGCCGGCGATCTGGCACTCGGCAAAGAACTAAAACATAACGTACCCGAGGCCCTTCTCCTTCTCCTTCTCCTTCTCACTCACTCACTCGCCGTCGCCGCTCCTCGCCGTCGCTCCCCGCCGTCGACGCCGCCGCTCCCCTCGCTCGGCCGCACCCGCCGCCGCCGCTCCCCACGCTCGGCCGCACCTGCCGCTGCTCCTCGCCGTCGAGGCCCCTCCCCGCCGTGCCTCCCCGCGACCGTGGCCGCCGCCCGCGTGCACCCGCCGCCGCCGCCATGCGCACACGGCGCTCCCCACGCCCTGTCGCGCGCCACCAGCGCCGCCCCCACGCGCACCACCACCACCCGGCCCCGCCACACGCACCATCGCCGCCCCACGCGTACCACCGCCGCCGGTGGCCGCCTCCTCGCGCGCCACCACCGCCGCCCGGCCACGCCACGCGTACCATCATCGCCCCCACGCGATCCACGCCCGACCCCGACGATCTTCACTATCTAGGTATGAATTTATTATGTGTCAATTTTTATTTATTATTGATTAGATGATAGAATATATAAATCATGTAAATTTGTGAATGATAGGATATGTAAATCATGTAAGTTAGGTTATAGTCTCGTTGAAAATTTGTGAATGAAATATGTAAATCGTGCTGTTGAATTATGCGTGCTATAGTCTCATGGATTGAATATATATATATATATGTGTGTGTGTGTGTGTGTGATTGCCGGACATCGTGTCGTTGAATTATGCGCGGATGTTAGTCATCGTGCTGATAGTTTTATTTGCAGGATTTCGAAACCTCCCCGTGCAGGGGAGGTGCTACCGATATTTTCTATTGCTAGGCTTCTGTTAGAGGATGAAGGACCGTGAGTGGATGTACACGGGCCGTAGAGGAAGGAACGATGTCACCCCTGAATGGATTAGAAAGACCGATGATTTCATGGAACGAGCATATGGCGAAGCTGCTAAAGGAGCGAGTCTAATCCCATGCCCGTGCAGCAAATGTGCCAACCGGAAAAGAAAACCAAAGAAGACCATGGTAGAACATATTTGGAAGAATGGATTTACGCCTGGCTATACTCGGTGGATCTTTCATGGTGAAGCGCATCGTACGAGACAGGAAGTGCTGAGACAACGTGTCAAGGATTATGATGCCGATGCGGGGGTAGCGGATATGTTGAACGACTATCAGGAGGCGCAGTACATGGGAGGATGTATGGATGACGAGCCAGAGCCGACTGCAAAGGCGTTCTACAACATGTTTGACGCGGCACAGAAGCCCCTTCATGGCCAGACAAAGGTTTCTCAACTGGATGCCATTGGGCGTGTAATGGCGTTCAAGTCGCAGTACAACATGAGTAGAGACGCATTAGATGGCTTGTTGACGGTTATTGGGAGCCTTCTTCTGAATGATCACGTTCTACTAAAGAGCATGTACGAGGCACATAAACTCCTTCGTGCACTCAAGATGACGTATGAGCAGATTCATGCTTGTCCGAAGGGCTACGTGCTATTTAGGAAAGAATACGCGGAGGCAAAGTACTATCCGAAGTGTAAATCATCTAGGTTCATGGAGGTAGACTCTGGTGATGGACAGAAGAGGCAGCTCGACATCCCCTTGACAATCCAACGGCACCTTCCGTTCATACCGAGGATCCAACGTCTGTACATGACAGAGGAATCCGTGAAACAGATGACATGGCACAAAAATGGAAAACGATACAATCCTGACAAGATGGTGCACGCATCTGATGGTGAAGCATGGAAACACTTTGATGCCATTCATCGTGAGAAAGCCGAAGAGGCTCGTAATGTACGTGTTGCGCTGGCCACAGATGGGTTCAATCCCTATGGAATGAGCGCTGCGTCGTACACATGTTGGCCCGTGTTTGTTATCCCAATCAATCTCCCCCCTGGTGTGTGCTTTCAAAGGCAGAATATATTCGTGTCGTTGATAATTCCCGGACACCCGGGGAATAAAATGGGTGTGTACATGGAGCCTTTGATCAATGAATTGGTACGTGCCTGGGAGGAAGGGGTATGGACGTATGACTGAACTACGAAGATAAACTTTAGAATGCATGTTTGGTACCAGTACTCAATGCATGACGAGGCACAGCAGGCGGCGCAGCAAGACGACCTTGTCCAGCAGCAGGTGACGCAGCAAGCGACGCAGTAGGACAACGATGACCAGCAGCAGGACGATGACGAAGCTTAGCAGGCCACCTCAGGTTCTGGCGCCTTAGGTTCGAGGAGTGAAGCGTCCCCAATCCTCTAGGACTCAAATGTGATACAATTACTAGTCCCAGGAGGCTAGTAAACACATTTATACATCAGATGATACCAAATCTGCTTAAACGAGACAAACCTACAAAGGTGGCGAACAACTTTAAGAGTTAGTCCACAACTCGGGACATATCATCAGAGTGGGGCTGAAGCAGCCCGATATACGCAGCGAAGCAAATCAGCGGTCCAACAGCCACAGGCAAGGTTGGGAACAGTCGTAACTCTTACCCGATCTCCTTTTTCTAAAAAACAACAAATAAGCAAGGGTGAGTACAAACGTACTCAGCAGCCCACCTTCACCCGCGGAATGGGGAAATCAGATATAATGCATGGAATATGTAGAGCTCAGGATATTTGAAGAAATAGCAATATTTTATGCAGGGTTGTTTTGAAAAACATTTTGTATTTTGCAAAGCGCATACTCTCCAAAAGGAGCAGGAAGTTTTTCAATATTAGAACAAAATCCCCTGGACTAAACCATCAAGGTATCTCAGCAGTTTCCCACTGGTTTTCTTTTTCAAAAACAGCTACTGGACTTCCCGTCCACCATAGCTCACGGCTCAACCGCCGAACCTTTTTAGAAACCACTTTTCTCAAAAGCACCCTTTTTTTTGAAAACAAAACACTAATTGCCATACCACACCAGACTCGTCCATTCCTGTGGACACAGACTATTCGAATAGGTTTTCAAACTCTGCGCAGAGGTGTACACTTTACCCACTAGTCCGGCTCTGCGATCTCATGGCCGATGAGATCCGAATCCGATTCTCTTTCTTTCCTCTCACATCCTAACCTTAACGGTTATACCGGAAGGAGTCAGGCCACCGCCATGTCCAAACCGGACAAAACATTCCCCCTCCTTATCCTCCCGGTGCTCCCCAGCCTTCATAACCCTGGGGTTGGACCGTACGAGTTCAGATTGAGTGACTGCCCACACAGTCTCAAGTGGTTGTACTTATCATGAGTACAGGTAGTGAAAGATGACAAACCGGTCCTTATAAGAGGGGACAATCCTTCTACTCACGCCTAAACCAGCTGAGCCATCACCTTCGGCCCTCCCCTAAACCAGGGAGTCCTTGATCATCCCTACTCAAAGGTGATAAGGGTGAAAACCCTTTATCAAACACATTTTGAAAAGCATTTTCTTTTGAAAACTCACACCTTTCCTCAAATCATTTGTAACAATTATATCAGGGATTGATTGCGGTAAGCGGCTGGGTGGCCATAATAACTTGTCTCAAAATCATATTATGCATAAAATAACAGGCTGAGGGTTGTGGTTGTAAAACATAGGTAATTTATGCATCAAAGGGATCCAGTGAGCTTGCCGTGCTTATCCAGCGAAGGGGGAAGGAGAGCTCGTGGAACTGGCTTCTGGCTCCACCGCTTGGTGTAGACTTGCAGATCTGGCCTCCACGAGACGGCACGAACACTCCGATAACTATGCAACATGAATAAGCAAACATACAAACAAGCAAGTATACCAACAAATATTTAGTATAGTGGTCAGAATAGCGATATATGGATGGGTAGAGTCTTGAGTAGAATATGTGTCATGTGGTGTTGAGATACTACTAGTGGTGGAGCGGAGGTGCTTACCAGGAGGGTGGACTGGAGGCGAAGCGACACTATGCGTGTAGCCGGCAGAGCAGAGTAACTGAGTGGGTGGGGTGTTTGCCTTGGCTGAGGGTGTTGAGTGTGTGTGGAGAGGGAGAGGGTAGCTGGGTGTATTTATAGCTGGGTGTATGTGGTGTAGCACAGTGAAGTTCACTGTTGGTGAGAATAGTGACAAATGAATCGTCTGACTTAGTATGAACAGGAGAGTTATAGGCAAAATATGGGACGAGTATTTTGGGAGTTTTCTGGAATATGGACCATGCTTAAGGGATGACATGGTTGGGTAGGGAATAGTTTGATAAGAATTTAGAAACGAGAATTATTGGAATCTGAGTTTGGGAGCCTGGTTCGAAGGAATCTCAAAGTTAAGTGTGCTCAACTTGGAGAAACCTAGGATGGGTGACCAGATGGAAAGTTCCCTACTGGAAGGAAAATCACAGTCACCGGAGTTCGTATGACTGGAATATGGGTCTGGCTGGTCTTAGGTGGACTGGACAGCATGATGTATGAGTAGTTGAAATTTGTCCAGGAAAATCACAGTCACCGGAGTTCGTATGACTGAAATATGGGTCTGGCTAGTCTTAGGTGGACTGGACAGCATGATGTATGAGTAGTTGAAATTTGGGGTGATCGGCTAATCGATGAATAGTAACGATGAATAGTAACGATGAATAGTGACGACGAAAAAGTTACTAGATATCATAGATGAGTAGTAACGATGATGAATAGTAACACCGAATAGTAACGATGGTGAATAGTGTCAGTGAATAGTAATGATGAATAGTAACGGTGAATAGTGATGGTGAATAGTCGTATGAACGAACGATGAACGATGAATAGGAACTATGAACGAACAGACGAACGATCGAATGATCGGACGAACGAACGATCGGAATTTCGGCAGCATAACGGCAAAACAAAGATTATCTGGAAGAACGATGAATAGGGACCATGAACGAACGATGAACGATGAATAGGAACTATGAACGAACGATGAACGATCAAATGATCGAACGAACGAACGATCCGAATTTCGGCAGCATAACGGCAGGACAAAGATTATTTGGATGAACGAACGGACGAACGATCGAATGATCGGACGAACGAACGATCGGAATTTCGGCAGCATAACAGCAGGACAAAGATTATCTGGAAGAACGATGAATAGGGACTATGAACGAACGATGAACGATGAATAGGAACTATGAACGAACGATGAACGATCGAATGATCGAACGAACGAACAATCGGAATTTCGGCAGCATAACAGCAGGACAAAGATTATTTGGACGAACGAACGGACGGATGATCGAACGATCGGACGAACGGACGAACGAACCATGAACGATCGGACGAACGATCGAACGATCGGACGAACGAACGAACAAACTAAGAACAGGGGACGAACGATCGAACGATCCTTGTGCTAGTGTGTGCTTGTGTGGAACATGGAGTGGGTGTGTGTGGGGGGGGAAGAGGGTTTCCATGAAATGGCTTGGGGTGGGATGAGAGGAGGCCCTTGCCCCTCTATTTATAGCCATGGTGGGGGGATTAGGGGGAGGAATGAGAGGATTAGTGGGAGGATGAGAGGATTAGTGGGAGATTAGCATGTATTTGTCTTGTATAAGTGAGATTAGCTTGTAGAGCTCACCGTATGACACTGGAGGCATACGTATACGTATGAGCATGAGGAAAGTTATGAAGAAAATATTTATAGGGACTTGAAAAATGATTCTGAAGGTATTTCTCAAGAGGAAAATACTTGGAGATATATCGGTGGAATATTTGGACAGTATTTCTGGAAAGAACTTGAAGGGGATCACTAGGGAAATATCTGGGCAGTATTTCTGGAAAGAATTTGAAGGGGATCACTGGGAAAATATTTGTAGGATATTTTGAGGAGGATTTTGGAGATAATATAGACCACTATAATTTATTTGTTGATATCAACTTGCAAACAAACATTTTGAAACGAAATTTGAAATTCATTTTGAATTTAGAGGGAGTTTGAGAAATTTTCAAGATTTGAATTTTTGGGATGCTACAGATCTACCCCACTTAAAATGAATCTCGTCCTCGAGATTCGGCTTAGAAGGGTTATGGGTATAGCTTTACTTCAGCTACAAATCTTCACTTTGCAGACTCTTCGAGGAGATGGAACTTCAACAAAATCTGGCCTTTCAGGAGCATCCAGTTGCTGATTGCAAACGCTGATTCTGGCTACTCAAAGATCATCTTCAGGCTTCTCGGTTTCGCTTGGCAGCTAGCTTATTGAAGAAGCATCGATGCCAACACGCAAACCTTTCCCTTGCAAACTCCCATATGGATTCCTTCCTTGATTGGTCCTCTGGTGCTTCATCAACAAAACTTGGATGACCACTTCTCATCCAGAGACTTATATCTTTCGATGATCTGGTACTGCACAAGCTTGCTACAGGCCTTCTTCTTTTTCTCCATAGCAACAACCTTACTGGAACACTACCCCACTTAAAATGAATGAGGGTAGGACTCTTGAATCTTGGGGATTTGAACTCCTTGAAGTACCTCATAACAAGGGTGTTACGGGGCCTTCTTCTGCTGCTACTGCTTGAGCAGGCTGCGGAGAGATGACTGGCACAGGGTTGATTCTGGGAGAACCTTCTTCTTATCTTCTCTTCGCTATCTTTTTTTTTCACTGCTCCTTTCTTTCTCTTTGCTCTTCCCACTGGAGGATTCTATCAAAGAGTATTACCATCATACAGAGGAGGAAACCAAAGATGTTGAACCATATACAACAGTCTTCAACCCAAGAATCACCAAGCATTGTGATCTTAGGGGCGAGGGAGTGGAAAATGGAGTTGCTTGCGATTTGGTAGAGGGGATTTATCAGGGCTGTTTTGCTCTGAGAGAGGTGGGGATTGAGGGAACTTGTGGGGGGGATTTATAGGCGAGTGGGGGTGCTCGGGTGCGGAGTGGTGATGATGGAGCAGGTGACATAGGGCAACAAGTGCGACAAGGGGGAGGGGGGCCTGTTGCCGGCGACGATGGCGGTGGGTGCGCTGCAAAGGGGCGTGGTCGGCGGTAGTGCGCTGCAAAGGGGGCGTGGGCAGTGGTAGTGCGCTGCAAAGGGGGCGTGGGCGGTGGTGCTAGTGCGCATGGAGGCGGGCACGCGTGCGGGGGACATGAGTGAGTGGTGGGGTCAATGACCCTGATGTTTGTGGTCTCTGGTTCCAAGAATCTTTACCTCTCTGTATGGTAATAACTCCTTCTGTCCTCTTTTCCTGTTTACTTTGACTCAGGGGCAGTGCTTTGATTCCCACGGTCGGTCCTTTTGACTGAGCGGCTGGACTGGTTTCTTCTGTAGCTTGTTCCAGGCTTCAAGGGTAAGCTTCCCGGTATCTTCTTAGGTAAGGTGCTTTTCTCTTGAGATGGGTTAAGATAAGAATGGAAGAATAAGGTGAGGATTGGATCTAATTTGTGATCTATGTTTTTAGAGAAAACCTTTTTTTAAGACAAACGGAAAGAAAACACACAAGCTCAACAATGATAAGCACAAACAAATCAAATGTTTTGAATAGGGGAAGAATAGAGTTTTTCCAAAGCACGGACTACTCAGATTCGGGGGTTAAGCATAACTACTATTGCTCAGCTCCTGCATTGAGGACTATGCTAAATGCAACTTATGAGCACTAACGTTAAAGCATCACATATGCACTCCAAAGGGAAGAAAACATCAAGCGAAATTCATTTTGAAATGCCCTAGGGGGCCACACAATTAGAGTTTTTCAAAACACGGTCTACACGATTACCTCTCATACATGCAGGGCTCTAGCCAAAGTGGAGAAAACTTCACTACCCGATGCATGCAGAGGACTGGGCATACTAACTTTAGATCAGACAGCTTCTCTTCTGGCAAGGCTGGCGCACAACTTCAATCTGAGACATCTCCTGGATGGGTTAAGAGGGAGCTGATGTTGATGACTTCTTCTGGCGGCAACTGAGATGGCAACACAGGGTTGAACTCTTCTTCAAGCTGGACTGGCTCTTGTAGCTCCTCAGAGGGCGGCGGTGCTGGCGGGGTGCTTGCAGCTTCTTCCTTGACTTCAAGGGATGGTGCTAGAATCTTCTTCATGGCGAGGGGCTCAAACAACTCTGGCGGGGGATCTTGGGAGGATTCAGGGTGCTCTTGCTTATCCATAGCCTTAGGGGAGACTGGAATTCCTTCCAAGACTATGGCTCCTTCCGAGAGTTCCCAAGCCTTCTTTTCTCCTCTGGTAGAGACTGGGTGACCTTCGAGAATCTGGGGATCTTCAGCTCTCCTAGGTTGAATTGGGTTGGATGAAGCGGGCTCTTGGATCCGTAGGGCTCTACGTTGGTTATGGGTTACCAAGTAGGCCTCCATCAACTTCTGGACATGCTCATCCTTGGCTTGCTTCAGGGCTTCAACAGCAATGGTTTCACGACTTTCCAAGGCAGCTACACGGGCTTGAGCTGTGGTGAGATCCACATGGAGCTTACGGTTGAGCTTCTCTGCATCTTCTGCTCGGGCAATCATCTGACGGTGGTGCCGAGCCAAGAAATCATAATGTGCATCCAGGGTGAGCAGGTATGCAGTGAGGTACACGACTGTGGGGTCATCCTCAAGCAGCTGCTGCCCTTCCAATGCACGCATCCTGGCCATCCAAACGGGACGATCTCTTTGAAAGGGTGGAAAGAATCTGAGCGGGGTGTCGGCCACTTCTTCTTCATAAATCTGACACAGGGTCCTCAATGCCTTGCGGGTGACGACTTGGCAGGTGTCTTTGAATCTGTGCCCAGCAGCAGTGACACTCCATTCCACATGGTGCAGACTGGATCCAATGTATACAGTCACGACACACTTCTCTGTGCCATGCTCGATGAATTCACGACCATCATACTCTGGCTGGCTCCTAATTCCGAGGCGGACTGTGCATGCTCTCAGCAACTTGGGGAAACCATCTTCATTCTGGCAAAAGTTGGTTTGGCAGCGAACCTCCATCTGACTTCTGAGAGAAGGAAAGGAGGAAACCATTTTTGAAATGAAGGGATAAGAGCAAGAATTTTTTTAAGAAAATAGTTTTGACTCAAAAACTTTTGGATCAGGCTAAGGGTTACGTCCTGCGGCCAACCTAACAGCTCTGATACCACCTGAAGCGTCCCCAATCCTCTAGGACTCAAATGTGATACAATTACTAGTCCCAGGAGGCTAGTAAACACATTTATACATCAGATGATACCAAATCTGCTTAAACGAGACAAACCTACAAAGGTGGCGAACAACTTTAAGAGTTGGTCCACAACTCGGGACATATCATCAGAGTGGGGCTGAAGCAGCCCGATATACGCAGCGAAGCAAATCAGCGGTCCAACAGCCACAGGCAAGGTTGGGAACAGTCGTAACTCTTACCCGATCTCCTTTTTCTGAAAAACAACAAATAAGCAAGGGTGAGTACAAACGTACTCAGCAGCCCACCTTCACCCGCGGAATGGGGAAATCAGATATAATGCATGGAATATGTAGAGCTCAGGATATTTGCAGAAACAACAATATTTTATGCAGGGTTGTTTTGAAAAACATTTTGTATTTTGCAAAGCGCATCCTCTCCAAAAGGAGCAGGAAGTTTTTCAATATTAGAACAAAATCCCCTGGACTAAACCATCAAGGTATCTCAGCAGTTTCCCACTGGTTTTCTTTTTCAAAAACAGCTACTGGACTTCCCGTCCACCATAGCTCACGGCTCAACCGCCGAACCTTTTTAGAAACCACTTTTCTCAAAAGCACCCTTTTTTTGAAAACAAAACACTAATTGCCATACCACACCAGACTCGTCCATTCCTGTGGACACAGACTATTCGAATAGGTTTTCAAACTCTGCGCAGAGGTGTACACTTTACCCACTAGTCCGGCTCTGCGATCTCATGGCCGATGAGATCCGAATCCGATTCTCTTTCTTTCCTCGCACGTCCTAACCTTAACGGTTATACCGGAAGGAGTCAGGCCACCGCCATATCCAAACCGGACAAAACATTCCCCCTCCTTATCCTCCCGGTGCTCCCCAGCCTTCATAACCCTGGGGTTGGACCGTACGAGTTCAGATTGAGTGACTGCCCACACAGTCTCGAGTGGTTGTACTTATCATGAGTACATGTAGTGAAAGATGACAAACTGGTCCTTATAAGAGGGGACAATCCTTCTGCTCACGCCTAAACCAGCTGAGCCATCACCTTCGGCCCTCCCCTAAACCAGGGAGTCCTTGATCATCCCTACTCAAAGGTGATAAGGGTGAAAACCCTTTATCAAACACATTTTGAAAAGCATTTTCTTTTGAAAACTCACACCTTTCCTCAAATCATTTGTAACAATTATATCAGGGATTGATTGCGGCAAGCGGCTGGGTGGCCATAATAACTTGTCTCAAAATCATATTATGCATAAAATAACAGGCTGAGGGTTATGGTTGTAAAACATAGGTAATTTATGCATCAAAGGGATCCAGTGAGCTTGCCGTGCTTATCCAGCAAAGGAGGAAGAAGAGCTCGCGGAACTGGCTTCTGGCTCCACCGCTTGGTGTAGACTTGCAGATCTGGCCTCCACGAGACGGCACGAACACTCCGATAACTATGCAACATGAATAAGCAAACATACAAACAAGCAAGTATACCAACAAATATTTAGTATAGTGGTCAGAATAGCGATATATGGATGGGTAGAGTCTTGAGTAGAATATGTGTCATGTGGTGTTGAGATACTACTAGTGGTGGAGCGGAGGTGCTTACCAGGAGGGTGGACTGGAGGCGAAGCGACACTATGCGTGTAGCCGGCAGAGCAGAGTAACTGAGTGGGTGGGGTGTTTGCCTTGGCTGAGGGTGTTGAGTGTGTGTGGAGAGGGAGAGGGTAGCTGGGTATATTTATAGCTGGGTGTATGTGGTGTAGCACAGTGAAGTTCACTGTTGGTGAGAATAGTGACAAATGAATCGTCTGACTTAGTATGAACAGGAGAGTTATAGGCAGAATATGGGACAAGAGTATTTTGGGAGTTTTCTGGAATATGGACCATGCTTAAGGGATGACATGGTTGGGTAGGGAATAGTTTGATAAGAATTTAGAAACGAGAATTATTGGAATCTGAGTTTGGGAGCCTGGTTCGAAGGAATCTCAAAGTTAAGCGTGCTCAACTTGGAGAAACCTAGGATGGGTGACCAGATGGAAAGTTCCCTACTGGAAGGAAAATCACAGTCACCGGAGTTCATATGACTGGAATATGGGTCTGGCTGGTCTTAGGTGGACTGGACAGCATGATGTATGAGTAGTTGTAATTTGGGGTGATCGGCTAATCTATGAATAGTAACGATGAATAGTAACGATGAATAGTGACGACGAAAAAGTTACTAGATATCATAGATGAGTAGTAACGATGATGAATAGTAACACCGAATAGTAACGATGGTGAATAGTGTCAGTGAATAGTAATGATGAATAGTAACGGTGAATAGTGATGGTGAATAGTCGTATGAACGAACGATGAACGATGAATAGGAACTATGAACGAACGGACGAACGATCGAATGATCGGACGAACGAACGATCGGAATTTCGGCAGCATAACGGCAGGACAAAGATTATCTGGAAGAACGATGAATAGGGACCATGAACGAACGATGAACGATGAATAGGAACTATGAACGAACGATGAACGATCGAATGATCGAACGAACGAACGATCCGAATTTCGGCAGCATAACGGCAGGACAAAGATTATTTGGATGAACGAACGGACGAACGATCGAATGATCGAACGAACGAACGATCAGAATTTCGGCAGCATAACGGCAGGACAAAGATTATCTGGAAGAACGATGAATAGGGACTATGAACGAACGATGAACGATGAATAGAAACTATGAACGAACGATGAACGATCGAATGATCGAACGAACGAACGATCGGAATTTCGGCAGCATAACGGCAGGACAAAGATTATTTGGACGAACGAACGGACGAATGATCGAACGATCGGACGAACGGACGAACGAACCATGAACGATCGGACGAACGATCGAACGATCGGACGAACGAACGAACAAACTAAGAACAGGGGACGAACGATCGAACGATCCTTGTGCTAGTGTGTGCTTGTGTGGAACATGGAGTGGGTGTGTGTGGGGGGGGAAGAGGGTTGCCATGAAATGGCTTGGGGTGGGATGAGAGGAGGCCCTTGCCCCTCTATTTATAGCCATGGTGGGGGGATTAGGGGGAGGGATGAGAGGATTAGTGGGAGGATGAGAGGATTAGTGGGAGATTAGCATGTATTTGTCTTGTATAAGTGAGATTAGCTTGTAGAGCTCACCGTATGACACTGGAGGCATACGTATACGTATGAGCATGAGGAAAGTTATGAAGAAAATATTTATAGGGACTTGAAAATGATTCTGAAGGTATTTCTCAAGAGGAAAATACTTGGAGATATATCGGTGGAATATTTGGACAGTATTTCTGGAAAGAACTTGAAGGGGATCACTAGGGAAATATCTGGGCAGTATTTCTGGAAAGAATTTGAAGGGGATCACTGGGAAAATATTTGTAGGATATTTTGAGGAGGATTTTGGAGATAATATAGACCACTATAATTTATTTGTTGATATCAACTTGCAAACAAACATTTTGAAACGAAATTTGAAATTCATTTTGAATTTAGAGGGAGTTTGAGAAATTTTCAAGTTTTGAATTTTTGGGATGCTACATGGAGCATCTACCTACGAGGCCCCACGAGTCTCCCTCAGCGTCCCATACTTCGGGACAGACAGCCGCTGATTCGGCCGGAAGGTGAGAGGCATGTAACTTTATGTTCTTCATTCTTGTTCATATTATATGTTCAAAATCATAATATAAACTAATAATTTTTATTTATCACTTGGACATGTCTTGGACGGTTGTGGATTATGCTGGGGGTCATCGTCGCAACCCTAATGGCATCCTCGGCCTGCTGTGCAGGGAATACTTCCCTGGACTGGTTGAGTACGCCGGAGTGAAGGGCCTAGCCTACTGCTTCGACCACTACGCCATCGCCCCCGATGCAGTAGATCGGGACGACCGGGAACTCAATAACAAGGCGGAGCGGGTGAAGCAAGAGTTGTGGGTAAGTCTTATTATAATGTAAAATATGTCGCATTCGTTGCATTTTCTTGAAATAATGTATGGATACATCGTTTTTGTATGCAGGATTTCTTCAGATGCGAGGCTGGATACGAGGCTAGGGCGGATGTGGTGGCCACCACGAGCTGTAAGAAGCTCGTCGTGGACATGCACTATGAGGCCCGAATCCAGGCCATCGTCAGCTACCACGGCTCTGTCCTTTGGGAGAAGGTGACCAAGCAGCAAGCCCGAACCATATCGTTGACCAGGGACCAGTACCTGCAGGTAAAGTCATACATGTTTGGTACCAGTAGTCCATGCATGAATTTTATTTTATCTTCTCATATGTACTTTACGTGTTTACTTTGTAAACGATTCCACATTTGTGCGCCGCACATCCTCTATGCTGGGAGCAGATGGTGGATAGGTGGTGCTCGCCTGAGTGGGACGAGGCACACAACGCTAGCCGGGAACAGTGTCTGATGATGCAAGGTCCCTCCCACCACCAAGGCAGTCGCAGCCTAGGCCAATATGCAGAAGCATGGGTAAACCCTCTTTTTTATTTAGGTATATAGCACTGGATTAGATATTATTTCTAACTATCTCGTTGGTTTTCTTGTAGTCAGCGTCACATGGTGGACGACCTTCCTCCATCTTCTCGGCCTATGCTATGGCCCTTAAGGGCAAGGCAACGTCCGACGTCACCTACAACCCGGATGATGGGCCCGAGGCCTACAGCAACCCCACCGTCTACAACCGCCTTCATGACTACACCGCCATGGCGCAGGAGGTCCATGGCCCAAAATATGATCCGAACACCGAGCAGATCAACCCCGATGTGCTCATGAGGGTCGGAGGAGGCAAGAGAAATGGGCGGTACTAGATTGCCGACGGGGCAATCGACTCGTCCTCCACTCCCACTCTGTCTCAGGTGCGAGCAAGGAGCACAGGCTCGAGTCCAGCCATACGACCTCGGCACGACAGCTCACAACATCGCATACAACAACTCGAGGTTAGTGCTTCTGTAACTCATCCTTCCTTGAGTTATATACCTTCTCTTTGAGTTACTATAACGTTAGCTTGTAATATTACAGACCCAACTAGAAGAAGAGAGGAGGGAATGTCAAGAGATGGAGGCGAGGATGATGGCGGAGCGGGAGGCTCGCCTGGCAGATCATCAGAGGATGGCGGAGATGTTCCAGTACATGCAGAGCCTTGGCGCCGCATAGGGTTTCGCTCCGCCACCTCCATTGTTCCCTGCAGTTGACCCTGCTCTGTTCCATACTCCTGTGAGTATCAAAATTGTAGTTAGATGTTGGTAATGCATCTGGTATAACACATGCAATCTCTTCTCTGTGCAAGGCCAATCTGGGGCGGCATCCAACAACCCTCATGAAGCGCCCAGCCCAACGCAGCACCAGTCCAACCGCCCACCTCAATGAGAGTTATGTTTTTAGTGTTTAGACTATAAAACTTATGTTGAATACTTATGTTAGAGCTTGAGACTTATGTGTTGATACTTCTGAACTTGTGTCGATACTGTTTGTGTTGAGAACTTGTATATTAATATTAGTGTTGGATATTTATGTTTGTGATGTATATATGTGATATTTGTGATGTATCTTTTATTTGTTTGGATAGAATAGGAAAAACAAATAAAAAAGGTGTGTACTGGTCACTTTGCCGAGTGTGACACTCGACAAAGAGGTGCTTTGCTGAGTGTCGTGGACCGGGCACTCGGCAAAGAGACACGCTTTGCCGAGTGCCACAGAGAGCACTCGGCAAAGAAGCTGACAAAGGGACCCACTGACAGATCCTTTGCCGAGTGCTAGTCGGCAGACACTCGGCAAAGACGCCGTCTCCGTCACTCTGGCACCGTGACAGCGGCTTTTCTTTGTCGAGTACTGCCTGACACTCGGCAAAGTCTGTGCCGAGTGCCCGAAAAAAGTACTCGGCAAAGAAGGTTTTGCTGATGTACTATTCGTTGAGCCCTCTTTGCCGAGTGCGACACTCGGCAAAGCCTGTGCCGAGTGTTTTCCAGGCTTTGCCGAGTGCTTCAGGCACTCGGCAAAGAGGTCGATTCCGGTAGTGATGATATGATCTAAGTCATGTCCTTGTAGTCTTGTAGAGCGGTGAACAAAAGTACTTAAACATGAAAAATGTCTTGGTGTAAAAACAAACAACCACAAGAGGCAAGGCAAACACATAACATATTTACCTAGAAGCATACATGTTCTGGACGAAAGAACAACCTATTCATGTTAGCCAACTCGACTGTGTCATAGTCATACAATTGACGTCCAATTCCACATCTGGTGAGCATCTCCGCAACAACACTACCGAACCAACCTATTCGTTGTAAAGATAATGACAATGAACCAAAGGTTTTCTTAGTGTTGAATTTCACTATCTATATGTGCTAAATTATCTTTCCATGTATCATGTGATGAAGCTACAATTTATCTTCCTTTTTCCACATATGACAATATAACATATTATTAGTATATCATAGATTCGCACAAACATATCACATCTAATTTAAAACAAGATAGAAACAATATTATTCAGGTCAAATACGAGATACCACAAATATGGGCAAGAAACACCCTCATCTGTTTTCATCCCATTCTAGTTACATAAGGTACATGAGTAGTGGAGGTCTCAACGACAGCAGCAGCCCTACTCTGCGCTCTGCCTTGCTTCCTTGTTTTGTCGGGTGGTGTGGTGGTGGCTTGGCCTCTCCTTCACTTGCACCTCCTCTCTCTACAATTGACACGGTCCATACCAGCGAGGACACTCAAGACTTCCTTAAGAATAAACTAGAGAAGCCATGTCCTAACCACGCCTTCCTCGTCAAACACCTCTATAAAGATTGTGTGTTGACAAAGGAGGTTTTCTCCCGAGGCTTCAAGGGAAGGGAGCCACCGAAAAAACTGGCCCTAATAGGGCGCGACAGCGGTGAGGAAGAGAAGGATGGTGGTTTTTCAAAGACATATGGCTATTTGATGATCTTCCGGGTGTCGGCCACTGATGATACTAAGCGCTGACAGAAAGTCGCGCGGCGAGAAGTCTATGCAACTGAACTAGTCGTCCAGCACTACCTTCGGTGGTCTGAATCAACCATAACATTCGACCGATCTGACCACCCAGCAAACATCCCATAGCCAAGTCTCTACCCGCTCGTCGTCAACCCGATTGACCGCACAAAGCGGTTATCCAAAGTACTGATGGATTGAGGTAGAGGCCTCAACATCATGTACGTAGAATCGCTGGATGCGATGGCATTGACCTCACATGCATCCGCCCGACAAGCGCACCTTTCTGTGGCATCGTACCGAGGAAGCAGGTCACCCCTATCGGGCAGATCGGCCTGTTTGTAACTTTTGGGGACTCGTCTATTTATCGGATGAAGACCTTGACTTTCAAGGTGGTTCGATTCATGGGATTCTACAATGCCATCTTAGGGTGACCGTGTTATGTGAAGTTCATGGCCATTGCGAACTATAACTACCTCAAACTCAAGATATCAGGGGCAAATGGGTCATAACCATCAACTCCTCGTTTCCACAAGCATTTGAGTGTGAGGTTAAAAGTTGTGAACTCGTGTCAGGAACCGTCGCATTCGAAGAGATTGCCGCAATCCGCTAGGAGGTAGTAGAATACGTCACCGACACCAAGAAGTCGATCGAGTCCTTGGAACCTACTGAAGACACCAATGATGTCCCAATCAATCTCCAACAATGTCCAAGGCAAGGTGGTGTGCATTAGCGTGTCCCTCCTAGAGAAATAGGAAAGGACAAACCCGTCTATGTGCCCAGCGCCCTACCCCACCTCACCGTCCATCCACACCCCAAAGGCCCAAACATGCTAGACGTTGTTTTGCCTGCAGCATCACAATGTCACACTCATCTCGTCTCACGTAGCTGTCGTTTAGCAGCCGTCGACTGCCCATCTATGTTTTGAGAGTGAGAGAACACATAGTACCACTGGTGTCTGGTGGAGATAAGATCCCACCTGTTTAGACATGTGTCCAGGCTTTAGCAGCTTAGTCTAGTTAATATCAGCCTGAGTCCCGATCAGCCGACTTCAACACCTCGACTGACTAACTCCAAGCCCCAACCGTCCAAAGCCCCGAACCCTAGACTGACACCATGTCCTTCTAGTCTAGATTCTCGACGCCATGCTGCCCGCAACATCCGACTCTGCACGCCTCTACGGCTCTACCGGGATACCCTATTGTGTTGGGCACTGTTCGTCATCGCATTGAGACGCACCACTACACACCATCGAGACACACGGCCAGGCATGCCCCACCAATGGCCGTCCGACCACATCCGAGGCCTCGCCACACCCAAATGGCCAACCGATCATTCTCGCTGAGTGCTCAAGCTTCGATTTTAGGCTAGCTTCACCACCATACAATATTAGGCTCTTAGCATCTTTTAAATACTAGAATCGATTTCTCATAGAAGAAGTACCTTATTGTTTAACGACCTTTTTTTGAGATAGGCGATGTTCATATCGATAAGAAAACATAAGCGATGACTTCATTGACGATTTTATGCTCACGTTGATTCTGAATGATTTTTATAGAAACGGACAAAAAAGCTAGACGTTTGCCTATGAGATTGGGGGGGGAGCTAGGGGGACGCTTCAGCTTTTTGACATCGGTACCAGGACTTGGACGTGTTGGGGGAGATAATGCTGAATGCAAGCGCGCGCTGTCTTCTTGGACATCAATCGTCAGATGTGATATATCGCGCAGGACGACAGGACTTAGCCAGATGACCTTGATTAGCACGCGCGACACTGGGCAATGTCCCTCTGACCTCGATGCCCGGTGAGATTCAGAAAGGCTAGGCGAGTGATAGTGACACGCGTCACACGCCTGTTGCAACGGTGTTCAGTTTGCTCAGGCTTCACGTTAAAATCAAGCATGGCGACGCTTTGCCAGCGTGTAGAAATCATCTGACGCAGGGCGGATCCAATGGTGGGGGCAAAGTAAGCAATGGCCCCACCTCAATTTCTTATCTCCTTATATATACACGTTGAATATACTGTAAAAAAATAGCAAGTATATGAGGCCAAAACTACACTGAACATGGCACTTCCATCATTCTAGTCTACCATCCAACTTCACAGTATGCTAATACAATCTCCAGCAATCTCTTTTATATCCATTCTCTATATTCATCCTTTACGATCTCCTATAAAATATTCCCTTTTGTATATCTAATATCTCTCCTGCAGCGTCCACTAAATTTCATCCGCTATAAATAAATACCTATATTATTAGACACATTTTACTTCAATTTTCCGTACATATGTATTTGTCATACTCTCAAATGTATCTCAAATGTATTGTACATATTTTAGTTTTGCTAAATTTGTTGATTAAAGTATTAAAATAATAGAGGAGAGAAACTATCTCTACTAACTATTAAGAGAGGAGTGTAGACTGCCCCCGCCTCCCTGCCCGCCCGCGAACGCCACCGTGCCTCGCCCCCAGTCCTGCTCGCCATCCACGGCGCAGCCCCCGCCCGGTGCTACCCAGTCCCGCTCGCGATCCCCGACGCGCTCCCCCCACGGGTAGGTCGTTGAGGCGCGGGTTGTTGGCAAGCGAAATCTCGAGCAGGTCGGTGTTGACTTCAGCTCGATGTCGATTACCGAGAGAACGATCAATCAGTCGAGTATTGAAGAAGAACAGTGAAAACAGAGGATTTTCTTTGGACAGGCCAAAACGGGTGAACCTGCCTCCTTTTTGTGTTTTTCTATTTTATTCCGTGGACTACACAACGCGTTCCGATTACACAGCTCCAAAACTTCCCACGATCGCCATACCCACGACCCTGGATGCTCGGAGCACTCTCCCACGATGACACACACTCACACTGGACACTGCGCAGCGCAGGACAGGTCCCTGGCTCGCGCTAACCACTGACTCTACAACAGAAACTCCCGCCAAGAGCCTAACTGAGAAGCTGAAGTATCTAACAATCTCCCCCTACTTCTGCTTCCCATAATCTGGAATCCTAAACGACTCCAATCTTCCTGCGAATCTCCTGGAAACGCAGCCTGCTTAAAGCTTTGGTGAACGTATCTGCAAGCTGTTCATCAGTCCCAACCTACACCAATTCAATATCACCACGTTCCACACATTCTCTGGTAAAATGATATTTCACATCAATGTGTTTGCTTCGATCATGGTGAACCGGGTTCTTTGCCAACGCAATAGCAGCCGTGTTATCCATGAGAATAATTGTTGGCTTAGCAGGGATGCCAACAACCTCCTCAAGTAGCTTCTGCAGCCACACTGCTTGAGCTGCCGCGGCTGCGCTCGCCATGTATTCTGCTTCACATGACGATGTGGCCACTGCCTTTTGTTTCTGAGACATCCATGACACTGGACTCCCCCCAAGAAAAAATATAGCACCTGTAGTACTGCGGCGATCATCAATGTCACCGGCTAAGTCACTGTCTGAATACCCAATCAATTTCAGACTGCCTCTTCCTCGACTGTACTGTAGTCCATAACCTGCTGTCGCTGACAGATAACGTAAAACACGCTTCAATGCGACCTTGTGATCATGCCTTGGAGACTCCATGAACCGGCTCAGAAATCCAACACTGAAAGAGAGGTCTGGTCTTGTATGAAGCAGATATCTGAGACTACCAATTATACTTCTATATTCAGTTTTGTCAACTGTTGGAGCTTCACTTCTCTTAGATAGCTGAAGTCTAGACTCCATTGGTGTTGCACATCCATTACAATTTGCCATCCCTGCTTTCTCAAGTAATTTCTTTGCATATGCTTCCTGTTTTAATTCCAGTCCTTCAGCTGTTTGGCGTACTTCAATTCCGAGATAATATGACAACGATCCTAAATCTGTCATTTCAAACTCCTTCTTCATCTCCTTCTTGAATTCAGTTATCTGTGCGTCTGATTCCCCTATAATTAATAGGTCATCTACATATACTCCAACAACAACTCTCTGACCACCTTTCTTTCTAGTATATAGTGCATGATCTGTTTTGCATCTTGTGAAACCAAGTTTACCTAAACTTTTGTCCAGCTTCACATTCCAAGCTCGAGGAGCCTGTCGCAATCCGTACAGAGCTTTGTGCAATTTTAGAACCTTGCCTTCCTCCCCTTTTGCAGTGAACCCAGGAGGTTGTGTGACATATACCTCCTCAGCCAAATCACCATTCAAGAACGCTGATTTCACATCCATGTGATGGATTGGCCACCCATGATGTGCTGCGACTGCCAATAGTACCCTGACAGTCTCCATTCTAGCCACTGGAGCGAAAACTTCTTCAAAATCAATACCTTGTTGTTGCACATATCCCTTAGCTACCAGTCTAGCTTTGTGTTTAATCACAACTCCTAATTCGTTACGCTTCAGCTTATACACCCATTTCAGACCTATAGCGCGATGTCCTTTTGGTAAATCAACCAGTGACCATGTCTTGTTCCCTTCAATTGATGCCATCTCCTCTAACATTGCCTTTCTCCAATCAGTAACCTTCAGAGCCTCAGTCACTGAATATGGCTCCTCACCGATGGCTGTCAACAATTCTTCAACAGCAAGTATTTCAGCTTGTTCTGGGACATTATCAGTTCCCAACACACTTTCCAGCATACGATACCTCCGTGGCGCATCATCTTCATGGCCAGCATCAAGATCTGGGGTTTCAGTGGGAGGTGTGGCATACTCGGTACCCATTATCCCAGGTGTGAGCACCTGCTGTTCATCCTGAACATCCCACTGGTCACCAGGATGAGTGGGAGGCCCAGAACGACCACTACTCGACACGCTTGGTGACGAGGACGAAGAACCCGGCTTGTCCATCAAGCGAATGGAGCTCTCGACAGGCACGAACTCAGCACCAAATGGGACATTTGTCCCAGTCTTCTCCTCATTCCAGTCCCAGGCACGATCCTCTTCAAACACGACGTCACGCGACACATGTACGCGTTTTGTGATTGGATTATAAAAACGCCAGGCCTTGCTGCCACTTTCATACCCAATGAACACCATTTGTGTACTTCTATCTTCAAGTTTTGTTAGACGCTTGTTGCCTTGCTTAACATGTGCAACACAGCCGAATGTACGAAGATGACTGACGGTAGGTTTTGTTCCATGCCATACCTCATATGGAGTGCTCCCTTCATTTCCTTGAGTGGGTGATCTGTTCAGTATGTATACAGCCGTTGCCACAGCCTCCCCCCAGAACCAGTTAGGGAGATTCATGGCTTTTAGCATGCTCCGCGCCATTCCCATGATGGTTTGGTTTCTCCGTTCCACCACTCCATTCTGCTCCGGCGTGTACGGTGCTGTCAAGTGTCGCTTGATCCCTTCACTGCAACAATGCTCGATGAAGGCTTGTGCTGTGAACTCTCCGCCTCGGTCCGTACGGAAAGTTCCCACCTTTCTTCCAGCTTCCACCTCAGCTCTTGCCTGAAAGGACTTGAACGCCGACATCGCTCCATCCTTGGAACGCAGAAGAGACACCCACATGTACCTACTCAGGTCATCCACCAAAAGAAAGAGAAACCTGTTACCGCTCGGTGTCGATGGGGTCAGAGGCCCGCAAAGATCCCCATGGATCAGCTCAAGCTTGCTCGTCGCACGATAGCCTGCCTCTCCTGGGAAGGAAAGTCGACGCTGCTTCCCGGCGAGACAGCTATCACAGACATGATCAGCGTGATCAATCCGTGGCAGCCCGCGCACCATTTCTTCTTCGGCTAGACGTCTCAAGCTTCGAAAATTAAGGTGTCCAAGGCGTGCGTGCCACCTCCATGCTGCGCTGCCTCCTTGCGCAGCGAGGCAGACTGGCTTTGCAACGTCAAGATCCAGCTCGTACAGCCGGTTCACCGACCGCGGCACACTTGCCAGTAGCTGACGCTGAGTATCCTAGATCTTCAGACGCCCGTTCAGCATTAGAATCTTGTGTCCACCTTCTTCCAATTGTCCAAGGCTCACGATATTCGTGGTGAGCCTCGGAATGTAGTAAACTCCCGTCAGAGTCTTGTGGTCACCATTCCGGTAGTGGAGAAGAATGGATCCGCGACCACAAATGGTCGTGACTAAACCATCGCCGAATCGCACTGTACCTTGCACCTTCTCATTCAGCGAGGAGAACGCAGAGCGCTCACCTGTCATGTGATTTGTGGCTCCCGTATCTAGGATCCACCGCGCCTCTTCCTTCACTTTGTCACCAAGCTGAACGTACAGCTTGTCCTCCCTGAGATGAACGACTTGGTGCGGCCCCAGCGAAGCCGGGGCGTCGTCGAGGTTCTCTTGTATGTCGATGACGCTGGTTCTCGCCAGTAACAAGGCTTCGTCCACCTCTTCAGTATGCACGGCGTGGGATTGCTCATCACGCTTCTTCTTCCTACAGTCCCGCGCCCAGTGACCAGTATTTCCGCAATAACGACATTCGTCGTTCGCGACCGTCTTTCCTCCACGACCGCCGTTGCGGCCACCGCGTCTCCCACTGTTTCTTCCGCGCCCGCGTCCTCGGCCACGGAAATTTCCAGACACCGACGAGCTCCCGCCAAAACCTGATGGTTTATCACCTGCAATCTTCAGTCGTGAAGTTATCTTGGCAATTAACTCATCCTCTGTGAGATTTAGTCGGGGCAGGGCCACTGTGCGCTCCTGGGTGAGTCGCTCCTCAGCTGCCTTCAGACGCCCGATTAGCTCATCAACGGACATCTCGCTCAAGTCAAGTAGCGTCTCAATTGAAGCCGCTATCTGATCAAACCGAGATGGCAGGGCCTGCAGAAACTTCCTAACAACTTCCTCCTCGGTGTATTCATCACCAAGCACCGCCAGTTCACCCGTGATGCGTGTGATCCGTACACCGAAATCATCCACGCTTTCGCCGTCGTTGAACTTGAGGGCGTCGAAATCCCTCTTCAGTGTACTCGCCTTCGCCTTCCTGACGCGGTCGACTCCGACGTTGCGCAGTCGAAGCATCTTCCACGCATCCTGCGCCGTCGCCTTCCCAGCCACGGCTCCCATCAGCTCCGGCGGAACCGCCTTGGAGAGTATCTCCAAAGCATTCCGGTCGTCGACGTAAGTCGTCGTGCCTTCACTCACCGCGTCCCACAGGTTCCTCGCCTGCAGCATCATGCGCATGAGGGCCGCCCAGTCATGGTAGTTGGTCTTCGTCAAGATCGGGTAGTTCCCCGACGGAGCAGCCCGCTCCACAACGACGTGCTCGACCACGCGCTCATAACCGCCGCCTCCCCGATTGCCGCGCGTCCCCCAGCGTGGCGGAGGTGACCTCCCTCGTCGCTGGCGCCGCGGCGGAGTGATCGACCGGTCAAAGCGTCCTCCTGCCGGCATGCTGGTCGCCATATCCGGCTCCGATACCACTTGTTGACTTCAGCTCGATGTCGATTACCGAGAGAACGATCAATCAGTCGAGTATTGAAGAAGAACAGTGAAAACAGAGGATTTTCTTTGGACAGGCCAAAACGGGTGAACCTGCCTCCTTTTTGTGTTTTTCTATATTATTCCGTGGACTACTCAACGCGTTCCGATTACACAGCTCCAAAACTTCCCACGATCGCCATACCCACGACCCTGGATGCTCGGAGCACTCTCCCACGATGACACACACTCACACTGGACACTGCGCAGTGCAGGACAGGTCCCTGGCTCGCGCTAACCACTGACTCTACAACAGAAACTCCCGCCAAGAGCCTAACTGAGAAGCTGAAGTATCTAACAGTCGGTGAGGGCATCGAAGAAGTCGGGCGGGATGGCGTCGAAGTCGTTGTCGTTGAGGAAGGCGCGCTGGACGCCATGCCTATAGATGGCCAAACGGGCCGGCACGGCCCGACCCGGCACGGCCCGTCGCCGGCACGGCCCGCCAGGCCCGGCTAGCGAAGCGTGCCGTGCCCAGATGGGCCGGCGTGCCGCTGCCGCGGCCCAGGCACGGCCCGTGAGCCTGTTAGTCGTGCCGGGCCGGCCCGGTGGCACTACGGCCCATCTGAGTATATTGTAGAATTTAGCAAAAAATGTGTAGTTGTGGGGGCTTGAACTCACAACCTAGTGCATAAGTGGCTTAAACGCATCCATCTAACCAGTGCAGCTGCAGTTTTATTGTGTTATATGTTGAATTCTTATACTTAATATATGTAAACTATTATTTTTAAAATAAAAAATGTAACCGTGTCGTGCCCGTGCCAGCACTACGGGTCGAGATAGTGGCCCAGGCACGGCACTATAGCCGTGCCGTGCCAGGCACTAGCACTATACTAACCGGACCGGGTCGTGCCTGGACCGTGCTTTTTCGTGCCGTGCCTGGGCCGGCCCATCGTGTTAGTGCCAAATGGCCATCTATAGCCATGCCCCGGAAGGACGGGAGCGCGCCAGAGAGGCTGTTCCCCTGTAGGCTGAGGTCGCGCAGCGCCGCGAGCGAGGAGAGCGACGGCGGGAGCGTCCCTGCCAGGCCGGCATTCTTGAGGTTGAGGTTGTCGACGCGGCCGGTGCGGTCACAGGAGACGTGCGGCCACGCGCACGTGTCCCCGTCGTCGGGCCACCTTAGCGCGTCTGAGTTCGTCAGCGATTTCCGAAGGTCCTCCAGCGCCGCCTGGTCCGGCGGGTGCGTGGCCCCGCAGGCGAGGGTGGTGGTGGCAGCAGCAAGCAGGATGATGGAGAGGGCGGCGGCGTCCATGGCGGAGGGGACGAGGAGAGCATTGAAGAGTGGGGGTGGCCGGGAGGAGGAGAGGAGAGGATTCGCTTTCCCTCTCTGCTGCTCGACTCTTGGACTAGCTTGGAGTGTTGGGGAAGGAGAGGGGGTTGCTGAATGGTGGTAAATCAGAGGAGGGGCAAGGAATGTCGCCGCTGCTCTGCTGAACGGTGGATTTTCGTATCGCGCCTCCGCCTACCAGGATTGTCGCGCCGTGCCTTCGCCATTTTCGCCGCCGCGCCCTCGACACCACCTGCCAAGGATCCTCGTGCCCGCCCCTACCGCCTTCGTGTGCCCCCGCCTCCCGCCTGTGTCTGCCGCCGTAATCGAATCGTTCGGCGTGCCCAGGTGCAAGTCTGGTGCTCATCAGTTTGTCAAGACACTTCGCTACAATCTCACAACGTTGAAGAAAAATTACGAATTCCTGGTAGGAGTTAGAATGCAAGCTCAGTCTGACTGGTGGGTGGGCAGAGTCCTGCCTCTTCGGTACGATAGTTCGGTTGCTATCACCTGCCTCTGTGGCATCCCGTCGAGCGACCATGGCGGTGGCGGTAATCCTCCGCCTTCCTCTCGCAGTCTCACCTATCTCTCCTACCACCTCCGCTCTGTACCTTCCTCCCATCTCCCACCCCCTCGCCTCCGTATCTTCACACCCCATCGTTTTTTCTCGTCCCTGGACAACGGCTCCGCGCCTCCGCTTCCGCAGCCGTCACAGAGGTTATAGACGTGCCAGACGCGGAGGAGGAGTCTGTAGAGGAGGAATCTGTGGCTGAGGGCCTGAGGCTGAGGTGGAGGCGCCCAGGTCGGTCGTTCTCCCGCGGTTGCCGCGGCCGAAGCTGAGCATGAAGGAGCTGGCCTCCTACGCGCACGGCCTCGGCAAGAAGCTCAAGTAGCAGAAGGTCGGCAAGAGCGGAGTCACTCACACCCAAGTACCCAACCTTGTCTCCGTCTTCAGTGACAACCTCGAGAGCTCCTAAAGGTATGCCCCAATAATTTGCTCACTCCGATCCTTCTCTAATTGCCAAATCCATGATGCACGTGGTTTTTTCTACAAGGAAGGGGGTGTTTGATTTCTAGGGACTAATTTTTAGTCCCTCTATTTTATTCCATTTTAGTTCCTAAATTGTCAAATACGGAAACTAAAATAGAACTTTAGTTTCCGTATTTGGCAATTTAGAGACTAAAATAGAATAAAATGGAGGGACTAAAAATTATTCCCTAGAAACCAAACACCCCTGAAATTGCGTGTTGTTTCAGCTTCAGTGCATGCTGAACAAACCACATCCTGAAAAGGAAGTGAGACCATGGTAAGACTTCTTTGTTCATTGTTGCCACATGACAAATGACTTAGTTCAGTTATGAGCATGGCTGTCTTACAGATGGGGTTCTGGTGCAACCTTACTGCTGATCCAGCTAGCTGGCAAGTTGAACTCGACTGGGAGTTTGGTTGAAGAATACACTTAGTAATTATGTAATGCAGAAGGCGCAAATATTAGAAGCTAAATTGGCAACGACAAATAAAAAATGTTAAAACTTTTATCCATATGAGTTGCAACAAGTATGAACTCTAACCCTGCAATTCTCAAGGAACTGTGCCAGTCACCTTCCACTTTACTGATCTCCTTTTTCTTGGCACTCATTTTTCTTCCTCATCGTCAATTTACTTGACCAAGATGCTGGATTGGGGGTCACTCTTGTGTATGAAACTGTGGGACTGATTGTTGCAGTAAGCATCAGTCCTTATGTCTTTATATGTTCCTGTAACAATCCACTATCGAGATCCCATAGCCCTTCTTTTTTTAAGCTTCATTAAGTTCTTAGTTTAGTTGGAATGAAAAGCAACTTGACAATAGCAGTAGGTCCCACTAAACTTGATTTAATATACATTGACGTTCATGATCAATGTACACTCATGAGTGTGATGCTAGAAGATTCTCTGATTTTTAAACTAGAGAAAATTGTTAGTGTTGGAGGTCCGGTGTAAATTTAATATATATTTTTCTCTATTAATTTCTTGAGAATTAAAGCTGGAGGTCTTGAAGATTTGTCCTTAACAGTTTGTATTGTCAGTTTTACAAAAGCAGATATCTCATTACACTGGTTGTTGTTCTTGGATTTAAAATTTCTATTAAAGTTGTTGTCTGAACTCTGGATAGCATGCTGTGGTAAGAGCCGCTGATGATAAGATAATATATATGTTGCTCATGTAAAGGAGAAGTGTAGAACAAAAAGGTCTCGACTTATAGTGAGTTCGTTTTCCCATTGTTCTGTAATCTTTCAGTTGGTTTGACCACGGTTGAAGAAATCTGATACTGCTACCGAGACATGAGAGACTATGCACGAGGCATGCAATTAACAAGACTCATACAAGCGCGGAACAGTGTGCTGATGGGGCACAAGGGTAACACATGCTCAGGTCTTAACATATTTGGCTTTTGAGCAAACTTTTTCCAGACTCCCAAGGAAATATAATATCCGATTAGGTATGTGTCGATGCTCATCCTAGCATACTTCCGTTGCAACGCACGAGCACACACCTAGTATATATATATGAAGGATCCAACAGTGTCTCCTAAATTTAGAGGACATGACGTGTAGAGTACGAGAAGCTCTCCTAAAATTTAGGATATAAAACGGCATAGCACATCTGTTGGAGAGAGTCTAAAACAGCCTACTTTTAGTGTATCACCCTACTCAATCGACCATTGCGCAAACAAGAGTTTTAACAATTAAATATTGGAAGAATATCTAATCTAGATGAAATAGTGTTAAATCTAACATTAAAAACACAAATTGATGAGTATGATAAAAATGTTCAAGATGAAAAGGTGTACATTCAAATTCTAGCTTTTATCGTACGGTCACTAGTTTCTATATGCAATATTACATGTGTCTTACGGTCTTGTCTAGTTGTTTTGTGATTTTGTTTGGCCCCACGTAAATTTATGTCCTGCGTCCGCCACTGATCTGACGATAGCCACCATAGCCGGTTATGCCCCGAGCCACATGCGACATATATGAAACCTCGAAACAGGGATGCCCTAGCTCCAAAAAAATGTGAATCCGTGTGGTCTCGATTACTTCTGAGAATGTTTGCATGTGCTTGTATACACATCATATGAAACTAGCGAAGGTCCACTGATGCAGTCACACGCGACGAGAGGAGGCACTGAGGCAGGCAGTCAGGCCGGCACGGCTCGAGGAGGTCTACTAGTATGTATGACTTGACGCGACACGACTCGTTGTCCTGCTTTTAGAGACAGGATGTACATTACCGTAATTAGTTGGGTGCACATCTGTCATCTGCACGGACCCAAGTATTTTGAATAAAAATTCTAGGAACTGAAGTTTATAGTTCCTAAAATTTAGAAGTATATATACCCTAGTGTATTCAGATTAAAGTCTACTTAAGGCCTATTTGGAAGCACACTAATTTTATAAAATCCAGTTTCTATTCTAAGTTTCTAGAAACTAGTTTATAGATGAAAAAAAGTTAGGTTGGGATGTTTGGAACTCAGTTTCTAATTTTGTATTGTAGATACACTTTACAGAGTAAAGATTGAAATGAGAAGCGAGATAGGGAGGTCTTAGAGATAGCGTAAGATGGGTGACGATTTTCTTGCATCTACTTCATGAGTTGGGGTCATCGTCACTCCTACAGCCCTACCACACCATCACCGTTGAGGGGTAAACACTGTTTGTCTAAATAATTATTTAGTCTCCATACTATACAGTGATACTAAATGTCTCTATTTAGTACCCGTTCTAGCCTATAACCAATAATAAAAGGGACCTTTTAGTACGAGCTAAAAACCAGTACTAAAGACCACTCTTTAGTCTCGTCCATTACCAATTCATAATTTGTTATACTGTAGACAGTTTCTAAATAGTACTGATCGCTCGCTCTCTAATAGTGGAATAGGGCTGGAGGTTGTAGCATGCTGATTGCTGCATGCCTATCCTATCTTTTTCCTTTAGGGCACTAATCCAGATCTAAGCAAAGAGTGGTTAATCATGACACTGCACATTGTGGGGCCTGTGAGGGCACAAGGCGTTCTCACAACCAAGACAAACATTGCTAGCTGTGTGTCATAGAACTTGGGAAAAACAACTAACAACTTTTAAGAACCATCGTGCTTCACCCATGCACCTTCGCGTTCATGCACTTGTATATACTCCCAAGGGCGGTTCACCACTACCTCCTCACACGCGCGCGAATTCCTCGGCTAGTTCCTCGCACGGTCATCAAGATGATCGCCTGGCACCCTCATGTGTCTCCCTTCATATCTACTACTGCTGCTTCATTCTACTGCTTTAGCTTGTCCTGCCATGCATAGCGGCCTAAGCTCTCCTCTTGCCCCCAAAGGGCAGCTAATGAAGCACAGCGCTGCCGTTCTCCCCGTCTTCCTCCTCTCCATCGCTCTCCTTGCTAGCTCATGCGAGGCGCGAGGTCTTCCCGTCCATGGCAAGGTCCGCAGCGGCTCCAGCAAGTCGCATCGTCTGCCACTACCAAGCAAGGTTGGCATCTCTGAGGATTATTACGTCCTGATCAGTTCATTACCCGACCATAGATTCATTGTGATTCTAACAAGGATCATCTTGCACCAGTCCACTGAAGCTCTCTATATATTGTCGGTTCTAGAGTCATTTTTATTGGCGTTTTTGGTTTTCGCTAGCATGAAAGACCAGTAAAAACCACAGACTTCACTACTAGCGTCTGCTTCTTGTGAAGCACCAGCGAAAAAAATCGCCACGCCACCACACAAAAAAAAAATCATCTCTGTAGTGTTTATTTGTTGCGTATTCTAAATTTCTAATCCGTTTCGTTTCGTTTCCATTCTGCGTAGGATGCGGCAGGAGCAAGCTTGAAAGCTGATGGTCGGCTGACAAGGCAGATGAAGGCTAGACACATGGCTCAGCCGGAGCAGGCGGGTGCAACGGCGAAGGAGGGGATGAAAATGGCAGCAGCATCTGCCGGTGCAGTTCGAGCTGCGCCTACTACGTCTGCCGTTACAGTTTCGCACCGGCTTTCTCGACCGGAGGACACCGGGTTTCATCTGGATTATGCCGGGCCTAGAACACATACCCCTTCTCACAACTAATGCGCGGGATCAGAATCAGATCAGTTCCTGACCAAGCTACTCTTCCTCCTAATCTTGCTTTTCGTTTTTGCAAGCGACCTGTGTACATGACATTCCCAGTCCTAAAAGACGTCACATTCTCACGTACATACCTGATTGAGTACATATCTGATCTGTCTCATCATCCTGACCCAACAAAATGTCTAGCTTTTTCCTCAAAACAAAACAAAAAAATTCTAGCTAGCAGGCCGGCTAGCGAGAGCTCTTTACCAACATCATATCCAAATTGTTGACTTCACCTGTCTTCATCATACGCTACCTTCAGCTAAGCAATAATGTTAATGCCAAGTTTGAGTACTTTTGATACTCAGCAAGTGTGGAAACGATACTATAGCTGAATTTAAGAAATGCTGAACTCGGTTCTTTTACTCAAAATACTTTAGTTCAAATTCATTTATAAAAGAAATCATTATTTAGTTGACTCTCAACTTATAATGATTCTCGTAAACAAGGATCGTTTATCATACCATAAACCCATAGCAACCAACCAAACCATAACTCATCTAATAGTGTGAGGGTTCATGCCACTCATAACCGTGAGCATTACTGTCATGATAGTTTTATCTCTGCAGAGGTTTTGTACACATTTTTCACAAGAAGTGGCTTCATTCCTCTACCATGCCATCGAGACAAAAGTTGTTGTGTCAAATTATCATCTTACCATTGGTTCGTAATTCTCCTCACCGGCTTGTATTTACTTGTTCATATATTTATGCTATTTTGTTGCTCTTGTATAGCTAATTTACTTGTGTAGTAAAGCAGTTGCTCTCTCTTGTTAGTTAGATTGTATATCTGATTAGCTTCGGTTATGTAGCTAAGTAGTTGTAGCTCCGTAGTTGTGCTTATGTAGTGTAACTAGTGAATAGTGCTAGCACAATGCTAGTAGTACTTGTGCTTTGTGTGTTGTTCTTACTAGTTGTATAGGTTTATTTGACCTTGCTAACTAGACTTGTATAGGTGAGATCTCACTAGTTTGGCACCTTAGTTGTTATAGTTAGGACCTTTCATAAGGTGTTTACGATAGATAGAGAGGTATAGTCTTGGCTAGATCGATTCATTTTAATTTTGTATTAATTTTGGTTAGCCGACATAATTCAGTTTTTGAAATGACTATTCACCTCCTTCTAGTTTGTCGTCTTGAATCTACATCCGACGACACCCATCGAATGACTCTGACGCACACGGTTTCTCTCTGGAATCCCTCTCGAAAAGACATAAGATCAGGGTAACGATTCGACACTAATCTTTTCACGAGGTTTGATGCCATGCAGAGTAAACTCTAGATGCTACATGCGCAACGTCTAGTCTGACGACACTGTCAGACTAGTCTAAATGTGTAGTTCCTCTCTGAAATGTGAGGATGCGGTCGGTAATGCAGGGAGTGCAAGAGTGGAGAAGATGACCAATAGTGTGTGGGGGCAAGGACAAGGTGGTCGGTGCGCAAGTAAATCCTCTGCAGGGACGTAGCGCCGGGGGTTCTTCCCTAATTGGATGCGCATCTGAACCAAGGGGCCAGCCGGCGCTCGGTCCCGCACGGCAGTGGCCGAAAGCTACTGTAGAAGATCTGGGTACAGTCAGTGGTGCCTGGTGTGGGCCTAGTGTGGGAGGCGACCATGAACACGAGAGCCAAAAGGGAGTGCAGCGGGTGAGGAAGGAGAAGATAACGCCCGTTAGGGTCGTGTCTAAGACCAACTCTAGCGGATGACCACCGCGCATCCGTAATTTACACCCCGTCGGTCATGGGTCCCACCAAAAACGGATGCTCGGTTTCCAGCAGCAACCCTATCTAGTCCTGGCTCCCAGCATCCGCATGCATCGAATCACGTGCCCGCACAGCAAAGTTAACGTCTTGTAGGTTGCGGGGGAGGAGAGAGAAGCTATGCGAAAAAGGAGTACATGTAGCTCCGCCTATTTTGCTGCGGACGGAGCCACCGACCTACATACTAAGTTCACATCCATACCTAGGAATAAATTCCGCATCGATCCTGGTAATTAAAACGCTTCAAAAGTTAAAACAAGTGCGTTAGTACGCATCCGGATTGCTCAAACCCGCCCAGCATGCTTCCCAGAAATCCCGCCTATGATCAATAGTTATATATATATATATATATATATATATATATATATATATATATATATATATATATATATATATATATATATATATATATATATATATATAGTCACACTCACACACTTGACCTCTAGTAGATTTTAATTATTAGGAATTTAAGAAGCAATGCATGCCGCAACAATGATCACCAAATTTATTACTAGTAGCAAGGGAGTACTACGTCTCTTTTCCTTTGGTGGGGACGTTTGTACTAACCGTTGACCCGACAAGAGTACAGAGATAAGACTAGCCGCAGCGGTGGACGCTGCCTCTCCCCCTCCCCTTCATGCGGCGCATAGGGGGCACCCTATGGCCGCAGCGGTGCCCCCTACAGCGCCCCCTACGTGTCGGTCTCCTTCTCTCTCTCCCTAGATCTAGCGTGTCACTGTTCATCACCCTAAACACTGTGCTGTGGGTCCACGAGTAATTGTTAGTAGATAAAAAATTGATAGTTGATATAGAAAATGATATTTTATAGTGGTAGTGGGGTATAGAGGGAGTATTTAGGGGGAACCGCTGCGGGAGATGAAAAAATAGGGGGAAAAAGTGATATAGGGGGAAAAATTTAGGGGTAACGGTTGCAGATAGCCTAAGACTGTGCGCAGGGGTACACCCTAGCGATCTCCCTCCCCTTGCATGCGGCGCGTAGGGGGCACTCTATGGCCGTAGCGGTGCCCCCTACAGCGTCCCCTACGTGTCGGTCCCCTTCTCTCTCCCTCCAGATATAGCGTGTCACTGTTCATCACCCTAAACACTGTGCTGTGGTTCCACGAGTAATTGTTAGTAGATAAAAAATTGATAGTTGGTATAGAAAATGATATTTTATAGTGGTAGTGGGGTATAGGGGGAGTATTTAGGGGGAACCGCTGCGGGAGATGAAAAAAATAGAGGGGAAATAGGGGGAAAAGTGATATAGGGAAAAAAATTTAGGGGTAACAGTTGCGGATAGCCTAAACGTTGGTTTCTGCGACTTGTTGCAAACACGAGGTACTACGATCCATGTGCGTTGGAGCGAAAACTATACTACTACTACAGGACGCCTAGCTAGTAAAATACTCCGAGCCCCCTAGTATACCTGCGCTCTCGCCGGACTGTCATGAGTCCAGGATCGGATCCCAAGCCATGGCATGCACTCTGAAGAATTGCGACGTCGGCGTTCAGATCCTGTGGTGGGTGGTGACAGGGCCGGTCACCTTCGCTGCTGCTCCACGAGGTGGACATCATTCATTTCTTACTCTCTGATGCTGCTATCATTTACTTGTGGGTTCCTTTGTGCGTGGGGTGGGATTAGATCTGAAAAATAAGCTCGAGGATCGCGAGCCGGCTCGAACTTGGAGCGGCTTACGAGCCTCGAACGAGCTGAACCGAGCCCCTTTATTTGAGCTCGTTTTTGCAGCGAACTGAGCCGGCTCGTTCGAGCTTGCAGGCCTTGTAAAATTGATCAATTTATATAATAATGATGAATATTAGATAATTTTAGAGATAATAGTTTATTTTTAGTCTTTGATGATGAATATATTACAATTTATAATTTAAATTAATTATAATGTTAAATAATGATTCTATATTTTAAATTTATATAATATTAGTTTACTAAATAATGTAACAATAAGTAACAGAATAGAATATGGCTGAGTGGCTCGCGAGCCAATATAAAATTGAGCCGAGCCTCTTTCGCCAGCTTGAATAGCCGAGCCGAGTCCAGCACGTTCAGCCACGCGGTCGTATCCTAAATCCTAGTTGTTGAGAAACCCTAATGAAGGGTTATGTGGGCAAATACCGAATATAGCCCTGAGGGCTATCGCGTCTTTATATATAGAACCTGTACCCCTCATATGAAACAGAGAAGAGAAAGAGACAAGAGGCCCAACCTACATCGTGTCTCGTGTGTTTTCTCTGTCGTGCTTCTGGGAAAGGATACGAGTTCTCTACAGCTTCTCGCGCCTCTACTGCTGACGGGAGGGAAGGGAGCGGATCTGGTGATCCGTGGTGACGTAGTTCTCAACACGTTATCAGCACGCTCTACCTCGACGTTGCTGCTGGATCAGATCTGCATCAACTCTCCGTCAATCCGGCAGGTCTTCGGCCTAGCCGAACTGTCCTACGCGACAGGCTTCGATTCTCCCTCTACGCAATCAAACGGTATGTTTACTGTTCTTGATATGTTGCTGTGCACGGGCTACGATTTGTGTGCGACGAACTTGCCATCGCTGTCGTGGTGCACTGCGCCTGAGCTGAGGCCTGAGGCCGCGCCAGGAGCCGCACCCACGCCAGCAGTCGCGCGGCCCTGGCAGCCGTGCCGGTGCAGGCCGTGCCGACAGTCGTGTCGTGCTGGCCGTCGCGCCAGGAGCAGCACCTGCGCCTGCAGTCGCGTCAGAGCCAGGCTGCGCGGGGAGCCGCACCCGCACAGCCAGTGCGGAGATGAAGAGCAGTTCGGTCCTATTCTTGTGCATCTGCATGAGAAGATGAAGACCAGTGGGGGTCCTATTCTTGTGCGGCTGCATGGGGAGATGAAGACCACTTCAGTCATATTGTTGTGCGGCTGCATGAGGATGAACTGATGGCCGAGCGTGTGTTGCATGCGTGCATGCAAGGAGGACCCATGCAGCCGCCCCAACTACTCGTGTGAAATTTGCATGTGTCAGTTAAAGATCCTAACAAAGTGGCATCCGTACGAGGACATAATTTTTTTCATTTAAATTTCTGTTGGATTAAGAAACTTTGGTATAATTTTAATTTACATGCATGCTCTATGTTATTTATTTCGTGTTGTAAATAACAAGTAGAATAAAACATGTTTTATGTTACCATTTGTCCATTTCTACTTTAATTAATTATTTTCCGCAGTAAATAATTAGTGCATGTTTGAATATGGAAAATGCTTTTTACACCTGATGTGTCATGTTCGTGTATTAAATTTGTTATTTATTTTTTCTGCTTTTATTTCCATAGTAAATAAATAGCAGAAAATTATTAAAATACATGTGAAGGTTATATTGTGTATACTCAAATCGCTCTAAATATCTGTGCTGCCTTGAGCTTTTGGGCTCACGTCGAGCGATTAAATGATATAGTGGGTACTCAGACACGTCGATCAGACTACATTTTTAATTGGCTGAGCTATGGTATTAGCTGCGCCCTGGCAACACGACGTATTATTTGTGTCGTACGAACTTGGCTGCGTCATTTGATTGCTATGTCGCACTCTAGCTTAATCGGACCACTCTCGTTGAGTCAGACCGCCATCGCTGAGTCGCGTATTTTTCGCATGCCCTGTAGGCACTGCCTGTCTGCCGTGATTATCGAGCCACAATTGCACCTGTTGTGCACGTTGCGTGGACTTATCGTGTACCCCAATTACCGAGCCATAATTGTGCCTGTTACGCTTATTACGAAGGCTTGCTGTGTTGTCGTAGCCCTGATGGCCGCACACGCGTTGACACCAGACGCTAGAGCTTATACTCGCGTGGATTGTGGTGGGTTGTTCAAGCCCCCTAAAATCACATTATGCGCAACCTTCATAAACAATTTTGTTTGGTCCTATATTTTATTTGACTGTGTTGTGTGGCATTATATAAATATATCGCCAAGTGGCCATAACAACTATATCAAGCTCTATAGTGCTTGAATAATATGGGAAAGTAAATGAAATGCAATAAAACACAGATAAATTAATTTTCAGCTCTCTCCTCATGCATAAAGTTTTACCCGAAGTAACCCAAAGATATATAATATAATGCATGAAAGCCTTTTTGGCATAGAAGACATCACAAATTGGGATTCTATTAGTAAACAAAAGACTTTACCAAATAATTGAAGACTATAAATCTCAACCATACAATGCTCAACCAGATGTTAGCATATTGCTCTCTTTGTCGCTGAATGACATGAAGCAAACTATGAGATAAAAGGACATGTAACCGCTAGCAACACGAAGTTGCGAGTATACCGAGAGGTTATTCTGAGAAAATTTTCACTATCTTGATGTGAAAACCATAGTGTGTTCCCGTCGAACCACTTTACTCGTTCTATCTAGAACCTCTATGCTTGTGTCGCATACATCTCTCGGAATTGTAAATACTTATAGTCACTGAATTGACTCGGGATAGTCCTTTAACAAGTTTGGTATACATTGTAAGCTAAATGGTAAAGGTCGGTCCTGAATGGACACATACCTGAGTTTTATGTAGCCGAACTACACTAAATTCCACCCTTTTGCATGCTTACCATTATCTACCTCCGATCTACCAGAAGTGAGAAGAGTAGATAAATAACTATGAAATCCCACATCACCACAAAGCTTGAAGCTAAAATAGACATTAACATGTCCTTGGTCCTCGGAGCCAGAAGAGTCATATGTATTGACCACTAGACTACTAGTGATGATAATTTGTGATAGAAATATGAAGATCTTGTAGAGACCTGTTGTATCCTCTCTACTGATGTTTTCTTCGTATGAGAGTAGTACTATCTGTTGTTGAAGATGGATCCTAGGCGGATACCAGTATTGTTTCATTCTTGCCAAGCAATTATCATCATTTGCTTCATCAAAAGCTAGTTATATGGTGATTTTTTCCAGATAAAATGAATTCTTGGCCTTGTCTGTTCTATTCCAAAGCTTCTCTTTTTGCTGAACAATGAAGAGATCGAAATAATACTATATAGAACAATTTGGTATATAATATGAGGAGAAATGTTTGCCCTGCTGGCAACACCACAAATAATTAACTATTGTTATAAGTTCTCTCTCAAAATTATTATACCTAAAAAAAGTTGCATAAATCGATACCCAATTACATAGCAGTATGAGTAATTGGGTAAACCATGAGCAGTGATAAAAATGAGCTAGACTATACATCTCTGCATATAAAAATCTTTGCTTGGCAGCATTGGCCTGATGTCGTGCACTTCACTACCAATATAAACACACACATTTTTCCTATGTGCTTAAAAGCATAATGCAACCAGTGAATGTCTTTGTGAGCGTTAGACCCTGATGGTCATTTTACTTGTTGATCTGAAGTCAACTAATGGCTCCAAATGACGAATGGTATTCATAAGCCCCTGAAGAAGCCTTATGGATAAAATAGTGTTGTGCGTGTTAGTCTAAATCTTAATGATTGACTGTGCATTTGGTAATAATAACAATAAGTTTGCAGAATTGTAACCATGAAGCAACTTGTTGTTGCGTGTCTCGCTGGATGTTGAGACTAACCCTTCATGTGAAGGACAAATATGTAGTATTCATGCCACTACATTAATCTAAGTCCAAATCTCACTGCATAAAACCCCTATCTGTAATGTGCGTAAGATTTCCTAAATAAATCACCACAATAGCATACATTGGCCACAACTGGATGATTGTGGTAGGGGATTTTATATGTATGCTTTTAGAACATCTCGGCATTAGGGGGAGGAATGCCCATATAGTGTAATGCCTCAATATTCTATAAAACGCACAAAAGCCAAACTGAACATGTCGTTCAGTGTGTACTCCTGTGTATATGGAGTTTGCCAGAAATCGTTGAGGAGTAACCATATTGGTCTGAATGCTTCTACCTGATGTAGATGTGGATATACCCGGGATTAATATCATATCCACATTTGACTTATTGGTATTTGATCTATTCTCGGGGACGCCTGCGAATATGATCCATCAGCCTTAGTCAAAGCATATGTTCTGATTGCAGATTCACGTGGTCTGTGATAACTTTCCTCCGATTAATTTACCCTGATGGTGATTTGCCTCACGAAGAGGTTCATCTTGATGATGAAATTCCTAGCAATGCGTGCAATATCATTGTGCTGGGAATACAGAACAATGAATCTTTCGTTTTGGGAAATAACGAAGATCATTATTAAATGTGGGAGACAAATATGTCGACACCTATCTTGCCCCTCTAGATTGCAAATGGATCCAAAACAAAGTCCTAGGCATGAGTGCTTTAAGCTCTCTTATCGGGTCATTGATAAATGCAATCGAGGCTGAACCAATAATCGCAAAATGAAAGTCGCGAGCTTGAAGTTCGGACATTTATGGGCACTATTGAAATAATGTGTGGTGAATGCGATGGTTCAAGTGGTCTTGTAAGAGACCCATCCCACGTATGTGTTGAATAAACACTGTTCCGCTATGTAATATATCTGGCAAATGGCATGAATTAAATTGTGCAGTTAATAGGATTTTGAAGATCCGTCATGAGATCCTAGGAGGATCCATATCTTTGAATTATAAATATGCAACATATAAATCTCATACCGAATAATACATTCCTGACGAATGAACACTCTTCTATGTAGAGAGAATATCTCCTAGATGAGATTATAGTTCCTTGATGGAACCTTTCCAGAAGAAATAAAGTCTGTGTTGAACACCAAAGTTTGATAATCCCTATAAAGGGATAAAGACCCATACAGACCCGAAAAGGAATAAGATGAGGTACCAAAGGACTTGAAGTTCACCGAATAAGCACATGTGCATTCCACGAGTTTTACTCATGGTATTTTCCACTTGATGTGGAATTACGGTATCCTCTAAAGCCCCAATGGCAGAAACCTATAAGGTTTAGGTGTTACTGGCAAAAATGTCCCCATTATGCCAGAATGACAGACTATAACGATGTATCTGATCGATGAAAAATCTCTGATGGATTACGATCTTTGATGGACTTTTGTTACACCATCATAGATGTTGCAATGGATGAACGCCTGGAGCGATGTGTCATATTTACAATATGTACTATTGCAACTATATTATCCCCTAAGTCCTATATAAGGACATGTTACTTGCTTTGCACAACTATGTATAAATTGTGGTGTAAGATAGAAAATGATAGCACCCCAACCTCGTCCATTCTCGTTATTCTAGATGAACAATGAGATATATATCTTGAAGAATATGCTTGAGTTATGAGGGATAACGACTTTGACATATGTCATCGTCAGGGGGAGCGAATGCTTATATTGATCACAATCGTGTGACAATAAATGTCATATTCTATGCCCTGAAGGCGTCAGCTTGATGATCAATATGTGAACCTTTATGGAAGTTTCTATCAAATATGTAGATCTGGTCGATCGAACACCACTAGTTGAAGTGGCTTATTTATGTTGATACGTGCACTTACCTCATGTATCCTAGAAGTGAGTTGAGGTGAAGTTCCTGAAATAATCTTTGCAAGGATATGCAATCTGTTTGCTAAATCTATATGTGCATATACTTCCAGAAGAAAATATTTTGCCATATTGATACTGTTTTGCAAGGATCAGGGGGAGCACATTTCTAAAGTTAGCCTTTGTAGAAGATTCGGTAGAATCTAGATCCCAGAGGATCGAAATCTGTCCCGATGACAGCTGTTGTACTCTTTTCCCTTGGTGAGTTTTCTTGAAGTTTCTCACATGAGGTTTTTAACGAGGCAACAAAGTGCAAATGCAATTTGTATCACCATGCACTCTTTCTCCATTTTTTTCCCACTGGGTTTTTTGGAGTTTTAACGAGGCATGTGTTGGTCGCGGTATTCGCCCAAGGGGGAGTGTTGAGAAACCCTAATGAAGGGTTATGTGGGCAAATACCGAATATAGCCCTGAGGGCTATCGCGTCTTTATATATAGAACCTGTACCCCTCATATGAAACAGAGAAGAGAAAGAGACAAGAGGCCCAACCTACATCGTGTCTCGTGTGTTTTCTCTGTCGTGCTTCTGGGAAAGGATACGAGTTCTCTACAGCTTCTCGCGCCTCTACTGCTGACGGGAGGGAAGGGAGCGGATCTGATGATCCGTGGTGACGTAGTTCTCAACACTAGTATCTGGGCAACGTGGGAGGAGGCGCGTGGTGAGACCGGTCGATCGGATCTACATCTACCGTGTCCGACGGCGGCGGCGCCGTTGGCCGCCCACGCTTATCTCGTGCCGCGGCCGGCGGCGGATCTACGATGTTATCTGCTGGGCCCGAATGCTTCGCTTTACTGGGCCGAGACAGGATAAAATCGTGACTGGGCTAACTGCAGCCTGTTTTGCTCAATCAGACACACGTGCAAAGCGCAGAGGCTAGGCTGCTAACGTTACCACTGTCCCACAACCAGGAAGACGGATGTCGTTTCACGCACGGTCACGGGTTAGAGAGTCCATCCCATCGCGCGCCACCCCACCAGCTTTTTGATAGCGCAATGCAAGGCTGCCTACGCTACGCCAGTCGCCATCCCGGTCGTTTCTGTTTGGAGTAATCCGCTACCAGCCTATCAGATACAGCTATCTATCTGCGTCGTCGTCTGGGCCCAACTGACCTCTGCTCTGCACTGGAGTGGAGGTACACGCGGCCCATCCCCGTATTCACGGGCTATGCAATCCAATCCTTCCTGCCCTTCTCCGGATCTGAGCTACATTATGGCATTTGTTTAAAACAAATCAAAGACACACATCATTGCAAGATCCATGTTGATCGAACTTTTTATATTTGATTAGGTTTATAAAATATTAGCAACATTCGTATTTCTAAATAAGTGTATTATACAAAAATATATCGCTTATTTATCTAATCACACTAATCATATATCAAAAACATCAATATTACTTTTATATATATATATATATATATATATGTATAGTCAGAGTCAAAAATATTTAATTTCTCAGAAAGGGAGAATATTATTACTAATTATAGGACGAAAGGAGTATATATATGTTAACTATAACTATTTTTGCAACTCTACCATGTTGCTTTAGTCCAACTATCTCATCTTTTACTGAATTACAAAGAAAAAAGTTATAGGAATTTATAATATCAAATAGGCATTGTTAGATGAGTGATTATTGGGTATAGTGTTATAACATACCTATGCGAATTAAGTGTTGAAACTCTTTACTCTAAGTTTAGTCTAAAATTAAATATTTTGACTAGCTACAAAACTAGAGTTTGCACCTTTTTAGGACGAATGTAGTGGAAAATCAGTTCATTGTAACTTTTTTTATGTGTAAGCCCAACTACTATGTTAATATTTTTTCTCGTTGAATTATATGCGTCTCACTCTTTAGAGACGGGATCTTTTTTACTTGGTCTCTATACATCCAACCGTATATGCAACTCGTTGCATCAGAAACTTAGACCCTTAAATAACCCAATCTGAAATTCACACTTATAGAGATTTGAACTGGATGCTACCATCTATCTGTCATTTCATGAACGATGAAGTTATGTGCATGTACCTCGTGCTAAGCAGAGCTCCGATCTAAACGATTTTAGTCACTCGACACAGATCTAAGATTTCAAATATATACTATACTTCTCATTGGAAAAGGGAAAAATGCTTGTTATACATAGAAGTGCTAGAATCCTAATAAAAGTAGATCACGAGAGATTAAACAAATGGCTTTATTCTCACTCCAAAAGACAGGAACAAATAACAAATCGAATAAGGTACTACAAGTTCAAGTGTTTGGTTTTACATACACATCAAATGACTCTCAACAAATTACATGATTCGTAGATATAAAAAACTAGAAGCAACACCCCTCTTTTTTTTTCCTTGGAGAAGGTGTCGGACTCTTACGAGGAATGACCAAATACAAAAGAAAAATGGGAATTCAACAAGAGACAATACATGCGAATTGAACTGACAAGTAAGTATTTGGCTGGAATGGTTCTAGGTTTTGTAGAACCGAAGGTGCACAACAACTGAGACAGGAGAGATATATCAGCAGACACAATGCATGCATTCGTGCCATGCAGGGTGCGTGCATATATGTAATCTCGTACGTGTGAACAGCTACGAGCGTGTAACCGCCCGGAGCTGCTTACGCGCACATGTAGCCCTTGGGCACGCACTTGCCACAGTAGTTGACGAGGGCGCTGAGCTTGATGGGGACATCGATGACGACGCCGAGCACGTTGGCCTTGATGGCCGTGCAGAGGCAGACGGCGGCCTCGAAGTCCGCAAGGCCTTTGATGAGGGTACAGCATGGCTCGGCAGGCACCTTGCCAACCTCGCCTTTGACGAGGCCGAGCACATCGGCGCACACGCCGAACTTGAGCGCGTTCAGCGGGCACTTGCCGCTGGACGAAGGGGGTGGGGTAGCAGGAGGCGGCGGCGGTGGCTCGACCGGGGGCGTTGGGGTCGGGCAGCTGCCGCAGGCGTTGGCCACCGTGAAGAACAGGAGGTTGAGAGCCAAGAAGAGGACGGCCTTGGATGCCATGGCTCTCAGGCCTTACTTAGGTGGCAAGCCCCTGCACTAGCTCGTGGACAATAGCTGAAGCAGAAAGAAGAGACGGCTATGCTTGTGCTAGCTAGCCGTGAGATGGGATGGTTTAGGGAGCCGAGTATTATGGGTATTTATAGGAGAAACATATGAGCCCTTATGTAGCTCTTCTTTTTTCTGTATATGTATGTAGATACCACACATTGCCCTTATAACATTAAGGTAAAAATCATATATCATGTCACTTTTTTATCTTCTAAAGCTGCTAATGCCTCCTTTGTTGTGGCTCTCGTAGTCTCCTCGTTGTGCTCCGGCCAGAGCCCTTCCCGGCCCCGAAGCTAGCTAGGTTTTGCTACATCTCACAGCCTCATTTGGTGCAGCTCTGTCCGCTGTGTCACGCATCCGTTGCAGGTGCAGCATCAAATAGGCTTCAAGCATATAATTTTTTTTACGTGTATAATTCGGTACCACACATATATAATTTCTAACTATTTAGTACATAAACAAAAAATAACCAAAATGTCTCATAATGTATTTAATTCATTAAATTAGGTTGCAAGTTGTATAGGTTTATTTCTTTAGGCCTAAACGCTGAGATGTAGTTTATTTTTGGGCCAAATTCATAGTAGTTATGGACCTACCCTGACTACTGACTACCCATTGGACCTGCCTCTAGCTCTAAGTTCCAAAGTTTAAAATGAACAACTTCTTACTCTAATATAATATAAACTGAGAATAGTTTTTTTTCTAGCTTTCACTTTTATGGTGACGGACAAGTTTAATAAAATTAAGCACATCTGCCATTATTGGTTTTTCCCTATTGCTGTTTAGTCCCAATTTCTAGTGGCCTTCTTCGCGTGGGCGCAGCCCTAGGGATAAGCACTACACTGCATGGCTCTTGCGGTCGCGGGCATAGACACGGGCACATATGGGATCGGCTGACACGTGCGACCCTCTAACAACTATTTTCAGAAAATTATGGTCTTCTTTGTTTCGGTTTTTTTTTCTTGACGAGCTTTTTCGAGAATCTACATGTAGAGAGAATTTGAGTATCATGAAAATTATATCGTGACGATTCGACTGATTATGTGTTCATATTGATTTTAGACGGTTTTCACCGAACAAATTTTAAACTTTAATTGGCAAAAGTCTACAAGCCACAACATCTTTTTAAAACCCATAGCCCATAGCAGCTTTATTTGGGCTCTCATTCGATGGCCATTGTGTTAAGTTGTAGGCAACTCGATCGATATGTGTTGTATAGCTCGATCTGTTGAATCAATTAAAGAGCACGTAAACATGCCCACGAAGTGAAAATTTTACCCTCGATCTCACTAAAAATATTACACCCAATACTGTAGAATTTTAATGAGTAATTCTGAAACAAACAAGTTGTAGTTGTCTCCCAGTCCCGGCAGATATGTACTTTGACTGCTCAAGTGAACCTAATGTACATGCTTAGGACAAGTTTGGTGATCAGGAATCACGCCATGGACTTACTATTCAAAATTAAATAACAAGAGTATTACTCCCCATGAATCTTCCCGTGATCTCTGGTCACCAAATCATTTCTTACTGTCCATTTGTACAGGCCTACAGAGATGGGCACAACAGCAGCATTTGCACGGATATGTATTTTGTAAGCTAAAACAGTTCGTGGAAGGTTAAAGAATCGTGTTAGCATTAATAAAATAAAACACCTTTGCATATATACATAGCACAAATAAATAGTTTATGTGCTAAATAACATAAATTCACCTTGCACAATGTTTTCTCCTTACATTTGGGAAATATTTTCTTCTCTTCCTTTTTACCTTTCTTGTTCTCTTGATGATAAAAGAACTAGTCTACTTTTATTTGTGTTTTCTTTTCTGGTACCAATTTTGTGTTCATCAAGCATTGATTAATTTTTTTATCCAGGCGCTACAACCATAGCTCATGTAAATGTTTATAGAATAAAATCGAAATTTATCCGTTCGAATTAAACACACGTTATTTGGTATATGTTCTAGCTAAAAGCTAGCAAATGACCTTAATTTGGGTTTTAATGCAGACGCTAACTTTATTTGAAGAGAGAGGAGAGATGATTTAAACCTATAATTCTTACTCTTTAAATTTATCCGTTCGCATTTCTGTTCTTTAACTTCTCTTGCTGTGACTGTGGTCAAGCCGGTAGGCAGAGCTAGGAAGCCCATGTGGGAGTGTGGGGTGGACGGAGGCCCACCGGGCCCTGGGCGAGCTGTACGGTACCGTTGCTTGAGCTGGCAGTAGTGTCGTGGGAAGGAAAAGCTGAGAGGATGGCTTGGAAGCTAGCCCGCGCCATGCATGGGGTCGACGCGCCCAACAACACATCGCCACCATCTCGACGTCGACGTCGACCCCCCTCTGGCAGGGGCACATCAGCGTCGCCTCCCAGCTGTGCCTGTGCCGTCCCGTCGCCAGCTGCTCGCTACACTACACCACACAGCATGAGAGGTGCATGGCGATGGGGTACGCGTGCGTGAGAGAATCGGCCGGCGAGGTCACGGGCCGCACAGGCACAGCAGTGCGAGCGAACAAACTGTTGGCTTGCGGCAGAGCTGAGGATCTAGCTAGCTGTGCCGCTGTGTACCATGGTGGTCTCGATAGGGAAGATCCGGCTGGCTTAGCTCCTGACCTCCTGTTGCCGTGGGGTTCGGCCTCGTCGCCTCAACGGCTCCACCCGAGAATTCTATTCACGATTTCTTCTCATGGGGTCGAGAGTTTCTTTCCCTCATGATAGAAGTCATTATTATTGAGAACTACGTTACCACAGATCACCAGATCCGCTCCCTTCCCTCCCGTCAGCAGATTAGGCGCGAGAAGATGTGGATGACCCGTATCCCTTCCCATAAGCACGACAGATAGCACACGGGACACATGATGTAGGGTTGGGCCTCTGGCCTCTTTCTGATCTCTGTAATATGAAGGGGTGTACAGGTTCCTTATATAGAGATGTGAGACACCCTCAGGGGCAAAGCCGGTATTTGCCCACATAACCCTAACCAGGGTTACTTAACACTCCCCTTTGGGCGAATACCGCGACCAACACATGCCTCGTTAAAACTCCGAAAAACCCAGTGGGAAAATGTGGAGAAAGAGTGCATGGTGATACAAATTGCATTTGCACTTCGTTGCCTCGTTAAAAACCTCATGTGAGAAATTTCAAGAAAACTCACCAAGGGAAAAAGAGTACAACAGCTGTCATCGGGACAGATTTTGATCCTCTGGGATCTAGATTCTATCGAATCTTCTATAAGGGCTAACTTTAGAAATGTGCTCCCCCTGATCCTTGCAAAATCGTATCAATATGGCAAAACATCTTCTTCTGGAAGTATATGCACATAAAGATTTAGCAAACGGATTGCATATCCTTGCAAGGACTATTTCAGGAACTTTACCTCAACTCACTTCTAGGATATACGAGGTAAGTGCACGTATCAATATAAATAAGCTACTTTGACTGATGGTGTTCGATCAACTAGATCTATATATTTGATAGAAAGTTCCATAAAGGTTCACATATTGATCATCAAACTCACGCCTTCAGGGCATAGAATATGACATTTATTGTCTCACGATTGTGATCAATATAAGCATTCACTCCCCCTCACGATGACATATGTCAAAGTCGTTATCCCTCATAACTCAAGCATATTCTTCAAGATATATGTCTCATTGTTCATCTGGAATAACGAGAATGGATGAGGTTGGGGTGCTATCATTTTCTATCTTACACCACAATTTATACATAGTTGTGCAAAGCAAATAACATGTCCTTCAATAGGACTTAGAGGATAATATAGTTGCAATAGAACATATTCTAAATATGACACATCGCTCGAGGCGTTCATCCATTGCAACATCTATGATGGTGTAACAAAAGTCCATCTAAGATCGTAATCCATCAGGGATTTTTTATCGATCAGATACATCGTTATAGTCTGTCATTCTGGCACAATGGGGATATTTTGCCAGTAACACATAAACCTTATAGGTTTCTACCATCAGGGCTTTAGAGGATACCGTAATTCCACATCTAGTGGAAATTACCATGAGTAAAACTCATGGAATGCACATGTGCTTATTCGGTGAACTTCAAGTCCTTTGGTACCTCATCTTATTCCTTTTCGGGTCTGTATGGGTCTTTATCCCTTTATAGGGATTATCAAACTTTGGTGTTCAACACAGACTTTGTTTCTTCTAGATAGGTTCCATCTGGGAACGATAGTCTCAACTACGAGATATTCTCCCTACATAGGAGAGTGATCATTCATCAGGAATGTATTATTCGGTATGAGATTTATATGTTGCATATTTATAATTCAAATATATGAGTCCTCCTAGGATCTCATGACGGATCTTCAGAATCCTATTAACTGCATATTTTAATTCATGCCATTTGCCAGATATATTACATAGCGGAACAGTGTTTATTCAACACATACGTGGGATGGGTCTCTCACAAGACCACTTGAACCATCGCATTCACCACACGTTATTTCAATTGTGCCCATAAATGTCCGAACTTCAAGCTCGCGACTTTCATTTTGCGATTATTGGTTCAGCCTCGATTGCATTTATCAATGACCCGATAAGAGAGCTTAAAGCACTCATGCCTAGGACTTTGTTTTGGATCCATTTGCAATCTAGAGGGGCAAGATAGGTGTCGACATATTTGTCTCCCACATTTAATAATGATCTCCGTTATTTCCCAAAACGAAAGATTCATTGTTCTGTATTCCCAGCATAATGATATTGCGAGCATTGCTAGGAATTTCATCATCAAGATGAACCTCTTCGTGAGGCAAATCACCATCAGGGTGAATTAATCGGAGGAGAGTTATCACAGACCACGTGAATCTGCAATCAGAAACATATGCTTTGACTAAAGCTGATGGATCATATTCGCAGGCGTCCCCGAGAATAGATCAAATGCCAATAAGTCAAATGTGGATATGATATTAATCCCGGGTATATCCACATCTACATCAGGTAGAAGCATTCAGACCAATATGGTTACTCCTCAACGATTTCTGGCAAACTCCATATACACAGGAGTACACACCGAACGACAAGTTCAGTTTGACTTTTGTGCGTTTAATAGAATATTGAGGCATTACATTATATGGGCATTCCTCCCCCTAATGCCGAGATGTTCTAAAAGCATACAGATAAAATCCCCAACCACAGTCATCCAGTTGTGGCCAATGTATGCTATTGTGGTGATTTATTTGGGAAATCTTACGCACATTACATATCGGGGTTTTATGCAGTGAGCTATGGACTTAGATTAATGTAGTGACATGAATACTACATATTTTTTCTTCAACATGAAGGGTTAGTCTCAACATCCAGTGAGACACGCAACTACAAGTTGCTTCGTGGTTACAATTCTGCAAACTTATTGTTATTATTACCAAATGCACAGTCAATCATTAAGATTTAGACTAACATGCACAACACTATTTTATCCATAAGGCTTCTTTAGGGGCTCATGAATACCATTCGTCGTTTGGAGCCATTAGTTGACTTCAGATCAACAAGTAAAATGACCATCAGGGTCTAACGCTCACAAAGACATTCACTGGTTGCATTATGCTTTGAGGCACATAGAAAAATGTGTGTTTATATTGGTAGTAAAGTGCACGACATCAGGCCAATGCTGCCAAGCAAAGATTTTTATATGCAGAGATGTATAGTCCAGCTCATTTTATTATTGCCCATGGTTTACCCAATTACTCGTACCGTTCTGAAATTGGGTATCGATTTATGCAACATTTTTATGTATTATAATTTTGAGAGAGAATTTATAACAATAGTTAATAAATTGTGATGCTGCTAGCAGGGCAAACATTTCTCCTCATATTATATACCAATTTGTTCTATAAAGCATTATTTCGATCTCTTCGTTGTTCGGCAAAAAGAGAAGCTTTGGAATAGAACAGACAAGGCCAAGAATTCATTTTTATCTGGGAAAAATCACCATATAACTAGCTTTTCATGAAACAAATGATGATAACTGCTTGGCAAGAACGAAAACAAGACTAGTATCCGCCTAGGATCCGTCTTCAACAATAGATAGTACTACTCTCATACGAAGGAGTCATCGGGACTAGGGAGAATACAACAGGTCTCCATAAGATGTTTATATTTCTATCACAAATTACCATCACTAACAGTATTGCGGTCGAGAATTGTGGCTCTTCCAACGCCAAAAACCAAGGACAAATTAATGCCTAATGTAGCTTCAAGCTTTGTGGTGATGTGGGATTCCATGGCTATATTTGTACTCTTCTTACTTCTGGTAGATCAAATATAGATTATGGTAAGCACGCCAAGGGGTGGAATACAAAGTAGTTCTGCTACATAAACCCCAGATATATGTCTATTCAGAATCGACCTTTACCATTTGGTTTATAGTATATACCATACCAGTCAAAGGACTATCCCAAGTCAATTCAGCGGCTATAAGTATTTAAATTCTGAGAGATGTATGCAACACAAGCATAGAGGTCCTAGATAGGCCGAGTAAAGTGGTTCGACGAGAACACACAATGTTTTTTCACACCAACGTTGTGAAAAAATTCTCAGAATTACCTCTCAATGTACTCGCAACTTCGTGTTGCTAAGGTACTAGCCATTTATCTCAAAGTTCGCTTCATGCCGTTCAGCGACAAATAGCAATGTGCCAACATCTGGTTGAGCAATGTATGACTGAGATTCTAGCATTTATTCATCTGACAAGGTCTTATTGCTTACTAATAAAATCCCAATTTATGATGTTTTCTGTGCCAAAAAGGCATTCATGCATTAATATTGAATTTCTTCAGGTTACTTCGGGTAAAACTTTATGCACGAGGAGAGAGCAGAGATTTAACTTATCTGTGTTTCATTGTATTTCGATTTAATTTCCCAGATTTAATATAGTTGTTATGGCCACTTGGCGATATATATAAATATACGATGCCACACAACACAATCAAACAAAATATAAAGTGAAAACAAAATTGTTTACGAAGGTTGTACATAATGTGACTTCAGGACCTTGAACAACCCACCACAATCCACGCGAGTACAAGCTCTAGCGTATCTGGCGTCAACACGTGTGCGGCCATCGGGGCTACAACAACACAACAAGCCTTCGTAATAAGCGCAACAGGCACAATTATGACTTGGTAATTGGGGTACACGATAAGTCCACGCAACGTGCACAACAGACGCAATTGTGGCTCAATGATCACGGCAGACAGACAGTGCCTACAGGGCATGCGAAAAATACGCGACTCAGTGATGGCGGGTCGACTCAAAGGGAGCTGTCCGAATAAACGAGAGTGCTACATAGCAATCACATGACGCGGCCAAGTTCGTACGACACAAATACTGTGTCGTGTTGCCAGGGCGCAGCCAATGCCCAGGCAATGTCATAACTCAGCCGATTAACAATGTTGTCTGATCGGTGTGTCCGAGTACACACTATTCAATTTAATCACTCGACGTGAGTCCAAAAGCTCAACACAACACAAAATACGTAACATAGCCTTCACATGCATTTAAATAATTTTCGGCTAATTATTTACTACGGGAAATAAAGGCAGAAAAAATAAACACCATAACTAACATATAAACATTACACATCAGGTGTAAAAGACTATTTCCCCATATTTAAACATGCATTTTTCTACTAATTATTTATCACAGGAAATAATGAATTAATGTAGAAACCGCAACATCAGATATTACCGAGGCTATTGGCCACATATTTTTTTTTCACAAATAAATTAATAAATGAATAAAAAAAATAATGAAAGCGTGGCATGAATTGTATTGCTAAGCGCCTAGGCCATATGGGCTCTTTGCCTGGCTGGTTGGTCACGCCACTGTGTTCCTTGGGCTACGGTAGCAGAGTGGTTTTTTTTCTATCCCTTAGCGGTTGTTACCGTTTTAATCGGATCACACTCCACGCGCGCTGACCATTTCTTTTCTGTTCACAGACTAGCGCGGCTCCCATGGCACAGCTCTGTCTCTGGCGTGCATGCAGTGGACCCTGCCACGGGCACAGAGCTCCACTTCTCGGCTGGGCGCCACCGCTAGCCGCCAGGCGGCTCTGTGTCTGTGCGCGGCGCACCACATGCCATCTTTGCACGGGCAACAGCAAGCGTTCCATGCCATGTTTGCATGGGAGTGTTGTGGCCGCGAGACGTTTGGTTGTTGCCCGGAGCTGAGCATGCGCAGGTGCACGGCCGCGGCGCGCTGCTGGGCGCTGTGGACCAGAGGCTCCACGCCACCGAGTTCGACCACGGCGAAGCGGCCTGCCGCTACTCGCGCTGGCATACTACAGCCCAACCCGGGTGCTGGTGCAGCCCCTCCGGCCAAGCACGGTCTCAACCAAGCGTGACTTTGGCGTAGGCACGTCTCCCGGCGAGGCTCCGACGCGGACGCTTCCGGCGTGGGTGTGGCTCGGAGCGGACACAGCACAACGACAACGACGACAAATTCTTGGCGCATGGATCACAGTACATGCACATCGACAGATCAAGAATAATATATCCAATTTAAACATACCGCTCGACTGTGTAGAGTGGAATCGAAGCCTGTCGCGTAGGACAGTTCGGCTAGGCCGGAGACCTGCCCGTTTGACGGAGAGTTGATGCAGATCTGATCTCGCAGCAACGTCGAGGTAGAGCGTGCTGATAACGTATTGAGAACTACGTTACCACAGATCACCAGATCCGCTCCCTTCCCTCCCGTCAGCAGATTAGGCGCGAGAAGATGTGGATGACCCGTATCCCTTCCCATAAGCACGACAGATAGCACACGGGACACATGATGTAGGGTTGGGCCTCTGGCCTCTTTCTGATCTCTGTAATACGAAGGGGTGTACAGGTTCCTTATATAGAGATGTGAGACCCCCTCAGGGGCAAAGCCGGTATTTGCCCACATAACCCTAACCAGGGTTACTTAACAATTATCAACTAAGATTTGAGAAGACCATTATGAAAAATCATCATTGTATTAAATTCAAATACTACAGCAGCTATAGTCATTTTTGATGGTAAGGGCCATCAAAAATAGGGCCTTTGCCGTCGAAAATAACTTATTTTCGGCGGTCTATGACCGCTAGAAAAAAATTAGTCGAAAATAACCGTTTATTTTCGACGGTTCGGACTAAGCCACTGAAAATAGTTTATTTTCGACGGCTTGTGAGCCGAATGCCGAAAATAAGCTATTTTCGACGGCCGAGCCCGTGCCACCGAAAATTACAGCCGCCGAAATTGTACCAGAGTTATTTTCGGCGGCCACAATTTGGCCACCGAAAATAATCAATTTTAGAGAGAAAAAATAAAATAAATGAAAAAACAACAATTTCAACAATAATATAATCATAATAATATGACAGAAACAGTAATTTAAAATTACACACATTTAACACAAAATATCACAATTCTTCACAACCACATCACAGTTCACCAAAATTAAGTTCACAGTTCATCACATCACAGTTCACAATTGTTCACAAATATATCACATAGTCCATTACAACATAAATTAAATTCACAATTCGGCACAATACTCAAACCATCACATATCGGGGTCGTTTGAGTTGTGACCACTACCTCCAGAAGCGAACAACTCGTTCACGAAGTCGTTTAACTGGTTTGGATTCTAAAGAAAAAGGAAGACATTAATAACTACAGTGTTTACATGACCACTATTCAAACAAATTGTTTGTCAAACTAACCTCTCCTGTAGTAGCTCTCTCCCCTGCATAAGATCCTCCTGGTGCTAGTATCACCGGCGGTGGCGTGTTGTGGCCCATAACTCCGGATCCCTACAAAACCAAGTTTAGTCAAGATTTGAAAGGTTAATACAAACGACAAGTGTAAACTAAATTGAAACAACTGAGGTGGAGGTGCCGGAGCATGTAATCCCCATTGAGGCATCGACGACTGAAATTGAGGGAAAACGAATGGTTGTTGTTGTGTCTGCTCTGTAAACCAATACTGTTGCAATACAATATATTAGTTATAGGACAAATATCGACCGTGTTGAGAATAAATAAGACACTCACGTTCATTGCTTGTTGCGCCTGTACGTAGTAAGCAGCCATGTACTCTAATTGCTGTTGGAGGAATGTCATTTGTTGTTGCTGCGGCTCTTCATGAAACATTTCTTGCTGCTCCCTCATAGCGTCCTCCATGCTAGAGCGCCAACTACGACTGCTACCACAACCCGCCTGCGACGAAGAGCCGACGAGACCGTTGAAAGTCGCCTAGAGGGGGGTGAATAGGTGGAATCTGAAATTTATAAACTTTAAGCACAACTACAAGCCAGAGTTAGCGTTAGAATAAAATCCGAGTCTGAGAGAGAGTGAAAAACAAATCAAAGGCAAATAAAGCGGATGACACGGTGATTTGTTTTACCGAGGTTCGGTTCTTGCAAACCTACTCCCCGTTGAGGTGGTCACAAAGACCGGGTCTCTTTCAATCCTTTCCCTCTCTCAAACGGTCACCTAGACCGAGTGAGCTTTTCTCCTTAATCAAATGGGTCACTTAGACCCCTACAAGGACCACCACAACTTGGTGTCTCTTGCTTTGATTACAAATTGCTTGAGAACAAGAATAGAGGAAGAAGAAAAACGATCCAAGCGACAAGAACTCAAATGAACACAAATGCCTCTCTCTCACAAGCCACTAAGTCTTTGGGATGAGTTTGGGACTTGGAGAGGATTTGATCTTTTGTTTTGTGTCTTGGAGTGAAGTCTAGAGCTCTTGTATTGAATGCAAATTGCTAGAAACTTGGATGCCTTGAATGGTGGTGGTTGGGGGTATTTATAGCCCCAACCACCAAAACAGCCGTTGGGGAGGGCTGCTGTCGATGGTGTCCGGTGCGCCAGCCACGTCACCCAACCGTTAGGGTTCTGACGGTTTCGACCGTTGGAGCTCTGTCTTCATGGGGCACCAGACCGTCCGGTGCCACACCGGACAAGCACTGTTCACTGTCCGGTGCGCCTTCTGGCACTGCTCTGACTCTGCGCGAACTGTCCGCACACTGTTCACGCCACTGTTCACTTTTGCAGTCGACCGTTGGCACTGTAGCCGTTGCTCCGTTTGGCACACCGGACAGTCCGGTGCTACACCAGACGGTCCGGTGAATTATAGTGGAGTGGCTCCCCAGAAACCCGAAGCGGAGGAGTTTAGATTGTACGGTCCCTGGTGCACCAGACACTGTTCGGTGGCATACCGGACAGTCCGGTGCGCCAGACCAGGGCATCACTTCGGTTTCTTTTGCTCCTTTTCTTTTGAACCCTAACTTGTTCTTTTTATTGGTTTGTGTTGAACCTTTGGCACCTGTAGAATACATAATATAGAGCAAACTAGTTAGTCCAATTATTTGTGTTGGACAATTCAACCACCAAAATCATTTAGGAAAAGGTTTGACCCTATTTCCCTTTCAATCTCCCCCTTTTTGGCGATTGATGCCAACACAAACCAAAGAAAATATATAAGTGCAGAATTGAACTAGTTTGCATATGGTAAGTGCTTAGTTTGCTTGGAATTAAACCAATATTATGATTTCAATAGTTATGCATGGATTGCTTTCTTTTTATTTAACATTTTGGACCACGCTTGCACCACTAGTTTTGTTTTTGCAAATTCTTTGTAAAAAATTCTTTTCAATATCCTTCTGCAAATAGTCAAAGGTATATGAATAAGATTGAAATAGGCATTTTCAAGATTTGAAATTTTCTCCCCCTGTTTCAAATGCTTTTCCTTTGACTTAAACAAAACTCCCTGTTGGGACCATGCTTCGTCGCCGAAGGTCCTGCAGGAAGAAACACCTTCGGCAAATCTGTTTATACGTGATACCGAAGCTACCACACATGAAGCTTCGATACTATAACGTATCCAAAGATGAAGGATCGAACCGACTTAAAGATGGAATGACTTTTTAGTCCATAAGGGTCTGAGTCATAATTGTAATCTTCTGTAAGGGGCATGATTGTAATTTCTTACAGGCTGCGTCCTGTGCCTATAAATAGATGAACAGTACTCCTTTATTGTTCACGCAATCTTGTAATTGCTAACGCAGTACTCTGAAATTATTGTTTTCCGTCAAGGCGAAGGTATAAATGTACCTAAATATTATGTTTTAATATTTAAGTTCACATTATAAAATAAATGAATAATGTTATTTATTCTTGGTACTCTGTAACGTTTTATATTTTATATTTCATTTCGCATTGTTTTATCTTTGATCACGAAGGTGCGACCTTCGTGATATATTATTCATAACCTTCGTCCGAAGCTCATTAAATCCCTAGGGAAATAATGCTTCAGCGGACGAAGGGCTTTATCATCTAACATTCTATGTTGCCTTGTTCTTAAATCATAGCATTTGAGAACAAGTCCCCAACACTCCCCCTAAATGAAATTCTCCTCTTAGCTTTCAATAGGGTTTTGGGATATACCAATTGAGATACTCTCATTATAGGAACACCAATTTGAAAGATACTAATACCAATAAAAATTTTCAAAACTCAATTAAAAATTAGGTGGTGGTGCGGTCCTTTTGCTTTGGGCTAATACTCTCTCCCCCTTTAGCATGAATCGTCAAAAACGGAGACTTTGTGAGCCCTTTTTAAATTCTCACCCCTTTGGCCAACAATATATGAGTGAAGATTATACCAATGTGGAGAGATGGCGGAATACCGACAAAGAGTAAGTAATACCGATGGAGTTGAGTGGAAGCGTCGTCTTTGCCGAGTACTCCATTTCCCTTTCAATTCTATGACTAAGCATAAGAATACACTTGAAAACACATTAGTCATAGACATAAAAGAGATATGATCAAAGGTATATAAATGAGCTATGTGTGCAAAGTATCAATCAAAATTCTAAGAATCAAGAATGTTTAGCTCATTCCTAAGTTTGGTAAAGGTTTTCTCATCTAATGGTTTGGTAAAGATATCGGCTAATTGTTCTTTGGTGTTAATATAGGCTATCTCAATATCCCCCCTTTGTTGGTGATCTCTCAAAAAGTGATACCGAATGGCTATGTGCTTAGTGCGGCTGTGTTCAACGGGATTATCCGCCATGCGGATTGCACTCTCATTATCACATAGAAGAGGGACTTTGCTAAATTTATAGCCATAGTCCCTGAGGGTTTGCCTCATCCAAAGTAATTGCGCGCAACAATGGCCTGCGACAATATACTCGGCTTCGGCGGTAGAAAGAGCTACTGAGTTTTGTTTCTTTGTGAAAGTCGCCTAGAGGGGGGGTGAATAGGCGAAATCTAAAAATTATAAACTTAAGCACACACTACAAGCCGGGGTTAGCGTTAGAAATAAAATCGAGCCCGAAAGAGAGGGCAAAAACAAATCACGAGCAAATGAAGAGTGTGACACGGTGATTTGTTTTACTGAGGTTCGGTTCTTGCAAACCTACTCCCCGTTGAGGTGGTCACAAAGACCGAGTCTCTTTCAACCCTTTTCTCTCTCTCAAACGGTCACCTAGACCGAGTGAGCTTTTCTCCTTAATCAACGGGTCACTTAGACCCCTCACAAGGACCACCACAACTTGGTGTCTCTTGCGTTGATTACAAGTTGCTTGATAACAAGAAAGAGGAAGAAGAAAAGCGATCCAAGCATAAGAACTCAAATGAACACAAATATCTCTCTCTCACTAGTCACTAATTGTTTGGAGTGATCTTTGGACTTGGGAGAGGATTTGATCTCTTGTTTGTGTCTTGGAGTGAAGTCTACAGCTCTTGTATTGAATGCAATGGCTGAAAACTTGGATGCCTTGAAGTGTGGTGGTTGGGGGGTATTTATAGCCCCAACCACCAAAATGGCCGCTGGTGGACGCTGCTGTCGATGGGCGCACCGGACAGTCCGGTGCGCCAGCCACGTCACCCAACCGTTAGGGTTCGACTGTTGGAGCTTCTGACAACTAGGCCACCGGACAGTCCGGTGGTGCACCGGACAGTCACTGTTCACTGTCCGGTGTGCCTTCTGGCGCCTGCTCTGACTCTGCACGCGCAGTCCGCCCTGTTCACTATTCACTTTTGCAGACGACCGTTGTCGCGCTAGCCGTTGGTCCCGCTGGCACACCGGACAGTCCGGTGAATTATAGCGGAGTGACATTTCTAGAAACCCGAAGTTGAGCAGTTCAAAGTTATTCTCCCTGGTGCACCGAACACTGTCCGGTGGCACACAGGGCAGCCTTCGGTTTTCTTTTGCTCCTTTCTTTTGAACCCTTTCTTGGACTTTTTATTGATTTGTGTTGAACCTTTGGAACCTGTAGAATTTATAATCTAGAGCAAACTAGTTAGTCCAATTTTGTGTTGGGCAATTCAACCACCAAAATTATTTAGGAAAAGATTTGACCCTATTTCCCTTTCAATCTCCCCCTTTTTGGTGATTGATGACAACACAAACCAAAGCAAATATATAAGTGCAGAATTGAACTAGTTTGCATAAGGTAAGTGCAAAGATTGCTTGGAGTGAAACCAATAATTATTTCTACTAGATATGCATGGATTGTTTTCTTCTCATTTAAAATTTTGGACCACTCTTGCACCACTAGTTTTGTTTTTGCAAATCCTTTGGAAATTCTTTTCAAAATTCTTTTGCAAATAGTCAAAGGTATATGAATGAGATTTAAGGAAGCATTTTCAAGATTTGAAATTTTCTCTCCCTATTTCAAATGCTTTTCCTTTGACTAAACAAAACTCCCCCTCAATGAAATTCTCCTCTTAGTGTTCAAGAGGGTTTTACCAATTGAGATAGAATTTTCAAAGATACCAATTAAAAAACATTTAAAATTTAAACTTTAATCGATTTTTTTAAATTGGCGTGGTGGTGCAGTCCTTTTGCTTTGGGCTAATACTTTCTCCCCCTTTGGCATTAATCGCCAAAAACAGATACTTGTGAGTGAAATATGAGCCCTTATACTTTCTCTCCCAATGGCAAACAATATATATGAGTGAAGATTATACCAATGTGGAGAGATGACACGGAATACCGGTAAAGTGAATAATACCGATGGAGTTGAGGGGAAGCGTCATCTTTGCCGAATACTCCATTTCCCTTTCAATTCTATGACTAAGCATAAGAATACACTTGAAAACACATTAGTCATAGACATAAAAGAGATATGATCAAAGGTATATAAATGAGCTATGTGTGCAAAGTATCAATCAAAGTTCCAAGAATCAAGAATGTTTAGCTCATTCCTAAGTTTGGTAAAGGTTTTCTCATCTAGTGGTTTGGTAAAGATATCAGCTAATTGTTCTTTGGTGTTAATATAGGCTATCTCGATATCCCCCCTTTGTTGGTGATCTCTCAAAAAGTGATACCGAATGGCTATGTGCTTAGTGCGGCTGTGTTCAACGGGATTATCCGCCATGCGGATAGCACTCTCATTATCACATAGGAGAGGGACTTTGCTAAATTTATAGCCATAGTCCCTAAGGGTTTGCCTCATCCAAAGCAATTGCACGCAACAATGGCCTGCGGCAATATACTCGGCTTCGGCGGTAGAAAGAGCTACTGAGTTTTGTTTCTTTGAAGCCCAAGACACCAGGGATCTCCCTAGAAACTGACAAGTCCCTGATGTGCTCTTCCTATCAATTTTACACCCTGCCCAATCAGCATCAGAATATCCTATCAAATCAAAAGAGGATCCCTTGGGGTACCTAAGACCAAACTTAGGTATATGAACTAAATATATCAAGATTCTTTTCACGGCCCTAAGGTGAACTTCCTTAGGATCGGCTTGGAATCTTGCACACATGCATACAGAAAGCATAATATCCGATCGAGATGCACATAAATAGAGTAGAGATCCTATCATCGACCGCTATACCTTTTGATCTACGGATTTACCTCCCGTGTCGAGGTCGAGATGCCCATTAGTTCCCATGGGTGTCTTGATGGGCTTGGCATTCTTCATTCCAAACTTGGTGAGGATGTCTTGAATGTACTTTGTTTGGCTGATGATGGTGCCCTCTTGGAGTTGCTTGACTTGAAATCCTAAGAAATACTTCAAATCCCCCATCATAGACATCTCGAATTTTTATACCATGATCCTACTAAACTCTTCACAAGTAGATTTGTTAGTAGACCCAAATGTGATATCATCAACATAAATTTGGCATACAAACAAATCATTTGCAATTGTTTTAGTAAAGAGAGTAGGATCGACTTTGCCGACTTTGAAGCCATTAGTGATAAGAAAATCTCTTAGGCATTCATACCATGCTCTTGGGGCTTGCTTGAGCCCATAAAGCGCCTTTGAGAGTTTATAAACATGGTTAGGGTACTCACTATCTTCAAAGCCAGGAGATTGCTCAACATAGACCTCTTCCTTGATTGGTCCATTGAGGAAGGCACTCTTCGCGTCCATTTGATAGAGCTTAAAGCCATGGTAAGTAGCATAGGCAAGTAATATACGAATTGACTCAAGCCTAGCTACGGGTGCATAGGTTTCACCAAAATCCAAACCTTCGACTTGTTTATAACCCTTGGCCACAAGTCGTGCTTTGTTTCTTGTCACCACACCATGCTCATCTTGCTTGTTGCGGAATACCCACTTGGTTCCTACAACATTTTGGTTAGGACGTGGAACTAAATGACATACCTCATTCCTTGTGAAGTTGTTGAGCTCCTCTTGCATTGCCAGCACCCAATCCGAATCTTTAAGTGCATCCTCTACCCTGTGTGACTCAATAGAGGAAACCAAAGAGTAATGTTCACAAAAATGAGCGACTCGAGATTGAGTGGTTACCCCCTTATGAATATCGCCGAGGATGGTGTTCACGGGGTGATCTCTTTGAATCGCCTGGTGGACTCTTGGGTGTGGCGGTCTTGGATCCTCATCATCTTCCTTGTCTTGATTATTGGCATCTCCCCCTTGATCATTGTCCTCCTCTTGAGATGGCTCATCTTCTTGATCCTCATTCTCATCATTTTGAGCTTGATCCTCATCTTGAGTTGGTGGAGATACTTGATTTGAAGATGATGGTTGATCTTGTGCTTGTGGAGGCTCTTCGGATTCCTTAGGACACACATCCCCAATTGTAACACCCCTGGTGTTACTGCAACTAAAACTTGAGCATGACATCATAAACATTGGCATTGCATATGTTTGACACACCTAGAGTGCATTCACTAGGTAAAAATTTCAAACAAGTGTATTGTTATAGCATTTTGCAAATAGACCCCTGGATAGGAAACTTAACCCTAAACAGGGAATAAAGGGGTAAAACCTAGCCCAAGTTGAGAAAACTTAAAAGCTTTGGGGGAAATAGTCATAAAATATTCCCAGGAACAAACTTGAATCACATTTATACCCCTGAGATACCAAAAACCCTAATTGGAACCCTGGAAAACCCTAAAACCAAACCCTAGGGGCCTATGTGCAAAAATTGTGCACATTTGGACTAAAGTGTAAAAACTACAATGTCAAGACATATAAAGTCCCATGGTTCACATTTAGGATGATTTTCAAGCCAAACCCTAAGTTTTGGACCTAATTGCAAAATAGACCTCAATTGGGTTCTATACTAAGTCTGAAAAACAGTGTTATGGGCTCAACTTTTGAGCTTTGTAACTTTCAAACTATAGGGTTTTTGCCCTAGGTCACCACATCAAAATTGTAGCCCAATCATAGGAGAACAACTTTGCTTAAGAGTGTGAGCATAGTTGTTATGAAGAATTCTGAGATAAATGAGCCTGAAGTTGGACTGTGAGACTGCTTGAAATCTGAAATTCAGATTAACAGTGGGATGACATGAACTTAGGGCTTAATTTTAAGCTAGATCCAGTGACTTTTTGTGGGAACACATTGTAGCAAAGTTATAGCTGGATGGTAGTTCTACAACTTTGCTACAGATCATTGGTTATGTTGCCATATGAAATTGAGAGAAAAATTGCCTTCAACAGGGACTGACAGGCTGTCTGAATGAGTTAGTCGCCATGGTACAGTGCTCCAGATGGATTAGACTGCCAGCAGGGAATCCTCACCGCCGACGATTCCCTCCGCCACGATTCGTGTCACCGGCGACTAGATTCGTGCCTGGCGTTGATGAATGGCCTCGCGAGGTAAAAATCGTGCCCTGGACGCCACTCCGGTGACTCACTGTCGTAGCCCTTCTGCTTTACGGCTGGAGCAGATAAGCTCGCCGGTGAACCGCCGTCGTCCGACCTTGTGCCACGTGTCCCAACCTCGCCACCGCATCGCCGTGACTCCCTCTAAGCTTCCCGTCGACCACCGGAGTTACTGCCACGACGTTGAACACGTATCCACTGCACCCGTGTTCTTCTTCACCTCCGGCCGCCGTGTGTCTCGCCCAAATTCGCGACCACCGCTCGCTCCTCCTATAAATTGAGCCCCCGGGCAGCTGCGCTAGATCATCGCGAAGCTAACACACCCACTCTCCCCCTCAATTAACCACCATAGCCGGAGAATTCCCTATTTCCCCCAATTCGGTTTCCGCCACCGTGAAATCCACTTCACCGTGGTCAGCCCTCCACAGGTCAGCCCCTGTCCTCTGCTTCTTCGTTTGAGCACTCTCACAGCTTTGTGATGCTTACCGAACCCTCAATTTGTACGAAGTAGCCTTAGATCGTCGGGAACACCTTCATCTGTCTGCCATGCTCTCGGTCACCGTGGCCAGAGCTCATTAGTTGGTCATTCGTGCAATTAAGTTAGGGGAAACGTTCTCCAGGTAGTGAATTTGGTTTAGGCCAAAGCTGAGCACCCGTCTTGGCCCCCTCCGGCCGGTCTAGCTCGTCGGAGTTGCGCGGCCGCGTTCACCGTTGTCGGGGACTTCAAACCGAGAATAGATAGAAGTTGGATGACTCTTCTGCAAAGCGTCTGTGACTCAGAAGAACAGTAACCGAACCCATCCCCAGTTAGTGAAAACCCCGAGGGCTTTTCCGCAAAGCCGCCAGCGCGGGCGCGCGCGGGCACGCTTCTGCGTGGATTTGGGCCGCTTGGGCTAGTATTGGCCCAATACTGTTAAGTCTTTTCCTTTTTCTTTTTCAGAAGAACTTTGGAAATCTGTTAAAAATTGTGAAACTAATTTTCCTAGACTTCTTATTTTCCAAAGTATTTAATAAAAATAGTTTCATGATTTTTAGGTTAAATAAGGAATTTTAAGGCATTTAAAGTAGTTTAAAGTATTAGTTCCGGATTTTTAGAAAATAGATAATAATCCCAAAATTGCTCAAACTTGTTATAAGCTCTACACATTATTTAGAAGCCTTGGGTAGAGTTTGGGTTGATTTGGACCTTGTTTGATAACTAGAACCCAAAAATTCCCCCCTGCCCTTTGAACTCCTTTACTGACTCCGGAAACCCTAAGTTCTTGGAGTTCCGTGAAGGAAAATTGTATTCAAGACTTTAGATAATAAGTTCTTATTATCCTTGCACTCTCATGGGCATTACATGGCATTCATTCTTATATACATATATGTGGTTATGTTTAGAAAACGAAGAAGAAATTGAAGTGACTGAAGAGAAGGCACCACCACCTTCAGACTCTCAGGCAGGGTCTTGTCTCTACTTTGACATCTGCAGGCCTGAGCCTGACTCACCTACTAACGAAGGCAAGCCCCGGTGCATTTGCCACCTTCTTGATGTTTTTAAACTTTTCTCACTCGCTTGATGCATTAGGTGATCGGAGTTGATTGCTTATACAATTCCTGCATTACCTTCCTTGATCTTTGATTACCTTCCTTGATACCTTGTTTTACAAAAGGTTTTTACTATGCTTAGTATTGCTCTAGCAAAACAAAAGGTTTTGTTTTACAAAAGATGATTGGCAAAGTGGGAAGGATGTTTTCGAAAATAAAACTTGATGGTGGATCTGTCAAAGACCTTGATGGGTTCAACATCGGAAAAGATGTACCTCTGCTAGGTACCAAACTTTGGGTTTTAAATGATTAAGCTGAGACCAGGCGGGTGACTTGCATGAGAAGAGAGTCTCGGTGTAGTGTCTCCGTCTGAGTCGATTAAGGACCGTGTCGATGTAGGCTTGATGACCGAGGACCCTTTAACTGGTCACATGGCGCGTCATGGGTAAGCCTTGCCTCGGGCAGACTAAGGCCAGAATAAGATAACACGAAATGGGCGTGGAGCGGTGGCAAGAGTAGCGTGTACCCTCCGTGGCAAGAGGCTGGACGGTGGTGTATCTGTGCTCTCGATTTGCGTGAACCTGATCTGGTCTTAAGAACCCCACTGGCGGGTTGACATATGCAAGGGTTAAGTGCTACATATATCGTGTGATTGGAGATCCTCAGCTGAGTATAATCGATTTGGATCGCCGTACCTTCGCGGTTATGAAGACTTGGTCACTGCCCTATACGTAGAACTCCAGTAAAGATGACGGACTTGTTAAGAAACTGGCTAGTGCAGGACAAGTGTTGAACTAGGGTAGAGAGAACTCTAGATGTAGGTAAGTTTACCTAACCGGAAAATAAAATTGGATTTTTAAGGATCCACTCTTAGTAAAGCATTTACGCAAAACAGAGTCTTTAATCTTGAGATACCTTACCTTGACTCCCTTATAACCAGCATACCCTTGAGAGTCTTTTCTTTAGTCGGGTAAGACTTGCTGAGTAATTCCGTACTCAGGGTTTATTCCCCCGTTGTTTTTAGGTGAGGAAGCAGCAGATTTCTGTTACTTCTGTACCAAGGTGGTTCCTCATGAGGAAAAACAAGAGTGAAGATGCGGAAGGACATGGTCCTCCATAAGAAACTTTTATGTAAAGACTTTTCGGGAGGAGTTTTTGCCTCCCTTGGTAATGTAATATTACTACTCAGCACTCGTTTTATAACTCTGGTCTGTAATAAGCAACTTGATCTTACTTTTTAAATAAATGTAAGTTTGTGTAATCACTTCCGCATTTCGATATCTCCGATGTTCTGTAATGTCTGCAAGACGGGTGAAACGTTCCTGGAAAGGTAAGAAAGAAGATACCGAACTTGTCAAGTGATTCAGGAACATCTACAGGGTTGTCTGATGTCTGTTGGACAAGGACAACTGTAGATGGGCCTAATAACTTGGGAGGTTCCGTCACAGCTGGTATCGGAGCGTAGCCCTTCTTCGCAGATATTATGAGGCATTTTCAAAAGGATTTTCTAAAAACTCACCTAGAAAGATTTCTTCTATTCTTATCTCCCATATCTGAAGAATCTATATGAAAGACCAGATAGTAGGAGTGCGATGTATATAAGCTATGAATCAACTAAGGTTGATTCTGTAATTACACATGCATCATGCTAAGAATTATACTAATAAAATTTTTCCCCTAGAGAAATGCCGTCGCGCACGAGGAAGACCGCACATAAGTTAACAGGCCCAATTGGAGTACCTCATCATCAACTTGCCCCGCGGGATGAGGATTGTAGTAGCGGAAGCAACGATCCAATTGGGGATCTCGAAGCCCGCGTGAATCAGCTTCAAACGGAACTGCAACGCAGGACCAGTATGTGGGTCGCGGATGGCGACAGGATAAACGAATTAAGGAGTTACATCCGCCGTCTCTAAGATCAGCTTGCTGATCAGGATTTAGCGCTCGACTGGGCGGTACAGTCTCGTTCAGTGGCTTGGGCTAAGGCAGCAAAGGCTCGAGCCCGAGTCGAAGAACTTAGTTCTGCCATTGACAGCCTGCAGGCGTATTGCAATACCCTACATGAGGAAGTCCATGTACTGTATTCGCAACTACATCCCAGTGCCCCTATGGATCCTGTCGGGTCAGAAGCCGGACCCTCGCACGTTGCGGGAGAAGCGCTTGGTGGTGAGCTAGACCTTTTTAAGCCCCCTCCTTCTATGAGGCTGGTCGATGAATGGTCTCCCACACCCGACGACGAGGCTGCTAGGAACAACCAGAAGCAGGAATAGTGGTATAGTAGTAGAAAAAGAAGTAGTGTATTGTAGGTTGTATTATTGTATAGTAGGTAATGCTATTGTATACTGGGTAATGTATCCTGTTGTAAAATCGAGTCTGTACATTACTCTTTTTGGTAATGTAAATTGGATGGTTTTGTCTTTGGCATATTATATTTGCGTTCAAATGTTTGTTGCCACAGATGCCGTCCAAGACCCGATCCCAGGATGCAGCTAGAACCTCCTCCTCAAGAAAGCCTTCAATTTGAGAGTTCTTGAACTCCGTTCCATTATCGCTTCTAATCTTTTTGATCCTTAAGCCGAACTCATTTTGAGCTCGTCTCAAGAACCCCTTTAAGGTCTCTTGGGTTTGTGATTTTTCCTGCAAAAAGAACACCCAAGTGAAGCGAGAATAATCATCCACAATCATAAGACACTTACTCCCGCCGATGCTTATGTAAGCTATCGGGCCGAATAAATCCATGTTGAGTACCTCAAGCGGCCTGTCAGTCGTCATGATGTTCTTGTGTGGATGATGAACACCAACTTGCTTCCCTGCTTGGCATGCGCTACAAATCCTGTCTTTCTCAAAATGAACATTTGTTAGTCCCAAAATGTGCTCTCCCTTTAGAAGCTTATGAAGATTCTTCATTCCAACGTGAGCTAGTCGGCGATGCCAGAGCCAACCCATGTTGGTCTTAGCAATTAAGCAAGTGTCGAGTTCAGCTCTATTAAAATCAACTAAGTATAGCTGACCCTCTAACACTCCCTTAAATGCTACTGAATCATCACTTCTTCTAAAGACAGTAACACCTATATCCGTAAAAAGACAATTGTAGCTCATTTTACATAATTGAGAAACTGAAAGCAAGTTATAATCTAAGGAATCTACAAGAAAAACATTGGAAATAGAGTGGTCAGGTGATATAGCAATTTTACCAAGTCCTTTGACCAAACCTCGATTTCCATCCCCGAATGTGATAGCTCTTTGGGGATCTTGGTTTTTCTCATAGGAGGAGAACATCCTTTTCTCCCCAGTCATGTGGTTTGTGCACCCGCTATCAATGATCCAACTTGAGCCCCCGGATGCATAAACCTATAAAACAAGTTTAGGCCTTGTTCTTAGGTACCCAAACGGTCTTGGGTCCTTTGACATTAGAAACAAGCACCTTGGGTACCCAAACACAAGTCTTTGACCCCTTGTGTTTGGCCCCAACATATTTGGCAACTACTTTGTCTGATTTGTTAGTTAAAACATATGAAGCATTAAAAGTCTTAAATGAAATAATAGGCTCATTTGATGCAATAGGAGATTTCTTTTTAGGCATTTTAACATGAGTAGAACGCCTAGAACTAGATACCTCACTCTTATACATAAAAGCATGATGAGAGCCAGAGTGAGACTTCCTAGAATGAATTCTCCTAATCTTATCCTCAGGATAACCAGCAGGATATAAAATATAGCCCTCATTATCCTGAGGCATGGGAGCCTTGCCCTTAACAAAGTTAGACAATCTCTTAGGGGCATTAAGCTTGACATTGCCTCCCTGTTGGAAGCCAATGCCATCCTTAATGCCAGGGCGTCTCCCACTATAAAGCATACTGCGAGCAAATTTAAATTTTTCATTTTCTAGTTCATGCTCGGCAATTTTAGCATCTAATTTTGCTATATGATCATTTTGTTGTTTAATCATAGCAATGTGATCATGGATAGCATCAACATTAACATCTCTACATCTAGAGCAAATAGAGACATGACTAACAGTAGATGTAGAGGGTTTGCAAGCATTTAACTCATCAATCTTAACATGTAAAATAACATTCTCATCTCTAAGATTGGAAATAGAAACATTGCAAACATTTAAATCTTTAGCCTTAGCAATTAATTTTTCATTCTCAATTTTAAGGCTAGAGAGTGATTCATTCAACTTGTCAATTTTAGAAATCAAACTAGCATTATCATTTTTAAGTTTGACAAGAGAATCATCACAAACATTTAATTTCTCAACCTTAGCAATTAATTTGGCATTTTCATTTCTAAGGTAAGAGATAGTGTCATGGCAAATGCTAAGCTCACTAGTTAATTTTTCACATTTTTCTACTTCCTGAGCATAAGCATTTTTAACCTTAACATGCTTCTTGTTTTCCTTAATAAGGAAGTCCTCTTAGCTATCCAAGAGTTCCTCCTTCTCATGAATGACACTAATTAATTCATTCAATTTTTCCTTTTGTTGCATGTTTAGGTTGGCAAAAAGAGCAAACAAATTTTCTTCATCATCACTAGAGTTATCCTCATCACTAGATGTTGCATATTTAGTGAAGGCTCTAGATTTTACCTTCTTTTTGTCGTCCTTTGCCATGAGGCACTTGTGGCCGTCGTTGGGGAAGAGGAGGCCTTTGTTGATGGCGATGTTGGAGGCGTCCTCGTCGTCGGAGGAGTCGATGGAGCTCTCATCGGAGTCCCACTCCCGACACACGTGGGCATCACCGCCCTTCTTCTTGTAGTACTTCTTCTTTTCCTTCCTCCTTCCCATCTTGTCGTCGCCCCTGTCACTATCACTAGATAATGGACATTTAGCAATGAAATGACCGGGCTTACCACACTTGTAGCAAACTTTCTTGGAACGGGGCTTGTAGTCTTTCCCCTTCCGTTGCTTGAGGATTTGGCGAAAGCTCTTGATGATGAGCGCCATCTCCTCATTGTCGAGCTTGGAGGCGTCGATGGGGAGCCTACTTGATGTAGACTCTTCTTTCTTCTCCTCCATTGCTTTGAAGGCAACGGGTTGCACCCCGGGTGTTGAGGTGGCGCCTCGCTCGATGATTTGTTTGGAGCCTTTGATCATCAATTCGAAGCTCACAAACTTTCCTATAACTTCCTCGGGAGACATTAGCTTGTATCTAGGATCACCACGAATTAATTGAACTTGTGTAGGATTAAGAAAAACAAGTGATCTTAGAATAACCTTGACCATTTCATGGTCATCCCATTTTGTGCTCTCGAGGTTGCGCACTTGATTCACCAAGGTCTTGAGCCGGTTGTATATGGCTTGTTGCTCCTCCCCTTGGTTGAGCATGAATCGACCGAGCTCCCCCTCGATCGTTTCCCGCTTGGTGATCTTGGTCACCTCATCTCCTTCGTGCGCGGTCTTGAGCACATCCCAAACCTCTTTGGCACTCTTCAACCCTTGCACCTTATTATACTCCTCTCGACTTAGAGAGGCAAGGAGTATAGTAGTGGCTTGGGAGTTGAAGTGCCGGATTTGGGCAACCTCGTCCGAATCATAATCTTCATCCCCTACGGATGGTACCTGTACTCCAAACTCAACAACATCCCAAATGCTAGTGTGGAGTGAGGTTAGATGGTGCCTCATTTTATCACTCCACATACAATAATCTTCTCCATCAAAAACGGGTGGTTTGCCTAATGGGACGGAAAGTAAAGGAGTACGTTTGGAAATGCGAGGATAGCGTAGGGGATCTTACTAAACTTCTTGCGCTCATGGCGCTTAGAAGTGACGGACGACGCATCGGAGCCGGAGGTAGATGGCGACGAAGAGTCGATCTCGTAGTAGACCACCTTCTTCATTTTCTTTTTCTTGTCGCCGCTCCGATGCGACTTGGTGTGTGAAGGGGATCCCTTCCCCTTGTTGCCGGACTCTCCCGATGGAGTCTTCTTGAGGCTTGTGGCGGGCTTCTCGCCGGTCACGACCTCCTTCTTGGCGTGACCTCCCGACATCACTTCGAGCGGTTAAGCTCTAATGAAGTACCGGGCTCTGATACCAATTGAAAGTTGCCTAGAGGGGGTGAATAGGTGGAATCTGAAAATTATAAACTTAAGCACACACTACAAGCCGACGTTAGCGTTAGAAATAAAATCGAGTCCGAAAGAGAGAGCGAAAACAAATCACGAGCAAATGAAGACTGTGACACGGTGATTTGTTTTACCGAGGTTCGGTTCTTGCAAACCTACTCCCCGTTGAGGTGGTCACAAAGACCGGGTCTCTTTCAACCCTTTCCCTCTCTCAAACGGTCACCTAGACCGAGTGAGCTTTTCTCCTTAATCAACGGGTCACTTAGACACCTCACAAGGACCACCACAACTTGGTGTCTCTTGCGTTGATTACAAGTTGCTTGAAAACAAGAAAGAGGAAGAAGAAAAGCGATCCAAGCATAAGAACTCAAATGAACACAAATATCTCTCTCTCACTAGTCACTAATTGTTTGGAGTGATCTTTGGACTTGGGAGAGGATTTGATCTCTTGTTTGTGTCTTGGAGTGAAGTCTAGAGCTCTTGTATTGAATGCAATGGCTGAAAACTTGGATGCCTTAAAGTGTGGTGGTTGGGGGGGGTATTTATAGCCCAAACCACAAAAATGGCCGTTGGTGGAGGCTGCTGTCGACGGGCGCACCGGACAGTCCGGTGCGTGAGCCACGTCACCCAACCGTTAGGGTTCGACCGTTGGAGCTTCTGACAACTGGGCCACCGGACAGTCCGGTGGTGCACCAGATAGTCACTGTTCACTGTCCAGTGTGCCTTCTGGCGCCTGCTCTGACTCTGCGTGCACAGTCTGCACTGTTCATTGTTCACTGTTCACTTTTGCAAACGACCGTTGGCGCGCTAGCCGTTGCTCCCGCTGGCACACTGGACAGTCCGGTGAATTATAGCAGAGTGACATTTCCAGAAACCCGAAGGTGAGCAGTTTAGAGTGATTCTCCCTGGTGCACCGGACACTGTCCGGTGGCACACCGGACAGTCCGGTGCGCCAGACCAGGGCAGCCTTCGGTTTTCTTTTGCTCCTTTCTTTTGAACCCTTTCTTGGACTTTTTATTGGTTTGTGTTGAACCTTTGGCACCTGTAGAACTTATAATCTAGAGCAAACTAGTTAGTCCAATTTTGTGTTGGGCAATTCAACCCGAAGCGGAGGAGTTTAGATTGTACGGTCCCTAGTGCACCGGACACTGTCCGGTGGCACACCGGACAGTCCAGCGCGCCAGACCAGGGTAGCACTTCGGTTTCTTTTGCTCCTTTTCTTTTGAACCCTAACTTGTTCTTTTTATTGGTTTGTGTTGAACCTTTGGCACCTGTAGAATACATAATCTAGAGCAAACTAGTTAGTCCAATTATTTGTGTTGGGCAATTCAACCACCAAAATGATTTAGGAAAAGGTTTGACCCTATTTCCCTTTCAACTGTAACTTCGTCGAATCGATCACACCGATAAACATAAAATATCTTGAAAAACAAGAAAATTAGATATTTGATCATAGTTCCAATATTTTTGAAACATTGTACACTAGAATGACGTTCATTCCTACTCTTGCCATTATACATCCATGCATGATCTCCAGCCATTCCTGAGACTGTTAAACCGGACCATACCGTAAAAACATTATTCAACTTCGTCAATGGTATCGGTCCTACATGTATAGGCAACGATATGTTCTAAACCTACAAACTAGTAGGACCCAAATAAAATTTCGGCAGCATAACCTCGCAGCCACTAAACAATATATTACTTATATATAAAATAAAGAAGATATGCTATTAATCAAATCAAACAAAGTACCACATACCACTAATAATGTAACTGGACTATGTACCAATATAATGTATTTATAAAACAAATAATATAATAGTATCACATATTAATATGAAAGTAATGCATTAATGAAATCGAACTAAACAACAATACTAATCACATACACTAATCAAACAAACAACAATTAGAAATATATACAAATTTTGGCGTCAATTAAATAACGGTCGCCGAAAATGAGAAATAAAATATGAAAAATTAACCTATTTATGGAGAAGGGCTCAAGGAGCTGCCGGGCGACGGGAGCAGTGGGACGGGGGCAGCACGGTGAGCCCAAGCAATTTTCGGCGCAGCCGAGAGCGGGGCACGACGGGGGCAACGGACGTGGGGCGACGAGATAGAGAGCGCGCGGTGAGGAGCGGTGGCGTGGAGAAGAAAGAGGAAGGAAGAAAGGAGTCAGACCGTTTAAAACGCTTAATTTTTGGTGCCCAGGTCGAAGCCATCGAAAATAAGAGCTTATTTTTGGCGGCTGTGTCAGAGCCTGACGAAAATAGGCTTACTTTCGGCGGCGGCTTCGACATGGCCGCCGAAAATTACAGTGGCCACCGAAAATGAGTAGCAGTGCTGTTGTGAAAGATGAGATATTTTATTATCGTGAACAATAGATATTATTGATGTGCCCCAATATCTTTCGTCACTAATTTGTTACCAATAAAGGTGCGGATATATTTACAAAACATAGTATCCACAAAGTTTATTCTCCTACCCCTGTATAAAACACTAAAATCTAAAAAGTTATGGATTATTACTAGCAAATAACTTGCGAGATGTGCAACCTTCGTACATACAAGAAAGTTTTTCCTAAGCGTAAGAATTTCCTTTAGGCTAGGCTGCTTTTTTGTAACTGTGTCCATGCTCGGCATAACAAAAATGATCACTTCTTAGTGCATGATTGAATCATATATAAGAGGTTTAGAGAGTTAAGTTTGAACGGTAGGAAATACTCGTTAAGAAGATCCACGACTTCTTGTAACTATCTTGTTCCATCGAGATCATCAGAAGTATCCAGTGGATGTTGTAGAAATGTTACAAACATGGAGATATTAGACTACACATTCATTTACGAAAAGGTGCGAGGTACAAGATAGTGGACACTAGCTTAACACAAAACTCAATCACATCTTCTATCCCATAACCCTTACCAATGTATCCATTAGGGCTAAAACATTCACAAACATACTTCTTTAGAACGGTCATGTACCTTTCAAACAGAAACCTATTGTGTAGAAATATAGGTCCAATAATGTCAATCTCTTTAACAATATGAACCATCAGATGTGTCATAATATCAAAAAATGGAGGATAAAATAACTCACAACTAGCCAAACATTGTATAACATAATTCTATAATTTGTCTAGGCTGCATGGATCAATTACCTTCTATGACACCTGAGAGCACCTAGAGGGGGGGGGGTGAATAGGTGATCCTGTAAAATCAAAGACTAAATAGCCACAAACTTGATTATTAAAATGTTAGTACGACTAAGTAGCTATGAAGCTAGTTCTTGTGAACAAAACAATCACAGAAAAGCAACACAAGAGACACGCGATTTTTATCCCGTGGTTCGGCCAAGTAACACTTGCCTACTTCCACGTTGTGGCGTCCCAATGGACGAGGGTTGCACTCAACCCCTTTCAAGTGATCCTATGATCAACTTGAATACCACAGTGTTTTCTCTTTTGAGTATTCTTCCCGTTTGCGAGGAATCTCCACAAGTTGGAGCCTCTCGCCCTTACAATAGATCACAAAGAAAGCACAAGAGTAAGGATGGAAGAGCAACACATGCAAGACTCAAATCCGCAGCACAACCACACACACAAGTGAAGAAGTGAGCACAAAAACACAGCGCAAGGAGTTTACAACTCGAACAGTGCTCAAATCTCAAGAACGATGATCTGATTGCGTGAATGCAGAGTCTAGGTGTTTTAGGATATTTCTTGTAAGCTTGGTGTAATGCTCCATGTGCCTAAGGGTCCCTTTTATAGCCCTAAGGTAGCTAGGAGCCAATGGAGACCAACTTGGAAGGCAATTCCTGCCTTTTGTCGAGTGGCGCACTGGACAGTCCGGTGCGCCACCGGATAGCCACTGTACCAGTCCGATGCTCGATTTCCTTCCATACCGGGCACAGCCGACCGTTGGTACTTCGGGCCAGTTGGCACACCAAACACTGTCCGGTGCACACCGGACAGTCTGGTGTGCTCAACCGATCGTTGGTGCGTGCCACGTGTCACGCGTTGATCGCGCGGACGACCGTTGGCCGCAGGCGCTGTTGACTCACCAGACAGTCCAGTGCACCATCGGATAGTCCAGTGAATTATATCCATGTCGCCTTTTTCTTTTCCTAAGAGCGACGAGTTCGTCACTGACGACTCACTGGACAGTCTGGTGCACCACCGGACAGTCCGGTGCACCACCGGACAGTCCAGTGATTTATAGCCGCGTCACTCCTTTGTTTCCCGAGAGCAGCCGGTTCACCGTTGACTAGCCTGAGGCACCGGACACTGTCCGGTGCACCACCGGACAGTCCGGTGTGCCAGGCCCGAGCTGGTGTTGGCTGTACACAGCCAACTCTTTTTCAACGTCTTTCTTCTTTACTTGGCACTGTTTCTAATACTTAGATAAACATGTTAGTACTCAAAAACAATTTACTAAGTCTAGAAACATACCTTGTTCTTTGGTTTGCACTTCTTGCTCATTTAGCACGTAAGTGTTCAAAATAGTGTATTGGGCATCTAATCACCAAAACAATTATAGAAATGGCCCAAGGGCACATTTCCCTTTCAATCTCCCCCTTTTTGGTGATTTATGCCAACACACAAAAAGCAACAAGAGAAGTGCAATATCAATTCAAATTGAAGACCAAATTCTCTTTACTTAGGATTTGGCATATTTGGATCATTCTTTGCCACCATTTGTTTTGTTTTTGCAAATCAATTTCTTTTTCTTATCTCTGAGTCGATCACACTTGTTTGAGCAAATAGAGAGATATTCCAAGATTAGAATTGATCAAGTGCCAAAAACTCCCCCTTTTCCCATAATCAATATTCTCCCCCATAAACGACCAAATTTTGCAATAAGAGTATTTTGGACAAATCACAAATTCTAACTCTACTGTTTTCAAAACTCACAAGTGGTTGGCTGATCCATTTGCTTTGGCCTTAATTTCTCCCCCTTTGGCATTAAGCACCAAAACGGGGTCATTTTTGGCCCTTTTAACCCCATTGCCTCACCAAAATGTCAAATAAGAACAAAAAGGCAACTAGAGCATTAGTATGAACTTGGAATTAAATACACTAATACCGAAGTGCAGTGGAAGTCTTGTCGTTGTCCAAGTTCATATTCCCTTTCAATGTTCCTTCAAGACTGCTTCAAGTATACTCAACCAAACCAGTTAGTCTCAAAGGAGTCAAGTTGTAGCATATCTCCCTCTAAACATGTGCATCGTTTGCATAAGGACTTGTGAGGTCCGAGGATGACTTGTACAACTTGAGCACCATAAATAAACAACAAATGATGTAAATTCTTAAAGTAACATGATCAAAGGCATGAACTACATGTATGGTCTAGATCAATCCAAGTTACATGAATCTAAGACATTTAGTTCACTACGCAACCTGCAAAACCTTTTCTCATCTAAAGGCTTAGTGAAGATATCGGCTAGCTGGTTCTCGGTGCTAATGTGGTACACATCGATATCTCCCTTTTCCTGGTGGTCTCTCAGGAAGTGATGCCGGATGTCTATGTGCTTAGTGCGGCTGTGTTCAACAGGATTATCCGCCAAGCGGATTGCACTCTCATTGTCACATAGGAGTGGGACTTTGCTCAGATTGTAGCCAAAGACCCGGAGGGTTTGCCTCATCCAAAGTAGTTGCGCGCAACACTGTCCTGTGGCAACATACTCGGCCTCAGCGGTGGATAGGGCAACAGATGTTTGTTTCTTGGAACTCCAGGACACCAGGGACCTTCCTAGAAATTGGCACGTCCCTGATGTGCTCTTCCTATCAACCTTGCACCTAGCAAAGTCAGAGTCTGAGTATCCAATCAAGTCAAAGGTAGACCCCTTTGGATACCAGATCCCGAAGCAAGGCGTAGAAACTAAATACCTAAGAATTCGCTTAACGGCCATAAGGTGACATACCTTGGGGTCGGATTGAAATCGAGCACACATGCATACACTAAGCATAATGTCCGGTCTACTAGCACAAAGGTAAAGTCATGAACCTATCATTGACTGGTATGCTTTTTGGTCAACGGACTTACCTCCTTTGTTGAGGTCAAGATATCCGTCAGTCCCCATCGGTGTCTTCGCAGGCTTAGCATCCTTCAATCCAAACATCTTGAGAAGATCTTGGGTGTACTTCGTTTGGGAAATGATGGTGTCGTCCTTAAGTTGCTTCACTTGAAACCCAAGGAAGTAGGTCAACTCACCCATCATCGACATCTCGAACTTTTGCATCATCACCCTGCTAAACTCCTCACAAGACTTTTGGTTAGTAGAACCAAATATTATGTCATCGACATAAATTTGGCACATAAAAAGATCACCATTGCATGTCTTTGTGAAAAGAGTGGGATCGTCTTTCCCAACCTTAAAAGCATTAGAGATAAGGAAATCTCTAAGGCATTCATACCATGCTCTTGGGGCTTGCTTAAGTCCATAGAGCGCCTTAGAGAGCTTATACACATGGTCAGGATACCTGTCATCCTCAAAGCCAGGGGGTTGCTCCACGTATACCTCCTCCTTGATTGGCCCATTGAGGAAAGCGCTCTTTACGTCCATTTGGAACAACCTAAAAGAATGGTGAGCAGCATAGGCTAATAGTATCCGAATTGACTCTAGCCTAGCAACAGGAGCAAAAGTCTCCTCAAAATCCAAACCTGCGACTTGGGCATAACCTTTTGCTACAAGTCGATCCTTGTTTCTTGTCACCACTCCATGCTCATCTTGCTTGTTGCGGAACACCCACTTGGTTCCCACAACGTTTTGCTTTGGACGTGGCACCATGCTCCAGACTTCATTTCGTTTGAAGTTGTTGAGTTCTTCCTGCATGGCCAACACCAAGTCCGGATCCTGCAAGGCCTCTTCTACCCTGAAAGGCTCAATAGAAGAGACAAACGAGTAATGCTCACAAAAATTAGCTAATCATGAGCGAGTAGTTACTCCCTTGCTGATGTCACCCAGAATCTGATCGACAGGGTGATGTCTTTGGATCGTTGCTCGGACTTGGGTTGGAGGGGCTCGTGGTGCTTCTTTGTCACACCCGGTTTTAAGGGACAAAGCCGGGTGCATCTCATACATGCGCCAAGAAGACAACATATATAATAACAGAGTGTATAGAGATAAATGTCACAATAATTAGAGTACTTATTACATAGCGGAAGTCTTACAAAAATAAAAGATAAATACAACAGGATCTAAAATCCATCCTTGGCGCTAGAAAGTCAACTGGGAGACGACGACCTAGACCTCTCACGAACACAGCGCAACATCCACCATGCGCTTCATCTGGTGATACCTGTTCTTGACCTGTGGGGGGTGTGAGACAGCAAGGGTGAGCTCACACATGTTCATCGCTCAACAAGTTGTGGGGAATAATGTGGCATGAACTCACCAAAGATGGGAGTTCATGAAGTGTAAGGCTGATCAACAATAGAGGTTAAAGCTGAGCATTGCTTTTATAAGTTGGTCAAAATTTTATTAGCAGTTACTAAGTATAAGTGAATACCAAACCATAATAAAATAATAGAATAAAATTAATAACAAATCCCATGCAAATGCAAAAGACAAATTGAGTTTAGGTTCCATAATTTAATCAACAGAGTCCTGAGCTGCTCATGACTGTGAGCTCGGCTAGTATACCAGTTTTACACTCTGCAGAGGTTGTACCCTTTACCCACAAGTCGTGTTTCCCATGTCGCCAGGGTTAGCTAGGCCCTTAGACACTACCGAGGTGAATGGCTAAGGATCCACTGCGAGGCCTTTACAAAATTCCACTAGCTTCCAAAAACCCGCTACAGTTTATGGGAAGAGCACTTGCAAGAATCCCCCGTCTTACCGCCATCGCAGAAAAATCAACCCGAGAACCTCCTTGCATGCAACTCCCCTACTGCCCTTACCCCTTTCGGGTAAGGTAGTCTTCCACTAGCTTTCCTAATTAGTTAGCCAAGGGGTCCCATTCCTCCCTTGTGGTGGCACGTGTTTCTCAAGTTAAGCTCCATGTTCCAATTAACAATAATATAATGATCTTGTCATGAACATAAATAAATAACATAATAACTGGAACATGGATATAATAAATGATTAACCCAAAACCATGTAAAGCAATAGCATAACTACCCATATGATTCAGGGGTAAACAAGGTAAAATGGATAAACAGACTAGGGTGACCTATTAGGTCCCATCAAAATTAAACCTATGCATGAATAAGTGATATTAAAGAACATTATTAGGTAACAAAAGTGATCAAGGGCACAACTTGCCTGGCTCTTGAGATTCCAATTACCAGGGTGATTCTTCAGATCCTCGACCTCACTGCTAGTCATAGCAATACAAACAGACATGGTATAGATAAAATTAACATCACACCAAACATAAGTACAAACTGAATAGTAATGATCTACGCATTGCTACGAGATCGTGGGAACGAGAACTACTAAGATCGAAGTCGTGGTTAAGGAGTTATGATTTTATGTAGTTATTAAGTACATAGAAAAGTGTAATTCATGTGAATAATTTTAAATCAAGTTTCATGATTAGATAAAGGTACTAGGTGATAAACAATACTTAAACAAAATTACTTTCACTGGAATGAATCAATTTGGAGTAAAAATGGGTATGTTATGAATTTCCAAAGGTTTTATTCATTTGATACAAGATTAAATAGAATATAAAATTTAATGTGACTTATATGTGAAAACAGTGATACTAACTGATACACAATAAAATTATAAATTTATAGGAATTGGAATGGATTAATTTGGACATCATATGAATTTTCTACGATTTAAACAAGTGATAACATTAAAAATTGATTTTCTAAATGATTTTATAAGTTTTATTCCATGTCTGGACTGGGCCTCAAATACAGGAAAGCACAGGGGCAAAATCAGAAGTAATCCACAGGCTCATCCTGGCCCTAGGGTGGACGGCGGGTTAAATAACCAAGACTCTGAGGGCTCTTTTGTGAAACCGACATAACGAATGGGTATTGACCAATGCCAGCCATCCGATTAGAGTTCTACAGATCAGATTGACCCACGACCTTTTATGAACCAGTACGGAATGATCACCACAGGATTGAGGATCAACAGTCCAGATACGATTGAATGAAAGGGGATACTGTTTCCAATCAGGACCGCTTGCCGATGGATCAACGGTTTGGATCTACCTACTGAACATTATGCCCGATTATGATCCAACGGCCAGGGATTAACACCCAACCGGTACCCATAGATCTGATGAGAGCCGTTAGTACCAGATCGGACGGCTCCGACCCCATCTCCCCCATCGCCTCACTCTCCTCCCACGGCACGGCGTGCCGCCGAGGAACAAACGCCGACGGCGAGGTCAATCAGGCCCGCTACTATGCCATTCCTCAATTACCAGGTTCTACACGCTCGCAAGGAGAAAACGGGTCGGATGGATGTTACCTCACTGGCGATTAGCTGCCGTTTGCAGCAGCCCACGCACCGGGTGATTTTGTGGCCGAGCGCGGACAACGGCGAGCAATTCAGTTGGCCCCGACCGCCGAGCTCGCCCAGGAGAGACACTATCTAGAGCAGAATGCCCCTGCGTTGAACCTGGCACCTACCGGCGTTCGGCTCCCAGCGTGAAGAGGTCTCATCGACAGCGGCGTACCCTTCGCACCCCTTTCTCACATCGCGTGGTACCGACTTCCAGAGGAGTAGTGCTCCGACCCGAGATGCAATGGGAAGAGGGTCACGGAGGTGGGTGACGGCCTAACTTATACGCCAAGCGGAGTTCCCGAACGAGCGTGTGTGCGTCGATTATCTCGCGCTGACCCCGGAGAAGGCGGCATATTTGGTTGAAGAAGGACCTGATGCCATGACCCCACATGTCTGTCTTATCACAAGGAAGGCGAGATGCCATGTGGGACCACAGGTTGGCGCTTCATTCCCCAACTGGGTTGGTCGAGTCAGGCGCAGAAGACCAGGGCTGAGGCGTGAGAAGCACGGCGGGAATACGATGTCCTCAACGGACACGGGAGGAAGACGACTGACAGACGGTGCCCGCATCGTCAGCGAGGACAGTACCACACGCGTGTGCTTGAGAGATGGCTGGTACGTGGGCCCTTAGGTCAGTGGTAGATGCCGATGGTGTTATGGGCCGCACGGTGGAGAATTTTGGCCCAGCTGGTAGTTGGGCTGAGGGTTAGGAATAGGGCCCATGCACAGTGCTCTTTATTTTTTATATTTGTCGGCGTTTCAGACCCGCGAGGACTGTCAACCGATCAGTGAATTTGTCGCTACGTGTCCTTGCCCAGATGGGTTGATGCAAGATGGAACACAAGAGGGAAATGAGGCTTATGTTATCTTGCACCAGGGTGCTCGTAGTAGGGGTTACAAGCGTTGCGAGAGAGTGAGAGCGAGAGAGAGAGAAAGAGAGGGTTCGGCCTTGAGGTGAGCTGTCTGAGTCTGCCTCTACCGCGTCTCTCCTACTCTGTATGCCTCTGCTCGCCTGCCTTCGCCCGTTCGTACGTCGCACGTTCGTACGTTCCGTCTCCCTCTCCCCTTCCTTAGGAAGTCCCTGGACATCCCCTTTTATAGATACAAGGAGATGCCCAGCTGTACAATAGGGGTGTAGCTATGAGCTAACGTGGCTAGCGGGGAAGTGCCTTGAGCCCTGTACATGTAGTAACGTGGCCATCGGAGAAGTGCCTTGAGTCCTGTAGAAGCATAGCTGGCGGTGCGGCATGGATCCTGCTGACGTTTCCTTGCTTTCGTAGGGGGTTGAGAGCAACCGACGTCATGGGCGCTCGCGGGGAACCATCATTACCTGTTACCGGAGTAACCCAGATGGGACACCGGTCTTGTTCCTTCATAGCCTGAGGCAGCTAGCTAGGGGTAGGGTAATGATGTATCCCCTGTAGCGTAGTCGGTCTGAGCCGAGGTCGGGCGAGGCGGAGACTTCTCCTGAGGCCGAGGCTGAGGTCGGGCGAGGTTGTGACTCCTCCCGAGGCCAAGGCTGGGGCCAAGGCCCAGGGTCGGGCGAGGCGGAGACCTTCTCCCGAGGCCGAGGCCGAGGCCTGAGGTCGGGCGAGGCGGAGCTCCTTGTTGCGCCCGAGGCTGAACGGGGGGAGGTCACGACTTACTGTTGCTAGTCTTACCCTGGTGGTTGGCACAGTAGCCGGAACAGGGTGAATAGCGCTGTTCTCCTATCAGAACGGTCAGTAAAGGGGCGAAGTGACTGCGGTCACTTCGACCTTGCCGACTGAGGCGCACGTGTCAGGATAAGGTGTTAGGCGATCCCCGCATTGAATGCGCATGTGATACGGTCGGTTGGTAAGGTGATTCGGCCGAGGTCGCTGCACGACAAAGTTTGCTCGAGCTTAGCCTTGGGTGAGACGAGGGTGTGTCTGCTGACTGAGGGGACCCTCGGGCGAGGCATGAATTCGTCCGGGACTACTATCCTTGCCTGAGGCTTGGCTCGGATGAGGTCGCGTCCCTTGGTAGACAAGGCCTTGACTTGAACCACGCTTCATCAGCCGTGTATGGTTTGTTCTGAAGATGTTTTCCAGTCGAGTTAAGGAGCATTGGGGGTACCCCTAATTATGGTACCCGACAGTAGCCCCCGAGCCTTCAAGGGAGTGTAGGTACTCGCTTGGAGGTTCTGCCGAATTTCTGGCAAGGGGACCAGCCTTTCTCGGTTATGTTTTGTTCCGGTGGGTGCGCGCGAGCGCACCCACCGGGTGTAGCCCCTGAGGCCTCGGAGGAGTGGTTTGACTCCTCTGAGGTCTTAATCCTTTTTGTGATGCCTCGGTCAGCCTTGTTGTTCCCTCATGCGGCCTGGCCGCAGCCCAGGTGCACGGTCAGGCTCCGAGTTTTTGAGCTGGTTTGTTGATGTGGTCAACAGTTTGGCTGTAGCCTGGCGCGAGAGCAGCCCCCGAGCCTCTGCACGGAGCGAGAGGACGATCAAGGACCATCTCGACTTTTATTGTACGCCCCTTCGTCGCCTCTCCGCGAGGAGGAAGGGGGAAAGCGCCATGTTATCCTTAGAGGGCATCGAACATGGTGTTTCCAATGAGTTGCTAGCGGGTGATCCGAGTGGACGCCCGAGCCCCGTTCGATAAGGGTCGGCTAGTGGCCCAGAGGCGCGCTCCAAAAGTACCTGCAGGTGATTTGTTGGACTCGACCCATTCGATAGGGTCCGAGGGCTCGGTGCCTCCCTCCGGTGGGATTCCATTACAAATCGTTCTCGCTGGTCTCGGAAATGTCCTAGGGTACCTCGGGAGCGTAGCCCGAGCCTCGGCCATGTAACGGACATACCCAGGGTCATCCCTGACTTTGCATGCTCTGGGGCGGCTATTGAACCCTTCCAGGGGCCAGCCTTCGAACCCCTGATCAGTAAAGGGCTTGGAGACCGAGTGCTCTGGGGCGGTTGCTGAACCCCGGAGGGCGCAACCTTCGAACCCCTGATCAGTAGGAGGGCTCGGGGCCCATTCCCTTCGCTGAGAAGGATCCTTTTCGGAATATCCCCTTTCCCGGTCCCTGTGGCAAGAGAGAGAGAGAGAGAGAGGAAAAAGAAAAAAATATGAATTTAAATAATGTGGCGCACCTTTTTTGACGCGATCATCATGACGGAGACGAAATGGTGCCTGCTTCGCCTGCTGGAGGTGTCGCTTGCCCTGCCAAGGAGTTAATGTGACGGGACGGGCGATTCGCGAGGCATCTGTTGCGCGTGTGCGAGCCGTTCGAGGAACGGAACACAAGTGCGTCATCTTTTATGCTGTGGGAGAGGGCTCCCCTGCCGTTTCAGGAGAGGATGTGAACCTGTAGGTGATTGGACCGCTGCTTCCGCACGCCTATTGCTACAATTACTGCCGGCCTGCCTCTGATCATATCGACCGTCGTGCCTATCTCCGCGGCTGAGTGACTCGTGATCGTCACACTTAATGGGCACTGTTGGGTCACGCGCAGGGCTGCCTTGAGTCACTGCGCTGGTTCTGCAGTCGAGAAGACACAGCATTGGCGCAGGTGGCGGTGCGGTTTCCTTGCACGTAGTGACCGGCGCGCCGGTTACATGACATGTGGGACCGGGCCTCCATGCTGGACCGCCGGATGCGACGGAGCTGAAAGGGTGCGCAGCCGTGGTGCGGCTGCATGCTTCTCGCATGGCGGTCCGCCCTTTCGACCGCTGGTTTCGGCGGGGATGAGGGAATGCTTATAACCGCGGGGCGGTTACATGCTTCGTGTGCGGCGGTTTGCCTTCTTCGCGTTTCGGGTCAGCTCGCATGACGTGTGGGACCCAGCCCCCGTGTCGTAGGGTGGGAAACCTTGAGCACGTCGATGGAGACTTCGCCCGTGGTGCTTGGGGGTGCGAGTGAGGGGATCTGCCTATAAAAAGGGACCAATCTCCCGGGCACTAATCATGCCTTGCTCCTCTTGCCTTCATCGCGCCCCTCCGCCTTCCGGGCCTCCAGATGAGGTGTGCCGGCGTTTTCTTCTTCTTGCTGCTGTTGCAGGAGCGCGATCCCGTGGGGGTTGGCGCTCGTTAGTCATCGCTCGGCTTCAAGGATTTTCATCACGCAGCGCGGCTGCATTCCCCCACCAATGGTCATCCAGGAGGATGACCACCTGCTTCGTGGCGGGGAAGGGCGAGCCGGGCTGTAGCCGCTCCCTTGCCCTCAGCTTCAAGGATGTTCATCATCCATGCTGGGGAGGAGGGTGCGCTGAGTCGGGGCCCACCTCCACGTGGGCATCGGCCCGCTCCTTCCCTCAGTGATCGGGGGAGAAGGGCGTTCGCCGTTCGTGGCGCTGGCAGCTGCCGCGTGTCTGGCTCCCTAGCCTGAGCGGCTCTGGCGCTGCTTCCGGTGCCACCTCCTACCGCTGGGGCGGAGCGTGGCTACCCGTCCGCCGCACGGGTGTCGGTCGTGCTGTGCGCGGGCCGGCCACGTCCAGGTCCTCCCTACGCCGTCGACTGCACCAGGGGTGGCACAACACGTCATACGCCGCGAGGGCGGCACTCGTGTTCTGGGACAGCCTCGGCGAGGACGGGAGTGAGGACCTGTCGGTGCGCATTGGGGCGGCCGCCGTTCGCCGTTGCGGTGTTAGTGGGCAGGTGGCCGCTGTCGTCGGTGCTGAGGTGGTGGTCGCCATAGGTGAGGCTTCCTCTGCCGAAGCGGTCGCCTCTGCCGACGAGACCGTCAGTGCCACCTGCGCTCCGGACCTCCGGCTCTTTGGCTTTAATGGCTGGTTCTTATCCCTCGTGAGGGGACGTGGGCGGGGGCCTTTTCACAGTAGCGTTTACCCTAAGGCAATCGCTGCTGCTGTCTAGTCGCCCGAGGTAGAGGTCGTTGTCGCTGCTGGTGCAGTGGTCGTCGGCGAGCCGCTTGGAGCTCGTTGTCTTGCGGCCCCTCCGGTGTGGAGGTAGTTCATTCCTGCGGGAATGGAACTGGGTCCCATTTGTAAGGGAATGTAAGAGCAAAAATGTAATTGCTCCAAGTACTGAGATATCTGCTGTAGGTCGGGGGAGCCGCCGAGGGTGCTGCTGACACCTACGTAGCATAGTTATCTCAAGTACGTGTGTTTGTTTCCTGTGGCTGCCGAGGCCTGAACATTTGGGTATTTGTGTGTAAAGCCGTGTTTCTTTCCTCCTATTTCGAGCATTAAAACTTGTTCGGTAGCAGAGTCACTTATCCGAGCATGAGTTACCTTTCGCGGAAGGTGACAAGTAAGGTATCCATATCCCGGAGGCGTAGGAGTCCCTTGGCTAGGTCAGCCTTGCCGTTCAAGGTTTCTCTTGTCGTTTTTAGGATTCTGCCATCGATGCAGTCGAAAGGCACGAAAGTCGTTTTGGTAGAAAAACTTTTCCGAGGAAAGTTTCGACGCAGAGGGTGCTCCCCCTTCCCGGACCCTGAGGCGACCGCTCGGGCCAGGACCCTTGTGGAGGGCCTGGCCATGGCCGTCGGGTCTACTTGGTCTGCCCAAGCTAGGGTCTTGCGGTAGCGTGTCCGGGCCGAAGATATGTTTCGCCCGCTTTGTGGCTTTGTTTTTGTCTCCATTCTTCACCTTGTGTCTGAAGAACGTTGTCCGGCTGTCTGCAGGGTTCGAAACTTCTCTTAACGAGTCCGTCAAGAACTGCAAGGCGCTCGCCCAGGCGACTGAGCAGAAGGAGGCCGACCGTGTGGCCATGTCTAAGGCCATCTCGGCTTTCTGCCAGGCCTTTGGCCTCGACGACGTCCCCTCGGGTAGCTCCCCCCAGAGTCATCTGTGGGCCTTGGGCGACCATGTGCGCAGCAGACTCCGCGGGGCGCTGCACCACGGCGTTAGGCGGGCCTTCGCCGTGCTCGCTTCCCACTACGACGTGGATTTGGAGCGGGTCAGCGAGGGGTACTGCTTATCCGACGAAGAGGAGGCTGCCTTAGCCGAGGTCCAGAGGTTTGACGCAGCCGTCGAGGGCCCAAGCGTGGCACTGGCTTCCTCCTTTGAGGTGGAGATCCTTCCGCCCGTGTCGCCGTCTGAGGTTGGGCCAGATCCTGCCGAGGGTGGAAACGACGCCGAGGGTGCTGTTCCTCCCCCTGCCGATGTTTGAGCCTGCGGGAACAATTTGTTCTAAGTATGCGTATGTTTTTCGCGGCCGCTGAGGCCTAAACATTTTAATTGTTGGATTATAAAGCTGCATTTTCTTTCCTCTTGTTTCGTGCGTTAGGACTTGTTCGGTAGCAGAATCGCTTATCCGAGCGTGAGTTACTTTTCGCGGAAGGTGATGAGTGAGGTATCCGTATCCCGGAGGCATAGGAGTCCCTCGGCTCGGTCGGCCTTGCCGCTTACGTGTTCTCTCATCGTCTTTAGGATTCTGTTATCTATATAGTCGAAAAGCACGAAAAGTTGTTTTGGTAGAAAAGTTTTCGAGCGTTAGGACTTGTTCGGTAGCAGAATCACTTATCCGAGCGTGAGCTACCTTTTACGGAAGGTGATGAGTGAGGTATCCGTATCCCGGAGGCGTAGGAGTCCCTTGGCTCGGTCGGCCTTGCCGCTCAAGGTCTCTCTCGCTCGTCTTTAGGATTCTGTTATCGACGCAGTCAAAAAGCGCGAAAGTCGTTCTGGTAAAAGACTTTTCCGAGGAAAATTTTGACGCAGAGGGGGTTCCCCCCTTCTAGCCCCCGAGGGAGGGTCAGGCTTTGCCGAGGCAAGGCTGATCCTTCCTTGATGGTTAGACTTTATTTGTGCACGTAAAGAAAGCGAGATACATGAACGACTTGAAACATTTTAAGGATAAAAGCGACGTAGCTGTTCGATATTCCAAGCGTTGCTGTAGACCTCGCCTCGATCGTTGGCCAGCTTGTATGCCCCAGGCTTCAAAATCTTGGCGATGATGAACGGCCCTTCCCAGGGAGGTGTAAGCTTGTGGCGCCCTCGGGCGTCTTGTCGCAGCCGAAGTACCAAGTCTCCCACTTGGAAGTCTCGGGGCCAAACCCTTCGGGCGTGGCAGCGTCGCAGAGACTGCTGATACCGCGCCGAGTGTAGTAAGGCCACGTCCCGAGCCTCTTCCAGCTGGTCCAATGAATCCTCTCGGCTGGTCTGGTTGCTTTGGTCGTCGTAAGCCTTTGTCCTCGGGGAACCGTATTCCAAGTCCATGGGTAAGATGGCCTCGGCCCCATAGACTAGGAAAAACGGCGAGAAGCCCGTGGCCCGGCTCGGCGTCGTCCTCAGACTCCAAACCACCGAGGGTAGTTCTTTTATCCACCGCTTGCCAAACTTGTTGAGGTCGTTGTAGATCCTCGGTTTTAGTCCCTGCAAAATCATATCGTTGGCGCGTTCCACCTGCCCATTTGTCATTGGGTGCGCTACGGCGGCCTAGTCCACACGGATGTGGTGGTCCTCGTAGAAGTCCAGGAACTTCTTCCCAGTGAACTGCGTGCCATTGTCGGTGATGATTGAGTTTGGGACCCCAAAGCGATGGATGATATTTGTGAAGAACGCCACCGCCTGCTTGGACCCGATGCTGATTAAGGGTCGGACTTCGATCCACTTGGAGAATTTGTCAATGGCGACCAGCAGGTGCGTGAAGCTCCTAGTTGCCTTCTGCAAGGGACCGACAAGGTCCAGACCCCACATAGCGAATGACCAAGTGATAGGTATTGTCTGTAGGGCTTGAGCGGGCAGGTGCGTCTGTCTCGTGTAGAATTGACACCCTCGGCAGGAGCGTACAATCCTAGTGGCGTCGGCCACCGCGGTCGGCCAGTAGAACCCTTGTCGGAAGGCGTTTCCTACGAGGGTTCGAGGCGCCGCATGGTGACCGCAAGCCCCCTAGTGTATCTCTTGCAACAGCTCCTGTCCTTAGGCAATGGATATGCATCGTTGGATGATGCCCGAGGGGCTGCGGTGGTATAACTCCATCACCTAGCAAAACGAACGACTTGGCGCGCCGAGCCAGTCGCCGAGCTTCGGCCTTGTCGAGGGGCAGCTCTCCTCGGAGGAGATATTCTAGGTACGGGGTCTGCTAGTTTTGGTTTGGCGCAACCCCGTTCTGTTCTCCTTCAACGCGCAGGGCCTCACCCTCGGCGGCCGAGGGTACCTCGGGCTGGGCCGAGGTCTCCTCGGGTTCGGGCGCGTCGTCGAGTTTGACGGATGGTTGATATATATCCCTGGAGAAGACGTCCGGAGGAACCATCGTTTGCCCCGAGGCTATTTTCGCCAGCTCATCCGCGGTCTCGTTGTGTCGTCGAGCAACATGGTTGAGCTCCAGCCCGTAGAACTTGTCTTCCAAGCGCCAAACTTCGTCGCAGTAGGCCTCCATTTTCCGATCTCGGCACTGGGAGTTCTTCATGACTTGGTCAATAACAAGCTGCGAGTCACCACGAGCGTCGAGGCGCTGAACCCCTAGCTCGACGGCGATGCGTAGTCCATTAACCAAGGCCTCGTACTCGGCCACGTTGTTTGACGCCGGAAAATGGAGGCACAGTACGTAGCGCACATGTTTCCCGAGGGGTGAAATGAAGAGCAAGCCAGCACCTGCTCCTGTTTTCATAAGCGACCCATCGAAGTACATGTTCCAAAGTTCGGGCTGTATTGGAGCTGTCGGCAATTGGGTGTCGACCCATTCAGCCAGGAAGTCTACCAAGACTTGAGATTTTATGGCCTTCCGAGGAGCGAATGAAAGTGTTTCGCCCATGAGTTCCACTGCCCATTTTGCTATCCTACCCGAGGCCTCTCGGCACTGGATGATCTCTCCCAGGGGGAAGGATGACACCACAGTCACCGGATGAGACTCGAAGTAGTGTCACAACTTTCGCCGTGTCAGAATTACTGCGTACAGTAGCTTCTGGATTTGTGGGTAGCGGATCTTGGTCTCGGATAGCACCTCGCTGATGAAGTAGACCGGCCTCTGGATGAGCAGTGCATGCCCTTCTTCTTGTCTCTCGACTACGATCGCGGCGCTGACCACCTGAGTGGTTGCGGCTACGTAGACCAAGAGGGCTTCTCTCTCAGCGGGGGGCACCAAGATGGGCGCGTTAGTAAGGGAGTGCCTTTAAGTTTTCGAGGGCTTCTTCTGCCTCGGGGGTCCAAGTGAAGCGCTCGGCCTTCCTTAAGAGGCGGTACAAGGGCAATCCTTTCTCACCAAGGCATCAGATGAAGCGGCTCAGAGCCGCAAGGCATCCCATGACCCTTTGTACTCCTTTTAAATCTTTGATGGGTCCCATGTTGGTGATGGCCGCGATTTTCTCCGAGTTGGCCTCGATGCCTTGTTCGGAGACAATGAACCCTAGGAGCATGCCTCGAGGGACTCCGAAGACACACTTCTCGGGGTTGAATTTTACGCCCTTTGCACGCAGGCACCCGAAAGTTGCTTCGAGGTCGGAGAGGAGGTCGGAGGCTTTCCTTGTCTTGACAACGATGTCATCGACGTAAGCCTCGACCGTTCTGCCGATGTGTTCTCCGAACACATGGTTCATGCACCTTTGGTAGGTGGCACCTGCATTCCTCAAGCCAAATGGCATTGTAGTATAACAATACATGCCAAAGGGTGTGATGAAAGAAGTCGCGAGCTGGTCGGATTCTTTCATCTTGATTTGGTGATAGCCCGAATAGGCGTTGAGGAAAGACAGGGTTTCGCACCCAGCAGTGGAGTCCACAATTTGATCGATGCGAGGCAGAGGGTAGGGAACCTTTGGACATGCTTTGTTTAAACCAGTGTAGTCTACGCACATCCTCCATTTCCCACCTTTTTTCTTTACAAGCACAGGATTAGCTAACCATTCGGGATGGAATACCTCTTTGATGAACCCTGTAGCCATCAGCTTGTGGACCTCCTCGCCTATGGCCCTGCGCTTTTCTTCATCAAAACGGCGCAGGGGCTGCTTCACGGGTCGGGCACCGGCTCGGATGTCCAGTGAGTGCTCGGCGACATCCCTCGGTATGCCGGGCATGTCCGAGGGACTCCACGCAAAAATTTCGGCGTTTGCGCGGAGAAAGTCGACGAGCACTGCTTCCTATTTGGGGTCGAGCTCGGAGCCGATCCTGACTTTCTTGCCGGCATCGTTGCTGGGGTCGAGAGGGACAGACTTAACTGCCTCGACTGGTTCGAAGTTGTCGGCGCGCCGCTTTGCGTCGGGCGCCTCTTTGGAGAGGCAATCCAGGTTGGCGATGAGGGCTTCAGACTCGGCGAGGGCTTCGGCGTACTCCACGCATTCCATGTCGCACTCATAAGCGTGGCAGTACGTGGGTCCGATGGTGATGACTCCCTTGGGGCCACGCATCTTGAGCTTGAGGTAAGTGTAGTTGGGGATGGCCATGAACTTGGCGTAGCACGGTCTTCCCAGCACCGCGTGATAGGTCCCTCGAAACCCAACTACCTCGAAGGTGAGGGTTTCCTTTTGGAAGTTGGAGGGAGTTTCGAAGCAGACGGGCAAGTCAATCTGTCCGAGGGGCAGGATACGCTTTCTGGGTGCAATCCCGTGGAAGGGTGCTGCACCAGCCTGGATCTCGGACCGATCAACCCCCTAAGAGCTCTAGGGTCTCGGCGTAGATGATGTTGAGGCTACTGCCTCCGTCCATGAGGACCTTGGAGAGCCTAACGTTGCCGATGATCGGGTCGACGACGAGCGGGTACCTTCCTGGGCTTGGCACGTAGTCGGGGTGGTCGCCTTGGTCGAAGGTGATAGGCTTGTCGGACCAGTCTAGGAAGTCTGGCGTTGCCACCATCACCGAGCAGACCTCCCGGCACTCCTACTTGTGGTGTCGAGCCAAGGCGTTCGCCGCCTGTCTGTCGTAGATCATGAAGCAGTTGTGGACCTCCGGGAACTCCTCTTCCTTGTCACCCCCTTCTTGTTGTTGCCTTGGTCTTTGCCACCTTCTGCCGAGGGTCCAGCCTTGTTGAAGTAGCGTCGGAGCATGTCACACTCTTCAAGGGTGTGCTTGACGGGACCCCTATGATAGGAGCACGACTCCTTGAGCATCTTGTCGAACGCGTTGGCTCTTCCAGGAGGCTTCCGAGGGTTCCTGTGCTTGGCAGCAGCGACGAGATCCGCGTCGATGGCGTTGCGCTTCACTTGCGCCTTCTTCCTGGTCTTCTTTTTCGTGCCACGCTGGGCGGACGCCTCGGGGGCGTCTTCCTTCTGTCTTTCCTAAGGCTGCTTGTCCTTTCGGAAGATGGCTTCGACTGCCTCCTGACCAGCGGCGAATTTGGTGGCGATGTCCATCAATTCGCTCGCCTTGGTGGGAGTCTTGCGTCCTAGTTTGCTCACCAGGTCTCGGCAAGTGGTGCCAGCGAGGAATGCCCCGATGACGTCCGAGTCGGTGATGTTGGGTAGCTCGGTGTGCTGCTTTGAAAACCGCCAGATGTACTCTCGCAGGGATTCCCCTAGCTGCTAGCGGCAGCTTCGGAGATCCCATGAGTTCCTAGGGCGTACGTACGTACCCTGGAAATTTCCAGCGAAAGCCTTGACCAGGTCGTCCCAGTCGGAGATCTGCGCAGGAGGCAGATGCTCCAGCCAGGCCCGGGCAGCGTCGGAGAGGAAAAGGGGGAGGTTGCGGATGATGAGGTTGTCGTCGTTCGCTCCTCCCAACTGGCATGCCAGCCGGTAATCCGCGAGCCACAACTCTGGCCTCGTTTCCCTCGAGTACTTGGTGATGGTAGTCGGGGCCCGGAACCGGGCCGGGAACAACGCTCGTCGTATGGCTCGGCTGAAGACTCACAGACATGGTGGGTCGAGCGAGGGTCTTCGATCCTCCTCACTGTCGTAGCGTCCCCCGTGCCTGGGGTGGTAGCCTCGGCGCACCCTTTCCTCGAGTCGGGCTCGACGGTCGCGGCGGTGTTGCTCGGCGCCGAGGTGATCCGGGGCTGCAGGCGTCCCGTCCCGTGTGCGCTCGGTGTGGACCGAGGCCTCCCGCATGCGTCGGGAGGGCATTGTGCGATGCTACGAGGGGTCTCCTCGCCTTCGGGAGGCAGAGCTCTCGGCTTGTCGGACAACGGCGTCTTCCAGGAGGCCCTTGAGCTCGCCCTGGATATGTCGCCCCTCGGTGGTGGATGGCTCTGGCATTGTTCGAAGTAGCATCGCCGCTGCAGCTAGGTTCTAGTCGGCCCCGCTGAATGCCGAGGGTAGCCCTGCCCTCGCATCGTCAACGATATGGCGCTGGACGTCCCGGGCCCGATGATGCGCTCCTCCGGCGAGTGCCCGGCCTGCCCACTCCTGCTTGATGTTTTGTCGGAGCTACACAAGCCGCCCTGCTTCTTCGTCGAGCTTGGCCTGCATCTCGCGGAGTTGCTCAAGCTGTGTGTCTGGACCCCCCGCAGGGACTTGGACCACAACTAGCTCCCGCGGGATCTCAACGAGAGACGCAGGTGCAAGGGTGTCGTCACTTCCTGGCATGCCAAGGTGGTTTTCTCCGTCATGATCTTCCTGATCGATGTGGTAGCACTCGCGAGTTGGGTCGCAACCCTCGTCGCCAAGGCTGTGGCCATCGTCAGAGCAGCAGGAGAGGCAGTGGTCACATGCGGACATGAAGTCACGCATGGCACCGGGATCACGGAGTCCGGAGAAATCCCAACTGACGTCGGGGTCGTCCTCTTCCTCGGAACCCGCAGGTCTGGAGGTTGAGATGGCCGTCAGTCGATCCCAAGTTGACCACATATGGTACCCCGGAAGGTCAGGATATGCCCTCACGAACGCGCTCACCGAAGCGGGGTCGCTTGGTGGGTCGAAGCTGAATCTGAAGGGAACGGGATGGAAAACTGAAGGTACCTGCTGATTGGCAGACGGCGGTGAAGTCGCGTCGGGGACGGAATGCACCGTTATCTTAGGTACAAGGCTAACGCCCAACAAGTCCTTCGTGAGGGTGCTGGCGTCATCAGTCCGCTTGGGGTTGGCACGTTGCAAGGAAGCGACACCCGCCGTTGTCTCAGGTGCGAGGACGACTCCCGACATGTCCCCCGCAGGGGTGCCGGCGTCGTCGACTCGCTCTGGTCCGACAGCCGATGAGGTGTCGCCTCTTGCCTGGCCATGGTTGCCCCGTCTCCTCCTCCTCCGGCGAGGAGGGTGGCGGGGCAAACCCGGGTGTTCCTCTTCTGCCGCGGGGAGATGCCATCGTCGAGTTTGCCTCTGTCGGGCGAGCCAGCGACCGTCGTTGTTGCCGTGCTGCGAGGGGACGAGTTCCATGTCGTAGCTGCCATCGCGGGACATGAACTCGAGACTCCCGAAGTGAAGCACCGTCCCGGGCTGGAGAGGCTGCTGAAAGCTACCTATCTGGAACTCAACGGGAAAGTGTTTGTCAACACGCAGCAGGCCCCTACCTGGCGTGCCAACTGTCGGCGTTTCGGACCCACGAGGACCGTCAACCGACCAGTGAATTTTTTTGCTGCGTGTCCCTGCCCAGATGGGTTGATGCAAGATGGAACACAAGAGGGAAATGAGGCTTATGTTATCTTGCACCGGGGTGCTCGTAGTAGGGGTTACAAGCGTTGCGAGAGAGCGAGAGCGAGAGAGAGAGAGAGAGAGAAAGAGAGGGTTCGGCCTTGAGGTGAGTTGTCTGAGTCTGCCTCTACCGCGTCTCTCCTACTCTGCCTGCCTCTGCTCGCCTGCCTTCACCTGTTCGTACGTCGCACGTTCGTACGTTCCGTCTCCCTCTCCCCTTCCTTAGGAAGGCCCTAGACATCCCCTTTTATAGATACAAGGAGATGCCCAGCTGTACAATGGTGGTGTAGCTATGAGCTAACGTGGCTGGCGGGGAAGTGCCTTGAGCCCTGTAGATGTACTAACGTGGCCGTCGGAGAAGTGCCTTGAGTCCTGTAGAAGCATAGCTGGCGGTGCGGCATGGATCCTACTGACGTTTCCTTGCTTCCGTAGGGGGTTGAGAGCAACCGACGTCATGGGCGCACGCGGGGAACCATCATTACCTGTTACCGGAGTAACCCAGATGGGACACCAGTCTTGTTCCTTCATAGCCTAAGACAGCTAGCTAGGGGTAGGGTAATGATGTATCCCTTGTAGCGTAGTTGGTCCGAGGCCAAGGTTGGTCGAGGCGGAGACTTCTCCTGAGGCCAAGGCTGAGGTCGAGCGAGGTTGTGACTCCTCCCGAGGCCGAGGCTGGGGCCAAGGCCCAGGGTCGGGCGAGGCGGAGACCTTCTCCCGAGGCTGAGGCCGAGGCCTGAGGTCGGGCGAGGCAGAGCTCCTTATTGCGCCCGAGGCTGAACTCGAGGGAGGTCACGACTTACTATTGCTAGTCTTACCCTGGTGGTTGGCACAGTAGCCGGAACGGGGTGAATAGCGTTGTTCTCCTGTCAGAACGGTCAGTAAAGGGGCGAAGTGACTACGGTCACTTCGACCTTGCCGACTGAGGCGCGTGTGTCAGGATAAGGTGTTAGGCGATCCCCGCATTGAATGCGCATGCGATACGGTCGGTTGGTAAGGTGATTCGACCGAGGTCGCTGCATGACAAAGTTCGCCCGAGCTTAGCCTTGGGTGAGACGAGGTGTGTCTACTGACTAAGGGGACCATCGGGCGAGGCGTGAATTCGTCCGGGACTACTGTCCTTGCCCGAGGCTGGGCTCGGATGAGGTCGCGTCCCTTGGTAGACGAGGCCTTGACTTGAACCGCGTTTCAATAGCCGTGTATGGTTTGTTCTGAAGATGTTTTCCAACCGGGTTAAGGAGCATTGGGGGTACCCCTAATTACGGTACCCGACAATATTCATCCTTTTCTTTTCCAATTTTTGATTTTCAAAGATCTCTATTGAATTCAAATGTTCAACTGAACTTAAACTTTTGTCTTGTGAACTGGTAATTTTAAATTACATAGTTAATCCAGTTCTGCTAGTAAAAGACTCATTTATATATGTATATTTCTCTTCATGGTACATATAAAGTTTCATTTTCCTCTCTTTTATACATTATTTCCAAACCCTAAAATTTGAATCCTGTTAAAACCCTAATTCTTATTATTAATGTACTTTTATTAATATTATTATTTTTATGAAATGCACAAACAAACAAAAACACCAACATGATGCATAGAGTATTTTTAGTAGTTATTTGTTCACTCAATTAGAATGTTCCATGTTGTAATGAGTGGATGACAAAACATCTATGGAGATCAAGTCTCCTTTCTTTGAATATTTTTTTGGTATTACAAATCCTACCCCCCTTAAAAAGAATCTCATCCTCGAGATTTAGGAAGGACTAGGGAAAAGATGGGGAAAATCTATGCGAAGCTCTTCTTCTCTTTCCCATGCAACTTCGTCTTCTCCGTGGTGACTCCATTGAACTTTGCACATCTTTACCATTTTATTCCTTGTAATTCGAGTCAACGTATCAAGAATCTTGATAGGATACTCCGTGTAATTCAAATCATCTTGAACAATAAGGTTCTCCATTGGTAACTGTTCCTCAGGGACACGGAGACACTTCTCAAGTTGAGATACGTGGGACACATTATGCACATCCGATAGACTAGCAGGTAGCTCGAGTTGGTAGGCCATCTTTCCAACATGCCTAAAAATTCTGAATCGTCCAATATAGCGAGGGGACAATTTGCCTTTGACTTTAAATCTCCGCATTCCACGAAGTGGTGACACCTTGAGGTACACATGATTTCTTTCCTCAAATTCCAGTGGTCTTCTTCTCTTATCCGCATAGCTCTTTTGTCTGGTCTGAGCTACCCTCAAATTCTCCCGAATTATACGGACTTGTTCTTCTACCTCTTGAATCAGTTTAGGCCCAAAGAACTGCCTTTCTTTAGCCTGATCCCAATATAGAGGAGTCCTGCATTTCCTGCCATACAGAGTCTCGAACTGTGACATATTTAGACTGGCCTAGTAACTATTATTATATGAGAACTCAGCATAAGGTAGACTCTTGTCCCAACTACTACCATGCTGAAGGGTACAGGCTCTCAACATATATTCCAATACTTGGTTAGTCCTTTCGGTCAGTCCATCAGTCTGAGGTAGGTCGAACTAAAATTCAACTTCGCATCCGTATTCTCATGAAAACTTTTCCAAAATCTGGGGGTAAACTGTGATCCTCTTATCCAAAACAATCTTCTTTGGTACTCCATGTAAACACACAATCCGAGTCATATATAACTCTACCAATTGAGATCCCTTATAAGTAGCCTTGACCGAAATGAAATGAGCCACTTTGGTCAGTCTATCCACAATAACCCCTATCGAATCATATCCTTTCGAGATGCGAGGCAATCCAGTAATGAAGTCCATATCAATCTCTTCCCACTTCCACTCGGGTATCTTTAGTGGATGCAGTAGTCCAGTTGGCCTCTAGTGTTCAGCCTTAACTCTTTGACACACATCGCACATAGCCACATGTGCGGCCACATCTATCTTCAATCCATACCACCAGAACTTTCAACTTCAAATCTTGATACATCTTGGTACTACCAGGATGAATAGAATAATCTGAGTCATGGGCCTCCTTTAAAATAGTCTCACGAAGGCTTTCAATATCAGGAACACATATCCTGTCCTTGAACCATATGGTGCCTTGCTCATCTTCCATAAATTCTGGACCTCAACCTTTAGTAATTAGATCCTTAATCTCTTGTATTTTAGCATCACCAATTTGTCCTTTGCGGATCTCTTGCTCCAAGATAGGTTCCACATCGATAATAACTCCTTCAGTGTGAGCAACTATCCCCAGGTTAAGTCTCCTGAAATCCTCAACAATCTCATCGGGTAGCTGGGCAACAACAGCTGAATGAACATGCTCCTTTCGACTCAAGGCATCTGCAACCAAATTTGCCTTGCTCGGGTGATAGTGAGTCTCTAAATCATAATCCTTAATAAGCTCCAACCAACGACGTTGCCTAAGGTTGAGATCCTTCTGAATGGATATATACTTCAAACTCTTATGATCCGTGTATACTTGACACTTGGTCCCCATAATATAATATCTCCAAATCTTAAGCGCATGCACAATGGCTGCCAGTTCTAGGTCATGAGTGGGGTAGTTCAATTCATGCTTCCGCAACTGACGAGACGCATAGGCGATGACATGTCCTTCTTGCATGAGCACACATCCTAAGCCTTGGTCGCAGGCATCACAATAGATATCAAATCCTTTCTGTAGGTCTGGCATAACCAACACTGGTGGTGACATCAATCTCTTCTTCAATTGATCAAAGCTATCTTGGCACTTCTCATCCCACTTGAACTCTCTTCCCTTCTCCAGAAGCAAGGTGATAGACTTAGCAATCTTAGAAAATCCTTCAATAAACCTCCGATAATATCCTACAAGCCCCAAGAAGCTCTGAATCTCCATAACTATAGTGGGTATGCTCCACGCCACTATCTCCTTGACTTTAGCAGGATCCACTGATATCCCTCCATTAGAAATGATATGTCCAAGAAAGGGAACCTTGCCAATCCAAAACTCGCATTTACTGTACTTGGCGTAGAGTTGATTATCTCGTAGCTTCTGTAGCACCAATCTCAGATGTTCCTCATGATATCTATCACTCTTGGAATAAAATAAAAATATTGTCGATGAAAACCACGATGAATCTATCCAGATCATGAACACCTTATTCTTTAGATCCATAAAATAGGCTGGTGCATTAGTTAGTCCAAATGACATAACAGTGAACTCATATAAACCATATCGGGTCGAGAAATCTTGTCTTGGGAATATCCGATGGCCTAATCTTCATTTGATGGTAACCTGATCGAAGATCAATCTTCGAGAATACCCTTGCATTTCTCATCTTATCAAATAAATCCTCAATGCGGGGTAATGGATACTTGTTCTTCACAGTGACATCATTAAGGGTCCTATAATCCACACACATCCCTTGCGATCCATCCTTCTTCTGTACAAACAGTACTGGTGCTCCCCAAGGTGAAGAACTCAGACGTATGTACCCAACCTTTTGTAATTCCGTTAACTGCTTCTTCAGTCCTTTTAACTCTTCTACAAACATCATGTATGGCCGTTTAGAAATAGGAGCAGTCCCAGGTAAGAGATTAATGACAAACTCAACTTCCCTAACTGGGGGCATCCATAATAACCCCTCTGGAAAAACATCTAGAAAATCTCTAACCACACGAATGTTGTTACTAACAAACTTCCCATCTACTAAGAATGAGCTAGTCTGGTGGTGGTAGTTACTGCAATTTCAACTTCAAATCTTTCTCCCTTGGAACTGTGGAGTTCTATGGTTCCCTTAGCATAGTGTATATACTGCCTTTGCCTTTCTTAGCCATGACATACCAAGGATCATGTCTATAGTGCTAAGACTATAGGGGTAGCCCATCTGGGTTAGAAATACAGGGTAAGAAAGGAAGAATTGTAGACAAGGTGAGTAATTACGAGAAATGTTATTGCGAGGGATTTATTAGCTAAGTAGATTTGCGTGTCACCTACTAAAGTTAATTCATTACCTTATGGTGGTACATGCCAAGATGGCCAACTATAATGTTTCAATCAATCAAAGAAGCAAATCAAGCATTTATCATTAGAACAATCAACCAACATTTTTTTAAATAGAGAAAATAGTTTTAATTTTTTTGTCATAGGTCTCCTATCTCTTAAAAAGTTCATAAATGTAGGATTCCAAGGTATGAAATCCATCTTGTCTTAGAACAGAAAAGATAAGAGTAATCAGAGTATGACAGCAAAAGGTGAGACATGATCAAGATAAGATAAGTATAGAATGACTCAGAGTAAGGTAAGTAAGAAAGGGTTTTGTCCATTTCTATCTAGGTTTCGTCCTACAGTCAACATTTCCTCTGATACCACTTATGTCACACCCGGTTTTAAGGGACAAAGACGGGTGCATCTCATACATGCGCCAAGAAGACAACATATATAATAACAGAGTGTATAGAGATAAATGTCACAATAATTAGAGTACTTATTACATAGCGAAAGTCTTACAAAAATAAAAGATAAATATAACAGGATCTAAAATCCATCCTTAGCGCCAGAAAGTCAACTGAGAGACGACGACTTAGACCTCTCACGAACACAGCGCAACATCCACCATGCGCTTCATCCAGTGATACCTGTTCTTGACCTGTGGGGGGTGTGAGACAACAAGGGTGAGCTCACACATGTTCATCGCTCAACAAGTTGTGGGGAATAATGTGGCATGAACTCACCAAAGGTGGGAGTTCATGAAGTGTAAGGCTGATCAACAATAGAGGTTAAAGCTGAGCATTGCTTTTATAAGTTGGTCAAAATTTTATTAGCAGTTACTAAGTGTAAGTGAATACCAAACCATAATAAAATAATAGAACAAATTAATAACAAATCCCATGCAAATGCAAATGACAAATTGAGTTTAGGTTCCATAATTTAATCATTAGAGAGTCCTGAGCTGCTCATGACCGTGAGCTCGGCTAGTATACTAGTTTTACACACTGCAGAGGTTGTACCCTTTACCCACAAGTCGTGTTTCCCATGTCGCCAGGGTTAGCTAGGCCTTTAGACACTACCGAGGTGAATGGCTAGGGATCCACTACGAGGCCTTTACAAAGTTTCACTAGCTTCCGAAAACCCGCTACAGTTTATGGGAAGAGCACTTGCAAGAATCCCCCGTCTGACCGCCATCGCAGCAAAATCAACCCAAGAACCTCCTTGCATGCAACTCCCCTACTGCCTTTGCCCCTTTTGCGTAAGGTAGTCTTCCACTAGCTTTCCTAATTTGTTAGCCAAGGGGTCCCATTCCTCCCTTGTGGTGGCACGTGTTTCTCAAGTTAAGCTCCATGTTCCAATTAACAATAATATGATGATCTTGTCATGAACATAAATAAATAACATAATAACTGGAACATGGATATAATAAATGATTAACCCAAAACCATGTAAAGCAATAGCATAACTACCCATATGATTCAGGGGTAAACAAGGTAAAATGGATAAACAGACTAGGGTGACCTATTGGGTCCCATCAAAATTAAACCTATGCATGAATAAGTGATATTAAAGAACATTATTGGTTAACAAAAGTGTTCAAGGGCACAACTTGCCTGGCACTTGAGATTCCAATTACCAGGGTGATTCTTCAGATCCTCGACCTCACTGCTAGTCGTAGCAATACAAACAGACATGGTATAGATAAAATTAACATCACACCAAACATAAGTACAAACTGAATAATAATGATCTACGTGTTGCTACGAGATCGTGGGAATGAGAACTACTAAGATCGGAGTCGTGGTTAAGGAGTTATGATTTTATGTAGTTATTAAGTACCTAGAATAGAGTAATTCATGTGAATAATTTTAAATCAAGTTTCATGATTAGATAAAGGTACTAGGTGATAAACAATACTTAAACAAAATTAATTCCACTGGAATGAATCAATTTGGAGTAAAAATGGGTATGTTATGAATTTCCAAAGGTTTTATTCATTTGATACAAGATTAAATAGAATATAAATTTTAATGTGACTTTTATGTGAAAATAGTGATACTAACTCATACACAATAATATTACAAAATTATAGGAATTGGACTGGATTAATTTGGACATCATATGAATTTTCTATGATTTAAACAAGTGTAACATTAAAAATTGATTTTCTAAATGATTTTATAAGTTTTATTCCCTGTCTGGACTGAGCCTCAAATACAGGAAAGCACAGGGGCAAAATCAGAAGTAATCCACAGACTCATCCTGGCCCTAGGGTGGACGGCGGGTTAAATAACCAAGACTCTGAGGGCTCTTTTGTGAAACCGACATAACGAAGGGGTATTGACCAATGCCAGCCATCCGATTAGAGTTCTACGGATCGGATTGACCCACGACCTTTTATGAACCGATATGGAATGATCACCACAGGATTGAGGATCAACAGTCTAGATACGATTGCATGAAAGGGGATACTGTTTCCAATCAGGACCGCCTGTCGATGGATCAATGGTTTGGATCTACCTACTGAACGCTGTGCCCAATTATGATCCAACGGCCAAGGATTAACACCCAACCGGTACCCACAGATCTGATGAGAGCCGTTAGTACCAGATCGGACGGCTCCGACCCCATCTCCCCCATCGCCTCACTCTCCTCCCACGGCACGGCGCGCCGCCGAGGAACAAACGCCAACGGCGAGGTCAATCAGGCCCGCTACTATGCCATTCCTCAATTACCAGGTTCTACGCGCTCGCAAGGAGAAAACAGGTCAGATGGATGTTACCTCACTAGCGATTAATTGCCGTTTGCAGCAGCCCACGCACCGGGTGATTTTGTTGCCGAGCGCGGACAACGGCGAGCAATTTAGTTGGCCCCGACCGCCGAGCTCGCCCAGGAGAGACACTATCTCGAGCGGAATGCCCCTGCGTTGAACCTAGCACCTACAGGCGTTCGGCTCCCAACGTGAAGAGGTCGCATCGACGGCGGCGTACCCTTCGCACCCCTTTCTCACCTCGCGTCGTACCGACTTCCAGAGGAGTAGTGCTCCGACCCGACGCAATGGGAAGAGGGTCACGGAGGTGGGTGACGACCTAACTTATACGCTAAGCGGAGTTCCCGGACGAGCGTGTGTGCGCCGATTATCTCGCGCTAACCCCGAAGAAGGCAGCGGATTCGGTTGAAGAAGGACCTGATGTCGTGACCCCACATGTCTATCTTAGCACAAGGAAGGCGAGCTGCCACGTGGGACCACATGTCGGCGCTTCATTCCCCAACTAGGTTGGTCGAGTCAGGCGCGGAAGACTAGGGCTGAGGCGCGAGAAGCACGACGGGAATACGATGTCCTCAACGGACACGGGAGGAAGACGACTGACAGACGGAGCCCGCATCGTCAGCAAGGACAGTAGCACGCGCGTGTGCTTGAGAGATGGCTGGTGCGCGGGCCCCTAGGTCAGTGGTAGACGCCGATGGTGTTATGGGCCGCGCGGTGGAGAATTTTGGCCCAGCTGGTAGTTGGGCTGAGGGTTAGGAATAGGGCCCATGCGCAGTGCTCTTTATTTTTTTTATATTCATCCATTTCTTTTCCAATTTTTGATTTTCAAAGATCTCTATTGAATTCAAATGTTCAACTGAACTTAAACTTTTGGCTTGTGAACTGGTAATTTTAAATTACATAGTTAATCCAGTTATGCTAGTAAAAGACTCATTTATATATGTATATTTCTCTTCATGGTACATATATAGTTTCATTTTCCTCTCTTTTATACATTATTTCCAAACCCTAAAATTTGAATCCTGTTAAAACCCTAATTCTTATTATTAATGTACCTTTATTAATATTATTATTTTTATGAAATGCACAAACAAACAAAACCACCAACATGATGCATAGAGTATTTTTAGTAGTTATTTGTTCACTCAATTAGAATGTTCCATGTTGTAATGAGTGGATGACAAAACATCTATGGAGATCAACTCTCCTTTCTTTGAATACATTTTTTGGTATTACATTCTTCCTCCATTATTTGTTCTTCCTATGCTCCCCCTTGATCCTGCCCCTCTTCTTGAAGTACCTGTACATCATCTTGGGTTGGAGGATGCACCATTGTCGAGGAAGATGGTTGATCTTGCTCCTGTAGTTCCTGTGGTCGCACATCACCAATCGCCATCGTGTGCATTGCGGCCGTCAGAACTTCTTCTTCATCTATATCATCAAGATCAACTTGCTCTCTTGGAGAGCCATTAGTCTCATCAAATACAATGTCGCTAGAGACTTCAACTAATCCCGATGATTTGTTGAAGACTCTATACGCCTTTGTATTTGAGTCATATCCTAGTAAAAACCCTTCTACTGCCTTGGGAGCAAATTTAGAATGTCTACCTTTCTTCACCAGAATGTAGCATTTGCTCCCAAATACACGGAAGTAAGAGACATTGGGTTTGTTACCGGTAAGGAGTTCGTAGGAGGTCTTCTTGAGGAGACGGTGTAGGTAGAGCCGATTAATGGCATGACAAGCTGTGTTCACAGCTTCCGACCAAAACCGCTCAGGTGTCTTGTATTCTCCAAGCATCGTTCTCGCCATGTCGATTAGCGTCCTATTCTTCCTCTCTACCACACCATTTTGCTGTGGTGTGTAGGGAGCGGAGAACTCGTGCTTGATCCCTTCCTCCTCAAGATACTCTTCAACTTGTATATTTTTGAACTCGGACCCATTGTCGCTTCTTATCTTCTTCACCTTGAGCTCAAACTCATTTTGAGCTCTCCTTAAGAAGCGCTTTAGGGTCCCTTGGGTTTCTGACTTATCCTGTAAAAAGAATACCCAAGTGAAGCGGGAAAAATCATCAAAAATTATAAGACCATACTTACTTCCCCCGATGCTGAGGTAAGCAACGGGTCCGAAAAGATTCATGTGAAGAAGCTCCAGTGGTCTTGATGTCGTCATCACATTCTTGCTGTGATGAGTGCTTCCCACCTGTTTTCCTGCTTGACATGCTGCACAAGGTCTGTCTTTCTCAAAACAGACATCGCTTAGTCCTAACACATGATCTCCCTTTAGAAGCTTATGAAGGTTCTTCATCCCAACATGTGCTAGACGGCGATGCCAGAGCCAACCCATATTAGTCTTAGCTATTAAGCATGCATCTAGATCGACATTCTCTTTCGAAAAATCAACTAAATAGAGTTTGCCGTCTAATACACCCTTAAAAGCTAATGAACCATCACTCCTTCTAAAGATAGATACATCAACATTTGTAAACAGACAATTGTAACCCATGTGGCACAATTGACTTACAGACAGAAGGTTGTACCCGAGCGACTCCACTAAAAATACATTTGATATTGAGTGCTCGTTAGTGATGGCTATCTTGCCCAAGCCTTTGACCTTGCCTTGGTTCCCATCTCCAAAGATAATCGTATCTTGGGAATCCTTGTTCTTGACGTATGAGGTGAACATCTTCTTCTCCCCCGTCATGTGGTTTGTGCATCCGCTGTCGATAATCCAGCTTGAGCCCCCGGATGCATAAACCTGCAAGACAATTTAAGCTTGGGTTTTAGGTACCCAACTCTTGTTGGGTCCTGTAAGGTTAGTCACAATAGTTTTTGGAACCCATATGCAAGTTTTGTCTCCCTTGCATTTGGACCCCAACTTCCTAGCAACTACTTTTGCATTCTTACGTGAAAGCACAAAAGAAACATTACAAGCATGATAAACAGTAGTAGGTCTATTGCAAACTTTCCTAGAAGCATGAGAAGTAGTATATTTTCTCCTAGGCCTACTTCTACCATTAACAAAAGCAGAACTAGATGCAAACATAGCATGTGAATCATTATAAGCAGCATGATCATAGCTTTGATTATAATGAGAAACTTTCTTAACATGAATATAAAGATAGACATATTTCTTTTGATCATGTGAGCTACTGGCCATAGGAGCCTTCCCTTTCCCCTTGGGATCTGAAGTCCTTTGGCTTGTTAAGTTCTTGGTTTTCTTTTGAAAACCAAGTCCATCCTTAATTGAGGGGTGTCTACCAACAGTGTAGGCATCCCTAGCAAATTTTAATTTATCAAAATCATCTTTGCAAGTCTTAAGTTGAGCGTTAAGACTTGCCACCTCATTGTTTAATTTAGCAACAGTGGCATCATGTTCATCAAAATTAATATCTTTACACCTATTGCAAATAACTACATGTTCTACACATGAACTAGTTTCATTAACTTTCTCTAGTTTAGTATTTAATTCATCATTTAAATTCTTTAAGCTAGATATAGATTCATGACAGGTAGACACTTCAGAAGATAGCAGTTCATTCTTCTTAATTTCTAAAGCAAGGGATTTTTGAACACTAACAAATTTATCATGTTCCTCATACAAAATGTCCTCTTGCTTTTCTAGAAGTCTATCCTTCTCATTAAGAGCATCGATTAATTCATTAATTTTCTCTACTTTAGCTCTATCTAACCCCTTAAACAAATCAGAGTAATCTACTTCATCATCGGAAGATTCCTCATCGCTAGAAGAAGAGTACTTAGGGGTATCTCGAATACGTACCTTCTTCTCCTTAGCCATAAGGCAAGTATCGCGTTCGTTGGGGAAGAGCGAAGACTTGTCGAAGGCCGAGGCAGCTAGTCCTTCATCGTCGGAGTCGGATGAAGAGCAGTCAGAATCACATTCATTTCCAAGATGCGCCTCACCCTTCGCATTCCTGTAATTCTTCTTCTTCTCCTTCTTCTGATGTCTTTCTTGTGCCAGTTCATTTTCATTATCGGGACATTGAGCAATAAAATAACCAGTCTTACCGCATTTGAAGCAGGAGCGCTTTCCCCTTGTTTTATTCTTGTTGGGGTACTCTTTGCGTCCTTTAAGCGCGGTCTTGAAACGCTTGATGATAAGCGCCATTTCATCCTCATTGAGCCCGACAGCCTCCACTTGTGCTACCTTGCTTGGTAGCGCCTCCTTGCTGCTAGTTGCTTTGAGAGCAATGGGTTGCGGCTCGTAGATGGGCAGTGGACCATTTTGCGCATCGTCCACGTATCGCGCCTCCTTCTCCATCATGTGCCTGCTCACAAATTTTCCGAGGATCTCCTCGGGTGTCATTTTGGTGTACCTAGGATTTTCACGAATAAGGTTGACAAGATGGGGGTCAATAACAGTAAATGACCTGAGCATGAGTCGGACGACATCATGATCCGTCCATCTTGTGCTTCCTTAGCTTCAGATTTTGTTGACTGGGGTCTTGAGCCTGTTGTAGGTTTGTGTTGGCTCCTCTCCCCTGATCATTGCGAACATCCCTAGCTCGCCCTCCACCAGTTCCATTTTTGGTGATCATGGTGGCATCATTTCCCTCATGTGATATTTTGAGGGTGTCCCAGATTTGTTTGGCTTTGTCCAAGCCGCTAACCTTGTTGTATTCATCCCTGCACAGAGATGCTAGCAAAATAGTAGTGGCTTGGGCAATTTTATGGATTTGCTCATTAATAAACACAGGATTATCGGTACTATCAAAATGCATCCTATTTTCTACAATTTCCCATATACTAGGATGGAGAGAGAATAAATGACTACGCATTTTATAACTCCAAAACGAATAGTTCTCTTCATCAAAGTGTGGAGGTTTTCCAAGGGGAATTGATAGTAAATACGCGTTTGAATTATAGGGAATGCGAGAGTAGTCAAAAGAATAATTTTGATTGACCGTCTTTTTCTTTGACGAGGAGTCGTCGTCGTCGTCCCTTGGTGAAGAAGATGAGGCATCGCTGTCGTAGTAGATGATCTTCTTGATGCGCCTCTTCTTCTTCCCATCCCTCTTCTTGTGACTCGAGCCTGAGTCAGTGGGCTTGTCGTCTCTTGGCTCGTTGAAGAGGGATTCCTTCTCCTTGTCGTTGACCACCATCCCCTTGCCCTTAGGATCCATCTCTTCGGGCGGTTAGTCCCTTAAATGAAGAGTACGGCTCCGATACCAATTGAGAGCACCTAGAGGGGGGTGAATAGGTGATCCTGTAAAATCAAAGACTAAATAGCCACAAACTTGATTATTAAAATGTTAGTACGACTAAGTAGCTATGAAGCTAGTTCTTATGAACAAACAATCACAGAAAAGCAACACAAGAGAAATTCGATTTTTATCCCGTGGTTCGGCCAAGTAACACTTGCCTACTTCCACGTTGTGGTGTCCCAATGGACGAGGGTTGCACTCAACCCCTTTCAAGTGATCCTATGATCAACTTGAATACCATGATCTTTTCTCTTTTGCGTATTCTTCCCGTTTGCGAGGAATCTCCACAAGTTGGAGCCTCTTGCCCTTACAATAGATTACAAAGAAAGCACAAGAGTAAGGATGGAAGAGCAACACACGCAAGACTCAAATCCGCAGCACAACCATGCACACAAGTGAAGAAGTGAGCACAGAAACACAGCGCAAAGAGTTTACAACTCGAACAGTGCTCAAATCTCAAGAACGATGATCCGATTGCGTGAATGCAGAGTCTAGGTGTCTTAGGATGTTTCTTGTAAGCTTGGTGTAATGCTCCATGCCCCTAGGGGTCTCTTTTATGCCCCAAGGCAGCTAGGAGCCGTTGGAGACCAACTTAGAAGGCAATTCCTGCCTTCTGTCGAGTGGCGCACCGGATAGTCCGGTGCGCCACCGAACAACCACTATAGCAGTCCGGTGCTCGATTTCCTTCCATACCGGGCACAGCCGACCGTTGGTCCTTCGGGCCAGTTGGCGCACCGGACAGTCCGGTGCACACCGGACAGTCCGGTGTGCCCAACCGACCGTTGGTGCGGGCCACGTGTCGAGCGTTGATCGCGCGGGTGACCGTTGGCCGCAGACACCGTTGACTCACCGGACAGTCCGGTGAATTATAGCCACGTCGCCTTTTTTTCCCGAGAGCGACGAGTTCGTCGCTGACGACTCACCGGACAGTCCGATGCACCACCAGACAGTCCGGTGATTTATAGCCGTGTCACTCCTTCGTTTCCTGAGAGCAGCCGGTTCACCGTTGACTAGCCTGGGGCACCGGATAGTCCGATGTGCCAGGCCCGAGCTGGTGTTGGCTGTACACAGCCAACTCTTTTCCAACGTTTTTCTTCTTTACTTGGCACTGTTTCTAGTACTTAGATAAACATGTTAGTACTCAAAAACAATTTACTAAGTCTAGAAACATACCTTGTTCTTTGATTTGCACTTCTTGCTCATTTAGCACATAAGTGTTCAAAACAGTGTATTGGGCATCTAATCACCAAAACAATTATAGAAATGGCCCAAAGGCACATTTCTCTTTCAACGCCGCATTCAAGAAAGCCCATAACTTTATGATTGTTTTTCTGACATTGTCTAGATGGACACCCCTCAACACAATCGGAAGCAATTATGTCATCAACACATGGCAGGCATAAGACTTTATGTGCATAAATTTTGTCTCCTTTGTATTTATTAGTATTTTTACACAAAAGGAGTAGCCAACTAGAACTTCAATAATGTTCGAGCATTCAAACATGATGTCCTTCTCTTTCTTGTTGAGACTATAGCTAGCAAGACTTAGGCAATATTGTGTTTCATTCCTCTCTTTTGCAATACTTAGGCAACGTTTTCCTTCATTCCTCACTTTTGGATGTTGTGCCTCTCTTTGTTTTGTGCTTTTAAGTCGTCCTGTGATTCTAGTGTATATTGTCCTTCCCGCACTTTACTAAGAAACTAAGTTTTATGATCCTCGAACATATGCTCTAGTTTTTTCAACCTTTTCATTCTTACAATTTCTCTCTCTTCGTCATGCAACATTTATGCCGGAGCGTTGTTTCTTTGGGCTCTTCAGCCTCACATATAACACCATCGATCTATAAAAGAACCATACTGAGCATAGATGAAAATTGTATCCTCACCCTCCTGTTGTTCGTCCTCTATAACTCTTCTTCCTTTGTGCTTGTCCCAACAAATATAGTTAGGCATGAGATCCCTTTACAACAAGCAGTGGAGGTGAATCGACGTTGATGAAGAGTATTCTCTCTCGTTCTTACAGACCTTTAGTATATTCTTTGGAGTGTTGAGCCACATTGTACATCTATTGACAGTCTATCTGCATTATTTTATAAAATATTATTGGCGTGATCTATTATAAACACGATTTTTAAAAGCTTACTTTCATCACCTTTTTTTGTTATTCTAGTTTTTTATAAATTATATTACCTATATGCATATTATTGCACATATAAGGGAGTGAACTAGCTAAATTTAAGAACTCGAAGCTAAAAAGACCATAATTGAAAAGACCTTGGTCAAACAAGAAAACATTATATGCCCTTCTCCATAATATGCATATAACTTATATTTTGTACATCCTTTCAACAATTTATATAATAATTCTTTAGCGGTTGATTTGGATATAAATACAAAATCTAAGAATTCCTATTTTTCCTAAATTATATTACCTCCATACATATTTTAGCTCGAATAATCTATACTATACTAGGTCAGTGCCCGTGCGTTGCAACGGGGAAATAAAATATCTCGATAACTTATATATACAAATATGTGTTATGCAGTTATGGGATAGAGGATGACATCCGCGAGCTGTCTGGGATGACATCAAAGAGAAATTCGGTCCTGTGACGCACGAACACTCACCTAGTAGTGCATTATATAAGATAGTCAGTGCTCGTGCATTGTATCTGGAATATATAATATCTCGATAACTTATATATACAAATATGTGTTATATGATTATGCAGTTATGCTACAGATCACGTGGAAGCGAGAGCGTGGCCTGCAGATCGACGCAGCGCAAACACGGCCTGCAACGCACACGACAAGCGCGCGGCCTACAGATCGACGCAACGCAAACACGGCCTGCAACGCAAACGGCAAGCGCGGCTGCACGCACTGCCCATAGAAAACATTATCATATCTATCCAAACAATTAGCGCTTTTCATTCCCATGGTAATAGATACCAATTTTATTTATTTGCATTAATGTTATCATTACAAGTGCTCAACGCCACCTGAGTTCGACGCGTTTCGTGGCTCACATCTACATGACGAAGTTTTCACTTACATCTGCATGACGAAATTTCATGGCCCATGCGCAGTGACCAAGTGACCACCCTATCGTTAATTATGACATCAGCATAACAAAAAGCTTAGTACCAGTATTAGTGGGAAGAACACAACAAATGCATTACTGAACGCGGATAAGTCTGTTCTCTAGTGAACTAACTTATATAAAAACTGTAGTCACACTTAGATATCCATGAACGATTCTTTAAATGCCTGGTCGCGCACGCCCTTGAGGCCGTTCTTGTAGAAGTTGTCCCCGGTGGATATAACAAAGTCGATATCGAGCTTCTCCCCGACCCTTCCCATCTACATAAGAATTGATTGCAAATTTCTCAGGCCAAACATATTAGTTAGATCCTAAGTCAAATATTCTGAACTTTAACATTATAGGTCAGTGCCCGTGCATTGCAACGGGGACATATAATATCTCGATAACTTATATATGCACATATGAAGCATCTGCATTCCCAATTCGATAAATTGTGTCATGAGAATTCAGAAGAACTATATTAGTCAGAGAGAAGTGAACAGTGGTACCTGTAAAATGGACATATCATCACTAAATTCTCCGGGTCGAGAGTCGTCGACTCCTCTACAAAAGGCCACGTGAATTAAGTAATGCCCATAAACCACCAATTACAGATACAGACATTGAGAATAATTACTTCCAACGGATGTTGTTCTTAAGCTTCTTTTCTATCAGTCCTATCCCTTCAAGAACATTAGTGATGTCATATATACGCCTTTTCTGTACCTGAAAAAAAGCTATATATGCATATGTTTAACAAAAGAAACCATGACTGGATCAATAGTGACAGTATGACCGTACAATTTCTGGTTCTTGAACCGGCCAGATCTAGGACCTCTGTTTAACTCAATTGTTCCATCCTGACTCTCATTGCCATAACCATAGTATCCACTACATGCCCTGGGCCTGTACCTGTTATCCATACCAAGACCACATCGACCATATATCCTGGAATCGTAACCGTTACTCCCGTAGGGAAGACCAGTTTTTACTGAATTCCCATACTGTGTGTACGGTCCGGGGCTAGGGTACATCCTATTGGGATAGGTAGGAGCTGCTGATGTAGTTGTAGGTCTTCTATTCTGCATACCCTGCTTGAAGACAATACAGAGGGGGCAAAAACATGAGTGAAGCTGCCAGCAGATGTAATACACAATCGAAGTATATCATCATAATCAACTCAAATTAGAAGGCAAAACCTAAAAGTTCGTAAGCTGCTCAATCAGAAAGCACATATTTGTCTGCCCTTGAAGTGTTTAAACACGAATTGAATTCTACAAAAAATTATTATGTTTCCTATCTGGTTAAACTAAGAGTCATGGCAAAGGGGCTCTAGCATAATGGTTAAGGCTTTTCAAGTAGAACCTTCAGGTCCTAGGTTTGATCCCCTCGGGGACGAATTTCGGGCTTGGTTAAAAAATCCCCTCGTTGTTCCCCCGTCCGCTCTCGGGGAACGGAATCCTGCACGCCACCCTCCAACTAGGCCGTTGCAGAGTGGGCAGTTAATCGGCCCGTTAGTGATGGGGATGGGGGGACAAGGTTTAAGGGTTTTCTCGACCGGGACCATGTTTCGGTCTCTTCTTAATATAATATCGGGAGGGTGGTATTTCATCCCTGGGCCGAGTTTAAACTAAGAGCCATGAAAAAGCAATAACATTTATCATATAGCGACTAAGGGAACATGCACGAGTAGAAGAAAAAATAAATAAATAACACAGCTGCATTTAATAAAAATATTATCAAGATAATTTCTCTGAGCTCACCATCTGCTGCGTGGTGGAGCTCTTGTTCTGATATCTTGTTGATGAACCATTACCACTGAATGACGAGGATGGAAAACGATTAGTTGTGGTTGTTCTTTGCTGTCCATTTGCATAAGCAGAGCCATCATACCATGCAAATTGTGCCCCTGTGCTGTCATACCCATATGTCGTGTCCAGGTAACCAGCAGAAGGAACTCCACCTAGTAAGGGCGCCCTATAATTTCCATCAGGCGTCAGTGCTGAATTTTGTTGGCTTGGTACAGTTCCACTGTAACTGTGACCAGTACCATTTGGAACACCATTAGCAGTTGCCTTGGCAGGATCTGCTTTAGCTGCTTAGAAATGACTAAACTATAGAACCTAGTGTTAAACTGAAAGTATAGGACTGAACTATATGCGGCTTAGAAATGAATAATGAACTTACAGAGAACCAGTGAGGACTGCAAAGATCATGTTGTGACCTTGGCTCCGGTGTACACCTTCTCCTGGATCATCTTAGAGCCATATCAAATCCTAGCAATAAAAGAAGGGTTCGTATGTGTCTGAGCCAAATCCATCACCTAGTAGCCCAGCAATATTCACATGATTAAGTATTGTTTCATTCATTAAATCCAATCTTTTTCATCGTCCAATCCTCAGCCATGAAATCTCACACCTCAAACTTAATAAATCATTTCATGTAAATGGTTCGTCAGTGTCTCTATAGATTTAGTCCTATATGCCCCAATCTCATAGGACCTAATGGAGAAATTATGCATGAACATGAGTCCATCATGTATGATCTGGCGAAACCCAAATGCGTCAGTGAACAGGTCATGCCTCTGGGGCTTCCAGTGAAGCATCGTTCACTGCTTCTCTGTGGTCAAGAAGATAGTCGTGAATCGTGATGGCTGCAAGGAGCATGTGTCAAGAGGCTTGTTACTGCAAAACAAAATACAATAAAAACAAAAAAGGAATAAGCAAAACAAGGATGCAGATTTGTGTAGGTAGAAGAACAATAAAACTTGAAAACATAAATAAACACAATACATGTTTCACTTTATTGTGGAATGAGAATGAAATGGAGCCTTGTTTAATGTCAGATTTAAAATACTGAAACACGTACATGTTACCTAGATCAATTAAATCATATTCCATTTGGTCAACTTCAATACCAAATGTAAAAGCAATCTAGAAATATTGACCTAAACTGCAGATCAGCAGTAGTGCGTTCTGAGTAAATGGCATACCTTCATGAAGTGATTGTTCCTATACCCAGGACATTAGCATAATTTTAAATAATAATGATAGGATTCCATTAACAAGTTCATAAGATGGCATGCTAGCAATAAGTTATAGTACAACAGTGCAAATTTAGTGATAGTTTTCATAGGACACGGTAGAGTCTTAACAGGAGTAGAGATTCTTGTTGAAAAGCCAATGGATACATGCAGGAAAAGAAATGTAATGGGTAGATTTGTCTTGAAATGTAGTCCCATATCATTTGCCCAGGCTATCATCTAGTGTTGGGTCGCTACTGGTCCCATAAAATATAGTTGTTATAATTTACAAGCATTGAAATGTGTTTTGGGGATTATTTTGTTGTCCAAAACGACACTTATTTGTGTCTAGAGGGAGTATGTGCATAGCAGACAAACAAAGTTTTCTGAACAATGAAAAAGTACTTAGATGAATTAAGTTGCACACCAATAATTAGGAGACTGATACACTGCTGTTTGAGTGATCATTTCCGGTGTTCATTCCAAGACATTATATTTGTTTGACCCATTTGGACGTACGTGATAATGTAACAGAAATGTCTAATTGCCTGAAAATTATCTCATTAAAAATATATTTAATGAGATATTCTATTTTGACCAGCATGACTTGATAATGTAACAGAATACAAACAATTTATATGAATCCAGCTATGATATGCAACCAGGCCCAGCTATTCTCCTTTTCTAACATGTAGCTTGCAAATTGTGATAGGATGAATGATGGGCACTTGACCCTGTCATGATCTTGTATTTCCTTTGTATTATCTAGTTAGCTGAGCATGGCACTAAACAATGATAAAAACCATTTTAGTACATAACAAGCGCAGTGTTTGGAGGCGTGTAGTTTGCTTCAAATGTCCCAAGTCAAAGTGATACTTCCAGGTAGCAAGGATGGAGTGTTTATTAACTTGAGGCAAAATTTCGGTGCTAATTAATCCCCTCTCCGATCCAAATTATAAGTGGAATTAGCTTTTCTAGATCCATAGGTTTACTATGTATCTAGAGATAGTGTAATATATATGCATAGCAAAAGCTATATCCCTGAACAAGCCAAATCAACTTACAGTTAAGAACAGAGGTAAAAGCTTGGATAAATTCTGAAATTGTCCATTAACAAATAGAAATGACTTTACAAAATTTTAAATTTCAAGGAGCTCTAATTAATGCATAATTGTTTGTCTAAATGCAATGGCATGTCGAAACTTAATAAAAGCATTAGGAACTGCAATTGTCATACCTCGTTCAAGCAGGATGTCAATGATTAGACAGAGAGTTGTCGGAGAGTGAAAAGGTGCCCACCCCTCCTCGCCCTTCGTGTTCAGCAAGCTTGAGAGCCAGGCAACCACCACGCCCGTTGCTGATCTGTGCTTTCATGGTGCGCAGAGACAACATGGTGGTGCCCAGTCTAGAGTACAAACCTGAAGAGGAGCAGTAGGTTGACGCGTTGTTGATCGGAGCTAGCGTTCCAGAACCGAGTGCGCCCGTGCCGCCGGCAGGACTGTGTCCTGGTGTCGCTCGGTGCTCGTCATAGTACGTGTGTGACAGACTCAAAACACAATCACATTTCCAATTCCAGACCACAGAGAACCCACTGCAATGCGTTGTGTCTGAACTTGTCACTGTTCCTGTAGTTCATGATCATCCTGCTGCTGAGATAAGATTATACTTACATTTTCTGTTCATGTTCCATAGATACATTCATCTATATACGCACGTGTATCTCCATCGTGATATGCAATGAATATCTAAGTTACTGAGTTTGCTACTCACATTGATTTTATCTACACACATACATATATCTTCATCATGGTACACAAGAAATATCCAAGTTTCTGCGGTCACTACGCACATTGGCTTTGGATAATAACAAAACCAAATCCGTATTTGCCTTTTATAAATTGTTGCAGCACAAAATCATAGATCAAATGCATTATCCTTTCGTACACATGCATGCCTTTAGGATACACACCTTTAGTTCTGTTCATATGGGCTACCATGTAATTAGCAATCTATGCCCTACCTCAATATGCATATTTCTGTTCAGACAATAGCCATAGTTAAATAACATGTGTCCGCCCTACTCATTTTCTATCATTGTGCATTGATTCATCTCGATAATATCCTATTTACTTACCGGTTCCATAGATGTTTCAAGCCATTTAGGTTGTGTCACCAGAGCAACTTGACCTATGTGCGCTACCTCCGTCTCGGCCAGCTGAGATCTAACCTACCCTTCAAAGTTTAAACAGACACAAGCATAGCCTGGACGCACACTGACTGTGCTGCTTATGACAAGCATAATAATCATGGGCGAAGTGGACACCTGACCATATATCTATCTTTTCTTTTGTGATTAGCAACTCTTCTGTACTAATCAATTAATTTTGGTTGAGGATAATTTGAGAAGCTCCTATTTTTTAATTAATAGGTATAGAGGCAGTAATTGAAGAACATGACACATCATATTATGTATGCCACAACAAAGTTACTTTTTGTTGATAAGAAATTCAGAAGCATTATCTGGATCGTATTTAAATATATAATATATTTTCCTCATTTTGATAGCTAGACTACCAACTGCTATTTATGTTGAGAACTGCTAGCAAAACAATAGTGGTTCAACCATTCTCAGACTCCTTGTGATCTCTCTAGCTAATAAATACCTCCTTCATTCCAAATTATAATACATTTTAACGTTTCTAGATTTTTGTTATGTATGTAGACATAGTGTATATCTAAGTGACCATGGATGGAAAGGGGAAGAAACAGTATAACAACTAATTCTTCCAAAAAATAAAGATATGGCTAGCAGTAAGCTTAAGAAATATGGAAGGAAAAGGGGGACTTTCGACAAAACCTTGATGTTTGGGTTCACAATTTTAGCAAGCATAAAAGTTGGTAAGGAAAAGTCAAACTCAGTTGTTTGAAAACCATACCTGATTTGCTTTGACAGTAAGAATATTCTGTGAGCCGAGCTCTCTTGTTGGCATCATTGCAGATTGGATGTTTACTACCAAGAGTTCACCTAATAGAAGATTGGACATGCATATCCATCTTGGGGTGTGCAGTTTGGATGTTTACACTTCTCATAAATAGCTAAACAGTTCGGTGTCATTGATAACACAATCATCACAAAAAGATGACAACAAAGTAAACACATTCATCAAGGAATTACTAAAACAGTCATAATATTTTCGTAACACCAAAGATGACAACGAAGTATGCACTTTCACTTATTCACCCAACCCAACAGATAAGAACACTCTATTTCAGGCTCCAGCGCAGTACAATTTCATAGAACCATGGAAGTTCTTTACACGGGGAATTAGAAAGAAAGAAAGCAAGAATTCGTTGCCTATCAAATCTTTGCGATAAATTTTAAATTCAGAAATGAACAAAAATAAAGAAAGCACAAGAAGAGTAAGAATGAACCTGAATTTTCACCATCCTGCTGCATCTCCAACCTCCGCTGTAGATGCAGCTAGAGCCAGTTCGCCTTCCTCGTTCCCCTACGTCCCAACCTAGCATAGAAGAGCTCGCATCAAACCAAGAGCAACTAAATTGGCTTGCAGCAGACTCGGTTCATGTACTCGGCGTAGTAGAGCGTGTCGAGCGCGAAGGTGGCGTTCCACTCGAGCCAGCCGCGCGGGTGGACGAGCGCCTCCATCTTGGTCTGTGCAAAGACGGCGCGCGAGTAGCGCTTCCAGGGGCGGCCGAGGTAGGACGAGATGTTGGCGACGAGCGGGGCCAGGTGCTCTGGTTGGGGTCCTCGCGGCCCTGCGCCGTGACCACGTTCTTCTGCCCGGGCGCCGGGCGCCGCGCGTACAGGCTACAACCTTGCAGCATGGCGGCCGCGTCGCCGAACACGAGCAGCATATCTTCAAATGTGCGGGCTCCAGCTCAGAGACAGGGTACGTGTACCCACACCATGGTCCGCGCCGTAGACTGGCTCCGGCGAGGAGTGCGTCAACACGAGCTCCGCCACCTCGGCAAGGGCGTCGCTCGGAACGTGGCCATGCACTTGATTGATCGATGGAGACACGCTCCCCACCGAGGTTCAGCTTGGCTTGGGTGCGGCGGAGGCGGGGCGCGACGAACGCGAACAAACGACGATGTGTGGTGGTGTCGGGGAGGTGGAGCTTGATTCAACTGCATGGGGTGGTCGGGGGCCGGGCCGGGGCCGACGGGGTTTTTCTGCCCCTCCTTCCTCTACCTCGGTGCCACACGGTGAAAGGGAGCAGTTGCGGGGGAGGAGAGGAGGAAGAGAGCGGAGAACAAGGAGACACACACGGAGGGAGCAAAAACCTCTTAGAGCAGTTGTCGCGTGAGCGTCTTGTGGAGAGGAGAGGAGATAGCGACGCACGACGCTGATAGGGAGCCCGCCGGAGCAGCATGGTGGTTGAGGTCGTGGAAGCTCCATAGCATCGCAAGGGGGTGGGGCGCAGGGGGTGGGGCGCACGGCGTTTGCGGTGGAGGTTGTTGAGGGGCGGGGGATCCGTGGGCGGATCAGACGTGGGGGCGAGGACCGGGGATGTTGGTGGATCAGGGGCGGGGGCACATAGACAGACAGTTTAGATTTGATGGATGTAGATGGATGGTGTAGATTTGTGGATGGCAGAACCAGGGGAGGCAGCCTACCCCTTGCTGCCTTAATATAGTAGTATAGATATATAACATTGACCCTAAAAAATAGGAAATATATAATATTAGGAGAAAAACTTACTCATTTGAGTTGGAGTCAAAGCGATGATCGGCTGATAAAAAGTACTTTTGATCCTAAGTAGATTCTCGTATGCAATGTGAATCGCCGACAGATGCTATTCACATCCCACTCATCTATTATCACAAATGTCAGCTGAAACAGTGAAGAAAATGTCTCAGAAATATTGAAACATGAAAAGGCAATTAACAAAGAAAACTGTGAGAAATCATGCTAATTACGAGAAAGGTACATTATAAATAAGTTCTTTCCTTCCTCTGATGTCCTTTTAATGGACAGTTGTAGCAAATTATTAAAAATGGAAGCTCAAAGATTATCAAGAGACTGTTAGCAAACTGTTAAAATGGAACTACAAGAATCATCAAGACGCCATTCATAGCATCTGAGCATAAATTCGTATGGAAATAAAGGAAAACCACACTCACAGAATCTCTACTTTACCGTCAAAGCACCATACGCTACACCAGCTGCATCAGCTGGATCCCAATCCTGAACGCCATGGGGATCAGCCTCCACCCTCACCTTCAGTTCCAGCAGTGCTAGTACTGACAGTCACAAATCACCATACCAAATTTTCAATGAACACAATCGCCACCAATACCATGTCACAGGAGCAGACTTCCCTCTGCGAAATAGGTCATAATTACCTTCACCGTTGATCGAAGCCTCATCGTGGCTGGCCTATGCCTGAAGTAGAACCATGAAGAAGGAAAACAACAGCCGGATCCTAGAGCCGTGGCGAAAGATGAAACTTTCACATTGGAAGGCAGTTCATATGCAGATTTAAATCTCTCAAGACAGTTGGAACGGGTCTGGTCTGTATCACAAACAAACGGCCTGCAGCCTTTCTCATAAGATGTGCATCTCAGTAGGACTGCATTGTGAGGGTAATCAAGGCAGATCGGGCAGGTAATGTCCTCCATCCAACTCTTTATCGAGCTGAATGTCCAGATCAAAAGAGCTGTGCTTTACCACCTTCTTCACGATCAAGTTGCCTGAACCCATAGCGGAGACGCAGATTTGCAACGAAAACTCCTGGCTCTAGCAGGCCCAGATTTTCATTACAGCCTACAAGACACCAATAGGCCAATCATATCAGTTCCAGCTTGCTCCTTCAAGAACATCGTGAGCAAATTCTATGAGTGATAGTGAATAGACCGAGCATTTCCATCAGAAGGCAATATGATAGATGATAGTGTATCAGTGTATGGCAGGGCACAAACACCCTAATGTCCGCAATCAGTTCATATAATGAATTCCCTGTAACCACACATGACTATTTGACACTAAAAATGAACTCATCCACTTAACCTAATGATTTACCACAACTTCCAGTTCTAGTAAAACTCAAACGAATCGTAGAAATTTTCCTTACTCCATAAGAGATCAATAAATGCCAGAATCTGATTTCGACCTCAATATGACGTGGCTCAGGGGAATCTGATTTCGACTTAATTGGGCACCAGCAACTAACTAACTTCTACGGCGCGGCGCCAACTGAGATGGGCGGATTTTGCGCGCTGATGAATCACGGGCGGGGTCGGATTGTGTTGGACTCAATAGATTAGCTGCGTGGCACCACGCAGCACACAAATCGGCAAGTGAACTGAACCAACGAAGGAACGAAGAAAAATCTGGGAGATTGGATTGGACTAACAAAACCAACAGATAGGAAAATTTATCTATCCAGGTAAACAAAGCAGCTGGAGGTCACTCACCAACGACAGACGACGAGACCGACCGACGGCCGGATGGATGGATCTCCGCTCCTCTCGACCGGTCCAGGGGCGGCGCCGCGGCGCGTGGGCCAAGGAGCTAGTGTCTTCCTCGGTGAGGTCGATCTCGACGACCTCGACCTTGGTAGCGAGGCCACGGACGGAGGTAGATGCGGTCGAGGGGGAGGAGGCAGGAGGCGGCGAGGAGGAGAGAGGGGGTGCGACCGAGGGGGGCATGGCCTCCCCGAATCGCTGGTGAAGCAAGCACGGGCGAGGAGCTTCTACAAATCGACGGTGGTCGGGGGGGAGGGGCGCTGATGTCGAACGGGGGCAGGGTCACGGTGTCGCCCCCTGTGGACGCCTCCAGCGCCTGCGCCACCGTGAATCCGGGCATCGCCGAGGGGGTGAGGGCAGGGGAAGGGAGGGGGAGGCCTTGAATCTTGGACGCGTCCGCAGGGGTGTTCTCGGATCCTGGCGGCGGGTGCGAACAGGGGGAGCAGGGGCGGCGGCTCACGCGGGGCGGGGGGACGAACGTGGGTGTGGGCGGGCGGACGGTGTAGATTTACGGAAGCGAGTGGACGGTGTAGATTTACCGAAGGCAGAACCAGGGGAGGCAGCCTATCCCTTGCAGCCTTAATAGGTAGTATCTCTACTACTGTTAAGGCTGTAAGAGTAGTCTGTCATTCCCGTGTTCTGCCACTATTCCTGTTCTGCCATTCCCGTTCTGCCACCATTTCCATTCCCATGTCATTCACATTCTGTCCATTCCCATGTCATTCAACCATGTCATTCACATTCTGTCCATTCCCATGTCATTCACATTCTTTGTTCTGTCTTTCTCATTCCCCCTCTCGTAAAGCTCATTCTCATTCCCATCCCGTAAAGCTCATTCCCATTCACATCCCGCCGTACAGCCCACGTCTAGCTAAAATTAAAAAAACACACATGTCCTTAAGGAGATTTGAACCCATGACCTCTCAAGCAAAGGCCAAGAGTAGTTACCGCTACACCACATGTGTGTTCATGTCTACATCTATGACAGGAAACATATCTACTACATCTCTCACCAAGCTCACTTGCTACCCTTGCATAATGCGTAGTAGTAGATAAGTATCACCAAGATTCTTGAATTATATTTTTGGATGGAGGTAATATTATTTAAAGAAGAGCTTTGCATGCAATTTCTTTTGTTTGAATAATGTATTATGCTTAAATTCTCTTTTTTGCATGCGTGACATTTTTCTTCGTAATATTTTTTTCATAGATCGGACTTGTGAGTCATTTTCATAAACCAACGCCAAGCATGAATCCATGTTTCTTACTTGAAACCCCGAGCAAACACCATAAGCAGAAGGCACTCGCGTTGGCGTCGCTCATCGATGACGAGAAGAAGCTTGACGACTGTCAGTTCGACCTCTAGAAGCAGTCCTACGTGGTCGCATACGCCGCTGTGTATGACAAGCTCTCGCGAAGCCACCACTTGGACGTGGTCCAGAGCAGCTGCACCGCGCTGTCCATCGTTAAGCAGGGGGCCTCATGATTGTTGCCAACGTCGACGACTCTCGGGTTGTTCTGGACACCGCATTCGACGACGACGCCATCACGCCGTCCAGCTCATTGTCCACCTGAAGCCCAACCTACCACGTAAGTCGCTACTGACCAGACATGAATTATTGTGCGCTGGGATGATAGACGTTGCTGACGTTGTGTGAGTGTCCTCGAACATGATGTATGTAGTGGAGTAGCGCATCTGGTGGTGCAACGACCAGGGGTACTACCTCGCTGATGAGCCCGGGGTGCACTTCGTTTGACAGCCCAACCAAGAGTCATCGGTACTCGTCATGTCGCACGCGTTCGACGACTACTATATCGAGGATTGTGGCGTCATCTTGGCGTCAGAGGTGACGCAGAGGAGGATCAACAACAGTGACCAGTTTGTCATCCTTGCCACCGTCAGGGTAGCTTTTGCGTCGGCCTGTCTTTAATTCTCTTCGCAAACACACACACTTACCTTTTTGTTTAAGTAAGTGCGTATGGTGGTGCGTGTCTGATGACTAACGATGTACGAGAAAATTTCTTCCAGCATGTGTGGAACGTGCTCTCCAATGATGAGACCATACAAATCGTGGCGTGACATATATCGAAGTCTGCATGATACTGATGGTTGCAATGTAGTGGTGAAACAACTAGATTAAAATAACAAAATTTATGTATGGCTAGAATCATAAATTGATTATGAAACATTTTCTCATAACAATATAACACACATTTTGTATATAAGTTATCGTAGTATACTGGTATTATATATTACCATTGCAACGCACGGGCACTCAGCTAGTAGATTAAGAAGGTAAGAGTAGTCTGCCGTTCTGCCCTCCCCCGTGTTCTGCCGTTCTGCCCTCCCCGTTCCGCGCGCAGAAAAAAAATTAAATCGTGGCTGCTTAGAGATTGAACCTTGGATCTATTGAGTAGAATGCCTAGCCTTCCACCCTCTAGCCAATGTGACTCATGTTGAATTGTATACAACTTCAACTAAGACTTTATTTTTGTTTAACCCGTCGTCCACTCTGTATGCGCACTGAGTCTAGAAAAACATTTATAGCTTGGCCCCTGATCTTTCTGGAATTTGGGGCGCGGTCCAGGAAATAAAGAAAATAGGGAAAAGGAGTTTAGAAATTGATTTTTAGTTTAAAAATAATTGCAAAAACCGATTTAATTCATGGAAATTTCATATTAAATCCAAATGAGTTCATTCCAATTTCTATAATTCTATAATATTATTTTTTATCACATAATACCTCTGTTTTGTCATGAAAACAACAATAAAATTAATTTCCTAATTAATCCTATATCAAATACATAGAAACTTTGGAAATTCGTAACTTCCCCATTTTAATTCTAAATTGAACCGTTCCAGTTGTGTTAGTCTCGTATGAATATTTACTACGCAATAACAACATTGATTATACCATGTTTTATACTTTTATAATTAGATATTTATTTATCCTATGTTAATTGGGTTAATCTATGTCTATTGGATTAATTTATTTAATATATTAATATAGTATTCTAACTTTATGGTTATACGATGTTTGACCATTAGTCTTGCAAACACACACACTTACCTTTTTGTTTAAGCAAAAGCGTATGGTGGTACGTGTCCGATGACTAACGATGTACGAGGGAATTTCTTCCGGTATGTGTGAAACGTGCTCTCCAATAATGAGACCATACAAATCGTGATATATATCGAAGTCTGCATGATACTGATGGTTGCAATGTAGTGGTGAAACAGATAGATTATAAATAACAAAATTTATGTATGGCCAGAATCATAAATTGATTATGAAACATTTTCTCATAACGGTATAACACATATTTTGTATATAAGTTATCGTAGTATACTGGTATTATATATTCCCGTTGCAACGCTCGGGCATTCAGCTAGTATAAGATTTAATTGAAATTAGTACCGACTGGTGTCTTCTGATGACTTCAATATTGGTACATACTAGAGACAGCAATCAATACTAACACCCCTGCATGACCGTGACAGTTAAAACATGTGTGGCAGGTCCTACGACGAAAGTTTTTTTTTTTCTCGTGCCGGGCCAATGGCAATGGGCCATTGCATTGGATCGATCAGTCGACAGTTGACGCGTCCCAGTCTGGTCAGGGTTACCTAGGCCCACAGTTGGTCCCCGAAGCGCAGTGGTCGGTCGGTCCTGCACCGCGCGATAGAAGTGTAGAACAGCTGCCGAATTGGTATACGCACGCATGAGATTGGATCCTTCGCCGTCGTATGCGGCGTCATTGGCTTCATCCAGCGATCACGGGTGGCTGGACAGGCCGGGGGAGCTATCCACTGGTAGAGAAGAACGTGTTTCGACAGATAAAATGTGGTCTGGGAACGACTGGAACAGGATCCGATTTGGATCTAGCTAGCTAGCCTCTATTACTACTCGCGATTAGTGTAGAATATACTCCATCTTATCGCGCGCGCTGTGTCGAAACAGCGAGCGGTTTGTGGATTTGCAGGGAGGACCTGAATGATCATCCACCATGGACGGGATGGGCGTGTGATGCTACCTCCGTTCTTGATTATACGTGTCGTCTGCTAATGTATTTTTCAACTAAACCACGACAAATAAAAAAGAATAAATAGAGTGCCGGTGGAAGGAAGGAGTGTGCCCCTCGTGTGCATTAGTATCGTAACGAAAATGGACCACGGGCCATCCGGCTCAAAAGGTTTTGGTGTTTGATAGTCAACATAACCTGTGGACTAATGAATTTGCTAGGGTTCGTATTTGTAGTTCACAGGATGCGAAGAAGACTGGACTAAAGCACTGAGGATGCAACACCTCAAAAAAGACATAAAAAGAGCTTAGAAGCCAAAGACTGAAGAACAAAAGAAGCCCAAGGAAACAACGAAGTAATCCATGAAGTGGGCAGTCAGCCAGCGCCGTAGTGGCACACCGAATAGTGAACAGTACATGTCCGGTTGGACACCAGACATTCTGCGCAGAGGGGCCCGTAGACAGGCGCTCTCGGGCTGTAGCACCGGACTGTCTCGTGTGCACCGGACATTCTGGCAACGATCGGATCCAACGGTTGACTGCTACAGACCCCCAACGACCGACTAATGTGGCAGGGCACTAAACAGTGAACAGTGCTTGTCTGGTGTGCATCGGACTGTCTGGTGCGTCCGTCGCCAGAAAGCTACTGCTTCTGTCCAACGGCTATAATTGTGGGGGGGGGCTATAAATACCCCCAACTTACCATTTCAAGGTGTGGGAGCCCAAGCAATATAACAAGGCATATTGTAGACATTTGCATGTACTCATACACCAAAGTGCTTAATAGAATCACTCGATGATTAGCATCGGTACTTTGCGAAGTGCTTAGGTTAGTTAGACTGCATTAGCACTTGCTCTATGTGAATCCTAGTTAGTTGAGTGAGCTTAGAAAAACCACACAACCCCTCGGCTCTCGCGTGAGCTGTTGTAATTGTACCGAATGGGGCGAGAGTCTTGCGAGACTGTGACAACCGAATTTGTGTCACGGCCGCCACAGTGTACCAGAGGGAACGAGGCCCATGACGTTTTCAGCCGAAAGCTCGTTAGTGGAGACGACTGGGAGCGTCTGAGAGGAACCGAAAGCAGAGCACCACTTGCATGTGGAGAAGGCCCGCGACTCTCTATAGAGTTACTCGACCATGGTGCTTGGCCCTCGCATGGACTACCCTTTGCGTAGGGGCACCAACGAGGATTAGTCGGAACCTTGCGTGGTTCTGGATACCTCGGTAAAAAATAACGGCGTCATTCATGAGAGTTTGCATCTCTACCTTTCTCTTTACCTTCCGCATTTATATTAAGCATTTAAGTTTCAATCTTTTCTCTTAGTTATATTATTTAGGATTAAAACTTAGACATTGCGGTAGAGATAGCAAGACTTAGACAAAACCTAGTTTGCACATTCTAGATTTTTTATTTGCACATGTTTTGCTCTAAGGATTTATTTGTGGCCTACTCTAAGGATTTATTTGTGGCCTAGTTTAGAAAGATTTTTAGAAGTCCTAATTCACCCCCTCTTAGGCGTCACCGTTTCCTACAGGTACCACACACGGAAGTTTTTGAATACCTATGTAACCTGTACTTCTTCTATTCAGGAATATATCAGAGTTTTGCATCATAAATTCTAGTTGCAAAACATCTGAACATTGCAGTATTGTGCTCTTGAAGTAGAAACTTTTTCATTGCGCAAAAGACAAGCCTACATAGCTGAGCACAAGTAGCAGCTTTGTGCGTCCAACTTAACACATGTAATATACAGTGGGATAGTGGAGTCTCCAGGAGGCACCATTACATATTTACATACAAAAAGGCTAGACATGGTGGATCCTGGAATAACAAAAGAGCGCACGACAAAACCTATATGTTTTGGGAACAAAAGAACCGACGAAGTAAAGTTATTCCTTCGCGCTAACTCGTGCGCACAACCTATACGCGGTAAAGATCTTCCCCTTCCCTGTTCCAGCATAAACTCCACAGTGATCAAATGCCACTGGCTAGCCCATCTGCGCTAATAACTCGTGGCCTCAATAGGCCGCTGACCTATAAAGAGAGAACCTACGGCGAAGCCCGCCCCACGACAGCCTGCGGAAGTGCCAACGACCATTATGTTATGAAACCCTAATGAAATGTTACGTGGGTAAATACCGAATTTACACCTAAGAAGTCTCACGCCTCTATATAAGCAACATATACACCCACTCATAATACAAAGAAGAAAAAGGCTAGAGATCCAACCCTACATCATATGTTCATGCGTTTATCGATATGTCGTGCTTCAAGTGAGGTAAACGAGATATACAACTTCTTCACGTCTAATCTGCTGACGGGTGGGAAGGGAACGGATCTGGCATGGATGCATGGACAAGAATGGCAAGCCCAATCTCAAGTATGTGAAGATGCTTGCTTTCAGCTGAGCCATTTTGTTGATGAGAATAGAGATATGAGACATGATGGGTTATCTCGGCTTGCACAAAGAAGGAATTGAGTTATCATATTGCCTCCCTACTGAGTTTGTATGGTAAGAATTTTCTGATTCAATCGGCGCTCAACTAGGCTTAAAATTCACAAAATATTTGAAATACTTAAAACATGCACTTTAGGAGAAAGATTCATGCAGATTTACTATAATAATCAATAAAACAACACGATATTTATGTCTAGTAATTGAGTTGGAGGCATGGCCCAAACATCAGAGAAGATAAGCTCCAAAAGGATAAGAGACACATTATTAAATTTATTATAAGGCATTAGATGACTTTTTGCCTTTTTACAAGCATTACATATTGTTTGTTCATAGGACTCGGCCAAACATTACTAAATCTACTAATGACTTTACAACTATAGGAACCAAAGCATGACTTAATCTATTATGTCACTTGGCGAAACTTGGTTTTGTTGTATGGAAGACTTGATTGGTGGACGGTAAGGATGGAAGAAGACAAAGTCCCTGATGGCACTTACCTATAAGAAGAGTTATTCTCATGGTCTAATTCTTGACAAAGAAGACACTTGGACAAAATTCAAGATATGCATAATTATCTTTAGCATGGCAATGTACAAAATCAAGACTTTTACTAGCGTTATTAGAGCACCTCCAACAATGCCTCAAACTGGTGCCTCAAATTGAAATATGAGGCTCTACGCAGGAAAAACTACTTCAATAGTGTTTCATTTCATAAAATTTGGTCAAAAAATTATAGGACACCCTTTAAAGTGCCTGAAATATACTACACAGTAGTGGACTGCCCTATAATATATATTTGAGGCTTTACTGTTGTAGCAGCATGTTTTGTTGGTGGCCTAAATTCTATAAAATATACTTATTTTTAAATTATAGGACATTTTTGTAGGTCACGTTTTTGGAGATGCTCTTAGAAATATAAAGAATATTGTTTAAGAAAGGATTACAACTTGAAGTTTTAACAATAGAGTGTCCAATGTGGCTAATCATCATATATACCTGCGCCACTTGTCATATGGATCTGTTCATTCATTTTGTATTTATCTCAGACTGCTAGCTTTTCAAGTTCTTATGTGATATGATCGTCTATATATATATAGCTCCTATGTTTGCGTGGCCAATTGGAATCTAATGCATGAGATGTTGCAGAAGTAGCGTACGTAGCGTTCATCTAGGACAAAGTCCTCATCAAACTTGTGCCAACAATTGAGAATAGTATGTCTCATCTTTTAGCATATAGCTAGCACTTGGGCCTATTATATATGATGTTGCTTTTTTTTGGGAGTTGTTGCCGTGGGTCTGAGATTATTGTGAATCCGAGTTGTTTTTGAAGCCATGCATGTCCTCATCTTTCACCTGTTCGCACAGGGCGCGTGTAATTCCTTTTAATAAAGCGGGGAGGGAATCTAGCACGCAGAGGTGTCAACGTCTGCAAAATTTGTCTCAACCGTTCGATTCGGCGTGTACGTCCAAGATGCAACACGTGAGTATAAAAATCCCCACACCACAGGATGCTTCCACACAAGACTGCCAGGTTCCCAGTCAAAAGCAAAACAGTGATCCGCTGGCCACACCACGGGACGCTTCCAGATAAGCGGGGAGGGAATCTGGCACGCAGAGGTGTCCACGTCTGCAAAATTTGTCTCAACCGTTCGATTCGGCATGTACATCCAAGATGCAACGCGTGAGTATAAAAATCCCCACACCACAGGATGCTTCCACACAAGACTGCCAGGTTCCCAGTCAAAAGCAAAACAGTGATCCGCTGGCCACACCACGGGACACTTCCAGATAAAGCTGCCAGGTTCCAGTCCAAAGGAAAAAACGGTGGGCCGCTAGCTTCTCCGTGGGCGCTTGGGCGGAGATCTAGATAGCGCTGCATGCCGCTGCTTCTCCTTCCCCGCGACTGTCCGCTCCGTACGCCGGCGACTACGATCTTGTTTCTGGTGCGTACCTTACAGTCCATCCTTCTTCACGTGTCTATGCTCTTCAGTGCGCCATGCGATTCCTCCAGTAATAGATCGCGCCCTCGACAGGTGAAAGGGAGTGTCGCATTCCCCATCAGCACTGTTAACTGACGGCCGCCGCGTGGTGTTCCCGACGTGCGCTACCATCTCCAGTACACCCAATCTTCAACGTGCCGACGATCCACGCAGGTACGAAGACTTCTCTAGCTATGTGTTCTTCGTGCTAGGTTTTGTCTTTTGCATCTCATTCTGATTCCATTGAACACGGCTAGATATTAGGGCTTCGATTTTAGGTTTTTGGGTTGTAACTTCCTCCTCCGTACACGGGTGATTAGGGCTTACCTCCAGCTTCGCTCACTTCAACTCCATTTTTTTGTTCATCGATTTTTTTATTTCCTAATGATTACCAAATGTTGAATTGCTATTATTAGGGCTTAACCTGCATCATGCATTCTTATAATAAATACATAAGTACATAAACAAATGTACATGTAAACAGAATACATATAGTGACTAAGTACATATGTACAGTCATATATATACACAAAGATTATATACTGTGGCTATACATATAATATACATATGCATATAATATATAATAATATAGACGCGCTTACATATATGCGCTCAGATCTATACATATCCAAAACAATATTACATTTCTTTACTCTAAGCTTCTTAAGTCCTACAAATCCAGATATATATACATTCATACATACATGTTTCTGTTTCTTGACTCTAACCTTCTCAAGTGTTCTTGATTTCACATAGACTAAAAAATAAAGGCAAAAAACATGTAAAAAAAGAACACAACATGCCATCTTCATCATCCAGTCCACCTAGCAGTGATGCAAGGCCGATTCCATATCTTGATGAATGCGATGCCCCAAGAAGAAAAAGAAGGCACAGTAAGTCTTTTCACTCAGTATATAAATGACTATAAGTCTGACAAAAATACATACACACTATTTAGCTTGGCACCTAAACAAAAACAAGAAAGTTCATGGACTCTTTTTTTTTCTTAAAAAAGGCGCTTCTGCCATCTATACTCCTCCTAATATAACTGCCACTCAAGCAAGGGCAACAAGACGACATCTTCTAAATCAGAGTCGAATTGCTAGAAAAGGTAAGTTCCACATCAAAATTATTTATGTTCCAATTATAGCATATTACGACCTATTCTAACCATAAAAGCCAAAAACAATAGGGTTGACAGCTAAAACATTGACGAATTTCCATACTGGACAGTTCACAGCCGAATATGTGGAAGCATTAAAAGGTATGCACATATTCTCTCTCAAATGTAAGAGCGAATAAAATTACTACTTCTTAAAAATATAAAATATGTAACTAATACACAATCATTTCACTGCACAGCCTCATACCCAAATAGGTCATACTACGGAACACCAGATTATGAATGCTCTTATTGTCATGCTGTGTTCTGGTATGCTGAAAGGGTCAGGAGTAATCAACAGGATTCATCTATCAGATATAACAACTGCTGCAAAGGTGGAAAAATCAGCATTCCTCCCTTCAAGCCTCGACCTGAGCCTTTAGCATCTCTTGCAAGATTTGATGGCGATGCCACATCAAGAAAATTCATTCGCAATATTAGACAGTACAATTGTCTGTTTGCTTTTACATCAATGGGAGCACAAATAGATAACTCTGTCAATGATGGTCGTGGTCCACCTCTCTTTAAAATTTGCGGCCAAGTTCACCATCGTATTGGAACTTTGTTGCCAGACGATGGATCTCCTCCAAGATTCATTCAATTGTATATTTACGACACCACAAACGAGGTCCAAAACAGAATAAATGCTTTAGACAGTGGTGACAGAACCCAAGACAGTTTCGATCCTGTAATATAATAAGAAATTTAATTAAAATGCTTGATCATCATAACCCATTCGTCAAGAAATTCAGAATGGCAAGAGATCGTTTGGCGGATAATCCGAATGAAGAATTCACTATCAGACTTATCGGAGCAAAGGAAGGTGATCCTATCCAATATAACTTACCAACAACAGATGAATTAGCTATGCTGGTTGTCGGAGATTTCACATTAGACACATTCAAACGTGATATTATTATTGAGACTCATAACAAAGAGCTAAAGCGAATATCTTCACTACACCCAGCATATATGGCTCTACAATACCCACTGCTTTTTCCCTTTGGCGAGAGAGGTTTCCAGGTTGGAGTTTTGTACAATGGTGCCACATCCAGCGGACAAAATGCACGAAAACATTTAACTATGCAAGAATATTATTGCTACCAGTTCCATTATAGAAAAAATCAACCAAATCCTTATTTGTGTTATGCAATGTTATCAAGTCAAGCCAAAGTAGATGCTAGAGCATGTATTGATGAAAATAGACTCAACTACATAATCAATAATCAAAAGAATCTACGAATGGAAAGCATTCAAGGTATCACAGATGCAGTTAGTCGTGGATGCATCAGCGGTGAACAGATGGGAAAAACTATAATATTACCAGCATCACACACAGGAGGCAGACGCTACATGATCCAAAATTATCATGACGGCATTGCTATTTGTCGAGTTCATGGACCACCGGATTTTTTCCTCACGTTCACATGCAATCCAAATTGGCAAGAGATACTTGAAAGTCTATCTCAGCCTGGTCAAACCCCTTCGGAAAGATCTGACATCATTGTTCGTGTTTACCATATGAAACTTAATGACTTATTACATCATATAAGAAATGGATCAATTTTTGGTCCATGTACTGCAGGTACACTAACATTGCTATCTCACATTGCATACTTTTTATGTACATCATTCACATTCATGTACTTTAAGTTATCCTAACACATGTTCCAATATTTTTCCTTACAGTTTTATACACAACTGAATTTCAAAAACGAGGTCTTCCTCATTCACATATTATATTTTGGGTCTCCACTGACACTACGCAACCAACACCTGCTCTAATAGACTCATTCATCAATGCTGAAATACCAGACCCGCTGGTTGATCCTCTAGCTTATTGCTTAGTTGCAGAGCACATGATACATGGTCCTTGCGGTTCATTGAATCCACACTCTCCTTGCATGAAGAACGGCAAATGCTCAAAGAACTATCCAAAGCAATTTTGTGAAATAACCACTTTGGACAATCAAGGGTTTGTCACATATAAACGACCAAACAATGGTTGATATATCATTAAGTCAGGTAATAAGCTTGACAATAGATGGGTTGTTCCATACGAAAAAGCTTTATTGAAAATCTACCAAGCTCATATTAATATTGAATGGTGCAACAAAACCATCTTCATAAAATATTTCTTCAAATATGTCACAAAAGGGCCAGATTGCAGCAAAGCATATTTACAGAAACTAAGAAATGGCGAAGAAGCTCCATATGACGAAGCAACGGATGCAAAGAATGAAGTAAAAGAATATCTGGATAGCCGTTATCTTTGTGACAAAGATTCTACATGGCGTATATTAGGGTATGAAATTCACAGACACTACCCTGTAGTTGAAAGAATGCATGTTCATCTACCAAATGAGAACTACATCACCTACAATGCAACAGCTAACATGTCTGAAATATTATCAGAAAATTTCCTTAGAAAAACCATGTTGACAGAGTGGTTTACAACTAATGTCCAAAATGAAAATGCGCGTAATCTAACATACATTGACTTCCCATCAAAATGGCGATGGGACGACAAAACAAGGAGCTGGAAATCTAGAGAACAAAGAGAAGGCAAAATAGGCCGTATATACTACGTCCATCCATCCGCAGGCGAAAAATACTACCTACGAATGTTGTTGCTCACTGTTAAGGGTGCTAGAAGTTATGAGGACCTCAGATCATACAACAACACACTACATCCAACTTTTAAAGAAGCATGTCGAGCACGTGGTCTACTAAATGATGATAACGAATGGTACGAAGCTTTTGACGAGGCTGCTAAATGGGCTACTTCAGATCAACTACGTCAACTCTTTGTTACCATGTTGCTCTATTGTGAAGTGGGTGATGAACACATATTTTTTGAAAAGGTCTGGAAGCTTCTAGCTGATGATATCCAATACAATATGCGTAGGACATTACATCTTCCCACTTATCAAATGCCCGAAGATGAAGTAAAGGACCAACTGCTAGACAATCTTACCATTCTATTTAATAGGTGTGGAGCAAACATACATGACTACAATTTGCCTAGAAAAACTATCTTCACAGATCCTTGCTGTGGAAATCGACTGCTTGAAGAAGAATTGTCATACAACTTTGATGAACTATCACATCTATCCCGTGTTCTATATTCCAGACTCAACAAAAATCAGCTCCATGCTTTTAACACTATTATAGACACTGTCATTGCCAATAAACCTGGATTCTTCTTTGTGTCTGGATACGGAGGCACCAGAAAAACTTTCTTATGGAATGCTATCATCACACATCTACGAGCCAATAAAAAAATAGTACTGGCAGTTGCTTCCTCAGGTGTAGCATCCTTGCTTCTTCCAGGTGGCCGCACAGCACATTCACGATTCAAGATACCATGCGATCTAGATGAATCTACTACTTGCAACATAAAAAGGGGAACAATGCTAGCTGAATTAATTGAATCAACTTCTCTAATAATATGGGATGAAGCTTTCATGACACACAGATGTGCATTTGAAGCTTTAGATCGCTCCCTCCGAGATTTGCTCTACTTAAATGCATCTGCTTCTACCAATGCTCCTTTTGGAGGTAAAGTAATTGTCTTAGGAGGTGATCCAAGACAAATATTGCCTGTTATAGAAGGCGGAGATCGTGCACAAATTGTTAATGCTGCAATAACAAACTCACCACTTTGGTCATCAATTATTGTTCTTCACCTCACAGAAAATATGAGGCTAGCTTCAGCACAATTAACAAATGAGGAAAGAACTCATATTGCTGAATTCAACAAATGGATACTAGACATTGGTGATGGCAACATACCAGCTACAGTGAAACCAGGGGAATCTGAACCTACTTGGATAAAAATACCATCAGAATTCTTATTAATACCAGAACACGACAACATATCAGCAATCATTGGAAGCATTTATACAAATATTACAGAGAATTTTAATGATCCTATCTACTTAGAGCAACGCGCCATCTTAACACCTACAAATGAAATTGCTGATTTAATTAATGAAAAGGTTGTGCAGTTAATTCCTGGCCATTCTAAAGAATATACAAGCAGCGATAGGATTGCACCACACTCAAACAGAAATGGAACATATGATTTACTCTATCCTATAGAGTTCCTACATTCTTTCAATGGGAACAACTTCCCACAACATAAACTAATACTAAAGGAAGGAGTTCCAATTATGTTGCTTCGAAATTTAAACCAATCCGAAGGACTCTGTAATGGTACACGACTAATTGTGACTGCGTTAGGAGAAATGGTACTAGATGCCCAAATAATAACAGGATCTCATATTTCCAAAACAGTGCTAATTCCAAGGATATCTCTAGCTCTTAAAAATACCAGGCTTCCCTTTGTTCTCGAAAGAAGACAATATCCTGTGAAGATTTGCTATTCCATGACGATCAATAAGAGCCAAGGTCAAACACTAACTCATGTGGGTGTTTACCTTAAAAAACCTGTATTCACACATGGACAATTATATGTTGCCGTCTCCCGTGTCACCTCTAAAAGTGGACTGCGAATACTAATTGAAGATGATGATGTAAAACTCACTGATGAAACAAAAAATATTGTTTATAAGGAAATATTTACCAGGATAGCTGCTGCAGCCAGCTCATAATGATTGAATGACTGACAAGCAAACAACAGATCAAATGTTTGAAGATAGTACATATGTACATATACTAGGTAGGTGCCCGTGCGATGCCACGGAACATAAATTGCTTCTCGATTTGTATATCAGCTATGCTTCCTGTGGAGCAAGGAAGCGAACGCAAGCCAGCCTTTTGTATTAGTGCATTCTGTTCAGTTCTTACTTGATCATCCCGTGTTCTCGCGTGTGCCATGGCCGAGTGGCAAGCTCAACACTGGTATTGTTGTCTTGTCTCAAATGAAGTCCGGTTCCACAAGTTAACCGGAAATCTTCATGGGTGATAGTTGTGTCAGATTCTTCCGTGCATAGGGCAAGTAATGCAAGTGATAGCTGTATCAGTTTACCCCCATTTTTTTGGGCATCACTTGTCTCAAATGAAGTCCATTGGAGGTTCGCAATTTATGTTCCGTGGCATCGCACGGGCACCTACCTAGTATATGTATTGTGAGTGATTTAGTGACCACTGTATCTAAGATACGTTGTGCCATAGATATTCTGAATCTATGGCACCGAGACCTTAGAACCATTTATCAACAGTTTCACCTCTTGCAATTGAACTTTGCTCAATTGATCAGAGGTGTGGTTTTATGAAACCATGTCCTAGAGACGCGGTTAGCTCTAATGGTTGGTTTTCAGAGAAGTTACACACACCTCTTGAAGCATGGATTGCCGAAAAGAATTCATGCTTGGTACACGTTCTTCAAGAACCTTATGCTAGAGATTCATTTTTCAAAATCCTTTTTTTAAAAAAAATCCATTTTTAGGTTGTTCGGAGGCGTTTTACCAATTAGAGGATTGCTAACAACAGACAATACGTACCAAAGATACGATTTTTTGCTAGAAAGGGCCTATACCTCGTGCAGAACCGAGCAAAGATCGTTCTTCAAAAGAAATCATTTTTCCTCAATGCTGTCTGTCTGTGCAGACTGTAGAGATGTAGGCCGTTCAGTCATTGATCAATTCTGCAGGTGGCTGACTTCACCAGCCGTACTGCGTCGGGGGCACTTACGGCAGCCTTATCTGCCGAAGTCGAGAGACTTCGGACGCAACATGCTGACGCTGTCCATGAGAAGTCTGCCTCCGACAGCAAGTGTCGTAAACTGGCGGACAAGGTGGCCGCCCTGGAGGAGGAAAAGGCTGACCTCCGGCGCCAGCTGGCGGGGGAGAGGAGGGAGACCAACGAGGCCATCGCCAAGGAGCAGGCCGCGTAGGCGGAGGCTAGGCTGGCACGGGCGGAAGCCAATCTTGCCAAGGATCTCGCCGAAGACCTGCGGGGGCGGCTCACCGCTCTGGAGAGCCGCGCGAAGGGGGCCGAAGCCGCGGTGCGAACGGAGGCCGAACGGACGTGCACACAGCTTATGGCCACATATCGCGAGCTGGGTGCGCGGACCGGTGACTTCGTGGTGCCGGAGCGAGAGGCCGGGCTTCGCTGTTTGGAATGGGTGCAAGAGGAGCTGCAGGAGCTCCCCACTGTCCTAGGGGGGTTAATGTCGTTCGCCTCCCTGGTCACCTGCGAGGGGGCGATGAACGCACTCTCTCGCGAAGGGTGCCGGCACTATGAGGCCTTCGACCAGGCAGATGAAGATTTTGGGCGAGACATCTATAAGGTCGAAGACCCCGTGGTGAAGGAGTCCGCCGGCGCCCTCTATGACCGGATGTGGGGTCTGTATGGTGGTGAAGTGGTCAGGGAGCGGGCCGAGGCTGCGAGGGCTCAGGTAACGTTGTCGTTTGTTCGGCGTTTGCTGGATGTGGTCTGTGCGTGTGTTTGCTGACTTTTTGTATGTTTTGTTTTAGGCGGAGCGAGGCGAGCGGGTGGACGATTTCGGAGCACTGAACGACGCCCTGCCTGACCCGGAGCCGGAGCCGATGTAGAGTGTGGTGCCCTCGCTTGTGTATGTGTGTGAAGGCGTTTTGTACTAACTGATTCGTTCGGCTGCGCTGTGCTTGCTTGATTATATATAATTGGTCTTGGCGTGAATGGTTCGATGTTGTCGTTTCGGCCGTTGTTGTGCTAGTCCAGGTGTACCCTTAAGTGTCTTCTGCACAGATAGTCTTCGGTTTTTTCGCACTTGTTGTGTTAAACCGGCTGTACCCTTAGGCGACTTCCGCGCGGATAGTCTTCGCGATAGACTTAGATTTTTTCCGGCTGCACCCTTAGGCGACTTCTGCGCGGATAGTCTTCGCGATAGACTTAGATTTTTTCCGGCTGCACCCTTAGGCGACTTCTGCGCGGATAGTCTTCGCGATAGACTTAGATTTTGTCCGCACTTGTTGTGCTAATCCGGCTGCACCCGTAGGCGACTTCGGCGCGGATAGTCTTCGCGATAGACTTAGAGTTTTTCCCGGCTGCACCCTTAGGCGACTTCTGCACGGATAGTCTTCGCGATAGACTTAGATTTTTTCCCGGCTGCACCCTTAGGCGACTTCTGCACGGATAGTCTTCGCGATAGACTTAGATTTTTTCTGCACTTGTTGTGCTAATCCGGCTGCACCCGTAGGCGACTTCGGCGCGGATAGTCTTCGCGATAGACTTAGATTTTTTCCCGGCTGCACCCTTAGGCGACTTCTGCACGGATAGTCTTCGCGATAGACTTAGATTTTTTCCCGGCTGCACCCTTAGGCGACTTCTGCACGGATAGTCTTCGCGATAGACTTAGATTTTTTTTCTGCACTTGTTGTGCTAATCCGGCTGCACCCGTAGGCGACTTCGGCGCGGATAGTCTTCGCGATAGACTTAGATTTTTTCCCGGCTGCACCCTTAGGCGACTTCTGCACGGATAGTCTTCGCGATAGACTTAGATTTTTTCCCGGCTGCACCCTTAGGCGACTTCTGCACGGATAGTCTTCGCGATAGACTTAGATTTTTTCTGCACTTGTTGTGCTAATCCGGCTGCACCCGTAGGCGACTTCGGCGCGGATAGTCTTCGCGATAGACTTAGATTTTTTCCCGGCTGCACCCTTAGGCGACTTCTGCACGGATAGTCTTCGCGATAGACTTAGATTTTTTCTCGGCTGCACCCTTAGGCGACTTCTGCACGGATAGTCTTCGCGATAGACTTAGATTTTTTCTGCACTTGTTGTGCTAATCCGGCTGCACCCGTAGGCGACTTCGGCGCGGATAGTCTTCGCGATAGACTTAGATTTTTTTCCCGGCTGCACCCTTAGGCGACTTCTGCACGGATAGTCTTCACGATAGACTTAGATTTTTTCTGCACTTGTTGTGCTAATCCGGCTGCACCCTTAGGCGACTTATAAGCGTTGGCCCTTGCCATATGAGCAAGAGGTTGGTTGTTGCATTGTGTTGCGCGTGGTGGCTGAAATGGCCCGGGTTTGATCCTCGCGGTCCTGCTTATTTTTTTGCTGGGCGGGAATTCGCAGGGGCGTTGGGCGGGAATTTCGGAGATTTTCGCAGGGCGCGTTGGGCGGGAATTTTGGAGATTTCGCAGGGCGCTGGGCGGGAGTTCGGGTGGCAGAACCAAAAGTGGCAGGCTACCCTTAGAGCCTTAATAAGTAGTAGAGATATGTGTATTATATCTATACATATGTACACAAGCTTACATTAGGTTCTACAATGACTTCTCTCAGGTATGTGCATTTAAAAACTACACACCTTTATTTGTTACAGTGACTTAGTTTCTCAACTATATTTAATAAGAATGTTTTTTACCATACTAACGATTTATAACAATTGTTACAGATCGATGGACTACACACTTCTACCAGATTTAACAACGTATAAAAAACATGCGATAATCCAGGTCCATGTCTCAAGAAAATGGTCTTTCCATGGCGCCACTGAAAATGGTCCCTTGCAGCACATCGATATGGTCCTATCAGATTGCAAGGTATGACACAAAGTACACAAATAAAAATTATTATCCACTTTCTTAACTCATCACGTTTAACTGCATCAAAACACAAGCAAATCGATTATATTATTATTACTAACAAGCAAACAAATTGTTAGGGTAATAGTATGTATGCTGAAATACCAGCAAATCTTGCCGAAGAAAAGGGAGCACTCATCGAAACAAATCAGATCTACGACATCAGTCGTTTTAGAGTTACTGCAGCAAAAACAACCTACAAACCCATTGATGGTGACAAGATGATACAATTTATGATTTACACAATTATCAAGCCTGCAAGTAACCCACCACCTACATTTCCTTTATATATCTATCAATTAACTCCATTTGATGAGATTGAATCTCAAATTCAGCACAAGACCAAATTCCTAGGTAACATCAAAAACAACTTCAACAATTTAATTGAACTACATTTTCTCACTGCATTACTACCTATATTCTAACTACATTTTGTTTAGCAGATGTTCTTGGAACTATAACCGAGGTAACTGCTTTGAAGACAGTACACATAGAAGGACAACTCAACCCCACTATTAATAGAGACGTAATGATAGAAGATCTAAGGTTTGTGACAAACAACTCATCCTAACTATAATTTTTACATATATGTGTGTATGTGAAAGGGAAATGTGCCCTTGGGCCATTTCTAAGTATTTTGGTGATTGAGTGCCAACACATGTGCTTAATTGTGATTTTATGTACATGAATGAACAAGGTGCAAATCATGAAGTAAAGGTATGTTTCTAAGCCTTAGTACATTGGTTTTGTGGACTAACATATTTGTCTAAGTGTTAGAAACAGAAAGAAGAAAAAGAGAAAAGGGGAGAGAATGACTTGGCTGTGTGCAGCCAAGTCCCAGCTCGGTCTGGAGCACCGGACTGTCCGGTGTGCACCGGACAGTGTCCGGTGCGCCAGACTGACTCGACTCGAACTGGCCGCTCTCGGGATTTTGGCCGGCGGCGTACGGCTAAAATTCACCGGACTGTCCGGTGTGCACCGGACTGTCCGGTGAGTCAACGGTCGGCCAGGGCCAACGGTCGGCCGCGCAATCCGCGCGGGACACGTGGCCGAGCCAACGGTCGGAAGACGGCACCGGACTGTCCGGTGTGCACCGGACTGTCCGGTGCGCCAACGGCTCGCAGATCTACGGCAGTCTTCCAACGGTCAGAAGCGCCAGAAAAGGAAACAAATCGGGCACCGGACACTGTCCGGTGTGCACCGGACTGTCCGGTGCCCCCGACGACAGAAGGCCAGGATAGCCTTCCAGAATTGCTCTCAACGGCTCCTAGCTGCCTTGGGGCTATAAAAGGAGCCCCTAGGCGCATGGAGGAGACACACAAGTTCTTTGCGCATTCGTTTGTGATTCTAAGTGATTCGAGCTCTGTTCTAGTGTGAACTCTGAGATAGTCATTCGAGCTCGAGTCTTGGCCGTGTGTGTGCGCTTTTGTTGTGGATTTGTGTGTGTTGCTTCCCTCCCTTACTCTGTGCTTTCTTTGTGATCATATACTTGTAAGGGCAAGAGACTCCAATTTGTGGAGATTCCTTGCAAACGGGATAGTGAAAGGAACAACAAAACAACGTGGTATTCAAGTGGGTCTTTGGACCGCTTGAGAGGGGTTGATTGCAACCCTCGTCCGTTGGGACGCCACAACGTGGAAGTAGGCAAGCATTGGCTTGGCCGAACCACGGGATAAACCACCGTGTCCCTCTGTGCTTGATTCTTGTGGTATTGTGTTTTGTTGAGACTTCACCTTAGCCACTTGGCATTAATCGTGCTAACGCTTAACAAGTTTTTGTGGCTTAAGTTTGAGGTTTTTACAGGATCACCTATTCACCCCCCCCTCTAGGTGCTCTCAATTGGTATCGGAGCCGTTCTATTCACAAAGGGACTAACCGCCCGAATAGATGGATCCTAAGGGGAAGGGTATAGTGATCAACGATAAAGAGAAGGAGACCTTCGTCAACGAGCCGAAGGATGACAGGCCTACCGACTCCGGCTCGGGCCAAAGACGGAAGGAAGGGAAGAAGAAGAAGACCAGGCGCATCAAGGAGATTGTCTACTACGACAGCGACGAGTCTACTTCTTCCCAAAAGGATGAGGACCACAACGACTACAAACAAAAGACGGTTAACTCAAACTTTTCTTTTGATTATTCGCGTATTCCGCATAGCTCAAATACTCATTTGCTTCCCATTCCACTTGGCAAACCTCCTCACTTTGATGGAGAGGATTACGGATTTTGGAGCCACAAAATGCGTACTCACCTGTTTTCTCTCCATCCAAGCATTTGGGAGATTGTGGAAAGTGGAATGAAATTTGATAGCTCGGATAGCCCTATGTTTATTAATGAACAGATTCATAAAAATGCACAAGCTACTACTGTGTTGCTAGCCTCTTTGTGCAGGGACGAGTATCACAAGGTGAGCGGCTTGGACAATGCCAAGCAGATCTGGGACACCCTCAAGATTTCTCATGAGGGGAACGACGTCACCTTGCTCACCAAGATAGAGTTGGTGGAGGGAGAGCTTGGACGGTTCGCCATGATAAGGGGCGAGGAGCCGACGCAAACATACAACCGGCTCAAGACCCTCATCAACAAGATAAGGAGCTACGGGAGCACGCGATGGACGGACCACGACGTCGTCCGCCTAATGCTCAGGTCCTTTACCGTACTTGATCCTCATCTCGTGAACAATATTCGTGAGAATCCCAGGTACACGATGATGACGCCCGAGGAAGTGCTTGGAAAATTCGTAAGCGGGCGGATGATGATCAAGGAGGCAAGATACGTCGACGAAGCGTTGAACGGTCCGATCAACGAGCCGCAACCCCTTGCTCTCAAGGCAACACGAAGCAAGGAGGCGCTACCTAGCAAGGTGGCACAGATTGAGGCGGCTGGCCTTAATGATGAAGAGATGGCTCTCATCATTAAAAGATTCAAGACGGTGCTTAAAGGTCACAAGGGACAACCAAGCAAGACCAAAGCCAAGGGGAAGCGCTCATGCTTCAAATGCGGTAAGCTTGGTCATTTTATTGCTAACTGTCCCGATAATGAAAGTGACCAGAAAAAGGGGAACAAGAGAGAGAAGAAGAAGCAATACAAGAAGGCCAAGGGCGAGGCGCATCTAGGAAAGGAGTGGGACTCGGATTGCTCCTCCTCCGACTCCGACAACGAAGGACTCGCCGCCACTGCCTTCAACAAATCGGCTCTCTTCCCCAACGAGCGTCTCACTTGTCTTATGGCAAGAGAGAAGAAGGTAAGTACTAAAGACTCCACTTATGCGTCTTCTAGTGATAGTGAGTCTAGTGATGATGATATAGATTATTCTTGCTTGTTCAAGGGCTTAGATAGATCTAAGATAGATAAAATCAATGAATTGATTGATGCATTGAATGAAAAGGATAGGCTTTTAGAAAAGCAAGAAGATTTATTGTATGATGAACATGATAAGTTTGTAGAGGCACAAAAATCATATGCTTTAGAAATGAAAAGAAATGAAATGCTTTCTAGTGAAATATCTTCCTGTCATGAAACCATTTCTACCTTAAGAAGTGTTAATATTGATTTAAGTGCTAAACTAGAAGTAGCTAGTAAATCAAATTCTTGTGTTGAACATGTTGAAATTTGTACTAGGTGTAAGGATTTTGATGTTAATGCTTGTAGTGAACACCTAGTTCTAATTTCCAAATTAAATGATGAAGTGGCTAGTCTTAATGCCCAACTTAAGACTAGCAAGAATGAAGTTGATAAAATCAAATTTGCAAGGGATGCCTACACGATTGGTAGACACCCCTCAATTAAGGATGGGCTTGGCTTCAAGAGGGAAGCCAAGAACTTAACAAGCCATAAGGCTCCCATCTTCGTCAAGGAGAAGGGGAAGGCCCCGATGGCTAGTAATGCTAAAAAGAATCATGCTTTTATGTATTATGATAGGAGACATGCTAGAAATGCTTATAATCATTTTGATTCACATGCTTATGATTCTCATGCAATGTTTGCTTCTAGTTCTTCTTATAATCATGGTAGAGATATGTGTAGGAGAAATGTTGTACATATGCCTAGGAGAGATATTGCTCATGTACCTAGGAAGAATGTTATTCATGCTCCTAGGAAAGTAGTGAATGAACCTTCTACCATTTATTATGCTTGTAATGCTCCCTTTGCTATTTGTAGAAAGGGTAAGAAGGTAGTTGCTAGGAAATTAGGGGCTAGATGCAAGGGAGATAAATCTTGCATTTGGGTCCCTAAAGATATTTGTGCTAACCTTGCAGGACCCAACATGAGTTGGGTACCTAAGACCCAAGCCTAAATTTGCCTTGCAGGTTTATGCATCCGGGGGTTCAAGCTGGATTATCGACAGCGGATGCACAAACCATATGACGGGGGAGAAGAAGATGTTCACCTCCTACGTCAAGAATAAGGATTCCCAAGATTCAATTATATTCGGTGATGGGAATCAAGGCAAGGTAAAAGGGTTAGGTAAAATTGCAATTTCTAATGAGCATTCTATCTCAAATGTATTCTTAGTGGAGAGTCTTGGATATAATTTGCTATCTGTTAGTCAATTATGTCAAATGGGATACAATTGCCTTTTTACTAATGTAGATGTGTCTGTCTTTAGAAGATGTGATGGTTCACTAGCTTTTAAGGGTGTACTAGACGGCAAGCTTTATTTAGTTGATTTTGCAAAAGAAGAGGCCGGTCTAGATGCATGCTTAATGGCTAAGACTTGCATGGGCTGGCTGTGGCATCGCCGCTTAGCACATGTGGGGATGAAGAACCTTCACAAGCTTCTAAAGGGAGAACACGTGATAGGTCTAACAAATGTTTATTTCGAAAAAGATAGACCTTGTGCAGCTTGTCAGGCAGGTAAACAAGTAGGAGGAGCACATCACAGCAAGAATGTGATGACTACGTCAAGACCTCTGGAGCTGCTGCATATGGACCTCTTCGGACCCGTCGCCTATCTAAGCATAGGAGGAAGTAAGTATGGTTTAGTTATTGTTGATGACTTTTCCCGCTTCACTTGGGTGTTCTTTTTGCAGGATAAGTCTGAAACCCAAGGGACCCTCAAGCGCTTCCTCAGGAGAGCTCAAAATGAGTTTGAGCTCAAGGTGAAGAAGATTAGGAGCGACAACGGGTCCGAGTTCAAGAACCTTCAAGTGGAGGAGTTTCTTGAGGAGGAAGGAATCAAGCACGAGTTCTCCGCTCCCTACACACCACAGCAAAATGGTGTGGTAGAGAGGAAGAACAGGACGCTAATCGATATGGCGAGGACGATGCTTGGAGAGTTCAAGACCCCCGAGTGCTTTTGGTCGGAAGCCGTGAACACGGCTTGCCACGCCATCAACAAGGTCTACCTTCATCGACTCCTCAAGAAGACTTCGTATGAGCTACTAACCGGTAACAAACCCAATGTATCTTACTTTCGTGTTTTTGGGAGCAAGTGCTACATTCTAGTGAAGAAGGGTAGAAATTCTAAGTTTGCTCCCAAAGCTGTAGAAGGGTTTTTATTAGGTTATGATTCAAATACAAAGGCGTATAGGGTCTTCAACAAATCATCGGGTTTGGTTGAAGTCTCTAGCGACGTTGTATTTGATGAGACTAATGGCTCTCCAAGAGAGCAAGTTGTTGATTGTGATGATGTAGATGAAGAAGATGTTCCGACGGCCGCTATACGAACCATGGCGATTGGAGACATTCGGCCACAGGAACAGGATGAACGAGATCAACCTTCTTCCTCAACGACGGTGCAGCCCCCAACTCAAGACGATGAACAGGTTCATCAAAAGGAGGCGTGTGTTCAAGGGGGAGCACAAGACGATCAAGTCATGGAGGAAGAAGCGCAACCGGCACCTCCAACCCAAGTTCGAGCGATGATTCAAAGGGATCATCCAGTCGACCAAATTCTGGGTGACATTAGCAAGGGAGTAACTACTCGATCTCGATTAGTTAATTTTTGTGAACATTACTCTTTTGTCTCCTCTATTGAGCCTTTCAGGGTAGAGGAGGCCTTGCTAGATCCGGACTGGGTGTTGGCCATGCAGGAGGAACTTAACAACTTCAAGCGCAATGAAGTTTGGACGCTGGTGCCTCGTCCCAAGCAAAATGTTGTGGGAACCAAGTGGGTGTTCCGCAACAAACAGGACGAGCACGGGGTGGTGACAAGGAACAAGGCTCGACTTGTGGCAAAAGGTTATGCCCAAGTCGCAGGTTTGGACTTTGAGGAGACTTTTGCTCCTGTGGCTAGGCTAGAGTCTATTCGTATCTTGCTAGCATATGCCGCTCACCATTCTTTCAGGTTGTACCAAATGGATGTGAAGAGCGCATTCCTCAACGGGCCAATAAAGGAGGAGGTGTACGTGGAGCAACCCCCTGGCTTCGAGGATGAGCGATACCCCGACCACGTGTGTAAGCTCTCTAAGGCGCTCTATGGACTTAAGCAAGCCCCAAGAGCATGGTATGAATGCCTTAGAGATTTCTTACTTGCTAATGCTTTCAAGGTTGGGAAAGCCGATCCAACTCTCTTTACAAAGACATGTGATGGTGATTTGTTCGTATGCCAAATTTATGTCGATGACATAATATTTGGTTCTACTAATTAAAAGTCTTGTGAAGAGTTTAGCAGGGTAATGACGCAGAAATTCGAGATGTCGATGATGGGCGAGTTGAACTACTTCCTTGGGTTCCAAGTGAAGCAACTCAAGGACGGCACCTTCATCTCCCAAACAAAGTACACGCAAGATCTGCTGAAGCGGTTTGGGATGAAGGACGCCAAGCCCGCAAAGACTCCGATGGGAACCGACGGACACACCGACCTCAACAAAGGAGGTAAGTCCGTTGATCAAAAAGCATACCGGTCAATGATAGGATCTCTACTTTATTTATGTGCTAGTAGACCGGATATTATGCTTAGCGTATGCATGTGTGCTAGATTTCAATCCGATCCTAAGGAGTGTCACTTGGTGGCGGTGAAGCGAATTCTTAGATATTTAGTCGCTACGCCTTGCTTCGGGATCTGGTATCCAAAGGGGTCTAACTTTGACTTAATTGGGTACTCAGATTCCGACTATGCTGGATGTAAGGTCGATAGGAAGAGTACATCGGGGACGTGCCAATTCTTAGGAAGGTCCCTGGTGTCATGGAACTCTAAGAAACAAACCTCCGTTGCCCTATCCACCGCTGAGGCCGAGTACGTTGCCGCAGGTCAGTGTTGCGCGCAACTACTTTGGATGAGGCAAACCCTCAGGGACTTTGGCTACAATCTGAGCAAAGTCCCACTCCTATGTGATAATGAGAGTGCTATCCGAATAGCGGAAAATCCTGTTGAGCACAGCCGCACAAAGCACATTGACATCCGGCATCACTTTTTGAGAGACCACCAGCAAAAGGGAGATATCGAAGTGTTTTATGTTAGCACCGAGAACCAGCTAGCCGATATCTTTACCAAGCCTTTAGATGAGAAGACCTTTTGCAGGCTGCGTAGTGAGCTAAATGTCTTAGATTCGCGGAACTTGGATTGAAATATAGCATACATGTATTTATGCCTTTGATCATGTTCATTCTGCATTTTGTTGCTTATTATGGTGCTCAAGTTGTACAAACACTCCCTGGACCTCACAAGTCCGTTGCAATGTGATGCACATGTTTAGGGGGAGATGTGTTACAACTTGACCCTTTGAGACTAACCATATGTTTGAGTTTGCTTGTGTTAGTCACAAAGGAGAATTGAAAGGGAAAAGGTGGACTTGGACCATGAAAGACTTCCACTGCACTCCGATGAGGGGTAACTTATTTCCAAGTCCATCTCATGAACTCTTATTGCCATTTGCTCTTAATTGAAGATTTTGGTGAGGCAATGGGGTTAAAGGGCCACAATTGATCCCGTTTTGGTGCTTGATGCCAAAGGGGGAGAAAATAAAGGCCAAAGCAATAAATGGATCAGCTACCACTTGAGAGATTTTGAAAATAGTAGAATAGAGTTTTTGATTTGTCAAAATTCTTAAGTTGTCTCTCTTATCAAAAGTTGGCTTCTTGTGGGGAGAAGTATTGATTATGGGAAAAAGGGGGAGTTTTTGAAATCCTTGATCAATCTCTTTTTGAATGACTCTCTTTATGCTTAAACATGTGTGTTTAACTTAGAGATAGAGATTTGTGTTTGATTTGCAAAAACAAACCAAGTGGTGGCAAAGGATGATCCATATATGCCAAAATTGATTCAAAATAAATTTAAGTGTTATTTGAATTGAGTTTGCACTTGTTCTAGTGGCTTTATGTTGTGTTGGCATAAATCACCAAAAAGGGGGAGATTGAAAGGGAAATGTGCCCTTGGGCCATTTCTAAGTATTTTGGTGATTGAGTGCCAACACATGTGCTTAATTGTGATTTTATGTACATGAATGAACAAGGTGCAAATCATGAAGTAAAGGTATGTTTCTAAGCCTTAGTACATTGGTTTTGTGGACTAACATATTTGTCTAAGTGTTAGAAACAGAAAGAAGAAAAAGAGAAAAGGGGAGAGAATGACTTGGCTGTGTGCAGCCAAGTCCCAGCTCGGTCTGGAGCACCGGACTGTCCGGTGTGCACCGGACAGTGTCCGGTGCGCCAGACTGACTCGACTCGAACTGGCCGCTCTCGGGATTTTGGCCGGCGGCGTACGGCTAAAATTCACCGGACTGTCCGGTGTGCACCGGACTGTCCGGTGAGTCAACGGTCGGCCAGGGCCAACGGTCGGCCGCGCAATCCGCGCGGGACACGTGGCCGAGCCAACGGTCGGAAGACGGCACCGGACTGTCCGGTGTGCACCGGACTGTCCGGTGCGCCAACGGCTCGCAGATCTACGGCAGTCTTCCAACGGTCAGAAGCGCCAGAAAAGGAAACAAATCGGGCACCGGACACTGTCCGGTGTGCACCGGACTGTCCGGTGCCCCCGACGACAGAAGGCCAGGATAGCCTTCCAGAATTGCTCTCAACGGCTCCTAGCTGCCTTGGGGCTATAAAAGGAGCCCCTAGGCGCATGGAGGAGACACACAAGTTCTTTGCGCATTCGTTTGTGATTCTAAGTGATTCGAGCTCTGTTCTAGTGTGAACTCTGAGATAGTCATTCGAGCTCGAGTCTTGGCCGTGTGTGTGCGCTTTTGTTGTGGATTTGTGTGTGTTGCTTCCCTCCCTTACTCTGTGCTTTCTTTGTGATCATATACTTGTAAGGGCAAGAGACTCCAATTTGTGGAGATTCCTTGCAAACGGGATAGTGAAAGGAACAACAAAACAACGTGGTATTCAAGTGGGTCTTTGGACCGCTTGAGAGGGGTTGATTGCAACCCTCGTCCGTTGGGACGCCACAACGTGGAAGTAGGCAAGCATTGGCTTGGCCGAACCACGGGATAAACCACCGTGTCCCTCTGTGCTTGATTCTTGTGGTATTGTGTTTTGTTGAGACTTCACCTTAGCCACTTGGCATTAATCGTGCTAACGCTTAACAAGTTTTTGTGGCTTAAGTTTGAGGTTTTTACAGGATCACCTATTCACCCCCCCCCCCTCTAGGTGCTCTCAGTATGTCTATATCTTTGCGTTTACTAATATATTTCCAACATGATCCACAGCCGCAAAACTCTCAAAATCACTCTTTGGGCAAAACGAGCAACATTATTTACAATACAAAATGTGTATGACCTAGTTAGCAAAAAGCCAATTCTTGCTCTTTTTGTTGGTTGCCTACCTAAATTCTACAAAGGTAAATACCTACTGCAACTACAAATTTTTATCACAGTATACACTTCACACATCACACAAAGAAAAGATATTAGAGATTACAATTCTAAACAATACCAGGTGTTTACTTAAGTGGTGGTGCGGCTTGCCATTGGTATTTCAATCCCGCAATACCTGAAGCTGAAGCATACCAAAATAGGTAAAAAAACACCAAAGTTATATTTTATTTATGTCATCTTCTATTCACATCACACTATAGTATAACAAAGTATTATGCTTACAGACATGGTGGTGAAACAATTCAGCTGCACCTTCCTACACAACCGGAACATGCACTACAAAACTTCCAACCTCCAACAATAGAACATAAAACTCTGGAGCAACTCCTGACAATGAACCCATATGATTACCCAGTAAGACCAATAAAAATACTACTTCCCATTACTTAACAACTTCACTTTTGTACTACCTAACCTTTCTACTATTATCTTTTTCAGGACACGGGATATGAATGCACAGTGACAGTCACCGAAATAGATACATCAAACACATGGTGGTATCCATCATGCACAAAATGCGGCCGAAAACAACTCCACATAATACAACATATTATTGTGATTTGTGTAAATGGGATGGCTACAAATTCAAGTAAGTAATCAACATCTTCAACATTCATATGGTGAATAAATTAGACATACTAACAACACTTTTTACATAAACAATTCCATTGCTTTATAAACAAATCTAACCATGACATATTACTATTATCCATTGTTATTTACATCACCCAATTTTATAACAACATTCTAAGCATAGATTTTTAATTGCTATCACAATGCCTCTTAATGACAGATACAAGCTCAAATTTTTCGAGCATCAGATGCAACAGCCATAGCACAAATGTTTTGCTTTGATAACATAACACGATATATTGTTGGCAAATCTTGCGAAGTTATCTTACGATCTACAAATGCAGCGACACCAATTCCTCCAGATTTAGCTCAGATTGTTTCACTGAAATTCACCTTTAGAGTAATACCAGATGACAGTTCTTTCGATAACCAAGACCAGGTCCCCATTGCCCTTCGCATCATCTCTATAACTGCAGCACATGGTAGATAACATGCACTACCATTGAAGCCAACCAATATCATAGAAGGTACATCAACACCACAGAACAAGTTACAACTGCAGTTAATCGAGAACTCACCATCAAATCCTTTTCAAAATTTATCCACAAGTACTCCACCACCCAAACAGGTTATCATATGACCATACTAAAACACCTTATTTTTCCTGGTACCTAGGTAACGTCTCACAACTAAATTATGTTATACAATGTTTACTTTCAGGCTGCAAGGAAGCTAATATATCCACCGCTCAGTAACCCCCTCACATATCAACATACTCCCAAGTCTGATGGCGAAGAAGAAATTACAGAGGTACGTCTCTTCCACTTTGTATAAAAATAACAACCACAAGTCTCTACTACTTATTAAGTTAGCAATAGTAGCCTGCCTTTTTGTGTTCTGCCATTCGGCGATCTCAGCCGTCCATTCTACTGTTCTACAATCTCAGCCGTCCATTCCCGCACACCAGTTTTTCGCGCGCAGAAAAAAAATCAAACCGTGGCTGCCTAGGGATCGAACCTTGGATCTATTGAGCAGAATGCCTAGCCTTCCACCCTCTAGCCAACATGACTCATGTTGAATTGTGTACAACTTCAACTAAAACGTCTTTTGTGTTTAACCCACCGTCCACTCTGTATGCTCACTGAGTCTAGAAAAACATTTATAGCTTGGCCCCTGATCTTTCTGGAATTTAGGACGCAGTCCAGGAAATAAAGAAAATAGGGAAAAGGAGTTTAGAAATTGATTTTTAGTTTAAAAATAATTGCAGAAACCCATTTAATTCATGGAAATTTCATATTAAATCCAAATGAGTTCATTCCAATTTCTATAATTCTATAATATTATTTTTATCACATAATACCTCTGTTTTGTCATGAAAACAACAATAAAATTGATTTCCTAATTAATCCTATATCAAATACATAGAAACTTTGGAAATTCGTAACTTCCCCATTTTAATTCCAAATTGAATCGTTCCAGTTGTGTTAGTCTCGTATGAATATTTACTACGCAGTAACAACATTGATTATACCATGTTTCATACTTTTATAATTAGATATTTATTTATCCTATGTTAATTGGGTTAATCTATGTCTATTGGATTAATTTATTTAATATATTAATATAGTATTCTAACTTTGTGGTTATACGATGTTTGACCATTAGTCTTGCAAACACACACTTACCTTTTTGTTTAAGCAAAAGCGTATGGTGGTACGTGTCCAATGACTAACGATGTACGAGAGAATTTCATCCGGTATGTGTGAAACGTGCTCTCCAATAATGAGACCATACAAATCGTGATATATATCAAAGTCTGCATGATACTGATGGTTGCAATGTAGTGGTGAAACAGATAGATTATAAATAACAAAATTTATGTATGGCCAGAATCAAAAATTGATTATGAAACATTTTCTCATAACGGTATAACACATATTTGGTATATAAGTTATCGTAGTATACTGGTATTATATATTCCCGTTGCAACACACGGGCATTCAGCTATCATGTATAGAAGTCTGCACGGTACTGTTAGTTGCAATGTAGTGATGAAATAGTTAGATTGAAATAACAAAATTTATGTATGGCTAGGATCACAAATTAATTACGAAACATTTTCACATAACAGTATAACACACATTTGTTCATAAGTTATCATGATATTAAATGTTTCCGTTGCAACGCACGGGCACCCACCTATATGTGTTTATGTCTACATCTATGACAAGAAACACACCTACTACATCTCTCTCCAAGCTCACTTGCTACCATTGCGCAATGCGTAGTAGTAGATAAGTATCACCGATATTCTTGGATTATATTTTTGGATGGAGGTAATATTATTTAAAGAAGAGCTTTGCATGCTATTTCTTTTGTTTGAATAATGCATTATACTTAAATTCCCTTTTTTGCATGTGTGAAATTTTTTCTTCGTAATATTTTTTTCCATGGATCAGACTTGTGAGTCATTTTCATAAACCAACGCCAAGCATGAATCCATGTTTCCTACTTCAACCCCCAAACAAACTCCATGAGCAGGAGGCATTCGCGTTGTCGTCGCTCATCGATGACGAGAAGAAGCTTGGCGACTGTCAGTTCGACCTCTAAAAGCAGTCTTACGTGGTCGCATGCGCCGCTGTGTACGACAAGCTCTCGCGAAGCCGCCGCTTGGACGCGGTCCAGAGCAGCTGCACCGCGCTGTCCATCGTTAAGCAGGGGGGCCTCATGGTTGTCGCCAACGTCGACGACTCTCGGGTTGTTCTGGACACCACATCCGACGACGATGCCATCACGCCGTCCAACTCATCGTCCACCTGAAGCCCAACCTGCCACGTAAGTCGCTACTGACCGGACATGAATTCTTGTGCGCTGGGACGATGGACGTTGCTGACGTTGTGTGAGTGTCCTCGAACATGATGTATGTAGTGGAATAGCGCATTCGGTGGTGCAACGGCCAGGGGTACTACCTCGCTGATGAGCCCGGGGTGCACTTCGTTTGGCAGCTCAACCAAGTGTCATTGGTACTCGTCATGTTGCGTGCATTCGACGACTACTATATCGAGGATTGTGGCGTCATCTTGGCGCCGGAGGTGACACAGAGGAGGATCGACAACAGTGACCAGTTCGTCATCCTCGCCACCGTCAGGGTAGCTTTTGTGCCGGCCTGCATTTAATTCTCTTCGCAAACACATACACACTTACCTTTTTGTTTAAGCAAGAGCATATGGTGGTGCGTGTCTGATGACTAACGATGTACGAGGGAATTTTTCCGGCATGTGTGGAACGTGCTCGTGCTCTCCAATGATGAGACCATACAAATCGTGGCATATATCGAAGTCTGCATGATACTGATGGTTGCAATGTAGTGGTGAAATAACTAGATTAAAATAACAAAATTTATGTATGGCTAGGATCACAAATTGATTATGAAACATTTTCTCATAACAATATAACACAGATTTTGTATATAAGTTATCGTAGTATACTGGTATTATATATTCCCGTTGCAACGCACGGGCATCCAGCTAGTATATTAATATATCTATTACTCACTGTATTATGAAAAGTTAGTACATTGACAAGCTAATCCATATTTTCCTTCTGTGGCAGCAAACAATGGACACTAGTCAAATCAAAGGAAAAAAGTATGCTCTCATTCGAATCTCCTACAAAAAGGTAACTATATACCTTCTACATGTTTATCTTAGTAAGCAGCAATAAACTATATTATGATCCTCTATGAATCTGAGATATAAACATCGTACATTTGATAATCTTGAACAACAATAATGCAGTACCTTTTTTACTCCAGCCACAAAGTCTATAATAATTGAAACAATTTTGTGCATACATGGCTCAATTTAAATCATACATAACAACAGAAAAAAATATATCTGTTTGATTTCTGGTAGCAATGCAGTGAGGTTTGATCGTTGCCTCCTACAAAAAGCATTGCACAATTAAATCAAACAAATGTAGTAAAAATAACATTGATAATTTGAAATTGTTCGTCATCTAGAGTATTATACTCACCATTTATAGGTAACATGGTCTAAACGTTAATTATACATGTGTACATTACATTCAGTTACAAATTAATAGCATTACCATACGTAATATCATGCCATATTTAAGTGAACCATTATTCCAAGTATCCACAGGTTCATATTACATAACTGCTTTCACCGTTTACTAACAATATATACCAACACACAGCTTAACAATATGAGTACCATACACAAATTCCATGCTGCCATAGGTACTCACAGATTACTGCACCAGATAGAATCTAGGTATCAACTTAGGAATTTCTAATAAATACACCAAATTGGACCTTCCAGAAATAATTCCCAAATTTAAAATTCATGACTATTATCCATCTTCCTATCAGGTGCCTAGATAAAAAAAATCAACTGCTACTAATAAGTTTATACACTATGACTTAAACAAAACAAAACCATTCCATGTTCCCTATATCTATTTTATGTATCATGCACGATACATTTTAATAAAATACGAACCATTTGATCATAGAAAAAACTTTATTTGTTCTTTACTTTACTTTACATTAAGATACTAACCTGCTCACAGATTATTTCTTATATTTGCATCTACATCGATCTATTCTACCCAAATTCAAACCCACCATTACTTACTACTTAAATATATGTAGGTTCAAGAAAGGAAGCTTACATATCCAAAGCAATGATGACGATGTCCAGGAGAACTAAACACAGGTGTTTAGAGCACCAAATTTTATTGCTTTTGACACGATGTCTTCTACAAATTTTGGTGCAATCCGATCTAAAACGTATTTGCCTGCCAAAGTCCCTACGAACTTTCTTTTGATGTAAACAATATATCCATGCAGAAACAAATACTACAACTAGAAAGGCATGTAGCTATAGTTCTGACATGCCATCTTTTGCGGTCTTTAGGACCAATATTCTGGTGCCCCAACAAATATGTACATATAACTAGGAATTTGCTATCAACTATGGTTAGCTTACAACCCACTGTAATATAACACATCCAATCTGTACGTGATCCTATATTTGCATATCCCAACTTTTCAGTGGTACAAACATATTCGTGCTTGCATATTTTTTCATTCATATTACATACCGTCTTCTACACATATATTACTAAGATACACATTGCTTATATACACCCACAACATCAATTTACTTAATGTCTATATACATCAAATGAGCTATTCAATTATGTTATAAAAAACTCGCGCAAGGCGCGAGCAAGTTTCTAGTGTAATGTTATGGGAGTTTGCACAGGGCTGAAACGAATTTAGTAAATGTACGTACATACTGAACAGATAAAAGTATTTATTCATACAGAGATCGAATAATACAAAACGATTAAAACAAACAGATCGAAAATCAATGCAAGCAAGGGAAGCCAAATCTGATCAGACAAGAGCTACGTGTACAGACCAGTACAAACGATACAAACCAAATAAATCTGAATCCAAACGATCCAGCTACACTCTTCAGCGACGAGCGCGCGGCTGAATGCGTGCTTAGAGGCACTTGAAGCCGGTGGGCACGGTCTTGCCGCAGTGGTTGAGGATGAGGCTGAGGTCGACGGGCAGGTTGAGCTTGATTCCGAGGACCTCGCCCTTGATGGCGGTGCAGAGGCACACGGCAGCCTCGAGGTCCACGAGCCCCTCCAGCAGCGGGCAGCATGGCTCCGTGGGCGGCACGCCCACCTTGGCCTTGATCAGTCCCAGCACGTTGGCGCACACACCCAGCTTGAGCGCGTCGCGGGGGCACTTGCCGAACGAGGCCGGCGTCGGGGTCGGCGTCGACGGGGTGGACGGGGTCGGCGTGGGGCAGTTGCCACCGCAGGCGCTGGCCATGGCGAACACCGCCAGGTTCACGGCGAGGAACTGCCTGCCAGTGCCATTATACACACACAGCGACAGTTGCTCAATCACAAGCACGAATTAAGCGGAGTGATTAGGCTGGCTGGGCGGCCTTATATTAATAACCCGACTGCTAATAAGCGCCTGTGATGCGATGGTTCATGGAGATGCTGCGCGGTGTGCCATTTATAGCAGCAAACACTGGTGCAACGTTCGATAAATTATTAGAGCGTTAAACTTCCCGTGACCGTGGATGCATCAATGCATGTGACGGTGATTATTATTTGATGGGTCATGGGTGATCATGATTTGTTTCGAATATGTAAAGCCCAACAGTGCTAGCGATCAAGATTGCTGCATTTGTTGATGCATGTTGACGTTTGTTATTCTCGCTCGATGGTGGATCTCGTACTAGTTTAGTTCAGTAACTTGCCATATGGGTTGGCTGGTCTGTACCTTAACCTGCCATGCCATGGAAATGGGTTTCAAATTGTTGTGTTAATTAATCAGAGGACAGCAGAGCTGAGACGAAGGGCGCTAACCGGTGACTTGTGTCGTTGTTGTACTACTGGAATCGAGCTCTTTGGCAAAGCCTGAAAAACACTCGACGAAGTCTTTGCCGAGACTCGGCAAAGAGATCTCGACGAACAGTACATCGGCAACGGTTTCTTTGCCGAATACTTTTTATCGGACACTCGGCAAAGACTTTGCCGAGTGTCACTTGGTACTATGCAAAGAAAAGACGCTGTCACGGTGACCGGTAACGGAGACGACGCCTTTGCTGAGTATTATTCTAGGTGACACTCGGTAAAGAGATTACCTCTTTGCCAAGTGTCCGTCAGCCTACACGCGTTGTCTCAACACATCCTCTCTCGTACGATGCGCTTCACCATGCACTACCGGAATCCGAGGCTTTGCCGAGTGTTGGCCTCTTTGCCGAGTGCCTTTTGTCGGGCACACGGCAAAGAAGCTGATTCCGGTAGTGATGAAAGATCCACCGAGTATAGCCCTGCATAAATCCATTCTTCCAAATATGTTCTACCATGGATTTATTTGATTTTTTTCGGTTGGCACATTTGCTGCACGGGTATGGGACTAGACTCGCTCCTTTAGTAGCTTCGTCATATGCCCGTTCCACGAAATCATCGATTTTTCTAATCCATTCAGAGGTCACATCATAACTTCCTACACGGTCCGTGTATATCCACTCATGGTCCTCCATCCTCTAACATATATCGACAAAAAATCGGCAGAACCTCTCCTGCACGGGGAGGTTTACAAAACCTGCAAATAAAAGTAGCAACACGATGGCTGACATCCACAGGTATATCAATGACACTATGGCATATATGCAATGCATTGGACATCATATATACAAGTAGTCGAATTAGTATCATAAAAGTTTGCCAGGACATCATGTATACCGCCAGGGCTGTGCCGGGAGAAAATGAGGCCATGTACAAACTATCGAATAAAAAACTCTTCTTACTAAACTATTTAAAAACAGAACTGTAAGTATTAAAATGTTGTAATGTAGTACATAGAAATGGAGTTTATGGAAAAAAAACCTATTTAACTCTTTATTTTATGAATTTTACTTGAATAACTTCATTCTCTTAGTGTTCATTGAAATAAATTCTTCAATGATATGCTCATATTCAATCTTGTCCAATAATCCACTCTCAAGTGCTATTGTGGCTAAATTAGTAAGTCTTTGTTGTGTCATTGTAGAACACAAATAGGACTTCAATAGTTTTAATTTAGAAAAGCTCCGCTCTGTTGATGCAACAGTCACAGGAATGGTCAATAAAACTCTGTATGCAATACTTGCATTAGGAAAAGAATCATGTCGCTTTAGAAACTTTAGACTTGCCACAGGTCCCATCTTTTCTTTTGGAATGAAATTCTGACGAAACTTCAATTCTGCATACAATTCATTAGCATCAACATCAGATTGTCCATCTTTTTTAGGGTAACCTCCAAATTATCACAAGAGGACTTTAAGCTCTCATTATCTAATGATTGCAATATTTCAGAAGTAAATAAGAATCCAAAAATTTTATGATAACCTTGATACTGTTCAAATCTCCTTGTAAGTGAGGAAATTGCTTGATCAATAATAGGTATAGAATAGGTGATTCTAAATGATTCCTCCTCAGATTGTGTGTCTGTCGGTACCCTGAATTAGGGGTACCCCTTACTACAGCATGAAGACGCGATGCCCACGCGACTATCTCTAGTCACGTGACGAACAGCACCCGACTCCACCACGTGGATGGCCCCAGGGTCGCGATGTGGCCAGAGAAAACGATACACTCTAAGATGTCAACAGTGGGTCCGAACCCCCATGGGAAAATACCGGACCCGTGTACATATAGACCGAACCTCCGGAGCAAGGTCCAGAACACCCGCGAATGCAACCCGGACCTCCAGGTCGGGTCCCGGACCCCTCTGCGTGGGGTCCGGTGCTACCATGTGTCCAGGCTTTATCCTGTGCGCTTCCGCTCCCCACTCAGGTGGAGGCCCGATGCTGCCACGTGGCCTATCGCTCATGACGTAAGCCAGCGGGCGGAGCCTGACGTAAGGCCTCTGGGCCGCACTGTCTCTGCATTTATTGCGAAGAAGACGCGCCGCCTGTCCATCCCGCTAACAGGCGATGTGCCCCCTCGGCATTTACTGTGTCCTGTCCACTCCGCTGGCAGGTGGCATCCAGGCCACCCTGCAGGCGGCATGCCTGTCCATTCCGTTGCCAAACAGTACACCCGTGCTGCGAGGTGCACTGTGCCCATAATCACTTGTGCGTTGCCAGGGAAGCTTCCCCTGCACGCCAATGCTACGCAGATCGCGGATATCAGGGCGCAAGGAGATTGCTCCAGCAACCAGCATTAGAGGCTCCAAGTATTACATCCGTTATGTTCCTGGGCCCACATATCGGGGCTCAACACTCTTGTACGTGTCCCCCTTGAGCTATAAAAGGGGAGGCATGCAACGACACTGGAGACAAACATTCAGACCCAAGCCATCCTAGACACAACTCAAGCTCACGAGCAATACAACACACAGTGGAGTAGGGTATTACGCTCCGGTGGCCCGAACCACTCTAAACCCTTGCATGTTCTTGTGTGTTCATCCCCCCAATCTCGTAACAGGCAAAACTCTTAGGCCCCTCCTCATCTTAGGATTTAGGGCGGGTGCATTCCGCCACCAGGCCAGAGATTTCCTCTTCGACATTTGGCGCGCCAGGTAGGGGCTTAGGCTTTAAGTTTTTTGCTTGTTACCCCACTCGACACCATGGTTCACATCGTGGAGCACCACGACTTCATCCCCGAGGATTTCCCCATGGAGGAGGCTAACTCTTCCATGCCACGGGCCTCTAGCCGCCCTGCGCCCGGAGCAGCTGCTGCTGTGCGCTCTGCGCAGCAGCACACTCCTGCGTAGTCGACCAAGGCATCGAGGGCCGCCCCCGGTGCGCTGTCCGCAGCTAGGGAGTTATTGCACCACCCTCCTAGCTCCACGGCCTCGCCGGGGGCCATGAAGCAGTGGCTTGACGACGTCGACCATCTACTCGGCATGGCGCACTCTGGCTCAGCCAGGCTTAGGCCTCGCTCGTCCCGGCGTCAACATGAGGCGTCGGCGTCAGTGCGCTCTCCCTCTATAAGGGCTGCGCCAACCGAGGACTTGCGGGCGGAGCTCAACCACCAATGGGCAGGAGAGGACGCCACAACCTCTCTAGAGGTGCCAGACGATCTATGGACAGAACTCAACCGCAGGCGTGTGGGCGAGGATGCCCGTGTTTCTCTGGAAAGAGCGCGTGAGCACCGACGAAACATCTAGGGTCACAACCTCGATTACGACTTCGCTGCGGTAGCACCGCAGACCCCGACAGGCGCGCGGATCCTGATGGGTGTCCCGTTGGCCGGCATGGGCTGGGCCACGCTCGCGGATCATCTCCGCGCAGCGACGTGGCCATCCAAGTTTCGGCCGCACCTGCTGGAGAAATATGATGGTACATCCAATCCATCGAAATTCTTGTAGGTTTACGTCACCGCTATCACGATAGCAGTTGGAGACACCGCCGTGATGGCAACATACTTCCATGTTGCCCTGTCTGGGCCGGCCCGGACTTGGCTCATGAACCTTGCCCCAGGATCGATCTACTCCTGGGAAGAGCTCTACGTGTGGTTCACAGCGAACTTCGCAAGTGCTTACCAACAGCATGGCGTGGAGGCCCACCTCCACGCAGTGAGGCAGGAGCCTGGGGAAATTCTCTGGACGTTCATCTCCCGCTTCACTAAGGTACGAGTCACCATACCTCGTATTTCAGATGCTTCCATCATCACGGCTTTCCGCCAGGGAGTACGTGATGAGAAGATGTTGGAGATGTTAGCCACGCACGGCGTGGAGACTATCACCACACTCTTCGCTTTGGCCGACAAGTGCGCCAGAGCCGCCGAGGGCCGTGCATGGCACTCGGTGCCATAGACCGAGTCACCCAGACAGGAAGCTCCGGTGCCGTTACCTAAGACGGCAAAAAGAAGAAGAAAAACCGCGGCCGCGAGAAGCCGCATTCTGTCGCTCTGGTCGTTGCAGCTGCGACGGGGGGCCAGAACGAGTGCAACAAGCGCCCACGGCTGCAGAGGGGTAACAGCGGCTCATGCCCTGTACACCCCAACAGTCGCCACAACGCCGCAGAATGTCGTGAGATCATCGAGCTCGCGAAGCGCGTCAGCGAGCGGCGCGAGCAGTCCTCCAGGGACGGCTCCCCACCTCGTCGCCGACCTGGCAAGGAAAGGGTCGACGACGACGAGGTGGCCGTGGCTGAACAAGACCTCGGGTATCAGTCACTCGAGGGGGTCCTAAAGGATGTCTTCACTGTAGACTCCTACTCCAGTGGCGATAACTAGACAGGCCACCAGGGGGACCCCATATTCCCTGGTCTATGGGGTCGAAGCCTGCCTTCCCCCGGAAACCCTTCTGGACTCCCCATGGGTCCAGCCTTTTGATAAGTCTGTGCAGGAGCGGCTGCAGCGCAAGGACGTGGACTCCATCGGTGAACTCAGATGTCAAGCGGCAACCCAAAATGCACTTTGTAACCAGGCGCCCATGCACTACGGCCAACAGTTCATGCATAGTAGGGAGCCCAAGGTCAGGACCTAGTCCTGTGGCAAGTACCGAACCAAGAAGGGGTCTGCAATCTCTCCCCTAGCTGGGAGGAACCCTTCAAGGTGATAGAAATATGCCAGCCCGGGGGGTGCCCGCCTTGCTATAACTAAAGGAGTATCTCTTCCTAACCCCTGGAGCATCTCTATAAGTTCAATCCATAGGAGCAAGTTTGAGGGGTTAAGTTTTTCTTCTTTTGTAATTAGGTTTCGCATATGTGTACACCAGCCCGGTGAGGTCCGCCCTCATAAACTCGACCTGTTGGTCTACACACATGCATGTCAAGTTATAAAGAGGAGATTTACCCCCTCAAATGTGCTTCTATGATAACTTTATCCTCCTGATCCATGGGTTTACCCTGCAGTTCTGGATAATACTATTTATGTAACCCACCCGTACGGTTCCCATCTGTCCTGACATGACGACATCCGAATTGAGTAGCCAGGCTTGCAGCATAGGACCCCTCTACGAAAGCAGAGGGGTCCAACAGCCTGGGGGCTGGTTCTAAAGAACGAGAGCTCGTTCCATGGGGTGGTTCGGAGCAGTGTAGCCGCTTAGCCTGGTCCCGTACTGTAAGCCTGCACAGTCCACCACTTTATGACGAGTACCCTAGTATTTGGAGCTATAGTCATGTGGGTCTGACAACCTGGGGTCCAGCTCCAGAGAATGGATACTTGTCTCCTGGGGTGGTCCGGAGCCATGTAGCCGCTTAGCCTGGTCCTGTACCGTAAGCCTACACGCTCCGCCACTCTGCGACGGGTGTCCTAGTATCTAGAACCACGGCCCAGGGGGTCCGGACACACAACTTGGCTTCCCAGACTAAATCCTGCAAGCCTTGAGCATGTATCAAAGGATGGCTAATGTCAGACGAGGGATTCTATGGGTGTGCTACTAACGCCCCCTAGCCGAAGCTGTGTACAGGTCCAGGTCCCGGTCGGGACTACCTCTTGGGGGTCATTGCCAACTCTTTCAAGTACGCTGGTATCCAACCTCGACACATCGAGCGTGCATCCTAGGGGGGCCAAGTACCAGGGAGGAGTCGGTAACACCACACGCAATAGGGACAAATAGTATGCAGATAAGTGCTAATACTGCTTGATAAATAGTACTCAAAAAGTACCTTACAAAAGCAAAAGTTATTACATCCACCCTCAAGCGGAGCCCTAGCTCCATCTCTACAGGTGTAAACTACTCGACGCTAGCAGGGTCATGCTGGAAGCTCGCGGCCACCGTCCTTGCGGAATCCTCTCGAGCGGCTTGCCAGCAATGGTGGCCACCTCAACGCGGGCGCCATGGCGAAGAGGCCCTCACCCCCGTCTTCCTACGGGGGTGACGACGAGGCCATTAAAGACAAAGAGTTGAATGCACGGCGGCAGACGGCGCTTGTGGCCTGGCCGGTGCCACGTAGCCAAAGTTCGCCTCCTTCACAAGGATGACGAACATCCTTTCCTTCGAATGTTGGAGGAAGAGGCGGGCCACCAGCTCATGCGGAAGGCTAAATCGCAGCTCAGCTCACTCTCCACCCCTGCAAGGCTGATGAACATCCTTGAAGCTGAGGACAGGGGGAGGCTACAGCCCGACTCGCTTCCCACCCCCACGAGGCTGGTGATCATCCTTGAAGCCGAGCGCTGGTGGGAGACCGCAGCCTGGCTCCCTTCCCACCACCACGAGGTGGATGAACATCCTTGAAACTGAGCACTGGCAGAAGAACACCAACCCCCACGAGGTCGCGCTCCTCCAGCAACAGCAAGAAGAAGGCGAGATCGGCAGCGCCATCGCGTAAGAAACGAAGAGCGCGAGCTCCCTGGCGGCGAGATCACCGAGGGGAAAGGCGCTGACGTGGATCTTTCCATCGGACGCCAGCGCGCTCCATCCAGACAGGAGGCGCGCCAGGTCAAGCGTCCACTCAGTCTAAAAGCGCTCGGGATGAACTAACAAGGCTATGGCAACTGCGGCGGTGCAAAGCAGAAACCTTGAAGGCAAAGGGGCGCAGCAAGTGGGAGAGGAGCAAGGCATGCCTGCTACTCGAGGGATGAACCCTCCTTTTTAAAGGCAGATTACGAAATGCCACGGGAAGGCGAGTACAAAGAAGGCGAACCGCCGCACGGGGGCGAACCGCCGTGCCTCGTCGTCCCCGCCGAATGCAGCAATCCAGCCCCTGACACGGGGGCCTGGGCCCACGAGTCATTCTCTTAGGGCGTCGGTCTCCATGTACGAAGAAGGTGAACCGTCGCGCGAGGGGCGAACCGCCGCGCCTCTTCACCCCCGCCGAAACCAACAGCCCAGTCTCTGACGCGAGGGCTCGGGCCCACGAGTCATCCTCCTTGGGCGCCGGTTCCTAGGGGCAGAGAAGTCGAACCGCCGCTCGTGCCAGTACCGTGCCTCCTCGGGGCTGCCACAGAAGATAGAGAAGGTGAATTTTCAAAACCAAATGCATCGGTATGGAGGCACCCCGCACATGGCCCAGTAAAGCCATCAAGAGCGGAGACCACGGGTCAGTCAGCCGTGGGGACAGGCGTGGCAGTTGACGTGACCAAAGATGGACCGGCAACAATTATGACAGCAAGCGCACGGAAGCAGCGCGCCAATCGCCAATCAAGCTTTGGCCCCACCTGCAGGCTCGTATCCTCCCCTGAGGTGGGCCCGGAGGCCACTGTCGGTACCCTGAATCAGGGGTACCCCTTACTACAGCATGAAGACGCGGTGCCACGCGACTATCTCTAGTCACGTGGTGAACAGCACCCGACTCCACCACATGGATGGCCCCAGGGTCGCCATGTGGCCAGAGAAAACGATACACTCCAAGATGTCAACAGTGGGTCCGGACCCCCATGGGAAAATACCGGACCCCTGTACATATAGACCGAACCTCCGGAGCAAGGTCCAGGACCCCCACGAATGCAACCCGGACCTCCGGGTCGGGTCACGGACCCCTTTGCGTGGGGTTCGGTGCTACCACATGTTCAGGCTTTATCCTATGCGCTTCCGCAACCCGCTCAGGTGGAGGCCCGATGCTGCCACGTGGCCTATCGCTCGTGATGTAAGCCAGCGGGCGGAGCCTGACGTAAGGCCTCTGGGCCGCACTGTCTCTGCATTTATTGCAAAGAAGACGCGCCGCCTGTCCATCCCGCTGACAGGCGATGTGCCCCCTTGGCATTTATTGTGTCCTGTCCACTCCGTTGGCAGGTGGCGTCCAGGCCACCCTGCAGGCGGCATGCCTGTCCATTCCATTGCCAAACAGTACGCCCGTGCTGCGAGGTGCACTATGCCCATCATCACTTGTGCATTTCCAGGGAAGCTTCCCCTGCACGCCAATGCTACACAGATCACGGATATCAGGGCGCAAGGAGATTGCTCCAGCAACCAGCATTAGACGCTCCAAGTATTACATCCGTTATGTTCCTGGGACCACATGTCAGGGCTCAACACTCTTATATGTGTCCCCCTTGAGCTATAAAAGGGGAGGCATGCAACGACACTGGAGACAGACATTCAGACCCTAGCCATCCTAGACACAACTCAAGCTCACGAGCAATACAACACACAGTGGAGTAGGGTATTACGCTCTAGCGGCCCGAACCACTCTAAACCCTTGCGTGTCATTGTGTGTTCATCCCCCCAATCTCGTAACAGGCAAAACGCTTAGGCCCCTCCTCATCTTAGGATTTAGGGCGGGTGCATTCCGCCACCCAGCCAAAGATTTCCTCTCCGACAGTGTCATTATTAGTATCATCATGGTTTTCATCAAAATGTCTGTTTCTTTTAATCACCCGTCTTTTACGAAACGACGTGCCAATATCCATCTCAGGTGCAATGGCTTTGGCTATCGGCAATGCTTCTAAGAAACCATTTTCCCTATAATCCTTGAAGAAAGAAATCAACCCTTGCACTTTATCAATAACATTGTCAATGAGCATATTTTTGGCTTGCAAATGCTTGCTTACTGTATTAACAACATATAGTACTGAAAGTTCCCTTTGACCCGGGAACAGGATCTGGATGTCGCCTAGAGGGGGGGTGAATAGGCGAATAAAAACTTATTACTTTAAAACTTAAATTCTTACTCTACTCGAAGACTTAGTACGCAGTGGAATGAGAAGACTCCTCGAGTAGGTCGCAGCGGAATGGAAGATCCTGTCTCAAAATGTCCTGCACATCAAATCAAGCTTATACCACAGATGAGTATTGAAGTGCAGATATAAAGGCGAGTAAGACAGAGAGTCAGGATACAATACAGAATAGAGCACACAGACGCAAGGATTTATCCCGAGGTTCGGCCAAGCCTGAAATGCTTGCCTAGTCCTCGTTGGAGTTAGCCACACCTGGGCTTGGAGTCTATTTCAACTCCTTCCTCCGTTTGCTTAGATCTGTCAGTATGACAGATAGAGCCTTTCGCTATTGAGTGGGGTTACAACAGAACCGCAGCTGCTTACAAACTTCTTGGCAGCACCCCGGCAGAGTAACGATACGCTCAAGACCTTGCTCTAGCTCTTAGCAGCACTACTCCTATCTCTAAAGGCTTATAGTTGTGCCTTCTACACAAACTATAGAGTTGCACACAAGAGGGAGAGCGAGAATTGATTCCAATGAAGTCTACACTTGTTGGCTGCACTTGTATTTTGCTTGAGGCGCCTAGGGGTCCCTTTTATAGGCACAAGGGGCCTAGGAGCCGTTGGAATCCCATTTGGAAGGCAATACTTTCTTTCTGTCGGGAGGCGCACCGGACAGTCCGGTGCACACCGGACACTGTCCGGTGCCCGATTTCTTTCCTTTTACGGCGAAGCCGACCGTTGGCAATCTTGGAGCTGTTGGCGCACCGGACATGTCCGGTGCACACCGGACAGTCCGGTGCCTCCATCTAGCCGTTGGCTCGGCCACGTGTCCCGCGCAGATCGCGCGGCCGACCGTTGGCCCGGCCGACCGTTGGCTCACCGGACAGTCCAGTGCACACCGGACAGTCCGGTGAATTATAGCCGTACGTCGCCGGTGAATTCCCGAGAGCGAACAGTTCGCCAGAGTTCAGCCTGGCGCACCGGACACTGTCCGGTGCACCACCGGACACTGTCCGGTGCACCACCGGACAGTCCGGTGTGCCAGACTGAACTAAGTCTTGGCTGTACATAGCCAAGCCTTTCGCACCTCTTTCCTTTTCTTCTTCTTTCTGTTTCTATCACTTAGACAAGTATATTAGTCCCCAAAACCTGATGTACTAAGTCTAGAAACATACCTTCTCTTAATTATTACATCTATAGCATTTCACATGCTTGAGCTTTGATGTTGGACTCATCAAGTCGGCTTGACTTGATCTAGATTGACATTTCTTGGCTCCAATATCCTGCAAAGATCACATAGAACATCTCCAAACATAGGAGCAACCCAAACTAAAGATTAAGGTGAACTTAGCTCTTTTGGGCTGCTTCCAGTTCTGGTTTTGACACTTGTTCTCCTTCTAGTGATCTTGATCTCCTTCTTAGAGCTTGATCTTGAGCCTTATGACTTACACCACATAACTGTAGTTGTTACCTCATTGGCTGTAAGTCACATTCTTATGTAGTGATCCTTGATGTGCCGTAGCTGTTCTCAACTCGATCACCCTTGACTTTGCAAGCCTTCTTCTTCACCCTTGGCTTTGGGTTCCTCAGCCTCCTTGACCTTCTCCCGTGCACTTGGTACCTCGAAGCTTTTCTTGCCTCCATCCTTGGCTTGATCAGTTGTCTCCGAGCTACGCACCCGAGTCTCACTTATGCAATGTCCATCTTACTTGTGATGTCCATCATGTATCCATAATCTAGTTCTTGGACCATCACATTTGTTCACTTGTGTTGAACCTTGTAGACTTTATCTTAAGCACCTGTTCAACACTTAGTACACTTGTTAGTCCTTTAATTGAGTTGTCATCCAAACACCAAAACTCACAAGAGAGCTTTCAATCTCCCCCTTTTTGGTGATTGATGGCAACACAATTAAAGCTTACATAAGAATAAGATTTGAAGCACAAATTTTGAATTCTAAGTTTATAGAATGCTCCCCCTAAATATGTGCTTACTTCAAGAACCTAATTTTGGCCTCAGACGCCAATTTGCATATACTTAGGCAGTTCGAAACATTTCTACACCTTAGCACCTTTTAGGAAGCATTGAGACAAGATTCAAACCATGATGCTATAATACACAAATGCACATAATCAGAGTTAAACACCATTCAAAATAGTGGATATATCACAGGAATATCAACCTACCACTATTCATCATTAAGATACCAATTCAAACTAATACCAATTTAAACTAAGACACTAATTTAAGACAATCTTAAAGCACCATTAACCATATGGCTATCTATTACACTATAGAAGCCAAATAATTCATCGCAGCGGAAACACTAGTCCATATGAGCAACATTGCAAGAAACATATGAATATCACACTTCGCAAAGCTCAAACTAACACATCACCCATTAGGCACATCACCCATTAGGATAAGCTTTCCTCTCAGGTTGAGATAAGCTTTAATACACAAATTCTCCCCCTTTGACATCAAACACCAAAAACCATACTCAAGCAAGAACATATGATGATGTCAAGGGACAGCAGGGTGTTAAGGAGGAACACGACTATCAAAACTCCCCCTTTCTTATTGAGCATATGCCCGATCAACATTTAGGCAAGATACATATATGCAAAAAGATTAATACTCCCTTTGTACCTTAACCATGTTGTAGTGTACTTCCCATCTTGAAAGTATCTAATCTCTCAAGAGCTTCTTCACACTTGTGCCTGATTCTTTATCCTTACTTTTTCTTGTTGCTAAGACATCAAACTTAGAACAAGTTATAGTATTGGGCACAAGAAGAAACTTCTATTCTCATGATTATCAAAAGATGTCAATTGAAGCGAACTATTATGGCTACCAATTGAAAGATACCAATTGCAAAGTTCATTTATTATCATGGCTCCATGATATTTAAGCATCTATTATCACCAGATATTATAGAGCATGAGCAATCTAAAGATATGCACTTACTCACAACTTGAGATACCAATTTCTTGACTTACAGAGGTACCCAAGTCCAGATTGCTCCATTTCTTGCTTATCTTCTCTTTTCCACCTAGAGACTATACAAGATCACTCAAGAAACAGTTAGTCTCAAGAGACACAAGTTATGTGTGCTCCCCCTCAAGTTGTGCATCAAGTATTTGAATGACTTGCACTTTGCACATTCTAGCTTCCTTAGAACTAGAGGGGATCACAACATACCTTGGTCAAGGCATACTCTACCACTTTCATCACCCAAAGATGCCAATTTGAATATCAAATGAAATGCCACTTAACACCAATTGAAGGCTAAATGAAAGGTTGACTAATTACAGCAATGCACGCCTCAGTGACACCTAAGCCAATTGAATACTCACGGAAGTCTAACATTTACTCAACCTGTACATGCTTCATATTTAACTATCATTGCATATACCAATTGAAGATCAACACAATCATGTATATAAAGCGAAATATCTAAGCATGTCTTGATTAAGAAGGTTTCTTAGATGCACAAAAGAAACAACATTTTAAAGGCATAAATTACCTAAACCAAGATATTACCAATTGAAAGACAAGAACATAGCTATGATCACAATGAATGGAATTTCAAGAATATTTAATGAAATTGCATAGCTTCATTTTCCATACCTTTGCCTTTATGAGAGCACTTGTTATCACCAATTCAGGATTCCTTTTGCTCGCACACCTCATAGCTCAAAAGGGCACGACATGGATTTGAAATTCACACAATACTAAACTAGGGTAATCATGTGAACATGCACTAAACAAAATGTCATATTTGCACATAGCATGACTTACAAAAAGTTAAAGGTTTATCCATATACACCAAGAGAGTTAATCGTTGTGGATATAACAAATGAAATAGCTACCCATGAATGATTCAAAAGATATATCCTATATAGCACCAGTCATGATTAAGCAAACATCATTATGATTCATTTAACACAGACAATCATAAAGCATAACTACTCCAAAGATAGGTAGCACAACAAGCCAACTTAAGAGCAATACTAAATTGCAATTATGTACTTAAAATACACGGGGTACCGTCCTTTGGAGAGCATGTTGTAGATTCTCATCAAGGTCCTTTACTTGATTCACCAATAATGATTCAGGACCTATACATCTTATTTCACTTGAGATGAACATGGGATTAGTGTTTCACAATAATTCAACCTTGGGTCAATAAACACCAAAACAATTAACAGCTTAAGCATAGAGTTTTAGATAACCGTCTTAATCTCTCCCATGGTCTCCAGTCCATCTCATGGCACCTACATGGTCTAGTTAGCACAGTTTGGTACCCATCTCGGGATGGGTCCATAATGATCATCTAAATGTGCCTTTGGTACCCAAATGGCCTTTGTGCTAGTTCTAGGTGATCTCATTATAGATCTAGCACAAGTGTATGATTTGGATCTCCTAAGTGAATGAGATTGACACACATTCACTTCTTTAGGAATCTTACCTTTATAACATACCTTTGATATATGACCCTGCTCACCACACTTGTAGCAGAAGCGTCGCTCAACCTGACATGACGCTTGCTGTTTGTCATTTTCCTTGGTGAGGGTCATCTTGGAGGATGCACATCCTTGATTCTTCATGACCGGACATGAAGTGATAATGTGGTCCTTATTTTTGCATCCAAAGCAACTTCTTGTCCCTTCATCCATGTCCTTGTACGGACAGGATGCGATGAGGTGGCCTATCTCCTTGCATTTGAAACACCTCCTTTTTCCTCTTCCCTTTTTGTGCTTGAAGGTCATGGAGAGATGATTAGTACAAACAACATGACTAATTGAATTTTTACCTTTTTCCTCGTTCATGTTGATTTCTTCATTTATAGCTTTGGGAACATTCTTCTTATTGAGCTTAACACTTGCTGCAGTTTTTCCTTTCTCAAGCTTCTTCACCACGCGCCCGTGGATATCTTGAGAGAGTTGAGCTAAGCGTCTTCTCCTCAGTTGTCGTTGCTTCTTATTCCCATAGAATTTCTTTTGTGACCTTAAAACTTGTTGCTCAATCAATGATTGGCTTTCTTTTGAGCAACAGGGGTTAGCACATGATGATATACAATTCAAATGCGCACACGTGCGAGAATGGGGTTCACATGAATTTAAGTTTGAAATTACAACCTCATGAGCAATATTAAGCATGATATGGTCATCAACTAATTCATTATGAGAATAAGATAGCCTATCATATTTTTCACTTAGAGCAAGTTTTTCTAAATTTATCATTTCTACTTGACTCTTAAGCATAGAATTTTCAGTTTTAAGTTGAGCAACATCAGATAATACATCATGATTATTTCTTTGCTCAAATAAAATAGATTCATACCGTTGGACCAAATTATCATGAGAGCACTTTAGCTCCTCATGTTCTTTGGTCATCTTCTCCAGGCTGTCGTTGGTTTTGATGAGAGTCTCATCTAGCCTGAGAAGCGTCTCGCCTTGTTCCTTGTTCCTCCTCAACAATTTAACCAAGAGCACTTTGTCTTCTTTGTTGAGATGGGTGTAGAACCGGCGAATCTCCTCTTCTTCCACATCACCGGTCTTATTTTCCCTGTCATTATTATTAGTGGAAGCAGTACAGGAAAATGTACCTTGTGGTGATGAAGACTCATCCTCGCTATCATCCTCATATTCCTCCTCATCATCGCTTTCGTCTCCATCATCATTGTTAGCAATAAGACACTTATAACTAGTGGAAGACAAACCTGTCGACGAGGTGGATTCATCGTTGGGTGCCCATCGTTCTTGATCTTCTCCTTTTGAAAGGTTAGTATCACAAGTAATATGGGGAGTAGAAGCAGTACAATTTGCCACACAATATTTTACTTTAATTCTATTCCATAAATCATGAGCATCAACAATTAAATCATTACCACTACTCATGATGGCAAAATAAGCACCTCTAGAAAGAGAATCAACTAAGATGCTGCAAGCACGGTGATTGAGAGAAAAACATCTTAGTTCATCATTAGATGGATTTTTACTAATATCAGATGGAAAAATACTTCTAAAGATCTGTCTCAAATCAGGATCAACACTCATGAAAGCATTATAAATAGAGACAGATCAAGATTTATAATTAGAGCCATCGCCTAAAAGAAGTTCTACAGTTACCTCTTGTGACGACATCGTTATCTCCGGACGGCTAAGCCCACACTGGAGAGGCCTAGCTCCGATACCAATTGAAAGTTCCCTTTGACCCGGGAACAGGATCTGGATGTCGCCTAGAGGGGGGGTGAATAGGCGAATAAAAACTTATTACTTTAAAACTTAAATTCTTACTCTACTCGAAGACTTAGTACGCAGTGGAATGAGAAGACTCCTCGAGTAGGTCGCAGCGGAATGGAAGATCCTGTCTCAAAATGTCCTGCACTTCAAATCAAGCTTATACCACAGATGAGTATTGAAGTGCAGATATAAAGGCGAGTAAGACAGAGAGTCAGGATACAATACAGAATAGAGCACACAGACGCAAGGATTTATCCCGAGGTTCGGCCAAGCCTGAAATGCTTGCCTAGTCCTCGTTGGAGTTAGCCACACCTGGGCTTGGAGTCTATTTCAACTCCTTCCTCCGTTTGCTCAGATCTGTCAGTATGACAGATAGAGCCTTTCACTATTGAGTGGGGTTACAACAGAACCGCAACTGCTTACAAACTTCTTGGCAGCACCCCGGCAGAGTAACGATACGCTCAAGACCTTGCTCTAGCTCTTAGCAGCACTACTCCTCTCTCTAAAGGCTTATAGTTGTGCCTTCTACACAAACTATAGAGTTACACACAAGAGGGAGAGCGAGAATTGATTCCAATGAAGTCTACACTTGTTGGCTGCACTTGTATTTTGCTTGAGGCGCCTAGGGGTCCCTTTTATAGGCACAAGGGGCCTAGGAGCCGTTGGAATCCCATTTGGAAGGCAATACTTTCTTTCTGTCGGGAGGCGCACCGGACAGTCCGGTGCACACCGGACACTGTCCGGTGCCCGATTTCTTTCCTTTTACGGCGAAGCCGACCGTTGGCAATCTTGGAGCTGTTGGCGCACCGGACATGTCCGGTGCACACCGGACAGTCCGGTGCCTCCATCTAGCCGTTGGCTCGGCCACGTGTCCCGCGCAGATCGCGCGGCCGACCGTTGGCCCGGCCGACCGTTGGCTCACCGGACAGTCCGGTGCACACCGGACAGTCTGGTGAATTATAGCCGTACGTCGCCGGTGAATTCCCGAGAGCGGACAGTTCGCCAGAGTTCAGCCTGGCGCACCGGACACTGTCCGGTGCACCACCGGACAGTCCGGTGTGCCAGACTGAACTAAGTCTTGGCTGTACATAGCCAAGCCTTTCGCACCTCTTTCCTTTTCTTCTTCTTTCTGTTTCTATCACTTAGACAAGTATATTAGTCCGCAAAACCTGATGTACTAAGTCTAGAAACATACCTTCTCTTAATTATTACATCTATAGCATTTCACATGCTTGAGCTTTGATGTTGGACTCATCAAGTCGGCTTGACTTGATCTAGATTGACATTTCTTGGCTCCAATATCCTGCAAAGATCACATAGAACATCTCCAAACATAGGAGCAACCCAAACTAAAGATTAAGGTGAACTTAGCTCTTTTGGGCTGCTTCCAGTTCTGGTTTTGACACTTGTTCTCCTTCTAGTGATCTTGATATCCTTCTTAGAGCTTGATCTTGAGCCTTATGACTTACACCACATAACTGTAGCTGTTACCTCATTGGCTGTAAGTCACGTTCTTATGTAGTGATCCTTGATGTGCCGTAGCTGTTCTCAACTCGATCACCCTTGACTTTGCAAGCCTTCTTCTTCACCCTTGGCTTTGGGTTCCTCAGCCTCCTTGACCTTCTCCCGTGCACTTGGTACCTCGAAGCTTTTCTTGCCTCCATCCTTGGCTTGATCAGTTGTCTCCGAGCTACGCACCCGAGTCTCACTTATGCAATGTCCATCTTACTTGTGATGTCCATCATGTATCCATAATCTAGTTCTTGGACCATCACATTTGTTCACTTGTGTTGAACCTTGTAGACTTTATCTTAAGCACCTGTTCAACACTTAGTACACTTGTTAGTCCTTTAATTGAGTTGTCATCCAAACACCAAAACTCACAAGAGAGCTTTCAAGTACCTCATACAAAATGATTATTGCCACTATAAATTCATACTCTCCAAGTTCGTTATTAGACAAACCTTTAGCCTCGCTACTCGTTTTTACATCATTATCAACATCTACAACCTATTATTAGAAAAAATATGTGTTATAATTGGACAATTCTGAAAGTATTAAACAAATATGAAAATATTAGGTACCTGTAGTAGAGCCTCTCGAATATCCGCACATTGAAATCTAATAGCTTTAACACTTTCAATACGACTCTCCCAACGTGTGGCTGACACTGACTTGAGAGTCAATCCTGTTATGTTATTGAGAGCACCTAGAGGGGGTTGAATAGGTGACCCTATAAAATCAGACACTGAATAGCCAATACTTGGTTATGAAATGTTAGTGTGATTGAAACCAAGTTGCTAGAGTGTGAACTTCAGAAGAAAGCCAATCACAAAATAAGATGGACACAAGACACAATGATCTATCCTGTGGTTCAGCCAATGCCTACTTCCACATTGTGGTGACCTCCTTCGGTCAAGGATTGCACTCAATCCCTCTCAAGTGATCCAGTGATTAACTTTGAGTACCACAGCTATCTTCCTTATAGTCTTTCTCCCGTTTGCGAGGAATCTCCACAGGTTAGAGCCTCTCGCCCTTACAAGTTTATCACAAGAGAAGCACAATAGTAAGTGAGAGAGAGTAACACACGCAAGACTCAAATCCGCAGCACACACACGCACACAAGCCAAGACTTGAGCTCGAAACACAGCACAGAGAGTTCACAACTCAAACGGAGCTCAAATCACTAACACAATCGATCAAATGCGTGGAGGCGGAGTCTGAGAGTCTTGGGATGGTTCTTGAATGCTTGGTGTACTGCTCCATGCGTCTAGGGGTCCCTTTATAGCCCCAAGGCAGCTAGGAGCCGTTGGAAACCAACTTGGAAGGCAAATCCAGCCTTCTGTCGAGTGGTGCACCGCACAGTCCGGTGCACCACCGGACAGCTACTGTAGCAGTCCGGTGCACGATCTCTTTCCTTTTCTGGCAAAGCCAACCGTTGAATCTTCAGATCTGTTGGCACACCGGACACTGTCCTGTGCACACCGGACAGTCCGGTGCGACCATCTGACTGTTGGCTTTGCCACGTGTCGCCCATTGATCACGCAGGCGATCGTTGGCCTCGGGCGGCCCTGACTCACCGGACAGTTCGGTGGGCCACCAGACAGTCCGGTGAATTTTAGTCACGGCGCTTTTTGGTTTTCCCGAGAGCGACGAGTTCATCGCTGAAGAACTTGGGCACAGGCGTTGAAGAATCACCAGACAGTCTGGTGCACCACCGGACAGTCCGGTGAATTTTAGCCACGTCGCCCCGTCGATTCCCGAGGGCGGGCAGTTCACCGCCGAGCCAGCCTGGGGCACCGGACACTGTCCGGTGCACCACCGGACAGTCCGGTGTGTCAGGCTGGTGCTAGTTTTGGCTGTACTTAGCCAGCTCTTCTCTAATTGAAATCTTCTTTTCTTGGCCGTGTTTCTAGCACTTAGATAAACATGTTAGTATTAAAAACAATTTACTAAGTCTAGAAACATACCTTGTTCTTTGATTTGCACTTTTCACTCATTTAGCACATAAGAACTGAATCAATACGTGTTGGGTATCTAATCACCAAAACACTAATAGAAATGGCCCAAGGGCACACTTTCCTTTCAATCTCCCCCTTTTTGGTGATTTATGCCAACACATAAAAAAGCAACCAAGAAATGCAGATTTAAGACCAAATTGTTCTTCACTTAGTATTTGGCATATTTGGATCATTCTTTGCCACCACTTGGTTTGTTTTTGCAAATCAAATTCTTTTTTCTATTTCTAAGTCAAACACACTTGTTTGGACAAATAGAAAGATATTCCAAGAGTGAAAAAGGTCAAGTGCCAAAAATTCCCTCTTTTCCCATAATCAAAATTCTTCCCCATAAGAGATCAAATTTTGCAATAGGAGTCATTTGGGCAAAATACAAATTCTAACTCTACTATTTTTGACTCAAGTGGTTGACTAATCCAGTTGCTTTAGCCTTAATTTCTCCCCCTTTGGCATTTAAGCACCAAAACAGGATAATTTTTGGCCCTTTAACCCCATTGCCTCACCAAAATGTCAAATAAGAGCAAAAAGGCAATGAGAGCATTAGTATGAACTTGGAATTAAATACACTAATACCGGAGTGCAGTGGAAGCCTTTTTGCCGTCCAAGTTCTTCTTCCCTTTCAATGTACCTTCAAGACTACTTCAAATGTACTCAAACAACCAAGTTAGTCTCAAAGGAGTCAAGTTGTAGCGCATCTCCCCCTAAACATGTGCGTCATTTGCATACGGACTTGTGATGTCCAGGGATGACTTGTACAACTTGAACACCATAGATAAACAACAAATGATGCAAATGCTCAAAGTAACATGATCAAAGGCATAGACTACATGTATGCTCTAGATCAATCCAAGTTACACGAATCTAAGATATTTAGCTCACTATGCAACCTGCAAAACCCTTTCTCATCTAAAGGCTTGGTGAAGATATTGGCTAGCTAGTTCTCAGTGCTAATGTGGTAAACATCGATATCTCCCTTTTGATGGTGATCTCTCAAGAAGTGATGCCGGATGTCTATGTGCTTAGTGCGGCTGTGTTCAATAGGATTATCCGCCAAGCGGATTGCACTCTCATTGTCATATAGGAGTGGGACTTTGCTCAGATTGTAGCCAAAGTCCTGGAGGGTTTGCCTCATCCAAAGCAGTTGCATGCAACACTGTCCTGCGGCAATATACTCGACCTTAGCGGTGGATAAGGCAACAGATGTTTGTTTCTTGGAACTCTAGGAAACCAAGGACCTTCCTAGAAATTGGCACGTCCCTAATGTGCTCTTCCTATCAACCTTGCACCCGACATAGTCGGAGTTTGAGTATCCAATTAAGTCAAAGGTAGACCTCTTTGGATACCAGATCCCGAAGCAAGGCGTAGAAACTAAATACCTGAGAATTCGCTTAACGGCCACAAGGTGACATTCCTTGGGGTTGGATTGAAATCTAGCACACATGCATACACTAAGCATAATGTCCGGTCTACCAGCATAAAGATAAAGTATTGAGCCTATCATTGACCGGTATGCCTTTTGATCAACGGACTTACCTCCTTTGTTGAGGTCAAGATGCCCATCAGTTCCCATCGGTGTCTCTGCGGGCTTGGCATCCTTCATCCCAAACCTCTTGAGAAGATCTTGAGTGTACTTCGTTTGGAAGATGAAGGTGTCGTCCTTGAGTTGCTTCACTTGGAATCCAAGGAAGTAGGTCAACTCGCCCATCATCGACATCTCGAACTTTTGCATCATCACCCTGCTAAACTCCTCACAAGACTTTTGGTTAGTAGAACCAAATATTATGTCATCAACATAAATTTGGCAGACAAAAAGATCATCATTACATGTCTTTGTGAAAAGAGTGAGATCAGCTTTCCCAACCTTGAAAGCATTAGAAATAAGAAAGTCTCTAAGGCATTCATACCATACTCTTGGGGCTTGCTTAAGTCCATAGAGCGCCTTAGAGAGCTTATAAACATGGTCGGGATACCTATCATCCTCAAAGCCAGGGGGTTGTTCCACGTATACCTCCTCCTCAATTGGCCCATTGAGGAAAGCGCTCTTCATGTCCATTTGGAACAGCCTAAAATAATGGTGAGCACCATAGGCTAATAATATCCTAATTGACTCTAGCCTAGCAATAGGAGCAAAAGTCTCCTCAAAATCCAAACCTGCGACTTGGGCATAACCTTTTGCCACAAGTTGAGCCTTGTTTCTGGTCACCACTCTGTGCTCGTCTTGTTTGTTGCGGAACACCCATTAGGTTCCCACAATGTTTTGCTTTGGACGTGGCACCAGGCTCCAGACTTCATTTCGTTCGAAGTTGTTGAGCTCTTCCTACATGGCCAACACCGAGTCCGGATCCTACAAGGCCTCTTCTACCCTGAAAAGGCTCAATAGAAGAGACAAACGAGTAATGCTCACAAAAATTAGCTAATCGTGAGCAAGTAGTTACTCCCTTGCTGATGTCACCCAGAATCTGATTGACGGGGTGATGTCTTTGGATTCTCGTTCGGACTTGAGTTGGAGGGGCCCGTGGTGCTTCTTCCTCCATAACTTGTTCTTCCTGTGCTCCCCCTTGATCCTGACCCTCTTCTTGAGGTACCTGTACATCATCTTGAGTTGGGGGATGCACCATTGTCGAGGAGGATGGTTGATCTTGTTCCTGTAGTTCCTATGGTCGCACATCACCTATCGCCATCATGCGCATTGCGGTCGTCGGAACTTCTTCTTCATCTATATCATCAAGATCAACTTGCTCTTTTGGAGAGCCATTAGTCTCATCAAATACAACGTCGCTAGAGACTTCAACCAATCCCGATGATTTGTTGAAGACCATATATGCCTTTGTATTTGAGTCATATCCTAGTAAGAAACCTTCTACTGCCTTGGGAGCAAATTTCGAATGTCTACCTTTCTTCACCAGAATGTAGCATTTGCTCCCAAATACATGAAAATAAGAAACATTCGGTTTGTTACCAGTAAGGAGTTCGTAGGAGGTCTTCTTAAGGATACGGTGTAGGTAGAGCCGATTTATGGCATGGCAAGCTTTGTTCACAGCTTCCAACCAAAACCGCTCAGGCGTCTTGTACTCTCCAAGCATAGTTCTCGCCATGTTGATTAACGTCCTGTTCTTCCTCTCTACCACACCATTTGTTGTGGTGTGTATGGAGCAGAGAACTTGTGCTTGATGCCTTCCTCCTTAAGAAACTCTTCAACTTGTAGATTTTTGAACTCGGACCAATTGTCGCTTCTTATCTTCTTCACCTTGAGCTCAAACTCATTTTGAGCTCTCCTTAAGAAGCGCTTTAGGGTCCCTTGGGTTTCTGATTTGTCCTGCAAAAAGAACACCCAAGTGAAGCAGGAAAAATCATCGATAATTACAAGACCATACTTACTTCCCCCGATGCTGAGGTATGCAACGGGTCCGAAAAGATCCATGTGAAGAAGCTCTAGTGGTCTTGATGTTGTCATCACATTCTTGATGTGATGAGTGCTTCCCACCTGTTTCCCTGCTTGGCACGCTGCACAAGGTCTATCTTTCTCAAAACAGACGTCGGTTAGTCCTAACACATGATCTCCCTTTAAAAGCTTATGAAGGTTCTTCATCCCAACATGTGCTAGACGACGATGCCAAAGCTAGCCCATATTAGTCTTAGCTATTAAGAATGCATCTAGATCGGCATTCTCTTTTGAAAAATCAACTAAATAGAGCTTGCCGTCTAATACACCCTTAAAAGCTAATGAACCATCACTTCTTCTAAAGACAGATACATCAATATTTGTAAATAAACAATTATAACCCATGCTACATAATTGACTCACAGATAACAAATTATACCCGAGCGATTCAACTAATAAAAACACATTAGAGATAGAATGCTCGGAGGTGATGGCTATCTTTCCCAACCCTTTGACCTTGCCTTGGTTCCCATCTCCAAAGATGATCGTATCCTAGGAATCCTTGTTTTTGACGTAGGAGGTGAACATCTTCTTCTCCCCCGTCATGTGGTTTGTGCATCCGCTGTCGATAATCTAGCTTGAGCCCCTGGATGCATAAACCTGCAAAGAATTTAAGCTTGGGTTTTAGGTACCCAACTCTTGTTGGGTCCTGCAAGGTTAGTCACAACAGTTTTTGGAACCCATATGCAAGTTTTGTCTCCCTTGCATTTGGATCCCAACTTCCTAGCAACTACTTTTGCATTCTTGCATAAAAGTACAAAGGAAGCATTGCAAGCATGATAAACAGTAGTAGGTACATTGTTAACTTTCCTAGGAGCATGAAAAGTAGCATAATTTCTCCTAGGCCTACTTCTACCATGATCCAAAACGGAACTAGATGCGAACATAGCATGAGAATTAAATGTAGCATCATGATAATCAATATGATCATAGCATCTTTTATTATGAGCACGATTAGAGAATTTCCTATCATAAATATAGGCATGGTTCTTTTGAGAACTACTAGCCATTGGGGCCTTCCCTTTCTCCTTGTTGAGAGCGGAGGTCCTTTGGCTTATTAAGTTCTTGGTTTCCTTTCGAAAACCAAGTCCATCCTTAATTGAGGGGTGTCTACCAATAGTGTAGACATCCCTAGCAAATTTTAATTTACCATAATCATCTTTGCAAGTCTTAAGTTGAGCATTAAGACTTGCAACCTCATTGTTTAATTTAGCAATGGTGACAACATGTTCATCAAAATTAACATCTTTACACCTATTGCAAATAACTACATGTTCTACACATGAACTAGTTGCATTTGCTTTCTCTAGTTTAGCATTTAATTCATCATTTAACTCCTTTAGACTAGAGACAAATTCTTGATAAGCAGACAACTCAGAAGACAACATTTCATTTCTTTTAATTTCTAGAGCAAGAGATTTTTGAACACTAACAAATTTATCATGTTCTTCATACAAGATAACTTCTTGCTTCTCTAGTAATCTATCCTTTTCATTAAGGGCATCACTTAATTCATTTATTTTGTCTACTTTATTTCTATCTAATCCTTTAAACAAATCAATATAGTCTACTTCATCATCAGATGACTCTTCATCACTAGAAGAAGTATACTTGGGAGTGTCCCAAATACGTACCTTCTTCTCCTTAGACCTAAGGCAAGTATGGCGTTCGTTGGGGAAGAGCAAAGATTTGTCCAAGGCCGAGGCAGCCAGTCCTTCATCGTCGAAGTCGGATGAAGAGCAGTCAGAATCCCATTCCATTCTAAGATGCACCTTGCCCTTTGCCTTCCTATAATTCTTCTTCTTCTTCTCTTTCTTCCCATGCTTTTCTTGTCCCTGGTCATTATCATTATCGGGGCATTGAGCTATGAAATGACCAGTCTTACCGCATTTGAAGCAGAAGCGCTTTCCCCTTATTTTGTTCTAGTTGGGGTACTCCTTGCGTCCTTTTAGCACAGTCTTGAAGTGCTTGATGATGAGTGCCATTTCATCTTCATTGAGCCCGGCCGCCTCTACTTGTGCCACCTTGCTTAGTAGCGCCTCCCTGCTGCTAGTTGCTTTGAGAGCAATGGGCTGTGGCTCGTAGACGGGCAATGGACCGTTTAAAGCATCATCCACGTATCGAGCTTCTTTCACCATCATACGCCCGCTCACGAATTTTTCGAGTATCTCCTCAGGTGTCATTTTGGTGTACCTGGGGTTTTCACGAATAATATTAACAAGATGAGGGTCAATTACAGTAAATGACCTGAGCATGAGTCGAACGACGTCATGATCCATCCATCTTGTGCTTCCATAGCTTCGGATTTTGTTGACCAGGGTTTTGAGCCTGTTGTAGGTCTATGTTGGATCCTCTCCCCTTATCATTGCGAACCTCCCCAACTCACCTTCCACCAGTTCCATCTTGGTGATCATAGTGGCGTCGTTACCCTCATATGATATCTTGAGAGTATCCCAGATTTGCTTAGCGTTGTCCAAGCCACTCACTTTATTGTACTCATCCCTGCAAAAGAGATGCTAGCAAAACAGTAGTAGATTGGGCATTTTTATGAATTTGTTCATTTATAAACACAGGTTTATCCGTACTATCAAAATGCATCCCATTTTCCACAATTTCCCAAATGCTAGGATAAAGAGAAAATAGGTGACTACGCATTTTATGACTCCAAAATGAGTAATCCTCTCCATCAAAGTGTGGGGGTTTTCCAAGAGGAATAGAAAGTAAATGGGCATTTGAATTATACGGAATACAGGAATAATCAAAAGAGTAGTTTTGATTAACCGTCTTTTTCTTGGACAAGGAGTCGTCATCGTCGTCATCTCTTGGTGAAGAAGAGGAGGCGTCGCTGTCGTAGTAAATGATCTTCTTGATGCGCCTCTTCTTCTTTCCGTCCCTCTTCTTGTGACTCAAGCTTGAGTCAGTGGGCTTGTCGTCTCTTGGCTCGTTGAAGAGGGACTCCTTCTCCTTATCGTTGACCACCATCCCCTTACCCTTAGGATCCATCTCTTCGGGTGGTTAGACCTTTAAATGAAGAGTACGGCTCTGATACCAATTGAGAGCACCTAGAGGGGGGGTGAATAGGTGACCCTGTAAAATCAAACACTAAATAGCCAATACTTGGTTATGAAATGTTAGTGTGATTAAAACCAAGTTGCTAGAGTATGAACTTCAGAAGAAAGCCAATCACAAAATAAGATGGACACAAGACACATTGATTTATCCCGTGGTTCGGCCAATGCCTACTTCCACGTTGTGGTGACCTCCTTCGGTCAAGGATTGCACTTAATCCCTCTCAAGTGATCCAATGATCAACTTTGAGTACCACAGCTATCTTCCTTATAGTCTTTCTCCCATTTGCGAGGAATCTCCACAGATTGGAGCCTCTCGCCCTTACAAGTTTATCACAAGAGAAGCACAATAGTAAGTGAGAGAGAGTAACACACGCAAGACTCAAATCCACAACACACACACGCACACAAGCCAAGACTTGAGCTCGAAACACAGCACATAGAGTTCACAACTCAAACGGAGCTCAAATCACTAACACAATTGATCAAATGCATGGAGGCGGAGTCTGGGAGTCTTAGGATGGTTCTTGAATGCTTGGTTTACTGCTCCATGTGCCTAGGGGTCCCTTTTATAGCCCCAAGGCAGCTAGGAGCCGTTGGAAACCAACTTGGAAGGCAAATCCTGCCTTCTGTCGAGTGATGCATCGGACAGTCCAGTGCACCACCAGACAGCTACTGTAGCAGTCCGGTGCGCGATCTCTTTCCTTTTCTGGCGAAGCCGACCATTGAATCTTCAGATCTATTGGCACACCGGACAGTTCGGTGCACACCAGACAGTCTGGTGCGACCATCCGACCATTGGCTTTGCCACGTGTCGCCCGTTGATCATGCAGGCGACTGTTGCCGCGGGCGGCTCTGAGTCACTGGACAATTCGGTGGGCCACCGGACAGTCCGGTGAATTTTAGCCGCGGCGCTTTTTGGTTTTCCCGAGAACGACGAGTTCGTTGCTGAAGAACTTGGGCGCAAGCGTTGAAGAATCACCGGACAGTCCGGTGCACCACCGGATAGTCCGGTGAATTTTAGCCACGTCGCCCCGTCGATTCCCAAGAGCGGGCGGTTCACCGCCAAGCCAGCCTGGGGCACCGGACACTGTTCGGTGCACCAACGGATAGTCCGGTGTGCCAGGTTGGTGCTGGTTTTGGCTGTACTTAGCCAGCTCTTCTCTAATTCAAATCTTCTTTTCTTGGCCCTGTTTCTAGCACTTAGATAAACATGTTAGTATCAAAAACAATTTACTAAGTCTAGAAACATACCTTGTTCTTTGATTTGCACTTCTCACTCATTTAGCACATAAGAATGAATCAATATGTGTTGGGCATCTAATCACCAAAACACTAATAGAAATGGCCCAAGGGCAAACTTCCCTTTCAGTTATCTTTGAGAATCTGCCACTTCTTAGTGGAATTAGCAAAGGTTGTATATATCCGTTGTATGATTACAAAGAAGCCCTTAGCTTTTCCACATGTGTTGGCCATATCACAAAGTGTTAAATTAAGGATATGGCAACTACAAGCAGAATAGAAAGTTGTAGGATTTAAATCCAAAAGTTTCTTTTGGACCCCTTTTTTGCATCCTTTCATATTTGCCCCATTATCATAGCCTTGTCCTCTCACATTGCCTATATCAAGATCAAGATCCTTTAATTCATTTTGTAACACATCAGAAATACCTTATCCAGTTGTATCATTCACATCTAAAAATCCTAAAAAAGATTCTTCAATGATAACATGACTTGAAGATAAATCCACATATCTTATAATTAAGGACATTTGCTCTTGGTGGCTTGCATCAGGGGTACAATCAAGTATGATAGAGAAATACTTTGCCTTCTTTATTTTCTTAATAATTTCAGACTTAATAGCAGAAGCAAGCAAGTGTATCAACTCATTCTGAATCTTATTATCAAGATAATGAACTTGAGTTTCTTCATTTGTAATATGACGGACATGCTCTTGAATAATTGGATCAAATTCAGCCAACATCACTACTAAACCCAAGAAATTCCCATTGCTATCATCATACAACTTACTATTAGAACAACGAAAGGCAAGATTATGCTTGGCAAGAAACTTTACAATGCAAACAATTCTAAATAGAACCTTTCTCCAATGATCCTTTTCTTTTTCAAATTATCGTTGAGCAGTTTTATCAATAGTTTCATCCTTTTTCCAATCGATTGCGCAACTCATACCAAGTGGTCATACTCAAAATATGACCAGGACTTGTCTCATGTTGTTTAAGTCAGGTGCCAAGATGTATCCAATCATTATACCCCCTCATTTGCCAATTGACCTTTACGATTCCCTTTCGTAAACAATTTACAACCAAAGCAGAAGACTATGTCAAGTTCCTTAGAATAAACAAGCCAATCTCTATCACAAAGCTCCCCATTTGGTAAAATTCTATTATAGAATAATGCAGAAAACCTTCTAGAATGTTTATTCCTAGGACCTTTCTGAATTGATAAGTCCCTTCTAGGTCCTTTTTTGCGCTAAAATATCAATTTGTTCAGAAACAAGAGAATCCCAATATCTTGGGTCAAATATATCAGGCTAAAAAGAATCATCAGTATTAACATCATCAACCTCAACATTAGTCTCTCCCACTGTCTGACCATATATACTAGTACCATTGACAACATCATTATTAGGTGCAGCCTCAATACTAGTCTCTATTTGCATCGAACCATCTCTAGCCTCGTTATCAACATTATTATCATGTGCAGGGATTTGATCAAGTGAACGATTATTAGGCGACACTTGTGATTCTTTTATAATAAATCTATCCATAGCTCACTTTTGAGATTGAGTTAAACCATTTATTCTTTGTTTTTCCTTACACTTTTCGTAACCAGATTCATATTTTCTAGATCGATTGGCTGAAGACATGATGTCCGATAGTTGGATATTGAAATTAATAGACATGCACACAAAAGATGAAAAAAAATTAAACTATTATAATTATTAAAGGATATATTAACAGAGGATTTTTTGGAAAATTACCTTGATCTTCGTAATTCCAGACGGCAAGCAGGGATCAGGATTTAGAATTCCAAACGCAAGCAGTATGGTACTGGCAGGCGGCAGCCACAACATCAGGATTCAGATTTCAGAATTCCAGACACAAGCAGCCAAGCAGGAAATGTCTTCAAGAGAAGCACGGTGCCTGGCAGCGGATAGGATTGGTTGGGATCCTTGATAAGCTCGTGATGCTCCTGTGTTATCGACCGGCAGTTGCAAATAGCTGCAAATGAACAAGATCTCCCTAGCCATGCATCTGTAGGGTAGACCAAGTAATGTCTGGCAACGGAGGCTAGAGGCGAGAGGATGAAACATCCCAATAGCCGACAGAATATGAAGATTATCTATTTATTACTTTACATAACCTAATTTTTATATTATATGAGCTATACATGTATAAATTTGGAGGCCTTTGAAAATTTGGGGGCCTTGTTCCAATGTACCAGTTGAACTCCCTCCCGCACGACCCTGTATACTGCATACGCTTTATCCAAGCATCTAAGTTTGCAAGAACAATAACTCATATTTTTACTTACCATTAAAAGTTTGCAATGTTAACATTTTGATAGATATAATTGTGTCAACAAACTTCAAATAGATAAGTGAATCACTGTCAATCTTTATTCTACTAACGTTCTACCATCAATATCACTACATCACAAGTCTAGATGACAAGAGAGGTTCTCACCGGGAACGAAGCGCAGATTAGGGGAGAGCTCAGGACCGAGGCTGGTGAAATGGTGGCACGGGGCGATGATGGTGCGTGGCGGCGGCTTCTCGCGTCGGGCTAGGACGCCGGGGCGGCGGCGGAGGCGTGGAGGTGGGTTGGCGTGACGTCCGAGGCGGTGGGTCAGCGGCGGCGACCGAGGCAGCGGTGCTCTGGTGTGCGCGCGGTGAGTGAATGAAAGGAGGAGAGTGTTGTGTGAGTCTGTTAATGTACCGTCTTTGCCGAGTGCCCGCGATCTGTCACTCGTCAAATATTTTTTAAAATTTTTTTAAATTTTTTTTAAAATATACTTTACCGAGTGTCCGTGATCTGGCACTCAGCAAAGTCCGAGTGCCCCGTAGCTAGCACTCGACAAAGATTGTTTTATTTTTTATATAAAATCTTTACCGAGTGTCTTCTGTCAGACACTCGGCAAAGAGCTTTGTGCCGAGTGTCTTCACTAGGCACTCGGCAAAGGATATTTGCATTTTTTTCTTTTTTCCACCAAAGTTTTTGTGGTGTTTTCCTACGTCTATGTAGACCTACATGTTCAATTTTTGCACAATTATAAAAGTGTTTGCTATAACTATTAGATTTTGTACTTTTAATTGAATTTACTCGGGTAATTCAGATTTGAACTACAAGTGACTCGAAAAATGGAAAATCATGAATGCAAAAATAATATCCATGTTATTTAACACAAGTTACGACCGATTTCAGGAACAGACCGAAATCTTCGAGCACCATGCTCACTAAACATGACCGAAACTTGGCATCCAGTTGTTTAAAAATTGTATAAAACACAAAAAAGTCAGAAAATCATGAAACTTATCCACATGTCATGATATCATATGTAGAGACTGTGATAAAAATTTAAGAATGTGTCGAAAAAGTTGTGACGCACTACGTGTAGAAACCTAAGTGGCATGCACATGAAATCACAGAGTTTTAATGTAGACCGGCTAGGTTTCTACACGTAGTGCGTCACAACTTTCTTGAAACATTCTCAAATTTTTATAACAACCTCTACATATGATATTAATACTGATGAATTTTCTGAAGAAATTCAATTAAACAAACTAAATCTAATAGTTATAGAAAACATTTTTATAATTGTGCCAAAATGATACATGTAGGTCTACATAGTGTAGGAACATACCAAAGAAGTTTGGTTGAGAAAATAAAAAAAATAAAAATATACTTTGCCGAGTGTCCAGGAACGACACTCGACAAAGCAAGCTCTGCCGAGTGTCACACGATGTACACTCGGCAAAGAGGCTTCTTTGCCGAGTGCCAAAGCCCGACGCTCGGCAAAGATAACGGATGTCAGCTTTAGACGACCACTGACGGTCATTTGCCGAGGGCCGTTGTTTGCCGAGTGTTTGGCACTCGGACAGGTTTCTTTGCCGAGTATATTTCTGTGCCGAGAGCCCTGCTCTCGGTAAACGCGGTCATTACCAAGAGCAGAACTTTGCCGAGTGTGGCACTCGACAAAGAATTCTTTGCCGAGTGCCCGACAAAAAGCACTCAGTAAAGCGCCGAGCACTCGGCAAAGAGCCGGATTCCGACAGTGTTGTGTTAATTTGCATTTTTCTTTGACATGTAATAAGTGCACAATTGTTAGCTTCAAAAGAAAAGGCGAATTGTTGAGTTTGTCTCAAATAAATCTAAGAGAGTGTTTGAATGCACTATAACTAATAGTTAGTTGATTAAAAGTCGCTAGTGGAATTATCTAATATAGCTAGCTAACTATTAGTTAATTTACTAAAAGTAGCTAATAGATGAACTATTAGCTACATTGTTTGGATGTCTTCAGCTAATTTTAGTAGCTAGCTATTAGCTCTAGTGTATTCAAACACCCCCTAAATAGGCAAGTTATGAAATATGTTGTTTGGCTATTCTCTAGAAAAGTTTAGTAGTGATATCTCTCTCTCATCATGTATCTAGGTTGCTTTAGCTACCTAAAAACCAGGAAAAACTTCACATAAATTGTGGTAAGCTAAAATTAGGGGTGGATATCGAGCTGGATCGGCTCGACTCGAGCTAGATCGTTAAGATAACGAGCTAGCTCGGCTCAACTCGTTATGTTAACGAGCTAAATATCCAACTTGACTCGACTTGTTTGCCAATTCGAGCTGGCTCATTTAGCTCGCGAGCCAGCTCGATAATATCATGTGTAGTGTCAACGAACGGATATAAAAACATGTAGCAAAAGAAATAAAGGAGATCTATTTAGAAAAAAGAATAGAGTTTGCAACTTAAGATTCCACACTCAACAAAAAAACAAGATTATATATAATAGAGTACAAGATTAACTATTTTGGATCGAAGATTATTGTGATTTGACTAATTACTCCAACTCGTTTGGCTCGCGAGCCAGCTCGTTATCGTAATGAGTTGAAATACAAGCTTAACTCGTTACAAATTATAAATGAGTCGAGTCGATCCACTATCGAGTCGAGTGAGTTAACAAGCTACGAGTTTTTTGTCTAGCCCTAGCTAAAATGCTATTGAAATTGCTTCATGCCCAGCAAGGATAGGAAGGTTTACTAATCGATTTAACCTTGAGTTTGCATGTATAATTTTTAAAAAATATTTCACACCTCTAAAATGTTTTGGATTCTAATTTCTCTAGAGAGTATATTGTTGGTGCGAAGACTGAACCTGACCTCGATCAAATTTACCTGGTTTGAGTTAGACCATGTTTGAGCGCAGGACCCACACAACAGCGGACTTCGCTTACTGTCGACGACGGATCCCTTGCCCGCAGCCACAGAAGGGCGACCACGCGAAGACCCGCGCAAGAAGAGGGGGCTTGTCGTGCGGGAGCGAAGGCCCCCTCACCCAACGGGAGCGAAGACTGACAAAGGCTTCCCTCGGCGATCACCACAAGGCGAAGGTTCCAGGATATGGTCGGAGGCTCAAGAATTCTCCGTGGAGCCCTGACACTTTACAGCTGGCTTGGGCCTACTTAGGTGTAGTTAAGCCAACTGGTTTTGCTACGATGTAATGACCCTGTAGGGAATATTTTAGGAATGTGACAGGTAAATAAAGGCATAACGGTATTTTAGGTCCACTTACCGTCCACTAGTTACCTATAAATACATCTGTTCTGTATATGGATAAGACACATATGATAAGACGCTACAGCTCCCTATCTAACGTTTTGTTGTGCACCTCTATAAGCTTCCAAGTGATTGGGCCCGCCGGTCCACATGTTAGCAGGTCCAACATATAGATCATCTAATGTCTAGAAAAATTATCGCTTGACTCTTGTTCCATAGAAAATAAAATGATTAGAAATTTCACGAGTTGACACATAGTAGACATGTGAGTTTAAATTGATGTTTTTAGCTAATTATGTTTTCCCAACTTTATGGTGTTACTATACTAGGGAGGATCAACGTCCAAATAATAGTGGATTAGGACATTCCTTTTAACTCGCCATTAGTGCACCCTCACACCTTGATTGATTTTAGTTAGATCTTTTTTGTTGATCAATAAATGTTCTGTCAGAAAATTTTAGTAAAGTTTATCCCTAGCTCAACGCTTCGGTTGTAAAGGGAACGAAGAGTTTTATTACTCAAGTTCAACATAATATTGATCTTATGCTAGCTTAGCAAGGATAAACTATATACGCATCGTCATCATGTTTTTTGCATAAGCCAATTTCATCATGCAAAAAAAATTACACTTTCATGCATCCACTAATTTTATACACCTTTGTATCGTCGTTCATGTATATATATCAAACCAAAGGAGAGTACATGAGGCATACGAGTAGCTTGACGAGTACAAGGAGCCAAGGAGGATCCGAGGAGTTTAAAACAAATTCATTGAAAGTTAATAGATTAGAATTTGGTACTTTGTTGTCTCGTTTTTTTATAAAAAAAATCGAGATGGTTCAACTTTTCCATTAAGTAGCATTTTATATGGTCGCTTGAGCGGTTGCATTTTATATATCGGTGCGATACTGAGTAGTTGGTGGTGAGTTAACATTCCCGTGAGCATTCATGCATGTGAGGGCGATTATTTAGATGGGTGATCTGGATTTGTTCCACAAATATTTGGGTGGCACTGCTAGAAATAGGTTTCGATGTAGAACAGCGCGCTAGCGGCCAAGATTTGCTGCATTGGTCGACGCATGTTCATGTTTGCTCTCGATTGATGGTTGATCACTTATTCAGTTCAGCAACTTGTCATATGGGTTGGTTGCCTGTTTCTTGTAACATGCTCAAGTGCCCAAGAAATATTTTAGAACGTTTTATGCCTGATGTCACTGTACTATTAGTGATCACACGAACGGCAGAGGTACCACGATGATGGACACATTTGCTTCAAATGGTTCTTTGTGGCACTTGCGGGGTCAGCGTCATCTACTGTGCTTGAAAAGCGTGTAAGCAACAACGGTGGGGGTTGCCCGGCCGCCTTTTGGGATATTTTGTTCTTTTTGTTTGAATGTGGCTAGGTGGTTCCCTTTTGTTTATAAAAATACTCTCTTTGTCCCAAATTAGTATTTATTTTAGCTCTTCTGTATTGATTTTTATGTCTATACTCAAATTGATGATGATGAATATCGACACATATACAAAACGCATACATCAATTATTATATGAATTCATTAAAAGCCTAGAATGAATTTTATATTAGGACAGAGGGAGTTCTAACACTTCCAACCTTATGCTTAGAAGCTTAAGAGACTAATGATGCTTACAAGTTCGGGACATATCATATGTGCAATCATTCATTTGGTGGAAGTGTACTATATCAAACCATCCAAAACATCCAATCTAGATCCATAGGTTTCATATGAATGGAGTTAAATTTAATATAGGTACTAAGTTTCAAGTGAAAGGCCACCAGATTGTTTGATTGCACACTTGCGTTAATACGATTGATTGCAGATGATATGTTCTCTACAGTTTCATAGATAATTACATAAAACTAAACAAAGTTTCTTATGTTAGTGTTCTTTCTTTATTCATTTTCTAACACAATGCTTATGGACATACTCTGTGATATGTATCTGGTTATGAAAGATTTACCAAATACTATATATATATATTCTCCATCCATATTCAGAGTTCTCCCCTTTTCATCGTAAATCTTTGAGCCTTCGATGTGTGTTTAATTAATATCTTAGCTCAAGTTATATCAATTTTTGTTGCAGCTTGTATGTTTCCAAAACATCATGAATCTAAATTTTGATTTTTATATTTTAATATTATTGGTTGTTATAGTTTTTTGATATTCTAAGTCAAAACTTTATTGCTTATTGTACCTTTTTTATTTAAACTTTCTTTTTGCATTATGTTCAAAACATAAGTTCATAGTCATAGGCTCTCTTTTAGTTACTATATTGGCATAAATAGTCATATTAGTGCTCTAGATGTTGAATTGCCTTTATAATGATTTTTGTTAGTATTTTTGTAAAAATAGACTACTTATTACAATTAACAGATATGTTTATTCTCATAATCATGCAATTTATGAATGCACATATTTACATGAAGTTGCAACTTAAACCACATAATTACTTTCCATAAAGTATTAGTATAATTTAAAATCTTAAAATTGATTGTTAGTGTCGTATTATGTGTTTTACTCAAGTAATATTTTTCATGATTGCTAAATTGTAAATTTATATAATTATAGTTCATGAATGTATATAAACTTTGTCTATGTTGTGTGCCTTTGAGCCCCACCACCCTGCATCCTACGTCCATATCACGTGGGTGCGCTATTTTAGGGATCTGTTTTTATGGCAGTTATAGACGCGATGCGAGGTTTTCAGCATAAAAATCATAACGTTTGAGCATAAAATAATATCAGACATAGCATAAAATCCTATTTTCGTCACGTCACATGCAGGTCCTACTTTTATGGAAGGTGCAATCATCACCCACTAGATATGCGTGCGGTTTTCGATTTTTATGGCAGGTGTGCTTTTAGATCCGAAAATTATGGCAAATTCAAAAATTATGGAAGATCCAAAAATTATTGTGCATGCAAAAAATTTGCATGCTAGACACTTTGTGGGTGCGAACCAGATTTGAGCGTAAAAAATCTCATGTTTTAGCGTAAATAATGTCATGTATAGCGTATATGTGGACTCACTCCCAACAACAACCCTCGCGTCCATGCAACCACCGTAAATCAAGAGGTTTGATTGAAGGAGTTGATTAGGGGATTTAATTAGTTGAGTTGATCAGGGAATTTGATTTTTTATAATAGTCACGGACACCATAAATCAAGTGACTTCCTTTTTCATTATGCACACGAGAAATATGCATGTAGTACACTAGTGGACGCACTCCAGTTCGAGCGTTAAATTCTTTCATGTCTAGCGTAAAACTCCTCGATTTTGACCGCAAATACCGAACCAACTTGAGAGACATTGACAACTATGATGCTTTGTATTTATGAAACATAAGACAACATAAATATTTATTGTCAAATAATCATGAATATATAAAAGTTAAATTAAATTACATTTGTACCTTGAGCTCGATTGAATACGAAGATACAAATGCGATGCGAAAACGTGAACAGTACGAGGGTACTGTTCACCTATTTATAGGCACAGGGCGCAGCCTGTGTGAGTTTACATTCATGTCCTTTACAAATGATTACAATCATTACATAGTCTATCATGGGCCGATTGGTCATCTCATCTTGTCGGCGTTCCGAGACCGGGGGGTCCCCGAGCCGACGAGTGAGTGTGCCGCGTGCCCCAGCCCAGATGGGTCGAGCGCGTGGGCGAGCGCGAAGGGGGGAGAGAGAGAGCGAGAGCGAGGTGGCCGGAGCCGGGTCGTGAGGGAGTCGGAGATTCCCGCGGCCTTCGTGTTCGTCCCGCGCCCAGGTCGGGTGCGCTTGCAGTAGGGGGTTACAAGCGTCCGCGCGGGTGAGGGGAGCGAGCGGCCCCGAGAGAGCGCCTGCCCCTGCCCTCGTTCCCGCGAGGCCAACCTTCTCTAAGAAGGCCCTGGTCCTTCCTTTTATAGGCGTAAGGAGAGGATCCAGGTGTACAAATGGGGGTGTAGCAAGGTGCTACGTGTCTAGCGGGGGAGAGCTAGTGCCCTAAGTACATGCCAAGGTGGCAGCCGGAGAGATCTTGGCACCCAGCTAGGGTGGCGTCGTGGCTGTTGGAGAAGCAATGGAGCCGGGCGGAGGGACAGCTGTCGGAGTGGTTGGGCCCTTGCTGACGTCCCCCTGCTTTCGTAAGGGAGCTGGGAGCCGCCGTCGTCATGGTCCAGCGGGGCGCCATCATTGCCTATCTGGCGGAGCTAGCCAGATGGGACATCGGTCCTGTTCTCTGCGGCCCGAGTCGCCTCAGGGTAGGGTGATGATGGCGCTTCCTGTCGACGTGGCGGACTCGTGCCCTAGGTCGGGCGACGTGGGGGCTCCTCCGAAGCTGAGGTCGAGTCTGTCCTGCATGGCCGAGGCCGAGGCCGAGGCCGAGCCCGAGCCCCTGGGTCGGGCGAGGCGGAGGTCGTTCAGCAGAGGTCGGGGTGGAGTCCGAGCCCTGGGTCGGGCGAAGCGGGGTTCATCGTCTTCCGGGGCCTTAGCCCGAGTCCGAGCCCTGGGTCGGGCGGAGCGGAGTTCGCCGTCTTCCGGGGCCTTAGCCCGAGTCCGAGCCCTGGGTCGGGCGGAGCGGAGTTCGCCGTCTTCCGGGGCCTTAGCCCGAGTCCGAGCCCTGGGTCGGGCGGAGCGGAGTTCGCCGTCTTCCGGGACCTTAGCCCGAGTCCGAGCCCTGGGTCGGGCGGAGCGGAGTTTCCTCTGGCGCTTTTGGCCAAGCCTGGCTGCCCGTCAGTCTTACTCTTTGCGTTAAAGGCCCCAGTGACTTGGTCGGTCGGCGCGGTGATTTAGTCAGGGTTACTTCTTATCGAAGGCAAGGCCTCGGGCGAGCCGGAGATGCGTCTGCCGTGAAAGAGGAGGCCTCGGGCGAGACGGAAACATCTCAGGGTCGGCTGCCCTTGCCCGAGGCTAGGCTCGGGCGTGGCGTGATTGAGTCGCTCGTATGGACTGATCCCTGACTTAATCAAACCCATCAGGCCTCTGCAGCTTTATGCTGATGGGGGTTACCAGCTGAGAATTAGGCGTCTTGAGGGTACCCCTAATTATGGTCCCCGACAGTAGCCCCCGAGCCTCGAAGGGAGTGTTAACACTCGCTTGGAGGCTTTTGTCGCACTTTTTTGCAAGGGGACCAGCCTTTCTCGGTTGTACTTTGTTCCGGTGGGTGCGCGCGAGCGCACCCGCCGGGTGTAGCCCCCGAGGCCTCGGAGGAGTGGTTTCACTCCTTCGAGGTCTTAATGCCTTGCGTAATGCTTCGGCTGGTCTGGCGGTTCCCTCATGCGAACAGGCCGTAGTCCGGGTGCACTGTCGGGGCCCAAGTTCTCGGGCTGGTATGTTGACGCTGTCAACGGTTCGGCCGGAGCCGGGTTTGCGAGAGCAGCCCCCGAGCCTCCGCACAGAGCGAGAGGATGATCAGGGACAGGCTCGGCTTTTTTACATATGCCCCTACGTCGCCTTTCCGCAAGGAAGAGGGGGGGAGAGCGCCATGTTACCCTCGATGGGCACCGAACATGGTGTCTCCGGTGAGCTGCAATCGGGTAATCCGAGTGGACGTCCGTGCCCCGTTCGTTGGGGGTCGGCTAGGGGCCCGGAGGCACGCCCAAAAGTACCTGCGGGTGATCTGCCGGACCCGGTCCCCTGGCGACGGGGTCCGAGGGCTCGTTGCCTCCCTCCGATGGGATTCCGTTACAGAGTCGTTCCCGCTGGTCTCGGAAATGTCCTAGGGTACCTCGGGAGCGCAGCCCGAGCCTTGGTTATGTATCGAACGTACCCCTGGTCATCCCTCGCTCGGTGTCTGAGGCGACTGTGAACCCTTCGGGGGGCCAGCCTTCGAACCCCTGATCAGTAATGGGCGCGGAGCCCGAGTAGCCTGAGGCGGTCGTGGGACCTTTCGAGGGGCCGACCTTCGAACCCCTGACCAGTAGTGGGTGTCGGGCCCACGCGATCTGAGGCGGCTGTTGAACCCTTCGGGGGGCCAGCCTTCGAACCCCTGATCAGTAAGGAGGCTCGGAGCCTAGTTCCTTCACGGGGAAGGATCCCTTTGGGGGTATCCCCTTTCCCGGTCCCTGTTGTAAGAGATAGAGAAAGAAGGAAAAGGAAAAAGGGATACGAAATTTGAACGACGTGGCGTACCTTTTTTGGTGTGGCCGTTTTGGCGAAGGCGAAACGTCGCCAGCTGCTTCCGCTAGAAGCGCTGCCCGTCGAGCCACGGAGTTAATGCGCCGGGGCGAGCGGTCGGCGAGGCTGCCGTTGCGTGCGCGAGCCGTTCGAGGAACGGCTGTTTTGCTTTGCGTTTTTTGAACCCCGCGTCCGGTTCGGGCGGTGCGTTGGAACCGTCTTCACCTGGGTCTTTATATACCCCGGAGAGGGCCCGGTGACGGTTCTCGACTCCGCTTCTTGTCTCCCTCTTAGGCTTTTTCGCAGTCTGAGAGATCCAGCCAGGGAAAAGAAAACCGCCCTCCCCTGTCCTTCGCGCCGCCACCCTTTCTGCTTCGGCGATGGCTGACCGGGTGACCATCATCCCGCCGCGCGACCCGTGGCCCTTCTCCACGGTGACGGCGGGTGATCTGGAGGACCTCGTCGGCGAGGGTTTGCTCCGCCCCCTCACCGACGAGCAGCGGCCGGAATGGATTCCTCCCGCGGGTGGAGTCACTCCATCCCCTCCGCCGGGGTACGTTGTGAGCTTCATCTCCTTCCATGAGCGGGGATTTGGTGTGCCGACGAGCCGCTTTATGCGGGCCATCCTGTTCCATTACGGGGTGGAGTTGCACAACCTCACCCCCAACTCCATCGCGCAGGCCGCTATCTTCGTGGCGGTGTGCGAGGGGTATTTGGGGATCGCCCCCCACTGGGATTTGTGGACCCATCTCTTCTTCGCCGAGCTTTTTGCCTCGCCGACGGGGGAGAGGAAGGTCCGTGCAGCTGTGCGGGCCGGCGGCTGCACCCTTTTGTTGAGGCAGTCACGGTCGTTGCAGTATATCCCTGCCGTCCTCGCATCCTCAAACAAGGGTTGGCAGCGCCAGTGGTTCTACCTCCGGAACGACGGAGAGTTGCTCCCGCCGTTCTCTCAGCGGGTTGTCACCGCCGCTCCCGACGCCTGGCGCCACGGGACTCCACACGAGAGGCAGAAGAACCTCGAACCTCTTCTTCAGGCCCTGAAGGCGTTGCGGGAGGGAGGACTCACCGCCGCGGGTGTGGTTACCGCCATCCACCGTCGGAGGGTGCTCCCTCTGGCCGAACGGCGGCTGTCGCTTTGGGAGATGACCCTGGAGGCCGACTGGGAGGGGTCACGGATGTCCCCTGATCCTCTTCCCCATGACGCCCTCCAATGGCGGGTGTCGGCCGCGATGGGGAAGCCGGACTCCCATGCCTTCTCCCAGCCTCGAATGCGCCCCGACCAGGGGTGCGTCGCTCTGGTGAGTGTTCGCTCCTTCCTTCCTCATATACCGGGTTGTTCCCGGTTCTCACGATTGGGTTTCTTTCCCTCTCCCCCCCCCTTTTAGGAGGTGGGGCGGCACAAACCCTCCTTACCGCGGGTCCCGGAGGACGCGGTGGGTCGGGCAGCGCGGCGGGTCACCGCGGAGGAGGAGAAAAAGAAAAAGGACGCGGAGAAGGCCCGGGCCCGCAGGCGGAGGCGGGCTCGGGACGCCCTGGAGAAACACCGTCGTCAGCAGGAGAGGGAAGGACTCCCCAGGGAGCTGTCGCCGGAGACATCCGACGACGATGACGACGACGATGAAGAGGAGGAGGATGACATGGCCGCCCGTCTCGGCCTCAGCCCCAGCTTGGGGTGTGGCCGGGAGCTATCGAGTCAGCCCCCGAGCGGGCCGATGTCGTCGGTTCCTGGGGCCGAGACGCCGGATCCCCGACCTGAGGGGCGGGGGCAACCCGAGAGGGTACTTGACCCCTCGGCTGGAGGGGCTGACGCGACTCCAGGGAGCCGGGCCGAGGGGTTCGTCTCTCGAGAGCCGTCCCCCACGCCGGCAGCGCGGGGGAGCGGTCCTCAGGTTGCCACGGCGGCGCCTGGGCAGTCCGCCTCCCGGGCGTCAGGAGCGCCCAAGGCGAGGGCGGTGCCAGGGCTGTCGGCGAGGCGGACCTCGGCGGTGGTCCCAGGGAGCGGGAGCCAAGAGACCTCCCCCCAGGCACAGTGGATCATGGCCCGGAGCGGGTAAGTACCTTGGAATGTCTCCGTCCCGGCGCTTCATTCATACGTCTTGGCCATGATTTTCCCTTCCTTCTTTTTCCCAGCAAGCGGAGCCATGGCCCTACCGACCTGGCGCCCCAGAAGGCCCTTAAGACGGCGTCGGTCCAGGCGGCTGGCGCCATCTCGGGCCCCGCCGCTCAGCCGACCCTTTCTCAGGGCGCCCCGCCACATGGGGCTCAGGCGTCGCGTGTCCCGGGGGAGCAGGTCCCCGAGGTGGGCTCCTCTGCCGAGGCGGCCATCGTGATCGGGGAGGCGGCCGGCGCCGACGCGGTCCCGAGCCCGCCTGCCGTGTCGGCCATGCCGGCGCCTGTCGCCACCGCAGTTGGCATCGCCCCAGTCGGAGAGCATATGGTTGCTGCCGGCGTCGAGACGGCCGCAGCGTCGGCGCCCGGGGCTTCAGAAGAGGTGGGCATGGACGCGCAGTTCATCCAGGCGGGCAGCAGCCTTGTCGCTGTGCGGCGGAGCCCCGAGGCCCGGGGCCAGTTGCTCCGATTCCGGACCCGCGAGGCTCCGGACCCTATTTTCGTTCTTGACGACGAACAGGAGGACCGGTCCTGGGACGAGCTCCGCAATCGTGCGGAAGCAGCGGTGGGGTCGCTCCGATCGTCGCTGGAGGTTCTCTGCGGGGACGTCCCCAAAATCCTCCAGGTAACGGTTTCAGGCATACCTTCTCCCTTCTGCGAGCGAGGCGTTCGCCGTGATGCCTTGTCTTCCTTTCCAGGATCTGACGGACCGGAGCGCCGCCAAGTCGTCGTTCATCCGCCGCGAGGTCGACGTCTGGGGCTCGCTGCGGTCCCTGAGGACTTCGCTCGCCGGGGCTACCTCGCGCCTTTCTCAGCAGGACACCAAGATAGCGGACCTCCAGTTGCTCTGTGCTGACCTGAGGGCCGAGGCGGCGGCGGCGCGCACAGAGGCGCTAAGGCAGCGGTCGGAGCTCGTCCAGGTTGCCGAGGAGCGGGACCAATCTCGGGGCCAGGCTGCCGAGGCCGAAAGCCGGGCCAAGACCCTCGCGGCCGATCTGGCCGCAGCCCAAGTCGCGGCCTCGGAGCAGCGCGTCCGAGCCGGAGGTATGCCTCGACCGTCCTCGGTTCCCGTTCTTGTCCGTTTCTTCCGCTTGTATTTGAGGTCTTTCTTCTGGATGTTCGCAGAGCTCGAGTCTGCCCTCGACGAGTCTGCCAAACCGCTCGCCGAGGCGCTCGCTGGGGCTGCTGAGCAGAGGGAGGCCGATCTCGCGGCCATGTCCGAGGCCGTCTCGGATGTCTATCGGACCCTTGGTCCCGGCGACGTCCCTTCAGGAAGCTCCCCCCAAAGCCGCCTTCAAGCCCTAGGTGATTACGCGCGCGGTAAAGTCCGCAGGGCGTTACACCACGGCGTCAGGCGGGCCTTCGCCGTGCTCGCTTCCCATTACGTCGTGGACCTGGAGCGGGTCAGTGAGGGATATTGCCTTCCTGACGAAGACGAGGCCGCCCTGGTAGAAGTTCAGCGGCTCGATGCGGTCGCTGCGGGTCCGAGCGCGGCGCTGGCGACCATCTTCGAGGCGGAGATTCTTCCTCCTGTGCCGCCGCCGGAAGCGGAGATGGACCTCGCCGACGGCGGGGGTGGAACTGAGGGCGCGGCGCCTTCCCAAGGCGACGCCTGACTTTTGCTGGGGCAATTTCTGTTGGATGTACGCTCTGCCGCGGCCGCCAGGGCCTGGACACTTTATTTTTCTTGCGTGAAGTCATACTCTTTTCTGTTTCAGTTTGCGCGCCTGGCCCGACTTGTCAACAACAGGGTGATTTCCCGAGCTAGGTCCTTTTTCGTGGCAGGCGATGAGTGAGGTGTTCCTAGCCCGGAGGCATAGGTGTTCCTCGGCCCAGTCGGTCTTGCCACTTATTTGTACCCAAGTTCGCTCCTCGGGACCCTGCTTCTGACGCATCCGGGAGAACGCAAAAACCCCTTCTTGATCGAAAAAAGAATTTCTTTGACGCGGAGAGGTGCATCCAAACTCGACGAGAGGGGTTCCCCCTTTTTAGCCCCCGAGGGAGGGTCGGGCTCCGCCGGGGCGAGGCCGACCCTTCCTTGATGACTGATTCTCGCATGTGAGTAGGGGAAGGGTGCAGCCCCAGGGCGTCGTCCGTGCAGAGGCCGTTTTGACGAGTCGGGCTCTTGCCCGAATATCCGGCGAGTGCTCGGTGACATCCCTCGGTATGCCAGGCATGTCCAAGGGACCCCACGCAAAAATGTCGGCGTTTGCGCGGGGAAAGTCGACGAGCACTGCTTCCTATTTGGGGTCGAGCCCGGAACTGATCCGGATCTGCTTGGAGGTGTCGCCACTGGGGTCGAGAGGGACGGCCTTAACCGTCTCCGCTGGCTCGAAGTTGCCGGCATGTCGCTTCACGTCCGGCACCTCTCGGGAGAGGCTTTCCAGGTCGGCAATGAGGGCCTCGGACTCGGCGAGGGCCTCGGCGTACTCCACGCACTCCACATCGCATTCGAATGCGTGTTTGTACGTGGGGCCGACGGTGATGACCCCGTTGGGGCCCGGCATCTTGAGCTTCAGGTAGGTGTAGTTGGGGATGGCCATGAACTTCGCGTTGCATGGCCTTCCCAACACTGCGTGGTAGGTCCCTCGGAACCCGACCACCTCGAACGTCAAAGTCTCCCTTCGGAAGTTAGAGGGTGTTCCGAAGCAGACAGGAAGGTCGAGCTGTCCGAGGGGCTGGACGTGCTTCCCGGGAACGATCCCGTGGAAGGGCGCAGCGCCTGCTCGGACGGATGACGGATCGACGCGCAGGAGCCTGAGGGTCTCAGCGTAGATGATGTTGAGGCAGCTGCCCCCATCCATCAGGACCTTGGTGAGCCTGACGTCGCCGATGACGGGATCGACGACGAGCGGGTACTTCCCTGGGCTTGGCACGTGGTCGGGGTGGTCATCCTGGTCGAAGGTGATGGGCTTGTCGGACCAGTCTAGGTAGACTGGCGCCGCCACCTTCACCGAGCAGACCTCCCGACGCTCCTGCTTACGATGCCGAGCCGAGGCATTCGCCGCATGCCCTCCGTAAATCATGAAGCAGTCGCGGACCTCGGGGAACTCTCCTGCTTGGTGATCTTCCTTTTTGCCGTCGTCGTGGGCCCTGTCACCCTCTGCGGGTGGCCCGGCCCGGTGGAAGTGGCGCCGAAGCATGACGCACTCCTTGAGGGTGTGCTTGACGGGCCCCTGATGGTAGGGGCACGTCTCCTTGAGTGCCTTGTCGAAGAGGTTGGCGCCTCCGGGGGGCTTCCGAGGGTTCTTGTACTCGGCGGCGGCGATAAGGTCCGTGCTGGCGGCGTCGCGTTTCGCTTGCGACTTCCTCCTGCCTTTCTTCTTGGCGCCGAGCGGAGTAGACGCCTCGGGAGCATCTTCCGACGGGTGGCCCTGGGGCTGCTTGTCCTTTCGGAAGATGGCCTCGACCGCCTCCTGACCAGAGGCGAACTTGGTGGCGATGTCCATCAGCTCGCTCGCCCTGGTGGGGGTCTTGCGACCCAACTTGCTCACCAGGTCACGGCAGGTGGTGCCGGCAAGGAACGCGCCGATGACATCGGAGTCGGTGATGTTGGGCAGCTCGGTGCGCTGCTTCGAGAATCGCCGGATGTAGTCCTGAAGGGACTCTCCCGGCTGTTGCCGGCAGCTTCGGAGGTCCCAGGAATTCCCGGGGCGCACATACGTGCCCTGGAAGTTGCCGGCGAAAGCCTGGACCAGATCCTCCCAGTTGGAAATCTGCCCCGGAGGCAGGTGCTCCAACCAAGCGCGAGCGGTGTCGGAGAGGAACAGGGGGAGTTTGCGGATGATGAGGTTGTCGTCGTCCGTCCCACCCAGTTGACAGGCCAGGCGGTAGTCCGCAAGCCACAATTCTGGTCTCGTTTCCCCCGAGTACTTTGTGATAGTAGTCGGGGGTCGGAATCGGGGCGGAAACGGCGCCCGCCGAATGGCTCGGTTGAAGACCTGCGGACCGGGTGGTTTGGGCGAGGGACTCCGATCCTCCCCGCTGTCGTAGCGTCCCCCACGCCTGGGGTGATAACCTCGGTGCACCCTTTCGTCGAGGCGGGCCCGACGGTCGCGGTGAGGGTGCTCGTCACCGAGGTGGCCCGGGACCGCAGGCGCGGTATTGCGCGTGCGCCCGGTGTAGACCGAGGCTTCCCGCATGAGTCGGGAAGTCGCGGCACGAGGTTCCGAGGGGTACCCCTGCCTTCGGGAGGCAGAGCTCTCGGCCCGCCGGGCCGCAGCGCCTTCCAGGAGATGCTTGAGCTCTCCCTGGATTCGCCGACCCTCGGTGGTTGATGACTCCGACATCGCGCGGAGGAGCATTGCTGCGGTGGCCAGGTCCTGACCGGTTCCGCCGGATGCGGGTGGCGGTCTGTCCCTGGCATCGTTGGCGATGCGGTGCTGGAGACCTTGGGGCAGGTGACGTATTCCTCCGGCCGGGGGCTGGCTCGCCCATACCTGCCCAACGTTCCGGCGGATTGCCTCGAGCGCTCCTGCTCCCTCATCGAGTCCGGCCTGCGCCCCGCGGACTTGCTCGAGCTGTGGGTCGTGACCCCCCGCCGGAACGGGGACCACAGCTAGCTCCCACGGGATGTCGGCGCGAGGCGCTGGCCTAGGGGGATCACCATCCTCCGGCATGCCGAGACAGCTGCCTCCTGAGGGATCCCCTAGCTCGACGTGGAAACATTCGCGGCTCGGGCCACAGTCCTTGTCGTCAAGGCTGCGGCTGCCGTCGGAACAGTCGGAGAGGCAGTAGTTGCATGCGGTCATGAAGTCTCGCGTGGCACTGGGGTTGCCAGATCCAGAGAAATCCTAGCAGATGCTGGGGTCGTCATCTTCCTCGGACCCAGAGGGTCCATAGGTCGAGACACCCGTCAATCGGTCCCAAGGCGACCGCACACGAAACCCCAGAGAGGTTGCACTCGCCTCAACGTGAGCGCCCGCCAAAGCGAGGCCGCCAGGCGGGTTGAGGCCGAGTCGAAATGACGAAGGATGGGAATCAGCCCGTACCTTTTGGTCGACGAGGATCGACGAAGTCGCATCGGGGGCTGATCGTGCTGTCGTCCTGGGTGCGAGGGCGACGTCCTGCAGGCCCTCCGTGAGCGTGCTGGCGTCGTCCACTTGCTCGGGATCGGCGTGTCGCGGGGGGACGGCGCTCGCCTTCGCCTCAAATGCGTGGGTGATGCCCGACGCGTCCTCCGTTGGGGCGTTGGGGATGTCGATTTGCTCGACAGTCGACTGAGCGCAGCCTCCCGCTCGGCCTTGGTTGCCCCGCCTCCTCCTCCGATGGCGAGGGAGAGGATGGGATGAGCTCGAAAGTTGCCCTTCCCCCACGCGGGAAAGACGTCGTCGATTCCGCCGCCGGCGGGCGGGCTGTCCGCCACCGTTGTCGCTGTCGCGCGGCGGTGGAAGGAGTATCATGTCGTAGCTGCCGTCGAAAGACATGAACTCGAGACTCCCGAAACGGAGCACCGTCCCGGGTTGAAGAGGTCGTTGGAGACTGCCCATCTGGAGCTTGACGGGAAACTACTCGTCAACACGCAGCAGGCCCCTACCTGGCGTGCCAACTGTCGGCGTTCCGAGACCGGGGGGTCCCCGAGCCGACGAGTGAGTGTGCCGCGTGCCCCAGCCCAGATGGGTCGAGCGCGTGGGCGAGCGCGAAGGGGGGAGAGAGAGAGCGAGAGCGAGGTGGCCGGAGCCGGGTCGTGAGGGAGTCGGAGATTCCCGCGGCCTTCGTGTTCGTCCCGCGCCCAGGTCGGGTGCGCTTGCAGTAGGGGGTTACAAGCGTCCGCGCGGGTGAGGGGAGCGAGCGGCCCCGAGAGAGCGCCTGCCCCTGCCCTCGTTCCCGCGAGGCCAACCTTCTCTAAGAAGGCCCTGGTCCTTCCTTTTATAGGCGTAAGGAGAGGATCCAGGTGTACAAATGGGGGTGTAGCAAGGTGCTACGTGTCTAGCGGGGGAGAGCTAGTGCCCTAAGTACATGCCAAGGTGGCAGCCGGAGAGATCTTGGCACCCAGCTAGGGTGGCGTCGTGGCTGTTGGAGAAGCAATGGAGCCGGGCGGAGGGACAGCTGTCGGAGTGGTTGGGCCCTTGCTGACGTCCCCCTGCTTTCGTAAGGGAGCTGGGAGCCGCCGTCGTCATGGTCCAGCGGGGCGCCATCATTGCCTATCTGGCGGAGCTAGCCAGATGGGACGTCGGTCCTGTTCTCTGCGGCCCGAGTCGCCTCAGGGTAGGGTGATGATGGCGCTTCCTGTCGACGTGGCGGACTCGTGCCCTAGGTCGGGCGACGTGGGGGCTCCTCCGAAGCTGAGGTCGAGTCTGTCCTGCATGGCCGAGGCCGAGGCCGAGGCCGAGCCCGAGCCCCTGGGTCGGGCGAGGCGGAGGTCGTTCAGCAGAGGTCGGGGTGGAGTCCGAGCCCTGGGTCGGGCGAAGCGGGGTTCATCGTCTTCCGGGGCCTTAGCCCGAGTCCGAGCCCTGGGTCGGGCGGAGCGGAGTTCGCCGTCTTCCGGGGCCTTAGCCCGAGTCCGAGCCCTGGGTCGGGCGGAGCGGAGTTCGCCGTCTTCTGGGGCCTTAGCCCGAGTCCGAGCCCTGGGTCGGGCGGAGCGGAGTTCGCCGTCTTCCGGGGCCTTAGCCCGAGTCCGAGCCCTGGGTCGGGCGGAGCGGAGTTTCCTCTGGCGCTTTTGGCCAAGCCTGGCTGCCCATCAGTCTTACTCTTTGCGTTAAAGGCCCCAGTGACTTGGTCGGTCGGCGCGGTGATTTAGTCAGGGTTACTTCTTATCGAAGGCAAGGCCTCGGGCGAGCCGGAGATGCGTCTGCCGTGAAAGAGGAGGCCTCGGGCGAGACGGAAACATCTCAGGGTCGGCTACCCTTGCCCGAGGCTAGGCTCGGGCGTGGCGTGATCGAGTCGCTCGTATGGACTGATCCCTGACTTAATCAAACCCATCAGGCCTCTGCAGCTTTATGCTGATGGGGGTTACCAGCTGAGAATTAGGCGTCTTGAGGGTACCCCTAATTATGGTCCCCGACACATCTTTAAGTCGGTGTCTTTTGAAATATACTACGAAGCTCCCTGACTGGTAACTTCGGCATTGTTCTTGTTCTGACCTTCCGAAGGTGCTTCATCTGACAGGACCTTCGGCGACGAAGCAGACCCCCAACAGAATGCATAACACATAGATCATATGAGATCGTGTTGGAGGATGCTCCAAAGCCACCCGATCGGAGGAGGTCATTGTTGGATGATCCATGCTGTCGTAGCGACGTTCGACTCGTCGAAGCTCAAAGAATAGTTGGAGGTAGGAGGGCCTCGCCGTCATGCACACATCATGGGGGTGCCAATGCCCGTGCATGCCTCTGGCCGCCGCTGCCTCTCGCGCCTCCTGAGGCCACCATCGCTGCAGCGTGCATCTTGGGAACCGCCCCCGCACGTGCCTTGGAAACCTCCACCATCGCGCGCCTCTCGGGAACCGTCTCCGGGGTGGGGCGTCAAAACTGAACCCTAGCAACCTGGGGCTCCTTTTATAGACATCTAGGACTTAGTGTGTCTGAACCAGATGCAGCATTAGACCAGAGCTTTCCCCACATATTGGAAGCCTAGGGCCTTGTAATATACGATCTCTCTCTCTCTCTCTCTATATATATATATATATATATTAAAGAAAAGGCACACAATATGTTGAACTTAGACAGTCAGAACGGCTAAATCCTAAGGCTTAGGCCAAACTTCAGCAGGGCGTAGAAACGGGCGTTAGACATGGCTTTGTTGTACTTGCTCTTAGAATTGAACGAGTAACTATGAGGCATAGATTATTGATCTTATTTATATGGACCTACTATTCTATAAGCCCATAGTGATATTAGCATTTTTTTCATATATAGGAGTATTCTGAGATTTATATATATGTGGATAGCAAAGAAAGGAGCAGGGCTTAAGCTAAACAAAAACTGTATACTCTTTGCCCGCTAGAAATCTTGAGACTGTTTTTTGTCGATCGGTTGGAGATTGCACACAGATGAATATTATCATGGATACTAGTGATTTTATGCCTCAAATGGCTATGGGTTATTGTCTTAAGTATTCATGTTTTAATTTATGTAGTATTCGCAAATGTGTACAAAATATGCATCATAACAAAATCTGTTATAATAAAAACATACATGCATATTTCCAATAAATATTGGTTCAGTTTTTGCTTTCCAAATGGGGTTGATTTTAATTTTACAGAAGCTCATTGTGAACTGAATTTTGTAGGCACTACTTGAACTGTATTCCTCATCTGTCGTCCATCTCCAAGAAATGGTGTCTTCGAGATCATTGAGGCCTTGTGTACTGCTGATTGAATGCCATAGTGAGACGAATTCTCTCACTTCCTCCTCCCGAGTGAAAGTTACGCAGAACTGTATCCAGTAATTGTTTCAAAGAGCCTTGGACACCGTGATGTTCTTTCTTCTTGCTTTCTTGTATAGATTTGGTGCAATATTCTTTGGTGCCTGTCCTTCAATCCAACTCGATCCCAGAAGTCCGCCATCTTCCCGTTATCAATAGTCACAATTGTTGATGTGTTGAAGAGATCCACATCCGCCTTGTCACATGGTAATTGCATGCCAACTCATGCCTTTTCTTTAACCTTCCACCGTAGCCACAGCCATCTTAGTCTTAGCGCTCTTGCAAAATGCTCCAAGTCTAGTATTCCCAGACCACCCTATTCTTTGGCAGACAAGTTGTGGGCCAGTTAATCAAGCAATGACCCCCGTTGCAAAATTCTGGACTATTCCCTTTCCAAAGAAAGCTTCTTCTTAACTTGTCAATTCTTTTAAGTAGCCATTTCTGCGCCGAAAAGACCGTCAGATGGTAAATAGGCTGAGCAGACAACACAGCTTTAACAAAGGTTTCCCTACCTGCCTTTGAGAGTAGCCTGCCTTTCCATCCTGCTAGCCTTTTATTAATTTTATCAATTAGTGGTTGAACGTCAACTCTTTTAACATTCCTGAAATGAAGAGGTAGACCAAGATACTTCCCCGGAAATTTTGAGTATTTGCCAGGGAACACATCCATCAGATCTGCCATAGAGTCTGAGGGTAGCGAATCGGGAAAATTTTAGTTTTATCGAAACTGATCTTCAGCCCTGAACACCCTTCAAAAACTTCCAGAATCCTTTTCAGAACTTTCAAATCCTCTTTGTCTGCGCTAACAAACACTCCTGCATCATCTGCATAAAGAGAACAGCAGGTAGTTTAGCCTTTTTGGCAGAACCCGCCCCAGAAGTCCAGCATCTGCCGCCATCTCAATCATCCTCTGCAGAGGGTCCATTGCTAGGATAAACAAGAACGGGGATAACGGATCACCCTTACGTACGCCACACATGTGTTTAATTGCATTTGTTTGTTGACCATTGATGATGATTTTATAAGAGGAAGAACCTAGTATTGTGGCGATCCAATTTCTCCACTTCTGGGAAAAACCTAGAGCTCTCAATACCTCTAACAGATATGCCCAGTTGATGGAATCGAAAGCTTTTGATATGTCAAGCTTCACAAAATGTGCTGGTTGTTTGTTCCTATGAAGTTTCTAAATAACTTTTTGAACGTAGAGAAAATTATCATGAATTGATCGTTTTTGAATGGACGCGTTTTGGGCAGTGGAGATGATCTCATTCATTCTTGGCGCAAGTCTATTTGCCAAAATCTTGGTTATTATTTTCATGAACTGTTGATGAGACTGATCGATCTAAACATGTCAATCCTATCAGCACCCTCCTTTTTTTTGTAAAAGAGTGATATTTGCCTCATTAACGAGGTGCAGGTTTTTGCATCTATGGTGATAGAAATCATGAATTGCACTGGATAGATCATCTTTAATCAGCTCAAAACAACACTTATAGAAGAGCCCTATGAAACCATCTGGGCCCGGTGCCTTTTCAGAGTGCATCCCCATAACCACATTTTTAATCTCATCATCGTTGATCATATAATCTAGATCTGATAACTCAAAAAGACTGTAGCCTAAGTTGTCCCACCGAACAGCACGTTGTCTAGTACCCCTCCTGCCAATAACTTCAGTGAAGTGATGTTGGACCTCATGCAATTTATCTTCCTGACTAGTGAGCAGTCTGTCGTCTTGAACAAGCGATCTGATAAAATTTTTTCTTCTTCTGTTATTTGCCATCAAGTGAAATTTTTTTGTGTTTGCATCTCCCAGGCGCATCTAGACAAGTCTAGAGTGTTGTCTGGCTCTTGCCTTCTGAACTGTCACTAGCCAGAGGATTTTCATTTTTAGTCTTCTCCTGAACTCTAGCTCGTCCCTGGAGAGTTGTCTAGATTCCTGCGCTTTCTCAAGCAGGGTAAGGACAGTCTGAACGATTGCTAGTTGCACTTTAAAATTGCCTACTATCTTTCGTCTCTAGACCTTTAGAGCTTTAGCCGTGCGGGTCATCTTCACATGCAGCCGAAGGATGGCATCTGAGGATCTAACACTAGACGTCCACGCTTGCTGAACCACCTCACTGAACCCATCAAATTTTGTCCAAAAAGCTTCAAATCTAAACCCCCTTTAGAAACTAAAGGCAGACAGACCTTGCATAACTAAAAGGCAGTGATCCGAGGTCATGGTCCCAATGGCCTGCAGATCGGCCTGAGGAAAAATATCATGCCACTCCGTAGTCGCCAAAAATCTGTCAATCCTAGACATCGTAGGGTCGTCTTATTCATTTGACCATGTGAATAATTTACCATTGAGGTCAAGCTCTAAAAGCTGAAGGTAGTCAATTGTGTGGTTGAATTGTCTCATCACTCTTCTATTAATTGATCCTTTGTTTTTCTCCCTTGCTCTCCTTATCATGTTAAAATCACCTAGAATCAACCACTCAGGCTTCATCATATTATGTATATTGCGCAGCTCTGCCGGGAAACTCATTTTCTCATTTTCAGGTTGAGGACCATAAACTCCTGTGAGGTCCCACGCCACGTCCTATGGGCGAGAGCTGACTCTAACGGATGTTGGGGCGAAGGCGAAGACGCCACCCTTCGCTCGATGCCTTCGCCGGCCTCGCTGCACCAACGAAGACAAGACGACTGGCCGACTGACCCTTCGTCCCACGCGTCGCTGGACGAAGGCCTATGACAAGGTCGTCCCATCCCGCGGCCTCGGCCAACATGGAGGCCTACGTGTGATCCGGCCCATTATAACAGGCCCTGCGTGGCCGCTGCGCATTACGGGCCTAATTTGTAAAGGTTTCCCTGTAATTACAGTCTGTAACCCTGCTTTACGGGAATATTCTGGGGATAACCTAGACGCCTGAGGGCACATGCGTCCTTAACTCAGGATGCTGGGCACTCAGGTACCTATAAATACCCCCGCACAGTGCCCGTGAGAGGCTAGATTAATAGAGCTATTGCCATCTCGAGTTGAAACCTTGTTTACACCGCTTTTGCTCCCCCGTTGGACCAACTTGCTCAGGAGAGCCAGTCCCAACATTTGGCGCCCACCGTCTGTGCTACAGAAAACCACCCGCGATGGCACCCAAGAGAGCTAGTTTGAAGGCTGATGAGGCTGCGAAGGCAGCACTGCTGGCCGAGAAAAGGGCAAGACCCTTGTCGACGCCACCCACCAAGAGGCCTGCGAAGGCGACGCAAACAGCAAGAGGCAGCGCAACGAACAACCCACTACCGAAGGCAGTCTCCGCACCTGCAGCTCTGGAGGACAACCGCAACTTCCCCTAGGCTTCGCCCCACCAGAGGGCACGGACGCCACCGAGGACGGTGAAGTCATCGGCGTCTCAGCCGAAGAGCAGCTACAGCTGCGCGCCTTGCGCATCAAGAACCGCAACCTCCAGAAGCAAAAAGAGATCCTCGAGGCCAAGCGCCAACGTGCGTCTGCACAAGCCAAGGTGCGACAGATGATACGCGACGAAGAGCAGAAGGCTCAGGAGCTCGAACAAGAGATCGCGCTCATGCAGAGCGAAGGCCAACTCGGCCCGCAAAACGGCCCACCCCTCCAACAGCGCGCACAAATCGAAGACCTATTCATCCCTCAGCGCGGACACGCCATCCCTCACGCCACGACATTCCAAGGTGTCAACTACCTTGACGAGCTAAGTCCCCTGGCACCTCATCTGCAAGTGACACCATGTCCCGCCAACTTCAGGGCAGGGACCTATCCCAAGTACAACGGCAGCATCGACCCAGCACAGTACATCATGAGCTATCAGGTCGCCGTTGCATCATCTGGAGGGGACGACGCCACGATGGCCAAGTCATTCATCATTGCCCTCGAAGGCCCAGCCCTCACCTGGTACACCAGGTTGCGCCCATTGTCCATCGACTCCTAGAGAAGTCTCCGGGACAAATTCTTGCTTAACTTCCAAGGGTACCGCCCAGACACCGACGCCTTGGCCGAACTCTCACTCTGCAAGCAGCTGGAAAGAGAAACCCTGCGGGAGTACTACCGCAAGTTTCTGACCCTCAAGTCACAACTGCCTTCGGTCGATGACCAGATCGCCATCCACTACGCCATCAGTGGCCTTCAGGCCGGCGTCCTTTATAGCCACTGCATCGAGGATCCACCCAGGAACCTCCAGGAGCTGTATCAGCTATTCGAAAAATACGCCAGATCCGAAGAGCTCCACCAGCGCAAAGTCGAGTCTCAGAGGAAACCCAAAGACCCTCTGCAGTCCAGCCGCACATGGACGAGGCCCTCGCAGGCAGACTCCGGTCGGGACGGCCGCAATCAGCAACAGGTGCACAACATCGCCAACCAGCACCCCGCTGGTGAGGCCCCTCGCTGCCAGGAGTATCCCCCCCAAGGCCGTGGAAACGGAACTCGTGGTCGGGGCCGGGGGCGCGCGCAGCAGCCGCGCAGATTCTACTGCCTGTTCCACGGCGAAGACTGCGCACATCCTACAAGAGACTGCCCAGAGACGAAGGCCACCAGAGACAGGATGGCACAGACGCAACCAGCCGACAACCCTAGAGTTGTCGCACACACATATCAGCATCCCCCTCAGCCATACAACCACGGCCCCGCTCCGCTTCCACCGCACCACGCATACCAACACCACCAGGAAGTACAAATCGTACCTCCCCCACCCCCACCGCCACACCATCAACAGCAAAACATCCACCACCCCAACCACCCCCAAGCCCCAAAGCAAGAGTACTTCGCCGATCAGCCGTATCGCGGAGTCATTCACATGATCACTGGGGGTGTAACACCCCAGGTGTTTATATTCTGCTCGACAACGAGTATGGATTTAAACACGTAATCAGTGAATAAAACGGATGTTAAATTTTAAACATCTTCGCTTATCGCGATTTTAATATCGCATCGGTTTCATCTGTCGCGAGTTCGACAGTGTTTTTATTTATCCGGGATCTTCCGAAATTTTCGTGATGTTCGGAACATAGCTGTTTCGAAAATCGGTGCGTCCGGTGATTATTTAAAATTCATCACTCGCATGAGTACGAATTTGGGAATTCTGTCCAGCCCTCCAATTTTTTTATCCTGAACCACTTAACTGGAACTCAATGATAGAAGTGATCGAAACTAAATCGGACCAAGATAGTTAGAGCCGAACTCAAATAATTGTTAATCGGTTTGACTTCAACAAAATCAGTCGTAAAAATGAAATAACGAAGCCAAAATCCATTTAATTCGGTCTGTTGCTTCTCGCTTCAGTCTAAATCTTTAAAAAGTGAATTAACGGTACAAATTCACCCGACTTCAGAGTATTCGTCAACTCAAATCCTTCTCAAATATTACTGACGATCTTATTTTGGTTCGATTTTTCATAAATTCTCAGATCTAAATATCAGAACCCAAACATCTGTGATTCCAAATCGGGATCTAAAATATCCACGATTTTGAGTGAAAAAAAGAAGAAAATAAAAGGCCAAAAGAAAATATCCCATTCATCTTATCCTCTAACGCATGACTCCTTCACGTTTCTCTCCCTTCGATTTCCCACCGCTCTCTTCTTCGATCTTTTCTCTGCCGCACCGGCCTCCACCAGATCGCGTCCTTATCTGGCCAGCTGATGGTCGCCTGGATCCACGGAGCTGAGCAGCACCTCTACTCCTCCTTCCTCTAATGCCGGCCGACTCCTCTCCTGCTCCAGCTCGCGGAGCTTCCATGGAACGCATCCTCCCGCGCCCGGCCCCCAACATTGCCGGTCGTCTTCGGCTCGTCGTGCGCCCCTGCTTCCTTGGCCGGCGCGTCTCATCTCTCTGGTGCTCGGCGTCCTCTCATTTCCCAGTTCATGGTCGCGGCTCCCAGTTCCCTGCGCGCCTGCGCCCATGCCGAACTCCCTCAAGCTTCTCTGTTTGCCCGCCCGCGAACGCTCATGGCGCCCGAGCGCCCTCGTCGTCTCCCTGACCCTGCTCGGACAGCACCCGGTCGGATCTCCCTGCTCGAGCTCGCCCAGCTCCCTGCTTCGGTGACTAGCGCTCAGCGTCCGGCTCCCTGGATGCTTGCCCTGCTCGCCGCCATCCTGCTGGATCCCCTCCATGGCGCCCGTTCTTCCCGGGTGTCTTCCTCCACCGCGCTCTCCTCTGCAAGCAACCGAGTTCTGCTCTACCCTGGGCGTCGTTCTCAGTCACTGGTGGACCGCGCGCCCCTCTGCTTGCTAGTCGTGGCTCCCTAATGCTCGCCGTCGATTCGATATGCCGCCACGCCCTCGCCTCGCCTCGGTAGCGCGCCTGCCAGCATCGTTCCCCGCCATGTCGAGCTCCCTCCCCGTCCTGTCCAGCTCGCCTAGCTCGCCGTGTGGGTGGAACATGCGTGCACGCTGTCATCGACACCATGGTCGTCTCCCTGTGCGTTGCGTCCCTCGTCTCCAGCCGACGCACTAAGGAATGAGTGTGGAGTATAGAAGAAAGTGAAGCCCGAAATGGCGCTCGCCAGGTGCTCAACAAAACGCCTGAACCAGAGTTCATTATCGTTCGTCGTCCTGCGTTCACTTGAAGTGTCGTGACGCCTCGCTCACCTCCTCGCCAAGCCGTCATCGCGTCCTCGGCGGACTCGCGCCCTCCCGGTAGCTCGCGCGCTACCTACTCGGTGAAATGTGAAACCCGGTGGCCGATCTCGCCCTCATCGATAACTTCGCTTCGTAGCTCGCCTATTGTTGTGGTGCTGCTATGCCACGACACTCGTGTCGGTGCATCGTCCAGGTATTGTGTTCGTACTGGTGAGGTCTCATTCCGGCTCTATCATTTTATTAACCGTCATTTGTGTTCGGCAAGTAGAAGTTAGCTAAAATTCGAGAAAAACCCGTGATAGAAAATGTGTAAATTCTTTCGGTGTTTAGGTGAATAGTAATATAATCTAGGTGAGGAGTGTCTAAGTGGATATAAATGTAAGCATGACTATATAGGTCTAGTGTTTACATCGACTAGCCGACGGGTTCTATTAGTGATGGGTGATGATTGCGTTGATGTGATAGAGTTTATTATTGTTTAGTAAATACATTGCTTAAGGTTTAGACTAAAATATGGGTTATACGAAGTGAAATTAAAATAGTTCTTCGTGAGCGAGAGGTGGTATAATTAATAATGCGAGGGATAAGTTCAGCATTTAATTAATTAGCTGATAAGTTGTGTTTAGGCTAATTATGTTAAATGTGTTGTTTCTTGATGTTTGCGTTAGGTTCGATTAATTTAGAGAACCATAATTATTGCGTTTAATCGTATGTCGATAACTAGTGTCTTCGTAGAAAAGGGTACGACGCTTCGCCGCTAGGTGTTTAAATCCGCTATCGCGTAACACTATTTAGGTTTGTAATATTTCCGTCGATATGCATTCATGTGCATAATGCATTCCATTCAGGTACGTTAATTAATCGCATGATGCGGAAGATGACCTAAGTCGACCCCAAGTGCGGGCTAATCCGCAGGATGTTGCCGACGGACAAACCTGAAGATGATCGTCAAGCGGACGTCGTATAACAACACTAACATAGTGTTACTCAGGCAAGCCCCGGTGCATTTGCCACCTCCTTGTGTTTTAAAAATCTTTTTCACTTGCTTGATGCATTAGGTGATAGGAGTTGATTGCTAAAACAATTCCTGCATTACCTTCCTTGAACTTGATTACCTTCCTTGAAACCCTGCTTTTACAAAAGGTTTTTACTATGCTTAGTATTGCTCTAGCAAAACAAAAGGTTTTGTTTTACAAAAGATGATTGACAAAGTGGGAGGGATGTTTTTGAAAATAAAATTTGATGGTGGATCCATCATGGCCATGATGGGTTCAACATCGAAAAAGATGTACCTCTGCCAGGTACCAAGCTTTGGGTTTTAAATGATTAAGTTGAGACCGGACAGGTGACTTGCACGAGAAAGAGAGTCTCGGTGTAGTGTCTCCGTCTGAGTCGATTAAGGACCGTCTCGATGTAGGCCTGCTGACCGAGGACCCTTTAACTGGTCACATGCCTCATCATGGGTAAGCCTTGCCTCGGGCAGACTAAGGCCAGAATAAGATAACACGAAATGGGCGTGGAGCGGTGGCGAGAGTAGCGTGTACCCTCCGTGGCAAGAGGCTGGACAGTGGTGTATTTGTGCTCTCGGTTTGCGTGAACCTGATCTGGTCTTAAGAACCCCGATGGCGGGTTGACATATGCAAGGGTTCAGTGCTACATATGTCGTGTGATTGGAGATCCTCAGCTGAGTATAATCGATTCAGATCGCCGTACCTTCGCGGTTATGAAGACTTGGTCACTGACTTACACGTAGAAATCCAGTGAACTAAAGGGATGATGAAAAGACGGCTAGTGCAGGTCAAGTGCTTGAACTAGGGTAGACAGAACTCTAGATGCAGGTAATTTTACCTAACCTGACAATAAAATTGGATTTTAAGAATCCACTCGTAGTAAGCTTTTCTGCAAAACAGAGTCTTTGATTCTTGATAAGCCATACCTTGAATCCCTCTAGCCAGCATACCCTTGAGAGTCTTTTCTTTAGTCGGGTAAGTCTTGCTGAGTAATTCCATACTCAGGGTTTTATTCCCTGTTGTTTTTCAGGTCCTAACTTTGTGATGCTGTTGATGGTGTTAAGTGCCGGTGGGCTCGGCCTTCTTATAAGTCTAAGTAACCCTTCTATACTTCTTATTGAGGATGGTCATTTGAGCTAGCATATATTTCAAACTTATACTTTTGTAATCACTCCGATAAAATAATATAAAACTTTTGTAACTTGTAAAATTTGGTAATAAGATTTCCGCTGCAAAAATATTGGTGTGTGTGATTTGTGTTACTTAATCCCGCGGTTCTGGTTGAAAGTGGTTTATCCGATGTCCTTGGGGCAATCGAACAGATCCTGTTGACTTATCTGGTGCACATGCATGGCCGTCTGAGGTCTTTGGGATAAGGACAGGTGCATGTGGGCCCAATAACTTGGAGGTTCTGCCACAGGGGGGTCCAGCGCCGACTTCGACACAAAGCGGCAGAAGAGGGACCATTACCGCAGCATCAATCACGTTGCCGTCACCGGTCCAGTCGTGCAGACAAAGTGGTCCCATGTGCCATTGACCTTCGACGCCCGAGACGTTGACCTGCGCAGCGCACCCCACATCGACGCCATGGTTATCAACTGCAGCGTGGCAGGCTGGGACCTACACAAAGTCTTAGTCGACAATGGCAGCCAAGCGGATATCATTTTCCTCCATGCTTTTGATCACATGGGCATAAGCCACAGCCTACTCAAGCCTTCGGACAATCCCCTGTATGGCTTCGGCGGCAAGGGCACCTTTCCCGTCGGCAAAATAGAGTTACCTCTCTCCTTCGGTGTAGCACCTAATGCCCGAAGTGAGCAAGTCACGTTCGACATCGTCGACATGGTGTACCCGTACAACGCCATAATGGGCCAGGGCTCCATCAACAAGTTTGAGGCAGCTATCCACGGACTTTACCTGTGCATGAAGATCCCAGGTCCGCAAGGCGCCATCACAGTCTACGGCAACTAGCAGGTTGCGCGTAACATAGAAAGAGACTTCGTTCCTGGACAAAGAAATCTACACTGCCTCACAGCCCAGCGCGAGGTCCCCGGGTCTGCCAGCCCAACCGCCAAAGAACATGACAAAGCACAGCTGCAGAGCAACGACGGGACCAAGACTGTTCCCCTCGACCAGGCAACGCCCAAGCAGACGGTTACCATCAGCGAAGACCTCACTTCGCACGACGAGGAGAGACTCCTCTGCTGTCTGTCCAAGAATAAAGACGTCTTCGCCTGGTCCGCCCTCGACCTGGTCGGAGTCAGTCGCTCCATCATCGAGCACAGCTTAGGAATCGACCCTTCGGTGAGGCCGAAGAAACAACGGCTGTGTAAGATGTCTAACGAGAAGACGTAAGCCGCCAAGGCCGAGGTACATCGCCTGCTTGAGGCAAAATTTATCGAGCCAATTGCCTACCCCACATGGCTCGCCAACGTAGTGATGGTGCAGAAGAAGAGCGGCAAATGGCGGATGTGCATCGACTTCACCAGTCTTAACAAGGCCTGCCCCAAGGACAACTTCCCGCTGCCTCGGATCGACAAAATCGTCGATAGTGCGGCGGGGTGCGAAGTCATGTCACTCCTCGATTGTTTCTCTGGCTACCATCAAATATATATGAAGGAGGAGGACAAGGCAAGCACCAGCTTCATAACACCCTTCGGCACGTATTGCTTCATCAGAATGCCGGAGGGACTTAATAACGTCGGGTCCACTTTCTCTCGGCTCACCAAAACGGTGCTCGAGAGCCAAGTCGGCAGAAATATATTCACATATGTGGACGACATCGTCGTCGCCAGCAGAAGCAAGGAAGACCACCTGGCTGACCTCGCCGAAACGTTTGCGAATATGCGGGACACACGACTTCGCCTGAACCCCGAAAAGTGCGTCTTTGGCGTTCGCCAGGGGAAAATCTTGGGCTACCTGGTGTCACACCGCGGAATTGAGGCCAATCCAACAAAAATCCAAGCTATCATCAACATGACGCCCCCGCAGTCCGCCAGAGATGTACAACGACTGACAGGCAGATTGGCCGCCCTCAATAGATTCATCTCCAAATTCGCAGAGCGAAGCCTCCCTTTCCTCAAAACACTCCGCGGCGCAAAAGACTTCGCATGGGGACCAGAGCAGGCAGCAACCTTCGCTTCATTGAAGCAGTACCTGTCGGAATTGGCGGTTCTTACAAGCCCCAACCCTCGCTACCCCTGTTGCTCTATGTCGCGGCTTCGCCACATGCGGTCAGCGCAGCACTAGTTCAAGAGCAGACCAGAGAGGGCACGATTAGGCAATGTCTAGTTTATTACGTCTCTGAAGTGCTCACAACATCAAAATGTAATATGACGGAACTAGAAAAGATCGCCTATGCAGTCGTTATGGCCTCGCGCAAATTGCGCCAATATTTCGAGGCATTCAAGGTCTGGGTCACCTCAGATAGAGGACTCGGCGAATTGTTTAGAAATTCGGAGGCATCAGTACGGATTGCCAAATGGGCAACCGAACTCTCTGGCTACCACATCACATTTGAACCCAGGACAGCCATCAAGTCACAAGTCCTGGCGGACTTCGTCGTCGACTGGACCGGGCCAATAACACAGCAGGACCCGTTGAAGCGTCCCCAATCCTCTGGGACTCAAATGTGATACAATTACTAGTCCCAGGAGGCTAGCAAACACATTTATACATCAGATGATACCAAATCTGCTTAAACGAGACAAACCTATAAAGGTGGCGGTCAACTTTAAGAGTTGGTCCACAACTCGAGACATATCATCAGAGTGGGGCTGAAGCAGCCCGATATATGCAGCGAAGCAAGTCAGCGGTCCAACAGCCACAGGCAAGGTTGGGAACAGTCGTAACTCTTACCCGATCTCCTTTTTCTGAAAAACAACAAATAAGCAAGGGTGAGTACAAACGTACTCAGCAGCCCACCTTCACCCGTGGAATGGGGAAATCAGATATAATGCATGGAATATGTAGAGCTCAGGATATTTGCAGAAACAGCAATATTTTATGCAGGGTTGTTTTGAAAAACATTTTGTATTTTGCAAAGTGCATCCTCTCCAAAAGGAGCAAGAAGTTTTTCAATATTAGAACAAAATCCCCTAGACTAAACCATCCAGGCATCTCAGCAGTTTCCCACTGGTTTTCCTTTTCAAAAACCGCTACTGGACTTCCCGTCCACCATAGCTCACGGCTCAACCGCCGGACCTTTTTAAAAACCACTTTCCTCAAAACCATCTCTTTTTTTTTTGGAAAACAAAACATTAATTGCCATACCATACCAGACTCGTCCATTCCTGTGGACACAGACTATTCGAATAGGTTTTCAAACTCTGCGCAGAGGTGTACACTTTACCCAATAGTCCGGCTCTGCGATCTCATGATCAATGAGATCCGAATCCGAATCTCTTTCTTTCCCCGCACGTCCTAACCTTAATGGTTATCCGGAAGGAGTCAGGCCACCACCATGTCCAAACCGGACAAAACTTTCCCCCTCCTTATCCTCCCGGTGCTCCCCAGCCTTCATAACCCTGGGGTTGGACCGTACGAGTTCAGATTGAGTGACTGCCCACACAGTCTCGAGTGGTTGTACTATTAAAGAGTACAGGTAGTGAAGATGACAAACCGGTCCTTATATGAGGGGACAATCCTTCTGCTCACGCCTAAACCAGCTGAGCCAACACCTTAGGCCCTCCCCTAAACCAGGGAGTCCCTGATTATCCCGCTCACAAGGTGATAAGGGTGAAAACCCTTCATCACACACATTTTGAAAAGCATTTTCTTTTGAAAACTCACACCTGTTCTCAAATCATTTGTAACAAATATATCAGGGATTGATTGCGGCAAGCGGCTGGGTGGCCATAATAACTTGTCTCAAAATCATATCATGCATAAAATAACAGGCTAAGGGTTGTGGTTGAAAAATCATAGGTAATTTATGCATCAAAGGGATCCAGTGAGCTTGCCGTGCTTATTCGGCGAAGGGGGAAGGAGAGCTCGCGGAACTGGCTTCTGGCTCCACCGCCTGGCGTAGACTTGCAGATCTGGCCTCCACGAGATGGCACGAACGCTCCGATAACTATGCAACATGAACAAGCAAACATACAAACCAGCAAGTATACCAACAAATATTTAGTATAGTGGTCAGAAAAGCGATATATGGATGGGTAGAGTCTTGAGTAGAATCTATGTCATGTGGTGTTGTGATATTACTGGTGGTGGAGCGGAGGTGCTTACCAGGAGGGTGGACTGGAGGCAAAGCGACACTATGCGTGTAGCCGGCAGAGCGGAGTAACTGAGTGGGTGGGGTGTTTGCTTTGGCTGAGGGTGTTGAGTGTGTGTGGAGAGGGAGAGGGTAGCTGGGTGTATTTATAGCTGAGTGTAGGTGGTGTAGCACAGTGAAGTTCACTGTGGGTGAGAATAGTGACGAATGAATCGTCTGACTTAGTATGAACAGGAGAGTTATAGGCAGAATATGGGACAAGAGTATTTTGGGAGTTTTCTGGAACATGAACCATGCTTAAGGGATGACATGGTTGGATAGGGAATAATTTGATAAGAATTTAGAAACAATAGTTATTGGAATCTGAGTTTGGAAGCCTGGTTCAAAGGAATCTCAAAGTTAAGCATGCTCAACTTGGAGAAACCTAGGATGGGTGAGCAGATGGGAAGTTCCCTACTGGAAGGAAAATCACAGTCACCGGAGTCCGTATGACTAGAATATGGGTCTGGCTGGTCTTAAGTGGACTGGACAGCATGATGGATGAGTAGTTGAAATTTGGGGCGATCGGATGATCGATGAATAGTAACGATGATTAGTAACAATGAATAATGGTGACGGAAAAGTAATTATAGATATCATCGATGAATAGTAACGATGATGAATAGTAATGGTAAATAGTAACGATGATGAATAGTGTATGTGAATAGTAACGATGAATAGTAACGGTGAATAGTAATAGTGAATAGTGATAGTGAATAGTTCGTATGAACGAACGATGAACGATGAATAGGAACTATGAACGAACGGACGAACGATCGAATGATCGGACGAACGAACGATTGGAATTTCTGCAGCATAACGGCAGGAAAAGATTATTTGGACGAACGAACGGACGAACGATCGAATGATCGGACGAACGAACGATCGGAATTTCGGCAGCATAACGGCAGGATAAAGATTATCTGGAAGAACGATGAATAGGGACTATGAACGAACGATGAACGATGAATAGGGAACTATGAACGAACGATGAACGATCGAATGATCGAAAGAACGAACGATCGGAATCTCGGCAGCATAACGGCAGGACAAAGATTATCTGGAAGAACGATGAATAGGGACTATGAACGAACGATGAATAGGGACTATGAACGAACGATGAACGATGAATAGGAACTATGAACGAACGATGAACGATCGAATGATCGAACGAACGAACGATTGGAATTTCGGCAGCATAACGGTAGGAAAAAGATTATTTGGACGAACGAACGGACGAACGATCGAACGATCGGACGAACGGACGAACGAACCATGAACGATCGGACGAACGATCGAACGATCGGACGAACGAATGAACAAACTAAGAACAGGGGGACGAACGATCGAAGAACGACCGAACGATCCTTGTGCTAGTGTGTGCTTGTGTGGAACATGGAGTGGGTGTGTGTGGGGGGGGAGAGAGTTGCCATGAAATGGCTTGGGGTGGGATGGGAGGAGGCCCTTGCCCCTCTATTTATAGCCATGGTGGGGGGATTAGGGGGAGGGATGAGAGGATTAGTGGGAGGGATGAGAGGATTAGTGGGAGGATGAGATGATTAGTGGGAGGTTAGCATGTATTTGTCTTGTATAAGTGAGATTTGCTTGTAGAGCTCACCGTATGACACTGGAGGCATACGTATACGTATGAGCATGAGGAAAGTTATGAAGAAAATATTTGTAGGGACTTGAAAAATGATTCTGAAGGTATTTCTCAAGAGGAAAATACCTGGAGATATATCGGTGGAATATTTGGGCAGTATTTCTGGAAAGAACTTGAAGGGGATTACTCGGGAAATATCTGGGCGGTATTTCTGGAAACAAATTGAGGGTGATCACTGGGAAATATTTGTAGGATATTTGAGGAGGATTTTGGAGAGAATATAGACCACTATATTTTATTTGCTGATATCAACTCGCAAACAAACATTTTGAAATGAAATTTGAAATTCATTTTGAATTTAGAGGGAGTTTGAGAAAATTTCAGGATTTGAATTTTTGGGATGCTACAAATCTACCCCACTTAAAAGGAATCTCGTCCTCGAGATTTGGCTTAGAAGGGTTATGGGTATAGCTTTACTTCAGCTACATATCTTCACTTTGCAACTCTTCGAGGAGATGGAACTTCAACAAAATCCAGCCCTTGCGGAGCGTCTGGTTGCTGATTGCAAACGCTGATTCTGGCTACTCAAAGATCATCTTCAGGCTTCAGCTTTCGCTTGGCAGCTAGCTTATTGAGGAAGCATCGATGCCAACACGCAAACCTTTCTCTTGCGAACTCCCACATGGATTCCTTCCTTGATTGGTCTTCTGGTGCTTCATCAACAAAACTTGGGTAACCACTTCTCATCCAGAAACTTATAAGCTTCGATGATCTGGTCCTCCACAAGCTTACTACAGGCCTTCTTCTTTTTCTCCATAGTAGGAACCTTACTGGAATACTACCCCACTTAAAAAGAATGAGGGTAGATCTCTTGAATCTTGGGGATTTGAACTCCTTGAAGTACCTCATAACAAGGGTGTTACGGGGCCTTCTTCTGTTGTTGCTGCTTGAGCAGGCTGCGGAGAGATGACTGACACAGGGTTGATTTTGGGAGAACCTTCTTCTTATCTTCTCTTCGCTATCTTTTTTTTCTCTTTTCACTGCTCCTTTCTTTCTCTTTGCTCTTCCCACTGGAGGATTCTATCAAAGAGTATTACCATCATACAGAGGAGGAAACCAAAGACTATGAACCATATACAACAGTCTTCAACCCAAGAATTACCAAGCATTGTGATCTTAGGGGCAAGGGAGTGGAAAATGGAGTTGCTTGCGATTTGGCAGAGGGTATTTTATCTGGTGTGTGTGCTTTGCTTGGGATGGGAGTTGAGGGAGCTGGGGGGATTTATAGGCGAGCGGGGGTGTCCGGTTGCAGAGTGGTGGTGATGGAGTAGGTGCTACGCGGCAGCGGGTGCGACAAGGGGAGGGGGGTCTAGTGTTGCCGGCGATGATGGTGACGGTGGGTGCGCTGCAAAGGTGGCGTGGGCGGCGGTAGTGTGCTGCAAAAAGGGGGGCGTGGGGCGGTGGTAGTGCGCATGGAGGCGGGCACGCGTGCGAGGGGCACGGGTGAGTGGTGGGGTCAATGACCCTTATGTTTGTGGTCTCTGGTTCCAAGAATCTTTGCCTCTCTGTATGGTAATAACTCCTTCTGTCCTCTTTTCCTGTTTACTTTGACTCAGGGGCAGTGCTTTGATTCTCACGGTCGGTCCTTTTGACTGAGCGGCTGGACTGGTTTCTTCTGTAGCTTGTTACAGGCTTCAAGGGTGAGCTTCCCGGTGTCTTCTTGGGTAAGGCACTTTTTTCTTCAGATGGGTTAAGATGAGAATGGAAGCATAAGGTAAGGATTAGCTCTAATTTGTGATCTATGTTTTTAGAGAAAACCTTTTTAAGAAAAACGAAAAGAAAACACACTAGCTCAGCAATGATAAGCACAAACAAATCAAATATTTTGAATAAGGGAAGAATAGAGTTTTTCCAAAGCACGGGCTACTCAGATTCGGGGGCTAAGCATAACTACTATTGCTTGGCTCCTGAATTGAGAACTATGCTAAATGCAACTTATGAGCACTAACGTTAAAGCATCACATATGCACTCAAAAAGGGAGAAAACATCAAGTGAAATTCATTTTGAAATGCCCTAGGGGGCCACACAAATAGAGTTTTTCAAGGCACGGGACTACACGATTACCTCTCATACATGCAGGGCTCTAGCCAAAGTGAAGAAAAACTTCACTACCTAATGCACGCAGAGGACTGGGTATAGCTAACTCAGATCTGGCAGCTTCTCTTCTGGCAAGGCTGACGCACAACTTCAATCTGAGATATCTCCAGGATGGGTCAACAGGGAGCTGATGTTGATGACTTCTTCTGGCGGCAACTGAGATGGCAAGACGGAGTCGAACTCTTCTTCAAGCTAGACTGGCTCTTCTAGTTCCTTAGAGGGCGGCGGTGCTGGTGGGGTGCTTGCAGCTTCTTCCTTGACCTCAAGGGACGGTGCTGGAATCTTCTTCATGGTGAGGGGCTCAAACAACTCTGGCAGGGGATCTTGGGAGGATTCAGGGTGCTCTTGTTTATCCATAGCCTTAGGGGAGACTGGAATTCCTTCCAAGACTATGGTTCCTTCCGGGAGTTCCCAAGCCTTCTTCTCTCCTCTGATAGAGACCGGGTGACCTTGAAGAATCTGGGGATCTTCAGCTCTCCTGGGTTGAACTGGGTTGGATGGAGCGGGCTCTTGGATCCGCAGGGCTCTACGTTGGTTATGGGTTACCAAGTAGGCCTCCATCAGCTTCTGGACATGCTCATCCTTGGCTTGCTTCAGGGCTTCAACAGCAATGACTTCACGACTTTCTAAGGCAGCTACACGGGCTTGAGCTGTGGTGAGATCCACATGGAGCTTATAGTTGAGCTTCTCTGCGTCTTCTGCTCGGGCAATCATCTGACGGTGGTGCCGGGCCAAGAAATCATACTGGGCATCCAGGGTGAGCAGGTATGCAGTGAGGTACACGACTGTGGGGTCGTCCTCAAGCAGCTGCTGCTCTTCCAATGCACGCATCCTGGCCATCCAAACTGGACGGTCTCTCTGAAAGGGCGGAAAGAATCTGAGCGGGGTGTCGGCCACTTCTTCTTCATAGATCTGACACAGAGCCCTCAATGCCTTGCGAGCGACGACTTGGCAGGTGTCTTTGAATCTGTGCCCAGCAGTAGTGACACTCCATTCCACATGGTGCGGACTGGATCCAATGTATACAGTCACGACACACTTCTCTGTGCCATGCTCGATGAATTCACGACCATCATACTCTGGCTGGCTCCTGATTTCGAGGCGGACTGTGCATGCTCTCACCAACTTGGGGAAACCATCTTCATTCTGGCAGAAGCTGGTTTGGCACTGAACCTCCATCTGACTTCTGAGAGAAGGAAAGGGGGAAAACATTTTTGAAATGAAGGGATGAGAGCAAGAATTTTTTTAAGAAAATAGTTTTGACTCAAAAACTTTTGATCAGGCTAAGGGTTACGTCCTGCGGCCAACCTAACAGCTCTGATACCACCTGAAGCGTCCCCAATCCTCTGGGACTCAAATGTGATACAATTACTAGTCCCAGGAGGCTAGCAAACACATTTATACATCAGATGATACCAAATCTGCTTAAACGAGACAAACCTATAAAGGTGGCGGTCAACTTTAAGAGTTGGTCCACAACTCGAGACATATCATCATAGTGGGGCTGAAGCAGCCCGATATATGCAGCGAAGCAAGTCAGCGGTCCAACAGCCACAGGCAAGGTTGGGAACAGTCGTAACTCTTACCCGATCTCCTTTTTCTGAAAAACAACAAATAAGCAAGGGTGAGTACAAACGTACTCAGCAGCCCACCTTCACCCGTGGAATGGGGAAATCAGATATAATGCATGGAATATGTAGAGCTCAGGATATTTGCAGAAACAGCAATATTTTATGCAGGGTTGTTTTGAAAAACATTTTGTATTTTGCAAAGTGCATCCTCTCCAAAAGGAGCAAGAAGTTTTTCAATATTAGAACAAAATCCCCTAGACTAAACCATCCAGGCATCTCAGCAGTTTCCCACTGGTTTTCCTTTTCAAAAACCGCTACTGGACTTCCCGTCCACCATAGCTCACGGCTCAACCGCCGGACCTTTTTAAAAACCACTTTCCTCAAAACCATCTCTTTTTTTTTGGAAAACAAAACATTAATTGCCATACCATACCAGACTCGTCCATTCCTGTGGACACAGACTATTCGAATAGGTTTTCAAACTCTGCGCAGAGGTGTACACTTTACCCACTAGTCCGGCTCTGCGATCTCATGATCAATGAGATCCGAATCCGGATCTCTTTCTTTCCCCGCACGTCCTAACCTTAATGGTTATCCGGAAGGAGTCAGGCCACCACCATGTCCAAACCGGACAAAACTTTCCCCCTCCTTATCCTCCCGGTGCTCCCCAGCCTTCATAACCCTGGGGTTGGACCGTACGAGTTCAGATTGAGTGACTGCCCACACAGTCTCGAGTGGTTGTACTATTTAAGAGTACAGGTAGTGAAGATGACAAACCGGTCCTTATATGAGGGGACAATCCTTCTGCTCACGCCTAAACCAGCTGAGCCAACACCTTAGGCCCTCCCCTAAACCAGGGAGTCCCTGATTATCCCGCTCACAAGGTGATAAGGGTGAAAACCCTTCATCACACACATTTTGAAAAGCATTTTCTTTTGAAAACTCACACCTGTTCTCAAATCATTTGTAACAAATATATCAGGGATTGATTGCGGCAAGCGGCTGGGTGGCCATAATAACTTGTCTCAAAATCATATCATGCATAAAATAACAGGCTAAGGGTTGTGGTTGAAAAATCATAGGTAATTTATGCATCAAAGGGATCCAGTGAGCTTGCCGTGCTTATTCGGCGAAGGGGGAAGGAGAGCTCGCGGAACTGGCTTCTGGCTCCACCGCCTGGCGTAGACTTGCAGATCTGGCCTCCACGAGATGGCACGAACGCTCCGATAACTATGCAACATGAACAAGCAAACATACAAACCAGCAAGTATACCAACAAATATTTAGTATAGTGGTCAGAAAAGCGATATATGGATGGGTAGAGTCTTGAGTAGAATCTATGTCATGTGGTGTTGTGATATTACTGGTGGTGGAGCGGAGGTGCTTACCAGGAGGGTGGACTGGAGGCAAAGCGACACTATGCGTGTAGCCGGCAGAGCGGAGTAACTGAGTGGGTGGGGTGTTTGCTTTGGCTGAGGGTGTTGAGTGTGTGTGGAGAGGGAGAGGGTAGCTGGGTGTATTTATAGCTGAGTGTAGGTGGTGTAGCACAGTGAAGTTCACTGTGGGTGAGAATAGTGACGAATGAATCGTCTGACTTAGTATGAACAGGAGAGTTATAGGCAGAATATGGGACAAGAGTATTTTGGGAGTTTTCTGGAACATGAACCATGCTTAAGGGATGACATGGTTGGATAGGGAATAATTTGATAAGAATTTAGAAACAATAGTTATTGGAATCTGAGTTTGGAAGCCTGGTTCAAAGGAATCTCAAAGTTAAGCATGCTCAACTTGGAGAAACCTAGGATGGGTGAGCAGATGGGAAGTTCCCTACTGGAAGGAAAATCACAGTCACCGGAGTCCGTATGACTAGAATATGGGTCTGGCTGGTCTTAAGTGGACTGGACAGCATGATGGATGAGTAGTTGAAATTTGGGGCGATCGGATGATCGATGAATAGTAACGATGATTAGTAACAATGAATAGTGGTGACGGAAAAGTAATTATAGATATCATCGATAAATAGTAACGATGATGAATAGTAATGGTAAATAGTAACGATGATGAATACTGTATGTGAATAGTAACGATGAATAGTAACGGTGAATTGTAATAGTGAATAGTGATAGTGAATAGTTCGTATGAACGAACGATGAACGATGAATAGGAACTATGAACGAACGGACGAACGATCGAATGATCGGACGAACGAACGATTGGAATTTCTGCAGCATAACGGCAGGAAAAGATTATTTGGACGAACGAACGGACGAACGATCGAATGATCGGACGAACGAACGATCGGAATTTCGGCAGCATAACGGCAGGATAAAGATTATCTGGAAGAACGATGAATAGGGACTATGAACGAACGATGAACGATGAATAGGGAACTATGAACGAACGATGAACGATCGAATGATCGAAAGAACGAACGATCGGAATCTCGGCAGCATAACGGCAGGACAAAGATTATCTGGAAGAACGATGAATAGGGACTATGAACGAACGATGAATAGGGACTATGAACGAACGATGAACGATGAATAGGAACTATGAACGAACGATGAACGATCGAATGATCGAACGAACGAACGATTGGAATTTCAGCAGCATAACGGTAGGAAAAAGATTATTTGGACGAACGAACGGACGAACGATCGAACGATCGGACGAACGGACGAACGAACCATGAACGATCGGACGAACGATTGAACGATCGGACGAACGAATGAACAAACTAAGAACAGGGGGACGAACGATCGAAGAACGACCGAACGATCCTTGTGCTAGTGTGTGCTTGTGTGGAACATGGAGTGGGTGTGTGTGTGGGGGGGGGAGAGAGTTGCCATGAAATGGCTTGGGGTGGGATGGGAGGAGGCCCTTGCCCCTCTATTTATAGCCATGGTGGGGGGATTAGGGGGAGGGATGAGAGGATTAGTGGGAGGGATGAGAGGATTAGTGGGAGGATGAGATGATTAGTGGGAGGTTAGCATGTATTTGTCTTGTATAAGTGAGATTTGCTTGTAGAGCTCACCGTATGACACTGGAGGCATACGTATACGTATGAGCATGAGGAAAGTTATGAAGAAAATATTTGTAGGGACTTGAAAAATGATTCTGAAGGTATTTCTCAAGAGGAAAATACCTGGAGATATATCGGTGGAATATTTGGGCAGTATTTCTGGAAAGAACTTGAAGGGGATTACTCGGGAAATATCTGGGCGGTATTTCTGGAAACAAATTGAGGGTGATCACTGGGAAATATTTGTAGGATATTTGAGGAGGATTTTGGAGAGAATATAGACCACTATATTTTATTTGCTGATATCAACTCGCAAACAAACATTTTGAAATGAAATTTGAAATTCATTTTGAATTTAGAGGGAGTTTGAGAAAATTTCAGGATTTGAATTTTTGGGATGCTACACCCGTCCACAGAGAAAGTGTGGACAATCCATTACGACGGCGCATGGTGCCATGCGGGGGCAGGCGCCGCTGCGGTCATTACTTCACCCACCAGGGTCAAGCACAGATACGCAGCACGCCTCAGCTTTGCTTTGGAGTCTGATAGATGCACCAACAACATAGCAGAATACGAGGCTGTCATCCTCGGCCTTCGCAAACTAAGGGCACTCGGTGTCACCACCTGCATCATCCGAACAGACTCCAAGGTAGTCACCGGCCAGGTCGAGAAAGACTATGCAGCGAAGGACCCCGCACTCATGCAGTACCTCGCGGCCATCCGCAGCCTCGAAAGACAATTCAAAGGTTTTACGTTGCAGCACGTGGACCGAGCCAAGACTAAGGAGGCCGATGCATTGGCCAAGGCAGCCGCCAGGGGCGAGGCCCTGCCCTCCGACGTATTCTACCATGTCATCAGCACGCCAGCTGTCCACAGCCCAGAGGGGCTCCAAATAACCAATGACAGCGAGGGCCACCGCATAGTCAACCTCATCATGACCGAAGACTGGCGGGCACCAATAACCATATTCCTACAGGGGTACTATCATCCAGCCGACATCAATGAGGCCAAGCGCCTCAAACATCGAAGTCGGGACTTCACACTAATCGAAGGCCAACTTTACAAGAAGGGGGTCAGCCAACCCATGCTTAAATGTGTCACCGAGACCGAAGGCATCCAAATTCTGTGCGAAGTCCACAGCGGGACTTGCGGCTCTCACGTAGGTCCTAGGGCCCTAGCTGCAAAGGTGATCTGTCAAGGTTTCTACTGGCCCGCCATGAGTTGCGCCACAAATCGGGTCACAAGGTCCTTCGAAGCCTGCCAGAAATTTTCTCCACGCTCGGGAAGCCCTTCGCAATTCACGAAGCTAATCGCCCACACGTGGCCTCTTCAGCGCTGGGGCCTAGACATTGTCAGGCCCCTGCCCACGGCCCAGGGGAACCTCAAGTTCACCTTCGTCGCCGTCGAGTATTTTACCAAATGGATCGAGGCGAGGGCTGTATCCACAATAACATCGAAGACTGCCCAGAAATTCTTCTAGCAAAACATTGTTTGCCGCTTCGGAGTCCCGTCCGAACTCACAGTTGACAATGGCAAGCAATTTGACAGCCAAGACTTCAAAGATTTCTGCTTCTCCATTGGCACCAAGCTTGCCTTCGCCTCAGTGTATCACCCACAATCCAACGGAGTTGTGGAACGCGCAAATGGCAAAATTTTCACAGCCATCAAGAAGATGCTCCTCGACGACAAAAAGGGCAAGTGGGCCGACCTGTTACCTGAAGCGGTCTGGGCATTGAACACGACTGAGTGCAGGGCGACTGGGTTCACCCCTTTCCGCCTTCTATACGGATCGGAGGCCATGACCCCGCAATAAATAAAACATGGGTCACCACGGACAGTCCCGTCAGCCGTCCCCGACGTGGACGAACCTACTTCGAAGGACCTCATCGGCGGAGACCGCGTCTTCGCCCTACAGGCTCTAAACAAATACCAAGCTCAAACAAAAGCATGGCGCGACCACACAGTCATCCCGAGGGAATTCAGCGAAGGAGACCTCGTACTCGTCCGGACAGCACGGACAGAGTCCCGGGGTAAGTTGGAGCCCAAGTGGGAGGGCCCCTTCATCGTCAAGACGAAGGCGTCCCCAGTGCGTACAGGCTCACAATGCCATCCGGCGAAGACTTAGAGCATTCTTGGAACATTGATAATCTCCGCAAATTTTTTATTTGACTCCTCAGGGCCAGCTCGCCCTTGTAATTCGCAAAACAATTTTATTCCGGCCCGCACTCTTTTCCTCCCGGGGGGGTGAGGTTTTTAATGAGGCGGCGCCATGTAATATACACGCGAAAAATCCCCCGCAAAAATCTACGTCGAAAAAAGACCGCATCGACGGTCTTCGGCATTCGACCAATACAAAGTCACTGCGAGGGGCAGCGCTGGCTACCCTCGCGTGCGACACTCTACAAAAGTCGCCTAAGGGTGCAGTGGACTAGCACAACAAGTGCGCAAAATCGAAGTCTTCTTCAAAGAACTATCCGTGCAAAAGTTGCCTAAGGGTGCAGCCGGACTAGCACAACAAGTGCGCAAAATCGAAGTCTTCTTTAAAAAACTATCCGTGCAAAAGTCGCCTAAGGGTGCAGCCGGACAAGCACAACAAGTGCGCAAAATCGAAGTCTTCTTCAACAGACTATCTGTGCAAAAGTCGCCTAAGGGTGTAGCTGGACTAGCACAACAAGTGCGCAAAATCGAAGTCTTCTTCAAAAGACCATCCGGGCAAAAGTCGCCTAAGGGTGCAGCCGGACTAGCACAACGAGTGCAAACAATCAAAGGCGCGTTACATCAGTGTAAGGCCCAAAATTAGTAGGAAAAAAATATAAACAAAGTATCATAATGCTTTGGAAATTAGGAAATAAGAAAATGATGAGAAAAGGATTTTTCTTTTAAAGGAAACCATTTATACATCCCATGAAATAAATAACAAGGAGAATAAAACTTAAATTAGTAATATTAAAATAGTATGGTTTATATTCACCTTTGGGTTTCAATTGATACATTTGAAAAATCTGAAAACTAAAGTAGAAGTATAAATTTGAATTTGGAATAGAAAATAGAAAATAAATGGGAAGGGAAGAAAAGAGAAGTAATATGAAAACATGAGTAATATATTTGAATAAATATTCTCAAACCAAGTACTTTTAATTACACCAAAATGAACCAGTTACAAGTTTGAATTGAATTGGTATTTTAAATTTGAATTTGTGAAAGAATGAAGAAAAGAAAACAGAAAAATAAAATGGAAAAGGTAAAAATCCTGCCTGGGCCCTCTTCCTCAGTATTCGGCCCAACTGCCCTTTAACCCCGCGCAGCCCAACTTCACCTCCGCCGCGCGCTGACTTGCGGGTCCCGCTCGCAGCCTCTCTGTCCACGCGCGCCTTGGCCGCTCTGCTGCCGCTGACGATGCGGGCCCACTGGCCAGTCGCCCACCCGCGACCACTGTCTTTCGTTCGCTTACGTGTGGGCCCTACTCGTCGGTCTTCACCTCACTCGCGCTCCCGAATTCCCTCTCGCCGACACGCGGGCCCTTGCTTGTCAGGAGCTTCTCCTTCATAACAGAACGCGAGAATCGCGCGCGCGTCAACCGAGCTTCGGGTGAATCGCTCCGTCAACAACCGACCTTCCTCGCCTCGTCTGCGCCGTTATAAAGAACCCTGGCTTGGCGGAGCTGAATCCTGTTCTCCTCCCTCCCTTCGCTGCGCGACATCGAGCACCAAGTCATCGTGTAGAGTTAGGGAGAAGTGCCCGCCGCGGCCGCCTTGGTCGATTCATGGACAAGCTTGCGTTGAACCTCGATTGAACACCAGAGAAACCTCCTTGGCGGGTGCTTGTGCTGACTGTGTGGGTTGGCGGGCACGGAACCGACCGGTTGCGGTTGAATTCCTCACCGGAGTACAAGCGCCGCCGCGAATCCGCTCTCCTCCGTGGACGGGACTGCAACCTCTTCAATCGCCGGTGAGACCCTTCTCTGTAGATTCACTATCTTCCTCTCTTGATTTAGTACCGATTAATTTCTCGTTCGGGGTGGTTTGGCACCGGATTTCGCTTGCCGGCGAGGGCCTCCGCCGTGCTCGTGAGCGGCGCCGCCGCTCTGTTGACCTGGGAGAAGAGAGTTTGGGGGAAACGACGTGGGGCGTTCATCCGGAGATCTACGGCTGAGATCAATTGGCGCATAGCGTTTTGTCGTATTGAACTGGGACCGTCCGATCGGGATCGGATGGCGGTCATCGCTCTGGGCTTCATTAAACCAGGGGCGTCGGATCTGGATCCAGCGGATCGCGCAGCGTACCGGTTCGCCGCGATCCAGGCCTAATCTCGAGCGTCCAAGTTCGATCGTGCGGCCAGAAACAACTCATACCCCTTCGGCCTGGGAATCTTTCTAAAGAGACCCTGTCTTTTTCCCGAAACAACCCGCCGTCCTCGCTCACTGTTCGTTGAGTCAGGGGAAACTTACGCTGTGGCCCCTGAGTTTCTTTTTATTTGACGCGCAGTCCAGATAACAGAGAAATTAGATAATTAATATTAAAAAATTGATTTTTAGTATAAAAATAAATCTTAAAACTTGTAAAATTCATATTTAATTCATTTTAACTCCAAATTGAGTCATTCCAGTTGCAATAATTTTGTTATAATATTGTTTATCACCTAGTGCCTCTATTTTGAACTAAAAATGTTCATTTGAGATTAATCTATTCTAAGTACCTAATAACTTCAGAAATCCATAACTTAAAATCTATAACTCCAAAATTAATGATTCCTGTTCCTATGATCTTATTTTAATATGTATATTAATAATGTGTATTTTGTTCTTATGTTTGGTGTAATGTTAATTTTGCCTATACCATGTTTGTTTGAATTGCTACGACTAGCAGTGAGGTCACGAGTCATCTGAGGATCATCCTGGTACCTGGAATCTCAAGTGCCAGGCAAGTTGTGCCCTTGATCACTTCTTTTTACCCACTCATGTTCTAATTAATCATAATGATCTGCATAGGTTAATTTTGATGGGACCCAATAGGTTACCCTAGTTTGTCTATCTTTATACCTTGTTTACCACTGAACTTTTTGGGTAGTACTTGCTAGTGCTTTATGTGGTTTTGGGTATGAAGGTACATTATTCATGATCACACTTTTATTATATGTTTATTATTACTGTTCATGATAAGATCATTATGTTAATTGGAACATGGAGCGACCACCCGGGAAAACAGTGCTACCACAAGGGAGGAATGGGACCCCTTGGCTGATTAATTAGGAAAGCTAGTGGAAGACTACCTTACCCGAAAGGGGCAAGGGCAGTAGAGGAGTGGTCAGTGTAGGGAGGCCCTCGGGAGGATTTTGCTGCGATGGCGGTCCTGCAAGGGATTCCTGCATTGGAACTTCCTATAAACTGTAGCGGGTTTTCTAAAGCTAGTGGAACTTTGTAAAGGCCTCGTAGTGTTACCCTGCCTCGCCTCCTCGGTAGAGGTGTATGGGAAGTCGCGATCCCTTGGCAGATGGGTAACATGACTTGTGGGTAAAGATGCGCAACCTCTGCAGAGTGTAAAACTGGTATACTAGCCGTGCTCACGGTCAAGAGCAGCTCGGACCCTCACATGATTAAATTATGGAACTAAATTCAATTTGTCATATGCATTGCATTGCAGGTGAGGTTGTTACTTTTGTTCTTCTATTTAATTGGGTTGGTATTTACTTGTACTTAGTAACTGCTAATAAAATTTTGACCAACTTTAAAAGCAATGCTCAGCTCTAACCATCCTCTTTGGTAAGCCTTACACTTCACGTGAGCTCCCATCTTTGGCGAGTTCATGCACATTATTTCCCCACAACTTGTTGAGCGATGAACGTATGTGAGCTCACTCTTGCTGTCTCACACCCCCCCCACAGGTCAAGAACAGGTACCGCAGGATGAGGCGCTTGGAGGATGCCGTGATGTGTTCGTGAGAGGTCTAGGCCGTCGTCTCCCAGTCAACTTTGGGTTGCTGGACCGTTTTCTCCTTATTATGTAATTATTTATTTTGTATAGAACTCCTGTTGTATATAAAGATGTGACATTCGATCATGTGCCACTATACATCATATGTGTGAGACTTGGTCCCAGCATACCTGGTGTTTATGTTCGCGCCCGGGTCTTGGTGCCCCTAAAACCCGGGTGTGACAGAAGTGGTATCAGAGGAATGTTGACTGTAGGACGAAACCTAGATAGAACTGGACAACCATTATCTACTTACCTTTGCTACTCTGGTTCTTTTCTAAACTTGTCTTAATCTTTTCTCATCTATTTCCGCTTCACTCTGATCATTCTTACCTTATCCTTCTAAAGACAAACGTGGATTTCACACTTTGAAATCCTGTGCCTAAAGTGACTTTAGGAATAGGAGACCTAATCCTAGGAACAAAAAAAAAACAGAACTATTTTTATAAGTATCTATGCACTTGAATGTTTGTTCTTATGATACTTGCCTGATTTGGATCTTTGATTGAGTGTGATGAGTTGTGGAATAATGTCCACCATTGCATCTGCATATACACATAGGTATAAAAATATATTTATAAAATAACTAGACAACCTAGATTATCCCCATTAAAATATATCTAGCTTAAGAGATTTATCTTATCCCAAAAGCTCTCATTCTAACCAATTCATCTTATCTTAAAAGATTCTCCCTTATCTTAATAGATCCATCTTATCTCGAAAAAGATTCTAACCTTTCGTACCAGATCTAACTGACCTCAAAAGATTTTACCTTATCCTTATGGATTCACATTGCCCTAATTAGCGTATTGATCCCACTCTAGAATAACAACCACGTGATAATCCAAAATTTACTTAGATCTTAACCGGTCTAATCTAGTGATATCCAACCTAAACTAGATTTTATCTAATCTATTATGATCTAATCTAGAGTAAGTTACTTAATGCTGGTACAAGAGATAAAATCCATACCCCTCATGCACTTAAAAATAAATTAGTGCCTTAAACCCACTCAGCCACATGCATGAGATCTGATCTAACCAATAGAGCCATGATGAATGGAATAACCTTTCTATTCCCACCTAATAACAAACAAACTTTTAACCTACATCTTGTAGTCTATCTCACCCATATATATCTAATCGTGACAAAATTCTATCCTACCTTTGGATATTCACCTTATACGACTGGTTACCTTAATCTGAACATAAAACAAAGATTAAGCCCTACTAAAGAATCTTCAGATTATAACCAGCTACTAGCTTATTTATTCCGCTTATTGAATAATTTCCTTTGCAAAACTATTACCATATGCTTCTAACTTTCATGGTCAATACCAGGAAAGGAAAGATTATCACGCAACAGCAAACAGAAATGAATTCTCCAAATCCTCCACCTATTGAAACCGAACAAGTGGTTGCTGTCCAAAGATTGGTAATACAACAATTAACAGACCTGGTGACCGAGATGCAAAACCAGATAAGACAACAACGCGAGGAAATACGTCAGGTCCGCCAAGAAATAAGGCAAGCACGGTTGGAGAGACAACAACAACAACAACCTCCACCGCCACCACCACCAGCCCCACCAAGCTACATAGATATAAATTATGATGATTTGTAAGATCTAGATGTTACTTTAGTTAGTAGATGATATGATATTATTTTAGAAGGAACAATAAGGTCTATTGACCCTATGTTTTGTTAAAGAATTATACCTCATGCTGAGATTTCCTTGTTTGTGCATATGTTCCGAGAACAATATGAGTATACATCCCTTTTCTTACAAATCTCGAGGACGAGATTTTTGTTAAGGGGGGTAGGATTTGTAAGGCCCAAAATTAGTAGGAAAAAAAAAATATAAACAAAGTATCATAATGCTTTGGAAATTAGGAAATAAGAAAATGATGAGAAAAGGATTTTTCTTTTAAAGGAAACCATTTATACATCCCATGAAATAAATAACAAGGAGAATAAAACTTAAATTAGTAATATTAAAATAGTATGGTTTATATTCACCTTTGGGTTTCAATTGATACATTTGAAAAATCTGAAAACTAAAGTAGAAGTATAAATTTGAATTTGGAATAGAAAATAGAAAATAAATGGGAAGGGAAGAAAAGAGAAGTAATATGAAAACATGAGTAATATATTTGAATAAATATTCTCAAACCAAGTACTTTTAATTACACCAAAATGAACCAGTTACAAGTTTGAATTGAATTGGTATTTTAAATTTGAATTTGTGAAAGAATGGAGAAAAGAAAACAGAAAAATAAAATGGAAAAGGTAAAAATCCTGCCTAGGCCCTCTTCCTCAGTATTCGGCCCAACTGCCCTTTAACCCCGCGCAGCCCAACTTCACCTCCGCCGCGCGCTGACTTGCGGGTCCCGCTCGTAGCCTCTCTGTCCACGCGCGCCTTGGCCGCTCTGCTGCCGCTGACAATGCGGGCCCACTGGCCAGTCGCCCACCCGCGACCACTGTCTTTCGTTCGCTTACGTGTGGGCCCTACTCGTCGGTCTTCACCTCACTCGCGCTCCCGAATTCCCTCTCGCCGACACGCGGGCCCTTGCTTGTCAGGAGCTTCTCCTTCATAACAGAACGCGAGAATCGCGCGCGCGTCAACCGAGCTTCGGGTGAATCGCTCCGTCAACAACCGACCTTCCTCGCCTCGTCTGCGCCGTTATAAAGAACCCTGGCTTGGCGGAGCTGAATCCTGTTCTCCTCCCTCCCTTCGCTGCGCGACATCGAGCACCAAGTCATCGTGTAGAGTTAGGGAGAAGTGCCCGCCGCGGCCGCCTTGGTCGATTCATGGACAAGCTTGCGTTGAACCTCGATTGAACACCAGAGAAACCTCCTTGGCGGGTGCTTGTGCTGACTGTGTGGGTTGGCGGGCACGGAACCGACCGGTTGCGGTTGAATTCCTCACCGGAGTACAAGCGCCGCCGCGAATCCGCTCTCCTCCGTGGACGGGACTGCAACCTCTTCAATCGCCGGTGAGACCCTTCTCTGTAGATTCACTATCTTCCTCTCTTGATTTAGTACCGATTAATTTCTCGTTCGGGGTGGTTTGGCACCGGATTTCGCTTGCCGACGAGGGCCTCCGTCGTGCTCGTGAGCGGCGCCGCCGCTCTGTTGACCTGGGAGAAGAGAGTTTGGGGGAAACGACGTGGGGCGTTCATCCGGAGATCTACGGCTGAGATCAATTGGCGCATAGCGTTTTGTCGTATTGAACTGGGACCGTCCGATCGGGATCGGATGGCGGTCATCGCTCTGGGCTTCATTAAACCAGGGGCGTCGGATCTGGATCCAGCGGATCGCGCAGCGTATCGGTTCGCCGCGATCCAGGCCTAATCTCGAGCGTCCAAGTTCGATCGTGCGGCCAGAAACAACTCATACCCCTTCGGCCTGGGAATCTTTCTAAAGAGACCCTGTCTTTTTCCCGAAACAACCCGCCGTCCTCGCTCACTGTTCGTTGAGTCAGGGGAAACTTACGCTGTGGCCCCTGAGTTTCTTTTTATTTGACGCGCAGTCCAGATAACAGAGAAATTAGATAATTAATATTAAAAAATTGATTTTTAGTATAAAAATAAATCTTAAAACTTGTAAAATTCATATTTAATTCATTTTAACTCCAAATTGAGTCATTCCAGTTGCAATAATTTTGTTATAATATTGTTTATCACCTAGTGCCTCTATTTTGAACTAAAAATGTTCATTTGAGATTAATCTATTCTAAGTACCTAATAACTTCAGAAATCCATAACTTAAAATCTATAACTCCAAAATTAATGATTCCTGTTCCTATGATCTTATTTTAATATGTATATTAATAATGTGTATTTTGTTCTTATGTTTGGTGTAATGTTAATTTTGCCTATACCATGTTTGTTTGAATTGCTACGACTAGCAGTGAGGTCACGAGTCATCTGAGGATCATCCTGGTACCTGGAATCTCAAGTGCCAGGCAAGTTGTGCCCTTGATCACTTCTTTTTACCCACTCATGTTCTAATTAATCATAATGATCTGCATAGGTTAATTTTGATGGGACCCAATAGGTTACCCTAGTTTGTCTATCTTTATACCTTGTTTACCACTGAACTTTTTGGGTAGTACTTGCTAGTGCTTTATGTGGTTTTGGGTATGAAGGTACATTATTCATGATCACACTTTTATTATATGTTTATTATTACTGTTCATGATAAGATCATTATGTTAATTGGAACATGGAGCGACCACCCGGGAAAACAGTGCTACCACAAGGGAGGAATGGGACCCCTTGGCTGATTAATTAGGAAAGCTAGTGGAAGACTACCTTACCCGAAAGGGGCAAGGGCAGTAGGGGAGTGGTCAGTGTAGGGAGGCCCTCGGGAGGATTTTGCTGCGATGGCGGTCCTGCAAGGGATTCCTGCATTGGAACTTCCTATAAACTGTAGCGGGTTTTCTAAAGCTAGTGGAACTTTGTAAAGGCCTCGTAGTGTTACCCTGCCTCGCCTCCTCGGTAGAGGTGTATGGGAAGTCGCGATCCCTTGGCAGATGGGTAACATGACTTGTGGGTAAAGATGCGCAACCTCTGCAGAGTGTAAAACTGGTATACTAGCCGTGCTCACGGTCAAGAGCAGCTCGGACCCTCACATGATTAAATTATGGAACTAAATTCAATTTGTCATATGCATTGCATTGCAGGTGAGGTTGTTACTTTTGTTCTTCTATTTAATTGGGTTGGTATTTACTTGTACTTAGTAACTGCTAATAAAATTTTGACCAACTTTAAAAGCAATGCTCAGCTCTAACCATCCTCTTTGGTAAGCCTTACACTTCACGTGAGCTCCCATCTTTGGCGAGTTCATGCACATTATTTCCCCACAACTTGTTGAGCGATGAACGTATGTGAGCTCACTCTTGCTGTCTCACACACCCCCCCACAGGTCAAGAACAGGTACCGCAGGATGAGGCGCTTGGAGGATGCCGTGATGTGTTCGTGAGAGGTCTAGGCCGTCGTCTCCCAGTCAACTTTGGGTTGCTGGACCGTTTTCTCCTTATTATGTAATTATTTATTTTGTATAGAACTCCTGTTGTATATAAAGATGTGACATTCGATCCTGTGCCACTATACATCATATGTGTGAGACTTGGTCCCAGCATACCTGGTGTTTATGTTCGCGCCCGGGTCTTGGTGCCCCTAAAACCCGGGTGTGACAATCAGTGCAAAAGTCTACATCGAGAAACTGTCCACGCTAAGACCGACTACAGGCGCAGCCGGACCGACGTAATAAATGTGCTAGACCAAGTGCGCAACGCCCCATGAACATAGCCAGATGAGCGAAGGCACACAGCCTCATCATACAAACTATAGTTACACACGTACAACGAGGGCATCACACCTTACATTGGTTCAACCTTCGGAATGATTCCAACCCTATAGTTAAATAGCATTATCCTCAGCTCCTCACCCTCAAAAAGACTTCGCAACTCCCCCTCACCTATACTCGCCCCAACCGGCGAGGACAACAATTCTCGCTTGCCAGCCCTGCCCACACAAAGCCGACCACCATCCAATTCACTCACTCTATGCTTCGCCACCGCCCTTCGCCGCCTACGCCCAGCACTCGGACCAGGTAAAACTTCAGCATCCGTAACACGCGGAGAAGCCTCCGCCACAGCCACATCCAAGGCCACAAAGTAATCTAGACTCTCATCCAAAGACTCTTCCGTCCACACAACCGAACTCCCAGAGTCATCAAACTCAGAAAACTTAGACGTAGACTCATCCGATTCATTTCCAGCGACCACGGTCAAACCGCCACAAAATTAGCAGTAGCGGTTGCGTGTGCAGGCCCAAAATCCTGAACCTGCGCAGCAACCAAGGTTCAGTAACACAGACAAAATTCCCTAACTACCCCACACCCACTAAGCCACCTGCGAAGACCCAGCCGCCGCCATGGGATCCTCCGCTGCCGGATCCATCGCCGCCTTCGGGGGATCCTCTGCCATCGGCACAGAGGCTGGCGGCGAGCCTCCACCAGATGCAGTAGACGCAGGGGCAGCGTGGGAGCCTTCACCAGTTTCCGGGAGCGGCGCCGGGTCGACCTCAGCCTCGGCCACCACCGGGTTGACCTCCGCATCGGGCAGCGCGCTGTTCAGATGTCCGAAGTCCTCCATGTCCTCGGCATGCGCCATCTACAACACAGCACACCGATTCAGCAAACCCACATATACCCACATTCATCAACACAAAACAAAAAACAAACTTTACCTGATCCCTCGCCCGGTCAGCCCACTCTCTAACCGCCTCCCGACCGTGGGGGGCCCCACATCCGGTCGAAGAGAGCCCCCGCGGAGTCCTTCACCACAGGGTCTTCGACCTTAAAAATCTCGCGCCCAAAGTCCTCATCGGATCGGTCGAAGCCCTCATAGTGACTGCACCCCTCGCGGGACAGCGCATTCATGGCCCCCTCGTAGGTGACGAGGGAGGCAAAGTACATGAAGCCCTCCACGATGGTCGGGAGCGCTAGCAATTCCTCTTGCAGCCACTCGAGGAAGCGAAGGCCCGCCTCTCGGTCGGGCACCTCGAAGTCAGCAGTCCGCGCACCCAGCTCGCGGTATGAGTCCACGAGCTGTTTACGCGTCCGCTCAACTTCCGCGCGCGTAGAGGCCTCGGCCCTCTCCATGCGGGCCTGCAGAGCGTTGAACCGCACCTCCCATTCCTCGGCCCGCTGGCTGGCGAGACTCTCCTTCGCCCTCGCCAATTTGGCCTTTGCCTGCGCCGTCTGCGCCTCGGTGATGGCCTGGTTGGCCTCCCTCCTTTCCTCCACCAGCTGGCGCCGGAGGTCCGTCCTCTCGCCCTCCAGGGCGGCCACCTTCTCCGCCAGCCTGCGGCTTTTGCTCTCCGCAGCCGACTTCTCCCGGACGGCATCCGCGTGCTGCGCCTGAAGTCTCTCGACTTCGGCAACCACGTCTGTCGTAAGGGCACCCGACGCCACGTGGTCGGCGAAGTCGGGCGCCTAACAGACACACATGAGACCACAATCACCATAAAAGCGGCACACACCGAAGTCTAGCTCAACTTACTTGATTCAGCTACTGCGCCAGCTGCAGCGACGCCTCCCTCAGCCGGCGGGACATAGTGCCCGCTTCGTCCTTGACGGCAGTGGCCACTGAAATCTCGCCGCCAGCGCTAAAAGCACCACCCTTCACCCCAGGCACCGCGGTAGACGCCGTGGTTGCCACAGCAGGCGGGACGACAACAAGTTGCCCCTCGCCCGACCCTGCAACGTATCACCGGTCAAAAAAAACTTACCAACGAGATAGTCGTCCACGCTAATATTTGTGCCGAAGTCGGCAACGCGTTTCCCCGGCGAAGGCGGCTCGCGGACCTTCGCAGCTCCGTTCGGGGCAGACTTGGCTCCGCTGGCGTCGACCGCCTTCGCGCTCTCCGACACCTTGCTGGACCCAGGGACGGCCGGCTTCGCCGACAGCGTCGGCTGGCTACCGCCGGGGACGGCAGCCTTCGCAGTCCCCCGCGCCCTCTTCGGCCTAGCTTCGGGGAGCCTGATGACCGCCCGACGCTTCTGCGTAGCATCCTGCGATCCTTGTTCATCACTGCCGACACAACAGCAGCAATATTTCGTCCGTAAGGAAACACTCTCATGTCACGAGCCATGCGAGACGTAAAGGAGTCTTCGCCAGCCGCGCGGGGGATAGGAACGTTCCTAGGCCATCGACCCCCGGTAACCTCCAGCATCCGCGCCGAAGACTCCCGGAGCTCGGGCGAAGACATCCTTCCCTCGGGGGCCGCGCATGTCCCCATCAACCCCATAGAAAAGCTATCAGAGACCCCTAGTTCTCCCACCGCAGTACCTAGCTTCCTCTTTTCAGTGGCTGGGGCGGCCTCCGGCGCAGGGTCGTCCTCAGTCATGGCCGCTGGCTTTTTCCCACGGCGATCGACGACGTCCTCCCCGGGATAACCGCCATACGGCAAACAATTCAACTCAAAGACCCTATTCAGGCGGTTGTTGGATCCACGTATATCCCAACTCCGCTGGGCCTCCGTCTTCGGCACATAGCGCCCAACAATTCTCACCGCCCCATCCTCCGCCTCACGCACAACCGCGGCAGGATCCCGCCCTCGCACATCCAAAGCAAAAAGCGGACTTCGCACCTTTCGTCCACCCAGGGAGGGCATCACGCGAGGGCATACTTCGCCCAGCACCCATCCATGCGCCAAGGGCCACACCCCATATCCTATGAATTTCTCAACTAGATCACGTCCACTACTCGTGCGGGCAGCAATCCGAAGGGCCCTCTCATTTTCATCATCCTCCGCCACTTCAAATGGTGGGTACGCCACATAATAATGAGAACACATAATGGTGACAGGGAGCCCTGGGTGATCTTCGACTTCAACCTCCGAAACATAAAACCAGTACTCACACCAGTTGCCCCACTTATTTCGGGCACAGGGGACCAACTCCACAACTTCCATCGAAGTCTTCTCGGACTTCGGCGTGAAAGTGCACGATCCGAATTGCGCAATCTTATGTCCAATTTTTCTCTTCTGCCAGTGCAGACAGTATTGCTTGGCGAAGACCTCCACCGAAGGCTGACCGCCATACGACGTCGTTGCCCAGACATACTTCGACAACGCCACCACGACGTTCGGTGTCAACTGATGAACCTGGACTTCGAACTTCTGCAGAACCTCCGACACAAAACGATGCGCAGGCAGGCGAAGGCCGGCGATGAAAAATGCCTCAAAAACAACCAATTCGCCCTCGGGCTCGGGGACCTCCTCTACCCCCAGGACCCGGCCAACCCCGCCGCCAAAATACCCCAACCGTTGCATATCTTGCACGCGGACCAACGACATTCGCGAAACACCGAATTCCACTGTATCGCCCGGTCGTAATTTCGACGCCACAGTGCCCGAGAGACCTTCAGAAGACGCCTCGGCCGTCGACGTGGTCGAGGCAGACGAGGAGGAAGACGGCATGGCTACGTACCGTCGACTGCGGCACGCGGTCTGCTTCACGCGGGCCAGTTCTCCGACGAACAGGAGCAAGGAGGGCAGACGCGCAAGCGAGCAGTTTGAAAGGGAAGCTAGGGTTTTCGCGGCGCGCAGAAAGTAAATTTCAACCCGCGCCGCCCCCGCCCCCTTATATAAGCAGGGCGCGACGCTTCGGGAAGCCCGCAGTCCAACAGTGCAGCGTCAATCAACAGTCATGTCAAAAACCCCCGCGGAACCACTTCGAGCGAGGGCAGCGTCTCCACCATCTAGCGACGCCTTCGGCACCAGATGACTTAGTCGAACTGGTCCCTCGGAGGGCAAATGTTGGGGCGAAGGCGAAGACGCCACCCTTCGCTCGATGCCTTCGCCAGCCTCGCTGCACCAACGAAGACAAGACGACTGGCCGACTGACCCTTCGTCCCACGCGTCGCTGGACGAAGGCCTATGACGAGGTCGTCCCATCCCGCGGCCTCGGCCAACATGGAGGCCTACGTGTGATCCGGCCCATTGTAACAGGCCCTGCGTGGCCACTGCGCATTACGGGCCTAATTTGTAAAGGTTTCCCTGTAATTACAGTCTGTAACCCTGCTTTATGGGAATATTCCGGGGATAACCTAGACGCCTAAGGGCACATGCGTCCTTAACTCAGGATGCTGGGCACTCAGGTACCTATAAATACCCCCGCACAGTGCCCGTGAGAGGCTAGATTAACAGAGCTATTGCCATCTCGAGTTGAAACCTTGTTTACACCGCTTTTGCTCCCCCGTTGGACCAACTTGCTCAAGAGAGCCAGTCCCAACAACGGATAACGAGTATATTGATGCATAGGAAATAGTATTTATGTCGAAAAAGTCCACATTGCATGCAATTAGAATCCCACCTGAGGCTCCTAGAGATGGTAAATGAACCGTCTGAGTTGCTAACTTACATCCCACTGTTTCCTTTAGTAAGTTGCTATTCCATCTCATTATCTTTGTCTCTTGGAGACAAAAAATAGTTGCCCCAGAAGAGAGAATCGTATGTTTCACACTTTTCCTTTTAGCTGGGTCATTTAACCCCCTCACATTCTATGACAGAATACAACAGTTGGTATTCATTAATCAATAGCAGCTCCCCTACTTAAACAAATAGTGCCACACATGGGCTGATCTGCGGTTCCTGGACGGTATTTCAAAGACGGGAACACTGTACACGTGGTGGCATAGACTAAGCATACGCTGTAGCAAGCAATTAAGAAAAAGTTTCGATGGCCTACTAATTTATTTCTAGTGGAGCTTATGGTTGGAAAGAAACAACAGAATATTCAAGGGACAACAGAGAACGACAGAGCAAGTTGTGCAGGTGGTGAAAGAGCTCGTTGGTGGAGGTTTAGCTTGTCTGTAGCGGCTGGTTGCCCTAACCCTCATTCTTGATGTCTGTTTTTTAGGCAGTTCTGGTCAGGGGGTTGGGTCTTTGTTTAAGTGTGAGTGTTCCGACTAGAGCAGGATTGTTAAGTTGTATGGGTTTGTGCCAGTTTGTAAAGTTTTTCTCTCTTCTAATATATTGGAATAGCAAATCTTTTGCCTTTCCGTTTCAAAAAAATATTTCCAATAAATATAAGCTTTATTTCATCGAGCAGATAGCTGGGTACAAATAAAAGAATAACAGTCCAAACAGCTCTGGGACACTGTCCATGCAAAGGACGAAGCACTTACACAAAACAAACACCCAAAAGTGAAAGCTGCTCATCAACATGCAAAGGACGTAGCCATATGCATGCAGAGCTAGCATTCGCTTAATAAGTAGCAAACGACAACAAGCCTGCAGGCGAATGGAAACCAAAAGAACACATATCCGCATGCTCGCGGCTAGCTTAGAGGCATTTGAATCCGGTGGGCACGGTCTTGCCGCAGTGGTTGAGGATGAGGCTGAGGTCGACGGGCAGGTTGAGCTTGATTCCGAGGACCTCGCCCTTGATGGCGGTGCAGAGGCACACGGCAGCCTCGAGGTCCACGAGCCCCTCCAGCAGCGGGCAGCATGGCTCCGTGGGCGGCACGCCCACCTTGGCCTTGATCAGTCCCAGCACGTTGGCGCACACACCCAGCTTGAGCGCGTCGCGGGGGCACTTGCCGAACGAGGCCGGCGTCGGGGTCGGCGTCGACGGGGTGGACGGGGTCGGCGTGGGGCAGTTGCCACCGCAGGCGCTGGCCATGGCGAACACCGCCAGGTTCACGGCGAGGAACATCGCGACCGATGCCTTGCCTGCCAGTGCCATTATACACACACAGCGACAGCTGCTCGATCACAAGCACGAATTAAGCGGAGTGATTAGGCTGGCTGGGCGGCCTTATATTAATAACCCGACTGCTAATAAGCGCCTGTGATGTGATGGTTCATGGAGATGCTGCTCGGTGTGCCATTTATAGCAGCAAACAACACTGGTGCAACGTTTGGTAAATTATTAGAGCGTTAAACTTCCCGTGACCGTGGATGCATCAATGCATGTGACGGTGATTATTATAAGATGGGCGATCATGATTTGTTTCGAATATGTAAAGCCCAACAGTGCTAGCGATCAAGATTGTTGCATTTGTTGATGCATGTTGACGTTTGTTATTCTCGCTCGATGGTGGATCTCGTACTAGTTTAGTTCAGTAACTTGCCATATGGGTTGGCTGGTCTGTACCTTAACATGTCATGCCATGCCATGGAAATGGGTTTCAAATTGCTGTGTTTAGAGGACAGCAGAGCTGAGACGAAGGGCGCCAACTGGTGACTTCGTGTCGTTGTTGCACTATCGGAATCAGGTTCTTTAGCAAAGCATGGAAGTCTTTGTCGAGTATAGCACTCGGCAAAGAGATCTCGATGAATAGTACATCGGCAACGGTTTTTTTTTGGCCGAGTATCACTCGCTACTTGGCAAAGAAAAGACGCCGTCACAGCGACGGATAACGGAGACGGCGTCTTTGCTGAGTGTTCTAGGTGACACTCGGCAAAGAGATTTTGCCGAGTGTCACCTAATACACTTGGCAAAGAGATTCGTCAGCCTACACGCGTTGTCTCAGCACCTCCTCTCCCGTACGATGCGTTTCACCATGAAAGATCTACCGAGTATAGCCCCACGTAAAACCATTCTTCCAAATATATTCTACCGTGGACTTCTTTGATTTTTTTCGGTTGGTACATTTGCTGCACGGGCATGAGACTAGACTCGCTCCTTTAGCAGCTTCGTCATATGTCCGTTCCACGAAATCATTGGTTTTTCTAATCCATTCAGGGGTGACATTATTACTTCCTATACGGTCCGTATACATCCACTCACGGTCCTCCATCCTCTAACATATATCGACAAAAAATCGGCAGAACCTCCCCTGCACGGAGAGGTTTACAAAACCTGCAAATAAAAGTAGCAACACGATGGCTGACATCCACAGGTATATCAACGACACTATGGCATATATGCAATGCATTGGACATCATTTATACAAGTAGTCGAATTAGTATCATAAAAGTTTGCCAGGACATCATGTATACCGCCAGGGCCGTGCCAGGAGAAAATGAGGTCCTGTACAACTATTGAATAAAAAACTCTTCTTACTAAACTATTTAAAAATAGAACTGTAAGTATTAAAATATTGTAATGTAGTACATAGAAATGGAGTTTATGGAAAAAAAATATCTATTTAACTCTTTATTGTATGAATTTTACTTGAATAACTTCATTCTCTTAGTGTTCGTTGAAATAAATTCTTCAATGATATGCTCATATTCAATCTTGTCCAATAATCCACTCTCAAGTGCTATTATGGCTAAATCAGTAAGTCTTTGTTGTGTCATTGTAGAACACAAATAGGACTTCAATAGTTTTAATTTAGAAAAGCTCCGCTCTACTGATGCAACAGTCACAGGAATGGTCAATAAAACTATGTATGCAATACTTGCATTAGGAAAAGAATCTTGTCGCTTTAGAAACTTTAGAATTGCCACAGGTCCCATCTTTTCTTTTGGAATGAAATTCTGAAGAAACTTCAATTCTACATACAATTCATTGGCATCAATATCAGATTGTCCATCCTTTTTTAGGGCAACCTCCAAATTATCACAAGAGGACTTTAGGCTCTCATTATCTAATGATTGCAATATTTCAGAAGTAAATAAGAATCCAAAAATTTTCTGATAACCTTGATACTATTCAAATCTCCTTGTGAGGAAATTGCTTGATCAATAATAGGTATAAAATAGGTGATTCTAAATGATTCCTCCTCAGATTGTGTGTCATTATTTGTATCATCAGGGTTTTCATCAAAATGTCTCTTTCTTTTAATCACCCGTCTTTTACGAAATGACGTGCCAATATCCATCTCAGGTGCAATGGCTTTGGCTATCTGCAATGCTTCTAAGAAACCATTTTCCCTATAATCCTTGAAGAAAGAAATCAACCCTTGCACTTTATCAATAGCATTGTTAATGAGCATATTTTTGGCTTGCAAATGCTTGCTTACTGTATTAACAACATATAGTACCTCATACCAAATGATTATTGCCACTATAAATTCATACTCTGCAAGTTCGTTATTAGCCAAACCTTTAGCCTCGCTACTCGTTTTTGCATCATTATCAACATCTGCTACCTATTATTAGAAAAAATATGTGTTATCATTGGACAAATCTAAAAGTATTAAACAAATATGAAAATATTAGGTACCTGAAGTAGAGCCTCTCGAATATCCGCACATTGAAATCTAATAGCTTTAATACTTTCAATACGACTCTCCCAACGTGTAGCTCACACTGACTTGAGAGTCAATACTGTTATGTTATCTTTGAGAATCTGCCACTTCTTAGTGGAATTAGCAAAGGTCGTGTATATCCATTGTATGATTCCAAAGAAGTCCTTAGCTTTTCCACATGTGTTGGCCATATCACAAAGTGTTAAATTAAGGCTATGGCAACTACAAGCAGAATAGAAAGTTGTAGGATTTAAATCCAAAAGTTTCTTTTGGACCCCCTTTTGCATCCTTTCATATTTGCCCCATTATCATAGCCTTGTCCTCTCACATTGCCTATATCAAGATCAAGATCCTTTAATTCATTTTGTAACACATCAAAAAATACCGTGTCCAGTTGTATCATTCACATCTAAAGATCCTAAAAAAGATTCTTCAATGATAACATGACTTGAAGATAAATCCACATATCTTATAGTTAAGGACATTTGCTCTTGGTGGCTTGCATCATGGGTACAATCAAGTATGATAGAGAAATACTTTGCCTTCTTTATTTTCTTAATAATTTCAGACTTAATAGCAGAAGCAAGCAAGTGTATCAACTCATTCTGAATCTTATTATCAAGATAATGAACTTGAGTTTCTTCATTTGTAATACGACAGACATGCTTTTGAATAATTGGATCAAATTCAGCCAACACCTCTACTAAACCCAAGAAATTCCCATTGCTATCATCATACAACTTACTATTAGACCAACGAAAGGCAAGATTATGCTTGGCAAGAAACTTTACAATGCAAACAATTCTAAATAGAACCTTTCTCCAATGATCCTTTTTCTTTTTCAAATTGTCGATGAGCAGTTTTATCAATAGTTTCATCCTTTTCCTATCGATTGCGCAACTCATACCAAGTGGTTATACTCAAAATATGATCAGGACTTGTCTCATGCTCTTTAAGTCTGGTGCCAAGATGTATCCAATCATTATACCCCCTCATTTGCCAATTGACCTTTACAATGCCCTTTTGTAAACAATTTACAACCAAAGCAGAAGACTCTGTCAAGTTCCTTAGAATAAACAAGCCAATCTCTATCACAAAGCTCTCCATTTGGTAAAATTCTATTATAGAATAATGCAGAAAACCTTCTAGAATGTTTATTCCTAGGACCTTTCTGAATTGATAATTCCCTTCTAGGGCCTTTTTGTGCTAAAATATCAATTTGTTTAGAAACAAGAGAATCCCAATATCTTGGGTCAAATATATCAGGCTGAAAAGAATCACCAGTATTAACATCATCAACCTCAACATTAGTCTCTCCCTCTGTCTGACCATATATACTAGTACCATTGACAGCATCATTATTAGGTGCAGCCTCAATATTAGTCTCTATTTGCATCGAACCATCTCTAGCCTCGTTATCAACATTATTATCATGTGCAGGGCTTTGATCAAGTGAACGATTAATAGGCGACACTTGTGATTCTTTTATAATAAATCTATCCATAGCTCCCTTCTGAGATTGAGTTAAATCATCTATTCTTTGTTTTTTTCTTACGCTTTTCGTAACCAGATTCATATTTTCTAGATCGATTGGCTGAAGACAATGATGTCCGATAGTTGGATCTTGAAATTAATAAACATGCATGAAAAAACAATTAAACTATTATAATTATTAAAGGATATATTAATAGAGGATTTTTTTGGAAAATTACCTTGATGCTTTGTAATTCTGGACGTCAAGCAGGAATCAGGATTTAGAATTCCAAACGCAAGTAGTATGGTACTGGCAGGCGGCAGCCACATCATCAGGATTCAGATTTCAGAATTCCAGACACAAGCAGCCAAGCAGGAAATGTCTTCAAGAGCAGCAGGGTGCCTGACGACGGATAGGATTGGTTGGGGTCCTTGATAAGCTCGTGATGCTCCTGTGTTATCGTCTGGCAGTTGCAAACAGTTGCAAATGAACAAGATCTCCATAGCCATGCATCCGTAGGGTAGACCAAGTAATGTCTGGCGGTGGAGGCTAGAGGCGAGAGGATGAAACATCCCAACAGCCGGCAGAATATGAAGATTATCTATTTATTACTTTACATAACCTATTTTTTATATTATATGGGCTATACATGTATAAATTTGGAGGCCTTTGAAAATTTGGGGCCCTGTTCCAATGTACCGGTTGAACTCCCTCGCGCACGACCCTATATACCGCATACGCTTTATCCAAGCATCTAAGCTTGCAAGAGCAGTAACTCATAAAATGACTTAACATTAAAATTTTGCAATGTTAACATTTCGATAGATATAGTTGTGTCAACAAACTTCAAATAGATAAGTGAATCACTGCCAATCTTTATTCTACTAATGTTCTACCATCAATATCACTACATCACAAGTCTAGATGACAAGAGAGGTTCTCATCGGGAATGAAGCGCAGATTAGGGGCAAGCTCAGGGCCGAAGCTGGCGAAATGGTGGCACGGGGCGACGATTGTGCGTGGCGGCGGTGGCTTCTCGCACTGGGCCAGGTCGTCGGGGCGGCGACGTAGGCGGCGGGGCGGCGGCGGAGGCGTGGAGGTGGCTTGGCGCGACGTCCGAGGCGGCGGGGCAACGGCGGTGACCAAGGCGGTGGCGCTCTGGTGTGCGCGTGGTGAGTGAGTGAAAGGTGAAGGAGAGGGTTGTGCGGGTCTGTTAATGTACCGTCTTTGCTGAGTGCCCGCGATCTGGCACTCGACTTTGCCGAGTGCCCCGTGGCTAGCACTCGGCAAAGATTGTTTCATTTTTTATATAAATTCTTTACCGAGTGTCTTCTGTCAGACACTCGGCAAAGAGCTCTGTGCCGAGTGTCTTCACTAGGCACTCAGCAAAGGATATTTGCATTTTTTATCTTTTTTCCACCAAAGTTTTTGTGGTGTTTTCCTACGCTATCTAGACCTACATGTTCAGTTTTTACACAATTATAAAAGTGTTTGCTATAACTATTAGATTTTGTTCTTTTAATTGAATTTACTCGGGTAATTCAGATTTAAACTACAAGTGACTTGAAAATGGAAAATCGTGAATGCAAAAACAATATCCATGTTATTTAACGCAAGTTACGGCCGATTTCAGAAACAGACCGGAATCTTCGAGCACCATGCTCACTAAACATGACCGTGAACTTAGCATCTAGTTGTTTAAAAATTATATAAAACACAAAAAAGTTAGAAAATCATAAAACTTGTCCACATGTCAATGATATCATATGTAGAGGCTGTGATAAAAATTTGAGAATGTGTCGAGAAAGTTGTGACGCACTACGTGTAGAAACCTAAGTGGTCTGCACATGAAATCATAGAGTTTTAATGTAGACCAGTTAGGTTTCTACACGTAGTGCGTCACAACTTTCTTGAAACATTCTCAAATTTTTATCACAACCTCTACGTATGCTATTAAAACTGATGAATTTTCCGAAGAAATTCAATTAAACGAACTAAATCTAATAGTTATAGAAAACATTTTTATATTGTGCCAAAATGGTACATGTTGGTCTACATAGTGTACATGTAGCGCCCTGAATTTGGGGGTAGATTTTTTTTTCTTCTTTTTACTCACCAAATTCAGGCGTTACTCTCTTTCCTTTTCTCGTTTCGCTCCTTCTTCCCAATTTCAAAGCAATATAGTGACGGGTGTCCGTGTCATGTGTAAACAAAACCTAAGTGTCATGGATGTTGCATCATGCTAAAGTATTTTTCTTTGTCTAATGTCGTGGTTAGTCACGTGTTCGTCTCGTCCCGTTTCAGATTTCGGTTCGCGATCAGATTCCGATTAGTGGTCGTGCGTGTCGTGGGTTTTGACCCACAGTGTGGCCCAGCCCGGCCTGGTCCGGCCCACACGCCCGTGGCGCCCCCTGCCCTCCCCATGCGTGCGCCCCCTCCCCCTGATCCCTTTCTCTCATTTGATTCCTCCCGCGCAGTAACCTCCCTCTCCCTCTTCTACCTCTCTCTCTCCCTGTGGTGCCCGAGGGTTTGGAGACGGTGATCGCCGGAGTTTGGATCCCCGAGGTGAACTTCCCCTCCCCTTCCCTCTCTCTCTCTCTCTCCCTCCCCCTCCCTTTCTTCCTCTTCGCGCGCCCTGCTCGCGCGCCCTGCCCGCGCGCCCTCCCCTGGCCGCGTGCCCTCCCCTCCCCGCGAGCCTCGCCCCCGTTGCGCCTCTTCCCCGCCGCGGCCCTGCCCCGGGGAGCCCCTCCCCTCCCCAGCGAGCCCTGCCCCCGCAGCGGCCCCTCCCTGGTGGCCCTCGCCGCACGCGCCCTCCCCTCCCTGGCGAGCCCCGCCCTCGCCGTGGCCTCGCCTCGCCACGGCCCCTCCCCGGCTAGCCCTCCCCGGCGAGCCCGCCCCTCCCCGCGCGCCGGCGGCCGCGCTCCGGTCCCGCGTCCCGCGCCCTAGCCGCGCCCGGCCCCGCGCCCTGGCCGCGCTCGACCGTGCCCTTCGCCGCGCCCCCGGTCGCGCCCTCGCGCGTCCCTGCCCGAGCCCGTGCCCCGGCGGCCTTGCGCCCCACGCGCCTGCACGGTTCGCGTGCCCTCGGCACACGCAGCGTGCTCTCGCGCGTGCGATGTAGTCGCGCTGTGTTCAACCCTCGTCTTAATTCATTTTAATTTTAGTGTAGTCGATGTGCTGTGTCGCGCGCTTCGTCGCGCGATGGTTCATTCTAAATTCATCTTTATTAAGGTGCTGCGTCGCGCGCTTCGTCGTGCGATGATTCGTTTTAAATGTAGTTCTGTTGATGTAAGCCATCGTGCGTTTCATCGCACAACGCTTAACGTTTATCTATAATTAATGCAAGAATCTCATTGCGCGCTCTGTCGCGCGTCTCGCCGTGCAACCACTCCCTTTAATTCATCTTTATCTATCTATAATGATTAAATGTGAAACATGACCTTACTTTATGCTAAACGCAGTGGCCAAACTAATACCCTTCTGTTAAACGAGTGGTTTAATTTATAATTATGTAACATGATCGCTTCTCGACCGTAGACTCAACCGTCTTTTCCTTTTTCTCACTCAACCATAATTGCGAGCCCCGCGTTGAACGTCTGTTTGATTATTGCATTCCATTGTATGGTGTACTGTTCTTTTGTATTAAATGTGTGGAATGTATGTTTGAACTCGTATAGAGAACGATCTGGTTGAGGAGCCCGAAGAACTCGCAGGAGAAGCCCCTGAGCAGCAGCTGGTTGGTGGAGGCAAGTGTCCCTTGACCTATCTTTGTCCTATACATTCTATAATTCACTTCCCGCATTTACACAGTTATACCTAAGGATTGACTAGCTTTTGTTATCCATGTCCTTGTTTACCTATTTGGGTTGGATTATTATTGTTTAGCTTTATGCTATTGCTCAACACTAATCAATGAACATGATGAGATTTATCAATGATACGTTGTTTCCCTTCTTTATTATGATATACTTATGGCATTTAAGGGGGCTCGAGCGGTTTCTCGAGTACCTCTCTGTAAGGACCTATCCGTTGGATGACCGCCCGGGAAAACAGTGCAACCATGAGGGTGGAGTGGGACACCCTTAGCTGAATAATTAGAGGAACCGGGGTGTAGTTTGCTTAGCCGTCGTGCCGTTAATGGGGCTCGGTGTATGCGGCTCGCTCTGCCAAGTTTGGTTTGCCCCTTGGGGAGGAGTGCGGTGCATTTAGGAAACCTAACGGGTGGCTACAGCCCCGGGAAATCTTTGTAAAGGCTACGTAGTGATACCCTGCTGGGTCACCTTGGTAGTGATCAATGGAGAGTCATGATCTCCAGGCAGAAAGGGAATCACGGCTTGTGGGTAAAGTGCGCAACCTCTGCAGAGTGTTATGAAAACTGATATATCAGCCGTGCTCGCGGTTATGAGCGGCCAAGGGAGCTCCATTGATTAGTGACACTTGATCAGAGATGTTCGGATTACAGGTGGCAATGAGAATGATGGTTTTGGTATTGACTCTGGTGATGGTAAGTGGTATTCTTTCCGTTTGGAAAGGGTACTTTTGGGTTAATAACGTGGGTTAATTCTAAAACTTGGCTTTCTCTACTAGTAATAATAATCTGACCAACTAAAAGCAACTGCTTGACTTACCCCCCACATAAAGCTAGTCCACTACAGCCAAACAGGACACTTGCTAAGTATGTTGATGTGTACTCACCCTTGCTCTACACACCAACCCCCCCTCCCCAGGTTGTCAGCATTGCAACCACTACTCAGGAGAAGATGAAGCCGTGGAAGGAGACTTCCAGGAGTTCCAAGATTACGATGAGTTCTAGGCATGGGTTAGCGGCAACCCCCAGTCGGCTGCCTGTGAAGGCCGCGTGTATCTACGTTTCTTTTCCGCACTTTGATTATTGTAAAGACTATGTGGATGTCTCAGACATATGATGTAATCGACTATTATTGCCCTTTTATGTTATTATTTGAGCACTATGTGATGATGTCCAGTTATGTAACTGCTGTGTACGTGAATTGTTGATCCTGGCACGTACATGGTTCGCATTCGGTTTGCCTTCTAAAACCGGGTGTGACATAGGTGGTATCAAAGTCGTGCTGACTGTAGGACCGCTAACCTAGAGTAGAATGGTCGTTCTAAGGATTATAGACCCCTAATCTCACCTTGACTTTGATATCCCTTCAAAAGTTGGTCATATCGACCAAACCTATGTTCTACTATATATTATACCTTGCTAAAAATCTTTTTGTTTACTCTAATTCCTCATTTTATTTATGGTTTATTACTTGCTAGTCATATTAGTTCTGTTCTCACTCTTATGCTTGCGGTGTCTTTTGTAGATGGCTCATCTTAGACACACTGCATGGAAGTCTGTCATCCCCTTCTTACCCTCTCGTCTCGTGGAGCATCCGCTTCACCGTCCAGTGACTGGTCAGTCTAGCCACTTGGAGAGGCTACACCACCGCCTGCATGAGGAGCAAGAGCGTCGACGACAGGAGCTAGAGCAGCAGGGCTCTTCTTCCTCGCTCCAGCAGGAGATAGAGTCTGTGAGGAGCTGCTCCCCCGTGCTCCCACTGGAGGCGCCCCCTGCATCACCACTGAGCGCCCCAGCCCCTGGAGTAGCTGCTGGAGGAGACCTAGACGACGGAGGTGGCGACAGTAGCTCGAGCCATGACATCGACTTTTCTGCCGACCAGGAATTGGAAGGATGGGTTGCTCGACCCATCACTCGCGACGCTGCTCGCGGGTGTCACTTCCACGATGCGCTCGACACCCTGCTACATCGGGCACTCGACCAGCGTACTTGGTCCATCGAGTTTCGCTGTGTGGTCTTCCAGCACAGTCGCGGGGTCTACCCGGACCGCTGGGAGGCGACCTGCTTGGTGCGCCGTTCGGAGAATGGTCTCCAGGGTGCGGAGATCTGCTCAGTGCACTATTCCATCTCTGAGCGGGACTCAGCTGAGGCGGCCATGTAAGATGCCACACGGCATGCGCTTTCGCACTACTGCTCAGTGTTCGGCGGGGTAACTGATGGTCTCAACCTGAAGTACTACCCCTGTCGCCCATCAGGCAGCATAGGAGGCGTGATTGTCTCACCCGTTGGTGAGGACAATCCTAGGTTGAGCAGCACAGTCAACCTAGCCGCCGTGCTAAACATGGAGCTGGACCATGCACTAGACGAGCTGAGTAGGGCTCATGCTGAGATCGCCCAGCTGCGGGCTGAGCGTGCGGAGCGTCGTCACCTGGAGGATGGCTCCCCCGCTCCCGTCGGGGCTCAGCACCCGTACCGCTCACCTCGGCGTGGACACCAGTCCTATGGCAACCCCGACTGCAGGACCAAGATAAATTTAGAACCATAGATCATCAGAGTTGGATCTTGTAATTAATATGAAAATATATACATAGAAGCTATAGTCTTAGTGTTAGTCTTGCTTTTAGTTAGTCTTAGTTAGACAGGGTAGTTTGCTTATCCTGTGCATTTATGTTTGTCATGATGAACTATGTTGGATTTGGATCTTTGTAATGACTGTCACCAGAGTGTGGGTATCCCCTGCACTTTGGTTTACCTGTTATATGTTAATGAAGTTTGTTATCTAGTTGGGAAGCCTTTTTATTCCACTTTCCTCTTTATCTCAGAAGCTGTGTTGGTCTGTGTTGGAGATCAGTGAAGATGTTCATCTGTTTAGTGTTGTGGAAGAATTCTATACTCTTTTCTTATGCTGCAAGGTTTGCAAGATCAGTTCTGATGTGTGGTTGCATTCTGCAGATGTCAGAAAACAGGCGCAGGGGAGGAAGGCGTGCTCAGCAGAAGCAGGCAGCACCGCAGGATGAGGCACCCCAGCAACAGCAGCTACCACCCCCGCCCCCGATGTCCATCGAGCAGATGTTTTTGATGCAGACTCAGGCAGTTCAAGCCATCGGTCAGACTCTGGCCGCCATTCAGTAGCAGCAGCAGCAGCCACCACCTCAGCCTCAGATGCCTCAGATGCATAAGGACAAGCGTGCTGAATTCATGAGAGGTCATCCCCCAACGTTTGCTCACTCTTCTGACCCCATGGATACTGAAGACTGGCTGCATACTGTGGAGCGGGAATTGCATACCGCTCAGTGTGATGACAGGGAGAAAGTTCTGCATGGTCCCTGTCTATTGAGAGGAGCAGCTTAGTCTTGGTGGGAGTCTTACCTCGCCACCCATGCCAACCCCGACACCATCACCTGGGAAGAATTTAGAGTTAGCTTCCGTCAGTACCATGTTCCTGGAGGTCTGATGACAGTGAAGAATGAGGAGTTCCTGGCACTCAAGCAAGGGTCAATGTCTGTTAGTGAGTATCGAGACAGATTTCTGCAGCTGTCTCGCTATGCTCCTGAACATGTCAACACCGACGCCAAGAGACAATATCGTTTCCTGAGAGGCTTAGTCGACCCTCTGCGGTACCAGCTGATGAATCATACCTTCCCGACATTTCAGAACCTGATTGACAGAGCAATCATGACAGAGAGGAAGCGTAAAGAGATGGAGGATCGCAAGCGTAAGATCAATGGACCCTAGCCTGGAAGCAGCAATCGCCCTCGTTTCTCGGGCAATCCACCTCAGCAGTTCAGGAAGAACCAGCGTCCACCTCAGCAGCAACAGTTCTAAAGGCAGTATCCTCAGCACCAGCATCAGAATCGCCAGAACAATCAGTCAGGAGGAGGTCAGTTCCAGAGGCAGAATCAGCAGGCACCTCATCTTCCTGCCCCAGCGAACCAGCAGAACAGTTAAACAACACCAGTTCAGGGTGGAAACAGAGCATGTTTCCACTGTGGAGAGCAAGGCCATTGGGTGATGCAATGTCTGAAGAAGGCAGCCCAGCAGCAGTCAGGCCCCAATGCCCCAGCAAAGTAGAATGCGCCTCAGCCAGGAGAAGGCAACCGCTCTCAGCCACGTTACAGCCATGGGAGATTGAATCACTTGGAGGCTGAAGCAGTTCAGGAAACCCCCGGCATGATAGTAGGTATGTTTCCAGTCGACTCCCATATTGCAGAAGTGTTATTTGATATTGGAGCAACGCATTCATTCATTACTGCATCATGGGTAGAAGCACATAATCTTCCAATAACTACCATGTCAACCCCCATTCAAATTGACTCAGCCGGTGGTAGAATTCGAGCCGATAGCATTTGCTTGAATGTAAGTGTGGAAATAAGGGGGATAGCGTTTCCCGCTAACCTCATAGTAATGGGTACTCAGGGAATAGATGTCATCCTAGGGATGAATTGGCTAGATAAGTATCAGGCAGTTATCAGTTGTGATAAGAGGACAATCAAGCTGATGTCCCCACTAGGAGAGGAAGTGGTGACCGAGTTAGTCCCGCCTGAGCCAAAGAAAGGAAGTTGTTATCAGATGGCTATTGTTAGCAGTGAAGCAGATCCACTTGAGATTATCAAGGTTGTGTCCGAGTTCCTAGATGTGTTCCCAAAGGACTTACCAGGTATGCCACCTGAGCGAAAAGTTGAGTTCGCCATAGAGCTTCTTCCTGGAACCGCCCCCATCTTTAAGAGAGCTTATAGAGTATCTGGACCAGAGTTGGTTGAGCTTAAGAAGCAGATCGATGAGCTATCAGAGAAAGGTTACATCCGGCCAAGCACCTCGCCTTGGGCCTCCCCTGTCCTATTTGTGGAGAAGAAAGATGGCACCAGAAGGATGTGTATCGATTATCGAGCTTTGAATGAGGTCACAATCAAGAACAAGTACCCCTTGCCCAGAATAGAAGATCTGTTCGACCAGTTGAGAGGAGCCAGCGTGTTCTCAAAGATAGATCTGAGGTCAGGTTAGTATCAGCTCAGGATTTGACCTTCAGACATTCCAAAGACAACATTCATTACCAAGTATGGGTTGTATGAGTTCACTGTGATGTCTTTTGGTTTGACAAATGCACCGGCCTTCTTCATGAATCTGATGAACAGTGTATTCATGGATTATCTTGACAAGTTTGTGGTAGTATTTATTGATGATATTCTCATATATTCTCAAAGCGAAGAAGAGCATGCAGATCATTTGAGGATGGTATTGCAGAGATTGCGAGAGCACCAGTTGTATGCAAAGTTGAGTAAGTGCGAGTTCTGGATCAATGAAGTCCTGTTCTTGGGTCACATAATTAACAAAGAAGGATTAGCTATGGATCCAAAGAAAGTGGCAGACATTCTGAACTGGAAAGCGCCAACAGATGCCCGAGGAATCAAGAGCTTCATTGGAATTAATGGCCAGATATTATCGGTGATTTATTGAAGGGTTTTCGAAGATTGTGAAACCAATGATAGCTTTGCTAGGCAACAAAGTTGAGTTCAAGTGGACCCAGAAATGGCAAGAGGCCTTTGAAGCGCTGAAAGAGAAGTTGACTACAGCGCATGTCTTAGTCTTCCCTGATGTGCACCAGCCCTTCTCAGTGTATTGCGATGCTTGTTACACTAGTTTGGGATGCGTGTTGATGCAAGAGGGAAGAGTTGTGGCTTACTCGTCCCGACAGCTGAAGGTTCATGAGCAGAATTACCCAATCCATGACCTAGAGTTGGCAGCAGTGGTTCACGCACTGAAGACATGGAGGCACTATCTGTATGGGTAGAAATGTGATGTTTACACAGACCACAAGAGTCTGAAGTACATATTCACTCAGTCAGAACTGAATATGAGGCAACGAAGATGGTAAGAGTTGATCAAAGACTATGAATTGGAGATTCGTTACCATCCAGGCAAAGCGAACGTAGTGGCAGATGCTTTGAGCAGGAAGAGTCAGGTCAATCTGATGGTCGCTCATCCGATGCCTTATGAGCTAGCTAAAGAGTTTGACAGGCTGAGTCTCGGGTTTTTGAACAATACGCGAGGAGTAACAGTTGAGCTAGAACCCACCCTGGAGCGGGAAATCAAAGAAGCACAGAAGAACGATGAGAAGATCAGTGAAATCCGGCGACTGATTCTAGACGGCAGAGGCAAAGACTTTTGGGAAGATGCAGAAGGTGTGATATGGTTCAAAGACCGCTTATGTGTTCCCAATGTCCAGTCTATTCGGGAGTTGATCCTCAAGGAAGCTCATGAGACAGCATACTCGATACACCCTAGAAGTGAGAAGATGTATCAAGATCTGAAGAAGAAATTCTGGTGGTACGGAATGAAGAGGGAAATCGCAGAGCATGTGGCTATGTGTGATAGTTGTCGACGGATCAAGGCAGAGCACCAGAGACCGGCTGGATTGTTGCAACCATTGCAAATTACTCAGTGGAAATGGGATGAAATCGGTATGGACTTCATAGTCGGATTGCCTCGCACTCGAGCCGGCTACGATTCCATTTGGGTAGTGGTGGATCACTTAACCAAGTCAGCCCACTTCATACCTGTCAACACCAACTACAGCTAGATCTGGGCATAAAACCTGAGCCCAAAGCCCTAAACCCGAAATACCCGAACCCGTACCCGTTTAGCCCGAAGCCCGTTACCCAAACAGATCCAGCGGGTAACGAAACTGAATACCCGAACTAAGTTCGGGCTTAATCGGGTAGTAACCCGCGGTACCCGAAGTACCCATTCTACCCGAAATACCTATCACCGTCCATCCAGGCACCAGGCCGAGCGCTAGGCAACAACGACACAGCCCACGGCCCAGTTAGCCAACTACGAAACTTGGCAACCCTAGCTCTCCCTATCGAGCGGCGGCTGCGAGCTGCGGCTCTCTCCCAGTCTCCCTGTCCCTGTCCAGCGGCGGCCGGCGGCTGTGGCTCTCTCCCTATCTCCACTCTCCAGCGCAAGGAGCAAGACAAGCAGCAGCAAGACGGTTGAGGAGGGCGTCGTACGTAGAGCTGGAGCCGGAGACGGCGGCAGCGGCAACCCCATCGTCATCACCGATGCCAGGCAGGAGGTCACCGTCTCGTAGTTTGTCGCACAGCTAGGTTCGTTTCGTAAATACAGTCTTCGCCGGAAGCTAGCTTCTCGTTTGCACTCTGTAGAAATAAGTTTTAGAATTCATCAAAAGCTAGTCTGGCTCGGTGGCTCCGGTTTTGCAGAAAGGACTACCTACCTACTATCCGTGCTGCTGCCTGCTACTCTACAGACTACACGTATGGAACTATGGACTATGGAGAACAAATAGTGTTTCACTATCACGGTTTCACTGCATCTGGTGTCTGGTCGAGTGTATTGAATATCACTATCACTGTTTCACTACCTGCTACTCTCTGTTATGTGTTATGTGTGAGAGCGAATATTGTTTCATTGTTGAATATTAAATATTGATTCACTTTTTCACTGTTGAATGTTAAATCTTGCTCTCTTGAATATTAAATATCCTACTCTACTACTGCTGAATATTGTTTCACTGTTTTGGGTAGTTTGCTATTACCCGAACTCTGTAGCATCCCAAAAATCCTAATCTAGGTTTGAAACCCTAATCCACCTTTTACCCCTCCTTTCATCCTCTAATTCTAAGTCCTCCACTAAGTTTTTCTTTCTTCATATGCATACATTTTGTTTGATCACAAGGCACCTCACTTAGTTTCTATTTTCTAAACACTTAGAGTATTCTCAAAATATTTTGTGAATAAAGAAAAGGGGGCAAAAAGGAAAATGTAGTTTGAAAAATAAAAAGAAAAGGGAAAAACCCTCTCCTTTCCCTGTTGGACCGAATCTCGGCCCAACACCCACAACCCCCCCTTCCCACGCGCCCGCGCTTCCCCGCATTCGGCCCAACTGCGGCCTGCTTCCGCGCGCGCGGCAGCCGCTCCACACCTCGCCCTCTCTCTCGCCGACAAGGCGGCCCCACCCGTCAGCCACCCGCTCCCTCGCTCGCTCGCTCGCTCGCTCCCTCTGACCAAGCGACCCCACGGGTCAGCTGCTTCGTCGTCCGTCCGCCGTCCCCTCGCCGAAGTCACCTCCGGCCGTCGCCTCCGTCCTCCCCTCTGCCGTCCTGCCACACAGGAAAGTTTGGCACCGCTCCGTCCTCCTCCCCTTGACCCGCGTCCTCGCCGGTACCGCCCCGCCGTAGCGTCCCCTCGGCGGCGCTGTGCGCCATTTATGGCGGCACCGAGAAGCTCGCCGGAGTCAGGGAGCTCCACCGCCCCCCTTGCCCCCGCGCGCCTATAAAAAGCTCGCCCCGAGCTCCTTCTTCCTCGCACCAGCTTCGGCCATCCCTCTCCTCCCCTTCCCCGAGCCCAATTCGCAAAGCGCCGGCGTCGTCTTCCTCTCCGGTGAGTCTCTTCCTTCTCCTCCCTCTCCTTCTCTGTTGGTCCGGCAAGGAATTGAGTGAGCAGACCAGCTCCCTCGCGTCGCCACGAACCCAAAGCGCCACCTCCCAGCCCCCGTTCCCCACCCAGAGCCCACCGGCGGCGATCCCCGCCGCGGAACTCCGCCCCTTCCCCGTGGGCAGCCCCCTCCCGACCCCTCTGGCCAAAATTAAGCGTACCATGAGAATCGCCAACTGCCACCCGTGCTAAACCACCCCCCCTCGGACCCGGAACCGGGCCACCGGCGGCAAGCCGCCGTCAAGCTTCCCCGGCGGCCGGTTTTCTTTCCCCCGCGCTCGGCCGGTTCGCCCGCCGTCTGGCCGAAACGCCGTCCCTTTCCCCCTCTCTCGCTGGCAAGTGGGCCCCATGCGACGCCGTCGCCCTCGCGGCCGCGCCGTTCTCCCCCCCCCCCTCGCTCGTGGGCCGCCGCTGGGCCGAAAGCGCCTCAGCGCGCGCTCGCGCCCGGGGTGGGCCAAAAATCCTGCCCCCGGCCCAGATGAGAGGAATTCCCTTCTCTTTTTCTTTTCCACCCTTTTTCCATTTAAATAGTTTTCTCAATATTCTATGCACAAAAAATTGTCAAAAAGGATTTCCAAGGTCACATAAAATAATGTTGTTAGGAAATGGCACATTATGATTGATGAGCTACTGTTGATGTATTGTTTTACTGTATGTTTCCTAGAAGAAGAGGGAACCCCGGATCCGGATCCCGTAGCCCCGGAAGAGGGACCAGAGCCCGAACTTCCGGAAGTAGGTCTGCTGTGCCAGGAAAGCTTCGACGAAGGCAAGTCCATCCTTCCCTTGATGCATAAATTACCTATTCTCTCTACCACTGCCTAGGCCGGGAACTATGGGGGAATATTGCATTGCGAGTGAGAGATGGCCCGCACTAACATATACTTTCTAGATACGAAATGTGGGTTGGAAAGAAGGGCAGTGTGTACCTCCAAATTAAGTCTCTTTTTGAAAAGTTTTGCGATGAAGGGTACTCACCCTCATCACCCTGGAAGTGGGATGATCAGGGACTCCCTGGTTTAGGGGAGGGCCTAAGGTGTTGGCTCAGCTGGTTTAGGCGTGAGCAGAAGGATTGTCCCCTCATATAAGGACCGGCTTGTCATTTTCACTACCTGTACTCCTTATCGTACAACCACTCGAGACTGTGTGGGCAGTCACTCAATCTGAACTCGTGCGGTCCAACCCTAGGGTTAAGAAGGCTGGGGAGCACCGGGAGGATAAGGAGGGGGAAAGTTTTGTCCGGTTTGGGCATGGTGGTGGCCTGACTCCTTCCGGATAACCGTTAAGGTTAGGACGCACGAGTAAGGAAAGAGATCCGGCATTCGGGTCTCGCGACGGTGAGATCGCAGAAACCGGACTAGTGGGTAAAGTGTACACCTCTACGCAGAGTTGGAACCTATTCGAATAGTCCGTGTCCACTGGTATGGACGAGTCTGGTATGGTATGGCAATTAGAGTTTTTCTTTTTTTTCTAAGTTGCTTGTCAAGGGAAAGGTGTGATTAAATGGGTGTTGAAAAAGAAAATAAGGCCACGGGAGCGGGAAGCTCAGTGGTGGTTGAGTCTTTGGTTACTTTTAAGACCATGGGAAAACCTTCAAACAACTGCCTCTCTAAGAAAATGATGAGTGACTACAACTCCACCAAATTGAGCATGTACATCATAGGTCTCTTTCTCTCTACGGGAGCAGGGTGGGCTTGCGGAATACCTAGTGTATTCACCCAGATTTATTTATGTTTTTCAGCAGCCGAGGACTTCTTTTCTGCTATGCTTGATTAAGAGGGCTGTGTCTGCACCCAGTTCTGCCTGTGGCTTGGGCTAGTGTATTTTCCTACTGCGCTTCTTTATTTGGCTCTCTCGAGCTTGTACCCCGATATTGTAATAAATTTATCTAAACTCTGTACTATTTGAAGTAAGGAATGTGTTTACTAGCCTCCTGGGACTAGTAATTGTTTCACATTTGAGTCCCAAAGGATCGGGACGCTTCAGGTGGTATCAGAGCCCATAGGACTGGCCGTAGGTCGCAGCCCTGACCCTAAAACCTACCTTAAAAAGAAAATACCTCTTACCTCAAGAAAAGTTTTCTCTTCCCTTCCCCGGTTTTAACAAGACCCTTCTTTTCCTATTCCAGATGGAAGACTCTCTGGCCATTAAGTCATCCTACTGCTCAGAAGTGGAAGGGTTCCCACGCCTCTTGCGAAGCTGTGCGCTCCGCATGGGAATCCGCAAGAAGCCGGAATACGTCTGGACGGAACATTTCGAGGGCGGGATGATAAGATGCTCTATGGCAGTCTACCTGGGGGAAAGCCAAAGCTATCCGAACCAACGTTCCTTCCAAGTCACTTTTACCGGAGTCCATTTCCTAGATGCTTGCCAAAATGTCGCCCGAAAAGCCCTCCGTCAGCTATGTCAGAACTACAACAAAGTAATCATTGAAACCCCCCTTCGCTACTTTCCACCCAGCAACAAGAATACCCCCACCTGGAGGAAAAGACTTCAGGCCCTAGCAGGAGGAGATCCTACTGAGAATGATCCCACCATTGTCTACATGGCTGGATACCTTCATACCCTTGATAACCAATATGATGACCTCGCCCTCCACTGCACCTCCCTAACCTCCCGGGTGGAAAGCCTGGAGCAGAAAGTCAGGGAACTTTTAGAAGAAAAAGTGTCCCTTCAAGAGAGCCTCGCAATAGCTGAAGGCGAGGAAACCAATACCCGAGAGGCCTACCGCACTCTGAAGATGGACTACGACAAGAAACTGAAGAAGCTCGCCCCCGCAAAGAAAATCCGCAAGAAGACCAAAAGCCAAGGATGCCAGACTGAGCAGAAGGAAGAAAACCCTCCAAGGAACCCATCCGACACCGAAGAGATGTCCCTGGCTAGCCTTGATGACCTTCTCAAGGAATTTGGGGACACATTAGAGAAGGAGTGCGGGAGTACCCTAGATAGCACTCGTGTGTGACGAACTTATGATAGCAGGGTGTTGTAATGGCTTGATGTAATGAATAAAATAACCAGTTTGAAAAAAAATGGCATGTGCATAATAGTGACTCTCTTCCCATGGCAGATGGCTTCGGATAAAACCACGCCTACCGCCTCCGGGATTGGAGCAGGTTTTCCCTTAGGAGCAGAAGGAGGAGCCGGTGGAGAAGGGGATGGGACCCACCTCCCCGCACCTCCGGAACTACCACTAGATCTGGCCCAAGTTCTAGCCAATCAAACCCGACTCATTGAAGTCCTCACTCGAAGTCTGGAGAACCAGCGCCCAGGCGGTGGAAGGCCCCAGGACAGGATGGGAGAATTCCTGAGACTCAAGCCTCCTACGTTCGCAGGGTCCAGCAATCCCCTCGATGCAGATGACTGGCTTCGCACGATCAAGAGGAAGTTGGAAGCCATCGCTTGTCCTGAGAATCAGCGTGTTCAGCTGGCAGCTCATCAGCTTTCAGGAATGGCTTTAGCATGGTGGGACACTTTCAGTGAAGCCGTCAGAGATGCTACCTGGGCAGAATTCGAAACAGCTTTCCGTGAGCACCATGTACCCCAGGGGATAGTTCAACTCAAGGAGGATGAATTCCGGGAGCTAACCCAAGGTGGGCGAACAGTCAGTGAGTATGTGCACAAGTTCACAGAGCTGGCCCGCTACGCGCCTGAGGATGTCAGCACCGAGGCCAGAAAAATGGCCCGTTTTCTGAGAGGGTTAAGACCCGAGCTTAAGACCATCCTCGCCAGCCAGGACTTCCACAGCTTCTCTCACCTTTCCAACAAAGCTATTCAAGTGGAAAGAGCAAAAGAGGAAGAAAAAGGGCACATCAAGAGGAAATTCCAAGTTCTTCGAGCTCAACAGCAAGATCGTCACCAGAGAGCTCGACCCTTTGGGCTCCCACCCAGGGGTCCAGGCTTCGATAAACAATCTGGACCCACTCCATCACGCTACAGTCAGCAGAACCAGAGCTCCCTTCAGGCACCCTCTGTTGCAAGCAACCAGCCGCCAGTAAACGCCTGTTGGCACTGCGGAGACCCCAGGCACTTCAAGAACAACTGCCCTCAGCTGAAGGCACCCGGACCAACCTACTCCAACTCGGTGAATGGCCCCAAGATTCCATCAGCACCTACCTCCAAGGCACTTCCTTCAAACAGCCAGCAGAGCAGGGCTCAGTACCAGGGCAGGGCCCGGGTCAACCACGTCGACGCTCAAGAAGCCCAGCAAGCCCCGGGAGTAGTGCTCGGTGAGTTCCTTGTTGAGTTTACTCCCGCTTCTGTGCTTTTTGATTCGGGAGCATCCCATTCATTTATAGCCGCTAGGTTTGTAGAGAAGCATGGCTTACCCTCTACACCTCTAGCTATCCCTTTGGTCACCCGAACCCCGGGATCAGACCTCCTGTGCAAACTCAGGTGTTCACAAGTCAGAATTCTTTTAAGTGGGGTAGTGTTCCTGGCAGACTTAACCATCTTGCCATCCCAAGGAATTGATGTAATCCTAGGAATGGATTGGCTAGCTAAGCACAAGGGTGTTATCAGCTGCGCAAGCAAGACTGTTCTTCTCATAGATCACCAAGGAAAAGCAGTTTCCTGTCAAGCCCAACCGCCCGCAAATGATCCAATGATATTTAGTCTGGCAGTAGAAAGCATGTCTGTAATCAAGGAGTTTGAAGATGTATTTCCAGAAGAGTTGCCCGGGATGCCACCAGAAAGAGAAGTAGAGTTCTATATAGACCTCATTCCCGGCACTGCGCCCATCGCAAAAAGACCCTACCGCATGGCCCCCACTGAATTGGCAGAACTGAAACTTCAGATTTCAGAACTACAGCAAAAAGGGTACATCCGTCCCAGTTCATCTCCCTGGGGAGCACCCGTTCTTTTCGTTACCAAAAAGGATGGGAATATGAGGATGTGTATTGATTATCGATCCTTGAACGAAGTTACAATCAAGAATAAGTACCCTCTTCCCCGGATCGATGACCTCTTCGACCAACTGCAAGGAGCCAAATACTTCTCCAAAATAGACCTCAGGTCTGGATATCACCAACTAAGGATTAAGGAAGCAGATATTCAGAAAACGGCATTCGTCACCAGATATGGGCAATATGAATTCACAGTGATGCCATTTGGACTAACGAACGCACCCGCCTTTTTCATGAACCTCATGAATAAGGTATTTATGGAAGAGTTAGATAAGTTTGTCGTGGTCTTTATCGACGACATCCTCATATATTCCAAGAGTCGCAAGGACCATGAGCATCACCTTCGAATCGTCCTCGGAAGACTCAGAGCACATCAACTTTATGCTAAACTCAGCAAGTGTGAGTTCTGGTTAGAGAAGATAGCTTTCCTGGGGCATATCTTGACTGCAGAAGGGATAGAAGTGGACCCATCTAAGGTAGAAGCCGTTTCAAATTGGAAGCAACCATCCAACGTCAGTGAAGTACGAAGCTTTCTGGGAATGGCAGGGTATTACCGCCGTTTTATCAAGGGATTCTCCAGCATAGCAAAACCCATGACCGAACTCCTCAAAAAGGACAATAAGTTCGTGTGGACTCCCGAATGTGAAAAAAATTTCCAAATCATCAAGGAGAAGCTTACAACCGCACCAGTTTTGACTCTACCAGACATACACCAGGATTTTGTCATCTTCTGTGATGCTTCCAAGCAAGGCTTAGGGTGTGTCTTAATGCAAAATGAGAAAGTCATTGCTTATGCATCTCGCTTACTCAAGCCTCACGAACAGAACTACCCTACCCACGACCTGGAATTGGCAGCCATAGTTCACGCTCTAAAAATATGGAGGCATTATCTGATTGGGAACAAATGCCACATCTTCACTGATCACAAGAGTCTAAAGTTGTAATACTCCAAGTTGTATACCAGGAATAATAGAGAGTTATTCTCAATTTTGTATGTCTCATTTGCATCATGAAAAGAGCCTACACAAAATTTAAGAGTTTAATTCCAACAAATGATAAAAAATTTGCAATATGTTGGAGTTTATATGTTGGTGCATTAAATAACATAAAATAATAATGTTAAAAGATAATAATATAAGAATTGCTAGAAGTAGAATTAAAACCCTAAATTTGAAAACTAGGGTTTGAATTAAGAGAAGGGAAGAACTAAGAAAAATACAACATAAAATAAAATAAAAATTTGAATAAACATTCTTCACACTTATGTTATTAAATTATACATTTCAAACTGAGGACAAGTTATTCACAAAGTTTGAATTTAAACTTGAACTCAAATTAGATTTGAAAATGGAGAAAGGAAAATGGAAAAAAGAAAAGAATAAAAGAAGACCTAGCCTAACTGGGCCTCGTACCCGAATTTGGCCCACCAAGACATTCACCCCGCGCAGCCCAGTTTTCCCACTTCCGCACGCTGGGCTCGGTCGCTGACTCGGTGGCCCCACCCGCGTGTCCGCGTCCGCGATCGTCCGAGCTCGCCGTTGTGACTGATAAGTGGGACCTACTCGTCAGCTCTATCTCTTCCCTCTCAATGCCGTTGCCGGATGAACCGAGCTCAACTAACGCGGCGATCCATCCGGGAGCAACGCGCGCCGCGACCGAGTTCGTTGACCCTATAAATCGCGGGGCAGTTCCATCGTCCTCGGCCCATCTCACAACCCCGCGTCCACCTTACCCAGCTGCCAGCGCCGTGTGGAAAACGGAGACCCGCCGCGGAGCAATTACCGGCTCACCGTCGACCGCGCCTTCATTCCACTCACCGGTAATCCACTGCAATACTTGTCGCCTTTACCTTCTCAACGCGTTACCTCGGTAGATTGGAAGAATAGGGTTGTTGGCAAGGAGTATTGCTCGTCGCAGACCCCTGTGAGTCGCCGCCACCGTGGGTAGACGGTCTGGTGGTCGCCTCGGCCTCGATTCGCGGTCAGGAACCTTCGGCGTGGGACTCTGGTGCGTGTGGTCCCCTTGGCTGGCCTATTTGGTGACCGGACCTCGTCGAATCGCTCATCGGAGTATCCATCTCCGCCGTGAGCTTAGCTGTGCCGTGGGCAGGGTGTTTGCGCTGTGTCGCGGCTGGAATTGAGGGGCGACATGGGTGCGGGCCGTTTCGAATCTCACGAGGGTTGAGTGAATTAGGGATTGGGGACTTGGGTCGGCCGGAATAGCGCGTGCTTCGGTGAGGTGTGCGGCCGCGGGTTCGGTCGCCGTCGTCTTGGACGCGACGGAGGAAGGGGATGAACCCAGTATCGTTGATCTTTTCTTGGACGGCGGAGATCAATCGGCGCGTAGCGTTTTGTCGTATTGAACTAGGACCGTCCGATCGGGATCGGACGATGAGGGTTGTATCGGGTCGGGATCGCTCTCATCCGTAGATGTTAGATCTAACGGCCGAAATGAAATATACGTTATAAACTGCGCGATCTAATCCGGGCGCTTTGTTGCCGATCCGACGGCCACGATCGGCCGATACCCCTTCGGCCGGGTCGTTTTGCATAAGAGTCCCTGGACTTTGCGGAAATCAACCCGCAGTCCACTCGAGTTACCCTCTGTGTCTCGGGAGTTTTTATTGTTTAGCCCCTGCGCTTTCCTGTAATTGACGCTTAGTCCAGGAATCAATAAAATCAGAGAAAATCCATTCTAAATTCATTTTAAATACAAAAATAATTGCTGAAACTTGTTTAAATTATAGAAAATGCATATGAACTCCAAATTAGACCATTCCAGTTCCTAAATTTTCATAAAATTATTGTCTATCTATTAGTGCCTCTATTCTGACATGACAAACACATTAAAATTATTCTTTCACTTAATCTTGTATTAAGCACATAAAACATTAGAAAATCCATAACTTAAAATCTGTAACTCCAAAATTAATAATTCCAGTTCCTGTGCTCCTATTTTAATGTTTAGTTTATTACTGTATATTCTATTTGCATGTTTGATGTGATGTTAATTTATGCTATGCCATGTATGTATTGTATTGATGCGAGTAGACGAGCAACCCACTGTGGAACCTGAGCTTCAACAAGTTGAGATAGCTGAGCAGGAGCTCGTTGAAGGCAAGTTGTGCCCTTGATCACTTCTTTTACCCATTCATGTTCTTATTATTCATAATGATCTGCATAGGATAATTTTGCTGGGACCCAATAGGATGCCCTAGATTTTGACTATCTTTATACCTTGTTTCACAACTGGTTTTACTACTAAAGTTTTGGGTAGTACATGCTATTGCTTTATGAGGATTTGGGTATAGAGATATTCATCACTCATTGTTATACTATTTATTGTTATCTGTTTTATTCTTCCTTGTTCATGTTAAGATCATTATGTTAATGGGAACATGGAGAACCACCCGGGAAAACAGTGCTACCACAAGGGTTTAATGGGACGCCCTTGGCTGATTAACTAGGAAAGCTAGGGGAGGGCTACCTTACCCGAAAGGGGCAAGGGCAGTAGGGGAGAGGTCAGTGCAGGGAGGTCCCTGGTTGATTTTGCTGCGATGGCGGTCAGCCAGGAACCCTGTACTTGATCTTCCTATAAACTGTAGCGGGTAGTCTGAAGCTAGTGGAACTTTGTAAAGGCCTCGTAGTGGTACCCTGCCTCGCTTCCTAGGTAGAGGTGTATGGAGTCTGATCAACTCTGTGGCAGATGGGTAACACGGCTTGTGGGTAAAGATGCGCAACCTCTGCAGAGTGTAAAACTGGTATACTAGCCGTGCTCACGGTCATGAGCGGCTCGGACACTCACATGATTAAATTATGGAACTTAAACTTAACCTGTCATTTCATTGCATTTGGGATTATTTTACTATTACTTTTACTTATTATTACTATGGTTTGGTATTTACTTACACTTAGTAACTGCTAATAAAATTTTGACCAACTCCTAAAAGCAATGCTCAGCTTCAGCCTTTATTTCATTGGTCAGCCTTACACTTCATGAACTCCCACCTTTGGTGAGTTCATGCCACATTAATCCCCACAACTTGTTGAGCGATGAACATGTGTGAGCTCACTCTTGCTGTCTCACACCCCCCCCCACAGGAGAAGAGCAGGTGGTTCAGGAGGAGCCTCAAAGCGAGGAGTATGATCTGATCTAGGTGGCGTTTCTCAGTCGACATTGGCGCCGACGATCCTTAGTTCGTTTTATGGTTATTTCTTTATTTTGTAACAAGTCTTCCGCTATGTAATAAATACTCTGATGTTTTATGACATTTATCTCTATATACTCTGTTATTATATATGTTGTCTTCTTTGGCGCATGTATGAGATGCACCCGGCTTTGTCCTTTAAAACCGGGTGTTACAGAAGTGGTATCAGAGGAAATGTTGACTGTAGGACGAAACCTAGATAGACTGGACAAACCCTTACCTACTTATCTCATTCTGATTCATTCTACACTCACCTTACTCTGATTCTTTCTACACTTATCTTGATCCTGTCTCACCTTCTACTGTTCTACTCTGATTATTCTTACCTTTTCTACTCTGAGACAAGATGGATTTCAAACCTTGGAATCCCTACCCCTATGACAATTTTAAGAGATAGGAAGCCTAAGACAAAATTAAAACTATTTTCTCTATTAAAAATGTTGGTTGATTGTTCTGATGATCAATGCCTGATTTGCTTCTTTGATTGATTGAAATAGTATAGATGGACATCTTAGCATGTACCACTATAAGGTATTGTATTAGCTTTAGTAGGTGACACACTAATCTACTTAGCTAATACATCCCCCAAAGAAACATGATTGTACTTACTGCCTTGGCTACTATTTTCTTACCATATGTATCTAACTCAGATGGTCAATACCAGGAGGGGTGGTGGAATTGATTTGCCTCCTAACCAACACACTCGAAGACAACCTCAGCCACAGCCTGCTGGGATGAATCCTCCCAATCCTCCACCAGGCGGAGTTGACCCACTGGTTGCTGCTCAGATGGCGGTGATGCAGCAGATGGCAGACACCATGGCTGATATGCGTGCCCAGATGCAGCAAGAACGCCAGGAGATGCGTCAAGAAAGAGAAGATATACGCCAGGAGTTGCGCCAGGAGAGAGATGAGATACGCCAAGAAAGGAGGGCGCAACAACAGCTTCAACAACAGCAACAGCAGCAACAAGTGCCATTGCCTCCTCCACCACCACCAGTTCCACCTCGTGATAAGCACCGGGAGTTTATGAGTCATAAGCCACCGACCTTCGCCAGCTCGCCAGATCCACTTGATGCAGACGATTGGTTGAAGTCAATTGAGAAGATGCTGAATATTGCACAATGCACTGATCGGGAGAAGGTCTTATATGCTTCTGGACGTCTGACTGGTCCTGCTGCTGACTGGTGGGATTCTTATACTGCTACCCATGATGCTGCGGATAATATTACTTGGGCAGAGTTCAGTACGCAGTTCAGGAACTACCATATTCCAGCGGGGATGATAAAGATCAAAAAGAAGGAATTTCTGTCGCTGAAGCAAGGAAGTATGTCAGTCAGCGAGTACCGCGACAAGTTTATTCAGTTATCCAGATATGCTCCAGAGGAAGTTGCTGAGGATGAGAGGAAGCAGGAGCATTTCATTGAAGGACTTAATGGACCACTGCAGTATGCTCTAGTGGCACACACATTTCCATCATTTCAGAGGCTACTGGATAAGGCTCTTGCTATTGAACACAAGCGTGTTCAATTGGGTGATTTGAAGAGGAAGGCTATCTCACAAGGACAGGGTAGCAGCAGTGTTCGTCCTCGCTACAGTTCACCACAGGGTACACCGACTCGACCCGGAGGACCACGCCCAGTTCAGCAATCACCACTGAGGACACTTCCTCGACAGGCTACTCCCACGGGCACCCCGACGAAGTTTGCAGGACAGAGTCCGGGCACTCAATGTTTCAAGTGTGGGAAGATTGGTCATTATGCAAATGTCTGCCCACAGAGGATTGCTACTACTCCAGCTCAGAACAAGCAACAGACCCCTGGCAAGGGATATTCTATAGCCAGGGTGAATCAAGTCAGCGTTGATGATACTCCTGATGGTGGTGACCTCGTGATTGGTATGTTCTATGTTAATGCAATTCCTGCAACAATATTGTTTGATTCTGGTGCTACACATTCATTTATGTCTGCTAGATATGCCAACACAAATGAAATACCACTGCTAAATATGAGAAAACCCCTGATAGTAATTACACCTAAAGGGCCTGTTGAGGCGAATCAAATGACACGTAGATTGACATTAACCATTATGGGTAGAGATTTTGGAGCTACTGCTATAATATTAGAGTCAAGCAGTATAGATCTGATCCTTGGTATGTCATGGCTAAGGAAGGCAAAGGCCGTTATAGCGTGTGGTAGAGGTACCATAGAGCTCACTACCACTAAAGGAGAAAGGTTTCAAGTTAATATTGCAGTAACCTCCTCATCTATGCGTGCAATGTTCTTTATGCCTGAGGAGTTTGTTGGTGACAACATCCGGGTGGTTAGAGATTTTCCGGACGTCTTTCCAGAGGAGTTACCAGGGATGCCACCTGATAGAGAAGTCGAGTTTGTTATTGATCTCTTACCTGGAACCGCCCCTATTTCTAAACGGCCATATAGAATGTCCGTAGAGGAGTTGAAGGAACTGAAGAAGCAGTTGATGGAGTTACAAGAGGCTGGCTATATTCGTCCAAGTTCCTCACCTTGGGGAGCACCGGTGTTATTTGTGCAGAAGAAGGATGGATCGCAACGGATGTGTGTGGATTATAGATCTCTTAATGATGTTACGGTGAAGAACAAGTATCCGTTGCCCCGCATTGAGGATTTATTTGATCAGATGAGAGGAGCCAGGGTATTCTCGAAGATTGATCTCCGATCGGGATACCATCAGATGAAGATCAGACCATCGGATATTCCTAAGACGGCTTTCTCAACCCGATATGGATTATATGAGTTTACTGTTATGTCGTTTGGATTGACCAATGCACCAGCTTATTTCATGAATTTGATGAACAAAGTGTTTATGGAGTATTTGGACAGATTCGTCGTGGTATTCATCAATGATATTCTTATCTATTCTAAGAATGAAAGTGATCATGAACAACATCCGAGATTGGTGCTACAGAAGTTGCGGGATAATGAGCTCTACGCTAAGTTTAGCAAGTGTGAGTTTTGGATTGACAAAGTGCCATTCCTTGGTCATATTATTTCTAATGGAGGAATAGCAGTGGATCCTGCTAAAGTGAAGGAGATTATGGAATGGAGAGTGCCCACTACAGTTACTGAGATTCGGAGTTTCTTGGGACTCGCAGGATATTATCGGAGATTTATTGAGGGATTCTCTAAGATTGCCAAGCCTATGACATCGCTATTGGAGAAAGGAAAAGAATTTAAGTGGGATGAGAAATGTCAAGAGAGCTTTGATCAATTGAAGGAAAGATTGATGTCACCTCCAGTATTGATTATGCCAGATCTGCAGAAGGGATTTGACATTTACTGTGATGCATGTGGCCAAGGACTTGGATGTGTGCTTATGCAAGAAGGACATGTGATTGCCTATGCATCTCGTCAGTTGCGGAAGCATGAACTGAACTACCCCACCCATGACTTAGAGCTGGCTGCCGTTGTGCATGCACTGAAGATTTGGAGACACTACATCATGGGAACTAAGTGCCAAGTATACACGGATCATAAGAGTTTGAAGTATATATTCACTCAGAAGGATCTCAATCTTAGACAACGTCGTTGGTTGGAGCTCATCAAGGATTATGATTTGGAGATTCATTATCACCAGGGCAAGGCGAATTTGGTTGCAGATGCCTTGAGTCGGAAGGAGCATGTTCACTCCGCTTTCGTTGTCCAGCTACCTGATGATTTAGCAAAAGATTTTGAGAGACTCAATTTGGGAATTGTTACTCATACTGAAGGAGTTACCATTGAGTTGGAACCTACCTTGGAGCAAGAGATTCGTGAAGGTCAGGTTGGTGATGCTAAGATTCAAGAGATCAAGGATCTTATTACTGAAGGAAGAGTTCCGGAATTCACGGAGGATGAGCAAGGTATTATATGGTTCAAAGATCGGATATGTGTCCCAGAGATCGATAGCCTCCGTGAGGCTATATTGAAAGAAGCTCATGATTCTGATTACTCCATCCACCCTGGAAGCACTAAGATGTATCAAGATTTGAAGCGAAAGTATTGGTGGTATGGACTGAAAAGAGATGTGGCTGCTCATGTGGCTAAGTGTGATGTATGTCAAAGAGTCAAGGCCGAACATCAAAGACCTGCTGGATTATTGCACCCATTGAAGATACCTGAGTGGAAATGGGAAGAAATTGGTATGGATTTTATTGTTGGACTACCCCGCACTCCAGCAGGATATGACTCTATTTGGGTAATTGTGGACAGATTGACAAAAGTGGCTCATTTCATACCTGTGAGGACTAATTATACGGGAGCCAAGCTAGCAGAATTGTATATGACTCGGATAGTTTGTCTACATGGAGTGCCTAAGAAGATCGTGTCTGATCGAGGATCACAGTTTACTTCTCGATTTTGGAAGAAGTTGCATGAGAGCTTGGATACAAAGTTGAATTTTAGTTCAGCCTACCATCCCCAGACTGATGGACAGACAGAGAGGACAAATCAAGTACTGGAGGATATGTTAAGAGCTTGTGCTCTTAAACATGGTGGCAGTTGGGAGAAGAGTTTACCTTATGCTGAGTTTTCTTACAATAATAGCTATCAGGCCAGTTTGAAGATGTCACCATTTGAGGCTCTATATGGCAGGAAGTGCAGGACTCCCCTGTATTGGGATCAAACTGGAGAAAGACAGTTCTTTGGACCTGAACTTATACAAGAGGCAGAAGAACAAGTTCGAATGATAAGAGAAAATTTGAGAGTTGCACAATCAAGGCAAAAGAGCTATGCTGATAATAGAAGGAGACTCCTGGAGTTTAAGGAGGGTGATCATGTCTATTTGAAGGTGTCACCACTTCGTGGTATGAGGAGATTTAAAGTTAAAGGAAAGTTGTCCCCTCGCTTCATTGGACCTTTCTTGATCTTAAAGCGAGTGGGAGAAGTTGCATATCAACTAGAGCTGCCCAATCATCTGTCAGATGTACATGATGTATTCCATGTGTCTCAGCTAAAGAAGTGCCTCAGGGTACCTGAGGAGCAGTTACCAATGGAGGACCTTAGTGTTCAAGATGACCTGTCTTATGCTGAGTACCCTATCAAGATTCTGGACACTTTGACTCGAGTTACAAGGAATAAGGTGATTAAAATGTGCAAGGTTCAATGGAGTCACCACGGTGAAGATGAAGCAACGTGGGAAAGAGAAGAAGAGCTTCGTATAGATTTTCCCCACCTTTTTCCCTAGATCTTCTTAAATCTCGGGGACGAGATTATTTTTAAGGGGGGTAGGATTTGTAATACTCCAAGTTGTATACCAGGAATAATAGAGAGTTATTCTCAATTTTGTATGTCTCATTTGCATCATGAAAAGAGCCTACACAAAATTTAAGAGTTTAATTCCAACAAATGATAAAAAAATTTGCAATATGTTGGAGTTTATATGTTGGTGCATTAAATAACATAAAATAATAATGTTAAAAGATAATAATATAAGAATTGCTAGAAGTAGAATTAAAACCCTAAATTTGAAAACTAGGGTTTGAATTAAGAGAAGGGAAGAACTAAGAAAAATACAACATAAAATAAAATAAAAATTTGAATAAACATTCTTCACACTTATGTTATTAAATTATACATTTCAAACTGAGGACAAGTTATTCACAAAGTTTGAATTTAAACTTGAACTCAAATTAGATTTGAAAATGGAGAAAGGAAAATGGAAAAAAGAAAAGAATAAAAGAAGACCTAGCCTAACTGGGCCTCGTACCCGAATTTGGCCCACCAAGACATTCACCCCGCGCAGCCCAGTTTTCCCACTTCCGCACGCTGGGCTCGGTCGCTGACTCGGTGGCCCCACCCGCGTGTCCGCGTCCGCGATCGTCCGAGCTCGCCGCTGTGACTGATAAGTGGGACCTACTCGTCAGCTCTATCTCTTCCCTCTCAATGCCGTTGCCGGATGAACCGAGCTCAACTAACGCGGCGATCCATCCGGGAGCAACGCGCGCCGCGACCGAGTTCGTTGACCCTATAAATCGCGGGGCAGTTCCATCGTCCTCGGCTCATCTCACAACCCCGCGTCCACCTTACCCAGCTGCCAGCGCCGTGTGGAAAACGGAGACCCGCCGCGGAGCAATTACCGGCTCACCGTCGACCGCGCCTTCATTCCACTCACCGGTAATCCACTGCAATACTTGTCGCCTTTACCTTCTCAACGCGTTACCTCGGTAGATTGGAAGAATAGGGTTGTTGGCAAGGAGTATTGCTCGTCGCAGACCCCTGTGAGTCGCCGCCACCGTGGGTAGACGGTCTGGTGGTCGCCTCGGCCTCGATTCGCGGTCAGGAACCTTCGGCGTGGGACTCTGGTGCGTGTGGTCCCCTTGGCTGGCCTATTTGGTGACCGGACCTCGTCGAATCGCTCATCGGAGTATCCATCTCCGCCGTGAGCTTAGCTGTGCCGTGGGCAGGGTGTTTGCGCTGTGTCGCGGCTGGAATTGAGGGGCGACATGGGTGCGGGCCGTTTCGAATCTCACGAGGGTTGAGTGAATTAGGGATTGGGGACTTGGGTCGGCTGGAATAGCGCGTGCTTCGGTGAGGTGTGCGGCCGCGGGTTCGGTCGCCGTCGTCTTGGACGCGACGGAGGAAGGGGATGAACCCAGTATCGTTGATCTTTTCTTGGACGGCGGAGATCAATCGGCGCGTAGCGTTTTGTCGTATTGAACTAGGACCGTCCGATCGGGATCGGACGATGAGGGTTGTATCGGGTCGGGATCGCTCTCATCCGTAGATGTTAGATCTAACGGCCGAAATGAAATATACGTTATAAACTGCGCGATCTAATCCGGGCGCTTTGTTGCCGATCCGACGGCCACGATCGGCCGATACCCCTTCGGCCGGGTCGTTTTGCATAAGAGTCCCTGGACTTTGCGGAAATCAACCCGCAGTCCACTCGAGTTACCCTCTGTGTCTCGGGAGTTTTTATTGTTTAGCCCCTGCGCTTTCCTGTAATTGACGCTTAGTCCAGGAATCAATAAAATCAGAGAAAATCCATTCTAAATTCATTTTTAATACAAAAATAATTGCTGAAACTTGTTTAAATTATAGAAAATGCATATGAACTCCAAATTAGACCATTCCAGTTCCTAAATTTTCATAAAATTATTGTCTATCTATTAGTGCCTCTGTTCTGACATGACAAACACATTAAAATTATTCTTTCACTTAATCTTGTATTAAGCACATAAAACATTAGAAAATCCATAACTTAAAATCTGTAACTCCAAAATTAATAATTCCAGTTCCTGTGCTCCTATTTTAATGTTTAGTTTATTACTGTATATTCTATTTGCATGTTTGATGTGATGTTAATTTATGCTATGCCATGTATGTATTGTATTGATGCGAGTAGACGAGCAACCCACTGTGGAACCTGAGCTTCAACAAGTTGAGATAGCTGAGCAGGAGCTCGTTGAAGGCAAGTTGTGCCCTTGATCACTTCTTTTACCCATTCATGTTCTTATTATTCATAATGATCTGCATAGGATAATTTTGCTGGGACCCAATAGGATGCCCTAGATTTTGACTATCTTTATACCTTGTTTCACCACTGGTTTTACTACTAAAGTTTTGGGTAGTACATGCTATTGCTTTATGAGGATTTGGGTATAGAGATATTCATCACTCATTGTTATACTATTTATTGTTATCTGTTTTATTCTTCCTTGTTCATGTTAAGATCATTATGTTAATGGGAACATGGAGAACCACCCGGGAAAACAGTGCTACCACAAGGGTTTAATGGGATGCCCTTGGCTGATTAACTAGGAAAGCTAGGGGAGGGCTACCTTACCCGAAAGGGGCAAGGGCAGTAGGGGAGAGGTCAGTGCAGGGAGGTCCCTGGTTGATTTTGCTGCGATGGCGGTCAGCCAGGAACCCTGTACTGGATCTTCCTATAAACTGTAGCGGGTAGTCTGAAGCTAGTGGAACTTTGTAAAGGCCTCGTAGTGGTACCCTGCCTCGCTTCCTAGGTAGAGGTGTATGGAGTCTGATCAACTCTGTGGCAGATGGGTAACACGGCTTGTGGGTAAAGATGCGCAACCTCTGCAGAGTGTAAAACTGGTATACTAGCCGTGCTCACGGTCATGAGCGGCTCGGACACTCACATGATTAAATTATGGAACTTAAACTTAACCTGTCATTTCATTGCATTTGGGATTATTTTACTATTACTTTTACTTATTATTACTATGGTTTGGTATTTACTTACACTTAGTAACTGCTAATAAAATTTTGACCAACTCCTAAAAGCAATGCTCAGCTTCAGCCTTTATTTCATTGGTCAGCCTTACACTTCATGAACTCCCACCTTTGGTGAGTTCATGCCACATTAATCCCCACAACTTGTTGAGCGATGAACATGTGTGAGCTCACTCTTGCTGTCTCACACCCCCCCCACAGGAGAAGAGCAGGTGGTTCAGGAGGAGCCTCAAAGCGAGGAGTATGATCTGATCTAGGTGGCGTTTCTCATTCTACATTGGCGCCGACGATCCTTAGTTCGTTTTATGGTTATTTCTTTATTTTGTAACAAGTCTTCCGCTATGTAATAAATACTCTGATGTTTTATGACATTTATCTCTATATACTCTGTTATTATATATGTTGTCTTCTTTGGCGCATGTATGAGATGCACCCGGCTTTGTCCTTTAAAACCGGGTGTTACAAAAGTACATCTTCACGCAGCCGGACCTCAACCTCCGTCAAAGAAGGTGGCTCGAATTGATCAAAGATTACGACCTCGAAATCCACTACCACCCCGGAAAGGCCAACGTGGTAGCAGACGCCCTCAGCCGGAAACCTTTCGGGGTTAAAGGAACAAACTTTCTAGAAGATTGGAAGAAAGAATCAGCTCAGCTGAATGCATGTCGGGGAGACGACGGTGGCCTGGAAGTCAAGCCAAATCTAGAAGATCTCATATGCAAGGCCCAATGCCTCGACGCAGAGACAACCAGGCTTAAGGAAAGAACACGCAAGGAGCAACTTCCGGACCTTAGAGCAGACGAGCAAGGAATCCTCTGTTTCAAGAACCGCCTGTGCGTGCCAATTGGAAAGGCACGGGAGACCCTGCTCGATGAAGCCCACAACTCAGCTTACTCTATCCACCCAGGGACCACCAAAATGTACCTGGACCTCAAAACCAGATATTGGTGGAAAGGGATGAAGAAGGAAATAGCACAGTATGTGGCCCAATGTGACACCTGTCAGCGAACAAAGACCGAACATCAGAAGCCTGCAGGCCTGCTTCAACCCCTCCCAATACCCGAATGGAAGTGGGAAGAAATAGGCATGGATTTTGTAACCGGACTGCCCAGATCACAAAGAGGAAATGATTCCATATGGGTAATAATCGATCGTCTCACCAAAGTGGCCCATTAAATTCCAGTAAAGACCACTTTTGGAGGAGCAGCCCTCGCTCGATTATACCTTAAAGAGATAGTCAGGCTACATGGCATTCCACGAAAGATAGTATCAGATAGAGGAACACAGTTCACTTCAAAATTTTGGAAGGGCCTTCAGCAAGCAATGGGCACCAAGCTAGATTTCAGCACTGCTTATCACCCCCAGTCAGATGGTCAAACAGAGAGAGTCAACAAGGTCCTTGAAGACTTACTCAGAGCCTGCGTATTAGCCTTCGACAGAGATTGGGAGTCTAGTTTGCCATACGCCGAATTCTCATACAACAATAGCCATCAGGCCAGCATCAAAATGTCACCCTTCGAAGCCCTGTATGGAAGAAAATGCCAGACTCCCCTAATGTGGTCCAACATAGGGGAAAGGACACTAGAAGGACCCGACTTTGTTAAAGAATCCGAAGAAAAAGTTGCCTTGATCCGCAGAAGGTTACTTGAAGCTCAGAGTCGACAAAAGAGTTACGCAGACAATAGGCGAAGGGAACTCAGATTTGAGGAAGGAGATTTTGTTTATCTCAAGGTTTCCCCAATGCGTAGTGTCAAAAGGTTCCAGATGAAAGGAAAGCTAGCACCCCGTTTCGTCGGTCCTTACCCTGTCATTTCCCGAATAGGACCCGTGGCATACCGTCTTGAGCTACCAGAATCCATGTCAGATATTCACAATGTGTTCCATGTGTCTCAACTCCACAAATGCCTAAAGTACCAGAAACCCGTATCGAGGCAGAAACAATTCAGATTCAAAAAGATCTCCAGTACCGGGAAAAACCAGTGAAGATTCTCGACTCAGCAGTCAGAAGGACCCGCAATTCAGAAGTGAAGCTCTGTAAGGTTCAGTGGAGCAGAGATGGAGAAGAGGAAGCCACCTGGGAGAGTGAGGACTCTCTGAGGAAGGAATACCCTTACCTTTTCTCGAGCCCCGTCTGAATCTCAAGGGCGAGATTCCTTTAAGTGGGGTAGGTTTGTAGCATCCCAAAAATCCTAATCTAGGTTTGAAACCCTAATCCACCTTTTACCCCTCCTTTCATCCTCTAATTCTAAGTCCTCCACTAAGTTTTTCTTTCTTCATATGCATACATTTTGTTTGATCACAAGGCACCTCACTTAGTTTCTATTTTCTAAACACTTAGAGTATTCTCAAAATATTTTGTGAATAAAGAAAAGGGGGCAAAAAGGAAAATGTAGTTTGAAAAATAAAAAGAAAAGGGAAAAACCCTCTCCTTTCCCTGTTGGACCGAATCTCGGCCCAACACCCGCAACCCCCCCTTCCCACGCGCCCGCGCTTCCCCGCATTCGGCCCAACTGCGGCCTGCTTCCGCGCGCGCGGCAGCCGCTCCACACCTCGCCCTCTCTCTCGCCGACAAGGCGGCCCCACCCGTCAGCCACCCGCTCCCTCGCTCGCTCGCTCGCTCGCTCCCTCTGACCAAGCGACCCCACGGGTCAGCTGCTTCGTCGTCCGTCCGTCGTCCCCTCGCCGAAGTCACCTCCGGCCGTCGCCTCCGTCCTCCCCTCTGCCGTCCTGCCACATAGGAAAGTTTGGCACCGCTCCGTCCTCCTCCCCTTGACCCACGTCCTCGCCGGTACCGCCCCGCCGTAGCGTCCCCTCGGCGGCGCTGTGCGCCATTTATGGCGGCACCGAGAAGCTCGCCGGAGTCAGGGAGCTCCACCGCCCCCCTTGCCCCCGCGCGCCTATAAAAAGCTCGCCCCGAGCTCCTTCTTCCTCGCACCAGCTTCGGCCATCCCTCTCCTCCCCTTCCCCGAGCCCAATTCGCAAAGCGCCGGCGTCGTCTTCCTCTCCGGTGAGTCTCTTCCTTCTCCTCCCTCTCCTTCTCTGTTGGTCCGGCAAGGAATTGAGTGAGCAGACCAGCTCCCTCGCGTCGCCACGAACCCAAAGCGCCACCTCCCAGCCCCCGTTCCCCACCCAGAGCCCACCGGCGGCGATCCCCGCCGCGGAACTCCGCCCCTTCCCCGTGGGCAGCCCCCTCCCGACCCCTCTGGCCAAAATTAAGCGTACCATGAGAATCGCCAACTGCCACCTGTGCTAAACCACCCCCCCTCGGACCCGGAACCGGGCCACCGGCGGCAAGCCGCCGTCAAGCTTCCCCGGCGGCCGGTTTTCTTTCCCCCGCGCTCGGCCGGTTCGCCCGCCGTCTGGCCGAAACGCCGTCCCTTTCCCCCTCTCTCGCTGGCAAGTGGGCCCCATGCGACGCCATCGCCCTCGCGGTCGTGCCGTTCTCCCCCCCCCCCCCCTCGCTCGTGGGCCGCCGCTGGGCCGAAAGCGCCTCAGCGCGCGCTCGCGCCCGGGGTGGGCCAAAAATCCTGCCCCCGGCCCAGATGAGAGGAATTCCCTTCTCTTTTTCTTTTCCACCCTTTTTCCATTTAAATAGTTTTCTCAATATTCTATGCACAAAAAATTGTCAAAAAGGATTTCCAAGGTCACATAAAATAATGTTGTTAGGAAATGGCACATTATGATTGATGAGCTACTGTTGATGTATTGTTTTACTGTATGTTTCCTAGAAGAAGAGGGAACCCCGGATCCGGATCCCGTAGCCCCGGAAGAGGGACCAGAGCCCGAACTTCCGGAAGTAGGTCTGCTGTGCCAGGAAAGCTTCGACGAAGGCAAGTCCATCCTTCCCTTGATGCATAAATTACCTATTCTCTCTACCGCTGCCTAGGCCGGGAACTATGGGGGAATATTGCATTGCGAGTGAGAGATGGCCCGCACTAACATATACTTTCTAGATACGAAATGTGGGTTGGAAAGAAGGGCAGTGTGTACCTCCAAATTAAGTCTCTTTTTGAAAAGTTTTGCGATGAAGGGTACTCACCCTCATCACCCTGGGAGTGGGATGATCAGGGACTCCCTGGTTTAGGGGAGGGCCTAAGGTGTTGGCTCAGCTGGTTTAGGCGTGAGCAGAAGGATTGTCCCCTCATATAAGGACCGGCTTGTCATTTTCACTACCTGTACTCCTTATCGTACAACCACTCGAGACTGTGTGGGCAGTCACTCAATCTGAACTCGTGCGGTCCAACCCCAGGGTTAAGAAGGCTGGGGAGCACCGGGAGGATAAGGAGGGGGAAAGTTTTGTCCGGTTTGGGCATGGTGGTGGCCTGACTCCTTCCGGATAACCGTTAAGGTTAGGACGCACGAGTAAGGAAAGAGATCCGGCATTCGGGTCTCGCGACGGTGAGATCGCAGAAACCGGACTAGTGGGTAAAGTGTACACCTCTGCGCAGAGTTGGAACCTATTCGAATAGTCCGTGTCCACTGGTATGGACGAGTCTGGTATGGTATGGCAATTAGAGTTTTTCTTTTTTTTCTAAGTTGCTTGTCAAGGGAAAGGTGTGATTAAATGGGTGTTGAAAAAGAAAATAAGGCCACGGGAGCGGGAAGCTCAGTGGTGGTTGAGTCTTTGGTTACTTTTAAGACCATGGGAAAACCTTCAAACAACTGCCTCTCTAAGAAAATGATGAGTGACTACAACTCCACCAAATTGAGCATGTACATCATAGGTCTCTTTCTCTCTACGGGAGCAGGGTGGGCTTGCGGAATACCTAGTGTATTCACCCAGATTTATTTATGTTTTTCAGCAGCCGAGGACTTCTTTTCTGCTATGCTTGATTAAGAGGGCTGTGTCTGCACCCAGTTCTGCCTGTGGCTTGGGCTAGTGTATTTTCCTACTGCGCTTCTTTATTTGGCTCTCTCGAGCTTGTACCCCGGTATTGTAATAAATTTATCTAAACTCTGTACTATTTGAAGTAAGGAATGTGTTTACTAGCCTCCTGGGACTAGTAATTGTTTCACATTTGAGTCCCAAAGGATCGGGACGCTTCAAACTCGTACCCGAAATTATGGGTACCCGAAATTACGGGTACCTGAAATTACGGGTAAGGGTTCGGGTTTAGATGTTAGAAGCCCGAAATATAAAAAACCCGAAAAGCCCAACCCGAAATACCGGGTAAACCCGAACGCCCAGCTCGAACTACAGCAGTGCAGTATTGGCAGAGTTGTACATGTCTCAGATCGTTTGTCTTCATGGTGTGCCAAAGAAGATAGTGTCAGACAGAGGAACGTAGTTCACCTCTCATTTCTGGCAGCAGTTGCATGAAGCTTTTGGTACACATCTGAATTTCAGTTCAGTCTATCATCCGCAGACAGATGGTCAGACCGAAAGAACTAATCAAATCCTTGAAGACATGTTGAGAGCCTGTGCGTTGCAAGATCAGTCCGAATGAGACAAGAGGTTGCCTTATGCAGAGTTCTCCTATGACAACAGTTACCAGGCTAGCTTGAAGATGTCACCATTTCAGGCGCTTTATGGGAGGAGTTGTAGAACTCCATTGCAATGGGATCAGCCTAGAGAAAAGCAAGTGTTCGGGCCAGACATTTTGCTTGAAGCTGAAGAGAACATCAAGATGGTTCGGGAGAATCTGAAGATAGCGCAATCAAGGCAGCGAAGCTATACAGACACTAGAAGAAGAGAGCTGAGTTTCGAAGTTGGAGATTTCGTTTATTTGAAGGTATCACCTATCCGAGGAGTCAAAAGATTCGGAGTCAAAGGCAAGCTAGCACCCCGCTACATTGGTCCATATCAGATTCTCGCAAGGCGTGGAGAAGTGGCCTATCGGCTCAGTTTGCCAGAAGGCTTGTCCGCAGTGCATGATGTCTTTCATGTGTCTTAGTTGAAGAAGTGTCTACGTGTGCCGGAGGAGCAGTTGCCAGTGGAAGGTCTGGAGGTCCAGGAGGACTTGACCTACATAGAGAAGCCAACATAGATTCTTGAGACTACAGACAGAGTCACCCGGAGGAAGACTATCAGAATGTGCAAAGTCAGATGGAGTCACCACTCTAAGGAAGAAGCAACCTGGGAGCACGAAGATGATCTGATGGCCAAGTACCCTGAACTCTTTGCTGGCCAACCTTGAATCTCGAGGGCGAGATTCTTTTAAGGGGGATAGGTTTGTAACGCCTTGAATTTGGAGGGTAGATTTTTTTCTTCTTTTTAATCACCAAATTCAGGTGTTACTCTCTTTCCTTTTCTCGTTTCGCTCCTTCTTCCCAATTTCAAAGCAATATAGTGATGGGTGTTCGTGTCATGTGTAAACAAAACCTAAGTGTCATGGGTGTTGCATCATGCTGAAGCATTTTTCTTTGTCAAATGTCGTGGTTAGTCGCGTGTTCATCTCGTCCCGTTTCGGATTTTGGTTCGTGATCGGATTCCGATTAGTGGCCGTGCGTGTCATGGGATTTGACCCGCGGTGTGGCCTAGCCCGACCCGGTCCAGCCCACGCGCCCCTGGCGCCCCCTGCCCTCCCCATGCACGTGCCCCCTCCCCCTGATCCCTTTCTCTCATTTGATTTCTCCCGCGCAGTAACCTCCCTCTCCCTCTTCTACCTCTCTCTCTCTCCCCCCGTGGTGCCCTAGGGTTTGGAGACGGTGATCGCCAGAGTTTGGATACCTGAGGTGAGCTTCCCCTCCCCTCCCCTTACCTCTCTCTGTCCCTCTCTCCCTCCCCCTCCCTTTCTTCCTCCTCGCGTGCCCTGCTCGCGCGCCCTGCCCACGCGCCCTCCCCGGGCCACACGCCCTTCCCTCCCTGCGAGCCCCGCCCCCATCGTGCCCCTTCCCCGCCGTGGCCCCGCCCCGGCGAGCCCCTCCCCTCCTCGGCGAGCCCCGCCCCCGCAGCGGCCCCTCCCCGGCGTCCCTCCCCGGCGAGCCCGCCCCTCCCCGCGCGCTGGCGGCCGCGCCCCGTCCCGCGCCCCACGCCCTGGCCACGCGCCGGTGGCCGCGCCCGGTCCCGCGCCCCGCGCCCAGCCCCGCGCTCCGGCCCCGCCCCCGCGCCCTAGCCGCACTCGGCCGTGCCTTGGCCGTGCCCTGGTCGCGCCCTACCTCGCCCTCAGCCGCGCCCTCGCGCGCCCCTGCCCGAGCCCATGCCCCGGCAGCCTTGCGCCCCGCGCGCCTGCACGGTTCGCGTGCCCTCGGCACGTGCGGCGTGCTCTCGCGCGCGCGACGTAGTCGCGCTGCGTTCAACCCTCGTCTTAATTCATTTTAATTTTAGTTTAGTCGATGTGTTGCGTCGCGCGCTTCGCCGCGCGATGGTTCATTCTAAATTCGTCTTTATTAAGGTGCTGCGTCGCGCGCTTCGTCGTGCGACGATTTGTTTTAAATGCAGTTCTATTGACGAAAGCCATCATGTGTTTCGTCGCACAACGCTTAACGTTTATCTATAATTAATGCAAGAATCTCGTTGCGCGCTCTGTCGCGCGGCGAGTCGTTTATTTCTTAATTCAATTTAAATGCTTCGTCGCGCGTCTCGCCGTGCGACCACTCCCTTTAATTCATCTTTATCTATCTATAATGATTAAATGTGAAACATGACCTTACTTTATGCTAAACGCAGTGGCCAAACTAATACCCTTCTGTTAAACGAGTGGTTTAATTTATAATTATGTAACATGATCGCTTCTCGACCGTAGACTCAACCGTCTTTTCCTTTTTCTCACTCAACCATAATTGCGAGCCCCGCGTTGAACGTCTGTTTGATTATTGCATTCCATTGTATGGTGTACTGTTCTTTTGTATTAAATGTGTGGAATGTATGTTTGAACTCGTATAGAGAACGATCTGGTTGAGGAGCCCGAAGAACTCGCAGGAGAAGCCCCTGAGCAGCAGCTGTTGGTGGAGGCAAGTGTCCCTTGACCTATCTTTGTCCTATACATTCTATAATTCACTTCCCGCGTTTACACAGTTATACCTAAGGATTGACTAGCTTTTGTTATCCATGTCCTTGTTTACCTATTTGGGTTGGATTATTATTGTTTAGCTTTATGCTATTGCTCAACACTAATCAATGAACATGATGAGATTTATCAATGATACGTTGTTTCCCTTCTTTATTATGATATACTTATGGCATTTAAGGTGCTCGAGCGGTTTCTCGAGTGCCTCTCCGTAAGGACCTGTTCGTTGGATGACCGCTCGGGAAAACAGTGCAACCATGAGGGTGGAGTGGGACGCCCTTAGCTGAATAATTAGAGGAACCAGGGTGTAGTTCGCTTAGTCGTCGTGCCGTTAATGGGGCTCGGTGTATGCGGCTCACTCTGCCAAGTTTGGTTCGCCCTTTGGGGAGGAGTGCGGTGCATTTAGGAAACCTAACGAGCGGCTACAGCCCCGGGGAATCTTTGTAAAGGCTATGTAGTGATACCTGTTGGGTCACCTTGGTAGTGATCAATGGAGAGTCATGATCTCCGGGCAGAAAGGGAATCACGGCTTGTGGGTAAAGTGCGCAACCTCTGCAGAGTGTTATGAAAACTGATATATCAGCCATGCTCGTGGTTATGAGCGGCCAAGGGAGCTCCATTGATTAGTGACACTTGATCAGAGATGTTCAGATTACAGGTGGCAATGAGAATGATGGTTTTGGTATTGACTCTGGTGATGGTAAGTGGTATTCTTTCCGTTTGGAAAGGGTACTTTTGGGTTAATAACGTGGGTTAATTCTAAAACTTGGCTTTCTCTACTAGTAATAATAATCTGACCAACTAAAAGCAACTGCTTGACTTACCCCCCACATAAAGCTAGTCCACTATAGCCAAATAGGACACTTGCTGAGTATGTTGATGTGTACTCACCCTTGCTCTACACACCAAACCCCCCTCCCCAGGTTGTCAGCATTGCAACCACTGCTCGGGAGAAGATGAAGCCGTGGAAGGAGACTTCCAAGAGTTCCAAGATTACGACGAGTTATAGGCGTGGGTTAGTGGCAACCCCCAGTCGGCTGCCTGTGAAGGCCGCGTGTATCTACGTTTCTTTTCCGCACTTTGATTATTGTAAAGACTATGTGGATGTCTCAGACATATGATGTAATCGACTATTATTACCCTTTTATGTTATTATTTGAGCACTGTGTGATGACGTCCAGTTATGTAACTGCTGTGTACGTGAATTGCTGATCCTGGCACGTACATGGTTCACATTGGGTTTGCCTTCTAAAACCGGGTGTGACAGTACATGTAGGCCAAAAATAACAGGGGTCAAGGTCGGCCAGTGAGACAATGGGGATAAGCTTCATCGTCAAGAGGGAAACAGCCTGGATCACCAGCTAAGGCCCCTAAAGGACCGCTCAGTGATAAAGGAGGTGGGGGTGCAAAGATAGCCAGGAGGTTTGCCTAGATGCAGCCACCTTTTAAAGAGTGCGTAAAAGCTCACTGATCGAGCGCCCTTGCGCTGAAGATGAACGGGGCTAAGCGATCTGCCGAAGCTGTGGGATGTCAAAATGCATCGGTAGGAACATACCACAAAAAGTTCGGTTGAGAAAAGAAAAAAATAAAAATATACTTTGCCGAGTGTCCAGGAACGGCACTCGGCACAGCAAGCTCTGTCGAGTGTCAGACAGCGTACACTCGGCAAAGAGGCTTCTTTGCCGAGTGCCAAAGCCCGGCGCTCAGCAAAGATAACGGCCATCAGCTTTAGATGGCCACTGACGGCCATTTGCTGAGGGCCGCTAAACACTTGGCACAGGTTTATTTGCTGAGTGTATTTCTATGTTGAGAGCCGTGCTCTCGGTAAACGTGGTCATTACCGACAGCAGAACTTTGTCGAGTGCCCGACAAAAAGCACTCGGCAAAGCACCGAGTACTCGGCAAAGAGCCGGATTCCGATAGTGTTGTGTTAATCTGCATTTTTCTTTGACGTGTAATAAGGGCACAATTGTTAGCTTCAAAAGAAAAGGCGAATTGTTGAGTTTGTCTCAAAGAAATATAAGAGGGTGTTTGAATGCACTATAACTAATAGTTAGTTGACTAAAAGTTGCTAGTGGAATTATCTAACTATAGCTAGCTAACTATTAACTAATTTACTAAAAGTAGCTAATAGCTAAACTATTAGCTACATTGTTTGGATGTCTTCAGCTAATTTTAGCAGCTAACTATTAGCTCTAGTGTATTCAAACACCCCTAAGTAGGCAAGTTATGAAATCTGTTCTTTGGCTATTAGAAAAGTTTAGTAGTGATATCTCTCTCATCATGTATCTAGGTTGCTTTAGCTACCTAAAAACTAGGAAAAACTTCACATAAGTTGTCGTAAGCTGAAATTAGGGGTGGATATCGAGCTGGCTCGGCTCGGCTCGACTCGACTCGAGCTGGATCGTTAAGATCACGAGTTGGCTTGGCTCAACTTGTTATGTTAACGAGCTAAAGATCCAACTCGGCTCGACTTGTTTGCCAACTCGAGCTGGCTTGTTTAGCTCGCGAGCCAGCTCGATAATATCATGTCTAGTGTCAACGAACGGATATAAAAACATGTAGCAAAAGAAATGAAGGAGATCTATTTAGAAAAAATAATAGAGTTTGCAACTTAAGATTCCACACTCAACAAAGAACAAGATTAAATATAATAGAGTACAAGATTAACTATTTTGGATCGAAGATTATTGTGATTTGACTGATTACTCCAACTTATTTGGCTCGCGAGTCAGCTCGCGAGCCAGCTCGAGCTAGCTCGTTATCGTAACGAGTTGAAATACAAGCTCAACTCGTTACAAATTATAAATGAGTCCAGTCGAGCCACTATCAAATCGAGTCGAGCGAGTTAACAAGCTACGAATTTTTCGTCCAGCCCTAGCTGAAATGCCATTAAAATTGCTTCATGCCCAATAAGGATAGCAAGGTTTCCTAATCGATTTAACCTTGAGTTTGCATGTATAATTTTTTAAAAATATTTCACACCTCTAAAATGTTTTGGATTCTAATTTCTCTAGAGAGTATATTGTTGGAGTGAAGGCTGAACCTGACCTCGATCAAGTTTACCTAGTTTGAGTTGACCATGTTTGAGCGCAAGACCCACAACAGCGGAGGACTTTGCTTACTCTCGACGACGGATCCCTTGCCCGCAGCCATAGAAGGGCGACCACGTGAAGACCCACGCAAGAAGAGGGGGCTTGTCGTGCGGGAACGAAGGCCCCTCACCCAACGGGAGCGAAGACTCACAAAGGCTCCCCTCGGCTATCACCACAAGGCGAAGGTTCCAGGATATGGGCGGAGGCTCAAGAATTCTCCGTGGAGCCCTAACACTTTACAGCTACGGCTTGTAGGGCTGGGCATTCAGTTTTTTTTTGAAACTTCAGTTCTGTTTTTTGGTTTTAAAAAACTTCGGTTCTCTAGACATTAGAAACTGATCGGTTTTCTTGAAAATGAAAAACCAAAAAGTTCGGTTTCGGTTTTTTACTTTGGTTTTTTTAGTAAAAAACGAATACCAAACTTATACTCAAGACAACACATACAACAAGTTTATATGATAAATTACACATAATTTTAAAAAGTAAAAATTATATAGGTACAAATATTTAGAGATACATCATACATCATATATAAATAAGTGAACAACAATTTAATTGCTTCACACATTTAGTTCACATAATCAAATAGTCAAATTTTATAATTGTTAAAGTTTGGTAATTCGGTTTTTTGGTATTTCGGTTCGGTATACGGTGAAAACCGATTACGATACCAAAAACCGAACTTTTGAGATACAAAAACCGAAACCGAACCGAACTACCGAAAAACCGAAATTTCGGTTCGTTTCAGTACGGTTCGGTTTGGTTTTCGGTTTATGGTAAAAAGTGCCCACCCCTAACGGCTTGGGCCCACTTATAAGCCCCCGAGAGGGGTATACTCTTAGGTGTAGTTAAGCCAACTGGTTTTGCTATGATGTAATGACTCTGTGGGGAATATTCTAGTAATCTGACAGGTAAATAGAGGCATAACGGTATTTTAGGTCCACCAACCGTCCCCTAGTTACCTATAAATATATCTGTTCTGTACATGGATAAGACACACATAATAAGACGCTACAGCTCCCTATCTAACATTTTGTTGTGCACCTCTATAACTTCCAAGTGATTGGGCCCGCCCGTCCACGTGTTAGCAGGTCCAACATATAGATAATCTAATGTCTAGAAAAATTATCGCATGACTCTTGTTCAATAGAAAATGAAATGATTAGAAATTTCACGAGTTGACACATAGTAGACATGTGAGTTTAAATTGGTGTTTTTTTAGCTAATTATGTTTTTCCAACTTTATGGTGTTACTATACTAGGGAGGATCAACGTCCAAATAGTGGATTAGGACAGTCCTTTTAACTCGCCATTAGTGTACCCTCACACCTTGATTGATTTTAGTTAGATTTTTTTGTTGATCAATCAAAGCTCTGTCAGAAAATTTTAGTAAAGTTTATCCCTAGCTCAACGCTTCGGTTGTAAAGGGAACAAAGAGTTTTATTACTCAAGTTCAACCTAATATTAATCTTATGCTAGCTTAGCAATGATAAACTATATACGCATGATCATCATGTTTTTTGCATAAGCCAATTTCATGCGTAAAAAAATACACTTTCATGCATCCACTAATTCTATACACCTTGTATCGTCGTTCATGTATATATATCAAACCTAAGGAGAGTACATGAGGTACACGAGTACAAGGAGCCAAGGAGGATCGGAGGAGCACTACCGGAACCGACGGCTTTGCCGAGTACTCGGCAAAGCCTTAAAAACACTCGGCAAAGGCTTTACCGAGTGTCGCACTCGGTAAAGAGGACTCGGCACACAGTGCATCGACAAAGCCTTCTTTGCCGAGTACTTTTTCTCGGGCACTCGGCAAAGTGATTTGCCGAGTGCCAGAGAACACTCGACAAAGAAAAATAGTCGTTACAGCGCCGGTTGACGGAGACGGCGTCTTTGCCGAGTGTCCCAGGTGACACTCGGCAAAGGAGTTACCTTTGCCGAGTGTCTGCCTGACAGCACTCGGCAAAGAATTCGCCAGAGGGGTCCCCATGTCAGGTATTTTGTCGAGTGCTTAGTATGGCACTCGGCAAAGCGTGCTTCTTTGCCGAGTGCCAAAGCCATTACACTCGGCAAAGAACCTATATCGGTGCCCAGATCTTGATTCTTTGCCGAGTGCTATGGTCCTGACACTCGGCAAATTACATTTTTATTTTTTTATTTTTCCATCCAAACTTTTTGTGGTGTGTTCCTACACTATATAGACCTACATGTACCATTTTGGGACAATTAGAAAAGTGTTTTCTATAGCTAGTATATTTAGTTCGTTTATTTGAATTTCTTCGAAAAAATCACATTTGAACTGCAAGTTACTCGAAACTTGGAAAACCGTGCATGCAAAAATCATATCCATGCTATTTAGCACAAGTTACGACCGATTTCAGGAGCGAACCGGAAACTTCGAGCACCATGCTCACTCAACATGGTCGTGAACTTGCCCATGAAACTTGTCAACGTGTCGTGATATCATATATAGAGGCTGTGATAAGAATCTGAGAATGTTTGGAGAAAGTTGTGAGACACTATGTGTAGAAACCTAAGATAACTACACATGAAATCATAGAGTTTCAATGTGGATCTCTTAGGTTTCTACACATAGTGCATCACAGTTTTCTCGAAACTTTTTCAAATTTTTATCACAGCGTCTACATATGATATCATGACACGTGGACAAGTTTCATAATTTTCTGACTTTGTTTGTGTTTTATACAATTTTTAAACATGTGGATGGCAAGTTCACGACCATGTTTAGTGAGCATGTTGCTCGAAGTTTCTGGTCCGCTCCTGAAATTGGTCGTAACGTGTGCTAAATAACATGTGTATCATTTTTGCATGCACGATTATCTAAGTTTCGAGTGACTTGCAGTTCAAATCTAAATTTTCCGAAGAAATTCAAATAAACGAACTAAATCTACTAGCTATTGAAAACACTATTATAATTGTCCCAAAATGGTATATGTAGGTCTACATAGTGTAGGAACGTACAACAAAAAGTTTGGTAAGGGAAAAGAAAAAAATAAAAATATGCTTTGCCGAGTGTCTAAAGTTGACACTCGACAAAGACCTTCTTTGCCGAGTATCTAACGTGGGGCACTCGACAAAGATCCTAAATATATACTTTGCTGAGTGTCAAATATCTAGCACTCGGCAAAGAATCTGCTTTGCCGAGTGTTTGCTTTCAGCCCTCGGCAAAGGCTGACGGCCGTCAGCTGTAGACGGCCGCTAACGGCCCTTTGCCGAGCGCCATCTTTGCCGAGTGTTTGCCACTCGGCAAAGCAGTATTTGCCGAGTGTCCCGCACTCGGTAAACAAGCTCTTTACCGAGCGCAGGACTTTGCTGAGTGCGGCTCTCGGCAAAGAGCCTGACACTCGGCAAAGGCCCGGATTCCGGTAGTGGAGTTTAAAACAAATTCATTGAAAGTTAATAGATTAGAATTTTGGTATTTGTTGTCTCTTTTTTTATATAAAAAAAAACAAGATGGTTCGACTCTTCCATTAAGTAGCATTTTATATGGTCGCTTGAGCGGTTGCATTTTATATATCGGTGCAATACTGAGTAGTTGGTGGTGAGTTAACATTCCCGTGAGCATTATTCATGCATGTGAGGGCGATTAGATGGGTGATCTGGATTTGTTCCACAAATATTTGGGTGGCACTGCTAGAAATAGGTTTCGATGTAGAACAGCGCTAGCCGCCAAGATTTGCTCCATTGGTCGACGCATGGTCATGTTTGTTCTCGCTTGATGGTTGATCACTTATTCAGTTCAGCAACTTGTCATATGGGTTGGTTGCATGTATCTTGTAACATGCTCAAGTGCCCAAGAAATATTTTAGAACGTTTTACGCCTGTCACTGGACTATTAGTGATCACACGAACGGCCGAGGTACACGATGGTGAACGCATTTGCTTGAAATGGTTCTTTGTGGCACTGGCGGGGTCAGCATCATCTATTGTTGTCATGTTCATACAAAGAGGCTTGAATGTGCTTGAAAAGCGTGTAAGCAACAACGGTGGGGTTGCCCTCCTTTTGGAATATTTTGTTCTTTTTGTTTGAATGTGGCTAAGTGGTTCCCTTTTGTTTACAAAAATACTCCCTCTATCCTAAATTAGTATTCATTTTAGCTCTTCTGTCTTGATTTTTATGTCTATATTCAAATTGATGATGATAAATGTAGACACATATATAAAACATATACATCAATTATTGTATGAATCTATTAAAAGCCTAGAATGAATTTTATTTTAGAACAGAGGGAGTTCTAGCACTTCCAACTTTATGCTTAGAAGCTTAAGAGACTAATGATGCTTACAAGTTCCGGACATATCATGTGCAATCACTCATTTGGTGGAAGTGTACTATTAGACCATCTGAAACATCCAATCTAGATCCATAGGTTTCATATGAATGGAGTTAAATGTAATATAGGTACTAAGTTTCAAGTGAAAGAGGCTAAATGTAAATAGTAGTGTCGGCGTTCCGAGACCGGGGGGTCCCCGAGCCGACGAGTGAGTGTGCCGCGTGCCCCAGCCCAGATGGGTCGAGCGCGTGGGCGAGCGCGAAGGGGGGAACAGAGAGAGGTCGGTGGCCGGAGCCGGGTCGTGAAGGAGTCGGAGAATTCCCGCGGCCTTCGTGTTCGTCCCGCGCCCAGGTCGGGTGCGCTTGCAGTAGGGGGTTACAAGCGTCCGCGCGAGGTGAGGGGAGCGAGCGGCCCCGAGAGAGCGCCTGCCCCTGCCCTTCGTCCCCGCGAGGCCAACCTTCTCTAAGAAGGCCCTGGTCCTTCCTTTTATAGTCGTAAGGAGAGGATCCAGGTGTACAAAATGGGGGTGTAGCAAGGTGCTACGTGTCTAGCGAGGGAGAGCTAGCGCCTAAGTACATGCCAAGGTGGCAGCCGGAGAGATCTTGGCACCCTGTAGGTGTGGTGTCGTGGCTGTTGGAGGAGTGACGGAGCCGGACGGAGGGACAGCTGTCGGAGTGGCTGGGCCCTTGCTGACGTCCTCCTGCTTTCGTAAGGAAGCTGAGAGCCGCCGTCGTCATGGTCTAGCGGGGCGCCATCATTGCCTATCTGGCGTTGCTGGCCAGATGGGACGCTGGTCTTGTTCTCTGTGCCCCAAGTCGGCTCGGGGCAGGGTGATGATGACGCTTCCTGTTGACGTGGCGGTCTCGTGTCCTAGGTCGGGCGTCGTGGAGGCTCCTCCGAAGCCGAGGTCGAGTCCGTCCTGCAAGACAGAGGTAGAGTCCGAGCCCTGGGTCGGGCGAGGCGGAGATCGTCCGGCAGAGGCCGAGGCCGAGTCCGAGCCCTGGGTCGGGCGAGGCGGAGGTCGTCGTCTTCCGGGGCCTTAGCCCGAGTCCGAGCCCTGGGTCGGGCGGAACGGAGTTCGCCGTCTTCCGGGGCCTTAGCCCGAGTCCGAGCCCTGGGTCGGGCGGAGCGGAGTTCGCCGTCTTCCGGGGCCTTAGCCCGAGTCCGAGCCCTGGGTCGGGCGGAGCGGAGTTCGCCGTCTTCCGGGGCCTTAGCCCGAGTCCGAGCCCTGGGTCGGGCGGAGCGGAGTTCGCCGTCTTCCGGGGCCTTAGCCCGAGTCCGAGCCCTGGGTCGGGCGGAGCGGAGTTCGCCGTCTTCCGGGGCCTTAGCCTGAGTCCGAGCCCTGGGTCGGGCAGAGCCTCCTATGGCACCTCTGGCGAAGTCTGGTCGCCCGTCGGTCTTACCTTTTGCGTTAAACGCCCCGGTGACTCGGTCGGTTGGCGCGGTGATTTAGTCAGGGTTTCTTCTTATCGAAGGCGGGGCCTAGGGCGAGCCGGAGATGCGTCTGCCGTGGAAGAGGAGGCCTCAGGCGAGACGGAGTCATCTTAGGGTCGGCTGCCCTCGCCCGAGGCTAGGCTCGGGCGTGGCGTGGTCAAGTCACTCGTATGGACTGATCCCTGACTTAATCAAACCCATCAGGCCTCTGCAGCTTTATGCTGATGGGGGTTACCAGCTGAGAATTAGGCGTCTTGAGGGTACCCCTAATTATGGTCCCCGACAGTAGCCCCCGAGCCTCGAAGAGAGTGTTAACACTCGCTTGGAGGCTTGCGTCGCACTTTTTTGCAAGGGGACCAGCCTTTCTCGGAGGTACTTTGCTCCGGTGGGTGCGCGCGAGCGCACCCGCCGGGTGTAGCCTCCGAGGCCTCGGAGGAGTGGTTTCACTCCTTCGAGGTCTTAATGCCTTGCGTAATGCCTCGGCTGGTCTGGCGGTTCCCTCATGCGAGCAGGGCGTAGCCCAGGTGCACTGTCGGGGCCCAAGTTCTCGGGCTGGTATGTTGACGCTGTCAACGGTTTGGCCGGAGCCGGGTTTGCGAGAGCAGCCCCCGAGCCTCCGCACGGAGCGAGAGGACGATCAGGGACAGACTCGGCTTTTTTATATACGCCCCTACGTCGCCTTTCCGCAAGGAGGAGGGGGGAGTGCGCCATGTTTCCCTCGATGGGCACCGAACATGGTGTCTCCGGTGAGCTGCAATCGGGTAATCCGAGTGGACGTCCGTGCCCCGTTCGTTAGGGGTCGGCTAGGGGCCCGGAGGCACGCCCAAAAGTACCTGCGGGTGATCTGCCGGACCCGGTCCCCTAGCGACGGGGTCCGAGGGCTCGTTGCCTCCCTCCGATGGGATTCCGTTACAGAGTCGTTCCCGCTGGTCTCGGAAATGTCCTAGGGTACCTCGGGAGCGCAGCCCGAGCCTTGGTTATGTATCGAACGTACCCCTGGTCATCCCTCGCTCGGCGTCTGAGGCGACTGTGAACCCTTCGACAGGCCAGCCTTCGAACCCCTGATCAGTAGGGGGCACGGAGCCCGAGTAGCCTGAGGCGGTCGTGAGTCCTTTCGGGGGCCGACCTTCGAACCCCTGACCAGTAGTGGGTGTCGGGCCCACGCGATCTGAGGCGGCTGTTGAACCCTTCGGGGGGCCAGCCTTCGAACCCCTGATCAGTAGGGAGGCTCGGAGCCTAGTTCCTTCACGGGGAAGGATCCCTTTGGGGTTATCCCCCTTCTCGGTCCCTGTTGCAAGAGATAGAGAAAGAAGGAAAAGGGAAAAAGGATTCGAAATTGAACGTCGTGGCATACCTTTTTCGGCGCGGTTGTTTTGGCGAAGGCGAAACGTCACCAGCCGCTCCCGCCCGTAGCGCTGTCCGTCGAGCCGCGGAGTTAATGCGTCGGGGTGAGTAGCTGGCGAGGTTGCCGTTGCGCGTGCGCGAGCCGTTCGAGGTACGGGTCACGGGCGCGTCGTCTTCACGCCGTGAGAGGGGGTTCTCTTGCTGCCTCCGGATGGGACAGGAGCTTGGCAGACGGCGTGACCGCTGCCCTCGCGCGCCTGCCACCGTCATTACTGCCGGCCCATTTTTGACCGCTTTTGACCGCTGCGCCAGGCTGGCGCTGCTAGGTCGCGGGCTGGGTCGCCTCGAATCGCGGTATTGGTTCCGCAATCGAGGAGGTGCGGTGGTGGAGCGAGTGGCACAGCAGCTCACATGCAGCGCCCGGCGCGCTAGTTGCACGACGCGTGGGCTTGAGCCGTCGCGCTGGCTTGTCAGGAGTCGGAGAGGCGCGTCCACTTGGCGCGGTTGCATGCCGCCTGCATGGCCGCCTACCCCTTTCGCCTGCTGGTCCGGGTAAAAGTGGAGGGTTGCTTGTAACCGCTGGGTGGTCGCGTGCGTCGTGCGCGACAGTTCGGCTTCTTCTGCTTAGAGCCGGTCTGCATGACAGGCGGGCCCCAGCCCCCGCGCCGCAGGGGAGGACTTCGGAGGCGTGTTGGAGAAGACTCAGCCCGTGACGGTTGAGGGTGCAAGCAGGGGGAGTTGCCTTTAAAAGGAGGGCGACCCCCTTCGCAGGGTGACCATGTCTCCTTCCTCCCCTTATGCATTGTGTCTCTCCGTCTTCCGAGTCCCCGGATGGGGGGAACCGCCGTCCTTTCGCTTCATCGCTGGAGGAATGCAACTCCGCGGGAGTTGGTACCTTTCAGCCATCGTTCGGCTTCAAGGATTTTCATCCTGCAGCCCGGTTGCCCCCCTCGGCTGGGGGTCACCCGAGACGGTGACCACCAGCTCCTGGGTGGGGAGGGGCAAACCGGACTGCGGTCCCGGCGCCGCCCTCAGTGTTGAGGGTGTTCGTCATCCTCGCCGGGGCGGGGAGCGAGGCGAGCCGGGGCCCCACCTCCTACGCGGGTCGGCGGGCCACCTCATTTTCCAGCTTCTGGTGGTGGCAATCGCCTTTTAACCCCACGGCGGAGACATCCTCCAGTCATGCCAGGGAAGGAGAACTGTTGCTGCCCAGCTAGGATGCAACATTCCGCCTTCCTCCTCGCATTCGCGGCGAGGACGGCTGCGAGGATCTGCCGGGGTGCTTAGGAGCATCCCGCGTTTGCTGGTGATTCGCCCAGAGCTTGTCGCTCCACGGGCTTCCCTGGCGGGGAGGTTGTCCGTACCCGCGGGGATGGAACCGGAGTTCCGTTTGTAATGGCACTTCGAGTGCCGGGTTTTTTGTTCATTTCGGCTTTCGGGGCCTGAACATGTATGTAACTTCGGCACAAAGCCGTGTTTTTTCCTCATTTCTGAGCACTAAGACTCGCCTGTTGTTTGCCTGAACCGCTTCACCAAGCGTGAGTCGCCCCGTGTCAAGGTGACGAGTGAGGTATCCGTATCCCGGAGGCGTAGGAATCCCTCGGCTCGGTCGGACCTGTTGTCCGAGGCTCCTCTAGCTTAGTTAAAGAGACCCCTCGGCCGCTCTTCGACGAGCCGAGGCCAGGGGTAGCGATATCAGCACGAGCAGAGGCGGAGTTGGCTCGAGAAATAAAACCTGGTCGGCCGAAGCCTAGCCGGGTTGTCCGTTGGCAGGATCGACGTCGGAGCTGATCAGCCGAGGCTTCGGACCGAGCTGGCGCCCTCGGAAGGAGGTCGGCCGAGGCCCCGGAGGTGGCCGGCCGAGCCGTCCGCTCGGGCCGGGTTCTCGGAGAAGTCCCTGGCAGAGATTGCTCGAGCGTGGTGATGTCGTTGTCCTTCGGAGCGGAGGCCCTCGGACCGCGTCGCCGTCCGAGGCTAGGTCGGGCCTTGCCGAAGGTGCTGTCGACGCCGAGGGTGTCATCGCCCTCTTCCAACGTCAAGATCCGAGCCTGCAGGGTCAAATCGTCTTGTAGCGTGGGCCTTGTGCGGCCGTCGAGGCCAGAACACACGCCCTTGCTTCGTTATAAAGCTGCGTCTCTTTTCCTCTTGTTTCGAGTATCTGGACTTTTTGTCGGTAGCAGGGATGTTAGTGCGAGCGAGAGTTGCTTCTCGCGGAAGGTGATGAGTGAGGTATCCGTATCCCGGAGGCGTGGGAGTCCCTCGGCTCGGTCGGCCTTGCCGCTTACGCGTACTTTCACCCGTCCATGAGGCCTTGTCACCGACTCGGTCGAGAAGGCTCGAAGAATCGCTTCGGCAGAAGAGCTTCCGTACGTAAAGACTCGTTCGATCCGCGGATTCACCTTATCCGAGCGCGAGTTACTTATCGCAGAAGGTGATGAGTGAGGTATCCGTATCCCGGAGGCGTAGGAGTCCCTCGGCTCGGTCAGCCTTGACTGCTTACGTGTACCCCGTCGTTTCCAGGACCCACTTTTCGAAGTAGTCAGAAAGCACGAAAGGTATTCTGGTAAAAGAGATTTTTTTGTTTGAGGAAAATTTTGACGCAGAGGGGGCTTCCCCCCTTTTAGCCCCCGAGGGAGGGTCGGGCTTTTCCGAGGCGAGGCCGACCCTTCCTTGTTGACTAAACTTTGCGTGGGTGCGAGGTATATAAACAACTTGGAAACATCTTAAGGGTAGAAGCGACGTAGCTGTTGGATGTTCCAAGCGTTGCCGTAGACCTCGCCTTGACTGTTGGCCAGCTTGTACGTTCCGGGCTTCAGAACTTTGGCGATGATGAACGGCCCCTCCCAGGGGGGCGTGAGCTTGTGTCTCCCTCGGGCGTCTTGCCGAAGCCGAAGCACCAGATCGCCCACCTGGAGGTCTCGGGGTCGGACCCCTCGGGCGTGGTAGCGTCGCAGGGACTGCTGGTATCGCGCCGAGTGTAGTAAGGCCCTGTCCCGAGCCTCGTCCAGCTGGTCCAGCGCGTCTTCTCGGTTAGCTTGGTTGCTTTCTTCGTTGTAGGCCCTCGTCCTCGGGGAGCCGTATTCCAGGTCGGTGGGCAGGATGGCCTCGGCCCCGTAGACCAGGAAGAACGGCGTGAAACCCGTGGCTCGGCTTGGCGTCGTCCTCAGGCTCCAGACCACCGAGGGGAGTTCCTTCATCCACCGCTTGCCGAACTTGTTGAGGTCGTTGTAGATCCGAGGTTTGAGCCCTTGTAGGATCATGCCATTGGCACGTTCCACTTGCCCATTCGACATGGGGTGAGCTACGGCAGCCCAGTCTACCCGGATGTTGTAATCCTCGCAAAAATCCAAGAATTTTTTGCCGGTGAACTGGGTGCCATTGTCGGTGATGATGGAGTTCGGGACCCCGAAGCGATGGATGATGTTGGTGAAGAACGCCACCGCCTGTTCGGACCTGATGTTGTTCAGGGGTCGGACCTCGATCCACTTGGAGAATTTGTCGATGGCGACCAGCAGGTGCGTGTAGCCCCCGGGCGCCTTCTGTAGAGGGCCGACGAGGTCTAGACCCCACACAGCGAAGGGCCAGGTGATGGGTATCGTCTGCAGAGCCTGAGCGGGCAGGTGGGTCTGCTTCGCATAGAATTGGCACCCTTCGCAGGCGCGGACAATTCTAGTGGCGTCAGCCACCGCCGTTGGCCAGTAGAAGCCATGGCGGAAAGCGTTCCCGACGAGGGTTCGAGGTGCTGCATGATGACCGCAAGCCCCCGAGTGTATTTCCCGCAGGAGTTCCTGACCTTCGGCGATGGAGATACATCGCTGGAGGATGCCCGAGGGGCTACGGTGGTAGAGCTCCTTCTCATCGCCCAGCAAGACGAACGATTTGGCGCGTCGCGCTACCCGCCGAGCCTCGGCTCGGTCGAGGGGCAGTTTTCCTCGGTGGAGATATTGCAGGTACGGGGTTTGCCAATCTTGATCTGGCATGACCCCGCTCTGCTCTTCCTCGATGCGCAGCGCTTCGCCCTCGGGCTCCGAGGGTTCCTCGGGTTGAGCCGAAGATGGCTCAGGCTGGGCCGAGGTCACCTCGGACGAGGCCGAGGGTGGCTCGGGCTCGGGCGCGTCGCCTATCTTGACGGAGGGTTGGTGCAGATCCCTGTAACACCCTGAATTTGGGGGTATAAAATTTCTTTGCTCATATTCACAAATTCAGGTGTTACTTCCTTTTCTCATCCTTTCTCTTTCTTCTCTCTCTCAATTCTATAGGAGCTAAGTGCTTGTTTTACTTGTAATTATAGTCTATTATGTTAAACCCTAGTGGAGTATGAATTGTTGCATCATGTTGAACCCTAGATTTCACTTTTGTTTGGTGCATAATTCTCAAAAGGTCTAATTTGAATTTGGGGCTTATTTGAATTTGAATCAAATAGAATAAATAAAAGAAAAGGGAGAAACAATTCAGAATAAAAGAAAAAGGTAAAACAGCCCAACCCAGCCGCCCCCCCCCGGCCTTTCGGCCCAGCCGGCCCATCTCTCCCGCGCGCGCGCCTCCCTCCCCTCCTCTCTCTGCGCAGCGGGCCCCACCTGTCGGCGCTCCCGCCCTCCGCGCACCCGCTCCTTCTCTCTCTCTGCGCAGCGGGGCCCGCCTGTCGGCGCAGCGGCCTCCCGTGCGCCCGCTCTCCCTCTCTCTGCTCGGCCAGCCCCACCTGTCGGCGCCCGCTTTCCCCGCGTGCGCCCGCCCCCTCGCTCTCTCTCTGCTCGCGGGCCCGGCTTGTCAGCTTCGCCGTTCTCGCGTAACCGCCGCCGAGTCGCGCGCGCCCGCGGTCTCCGCGCCCACGTCGCGCGTGGGGAGCTCACCCCACCTCGCCCCTGGCCACTTGAGCCCTGAACCCCACTCGCCCTCACCCCCTCCCCCCATTTGCGCCCAGTAGACCCTCTCTCCCCCTCGCTGCGCGCACGCAGAGCACCGCCGCCATAACCCCCGCCGTCCCGAGCTCGGTTCCTCGTCGCCGGTGGAGCTCCGCCGCGCCCGTAGCCCCGGTGAGCTCCGCTCTGGCGTCCGCAACCCGGAACGCGCCCCAATTCCCTCTTCCCCTCCCTAATTCTCTCTGCCCGCGCTCACCCGTCGTCCGCCGTGCAGCCGCCGCCGTCGCCTCGGGCCACCGTCGCGTCTCCGTCGCTGCCGAGAGGTCCCTGGGTTTCGCCGTGAGGTAAGGAACCTCCCCCGCCCCTATTGCCCTTTGTCTTGCTCTCTGTTGCATGTGATTGCTCGCCGGAGTAGAGAAACCCCGCCGCCGAGCCGCCCCGCCGTGAATCGCCCCCCTCCGGTGCCCCTGCCCCGGCCCAAACCCCACCAGAGAGTTCCCCGTGCCCTCCCCAGCCTCTCCGGCCACTCAGGTCGCCCCGGGAGCCCGCCAGGCCCCCGCTCCCCTCGTCTCCGGCGAGCTCCTCCGCCACTGGCGCGAGCGCCGCCGCCCCAGCTAGCCGTAGGAGAGGCTCAGCCTGGCCACCCAATCCCCGCCGTTCACCCGAGATCGGGCGGCCCTGATTTAATTAGCCCCGCCTCTCTGCCACCCGACCCCGCTTGTCAGCTCGCCCGCGCGCTCGCGCTGTCCGCCCGGCCCCGCCTGTCGGTCCGCCCGCGCGCTCTGCCCGCCCGGTCCCACCTGCCAGCCGCCCGCGCGCGCTCTGCCCGCCCGGCCCCGCCTGTCAGCCACCCCGAGCCGCCGCGCGCCCGCGCGCCCGCCGCAGGATCTAATCCTAGCCGTTGATCTGAGATCTAACGGCTGTAAGCGCCCGATACCCCTTCGCCCGCGCCTTTTCTTAAAAGACCCCTCGGTTTTCTGGATTTTGCGCCCGCCGTCCCTGGTTTCTCGCAGTTAAGTCCTCAGCCCTTTTACTTAATTCAAAATAGGTCCCTAGGGCATATTTTTTAACCCCTAAACTTGTAAAATTCATAACTTTGCCATATGAACTCCAAATTAGGTGCTTCAAATTGCAAAATGTTCATAAAATTATTATCTATCTGATTATGCACTGTTTTCCTGCTGTTTCCATGTTCCAACTAATGGTTAATCTTTAGGATAGGATTAAGGTTATTGGAACTCTATTTTGGGATGAATGAAAGGTAGTAGACTTTAATAAAAGTTGGAGCACTTAAGTTTATGGACTCAAACCCTTAAGTTTAGGAACTTAAACCAGATAATTATTTAATTCCACCCCTGACTTAAACCTGAGTAGTGGATAATGACTCATTTTGTATAGTCCTCTACCCCAGACCTAGGGAACACCAAAGTGCCTATCCCTTTTCTGTTATGAGCTTGTGACCACTCTCTGCTGCATATGTTTGGTTTATTGTTTTTGTTTGTTATTTTCCCAAGTGCATAGTGTGAATGATTGCTTTACGTAGACAACGAGCAGTCTATGTTTCCCGAGGCAGTTGCAGAGGAAGTCCCTGATCAGCAGTTTGGTGAAGGCAAGTGTCCTCAGTCCCATTATGTCCCATTTACTTTATAATACACTGTCCCGCATTACTTACTTGAAACCTAAGGATTGACTAGCTTTACACTTTACTTTATCCTTGATGACCTTATGGGCTATTATGGTTAGCATTCTGCTACTGCCTTAACTTAATCAATGAACATGATGTGAATATTTATGATACTGTTATCCTGGTTATGTTGATGATCTTGTGATACTCTAGGGGGCTCAGGCTGTTTCCTGAGTACCTCTCCGTAAGGACCTGTTCGTTGAGAGACCACCCGGGATAACAGTGCAACCATGAGGGTGAAATGGGGTGCCCTTAGCTAATTAATTAGAGGAACTAGAGGTGTAGTTGCTTCGCCGTCGTGCCGTCAATGGGGTCCAGGCACAGTGCTTGCTCTGCCGAGGCTGAGTGCCGAGGTTCTTTCGTTTCGCTTTTGTTAGTCACTCTCCTGCGGGGAGGAGTACTGTGTTTATCAAACTGGAGAAACCTAACGGGCAGCTATGATCTCTAGGGAATCTTTGTAAAAGCTACGTAGTGATACCCTGCTGGACCACCTAGGTAGTGGTCAATGGGGATTAGCTCTCCCCGGGCAGAAAGGGCATCATGACTCATGGGTAAAGTGTGCGACCTCTGCAGAGGGTGGTGAAACTGATATATCAGCCGTGCTCACGGTTAAGAGCAACCTTGGGATCCTCTTTGATTAGAGATACAAATGATCTGAGATACAATGGTTCTATTTATTATTTTGGTTCGATGACGATAATGATGTTCCTCGATGAGGAAATGATTCACGGGTTGGTTATATGATAAAACTTGGCTTCCACTAATGATAAATACCTGACCAACTAAAAGCAACTGCTTGAGCCTAACCCCACATAAAGCTAGTCCACTTCAGCCAAACGGGACATTTGCTGAGTACGTTGATGTGTACTCATCCTTGCTTTACCACAAAACACCAGGTTGTCCGCATTGTAACCACTGCTCCGGAGAAGGCGAAGCCGAGGAAGGAGACTTCCAGGAGTTCCAGGACTACGATGAATTCTAGGTGTGGGTTGGCGGCAACCCCCAGTCAGCTGCCTGTGAAGGCCTTATCTTTACTGCGTTTCGCTTAGCACTTTGATCTAACTGTTAAGTCGATGACTATGTGGATGTCTATGACTCTGTGATGTAATAAGTTTTTTTTTACTCTTTTATGTTATTATTCGAGCATTGTGCGATGATGTTCATTTATGTAATCGCTGTGTACGTGAGTTCTGATCCTGGCACGTACATAGTTCGCATTCGGTTTGCCTTCTGAAACCGGGTGTGACATAAGTGGTATCAAAGCCGTGCTGACTGTAGGACCGCTGACCTAGAGTAGCACTGGTCGTATTAAGGACTATTGACCTTCCCTCTCACCTTGACCTCTGATGTTACTTCAAAAGTCGGTCACCTCGACCAACCCTATGTTTTACTACATATATATGTACTATATTATGCCTTGTTAAAATTTTTATCTTATTCTGTCTATGGTTTACTCACTTGTCATATTAGTTCTGCTCTTACTCTTATGCTTACGGTGTCTTTTGTAGATGGCTCGTCTTAGACACACTGCACGTAAGTCGGTGATTCCTTTCCTGCCGTCTCGACTTGCGGAGCGTCCTCTGCACCGCACTGTGACCGGTCAGTCGAGTCACCTGGAGAGGCTGCACCACCGCCTGCGTGAGGAGCAGGAACGCCGACGCCAGCACGGAGAGCAGCAGGGCTCTTCCTCCTCATCCCAGCATGAGGTGGAGTCCGTGAGGCCCCGTTCCTCTGTTGCCCAGCTGGAGGCGCCCCTTGCACCACCGCGGGACGCTCCGGCTGTTGGAGGAGGACCTGGAGGAGATCCCGACGACGACGACTCAGACCACAGCTCGGAGTCTTCTGAGCCGCAGGAGGCGGAAGGATGGGTCGCCCGACCCATCACTCGTGACGCCGCTCGCGGTTGTCACTTCCACGACGCACTCGACACCTTGCTGCGCCAGGCTTTCGACCGGCACACCTGGTCGATCGAGTATCGTTGTGTGGTTTACCAGCACAGTCGCGGGAGGTACCCGGACCGCTGGGAGGCTACCTGCCTAGTTCGCCGTCCGGAGGATGACCTCCGGGGTGCGGAGGCCGTTTCGGAGCACTATTCCATCTCCGAGAGGGACACTGCAGAGGCGGCTATGCAGGATGCAGCACGGCGTGCACTCTCTCAGTACTGTTCTTTGTTCGGTGGGGTGGCCGACGGTCTTAACCTTCGGTACTACCCCCGCCGCCCTACTGGCAGCACAGAGAGTGTGGTTGTCTCACCTGTTGGTGAGGCTAACCCTAGGTTGAGCAGCACAGTCAACCTAGTCGCAGTGCTTAACACTGAGCTGGATCACTCTCTGGACGAGCTGAGCAGGGCTCGAACGGAGATTGTGGAGTTGCGTGCTGAGCTGGCAGAGCGCCATCACCAGGAGGGTGGTTCTCCCGCTCCTGTTGGGACTCAGCACCCATACCGCTCGCCGCCACGTGGTCACCACACTTATGGTTCCCCTGTCTGTAAGACCAGGATAGATTTGGATCCTTAGATCGTTAGCGTCGAAGTTTGTAATAATTCTTAAGTCAGATGTCTCAGTCTTAGGTAGTCAGTTTAGTTTGCTTATCAGTTGCTTCCATTCAGTTTAGTTTGCTTATCAGTTGCTTGCATGCTTGCTATGATGAACTTGTGCTGGATTTGGGTCTTTGTAATGACTGTTGCCAACCTGTGGGTTTCCCCTGCAGTTTGGCTTAGCTAGTAATATTAATGAAGTCAGTTATTTAGTTGGGAAGCCATTTACTTCTACTTTCCTTCTTATCTGAGAAGCTGTGTTGAATCATAATGAGGATCAGTGAAGCTTTTTGTTCACTCAGTGTCATGAAGAATTCTGAATTCCCTTTTCTTATGCTGGAGGGTTGTAAGCTCAATGCTGATGTATGAATGTCTTCCACAGATGTCTGACAACAGGCGCCGATGCAACAGGCGTGCTCAGCAAGAGCAGCATGACCAGCAGGAGGAGCACCAGAGGCAGCCTCCCCCACCACCCCCGATGACAGTGGAGCAGATGTTCTTGATGCAGACTCAGGCAGTGCAGGCCATTGGGCAGACTCTGGCGGCCATGCAGCAGGCTCAACAGCAACCTCAACCCCAATTGCAAGTGCAGATGCCCCAGATGCCACGAGATAAGCGTGGTGAGTTCATGAGAGGGCACCCTCCTACCTTCGCCCATTCTGCTGACCCCATGGATGCAGAAGACTGGCTGCGCGCAGTGGAGAGAGAACTGCGCACCGCTCAATGTGACGACAGGGAGAAGGTTCTGTATGGTCCCCGTCAGTTAAGGGGAGCAGCCCAGTCCTGGTGGGAGTCCTACCTCGCCACCCATGCTGACCCCGAGGCCATCACCTGGGAGGAATTCAGTGAGAGTTTCCGCAGATACCATGTGCCAGAGGGACTGATGATCGTGAAGAAGGAGGAGTTTCTGGCTCTGAAGCAGGGACCCCTGTCTGTTAGTGAATACAGAGACAAGTTTCTGCAGCTATCTCGTTATGCACCTGAGGATGTCAACACTGATGCTAAAAGGCAGTACAGGTTCATGAGGGGTTTGGTGGATCCCCTGCATTACCAGCTGATGAATCACACCTTCCCCACCTTCCAGCACCTGATCGATAGGGCAATTATGACTGAGAAGAAGCGTAAGGATATGGAAGATCGGAAGCGCAAGATGAGTGGACCCCAGACCGGAGGCATCAGCCGTCCACGTTTCTCAGGCAGTTCATCTCAGCAAGGCAGGCCTGGTCACCCACAAGGATATCAGAATCAGAACCAGCGTCCGCATCAGCAGCAGTTTCAGAGGCAGTATCAGCAGCAGCAGCAGCAGTATCGTCAGAACAGCCAGCAGGGAGGTAATCAGTATCAGAAGCAGAACAACCAGGTACCTCGCCTTCCTGCCTCAGCAGCAAACCAGAGCAACCAGGCAGCCCCAGCACAAGGAGGAGGCAGAGGATGTTTCCACTGTGGAGAGCAAGGCCACTGGGCGATGCAATGCCCAAAGAAGGCGGCGCAGCAGCAGACCAACCCCAATGCTCCAACAAGGCAAGGTGTACTGCAGCCGGTAGCAGGCAATCGTAACCAAGCGTACAACCGTGGAAAGGTGAACCACTTGGAGGCCGAAGCGATCCAGGATGCACCAGATGTGGCAGTAGGTATGTTTTCAGTCGAATCTCATCCCACGAAAGTGCTATTTGATACTGGTGCAACTCATTCATTTGTCACTGCAACCTGGGTAGAATTGCATAACATCCCAGTAGAGGCAATAATGCCGCCCATGAGGATTAATTCAGTTGGTGGCAAGGTGCAAACAGATAAAATATGCTCAAATATAAGGGTGGAAATAAGGGGGATAGGGTTCCCCAGTGACTTAATAGTAATAGACACCCCTGGGATAGATGTTATTCTAGGGATGAATTGGTTAATGAAGTATGAAGCGAATATTAGCTGTGACAAGAGGACCGTAACATTAAAGTCCCCGTCGGGAGAGGAGGTAGTGGCCGAGCTAAGGATGCCTAAATCAGCGGAGGGTGTCTGTCACCAGATCTCAGTTGATAGTAAGGAACCCAACCCGCTCGAGACTATCAAGGTAGTGTCGGACTTTCCGGACGTATTTCCCGAGGAGCTAACGGGCATGCCACCCGAGAGAAAGGTTGAGTTTGCCATAGAGCTTATCCCTGGTACCGCCCCCATTTCCAAAAGGGCCTACCGAGTGTCTGGACCAGAATTGGTGGAACTCAAGAAGCAGATAGATGAGATGTTAGAGAAGGGTTACATCAGACCAAGTACCTCGCCTTGGGCCGCTCCGGTGTTGTTTGTAGAGAAGAAAGATGGTACCAAAAGGATGTGCATAGACTACAGAGCCTTGAATGAAGTCACTGTCAAGAACAAGTACCCCCTGCCAAGGATAGAAGATTTGTTCGACCAGCTCAGAGGTGCCAGCGTATTCTCGAAGATAGATCTGAGGTCAGGCTACCATCAACTCAGAATCCGACCCTCGGACATACCGAAGACAGCATTCATCACCAAGTACGGGTTATATGAATTCACAGTTATGTCCTTTGGTTTGACAAATGCGCCAGCTTTCTTTATGTACCTGATGAACAGTGTGTTCATGGATTATCTGGACAAGTTTGTGGTAGTGTTTATCGATGACATTCTCATATATTCCAAAAGTGAGGAAGAGCATGTGGAGCATTTGAAGATGGTATTGCAAAGGCTACGAGAGCAACAGCTGTATGCCAAGCTAAGCAAATGCGAGTTCTGGATTCATGAAGTCTTGTTTCTGGGTCACATCATAAATCAAGATGGGTTGGCAGTGGATCCAAAGAAAGTGGCAGATATCCTGAACTGGAAAGCACCAAAGGATGTTCGTGGGATCAAGAGCTTCATTGGAATGGCTGGGTATTACCGGCGTTTCATCGAAGGCTTCTCAAAGATTGCAAGACCAATGACAGCGTTACTAGCGAAGAAAGTTGAGTTCAAGTGGACCCAAAAGTGTCAGGAAGCATTTGAAGAACTGAAAAATAGATTGACCACAGCTCCGGTGTTAGTCCTGCCTGATGTTCACAAGCCATTCTCAGTGTATTGTGATGCTTCTTACACCGGATTGGGATGCGTGCTAATGCAAGAAGGAAGAGTTGTAGCATATTCATCTCGACAGCTGAAGATCCATGAGAAAAATTACCCCACACATGACCTGGAGTTGGCAGCAGTAGTTCATGCTTTGAAGACCTGGAGACATTACCTGTATGGGCAGAAGTGTGACATTTATACAGATCATAAAAGTCTGAAGTACATATTTACCCAGTCAGAGTTAAACATGAGGCAGCGAAGATGGTTGGAATTGATCAAAGACTATGAGTTGGAGATACATTACCATCCAGGCAAGGCCAACGTGGTTGCAGATGCTTTGAGCAGGAAGAGTCAAGTCAATATGTTGGCCATGTACCCAATGCCATATGAGTTAGCCAAGGAGTTCGACAGACTGAGTCTCGGTTTCCTGAACAGCACGCAAGGAGTAACAGTGGAATTAGAGCCCACCCTAGAGCGGGAGATCAAAGAAGGACAGAAGGATGATGAAAGCATCAACAAAATCCGGCAGCTAATCTTAGAAGGAAGAGGCAAAGACTTTCGAGAGGATGAAGAGGGGGTAATATGGTTCAAGGATCGATTGTGTGTCCCCGACCTCAAACCTATTCGGGAGCTGATCCTAAAGGAAGCTCATGAGACAGCCTACTCCATACACCCGGGAAGTGAAAAGATGTATCAGGATTTAAAGAGGAGGTTTTGGTGGTATGGCATGAAAAGAGAGATCGCAGAATATGTTGCCATCTGTGATAGCTGTCAGAGAACCAAAGCAGAGCATCAAAGGCCCGCCGGATTGTTGCAGTCATTGCGGATTCCTCAGTGGAAGTGGGATGAGATCGGGATGGATTTTATAGTTGGCCTACCTCGTACCCGGGCCGGTTATGATTCCATCTGGGTGGTTGTGGACCGATTGACAAAGGTGGCCCATTTCATACCTGTGAAGACCACATATACCGGAGCAACATTAGCTGAGTTATACATGTCACGGATAGTTTGCCTTCATGGTGTGCCGAAGAAGATAGTGTCAGATCGAGGAACGCAGTTCACCTCTCATTTTTGGCAGCAGCTACAAGAAGCTTTGGGCACCCATTTGAACTTCAGCTCGGCTTATCATCCGCAGACAGACGGTCAGACTGAAAGAACTAATCAGATCCTAGAGGATATGCTGAGAGCCTGTGCGTTGCAAGACAAGTCAGGATGGGATAAAAGGTTACCTTATGCAGAATTCTCCTACAACAATAGTTACCAAGCCAGCTTGAAGATGTCGCCGTTTCAGGCACTCTATGGACGGAGTTGTAGGACTCCACTGCATTGGGACCAGCCTGGTGAGAGACAGGTGTTTGGCCCCGACATCTTGCGTGAAGCCGAAGAGAATATCAAAATGGTTCGGGAGAATCTGAAGATAGCACAATCAAGGCAGCGAAGCTATGCGGACCGAAGGAGAAGAGAACTGAGTTTCGAAGTGGGAGATTACGTCTATCTGAAGGTGTCACCTATCAGGGGAGTCAGAAGGTTCGGAGTTAAAGGCAAGTTAGCACCCCGGTACGTTGGACCATATCAGATTCAAGCAAAGCGTGGAGAAGTGGCTTATCAACTCGACCTACCAGAAAGTTTGTCGGCAGTACACAATGTGTTCCACGTGTCGCAACTGAAGAAGTGTCTACGAGTACCAGAAGAACAGTTGCCAGTGGAGGGTTTGGAAGTCCAGGAGGATCTGACATACATAGAGAAGCCAACGCAGATTCTGGAGTTTGCAGACAGAGTCACCCGGAGGAGTACCATCAGAATGTGCAAAGTCAGATGGGGTCACCATTCGGAGGAAGAAGCAACCTGGGAACGAGAAGATGACCTGAAGGCCAAATACCCTGAACTCTTTGCTGACCAACCTTGAATCTCGGGGGCGAGATTCTTTTAAGGGGGATAGGTTTGTAACACCCTGAATTTGGGGGTATAAAATTTCTTTGCTCATATTCACAAATTCAGGTGTTACTTCCTTTTCTCATCCTTTCTCTTTCTTCTCTCTCTCAATTCTATAGGAGCTAAGTGCTTGTTTTACTTGTAATTATAGTCTATTATGTTAAACCCTAGTGGAGTATGAATTGTTGCATCATGTTGAACCCTAGATTTCACTTTTGTTTGGTGCATAATTCTCAAAAGGTCTAATTTGAATTTGGGGCTTATTTGAATTTGAATCAAATAGAATAAATAAAAGAAAAGGGAGAAACAATTCAGAATAAAAGAAAAAGGTAAAACAGCCCAACCCAGCCGCCCCCCCCCGGCCTTTCGGCCCAGCCGGCCCATCTCTCCCGCGCGCGCGCCTCCCTCCCCTCCTCTCTCTGCGCAGCGGGCCCCACCTGTCGGCGCTCCCGCCCTCCGCGCACCCGCTCCTTCTCTCTCTCTGCGCAGCGGGGCCCGCCTGTCGGCGCAGCGGCCTCCCGTGCGCCCGCTCTCCCTCTCTCTGCTCGGCCAGCCCCACCTGTCGGCGCCCGCTTTCCCCGCGTGCGCCCGCCCCCTCGCTCTCTCTCTGCTCGCGGGCCCGGCTTGTCAGCTTCGCCGTTCTCGCGTAACCGCCGCCGAGTCGCGCGCGCCCGCGGTCTCCGCGCCCACGTCGCGCGTGGGGAGCTCACCCCACCTCGCCCCTGGCCACTTGAGCCCCGAACCCCACTCGCCCTCACCCCCTCCCCCCATTTGCGCCCAGTAGACCCTCTCTCCCCCTCGCTGCGCGCACGCAGAGCACCGCCGCCATAACCCCCGCCGTCCCGAGCTCGGTTCCTCGTCGCCGGTGGAGCTCCGCCGCGCCCGTAGCCCCGGTGAGCTCCGCTCTGGCGTCCGCAACCCGGAACGCGCCCCAATTCCCTCTTCCCCTCCCTAATTCTCTCTGCCCGCGCTCACCCGTCGTCCGCCGTGCAGCCGCCGCCGTCGCCTCGGGCCACCGTCGCGTCTCCGTCGCTGCCGAGAGGTCCCTGGGTTTCGCCGTGAGGTAAGGAACCTCCCCCGCCCCTATTGCCCTTTGTCTTGCTCTCTGTTGCATGTGATTGCTCGCCGGAGTAGAGAAACCCCGCCGCCGAGCCGCCCCGCCGTGAATCGCCCCCCTCCGGTGCCCCTGCCCCGGCCCAAACCCCACCAGAGAGTTCCCCGTGCCCTCCCCAGCCTCTCCGGCCACTCAGGTCGCCCCGGGAGCCCGCCAGGCCCCCGCTCCCCTCGTCTCCGGCGAGCTCCTCCGCCACTGGCGCGAGCGCCGCCGCCCCAGCTAGCCGTAGGAGAGGCTCAGCCTGGCCACCCAATCCCCGCCGTTCACCCGAGATCGGGCGGCCCTGATTTAATTAGCCCCGCCTCTCTGCCACCCGACCCCGCTTGTCAGCTCGCCCGCGCGCTCGCGCTGTCCGCCCGGCCCCGCCTGTCGGTCCGCCCGCGCGCTCTGCCCGCCCGGTCCCACCTGCCAGCCGCCCGCGCGCGCTCTGCCCGCCCGGCCCCGCCTGTCAGCCACCCCGAGCCGCCGCGCGCCCGCGCGCCCGCCGCAGGATCTAATCCTAGCCGTTGATCTGAGATCTAACGGCTGTAAGCGCCCGATACCCCTTCGCCCGCGCCTTTTCTTAAAAGACCCCTCGGTTTTCTGGATTTTGCGCCCGCCGTCCCTGGTTTCTCGCAGTTAAGTCCTCAGCCCTTTTACTTAATTCAAAATAGGTCCCTAGGGCATATTTTTTAACCCCTAAACTTGTAAAATTCATAACTTTGCCATATGAACTCCAAATTAGGTGCTTCAAATTGCAAAATGTTCATAAAATTATTATCTATCTGATTATGCACTGTTTTCCTGCTGTTTCCATGTTCCAACTAATGGTTAATCTTTAGGATAGGATTAAGGTTATTGGAACTCTATTTTGGGATGAATGAAAGGTAGTAGACTTTAATAAAAGTTGGAGCACTTAAGTTTATGGACTCAAACCCTTAAGTTTAGGAACTTAAACCAGATAATTATTTAATTCCACCCCTGACTTAAACCTGAGTAGTGGATAATGACTCATTTTGTATAGTCCTCTACCCCAGACCTAGGGAACACCAAAGTGCCTATCCCTTTTCTGTTATGAGCTTGTGACCACTCTCTGCTGCATATGTTTGGTTTATTGTTTTTGTTTGTTATTTTCCCAAGTGCATAGTGTGAATGATTGCTTTACGTAGACAACGAGCAGTCTGTGTTTCCCGAGGCAGTTGCAGAGGAAGTCCCTGATCAGCAGTTTGGTGAAGGCAAGTGTCCTCAGTCCCATTATGTCCCATTTACTTTATAATACACTGTCCCGCATTACTTACTTGAAACCTAAGGATTGACTAGCTTTACACTTTACTTTATCCTTGATGACCTTATGGGCTATTATGGTTAGCATTCTGCTACTGCCTTAACTTAATCAATGAACATGATGTGAATATTTATGATACTGTTATCCTGGTTATGTTGATGATCTTGTGATACTCTAGGGGGCTCAGGCTGTTTCCTGAGTACCTCTCCGTAAGGACCTGTTCGTTGAGAGACCACCCGGGATAACAGTGCAACCATGAGGGTGAAATGGGGTGCCCTTAGCTAATTAATTAGAGGAACTAGAGGTGTAGTTGCTTCGCCGTCGTGCCGTCAATGGGGTCCAGGCACAGTGCTTGCTCTGCCGAGGCTGAGTGCCGAGGTTCTTTCGTTTCGCTTTTGTTAGTCACTCTCCTGCGGGGAGGAGTACTGTGTTTATCAAACTGGAGAAACCTAACGGGCAGCTATGATCTCTAGGGAATCTTTGTAAAAGCTACGTAGTGATACCCTGCTGGACCACCTAGGTAGTGGTCAATGGGGATTAGCTCTCCCCGGGCAGAAAGGGCATCATGACTCATGGGTAAAGTGTGCGACCTCTGCAGAGGGTGGTGAAACTGATATATCAGCCGTGCTCACGGTTAAGAGCAACCTTGGGATCCTCTTTGATTAGAGATACAAATGATCTGAGATACAATGGTTCTATTTATTATTTTGGTTCGATGACGATAATGATGTTCCTCGATGAGGAAATGATTCACGGGTTGGTTATATGATAAAACTTGGCTTCCACTAATGATAAATACCTGACCAACTAAAAGCAACTGCTTGAGCCTAACCCCACATAAAGCTAGTCCACTTCAGCCAAACGGGACATTTGCTGAGTACGTTGATGTGTACTCATCCTTGCTTTACCACAAAACACCAGGTTGTCCGCATTGTAACCACTGCTCCGGAGAAGGCGAAGCCGAGGAAGGAGACTTCCAGGAGTTCCAGGACTACGATGAATTCTAGGTGTGGGTTGGCGGCAACCCCCAGTCAGCTGCCTGTGAAGGCCTTATCTTTACTGCGTTTCGCTTAGCACTTTGATCTAACTGTTAAGTCGATGACTATGTGGATGTCTATGACTCTGTGATGTAATAAGTTTTTTTTTACTCTTTTATGTTATTATTCGAGCATTGTGCGATGATGTTCATTTATGTAATCGCTGTGTACGTGAGTTCTGATCCTGGCACGTACATAGTTCGCATTCGGTTTGCCTTCTGAAACCGGGTGTGACAATCCCGGGAGAAGACGTCCGGGGGAACCGTCGTTCGCCCCGAGGCTATCTTCGCCAGCTCGTCCGCAGTCTCGTTGTAGCGCCGGGCGATGTGGTTAAGCTCGAGCCCGTAGAACTTGTCTTCCAGGCGTCGAATCTCCTCACAGTAGGCCTCCATTTTCGGGTCGCGGCAGAGGGAGTTCTTCATGACTTGGTCGATGACGAGCTGCGAGTCGCCACGCGCATCGAGGCGTCGGACCCCTAGCTCGATGGCGATTCGCAATCCGTTGATCAGAGCCTCGTACTCAGCCACATTGTTGGACGCCGGGAAATGGAGGCGGAGCACGTAGCGCAGGTGTTTTCCGAGGGGCGAGACGAAAAGCAGGCCCGCGCCAGCTCCCGTCTTCTTCAGCGACCCGTCGAAAAACATGGTCCAGAGCTCTGGTTGGATCGGAGCCGTTGGCAACTGGGTATCGACCCATTCGGCTACGAAATCCGCCAGTACCTGGGACTTGATGGCCTTCCGAGGGGCGAACGAGATTGCCTCGCCCATGATTTCCACCGCCCACTTCGCGATCCGCCCCGAGGCTTCTCGGCACTGGATGATCTCCCCCAGGGGGAAGGACGACACCACAGTCACCGGATGGGACTCGAAGTAATGTCGCAGCTTTCGCCTCGTCAGGATCACTGCATATAGCAGCTTCTGGACTTGCGGGTAGCGGATCTTGGTCTCGGACAGCACTTCGCTGACGAAGTAAACTGGCCTCTGAATGGGCAAAGCATGCCCCTCTTCCTGCCTTTCGACTACGATCGCGGCGCTGACCACCTGAGTGGTTGCGGCGACGTAGACCAGGAGGGTTTCTCCATCAGCTGGGGGTACCAAGATGGGCGCCTGGGTGAGGAGCGCCTTCAGGTTCCCGAGGGCTTCCTCGGCCTCGGGAGTCCAAGTGAAGCACTCGGCCTTCCTTAAGAGGTGGTACAGGGGCAGGCCTCTTTCGCCGAGGCGCGAGACGAAACGGCTCAAGGCCGCGAGGCATCCCATGACCCTCTGTACGCCTTTTAAGTCCTTGATGGGCCCCATGTTTGTGATCGCCGTGATCTTCTCCGGGTTGGCTTCGATGCCCTGCTCGGAGACGATGAATCCCAAGAGCATGCCTCGGGGCACCCCGAAGACGCACTTCTCGGGATTGAGCTTGACGCCCTTCGCCTTGAGACACCGGAATGTCAGTTCGAGGTCGGAGAGAAGGTCGGAGGCTTTCCTCGTCTTGACTACGATGTCATCGACGTAGGCCTCGACCGTGCGACCAATGTGTTCGCCGAACACATGGTTCATGCACCGCTGGTACGTTGCACCCGCGTTCCTCAAACCGAACGGCATTGTGACATAACAGTACATGCCGAAGGGCGTGATGAAAGAAGTCGCGAGCTGGTCGGACTCTTTCATCTTGATTTGATGATACCCTGAGTAGGCATCGAGGAAAGACAGGGTTTCGCACCCTGCAGTGGAGTCCACAATTTGGTCGATGCGAGGTAGAGGGTAGGGGACCTTCGGACATGCTTTGTTGAGACCAGTGTAGTCTACACACATCCGCCACTTCCCCCCTTTTTTCCTCACAAGTACAGGGTTGGCAAGCCATTCGGGATGGAATACCTCTTTAATGAACCCTGCTGCCATCAGCTTGTGGACCTCCTCGCCTATCACCCTGCGCCTTTCCTCGTCGAAACGGCGCAGAGGCTGTCTGACCGGCCGGGCTCCGGCCCGAATATCCAGCGAGTGCTCGGCGACATCCCTCGGTATGCCGGGCATGTCCGAGGGACTCCACGCAAAAACGTCGGCGTTTGCGCGGAGAAAGTCGACGAGCACTGCTTCCTATTTGGGGTCGAGCCCGGAACCGATCCGGATCTGCTTGGAGGTGTCGCCACTGGGGTCGAGAGGGACGGCCTTAACCGTCTCTGCTGGCTCGAAGTTGCCGGCATGCCGCTTCACGTCCGGCACCTCTCGGGAGAGGCTTTCCAGGTCGGCAATGAGGGCCTCGGACTCGGCGAGGGCCTCGGCGTACTCCACGCACTCCACATCGCATTCGAATGCGTGTTTGTACGTGGGGCCGACGGTGATGACCCCGTTGGGGCCCGGCATCTTGAGCTTCAGGTAGGTGTAGTTGGGGATGGCCATGAGCTTCGCGTAGCATGGCCTTCCCAACACTGCGTGGTAGGTTCCTCGGAACCCGACCACCTCGAACGTCAAAGTCTCCCTTCGGAAGTTGGAGGGTGTTCCGAAGCAGACAGGGAGGTCGAGCTGTCCAAGGGGCTGGACGCGCTTCCCGGGAATGATCCCGTGGAAGGGCGCAGCGCCTGCTCGGACGGATGACAGGTCGACGCGCAGGAGCCTGAGGGTCTCGGCGTAGATGATGTTGAGGCAGCTGCCTCCATCCATCAGGACCTTGGTGAGCCTGACGTCGCCGACGATGGGGTCGACGACGAGCGGGTACTTCCCCGGGCTCGGCACGTGGTCGGGGTGGTCGTCCCGGTCGAAGGTGATGGGCTTGTCGGACCAGTCTAGGTAGACTGGCGCCGCCACCTTCACCGAGCAGACCTCCCGACGCTCTTGCTTACGATGCCGAGCCGAGGTGTTTGCCGCATGCCCTCCGTAGATCATGAAGCAATCGCGGACCTCTGGGAACTCTCCTGCTTGGCGATCCTCCCTTTTGTCGTCGTCGTGAGCCCTGCCACCCTCTGTGGGCGGCCCGGCTCTGTGGAAATGGCGCCGAAGCATGACGCACTCTTCGAGGGTATGCTTGACGGGCCCCTGATGGTAGGGGCACGTCTCCTTGAGTGCCTTGTCGAAGAGGTTAGCACCTCCGGGGGGCTTCCGAGGGTTCTTGTGCTCGGCGGCGGCGACAAGGTCTGCATCGGGAACGTCGCGTTTCGCTTGCGACTTCCTCCTGCCTTTCTTCTTGGCGCCGCGCGGAGTAGACGCCTCGGGAGCATCTTCCGACGGGCGGCCCTGGGGCTGCTTGTCCTTTCGGAAGATGGCCTCTACCGCCTCCTGGCCGGAGGCGAACTTGGTGGCGATGTCCATCAGCTCGCTCGCCCTGGTGGGGGTCTTGCGACCCAACTTGCTCACCAGGTCACGGCAGGTGGTGCCGGCGAGGAACGCGCCGATGACATCGGAGTCGGTGATGTTGGGCAGCTCGGTGCGCTGCTTCGAGAACCGCCGGATGTAGTCCCGAAGAGACTCTCCCGGCAGTTGTCGACAGCTTCGGAGGTCCCAGGAATTCCCGGGGCGCACGTACGTGCCCTGGAAGTTGCCGGCGAAGGCCTGGACCAGATCTTCCCAGTTGGAAATCTGCCCCGGGGGCAGGTGCTCCAACCAGGCACGAGCGGTGTCGGAGAGAAACAGGGGGAGGTTTCGGATGATGAGGTTGTCATCGTCCGTCCCACCCAGTTGACAGGCCAGGCGGTAGTCCGCAAGCCACAATTCCGGTCTCGTCTCCCCCGAGTACTTTGCGATAGTAGTCGGGGGTCGGAATCGGGGCGGAAACGGCGCCCGCCGAATGGCTCGGCTAAAGACCTGCGGACCGGGTGGTTCGGGCGAGGGACTCCGATCCTCCCCGCTGTCGTAACGTCCCCCACGCCTGGGGTGGTAGCCTCGGCGCACCCTTTCGTCGAGGCGTGCCCGACGGTCACGATGAGGGTGCTCGTCGCCGAGGTGGCCCGGGGCCGCAGGCGCGGTGTTGCGCGTGCGCCCGGTGTAGACCGAGGCTTCCCGCGTGAGTCGGGAAGTCGCGGCACGAGGTTCCGAGGGGTACCCCTGCCTTCGGGAGGCAGAGCTTTCGGCCCGCCGGGCCGCAGCGCCTTCCAGGAGATGCTTGAGTTCTCCCTGGATTCGCCGACCCTCGGTGGTTGATGACTCCGGCATTGCGCGGAGGAGCATCGCTGCGGCGGCCAGGTCCTGACCGGTTCCGCCGGAGGCGGGTGGCGGTCTGTCCCTGGCATCGTTGGTGATGCGGTGCTGGAGACCTTGGGGCAGGTGACGTATTCCTCCAGCCGGGGGCTGGCTCGCCCATACCTGCCCGATGTTCTGGCGGATTGCCTCGAGCGCTCCTGCTCCCTCATCGAGCCCGGCCTGCGCCCCGCGGACTTGCTCGAGCTGTGGGTCGTGACCCCCCGCCGGAACGGGGACCACAGCTAGCTCCCGCGGGATGTCGGCGCGAGGCGCCGGCCTAGGGGGATCACCATCCTCCGGCATGCCGAGACAGCCGCCTCCGGAGGGATCCCCTAGCTCGATGTGGAAACATTCGCGACTCGGGCCGCAGTCCTTGTCGCTAAGGCTGCGGCTGCCGTCGGAACAGTCGGAGAGGCAGTAGTCACATGCGGTCATGAAGTCCCGCATGGCACTAGGGTTGCCAGATCCGGAGAAATCCCAGCAGATGCTGGGGTCGTCATCTTCCTCGGACCCAGAGGGTCCGTAGGTCGAGACGCCCGTCAATCGGTCCCAAGGCGACCGCACACGAAACCCCAGAGAGGTTGCACTCGCCTCAACGTGAGCGCCCGCCAAAGCGAGGTCGCCAGGCGGGCTGAGGTCGAGTCGAAATAACGAAAGATGGGTAGCAGTCGGTACCTTTTCGTCGACGAGGAGCGACGAAGTCATGTCGGGGGCTGACCGCGCCGTCGTCTTGGGTACGAGGGCGACGTCCTGCAGGCCCTCCATGAGCGTGCTGGCGTCGTCCACTTGCTCGGGGTCGACGTGTTGCGGGGGGATGGCGCTCGCGTTTGCCTCGAACGCGAGGGCGACGCTTGGCGTGTCCTCCGTTGGGGCGCTGGGGATGTCGATTTGCTCGACAGCCGTCGGAGCGCGGCCTCCCGCTCGGCCCTGGTTGCCCCGCCTCCTCCTCCTCCGATGGCGAGGGGGAGGATGGGGCGAGCTCGAAAGTTGTCCTTCCCCCACGCGGGAAAGGCGTCGTCGATTCCGCCGCCGGCGGGCGGGATGTCCGCCACCACTGTCGCTGTCGCGCGGCGGTGGAAGGAGTATCATGTCGAAGTTGCCGTCGAAGGACATGAACTCGAGACTCCCGAAACGGAGCACCGTCCCGGGTTGAAGAGGTCGCTGGAGACTGCCCATCTGGAGCTTGACGGGAAACTGCTCGTCAACACGCAGCATGCCCCTACCTGGCGCGCCAACTATCGGCGTTCCGAGACCGGGGGGTCCCCGAGCCGACGAGTGAGTGTGCCGCGTGCCCCAGCCTAGATGGGTCGAGCGCGTGGGCGAGCGCGAAGGGGGGAACAGAGAGAGGTCGGTGGCCGGAGCCGGGTCGTGAAGGAGTCGGAGAATTCCCGCGGCCTTCGTGTTCGTCCCGCGCCCAGGTCGGGTGCGCTTGCAGTAGGGGGTTACAAGCGTCCGCGCGAGGTGAGGGGAGCGAGCGGCCCCGAGAGAGCGCCTGCCCCTGCCCTTCGTCCCCGCGAGGCCAACCTTCTCTAAGAAGGCCCTGGTCCTTCCTTTTATAGTCGTAAGGAGAGGATCCAGGTGTACAAAATGGGGGTGTAGCAAGGTGCTACGTGTCTAGCGAGGGAGAGCTAGCGCCTAAGTACATGCCAAGGTGGCAGCCGGAGAGATCTTGGCACCCTGTAGGTGTGGTGTCGTGGCTGTTGGAGGAGTGACGGAGCCGGACGGAGGGACAGCTGTCGGAGTGGCTGGGCCCTTGCTGACGTCCTCCTGCTTTCGTAAGGAAGCTGAGAGCCGCCGTCGTCATGGTCTAGCGGGGCGCCATCATTGCCTATCTGGCGTTGCTGGCCAGATGGGACGCTGGTCTTGTTCTCTGTGCCCCAAGTCGGCTCGGGGCAGGGTGATGATGACGCTTCCTGTTGACGTGGCGGTCTCGTGTCCTAGGTCGGGCGTCGTGGAGGCTCCTCCGAAGCCGAGGTCGAGTCCGTCCTGCAAGACAGAGGTAGAGTCCGAGCCTTGGGTCGGGCGAGGCGGAGATCGTCCGGCAGAGGCCGAGGCCGAGTCCGAGCCCTGGGTCGGGCGAGGCGGAGGTCGTCGTCTTCCGGGGCCTTAGCCCGAGTCCGAGCCCTGGGTCGGGCGGAACGGAGTTCGCCGTCTTCCGGGGCCTTAGCCCGAGTCCGAGCCCTGGGTCGGGCGGAGCGGAGTTCGCCGTCTTCCGGGGCCTTAGCCCGAGTCCGAGCCCTGGGTCGGGCGGAGCGGAGTTCGCCGTCTTCCGGGGCCTTAGCCCGAGTCCGAGCCCTGGGTCGGGCGGAGCGGAGTTCGCCGTCTTCCGGGGCCTTAGCCAGAGTCCGAGCCCTGGGTCGGGCGGAGCGGAGTTCGCCGTCTTCCGGGGCCTTAGCCCGAGTCCGAGCCCTGGGTCGGGCAGAGCCTCCTATGGCACCTCTAGCGAAGTCTGGTCGCCCGTCGGTCTTACCTTTTGCGTTAAACGCCCCGGTGACTCGGTCGGTTGGCGCGGTGATTTAGTCAGGGTTTCTTCTTATCGAAGGCGGGGCCTAGGGCGAGCCGGAGATGCGTCTGCCGTGGAAGAGGAGGCCTCAGGCGAGATGGAGTCATCTTAGGGTCGGCTGCCCTCGCCCGAGGCTAGGCTCGGGCGTGGCGTGGTCAAGTCACTCGTATGGACTGATCCCTGACTTAATCAAACCCATCAGGCCTCTGCAGCTTTATGCTGATGGGGGTTACCAGCTGAGAATTAGGCGTCTTGAGGGTACCCCTAATTATGGTCCCCGACAAGTAGTCACCATTGGATTTTGATTGAATGCACCAGATTGTTTGATTGCACACTTGCATTAATACGATTGATTGTAGATGATATGGTCTCTACAGTTTCATAGATAATTACATAAAACTAAACAAAGTTGCTTATGTTTGTGTTCTTTCTTTATTCATTTTCTAACACAATGCTTATAGACATACTCTGTGATATGTCTCTGGTTATGATAGATTTACCAAATACTATTGTCGGGGACCATAATTAGGGGTACCCTCAAGACGCCTAATTCTTAGCTGGTAACCCCCATCAGCATAAAGCTGCAGAGGCCTGATGGGTTTGATTAAGTCAGGGATCAGTCCATACGAGTGACTTGACCACGCCACGCCCGAGCCTAGCCTCGGGCGAGGGCAGCCGACCCTAAGATGACTCCGTCTCGCCTGAGGCCTCCTCTTTCACGGCAGACGCATCTCCGGCTCGCCCTAGGCCCCGCCTTCGATAAGAAGAAACCCTGACTAAATCACCGCGCCAACCGACCGAGTCACCGGGGCGTTTAACGCAAAAGGTAAGACCGACGGGCGACCAGACTTCGCCAGAGGTGCCATAGGAGGCTCTGCCCGACCCAGGGCTCGGACTCGGGCTAAGGCCCCGGAAGACGGCGAACTCCGCTCCGCCCGACCCAGGGCTCGGACTCGGGCTAAGGCCCCGGAAGACGGCGAACTCCGCTCCGCCCGACCCAGGGCTCGGACTCGGGCTAAGGCCTCGGAAGACGGCGAACTCCGCTCCGCCCGACCCAGGGCTCGGACTCGGGCTAAGGCCCCGGAAGACGGCGAACTCCGCTCCGCCCGACCCAGGGCTCGGACTCGGGCTAAGGCCCCAGAAGACGGCGAACTCCGTTCCGCCCGACCCAGGGCTCGGACTCGGGCTAAGGCCCCGGAAGACGACGACCTCCGCCTCGCCCGACCCAGGGCTCGGACTCGGCCTCGGCCTCTGCCGGACGATCTCCGCCTCGCCCGACCCAGGGCTCGGACTCTACCTCTGTCTTGCAGGACGGACTCGACCTCGGCTTCGGAGAAGCCTCCACGACGCCCGACCTAGGACACGAGACCGCCACGTCAACAGGAAGCGTCATCATCACCCTGCCCCGAGCCGACTTGGGGCACAGAGAACAAGACCAGCGTCCCATCTGGCCAGCAACGCCAGATAGGCAATGATGGCGCCCCGCTAGACCATGACGACGGCGGCTCTCAGCTTCCTTACGAAAGCAGGAGGACGTCAGCAAGGGCCCAGCCACTCCGACAGCTGTCCCTCCGTCCGGCTCCGTCACTCCTCCAACAGCCACGACACCACACCTACAGGGTGCCAAGATCTCTCCGGCTGCCACCTTGGCATGTACTTAGGCGCTAGCTCTCCCTCGCTAGACACGTAGCACCTTGCTACACCCCCATTTTGTACACCTGGATCCTCTCCTTACAACTATAAAAGGAAGGACCAGGGCCTTCTTAGAGAAGGTGGGCCTCGCGGGGACGAAGGGCAGGGGCAGGCGCTCTCTCGGGGCCGCTCGCTCCCCTCACCTCGCGCGGACGCTTGTAACCCCCTACTGCAAGCGCACCCGACCTGGGCGCGGGACGAACACGAAGGCCGCGGGAATTCTCCGACTCCCTCACGACCCGGCTCCGGCCACCGACCTCTCTCTGTTCCCCCCTTCGCGCTCGCCCACGCGCTCGACCCATCTGGGCTGGGGCACGCGGCACACTCACTCGTCGGCTCGGGGACCCCCCGGTCTCGGAACGCCGACAGTTGGCGCGCCAGGTAGGGGCCTGCTGCGTGTTGACGAGCAGTTTCCCGTCAAGCTCCAGATGGGCAGTCTCCAGCGACCTCTTCAACCCGGGACGGTGCTCCGTTTCGGGAGTCTCGAGTTCATGTCTCTCGACAACGGCTACGACATGATACTCCTTCCACCGCCGCGCGACAGCAACAATGGTGGCAGACAGCCCGCCCGCCGGCGGCGGAATCGACGACGTCTTTCCCGCGTGGGGGAAGGACAACTTTCGAGCTCGCCCCATCCTCTTCCTCGCCATCGGAGGAGGAGGAGGCGGGGCAACCAGGGCCGAGCGGGAGATCGCGCTCCGACGGCTGTCGAGCAAATCGACATCCCCGGCGCCCCAACGGAGGACACGCCAAGCGTCGCCCTCGCGTTCGAGGCAAACGCGAGCGCCATCCCCCCGCAACACGTCGACCCCGAGCAAGTGGACGATGCCAGCACGCTCACGGAGGGCCTGCAGGACGTCGCCCTCGTACCCAAGACGACGGCGCGGTCAGCCCCCGACATGACTTCATCGCTCCTCGTCGACAAAAAGGTACCGACTGCTACCCATCTTTCGTTATTTCGACTCGACCTCAGCCCGCCTGGCGACCTCGCTTTGGCGGGCGCTCACGTTGAGGCGAGTGCAACCTCTCTGGGGTTTCGTGTGCGGTCGCCTTGGGACCGATTGACGGGCGTCTCGACCTACGGACCCTCTGGGTCCGAGGAAGATGACGACCCCAGCATCTGCTGGGATTTCTCTAGATCTGGCAACCCTAGTGCCATGCGGGACTTCATGACCGCATGTGACTACTGCCTCTCCGACTGTTCCGACGGCAGCCGCAGCCTTGGCGACAAGGACTGCGGCCCGAGTCGCGAATGTTTCCACATCGAGCTAGGGGATCCCTCCGGAGGCGGCTGTCTCGGCATGCCGGAGGATGGTGATCCCCCTAGGTCGGCGCCTCGCGCCGACATCCCGCGGGAGCTAGCTGTGGTCCCCGTTCCGGCGGGGGGTCACGACCCACAGCTCGAGCAAGACCGCGGGGCACAGGCCGGGCTCGATGAGGGAGCAGGAGCGCTCGAGGCAATCCGCCAGAACATCGGGCAGGTATGGGCGAGCCAGCCCCCGGCCGGAGGAATACGTCACCTGCCCCAAGGTCTCCAGCACCGCATCACCAACGATGCCAGGGACAGACCGCCACCCGCCTCCGGCGGAACCGGTCAGGACCTGGCCGCCGCAGCGATGCTCCTCCGCGCAATGCCGGAGTCATCAACCACCGAGGGTCGGCGAATCCAGGGAGAACTCAAGCATCTCCTGGAAGGCGCTGCGGCCCGGCGGGCCGAAAGGTCTGCCTCCCGAAGGCAGGGGTACCCCTCGGAACCTCGTGCCGCGACTTCCCGACTCACGCGGGAAGCCTCGGTCTACACCGGGCGCACGCGCAACACCGCGCCTGCGGCCCCGGGCCACCTCGGCGACGAGCACCCTCATCGTGACCGTCGGGCACGCCTCGACGAAAGGGTGCGCCGAGGCTACCACCCCAGGCGTGGGGGACGTTACGACAGCGGGGAGGATCGGAGTCCCTCGCCCGAACCACCCGGTCCGCAGGTCTTTAGCCGAGCCATTCGGCGGGCGCCGTTTCCGCCCCGATTCCGACCCCCGACTACTATCGCAAAGTACTCGGGGGAGACGAGACCGGAATTGTGGCTTGCGGACTACCGCCTGGCCTGTCAACTGGGTGGGACGGACGATGACAACCTCATCATCCGAAACCTCCCCCTGTTTCTCTCCGACACCGCTCGTGCCTGGTTGGAGCACCTGCCCCCGGGGCAGATTTCCAACTGGGAAGATCTGGTCCAGGCCTTCGCCGGCAACTTCCAGGGCACGTACGTGCGCCCCGGGAATTCCTGGGACCTCCGAAGCTGTCGGCAACTGCCGGGAGAGTCTCTTCGGGACTACATCCGGCGGTTCTCGAAGCAGCGCACCGAGCTGCCCAGCATCACCGACTCCGATGTCATCGGCGCGTTCCTCGCCGGCACCACCTGCCGTGACCTGGTGAGCAAGTTGGGTCGCAAGACCCCCACCAGGGCGAGCGAGCTGATGGACATCGCCACCAAGTTCGCCTCCGGCCAGGAGGCGGTAGAGGCCATCTTCCGAAAGGACAAGCAGCCCCAGGGCCGCCCGTCGGAAGATGCTCCCGAGGCGTCTACTCCGCGCGGCGCCAAGAAGAAAGGCAGGAGGAAGTCGCAAGCGAAACGCGACGTTCCCGATGCAGACCTTGTCGCCGCCGCCGAGTACAAGAACCCTCGGAAGCCCCCCGGAGGTGCTAACCTCTTCGACAAGGCACTCAAGGAGACGTGCCCCTACCATCAGGGGCCCGTCAAGCATACCCTCGAAGAGTGCGTCATGCTTCGGCGCCATTTCCACAGGGCCGGGCCACCCACAGAGGGTGGCAGGGCTCACGACGATGACAAAAGGGAGGATCGCCAAGCAGGAGAGTTCCCAGAGGTCCGCGATTGCTTCATGATCTACGGAGGGCATGCGGCAAACGCCTCGGCTCGGCATCGTAAGCAAGAGCGTCGGGAGGTCTGCTCGGTGAAGGTGGCGGCGCCCGTCTACCTAGACTGGTCCGACAAGCCCATCACCTTCGACCGGGACGACCACCCCGACCACGTGTCGAGCCCGGGGAAGTACCCGCTCGTCGTCGACCCCGTCGTCGGCGACGTCAGGCTCACCAAGGTCCTGATGGATGGAGGCAGCTGCCTCAACATCATCTACGCCGAGACCCTCAGACTCCTGCGCGTCGACCTGTCATCCGTCCGAGCAGGCGCTGCGCCCTTCCACGGGATCATTCCCGGGAAGCGCGTCCAGCCCCTCGGACAGCTCGACCTCCCTGTCTGCTTCGGAACACCCTCCAACTTCCGAAGGGAGACTTTGACGTTCGAGGTGGTCGGGTTCCGAGGAACCTACCACGCAGTGTTGGGAAGGCCATGCTACGCGAAGTTCATGGCCATCCCCAACTACACCTACCTGAAGCTCAAGATGCCGGGCCCCAACGGGGTCATCACCGTCGGCCCCACGTACAAACACGCATTCGAATGCGATGTGGAGTGCGTGGAGTACGCCGAGGCCCTCGCCGAGTCCGAGGCCCTCATTGCCGACCTGGAAAGCCTCTCCCGAGAGGTGCCGGACGTGAAGCGGCATGCCGGCAACTTCGAGCCAGCAGAGACGGTTAAGACCGTCCCTCTCGACCCCAGTGGCGACACCTCCAAGCAGATCCGGATCGGTTCCGGGCTCGACCCCAAATAGGAAGCAGTGCTCGTCGACTTTCTCCGCGCAAACGCCGACGTTTTTGCGTGGAGTCCCTCGGACATGCCCGGCATACCGAGGGATGTCGCCGAGCACTCGCTGGATATTCGGACCGGAGCCCGGCCGGTCAGACAGCCTCTGCGCCGATTCGACGAGGAAAGGCGCAGGGTGCTAGGCGAGGAGGTCCACAAGCTGATGGCAGCAGGGTTCATTAAAGAGGTATTCCATCCCGAGTGGCTTGCCAACCCTATACTTGTGAGGAAAAAAAGGAGGGAAATGGCGGATGTGTGTGGACTATACTGGTCTCAACAAAGCATGTCCGAAAGTCCCCTACCCTCTACCTCGCATCGATCAAATCGTGGACTCCACTGCAGGGTGCGAAACCCTGTCTTTCCTCGATGCCTACTCAGGGTATCATCAAATCAAGATGAAAGAGTCCGACCAGCTCGCGACTTCTTTCATCACGCCCTTCGGCATGTACTGTTACGTCACAATGCCGTTCGGTTTGAGGAACGCGGGTGCAACGTACCAGCGGTGCATGAACCATGTGTTCGGCGAACACATTGGTCGCACGGTCGAGGCCTACGTCGATGACATCGTAGTCAAGACGAGGAAAGCCTCCGACCTTCTCTCCGACCTCGAACTGACATTCCGGTGTCTCAAGGCGAAGGGCGTCAAGCTCAATCCCGAGAAGTGCGTCTTCGGGGTGCCCCGAGGCATGCTCTTGGGATTCATCGTCTCCGAGCGGGGCATCGAAGCCAACCCGGAGAAGATCACGGCGATCACAAACATGGGGCCCATCAAGGACTTAAAAGGCGTACAGAGGGTCATGGGATGCCTCGCGGCCTTGAGCCGTTTCATCTCGCGCCTCGGCGAAAGAGGCCTGCCCCTGTACCGCCTCTTAAGGAAGGCCGAGTGCTTCACTTGGACTCCCGAGGCCGAGGAAGCCCTCGGGAACCTGAAGGCGCTCCTCACCCAGGCGCCCATCTTGGTGGTAGGGGTCCGACGCCTCGATGCGCGTGGCGACTCGCAGCTCGTCATCGACCAAGTCATGAAGAACTCCCTCTACCGCGACCCGAAAATGGAGGCCTACTGTGAGGAGGTTCGACGCCTGGAAGACAAGTTCTACGGGCTCGAGCTTAACCACATCGCCCGGCGCTACAACGAGACTGCGGACGAGCTGGCGAAGATAGCCTCGGGGCGAACGACGGTTCCCCCGGACGTCTTCTCCCGGGATCTGCACCAACCCTCCGTCAAGATAGGCGACGCGCCCGAGCTCGAGCCACCCTCGGCCTCGTCCGAGGTGACCTCGGCCCAGCCTGAGCCATCTTCGGCTCAACCCGAGGAACCCTCGGAGCCCGAGGGCGAAGCGCTGCTCATCGAGGAAGAGCAGAGCGGGGTCATGCCAGATCAAGATTGGCAAACCCCGTACCTGCAATATCTCCACCGAGGAAAACTGCCCCTCGACCGAGCCGAGGCTCGGCGGGTAGCGCGACGCGCCAAATCGTTCGTCTTGCTGGGCGACGAGAAGGAGCTCTACCACCATAGCCCCTCGGGCATCCTCCAGCGATGTATCTCCATCGCCGAAGGTCAGGAACTCCTACGGGAAATACACTCGGGGGCTTGCGATCATCATGCAGCACCTCGAACCCTCGTCGGGAACGCTTTCCGCCAAGGCTTCTACTGGCCAACGGCGGTGGCTGACGCCACTAGAATTGTCCGCGCCTGCGAAGGGTGCCAATTCTATGCGAAGCAGACCCACCTGCCCGCTCAGGCTCTGCAGACGATACCCATCGCCTGGCCCTTCGCTGTGTGGGGTCTAGACCTCGTCGGCCCTCTGCAGAAGGCGCCCGGGGGCTACACGCACCTGCTGGTCGCCATCGACAAATTCTCCAAGTGGATCGAGGTCCGACCCCTGAACAGCATCAGGTCCGAACAGGCGGTGGCGTTCTTCACCAACATCATCCATCGCTTCGGGGTCCCGAACTCCATCATCACCGACAATGGCACCCAGTTCACCGGCAAAAAATTCTTGGATTTTTGCGAGGATTACAACATCCGGGTAGACTGGGCTGCCGTAGCTCACCCCATGTCGAATGGGCAAGTGGAACGTGCCAATGGCATGATCCTACAAGGGCTCAAACCTCGGATCTACAACGACCTCAACAAGTTCGGCAAGCGGTGGATGAAGGAACTCCCCTCGGTGGTCTGGAGCCTGAGGACGACGCCAAGCCGAGCCACGGGTTTCACGCCGTTCTTCCTGGTCTACGGGGCCGAGGCCATCCTGCCCACCGACCTGGAATACGGCTCCCCGAGGACGAGGGCCTACAACGAAGAAAGCAACCAAGCTAACCGAGAAGACGCGCTGGACCAGCTGGACGAGGCTCGGGACAGGGCCTTACTACACTCGGCGCGATACCAGCAGTCCCTGCGACGCTACCACGCCCGAGGGGTCCGACCCCGAGACCTCTAGGTGGGCGATCTGGTGCTTCGGCTTCGGCAAGACGCCCGAGGTAGACACAAGCTCACGCCCCCCTGGGAGGGGCCGTTCATCATCGCCAAAGTTCTGAAGCCCGGAACGTACAAGCTGGCCAACAGTCAAGGCGAGGTCTACGGCAACGCTTGGAACATCCAACAGCTACGTCGCTTCTACCCTTAAGATGTTTCCAAGTTGTTTATATACCTCGCACCCATGCAAAGTTTAGTCAACAAGGAAGGGTCGGCCTCGCCTCGGAAAAGCCCGACCCTCCCTCGGGGGCTAAAAGGGGGGAAGCCCCCTCTGCGTCAAAATTTTCCTCGAACAAAAAAAACTCTTTTACCAGAATACCTTTCGTGCTTTCTGACTACTTCGAAAAGTGGGTCCTGGAAACGACGGGGTACACGTAAGCAGTCAAGGCTGACCGAGCCGAGGGACTCCTACGCCTCCGGGATACGGATACCTCACTCATCACCTTCTGCGATAAGTAACTCGCGCTCGGATAAGGTGAATCCGCGGATCGAACGAGTCTTTACGTACGGAAGCTCTTCTGCCGAAGCGATTCTTCGAGCCTTCTCGACCGAGTCGGTGACAGGGCCTCATGGACGGGTGAAAGTACGCGTAAGCGGCAAGGCCGACCGAGCCGAGGGACTCCCACGCCTCCGGGATACGGATACCTCACTCATCACCTTCCGCGAGAAGCAACTCTCGCTCGCACTAACATCCCTGCTACCGACAAAAAGTCCAGATACTCGAAACAAGAGGAAAAGAGACGCAGCTTTATAACGAAGCAAGGGCGTGTGTTCTGGCCTCGACGGCCGCACAAGGCCCACGCTACAAGACGATTTGACCCTGCAGGCTCGGATCTTGACGTTGGAAGAGGGCGATGACACCCTCGGCGTCGACAGCACCTTCGGCAAGGCCCGACCTAGCCTCGGACGGCGACGCGGTCCGAGGGCCTCCGCTCCGAAGGACAACGTCATCACCACGCTCGAGCAATCTCTGCCAGGGACTTCTCCGAGAACCCGGCCCGAGCGGACGGCTCGGCCGGCCACCTCCGGGGCCTCGGCCGACCTCCTTCCGAGGGCGCCAGCTCGGTCCGAAGCCTCGACTGATCAGCTCCGACGTCGATCCTGCCAACGGACAACCCGGCTAGGCTCCGGCCGACCAGGTTTTATTTCTCGAGCCAACTCCGCCTCTGCTCGTGCTGATATCGCTACCCCTGGCCTCGGCTCGTCGAAGAGCGGCCGAGGGGTCTCTTTAACTAAGCTAGAGGAGCCTCGGACAACAGGTCCGACCGAGCCGAGGGATTCCTACGCCTCCGGGATACGGATACCTCACTCGTCACCTTGACACGGGGCGACTCACGCTTGGTGAAGCGGTTCAGGCAAACAACAGGCGAGTCTTAGTGCTCAGAAATGAGGAAAAAACACGGCTTTGTGCCGAAGTTACATACATGTTCAGGCCCCGAAAGCCGAAATGAACAAAAACCCCGGCACTCGAAGTGCCATTACAAACGGAACTCCGGTTCCCCCCCCCCCCCCCGCAGGTACGAACGACCCCACTCGATAGGGGCGGGCCTGCGGGGCAGCGGAAAAAACTCTCACCCCCCGAGGACGAGAGTCAGCCATTCAGGCCGGAGACGGAGACCCAGGGCTACTGACGGAGTTGGCAATCTCATCGGTAGAGAAGCCACTTCCGTCCGCCGGCGCCTCGGGACCCGCCGCTTCCGACATGGCTGGAGGAAGTCTCCGTGAAGCTGGAGGATGCCGTTCTCCCCCAGGCGCACGGGGAAGAAGAGGGCAACCGACCCACACGGAGACGGCTCCCTGACTCGCCTCGTCCTCCCTCTTGGCCTGGTGATGAAAATCCTTGAGGCTGAGGGAGGGGCAGAGGCCGCAGCCCGGCTCACTTTCCCCCACCATCAAGCCGGAGGTCGCCCTCTTGGGCGACCGCCGGTGGAGGGGTGCAGCCGGGCTGCGTGATGAAAATCCTTGAAGCCGAACGATGGCTGAAAGGTACCAACTCCCGCGGAGTTGCATTCCTCCAGCGATGGAGCGAAAAGACGGCGGTTCCCCCCCATCCGGGGGCTTGGAAGATGGAGAGACACAATGCATAAGGGGAGGAAGGAGACATGGTCACCTTACGAAGGGGGTCGCCCTCCTTTTAAAGGCAACTCCCCCTGCTTGCACCCTCAACCGTCACGGGCTGAGTCTTCTCCAACACGCCTCCGAAGTCCTCCCCTGCGGCGCGGGGGCTGGGGCCCGCCTGTCATGCAGACCGGCTCTAAGCAGAAGAAGCCGAACCGTCGCGCACGACGCACGCGACCACCCAGCGGTTACAAGCAACCCTCCACTTTTACCCAGACCAGCAGGCGAAAGGGGTAGGCGGCCATGCAGGCGGCATGCAACCGCGCCAAGTGGACGCGCCTCTCCGACTCCTGACAAGCCAGCGCGACGGCTCAAGCCCACGCGTCGTGCAACTGGCGCGCCGGGCGCTGCATGTGAGCCGCTGTGCCACTCGCTCCACCACCGCACCTCCTCGATTGCGGAACCAATACCGCGATTCGAGGCGACCCAGCCCGCGACCTAGCAGCGCCAGCCTGGCGCAGCGGTCAAAAGCGGTCAAAAATGGGTCGGCAGTAATGACGGTGGCAGGCGCGCGAGGGCAGCGGTCACGCCGTCTGCCAAGCTCCTGTCCCATCCGGAGGCAGCAAGAGAACCCCCTCTCACGGCGGGAAGACGACGCGCCCGTGACCCGTACCTCGAACGGCTTGCGCACGCGCAACGGCAACCTCGCCAGCTACTCACCCCGGCGCATTAACTCCGCGGCTCGACGGACAGCGCTACGGGCGGGAGCGGCTGGTGACGTTTCGCCTTCGCCAAAACAACCGCGCCGAAAAAGGTACGCCACGACGTTCAATTTCGAATCCTTTTTCCCTTTTCCTTCTTTCTCTATCTCTTGCAACAGGGACCGAGAAGGGGGATAACCCCAAAGGGATCCTTCCCCGTGAAGGAACTAGGCTCCGAGCCTCCCTACTGATCAGGGGTTCGAAGGCTGGCCCCCCGAAGGGTTCAACAGCCGCCTCAGATCGCGTGGGCCCGACACCCACTACTGGTCAGGGGTTCGAAGGTCGGCCCCCGAAAGGACTCACGACCGCCTCAGGCTACTCGGGCTCCGTGCCCCCTACTGATCAGGGGTTCGAAGGCTGGCCTGTCGAAGGGTTCACAGTCGCCTCAGACGCCGAGCGAGGGATGACCAGGGGTACGTTCGATACATAACCAAGGCTCGGGCTGCGCTCCCGAGGTACCCTAGGACATTTCCGAGACCAGCGGGAACGACTCTGTAACGGAATCCCATCGGAGGGAGGCAACGAGCCCTCGGACCCCGTCGCTAGGGGACCGGGTCCGGCAGATCACCCGCAGGTACTTTTGGGCGTGCCTCCGGGCCCCTAGCCGACCCCTAACGAACGGGGCACGGACGTCCACTCGGATTACCCGATTGCAGCTCACCGGAGACACCATGTTCGGTGCCCATCGAGGGAAACATGGCGCACTCCCCCCCACCTCCTTGCGGAAAGGCGACGTAGGGGCGTATATAAAAAAGCCGAGTCTATCCCTGATCGTCCTCTCGCTCCGTGCGGAGGCTCGGGGGCTGCTCTCGCAAACCCGGCTCCGGCCAAACCGTTGACAGCGTCAACATACCAGCCCGAGAACTTGGGCCCCAACAGTGCACCTGGGCTACGCCCTGCTCGCATGAGGGAACCGCCAGACCAGCCGAGGCATTACGCAAGGCATTAAGACCTCGAAGGAATGAAACCACTCCTCCGAGGCCTCGGGGGCTACACCCGGCGGGCGCGCTCGCGCGCACCCACCGGAGCAAAGTACCTCCGAGAAAGGCTGGTCCCCTTGCAAAAAAGTGCGACGCAAGCCTCCAAGCGAGTGTTAACACTCTCTTCGAGGCTCGGGGGCTACTGTCGGGGACCATAATTAGGGGTACCCTCAAGACGCCTAATTCTCAGCTGGTAACCCCCATCAGCATAAAGCTGCAGAGGCCTGATGGGTTTGATTAAGTCAGGGATCAGTCCATACGAGTGACTTGACCACGCCACGCCCGAGCCTAGCCTTGGGCGAGGGCAGCCGACCCTAAGATGACTCCGTCTCGCCTGAGGCCTCCTCTTTCACGGCAGACGCATCTCCGGCTCGCCCTAGGCCCCGCCTTCGATAAGAAGAAACCCTGACTAAATCACCGCGCCAACCGACCGAGTCACCGGGGCGTTTAACGCAAAAGGTAAGACCGACGGGCGACCAGACTTCGCCAGAGGTGCCATAGGAGGCTCTGCCCGACCCAGGGCTCGGACTCGGGCTAAGGCCCCGGAAGACGGCGAACTCCGCTCCGCCCGACCCAGGGCTCGGACTCGGGCTAAGGCCCCGGAAGACGGCGAACTCCGCTCCGCCCGACCCAGGGCTCGGACTCGGGCTAAGGCCCCGGAAGACGGCGAACTCCGCTCCGCCCGACCCAGGGCTCGGACTCGGGCTAAGGCCCCGGAAGACGGCGAACTCCGCTCCACCCGACCCAGGGCTCGGACTCGGGCTAAGGCCCCAGAAGACGGCGAACTCCGTTCCGCCCGACCCAGGGCTCGGACTCGGGCTAAGGCCCCGGAAGACGACGACCTCCGCCTCGCCCGACCCAGGGCTCGGACTCGGCCTCGGCCTCTGCCGGACGATCTCCGCCTCGCCCGACCCAGGGCTCGGACTCTACCTCTGTCTTGCAGGACAGACTCGACCTCGGCTTCGGAGGAGCCTCCACGACGCCCGACCTAGGACACGAGACCGCCACGTCAACAGGAAGCGTCATCATCACCCTGCCCTAAGCCGACTTGGGGCACAGAGAACAAGACCAGCGTCCCATCTGGCCAGCAACGCCAGATAGGCAATGATGGCGCCCCGCTAGACCATGACGACGGTGGCTCTCAGCTTCCTTACGAAAGCAGGAGGACGTCAGCAAGGGCCCAGCCACTCCGACAGCTGTCCCTCCGTCCGGCTCCGTCACTCCTCCAACAGCCACGACACCACACCTACAGGGTGCCAAGATCTCTCCGGCTGCCACCTTGGCATGTACTTAGGCGCTAGCTCTCCCTCGCTAGACACGTAGCACCTTGCTACACCCCCATTTTGTACACCTGGATCCTCTCCTTACGACTATAAAAGGAAGGACCAGGGCCTTCTTAGAGAAGGTGGGCCTCGCGGGGACGAAGGGCAGGGGCAGGCGCTCTCTCGGGGCCGCTCGCTCCCCTCACCTCGCGCGGACGCTTGTAACCCCCTACTGCAAGCGCACCCGACCTGGGCGCGGGACGAACACGAAGGCCGCGGGAATTCTCCGACTCCCTCACGACCCGGCTCTGGCCACCGACCTCTCTCTGTTCCCCCCTTCGCGCTCGCCCACGCGCTCGACCCATCTGGGCTGGGGCACGCGGCACACTCACTCGTCGGCTCGGGGACCCCCCGGTCTCGGAACGCCGACAACTATACATATACTCCATCCATTTTAAGAGTTCTCCCCTTTTCATTGTAAATCTTTGAGCCTTCGATGTGTGTTTAATTAAAAACTTAGCTCAAGTTGTATCAATTTTTGTTGTAGCTTGTATGTTTCCAAAACATCATGAATCTAAATTCTGATTTTTATATTTGAATATTATTGTGGTTGCTATAGTTTTTTCATATTCTAAGTCAAAATTTTATTGCTTATTGTACCTTTTTATTTAAACTTTCTTTTTGCATTATGTTCAAAACATAAGTTCATAGTCATATGCTCGCCTTTAGTTACTATATTGGCATAAATAGTCATATTAGTGCTATAGATGTTGAATTGCCTTGCTTTATAATAATTTTTTTGTTAGTATTTTTGTAAAAATAGACTACTTATTACAATTAATAGATATGTTTATTCTCATAATCATGCAATTTATGAATGTACAAATTTACATGAAGTTGCAACATAACCACATAATTACTTTTCATAAAGTATTAGTATAATTTAAAATCTTAAAATTGATTGTTAGTGTCATATTATGTGTTTTACTCAAGTAATATTTTTCATGATTGCTAAACTGTAAATTTATATAATTATAGTTCATGCATGTATATAAACTTTGTCTATGTTGTATGTGTGCCTTTCGGCCCCACCACCCTACATCCTACGTCCATATCATGTGGGTGCGCTATTTTAGGGATTTGTTTTTATATCAGTTATAAACGTGATGCTAGGTTTTCAGCATAAAAATCATCACGTTTGAGCATAGAATAGTATCAAACGTAGCATAAAATCTTGTTTTCGTCATGTCACATGCAGGGTCCTACTTTTATGGAAGGTGCAATCGTCACCCACCAGATGGGCATGCGTTTTTTATTTTTATGGCAGGTGCGGTTTCAGATCCAAAAATTATGGCAAGTTCAAAAATTATGGCAGATCCAAAAATTATTGTGCATGCGAAAAATTTGCATGCTGCACACTTTGTGGATGCGAACCAGATTTAAGCATAAAAAATCTCATGTTTTAGCGTAAATAATGTCAGATATAGCGTATATGCATATAGTACACTGGTGGACGCACTCCAGTTCGAGCGTAAAATGCTTTAGTGTTTAGCGTAAAACTCCTCGATTTTGACCGCAAATATCGAACCAACGTGAGAGACATTTACAGCTCTAATGCTTTGTATTTATGATTGTAAAAATCCTAAAGTTTAAGCATAAAATAGTGTTCGATACAACGTAAATGTTGATTCAATCCCAACCAAATTAGAGGAGTTGATTATGAGATTTGATTTTTATGGCAGTTACATATACCATAAATTAAGGGGTTTACTTTTTCATTGTGCACACGGAAAATATGCATACGGGATATTTGTGGCGCTCCCCAGATTTACGTAAAATCCTTTAACTTTTAGTGTAAATATCCTCAGGTTTGACCGTAAAAATGATCCAAAGTGAGAGATGTTGATAACTCATATGCGTTGTATTTATGATCATAAAAATCATCAAGTTTGCGCGTAAAATAATGGCATATGCAGCGTAAATATTATTCTCGTAGAAATATCGAAGCCATGTGAGAGATGACATATTAATCACCATAAAATCCTCAAATGGAATGCATAAAAAATGCAGTGGTCAGCATAAAAATATCATGGAATGCATAACACATGGATCAGATGAGGTCGTGTTGGAGGATGCTCCAAAGCCGTCGGATCCGAGGTGGTCGTCGTTGGACGATCCACGCTGTCGAAGCGACGTCTGACTCATCGAAGCTCGAAGAATAGTTGGAGGTAGCAGGGCCTCACCGTCATGCGCACATAAGGGGGGTGCCGCTGCCCGTGCACGCCTCTAGCCGATGCCGCCTCTCGCGCCTCATGAGGCCGCCGTCACTGCAGCGCGCGCCTTGGGAACCGCCGCTGCCGCGCGCCTCAAGGAGCAGCCAGCACGCACGCACCTCGAGAACTGCCGTCGTGCGCGCCTCGGAAACCGCCACCAACGCGTGCCTCTCGGGAACCATCTCTAGGATGGGGCGTCAAAACTGAACCCTAATGACCTGGGGCTCCTTTTATAGACATCCGGGACCTAGTGCGGCTGAACCGGATGCAACATTAGACCAGGGCTTCCCCCACATATTGGAAGCCTAGGGCCTTGTAATATACAATCTCTCTCTCTCTCTCTCTATATATATATATATATATATATATTAAAGAAAATGCCCATAATATGATGATGAAGATGGTTAGATCAATCTATCTTTCGCTAAGTGAAAGGGAAATGTGTCGTTGGGCCATTTCTATAAATGTTTTGGTGATTAAATGCCCAACACATATATTTTTAGTGGATATGTGCTAAAGTGTTAAAGAGATGCAAATCAAGAATCAAGGTATGTCTCTAGCCTTAGTGAATTGTTTTTGGTACTAACATATTGCTCTAAGTGCTAGGAACCTTGTCAAAACAAATGAGATTGGATTGGAGAAGGTTGGCAGTGCTTAGCCATACTTGCACCAGCCTGCGGGTGCACCGGACTGTCCGGTGACCAGGCTGGCGTGCTCGACGAACTCGCTACTCTCAGGAAAAGTTGGGGACGCTACGACTAAAATTCACCGGACTGTCCGGTGAGACAGCCGCGCCCGCACCAACGGTCGGCAGCGCAATCAGCGGGCGATGCGTGGCTCGAGCCAACAGTCACTAGGTCGCAATTGACTGTTCGGTGTATCACTGGACTGTCCGGTGTGCCAAGGGAGTCGTGGCTGCAACGGTCGGCTTCGCGAGGAAAGGAAGGATATCATGCACTGTTCATGTCCGATGGTGCATCGGACTGTTCGGTGCGCTCACGTACAGAAGGCAACTATTGCCTACCAAATGGAGCTCCAACAGCTCCTAGTTGCCTTGGGGCTATAAAAGGGAACCCTAGGCGCATGGAACAGTATACCAAGCACCTCTTGAATATCCGAAGACGCTGAGACCTCGCATTCACGCATTTGATTCACTATGATAGAGATTAGAGCACTTTTCTGAGTTGTAACTCCGCTATGTCACTTTTGTGTGCTCATTCTCGTCTTGTGTGCGTCTTAGTGCTGCGACTCTCGCATTTGTGTGTGTCGCTATTCCCTCCTTACTCCCATGCTCATTCGAGATCTTTTGTGTAAGGTGTGAGAGACTCCAACGTGTGGAAATTTCTCACAAGGGGATATACTTGAGCTAAAGAGAATCATGATATTTAAGTGGATCATTGGATCACTTGAAAGGGATTGAGTGCAACCCTCGTCCGTTGGGACGGCACAACGTGGACTAAGCAAGTGTTCTACTTAGTCGAACCATGGGATAAAAATTGATGTGCCACCTATCTTTCTTCTGGTGCGATTCTCTCTACTTCTACTCACTTTAAAATTGCTCTAAGTTTAATACTCATCTCATGAAGAGCAATTATGTGAAGAAATTGTCTCTACTTGTTCTCTCTCTCTCTAGTCATAGCACCATGGTTTTGACTTCACTAACATTTTATAAACCAAATTTGTGTTGTTTAGTCTTGATTTTTTACAGGATCACCTATTCACGCCCTCTAGGTGCTCTCACTAAAAACTTAGACAGTCAGAACGGCTAAATCCTAAGGCTTAGGCCAAACTTCAGTAGGGCGTAGAAACGGGCGTGCAAAACACTATTTTATACTGTAGACGGTATTGTTTGCAGAGTGTAGTTTGAAATAGCTATAGTGAGATAGGGAGGGTGATAGATAGTCTGCTGGAGATACTTTATCACTAGTCTCGTTACGTGGAACCAAGCTGAGCAATTCTCTCTCTCTCTTCCAACTAGGATTGTGCTGACATGCATGTCTTGGCTATAAGGCTATCTGCAGTGCAGATTTACTCATATCTTAACTCTATATAACTATTTATATATATCAGTCATCAAGATTTCTTACTCTATGTTACAATCATTTGCACCCATATCCCTCTATATATTCTCTCTATATATATCAACAACTACATATTATATTCATTCTAATTCAGTTACTATATTTTTTTCTCACATACTTTTGCTGCTGACAACATCTATACCTGAAGATGCAGTCTGCGCCATATATATATATATATATATATATATATATATATATATATATATATATATATATATATATATATATATATATATATATATATATATATATATATATATATATATATATATATATACTGTATTTATATATTACACCTGGGTGCATTCAATATAGAGAATGCACCCAGGCCGAACCGATGTGCCAGGTCCGAGCCAACCGTCCCATCCAGGCCGGTTTCGTCCCTCTCGCACGCTCCAGACAGAATATTTTCACTTTCCCGCCCCCGCCCCTCTTTCTCCGTGAAACGGCTCTTCCGTGAATGGCTCCTCCGCGAACGGCTCAACCTCTTCACATAAGTTGCAATCACACCAGACTTGCAGTTGCAATTACACCAGACAGCAGTTGCAATTACACCAGGCAGCAGTTGCAATCATTGTTTTGTTTAACAGATTTTTGGACATAGTTATATAGGAGTTGCAATCACACCAGACCAGCCGTTGCAATTACACCAGACAGCAGTTGCAATCATTGTTTGTTTAACAGATTTTTGGACATAGTTATATAAAAGTTGCAATCACACCATACCAGAAGTTGCAATTACACCAGACCAGCAGTTGCAATCTTGTTTGTTTAATAGATTTTTGGACATAGTTATATAGAAGTTGCAATCACACCAGACCCACAGTTGCAATTACACCAGACCAGCAGTTGCAATCTTGTTTGTTTAATAGATTTTTGGACATAGTTATATAGAAGTTGCAATCACACCAGACCCACAGTTGCAATTACATCAGACCAGCAGTTGCAATCTTGTTTATTTAATAGATTTTTGGACATAGTTATATAGAAGTTGCAATCACACCAGACCAGAAGTTGCAATTACATCAGACCAGCAGTTGCAATCATATTTTTTAACAAAATTTCTCAGAGTTATTCAAATGTGGGGGACAGAGACACGCTGACAGAGAGGCGCGCGGCGGCGCGGGGACAGGGAGACGCGCGGCGGCGCGAGAACAGGGAGGCGCTCGGCGGCGCGAGGACAGGGAGGCGCTCGGCGGTGGTGGGATTTAGGGGAGGAGCATCGAGGAGGCGGCGGCGGCGCGGGGAAAGGGATGCGCGCGGCGGCGGCGGGGGGCTAGGAGGCGCGCGAAAACGCCTGGGTGCATTCAATATAGAGAATGCACCCAGGTGCATTTTAGCAGCGCCGTATATATATATATATATATATATATATATATATATATATATATATATATATATATGGCGGACTCCTGTAGCTACGGCAGTGTAGAGATAAACAAAGCGTACAACGCTGCAGGCATTTCTTACGCTATCATTCCCTCTATCTGTCTAGCTTACCGTGAGTACTCCCGGACAGCAGTGCAGATAGTCTAAGCTAAGTGACGTGGCTTTGTTGTACTTGCTCTTAGAATTGAACGAGTAACTATGAGGCATGGATTATTGATCTTATTTATATGGACCTACTATTCTATAAGCCCATAGTGATATTAGCATTTTTTCATATATAGGAGTATTCTGAGATTTATATATATATATATATATATATATATATATGTATAGCAAAGAAAGGAGCAGGGCTTAAGCTAAATAAAAACTGTATACTCTTTGCCCGCTAGAACTCTTGAGACTGTTTTTTGTCGGTTGGAGATTGCACACGGATGAATATTATCATGGATACTAGTGATTTTATGCCTCAAATGGCTATGGATTATTGTCTTAAGTATTCATGTTTTAATTTATGTAGTATTCGCAAATGTGTACAAAATATGCATCATATCAAAATCTGTTATAATAAAAACATACATGCATTTTCCAATAAATATAAGCTTTATTTCATCGAGCAGATTGCTGGGTACAAATAAAAGAATAACAGTACAAATAGTTCTGGGACACTGTCCATGTAAAGGACGAAGCACTTACACAACAAACACCCAAAAGCGAAAGGTGCTCATCAACATGCAAAGGACGTAGTCATATGCATGCAGAGCTAGCACTCGCTTAATAAGTAGCAAAACGACAAGAAGCCTGCAGGCGAATCGAATGGCAACCAAAAGAACACATATCCGCATGCTCGCGGCTAGCTTAGAGGCATTTGAATCCGGTGGGCACGGTCTTGCCGCAGTGGTTGAGGATGAGGCTGAGGTCGACGGGCAGGTTGAGCTTGATTCCGAGGACCTCGCCCTTGATGGCGGTGCAGAGGCACACGGCGGCCTCGAGGTCGACGAGCCCCTCCAGCAGCGGGCAGCATGGCTCCGTGGGCGGCACGCCCACCTTGGCCTTGATCAGGCCCAGCACGTTGGCGCACACGCCCAGCTTAAGCGCGTCGCGGGGGCACTTGCCGAACGAGGCCGGCGTCGGGGTCGGCGTCGACGGGGTGGACGGGGTCGGCGTGGGGCAGTTGCCACCGCAGGCGCTGGCCATGGCGAACACCACCAGGTTCACGGCCAGGAACAGCGCGACCGAGGCCTTGCCTGCCATTGCTGCAGAGTACAGAAAAGCACTTGCTTGATCACTAGCGCGAAGCAGAGGTGTGCCTTCCCTTAGTATTAACTGATCACTAAGCGCTTGTGATGGTTCGTGGTGGCGCTTGATTGTTGCATTTATAGGAGAACCGTCGGCGCAGTGCCGATTAGTGTAATAGCAGTGTTGTTGTGAGTTTACATTCCCGTGAGCATGAGTGCACGTGAGGGCGATTATTAATTTAGATGGCTGATCTGGATTTGATCCACTAATATTTGGGTGGTGTACTCCAGAACCAAGTTTCAATGCAGAACAGCGCAAGTGGCCAAGATTGCTCCACTGGTGGATGCATGTTGATGTTTGTTCTCGCTTGATGGTTGATCATTTTTATTCAGTTTAGGACGAACTTGTCATATGGGTTGGCTGCTTGTATCTAGTAACGTGATCGAGTGCTAAACATCAGCAGAGGTATCATGATGATGCATGGACGCCCAAGTTGCTGAAGAGTTGAAGTAGTTTTTTTGGTACTTCACGGGATCCAGCTGGCGGCAGGCGCAGAGCTATGCATGCAGCGGTGAGTACTGGTGCAAACCGTGGTAGAATGAAATGATTATGATAAAATAATTAACTATATACGTATTCTCATCGTAAACTGAATGCACTCAAAAGGCAATTGCAGCCACTAAAATTTGCTTTAGCTTTATATTATGTTCAGTTGGAACATTGAAATTTAGAGGCTTGAATTTGCTTAAAGAAGCATGCCCACAAACAACGGTGGGTGTGCCCTTCTGCTGCTCCTATAAAGTTGTGCATTTTTTGTATGAATGTTGGCTAGATGATTCCTCTTGTTTATGAAAAGAGAGTACCAATACATTCACCCGAACACTTGCATAGGCTTGAAGCTTAAGGAACATAAATGACGTGTACAAGTTCAAAGGTAATTTAGTACATGACTAAGATGTCCAAAAGAAAGGTAAATTAGACTAATCAAATATTTCTTATAACAGTTAAATCCTATCGAATAGCCCACTTCACTCTTTAAGCATACATATATTTTCAATTTTATCATAAAAGTTCCCAATTCACTCTTTAAGCATACATATATTTTCAATTTTATCATAGAAGTTCTATGCCCTACTACGTTTCAATCTTATTTCATCATGACAATTCTAGTAATACAAAACAAGAATTGAATTGCTTGAACGTAAATGCTCAAAGTAAAGATGGATTATAAACATGACAATGTATTGTCAAGATATCAGAGAGTCGACACTTCTCACTAGTCCTTGTTAGAGCACACATGCAAGTGTGTCACCCCCTTGATCCATGCAAGGATCAAGTGCTCTCTAGAAGGAAGGTGGGCACCTAAGAAAGAGATGAATTAGAACAACTATTCACACTAAGCTAGGCGTCTAATTTTATATCTTAAGCAAAACCTATGCATATATATAACCAAGAAAGCTAGTGCAACTAAGGTTTTGTCTAAATGTTGCTATCTCTATTGCAAAATAGAGTTATGCAACCTAGGTTTTCAGTCCTACTAACTAGAATGTAACTAAGTTAGGAAAGGTAAAGCACACAACCGAAGTTAGCAATATAAATGTGGATGCTTAAATGAGATAGAGGTATAAAGTCATGTTGACACGTTGATATTTTTACTAAGGTATCAAGAAACGAGTAAGCTTCTTTCTAATCCTCGTTGTAGCCCATACGCAAATGGTAGCCACGCAAGGGCCAAGCTCCCGGTCAGGTAACTCCGTAGATAGTTACGAGCCTTCTCCACGCGTAAGTGGTACTCCGCATCTGGGGTCTCTCGGATGCTCTTCGTTGTTTCCACTATCGAGCTTCCGGCTGAAACGTTGTGGGCCTCGTTCCCTCTAGTATACGGTGAAGGCCGCACCACAAACGTGTTTAGTGTGATCTCGCAAGATATAACCCCTCCTGCATGGTACAACTATACCAACATGCGCAAGTGCCGATAGATATAATGGTGCGCGCAAGCATCAAGGGTTTGAGGATGTCTAACCCCACTCTAATCAACTAGGCATAACCTAGAGCAAGTGTTATAACGACGGTCTAACTAACCTAAGTACTTTGCGAAACACCTACATGAATCACTGAGTAACCTTAAGCACTTGATGTCTAAGAACTTAAATATCGGAGTCTCAATTCTCTTGCTATGTTTCTCAGCACAAAACTTGAGAAATGGTCCGTTGTGGTGCTATTTATAGCCCTCAAGCCCAAAAGAGCTATCGAAAGGTGGTAGAGTTTTTTTGGGTAGGAACCGATATGTGTGGTGTGCCACTAGACACGTCTGGTGCCTTCCACATCGAGTAGCTAACGGTTGGAAGTTAGCCATTGCCGATCAATTAATTATGGATAATTGCCTCAAATGTATCATGCATGAATACTAGTAAATCTACGTCTCAAATGTATATGGATCGTTGCCTCAATTAATTATGTTTTATGTAGTGCATATATTTGCAAACGTGTATGAAAATGAAATATGACTCATAACAAAATCTGATATTAGAACAATATGCACACATATTTCGAACAAAATATAAGCTTTATTCATCAAGCAGATTGCCAGATACAAATAAAAGAACAAAAATCTTAATAGTTCAGGGGCACGTCCATTCAAAGGACGAGGCACTTACATAAAAGAAACACCAAAAAGCGAAAGCTGCTCACCACAAAACGGCCGGCTACATACGTAGCTACTACGCGTGTTCGTGCGGATGCACGTACCCATGCAGAGGCAGCAGAGCTAGCTAGCTAGCAAGCACGCACGTACGTAGCACACGATAAGAAGGCTGCATTGAGACAGTAAGACGAAGAATCGCAAGCAGAAGAGCACGACGGCATCCCCGCTATAGCTTAGAGGCACTTGAATCCGGTGGGCACGCTTTTGCCGCAGTGGTTGAGGATGAGGCTGAGGTCGACGGGTAGGTTGAGCTTGATTCCGAGGACCTCTCCCTTGATGGCGGTGCAGAGGCACACGGCGGCCTCGAGGTCGACGAGTCCCTTCAGCAGCGGGCAGCATGGCTCCGTGGGCGGCACGCCCACCTTGGCCTTGATCAGTCCCAGAACATTGGCGCACACGCCCAGCTTGAGCGCGTCGCGGGGGCACTTGCCGAACGAGGCCGGCGTCGGGGTCGGCGTCGACGGGGTGGACGGGGTCGGCGTAGGGCAGTTGCCACCGCAGGCGCTGACCATGGCGAACATCACTAGGCTCACGGCCAGGAACAGCGTCACCGATGCCTTGCCTGCCATTGCTGCACAGCAGTGTCCTCCTTGACCACAAGGCACAAAGCAGACTGAGCTTCGTAAGGAGCTCTGCTTGCGATGCCTCGATCGCTAATAAGTGCTTGTGATGGTTGCAGACGGCGTTCGGTTGCAGTATTTATAGGTGGCCGGCCGGAACAAAGCGCGATGGCGCTGTAATCAACTAGTAGTTAGCATATGCATGTGAGGTTGAGATGGGGATTGGGGATGCTGATCTGGATGGATTTGAAACTTTGAACTAGCGAACAAGATTGCTGCAGCGGACGCATGTTCCCGTTTGCGGTTTATGGCGGAATGGATGTCTTTTTTGTACCTTGTAACATGCCATGAGCCAAAATAATCTTGCTACATAAGAAGGTCGGTGGTGACGATCGATAATGTCGTTGACAACCAGTACAGCGGAGTACAGCGTTCCGTGGAACGAAAGCCAGCGGAATCAAATGGCGCAGCTGTTGGTGGGTGTCTTTTTCGATGATAATTGGACGTTCTGCCCCTATTGATGATAATGCCGTAATATAATCTCAGGATAAATTTTCCACAAGATTTGAATTTAAATTAGAATTGAAGGTTGAATTTGGAAAGGAAGGAAAGGAAATAGAAAATAAAAAGAAAGAGGAAATCAGAGGTCGGCAACTGGGCTAAATTCGGCCTGTGCGACCCACTTGTGCACACGGCCGACCCACACCGCTCACTTGCGCCGACACGTAGGACCCACCAGGCATTCCCTCTCTCACGCTCGCCCCTCACCCTCTCACTGGTTCGCGGGCCCGCGCGACCGCATGCCACTCCCTCGCGCGCGCTATCCTGGTGTATCACCGACTGTGGGCCCGGGTGGTCAGTGTGTTTCCCCCCTCAACGGAAGTCGGCTATGACGGAACGCGCGCCGGGAACCTCGGGGTCGTTACATGGCCCAGTCAGCCACGTGCATATATGGTGCACCCAGTCCTCGGACCGCCTCCGCCCAACTCCTCATCAACCATCGCCCCGGGGCTGGTTAGTCGTCGCTGGGAAGGTGAAGTCGCGCCGCTGCCGCGGAGTTGACACCCCGGGATCGTTTCGGTGACCTGCGTGGAGTCCAGGCGAATCGACTGGCTCTGATGATTGCCGCTACGGTGTAATTGGATCGGGAAGACCAGCGGTGGCGAATTAATTTCTCGTCGGTGCAGCCTTTCGCCGCCGGGCCACTGTCCAACACTGCCAGCAACGCCTATCGCCGCTGAACTACGGTAAGCTCGCCATTCGGTTTCACTAGGTTAACCGCATTGTGAAAATGTAGACCATGGGTGGTTTTGTATCGGGGATCACCGGGCGGGACCTCGTCGGGGCCGCCCCACCTCGGGCTTTCGATCTTGCCGTGTCCGAGAAGACACGGGAGGAAGAAAACACGTGGGCCGTCGAATCGGGTCGGACGGTGGTGATTGGACGCAGACATACCCATCTGTTTCTTAGATCCGAGTCGTTGGTCTTGATCTAGGTGGCTGAGTGAGGAAGTAGAGGTAACAGACTCGGGTACCATAGATCTCGGATCTGACAGTGGTGATCAGATAGGGTTTCATAAACTTTGGCCTTTGGATCTCGATCCAGCGGCTGATGGAGCGTACCTGTTCATTTTTAATGAAGCCTAATCCTAGCCGTCAAGGTCTGATCGTGCAGCCGATATGCATCCGTACCCCTTCGGCATGAAGTTTTGCATAAGAGACCCTGGCCTTTTCCATAACCAACACACGGTCCATCCCCGGGTGTAGCTAGATTCTTGGGAATCTTTCGAGTTAGCCCCTGGTCTTTCAAGTATTATTGCGTGCAACCCAGGAAACAGAGAAACCAGATAATTAATTATAGAAATTGATTTTTAGTACAAAAAAATTCTAGAAACTTGTATAATTCATATTTACTTCATTTTAGCTCCAAACTGATCCATTACAGTTGCAATAATTTTGTTTTAATATTGTCTATCAACTAGTAGCTCTGTTTAGCCATGAAACTTGAATTAAATTATTCACTTGAATTATTCTATACTAGGCACTAAATAACTTCAGAAATTCATAACTCGATCACCGTAACTTCGAATTTAGTGATTCTTGTTCTTACGATCTCGTTACGATGCGTAGAATATTATCATGCATTCTGTTCTGCTATTTGGTGTGATGTTAATTTCTGCTATACCATGTTTGTTTGTATTGTTGCGAGTAGACGAGCAAGTCACAGAGGATCCGTATGTTCAGCAGGTGGAGACTGCTGAGCAGGTGCTCGTTGAAGGCAAGTTGTGCCCTTGATCACTTCTATTTACCCAATAATGTTTCTTTTAATCATTATGATCTGCATAGGTTAATTTTGATGGGACCCAATAGGTTACACTAGTTTGAGTATCTTTATACCTTGTTTACCACTGAACTTTTGGGTAGTACCTGCTATTGCTTTATGTGTTTTGGGTATGGAGATACACATTATTCATGATCAGGCTTTTATTATCAATTTGTTATTTACTGTTCATGATAAGATCATATTGTTAATTGGAATATGGAGAACCACTCGGGAAAACAGTGCTACTATAAAGGTGGTATGGGACGCCCTTGGCTGACTAATTAGGAAAGCTAGTTGATCCTTGGGTTAATTTTGCTGCGGTGACGGTCAGACGAGGGGTCCCTGCATTGGAGCTTCCTAGAAATTGTAGCGGGTTTTCTGAAGCTAGTGGAATTTTGTAAAGGACTCGTAGTGTTACCCTGTCTCGCTTCCTTGGTAGAGGTGTACGGGAGTCGTGATCCCTTAGCAGATGGGTAACATAATTTGTGGGTAAAGATGCGCAATCACTGCAGAGTGTAAAACTGGTATATCAGCCGTGCTCAGGGTCATGAGCGGCTTGGACACTCACATGATTAATTTATGGAATTAAATTTAATTTATCATTTGCATCACATTGTGGTTTATTATTAATTTGATCTATTATTACTCTGGTTTGGTATTTACTTACATTTAGTAATTGCTAAAAAAATTTGATCACTTATTAAAAGCAATGTCCAGCTTTAACCATTATTTTTTTATCAGTCTTACACTTCACATGAGCTCCCTCCTTTGGTGAGTTTATACACATTATTCTACACAACTTGTTGAGCTGTGATTTTTTGTGAGCTCACTCTTGTGATATATAAACCCCCGCACCACAGGTGAAGAGCAAGTGGTCCAAGAGGAGTCCTATAATGAGGAGTACGAGTTGATCTAGGTGACGTCTCTCAGTCAGCTTGATGGCGCCAAGGAATAATATTAGTTTGTTTTATTATTATCATTTATTTTTGTAAGGCTTCCGTTACATAATAATGATACTTGTGACATTTATCTCTATACAATTTGTCATTATATATGATATTATTTTTTAGCGTATATATATGACCCACCCTATTTTATCCCTTAAATCCGGCTCGCACTCCGGCTTTACACCCACCTCCGTGCCGGGCTCCTTCCCAGCCTTGACGCTGTCCCCAGTAGTACTAGATGTGTCGCCGCGTCGGTGCTGGCACTCATCATGCATGCCCACGCCGTCAAGCTCATGTCGTCCTTCCCGTCCTCCTCGGCCGTCGTCAAGGCGTCCTCCTATGCTACCCCGCACTTCTGCCTGAGGGTCGTGAGGGCCGCTATTCGTACGCAGGCGTATGCCGTCGAGGCGCCCGCCAAGGCCAAGGAGGAGTCCAAAAAGCAGGAGCAGGGCGTCGTCACCAACTTATACAAGGCCAAGGAGCTATACGTCAGCAGGTGCCTCCTCAACACCAAGATCACCGGCGACGACGCGCCGAGGCATACATGGCACATGGTCTGCAGCACCGAAAGCAAGTCCATCGGCGCCATCGCCGATGGCATTGACAAGAACGGTAAGTCGCACAACGTCACGCTCTACTCCATCACCACCAGCGCTATCGGCGACTCCAAGGTAGTCAGTAGCCAATCTCCTCGGCTTTCTTTCTCTCAAGTCTGGACCAACCACTCTCTGTCATTTTCTTTATTTACAAGCATTTCTGTCTGCAGGTCTCGATGTGTGTCAAGAGGGCAGAGGCTCATCTACAGTTCTACACCAATGATGCCGGAGAGATTGTCAAAGGAGTATGCTCCAACTTCTTATATATGTATACATCTCCTCACTTCCCGCGTGGCACCAGCACCACACTGCATTCTTCTTCTTTGCACCTCCTCCTTCGCAAGAAATGGTTTCTTAAAAGTTAAAACCCATCAGGGTTCAGATTTTGACAGTACCAAAATGGAAGCCTCATGGCATCCACAATCCTCCTATCATTAACATATATCCAGGGCCTGCACATTTTATATGATCTTCCGCTTAAAAGGTTGGCACCCACCAAACAAGTTCTTTACCGAGTGTTTGCATGCACAACTGGACACAGCTCCTTTGCTGAGTGCTTAAGGCACTCGGCAAAACCTAGAAAACACTCGGCAAATACTTTGCCGAGTGTAACACTCGGCAAAGAACGCTCGGCGAATTGTACATCGGCAACGGCCTCTTTGCCGAGTACCTTTTATCGGACACTCGGCAAAGATTTTGCCGAGTGCCATTTGGTACTCGGCAAAGAAAAGTCGCCGTCACGGCGCCAAGTGACGGTGACGGATCCTTTGCCGAGTGTCTTCATTGGCACTCAGCAAAGAAGCCAATTTTACCGAGTGACTGCTATCTTGGCTCTCGGCAAAGACGACTCCAGTGGGCCCATCCGCCAGTCTCTTTGCCGAGAGCTCTCGTAGGCACTCGGCAAAGAGGGCTTCTTTGCCGAGTGTCTAGTGGACGGGCTCTTGGCAAAGAAGGCTCCAGTGGGCCCCTTTGCCAGTACCTTTGTCGAGTGCGCTGGGTGGCACTCGGCAAAGGTAGCTTCTTTGCTAAGAGCCTTGACCACAGCACTCGGCAAAGAAGGCTTTACTGGTTCCCAGGTGTGCCTTCTTTGCCGAGTGCCATGGTCATCGGCAAAGTGACCAGGAAGTCCCTTTTTTATTTGTTTTTGCTATTCCATCCAAACAAACAAAAGATATATATCATTCACATCACATTATATATCATTCGCATCACAGAATCAACACATTTATCATCAACACCATATATATCACAAATATCACCACATAAATCAGGTTTCACAGCACATAAGTCTCACTAAGTATCTCACAAGACCAAGTATAACTAACATCACCAACACTCACAAATATAAGTCTAGATCATCACAAAACAGGTCATCAACGAGGTGGGCGGCTGGACTGGTTCGACGAAGGGCTGAACGAAGCGTGAGGGTTGTTCGACGCCGCCGATTGACCCTGCACAGAGAAGAGATTGCATGTGTGAGAACATATGAATATATATCATGCAGTACTAAAATTTTGATACTCACAGGAGTAGTGAACTCAGCAGGGTCAGCTGCAGGGAACAACGGAGGTGGTGGAGCATGACCCTATGCGGCGCCAAGGCTCTGCATGTACGCGAACATCTCCGCCATCCTCTTCTCCAACTCCTCACGTTGCCTCCTCTCATCATCTAGCTGAGTCTGTAATATTTCGCCCTAATGTTACGATAATGCAAAGAGAAGATATATAATAATCAATGAACGATAAATAGATAAGGAATAACCTGGAGTTGCTAGATACGATGCTGTGAGCTGTCCTGCCGAGGTCGTATGGCTGGGCTCGCGCTCGTGCTCCTTGCTCGCACCTGAGATAGAGTGGGAGTTGAGGACGAGTCGATTGCCCCGTCGGCAATCCAGTACCGCCCATGCCTCTTGCCTCCTCCGACCCTCATAAGGACATCTTCGTCGATGTCCTTGATCCTCGGATCGTAATCTGGCCCATGGACCTCCATGGCCATGGCGGTGTACTCACTGAGGCGGCTGTGGACGGCGGGGTTGGTGTACGCCTCGGGCCCGTCATCCGGGTTGTAGGTGACGTCGGACGTCGCCTTCCCCTTGTGGGCCATAGCATATGCCAAGAAGATGGAGCAAGGCTGGCCACCATGTGACGCCGACTGCGAGAAAACCAACGAGATGGTTAGAAATCATGTCTAATCGAAAGTTATATACCTAAATAAAAAAGAGCGCGTACCCATGCTTCCGCGTATTTGCCCAGGCTGCGGCTGCCTTGATGGTGGGAGGGACCTTGCATCATCAAACGTCGTTCCCGGCTAGCGTTGTGCGCCTCGTCCCACTCAGCCGAGCACCACCTCTGCACCATCTGCTCCCAGCACTCATGATGCGCGGCGCACCAATAAGGAATCATCTAAAAAAATACAAGTACACGACATATCAAAAGATAAAATTAAGCATATTTAGTACCAATAATAAAGTTTTGTATTTACCTGCAAGTATTGGTCCGGAGTCAATGACATGGTTCGGGCGTCCTTCTTGCTCACCTTCTCCCCAAGGACGGAGCCGTGGTAAGTGACGATGGCCTGGATGCGCGCCTCGTAGTGCATGTCCACGATGAGCTTCTTACAGCTCATGGTAGCCACCACATCCGCCCTGGCCTCGTATCCAGCCTCGCATCTGAAGAAATCCTACATACAAAGACGATGTATCCATACATTATTTCAAGAATATGCAACAAATGCGACTTATTAAACAATATAGTGCGAGGAAGACTTACCCACAGCTCTTGCTTCACCCGCTCCGCCTTGTTGTTGAATTTCCTGCCGTCCCGATCAACTGCATCGGGGGCGACGGCGTAGTGGTCGAAGGTGTAGGCTGGGCCCGTCACTCCGGCGTACTCGACAAGTCCAGGGAAGTGTTCCCTGCATAGAAGGCCGAGGATGCCATTGGGGAGGCGGCCGTGACCCCCTGCACTCTCCAAACCCATCCAAGACCTGTCCAAGTGATTAAGATAAAGTATTAGTTTCTATTATTAATTTGAACATATAATATGAAAAAGCAGCAACAACATCTAAAGTTACCTACCTCTCCCCATCGGGTCGTATCAGCGGACGTCTGTCACGAAGTATGGGTCGCTGAGGAAGACTCGCGGGACCTCGCAAGTAGACGTTCCTCGAACCTGAGGAGCCAGAACTGGAGACGTCCTGCTGAGCGGCGTCGTCGTCGTCGTCCTGCTGCGCCGCATCGTCGTCGTCCTGCTGTGCCGCATTGACAGCGGCTTGCTGCTCCACCTGCTGCTGTACGGTGTCGTCCTGCTGCGCCTCCTCCTTCGTCCTATGAGTGCTCCTCCTCCCCCTCCCCCCTCCCCCTCCCCCTCCTCGTCCTCGTCCCACCGCCCACCATCTTTGTCCAACAACCTGCAATTAAGAGTAAGCAATTAAGCACAGATAAAAAATATGTATTTAGAAACATATGCAAAATAAATGAAATATAGCATTACATCGATTAAAAATAATCTTCATATGTGTCCGGGTTAGCCGGATCATAAGTGTCATCATCACTATCAACCATTTCATAGTCAACACCATCTGAAGGCGCAAGTTCATCATTGGCATTGCCTTCAAGCATTTCTAAGTCATTCTCATTTTGCACCTCATCATCCTCCTCATCAACAACCATTTCAATATCTACTTCCATTCCGATCGCTTCGGTTAAGTCTATCTCAAATCGCCCTTCTAGCCCATCTTCTTGGAAGAACTCTCCGTCATATGTGTCCGGGTCTAAGTTATAATCTTCATCGTTTGGAACAGGTAATTTACCGTGCGGTGATACCTTATACACAACATCCCAACCCTTAAGATGTTCTTTCGTTTGGCACGCATATGGAAGATAATACACTTGTGTGGCCTGTTGGGCCACAATATAGACATCGTCTCCTGGTAAGGTGGAATCCTGTCGAATTTCGACTAGCCCAAGATTAAAATGTGTCTGTCTCGTAACTTCAGGGTCAAACCAATGACATTTGAGTATCACTGGAGTAAGAGGTTTGGAACCATGAAAATTGAGTTCATATATTTTTTCAATTCTTCCATAATACTCGACCTCGTCAAGCCCGGGCGTAAAGACTCCAGAACACATGGTTTTTCGATTGGGCCGACTTTGGTCGTAGCTTGTTGTGCAAAAACGGTATCCATTGACGTCATACCCAGAAAATTTCCTAACCCTATAGGCAAAGCCATTGGCTACTTGTCTCAACTCGGCACTCATAAACGGCTCTTTTTGGCCCTGCAAGTTCAAACACGCTAGATTGTTATATTATTCGCACGTAAGAGCAACTTCAAATGACAAACTAAGCACGTACATTACGTTTAAACCAGGAAATGAAATCGGGCAATCCATTTCCCGCACCCTTTCTAAGAAGGGTATCATATTCCTGTGGAGTTGGGTCCCTTGATCGACGCCAGAATTCATGAAGAAATTGCTCCATGTATGGCGTCACCTCTTCAAGGTTGGTCAATACATATAGCATGATATGGCGCCACTCTTCATGTCTCAGGGTCTTGGTGGTCGAACCACTCGCGCTTCCGAGTTGCCCTCAAAAAATGCTGAGGTTCGATTCATTGCCGCCATCATTGTAACGAGGGGGTGGATTATGCACGCTCGGCAGTTTGTCACCATAGTAAGTTGTTGTGAAGTTTGACACCTCCTCCAGTATGTATGCCTCTGCAATGGAAGCCTCGATTTTGCATTTATTTCTACATTTCTTTCGAATAGTCTTTAGACATCTCTCGATTGGATAGCACCAACGTCCCTGCACGGCCCCCCCCATTCGTGCCTCATACGGGAGATGAAGAATCAAATGCTGCATCGGATTGAAGAAGCCGGGTGGAAAGATCTTCTCCAGCTTACACAGTAACACTGGTGCCATCCTTTCCAAGTCTGCAATCACGGTCCGAGCTAACTCTTTTGCACAAAGCTGGCGGAAGAAATAGCTCAACTCTGCAAGCGCTAGCCAGACATGCTCAAGGACATAGCCTCGAACCATCGCCGGAAGAATTCGTTCAATCCATATGTGGAAGTCATGACTCTTCATCCCTAAGACTCGCAGAGTAGATAAGTTCACCCCCTACTCAGGTTAGCTTCATACCCATCAGGGAACATTAACATCTTGATCCACTGTAGTACTTCCTTCCTCTGGGCCCTGCTCAGGACGAAATCGGCCTTAGGCCTTCTCCATGTCTTTCCACCACTAGGCGGCTTCATCTCTTGGTTTGATCTATCACATAACTCTGCCAGATCCACTCTTGCCTTTACGTTATCCTTTGACTTATCAGGAATCTCCATAATTGTTTCCCAAAGTGCCTCGGCGACATTCTTTTCAGTGTGCATCACGTCAATGTTGTGTGGAAGGAGTAGGTCATCATAATAGGGGAGCCGAGTCAAGCCTGACTTATGTGTCCACATATGTTGCTCACCATATCCCACAAAACCACCTTCTGGGTTGGCCACGAGACCATCTATCTGTTGGCGAACTTTGGCACCAGTCATCATTGCAGGTGGGCGGTCTGTCACCACGACACCTTTCGTAAAGTTCTTGATGTCTAGTCGGAATGCATGGTCAGGAGGGAGAAATTGTCGATGTTTATCGAATGACGAATATTTGCCATCCTTCTTCAACCAAATGAACCTAAGAGCTTCCTTGCAAACTGGGCATGGGAACTTACCGTGAACACACCAGGCGCAAAATAGCCCATACGCCGGAAAGTCATGCATGGAGTACTGGTACCAAACATGCATTTTGAAGTTTGTCTTTGTAGCTCGGTCGTACGTCCATACCCCTTCCTCCCAAGCACGGACCAATTCATCAATCAAAGGCTCCATGTACACGCCCATTTTATTCCCCGGGTGTCCAGGAATTATCAACGACACGAATATGTTCTGTCTTTGAAAGCATACGCCGGGGGGAGATTGATGGGGATAAAGAACACGGGCCAACATGTGTATGGCGCAGCGGTCATTCCATAGGGATTGAACCCATCTGTGGCCAGCGCAACACGAACATTACGAGCCTCTTCGGCTTTCTCATGGTGAATGGCATCAAAGTGGGTCTATGCTTCACCATCGGATGCGTGAACCATCTTGTCAGGATTGTATCGTTTGCCTTTTTGTGCCATGTCATCTGTTTTACGGATTCCTCTATCATGTATAGACGCTAGATCCTCGGTATGAACGGAAGGTGGCGTAGGATTGTCACAGGGATGTCGAGCTGCCTTTTTTGTCAATCACCAGAGTCTACCTCCATGAACCTAGACGATTTACACTTCGGACAGTACTTTGCCTCAGTGTGTTCTTTCCTAAATAGGACGCAACCCTTCGGACAAGCATGTATCTGCTCATATGTCATCTTGAGTGCACGAAGGAGTTTTTGTGCCTCGTACATGCTCTTTGGCAGAACGTGATCCTCCGGAAGCAGGCTGCTAATAACTGTCAACAAACCATCAAAGGCATCTCGACTCTTGTTGTACTGCGACTTGAACGCCATTATACGCCCAATGGCATCCAGTTGAGAAACCTTTGTCTTGCCGTGAAGGGGTTTCTGTGCCGCGTCAAACATGTCATAGAATGCCTTTGCGGTCGCCTCTGGCTCGTCCTCCGTACGGCCTTCGGCGAACTGTGCCTCGTGATAGTTGTTCAACATGTCCGCTACCCCAGCATCAGCATCGTAATCCTCGACGCATTGTCTCACCACCTCCTCTCTCGTGCGATGCGCTTCACCATGGAAGATCCACCGAGTATAGTCCGACGTAAATCCATTCTTCCAAATATGTTCTACCATGGTCTTATTTGTTTTTCTTTTCCTGTTGACACATTTGTTGCACGGACAAGGGACTAGACTCGCTCCTTTAGCAGCTTCGCCAAATGCCCATTCCACGAAAGCATCGGTCTTCCTAATCCATTCAGGGGTGACATCATTACGTCCTACGCGGCCCGTGTACATCCACTCACGGTCCTCCATCCTCTAACATATATAACCGAGTATAGTTTAATATAGACATGTAATGCATGTACACTACGTTCCTACCTTCTAATAGGTGATGATAGGTCCTAATCCCACCCGCAGTTGCGTAGATGGAGTTAGTTTCCATGCTCTACTCTGATCCAAGATAGAATTTTGGTAGCACCTCCCTCTGTTCTCCGAATACACGTCCTGGCAGGGAGAGTGTACTGTCCGGAGAACAACAGGGAGGTGACGCCGAAACTCTATCTCGGACCGGAGTAGAGCATGAAACTAACACCATCTACGCAACCGCGGGCTGTCCAAAAAACATAGACAATTCGAAACTGATACATTTGTAGATATGCAAAGATCTGCATATCTACATCGTATCTCTTTCGAACGGGAGACGCCTAACTGGGTTACGTGATTTACGACCATGATGCGGAAATAGAGGTTATACCTAGGGTGGCGGTGGAGTCAGGCTAGTGGGGCTGTGGCGGGTCGATGCAGTGGCGACGCGACGCGGTGCAGGCAGACCCGCAGCGGCTAGGAAGACAAGTATCTTCTCTATAAAAAAACACAAGTCTGTTAATACAAAAAAAATCGACAACACCTCCCCTGTACGTTGAGGTTTTTAAAACCTGCAAATAAAACTAACAGCACGATGGCTGACATGCACACAGTAAGAAGAAATTCACCTAAAGTATACACTACTAGCAGTTGTCACATTTCTTATTTCCCATTGTGGCGTGGTGTGTGTTGTGCGAGTGGCGTGGTGAGGGTCGGTGATGGCGTGGTGGATAGGATGGGGTAGTGTGTTGTGGGAGTGTGTTGTCTGAGGGTCGGTGCGAGTGGCGGCGTGCGGTGGTGGATTGGATGGGAGACATATATTGAGTGATCAACACATTAACATAAACATGTGTTTATTCAAATACATAATCTATGAAACATCAATGCATTAATCTATAAAACATCAATACATTAATATAAACATCAATACATAATTTTATAATTTTATACTTTGGACGGTGGCGGGCGGGGGAGACGGTGGCGCGGGGAGGAGACGGCGGCCCGGGGAGGCTGCGGCTCGGGGAGGGCGGCAGGACGACGGTGGGGCGGCGCGGCGAGCGGCGCTCGCGGTGGCGCGGCGAGCCGGTGGCGCGCGGCGGGCGCGGGCAGGCGTGGGCGGGCTTGTGGGGAGGCGGCGGCGCGGGGAGGCGGCGGCGCAGGGAGGCGGCGGTGCGGCAGCTGACAGCAGAGAGAGTGAGAGGAGAGAAAGAAGGAGAAAGAAGGTCGGGGACAGTTTATTTTACTTCTTTGTCGAGTGCCCGTGATCTGGCACTCAGCAAAGATTTTTTTAAAATTTTAAAATAAACTTTGTCAAGTGCCAGATCGACGGCACTCGGCAAAGGCTCCTTTGCCGAGTGTCACCCAGGGGGCACTAGGCAAAGCATACTTTGCCGAGTGTCAACCAGGGGGCACTCGGCAAAGCATACTTTGCCGAGTGTCAACCAGCTGACACTCGGCAAAGTACATTTGTATTTTTTTTGTTTTAGCCACCAAACTTTTTGTGGTTTGTTCCTACACTATGTAGACCTACATGTACCATTTGGGGACAATTATAACTGTGTTTGCAATATCTAGTAGATTTAGTTCGTTTATTTGAATTTCTTCGGAAAATTCAGATTTGAACTGCAGGTCACTCGAAACTTGAAAAACCTAAGAGAACTACACATGAAATCATAGAGTTTCAATGTGATAAAAATTTTAGAATGTTTGGAGAAAGTTGTGAGACACTATGTGTAGAAACCTAAGAGAACTACACATGAAATCATAGAGTTTCAATGTGGATCTCTTAGGTTTGTACACATAGCGCGTCATAGTTTTCTCGAAAGTTTTTCAATTTTTTATCACAGCCTGTACATATGATATCATGACACGTGGACAAGTTTCATGATTTTCTGACTTTGTTTGTGTTTTATACAATTTTTAAACATGTGGATGGCAAGTTCACGGCCATGTTTAGTGAGCATGTTGCTCGAAGTTTCCGGTCCGCTCCTGGAATCAGTCGTAACTTATGCTAAGTAACATGAATATCATTTTTGCATGCACGGTTTTTCAAGTTTCAAGTGACCTGCAGTTCAAATCTGAATTTTCCGAAGAAATTCAAATAAACGAACTAAATCTACTAACGATTGAAAACTCTGTTATAATTGTCCACAAATGATACGTGTAGGTCTACATAGTGTAGAAACATACCACAGAAAGTTTGGGAGACAAAATCAAAAAAATAAAAATATACTTTGCCGAGTGTCTAGAGAAGACACTCGGCAACGAGTCCTTTGCCGGGTGTCCAATCCTCGGCGCTCGGCAAAGACTGACGGCCGTTAGCTTTAGGACGGCCACTGACGGCCCTTTGCCGAGCGCCACCTTTGCCGAGTGTTTCACACTCGGCAAACGTGTCTTTGCCGAGTGGGGTCCTGTACCGAGTGTGCAGCACTCGGTAAAGAGGCTCGTTGCTGAGAGCCTAACTTTACCGAGTGCGGCTCTCGGCAAAGCCTGCTTTGCCGAGTGCCCAACAAAAGGCACTCGGCAAAGAGGTCGACACTCGGCAAAGCCTCGGATTCCGGTAGTGATGGGACACTCGGCAATGTTAACGGACGTCAGCTATCGTCGGTAGCTGACGACGCTTTGACGAGAGACCGTTTTGCCTAGAGCCGTTTTATGCCGAGTGTTCGACTCTAGGCAAAAACGCTCTTCACTGGTGCTATATTGTGTCGAGTGTGGCACTCACTGAAGTAGGTTTTGTCGAGTGTCCGATAAATTTTTCTTGGCAAAGAACTAGTTACTTGACAAAGAGCTGGATTCCGATAGTGACAACCTCATCTGTGTACAACACTATTCATATACCGGTTGTTTGGATGTCTCGGCACGCTAAGCCAGGCTCGCTCGAGAGTGGGTGGCCAGGTATGCTATTTTTGGTCGTATGGACGGATGCAGGTAAATATCTTTTAAAATAGATGGTCTTGTATTTGTGTTTCCGGTGTACGGGCAAATCAAACTCATACTCGCACAAAGTCAATGCACGTGATGTCTCAAGAAAATATAAGATAGTGTGGCCAACCAATCATATGGATATATGCGTGATGGTCTTGATCCAAGAGAGCATCGACCCTAGTCATTAAGGCCTTGTTCAGTTAATTTCGTTACCTATGGATTGGATGGGATTAGAAAAAATTAAGAAGTTTAACTTGTTTGGGATTTAAACTCACTCAATCCACATGGATTGAGAGCTAACCGAACAAGCCCTAATGTGGTATCTCAGCCAAGGGTTGATCTATGTCCGCAATTTTTCTTCCACCACACCACATCTGATGCACCAGCCAGCATGTCTTCCGCTTCCCTCCCCTCCACCATGCATATGCCGTGCGCAGCTGCTTCCTTACGTCCGGACTCTGGAGTACGAAACTGCTAGGCTATCTTGGTGGCACCACCGTCGCGTCGGCCAAACAGATCGCTTCTTCGACCACCACCATGCGTGAACTGTTATGAATCAATACGATACAAAGTAGATCAAATATATAGAAGACACAGATTTTAACGTGGAAAACACCTCCAAAACGAAGGGAAAAAAACACAGGCACTGGCCAGCAACAATCTCACTATTTTTGGATAGTGTTGAGGCGAAGGCGCAACGCCCCGTCGCTCGATCAACTACACGGCAAAAGCGGAACATGTCGGAGGGAAATCAAGTGAAGACTGAAGAGCATGAAGACTGAAGAGTGAGAGCCCCATGGTGGGCGCCAAATGTTGGAACTTATCTACACGTGGTCAGATTAGCTTGAACAGTGGGAGAAGAGAAAAAACAGTTGGAACTTATCGACACGTGGTCAGATTAGCTCGAACAGTGGGAGAACAGAAAATAGTTAGGAAAAATGTTTTTTCTATTCTCCCACTGTTCGAGCTAATCTGACCACATGTCGATAAGTTCCAACAGGTAGTTATAGATCGCAGGAGATTTACAATGAGATGACTATCTCCTGCCACCTTTTCAGAATTTGGATCACAAACTTAACACGAGCTGGTCCCAAACCTAGCATATATGAAACCTCTGGTACCACACTAATCAACAAAGCTCCTCAGTGGAGTCCTATCCTCTATGTTCAAGAAGGTGTTGTGTACGTCTCGGACTCTATTCGTACGAAATTTGCCTCGTCGACTCACGCTCGCACGGTCTAGTTAGGTTGTCTCCAACAACGAACGCTAAAGTGTTCGGTACGCTAAATATAGTGTTTCGTGTTGTTTGCAAGGGCTCCAGCAACGTCCTGTAAAAAGTTCAGTAAAATAGCGGTTGTCCTTCTCGTATGCTAAACCTGGCGCACTATCGTCCGTTCGCTCGCTAAAGCTTATCGGCCTCTTCTCTCGTGCTAGCTAAAACCTTCCCACCGCACGCTGTGCGGCACGTGTCTCTGGTGTACAATAGAAGCAGCCGGTTCACGCTCACATGAACGCAAAAAGAATTTCTCCACCACGTCAAAGTATAGTTGTAAAAATTATTTAATAATTTTAATATAAATAATATTTTGCATTCTACGTGCTCATACAGTTTTTAATTCTGAACACATGCTATCATAAAAAACGTCAAATTTGAAAAAAATACTTCATTTTTTATCACACCCGGATCTGAGGGGGCCAAACCCAGGCGCGAACTTCACCAAGTGTGCTAGGATCAAGTCTCACACATATGATGGCTCATGGTATAGAAACGAATGTCACATCTTTAATATATAACGGAGTTCTGTACAAAATAGTTATATAATTACATCATACGAAGACAACGATCCAGTAACTCAAAGTTGACTGAGAGATGAAGGCCTAGACCTCTTATGAACTCATCACAGTATCCTTCACGCTCCTCATCCTGTGTTACCTGTTCTTGACCTGTGGGATGTGAGTACAGTAAGGGTGAGCTCACATAAGTTCATCGCTCAACAAGATGTGAATGTAATTGTCGGAGAGGAAATCTCCGGTCGGGTGGCAGAATGCACTCACCCTAAATCCTAAGATGAGGAGGGGGCCTAAGCGTTTTGCCTGTTGCTAGGTGGACGATGAACACAAGAACACGCAAGGGTTTAGAGTGGTTCGGGCCGCCGGAGCGTAATACCCTACTCCACTGTGTGCTGTATTGAGCTTGAGAGCTTGTATGAACTTGTGAGTCTGAGAGTCTAAGTCCGTGTCTGTAACGTAGTGTGCCCTCCCTTTTATCGTCCAAGGGGGCACGTACAAGGGTACTGAGCCCCGACATGTGAGCCCAGGAACATAATGGATGTAATGCTTGGAGCAACTAATGCTAGTCGCCAATGCAATCTTCCTGTGTACTGGTATCTGCAGTCTGCGTAGTATTGGCATGCAGCGGAAGCTTCCCTGGCAACGTATGAGTGATGATGAGCATAGTGCACGTGGCAGCATGGGCGTACCGCCTGCCAGTGGAATAGACAGGCATGCTGCCTGCCATCGGAATGGATAGGTCTCATTAAATGCTGAGGCGGCACACTGCTTGCCAGTAGAGTGGACAGGTCGCCGCCTGACAGCAGAGTGGGCAGACCTCATTAAATGCCAAGGCGGCACATCGCTTGTCAGGCGACGCGCCTTATCCGCAATAAATGCATGGGCCGCGCAACCCGGAGGCCTTACATCAGGCTCCGCCCGCTGGATTACGTCACGCGCGGTAGGCCACGTGGCAGCATCGGGTCTCCGCCTGGGCGGGGAGCCGTAGCGTTATGCGGACAGGTCCGCACCAGGCTAGGCCTGGACACGTGTCGGCACCGGACCCCTGCCTGAGCAAGGCTTGGATATTCTCTATCCTAGAGTCTCGGGACCCGGCTAGGGGCGGCCCGGACCCCACACAGAGGGGTCCGGGACCCGTCCCGGGGGTCCAGGTTGTGCCCGTGGGGGTCCTGGTCCTTTCCCGGGGGTCCAGTGTACATGAACAGGGGTCCGGGACTTTCCCATGGGGGTTCGGACCCACTGTTGACATCTTAGAGTCCATCGTCTTTTCTGGCCACGTGGCGACCCTAGAGCCTCCACGTGGTGGGGTCGGGTGTTGTTCACCATGCGACCTGAGATAGCCGCGTGGGCACCGCGTCTTCATATTGTAGTAAGGGGTACTCCTGTTTTAGGGTACCAACAGTGGCCCGGGCCCACCTCAGGGGAGGATGCGAGCCTGCAGGTGGGGCCAAAACTTGTACCTTGCGTCAGCATGGCATGACCGGTGACTTGGGCGCCACCTCAGCGCGCGCTGCATTAATTCGGCACGCACGCGCTGTCAGTCTACCATTGGTCACATCAACTGTCGTGTCTGTCCCCACGGCTGACTGATGCGTGGCCCCCATGCATGATGGTTTTGCCAGGCCACGCGTGAGGCGCCTCGGTCCAGCTGCCTTTAAAAATTCACCTTTTGTCCTCTGCGGTGGCCCTGAGGAAGCACAATACTATCACAAGTGGCGTTTCGACTTCTCTGCACCCAGGAACCGGCACCCAAGGAGGATGATCCGTGGGCCCGGGCCCTCGCGTCAAGGACTGGGACGTTGGTTTCGGCGGAGATGAAGAGGCGCACTACCGCGGGTGGCGGTTTGCCCCCGCGTGGCGGTTCGCCTTCTTCGCACTCGGGAACCAGCATACCAGTTGTATGACTTGTGGGACCGGGCCCCCGTGTCATAGGTTGGGTCGCCCTGGTGCGCATCGGGGGAGATTTCTCGTGGCCTTTTGGGGCGCGAGCGGGAGAGTCTGCTTAAAAAGGGATTCTCCCTTCAAGCAGCAGTTATGCTTTCGCTTCTCTCCCACTCGCTGCGCCCTTTTGCCTCCGAGCTCTCTACGCCCCATTGCCTTCAAGGTCTCTGCTTTGCGCTGTCGTAGTTGCCATGACCTTGTTAGTTCATCCCGAGCGCTTCCAGACTAAGTGGGCACTCGACATGGTGCGCCGTCTGCCTGGATGGAGCGCGCCGGCGTTCGGCGGAAGGATCCGCGCCGGTGCCATCCTCCTCGGCAATCTTGCCGCCGGGGAGTCCGTGCTCTTTGTCTCCTATGTGTTGGCGCTACCGATCTCGCCTTTCTTCTTGCTGTTGCTGGAGGAGTGGTGCCTCGTGGGAGGTGGCGCTCTTCCGCCAGTGCTCCATTCAAGGATGTTCATCAGCCTTGCGGAGGTGGAAAGCGAGCTAGTCTGCGGCTCCATCTTCTGCATGAACCTCATTGCCTCCTGCAGCGGCCTCGTGGCATGCCTCCATGGACTGGTCGAGCTCTGGCTCCGTTTCAGCGGCCAGGCCGCCGGGCGCCGCGTGCCACCGCGCTTCCAACTCTTTGGCTTTAATGGCCCCGACGTCGCCTCCAACGATGTGGGCTCCTTTATCTCGGCACACGCGTCGATGAGGCCACCGCCGCCAGCAAGCCGTCCGGAAGGTCGTACAGGACACCATGAAGTTGGTGGCCGCGTGCTTTCGGTGCGACCCTACTGGTGCCGAGTAGTTCGCACCTGTAGGAATGGAGCAAGGGCTTCGCTTGAAAGCGGATGTAATAACTTTGTTTTTGTAAGATACTTTGGAGTACTACTTATCGAGCAGTATTAGCACTTATCTGTATGCTATTTGTCCCTATTATGTGTGGCGTTTCCGACTCCTTCCCGGTACCAGGCCCCCCTAGGATGTAGGCTCGACGTGTCGAGGCTAGATACCAGCATACCTAAAAGAGTTGGCAACGGCCCCAGGAGGTAGCCTCGACTGGGATCTGGACATGTACACAGCTTTAGCCAGGAAGCGTTAGTAGCACACCCATAGGACCCACTGTCTAATATTAGCCATCCTTTGATACATGCACAGGACCTGCCAGACTTAGCCTAGGAAGCCAAGTTGTGTGTCTGGACCCCCTGGACCATGGTGCCAGATACTAGGACACCCGGCGTAGAGTGGTGGAGCGTGCAGGCTTACGGTACGGGACCAGGCTAAGCGGCTACACGGCTTCGGACCACCCTAGGAGACAAGTGTCCATTCTCTAGAACCGGACCCTAGATTGTCGGACCCATAGGACCATAGCTCTAAATACTAGGGTACCCATCACAAAGTGGTGGAGTGTGCAGGCTTAGGGTACGGAACCGAGCTAAGCGGCTACACAACCCTGGACCACCCCATGGAACGAGCTCCCATTCTTTAGAACCGGCCCCCAGGCTGCCGGACCCCCCTGCCTTCGTAGAGAGGTCCTAAACTGCAAGCCTGGCTACTCAATTCGGATGTCGTCATATCAGCAGGGATGGGAACTGTATGGGTGGGTTAGATAAAAAATAATATCCAGAAATTGTAGGATAAAATCATGGAGCAGGAGGCTAAGACTATCATAAAAACACATCTGAGGGGGTAATTCTTTTCTTTATAACCTTGCATGCATGGGTGCAGACCAACAGGCTGAGTTTATGAGGGTGGACCTCACCGGGTTGGCGTACCCATATGCACAACCTAATTACAAAAGAAGAAAAACTTAACCCCTCAGACTTGCTCCTACGGGCAGAACTTATGGGGATGCTCCATGTTCTAGGGGCTGGAAGAGGTTCTCCTTCAGTTGTGGCAAGACGGATACCCTCGGGTCGGCATACTTCCATCACCTTGAAGGGTCCTTCCTATCTGGGGGAGAGTTTGCAGACCCCTTCTTGGTTTGGTACTCGCCGTGGGACTAGGTCCCGACCCGGAGCTCCCTACTTGTGCATGAACTGTTGGCGGTAGCGCATGGGCGCCTGGTTGCAACGTGCACTTTGGATCACCACCTGCCATCTACGTTCGTTGATGGAGTCCATGTCCTCGCGTTGCAGCCGCTCCTGCACAGACTTATCAAAAGACTGGACCCATGGGGAGTCCGGAAGGGTTTCCGGGGGAAGGCAGGCTTCGGCCCCGTAGACCAGGGAGTACGGGGTCCCCCTCGGTGGCCCGTCTAGTTGTCGTCACCGGAGTCGAAACCTTCGGTGAAGACATCCTTCAGGACCCCCTCGGGTGACTGATACCCGAGGTCTGGTTCTCCTGCTGCCACCTCGCCGCTGTCGACCCTTTCCTTGCCAGGCCGACGACGAGGAGGGGAGCCATCCCTAGAGGTCTGCTCGCGCCGCTCGCTGACGCGCTTCGCGAGCTCGATGATCTCGCGACACTCTGTGGTGCTGTGGCAACTGTTGGGGTGTACATGGCATGAGCCGCTGTTACCCCTCTACGGCCGTGGGCGCTTGTTGCGCTCGTTCCAGCCCCTGGTCGCAGCTACTGCGACCAGAGCGGCAGACGGTGGCTTCTCATGGCCGTGGTTCTTTTTCTTCTTCTTTTTGCCGTCCTGAGTGACGGCACCCGAGCCACCCGTCTGGGCAGCTCCGGTCTGTGGTGCTGAGTGCCATGCACGGCTCTCGGCGGCCCTGACACACTTGTCGGCCAGAGCGAAGAGTGTGGTGACAGTTTCCACGTCATGCGTGGCCAACTTCTCCAACAACTTTTCATCACGTACTCCCTGGCGGAAGGCGGTGATGATGGAAGCATCAGAGATATGGGGTATAGTCCCACGTACCTTGGTGAAGCGGGAGACGAAGGCCCAGAGAGTTTCCCTGGGCTCCTGCCTCACTGCATGGAGGTGTGCCTCCACGCCATGCTGTTGGTAAGCGCTGGCGAAGTTCGTGGTGAACCACGCGCAGAGCTCTTCCTAAGAGGTGATCCTGGGGCAAGGTTCATGAGCCAAGTCCGGGCCAGCCCGAACAAGGCTACATGGAAGTATGTTGCCATCACAGCAGTGTCTCCACCTGCTGCCGTGATGGCGGTGACGTATACCTGCAGGAATTCCGACGAGTTTGACGTACCATCATACTTTTCCGGCAGATGTGGTCGGAACTTGGATGGCCACGTCGCCGCGCAGAGGTGATCCGCGAGCGCGGCGCAGCCCACGTCGGCCAATGGGACACCCGTCAGGATCCGGGCGCCCGTCGGGGTCGGTGGAGCAACCGCAGTGAAGTCGTAGTCGAGGTTGCAACACTTGACGTTCTGTCGGCGCTCTCGCGCCCTCTCCAGAGAGACGCGGGCATCCTCGCCCGCACGCCTGCAGTTGAGTTCTACCCGCATGTCATTAGACCTCTCCAGAGGGACTGGAGCATCCTCCGCCGCGCGCCGGCGGTTGAGCTCCGCCCGCAGGTCCTCAGTTAGCGTTGTCCTCACCGAGGGTGAGCGCACAGATGCCGACGCCTCATGTTGACGCCGGGATGACTAAGGCCTAGGCCTGGTTGAGCTAGAGTGTGCCATACCGAGTAGCCGGTCGATGTCGTCACGCCACTGCTTCATGGCCCCTGGCCACGGACAGCGCACCGGGAGCGGCCCTTGACGCCCTGGACGTCTGCGCAGGGGTGTGCTGCTGCGCAAAGCGCACAACAGCAGCTTCACCGGGTGCAGGGCGGCTAGAGGCCCGTGGTGTGGAAGAGGCAGCCTCCTCCTCCAGCATGAAGTCCTTGGGCACGAAATCTTGGTGCTCGACGATGTGTACCATGGTGTCGAGCAGGAAAATAAGCAAAAACTTACAGCCAAGCCCCCTACCTAGCACGCCAAATGTCGGAGAGGAAATCTCCGGCCAGGTGGTGGAATGCACCCACCCTAAATCCTAAGATGAGGAGGGGGCCTAAGCGTTTTGCCTGTTGCTAGGTGGACAATGAACACAAGAACACGCAAGGGTTTAGAGTGGTTCGGGCCGCCGGAGCGTAATACCCTACTCCACTGTGTGCTGTATTGAGCTTGAGAGCTTGTATGAACTTGTGAGTCTGAGAGTCTAAGTCCGTGTCTGTAATGTAGTGTGCCCTCCCTTTTATTGTCCAAGGGGGCACGTACAAGGGTACTGAGCCCCGACATGTGGGCCCAGGAACATAACGGATGTAATACTTGGAGCAACTAATGCTAGTCCCCAGTGCAATCTTCCTGCGTCCTGGTATCTGCGGTTTGTGTAGTATTGGCGTGCAGCGGAAGCTTCCCTGGCAACGTACGAGTGATGATGAGCACATCGCACGCGACAGCATGGGTGTACCGCCTGCCAGTGGAATAGACAGGCATGTCGCCTGCCATCGGAATGGACATGTCTCATTAAATGTTGAGGCGGCACACTGCTTGCCAGTAGAGTGGACAGGTCACCGCCTGACAGCAAAGTGGGCAGACCTCATTAAATGTCGAGGCGGCACATCACTTATCAGGCGGCACGCCTTATCCGCAATAAATGCAGGGGCCGCGCAACCCGGAGGCCTTACGTCAGGCTCCGCCCGCTGGCTTACGTCACGCGCGGTAGGCCTCGTGGCAGCATCGGGTCTCCGCCTGGGCGGGGAGCAGTAGCGTTATGCGGACAGGTCTGCATCAGGCTGGGCCTGGACACGTGTCGGCACCGGACCCCTACCTGAGCAAGGCCTGGGTATTCTCTGTCCCGAAGTCCCAAGACCCGACTGCGGGCGGCTAGGACCCCACATAGAGGGGTCCGGGACCCATCCCGGGGGTCCAAGTTGTGCCCGTGGGGATCCTGGTCCTTTCCTGGGGGTCCGGTCTACATGAACAGGGGTCCAGGACTTTCCCATGGGGGTCCGGATCCACTGTTGACATCTTGGAGTCCATCGTCTTTTCTGGCCACGTGGCGACCCCAGAGCCTCCACGTGGTGGGGTCAGGTGCTGTTCACCATGCGACCTGAGATAGCCGCGTGGGCACCGCGTCTTCATGTTGTAGTAAGGGGTACCCCTGTTTCAGGGTACCGACAGTAATTTTGAGCTAACGCTTTAGATGAAGGTAACTCTTCCATGGATGGAACACCGCCCATAGGCTTACAAGGCTTTGTGTGAGATATGGGCTTCGCTAGAGTGGATTGAGAAGTCAAACAGGAATCGACATAGGCAGCCACATCAGCAGGACGAGGATGATGATGAGGTCGTAGTCAACCATACCTATGCGGTTGATGGACACATTCGGGCGAAGCGAATGGTGAGTATGTAGTATTCTATTTTACTCAGAAATGAAACCGGTTTAAACTCATATATTTGCAGGAGGCTCAAACTGGGGTTGTCCCGAGCCCAATCGATGTTTATAGGAGAGGGCATAGAGCCAAAAACAGTAAAATCTTCGATGAGCTATGTAGTCAAGCGGCCGTTGAGCGTATGGTTAGTTGTTGTTAGGATTAATGTTTTCTTGCCTATAGCTATAAATTACATGTGTGATGAACCTTCATATTGTATTGCAGGAGACATACGGGCAGGAGAGGGTTAGGAAGTATGCATAAGACTACGATTTGCGAGGAGCGCCTACCATAGACGCTGAAGTTGTGCATTCTATTAGAGGAAAGGTGCATGGACGATATTAACTTGTGAATTTTTTCAATAATATTGGAACTATGACCGAATAGCTAATTTTCTTGTTTTTCAAGATATTCTATGTTTACCGGTGTGATCGATTTGATGGAGTTGCATTCTCGTGGCGGCTCTTCCTCGCAGGCGGGTTGTGGTAGTAGCAGCCGTAGTCGGTGCTCTGTATCTAGCATGGAGGACGCTATGAGGGAGCAGCAAGAAAGGTTTTGTGAAGAGCTGCGGCAACAACAAATGACATTCCTCCAATAGCAATCAGAGTACATGGCTGCTTACAACGCACAGGCGCAACAAGCAATGAACGTGAGTGTCTTTTTTATTCTCAACAAGGTCGATATTGATCCTATAACTAATATATTGTATTTGCAACAGTCTTGGTTTCTAAAGCAGGCACAACATCAACCATTTGTTTTCCTCAATTTCAGCTGTCGATGCCTCAGTGGGGATTACATGCTCCACCACCTCCACCTCAGGTGCTTCAATTTAGTTAAGACTTGTCGTTTGTATTAACCTTTCAAATCTTGACTAAACTTGATTTTGTAGGGATCCGGGGTCATGGGCCACAACACGCCACCACCGGTGATACCAGCACCAGGAGGAGCTTATGCAGGGGAGGGAGCTACTACAGGAGAGGTTAGTTTGACAAACAATTTGTTTGAATAGTGGTTATGTAAACACTGTCATTATTAATGTCTTCTTTTTCTATAGAATCTAAACCTGTTACACGACTTCGTCAACGAGTTTTTCGCTTCTGGAGGCAGTGGTCACAACTCCAACGACCCCGATATGTGATGGTTTGAGTTTTGTGCCGAATTGTTACTTTGTTTTATTTTGTAATGGACTATTTGTGAACTGTGATGATGTATTTGTGAACTGTAAACTGTGATGTGGTGAACCATTTGTAATGGACTATTTGAAGAGGTGTGATACTATATGTTAAATGTGTGTAATTCTATATTTAATATTTCTGTCATTTTATTGTGATTATATTGTTGATGAATTTGCTGGTTTTTTGCATTTTTTCAAATTTTTTTCTCTGAAATTATTAAATTTCGGCTGCCACCTGAAGCCGCCGAAAATAGGCGTGGTTAATTTTTGGCGGTCAGACGCTCCCTTCGCAATTACTCCTTAATTTTCGGTGGTTGTTCTTCTGGCCGCCGAAAATAAGCTATTTTCGGTGCCCAGGTGTCAGCCACCGAAAATAGTTACTTATTTTGGCTTATTTTTCTGGCGGCTAGAGACCGTCGATAAATAGGCCTAAAGCCATCGAAAATAGCTTATTTTCGGTGGCAAAGGCCATATTTTCGACGGCCCCTGGCCGCCGAAAATAATTGTTCCTGCTATAGTGAAAGGTGGGAGCTCACATGAAGTGTAAGGCTTACAAAAGGAGATGATTAAAGTTGAGCATTGCTTTTAGAGTTGGTCAAAATATTAGAAGTTACCAAGTATAAGTAGATACCAACCCAATTAAATAAGAGGACAAAATTGATAATAACACCCACAATGCAATGCATATGACAGATTAAGTTTAGTTCCATAAATTAATTATGCGAGAGTCATGAGTCGCTCTTGACCGTGAGACGGCTGATATTCTAGTTTTACACTCTACAGAGGTTGTGCATCTTTACCCACAAGTCGTGTTACCCATTTTTCATGGGGTTGATCGGGCCCCATACACCTCTACCGAGGAAGCGAGGCAGGGTAGCACTACGAGGCCTTTCTAAAGTTCCACTAGTTCGAGAATATCCACTACGGTTTTAGGACGAAGGAAGCGTAGGAATCCCTCATCCGAATTGTCATCGCAGCAGTTCGACCGGAGAACCTCCCTATACTCTAGCAGTGACGCCTCCCCGCTTGCCCCTTTCGGGTAAGGTAATCTCTCCCTATCTTTCCTAATTACTTGGCCAAGGACGTCCCATTCCACCCTTGTGGTAGCACTTTACCTCAAGTTAAGCTCCATGTTCCAATTAACACAATGATCTTGTCATGAACAATAATTAATAACAACAACATAATTGGAACATGATCATAGTTCAAATGTAACATTAATTCCAAAAACAAGTAGAGCAATAGAAAATCTACCTAATAGTTCATATCTTTGCAAGGTGAGGGATAAACAATGCTAGGAAAATCTATTAGGTCCCATCAAATTAACCTGAGCATGTCACAGTGATTAATAGGAACATTATTAGGTAAAGAAGAGTGATCAATGACACAACTTGCCTTAGACTCGAGATTTCCAGGTACCAACTTGGTCTTCAGATTCTCGTGACCTCAACGCTATTTGTAGCAATAAATATAAATAAACAAGGATCACATAAAAATAACAGTACTCCAAACATGAGAACAAACTATGTAAGAATATTCTACGCGCTGCTACGAGGTCGTAGGTTTGAGAAGCACTAAAATCAGAGTAACAGTTTAAGAGTTATGATTTTCTGAAGATTTGGGTGTTAGATAATAAACAAGTTAAGTGCAAAATTTTTATCCTATGTTTCATAACAAAATAAAGTTACTAGATGGTAACTAATATTAATGTGAAATTAATACAACTGGAATGGATAAAAAGGAGTTAAAATGAATTACTTATGAATTAAACAAGATTCTAAAATTATTTCTATATAGTAAATCATTTTTGAATTATTTCTTACGAATAAACCAAGACCAATGGATCGTGGCCACAATTTTATATAGGTTTAGGGTCTATTTTGTAAATCCCAGGACATATGTGCAATTAGTTTTGACTAGGGCTGGACAGTGGATTCATTACCCTGAACCCGAGGGGCTCTTATCCAAAATTGACACAGCTGAAGGGGTATCGGTGATCCACAACCATCCGATCAGAAATCAAGGGCTGAGATCAGAAGGCCAAAGGGGTACGAGTGAGATCTAATCTGGTGCGTTCATCGGAGATGGACAGCCACGATTTAACAAAACTATGATATATTCTCATCCACCCGCCCACTGATCAACGACCAGGATGAACCATGGCCAAAACGTTATGTGTTGACCAATTTGGACCCTTCATCACAGATCAACGGCCAGGTTTTAACGAATCCCGATCTAATATGGATCACACATCACGCGATCGGCGGCTAGTATTCCTCCTACAAAGAGGTATGAGCTGGATCTGATCTTGGCCCTTATTCACCCGATGGACGGCTCACATACCCCCGCCCATCCCTCCGGTGGCTACCCACGGCGGCACCCAAACCCACGGTGGCGCCATTAACGGCACACGCCACTCGGCGTACTAGTGCACCGAACTCTGTGAAAACCCTATGAAAATGAAGTGGAGGCTAAGGCAAACACGTAGGGTTCTCCTTACCTAGCGATAGTGCACTGGTGCGATCCTGGTCCCCGGCGTGGAGCGGATATTCGGAGGAGCACTTCACTGGCGCGCGATTCGGACCAAGCTCGCTGTTATTCTTTGCTCTGTCGACCCCGCCCACCAACGGCGCACCCAGGTGACCACGCACCCTCCCCGAAAAGGTGGAACGACGGCGAACCCGAGAATCGGCTGTGGCAGTCCACGACATCGCCCCCCATCTCTCTCTTTTGATCTCGCACAACGATGGCACTCGGCTTCACAGCTCCCCCGTAGGCCCCTCTCGTAGTGCCGGTGGGAGGCTTCTACGAGATGAGGGAGGGGGAGGTCACCCTTATACCCAGACGACGGAGCCAACAGATCCAGAGGTCACCGGGATACATGTTTTGCCCCAGGCGCTGGTGTTCATGGCGAAGAAACCGCTAACATTACGGGTCCACAGGGCAGCCACCCCGGCACGCGAACACGATTGAGTTGAGGCGCTGGCGAGAGGGGCCCGCCCGGTAGAGACACGAAGAAAAAGAAAAGGTGAGGGTAAGTGGGTCGTGGGAGAAGGTTGGTTGGGCCAGCGTGCTCTTGGTCGGAGTGGGCCGAGTTCCAGGGATTTAGGCCCAGGCACCAAGTGGAGTCTTTTTATTTATTTATTTATTTATTTATTTTCGTTTTCATTTTCTTCCCTCAATTTCAAACTCTAGTATTTGAATTCAAACTTGGTCGTGAGTTCACAGACAGTTTAAATGCCCAAATAAAGTACTAGTATGAAGAATTATAAGTATTCATATATATTTTTCTTTGTAATGTATATTCTTTTCCATTTCTATTTCATTCTCTTTTCTTATTTCCCTTTCTATTTTCAAGTTCTATTTTTTCAAACTTGAACTTGTCTCACAAATTTGAATACAGATGTAAAAATACAATAATCCAGCATGGAATGCATATTTCTATATTTATTTATCTGTTATTTGACTAGCTTAATTTCATTAATTGAATATGCACAAAGAAAAGGAGATCAAGAAATTCCCAAAACACTAGCATATAAGTATATTTATTTATTTATCCTATTATATTTTTTTCTCTTATACCGATTTTGGGCTTTACATTTTTGTGTTACGTACTTAGGTTAAAATTGTATTTAAATAAATATTATAAAACAATCAATGTAGTGTATGAATTCTGTTATCACTGTAGATATAGAGAACCGAATTTAGGGGACGTTGCTGGAGATGAATATATAGAGGAGTGAATATTTTAGAGTATGTTGTATAGAACATAGAATATTTTCTTTAGAGGATGAAATTTAGAGGACAACGAGTTTGCCACCGCCAAGAAGAGAGATCTATCGGTGTCAGATTATTTTTTGCGAGATCAAGGATCTTGCTACTGAGATGACGGCGGCTGACGCAGACCTCCATAGTGATGAAGTACTGGCACACCTCCTTGTCGAGCTGCCCTCCGAATATGACCCCTTCATCACATCGATGACGACCAAGGACTCCATCACGCTCGACGACGTCTACACTCACCTCGATCATCGCCTTCGAAGCGCGCCAGATACGACACCAGGCAGAACTCGAACCTCAAGTTGGTGCATTGGCTCGCTATATATGTTGGACGTGGTGGACAGCACAGGGGTCGCGACCACAGTGATCGGGGTGTGGTGATCGCTCTCACGTCGGTGCACAATCCCGGTCTGCTGATCGTCGCAACTCCTCATGCCCTGCCCGTGAAATTTGTGGCAAGCTGGGTCATACAGCGATCCGATGCTGGCACCGTCAAGATGACTCCTTCCCGGAGGATCCTCCCTCGGCGGCCATGGCGTCTACATCTTCCTAGGTTAATCTAGACTGGTACACGGACACATGCGATGCGCCATCGACCACATGACCAACGATCTGGATCGCCTTGACGTCCGTGAGCGTCGAGCGCTATCATGCCAACGAACAAGTTCAAGTTGGTGATGGCTGAGGTTTGTGAATTCTGCATGCGTACTAGTCATTTCCTCAATTATTACTGCTATTAGGCCTCTTGTGTTACGTAATATTTTTCATGTTCCTGCCAGCTAAAGATCTTCTCTTCGTTCATAAATTCTCTCAGTATGATGATGTATCTTTTTAGTATCATATCATCCCTGGCATTTTTTCTTCTAAGGATCGACAGTTCTAGAGAAACCTGTTGGACGAACGATGAGTCGGCCGGGCCTCTATCCCATCAACTTTTCAGATGTTCCTGCTCTTTCCATTGGCACTGTTGGATTTTTTTTAGAGCTTGGTCTATTTATTTAATAAACTCTATTGTGTGTAATGGTAGAGAATTGTCGGTGTTTCGAAACCCGGGGGTCCCTGGACCGACGAGTAAATCGTCGCCGCGTGCCCCAGCCCAGATGGGTCGACGCGAGGCGGAACGCGAAGGGGGGAAGAAAGCAGTCGGAGGGAGACACGCGTTGGAGAGTGGAACCCGCGGCCTTCGTGTTAGCCCCGCGTCCAGGTCGGGTGCGCTTGCAGTAGGGGGTTACAAGCGTCCACGCGGGAGGGAGCAAGCGGCCTTGCGCGAGCGCCGTCCCGTCCTTCCCCGCGCGGCCAACCCTCTGTAAGAGTGCCCTGGTCCTCCCTTTTATAGGCGTAAGGAGAGGATCCAGGTGTACAATGGGGAGTGTAGCAATGTGCTAACGTGTCTAGCGGTGGAGAGCTAGCGCCCTAAGTACATGCCATCGTGGCAGCCGGAGAGGTCTTGGCACTCAGTTCGCGTGGTGTCATGGCCGTCGGAGGAGCGCTGGAGCCTGACGGAAGGACAGCTGTCGAGGCTGTCGAGTCCTTGCTGACGTCTTCTTGCTTCCGTAAGGGCGCTGAGAGCCGCCGTCGTCACAGGGCATGCGGGACGCCATCATTACTCGCATGGTGGAGCGAGCCAGATGGGACGCCGGTCTTGTTCCCCGTAGCCTGAGTCAGCTCGGGGTAGGGCAATGATGACGCTTCCTGTTGACGTGGTCGGTCCGTGCCCTAGGTTGGGCGAGGTGGAGGCTCCTCCGAGGTCGAGGTCGAGTCTGTCTTCCGAGGTCGAGGTCGAGTCCGAGCCCCCGGGTCGGACGAGGCGGAGACCGTCGGCTTAGGCCAGGGTTGAGTCCGAGCCCTGGGGTCGGGCGAAGCGGAGTTCGTCGTCTTCCGAGGCTGAGCCCGAGTCCGAGCCCTGGGGTCGGGCGAAGCGGAGTTCGTCGTCTTCCGGGGCTGAGCCCGAGTCCGAGCCCTGGGGTCGGGCGAAGCGGAGTTCGTCGTCTTCCGGGGCAGAGCCCGAATCCGAGCCCTGGGGTCGGGCGGAGAGGAGTTCGCCGTCTTCCGGGGCAGAGCCCGAGTCCGAGCCCTAGGGTCGGGCGGAACGGAGTTCACCGTCTTCCGGGGCAGAGCCCGAGTCCGAGCCCTGGGGTCGGGCGGAGCGGAGTTTCCTATGACGCCTGAGACCGGACTTGGCTGCTGTCAGCCTCACTCTGTCGAGTGGCTCAGCAGTCGGAGCGGCGCAGGCGGCGCTATCCTCTTGTCAGACCAGTCAGTGGAGCGGCGAAGTGACTGCGGTCACTTCGGCTCTGTTGACTGGAAGGCGTGCGTCAGGATAAAGGTGTCAGGCCACCTTTGCATTAAATGCCCCTGCGATTTGGTCGGTCGGTGTGGCGATTTGGCCAAGGTTGCTTCTTGGTGAAGACTAGGCCTCGGGCGAGCCGAAGGTGTGTCCGTTGCTGGAGGGGGGGCCTCGAGCGAGACGTAGGTCCTCCGGGGTCGGCTGCCCTTGCCCAAGGCTGGGCTCGGGCGAGGCGTGATCGAGTCCCTCGAACGGACCGATCCTTGACTTAATCGCACCCATCAGGCCTTTGCAGCTTTGTGCTAATGGGGTTACCAGCTGAGATTTAGGAGCCTTGAGGGTACCCCTAATTATGGTCCCCGACAGTAGCCCCCGATCCTCGAAGGGAGTGTTAATACTCGCTTGGAGGCTTTTGCCGCACTTTTTTGCAAGGGGACCAGCCTTTTTTGGTTGCGTTTTGTTCCGGTGGGTGCGCGCGAGCGCACCCGCCGGGTGTAGCCCCCGAGGCCTCGGAGGAGTAGTTTGACTCCTTCGAGATCTTAGTGCGTTTCGCAACACTTCGGCTGGCCTGGTTGTTCCCTCATGCGAGCTGGTCGTAGCCTGGGTGCACGGTCGGGTCCCAAGTTCTCAGGCTGGTATGTTGACGCTGTCAACGGTTTGGCCGGAGCCGGGTTTGCGAGAGCAGCCCCCGAGCCTCTGCACATGGCGAGAGGACGGTCAAGGACAGACTCGACTTTTTTACATACGCCCCTGTGTCGCCTTTCCGCAAGGAGGAGGGGGGAAAGCGCCATGTTGCCCTCGGAGGGCGCCGAACATGGTGTTTCCGGTGAGCTGCTGGCGGGTAATCCGAGCGGACGCCCGTGCCCCATTTGCTAGGGGTCGGCTAGAGGCCCGGAGGCGCGCTCCAAAAGTACCTGCGGGTGATCTGCCGGACCCGGTCCCCTTTGACGGGGTCCGAGGGCTCGATGCCTCCCTCTGATGGGATTCCGTTACAAGATCGTTCCCGCTGGTCTCGGAAATGTCCTAGGGTACCTCGGGAGTGTAGCCCGAGCCTTGGTTATGTATCGAACGTACCCAGGGTCATCCCTCGCTCTGTGTCTGAGGCGACTGTGAACCCTTCGAGGGCCACCCTACGAACCCCTGATCAGTAGTGGGCGCGGAGCCCGAGTGGCCTGAGGCGGCCGTGGAACCCTTCCGAGGGGCCGGCCATCGAACCTTTGACCAGTAGTGGGCGCAGAACCCAAGCGTTCTGAGGCGGCCGTTGAACCCCTCCGAGGGGCCAGCCTTTGAACCTCTGATCAGTAGGGAGGCTCGGGGCCTGTTTCCTTCACGGAGAAGGATCCTTTTCGGGGTATCCCCCTTTCCAGGTCCCTGTTGTAAGAGAGAGAACGAGGAAAAGGAAAAGGATACGAAATTGAATGACGTGGCGTACCTTTTTCAACGCGGTCATTATGGCGAAGGCGAAGCGTCGCTTGCTTCTCCTGCCTGAGGCGCCGCCTGTCCTGCCGCGGAGTTAATGCGACGGGGCGAGTGGTTCGCGAGGCGGTCGTTGCGCAAGCCGTTCGAGGAACGGTCATTTCGCTTTTGAGTCTTCGAATCCCGCGGCGGGTTCGGGCGACGCGTTGAACGGGTCTTGCCTTGGTCTTTATATACCCGAGGGAGGGCCTAGTGACGGTTCTTTGCTCTGCTTCTTGCCTTCTTCTTAGGTTTTCGCAACCTGAGAGATTTAGCCAGAGAAAAGGAAACCGCTCACCTAATCCTTTCCGCCGCCACCCCTTCTGCTCGGTGATGGCCGACCGGGTGACCATTGTTCTGCCGCGCGACCCTTGGCCTTTCTCCACAGTCACGGCGGGTGACTTGGAGGACCTCGTTGCTGAGGGTTTGCTTCGCCCTCTCTCTGATGAGAGGCAGCCGGAGTGGATCCCCCCCCCCCCCGAACGGAGCCGCCCCGTCCCCGCCGCCGGGGTACGTCGTGAGCTTTGTCTCCTTCCATGAGCGGGGATTCGGCGTGTCGGCAAGCCGCTTCATGCGGGCAATCCTGCATAACTACGGGGTGGAGTTGCACAACCTCAGCCCCAACTCCATCTCGCAAGCCGCCATCTTCGTAGCGGTGTGCGAAGGATACTTGGGGATCGACCCCCACTGGGACTTGTGGACTCATTTCTTCTCTGTGGAGCTTTTTGCTTCGCCGACGGGAGAGAGAAGGGTCCGTGCGGCAGTGCGGGCCGGCGGCTGTATCCTCCAGCTAAGGCAGTCGCGGGCGTCGCAGTATATTCCCGCTGTCCTTGCATCCTCGAATAAAGGGTGGCAGCGCCGGTGGTTCTATCTCCGGAATGACGACGGGAGGCTCCCGTCGTTTTCTCAGCGAGTGGTCACCGTCGCCGCCGATGCTTGGTGCTACGGGACCCTGCACGACATGCAGAAAAATCTCGAGCCCCTTCTCAAGGCCCTGGAGGCATTGCGGAAAGGAGGGCTCACCGCTGCGGGGGTGATTGCCGCCATTCATCGCCGGAGGGTGCTTCCTTTGGCGGAGTGGCGGTTGCCGCTTTGGGAGATGACTCCAGAGGCTGACTTGGAGGGCTCGCGGATGTCCTCGGATCCCCTTCCCATCGACGCTCTCTACGGGCGAGTGGTCGCCGCGTTGGGAAAACCGGACGCCAGCGCCTTCTCCCAGCCCTTGATGCGCCCCGACTGCGGGTGTGTGTCCCTGGTGAGTGTCCGCTCCTTCTTTCTTCTTTGCGCCGGATTGCCCTTGGTCCTTACGGTCGAGACTTTTCATCGGTCTCCAGGAGGTAGGGTGGCACAAGCCTTCCTGGCCACGAGTCCCGGAGAACGCGGTGGACCGGGCAGCGCGGCGGGTTGCCGCGGAGGAGAAGAAGAAGAAAATGGATGCGAAGAAGGCTCGGGCTCGCGAGCGGACGCGGGCCCGGTACGCCTTGGAAAAGCTCCGTCGCCGGTAGGAGAGGGATGGACTCCCGAGGGAGCCATCGCCGGAAACGCCTGGCGACGACGACGATGATGAAGACGATGACGAGGATGACGACATGGCTGCCCGCCTTGGCCTCAGCCTGGGTTTGAGGCTAGGCCAGGAGTCGTCAAGCCAACCCCCAAGCGGGCTGGCGCCGTCAGTTCCCGGGGTCGGGACGCCAAGGTCCCGGCCCGAAGATCGGGGACAGACCGAGGGGGTACTCGACGTCTCGGCTGGGGAAGTTGAGGTGACCCCGAGGAGTCTAGCCGAGGCGCCCATTCCCCGAGAGTCGTCGCCCATGCCGGCAGCGCAGGAGAGCGACCCTCAGATCACCGTGGCAGTGCCTGGGCAGTCCGTCTCCCGGGCGTCCAAGGCGCCCAAGGCGATGGCGGTACCGAAGCTGGCGGCGAGGCGAGCCTCGGCGATATCTTCGGGGGTCGAGATTCGGGAGACCTCTCCTCAGGCGCGGTTGATCATGGCCCGGAGCGGGTAATTACCTTAGAACGTCTTCGTCCTAACTCCTCGTTTGCACGTCCCGACCGTGAATTTCCTTTCCTCCTCAGCAAGCGAAGCCATGGCCTGACCGATCTGGCTCCCCGGAAAGCCCTTAAGACGGCGTCGGCTTCCGCAGTCGGTGCCGCGCCGGGGCTCGCCGTTCAGCTGACCTTCTCACAAGGCGCCCCACAGTGGGGGGCTCAGGCGGCACCAGTCACCGTGGAGCGAGTTCCCGAGGCCAGCTCTTCTGTCGAGGTGGCCGTCGCGCTGGGGGAGGCTGCTGGTGCGGACGTGACCTCGGGCCCACCAGACATGCCGCCGGCGCTGGCGCCAGCTGCTGCCGAAGCCGCTGCCATCCCGGTCGGGGAGCGACCTGTCGCCGCCGATGCTGAGATGGCCGAGGCATCGGTGCTTATTGGTGCCTCGGAGGAGGGGGGCGTGGAACCGCGACTCGTCCCGCCGAGCGGCGGCCTTGTCCCTACGTGGTGGAGCTTCGAGGGGCGGCGCCCGTTGCTCCGGTTCCGGACCCGTGAGGCTTCGGATCCCTTCTTCGTTCTCGACGATGAGCGGGAGGAGCAGTCTTGGGACGAGCTCCGCGAGTGTGCCGAAGCAACGGTGGGGTCGCTCCAGTCATCCTTGGAGGCCTTCTGCAAGGACGTCCCCAAGATCCTCCAGGTAATGATTTCAGGCATACCTTTTTTGTGATCGAGGCGTCCTTTGTAACGCCCCGCTTCCTTCCCTCAGGATCTGACGGATCTGAGCGCCGCCAAGTCGTCGTTTATCCGTCACGAGGTCGACGTCTGGGGCTCGCTGCAATCCCTAAGGACCTCGCTCGCCGGGGCTACCGCGCGCCTCTCCCAGCAGGGCGCCGAGGTGGCGGACCTTCGGTTGCTCTGCGCCGATCTGAGAGCAGAGGCAGCAGCGGCACGCGCAGAGGTACAGCGTCGGTAGTCGGAGTTTGACCAGGTCGTCGATGAGCGAGATCAATCTCGGGGCCGGGCTGTCGAGGCCGAAAGCCGGGCCGGAGCCCTTGCAGCAGACCTAGCCGTAGCCCAAGCCGCAGCCTCGGAGCAGCGTGCCCGAGCCGGAGGTATGTCCTGGCTGTTTTCGGCTTTCGTTTCAGCTTGTTTTCTCCACTTGTGTTTGAGGCCTTGCGCTCCGGCTGTTCGCAGAGCTCGAGTCTGCCCTTGATGAGTCCACCAGGGCGCTTGCCCAGACGGCCGAGTAGAGGGAGGCCGATCACGTGGCCATGTCCGAGGCTATCTCGGACTTTTGCTAGGTCTTTGGCTTTGGCGACGTCCCCTCAGGAAGCTCCCCTCAGAGTCGCCTGCAGGCCTTGGGTGACCACGTGCGCGACAGACTCCGCGAGGCGCTACACCACGGCGTCAGGCGGGCCTTCGCCGTGCTTGCTTCCCACTACGTCGTTGATCTGGAGCGGGTCAGCGAGGGGTATTGCCTCCCTGATGAAGACGAAGCCGCCCTGGCTGAAGTCCAGAGACTTGACGCAGCCGCCGCGGGCCCGAGCGCAGTGCTGGCGACCACTTTCGAGGCAGAGATCCTCCCGCCTGCGCCGTCGTCCGAAGCTGGGGTGGACTTTGCTGAAGGCGTGGACGAAGCCGAAGGCGCGGCTCCTTCCCCAGGCGACGCCTAACTCTGTCGGAGCAGTTCCCTTTGAATGCACTTGTGTCTTTTGCGGCCGCTGAGGCCCGAACACTTTTATTATCGTAGTATAAAGTCGTGGCTCTTTCTCTTTCATTTTGCGTGTCTAGCCCCGTTCGTCAGTAGCAGGGTGGCTTGCCCCAGTGGGAGTCATTTTTCGTGGTAGGTGACGAGTGAGGTGTCTGTAACCTAGGGGTGTAGGAGTCCCTCGGCTCAGTCAGCCTTGCCACTTACATGCACCCGTGTTCGCTTCTTGGGGTCCTGCTACCGACATAGCCGGGGGAACGCGAAAGCCTTTTTGATTGAAAATTTTGACACAGAGGGGGTTCCCCCCTTCTAGCCCCCGAGGGAGGGTCGGGCTTTGCCGAGGCAAGGCTGACCCTTCCTTGACGACCAGACTTTGTGTGTGAACGGGGATGTTGGTGAGGAACGCCACCGCCCGTTCGGACCTGATGTTGTTTAGGGGTCGGACCTCGATCCACTTGGAGAATTTGTCGATGGCGACCAGCAGGTGCGTGCAGCCCCCGGGTGCCTTCTGCAAGGGGTCGACGAGGTCCAGACCCCACACAGCAAACCTTGTTGTGAAGGTGTTTCCAACAAGGGTTCGGGGTGCTGCGTGATGGCCGCAAGCCCCCGAGTGTATCTCATGTAAGAGCTTCTGACCTTCGGCGATGGAAATGCATCGCTGGAGGATGCCCGAGGGGCTGCGGTGGTAGAGCTCCTTCTCATCTCCCAGCAAAACAAACGACTTGGCGTGCTACGCCACTCGCCGAGCTTCGGCTTGGTCGAGGGGTAGCTCTCCTCGGTGGAGATATTGCAGGTACGGGGTCTGCCAGTTCTGATTAGGCATGACCTCGCTCTGCCCCCCTCGACACGCAGTGCCTCGCCCTCGGGGGCCGAGGGTACCTCGGGCTGAGCCGAGGGTGCCTCGGGTTGAACAGAGGGTACCTCGGACTGGGCCGAGGGTATCTCGGACCGAGCCGAGGGTGCCTCGGGCTGGGCCGAGGCCTTCTCGGGCTCGGGCGTGTCGTCGGTCTTGACGGAGGGTTGATGCAGGTCTCGGGAGAATACGTCGGGGGGAACCGTTGTTCGCCCCGAGGCTATTTTAGCCAGCTCGTCCGCAGTCTCGTTGTAGCGTCGGGCGATGTGGTTGAGCTCGAGTCCGTAGAACTTGTCTTCCAGGCGCCGAACCTCATCGCAGTAGGCTTCCATCTTCAGGTCGCGGCAGTGGGAGTTCTTCATGACTTGGTCGATGACGAGCTGCGAGTCACCACGAGCGTCGAGGCGTCGGACCCCTAGCTCGATGGCGATTCGCAACCCGTTTACCAGAGCCTCGTACTCAGCCACGTTGTTGGACGCCGGGAAGTGGAGGCGTAGCACATAGCGTAGGTGCTTCCCGAGGGGCGAGATGAAGAGCAGGCCCACGCCGGCCCCTGTCTTCATCAGCGACCCGTCGAAAAACATGGTCCAGAGCTCCGGTTGGATCGGAGCTGTCGGGAGCTGGGTGTCAACCCATTCAGCCACGAAGTCCGCCAAGACCTGGGACTTGATGGCCTTCCGAGGAGCGAACGAGATCGTCTCGCCCATGATCTCCACCGCCCACTTTACAATTCTACCCGAGGCCTCTCGGGACTGGATGATCTCCCCCAGGGGGAAGGATGACACCACAGTCACCGGATGAGACTCGAAGTAGTGTCGCAACTTCCGCCGCGTCAGGATCACTGCATACAACAGCTTCTGAATTTGTGGGTAGCGGATCTTGGTTTCGGACAGTACCTCAGTGATGAAGTAGACTGACCTCTGGACGGGCAATGCATGCCCCTCTTCTCGTCTCTCGACCACAATCGCGGCGCTAACCACCTGAGTGGTTGCGGCAACGTAGATCAAGAGGGCTTCTCCGGCAGCGGGGGGCACCAAGATGGGCGTGTTCGTGAGGAGCGCCTTCAGGTTCCCGAGGGCTTCCTCGGCCTCAGGGGTCCAAGCGAAGCACTCAGCCTTCCTTAAGAGGCAGTACAGAGGCAGGCCTCTTTCGCCGAGGCGCGAGATGAAGCGGCTCAGAGCTGCGAGGCATCCCATGACCCTCTGTACGCCTTTCAAGTCCTTGATGGGCCCCATGCTGGTGATGGCAGCGATCTTCTCCGGGTTGGCCTCGATGCCTCGCTCGGAGACGATGAACCCCAAGAGCATGCCTCGGGGGACCCCGAAGACACATTTTTCGGGATTGAGCTTCACGCCTTTCGCCTTGAGACATCGGAATGTCACTTCAAGGTCGGAAAGGAGGTCGGAGGCCTTCCTCGTCTTGACTACGATGTCATCGACATAGGCCTCGACCGTTCGGCCAATGTGTTCGCCGAACACATGGTTCATGCATCGCTGGTACGTCGCACCCGCATTCCTCAAACCGAACGGCATGGTAACATAGCAGTACATGTCGAAGGGTGTGATGAAAGAAGTCGCGAGCTGGTCGGACTCTTTCATCCTGATCTGGTGATACCCTGAGTAGGCATCAAGGAAAGACAGGGTTTCGCACCCAACAGTGGAATCCACGATTTGATCGATGCGAGGCAGAGGGTAGGGAACTTTCAGACATGCTTTGTTTAGACCAGTGTAGTCTACACACATCCGCCATTTCTCCCCTTTCTTTCTCACAAGCACAGGGTTGGCAAGCCATTCGGGATGGAATACCTCTTTGATGAACCCTGCCGCCAGTAGCTTGTGGATCTCCTCGCCTATGGCTCTGCGCTTTTCTTCGTCGAATCGGCGCAGAGGCTGCTTCATGGGTCGGGCTCCAGCTCGGATATCCAGCGAGTGCTCGGCGACTTCCCTCGGTATGTCGGGCATGTCCGAGGGACTCCACGCGAAAACGTCGGCGTTTGCGCGGAGAAAGTCGACGAGCACTGCTTCCTATTTGGGGTCGAGCTCGGAGCCGATCCGGATCTGCTTAGAGGCGTCGTTACAGGGGTCGAGAGGGACGGACTTGACTGTCTCCGCTAGCTCGAAGTTGCCGGCGTGGCGCTTCACGTCGGGCGCCTCCCTAGAGAGGCTCTCCAGGTCGGCGATGAGGGCCTCGGACTCGGTGAGGGCCTCGGCGTACTCCACGCACTCCACGTCGCATTCGTACGCGTGTCGGTACGTGGGCCCGACGGTGATGACCCCGTTGGGGCCCGACATCTTGAGCTTGAGGTAGGTGTAGTTGGGGACGGCCATGAACTTGGCGTAGCATGGCTTCCCCAGCACTGCGTGGTAGGTTCCTCGAAACCCGACCACTTCGAACGTGAGGGTCTCCCATCGAAAGTTGGAGGGCGTCCCGAAGCAGACGGGTAGATCGAGTTGTCCGAGGGGTTGGACGCGCTTCCTGGGGATGATCCCGTGGAAAGGCGCAGCGCCCGTCCGGACCGAGGACAGATCGATCCGCAGGAGCCCGAGGGTCTCGGCGTAGATGATGTTGAGGCTGCTGCCTCCGTCCATGAGGACCTTGGTGAGCCTGACGTTGCCGATGACGGGGTCGACAACGAGCGGGTATTTCCCCGGGCTCGGCACATAGTCGGGATGGTCGGCCGGGTCGAAGGTGATGGGCTTGTCGGACCAGTCTAGGTAGACTGGCGCCGCCACCTTTACGGAGCAGACCTCCCGACGCTCTTGCTTGCGGTGCCGAGCCGAGGCGTTCGCCACTTGCCCTCCGTAGATCATGAAGCAATCGCGGACCTCGGGGAACTCTCCTGCCTTGTGATCTTTCTTCTTGGCGTCGTCGAGAGCCTTGCCACCCTCCGCGGGTGGCCCGGCCTTGTGGAAGTGGCGTCGAAGCATGGCACACTCCTCAAGGGTGTGCTTGACGGGCCCCTGATGATAGGGACACGGCTCCTTGAGCATCTTGTCGAAGAGGTTGGCACCTCCCGGAGGTTTCCGAGGGTTCTTGTACTCGGCGGTGGCGACAAGGTCCGTGTCGGTGGCGTCGCGTTTCGCTTGCGACTTCTTCTTGCCTTTCTTCTTGGCGCCGCGCTGAGTTGACGCCTCAGGAACATCTTCCGGCGGGCGGCCCTGGGGCTGCTTGTCCTTCCGGAAGATGGCCTCAACCGCCTCCTGGCCAGAGGCGAACTTGGTGGCGATGTCCATCAGCTCGCTCGCCCTGGTGGGGGTCTTGCGACCCAGCTTGCTCACCAGGTCGCGGCAGGTGGTGCCGGCGAGGAACGCGCCAATGACATCCGAATCGGTGACATTGGGCAGCTCGGTGCGCTGCTTCGAGAATCGCCGGAAGTAGTCCCGGAGAGACTCTCCCGACTGCTGGCGGCAGCTTCGGAGATCCCAGGAGTTCCCAGGGCGCACGTATGTGCCTTGGAAATTGCTGACGAAGGCTTGGACTAGGTCGTCCCAGTTGGAGATCTGCCCCAGAGACAGGTGCTCCAGCCAGGCTCGAGCAGTGTCGGAGAGGAACAGGGGGAGGTTGTGGATGATGAGATTATCATCATCCGTTCCACCCAGTTGGTAGGCCAGCCGATAGTCCGCGAGCCACAGTTCCGGTCTCGTCTCCCCCGAGTACTTTGTGATAGTAGTCAGGGTTCGGAACCGGGTCGGGAACAGCGCCCGTCGTATGGCGCGGCTGAAAGCCTGCGGGCCGGGTGGTTTGGGCGAAGGACTCCGATCCTCCCCGCTGTCGTAGCGTCCCCCACGCCTGGGGTGGTAGCCTCGGCGCACCCTGTCGTCGAGGTGGGCCCAACGGCTGTGATGATGGCGCTCGTTGCCGAGGCGTCCCGGGGCCGCAGGCGCTGTGTTGTGCGTGCGCCCAGTGTGGACTGAGGCTTCCTGCACGAATCGGGAGGTCGCGGCGCGAGGTTCCGAGGGGTACCCCTGCCTCCGAGAGGCGGAGCTTTCGGCTCGTCGGACCGCGACGTCCTCTAGGAGATTCTTGAGCTCTCCCTGGATACGCCGCCCCTCGGTGGTTGATGGCTCCAGCATCGCGCGGAGAAGTATTGCCGCAGCAGCCAGGTTCTGTCCAACTCCACTGGAGTCCGGGGGCAGCCTTACCCTGACGTCGTCGGCGATGCGGTGCTGGATGCCCTGGGGGAGATGACGTGCTTTTCCGGCCGGAGGTTGGACCGCCCATTCCTGCCCGATGTCCCGGCGGATCGGCACAAGCGTTCCTGCTCCCTCGTCGAGCCTGGCCTGTCTCTCGCGGATTTGCTCAAGCTGTGGGTTAGGACCCCCCGCCGGGACGGGGACCACAGCTAGCTCCCGAAGGATGTCAACGCGAGGCACGGGCCTAGGGGGATCACCGTTCTCCGGCATACCAAGATGGTTGCCTTCGCCGGGACCCCCTAGATCGACGTGGAAACATTCACGACTTGGGCCGCAGTCCTCATCGTCGAGGCTGCGGCTACCGTTGGAACAGTCGAAAAGGCAGTAATCGCATGCGGTCATGAAGTCCCGCATGGCACTGGGGTTACCAAGTCCGGAGAAATCCCAACAGAGGTCAGGCTCGCCATCTTCCTCGGACCCCGAGGGCTCGTAGGTCGAGTCGGCTGTCAGCCGGTCCCAGGGTGACCGCACACGATACCCCGGAGGGTTTGGACTCGCCTCTACGAGAGTGTCCACCGAAGCGGAGTCGCTTGGCGGGTCGAGGCCGAATCCAAAAGACGCGAGATGGGAATCGATCGGTACCTTTGGGTCGACGGGCGGTGACGAAGTCACGTCAGGGATGGACTGCACCGTCGTCTCAGGTATGAGGGTGACGCCCAGCAAGTCCTTCGCGAGCGTGCTGGCGTCGTCCGTCTGCTTGAGGTTGGTGAGTTGCGGGGAGACGGCGCTCGTCTTCGTCTCAGACGCGAGGCCGGTGCCCGACGCGCTCCCCGTTGGGGCGCCGGTGCCATCGACTCGCTCGACAGCCAACGAGGCGCCGCCACCCCGCTTGGCCTTGGTTGCCGCGCCTCCTCCTCCGTCGGCGGGGGAGGGGACGGGACAAGCCCGAATGTCATCCTTCCACCACGTGGGGAAGGCGTCGTCGATTTCCTCGCCGGCGAGCGGGTTGTCGACCGCCATTATCGCTGTCGCGCGGCGGGGGAAGGAGTATCATGTCGTAGCTGCCGTCGAGGGACATGAACTCAAGACTCCCGAAACGGAGCACCGTCCCGGGCTGGAGAGGTTGCTGGAGACTGCCCATCTGGAGCTTGACGGGAAGTTGTTCGTCAACACGCAGCAGGCCCCTACCTGGCGCGCCAACTGTCGGTATTTTGGAACCCGGGGGGTCCCTGGACCGACGAGTAAATCGTCGCCGCGTGCCCCAGCCCAGATGGGTCGACGCGAGGTGGAACGCGAAGGGGGGAAGAAAGCAGCCGGAGGGAGACAGGCGTTGGAGAGTGGAACCCGCGGCCTTCGTGTTAGCCCCGCGTCCAGGTCGGGTGCGCTTGCAGTAGGGGGTTACAAGCGTCCACGCGGGAGGGAGCGAGCGGCCTTGCGCGAGCGCCGTCCCGTCCTTCCCTGCGCGGCCAACCCTCTGTAAGAGGGCCTTGGTCCTCCCTTTTATAGGCGTAAGGAGAGGATCCAGGTGTACAATGGGGGAGTGTAGCAATGTGCTAACGTGTCTAGCGGTGGAGAGCTAGCGCCCTAAGTACATGCCATCGTGGCAGCCGGAGAGGTCTTGGCACCCAGTTCGTGTGGTGTCGTGGCCGTCGGAGGAGCACTGGAGCCTGACAGAAGGACAGTTGTCGGGCTGTCAAGTCCTTGCTGACGTCCTCTTGCTTCCGTAAGGGGGCTGAGAGCCGCCGTCGTCACAGGGCATGCGGGGCGCCATCATTACTCGCATGGTGGAGCGAGCCAGATGGGACGCCGGTCTTGTTCCCCGTAGCCTGAGTCAGCTCGGGGTAGGGTAATGATGGCGCTTCCTGTTGACGTGGTCGGTCCGTGCCCTAGGTTGGGCGAGGTGGAGGCTCCTCCGAGGTCGAGGTCGAGTCTGTCTTCTGAGGTCGAGGTCGAGTCCGAGCCCCCGGGTCGGACGAGGCGGAGACCGTCGGCTTAGGCCAGGGTTGAGTCCGAGCCCTAGGGTCGGGCGAGGCGGAGTTCGTCGTCTTCTGGGGCTGAGCCCGAGTCCGAGCCCTGGGGTCGGGCGAAGCGGAGTTCGTCGTCTTCCGGGGCTGAGCCCGAGTCCGAGCCCTGGGGTCGGGCGAAGCGGAGTTCGTCGTCTTCCGGGGCTGAGCCCGAGTCTGAGCCTTGGGGTCGGGCGAAGCGGAGTTCGTCGTCTTCCGGGGCAGAGCCTGAGTCCGAGCCCTGGGGTCGGGCGGAGCGGAGTTCACCGTCTTCCGGGGCAGAGCCCGAGTCCGAGCCCTAGGGTCGGGCGGAGCGGAGTTTGCCGTCTTCCAGGGCAGAGCCCGAGTCCGAGCCATGGGGTCGGGCGGAGCGGAGTTCGCCGTCTTCCGGGGCAGAGCCCGAGTCCGAGCCCTAGGGTCGGGCGGAGCGGAGTTTCCTATGACGCCTGAGACCGGACTTGGCTGCTGTCAGCCTCACTCTGTCGAGTGGCTCAGCAGTCGGAGCGGCGCAGGCGGCGCTGTCCTCTTGTCAGACCAGTCAGCGGAGCCGCGAAGTGACTGCGGTCACTTCGGCTCTGTCGACTGGAGGGCGTGCGTCAGGATAAAGGTGTCAGGCCACCTTTGCATTAAATGCCCCTGCGATTTGGTCGGTCGGTGTGGCTATTTGGCCAAGGTTGCTTCTTGGTGAAGACTGGGCCTCAGGCGAGCCGAAGGTGTGTCCATTGCTGGAGGGGGGGGGCCTCGGGCGAGATGTAGGTCCTCCGGGGTCGGCTGCCCTTGCCCGAGGCTGGGCTCGGGCGAGGCGTGATCGAGTCCCTCGAACGGACGGATCCTTGACTTAATCGCACCCATCAGGCCTTTGCAGCTTTGTGCTGATGGGGGTTACCAGCTGAGATTTAGGAGCCTTGAGGGTACCCCTATTTATGGTCCCCGACAAGAATATCAATAGTACTATATTGGAAGTCCAATGGTCGTTGGCTTGACTTATATGGTGGGAATTATTCTACTTAATTTGAGAAGTCAAGAAACAAACAAGAGCGTGCCACACGCGCGCGCCGCCGCCGGCGGCTCGGACTGGGCGGGCGTGGTGTGTTAATTTTTAGCACTCATTAACCGCGGGAGTTTCAACTCCGGGTTAAACCTTTCAGATGCCCGCCTCTTGATTGGTCGCATGTGAGAGGGACACGCGAGCAGAACACTTTCAGAATCACAGTCCAGTCGCTAGTGAGGGTATTTTCCATATCATAACTCTGCGCGCACAGAGGAGCGAGAGGGCATGTGCCTCCGAAGCCCTTGCCATTTGAGACCTTGCACGGGGATCGACAATTAGGTTTTTTGGGGAGCGTCTACGCGACTGCCCAACGTCTGTCGTTATCTTCATCACTGGTTCCTAGCGTCTTCATCTCGTATGGATGACAAGAGAAGTTGGACAAGGATTAGGATCCTCGGAGCGCATGGGAGGGTATGATCAATTCAGTTCCTTACTGTTTTACGTTCTGCAGATTATATATGTTTCATATGTTCATCTCTATTGTTTCGTATGTAGCCATAGAATTATTCAAACTGTTCTGTCATATCATATCATGATATTTGTAATGCCTGTTCATACTATTAAAATATCATATCTGTTTGTTTTAATTTTACAGTCATGCTATTTATGTTGCTATCTGTTTATTTTCAATTGTTCCGTCAGTTTATATGCTTATTATATGTATATGATTTATATGATTCATATGTTTTATGTTCTCATGATCCATATTGTTATGGATATATTTGATATCATGATTTCTTTGATTAATCATCTTTTATATGTCATCATCATAATGTTAATTTATGGAATTAAAATGATATGGAAAATACCTATATTTCTAACAATCCAAAAACCTAATGTTAGGCATTTTTCTGTCAGAGGTTTTGCTGCTGTGTTAAAGCCTGATCCTTTTGATGGTAAAAACTTCTTGATTTGGAAAGCTAAGATGGAATTGTGGCTTACTGTAATGTCTTGTTATCATGCCGCTGAGGGCAAGCCTGCCAACTTACCTCCTAAGGATGAGGCTAAGTTTAAGGCTGATGACAACCTCTTTAGAGGAGCAGTGATTAGCGCACTTGATACAAAATTCCATAAAAGTTATATCATCCTTCCTAAAGGGAAAGAGCTGTGGGATGCACTTGTTGGAAAATTTGGAGTAACTAACGCTGGTAGCGAGCTGTATCTCATGGAGCAGCTGTATGACTACAAGATGGTTGAGAACCGATCTATAGTGAAATAGGCTCATGAGTTTCAGGCACTAGCTAAGGAACTTGAGCTTTTTCCTTGTCCTTTACCTGACAAGTTTGTAGCTGGCGGTATAATCGCCAAGTTGCCACCCTCTTGGAAGGACTTTACTACCTCTCTCAAACATAAGAGACAAGAGTTCAATGTGGAAGAGCTCATTGGTACTCTTGATGTTGAGGAAAGAGCTAGAACAAAGGACAATGGAAAAGGTGTTGATACCTCTACTGCTAATGTGGTGCAAAAGAGAAACTTCCGCAAGTTTATCAAGAAGAAAAACCAGAATAAACAAGAGAACACAAATAAACCTGTTCAAACAGCACAGTTTAAAAAGAAGAACAACAACAATAACAAGAGAAAGGGAGAATGCTTTGTCTGTGGCAGTGATCAACATTGGGTTAGAGAGTGCCCTGATCGCAAGTTCACACAGGACAAGAAATCAACTAATGTTGTAACCACTGAAAGTGGAGATGGAACATCTGGGTATGGTAATTCTTTACCATTTGTTCTTTCAGTTTGTAATTCACCTGAGTGGTGGATGGATAGTGGTGCAAATATTCATGTGTGTGCTGATGCCTCTATGTTCTCCTCCTACCAGGTCAGGAGGTCGGACACCTTGTTAATGGGAAATGGGTCGCGTGCTCATGTTCTTGGTGCTGGTATAGTCATTCTGAAGTTTACTTCTGGAAAGACGGTGCCATTGAAGAACGTGCAGCATGTGCCCTCTATCAAGAAGAATCTCGTTAGTGCTTCGATGCAATATCGAGATGGATACAAAGTTGTTCTTGAGTCAAATAAATGTGTTGTGTCGAAACATGGTATTTTTGTTGGTAAAGGATATGACTGCGGAGGCTTGTTCCGCTTATCACTGCATGATGTGTGTAATAAAATGGTGAATTCTGTTAATTTTTCGGATGAGTCAGATTTATGGCATTCACGTTTTTGTCATGCAAGCTTTGGCTGTCTTATGTGGTTAGCAAATCTAAATCTAATTCCTAAATTTAACTTGGTCAAAAAGTCTAAGTGCCATGTGCGTGTTGAATCAAAACAACCCCGCAAGCCTCACAAGGCTGCTGAGGCAAGGAATTTGGCACCTCTAAAACTTGTTCATTCTGATCTATGCGAGATGAATGGAATTTTGACCAAAGGTGGTAAAAGATACTTTCTCACTTTTATAGATGACTCCACCAGATTTTGCTATGTGTATCTCTTAAAAACAAAAGATGAAGCGTTTAATTATTTTAAGACCTATAAAGCTGAAGTTGAGAACCAACTTGAGAGGAAAATAAAACGGTTAAGGTCCGATCGAGGTGGAGAATATTTCTCTAATGTGTTCGATGAGTTCTGCGTGGAACATGGTATTATTCATGAGAGGACACTGCCATTCTCACCATAATCCAATGGGATTGCTGAAAGGAAAAAAACGCACTCTAACAGATTTGATGAATGCCATGTTGAGTACAGCGGGATTATCCAAGGCATGGTGGGGTGAGGCGATTTTGACAGCGTGTCATGTCCTGAACAGAGTTCCAACAAAGAACAAAGAGATCACACCATTTGTGGAATGGGAAAAGAGAAGATTAAATCTCTCATATTTGCGCACTTGGGGTTGCTTGGCTAAAGTGAATGTGACAATCAACAAAAAGCGTAAACTTGGGCCTAAAACTATTGATTGTATATTCCTTGGGTACTCTTTTAACAACACTGGGTATAGGTTCTTAATTATAAATTCTGATGTGCCTGATATGTATGTTGATACTATCATGGAATCAAGAGACGCAACATTTTTTGAGAATGAATTTCCCATGAAGAATACTGAAAGGGAAATAGGGTCAAACCTTTTCCCAAATGAATTTTGGTGGTTGAATTGCCCAACACAAATAATTGGACTAACTAGTTTGCTCTAGAATATATGTTCTACAGGTGCCAAAGGTTCACAACAAACCAATACAAAGTTAAAAGAAAGGGTTCAAAACAAAGGGGCAAAGAAAACTAAAGGCTGCCCTGGTCTGGCGCACCGGACTGTCCGGTGTGCCACCGGACAGTGTCTGGTGCACCAGGGAGAATCACTTCGAACTCCTCAGCTTTGGGTTTCTGGAAAATGCTCTCCGCTATAATTCACCGGACTGTCCGGTGTAGCACCGGACTGTCCGGTGTGCCAGCGGGAGCAACGGCTAGCGTGCCAACGATCGTCTGCAAAAGGTGAACAGTGAGCTACAGTGCGCGGACTGCGCACGTAGAAGTCAGAGCAGGTGCAAAAGGCGCACCGGACAGTGAACAGGACCTGTCCGGTGGCCCCACAAGTCATAGCTCCAACGGTCGAACCCTAACGGTTGGGTGACGTGGCTGGCGCACCGGACAGTGTCCGGTGGCGCACCGGACTGTCCGGTGCGCCCGTCGACAGCAGAGTTCCCCAATGGCCACTTTGGTGGTTGGGGCTATAAATACCCCCAACCACCACACATTCAAGGTATCCAAGTTTTCAGCCATTGCATTCAATACAAGAGCTCTAGACTCCACTCCAAGACACAAAGAAGAGATCAAATCCTCTCCCAAGTCCAAAGATCATTCCAATCAAATAGTGACTAGTGAAAGAGAGATATTTGTGTTCATTTGAGTTCTTATGCTTGGATCGCTTTTCTTCTTCCTTCTTTCTTGTTCCCAAGACACTTGTAATCAACGCAAGAGACACCAAGTTGTGGTGGTCCTTGTGAGGGGTCTAAGTGACCCGTTGATAGAGAAGAGAAGCTCACTTGGTCTAGGTGACCGTTTGAGAGAGGGAAAGGGTTGAAAGAGACCCGGTCTTTGTGACCACCTCAACGGGGAGTAGGTTTGCAAGAACCGAACCTCGGTAAAGAAAATCACCGTGTCACACTCTTCATTTGCTTATGATTTGTTTTCGCCCTTCCTTTTCGGACTTGATTTTAGTTCTAACGCTAACCCTTGCTTGTAGTGTGTGCTTAAGTTTATAATTTTCAGATTCCGCCTATTCACCCCCCTCTAGGCGACTTTCAATTGGTATCAGAGGTTGGTACTTCATTAGAGCTTAACCGCTCGAAGTGATGTCGGGAGATCACGCCAAGAAGGAGGTCGTGACCGGCGAGAAGCTCGCTACAAGCCGCGGGAAGGCTCCATGAAGGGAGTCGGGCTCCAAAGGAAAGGGAGAATCACCATCCCACAACAAGTCGCATCGAAGTGGCAACAAGAAGAAGATGATGAAGAAGGTGGTCTACTATGAGACCGATTCTTCGTCGCCATCCACCTCCGGCTCTGACGCGCCGTCCGTCACTTCTAAGTGCCATGAGCGCAAGAAGTTTAGTAAGATCCCCCTACGCTATCCTCGCATTTCAAAACACACTCCTTTACTTTCCGTCCCACTAGGCAAACCACCAGTTTTTGAGGGTGAAGATTATAACATGTGGAGTGATAAAATGAGGCATCACCTAACCTCACTCCATGCTAGTATTTGAGACGTTGTTGAGTTTGGAGTGCAGGTACCATCACCAGGGGACGAAGATTATGATTCGGACGAGGTTGCCCAAATCCGGCACTTCAACTCCCAAGCCACTACTATACTCCTCGCCTCTCTAAGTCGAGAGGAGTATAATAAGGTGCAAGGGTTGAAGAGCGCCAAGGAGATTTGGGACGTACTCAAGACCGCGCACGAAGGAGTATGAGGTGACCAAGATCACCAAGAGGGAGACGATCGAGGGGGAGCTCGGTTGTTTTATGCTCAACCAAGGAGAGGAGCCACAAGCTATGTACAACCGGCTCAAGACCTTGGTGAACCAAGTGCGCAACCTCGGGAGCACCAAATGGGATGACCATGAAATGGTCAAGGTTATTCTTAGATCACTCGTTTTTCTTAATCCTACTCAAGTTCAATTAATTCGTGGTGATCCGAGATATAAGCTAATGTCTCTCGAGGAGGTTATAGGAAAAATTGTGAGCTTTGAATTGATGATCAAAGGCTCCAAGAAAATCATCGAGCAAGGCGCCTTCTCCATACCCAAGGTACAACCCATCGCATTCAAGGCGACGGAGGAGAAGAAAGAAGAGTCTACATCAAGTAGACTTCCCATCGACGCCTCCAAGCTCGACAACAAGGAGATGGCGCTCATCATCAAGAGCTTCCGCCAAATCCTCAAGCAAAGGAGGGGGAAAGACTACAAGCCCCGCTCCAAGAAAGTTTGCTACCAGTGTGGTAAGCCCGGTCACTTTATAGCAAAATGTCCTATTTCTAGTGACAGTGACAGGGGAGATGATAAGAGGGGGAGAAGAAGGAGAAGAAAAGATACTACAAGAATAAGGGCAGCGATGCCCATGTTTGCTGGAAGTGGGACTCCGACGAGAGCTCCACTGACTCCTCCTCCGACGAGGATGTCGCGAACATCACCGTCAACAAGGGTCTTTGAAAGGGAAATGTGCCCTTGGGCCATTTCTAAGTATTTTTGTGATTGAGTGCCAACACATGTGCTTAATTGTGAATTTATGTACATGGATGAACAAGGTGCAAATCATGAAGTAAAGGTATGTTTCTAAACCTTAGTACATTGGTTTTATGTACTAATATATTTGTCTAAGTGTTAGAAACAGAAAGAAGAAGAAAAGAAAAGAGGAGAAAAGACTTGGCTGTGTGCTGCCAAGACCCAGTTCGGTCTGGAGCACCGGACTGTCCGGTGTGCACCGGACAGTGTCCGGTGCGCCAGGCTGCCTCGGCTCGAACTGGCCGCTCTCGGGAAATTGGCCGACGGCGTACGGCTAAAATTCACCGGACTGTCCGGTGTGCACCGGACTGTCCGGTGAGCCAACGGTCGGCCGGGCCAACGGTCGGCCGCGCAATCTGCGCGGGACACGTGGCGGAGCCAACGGTCGGAAGACGGCACCGGACTGTCCGGTGTGCACCGGACATGTCCGGTGCGCCAACGGCTCCAGATCTGCCAACGGTCGGCAACGGTCGGAAGCGCCAGATATGGAAACAAATCGGGCACCGGACAGTGTCCGGTGTGCACCGGACTGTCCGGTGCCCCCGACGACAGAAGGCAAGGATGGCCTTCCGGATTTGCTCTCAACGGCTCCTAGCTGCCTTGGGGCTATAAAAGGAGCCCCTAGGCGCATGGAGGAGACACACAAGCAACCTTTGAGCATTCTTGATCATCCACACTAAGTCTCTGCGCATTCGTTTGTGTTTCTAAGTGATTCGAGCTCTGTTCTAAGTGAGAACTCTGAGATAGTCTTGTGAGCTCGATTCTTGGCCGTGTGTGTGCGCTTTTGCTGTGGATTTGTGTGTGTTGCTTCCCTCCCTTACTCTGTGCTTTCTTTGTGATCATATACTTGTAAGGGCAAGAGACTCCAATTTGTGGAGATTCCTTGCAAACGGGATAGTGAAAGGAACAACAAAACACCGTGGTATTCAAGTGGGTCTTTGGACCGCTTGAGAGGGGTTGATTGCAACCCTCGTCCATTGGGACGCCACAACGTGGAGTAGGCAAGCGTTGGTCTTGGCCGAACCACGGGATAAAACCACTGTGTCACCCCTGTGCTTGATTTTCTTGTGGTACTGTGTTTTGTTGAGACTTCACCTTAGCCACTTGGCAATAATCGTGCTAACATTTAACAAGTTTTTGTGGCTTAAGTTTGAAGTTTTTACAGGATCACCTATTCACCCCCCCCCTCTAGGTGCTCTCAATTGGTATCAGAGCCGTTCTCTTCACAAAGGGACTAACCGCCCGAAGAGATGGATCCTAAGGGGAAGGGTATAGTGATCAACGACAAAGAGAAGGAATCCTTCGTCAACGAGCCGAAGGACGACAAGCCTACCGACTCTGGCTCGGGCCAAAGACGGAAGGAAGGGAAGAAGAAGAAGACAAGGCGCATCAAGGAGATCATCTACTACGACAGCGATGAGTCTACTTCTTCCCAAAAGGACGAGGACCACAACGACTACGAGAGAAGAAAACCGGTTAATTCGAACTTTTCTTTTGATTACTCTCGTATTCCGCAAAGTTCACATTCACATTTGCTCTCCATTCCACTCGGCAAGCCCCCACACTTTGATGGAGAGGACTATGGATTTTGGAGCCACAAAATGCGTAGTCACCTATTTTCTCTCCATCCTAGTATTTGGGAGATTGTGGAGAGTGGAATGCACTTTGATAGTTCGGATAGTCCCATGTTCATTAATGAACAAATTCATAAGAATGCACAAGCCACTACTGTTCTTCTAGCTTCCTTGTGCAGGGATGAATACCATAAAGTAAGCGGCTTGGATAACGCCAAGCAGATCTGGGACACCCTCAAGATTTCTCATGAGGGGAACGACGTCACCTTGCTCACCAAGATGGAGTTGGTGGAGGGAGAGCTTGGACGGTTCGCAATGATAAGGGGGGAGGAGCCGACGCAAACATACAATCGGCTCAAGACCCTTATCAACAAGATAAGAAGCTACGGGAGCACGCGATGGACGGACCACGACGTCGTCCGCCTAATGCTAAGGTCATTTACCGTTCTTGATCCTCACTTGGTGAACAATATACGTGAAAATCCCAGGTACACCAAGATGTCGCCCGAAGAAGTTCTTGGGAAATTTGTTAGCGGGCGAATGATGATCAAGGAGGCGAGGTATGTGGACGACGCCTTGAATGGTCCAATCAACGAGCCGCAACCCCTTGCTCTCAAGGCAACACGAAGCAAGGAGGCGCTACCCAGCAAGGTGGCACAGATTGAGGCGGCCGGACTCAATGATGAAGAGATGGCTCTCATCATCAAGAGATTCAAGACGGCGCTAAATGGTCGCAAGGGGCAGCCAAGCAAGACCAAGACCAAGGGGAAGCGCTCATGCTTCAAATGCGGTAAGCTTGGTCATTTTATCGCTAACTGTCCCGATAATGAAAGTGACCAGGAAAAGGGGAACAAAAGAGAGAAGAAGAAGCAATACAAGAAGGCAAAGGGCGAGGCGCATCTAGGAAAGGAGTGGGACTCGGATTGCTCCTCCTCCGACTCCGACAACGAAGGACTCGCTGCTACTGCCTTCAACAAGTCTTCCCTCTTCCCCAACGAGCGTCTCACATGCCTTATGGCAAGGGAGAAGAAGGTGAGTACTCAAGACTCCACTTATGCTTCTTCTAGTGATAGTGAGTCTAGTGATGATGATGACATAGATTATTCATGCTTGTTCAAGGGCTTAGATAGATCTAAGATAGATAAAATCAATGAATTGATTGATGCATTGAATGAAAAGGATAGGCTTTTAGAAAAGCAGGAGGATTTATTGTATGAAGAACATGATAAATTTGTAGAGGCACAAAAATCATATGCTTTAGAAGTAAAAAGAAATGAGGTGCTTTCTAGTGAATTATCCTCTTGTCATGAAACCATTGCTTCTTTACGAAATGTTAATAATGATTTAAGTGCTAAACTAGAAGTAGCTAGTAAATCAAATTCCTGTGTTGAAAATGTTACAATTTGCACTAGGTGTAAGGATTTTGATGTTAATGCCTGTAGTGAACACTTAGTTTCAATTTCCAAACTAAGTGATGAATTGGCTAGTCTTAATGCACAACTTAAGACTAGCAAAAGTGAATTTGATAAGTTAAAATTTGCAAGGGATGCCTATACAATTGGAAGACATCCCTCAATTAAGGATGGTCTTGGATTCAAGGGAGAGGCCAAGAACTTAACAAGCCATAAGGCTCCCATCTTCGTCAAGGAGAAAGGGAAGGCCCCTATGGCTAGTAGTGCTAAAAAGAACCATGCTTTCTTATACCATGATAGGAGACATGCTAGAAATGCTTATAATGATTTTGATTCACATGTTTATGATTCTCATGCCATGTTTGCTTCTAGTTCTTCTTATAAGCATGATAGGGATATGTGTAGAAGAAATGTTGTACATATGCCTAGGAGAAATATTGCTCATATGCCTAGAAAGAATGTTATTCATGCTCCTAGGAAAGTAGTGAATGAACCTTCTATAATTTATTATGCTTTAAACACTTCCTTTGCTATTTGTAGAAAGGATAGGAAAATAATTGCTAAGAAATTAGGGGCAAAATGCAAGGGAGACAGGACTTGCATTTGGGTCCCTAAGGACATTTGTGCTAACCTTGCAGGACCCAACATGAGTTGGGTACCTAAGACCCAAGCCTAAATTTGCCTTGCAGGTTTATGCATCCGGGGGTTCAAGCTGGATTATCGACAGCGGATGCACAAACCATATGACGGGGGAGAAGAAGATGTTCACCTCCTACGTCAAGAATAAGGATTCCCAAGATTCAATTATATTCGGTGATGGGAATCAAGGCAAGGTAAAAGGGTTAGGTAAAATTGCAATTTCTAATGAGCATTCTATCTCAAATGTATTCTTAGTGGAGAGTCTCGGATATAATTTGCTATCTGTTAGTCAATTATGTCAAATGGGATATAATTGTTTATTTACAAATGTAGATGTGTCTGTCTTTAGAAGATGTGATGGTTCACTAGCTTTTAAGGGTGTACTAGACGGCAAGCTTTATTTAGTTGATTTTGCAAAAGAAGAGGCCGGTCTAGATGCATGCTTAATGGCTAAGACTTGCATGGGCTGGCTGTGGCATCGCCGCTTAGCACATGTGGGGATGAAGAACCTCCACAAGCTTCTAAAGGGAGAACACGTGATAGGTCTAACAAATGTTTATTTCGAAAAAGATAGACCTTGTGCAGCTTGTCAAGCAGGTAAACAAGTGGGAGGAGCACATCACAGCAAGAATGTGATGACCACATCAAGACCTCTGGAGCTGCTGCATATGGACCTCTTCGGACCCGTCGCCTATCTAAGCATAGGAGGAAGTAAGTATGGTTTAGTTATTGTTGATGACTTTTCCCGCTTCACTTGGGTGTTCTTTTTGCAGGATAAGTCTGAAACCCAAGGGACCCTCAAGCGCTTCCTCAGGAGAGCTCAAAATGAGTTTGAGCTCAAGGTGAAGAAGATAAGGAGCGACAACGGGTCCGAGTTCAAGAACCTTCAAGTGGAGGAGTTTCTTGAGGAGGAAGGGATCAAGCACGAGTTCTCCGCTCCCTACACACCACAGCAAAATGGTGTGGTAGAGAGGAAGAACAGGACGCTAATCGATATGGCGAGGACAATGCTTGGAGAGTTCAAGACCCCCGAGTGCTTTTGGTCGGAAGCTGTGAACACGGCTTGCCACGCCATCAACAGGGTCTATCTTCATCGACTCCTCAAGAAGACTTCGTATGAGCTACTAACCGGTAACAAACCCAACGTATCGTACTTTCGTGTATTTGGGAGCAAATGCTACATTCTAGTGAAGAAGGGTAGAAATTCTAAGTTTGCTCCCAAAGCTGTAGAAGGGTTTTTATTAGGTTATGATTCAAATACAAAGGCATATAGGGTCTTCAACAAATCATCGGGTTTGGTTGAAGTCTCTAGCGACGTTGTATTTGATGAGACTAATGGCTCTCCAAGAGAGCAAGTTGTTGACTGTGATGATGTAGATGAAGAAGATGTTCCGACGGCCGCTATACGAACCATGGCGATTGGAGACGTTCGGCCACAGGAACAAGATGAACGAGATCAACCTTCTTCCTCAACGACGGTGCATCCCCCAACTCAAGACGATGAACAGGTTCATCAAAAGGGGGCGTGTGATCAAGGGGGAGCACAAGATGATCATGTGATGGAGGAAGAAGCGCAACCGGCACCTCCAACCCAAGTTCGAGCGATGATTCAAAGGGATCATCCCGTCGACCAAATTCTGGGTGACATTAGCAAGGGAGTAACTACTCGGTCTCGACTAGTTAATTTTTGTGAACATTACTCTTTTGTCTCCTCTATTGAGCCTTTCAGGGTAGAGGAGGCCTTGCTAGATCCGGATTGGGTGTTGGCCATGCAGGAGGAACTTAACAACTTCAAGCGCAATGAAGTTTGGACGCTGGTGCCTCGTCCCAAGCAAAATGTTGTGGGAACCAAGTGGGTGTTCCGCAACAAACAAGACGAGCACGGAGTGGTGACAAGGAACAAGGCTCGACTTGTGGCAAAAGGTTATGCCCAAGTCGCAGGTTTGGACTTTGAGGAGACTTTTGCTCCTGTGGCTAGGCTAGAGTCCATTCGTATCTTGCTAGCATATGCCGCTCACCATTCTTTCAGGTTGTACCAAATGGATGTGAAGAGCGCTTTCCTCAACGGGCCAATAAAGGAGGAGGTGTACGTGGAGCAACCCCCTGGCTTCGAGGATGAGCGGTACCCCGACCACGTGTGTAAGCTCTCTAAGGCGCTCTATGGACTTAAACAAGCCCCAAGAGCATGGTATGAATGCCTTAGAGATTTCTTACTTGCTAATGCTTTCAAGGTTGGGAAAGCCGATCCAACTCTTTTCACTAAGACTTGTGATGGTGATTTGTTTGTGTGCCAAATTTATGTCGATGACATAATATTTGGTTCTACTAATCAAAAGTCTTGTGAAGAGTTTAGCAGGGTGATGACGCAGAAATTCGAGATGTCGATGATGGGCGAGTTGAACTACTTCCTTGGGTTCCAAGTGAAGCAACTCAAGGACGGCACCTTCATCTCCCAAACGAAGTACACGCAAGATCTGCTAAAGAGGTTTGGGATGAAGGACGCCAAGCCCGCAAAGACTCCGATGGGAACCGACGGACACACCGACCTCAACAAAGGAGGGGGAGATGTGTTACAACTTGATCCCTTGAGACTAACCATATGCTTGAGTTTGTTTGATTTAGTCTCAAAGGAGAATTGAAAGGGACAAGGTGGCCTTGGATCTTGCAAGACTTCCACTGCACTTCGATGAGAGGGTAACTTATTCCAAGTCCATCTCATTAACTCTTATTGCCATGTGCTCTTAATTGAAGATTTTGGTGAGGCAATGGGGTTAAAGGGCCAAGATTGATCCCGTTTTGGTGCTTGATGCCAAAGGGGGAGAAAATAAAGGCCAAAGCAATAAATGGATCAGCTACCACTTGAGAGATTTTGAAAATAGTAGAGTAGAGCTTTTGGTTTGTCAAAACTCTTTTTGTTGCTCCTATCAAAGCTGGCTTCTTTTGGGAGAAGTAGTAATTTTGGGAAAAAGGGGGAGTTTTTGAAATCTTTGATCAATCTCTTTTGGAATGACTCTCTTTATGCTTCAACATGTGTGTTTAACTTAGAGATAGAGATTTGAGTTTGATTTGCAAAAACAAACCAAGTGGTGACAAAGGATGATCCATATATGCCAAAATTGATTCAAAATAAATTTAAGTTTTATTTGAAGTGAGTTTGCACTTGTTCTAGTTGCTTTATGTTGTGTTGGCATAAATCACCAAAAAGGGGGAGATTGAAAGGGAAATGTGCCCTTGGGCCATTTCTAAGTATTTTGGTGATTGAGTGCCAACACATGTGCTTAATTGTGAATTTATGTACATGGATGAACAAGGTGCAAATCATGAAGTAAAGGTATGTTTCTAAACCTTAGTACATTGGTTTTATGTACTAATATATTTGTCTAAGTGTTAGAAACAGAAAGAAGAAGAAAAGAAAAGAGGAGAAAAGACTTGGCTGTGTGCTGCCAAGACCCAGTTCGGTCTGGAGCACCGGACTGTCCGGTGTGCACCGGACAGTGTCCGGTGCGCCAGGCTGCCTCGGCTCGAACTGGCCGCTCTCGGGAAATTGGCCGACGGCGTACGGCTAAAATTCACCGGACTGTCCGGTGTGCACCGGACTGTCCGGTGAGCCAACGGTCGGCCGGGCCAACGGTCGGCCGGGCCAACGGTCGGCCGCGCAATCTGCGCGGGACACGTGGCGGAGCCAACGGTCGGAAGACGGCACCGGACTGTCCGGTGTGCACCGGACATGTCCGGTGCGCCAACGGCTCCAGATCTGCCAACGGTCGGCAACGGTCGGAAGCGCCAGATATGGAAACAAATCGGGCACCGGACAGTGTCCGGTGTGCACCGGACTGTCCGGTGCCCCCGACGACAGAAGGCAAGGATGGCCTTCCGGATTTGCTCTCAACGGCTCCTAGCTGCCTTGGGGCTATAAAAGGAGCCCCTAGGCGCATGGAGGAGACACACAAGCAACCTTTGAGCATTCTTGATCATCCACACTAAGTCTCTGCGCATTCGTTTGTGTTTCTAAGTGATTCGAGCTCTGTTCTAAGTGAGAACTCTGAGATAGTCTTGTGAGCTCGATTCTTGGCCGTGTGTGTGCGCTTTTGCTGTGGATTTGTGTGTGTTGCTTCCCTCCCTTACTCTGTGCTTTCTTTGTGATCATATACTTGTAAGGGCAAGAGACTCCAATTTGTGGAGATTCCTTGCAAACGGGATAGTGAAAGGAACAACAAAACACCGTGGTATTCAAGTGGGTCTTTGGACCGCTTGAGAGGGGTTGATTGCAACCCTCGTCCATTGGTACGCCACAACGTGGAGTAGGCAAGCGTTGGTCTTGGCCGAACCACGGGATAAAACCACTGTGTCACCCCTGTGCTTGATTTTCTTGTGGTACTGTGTTTTGTTGAGACTTCACCTTAGCCACTTGGCAATAATCGTGCTAACATTTAACAAGTTTTTGTGGCTTAAGTTTGAAGTTTTTACAGGATCACCTATTCACCCCCCCCCCCTCTAGGTGCTCTCAGTCTTCTCTTCCCCAACGTCGGCCACAAGTGCCTCGTGGCAAAGGACGGCAAGAAGAAGAAGGTAAAATCTAGATCCTCCACTAAGTATGCAACTTCTAGTGATGAGGATAATTCTAGTGATGATGAGGATAACTTGCTCACTCTTTTTGCCAACCTAAACATGCAACAAAAAGAAAAATTGAATGAATTGATTAGTGCTATTCACGAGAAGGATGAACTCTTGGATAGCCAAGAGGACTTTGAAAGGGAAATAGGCTTACACCTTTTCCTAAATAGATTTTGGTGGTTGAATTGCTCAACACAAATAATTGGACTAACTAGTTTGCTCTAGTCTATAAGTTTTACAGGTGCCAAAGGTTCACAATAGACCAATAAAAAGACCAAGAAAGGGTTCAAACAAAGAGAGCTTAAGAAATCCCAAAGGCACCCTGGTCTGGCGCACCGGACTGTCCGGTGTGCCACCGGACAGTGTCCGGTGTACCGGGGAACTCGACGCTAAACTCCTCACCTTCGGGAAAATCAGAGGGCGCTCTGCTATAATTCACCAGATCGTCTGGTGAGGCACCGGACAGTGTCAGGTGACACACCGGACTGTCCGGTGTGCCAGCGGAGCAACGACTACTTCAAGCGCAACGGTCGACTGCAACGCATTTAATGCGCGCCTGCGCGCGCAGAGGTCAGAGCACGCGCAGCTAGCGCACCGGACAGTCTACAGGACTTGTCCGGTGCACCACCGGACAGCCCAGAGGCCCCACAAGTTAGAGCTCCAACGGTCGAACCCCAACGGCTGGCTGACGTGGCTGGCGCACCGGACAGTGTCCGGTGGCGCACCGGACTGTCCGGTGCGCCATGCGACAGCAGACTTCCAACGACCACATTTTGGTGGTTGTGGCTATAAATACCCCAACCACCCCACATTCAATTGCATCCAAGTTTCTACACTTCTACACCTTACAAGAGCTATAACATTCAATACAATACACACCAAAGAGATCAAATCCTCTCCCAACTCCACACAAAGCTTTAGTGATTAGAGAGAGTGATTTGTTGTGTTCATTTGAGCTCTTGCGCTTGGATTGCTTCTTTTCTTTCTCATTCTTCTTGTGATCAAACTCAATTGTAACCAAGGCAAGAGACACCAATTGTGTGGTGGTCCTTGCGGGGACTTAGTGTCCCGTGTGATTGAGAAGAGAAGCTCACTCGGTCTAAGTGACCGTTTGAGAGAGGGAAAGGGTTGAAAGAGACCCGGTCTTTGTGACCACCTCAACGGGGAGTAGGTTTGCAAGAACCGAACCTCGGTAAAACAAATCCTTGTGTCTCATTCCTTATTTGCTTGCGATTTGTTTTTCACCCTCTCTCACGGACTAGATTATATTTCTAACGCTAACCCGGCTTGTAGTTGTGATTAACTTTGTAAATTTCAGTTTCACCCTATTCACCCCCCTCTAGGCGACTTTCAATTGGTATCAAAGCCCGGTGCTTCATTAGAGCCTAACCGCTCAAAGTGATGTCGGAAGATCACGCCAAAAAGGAGATGGTGACCGGCGACAAGTCCGCTACAAGCCTCGGGAAGGCTCCATCGGGAGAGTCCCGCAAAAAGGGAAGGAGAAGGAATCCTCTTCCCACAAGTCGCATCGGAGTGGCGACAAGAAAAAGAAGATGAGGAAGGTGGTCTACTACGAGACCGATTCTTCGTCGCCATCCACCTCCGGCTCCGACGCGCCGTCCATTACTTCTAAGCGCCATGAGCGCAAGAAGTATAGTAAGATTCCCCTACGCTACCCTCGTATTTCAAAGCATACTCCTTTGCTCTCCGTTCCATTAGGCAAACCACCGGTTTTTGACGGTGAAGATTATAATATGTGGAGTGACAAAATGAGGCATCAGCTAACCTCACTCCACACAAGCATTTGGAATGTTGTTGAGTTTGGTGTACAGGTACCATCCGTAGGGGATGAAGACTATGACTCGGACGAAGTGGCCCAAATCCACCACTTCAACTCCCAAGCCACTACTATACTCCTCGCCTCTCTAAGTCGAGAGGAGTATAATAAGGTGCAAGGGTTGAAGAGCGCAAAGGAAATTTGGGACGTGCTCAAGACCGCGCACGAAGGAGACGAGGTGACAAAGATCACCAAGCAAGAAACGATCGAGGGGGAGCTCGGTCATTTCATGCTTCACCAAGGGGAGGATCCGCAAGCTATGTACAACCGCTTGAAGACCTTGGTGAATCAAGTGTGCAACCTCGGGAGCACAAAATGGGATGACCATGAGATGGTCAAGGTTATTCTTAGATCCCTCGTTTTTCTTAACCCTACGCAAGTTCAATTAATTCGAGGTGATCCTAGATACAAGCTAATGTCTCCCGAGGAAGTTATAGGGAAGTTTGTAAGCTTTGAGCTAATGATCAAAGGCTCAAAGAAAATCATCGAGCAAGGCACCTCCTCCACGCCCGAAGCACAACCTGTCGCATTCAAGGCAACGGAGGAGAAGAAGGAAGAGTCTACACCAAGTAGGCTCCCCATCGACGCCTCAAAGCTCGACAATGAGGAGATGGCTTTAATCATCAAAAGCTTTCGACAAATCCTCAAGCAAAGGAGGGGGAAGGACTACAAATCCCGCTCCAAGAAGGTTTGCTACAAGTGTGGTAAGCCCAGTCACTTTATTGCAAAATGTCCTGTTTCTAGTGACAGTGACAGGGGCGATGGCAAGAAGGGGAGAAGAAAGGAAAAAAAGAGGTACCACAAGAAGAAGGGTGGCGATGCCCATGTGTGCCGCGAGTGGGACTCCGACGAGAGCTCCACCGACTCCTCCTCCGATGAGGACGCCGCCAACATCGCCGTCAACAAGGGACTTCTCTTCCCCAACGTCGGCCACAAATGCCTTATGGCAAAGGACGGTAAAAGGAAGAAGGTTAAATCTAAATCCTCCACTAAATATGCATCCTCTAGTGATGAAGATAATTCTAGTAATGTAGAGGATAATTTGCTTACTCTTTTTGCCAACCTTAACATGGAATAAAAAGAAAAGTTAAATGAATTGATTAGCGCTATTCATGATAAGGATGAACTCTTGGATAGCCAAGAGGACTTCCTAATTAAGGAAAATAAGAAACATGTTAAGGTTAAGAATGCTTATGCTCTAGAAAGGAAAAATGTGAAAAATTATCTAGTGAGCTAAGCACCTGCCATGATGTTATTGCCAACCTTAGAAATGAAAATGCTAAATTAGTTGCTAAGGTTGATTCAAATGTTTGTGATGATTCATATGTCAATCTTAGAAATGATCATGATATTTCTATTGCTAAGATTGAAAAATTGAATGCCTCTCTTGCTAGCCTTAGAATTGAAAATGAAAAATTAATTGCTAAGGGTAAAGACTTAGATGTTTGCAATGCTTCTATTTCTGATCTTAGAAGTGAAAATGATATTTTACGTGCTAAGATTGTTGAACTAAAAACTTGCAAACCCTCTACATCTACCGTTGAGCATGTTTCTATTTGTACTAGATGTAGAGATGTTGATATTGATGTTATTCATGATCACATGATTTTAATTAAACAACAAAATGATCATATAGCAAAATTAGATGCTAAAATTGCCGAGCATGAACTAGAAAATGAAAATTTTAAATTTGCTCGTAGTATGCTTTATAGTGGGAGACGCCCTGGCATCAAGGATGGCATTGGCTTCCAAAAGGGAGACAATGTCAAACTTAATGCCCCTCCTAAGAAATTGTCTAACTTTGTTAAGGGCAAGGCTCTCATGCCTCAGGATAATGAGGGTTACATTTTGTACCCTGCCGGTTATCCCGAGCGAAATTAGGAGAATTCATTCTAGGAAGTCTCACTCTGGCCCTAATCATGCTTTTATGTATAAGGGTGAGACATCTAGCTCTAGGCAATCAACTCGTGCTAAATTGCCTAGAAAGAAAACTCCTATTGCATCAAATGAACCTAGCATTTCATTTAAAACTTTTGATGCATCATATGTTTTGACTAACAAATCCGACAAAGTAGTTGCCAAGTATGTTGGGGGCAAACACAAGAGTTCCAAGACTTGTGTTTGGGTACCCAAAGTTCTTTTATCTAATGTCAAAGGACCCAAAACTATTTGGGTACCTAAAATCAAGAACTAAACTTGTTTTGTAGGTTTATGCATCCGGGGGCTCAAGTTGGATCATCGATAGCGGGTGCACAAACCACATGACAGGGGAGAAAAGGATGTTCTCCTCCTACGAGAAAAATCAAGATCCCCAACGAGCTATCACATTCGGGGATGGAAATCAAGGTTTGGTCAAAGGTTTGGGTAAAATTGCTATATCACCTGACCATTCCATTTCCAATGTTTTTCTTGTAGATTCATTAGATTACAATTTGCTTTCTGTATCTCAATTATGCAGAATGGGCTACAACTGTCTATTTACTGATGTAGGTGTCACTGTCTTTAGAAGAAGTGATGATTCAGTAGCATTTAAGGGAGTGTTAGAGGGTCAGCTATACTTAGTTGATTTCAATAGAGCTGAACTCGACACTTGCTTAATTGCTAAGACTAACATGGGCTGGCTCTGGCATCGCCAACTAGCACATGTTGGGATGAAGAGTCTTCACAAACTTCTAAAGGGAGAACACATTTTAGGACTAACCAATGTTCATTTTGAGAAAGACATGATTTGTAGCGCATGCCAAGCCGGAAAGCAAGTTGGCATTCATCATCCACATAAGAACATCTTGACGACTGACAGGCCACTTGAGCTCCTCTACATGGACCTATTCGGCCCGATCGCTTACATAAGCATCGGCGGGAGTAAGTACTGTCTTGTTATTGTGGATGACTATTCTCGCTTCACTTGGGTATTCTTTTTACAGGAAAAATCTCAAACCCAAGAGACCTTAAAGGGATTCTTGAGACGGGCTCAAAACGAGTTCGGCTTGAGGATCAAGAAAATTAGAAGCGATAATGGGATGGAGTTCAAGAATTCACAAATTGAAGGCTTCCTTGAGGAGGAGGGCATCAAGCATGAGTTCTCTTCTCCCTACACGCCACAACAAAATGGTGTAGTGGAGAGGAAGAATAGAACTCTATTGGACATGGCAAGAACCATGCTTGATGAGTACAAGACTTCAGATCGGTTTTGGGCCGAGGCAGTCAACACCGCCTGCTACGCCATCAACCAGTTGTATCTACACCGAATCCTCAAGAAGACATCTTACGAACTCCTAACCGGTAAAAAGCCCAATGTTTCATATTTTAGAGTCTTTGGTAGCAAATGTTTTATTCTTGTTAAAAGAGGTAGAAAATCAAATTTTGCTCCTAAGGCTGTAGAAGGCTTTTTACTAGGATATGATTGAAAGGGAAATGTGCCCTTGGGCCATTTCTAAGTATTTTGGTGATTGAGTGCCAACACATGTGTTTAATTGTGAATTTATGTACATGGATGAACAAGGTGCAAATCATGAGATAAAGGTATGTTTCTAAGCCTTAGTACATTGGTTTTATGGACTAACATATTTGTCTAAGTGTTAGAAACAGAAAGAAGAAAAAGAGAAAAAGGGAGAGAATGACTTGGCTGTGTGCAGCCAAGTCCCAGCTCGGTCTGGAGCACCGGACTGTCCGGTGTGCACCGGACAGTGTCCGGTGCGCCAGACTGACTCGACTCGAACTGGCCGCTCTCGGGATTTTGGCCGGCGGCGTACGGCTAAAATTCACCGGACTGTCCGGTGTGCACCGGACTGTCCGATGAGCCAACGGTCGGCCAGGGCCAACGGTCGGCCGCGCAATCCGCGCGAGACACGTGGCTGAGCCAACGGTCGGAAGACGGCACCGGACTGTCCGGTGTGCACCGGACTGTCCGGTGCGCCAACGGCTCTCAGATCTCCGCCAGTTTGCAACGGTCGGGAAGCGCTGGATAAGGAAAGAAATCGGTCACCGGACATGTCCGGTGTGCACCGGACTGTCCGGTGCCCCCGACGACAGAAGGCCAGGATAGCCTTCCAGAATTGCTCTCAACGGCTCCTAGCTGCCTTGGGGCTATAAAAGGAGCCCCTAGGCGCATGGAGGAGACACACAAGCAACTCCTAAGCATTCTTGATCATCCACACAAGTTCTTTGCGCATTCGTTTGTGATTCTAAGTGATTCGAGCTCTGTTCTAGTGTGAACTCTGAGATAGTCATTCGAGCTCGAGTCTTGGCCGTGTGTGTGCGCTTTTGTTGTGGATTTGTGTGTGTTGCTTCCCTCCCTTACTCTGTGCTTTCTTTGTGATCATACACTTGTAAGGGCAAGAGACTCCAATTTGTGGAGATTCCTTGCAAACGGGATAGTGAAAGGAACAACAAAACACCGTGGTATTCAAGTGGGTCTTTGGACCGCTTGAGAGGGGTTGATTGCAACCCTCGTCCGTTGGGACGCCACAACGTGGAAGTAGGCAAGCATTGGCTTGGCCGAACCACGGGATAAACCACCGTGTCCCTCTGTGCTTGATTCTTGTGGTATTGTGTTTTGTTGAGACTTCACCTTAGCCACTTGGCAATAATCGTGCTAACACTTAACAAGTTTGTGGCTTAAGTTTGAAGTTTTTACAGGATCACCTATTCACCCCCCCCTCTAGGTGCTCTCAATTGGTATCAGAGCCGTTCTATTCACAAAGGGACTAACCGCCCGAATAGATGGATCCTAAGGGGAAGGGTATAGTGATCAACGACAAAGAGAAAGAGACCTTCGTCAACGAGCCGAAGGACGACAAGCCTACCGACTCCGGCTCGGGTCAAAGACGGAAGGAAGGGAAGAAGAAGAAGACCAGGCGCATCAAAGAGATCATCTACTACGACAGCGACGAGTCTACTTCTTCCCAAAAGGATGAGGACCACAACGACTACGAGAGGAGAAAACCGGTTAATTCGAACTTTTCCTTTGATTACTCTCGTATTCCGCAAAGTTCACATTCTCATTTGCTCTCCATTCCACTTGGCAAGCCCCCACACTTTGATGGAGAGGACTACGGATTTTGGAGTCACAAAATGCGTAGTCACCTATTCTCTCTCCATCCTAGTATATGGGAGATTGTAGAGAGTGGAATGCACTTTGATAGTTCGGATAGTCCCATGTTCATTAATGAACAAATTCATAAAAATGCACAAGCTACTACTGTTCTTCTAGCTTCCTTGTGCAGGGATGAATACCATAAGGTGAGCGGCTTGGACAACGCCAAGCAAATCTGGGACACCCTCAAGATTTCTCATGAGGGGAACGACGTCACCTTACTCACCAAGATGGAGTTGGTGGAGGGCGAGCTTGGACGGTTCGCGATGATAAGGGGCGAGGAGCCAACGCAAACGTACAACCGGCTCAAGACCCTTATCAACAAGATAAGAAGCTACGGGAGCACGCGATGGACGGACCACGACGTCGTCCGCCTAATGCTCAGGTCCTTTACCGTACTTGATCCTCATCTCGTGAACAATATTCGTGAGAATCCCAGGTACACGATGATGACGCCCGAGGAAGTGCTTGGAAAATTCGTGAGCGGGCGGATGATGATCAAGGAGGCAAGATACGTCGACGACGCGTTGAATGGACCACTCCACGAGCCTCAACCCATTGCTTTAAAGGCAACGAGGAGCAAGGAGTCGCTACCTAGCAAGGTGGCGCAAGTTGAGGCGGCTGGCCTTAATGATGAAGAGATGGCTCTCATCATTAAGAGATTCAAGACGGTGCTTAAAGGTCACAAGGGACAACCAAGCAAGACCAAAGCCAAGGGGAAGCGCTCATGCTTCAAATGCGGTAAGCTTGGTCATTTCATTGCTAACTGTCCCGATAATGAAAGTGACCAGGAAAAGGGGAACAAAAGAGAGAAGAAGAAGCAATACAAGAAGGCAAAAGGCGAGGCGCATCTAGGAAAGGAGTGGGACTCGGATTGCTCCTCCTCCGACTCCGACAACGAAGGACTCGCCGCCACTGCCTTCAACAAATCGGCTCTCTTCCCCAACGAGCGTCTCACTTGCCTTATGGCAAGGGAGAAGAAGGTGAGTATTCAAGACTCCACTTATGCTTCATCTAGTGATAGTGAGTCTAGTGATGATGACATAGATTATTCTTGCTTGTTCAAGGGCTTAGATAGATCTAAGATAGAGAAAATCAATGAATTGATTGATGCATTGAATGAAAAGGATAGGCTTTTAGAAAAGCAAGAAGATTTATTGTATGATGAACATGATAAATTTGTAGAGGCACAAAAATCATATGCTTTAGAAGTGAAAAGAAATGAAATGCTTTCTAGTGAAATATCTTCCTGTCATGAAACCATTTCTACCTTAAGAAGTGTTAATATTGATTTAAGTGCTAAACTAGAAGTAGCTAGTAAATCAAATTCTTGTGTTGAACATGTTGAAATTTGTACTAGGTGTAAGGATTTTGATGTTAATGCTTGTAGTGAACACCTAGTTCTAATTTCCAAATTAAATGATGAAGTGGCTAGTCTTAATGCCCAACTTAAGACTAGCAAGAATGAAGTTGATAAAATAAAATTTGCAAGGGATGCCTACACGGTTGGTAGACACCCCTCAATTAAGGATGGGCTTGGCTTCAAGAGGGAAGCCAAGAACTTAACAAGCCATAAGGCTCCCGTCTTCGTCAAGGAGAAAGGGAAGGCCCCTATGGCTAATAGTGTTAAAAAGAACCATGCTTTCTTATACCATGATAGGAGACATGCTAGAAATATCTATAATGATTTTGATTCACATGTTTATGATTCTCATGCCATGTTTGCCTCTAGTTCCTCTCATAAGCATGATAGAAATATGAGTAGGAGAAATGTTGCGCATATGCCTAGGAGAAATATTGCTCATATGCCTAGAAAGAATGTTATTCATGCTCCTAGGAAAATAGTGAATGAACCTTCTACCATTTATTATGCTTGTAATGCTCCTTTTGCTATTTGTAGAAAGGGTAAGAAGGTTGTTGCTAGGAAATTAGGGGCTAGATGCAAGGGAGATAAATCTTGCATTTGGGTCCCTAAAGATATTTGTGCTAACCTTGCAGGACCCAACATGAGTTGGGTACCTAAGACCCAAGCCTAAATTTGCCTTGCAGGTTTATGCATCCGGGGGTTCAAGCTGGATTATCGACAGCGGATGCACAAACCATATGACGGGGGAGAAGAAGATGTTCACCTCCTACGTCAAGAATAAGGATTCCCAAGATTCAATTATATTCGGTGATGGGAATCAAGGCAAGGTAAAAGGGTTAGGTAAAATTGCAATTTCTAATGAGCATTCTATTTCAAATGTATTCTTAGTGGAGAGTCTTGGATATAATTTGCTATCTGTTAGTCAATTATGTCAAATGGGATATAATTGTTTATTTACAAATGTAGATGTGTCTGTCTTTAGAAGATGTGATGGTTCACTAGCTTTTAAGGGTGTACTAGACGGCAAGCTTTACTTAGTTGATTTTGCAAAAGAAGAGGCCGGTCTAGATGCATGCTTAATGGCTAAGACTTGCATGGGCTGGCTGTGGCATCGCCGCTTAGCACATGTGGGGATGAAGAATCTCCACAAGCTTCTAAAGGGAGAACACGTGATAGGTCTAACAAATGTTTATTTCGAAAAAGATAGACCTTGTGCAGCTTGTCAGGCAGGTAAACAAGTAGGAGGAGCACATCACAGCAAGAATGTGATGACCACGTCAAGACCTCTGGAGCTGCTGCATATGGACCTCTTCGGACCCGTCGCCTATCTGAGCATAGGAGGAAGTAAGTATGGTTTAGTTATTGTTGATGACTTTTCCCGCTTCACTTGGGTGTTCTTTTTGCAGGATAAGTCTGAAACCCAAGGGACCCTCAAGCGCTTCCTCAGGAGAGCTCAAAATGAGTTTGAGCTCAAGGTGAAGAAGATAAGGAGCGACAACGGGTCCGAGTTCAAGAACCTTCAAGTGGAGGAGTTTCTTGAGGAGGAAGGGATCAAGCACGAGTTCTCCGCTCCCTACACACCACAGCAAAATGGTGTGGTAGAGAGGAAGAACAGGACGCTAATCGATATGGCGAGGACGATGCTTGGAGAGTTCAAGACCCCCGAGTGTTTTTGGTCGGAAGCCGTGAACACGGCTTGCCACGCCATCAACAGGGTCTACCTTCATCGACTCCTCAAGAAGACTTCGTATGAGCTACTAACCGGTAACAAACCCAATGTATCGTACTTTCGTGTATTTGGGAGCAAGTGCTACATTCTAGTGAAGAAGGGTAGAAATTCTAAGTTTGCTCCCAAAGCTGTAGAAGGGTTTTTATTAGGTTATGATTCAAATACAAAAGCGTATAGGGTCTTCAACAAATCATCGGGTTTGGTTGAAGTCTCTAGCGACGTTGTATTTGATGAGACTAATGGCTCTCCAAGAGAGCAAGTTGTTGATTGTGATGATGTAGATGAAGAAGATGTTCCGGCGGCCGCTATACGAACCATGGCGATTGGAGACGTTCGGCCACAGGAACAGGATGAACGTGATCAACCTTCTTCCTCAACGACGGTGCATCCCCCAACTCAAGACGATGAACAGGTTCATCAAAAGGAGGCGTGTAATCAAGGGGGAGCACAAGACGATCAAGTGATGGAGGAAGAAGCGCAACCGGCACCTCCAACCCAAGTTCGAGCAATGATTCAAAGGGATCATCCCGTCGACCAAATTCTGGGTGACATTAGCAAGGGAGTAACTACTCGATCTCGATTAGTTAATTTTTGTGAACATTACTCGTTTGTCTCCTCTATTGAGCCTTTCAGGGTAGAGGAGGCCTTGCTAGATCCGGACTGGGTGTTGGCCATGCAGGAGGAACTTAATAACTTCAAGCGCAACGAAGTTTGGACGCTGGTGCCTCGTCCCAAGCAAAATGTTGTGGGAACCAAGTGGGTGTTCCGCAACAAACAGGACGAGCACGGGGTGGTGACGAGGAACAAGGCTCGACTTGTGGCAAAAGGTTATGCCCAAGTCGCAGGTTTGGACTTTGAGGAGACTTTTGCTCCTGTGGCTAGGCTAGAGTCCATTCGTATCTTGCTAGCATATGCCGCTCACCATTCTTTCAGGTTGTACCAAATGGATGTGAAGAGCGCGTTCCTCAACGGGCCAATAAAGGAGGAGGTGTACGTGGAGCAACCCCCTGGCTTCGAGGATGAGCGGTACCCCGACCACGTGTGTAAGCTCTCTAAGGCGCTCTATGGACTTAAACAAGCCCCAAGAGCATGGTATGAATGCCTTAGAGATTTCTTACTTGCTAATGCTTTCAAGGTTGGGAAAGCCGATCCAACTCTCTTTACAAAGACATGTGATGGTGATTTGTTTGTATGCCAAATTTATGTCGATGACATAATATTTGGTTCTACTAATCAAAAGTCTTGTGAAGAGTTTAGCAGGGTAATGACGCAGAAATTCGAGATGTCGATGATGGGCGAGTTGAACTACTTCCTTGGGTTCCAAGTGAAGCAACTCAAGGACGGCACCTTCATCTCCCAAACGAAGTACACGCAAGATCTGCTAAAGCGGTTTGGGATGAAGGACGCCAAGCCCGCAAAGACTCCGATGGGAACCGACGGACACACCGACCTCAACAAAGGAGGTAAGTCCGTTGATCAAAAAGCATACCGGTCAATGATAGGGTCTTTACTTTATTTATGTGCTAGTAGACCGGATATTATGCTTAGCGTATGCATGTGTGCTAGATTTCAATCCGATCCTAAGGAGTGTCACTTGGTGGCGGTGAAGCGAATTCTTAGATATTTAGTCGCTACGCCTTGCTTCGGGATCTGGTATCCAAAGGGGTCTAACTTTGACTTGATTGGGTACTCAGATTCCGACTATGCTGGATGTAAGGTCGATAGGAAGAGTACATCAGGGACGTGCCAATTCTTAGGAAGGTCCCTGGTGTCATGGAACTCTAAGAAACAAACATCCGTTGCCCTATCCACCGCTGAGGCCGAGTACGTTGCCGCAGGTCAGTGTTGCGCGCAACTACTTTGGATGAGGCAAACCCTCAGGGACTTTGGCTACAATCTGAGCAAAGTCCCACTCCTATGTGATAATGAGAGTGCTATCCGAATAGCGGAAAATCCTGTTGAGCACAGCCGCACAAAGCACATTGACATCCGGCATCACTTTTTGAGAGACCACCAGCAAAAGGGAGATATCGAAGTGTTTTATGTTAGCACCGAGAACCAGCTAGCCGATATCTTTACCAAGCCTTTAGATGAGAAGACCTTTTGCAGGCTGCGTAGTGAGCTAAATGTCTTAGATTCGCGGAACTTGGATTGAATTGTAGCATACATGTATTTATGCCTTTGATCATGTTCTTTCTGCATTTTGTTGCTTATTATGGTGCTCAAGTTGTACAAACACTCCCTGGACCTCACAAGTCCGCTGCAAAGTGATGCACATGTTTAGGGGGAGATGTGTTACAACTTGACCCTTTGAGACTAACCATATGTTTGAGTTTGCTTGCGTTAGTCACAAAGGAGAATTGAAAGGGAAAAGGTGGACTTGGACCATGAAAGACTTCCACTGCACTCCGATGAGGGGTAACTTATTCCAAACCCATCTCATGAACTCTTATTGCCATTTGCTCTTAATTGAAGATTTTGGTGAGGCAATGGGGTTAAAGGGCCACAATTGATCCCGTTTTGGTGCTTGATGCCAAAGGGGGAGAAAATAAAGGCCAAAGCAATAAATGGATCAGCTACCACTTGAGAGATTTTGAAAATAGTAGAATAGAGTTTTTGATTTGACAAAATTCTTAAGTTGTCTCTCTTGTCAAAAGTTGGCTTCTTGTGGGGAGAAGTATTGATTATGGGAAAAAGGGGGAGTTTTTGAAATCCTTGATCAATCTCTTTTTGAATGACTCTCTTTATGCTTAAACATGTGTGTTTAACTTAGAGATAGAGATTTGTGTTTGATTTGCAAAAACAAACCAAGTGGTGGCAAAGGATGATCCATATATGCCAAAATTGATTCAAAATAAATTTAAGTGCTATTTGAATTGAGTTTGCACTTGTTCTAGTGGCTTTATGTTGTGTTGGCATAAATCACCAAAAAGGGGGAGATTGAAAGGGAAATGTGCCCTTGGGCCATTTCTAAGTATTTTGGTGATTGAGTGCCAACACATGTGTTTAATTGTGAATTTATGTACATGGATGAACAAGGTGCAAATCATGAGATAAAGGTATGTTTCTAAGCCTTAGTACATTGGTTTTATGGACTAACATATTTGTCTAAGTGTTAGAAACAGAAAGAAGAAAAAGAGAAAAAGGGAGAGAATGACTTGGCTGTGTGCAGCCAAGTCCCAGCTCGGTCTGGAGCACCGGACTGTCCGGTGTGCACCGGACAGTGTCCGGTGCGCCAGACTGACTCGACTCGAACTGGCCGCTCTCGGGATTTTGGCCGGCGGCGTACGGCTAAAATTCACCGGACTGTCCGGTGTGCACCGGACTGTCCGGTGAGCCAACGGTCGGCCAGGGCCAACGGTCGGCCGCGCAATCCGCGCGAGACACGTGGCTGAGCCAACGGTCGGAAGACGGCACCGGACTGTCCGGTGTGCACCGGACTGTCCGGTGCGCCAACGGCTCTCAGATCTCCGCCAGTTTGCAACGGTCGGGAAGCGCTGGATAAGGAAAGAAATCGGTCACCGGACATGTCCGGTGTGCACCGGACTGTCCGGTGCCCCCGACGACAGAAGGCCAGGATAGCCTTCCAGAATTGCTCTCAACGGCTCCTAGCTGCCTTGGGGCTATAAAAGGAGCCCCTAGGCGCATGGAGGAGACACACAAGCAACTCCTAAGCATTCTTGATCATCCACACAAGTTCTTTGCGCATTCGTTTGTGATTCTAAGTGATTCGAGCTCTGTTCTAGTGTGAACTCTGAGATAGTCATTCGAGCTCGAGTCTTGGCCGTGTGTGTGCGCTTTTGTTGTGGATTTGTGTGTGTTGCTTCCCTCCCTTACTCTGTGCTTTCTTTGTGATCATACACTTGTAAGGGCAAGAGACTCCAATTTGTGGAGATTCCTTGCAAACGGGATAGTGAAAGGAACAACAAAACACCGTGGTATTCAAGTGGGTCTTTGGACCGCTTGAGAGGGGTTGATTGCAACCCTCGTCCGTTGGGACGCCACAACGTGGAAGTAGGCAAGCATTGGCTTGGCCGAACCACGGGATAAACCACCGTGTCCCTCTGTGCTTGATTCTTGTGGTATTGTGTTTTGTTGAGACTTCACCTTAGCCACTTGGCAATAATCGTGCTAACACTTAACAAGTTTGTGGCTTAAGTTTGAAGTTTTTACAAGATCACCTATTCACCCCCCCCCTCTAGGTGCTCTCAATGATTCAAACACAAGGGCATATAGAGTCTTTAACAAGTCCACTGGACTAGTTGAAGTTTCTTGTGACATTGTGTTTGATGAGACTAACGGCTCTCAAGTAGAGCAAGTTGATCTTGATGAATTAGATGATGAAGAGGCTTCGTGCGTCGCGCTAAGGAACATGTCCATTGGGGATGTGTGTCCTAAGGAATACGAAGAGCCCATTCAAGCACAAGATCAACCATCCTCCTCCATGCAAGCATCTCCACCAACCCAAGATGAGGATGAGGCTCAGGATGATGAAGAAGAAGATCAAGAAGACGAGCCACCTCAAGACGACAATAATGATCAAGGGGGAGATGCAAATGATCAAGACAAGGAGGATGAACAAGTTGCAAGGCCGCCACACCCAAGAGTCCACCAAGCAATCCAACGAGATCACCCCGTGAACACCATCCTCGGCAACATTCATAAGGGGGTAACCACTAGATCTCGTGTTGCACATTTTTGTGAGCGTTACTCTTTTGTTTCCTCTATTGAGCCACACAGGATAGAGGAAGCACTCCAAGATTCGGATTGGGTGATGGCGATGCAAGAGGAGCTCAACAACTTCACGAGGAATGAGGTATGGCATTTAGTTCCACGTCCTAACCAAAATGTTGTAGGAACCAAGTGGGTCTTTCGCAACAAACAAGATGAGCATGGTGTGGTGACTAGGAACAAAGCCCGACTTGTGGCCAAGGGATATTCACAAGTCGAAGGTTTGGATTTTGGTGAAACCTATGCACCCGTCGCTAGGCTTGAGCCAATTCGCATTTTACTTGCCTATGCTACTTACCATGGCTTCAAGCTTTACCAAATGGACGTGAAGAGTGCCTTCCTCAATGGACCAATCAAGGAAGAGGTCTATGTTGAGCAACCTCCCGGCTTTGAAGATAGTGAGTATCCTAACCATGTCTATAGGCTCTCTAAGGCACTTTATGGGCTCAAGCAAGCCCCAAGAGCATGGTATGAATGCCTAAGAGATTTCCTTATTGCTAATGGCTTCAAAGTCGGAAAGGTCTATCCTACTTTATTTACTAAAACTCTTGCAAATGATTTGTTTGTATGCCAAATTTATGTTGATGATATTATATTTGGGTCTACTAACGAATCTACATGTGAGTAATTTAGTAGGATCATGACACAAAAATTCGAGGTATCAATGATGGGGGAGTTGAAGTACTTTTTAGGATTCCAAGTCAAGCAACTCCAAGAGGGCACCTTCATTAGCCAAATGAAGTACATTCAAGACATTCTAACCAAGTTTGGGATGAAGGACGCCAAGCCCATCAAGACACCCATGGGAACAAATGGGCATCTCGACCTCGACACGAGAGGTAAATCCGTAGATCAAAAGGTATACCGGTCGATGATAGGTTCTTTACTCTATTTATGTGCTTCACGACCGGATATTATGCTTTCTGTATGCATGTGTGCAAGATTCCAAGCCGATCCTAAGGAAGCTCACCTTAGGGCCGTAAAACGAATCTTGAGATATTTAGTTTATACTCCTAAGTTTGGCCTTTGGTACCCCAGGGATCCACATTTGATTTGATTGGTTATTCCGATGCCGATTAGGCAGGGTGTAAAATTAATAGAAAGAGCACATCGGGGACTTGCCAGTTCTTAGGAAGGTCTCTGGTGTCTTGGGCTTCAAAGAAGCAAAATTCTGTGGCTCTTTCAACCGCCGAAGCCGAGTATATTGCCGCAGGCCATTGTTGCGCGCAATTGCTTTGGATGAGGCAAACCCTTAGGGACTATGGTTACAAATTGACCAAAGTTCCTCTTCTATGTGATAATGAGAGTGCAATCCACATGGCGGATAATCCCGTTGAGCATAGCCGCACTAAACACATAGCCATTCGGTATCATTTTCTAAGGGATCACCAACAAAAGGGGGATATCGAGATTGCATATGTTAGCACCAAAGAACAATTAGCCGATATCTTTACCAAGCCACTGGATGAACAAACTTTTACCAAACTTAGGCATGAGCTAAATATTCTTGATTCTAGGAATTTTTATTGATGTCTTGCATACATAGCTCATATATATACCTTTGATCATCTCTTTCATCTGCTATGACTAATGTGTTCTTTCAAGTCCATTTCATGCTAAGTCATAGATTGAAAGGGAAAAGGAGTCTTCGGCGAAGACAAGGCTTCCACTCCGCTTCATCTGCTCATTCATCCTTCGCAGTCGCTCCAACTCTCCAACTTTGGTATAATCTTCACTTCTATACTTCTATCCAAAGGGGGAGAAAGTAGTTAAAAAGGTCTTATATTTCACTCAAATATCCGTTTTTGGCGATTCATGCCAAAGGGGGAGAGAATATTAGCCCAAAGCAAAAGGACTGCACCACCACCAATTTCAAAAATATAGTCTTTTATTTGGTATGGAGTCTATTAATTGGTGAAGTTTTTCGATTGATATCTTATTTTGATATAATTTCAAATTGGTAATACCCTCTTCAAAATTAATATCTAAAACCCTCTTGAACACTAAGAGGAGGTTTTCATTAAGGGGGAGTTTTGTCTAGTCAAAGGAAAAGCATTTGAAACAGGGGGAGAAACTTTCAAAACTTGAAAATGCTTCTCAAAATCTTATTCATTTACCTTTGACTATTTGCAAAAGAACTTTGAAAAGAATTTCCAAAACTGTTTGCAAAACAAAACATGTGGTGCAAGCGTGGTCCAAAATGTTAATAAAAAGAAAAGACATCCATGTGCATCTAGTAAGTATTATTGGTTCCATTCCAAGCAACCTTTGCACTTACATCATGCAAACTAGTTCAATTCTGCACTTCTATAATTGCTTTGGTTTGTGTTGGCATCAATCACCAAAAAGGGGGAGATTGAAAGGGAAATAGGCTTACACCTTTTCCTAAATAGATTTTGGTGGTTGAATTGCCCAACACAAATAATTGGACTAACTAGTTTGCTCCAGTCTATAAGTTTTACAGGTGCCAAAGGTTCACAATAGACCAATAAAAAGACCAAGAAAGGGTTCAAACAAAGAGAGCTTAAGAAATCCCAAAGGCACCCTGGTCTAGCGCACCGGACTGTCCGGTGTGCCATCGGACAGTGTCCGGTGTACCGAGGAACTCGACGCTAAACTCCTCACCTTCGGGAAAATCAGAGGGCGCTCCGCTATAATTCACCGGACCGTTCGGTGAGGCACCGGACAGTGTCCGGTGACACACCGGACTGTCTGGTGTGCCAGCGGAGCAACAGCTACGTCAAGCGCAACGGTCGACTGCAACACATTTAATGTGCGCCTGCGCGCGCAGAGGTTAGAGCACGCGCAGCTGGCGCACCAGACAGTCTACAGGACTTGTCCGGTGCACCACCGGACAGCCTAGAGGCCCCACAAGTCAGAGCTCCAACGGTCGAACCCCAACGGCTGGCTGACGTGGCTGGCGCACCGGACAGTGTCCGGTGGCGCACCGGACTGTCCGGTGCGCCATGCGACAGCAGACTTCCAACGGCCACATTTTGGTGGTTGGGGCTATAAATACCCCAACCACCCCACATTCAATTGCATCCAAGTTTCTACACTTCTACACCTTACAAGAGCTATAGCATTCAATACAAGACACACCAAAGAGATCAAATCCTCTCCCAACTCCACACAAAGCTTTAGTGATTAGAGAGAGTGATTTGTTGTGTTCATTTGAGCTCTTGCGCATGGATTGCTTCTTTTCTTTCTCATTCTTCTTGTGATCAAACTCAATTGTAACCAAGGCAAGAGACACCAATTGTGTGGTGGTCCTTGCAGGGACTTAGTGTCCCGTGTGATTGAGAAGCGAAGCTCACTCGGTCTAAGTGACCGTTTGAGAGAGGGAAAGGGTTGAAAGAGACCCGGTCTTTGTGACCACCTCAACGGGGAGTAGGTTTGCAAGAACCGAACCTCGGTAAAACAAATCCTTGTGTCTCATTCCTTATTTGTTTGTGATTTGTTTTTCACCCTCTCTCTCGGACTCGATTATATTTCTAACACTAACCCGACTTGTAGTTGTGATTAACTTTGTAAATTTCAGTTTCGCCCTATTCACCCCCCCTCTAGGCGACTTTCAGACTTCCTTATTAAGGAAAACAAAAAGCATGTTAAGGTTCAAAATGCTTATGCTCAGGAGATAGAAAAATATGAAAAATTGACTAGTGAGCTTAGCACTTGCCATGACACTATTTCTAACCTTAGAAATGAAAATGCCAAATTAATTGCTAAGGTTGAAAAATCAAATGTATGTGATGATTCAATTGCCAATCTTAGAAATGATAATGCTAGTTTGATTGCTAAGATTGATAAATTGAATGCCTCTCTTGCTAGCCTTAAGATTGAGAATGAAAAATTAATTGCTAAGGCTAAAGATTTAAATGTTTGCAATGATGCTATTTCCAATCTTAGAAATGAAAATGCCATGTTACATGCTAAGATTGATGAACTAAGTGTTTGCAAACCCTCTACTTCTAGAGTTGATCATGTTTCTATTTGTACTAGATGTAGAGACATTAATGTTGATGCTATCCATGATCACATTGCTATGATTAAACAACAAAATGATCATATAGCAAAATTAGATGTTAAAATTGCCGAGCATGAACTAGAAAATGAAAAATTTAAATTTGCTCGTAGTATGCTTTATAGTGGGAGACGCCCTGGCATTAAGGATGGCATTGGCTTCCAACAGGGAGGCAATGTCAAGCTTAATGCCCCTAAAAGATTGTCTAATTTTGTTAAGGGCAAGGCTGGATAACGAGGGCTATATTTTGTATCCTGCTCGTTATCCTGAGGATAAGATTAGGAGAATTCATGCTAAGAAGACTCATTCTATTTCTCACCATGCTTTTATTTATAAGAATGAGGCTTCTAGCTCTAGGCGTTCTACCCATGTTAAAATGCCTAAAAAGAAATCTCCTATTGCATCAAATGAACCTAATGTTTCATTTAAGACTTTTGATGCTTCTTATGTACTTACTAACAAATCAAGCAAAGTAGTTGCCAAATATGTTGGGGGCAAACACAAGGGGTCAAAGACTTGTGTTTGGGTACCCAAGGTGCTTGTTTCTAATGTCAAAGGACCCAAGACCGTTTGGGTACCTAAGAACAAGGCCTAAACTTGTTTTGTAGGTTTATGCATCCGGGGGCTCAAGTTGGATCATTGATAGCGGGTGCACAAACCACATGACTGGGGCAAAAAGGATGTTCTCCTCCTATGAGAAAAACCAAGATCCCCAACGAGCTATCACATTCGGGGATGGAAATCAAGGTTTGGTCAAAGGACTTGGTAAAATTGCTATATCATCTGACCATTCTATTTCCAATGTTTTTCTTGTTGATTCTTTAGATTACAACTTGCTTTCAGTTTCTCAATTATGCAAAATGGGCTACAATTGTCTTCTTACGGATATAGGTGTTACTGTCTTTAGAAGAAGTGATGATTCAGTAGCATTTAAGGGAGTGTTAGAGGGTCAGCTATACTTAGTTGATTTTAATAGAGCTGAACTTGACACTTGCTTAATTGCTAAGACTAACATGGGTTGGCTCTGGCATCGCCGACTAGCTCACGTTGGGATGAAGAATCTTCATAAGCTTCTAAAGGGAGAGCACATTTTGAGACTAACAAATGTTCATTTTGAGAAAGACAGGATTTGTAGCGCATGCCAAGTAGGGAAGCAAGTTGGTGTTCATCATCCACACAAGAACATCATGACGACCGACAGGCCACTTGAGCTACTCCACATGGATCTATTCGGTCCGATAGCTTACATAAGCATCGGCGAGAGTAAGTACTGTCTAGTTATTGTGGATGATTATTCTCGCTTCACTTGGGTATTCTTTTTGCAGGAAAATCTCAAACCCAAGAGACCTTGAAGGGATTCTTGAGACGGGCTCAAAATGAGTTCGGCTTAAGGATCAAAAAGATTAGAAGCGACAATGGGACGGAGTTCAAGAACTCACAAATTGAAGGCTTTCTTGAGGACGAGGGCATCAAGCATGAGTTCTCTTCTCCCTACACGCCACAACAAAATGGTGTAGTGGAGAGGAAGAATAGAACTCTACTTGAAATGGCGAGGACCATGCTTGATGAGTACAAGACTTCAGACTGATTTTGGGCGGAAGCAATCAACACCGCTTGCTACGCCATCAACCGGTTATATCTTCACCGAATCCTCAAGAAAACATCCTATGAACTCCTCACCGGTATAAAGCCCAATGTTTCATATTTTAGAGTCTTTGGTAGCAAATGCTTTATTCTTGTTAAAAGAGGTAGAAAATCTAAATTTGCTCCTAAGGTTGTAGAAGGCTTTTTACTTGGTTATGATTCAAACACAAGGGCATATAGAGTCTTTAACAAGTCCACTGGACTAGTTGAAGTTTCTTGTGACATTGTGTTTGATGAGACTAATGGCTCTCAAGTAGAGCAAGTTGATCTTGATGAGTTAGATGATGAAGAGGCTCCATGCATCGCGCTAAGGAACATATCCATTGGGGATGTGTGTCCTAAGGAATCCGAAGAGCCTCCACAAGCACAAGATCAACCATCTTCCTCCATGCAAGCATCTCCACCAACCCAAGATGAGGATCAAGCTCAAGATGATGAAAATGAAGATCAAGAGGATGAGCCACCTCAAGAAGAGGACAATGATCAAGGGGGAGATGCCAATGATCAAGACAAGGAAGATGATGAGGATCCAAGTCCGCCACACCCAAAAGTCCACCAGGCAATTCAAAGAGATCACCCCGTGAACACCATCCTCGGCGATATTCATAAGGGGGTAACCACTCGATCTTTAGTCGCTCATTTTCGTGAACATTACTCCTTTGTTTCCTCTATTGAGCCACACAGAGTAGAGGATGCACTTAAAGATTCGGATTGGGTGTTGGCGATGCAAGAGAAGCTCAACAACTTCACGAGGAATGAGGTATGGCATTTGGTTCCACGTCCTAACCAAAATGTTGTAGGTACCAAGTGGGTATTCCGCAACAAGCAAGATGAGCATGGTGTGGTGACAAGGAACAAAGCCCGACTTGTGGCCAAGGGATATTCACAAGTCAAAGGTTTGGATTTCGGTGAAACCTATGCACCCGTGGCTAGGCTTGAGTCAATTCGCATATTACTTCCCTATGCTACTTACCATGGCTTTAAGCTTTACCAAATGGACGTGAAGAGTGCCTTCCTTAATGGACCAATCAAGGAAGAGGTCTATGTTGAGCAACCTCCTGGCTTTGAAGATAGTGAGTACCCTAACCATGTTTACAAACTCTCTAAGGCGCTTTATGGGCTCAAGCAAGCTCTAAGAGCATGGTATGAATGCCTAAGAGATTTTATTATCACTAATGGCTTCAAAGTCGGAAAAGTCGATCCTACTCTCTTTACTAACATTATTGCAAATGATTTGTTTGTATGCCAAATTTATGTTGATGATATCATATTTAGGTCTACTAACAAATCTACTTGTAAGAGTTTCATAGGATCATGGTACAAAAATTCGAGATGTCTATGATGGGGGAGCTGAAGTATTTCTTAGGATTTCAAGTCAAGCAACTCTAAGAGGGCACCTTCATCAGCCAAACGAAGTACATTCAAGACATACTCACCAAGTTTGGAATGAAGGATGTCAAGCCCATCAAGACACCCATGGGAACCAATGGGCATCTCGACCTCGACACGGGAGGTAAATCCGTAGATCAAAAGGTATACCGATCGATGATAGGATCTTTACTCTATTTATGTGCATCTCGACCGGACATTATGCTTTCCGTATGCATGTGTGTAAGGTTCCAAGCCGATCCTAAGGAAGTTCACCTTAGGGTCGTGAAGCGAATCTTGATATATTTAGTTCATACACCTAAGTTTGGTCTTTGGTACCCCAAGGGATCCTCTTTTGATTTATTAGGATATTCAAATGCTGATTGGGCAGGGTGTAAAATTGATAGGAAGAGCACATCAGGGACTTGTCAGTTTCTGGGGAGATCCATGATGTCTTGGGCTTCAAAGAAACAAAACTCAGTAGCTCTTTCTACCACCAAAGCCGAGTATATTGCCGCAGGCCATTGTTGCGCGCAATTACTTTGGATGAGGCAAACCCTCAGGGACTATGGCTACAAATTTAGCAAAGTCCCTCTCCTATGTGATAATGAGAGTGCAATCCGCATGGCGGATAATCCCGTTGAACACAACCGCACTAAGCACATAGCCATTCGGTATCACTTTTTGAGAGATCACCAAAAAGGGGGGATATCGAGATAGCCTATATTAACACCAAAGAGCAATTAGCCGATATCTTTACCAAGCCACAAGATGAGAAAACTTTTACCAAACTTAGGAATGAGCTAAACATTCTTGATTCTCGGAACTTTAATTGATACTTTGCACACATAGCTCATTTATATACCTTTGATCATATCTCTTTTATGTCTATGCCTAATGTGTTTTCAAGTGTATTCTCATGCTTAGTCATAGAATTGAAAGGAAAATGGAGTAATCGGCAAAGACGACGCTTCCACTCAACTCCATCGGTATTATCTACTCTTTGCCGGTATTCTGCTATCTCTCCACATTGGTATAATCTTCACTCATATTTATTTGTTTGCCATTGGGGAGAAAGTTTTACAAGGGCTTATATTTCACTCACAAGTATCCGTTTTTGGCGATTCATGCCAAAGGGGGAGAAAGTATTAGCCCAAAGCAAAAGGACCGCACCACCACCCGAATTTTAAATGAAGTTTTCAAATTGGTATCTTAATATGTTTTCAAAAGGGGGAGAAAGTTCTAGTATCTTCAAAAATTTGTAAAACCCTCTTGAACACTAAGAGGAGAATTTCATTGAGGGGGAGTTTTGTTAAATCAAAGGAAAAGCATTTGAAACAGGGGGAGAAAATTTCAAATCTCGAAAATGCTTCTTTCAATTTTATTCATACACCTTTGACTATTTGCAAAAAGTTTTAAAAAGAATTTTACAAAGAATTTGCAAAAACAAAACTAGTGGTGCAAGCGTGGTCCAAAATTTTAAATAAGAAGAAAACAATCCATACATATCTAGTAGAAATAATTATTGGTTTCATTCCAAGCAACCTTTGCACTTACCTTATGCAAACTAGTTCAATTCTGCACTTTTATATTTGCTTTGGCTTGTGTTGGCATCAATCACCAAAAAGGGGGAGATTGAAAGGGAAATAGGGTCAAACCTTTTCCCAAATGAATTTTGGTGGTTGAATTGCCCAACACAAATAATTGGACTAACTAGTTTGCTCTAGAATATATGTTCTACAGGTGCCAAAGGTTCACAACAAACCAATACAAAGTTAAAAGAAAGGGTTCAAAACAAAGGAGCAAAGAAAACCGAAGGCTGCCCTGGTCTGGCGCACCGGACTGTCCGATGTGCCACCAGACAGTGTCCGGTGCACCAGGGAGAATCACTCCGAACTCCTTAGCTTCGGGTTTCTGGAAAATGCTCTCCGCTATAATTCACCGGACTGTCCGATGTAGCACCGGACTGTCCAGTGTGCCAGTGGGAGCAACGGCTAGCGCACCAACGGTCATCTGCAAAAGGTGAACAGTGAGCTACAGTGCGCGGACTGCGCGCCAAGAAGTCAGAGCAGGCGCAGAAGGCGCACCGGACAGTGAACAGGACCTGTCCGGTGGCCCCACAAGTCATAGCTCCATCGGTCGAACCCTAACGATTGGGTGACGTGGCTGGCGCACCGGACAGTGTCCGGTGGCGCACCGGACTGTCTGGTGCGCCCATCGACAGCAGAGTTCCCCAACGACCACTTTGGTGGTTGGGGCTATAAATACCCCCAATCACCACACATTCAAGGTATCCAAGTTTTCAGCCATTGCATTCAATACAAGAGCTCTAGACTCCACTTCAAGACACAAACAAGAGATCAAATCCTCTCGCAAGTCCAAAGATCATTCCAATCAAATAGTGACTAGTGAGAGAGAGATATTTGTGTTCATTTGAGTTCTTGCGCTTGGATCGCTTTTCTTCTTCCTTCTTTCTTGTTCCTAAGACACTTGTAATCAACGCAAGAGACACCAAGTTGTGGTGGTCCTTGTGAGGGGTCTAAGTGGCCCGTTGATTGAGAAGAGAAGCTCACTCGGTCTAGGTGACCGTTTGAGAGAGGGAAAGGGTTAAAAGAGACCCGGTCTTTGTGACCACCTCAACGGCGAGTAGGTTTGCAAGAACCGAACCTCGATAAAACAAATCACCGTGTCACACTCTTCATTTGCTTGTGATTTGTTTTTGCCCTTCCTTTTCGGACTCGATTTTAGTTCTAACGCTAACCCCCGCTTGTAGTGTGTGCTTAAGTTTATAATTTTCAGATTCCGCCTATTCACCCCCCTCTAGGCGACTTTCAAATACACCTAGTGATACAAGTCATGAGACTATAATTCCCCATGAGCACGAACTATCTATTCCTATAGATCATGTTGAGGATCTTCACGTGCACATCCCTGAGGAGGATGACACTATAGTCACTCGAAAGAGCAAGAGACAGAGGGTTGCAAAATTCTTTGGTAATGACTTTATAGTGTACCTTGTGGAAGACACACCAACTACCATTAGTGAGGCATATTCCTCTCCTGATGCTGACTTATGGAAGGAAGCAGTAAGGAGTGAGATGGAATCTATTATATCTAATGGAACTTGGGAGGTCGTTGACTGTCCTTATGGTTGTCAACCTATAGGCTGCAAATGGATCTTCAAGAAAAAGCTTAGGCCTGATGGTACAATCGAGAGGTACAAGGCAAGGCTTGTGGCCAAAGGATATACCCAAAAAGAGGGTGAAGATTTTTTTGATACCTACTCACCAGTTGCTCGATTGAATACGATTCGCACATTAATAGCTGTGGCAGCCTCTTATGGTCTTATCATTCATCAGATGGATGTTAAGACAACTTTCCTAAATGGAGAGTTGGATGAGGAGATCTACATGGATCAGCTAGAAGGGTTCATTGTGGATGGTCAAGAGAACAAGGTGTGCAGGTTGATAAAATCATTGTATGGCCTAAAACAAGCACCTAAGCAATGGCATGAGGAGTTTGATAATACTCTTACAGCTGGTGGTTTTGCTGTAAATGAATCTGACACGTGTGTATATTATCGGTATGGTGGGGGTGAGTCTGTTATGTTGTGCCTTTATGTTGATGACATCTTGATCTTTGGATCAAATCTCAATGTGATTGAGGAAGTAAAAAAATCTTCTATCGAGCAATTTCGAAATGAAAGATTTGGGAGAAGCTGACGTCATTCTAAACATCAAGCTTGTTAGAGAAGCTGATGGTGGGGTAACTTTGTTGCAATCCCATTATATGGAAAAGGTATTGAGTCGCTTTGGTTTTAGTGACTGTGATCCTGCTCCAACACCTTATGACCCTAGCATGCTATTAAGAAAGAATCGGAGAATAGCAAGGGATCAATTGACATACTCCTAGATCATTGGCTCGCTCATGTACCTTGCAAGTGCAACAAGGCCAGACATCTCATATGTTGTGAGTAAGCTGAATCGGTTTGTGTCAAAACCAGGAGATGATCACTGGCGTGCTCTTGAGAGAGTGTTGTGGTATTTGAAAGGTACTATGACATACAATATTCATTATACTGGAAACCCAAAAGTGCTGGAAGGCTATTGTGATGCCAACTGGATTTCTGATGCTGATGAGCTTTATGCCACAAGCGGATATGTGTTTCTGTTTGGAGGTGGCGCTGTTTCATGGAAGTCTTGCAAGTAGACTATCTTAACGAAGTCTACCATGGAAGCAGAACTCACAGCATTAGACACTGCTGGGGCTGAGGCTGAGTGGCTCCGTGATTTCCTATTGGATTTACCGGTAGTTGAAAAACCGATACCGGCTATTTCCATAAACTGTGATAATCAAACTATGATTACAAAGGTTAACGTTCTAGGAATAACATGAAGTCTACAAGGCATGTTAAGAGGAGATTAAAATCTGTTAGAAAGCTGAAAAACTGCAAAGTTATTACAGTGGATTATGTCCACACATCGAATAATCTGGCAGACTAATTCATTAAGGGTCTGTCACGCAATGTGATAGAAAGTGCATCGAGAGAAATGGGTATGAGACCCATGTGAAATCTACTCTAGTGGTAACCTGCTCTATGTGATCGGAGATCCCGTGAAGTAGAGTGGAGAAACAAGCTAGGAGTATATTGTGAGGAAAGATCCCTTCTTTAACTCATTTCTGATGCACATCTTTCCTATCTGTAAGGCAGGATGGTATTTACCTTAATGTATTCCAAGAGTTTTATAAAGGTGAGATGCTGTCCTACAGAACATCTTCTAAGGAATACACCTATATGAGTCAGACTGCTGGTCACAGTCTATGGGACTTGGGTAATCCCTAAATACTCATGAAAGGCACTGAAGTGTGACTTATATGCTTCTAAACAGCGGGAATGCCCTTTTGCAGCCTAGTATCAGCAAAGGATTTGAGCGAATCTCACTTCGCACAAAACTGTCAATTCAAGGCTTAGTCCATTGTTCAGTTGTGAATGGGTGAAACTCTTATTCTAGATGGATGTTCAACTTAACAGTCTCCATCGAAACACTGATATATCAAAGGATTGTGATTCTGATACTTCATCATTACAAACCCTAGAGTTTGGTGGGGATTGTTGGATCTTTTATGAGCTTGGTCCATTTATTTAATAAACTCTATGGTGTGTAATAATGGAGAATACCAATAGTACCATATTGGAAGTCCAAGGGTCGTTGGCTTGACTTATATGGTGGGAATTATTCCACTTAATTTGAGAAGTTAAGAAACGAACACGGGCGTGCCACACGCGCGCGCGCGTGCCGCCACCGGCCGGGCCGGGCCGGGCTCGGGCGTGGCATGGCAGGCAGGCAGGCAGGCGGCGAGCGGGCGTGGTTGTGTTAATTTTTAGCACTCATTAATCGCGGGAGTTTCAACTCCGAGTTAAACCTTTCAGATGCTCGTCTCTTGATCAGTCGCATGCGAGACCCTTCTCCTTCAGCTTTCCATCAGCCGCATGGGAGACCCTTCTCCTTCAGCTTCCCTTCCGCGACGAGGTTAAAAGGGGAGAGCGCCTGTCACTTGGGGCACGCGAACAGAACACTTTCAGAATCACAGTCCAGTCGCTAGTGAGGGTATTTTCCATCTCGTAACTCTGCGCGCACAGAGAAGCGAGAGGGCAGGTGCCTCCGAAGCCCTTGCCGTTTGAGACCTTGCACGGGGGATCAGCAATTAGGTTTTTGGGGTGCGTCTACGCGACTGCCCAACGTCCGTCGTTGTCTTCATCACTGGTTCCTAGCGTCTTCATCTCGTACGGATGACAAGAGAAGATGGACAAGGATCAGGATCCTCGGAGCGTATGGGAGGGTATGATCAATTCAGTTCCTTACTGTTTTACGTTCTGCAGATTATATATGTTTCATATGTTTATCTATGTTGTTTTGTATGTAGCCATAAAATTATTCAAACTGTTCTGTCATATCATATCATGATATTTGTAATGCATGTTCATACTATTAAAATATTATATTTGTTTGTTTTAATTTTACAGTCATGCTGTTTATGTTATTATCTGTTTATTTTCAATTGTTTCGTCAGTTTATATGCTTATTATATTTATATGATTTATATGATTCATATGTTTTATGTTCTCATGATCCATATTGTTATGGATATATGATATCATAATTTCTTTGATTAATCATCTTTTATATGTCATCATCGTAATGTTAATTTATGGAATTAAAATAATATGGAAAATGCCTATATTTCTAACAGGCAAGCGTGTCTTGAACACCCCGCACCACAAGTCGTACGGTATATTTTTCATTTGATCAAAATTCCATGTTTTAGAGTCCTTGTCATCATGTCTGTCAACTTGTGAAGAGTTATCAATTAGTACCATACACACATTCCTTCTCCGTATCACATGAGAGCATGTACAAGTACAACCTACATAAATGCACCGTATCTTAAGGGATATGTAAAAGCTAAATGAAAAAAAAACACAAAAGACGTATCTTGGTGAAGGAACATCTATACTTTGTCCAATATCAAAATACAAGTCGTTTAGAACAGTGACACAGTCTCTAAAATATATCTTCGAGTCTTTGGCCAATGTTTTTTGCTAAAATATCAATAAATTCTTAATATATTTATACTTTTGCAAAAAAATACTTTTTAAGATAAATCTATACATATTACTATTAGATTTCAAAACTAAATAACAAAACCGTTATTAATAGTCAAAGTTTTATATGTTTGACTAAAACAGTGTCTAAAACGACTTATTTTTTTTAGTATCGGAGGGAGATAGCACGATTCTCTAAGTACTATAGATATGGTTTCACCCAAACAACCCACATAAGGGTTTGTTTGTTTCACCGTTAATCCATATGGATTGAGTGTTATTGAATCGGTTTAAATACATAACAAAACAAATTTTATCCCAATTCATTCTAATATACCTAAATTCAAATGAAATTGGAATAACGGAACAAGGGCTAAATGAGCCGTATTTTGAAAGGTTCTACTTAATAAGATATATGACTTAGATATATTAAGTTGTATAAAGAGTTTTTAGCCTTTTAGGTGTATTTATTGCTTGGAGAATCATAACATAATATCTTAGGTTATAGTACATGTTTGAGATGAAAATGAAATAGACGAACCACGAAGCGTATCAAAATTCAAACCAAGCGCGCGCACCCGTGTCATTACGCCCCAAGCGCGCGCGCAGCGAAGCGTCACAGCTCGCAACTCCTCGAAACCTCACCCACCGCGCGGCGCTGATATAAAGCCACCATGGCGTTGTGATTTCGCTGTCCGCTCCTGCCTCCTGGGACTTGCTCGAAACCGCAACATCGACAACAACAACGCGGCCACAAACCGGCGAGCTGCGCCAATGGAAATGCCGGCGGCGACGCAGGGGCGGCGGACGAGCACCGTGGTGGACCGGAAGCTCGACGAGCTCTGCGCCTGCCTCGTTGACGCGCTGTCGTCCGGACAGCAGAGCCCCTACACCGACGAGCAGCTCCGCGCGAAAATCAAATCGAAGACCGAGTTCCTCCGGTTGCTCCTGTACGCCGAGGCGGAGTGCCATGGCGGGCCGCGCCCGGAGCACCTGGCCGAGGCCGAGGCGCGCTTCGGTGTCCTCGCGGCCACGTTCGATCGGTGGGCGCGGCGCGCAGTCGTGGCTGCACCTGAACCAGTTGAGGAGGAGGAGGAGGCTGACAGCTCGGTGTCCTCGCGGTCCGCGTGCTTCTGCACCGACTCGTGCCAGGAGGAGGCGACCGAGGGGGACGCCATTCGCGACGCCATGGAAGCACGTAACGAGGAGGGGACGTTGGATGCCGTTGCTAAGAAGCGCGACATCGATCACGAGGCCGCGGTGGAGACGGGAAGCAGGGCTGCACAGCGGCGCTGGTGGAGGCATAATGCTGCTGCCTGCAGGTGCAGTGCAGCCGGCGTGGTCGTGGTGGTCGCGGTTGGGTTGGCTTTGGAATTGGCTGCTGTGGCTCACCACAATGTTAACGTTTGCGTTGGTCCGAAGTAGAAAAGCCAAAAAAAAAGACTAGATCAGGCAACTTTTATCTTAGCTCTAACTCTTGGCACATAGCTGTTTGTGATGAGGTGCTTTTGTTCTTCTGGTTCCTGCAAAACTTGCTTCGACGCTGTAGCCGCTGGGTACTCACATTTCTGTTCGATTTGTGTTTGATCATGTTTGGTTTTGATGTTTACTTTGAGTAAACCAGTTCTGCACGAAATGTAAGTAGCCTTTGTTTTTTTTTTGCATTGACATAATGAAATAATGTCGTTCATAACGTGCCCAATAATGAACACAGATGATAACATCACGGAGAGAATCCTTGTTGAGATCTTGTTTCTTCTAGAAGTTCCTGAAACAAGAATGCGTTCAAATGTTTATGTATGCCAAGTGTGACAGCCACATCAGCATGGCCACAGCCATAGGAGGGGCTGTCGTGACCCACATAGTTGGTAGAGGCAATGTGTTGCAACTGCAATTTGACCACATGTTGAAGTTGATGAGTCTTAAACACAACCAAGTGTGTGAACATGTCGTGAGAATGGCTTCATCTTAGTCGCCATAGAGGTGACGAATGGGTCATAGTCGACCTAGAGCCTCGCCAGTAGAGAGATAAGGACCTCCTCATCGGGTAAAGGGGGCGTCGATAGTGGCGAACCCCATGATCTTATGGAAGAAGTCGGCGACAGACATATCCCGTTTCTTTAATGTAGCAAAGTCCATATGAATTTGCACCGTTGGTGCCTTTGTGGATGAGGCAAACTTTTTTAGAGGGTGTCCCATACCTTCTTAAAAGATATGGCGCTAACGACATCGTGATGTACTCCCTCGATCATCGACAAGAAAAGGCCACCCAACAGTTGTTGATCTTGATCATACTAAAGATCATACATCGGATTAGGGACTTCAGCAGCGCCCCGATCGTTGGCACGGGGGCAGACGACCGGCGTAGGGCTATGGGGGTCGGAGCCGGGCACGTGGCGACGATGCCGGGGGAGGGCATAGGGCGACGACACCGGGGGAGGGCACATGACGGCAGCATTGGTGCTGCTAGCGGCGAGTGGGAGGCATCGAAAACGGAATGAAAGAAATGGGTTGACTGGGCTTATTTTCAATTTAAGTGGGCATCGAAAATAGAGGGTTATTTTCGGCAGCATGGCTGTGCCCACCAAAAATAGCCCTGACTCCCAAAAATGCCTACAATTTCTGTTGTGGTCGAATGAAAGTGTATGAAAGTGTCTAAGTGGCTTCGGTTATTATCTATGAAATATTTAAATTTGATGTATGAATTTTTGAAATATTGTGTTGACCTTAGATTATAGGTTGTAATTTTTGAATTACAATAATTATGATGCATTTTACAGTGTTTTAATGTTTTAAATTTAATTATATTATATTATTTTGATGGGGTGTCTAGATCGTGTGTTTTTGGCTAGCATATTGAGGGAAATTTGGTGAAAATACGTAAGTTTTAGTGAACTTGATTAGTATAGAGAAATATATGAATTAGTAGGTATCATGGTATTATTTAAAGAAAGTGTGTCTTAAAAATAATATATCTTAGACCCAAAATCTTAGCAATGTTGTAGATCTGCCTCATTATGATTGATATATATTAAATAAGAAACTAAATTAATAACATAATAATGTAACAATATAACACTATATCATTAAGTCGGCTCGCGAGCCGACTCACAAAGCTCGGCTCGGCTTGCTGCTTAGCGAGCCACAAAAGCATGCTTGACTCGAGCTCATTCAGGTTCGCAAGCCTCTCCAAACCGAGCCGAGTTTAAGCAAGCTCGAGCCATCTCGAGAGCCTCGAGCTTTTTTCTAGTCCAAGATGTAGCCATGGGGATGTCAGGTCCATGCGCATCGTCGGCGTGGGCGCATTTTCTGGCATCAGCACCGGCAAGAACGGGGATGAGGGCATCACCACAAAGGCGTGGCGTGACACGGCGGTGCGCAACTGTATGTATCGCTCAACATATGGAGAACGCCTTGTCGTTTAGTTGTAATATATATAATTATGTTTGTAATTAAACTATATTTAATAATTCAACTAACATTTTATTGTAATTGGGACTAAAGTTTAGTAAATGAAATCAAACACCCCCTAACACATATTCAAGGTACTTTTAAGGCATGTATCTGAATTCCTGTCCAAGTCTACGTGTTGGTTGGTGGGTGCCTTTTTCGATGATCTTATGTTGAGTGCTTGATTGGTATCTCCACTAGGGATGACAATTTTAATCCACAAACCTGAAACCCGATGGAAAACCGACCCGACGGGTGCGGATACGGGTGAAGATTTTGACCGGCAGGTGCAACCCGCACCTGACCCGAAGTTTCGCGGGTGTGGGTGCGTGTTTTTATTTCAACTCGTTGGTGACCCACACTCCACCCGAAATGTGGTTCATTACTTATTTTGCGCAAAAATTATTAAGATACAATAGTAATTATTTTGAATAATTAACTTGGCTAATGATTCATCAAATATTTTGTTGTTGCTCAACGTGAAAAGATTTAAAATCCATAAATATAACTCAACTATTGCAACTAATTAATTGTTTTTTGCTAAATTATTGTTGAAAAGTGTACACTCAGTAAAATCCGCGGTGTTCCGAAACCCGACAACAGGTTTAGGTACGGATTTGGAATTGCACCCATAGGTGCGACCATGTGCGGGTTTCGATAGTCTTTATGGTGCGATTGTGGTTGGGTTTTTGCTCCACCCGTTCCGAACTAGACCCATTGACATCCGTAATCTCAACTAAGATATTGTTTTTATTGTCTTTCTTATTTACTCACAAGCCACATCAGTTTTTTATCCTACATGATATGTGCTAAGTGAGCATGATACCGTGCACTGATAATAGCCTATGGTTCTAGCCAATATCACTGTAGAGATAATGCGGGTAATAAAAATTGTGTGATGAATTAAAGATTTCACACCCAATTGTAGTTACGTTGTTCATTGGTGTGAAAACTCAAGTGCCAATTATTTTATCTGTAAATCTAATATTTTGAACAAAATATTTAGTCTTAGTGTCGTTCATCATAGTTTTATTTGCCCTTGATAGATTGTTCTATAATCATTTTTATGAGGTGGAAACGTTTTCAGGTAGAAAGGAGATACGAGTTTCGTGTACTCCCAAGGAGTAAATAAAACTTTTTTGGCTACATTTCCTTTAGATGATTCATCATAGTATTATATATATATATATATATATAATAAAAGAATAAAACTGCACCCTGAAAGTGATTGTTTCTTTCATGTTTCTTCGCATTTTACATTCTAGAAAATCACAAAACAGGAATGGCCTCAGCAAAGATCCGCATATGCAACCGTGCCACTGCCCTTACACTTCCTTCACATGGCACGAAGCGTATCAAAATTCAAACCAAGCACGCGCACCCGTGCCATTACCCCCAAGCGTGCGAGCAACGAAGCGTCACAGCTCGAACTCGCAACTCACCCGCGAGCCGCGGCGGTCATATAAAGCCACAAGGAAACCGCCGCGAAACTCCAACATCGACAACGCGAGTACGCGACCACAAACCGGTGGGCTGCGCCAATGGACATGCCGGCGGAGACGAAGGGACTGCTGGCGACCACGGTGGTGGACTGGAAGCTTGACGAGCTCTGCGTATGCCTCGACGACGCGCTGTCGTCCAGGAAGCGGAGCCTCTACACGGAGGAGCGGCTCCGCGCGGAGATCGACGCGAAGACCGACTTCCTCCGGTCGCTCCTGTCCTCCGTGGCGGAGTGCAACGGCGGGGCGCTCCCGGAGCACCTGGCCGAGGCCGAGGCACGCTTTGCTATCCTCGCCGCCACGTCCGATCGTTGGGTGCGGCGCGCAGTTGCTGCACCTGAACCGTTGCCAGGAGACGACGGAGGAGGACGCCAAGCGCGACGCTGTGGAAGCCCGCGCCAACAAGGAGGGGGCGTTGGGTGGCATCGCCGAGGAGTCGAGGACAACGATGCCGAGTGCGAGACCGCGGAAATACGCAGGAGGGAGGCGGCGGATACGGTTACCAAGAAGCGGGAGGCCGTGGGAACAAGCGAGGAGGTGACGCTGGACGCCATTGCTAAGAAGCGCGACATCGATCGAGAGGCCGCGGTTGAGGCGGGAAGGGGGGCCGTGCAGCGTCGCTGGTGGAGGAAGTGCGGCTGCGGTGCTTCCTGGTGCCGTGCAGCGGGCGTGGTGGTCGCGGTCTTGTTGGCTTTGGAATTGGCCGCCGTGCAGTGCTGAGGTGCTCTTGGTCTCTTGTTTTGCTGTAAAACTTGCTTCGACGGCAAGCTGTTGGCTACTACATTCTGCGAACCTTGTTTGGTTGTGAGGTTTACTTGTAGTACTTTCAAAAATTCTGTGCGTTTATGTAAGTCTAAATTGCAGGTTCCTAACAAAACCTTTATACTTCTAGATACAGTATTGTGTGCTAAAGAGAGCGATGCTGTACTCAAATGCAAGTCGAATGAAGAAACGATTTCGGCGGAGACTGCTACGCTGACAGTGCTCGTGGAAACGTTTGCCTAAACCTTGATGATGCCATTCATCAAGTGCCCAATAAAAACAGATGACATGAAGTCTAACACTACAAACATCAGGGAGAAAGAATCCTTGTTGAGATCTTGTTTCTTTCGAGCAGTTCCTGAAACAAGAATGCGTTCAAATGTTCATGTATGGCCGACAAATGTATGAGTTGTTTATCTGTTGCGTAAGCGTAACCAATTCATTCTTTCTTAAACAGGTTGTGTAGTCACTGCAAATTGGCTGGGTTGGGCTGGGATACCAGCCGCGAAGTGTTTTGAAACTGCTCTTCTACCTTACAATGATACTGTCATTCGAGACAAGGAAAAAAAACACTTCTAGCCAATCCTTACAAAAATTCAGGGGAATAGATCTCATGATACAAACAAAGCTGTAGTATTGTGTTCGTTAGGGTTCAGAAGTGATCAGCTTGCGTCAGGATTGACATGCATATAGTGTGGGCACCAAAATCAGTGCTAACTGTAAAGCACGTCATTTTCACAGCATCTCATACGAACTTTTCTATAACTGAAAGAGGTATATATATCTCTGCCGGGCGTTGGCGGACCATCAGACTTAAGGCATTGTTTCGTTCATTTTTTTGACAAGCATTTCTGAGGATATGGCTGTAGAGATAATCTAAGCATCGTGTTGAATACGTGTGAAAAAAGATAAATGATCTATATGATTTAGAATTTACAAAGTGATATATTCCTCTTATCACGACGGCTAGACCGATTCTGTGTTCACGTTGATTTTAAATGATTTTCATCAAAACGATTCTCACAAAGTTGAACTGAAAAGCTATTTGATAGTCCGCAGCAGTTTCTGTACATTGGATTTAAACTGAAACAAACTAGGTCTTAGACCTGAGATGGGCCTGTGAACCCAAAAACTGACATTGTGAAATAGTCACGATTTCGCCGATCACAGAGCCCAATTTGTTCTGAAAAAGCCCAATTGGATCACAAAGCCCGAGCTTAACCTGGCCCAGTATCTCAGCCAACGCATTCATCTTTAGGCCGCTTCTTCCAGGCCGGCCTGGTTGTGCATTCGCTGTGACAAGCCCAACCCAGCCGCCTAATCATTAGTCCCATCGTGATTACGCAAATTCAACTGGTGCTCCACGTGACTCGCAATTATTAGTGGAAGTGCGCAAGCGCAACTACCGTCCTAGGCAGGTGGTGAGCTGCTGACCGCTGACGCGGCGCACGCTCAGGCTCAGCTCTGCTGTGCTGTGTGCTGGCTGCTGCTCAACCGGGTTAGGTCAGCTGGCCAGCCAGCAGCCAGGCCCGTCCGATCGCTCGAAGTCGAAGCACCGCGTTCCTCGTCTCGCGTCTTCTTCCACTGCTCCCTCCCACCTCCACTCCCAACTTTTCCCATTCTCGTTGATACGAGCGAGAGTAGAGACAGGTCAAAAGGAGATTGATTAAGGAAAAGAAAAAAAATCGCTGCTCCCGAGGCACGGCGGCGGCGAGCGTGCGACACCTCCGGCGGCTCCACAGATCCGGCGACCGATCTCCGGCTGCCTGCGGATGCTCCGTGGCCGGCGCGGTAAGGCCCAGGGGTCCACGCTCGTAGCCAGATCTCGGGGCGCTGCTGGGAAGTGGGGTTCGTTCCGTCCCTGCCTCCCTGATGGTGGGAATGGGGTGGTCCGCGGGGCTGTGGTGGCTCGTGGCCGCGCTGTGGGTGGTGGCGGCGGCGGCGGCGGCGGCGGCGGCGGAGGGTGAGGTCGTGGTCGGGTCGGCGCCGAGGCGGCACGCGTACGCGTCGATGATGTACATGGGCACGCCACGGGACTACGAGTTCTACGTGGCCACGCGCGTCATGATGCGGTCCCTGCGCCGGCTCAGCGCCGACGCCGACCGCGTCGTGATCGCCTCCCTCGACGTCCCACCGCTCTGGGTCAAGGCGCTGTAAGCTCCCACCTCCTCCCGTCTTGCTCCTTGGCTCTTTGCGCGCGCGCCACTCCGGCTCCCTGGTGGCGCTTAACTGGATCGCTGGGCGTTCGATAACGGACACCCGTGCCGTTGTTTGATGCAGACTTTGCTGCGTTCCAATCAAATTGGGATGCGTTTTGAAGTGCTCGGGTTTTGACTTGTTGCCTGCTTAATTAGTTCATTCAAGCAAATTTCGCGGTTATTTTCATGTTCGGTCGGATCAAGTTTACGCCGGCGCCGAACTTTGGTCCTCTTCGTTATCTAGCTCTAGTGCCCTACACTACACCTTTGTTCCTTTTCGACGCGATATGTTGCATGATTATAAATTGTCTCCTTCCTGGTTCAGTTCAAGTTTCATTGTATTCGCCAAATTTCCTAAAACATGAGGACCATCAGGTGTACCAGCTGTATTTGAATTGCTCTCGCCGATACCCCGTCTTGTACTTTGGGGGAAAGTGCGAGATAACTGTGTTCGAGCTCGGCTTCATCTTTGGAAATGGCCTCAGAATTCAACAGTCTTTGAGTGCGTAGGACCTTTTCATATTGACTTTAGTAGTAAGGCCATAAAGTTTGATTCGGTGAGTGTCTCAGAATTCACCTGTGAGATATTTGTTGATAAGCTGTGAATTACCAGTCCAGGTCACTGGATTTCATCAATTGCAACTACGTTATTATATAAAATGATGTTTGCAATGGGCTACTGACTTGGCCTATATCTACGATGTTTACTGAACAGTCGTGATATTTGAACAGCTGATTTCCACTGCCTCACGTTATAGTATGTAGTTAGCTGATGGGGACTGTGTGACTATTAATATAACAATATATCAGTTGGACTAGTATGTAAAATATATCGAATTGTCCAAACAGCCACATGTGTATGTCGACTGGAGTTTATCTTTCATTGTTTTTCCTTGCTAAATATTTTTCTACGCCATGATTTATGACTGCCAGTTATTTCCAACAACTTATAGCTTGGGTGGATGCTCGTTTTTTTTTTTCTCGAATTTGTCTTCTTTCGTATCCTAGTGGTCCAACGTTCCTCTTTGTTTGTTGGAATATTAAATCTTCAACGGGTTGCTGTTTTGAGAAATTTTTTAATCGTGAACTTTAAAGAACATAAACTTAGTTGCACTTTGCAGATAACAAGTGGATAAAACTTTGCTTTTCTGTATTACAAAACATGAGCACAAGTTAAGGTTATTATACCCTTGGTGTGTGCATCAAGAAATAGCACTATAGCAGTACTGTCTTTTATTGTGGGCACTAAAGAAGTGCTCCTAATCATGAATGGATGATAATGGTTGTATAGAGTGAAACAAAAGAATAGGTAAAAGTAAAAGACATCAATATTTGCCTCTGTGAATAGGGGTGTAAACGGATACTTATTCGGATATCAGTTTTCTTGTCTTTTTTCTTTGATTGTGAATTAATAGAATATAGAATCTGCTATGCAAATTTATATTTTTGTTTTTAGTATTGGGCTTGTAAAGATTCATGAAAGGTAAACCTCAAATCTATCATATATCTTCTCAAATAATAAATATAAATTTCGGATACAAATCGAATACGGATACGGATATTTTTTCACCTTTTTTGTTATATGGAGCAAATAATGTATGAAATAATTTATACAAAAATTTATTCTTATTTATAATAATGTGCTTCATAACATAAGAAGAGATTAGCATCTAATTTCATACATATCTATTTTAAAATATTAAATTTGTCCTAATAGTTCGGATATCCGTTTATACCCCTATCTGTGAAGTAGCAGTATGAAAATTGATACCATCATGCCAATTTATCATGTGATGCTATTCTTTGAAAACTTGCATGGAGCATCCTTTGTCTTTTCTGATGTGATGCTTTTTTTTGCGGGGTGTTGCTACAATTTTATACTCCTATTTTAAGCATTGAACATGCACTGACAGCGGCAATATGCATTTGGGATGGAATGTTTTTCTTTTCCTGCAAAATTAGACTTGTTTACTTCAGTACCATGTTCTTTCTTATAGTTTTTGCCTCTGTTAGTAATATATTTGCATTAAAACTCTTTCTTTAGGAAAGATGATGGTGTAAAGGTGGTCTCTGTGGAGAATTTGAAAAATCCATACGAGAGACAAGAGAATTTCAACATGCGATTCAAGTTGACCTTAAACAAGCTGTATGCATGGAGCTTGGTTTCGTATGAGCGAGTTGTTATGCTTGACTCCGACAACATTTTCCTCCAAAATACTGATGAGTTATTTCAGTGTGGTCAGTTCTGTGCTGTCTTCATCAATCCCTGTATCTTCCATACAGGTCTCTTTGTGCTTCAGGTAGAGCTGCTTACATTGCAGGCAGCCAGGCATTCCATTTTCTGTAAAAAAACAATTCTGGCAGATCTGAAAATATGTATTTCTGTCTTTGAAACGGTTATAAATGAACTTACATTGCACTGGCAACATTCTTTGATGCAGTGTTCTTAAGGCGTCGCCTAGGCGTCGCCTAGGCGTCCAGGCGCCCGGGCAAAACTGTCCGCCTTGCTCGCCATACCCGCCTAGGCGTCGCCTAGGCGCCGCCTAGGCGCTAAGGCGGTTGGCTGGTGCACTTGCTCGCCTAGGCGCCGTAAGAACACTGCTTTGATGTTCATTACTTCAGCATAGCGGAAATCTAACTGCCTTTTGATAATTTATTCTTTGTTATTCCTTGCTTAGTAATGAAAACTTAATTTTGCTCACTACTTCTGTACTTCAGGAGTTCATTGCAATTTTTTTACCTGAAATCTATTAGCCTTAAGAAGTTTGGTGTAATTTTCATTTTTACCTTCCAACTCGATGTCCTCAGCTACACTTTTTTTTGGTTTCCAGCCCTCAATGAACGTTTTTAAGAATATGCTACATGAGCTATCGGTTGGACGTGAAAACCCAGATGGTGCAGACCAAGGCTTTCTTGCTAGTTATTTCCCGGACTTGCTTGATCAGCCAATGTTCCATCCACCAGCTAATGGTACAAAACTTCAGGGTACTTACCGCCTCCCTCTAGGCTACCAGATGGATGCGTCTTACTATTGTGAGTGCTTGCAGCAGTATGGTTATTCCACATTGTCAAACATTCTGTTGGTCCAGACTAACAGACTAGACTTTCAGATCTGAAGCTTCGCTGGAGTATTCCATGTGGACCGAACAGTGTGATTACATTTCCGAGTGCTCCATGGTTTAAGCCATGGTACTGGTGGTCTTGGCCAGTTTTACCTTTGGGGCTCTCTTGGCATGAACAACGTCGTGAAAACCTAGGGTGAGTGGTCTATTTTTACTTTCCTTTTTGTGATGCTTATTTCTATTGCATGCTCAAATTCTAACCTTAGTGACATCCTACAGAACCAGATAGGATGTCCACATTATTATATCCTGACTTGGTTGGTAATATGTCACAAGGAAATGCACTCTATCTTCTTTGGAATAAAGATGCATTAGAGGGGGGGGGGCAGTATCATGCTTTTTTCTGTCTTTCAGGATAAAGTTACACAATGCAAGAAGCTGTCATGTTTCTTTTTAATCGTTGCTAATATAAACTTGCACAAAGTAGGGGATTCTCATAACTAAGGGTATAAAGAGCATGTCCATCAGATCCCCTTTCCCTTCAAAGCTATTATAGGGGATTGAGAAAACTCAATTTCAGACTATGGGGAGAGCTCCTGCAGCAGATTGAGAAGCTCCATCCCCTTCCATTTACGTGGGACCCATAGGTCAGTGTCACCTCTCTCCTTTCCTCTCCCTCTGTCGTGGCTAGAGATGGCAATGGGGACCCGATTCCCCGCGGTAAATTCCTCCATTAGGGGATAGGGAATTAGGGATAGAGAAATTTTTTCCCCCATGGGGATGTAAACGGGGAAAACTCTTCCCCCGACGGGTAGACGGGGACAGGGACGGGGAAGCAATCCCCATCCCCGTTCCCCACGAGGACCCATTCACGGGACGATGTTTTCGTGTACTAGTTAATGATAAAAATAAACAATTACCTTGTCAAGAGATCACTTGTTGCACAAATGTGTTCATTGTGATGCACATAATAATTTCTTACATCCGACGATGTGTATAAGTGACAATGTTTTGCATTAATAACAAATGATGTATGTCCTAATTATTACTCAAGCGGGGACGGGGAAGAAATGACCCCCGCTAGCGTTCGTGGGGATCGTGTGGGGAAATTTTTTCGTTGCGGGGGTGGGGATAGGGTCCCCGACGGGGAATTCCCTATTGCCATCCCTAGTCATGGCAAGATCGGCCAGCTTGTGCGCCAACCCGACTCAGCGGCGGCACAGCCAGCTCGCGCGCCAGCCTAGCGCATTGGTGGCTGCACAGCACGGTCGTGCAGCCAGCCGGTGCGGCAACATGGCCAGAGCCCCCCCCCCCTCTCCATTGAGGGATTGACGAGATTTTGCGAAAAAAAAATACAGGGAAAGGAGATTGAGAAAGTGGATTTTATAGGGCATTTTTTTACCTCATTCCCCTATATGACAGGTTATAGGGAAGGGTGGGGCATTTGTTAAATCTGACGTAGATTTTCTAATACAACTTTTGTGTGTGTGTGTGTGTGGGGGGGGGGGGGGGGGTGCTGACTTTTAATTTTTGAAATGCAGAACGTTTGTTTCGTTCTAATATGTTCATGTTATGCAAAACAGGTATTCATCGGAGATACCAGTAGTATTAATTCAGGCTGTACTGTACATTGGAGTCATAGCAGTGACCCGACTGGCGAGGCCTACCTTGAACAAGATGTGCTACAAAAGAAGAATGGAGAAAAACACTATGTTCTTGCTCTCTGTTCTCAGAGTCCTGGCTGCTTGGTCCATACTTGCTGCCTACACCATACCCTTCTTCATCATCCCAAGGACCGTGCATCCACTGCTTGGCTGGCCTCTCTACTTGCTCGGTTCTTTTGCTCTTTCTTCCATTGTGATCAACATTTTCCTCTTCCACCCGACCACCGTCCTCACAACATGGTTTGGATTCATAGGCGCACTCCTGGTGATGGCCTTCCCTTGGTATCTAAATGGTTTTGTCAGGGCCTTGGCAGTGTTTGCGTATGCGTTCTGCTGCGCGCCCTTGATCTGGGCATCTTTGGTCAAGACAATGAGCTCCTTGCAGGTCCTGATTGAGAGGGATGCATTCAGGCTCGGAGAACCTAGCCAGAATGCGGAGTTCACAAAGCTATACTGAGGTGGGCATGGCAGATACATGTGATTTATCACTTTCGTTGCTCAGTTTGAACAGTTAATCTGCATTCACATTGTCAAATTCTGATGGCCAATTCAAATGTACAACTAAACCTGCAGCCTGGGAGCAAGAGTGGTTGTACACAATGGAACTATCTGGAAACCTCTAGAATCCATGAATGTTGTTATCTTAGACATGTAGGTGACATATACAGTGGAAAAGGGGGAGGGCTGTAGAATTGGTGCTGAACTGAAGAGGAACTGACTGGGGTCAGTTGTTAGTTATTTTGATTTATTGTTCCCCTGAAAAGCCAAGGCATTTTTGGCTTTGTTTGTAATTGATATGATATGTTCCTTCACAAATGAAGAAAAGGGTTGAAAGTTCAAACGGTGTAGTGTTCGAAACAGTACTTTGATTTTACCGTGGTAAAATTGTGTGGCTTGTGCTGAACAGTTTTCCTTTTTATAACTGCTTCGCCTGAACGTTGAGTTCAGCTCGTTTCGCTGCATGTGTGAACCTTCCATCTACGAAGAGATACGGACTGACTCACGGGGAGGGGTGGGGAGGCGACGCGGCAAACAGAAAAGCAAACCTTTCGCGATTCGCGAACATGGGCCCTGTTCGGCTGGCTGCAAGCCGGCACTGTTGCAGCTGTTTGGACTGCTGCAGCTGCAATCCATAGAGAGAAAAATACTGTAGAAGCCGAAGCCGCAGCCGCAGCAAGCCGCAGCGAACAAGCTGATGGCTGCTATTCTGCGTGTTAGAGAACTCCAATAGTTTTCTAAATAAATTTAAATTTAGTTTTCTAAATAAACTTGTTAAATTTAGTTAATTGCTATTTAACCCTATTTAATCTCTAGATTTGAAAACTCAATAGTCACTCCCTAAAAATAGTTGACGCCAATTTCTTCGCATTGTGTGCTCATGTTTCACCATTCCTATGCTGAGGTATTAAGGTACAACGTGCTCTTTTTTTCTCCTTTACTACACAGTGAGGCAACCACCTTTGACGTGCATGACACAAGGTTCTCCTCCGACGTCAAGACGTTCGTTCCCCTAGGATCGTGTATATCGATCTTTTCCTCCGCACCTGATGTCCTCTGCCCTCGACCCTGTCGCCAGACAGGTCCAACGAACCAGACCTACTTCACCCATGACCCCTCCACAAAGGCAGCTCTGATGCGCCAGATGACCAAGCCTTCTCCTTTGCAGTTGAAGTCCTCGACACTTGACCCCGTCGCCAAGCGTCGGATGGAGCTGTGATTACTTCCAACTTGTTACGTTCGATGAAGCTATTGTCAATTGCCAACGTTCATGCCACCAACGTCGAGGAGACGTAGTCTTGATCTGATCCTTCACTAGCGCACATAACTTCACAAGAAGAAAATGAGCCCACCAAAGTAGATTCAAAATTAAACTACTCCTTAAATATTAATAACTGTTACTTTCAATAGCTATTTAGCAACTTGCTAACAATGAGTTTAGAGAGTTTTATAAGAGAACTATTGAAGTTCCTCTACTTTATCTTTAGGGATATCTCCAGCAGATCGCAAATCGTGTATATAAACATGAAAAACACTATTTTGTACTGTAGATAATATTATTTATAGAGTAAAGAGAGAGCGCATCCATGCATCCTCGCAATTGGGGATTAGACAATATCAATGCTTCATTAGTATTGAGAACTACGTTACCACGGATCACCAGATCCGCTCCCTTCCCTCCCGTCAGCAATATAGGCACAAGAAGCTGTAGAGGACTCGTCCCCCTTCCCAGAAGCACGACAGAGAAAACACATAGAAGACACGATATAGGTTTGGGCCTATGGCCTCTTTCTCTTCTCTATTCCATATAAGGGGATACATGTTCTATATATAGAGATGTGATAGCCCTCAGGCGCATATTCAGTATTTGCCCACATAATCCTTTATAAAGCCCAAAATTGGTCAAAGGGAAAAAATGATGATAAAATAAATGAATAAATATATTTGAGGATTTTTGAAACCTTGGGAAATTTATTTGGACCCTTCTATCTTCATAGCCAATTAATGGAGCATTATTAGTCGAGTAACCCATAAGCAAATAGGAGTGTGCACCCCATGCTTAAGATTATGTTGGGATACATTTTATTTGACCTTAAATTATAGATGAAAATATAAAATAGAAAAGAAAAAAAGGTTTTCAAATTATTCCCTTAAAGCACCCTCTACAAAAATATGCATATGGTTGAATTAAAATAAATTCATGATGAAGATTATACATTAACCTCTCCTTTAGTACATAAGTATTAACTTTTGAAAATCTCTCTCTCTATATATATACATATATCTGATTTATCTACCCATTCATAATCACCTTTTCTTAAATGGAATCATGTGTGTGTGCATTTCATATTTAAAAGTATTATTATTATTTTTATTACTTAGAGATAATGAATGAATAAACTTGTACCATGTTGAATCTTTGTTTGTACAATACCACTTGAACTTAAATTTAAAATAGATTTTGACTTGGTTTTGAATTTGAATTTAGAAACACAAAATAAAAATAAATAAAGGAAAAAGACTCAAACTCGCGCTTTGGGCCTAATTCCCCAGCAACCGGCCCAACTCCCTCCCTACCCCGCCAGCCTACTTATGCTTCCGGTTCCACGCGCGCGCCTGGGAGTGTTCCGCCACGCCAACATGTGGGCCCGCGCCCCAGCTCCATGCGCACCAGCGCTCTACCGGTGAATGGAGACCGTTGGGTGGGCCCCGTATCGCAGACACACGTGCTCGTGACCCTGATCGGTGGGGCCATCTCGTTGGGTCCGTCTTCCTCACGGCAGACAGTAACAATCGCCGCCATCGTCGCCAAGTTGTTGCACCAGATCACGTCTATAGCTCGGGTGGTTAGAATCGGCAGCAAAACGAGCCCTGGATTCTGGAGCCGACCGAACCGCGCCATCTCGAGGAACGTCCTGCGGCTCGCCCCTATAAAACCCACCGTCCGCCTGGAGTTCTTCGTGGTCGCATCGAGAAGCAAGCACGAGCTCCACCCGTGGCCGGAGAAGGGAAGGAGGAGTGGAGCACTGAACCCGCGCTTCGCCACGGACCCACGACTTCACCTGGACAGATTAACCTCTGCTCAACTCGGAATAGCTCGCCGGAGTCAATCCTTGGCGGCGGAACCGCACGCCGTCGTGGTCAGCCTGGTGGTCGCCTTTTTCGCTGGTAGGACGCTAACCCAAAGCTTCACCTCGTCCTTCTCATTGCAAATCACTAGCTTGTTATGGTATGGGGTGCATGGGCACAGTTTTGGCATGCCACCTGTGGGGGGACTCACCGTAGGGCTGGGCGGCGTTGCCGCGGTCCGGTGCTTAGGGCGGGAGATAGGAGAAGTTGGGGATCCGTTGGATGGCTCATCGATGGATGGGATTAGACGTAAGGGCAATTAGCACGTGTCCATTGGATTTGGTTTTGATGGATATGATCGCGACAGGCGTAAATAAAATCCTGGTCGTTGATCTGTAAGTGGATGAATCCGATAGCGTCTCGGTGTGGGTGATCCAGAACCGTCGGATGAAGATCTGACGTATCGCTGCACGTATCGGTTCGATTCTAATCCGAGCCGTGCGAGTCTTATCCAACGTCCCTGGATTCTTGATACCCCTTCGGCCAGCACGTTTTGTAAAAGAGACCTCGTAGAACCCTAAATGCAACCCGCCGTCCAGGTTTGCAATTAAAACACGTCCGTGTGGTCCTGGAATTTATGGTTCAGACCCTCGAGCTTCTGAAAAATAATGTCAGCAGTCCAGACAACGATTAAAGTGAAGTAAATTAATAAAGAAGAGGATTTTTAGTATAAGAATAAATCCAGAAATTTTGTATAATTCATATCTTGTCCGTTTTAACTCTGATTGGATCCGTTCAAGTTTTGTTAGCTTCGTAATAAAATAATCTACACTTTGGTAACCTTATTTTATCATGTAACATGTTCTTAAATAATTAATTTGTTTACCCTATGTTTATTAGATTAACTTCTCTAATTAAAAATTGAAGTAATGTTTTCAGTCCCTAGTTATGATTTGACTAAAACATGTTTTCTAATCAAGTTATATCTTGGACTAAAAGTAGATTAATAGTTTCTTAGGAATATCTTTCTCAATTTATGATAATCAACATAGAACATAGTAATCATGTCTAATCACCTAAACCTTCGAAAGGTCATAACTTTGTAACCGTAACTCCAAATTTAGTGATTCTTGTTCCTACGATCTGGTTACGCAGCATAGATTATTATTACGCAGTTTATTTTTATAGTTGGTGTGGTGTTAATTTTGCCCATACCATGTTTGTATGTATTGCTACGTTTAGTAGTGAGGACACGTGTCATCTGAAGAGCAAGTTGGTACCTGAAACTCAAGTCCCAGGAAAGTTGTGCCCATGATCACTTCTTTGTACCCAGTCATGTTCTGATTAATCATAATGATCTGCATAGGTTAATTTTGATGGGACCCAATAGGTCACCCTAGTTTTACTATCTTTATACCTTGTTCACCACTGAATTTTTGGGTAGTACCTGCTATTGCTTTATGTGGTTTTGGGTATAGAGATACATTTTATTCATGATTATATTTTGTTATCGACTGTTATTTACTGTTCATGTTAAGATCATTATGTTAATTGGAACATGGAGAACCACCCGAGAAAACAGTGCTACCACAAGGGTGAAATGGGATGCCCTTGGCTGACTAATTAGGAAAGCTAGTGAAGGACTACCTTACCCGAAAGGGGCAAGGGCAGTAGGGGAGTGGTCAGTGTAGGGAGGTCCTCAGGTTGATTTTGCTGCGATGGCGGTCAGACGAGGGATTCCTGCATTGGAGCTTCCTATAAACTGTAGCGGGTTTTCTGAAGCTAGTGGAACTTTGTAAAGGCCTCGTAGTGTTACCCTGCCTCGCCTCCTTGGTAGAGGTGTATGGGATTGGCCGTCTCTTAGCAGATGGGTAACATGACTTGTGGGTAAAGATGTGCAACCTCTGCAGAGTGTAAAACTGGTATACTAGCCATGCTCACGGTCATGAGCACCTCGGACACTCACATGATTAATTCATGGAACTAAATTCAATTTGTCATATGCATTGCATCGCAGGTGATGTTGTTACTTTTGTTATACTACTTAATTGGGTTGGTATTTACTTATACTTAGTAACTGCTAATAAAATTTTGAGCAACTTTAAAAGCAATGCTCAGCTCTAACCATCCTCTTTGGTAAGCCTTACACTTCACATGAGCTCCCACCTTTGGCGAGTTCATGCAGACTATTCCCCACAACTTGTTGAGCTATGAACGTATGTGAGCACACTCTTGCTGTCTCACCCCCATTGGTCAAGAACATGTACTACCGGATGAGGTGCCTGGAGGATGCTGTGACGAGTTCATGAGAGGTCTAGGCCGTTGTCCCCCAGTCAACTTTTGGTTGCTGGACCGTTGTCTCCTTATAATATAATTATTTATTTATTTTGTTCAGAACTCCTATTATATAGTAAAGATGTGACATTCGACCCTGTGCCATGATTCATCATATGTGTGAGACTTGGTCCCAGCATACCTGGTGATTATTTCGCGCCCAGGTTTTGGACCCCTTAGATCCGGGTGTGACATCCTTCATTAGGGTTTCTCAACACTCCCCCTTGGACGAATACTGCGACCAACACATGCCTCATTATAACTCCCAAAAAACCCAGTGGGGAAAATATGGAGAAAGAGCGCATGGTGACGCATATTGCATTTACACTTTGTTGCCTCGTTAAAAATCTTATGTGAGAAAGTTTAGAAAACTCACTAAGGGAAAAAAGAGTACAACAACTATCATCAGGACAAATTTTAATCTTCTGGATCTGGATTCCATCGAATCTTCTACAAGGGCTAAATTTAGAAATATGCTCCCATGATCCTTGCAAAACTGTCTCAGTATGGCAAAATAACTTCTTCTGGAAGTTTATGCAATTATCCACATATTGATTTAGCAAATAGATTGCATAATGTTGCAAGGATTATATCAGTAACTTCACCTCTACTCACTTCTAGGATCTACGAGATAAGTGCATGTATCAACATAAATAAGCCACTTCAACTGATGATGTTCGATTGACTGGATCTATATATTTGATAAAAACTTTCATAAAGGTTCACATATTGATCATCAAGCTGACGCCTTCAGGGCATAGAATATGACATTTATTGTCTCACAATCGTGATCAATATAAGCATTCGCTCCCCCTGACGATGACATCTGTCAAAGTCGTTATCCATCATAACTCAAGCATATTCTTCAAGATATATGTCTCCTTGTTCATCTAGAATAACGAGAATGGATGAAGTTGGGATGCTATCATTTTCTATCTTACACCACAATTTATACATAGTTGTGCAAAGCAATTAACATGTACTTCTATAGGACTTAGGGGATAATCTAGTTGCAATAATACTTATTCTAAATATGACACATCACTCCGGGCGTTCATCCATTGCAACATCTATGATGGTGTAACAAAAGTCCATCAAAGATCGTAATCCATCAGGGATTTTTCATCGATCAGATACATCGTTATAGTCTGTCATTCTAACACAATGGAGATATTTTGCCAGTAACACCTAAACCTTCTAGGTTTCTGCCATCGGGGCTTTAGAGGATACCGTAATTCCACATCTAGTGGAAAATACCATGAGTAAAACTCGTGGAATGCATATGTGCTTATTCGGTGAACTTCAAGTCCTTTTGGCACCTCATCTTATTCCTTTTCGGGTCTGTATGGATCTTTATCCCTTTATAGGGATTATCAAACTTTGGTGTTTAACACAGACTTTATTTCTTCTGGAAAGGTTCCATCAAGGAACAATAATCTCATCTAGGAAGTATTCTCTCTACATAGGAGAGTGATCATTCATCAGGAATGTATTATCCAGTACGAGATTTATATGTTGCATATTTATAATTCAAAGATACGAGTCCTTCTAAGATCTCATGACGGATCTTCAGAATCCTATTAACTACATAGTTTAATTCATGCCACTTGCCAGATTATATCATATAGTGGAACGATGTTTATTCAACACATATGTGGGATGGGTCTCTCATGAGACCACTTGAACCATCACATTCACCACACATTATTTCAATAGTGCCCATAATGTCCAAACTTCAAGCTCGCGACTTTCACTTTGCGATTCTTGGTTCAGCCTCGATTGCATTTATCAATGACCCGATAAGATAGCTTAAAGCACTCATGCCTAGGGCTTTGTTTTGGATCCGTTTGCAATCTAGAGAGGCAAGAAGGTGTCAACATATTTGTCTCCCACATTTAATAATGATCTTCGCCATTTCCCAAAAACAAAAGATTCATTGTTTCGTATTCCTAGCACAATGATATTGCACGCATTGTTAGGAATTTCAACATCAAGATAAACCTCTTCGTGAGGCAAATCACCAGCAGGGCGAGTTCATCGGAGGAGAGTTATTACAGACCACGTGAATCTGCAATCAGAACATATGCTTTGACTAAGGCCAATGGATCATATTCGCATGCGTCCCCGAGAATAGATCAAATGCTAATAAGTCAAATGTGGATATGGTATTAATCCCGGGTATATCCACATCTACATCAGGTAGAAGCATTCAAACCAATATGGTTACTCCTCAACGATTTCTGGCAAACTCCATATACAAAGGAGTACACACCAAACGAGAGGTTCAGTTTGACTTTTGTGCATTTAATAGAATATTGAGACATTACATTATATGGGCTTTTGTGCTTTTGTGTTTCATTGTATTTCGATTTAATTTCCTAGATTTGATATAGTTGTTATGGCCACTTGGCGATATATATAAATATATGATGCCACACAACACAATCAAACAAAATATAGAGCGAAACCAAAATTGTTTACGAAGGTTGCGCATAATGTGACTTCAGGACCTTGAACAACCCACCACAATCCACGCGAGTACAAGCTCTAGCGTATCTGGTGTTAACGCGTGTGCGACCATCAGGGCTATGGCAACATAGCAAGCCTTTGTAATAAGTGCAACAGGCACAATTGTGGCTTGGTAATCGGGGTACACGATAAGTCCATGCAACGTGAGCAACAAGCGCAATTGTGGCTCGATGATCACGGTAGACGGACAGTGCATACAGAGCATGCGAAAAAAATCGCGACTCGGCTATGGCAGTCCGACTCAACGAGAGCGGTCTGATTAAACGAGAGCGCGACATAGCAATCACATGACGCAGCCAAGTTCATACGACAAAAATACTGCGTCATGTTGCCAGGGCGTAGCAATACTTAGTCAATGCCATAACTCAACCGATTAACAACGCAACCTGATCGTGCGCGTCCAAGTATCCACTATACAATTTAATTGCATGTCGTGAGTTCGAAAGCTCAACGCAACACAAATATTTAGAACGATTCAAATATGAGTAGCATAGCCTTTACATGTATTTTAATAATTTTTTGATAATTATTTACTATAGTAAATAAAGCATAAAAATAAGTACCATAATTAATGCATGACCATAAATAGATCGGGTGCGAGACTTCTTTCCATATTTAAACATGGATTATCGATTATTTACGGTAGGAAATAATTAATGAAAATAGAAATTAAAACATAAAACATGCCTTTATTTCTTTTCCATACGTCAAAGAGAAATTTTGTGTAAAATCCTAATCATGGCATTTGGACATTTCTATATATTAAAGCTGGGCACAAATCTGCTCTCTCGTGCAGCCACGTCATCCCTTGATATTACAGCTGCACGATCATGCGTATAGGGGCACGATTCATGAAAGCAAGTGAGGTAAAAACGGCCGATCTCTGCAGACGGAGTGACGGACGTTATCGGCTCCGTCAATCGAGTATTCTAGAGGCCACATGAAGGAATGGATGGAAAGGAAGAAAGGGGGAATTCGCGGTTGCCGTGAGCCCATGACTATGGGTCCCCTTCACCGCCTCCCTCCCAATGAATTGCCTTCGCTTTTGTGTTTGGAGCTAATCTTGCATTCTGCCTCGCTGGTGCCCACCGAGAGCAAAGGTGTGACGGCCGACTACCACCTCTCTAGGCACCTCTACTCAGGACATTCACCGTCGTTGGGGCTCGCCCCCATGGTGGAGGAGCCTAGAGGCCTCAGGACAGAGGCAGCCACGGCACGGCTGGAAAGCTCGCCACGGGTGAGGGTGTGATGCCGACCACCACCGCTCGGAGCCTCGCCGCTCGGGCCATCTGACTCCACCGTCGCTGGGGCTCGCCCCCATGGACCATGGTGGAAGAGTGAAAGGGAAATAGAGTCAAACCTTTTCCAATATGAATTTTGGTGGTTGAATTGCCCAACACAAATTATTGGACTAACTAGTTTGCTCTAGAAAATATGGTCTACAGGTGCCAAAGGTTCACAACAAACCAATACAAAGTCAAAAGAAAGGGTTCAAAACAAAGGAGCAAAGTATACCGAAGGCAGCCCTGGTCTGGCGCACCGGACTGTGTCCGGTGCACCAGGGAGTTTGACTCTGAACTTGCCAGCTTCGGGAATTTGGGAGGCCCCTCCACTATAATTCACCGGACTGTCCGGTGTAACACCGGACTGTCCGGTATGCCAGCGGAGCAACGACTACTTTGCGCCAACGGTCGTCTGCAGAAGACATTAAATGCGCTACAGTGCGCGCCTGCGCGCGCAGAAGTCAGAGCAGGCACCAGAAGGCGCACCGGATAGTCTACAGGACCTGTCCGGTGCACCACCGGACTGTCCGGTGTCCCCAATTGTCAGAGCTCCAACGGTCGGAATCCAACGGCCTGGTGACGTGGCTGGCGCACCGGACAGTGTCCGGTGGCGCACCGTACTATCCGGTGCGCCATTCGACAGAAGCCTCACCAACGGTTCTTTTGGTGGTTGGGGCTATAAATACCCCCAACCACCACACTTCAATGCATCCAAGTTTTCAGCCTTCAAACCTTATACAAGAGCTATAGCATTCAATACAAAACACAAACAAAGAGACCAAATCCTCTCCCAAGTCCGGAATCACTCCAAACAAATTAGTGACGAGAGAGAGAGACTTTTGTGTTCTTTTGAGCTCTTGCGCTTGGATTGCTTTTCTTCTTCCTCATTCTTGTTTCCATAACACTTGTAATCAAAACAAGAGACACCAATTGTGTGGTGGTCCTTGTAGTGGACTTAGTGTCCCATTTGATTGAGAAGAGAAGCTCACTCGGTCTAAGTGACCGTTTGAGAGAGGGAAAGGGTTGAAAGAGACCCGGTCTTTGTGACCACCTCAACGGGGAGTAGGTTTACAAGAACCGAACCTCGGTAAAACAAATCATCGTGTCATCCATTCTTATTTGCTTGTGATTTGTTTTCGCCCTCTCTTTTGGAATCGCTCATATTTCTAACGCTAACCTCGGCTTGTAGTTGTGCTTAAGTTTATAATTTTCAGATTCCGCCTATTCACCCCCCTCTAGGCGACTTTCAATTGGTATCGGAGCCCGATGCTTCATTAGAGCCTAACCGCTCGATGTGATGTCGGGAGATCATGCCAAGAAAGAGATGGTGACCGGTGAGAAGCCCGTTACAAGCCACGGGAAGGCTCCATCAGGAGAGTCCCGCAACAAGGGGAAGGAGAAGGAATCCCCTTCACACAAGTCGCATCGGAGTGGCGACAAGAAGAAGAAGATGAAGAAGGTGGTCTACTATGAGACCGATTCTTCGTCGCCATCCACCTCCGGCTCCGACGCGCCGTCCGTAACTTCTAAGCGCCATGAGCGCAAGAAGTTTAGTAAGATTCCCCTATGCTACCCTCGTATTTCAAAACGTACTCCCTTACTTTCCGTCCCATTAGGCAAGCCACCTATGTTTGATGGTAAAGATTATAACATGTAGAGTGATAAAATGAGGCATCACCTAACCTCACTGAAAGGGAAATAGGGTCAAACCTTTTCCAATAAGAATTTTGGTGGTTGAATTGCCCAACACAAATTATTGGACTAACTAGTTTGCTCTAGAAAATATGTTCTACAGGTGCCAAAGGTTCACAACAAACCAATACAAGTCAAAAGAAAGGGTTCAAACAAAGGGAGCAAAGTTAAACCGAAGGCAGCCCTGGTCTGGCGCACCGGACTGTCCGGTGTGCCACCGGACAGTGTCCGGTGCACCAGGGAATCCAACTCCAAACTTGCCAGTCTCGGGAATTCGAGGAGCCGCTCCGCTATAATTCACCGGACTTTCCGGTGCTGCACCGGACTGTCCGGTGTGCCAGCGGAGCAACGGCTACTTCGCGCCAACGGTCGTCTGCCGAGGAATTAAATGCGCTACAGTGCGCGCCTGCGCGCAGAGGTCAGAGCAGGCGCCAGAAGGCGCACCGGACAGTCTACAGGACCTGTCCGGTGCACCACCGGACTGTCCGGTGGCCCAGAAGACAGAAGCTCCAACGGTCGAACCCTAACGGCTGGGTGACGTGGCTGGCGCACCGGACTGTCCGGTGCGCCCGTCGACAACAGCCTCCACCAACGGCTACTTTGGTGGTTGGGGCTATAAATACCCCCAACCACCCACCATTCATTGCATCCAAGTTTTCAGACTTCCTACACCTTACAAGAGCTATAGCATTCAATACAAGACACACCAAAGAGATCAAATCCTCTCCCAAGTCCGAAGATCATTCCAAACAAATTAGTGACTAGAGAGAGTGACTTGTGTTCATTTGAGCTCTTGCGCTTGGATTGCTTTTCTTCCTCATTCTTTCTTGTGATCAACTCAATTGTAACCGAGGCAAGAGACACCAATTGTGTGGTGGTCCTTGCGGGGACTTAGTGTCCCATTTGATTGAGAAGAGAAGCTCACTCGGTCTAAGTGACCGTTTGAGAGAGGGAAAGGGTTGAAAGAGACTCGGTCTTTGTGACCACCTCAACGGGGAGTAGGTTTGCAAGAACCGAACCTCGGTAAAACAATCATCGTGTCATCCACCTTATTTGCTTGTGATTTGTTTTCGCCCTCTCTTTCGGACTCACATTTATTTCTAACGCTAACCCGGCTTGTAGTTGTGCTTAAAGTTTGTAATTTTCAGTTTCGCCCTATTCACCCCCCTCTAGGCGACTTTCAATTGTATCAAAGCCCGGTGCTTCATTAGAGCCTAACCGCTCGAAGTGATGTCGGGAGATCACGCCAAGAAGGAGATGGTGACCAGCGACAAGCCCGTTACAAGCCATGGGAAGGCTCCATCGGGAGAGTCCCGCAACAAGGGAAAGGAGTAAGAATCCCCTTCACACAAGTCACATCGGAGTGGCGAAAAGAAAAATAAGATGAGGAAGGTGGTCTACTACGAGACCGACTCTTCATCGCCATCCACCTCCGGCTCCGACGCGCCGTCCATAACTTCTAAGCTCCACGAGCGCAAGAAGTTTAGTAAGATTCCCCTACACTACCCTCGCATTTCTAAATGTACTCCATTACTTTCCGTTCCATTAGGCAAACCACCGGTTTTTGACGGTGAAGATTATAACTTGTGGAGTGATAAAATGAGGCATCACCTAACCTCACTCCACACTAGCATTTGGAACGTTGTTGAGTTTGGTGTACAGATACCATCCGTAGGGGATGAGGACTATGATTCGGACGAAGTTGCCCAAATCCGGCACTTCAATTCACAAGCCACCACAATACTCCTCGCCTCTCTAAGTCGAGAGGAGTATAACAAGGTGCAAGGATTGAAGATTGCCAAGGAGATTTGGGACATCCTCAAAACGGCGCACGAAGAAGATGAGGTGACCAAGATCACCAAGAGGGAGACGATCGAGGGGGAGCTCGGTCAATTCATGCTTCACCAAGGGGAGGAGCCACAAGCGATGTACAACCGGCTCAAGACCTTGGTGAACCAAGTGCGCAACCTCGGGAGCACTAAATGGGATGACCATGAGATGGTCAAGGTTATTCTAAGATCACTAGTTTTTCTTAATCCTACTCAAGTACAATTAGTTCGTGGTGATCCTAGACACAAGTTAATGTCTCCCGAGGAAGTAATAGGTAAATTTGTGAGCTTTGAACTAATGATCAAAGGCTCCAAAAAGATCATCGAGCAAGGCGCATCCTCCTCCATACCCGAAGCACAACCCGTTGCATTCAAAGCAACGGAGGAGAAGAAAGAATATTCTACTCCAAGTAGAATCCCCATCGACGCCTCCAAGCTCGACAATGAGGAGATGGCGCTCATCATCAAGAGCTTCCGTCAAATCCTCAAACAAAGGAAGGGGAAAGATTACAAGCCTCGTTCCAAGAAGGTGTGCTATAAGTGTGGTAAGCCTGGTCATTTCATTGCTAAATGTTCATTATCTAGTGATAGTGACAGGGGCGACGACAAGAAGGGAAAGAGGAGAGAAAAGAAGAGATACAACAAGAAGAAGGGCGGCGATGCCCATGTTTGCCGGGAGTGGGACTCCGACGAGAGCTCCACCGACTCCTCCTCCGACGAGGACGCCGCCAACATCGCTGTCAACAAAGGGCTCCTCTTCCCCAACATCGGTCACAAGTGTCTCATGGCAAAGGACGGCAAAAGGAAGAAGGTGAAATCAAAATCCTCAACTAAATATGCAACATCTAGCGATGACGGTAATTCTAGTGATAATGAGGATGACTTGCTCACTCTTTTTGCCAACTTAAACATGCAACAAAAAGAAAAATTAAATGAATTAATTAGCGCTATTCATGATAAGGATGAACTCTTGGATAGCCAAGAGGACTTCCTAATTAAAGAAAATAAAAAGCATGTTAAGGTGAAAAATGCTTATGCTCAAGAAGTAGAAAAATATGAAAAATTAACTAGTGAGCTAAGCACTTGCCATGATATTATTTCCAACCTTAGAAATGTGAATGCCAATTTAATTGCTAAGGTTGGGAAGCTTGATGATTGTGATGATTCAATTGTTAGTCTTAGAAATGATAATGTCAACTTAATTGCTAAGATTGACAAATTGAATGCTTCTTTTTCTAGCCTTAAAATTGAAAATGAAAAATTAATTGCTAAGGCTAAAGATTTAGATGTTTGCAATGCTTCTATTTCCAATCTTAGAGATGAGAATGATATATTGCATGCTAAGATTGTTGAATTAAATACTTGCAAACCCTCTACATCTTCCATTGAGTATGTTACTATTTGTACTAGATGTAGAGATATTAATGTTGATGCTATTCATGATCACCTAGCCTTAATTAAACAACAAAATGATCACATAGCTCAACTTAGTGCCAAAATTAATGAGCATGACTTAGAAAATGAGAAATTTAAATTTGCTAGAAGCATGCTCTATAGTGGGAGACACCCTGGTATTAAGGATGGCATTGGCTTCCAACAGGGAAACAATGTCAAGCTTAATGCCCCTCCTAAAAGATTGTCCAACTTTGTTAAGGGCAAAGCTCCCATGGTTCAGGATAACGAGGGTTACATTTTATATCCTGCCGGTTACCCCGAACACAAAATTAGGAGAATTCACTCTAGGAAGTCTCACTCTGGCCCTAATCATGCTTTTATGTATAAGAGTGAGACATCTAGTTCTAGGCAATCAACCCATGCTAAATTGCCTAAGAAGAAAACTCCTAAAGCAACAAATGATCATAATGTTTCATTTAGAACTTTTGATGCTTCTTATGTGCTAACTAACAAATCCGGCAAGGTAGTTGCCAAGTATGTTGGGGGCAAACACAAGGGTTCAAAAACTTGTGTTTGGGTACCCAAAGTTCTTGTATCTAATGTCAAAGGACCCAAAACTATTTGGGTACCTAAAATCAAGAACTAAATTTGTTTTGTAGGTTTATGCATCTGGGGGCTCAAGTTGGATCATCGACAGCAGGTGCACAAACCATATGACTGGGGAGAAAAAGATGTTCTCCTCCTACGAGAAAAACCAAGATCCCCAACGAACTATCACATTCGGGGATGGAAATCAAGGTTTGGTCAAAGGATTGGGTAAAATTGCTATATCACCTGACCACTCCATTTCTAATGTTTTTCTTGTAGACTCATTAGATTACAACTTGCTTTCCATTTCACAATTATGTAAAATGGGCTACAACTGTCTTTTTACGGATACAGGTGTTACTGTTTTTAGAAGAAGTAATGATTCAATAGCTTTTAAGGGAGTATTAGAGGGTCAGCTATACTTAGTTGATTTTAATAGAGCTGAACTCGATACTTGCTTAATAGCTAAGACTAACATGGGTTGGCTCTGGCATCGCCGACTAGCCCACGTTGGAATGAAGAATCTTCACAAGCATCTAAAGGGAGAGCACATTTTGGGACTAACAAATGTGCATTTTGAGAAAGACAGGATTTGTAGCGCATGCCAAGCAGGGAAGCAAGTTGGTGTTCACCATCCTCACAAGAACATCATGATAACTGACAGGCCACTCGAATTCCTCCACATGGACCTATTCGGCCTGATAGCTTACATAAGCATCGGCGAGAGTAAGTACTGTCTTGTTATTGTGGATGATTATTCTCGCTTCACTTGGGTATTCTTTTTACAGGATAAATCTCAAACCCAAGAAACCTTGAAGGGATTCTTGAGACAAGCTCAAAATGAGTTCGGCCTAAGGATCAAGAAAATAAGAAGCGACAACAGGACGGAGTTCAAGAATTCACAAATTGAAGGCTTCCTTGAGGAGGAGGGCATCAAGCATGAGTTCTCTTATCCCTACACGCCACAACAAAATGGTGTAGTGAAGAGGAAGAATAGAACTCTATTGCACATGGCAAGGACCATGCTTGATGAGTACAAGACTTCGGATCGGTTTTTGGCCGAGGCGGTCAATACCGCTTGCTACGCCATCAACCGGTTGTATCTACACCGAATCCTCAAGAAGACATCCTACGAACTCCTCACCGGTAAAAAGCCCAACGTTTCATATTTTAGAGTCTTTGGTAGCAAATGCTTTATCCTTGTTAAAAGAGGTAGAAAATCCAAATTTGCTCCTAAGGCTGTAGAAGGCTTGTTACTAGGATATGATTCAAACACAAGGGCATATAGAGTCTTTAACAAGTCCACTGGACTAGTTGAAGTTTCTTGTGACATTGTGTTTGATGAGACTAACGGCTCTCAAGTAGAGCAAGTTGATCTTGATGAATTAGATGATGAAGAGGCTCCATGCGTCGCGCTAAGGAACATGTCCATTGGGGATGTGTGTCCTAAGGAATCCGAAGAGCCCATTCAAGCACAAGATCAACCATCCTCCTCCATGCAAGCATCTCCACCAACACAAGATGAGAATGAGGCTCAAGATGATGAAGGAGAAGATCAAGAAGATGAGCCACCTCAAGAGGAGGACAAGGATCAAGGAGAGATGCAAATGATCAATACAAGGAGGATGAGCAAAATCAAAGGCCGCCACACCCAAGAGTCCACCAAGTAATCCAACGAGATCACCCCGTGAACACCATCCTAGGAGACATTCATAAGGGGGTAACTACTCGATCTCGTGTTGCTCATTTTTGTGAACATTACTCGTTTGTTTCCTCTATTGAGCCACACAGGGTAGAGGAAGCACTTCAAGATTCGGATTGGATGATGGCGATGCAAGAGGAGCTCAACAATTTCAAGAGGAATGAGGTATGGCATTTAGTTCCACGCCCTAACCAAAATGTTGTAGGAACCAAGTGGGTCTTCCGCAACAAACAAGATGAACATGGTGTGGTGACAAGGAACAAGGCACGACTTGTGGCCAAAGGGTATTCACAAGTCGAAGGTTTGGATTTCGGTGAAACCTATGCACCCGTAGCTAGGCTTGAGTCAATTCGAATATTACTTGCCTATGCTACTCACCATGAATTTAAGCTCTACCAAATGGACGTGAAGAGTGCCTTCCTCAACGGACCTATTAAGGAAGAGGTCTATGTTGAGCAACCTCCTGGCTTTGAAGATAGTGAGTATCCTAACCATGTTTACAAACTCTCTAAGACGCTTTATGGGCTCATGCAAGCCCCAAGAGCATGGTATGAATGCCTAAGAGATTTTCTTATCACTAATGGCTTCAAAGTCGGAAAGGTCGATCCTACTTTATTCACTAAAACCATTGAGAATGATTTGTTTGTATGCCAAATTTATGTTGATGATATCATATTTGCGTCTACTAACAAATCTATCTGTGAAGAGTTTAGTAGGATCATGATTCAAAAATTCGAGATGTCTATGATGGGGGAGTTGAAGTATTTCTTGGGATTTCAAGTCAAGCAACTCCAAGAGGGCACCTTCATTAGCCAAACGAAGTATATTTAAGATATTCTTACCAAGTTTGGAATGAAGGATGTCAAGCCCATCAAGACACCCATGGGAACCAATGGGCATCTCGACCTCGACATGGGAGGTAAATCCGTAGATCAAAAGGTATACCGGTCGATGATAGGTTCTTTACTCTATTTATGTGCATCTCGACCGAACATTATGCTTTTCGTATGCATGTGTGCAAGGTTCCAAGCCGACCCTAAGGAAGTTCACCTTAGGGCCGTGAAGCGAATCTTGAGATATTTAGCTCACACACCTAAGTTTGGTCTTTGGTACCCCAAGGGATCCTCATTTGATTTAGTAGGATATTCCGATGCCGATTGGGCAGGGTGTAAGATTAATAGGAAGAGCACATCAGGGACTTTTCAGTTTCTGGGAAGATCCCTGGTGTCTTGGGCTTCAAAGAAACAAAACTCAGTTGCTCTTTCTACCACCGAAGCCGAGTACATTGTCGCAGGCCATTGTTGCGCGCAATTGCTTTGGATGAGGCAAACCCTTAGGGACTATGGCTACAAGTTTAGCAAAGTCCCTCTCCTATGTGACAATGAGAGTGCAATCCGCATGGCGGATAATCCCGTTGAACACAACCGCACTAAGCACATAGCCATTCGGTATCACTTTATGAGACATCACCAACAAAAGGGGGACATCGAGATAGCCTATATAAACACCAAAGATCAATTGGCCGATATCTTTACCAAGCCTTTAGATGAGCAATCCTTTACCAAACTTAGGAATGAGCTAAATATTCTTGATTCTAGGAATTTTGATTGATTCTTTGCACACATAGCTCATTTATATACCTTTGATCATATCTCTTTTTATGTCTATGACTAATGTGTTTTCAAGTATCATCTTATGCTTAGTCATAGGTATTGAAAGGGAAATGGAATATTCGGCAAAGAAGGCGCTTCCACTCAACTCCAATTGTATTTGCCGGTACTCCGCTTCGTTCTCCGCTTTGGTATAATCTTCACTCATATTTTTGTGTTTGCCAAAGGAGGAGAAAGTTTGAACAAGGGCTTATATCTCACTCACAAGTATCCGTTTTCGGCGATTCATACCAAAGGGGAGAAAGTATGAGCCCAAAGCAAAAGGACCGCACCACCACCAAATTTAAAAAAAATGAAGTTTTCAATTTGATATCTTATTGTGTTCAAAAGGGGGAAAGTAGTATCTTCAAAAATTGCAAAACCCTCTTGAACACTAAGAGGAAAATTTATTTAGGGGGAATTTTGTTTTAGTCAAAGGAAAAGCATTTGAGACAGGGGGAGAAAATTTCAAATCTTGAAAATGCTTTCCTCAATCTTATTCATGTACCTTTGACTAATTGCAAAAGGTTCTTGAAAAGAATTTTACAAAGAATTTGCAAAACAAAACTCGTGGTGCAAACGTGGTCCAAAATTTTAATAAAGAAGAAAACAATCCATGCACATCTATTTAAGATAAGTATATTGGTTTCAACTCTAAGCAACCTTTGCACTTATATTATGCAAACTAGTTCAATTCTGCACCCTTATATTTGCTTTGGTTTGTGTTGGCATCAATCACCAAAAAGGGAGAGATTGAAAGGGAAATAGGGTCAAACCTTTTCTAATAAGAATTTTGGTGGTTGAATTGTCCAACACAAATTATTGGACTTACTAGTTTGCTCTAGAAAATATGTTCTACAGGTGCCAAAGGTTCACAACAAACCAATACAAGTCAAAAGAATGGGTTCAAACAAAGGGAGCAAAGTTAAACCGAAAGCAGCCCTGTCTGGCGCACCGGACTGTCCGATGCACCAGGAAATCCAACTCCAAACTTGCCAGTCTTGGGAATTCGGGGAGCCGCTCCGCTATAATTCACCGGACTGTCCGGTGCTGCACCGGACTGTCCGGTGTGCCAGCGGAGCAACGGCTACTTCGCGCCAACGGTCGTCTGCAGAGGAATTAAATGTGCTACAGTGCGCGCCTGCGCGCGCAGAGGTCAGAGCAGGCGCCAGAAGGCGCACCGGACAGTCTACAGGACCTGTCCGGTGCACCACCAGACTGTCCGATGGCCCAGAAGACAGAAGCTCCAACGGTTGAACCCTAATGGCCGGGTGATGTGGCTGGCGCACCGAACAGTGTCCGGTGGCGCACCGGACTGTCCGGTGTGCCCGTCGACAGCAGCCTCCACCAACGGCTACTTTGGTGGTTGGGGCTATAAATACCCCCAACCACCCACCATTCATTGCATCCAAGTTTTCAGACTTCCTACACCTTACAAGAGCTATAGCATTCAATACAAGACACACCAAAGAGATCAAATCCTCTCCCAAGTCCGAAGATCATTCCAAACAAATTAGTGACTAGAGAGAGTGACTTGTGTTCATTTGAGCTCTTGCGCTTGGATTGCTTTTCTTCCTCATTCTTTCTTGTGATCAACTCAATTGTAACCGAGGCAAGAGACACCAATTGTGTGGTGGTTCTTGCGGGGACTTAGTGTCCCATTTGATTGAGAAGAGAAGCTCACTCGGTCTAAGTGACCGTTTGAGAGAGGGAAAGGGTTGAAAGAGACTCGGTCTTTGTGACCACCTCAACAGGGAGTAGGTTTGCAAGAACCGAACCTCGGTAAAACAAATCACCGTGTCATCCACCTTATTTGCTTGTGATTTGTTTTTGCCCTCTCTTTCGGACTCACATTTATTTCTAACGCTAACTCGGCTTGTAGTTGTGCTTAAAGTTTGTAATTTTAGTTTCGCCCTATTCACCCCCCCTCTAGGTGACTCCACACTAGTATTTGGGACGTTGTTGAGTTTGGTGTACAGGTACCATCCGTAGGGGATGAGGACTATGACTCGGACGAAGTTGCCCAAATCTGGCACTTCAACTCATAAGCCACCACAATACTCCTTGCCTCTCTAAGTCGAGAGGAGTACAACAAGGTGCAAGGATTGAAGAGTGCCAAGGAGATTTGGGACATGCTCAAAACGGCGCACGAAGGAGACGAGGTGACCAAGATCACCAAGAGGGAGACGATCGAGGAGGAGCTCGGTCGCTTCATGCTCAACCAAGGAGAAGACCCGCAAGCCATGTACAACCGGCTAAAAACCTTGGTGAACCAAGTGCACAACCTCAGGAGCACCAAGTGGGATGATCATGAGATGGTCAAGGTTATTCTTAGATCACTTGTATTTCTTAACCCCACTCAAGTTCAATTAATTCGTGGTGATACAAGATATAAACTAATGTCTCCTGAGGAAGTAATAGGAAAATTTGTGAGCTTTGAGTTGATGATCAAAGGCTCCAAGAAGATCATCGAGCAAGGCGCCTCCTCCTCCGTATCCGAAGCACAACCAGTTGCATTCAAAGCAACGGAGGAGAAGAAAGAAGATTCTACACCAAGTAGAATCCCCATCGATGCCTCCAAGCTCGACAATGAGGAAATGGCGCTCATCATCAAGAGCTTCCGCCAAATCCTCAAGCAAAGGAGGGGAAAAGATTACAAGCCCCGCTCCAAGAAAGTGTGCTACAAGTGTGGTAAGCCCGATCATTTTATTGCAAAATGTCCATTATCTAGTGATAGTGACAGGGGCGACGACAAGAAGGGAAAGAGGAGAGAAAAGAAGAGGTACTACAAGAAGAAGGGCGGCGATGCCCATGTTTGCCGGGAGTGGGACTCTGACGAGAGCTCCACCGACTCCTCCTCCGACGAGGATGCCGCCAACATCGCCGTCAACAAAGGGCTCCTCTTCCCCAACGTCGGCCACAAGTGTCTTATGGCGAAGGACGGCAAGAAGAAGAAGGTAAAATCAAAATCCTACACTAAGTATGCCACTTCTAGTGATGAGGAAAATTCTAGTGATGATGAGGACAATTTGCTTACTCTTTTTGTCAATCTTAACATGCAACAAAAGGAAAAATTAAATGAATTGATTAGTGCCATTCATGAAAAGGATGAACTTTTGGATAGCCAAGAGGACTTCCTAATCAAATAAAACAAAAAGCATGTTAAGACAAAAAATGCTTATGCTCAGGAGGTAGAGAAAAATAAAAAATTAATTAGTGAGCTAAATAGTTGTCATGACACTATTTCCAACCTTAGAATTGAGAATGCTAATTTGATTGCTAAGGTTGAGAAGTCAAACATTTGTGATGATTCAATTGTCAATCTTAGAAATGATAATGCTAGTTTAATTGCTATGATTGATAAATTGAATGCCTCTCTTGCTAGCCTTAGAGATGAGAATGAAAAATTAATTGCTAAGGCTAAAGACTTAGATGTGTGCAATGTTTCCATTTCCAATCTTAGAGATGAGAATGCTATTTTGCATGCTAAGATTGTTGAATTGAATGATTGCAAACCCTCTACATCTACTGTTGAGCATGTTTCTATTTGCACTAGATGTAGAGATGTTAATGTAGATGCTATTCATGATCACCTTGCTTTAATTAAACAACAAAATGATCACATAGCTACATTAACTGCTAAAATCAATGAGCATGACTTGGAAAATGAGAAATTTAAATTTTGCTAGAAGTATGCTCTATAGTGGGAGACGCCCTGGCATTAAGGATGGCATTGGCTTCCAACAGGGAGACAATGTCAAGCTTAATGCCCCTCCTAAAGATTATCTAATTTTGTTAAGGGCAAGGCTCACATGCCTCAGGATAACGAGGGTTACATTTTATATCCTGCCGGTTATCCTGAGGATAAGATTAGGAGAATTCATTCTAGGAAGTCTCACTCTGGGTCTCATCATGCTTTTATGTATAAAAGTGAGGCATCTAGTTCTAGGCAATCAACACATGCTAAATTGCCTAAGAAGAAAACTCCTAAAGCATCAAATGATCATAATGTTTCATTCAAGACTTTTGATGCTTCTTATGTGCTTACTAATGAAAGGGAAATGTGCCCTTGGGCCATTTCTAAGTATTTTGGTGATTTAGTGTCCAACACAAGTGCCTAAGTGTAAAAAGGTGGACAAAGTACAAATCAAGAATTAAGGTATGTTTCTCAGACTTAGTACATTGTTTTATGGACTAATGTATTGTGTCTAAGTGCTGGAAACAGGAAAAATCCATTTGGAAATGTCTTGGCTCGAGCAGCCAAGAATCTGCTGAGTCTGCAAGCACCGGACTGTCCGGTGGTGCACCGGACAGTGTCCGGTGGTGCACCGGACAGTGTCCGGTGCGTCAGGCTGGCTCGAGCGAAGTGGCTGCTCTCGAGAATTCACCGGCGACGTACGGCTAAAATTCACCGGACTGTCCGGTGTGCACCGGACTATCCGGTGAGCCAACGGTCAGCCGGGCCAACGGTCGGCCGCGCAATCTGCGCGGGACACGTGGCCGAGCCAACGGCTAGAAGACGGCACCGGACTGTCCGGTGTGCACCGGACATGTCCGGTGCGCCAACGGCTCTCAGGCTGCCAACGGTCGGCTTCGCTATTTAAGGAAGGAGATCGGTCACCGGACTGTCCGGTGCCCCCGATGACAGAAGGCAAGAATGGCTTTCCAAGTTTATGCTCAACGGCTCCTAGCTGCCTTGGGGCTATAAAAGGGACCCCTAGGCGCATGGAGGAGAACACCAAGCATCTCCTAATCATTTCTAAGCACCAAGACATCGATTTCGCGCGTTCTTTTCATTGTGATAGCATATAGAGCTCTAGTGGAGTTGTGAACTCATTGAGTTGTGTTGCGAGCTCTTGTTGCGACTTGTGTGCGTGTTAACACTTTGATTCTTGTGTCTTGTGTGCATTGCTAATCCCTCCCTTGCTCTGTGTTCTTTGTGAATCTCAAGTGTAAGGGCGAGAGGCTCCAAGTTGTGGAGATTCCTCGCAAACGGGATTGAGATAAAGCAAGCAAAACACCGTGGTATTCAAGTGGGTCTTTGGACCGCTTGAGAGGGGTTGATTGCAACCCTCGTCCATTGGGACGCCACAACGTGGAGTAGGCAAGCGTTGGTCTTGGCCGAACCACGGGATAACCACCGTGCCATCTCTGTGATTGATCTGTGTTGGTTATTGTGTTTTGTTGAGGATTCCTTTATAGCCACTTGGCAATTATTGTACTAACAATTAACCAAGTTTTGTGGCTTAAGTTTTGAAGTGTTACAGGATCACCTATTCACCCCCCCTCTAGGTGCTCTCAATTGGTATCGGAGCCGTTCTCTTCAAGAAAGGGACTAACCGCCCGAAGAGATGGATCCTAAAGGCAAGGGGATGGTGATCAACGACAAGGAGAAGGAGTCCTTCGTCAACGAGCCCAATGATGACAGGCCCACCGACTCAGGCTCGGGCCACAAAAGAAAAGACGGGAGGAAGAAGAAGACTAGGCGCATCAAGGAAATTGTCTACTACGACAGCGACGAATCTTCCTCCTCCCAAAAGGACAACGACGACTACGACAGACGAAAGACGGTTAACTCAAACTTTTCTTTCGATTATTCGCGCATTCCGCATAGCTCAAATACTCAATTGCTCCCCATTCCACTTGGCAAGCCCCCTCACTTTGATGGAGAGGATTACGGATTTTGGAGCCACAAAATGCGTACTCACCTGTTTTCTCTCCAACCAAGCATTTGGGAGATTGTGGAAAGTGGAATGAAATTTGATAGCTCGGATAGCCCTGTGTTTATTAATGAACAGATTCATAAAAATGCACAAGCTACTACTGTGTTGCTAGCCTCTTTGTGCAGGGACGAGTATCACAAGGTGAGCGGCTTGGACAATGCCAAGCAGATCTGGGACACCCTCAAAATCTCTCATGAGGGAAACGACGTCACCTTGCTCACCAAAATGGAGTTGGTGGAGGGCGAGCTTGGACGGTTCGCGATGATAAGGGGCGAGGAGCCTACACAAACATACAACCGGCTCAAGACCCTTATCAACAAAATAAGGAGCTACGGGAGCACGCGATGGACGGACCACGACGTCGTCCGCCTAATGCTAAGGTCATTTACCGTTCTTGATCCTCATTTGGTGAACAATATACGTGAAAATCCCAGGTACACCAAGATGTCGCCCGAAGAAGTTCTTGGGAAGTTCGTAAGCGGGCGAATGATGATCAAGGAGGCAAGATACGTGGACGACGCGTTGAACGGTCCTAGTCATGAGCCTCAACCCATTGCTCTCAAGGCAACAAGGAGCAAGGAGGCGCTACCAAGCAAGGTGGCGCAAGTTGAGGCGGCCGGACTCAATGATGAGGAGATGGCTCTCATCATTAAGCGCTTCAAGACGGCGCTTAAAGGTCGCAAGGGGCAGCCGAGCAAGACCAAAGCCAAGGGGAAGCGCTCATGCTTCAAATGCGGTAAGCTTGGTCATTTTATTGCTAACTGTCCCGACAATGATAGTGATCAGGACCAAGGGAACAAGAGGGAGAAAAAGAAGCATTACAAGAAGGCCAAGGGCGAGGCACATATCGGAAAGGAGTGGGATTCGGATTGTTCCTCCTCCGACTCTGACAATGAAGGACTCACCGCCACCGCCTTCAACAAGTCATCCCTCTTCCCCAACGAGCGTCACACTTGCCTCATGGCAAGAGAGAAGAAAGTAAGCACTCATACTAGTACTTATGCCTCTTCGAGTGAAGATGAGTCTAGTGATGATGATGAGATAGATTACTCATGCTTATTCAAGGGATTAGATAGAACCAAGGTAGACAAAATTAATGAATTAATTGATGCCTTGAATGACAAGAATATGCTTTTAGAAAAACAAGAGGATTTGTTGTATGAAGAACATGATAAATTTGTAGAAGCACAGAAATCTCTTGCTCTAGAAACTAAGAGGAATGAAATGCTCTCTAGTGAATTATCTTCTTGTCATGAAACTATTGCTAAGTTAAAAAATTTTAATGATGATTTAAATACTAAACTAGAAGTAGCTAGTAAATCTAATTCTTGTGTAGAAATTGTTGAAACTTGTAATAGGTGTAAAGATTTTGACATTGATGCTTGTAGTGATCATTTAGTTTCAATTTCCAAATTAAATGATGAATTAGCTAGTCTTAATGCCCAACTTAAGACTAGCAAGAATGAATTTGACAAACTAAAATTTGCAAGGGATGCCTACACGATTGGTAGACACCCCTCAATTAAGGATGGACTTGGCTACAAGAGGGAAGCCAAGAACTTGACAAGCCATAAGGCTCCCATCTCCGCCAAGGAGAAAGGGAAGGCCCCTATGGCTAGTGGTGTGCAAAAGAACCATGCCTTTATGTACTATGATAGAAGACAACCTAGAAATGCTTATAGGAGTTGTAATGTATATAATGCCTTTGATTCTCATGCCATGGTTGCTTCTAGTTCTTCTTATGTGCATGATAGAAATGTTGGTAGGAGAAATGTTATTCATAATATGCCTAGGAGAAATGTCGTTAATGTTCCTAGGAAAGTTAGTGAATCTTCTACAATATATCATGCTTTAAATGCTTCTTTTGCTATTTGTAGAAAGGATAGGAAGATAGTTGCTAGAAAATTAGGGGCAAGATGCAAGGGAGACAAAACTTGCATTTGGGTCCCTAAGGATATTTGTGCTAACCTTGCAGGACCCAACATGAGTTGGGTACCTAAGACCCAAGCCTAAATTTGCCTTGCAGGTTTATGCATCCGGGGGTTCAAGCTGGATTATTGACAGCGGATGCACAAACCATATGACGGGGGAGAAGAAGATGTTCACCTCCTACGTCAAGAATAAAGATTCCCAAGATTCAATAATATTCGGTGATGGGAATCAAGGCAAGGTAAAAGGGTTAGGTAAAATTGCAATCTCAAATGAGCACTCTATCTCTAATGTGTTTTTAGTAGAGTCTCTTGGATATAATTTGCTATCTGTTAGTCAATTATGCAATATGGGATATAACTGTTTGTTTACAAATGTAGATGTGTCTGTCTTTAGAAGATGTGATGGTTCACTAGCTTTTAAGGGTGTACTAGACGGCAAGCTTTACTTAGTTGATTTTGCAAAAGAAGAGGCCGGTCTAGATGCATGCTTAATGGCTAAGACTTGCATGGGCTGGCTGTGGCATCGCCGCTTAGCACATGTGGGGATGAAGAACCTCCACAAGCTTCTAAAGGGAGAACACGTGATAGGTCTAACCAATGTTCATTTCAAAAAAGATAGACCTTGTGCAGCTTGTCAAGCAGGGAAACAAGTGGGAGGCTCTCATCACACCAAAAATGTGATGACAACATCAAGACCCCTGGAGCTGCTACATATGGACCTCTTCGGACCCGTCGCCTATCTGAGCATAGGAGGAAGTAAGTATGGTCTAGTTATCGTTGATGACTTTTCCCGCTTCACTTGGGTGTTCTTTTTGCAGGATAAGTCTGAAACCCAAGGGACCCTCAAGCGCTTCCTAAGGAGAGCTCAAAATGAGTTTGAGCTCAAGGTGAAGAAGATAAGGAGCGACAACGGGTCCGAATTCAAGAACCTTCAAGTGAAGGAGTTTCTTGAGAAGGAAGGGATCAAGCACAAGTTCTCCGCTCCCTACACACCTCAGCAAAATGGTGTGGTAGAGAGGAAGAACAGGACGCTCATAGATATGGCGAGGACTATGCTTGGAGAATTCAAGACCCCCGAGTGCTTTTGGTCGGAAGCCGTGAACACGGCTTGCCACGCCATCAACAGGGTCTACCTTCACCGCCTCCTCAAGAAGACGTCGTATGAGCTGCTAACCGGTAACAAACCTAATGTATCGTATTTTCGTGTTTTTGGGAGTAAATGCTACATTCTAGTGAAGAAGGGTAGGAATTCCAAATTTGCTCCCAAAGCCGTAGAAGGATTTTTATTAGGTTATGATTCAAATACAAAGGCGTATAGGGTCTTCAACAAATCATCGGGTTTGGTTGAAGTCTCTAGCAACGTTGTATTTGATGAGACTAATGGCTCTCCAAGAGAGCAAGTTGTTGATCTTGATGATGTAGATGAAGAAGACGTTCCAACGGCCGCGATACGCACCATGGCGATTGGAGATGTACGGCCTCAGGAACATTTGGAGCAAGATCAACCGTCTTCCTCAACTATGGTGCATCCCCCAACCCAAGATGACGAACAGGTACCTCAAGTGGAGGCACATGATCAAGGGGGAGCACAGGATGTTCAAGAGGAAGAAGCACCTCAGGCACCTCCAACCCAAGTTCGAGCGACAATTCAAAGGGATCATCCCGTCGACCAGATATTGGGTGATATTAGCAAGGGAGTAACTACTCGCTCAAGATTAGTTAATTTTTGTGAGCATTACTCTTTTGTCTCTTCTATTGAGCCTTTCAGGGTAGAAGAGGCCTTGCTAGATCCGGACTGGGTGTTGGCCATGCAGGAGGAACTCAACAACTTCAAGCGCAACGAAGTTTGGACACTGGTGCCTCGTCCCAAGCAAAATGTTGTGGGAACCAAGTGGGTGTTCCGCAACAAACAGGATGAGCACGGGGTGGTGACGAGGAACAAGGCTCGACTTGTGGCAAAAGGTTATGCCCAAGTCGCAGGTTTGGACTTTGAGGAGACTTTTGCTCCTGTGGCTAGGCTAGAATCAATTCGTATCTTGCTAGCATATGCCGCTCACCATTCTTTCAGGTTGTACCAAATGGATGTGAAGAGCGCTTTCCTCAACGGGCCGATCAAAGAGGAGGTGTACGTGGAGCAGCCCCCTGGCTTCGAGGATGAACGGTACCCCGACCACGTGTGTAAGCTCTCTAAGGCGCTCTATGGACTTAAGCAAGCCCCAAGAGCATGGTATGAATGCCTTAGAGACTTTTTAATTGCTAATGCTTTCAAGGTTGGGAAAGCCGATCCAACTCTTTTTACTAAGACTTGCGATGGTGATCTTTTTGTGTGCCAAATTTATGTCGACGACATAATATTTGGTTCTACTAACCAAAAGTCTTGTGAAGAGTTTAGCAGGGTGATGACGCAGAAATTCGAGATGTCGATGATGGGCGAGTTGACCTACTTCCTTGGGTTTCAAGTGAAGCAACTAAAGGACGGCACCTTCATCTCCCAAACGAAGTACACACAAGATTTGCTAAAAAGGTTTGGGATGAAGGACGCAAAGCCCGCAAAGACGCCGATGGGAACCGACGGACACACCGACCTCAACAAAGGAGGTAAGTCCGTTGATCAAAAAGCATACCGGTCCATGATAGGTTCTTTGCTTTATTTATGTGCTAGTAGACCGGATATTATGCTTAGCGTATGCATGTGTGCTAGATTTCAATCCGATCCGAAGGAGTGTCACTTAGTGGCTGTGAAGCGAATTCTTCGATATTTAGTCGCTACGCCTTGCTTCGGGATCTGGTATCCAAAGGGGTCTAACTTTGACTTGATTGGGTACTCAGATTCTGACTATGCTGGATGTAAGGTCGATAGGAAGAGTACATCAGGGACGTGCCAATTCTTAGGAAGGTCCCTGGTGTCATGGAACTCTAAGAAACAAACCTCTGTTGCCCTATCCACCGCTGAGGCCGAGTACGTTGCCGCAGGACAGTGTTGTGCGCAACTACTTTGGATGAGGCAAACCCTCAGGGACTTTGGCTACAATCTGAGCAAAGTCCCACTCCTATGTGACAATGAGAGTGCTATCCGAATAGCGGAAAATCCTGTTGAGCACAGCCGCACAAAGCACATTGACATCCGGCATCACTTTTTGAGAGACCACCAGCAAAAGGGAGATATCGAAGTGTTTCATGTTAGCACCGAGAACCAGCTAGCCGATATCTTTACCAAGCCTCTAGATGAGAAGACCTTTTGCAGGCTGCGTAGTGAGCTCAATATCTTAGATTCGCGGAACTTGGATTGAAATGTAGCATACATGTGTTTATGCCTTTGATCATGTTCATTCTGCATTTTGTTGCTTATTGTGGTGCTCAAGTTGTACAAACACTCCCTGGACCTCACAAGTCCTGTTTGCAAGTAATGCACATATTTAGGGGGAGCTGTGCTACAACTTGACCCTTTGAGACTAACCATGTACTTGAGTTTCGTTGTTTTAGTCTCCAAGGAAAATTGAAAGGGAAAAGGTGGACTTGGACCATGCAAGACTTCCACTGCACTCTGATGAAAAGAGTAACTCTTCCAAGTTCATCGTTATACTCTTATTGCCTATTTGCTCTTAGTTGAAGATTTTGGTGAGGCAATGGGGTTAAAGGGCCACGATTGATCCCGTTTTGGTGCTTGATGCCAAAGGGGGAGAAAATAAAGGCCAAAGCGATAAATGGATCAGCTACCACTTGAGAGATTTTGAAAATAATAGAATAGAGCTTTTGGTTTGTCAAAACTCTTTTGTTGTCTTTCTTGTCAAAAGTTGGTTTCTTGTGGGGAGAAGTATTGATTATGGGAAAAAGGGGGAGTTTTTTAAATCTTAAATCAATTTCTCTTAGAATGACTCTCTTTATGTCTTAACATGTGTGTTTGACTTAGAGATAGAAATTTGAGTTTGATTTGCAAAAACAAACCAAGTGGTGGCATAGAGTGATCCATATATGTCAAAATTGAATCAAAACAATTTTGAGTTCTTATTTGATTTGATTTTGTACTTGTTCTACTTGCTTTATGTTGTGTTGGCATAAATCACCAAAAAGGGGGAGATTGAAAGGGAAATGTGCCCTTGGGCCATTTCTAAGTATTTTGGTGATTTAGTGTCCAACACAAGTGCCTAAGTGTAAAAAGGTGGACAAAGTACAAATCAAGAATTAAGGTATGTTTCTCAGACTTAGTACATTGTTTTATGGACTAATGTATTGTGACTAAGTGCTGGAAACAGGAAAAATCCATTTGGAAATGTCTTGGCTCGAGCAGCCAAGAATCTGCTGAGTCTGCAAGCACCGGACTGTCCGGTGGTGCACCGGACAGTGTCCGGTGCGTCAGGCTGGCTCGAGCGAAGTGGCTGCTCTCGAGAATTCACCGGCGACGTACGGCTAAAATTCACCGGACTGTCCGGTGTGCACCGGACTGTCCGGTGAGCCAACGGTCAGCCGGGCCAACGGTCGGCCGCGCAATCTGCGCGGGACACGTGGCCGAGCCAACGGCTAGAAGACGGCACCGGACTGTCCGGTGTGCACCGGACATGTCCGGTGCGCCAACGGCTCTCAGGCTGCCAACGGTCGGCTTCGCTATTTAAGGAAGGAGATCGGTCACCGGACAGTGTCCGGTGTGCACCGGACTGTCCGGTGCCCCCGATGACAGAAGGCAAGAATGGCTTTCCAAGTTTATGCTCAACGGCTCCTAGCTGCCTTGGGGCTATAAAAGGGACCCCTAGGCGCATGGAGGAGAACACCAAGCATCTCTTAATCATTTCTAAGCACCAAGACATCGATTTCGCGCGTTCTTTTCATTGTGATAGCATATAGAGCTCTAGTGGAGTTGTGAACTCATTGAGTTGTGTTGCGAGCTCTTGTTGCGACTTGTGTGCGTGTTAACACTTTGATTCTTGTGTCTTGTGTGCGTTGCTAATCCCTCCCTTGCTCCGTGTTCTTTGTGAATCTCAAGTGTAAGGGCGAGAGGCTCCAAGTTGTGGAGATTCCTCGCAAACGGGATTGAGATAAAGCAAGCAAAACACCGTGGTATTCAAGTGGGTCTTTGGACCGCTTGAGAGGGGTTGATTGCAACCCTCGTCCATTGGGACGCCACAACGTGGAGTAGGCAAGCGTTGGTCTTGGCCGAACCACGGGATAACCACCGTGCCATCTCTGTGATTGATCTGTGTTGGTTATTGTGTTTTGTTGAGGATTCCTTTATAGCCACTTGGCAATTATTGTACTAACAATTAACCAAGTTTTGTGGCTTAAGTTTTGAAGTGTTACAGGATCACCTATTCACCCCCCCTCTAGGTGCTCTCAACTAACAAATCAAGCAAGGTAGTTGCCAAATATGTTGGGGGCAAACACAAGGGGTCAAATACTTGTGTTTGGGTACCCAAAGTTCTTGTATCTAATGTCAAAGGACCCAAAACTGTTTGGGTACCTAAAATCAAGAACTAAATTTGTTTTGTAGGTTTATGCATCCGGGGGCTCAAGTTAGATCATCGACAGCGGATGCACAAACCACATGACTGGTGAGAAAAAGATGTTCTCCTCCTACGAGAAAAACCAAGATCCCCAATGAGCTATCACATTCGGGGATAGAAATCAAGGTTTGGTCAAAGGATTGATAAAATTGCTATATCACCTGACCATTCTATTTCCAATGTTTTTCTTGTAGATTCATTAGATTACAACTTGCTTTCTGTTTCTCAATTATGCAAAATGGGTTACAACTGTCTTTTTACGGATACAGGTGTTACTGTCTTTAGAAGAAGTGATGATTCAGTAGCCTTTAAGGGAGTGTTAGAGGGTCAGCTATACTTAGTTGATTTCAATAGAGCTGAACTCGACACTTGCTTGATTGCTAAGACTAACATGGGTTGGCTTTGGCACCGCCGACTAGCCCATGTTGGGATGAAGAATCTTCACAAGCTTCTAAAGGGAGAGCACATTTTGGGACTAACAAATGTGCATTTTGAGAAAGACAGGATTTGTAGCGCATGCCAAGCAGGGAAGCAAGTTGGTGTTCATCATCCACATAAGAACATCATGACGACTGACAGGCCACTGGAGCTACTCCACATGGATTTATTCGGCCCGATAGCTTACATAAGCATCGGCGGGAGTAAGTACTGTCTAGTTATTGTGGATGATTATTCTCGCTTCACTTGGGTTTTCTTTTTACAGGATAAATCTCAAACCCAAGAGACTTTTAAAGGATTCTTGAGACGGCTCAAAATGAGTTCGGCTTAAGGATCAAGAAAATAAGAAGCGACAACAGGACGAAGTTCAAGAACTCACAAATAGAAGGTTTCCTTGAGGAGGGCATCAAGCATGAGTTCTCTTCTCCCTACACGCCACAACAAAATGGTGTAGTGGAGAGGAAGAATAGAACTCTATTGGACATGGCAAGGACCATGCTTGATGAGTACAAGACTTCGGATCGATTTTGGGCCGAAGCGGTCAACACTGCTTGCTACGCCATCAACCGGTTATATCTACACCGAATCCTCAAGAAGACATCTTATGAACTCCTCACCGGTAAAAAGCCCAATGTTTCATATTTTAGAGTCTTTGGTAGTAAATGCTTTATTCTTGTTAAAAGAGGTAGAAAATCTAAATTTGCTCCTAAGGCTGTAGAAGGCTTTTTACTAGGATATGATTCAAACACAAGGGCATATAGTCTTTAACAAGTCCACTGGACTAGTTGAAGTTTCTTGTGACATTGAGTTTGATGAGACTAACGGCTCTCAAGTAGAGCAAGTTGATCTTGATGAATTAGATGATGAAGAGGCTCCGTGCGTCGCGCTAAGGAACATGTCCATTAGGGATGTGTGTCCTAAGGAATCCGAAGAGCCCATTCAAGCACAAGATCAACCATCTTCTTCCATGCAAGCATCTCCACCAACCTAAGATGAGGATGGGGCTCAAGATGATGAAGAAGATCAAGAAGATGAGCCACCTCAAGATGACGGCAATGATCAAGGGGGAGATGCCAATGATCAAGACAAGGAGGATGAGCAAGACCCAAGGCCGCCACACCCAAGAGTCCACCAAGCAATCCAACAAGATCACCCCGTGAACACCATCCTAGGAGATATTCATAAGGGGGTAACCACTCGATCTCGGGTTGCTCATTTTTGTGAACATTACTCTTTTGTTTCCTCTATTGAACCACACAGGGTAGAGGAAGCACTTCAAGATTCGGATTGGGTGTTGGCGATGCAAGAGGAGCTCAACAATTTCACAAGGAATGAGGTATGGCATTTAGTTCCACGTCCTAACCAAAATGTTGTAGGAACCAAGTGGGTCTTCTGCAACAAATAAGATGAGCATGGTGTGGTGACAAGGAACAAGGCACGACTTGTGGCCAAAGGGTATTCACAAGTCGAAGGTTTGGATTTTGGTGAAACCTATGCACCCGTAGCTAGGCTTGAGTCCATTCGTATATTATTAGCCTATGCTACTTACCATGGCTTTAAGCTTTACCAAATGGACGTAAAGAGTGCCTTCCTCAATGGACCAATCAAGGAATAGGTCTATGTTGAGCAACCTCCCGGCTTTGAAGACAGTGAGTATCCTCACCATGTTTATAAACTCTCTAAGGCGCTTTATGGGCTCAAGCAAGCCCCAAGAGCATGGTATGAATGCCTAAGAGATTTTCTTATTGATAATGGCTTCAAAGTTGGAAAGGCCCATCCTACTCTCTTTACTAAGACCATTGAAAATGATTTGTTTGTATGCCAAATTTATGTTGATGATATCATATTTGGGTCTACTAACAAATCTATTTGTGAAGAGTTTAGTAGGATCATGATTCGAAAATTCGAGATGTCTATGATGGGGGAGTTGAAATATTTTCTAGGATTTCAAGTCAAGCAACTCCAAGAGGGCACCTTCATCAGCCAAATGAAGTACATTCAAGACATACTCACCAAGTTTGGGATGAAGGATGCCAAGCCCATCAAGACACCCATGGGAACCAATGGACATCTCAACCTCGACACGAGAGGTAAATCCGTAGATCAAAAGGTATATTGGTCGATGATAGGTTCTTTACTCTACTTATGTGCATCTTGACCGGACATTATGCTTTCCATATGCATGTGTGCAAGATTCCAAGCCGATCCTAAGGAAGTTCACCTTAGGGCCGTAAAACGAATCTTGAGATATTTAGTTTATACTCCCAAGTTTGGCATTTGGTACCCCAGGGGATCCACTTTTGATTTAATTGGTTATTCAGATGCTGATTGGGTGGGTTGTAAGATCAATAGAAAGAGCACATCAGGGACTTGCCAGTTCTTGGGAAGATCTCTGGTGACTTGGGCCTCAAAGAAGCAAAATTCTGTAGCTCTTTCTACCGCCGAAGCCGAGTATATTGCTGCAGGCCATTGTTGCGTGCAATTACTTTGGATGAGGCAAACCCTTAGGGACTATGGTTACAAATTAACCAAAGTTCCTCTGCTATGTGATAATGAGAGTGCAATCCGCATGGCGGACAATCCCGTTGAGCATAGCCGCACTAAACACATAGCCATTCGGTATCACTTTTTGAGGGATCACCAACAAAAGGGGGATATCAAGATAGCCTATATAAACACCAAAGATCAATTGGCCGATATCTTTACCAAGCCTTTAGATGAGAAAACCTTTACCAAACTTAGGAATGAGCTAAATATTCTTGATTCTAGGAATTTTGATTGATTCTTTGCACACATTGCTCATTTATATACCTTTGATCATATCTCTTTTATGTCTATGACTAATGTGTTTTCAAGTGTATTATTATGCTTAGTCATAGATATTGAAAGGGAAATGGAGTATTCGGCAAAGAAGGCACTTCCACTCAACTCCATTGATATTTGCCGGTATTCCACATCATCCTCCACTATGGTATAATCTTCACTCATATTTTTGTTTACCAAAGGGGGAGAAAGTTTGATAAAAGGGCTTATATTTCACTCACAAGTATCCGTTTTTGGCGATTCATGCCAAAGGGGGAGAAAGTATGAGCCCAAAGCAAAAGGACCGCACCACCACCGAATTTTAAAATGAAGTTTTTAAATTGATATCTTATTGTGTTCAAAAGGGGGAGAAAGTAGTATTTTCAAAACTTGCAAAACCCTCTTGAACACTAAGAGAAGAATTTTATTTAGGGGGAGCTTTGTTTAAGTCAAAGGAAAAGCATTTGAAACGGGGGGAGAAAATTTCAAATCTTGAAAATGCTTCGTTCAATCTTATTAATATACCTTTGACTATTTGCAAAATGATTTTGAAAAGGATTTTACAAAGGATTTGCAAAAACAAAACTCATGGTGCAAATGTGGTCCAAAATTTTAAATAAGAAGAAAACCATCCATGCACATCTATTGAAATAAGTTTATTGGTTTCAATTCCAAGCAAACTTTTGCACTTACATTATGCAAACTAGTTCAATTCTGCACTTTTATATTTGCTTTGGTTTGTGTTGGCATCAATCACCAAAAAGGGGGAGATTGAAAGGGAAATAGGGTCAAACCTTTTCCAATATGAATTTTGGTGGTTGAATTGCCCAACACAAATTATTGGACTAACTAGTTTGCTCTAGAAAATATGGTCTATAGGTGCCAAAGGTTCACAACAAACCAATACAAAGTCAAAAGAAAGGGTTCAAAACAAAGGAGCAAAGTATACTGAAGGCAGCCCTAGTCTGGCGCACCGGACTGTCCGATGTGCCACCGGACAGTGTCCGGTGCACCAGGGAGTTCGACTCTGAACTTGCCAGCTTTAGGAATTTGGGAGGTCGCTCCGCTATAATTCACCGGACTGTCTAGTGTAACACCGGACTTTCCGGTGTGCCAGCGGAGCAACGGCTACTTCGCGCCAACGGTCGTCTGCAGAAGACATTAAATGCGCTACAGTGCGCGCCTGCGCGTAGAAGTCAGAGCAGGCGCCAGAAGGCGCACCAGACAGTCTATTGGACCTGTCCGGTGCACCACCGGACTGTCCGGTGTCCCCAATTATCAGAGCTCCAATGGTCGGAACCCAACGGCCTGGTGACGTGGCTGGCGCACCGGACAGTGTTCGGTGGCGCACCAGACTGTCCGGTGCGCCATTCGACAGAAGCCCTCACCAACGGTTCTTTTGGTGGTTGGGGCTATAAATACCCCCCAACCACCACACTTCAATGCATCCAAGTTTTCAGCCTTCAAACCTCATACAAGAGCTATAGCATTCAATACAAGACACAAACAAAGAGATCAAATCCTCTCCCAAGTCCGGAATCACTCCAAACAAATTAGTGACTAGAGAGAGAGACTTTTGTGTTCTTTTGAGCTCTTGCGCTTGGATTGCTTTTCTTCTTCGTAGTTCTTGTTTCCATAACACTTGTAATCAAAACAAGAGACATCAATTGTGTGGTGGTCCTTATAGTGGACTTAGTGTCCCATTTGATTGAGAAGAGAAGCTCACTTGGTCTAAGTGACCGTTTGATAGAGGGAAAGGGTTGAAAGAGACCCAGTCTTTGTGACCACCTCAACGGGGAGTAGGATTGCAAGAACCGAACCTCGATAAAACAAATCACCGTGTCATCCATTCTTATTTGCTTGTGATTTGTTTTCGCCCTCTCTTTTGGACTCGCTCATATTTCTAACGCTAACCCCGGCTTATAGTTGTGCTTAAGTTTATAATTTTTAGATTCCGCCTATTCACCCCCCTCTAGGCGACTTTCAAAGAGCCTACTTACCTCAATGCTAAGGCGGTCATGGCATGACTGGATGAGAACTACCAGGTGTGCCTCACGCTCGCCATCTCCACGTTAGACCATGCGTGGCTCATCGACGTGGACTGGCATGGCCACACGCGTGGTGTATCTCGACGGACCCGCGGGCACCGACGTGCGACTGGACGAGCTATATAAGGGCCATTGCCCATGGGGTGCGCAATGGCTAGGTAGGTCGCTGGGAGCAGCAGCGCGATCGTCGAGAAGAGCGCCAGGATGGAGGTGGCCATCGTCGCAACCACGGTCGTCGCCATGGGCTCGCGCTCGTGCCGCTCCAGGGCCGGGAGTACCTGTTATGGTGCGTTCATGCGCCTCCCCTCTTCCCTCGCTTTGTTTTGCACGTGCTATGTTGATGGCTTCTGCTCCCACTTTCTCCCTCTCAGAGCTATATTGCATAGTTCTCTGTCTGAACCTTAGTTACTCACCTCGCAGTATATATTGAATGTTTTTATAGAATTCGTCAGGTTAGGAACGACTTAATCGTTTAGCTGAAAACCTATATTACTGCAACAAGGTGTACCAAGATTACTTCTCCCTTCATTTTAATTGTGAAGCTAAACGCACAATAAAAAACAAAGATTAGAGAGGATATTACTGTATTATATTCCTATCGCAAGATATGTTCTCTCGCTTTCTGGACTGCACAATAGAGTCCAAAGAATTTTTTTACAATATAGAGTGGGGAGCAAAACACTTCGTTTGTGTTCTACAGTAAAGTTTGGGTATGCAGAGATTTACTTATTCAAAACACTTCGTTCGTGTTCTACAGTAAAGTTTGAGTATGCAGAGATTTACATATTCATTCAGGTAGTATTATACTGTTTCCTTAGTAATCACAGTGACCATGTTGCAAACTCTACCTTTGAGGAAAAATTCATGATGCTACTTTGGAAGCACAAGTTTAGACGGTGTCATGCTCTTCTCTGAGAAGAGTGATACTTTTATCTGCTAAGGATACTTAGGAAATTTTTCGAAAAGAATCATTCTAGCCCTATGCTACCATTCCATGTGCTGTCGTAATCCTTATCAATGATCTCAGTTACTGTGGGCGAGCCAAAGTTTCCCTTGATCCTCCCTATTTGTCCATCTTTCATTGTCCATTAAGTGTGTAGCCTTTGAAGTCATGTGATATTTGCAAATACTTCAAACTCTCTTGCTTAGTTGCTTTACAATGAGATTTTGGTTTCTGAAAAGGAAAATACTGTCTTATGGAGATGGAATCATTTGGTGCTAAGTTACACACATCACTTAGTGCTGATCAAACTAGCATTCAGCATCTATGAACATGTATTCTAGATTGAGAATTTACTTTATGGAGGATGTTTCTTTAGCCGTCATTGTTTTATTTTTCTTAGTAATTCTGGTCATCACTTCTGTTTTATTTGAGCAAACACAAGATGTAGTGTTTTTGGCTTCACTATGAATAAAGTGATGTTTGTTCTCGCCTTGTCGGTGTGCCTAAGATAATACTTGATTTTAGGCATTACGCCTTGCCTAGCTGCCATTTCTGATTAGTAATCTCGCTACAGTTTTCCCGAACCTTTATCGGTACCGAAATGGCGTTTATGATACATGAAACTGATTAGAGTAAATTGGCTTTTATGATACACAATAAACAGTGGTGTGGCCGTCGATGCCCAACACGAGCCTTTGCCCACGATCATAGCCACCACGACCATCGTCGCGTCAGCGTGCGAGGACAGCAACGGCGGCGACGCCTCCCCTGCCCAACCAGCTCTCAAACGCTATTGAGATGCCAATCCACACTACATTTTTTCCTTTGCAGATTTATTTACATAGTTTGATGAATGTTTATTAGCTTGCAGGTCGGCCCTTCACGCTGAGCGAAAACATCTCTAATTCCCAAAAGTTCCGACTCCGAGCACAACAGGTACATTTAATTAGTATGTGCAACCTCCCCAATTTCAATTGCAGCCCATCAATTCCTGCATATATTACCTTATTTGCTTGCACAATTTTCATATTCGCTGTGCGACAATAGATTATTCACTTCATGATTCCACAAGTACATAACTAACATATTCTTGAACACTTTTCCCATCTATCAATTATCAGAAAAAAGTAAGTTAACCTCATATATATTTATTATGCATGAAAGAACTAACAACTTCACTCATGTTTTCCTTGGGATTATATACCTGGAATTTCACATGTCGTTCCTGCATACACATGTTTACTTTCTTTATAAAAAATCATACTCCGTTGAAAATAAACATAGCGAATCCTAATTGCACCCTCTTAATTTCACATGTTCACTCATCATTTTAAAACATCGCAAAGCTAACAGTAAGAATAAGTTAACCTCATATACATAAAAGAACTACCAACTTCGATCATGCTGACCTTATGATATTACACAACTTGGGATAATATCCATGCACACATGTTTATGTGCATACACGTTTTCATTTTTTTCAAAATATTTCATTCTCCATTGAAAATAAGTATAGCAAATCTGATTTACACCTTCTTCATTTCGCAGGTTCACTCATCGTTTGGAAACATCGCAAAATTTTTCTACTGAGGCTATAACTTCAAGAATAACAAGTACGATTTCCCAGATCATGCACACAATACGTGTTTTCCTTGAGTAACACTGGTGTCCTTTGCTTACAATTCCTCTCTTAGATTAATTCTGTACGAACTGTTCGATCACTATGAAACACAATCTCATATCCAAACATATCACACCATGAAACACTAATCACTTATATGTATGCACATCTTGTCCAGACGATATAATATTGTTATAACTTATATATATATATATATATATATATATATATTGATTTTTCCCTACGCGCGTAGGGCGTGCGCCAATTACTAGTGCTCAATAAGAGGACAATGCAAAGCTGAGACGGGTACGTGCTCTCGAAATGAGCAGTGGAGGTCGTTCTTCCTCTCGTCTTCTGGACGGGACGAGCCCAAGGGGCCAAGCGGTTGGGCCTCCCACACACACGGATCGCGAGGTGTAGCTGACAACCGACTACGAAGATCTGTCCGAGATTGTACGGCCCGAGAACGAACAGCGAGCAGGAGTGCATGACAGGGCCCCACCGCATGTTAGCAGTCACCTTTCCTCTTTTCCTCATTCAAGCAGTCCGTTGCAGGATCCGTTTATTATGTTGCGCCTGCGCTCCACACACGAGCGCATGTGGCCCTCTGCGCTGCCGCACTTTTCTTGGCTGCAGGTACGCGAACTCCGATCGGTGTGGGCACGACAAGACATGGTCGGATCTCATGTGAGGTCGTGCATTGCTGTCTCTCGAGCACCACACCCAACCATCTCGGCATAGGCGGCGCGGTCAAAGATCCGATTTTCTCTCAGCGCAAATCGCTTCTTCCAGCAAATAGACCAGGTCCATCGGCGCAACTGCTCATGTGCATGCATGCATGCGCAACCAGCGTCGCTGCCCATCGTTTTCGGCATGATCCAATACGTTGCGCCATTTTATCTCGGTCGCACGCTGGCTTCTGTACACCGAAGACCAGGAGGCCGAAGGCCGCTTGTTGGAAAGCAGCAATGGTCATGACGGGCTCCTCGGCGCGAGCGCTTCCAGCGCAGCATGACCCCGGTGTGACACGCCTCCGGGGCGGGTGCACGTGCATGGCCTCCGGCGCCCATGGAGACCGAGTGGAGCCCTACCGAGTTGGTGGGGCGACGGCGAGGTCCCCATCGAGACAAGCAGGAGAGCAAGGAGTTTGGCTAGGTGAGATCCTCACGGACAGTAGATCCAAAAAAACCGTTCGATTGCGTCGAGGATAATCGAAGTCTGTCGCGTAGGACAATTCGGCTAGGCCGGGAGACCTGCCGACTTGACATAGAGTTGATGCAGATCGATCTCGCAGCAACGTCGAGGTAGAGCGTGCTGATAACGTATTGAGAACTACGTTACCACGGATCATCAGATCCGCTCCCTTCCCTCCCGTCAACAGTATAGGCGCAAGAAACTATATAGGACATGTCTCTCTTCCCAGAAGCACGACACAGAAAACACATAGAAGACACGATATAGGGTTGGGTCTCTGTTCTCTTTCTATTCTCTATTCCATATAACGATAGTCCTCAAAGGCATATTCAGTATTTGTCCATATAACTCTTTATTAAGTTTTCTCAACGATTAGGCATATTGGGTATTTGCCTCGTTGCTTCCCTCTCCTCCGCAGAACATGATCACACGTTGCCTAGCTCTCCTCGTCCCCTGCCACCGCACGCTGGAGAAGGGAGCCGCTGCGTCCCTCCACCACCTTGCTCCACCTCCACCGTTGCGTCACTTCAGTACACTTCGGTCGGGAAGGTTGTAGTCTGTAGTGCCCGCGCAACATATGGGTTGCTCAGATTTTTCAGGTTTCGAACTTTGGTAGAACCTTTTTACCCCGGATTCATACTGTAAGGTTGATAATTAGACGTCTCTAAAGACACTGGACACCTTTCAATTAAACTCTATAATGCACATGGGTGGTCGATGCTGAACTATCCCCAATTCTTTTGATCGTCATGTTGGAGAAGTTATTTGAACTGGAGTTGAAGGTGTGTGACTATGAACTAGATTAGTACGGTGTTGCCAATAACGCGGACTATGCTTGGTAGTTGGTACTGCCAACATGGTGAGTTCTATCCATACTCCATGACACGAGAGTTCTATCCATACTCCATGACACGATTTGGTCAACGACGGCTATATATGCATCTAATTCTTTGATGCAAACAAATTTTTTGATCCGTTAGATCATGACTCAAAGAACACAGGAATAGTTCCCATACCAACATTTTTCTGTGGCAGCTGCATGCGGCCCGTGCGAAGACCGATCCAAAGGCGGGCAGCCGAGCAGGAATTTTCTGCGGCGATGGGACGGCCGCGGCGTGAGGCTCGGTTCACTACAACAGAGGTACAGTCATTTTTGGTGGCCAAAGGCCGCAGAAAATATGGCATTTGTCATCGAAAATAATTTATTTTCGGCAGCTTTAGCTCTGTTTTCGACGGTCTCTGACGGCCAGGAAAAATTAGCCAAAAATAAGTTATTATTTTCGGCGGCTGACATCTGACCGTCGAAAATAAGCTATTTTCGGCGAACAACAAGCCAGCCGCCGAAAATAAGAATTTATTTTCAGCGACCAGATGCCGCCGCCGAAAATATGCCATGACTATTTTCGGCGGTCTCAGTTGGCCACCGAAAATTAACAATTTCAGAGATTTTTTTTGAAAAAATAAAAAAATAGCAATTTCAGCAATAATATAATCCAAAAATAACGGCGGCCGTCGAAAATGTTGTACAATGCTGTTGTGGTTCATACGATGATTGATAATTAAAGACGTAAAATTGTAAATCCAAAGCAGGCTGCAGGAAAAATCTTCTACAACTTGCTGTAGAGAATTTGTTTTCCCTTTTTCTTCACTGGCTCCACGTCCAACAATAACTTATTTCAAATCTTTGTTATAAAAAATAGACCCAACTTGTTATAATATTTTATAATAATTAATTAATTACAATAAGTCATAGCCATGCAAAGGAAAAAAGACAATGTTTTATAATAATTCACCATAACCATGGTAATTTAGTAAAATATGCATGAAATAAAGGCAATCTTTGAGAAACCTCTACAACAATCATGGTTAACTATGATATATACATGAAATAAGGTAAGGTTCTAGAATCATTTACGACAACCATGTGAAGGAATGAAACTTAGTTATTTATATATTTGTTGCCATGATAAACTAGGAACCATATAAACTTAGATATTTGTTGAGACCTTTATAAAATGTACAAGAGACACTTAGGACTGGGCCAAAAAAAAAATCTAAAACCGAAATACCTAAAACCGAGACCGAATAGACCGATATTTCGGGTTTCGGTCTTTATTTCGGGTATGTGTTCCCAGAAACCAAATTTAATATCAGAATTTCAATTTCTTAATTCGGTTACCCGAAACACCCGAACAACATGTCAACCAAATGTCTAGAGTCCAGAGTCCATGCTCGGCCACTCTAGAATCCTAGGCAGCCCATTAGGCGGTTAGCCGATTAGTCACTTTTAGACCATTAGACCCATTGCTCATTACGAAACACCCAAGAGACCTGGTCACCTGTAGTCCTGGAGTAGTGGAGTTAGGGTTGGAGTTCGACTACAGCGCCCGACGTCTTGCTTGCCGGTGGCCGCCGCCCCGTCACGCACCCACTCCGCCCACAGAGAAGTTCTATAGTGGCGGTTGTAAATCTATTTATAGTGGCGTTTTTCGTAACCGCCAGTGCTAGGGGCCAGTAGAAATCATCATTTTTACAGGCGGGTAACTGAGGACCGCCAGTGAAAATCGATTTGCACTGGCGGTCGGCGTAATAAAACCGCCAGTGAAAATCGATTTTCACTGGCGGTCGACGTAATAAAACCGCCAGTGCAAATCGTTTCCAGGAAACATAAAACAGATTTTAAAAATAGTAAAAAAATTTATTTGTATTAGGACCACCCCACGTCTCCGTCGAAGTCGCAAGTCGCGGCATTTTTCGCGCAAAATTCGCGCGCTACGTCTATGACATGTCTTGTGTCTAGTTTGTAGTTGTTTTCTCCACATATTACAACCATTTGAGTGTAAATTGCTTATTTGAGACACTAAACGAATTCAAATAAAAAAGTTGTCAACTACAAAGATAAATAACTTTTGAAGTTCTACAACTTTTATTTTGACACTTTTTTCATCCGAGGTAGTTTGCAAAATTTGAATTTTAAATTTGACATACTTAGATTCAATTTTTGAGAACCGAAATGAGTTCAAATAAAAAAGTTGTCAACTACAAAGTTTCATAACTTTTAGAGATCTACAACTTTTATTTTGGTGGTTTTGTCATACGAGGCCGTTTGAAAAACTCGAAAAATTAAGGATAAAAATGATTTCTAGTGGCGGTTCCTTAAGAAAACCGCCACTAGAAATCGTATTTCTAGTGGCGGTTCCTTAAGAAAACCGCCAGTAGAAATCCATTTGTACTGGCGGTTTTCTTAAGGAACCGCCAGTAGAAATACGATTTCTAGTGGCGGTTTTCTTAAGGAACCGCCACTAGAAATAACACAGTCGGTGGATAACCGAATCCGCCTGTAAAAATATATCGTCCCCGCAGGCTTTGAGCCTTTTTCTACTAGTGGCCGCCCGCGGGTCTCTGCCTGCCCGCCTCCCAACCAAACGCCACGCCGCAGGCCTCTTGGGCGCAACCGCACAGGTGACTGTGTTATGCACTTGTGCTCTATCGTCTGCGTCTTCTTGAGCCTTGAGGCATGGAGCCTGGACGCCTCACGTCTGTAATGTATGGTTGTAGTCTGCATCACTGAATCACTGATGATTTACTGTATATGCTGAACCTGCACGCTTGATGCTTGATATATTTCGGGCAAAACCGACTATGAGTTTCGGTTACCTGAAACTTAGGTTCTCAAATACCCGATGCATGCATGTTTCGGTTCTCACTTGTTAAAACCCGAATTTTTTTTAAAAAAAATAAAAGAACCAATGTCGGGTAAAACCAAATGCCCAGAATTAGTGACACTTATCCATAATAACACATCATAACATAAGTGTTAGTATTCCGATTAGGCGATATAATTTTTATTTACTTAGTGTATAAGTTATGATTTATATAAACTAGGTTGGCTTGCCTTTCATATACGTATAGGTCCTTGCATATATAGTTGGTGTTAGAGTTAATCTGTTTTCATATTACAAAACAGATAATAGAAAATAAAAAAATGCTATATAAAAATGACATTTTTCAATTTTTTGTTTTTAATTAGTTTTTTTAACATCAATATATTCTAATATTATAGTAATGATACAAGTATATACTAATGTAGATAAAAAAATTAAAATACTTACATTAAGTAGAACAATAATAAATACTGTAGATTGTATATTCATGCTCTAAACTAGAGTTAGTAGTAGTTAATATAAATACATATATAGATACTTTATAGTTGATTAATTAAGTATTAGGTGTGTGTCCGTGCGTTGCTACGGAGTAAACATGTTATAATAAGATATATTGAGATACAGAAGCATTAATTATCGTTCAATGCTCTTGTTAGCATCTTTTTAAAGGTTAAGAATGTTTACATAACTATAATTTTATCTTCATCAATGAAGATAAATCCATAAAAACGTTTCGTGATAGTCTGCTTTTCATGACGGGACAACGCTAGAGACACTGACCCAGAGTCCTCACATCGTCATCTCGATGTTGAGGCTAGGTATAGCCAAAGACGTCGGATAGGAGGTCTGAGACTTCGAGAGCCTGTCGTAGAGGTCTATGATCTTGAAGAGTTTCTAGGGAGGGGTGACAGATGCTGATGGCCTCAACGAAGCTGAAGAGCTGCAGCGCGGCGCCATTGATGGCCTTGGCGAAGGGGGTGTGAAGAACAAAAATACCAAACATCACAATACTCGGTGAGCTTTGAAACCAATTTACACGATAAGTTGAGCTTCAAATAGAATGTCCTTCTCGAATGTAAAGTAAACATAAGAACACACCTGAGAACGATGTCCTTCTCGACTTGACTAATCTTTGTGCTTCTGAACACCGCAATTCATGCAATACAAGGAAAATATATTAACTGGAGTTTGCCAAAAGAAAAAACAAATATCTTAACAACATTCAGTAGACAGTGAAAACATATCCACTATTGCAAATGGGACCTAATTTTTTCTTTAAACAAGCAACAGTAAATTTAGTACTACATGAAGCAAAAGGAGCAGTTGCTTATCTGCAGTTGCTACAATACAAATAGTCAAATACTATGAGGAATTGTTAATATCACAATATACATGACTATTTCAGATCATAACTATTTCAGCAAGTTCTACCTCTAGCAGCTCACACCTCATATATTATTTGCAACACAGAAGTTACAGTTCCTATCTTTCAAATCAAACCAGTTCATAGAGTTTGATACGCTTCAAGGCTTGCATCAACAAAAATAAGAAACTAGTACTGTTCAAAATCCAAATCTATGAGATCACAAACATATGTATGACGAGCAATATATTTAGAGAGCAAAAACCACACAGTGGAACTAAATGTTACTCCCAACTGAAGGATTCCAGGGATGACATGCTTTCAGCGCGATCTCAAAGTTTGCTTGCGCTCGGGGATGATCCATGTGAGCCCCTGAGAAGAGTTGAAGCAAGCATAAGCGAAGTGGCAACTCCTAGGCCTCATATCATATAGATTAGCTAAAGAAGTTGTGATATAGAACAACAAACATATGTATGACAAGCAATATATTCTAAGAGCAAAAACCACATAGATCTGCATTTTGTAAGCACAGCTCAAACTGAATCATTAACTTACCACACCTTGGACGTCGAAGATGGTAGTGGAGTCAATATGCCTCTTAGCAGCTAATGTGTAAGCAGAGAACCTCTCCCTGAAAGCTCTCTCAAACTCTGGGACACCTTCCCTGGCATCTCTATGTACATCGGCCGACCTTCACAGTCCACACCATGTAGCCCCGAGGATAGTAAACAACACATCATCCAATTCCTCAAAAACAAAATCATGAACGCATATTCTGAATGCATAGAACCACAACAGATTATTTTAGTATACCAAACAATGATTAGTATCTCCCAAGTACTACTCACGATCCAGACTTGGTAGTGGTCACCATCCACAAGAAATTTCGCTTAAAATTTTATAAATTGGATCACATATCAATGTACTATGAATGTATGTAGAAAAAAAGAAGCGAGCGAGTTTGAAATGGCGTGAGATAAGTTCTTGCAATATATTGCAATAGCTTTTCTCAGCTTCCAAATCTCTTTCTAGCTACTGCCTAGAACCCAAACAATTTAGCCTATCAGCTTTCTCTAAAAGCACATATATAAAGACGAAACACGCACCAAAATAATAGTTGTTGTAAGAGAAATTTCTGAATCAACAATATGGTTCTCTAGAAAGATCTTTGTTCTAGTTGATGGCCTGCAAAATAGCAATACAATGACCTGAAAGATATGGATCAGTGGTGGTAGAGTAGCGGGCATGCTACCTGAAAAACAAAGTAAAGTCACATGTCAATGTGCTAGCACTTGTAACACCTTTTAAAATCCATCTGTCTTTGGTGTAACAGAACAATGAGATGGGAATGTGAGTGGGAGGAAGTAGACTAAGCAGGACTTGGGTTTCATTGATCATGCCTAAAACATTACTATATGTGCTTGATAATAACATAAAACACAAGCTGTTTTTATGAAAATAGCAAAGCAAGGCTAGAGAATATACTGCTGCTAAAGTAATCACCTGATCCTTGCACCTGCAAAAAGGTAGGACATGAAGACTACAAGTAATCCAATATACTACTGCCAAAGTAAATGGTCAAGTAGACCAACCAGTCTTTAAATATTCCTAAATCATGTTAGTGAATTCTTCAATTTCTTTAGAATATTATTGCGTTGTGGATCTTGATTGAAGCAAGTCAGCACCAGTCGTGTTTCAGACTTGAAAATAAGGTACGACAGAAGCTGCCAATTTCCATACCTTGTCGGAATGGGTACTGTAGGAAGAGTCCGGCTAGGATGCGACAGAGCTTGCTGCAGTGCAGGGTGTGCCCGACGCAGATGTACCACCGCCCACCAGTACCCTACACATAAATGTCATCCAGCGAGAACCTATGTATGAATTGCGGGCCAACCAATACTTGACAGATAAACCTTGAATCTGCTTCACATACTCCAAACTGTTAACAACAACTCCCAAAACAAAACTTGTTCAGGGTGATGCAACCCAGCAAACATGTGTATATCACAGAGAAAGGAATTGATCTTTGGCAAAACATTACTATATGTGCCTGATAATTCATTGTAAACAGAAGTGGGTAAAAGATAGAGCATGTACTATTACAAGACTTTTTGCATGAAATGTGCAGATATGATGATACACTTGCTAGTGCATGAGAAAATGCCAAATAAAAGACTATCACATATAATCCAGGGCAGACAGTGCTAGAGGCCCCCACATGAGCAGGGTCTAGGAAAAAGATAAATCAAAAAGTTTACATATGTTTGCTACTAATAAGAACATAATGACATTATTGGAGTGAGTTGGACCATTGGCAAGGAATAAGACTGGTCTAATCTGTATGGAGCTCATTGGCCTGGAACACTAACTGGGTCAGATGTGCTTTTCTATTCAAGCACTGCTTTGTGCTCTATCAGTTACAATTATAGCCAAAATTACGATGCTTTGGTGAAAAATGTAAGAACTACACCCTAACTGAACAAGAGCCTAACTAATATACCCGAGCACGAGATGAAAAGAAAAAAAAGATCTACATAGAACCAAACATGTATTCAAAATACTAGTGTTTGGTATATATTTCCTTGAACTGAGTACACTAAAATCATGTTTACAAAGTCAAACGAGATTCTAACAGCACAATTAAATTGACATGTACACCATTGAACTGAACCTAGACAAACGAGATTCAAATAGACTAAGGCTTGTGAAGTTGTCCAAGAACAGTTTCAAAATATGGACCGGTCATCTATAATTAATAATACTAAACCAGGTGCTTCCTTGCTAATTGTCATCATGCCTGGCTTCTATGGCAAGCTGAGTTTATTTTGTTTGACATCACAGCTACCACAAAAATTGTCTTAATAGTAATCAAACAAAAATACCCTCCGTCCATCATATATTATTGTCTAGTGATGCAAACCTATTATTATCTTATTTTCTGCTAACAAGAACATAATGACATTATTGGAGTGAGTTGAACCACTGGCAAGGAAGAAGACTGATCTAATCTATATGGAGCTCATTGGCCTAGAACATTAACTAGGTCAGATGTGCTTTTCTATTCAAGCACAACTCTGTGCTCTATTAGTTAAAATTAGAGCCAAAATTACGATGCTTTGATGCAAAATGTAAGAACTATACCCTAGCTGAACAAGACCCTAACCGATAACAAGAACCAAACATGTATTCAAAATACCAGTGTTTGGTATATATTACCTCAAACTCAGTACACTGAAATCAAAACAATTAAATTGACATGTACATCATTGAACTGAACCTAGACAAACGAGATTGGAACAGATTCACAATGAAATGAACAAGATTGTACTGAACCATTGAGAGAACAGAGACAACGAAACTAAACAAGACTAACACAAATTAGACGAGAACTTACTGTAGGACTTTTGGACATATGAGCAACAAGCACAGATTACGTTTCACTGTTGCCTGTGGAAGCTTCACGGTTGCCTGTGCAAGAGGTTGGAGTGGGCGGGTGGCGGCCTTGCCTGTGGAATTTCCACGGGTGTTACACAAGGAGGATTTCTTAAATAGATGGTGGGCTTGCTGTAATCCGTGCTTGTTGTAGACCTAAGGTAGATGGCAGGCTCTAACGCCTCGAAGGGGATCCAAGCGTGAAGATGGCGGATGGAAGGGAGGCGCGTAGGTGTTCTTGTGGAAGGGAGGCGGAGATGGCTGGCCAATGGAATGGGATCGCTGCCGTTGGACGGAGGGCACCAAGGATGGAAGGGCCAATGGCGCCAAGGATGGAAGGGGATCCAAGCGCGATTCAAGGCGGGAGCGATGATCGTGGAGATTGCTTCCCTCTCCCCACGGCAGGCGTGGATTCCATCATGTTTCCTTGCATCGGGAGAGCGGGCAGGGGGGCAAGGATCGCGGTGACAAGAGTGGGAGAGGGGCAGTAAAACCACAGTGTACGCGTGGGAGAGGGGCAGGGGCAGCAGAACCATCGCGAGCTGGACGATGGTCGGACGGAATGGCGATGGACCGAGACATGGGGACCCACCTGTCATACGACCGATGGTGGGCAGAACAGGGAGTGGTAGAACCACGGTGCACGGATGGTCTACGTTAGAGTCTTATAGAGTAGTAGAGAATAACTGATTTTTTAACCCCTGTCATCCATCATCTCCTCGGGCTGACGAGGAACCAATACCAACTTGTAGCCATGGTTGTGTAGACTCACCATCCATATTGACCACGTCTTTAAGATCGCTAATCTTAGCTTTCTTGACTATGATGCTATCCGCCTCATCTTCCTCAACCACCGCATCTGTGGTATGGCTACCCGTTGCTGCAGCTTTCTTTCGGTGGCTAACATTATTACTTGGTGCTGCGACAACTAGTTGCTTCAAGTGTACAGTAGATGCTATGTCGGGGCGCATTGTAGAAGCAGCTAGTGCTACAGCTGGATTTGCTGCTATTGTGAGGTCGAGGAGTGGCTCGGTGACATCCACCGTTGGTTGGAGGGTATCGTCGTGGTGTTTAACTTCGCCGACGACGAGATCTTCAGTTAGGGGTGGGATGGCTAGTGGGTTACATGGATCTGACGTGTTTGAGGTGAGCCAGTGGCATCGTTTGTGACCTCCGAGTGCCTGCCCAGAGGTAAACAAGCGGTGACATACTGAACACTCATGCATCTTCACGTTTTTCTTACAATGCGCTGCGACGGTGAACGTGGTGGTGGCTGATGCTGGATTGTGTCGTATGGGAACAGCATGTGCCATTGACAACGATGACGATGTTGCCTCATTACTTGTCCCTACATCGGTGTCGACGCTAGTGATAGCAAAAACTCTTGTGGCGTCTACGCTTGTATCTGCATTATTGACAACAACAGCCTTACTATTGGTATCAGCAGCTATAGTAGGATTATTGATCGCTGTTTCGGTGGCATTGTTGTCGAACCTAGCAGCAAAACAACCTTTTACTTTCTTGTGGCTAGCCCGATGTCCTCCAAGAGCTTGGTGTGAGGTGAACACCTTCTTGCACGCCTTGCACTCAAAAACTCCACGTGATATGGGTGCGATGTATTGAGATACCGTAGCCGCTACCGTCGAAGGCAGCAGTGGCACAACTGGCTCTTGTGTTTGGGTTTGCGTGAAAAGAGAGATTGTTTGCGATTGAAATGGTAAAGGCTCTCCACCACCACCTTCACCAGTAGAGGCACATGCTGGCTCCTTATGATGGTCGGCTGTAATAACGATAGTTTGGTCGTCGTTGTTGTTGGATTTGGACGACGATGAGAGCATGACAAGGAAATTTGCAAGCTCTTCGTCCTCGTCTCCTGACGCACACCGCTCCGCCGACACCACGGTGGACGAAGGGTCATCTGTTCTGACGACACGACGCGATCTTTTCCCTTTTGACCATGCGGCTGCTGCCACTGCCGGATCCTCCTCGCCGCCGCCGTCGGCTTCTGAGGCAGGCAGCGACGAACGTAGCGAGTCTGACCCATCCATCTCCCCCTCTTCTCCCTCGCCGCCCTCTGATGAGTTGCATTTCCCGTGTTGAAGGAAAAGATCCCACGACGTGAACTCCTTCCCGCAGTTCTTGCAAACCTGACAGCTCCTGATCAACCTATTCGGATTCGCCCGGAGCGCGTACGCGTGAGTCGCCGACGACGTTCCCACCACGTCCCACTGATCTGCCCCAGTGCACCGCGCGGGCGCCGTCGGCTCTTCGTCGAGCGAGTCGTCGTCGTCGACGCCGAACCCATCAACGTCGCTAGCGCCATGAGCTCTCATATGTCCACCGAGCGCACTGCCGCACGTGAATCCCTTGTTGCATACTCGACAGAAGTGCTTGTACTCCGGTGGATGTCCCGGTGGCGGCCTAGACGGCTGCGGCGGTGACGGAGACGGCGGCATCTGGTCATGCATGGTAACATTCGCAAAGGTTAAACAAAGAAGAATAAAATATGGAACAAGTGCGCATACATACATGCATGCACGTACCAGGAACATTGACGATTCACACATCACCGCGTTTCTGAGTCGACGGTGTCTTCTGATCATATCTATGGCGCCACCGGCCTCTCTGGTGGCGACATACAGTACGTACAGTTGATCGACGATCATGCATGGTAACAGCATGCGGTGAGCTAGGGAGAAGAGGAGTAAACGAAGTGCATGCCATGCCAATTAATGCATGGAGGAGGCACATACCGAGGATGATGGAGATTCACACATCGCCGCGAGACGACAGAGAGGTTAGTTGATGTGGTTCAACTTCTTCCGATGGATCGAGCTATAGCTAGCCAGCGCCACAACGCCCCTCTCTGGTGGTCACAGTTTCAACTTTGTTGATCGCTGTGTTTGCCATATATATATACGCACTCACATACAAAGCTTCTTTGGCAGCGTCGTGCTCTTTCTTCTGGTTAAGCTAGTGACACGTGGCAACGAAATGAGGGGTTGTTAGGTCCTCCAGTCGCGACGGGCACACCTGTCAGCCTAAGAAATTGTGGAAGTGCGGCAAATATCCAAAACCACTGGTCCTTGTGAGAGTCAAGATGGACACGTGTAATGACGGTGAACCACTAGTTATTTCGAACAATTCGATCGATGATACTATTTCGTCAGGGCAGTAGTTGTGGCATGATCGATCCGATCTTAATTAATCTAATTAAGTACCTATTTCGATGTGATGTGATCTACTGTTCCTCTTTGAATCTATTTATGCATGGTTTCGACGAACATATTAAGGGGGTGTTTGAATGCACTAGAACTAATAGTTAGTTGGCTAAAAATTGTTAGTAGAATTAGCTAGCTAACAAATAACCACCCAACTATTAACTAATTTACCAAAAATAGCTAATAGCTGAACTATTAGCTAGGGTGTTTGGATGTCTCGACTAATTTTAGCCACTAACTATTATCTCTAGTGCATTCAAACACCCCCTAAGAAATCTAAAAAAAATCTATCTAATTACATAAAGTATATCTCATGATGTTACAGAAACCGGTAAAATAATTAATAAATAGGTACATAGAAAATTCATATCAGTGTCGGGTCCATGCATGCATGCCTAAGCTACAGCTAGTCAACAGTGATTATAGAGATGTTACTGTTGGTTGTGAGAGGCAGGCTAGCGTTGCTCAAATCAACACTGTCAGTTGCATGCAGTAACTAACCTGGTCGTGTCTTAGCTTAGGCCCTATTTATTTCGGATTATAATCTCTCCATATTATATAATTTAGCGCAAATAATCTATTAGGTAAACAAATAACTAGATTATAGGTTCATATTATATAATCTAAAGCCCAGATTATGATAATCTCATAATCTCCTCAATAGTAGCTTAGTTGTGATTATTTTGGCAAAAAAACCCGCAACCCATGGTTATGTAAATAGAAATTATAATATATGTCATCCTTCTTTTCGCACCTCAAATAAACTAGGCGAGTGCCCGTGCGTTGCAACGGGAACATATAATATCATGGTAATTTATGTACCTGGTCGCACGACTGACTGACCCACCTGCCCCGAGCGCTCCTCGATCCTCATCCGTGCTCGCCAAGCGACGACAATGCCATAGCCCACAGCACACCGGCGGCCACACCAAAGCCAAGCAAGCAGCTGGCGCCTTGGACTTGCTGGGCGTACGGTGGTTCGTTAGTGGCGGGATTTTTCCTTGCATTTCCCTACCGCCGTCTTGGCCCCTCTGCCCCTCGGCGCCATGCCAACGCTGCGGGAGCTATAGCCCCCGATTTAAAGTTCAGTTCGTGGGGGTGATCGACGTATCCTGCCGATTGCCCAGACGCAGCACGCTCTCCGCCCAAAATTCGCATGCAACCCAGAGCGACGACGATGGGGGAGGGGTCGAAGGCGATGGTGGCCAAGCCCATCCAGCTCGCGGACCAGGTGGCGCAGCAGGCGGGCTGGCAGTGCCTCAGGGCGGACTGCATGGAGCTACGGTCCCGAGCCATGAAGCTCGCCGAGCTCCTGCGGCAGGCGGCGCGGGTCGAGCTATACGAGCGCCCCACCACGCGCGTCATGGCCGACACGGAGCGGGCGCTCCACAAGGCCGCGGGCATGGCCGCGCGCCGCTTCCAGAGTCACTCCTGCCTCCGCCGCTTCTTCACGCTCAACCCGGTGTCCGGGCTCCCGCGCACCCTCGCCCTGCTCGACACCGTGCTCGAGGACATCGCCTGGCTCATCCATGTCTCGTCCCCGCAAGACAACGACGGCGATGGCGACCTGCGGGGGCTCCCCAACATCGCGCAGAACGAGCTCGTGCTCGGCATGGTCTGGGACAACATCGCGTGCCTCCACACCGGCAGCCTCGCCGCGCGGGCCGACGCGGCCGCCACCCTCGCCTCCCTCGCCGTGGGCAACTCCTACTTCGCCAAGTACATCGTCGAGGAGGACGGCGTCGCGCCCCTCGTCAAGCTGCTCAAGGAAGGCACCGACGACAGGCAGGAGGCCACAGCCATGGCGCTCAGCCTCCTCTGCCGCGACGAGGATAGCCTGCATAAGCTCCTCCACTCCGGGGTGTGCTCCATCTTCGCCGCTGCGCTCAAGGAGCCGCCAATGCACGTGCAGACCATGGTCATGGACGCCATCGCGTTGCTGGCGCGCCACAGCCACAAGTGCCAGGACCTATTCGCGCAGAGCAACGCCGTCCGACATCTTGTCACCCACCTCGCTTCCACCCCGTCCGTACCACCGCCCTGCCTCGCACCTCGCCGCACATCGCCTGTCCTCGCGCCCGCTGCGCTTCCTCCGCCGCTGCCTGCGTGTGCGCCCGCTCGGCCGCCCCGAGATCCGACGGGACCCGTGTGAGCTCCCGTGCTGCTCGCCATGCGCCGTCGCGTCCCCGTCCCGCACCTCCCGCCTCTACGCCTGCCTCTCCTGCGCCACCATCTTCTGCCCCTCCCACGCTGCCACGCACGCCTCCGCCTCCACGGGGCCCAGCCACCAGATCACCGTCGACGTCGACCGCGCTGAGCTCTTCTGCGCCGCCTACGGGGACCAGGTCTACGATCCCGACTTCGACCATGCCGTCTTCCTCGCCCAGTCCTCCTCGCTTCTCCCCTCCACCTCCACTGCCTCCGCCTCCCCGACCCTCCGCAAGCGCCGGCGCATCGATTACTGTGCGTGGTTACGGACCTCGAGTATCGCGGACACGGAATGGGGAGAGGACTGGACGACAGCTGTTGAGGGTGTGGCGGGTTTCTCGGCGTGGTGGTTGTAGCTTTCGCGGGGGGGGGGGGGGGGGATGGGGGCGTGCGCGCAGAGGGGGGAGGCGGGGGCACAAGAGATGGTCTACACTATTGCCTTAATAGTTAGTAGAGATGTAGATATATATATTAAATGTAATATATCAAATGATGATTAATATTAATGACACAAAAATCGATAACCAAATTGATTCCATTAATTTGTCATTTTTCACAATCATGTGAGTGGTCTGAATAGACAAATGTAGCTCAAAGTCTAGTTCAGGAACAAAGGACTGCAGTCCTAGGCACACGACCATCAAAACAACTCAGTTCAATGTGAAAAGTACATTACTACAGACCCCTTTTCAAATGTTCAGATGTGCATTAAGACTAAAACTGAAACAAATCAAACACTTCATAAATTCAACAATGTGCAGCATAACTTCAAGCTTGCATCAGAAAATGGGCTAGGTCTTTTCTTGCCATAATATGCCATCACATCTTCAAGCTTGCATGAGAAAATTGATCGGATCTTTTCTCTTCTTGACATAGTATTACATCACCTTGTCCAATGTCAACAGTTTGTACTAAGGACAACAATAGAGACTGCAACTTCTCAGCATCATATTTGGAGGACATTATGATGAAGTACTAAAAATAAGGAGTAGAGTGATCAGCTTGCCTATAATTTTAAGTTGGCAACAATAAGATGGTGTACAACGAACAAAGCCTAGTGTCAGGTACTTATGTTGGCAGCCAAATCATCAGTATGCCTACCATTTGAAGATGACGTCAATCAGTAGCATACCCTAGTAGAAGAACCTATTTGCCTAGGTGTTGGAAGCACCAACTTCTGTCAATACTACTTTTTTTATGGTAACAGTTTTAGAAATGAGCTTACTCGAGCTATATTAAATGTGACCATAACATTAGGTAAGACATGATTTCGATTGTTTGCGGATAGGGTGCTGCTTCTAATAGTTGCCACCAAGCAATGGTTAATTTGAATGTCTAGAAATACTACGAGACATAGAATTTCAGCACCTAGATTTTAGAGCGTGCTACACCATCCCATTTGTTATAGGTACTGCAACAAATTTTTGTCCATAAACCATAGTCCATCCTGAGAAAAAAAACGTGAGATTGAGAATCGAAGCAGATATGGATAAATAAAAGGAGTGTGGCTTCGACGGGGGTGGCTCTGGAAGCAGTGCGCGGCCATGCCCGCAACCTTGTGGAGCACCCGCTCCGTGTCGGCCATGACGAGCGCGGCGGGGCTCGTACAGCTCGATCCACGCCGCCTGCCGCAGGAGCTCGGCGAGCTTCATGGCGCGGGACCGTAGCTCCGTGCAGTCCACCCTGAGGCACTGCCAGCCCGCTTGCTGCATACTACCCAACAACAAAGAATGCATAGCCATCCAAGTGTTAGCTTTGAACATTTGTGGCATTATTTTGGAATATAATCTCCATAAAGCCCTAATAGGTGCTATTGTGTCAACATTTGGTAGGTATAAACATCAAAAGACTACCGACATATTAAACTGAATAGTCACCAAACCCCAAACATCTATGAACTAAACCATCGGTCCTTGCACGCGTCGCACTGGAAACACAACACCAGTTGGTCGTTGCTCCACGCATGACAGTCGATGCCATTCACCGTTGTGGCCACGCTAGACGCCGGGGATGCCTAGAACATGGCGTTGACGGGCTAGAGCCCGTAGTACGCCGGCAGCTTGCAGCAACCAGATTGCGCTGCTACTGTTAGTGTTACACAAGAGAATATCAACAGAGTTTAAAATATTCCCTGCATGAAACAAAATAGGCGGATAATGACTGATTTTTTTCTTTTGCGATTATGCATAAACTCTGTGACAAGAACCATGCTTTAGATGAAATTCATAATCACTAACCGAAATATGGACAGAAACCCGTAATAACTAGGAAATCATCTACACGAGAGTTCTGAACCAAAACCCAAAGAATCCCCTTCTCTGTTTAACTTGTGGAATGCCGGTTGGGGACCAATTTCTCACACGATTGACCTTGTGTCGCATGATTCCACAGCATTTGCGCCTGAGGCCATAGAGAGGACTGCACTTTTAAGCCTCCACCGGATGCTCGAAAGAATTTGTCGCCAATGGGAGCAGAAAATTATCCTGCTATTTTCTACCAGCGGACGATAGAGGTAAGGGAAAAACGTGCTGACGACAAAGGGATGGGCGGAGCCGATGGACCTGTGTAGGTGGGGATGTCGATGATGTCGCTATGCATCTTCTAGAACATATGATCATGAGCTAGCGGAGCCGACGGACTTGATGTTGCTCGAAGAGCTCGAAGTGCGCGACGATCCACACGGTGCCTAGCGGGCTCTTCTGCGTGAGGACCGTGTGCGAGTAGAATATCCTCTGTGATCCCCTCTAGGTCACCGATAAAATGAAACTACTTGAAGAAAGATCCAATATAACTATGCAAGAGAAAGGACCTCCTAATCATGTGATGCGAAACACTGACAGTGACAGCCCCAATCCATACGAACACAATCCAAGCATACGATGATACAATAATAATGTACTGAGGAAAAAAATGTACGGACTTTTAAAAATGGTACTCCAAGATTACCTTGCAGCAGATCATAGTTGACAACAACATTAGTACTTACAGGCAAAGCTGTGAGCCCAGCGGTCGCCACGCTCGCAGCGGTTCCCCGCGACGCAGCAAGGGGCACCGCCGCGGAAGCCGTCTCCATGGCCGCGCTATCTCCGAAGCCGTACTGCAGCAACCCCAGCGTCGTGTTGTGCTCGTGCGCCGCGTCCCTTGCCACGGTGTTGGTCGTCGCGGTGGTATTGTTCTTGTGGTACTGATGGTGATCAGCGCCGCCCATGGGCCAGAACTGACCGAGCCTCGCCGGGCCCCAGGCGCATGTCCTATGACAACTGACAGTCGACTCTGTCACCTCGTTGCACAGCCCCAAGAACGCTCCCGCAGGCAACGTCGCCGGTGGCTGCTGCTGCACGGGCACGTCATGCCTATACTGCCCCCCGAGAATGGTGGCGACCTCGACAGCCGACAGGAAGTAGCCTTGTGGCCACAACTGGAAGACAGGCTCGTCGGAGGCTACAGGGTCCTGCACCTTGTGCGCTGGCGACGCCGAGACCGGTGCCACAGGGTGGGCTTGGTAGTACATCTGCGCACACGTCGCGCCGAGCGGCCCTGGAAAGTCCATGGCCGCTGCCGTCGTGAACATCGGCTGCGGCACCGGCTTGCTGGACCCAGAGGAGCGGTCGGAGGAGGATGAGGATGAGGAAGCTGGCGCCTGTGCTTGCGCGGGCGAGGCGAGCAGCTGGAATTGGTTCTGGATCAAGGGCTGCGGCGTGACGGGCGCCGCTGCCGCAACGGCCCCGCAACCCGGTGCGCGCGCAAGGCCCAGCCCCAGCTGTCTGGTGCGCAGCTTGTTCTTGGAGCGGGACTTGCGGTTCTGGAACCAGTAGAAGACATTGGCGTCGCCGACCTGGCCGTACTCCTGCAGGCGCATGCGGATGCGGGGGATCTCGTCGTGTGGCGGATTGACCATGCCGGATTTGAAGATGGCCTCCAGAATCCGGATCTGCTCCGACCTGGGGTTCCACTGGGGCTTTGGATCCGGGGTCTGCTCTTCGCCACCTACGCATGCACAAATCGAGAACTAAGATAATCAACCAGTACGTACATAGTCAGCTTCAGTTCACCCCTCGATCTTGATCCCCGTCTCGCTACAAATAAACACTACCTCTAAAACTGATAGGGGGCATCACGAATGTCGGGGCGGGGACCGCACGACAGGCAGGGCCGCCGGCCATGGATGGTGGCGAGGCGTAGTCCAACGCAGACGCGAGGTCGAGCACCAAGAACGGCCGACGCTGGGAGCGGAGGGAGCAGGGGCAGTGGTCGTGGATTCCGGGTATCCCGGGCGCGACGCTGGGTGCGCGATGGTGGGGGCGGTCGCAGGGGCGACAATCATGGCGCCGAGGTCGGGAAAATGGGGGCGTCGGGTGGGGGAGGCGGCCATAGTGGAGGCAGGCCGTGGGGTTTTAGCAGAGAGAGGTTCAGTTGGTTCACCAGCGGAGCGCGCGGGATGAGGACGGGACGGGGGCTTATGCTGGTCTACACTATTGTCTTAATAGTTAGTAGAGATAGAGATAAACAAGGGTAATGTTGTCTTTGTGAATAATCTACATTTGTATAATCTAAACTAACAAACAACTATATATAGATTATAATATATCTAGATTATAATCTGGATTATATAATCTATAAACAGAAACATGCTTTTAAATAAAGATATCATTATCGGTTTAGAAGAATAACATGAAGTGATGTTTGATATTACTGTCGGGTTAGAGCAACCGATACTAATATAAAAACATTAGTACATCACAAGGAAAACACACTGCGGTCTGTGTGGAGGGAGGCACCAAGACGTCGTTACATCGAACGCGTACGAATATACCTAAACCTCCTCTTCCAGATCGGCCTCTCGCGTTTTCCGGACGCACTTATAAAACCCAAGACCGAAGAAGAGATACGCACGCACGCACGCACTGCCTCAGTAGCCGTAGTTCACGGTGGACCGGTAGGTCCTCCCGGCGGTCCACCCGGCGGGGATGGCGTTCCTGGCGACGAGGACCTTGCCGGAGCCCGAGGTGACGCGGACCGAGAAGGGCGCGCGGAGCGGCTGGCCGTTGTTGGAGTTGACGCGCCACACGGCGCCCCATGACTGCTGCATCGGCGCCCACGAGTCGCAGCCGGCTTGCATGATGTCCGCCGCGGAGATGTCGCCGTCGCCGGCCACGTACTCGATGAGCACGGCGAGGTAGTACGGGTTAGACCCCGCGTCCACCTTGAAGCTGACGGTCCTGCCGTTGTAGTTGCAGGGCACCCTGCACGCACAAGAGACAGGGCATCAGTACAGTGTCTCTACGTACAGTTTGCACGCACGACATTATTGTCAGCGCAACCACCGTGTACCTCCTGTATTGGATCTTGAGGATTCCGGCGGAGCGGAGGCGGTCGGCCATGCCTCGGTTGTTGGCCATGGCGCCGAAGGCCGTGCCGCTCATGTCGAAGTGCGCCGACTCGGCGAGGCAGGCACCGCCGGGGCACGAGTCGGTGACGGTGACGGTCACTGGCCGGCCGGAGCAGGCTCTGTTGCCCGTGCACCTAATCTGCAGAGTAGACGACGGCGGTCAACTCGAGTTAGGCGTGCGTGCGGTGGCACCTGATCTCACGGGAATATAGATATGCAGACGAAACTAACGGTAACGGTACACTGACTTGGTAGCATGCGCCGCATCCTTTGCCGTTCTTGAAGAGGGAAGGGCCGCCGGCCGCGATCATCGACTTGAATGGACGCTGGCTGACGTCACCGTGATAACCACAAGCGCCACCTGCATCATGCAACGGAACTATATTGGAAAAAGTTCAACTGTTGCCTGAAGATTCATCCGCATTGGTCGGAGTCTATTACCGTCGCTGCCGGCGCCGTTAGGGCTCCCGTACCACGTCGCGCCGCCGGAGGACCAGCCGCCGTAGCCTCGCGCCGACGACGCCCACAGGTACCTCCTGTTGGTGCCGTTCTGCGGCGAGTCCCTGGCCATGGGCTCCGGGTTCTGGTGGCCGGAGGCAGAGCTGGCAACAAGTGGCAGGGTCGACAGCACGGCCACGACGGCAAATCGGAATGTGCTCGGACGACTAGCCATTGGTTGTATTCTATTTGTGATACGCTATAGGAGATGAGGGTCAAATGGCCACTGGACTGTATATATAGAGATTAGAGAGGTGTAATTGGTGTTTGGTGATGAGCCCAGTTCGTTTGCAAGACTTCTAGCTCGATCATTTCGGGTGGTATATATACTCCGTATATACAGGATGACTTAGAAGTTCCTAACGTGGCAGCAAATATGCCGCATTATTGAGGCAAACGTGCGGGCAGGATTGAAAGAAGATCGGGCACATACGGTGGTTGTCAACTGAGCCCAATCGGCCGACCCCTTCGGTAATGGAGGGTGACCTATGATTAGGAATTTTCAGTATTAGTTTGACTTTTAAAATGGACAACATTGTGTTTATTGTTAGAATATAATATAAATGAGTTATTCACATCTTCTAACCAGTTTAAGCATTTGACTTAAGGGTTGTTGGCGCCTTTTTGGGGCGCCAATCACTAAACAAGAACCGGCGGCGGTGCTCTCTGATCAGGCGCGGACGGTCCACGGCCAGGGGCCGGACGGTCCGCGACCTGGCGCAGGGGCTAGGGTTTCCTACCTGACGGCCGGACGGTCCGCGCCCTGGGGCCGGACGGTCCGCTCGTGTGCAGGGGGCGGTGGAAGTCGCCGGCGGTGCCTGGATCTCGCTCTCGGGAGGGACCCTATCGAGGAGGAGAGATCCTAGATGATGTCTAGGCTCGGACAGACCGACCTAGACTCCTCTAATCGACGTAGAGTCGAAGAGAAGCGAAGAATTTGGGGATTGAGAGGCTAAACTAGAACTAGACTAGAACTACTCCTAATTGTACAGAAAATAAATGCGAGATAAAAGAGTTATTGATTCGATTGATAATCACAAATCAGCCGTATTCCTCTGTATTTATAGAGGAGGAGGGTTGGACCCGTTACAAACAAACTCCTCGAGCTAATTCCGAGAATCTAGCCAACAAACACAGCAAGAAACTCGGAACCCTAATCTGTTCTGCGCGCGTGGACCGTCCGGCCTCAGGGTCGGACCGCCCGCCGCTCAGTTTGGTGCTCAACATATGCCCCCTGCCTTTTGGTGGAGTTGAGCGAACCAAAAGCAACTAACTCGATATGATCACATCGGTTTTTTTAGGTATCTTACTACTTACTACGAAGGTACGCAGTGGCCTTAGTTCCGATGGTTGACTCAACGGACGTGACCCCTTTAGCTTTGATCGAACTGTCAGTCCCAACACCGTCGAGCGTCATACTGGTCCTGACCAATTCGTCACCTTGCTTTTCTAATTTTCTAAGTGTTCTGGCATAGCTTCGTAGTCGACCAGGTCTTCTCCTTGCAGGTTGTCTTCCTCCATGGGTGTTGGTACGTCGTTGGATGTGTCATGGTGTAGTGCGGATGGTTCGACCTCAGGGGTCGGACGGTCCGCGCCCTGTACGGTTGGTCCGGTCTTTATAGCCGGACTGTCTGCCATACCTGCAAAGAACTGCACAGTTGTTGTTTTATTTTCTGTCTTTGTGGCCGTTTGATTCTCCTCAACGGCCTTTGGTCTCCATCTCTTTTGTGGTGGCGGATACTGCGGGTGCGTGTCATTGAATATTTTTTCCGCCTCCTTCTCCTGATTCTCCTTTGCTCTGAGGCGCTGTAATTTTCGCTTTTGCGATCGTGTCAATCCCGATGGGCACCATCGGGGCATGGAGTATTTTGGATCGGTTGTTTTGTTGACAGCCTACCTTCTTTTTGTTTGTGTTGGCCGATTCACCAAAAATCATCGGTCCTTCGTTATTTTGTTGTACGACAACACCTGTCGTTCCTATTTTAATGACATCTCCTTTTTTCGTACTGTTGGAGGTTGTAGCTGTATGCCCCCCTGCTGGATTAGTCAGCCTTTGGGGTCAAGTTGTTCGGCAATCTTACTGGGCCTGTGCTTGTGGACTAGATTAAGGGGCTCTCAATCGGTCTTGTACTGGATGTGTCAACCTATTGAATACAGATGTTTGGGGTGCCCCCTAAGCGGGGTACTATGGCATCCCAAATAGGTATGGTGGCATGCCCCATATTTGAGTTGAGACATATGGTGGAGGTATGTATCTGTATGGATATGGCATAGGTGGATATGGGGGTGGAGGTGTCCATGTAGGTACGTTAGGTCTTAATTGAACATTATGACCTCCCGTCTTTTCTGATTGGTGAGGTGGTCCAATCGGCCTAACCTGCTGTCGCTCTTGGGTGGGTAAGCGAGGTCGTTTTGGTGGCTGGTCGCTGGTGCCGACCTTCTTTTTCACATATTTAGATAATAATTGATCAAAGGTCAGGCTGGATTTTACCAACTGACCAGGTTCCTTGAACGTGTTAGTTTTCCACGTACCTATTTCTAGTCATCGTGGTTTGAAGGTACGTGGTTGTCGTGGTTCCTTGGCATTGTCGGACCGTCTGTTGGAACGCTCCGGACCGTCTGGTGATGTTACAGACCGTCCGCGCCTGGGCACCAGACCGTCTGTGATGCGTAGTATGGGTTCTCGTGCATGTCTCCTTGTCTGCGCTTGCCCTCCAGTGCTGGAGGTTATGATGGTCACCTTTAGTGTCTCCCCTCCATCAGGAGTCTTCTCGGCCACCACTTTCCTGCAAGAGATTTTGTTGTTTCCATCGGCCTCCCGTGCGTTGCCGATGATGACTTCTTTGTCTTTGCCCTTATCAGCTGTGCTGGGCCGAATTAGGACCTTTTTGCCATTGAAGTCGATCATATTCATTGGGAAGGGCTCCGTGTCCTCCTGAAATTTCAATCGTCCTCGTTAATGGCTGATTGGATTTGTTGTCGAAATAAATTACAATCATTAGTGGCATGGGAAAATGAGTTGTGCCACTTGCAATATTGAAAGGGAAATGTGCCCTTGGGCCATTTCTATAATTGTTTTGGTGATTAGATGCCCGACACATATTATTTGAGTCCTCATGTGCTAAATATGTGAAAAGTGCAAATCAAGGTACAAGGTATGTTTCTAGACTTAGTACATTGTTTTTTAGTACTAACATGTTTATCCAAGTGCTAGAAACAGTGCCAAGACAAGAAGATTCGAATTGGAAAAGAGTTGGCTGTACTCCAGCTCGGCCTAGCACACCGGACTGTCCGGTGGTGCACCAGACAGTGTCCGGTGCCCCAGGCTAGCCCACGGTGAACTGGCTGTTCTCGGGAATCGACGGAGGTGTACGGCTATAATTCACCGGACTGTCCGGTGGTGCACCAGACTGTCCGGTGAGCCAACTACGTCAGCGCCAACGGTCCTCCGTGCGATCAACGCGCGACACGTGCCTTGCTCCAACGGTCGACTGGGTGCACCGGACTGTTCGGTGTGCACCAGACAGTGTCCGATGCGCCAACCAGCCCCGAGGAGCAATGGTCGGATGCGCCCGATATGGAAGAAGATCGCGCACCATACATGCTAAAGTGGCAGTCCGGTGGTGCACTGGACTGTCCGATGCGCCACTCGACAGAAGGCAATGATAGCCTTCCATGTTGATCTCTAACGGCTCCTAGCTGCCTTGGGGCTATAAAAGGGATCCCTAGGCGCATGGGGCAACACACCAAGCTTACAAGAAACATTCTAAGACTCCCAGACTCCGCCTCCACGCATTTGATCGATTGTGTTAGTGATTTGAGCTCCGTTTGAGTTGCGTACTCCCTGTGATGTGTTTTGAGCTCAAGTCTTGGCTTGTGTGTGTGTGTGCTGTGGATTTGAATCTTGCGTGTGTTGGTCTCCCCCTCTTACTACTGTGATTCTCTTGTGACAAACTTGTAAGGGCGAGAGGCTCCAATCTGTGGAGATTCCTCACAAACGGGAGAAAGACTATAAGGAAGAAAGCTGTGGTATTCAAGTTGATCATTGGATCGCTTGAAAGAGGTTGAGTACAACCTTCGTCCATTGGGACACCACAACGTGGAAGTAGGCAAGTGTTACTTAGCCGAACCACGGGATAAAAATCGCGTGTCTTGTATGTTGCTTCTTGTGATTGCTTTGTTCGCACAAGCATGTTCCATAGCCACTTGATTTCACTAACTCCTTAACAATCAAGTTTGTGGCTATTTAGTGTTTAATTTTACAGGATCACCTATTCACCCCCCTCTAGGTGCTCTCAATTGGTATCGGAGTCGTACTCTTCATCTAAGGGACTAACCACCCAAAGAGATGGATCCTAAGGGAAAGGGGATGGTGATCAACTACAAGGAGAAGGAGTCCCTCTTCAACGAGCCAAGAGACGACAAGCCTACTTGAAAGTCGCCTAGAGGGGGGGGGTGGATAGGCGAAACCTGAAAATTAAAACTTTATCCCCCAACTAGATCCCTTGATTAGTGGTTAGAACAAGATATACAAATACAGGAGTATACAAACTAAGTTCTTGCTTGGAAAGAGTATTGCTAAATAATGCGGGAGTGATAAATCAATACAACTAATAAGTTATAGAATAACAAAGCAAGAAGCCTTAAATGAGAAGAGCACTAGGATAAGTTCTTTCTTGCAACGTGTTGCTTCACTAAATGGGAATTTAACTTGAAGCAACACCAAATGATATTAGCAAATAATGGTGCAAGAAAACTTAGAGCAAGGGAAAACAAACAAATCACAAGCAATAAACACAATGGACACGGGTGATTTGTTTTACCGAGGTTCGGCCCTCGAAGGCTTAGTCCCCGTTGAGGAGTCCACTTAAGGACGGGTCTTTTTCAACCCTTTCCCTCTCTCCCCCGATCACACAAGGATCGGCGAGCTCTTCTTCTTCTCAAGGATCACTCTCGATCCCACAAGGACCACCACACTCTTTGGTGTCTCTTGCTAGCTTTTACAAGCCTCCAAAACTTTGGAGGAAGTTCTATGGGAGTCAATACTCCACGCACAAATGAACACAAAGATGTAGCACACACTATCTCTCAATGAATCTCACAAAGGCGCTAGGGCTAAACTCAATTGAGTAGCTCTCAATTGCTTGCTCTCTCTTTTGTGGCACTTGTGTTGGTTGTAGTGGACTAAATCTTGTGTATAGGATGGATCAATTAATATATGTGGTTGGGAGGGCTTGAGTATGTCAACTAGATGACTTGGAATGTTGCTTAGGCTCCCTCACATTGAAGTGGCCGGTTGGGGTGGTATTTATAGCCACCAACCAAAATCTAGTCATTGGTGAAGGCTGTCTGTCGTATGGTGCACCGGACAGTCCGGTGCACACCGGACATGTCCGGTGCGACAGCCACGTCACCCGGCCGTTAGGGATTCGACCGTTGGAGCTTTGTCGCTGGGCCCGCCTGGATGACCGGTGGCGCACCGGACATGCACTGTAGAGTGTCCGGTGCGCCAGCATGGGCGTGCCTGACTTCTGCGCGCTCTGGCGCGCATTCAATGCGCCTGCAGGTAGCCGTTGGCGCCGAAGTAGCCGTTGCTCCGCAGTTACACCGGACAGTCCGGTGTACACCGGACATGTCCGGTGAATTATAGCGGAGCAGCCGATGCGAATTCCCGAAGCTGGCGAGTTCAGAGCCGCGACCTCTTGGAGCACCGGACACTGTCCGGTGTACACCGGACTATCCGGTGAATTATAGCGCGCTGGCTCTGAGAATTCCCAAAGGTGCGAAGTTCAGCTTGGAGTTCCCTGGTGCACCAGACACTGTCCGGTGGCACACCGGTCAGTCCGGTGCGCCCGACCAGGGTGCCTTCGGTTGTCCCTTTGCTCCTTTGTTTGAACCCTTTCTCTTGATCTTTTTATTGGCTTATTGTGAACCTTTGCCACCTGTAGAACTTATAAACTAGGGCAAACTAGTTAGTCCAATTATTTGTGTTGGGCAATTCAACCACCAAAATTAGTTTAGGAAATAGGTGTAAGCCTAATTCCCTTTCACTACTGACTCAGGCTCGAGTCACAAGAAGAGGGACGAGAAGAAGAAGAGATGCATCAAGAAGATCATCTACTACGACAACGATGCATCTTCTTCTTCACCAAGGGACGACGACGACTCCTCATCAAAGAAAAAGACGGTTAATCAAAACTATTCCTTTGATTATTCCCGTATTCCTTACAATTCGAATGTCCATTTACTTTCTATTCCTTTTGGAAAACCCCCACACTTTGATGGAGAGGACTATTCGTTTTGGAGTCACAAAATGCGTAGTCATTTATTCTCTCTCCATCCTAGCATATGGGAAATTGTTGAAAATTGGATGCATTTTGATAGTACCGACAATCCTGTGATTATTAATGAGCAAATCTGTCACACCCGGTTTTGGAAGGTAAACCGAATGCGAACCATGTACGTGCCAGGATCAGAAATTCACGTACACGGCGATTACATAAATGACTCATCATAGCACAATGCCTCGAATAACAATAAGGAATAAGTAATAATATTAAAGACTAGAGTCATTTACATAATATAAATCAAAGTGCACATAATAGAAACGTAGCCAACGTAAACAAACCCACCACAGGCAGCTGACTAGTGGAGGTCGCTAGCCTAATCCTCGAACTTGTCGAAGTCCTAGAACTCTTGGAGATCCGCCTCGACGCCTTCTTCTTTACCTGAGCATAGATTGCACTGAAGGCAACTTGGTGTTTTGTGAAAGCAAGGGTGAGTACACATCAACGTACTCAGCAAATGTCCCTTTTGGCTGAAGTGGACTAGCTTTATGTGGGGTTAAGGCCAAAGCAGTTGCTTTTAGTTGGTCAGGTATTTATTATTAGTGGAAGTCAGGTTTTATAATATAACCAACCCGTGAATCATTTCCTCATCGAGGAACATCATTATCATCATTGAACCAAAATCATAAATAGAACCATTGTATATCGAACCATATGTATCTCTAATCAAAGAGGATCCCAAGGCCGCTCATAACCATGAGCACGACTAATATATCAGTTTCTAATCCTCTGTTGTCACACCCGATTTTGAAGGTAAACCGAATGCGAACCATGTACGTGCCAGGATCAGTAATTCACGTACACAGCGATTACATAAATGACTCATCATAGCACAATGCTTCGAATTACAATAAAGAGTAAGTAATAATATTACATACTAGAGCCATTTACATAATATAAATCAAAGTACACAGAATCGAAACGTAGCCAACGTAAACAACCCACCACAGGCAGCTAACTGGGGGAGGTCGCTAGCCTAATCCTCGAACTCGTCGAAGTCTTGGAACTCCTGGAGATCTGCCTCGACACCTTCTTCTTTACCTAAGCATAGATTGCACCAAAGGCAACCTAGTGTTTTGTGAAAGCAAGGGTGAGTACACATCAACGTACTCAGCAAATGTCCCGTTTGGCTTTAGTGGACTAGCTTTATGTGGAGTTAAGTCAAGCAGTTGCTTTTAGTTGGTCAGATTATTATTACTAGTAAAGAGAGCTAGATTTTAGTATTAACCAAGTTGTTAACCCCAAAGTACCCTTTCCAAATGGAAAGAATACCACTTACCATTACCATAGTCAATACCAAAACCATCATTCTCATCACCACCTGTAATCCGAACATCTCTGATCAAGTATCTCTAATCAATGGAGCTCCCTTGGCCGCTCATAACCGCGAGCCCGACTGATATATCAGTTTCATAACACTCTGCAGAGGTTGCACACTTTACCCACAAGTCGTGATTCCCTCTCTAGCCCGGGCTTGCAAGACCCTTATTCACTCCCAAGGTGAATGGCCAGGGATTCACTACGAAGCCTTTACAAAGATTCCCTGAGGCTGTAGCCGCCCGTTAGGTTTCCTAAATGCACCGCACTCCTCCCCAAGGGGCGAACCAACCTTGGAAGAGCGAGCCGCATACACCGAGCCCCATTAACGACACGACGGCGAAGCGAACTACACCCCAGTTCCTCTAATTATTCAGCTAAGGGCATCCCATTCCACCCTCATGGTTGCACTATTTTCCCGGGCGGTCATTGTAACACCCTGAATTTGGGGGTATAAAAATTCTTTTCTAATATCCACCAAATTCAGGTGTTACCCTCTTTCTTTCCTTCTTTTCCACTATTTTTTCCAAATAGTGGAGAGTTATTTTGTTTTATATATGTGAGCCTAGTAAAATAGAACCCTAAAAGAGTCCTTGATTATTGAATAGCATGCCGAGACATTTTATTGTACGTTGAATTGTTGTGGTTGTGCATCCATTCAAACTCATGTAGTGCATTTGAATTTTAGATTCAAAATCTATATCTAAATTCGAATAGAAATAGATAAAAGAAGAGGAGAAGAAAATAAAAAGGAAAAACAAAAGGTCCAGCCCTCCCCGCAGTGCAGCTTTCGGACGGCCCACCTAGCCCCTCCCGCGGCTCTCCTCCCTTCCCCCTCTCTTGGGCCGCGTGGCCAGCCCACCTCGCGTGCGATGCACCCCCCACCCAGCCTGCTCGGCCTGCAGCTGCCCCGCGCCCCCGCGCCAGCAGCACGTGGCCCACTCGCTCGGCCCATCAGTCCCCCCGCCCCCACGTGGCCCGCCTGGCCTTTTCCCCTCGTAGTACCGCGCGCGGCATCGTGGCCCATCCTGGGCACGCTCGCCCGCAGCGACCGTGACTCCGCGCAGCCGCGCTCCTCGCTCGCACCGCCGCAGGCCATGTCCCACCGCGCCCTGCGCTCACTCACGCATGCGCAGAGGAGCGCTGCCACCGTCGCCTGCGAGTGGGCCCCACCTCCTGTTCCTCTTCTCCAAACCGCCTTCCCTGTGCAGATATCCACCTCCTATCCCCAGATCCAAATCACGAATGGCACCTGCAGTTGCTGGTGATCGTACACATGTTTCTTTCCTCTGTGCTCCTCCCCTCCGTTTTCTGCTTGCGTGCAGCAGCCCTGACCGGTGTCCAAGCCCCTCACCTCGGTCTCCCTATGCGAGCCGGTGCCTCTCCGCGGCGTGCAGCCAGGCGCCCGCCCACAGCCGTTGTGGCCCGTGGTCCTGCTCGGCTCGACGGGCCCCTGGCGCGCGGCTCGGCCGACGCGACCCGCGGCCATGGCGCCCGCGGCGCGCAGCCTTGTGCGCGGTGTGGCTTGGCCCTGGCGTGCTCGCGGTGGTCCAGCGCGGCCAGTGCGGCTCGCCGTGCTCGCGGCTTGGTCCGCAGCCAGGCGCGCGGCCGTGGCGCTCGCAGCCAGGGGGGCTCAGCCCGCGGCGCGGCTCGCGGCTGGCGTGCCTGTGCCCCAGCGCGATGTGCGAGCAGCCAAGGCGCGGCCGGTGCCCCGACGCAGCTCGCGACCTGTGCGCCCTCGCCGGTGCGGCTTGCGCGGTGGTCAGCAGCGCAGCCCCGGCGTGGCTGTCTGTGTTCCCATGCAGCGTGCCCCCGGCGCGACTGCCTGCGCGACCCTGCGCAGCATGTCCCGGTGCCGCAGCCCCGTCTCAGCCTTTGCGTGGTCCCGGCGCAGCGGCAACCGTCGTCGAGCTGGGAGACGTGCCCCATTAACATCATCGCTGTATGCGTCGATCCTGTCTCACACCGAGGTGAGAACGTTGTCTACCCATCGTCGTCTACCCATGCGCGTAGTCCGTAGTCGCCTAGCTGGGGTGTTCGCGCCACACGTCGTAGCTCGCGCGTTGTCGCGTGTTACAACAGGTTGTTCGTGCGTCATTGTTGTACTGTTCGTGTCATTCGCGCGTGTCATGAGCGTTGTTTCGCGTTTGTCACGCGCATTGCCACGCATCGTTCACGAGTGTGGTCCATGCGCGTTATTAAATTGTTCCGCGTGTGTCGCGTGCTCTGTTATGCGTGTATCGCGTGTCCCATCCGCATGACATTCACGTGTGCTGTGCACGTGTCGTCATTCGTGCGAGTCATGATTTGCGCGTTTTAATAAAATCGCTTCGCCATATCGTTCATGTTAAATACTTGATTAATTGTTTAGTTTTCGGTTATTAAAATAACAATTCAATTGAATCTAGCTTATAATTTCAATGATGCGTTTGTAGAGACCTGTTATTGTGATTATGCCAACTTAAATGTTATATTTCATATTTGGTTAATATAAAAACGACATTCTAGTTAAAACTAGTTTATAGTTTTTTAACTCGCGCTTTTATAAATATAAATGTTAATTCGATTAATACCAACTCAGACGCTTTTCATTTAATACTTGTGTATTATAAACACATTATTTGTTAGCGATGTGGCGCACGTCGTCGCGCTGTCTGTGTGTTGTTCCGTACGAGGTTGCGTGCTGGTTCGCGCGTCGTTCACTCTGGTCGCGCGTGCTATCTCGTGCGTTGTCTGCGCGCGATATTAAATTATTCGCTTATAATCACTCGTCAATTAATTAACTATTTGTTTAATCATCCACTATTAAAATAGTAAGTTAGTTAAAACTAAGTGGTAGTATTAATTTACATTTGATAATGGTTAGTTGATATAATAATGTCGAATTAAATGTTCTAACCCAACACTTTTTCAGCGTAGACACGACCGTAGCTCTGATAGTTGCGTTCATTTTCCTCACGTGATCGTAGAAGCGAGCTATATTCCGTATTACACATTTTTATAATGTTCTATCTTGTATGGTGTAATGTTCTTATTCATATATATGTTTCTTTGCTTGTACTGGTTTGCCTTTGCTTCGTGTTGCGGTTAGACTGTGATCTATTCCCGAGCTTTGAGGAATCAAAGATCAAGCTTCGGCGACAAAGAGATCAAACTCTTCGAGTTCTACGAGATTGAAGACCCTGAGCATCTGTTTGGTGAAGGCAAGTGTCCCTTGACCTATCTCTGTCCTATACATTCTTTAATTCACCTCCCGCATTACATATTTATACATAAGGATTGACTAGCTTTTGTTATCCCTGTCCTTGTTTACCTATTTGGGTCGGATTATTATTGGTTAGCTTTATGCTATTGCTTAACATTAATCAACGAACATGATGAGAATTATCTATGATACGCTGTTTTCCCCTCTTTTATTATGATGTTATACTTGTGGCCTTCAAGGGGGCTCGAGCGGTTTCTCGAGTGCCTCTCCGTAAGGACATATTCGTTGGATGACCGCCCGGGAAAACAGTGCAACCATGAGGGTAGAGTGGGACGCCCTTAGCTGAGTAATTAGAGGAAACATGGTGTAGTTCGCTTAGCCGTTGTGCCGTCAATGGGGCTCGGTGTATGCGGCTCGCTCTGCCAAGGTTGATTTGTCCCTTGGGGAGGAGTGCGGTACATTTAGGAAACCTAACTGGCGGCTACAGCCCCGGGGAATCTTTGTAAAGGCTACATAGTGATACCCTGCTAGGTCACCTTGGTAGTGATCAATGGAGAGTCATGATCTCCGGGCAGAAAGGGAAATCACGGCTTGTGGGTAAAGTGCACAACCTCTGCAGAGTGTATGAAAAACTGATATATCAGTCGTGCTCGCGGTTATGAGCGGCCAAGGGAGCTCCATTGATTAGAGATACTTTGATCAGAGATGGTTGGTTTGCAGGTGGTGATGAGGATGATGGTTTTTGATTATGATTATGATAATGGTAAGTGGTATTCTTTCCGTTTGGAAAGGGTACTTTGGGTTAAGAACTTGGGTTAATGCTAAAACCTGGCTTTCTACTAGTAATAATAACCCAACCAACTAAAAGCAACTGCTTGACTTAACCCCACATAAAGCTAGTCCACTACAGCCAAACAGGACATTTGCTGAGTACGTTGATGTGTACTCACCCTTGCTTTCACAAAACACCAGGTTGCCTTTGGTGCAATCTATGCTCAGGTAAAGAAGAAGGTGTCGAGGCGGATCTCTAGGAGTTCCAGGACTTCGATGAGTTCGAGAATTAGGCTAGCGACCTCCCCCAGTCAGCTGCCTGTGGTGGGTTGTTTACGTTGGCTACGTTTCGATTCTGTGTACTTTGATTTATATTATGTAAATGGCTCTAGTCTGTAATATTATTACTTACTGTTTTTTGTAATTCGAAGCATTGTGCTATGATGAGTCATTTATGTAATCGCTGTGTACGTGAATTACTGATCCTGGCACGTACATGGTTCGCATTCGGTTTACCTTCAAAACCGGCTGTGACAGTCATCCAACGAACAGGTCCTTACGGAGAGGCACTCGAGAAACCGCTCGAGCCCCCTAAAGTATCACCAGTCCAACATCATAATCATAATGACAGCATCGTATCCTAAGTGTTCACATCATGTTCATTGATTAAAGTAAAGCAATAGCATAAATCTAACCATAGTAGCCCAAAAGGTAATCAAGGACCAGATAATAGAAAGCTAGTCAATCCTTATGTTGTTCATAGTATGCGGGACAGTGAATTATAAAGTAAATGGGATATAATGGGTCAGAGGACACTTGCCTTCACCAAACAGATGCTCAGGGTCTTCGATCTCGTAGAACCCGAAGAACTGAATCATTTGGTCACCGAAGCTTGACCGTCGATTCCTCGAAGCTCGGAAACGAATCGCGATCTAATCGCAACGCGAAGCGAAGACAAAGAGGCACAAGAAAACAAACATATACATATGCATAAGAACATTACACCATACAAGATAAAATATTATAAAAACATGCAGCCTAAAATAGAGCTCGCTTCTACTGTTACACGAGGAAAAGAAACGTCGAAATCGAAGCTACGGTCAAGGAGGTATCGCGTTTACGCTAAATCAATATTAATTATAACATTTAATTCGACATTATCAACTATAAATAAAATCTACCGTCTAGTTTTTGATTAACCTGTTACCCTAGCATCTATCAGTTAAACCAGTAATTTAGTTAAAACGAGAGGTTTTAAGCGAGACTAAATTATGACGCGCAAAACAACGTGACAGTGTGCAAACGACGCGCGGACACACGCGACATAGCACGCTAACGACATACGAAACAGTGCGCGTGACCAGCGCGAATGACGTGCGAACCAGCACGCCACCACATGCGAAACAGCACGCACGATAGGCGAGAGAACTAAATAGGAGACGTGTTTATACTAAACAAAGATTAAATAGATAAGGATATTTAAGTTAATATTAGTCATGTTAATGTTTATTATAAAAGCGCAAGTTGAACACTACACATTTAATCTAACTGGAATATTAATCTAATAAATATTAGTCGAGCAAGCCTTAAGTTAATTATCTGAAATATCCGACCCGATGAATTAACGTTATTAACATGAGTGTTTATAGGCAAAAACAATTTATTATCACGCGTAGACGCCGCGCGACACACGCAAACGACGTGTGACACAGCGTACGAACAGCACACACGACACGCGCGAACAGCACCGCGGCACGCGACCACCAGCACATCACGCGCGAACAACGCGTAGACAATGCGACGACGCTTGATAATCGCTAATAGATAACACGATTATACTAAACAAGTATTAACTGAGAAACGTTTAAGTTGGTATTCATCGAGTTAACATTTATATTTATAAAAGTGCGAGTTAAATCTATAAACTAGTTTTAATTAGAAGGTCATTTTATTTAATAAGTGTTGAATGAAGAACTAATTAAATAATTAAAACTTGTGACATGATAAAGTACGCTACTAATATGAAATCGGCGTTGCTACAAAGTTGACACGACTGAAACAAATAGAAACAGGTTTATGGCACATTATATATTGAATAGTTACCAATTCGTGACGAATAACAATTTTATTCAAATGCGCGAATCGCGACTCGCGTGAACGACGACACGTGAACAACACGCGCGAACGTCGGGCGGATCGAACACACGATACTCGTAGAACAGAGCACAGCACGCGACACGCGTGGAATGGGCGGTGACAGCATACGCGAATAGTACAGGCGGGTAGGCGCGGACAACGCGCGACATACGTGAGCGACGCGCGAGAAAAGCTAAACAGACGTCACGTTTATGTTAAACGAATATTAGTTAAAAACATCTAAGTCGGAACTAACCACATTAATTTGCATCTATAAAATCACCATTTTAAATTATACATTAATTAAAATGACGTTCAAATAAACCTCAGAGTAACTACCCAATTAACGAAAACATGTGTTGCGACCGAATAATATTACTAACACGTAGTCGAGGTTATTACTAAGTCGCTATGACTGAAACGAGTCGAGACGTACTCGCAACGCAACATATATATTGAATAATTAGCGTTTCTCGGATTTAAACTACGTGGCACGATTCTATTGGTCGAAGCTAACAATACGATGGACCACACATAGGGCTGGCTACATGGGGCAAAGAGATCATGGTCACAGAGGATCCTAGGATAATGCATGCAAGGGGACGTCGTGCACAGCAAGCGAATCCTGCATGCAAGGTGGGGCCAGCGATTTTTAAGGACGTAGTGGAGTTTTGGTAAGTGCATGCAAGCAGGTGGAGCATAGATGGTGTTTTCCCACTTTTGAGCGCCATCCGCATGCAGGCAGGTGAGTAGGTGGGGCCCACATCCTTTTGATTGCATGCAGAGCACGCACGTTGGGGAGAACACGCTGAGTCGTGCGCCTCGTGCACCATAAGCGCTTAGGATTAGTATGCATACCAGATCCCGGTTTCTATCTTCTACATTGAAACTTGAAACCGCACGTAGGGGAACCCTAGAATCGCCATGGCTGGGGCATGGAGAAGGGTCTCACGTGGTGGGGTAGCCGAGCTAGGGGCGGCGCCCGTCGGCGGCGACTCGCTGGCCAACGGCGAGGCAGTGCCGCAGGGGCACGGATGGCACGATAGAAGGACCATACGAACTCACGTGGGCTGCAGGGCAAAGCGGCGCGCGTGGCAGCGGCGTCCATGGCCGGCAGGGCTCGCCTCGCATGGTCAGCTGAAACACGAGGCAGCATAGCTACGACGGCCCGATCCACAGCATGGCAGCACAACATCTCAACAATAGATGGAGAGATGGAACAGCGGAGAGGAGGTTCCTCACCGTGGGATGATGGAGCGCACATGGAGGTGGACGTGTATAGAAGGCTCGATGGGCTCCGCCAGAGATGTGATTCTGCATCTTCGACAGCGATCGGCGGTGCGACAAAGTGGAGAACTGGTGCCGCAGGGTGTTGCTGAAATTTGTGGAAGAAGACAGAGGGAGGGAGGTTTGCGTTGGCGAGAGTAGGCGTGCAGCAAGCAGCGCGAGTGGGGCGCGGACGACGGTGGGCGAGAGGCACGAGCATGGGGAAGAGAGAGAGGTCGAGCAGGGCTGGGGCATGAATATAGGCGGCATGGAGGGCGGTTGATGAGGTAATCGCGACGTGGGGCATCTCACATGGGAGGGAGAGGTTGGGGAAGAAGATCAGTAACTCCTACTGGCTGGTGGGCCCGGCGGCGCGGGTGCTAGGGCGCGGTTGCGGCGCTGCTGGGCCAGCATGGAAGCCACGACGCGCTAGGCCGGCCATGTGGGGCGCGAGCAACCCGAGGAGAGGGGCGCGGCGCTGGCCATGCGGCTAGGGAGTAGGACGTGCTTGTGTTTCTTTTCTTTTTTTATTTATACATATATATTCTAAAATTGTAGTAAATCGTAAATAATAAATTATCCAAATTCAAAAGAATAATTAGGGTAAGTCGTATTTATTTAAATAGACTGGGTTTCAAAAAAAAATAGATCGAATACAAATAACCTTTGAACTTAGAATACTATGCAACGACATGAATGGAACAACCAACCTATAACAAAATAATTCTCCACTATTTAGGAAAAAGAAAAGAAACGTAACGAAAGGAGAGAGTAACACCTGAATTTGGTGGATATTAGAAAAGAAATTTTATATCCCAAATTTAGGGTGTTACGAATCTAACCCCCTTAACAGGAATCTCGCCCTCGAGATTCAAGGAGAGGCTAGCAAGAAAAAGATATTGGTTCATTGGTTATTCACAGCTTCTTCGATTCAACTTTGACTCTGCCAGCTTAACTTGCGGACTGATTGTTTTGACCTTCAGATGCTTGAGACCAACTGATGCAATTCTTGAGGATCTCCTGGACCAGGGGGTTAGGACCCACACACGCTTCCACTGTGCCACTCTGATATTTTTGGTTGATGTTGATCAATTGTCTTCATTGGGGTTAGCGGCTAACCCCCTTAACAGGAGCATTGATATGCACTTGGTGAAGATGCAGCCAACTCTGATCTTGATTGATTAAGAGAGGTTGGAGGTTGCCAACCGGACAGGTGCAAGAGGAAAGGGTATAGATAGAAAAGGTAAGCCAAGATGGATTAAAGAGAGAAAAGGGAGGGCACCCAACTTCCTAACTCTATGGCACTCACCTAGTAAATTGTTGCCATTGCGGACCAAGGGCCACAACATATCAACACTCATAACAAAGAAGCAAGTCATTCATAACACAAAGACAAACATCACAAGCATTCAACAACAAACATCTCTTTGTTATACGTTCCTTTTAATTACATGGTGCTATTTCTTGAAAAGGGAATAACTACTCTCTAAGGTTGTTGAAGGACAAGGAGAAGAACAAGACATGCAGGATAGGAGCACGAGCACAATAAAGGATGGAGTTAAAGCAAGTATTGTAATCGACCAGGACAAGGATACGATCGAGGGCATAATGGGTAGAACACCACTCTCGAGTTGAGATGGAAAAGGGGACATTCCAAAAAGTAGACTTAAGATAAGCATCAAGGCAAGATCTAGTGATTACAAAGGTAAAAGTGATATCAAACAAAAGCTAGGACTTGCAATGTGACAGAGGAAAAGAGAACAAACAAGAGCGGGATGGGTAAGATAACACTCTTGAACTGAAATGGGAGAGGAGGCTTTAAAATGAAGGGACAAGATAAACATCAAGGTAGAAATCGAGGGATGACAAGGGTTAAGATGATAACATACAAACACACAACAAAGGATGTATTTAGACAAGACTTGCAAGGCATCAAGGAAGGTAAGCAACCAATGGTGAAGTAGGTGAGGCATTATCCTCAAACCGGGATGGAGAAGAGGAGGCTTTAAAGGGTAGGTTCAAATTAAGCAGGAAGACAAGGGCATAGATATCACGAGGGTTTTAAAGGTAATAACGGACAAGGATGTAGGGGATGATGTAAATAGGCATAATACAAAGGATATAAGTACCATAAAGGATGGAGTTAAGACAGGACCTGCAAATGGAAAAGGAGAGGGTACGCCCAAGGGCCAGATAGGTAAGCAGCCACTCTCTAATTGAGGTGGAAGAGAGGAGATTTTAAAGAGCCAGAATAAAGATGAGTATCAAGGCAAGATCGATGGATGACAAGGAGATGGTGATAACAAATAAAACACATAGCAAAGGATGGAATTAAGACAAAACTTGTAAGGCGACAAGAAGTGAAAAGAAATCAAGGGAGAGATAGGTAACCCGCAACTCTCAAACTGGGTTGAAAGAAATGGAAGGCTTTTAAAGGATAAGTTCAAGGTAAGCATTCAAGTAGAAGATATCAATATTGCAAGGGTCAAAGGCGATAACAGACAAGGGTATGAGAGAAAAGACGAAGGCATTGAAGAGCCAGCGGTACAAGTACAACCAAGAATGGGGTCACGACAAGACTTGCACATGGCAAAGATGAGGTTACGAACAAGGGCGGAATAAGTAAAACACCACTCTCGAACTGAGATGGGAGATTAGAGATTTTAGATAATAGACATAATGTAATCACAAGGTAGGATAGAGTGATGAGAAGGGTAAAGGAGATGACAAACAAAACACAACAAAGGATAGAGTTAATAAAACTTGCAGGTGACAAAGAAGAGGATACGACCAAGGAAAAATAGGTACAATACAATGCTCAGATTGAGATGGAAAATAGGATATTTTAAAGGATGGTATAAGATAAACATCAAGGTAAGATATAGAGGTGATAAGGGTAAAGGTGGTAATGATGAAAAGCATAACCATGGACAGAGTTAAGGCAGGACTGACAAAGTGGAGAAAACAAGCAAGGGTAAGATAGGTAAGGTTCCAACAAAATGGTTGAAGTAAAGAAAATTAATTACCAAGTGGAGTTACAAGGAGACAACGAGATTACCAAGGACATGCAAAATAAAATGACCGCCTCATGGATCATTAAGAAACAAGGGTGGTCAAGGGCATGTTAACTGAAATGTCTTAAACAAATATTGAGATATAAAGGTAAGCACATATAAAAATAAGAGTATGCAAGATTCCAATGGTACAAGCATACCAAGACGAAGAGAGTACAAATTGCCAAATTATAGTGACTTAACAATAGAATAGGAAAGGGTCTCAAAACACAAGAAGGTCATGGACATATAAACTGAAATGTTTAAGTAGGCAATAGAGTTTTTAGGCTTAAGTATTTGAATTAAGGGATAAGGGTATGGAAGAATCCAAAAGATACAACATGTCAATACCAATGGAATAGATTGGTCAAATGGTAGCAATTTAATAATGGAAGAGAAAAGAATCCCAAAAGACAAAAAGGTTATGGCCAGGGGGCATCTACAAAGATGTCGCAAGCACAAGAGTGAGATCAGATCTAATAGATTGAGAAGAGTATAGACAACACTAGAATAAAATACTTTTGGCAAGGGGGCATATAGGAGCACAACATAGAATTAGTTGAGGTGACCAATATTTTGAAGCAGCATCAAGGATGAGGTGAAGTAATAATCAATAAGTACTTAAAACGGCCAATGCTACTCTAGGCTAGCGGTCCTACAGTCAGCACGGCTTTGATACCACTTATGTCACACCCGGTTTTGAAGGTAAACCGAATGCGAACCATGTACGTGCCAGGATCAGTAATTCACGTACACAACGATTACATAAATGACTCATCATAGCACAATGCTTCGAATTACAATAAAGAGTAAGTAATAATATTACATACTAGAGCCATTTACATAATTGTCGGGGACCATAATTAGGGGTACCCTCAAGACGCCTAATTCTCAGCTGGTAACCCCCATCAGCATAAAGCTGCAGAGGCCTGATGGGTGCGATTAAGTCAGGGATCAGTCCATACGAGCGACTCGATCATGCCTCGCCCGAGCCTAGCCTCGGGCAACGGCAGCCGACCCCGAGATGTTTCCATCTCGCCCGAGGCCCCCTTTTAACGGCAGACACATCTCCGGCTCGCCCAAGGCCTTGCCTTCGCTAAGAAGCAACCCTGACTAAATCGCCGCGCCGATCGACCGAGTCGCAGGAGCATTAAACGCAAAGGTAGCCTGACACCTTTATCCTGACGCGCGCTCCCGGCAGAGCCGAAGTGACCGCCGTCACTTCGCCGCTCCACTGACCGGTCTGACAGAAGGACAGCGCCGCCTGCGCCATTCCGACTGCAGTGCCACTCGACAGAGTGAGACTGACAGGCAGTCAGGCCTTGCCAAAGGCGCCATAGGAAGCTCCGCCCGACCCAGGGCTCGGACTCGGGCTAAGGCCTCGGAAGACGGCGAACTCCGCTCCGCCCGACCCAGGGCTCGGACTCGGGCTAAGGCCCCGGAAGACGGCGAACTCCGCTCCGCCCGACCCAGGGCTCGGACTCGGGCTAAGGCCCCGGAAGACGGCGAACTCCGCTCCGCCCGACCCAGGGCTCGGACTCGGGCTAGGGCCCCGGAAGACGGCGAACTCCGCTCCGCCCGACCCAGGGCTCGGACTCGGGCTAAGGCCCCGGAAGACGGCGAACTCCGCTCCGCCCGACCCAGGGCTCAGACTCGGGCTAAGGCCCCGGAAGACGGCGAACTCCGCTCCGCCCGACCCAGGGCTCGGACTCGGGCTAGGCCCCAGAAGATGACGAACTCCGCTTCGCCCGACCCCAGGGGTCAGACTCCACCCTGGCCTCTGCCGAACGACCTCCGCCTCGCCCGACCCAGGAGCTCGGGCTCGGCCTCGGCCATGCAGGACAGACTCGACCTCGGCTTCGGAGGAGCCTCCACGTCGCCCGACCTAGGACACAAGTCCGCCACGTCAACAGGAAGCGCCATCATCACCCTACCCCGAGCCGACTCGGGCTGCAGGGAATAAGACCGGCGTCCCATCTGGCTAGCTCTGCCAGATAGGCAATGATGGCGCCCCGCTAGACCCATGACGACGGCGGCTCTCAGCTCCCTTACGGAAGCAGGGGGACGTCAGCAAGGGCCCAACCGCTCCGACAGCTGTCCCTCCGCCAGGCTCCGTTGCTCCTCCGACAGCCACGACACCACACCAGCTGGGTGCCAAGATCTCTCCGGCTGCCATATTGGCATGTACTTAGGGCGCTAGCTCACCCCCGCTAGACACGTAGCACCTTGCTACACCCCCATTGTACACCTGGATCCTCTCCTTACGCCTATAAAAGGAAGGATCAGGGCCTTCTTAGAGAAGGTTGGCCGCGCGGGGACGAGGACGAGGCAGGCGCTCTCTTGGGGCCGCTCGCTTCCCTCACCCGCGTGGATGCTTGTAACCCCCTACTGCAAGCGCACCCGACCTGGGCGCGGGTCGAACACGAAGGCCGCGGGATTCCCACCTCTCTCACGACTCGTCTCCGGCCACCTCGCTTTTCCCCCCTTCGCGCTCGCCCACGCGCTCGACCCATCTGGGCTGGGGCACGGGCACACTCACTCGTCGGCTTAGGGACCCCCCGGTCTCGAAACGCCGACAGTTGGCGCGCCAGGTAGGGGCCTGCTGCGTGTTGACGAGCAGTTTCCCGTCAAGCTCTAGATGGGCAGTCTCCAACGACCTCTTCAACCCGGGACGGTGCTCCGTTTCGGGAGTCTCGAGTTCATGTCTCTCGACGGCAGCTACGACATGATACTCCTTCCACCGCCGCGCGACGACGACAATGGCGGCCGACAGCCCGCCCACCGGCGGCGGAATCGACGACGTCTTCCCCGCGTGGTGGAAGAACAACATTCGAGCTCGCCCCGTCCTCTCCCCCGCCATCGGAGGAGGAGGCGGGGCAACCAGGGCCGAGCGGGAGGCCGCGCTCCGTCGGCTGTCGAGCGAACCGACGTCCCCAGCGCCCCAACGGAGGGCGCATCGGGCGTCAACCTCGCGTTTGAGACGAAGGCGAGCGCCGTCCCCCCGCGACACGCCAATCCCGAGCAAGTGGATGACGCCAGCACGCTCGCGGAGGGCCTGCGGGACGTCGCCCTCGTACCCAAGACGACGACGCGATCAGTCCCCGACATGACTATGTCGCTCCTCGTCGACCAAAAGGTACCGACTGATTCCCATCCTACGACATTTCGACTCGGCCTCAACCCGCCTAGCGACCTCACTTTGGCGGGCGCTCACGTTGAGGCGAGTGCAACCCCTCTGGGGTTTCGTGTGCGGTCGCCTTGGGACCGATTGACGGACGTCTCGACCTACGGGCCCTCTAGGTCTGAGGAAGATGACGATCCCAGCATCTGCTAGGATTTCTCTGGATTTGGCAACCCCAGTGCCATGCGGGACTTTATGACCGCATGTGACTACTGCCTCTCCGACTGTTTCGACGGCAGCCGCAGCCTTGACGACAAGGACTGCGGCCCGAGCCGCGAATGTTTCCACGTCGAGCTAGGGGATCCCTCCGAAGGCAACCATCTCGGCATGCCGGAGGACGGTGATCTCCCTAGGCCGGTGCCTCGCGCCGACATCCCGCGGGAGCTAGCTGTGGTCCCCGTTCCGGCGGGGGGTCACGACCCACAGCTCGAGCAAGTCCGCGGGGCGCAGGCCAGGCTCGACGAGGGAGCAGGAGCGCTCGAGTCGATCCACCGGGACGTCGGGCAGGTATGGGCGGGCCAACCCCCGGCCGGAGAAACACGTCATCTGCCCCAGGGTTTCCAGCACCGCGTCGCCAACGATGTCAGGGACAGGCCGCCACCCGCATCCAGCGGGGTCGGTCAGAACCTGGCAGCCGCAGCGATGCTCCTTCGCGCGATGCCGGAGCCATCAACCACCGAGGGTCGACGAATCCAGGGAGAGCTCAAGAATCTCCTGGAAGGCGCCGCGGCCCGGCGGGCCGAGAGCTCTGCCTCCCGAAGGCAGGGGTACCCCTCGGAACCTCATGCCGCGACTTCCCGATTCATGCGGGAAGCCTCGGTCTACACCGGGAGCACGCGCAACACCGCGCCTGCGGCCCCGGGCCACGTCGGCAACGAGCACCATCGTCGCGACCGTCGGGCCCGCCTCGACGAAAGGGTGCGCCGAGGCTACCACCCCAGGCGTGGGGGACGCTACGACAGTGGGGAGGATCGGAGTCCCTCGCCCGAACCACCCGGTCCGCAGGCCTTCAGCCGGGCCATCCGGCGGGCACCGTTTCTGGCCCGTTTCCGACCCCCGACTACTATCACCAAGTACTCGGGGGAAACGAAACCGGAATTGTGGCTCGCAGACTACCGCCTGGCCTGCCAACTGGGTGGAACGGACGATGACAACCTCATCATCCGCAACCTCCCCCTGTTCCTCTCCGACACTGCTCGCGCCTGGTTGGAGCACCTGCCTCCGGGGCAGATCTCCAACTGGGAGGAGTTGGTCCAGGCCTTCGCCGGCAATTTCCAGGGCACGTACGTGCGCCCCGGGAATTCCTGGGACCTCCGAAGCTGCCGGCAACAGCCGGGAGAGTCTCTTCGGGACTACATCCGGCGATTCTCGAAGCAGCGCACCGAGCTGCCCAACATCACCGACTCAGATGTCATCGGCGCGTTCCTTGCCGGCACCACCTGCCGCGACCTGGTGAGCAAGTTGGGTCGCAAGACCCCCACCAGGGCGAGCGAGCTGATGGACATCGCCACCAAGTTCGCCTCTGGCCAGGAGGCGGTCGAGGCCATCTTCCGAAAGGACAAGCACCCCCAGGGCCGCCCGACGGAAGAGGCTCCCGAGGCGTCTACTCCGCGCGGCGCCAAGAAGAAAGGCAAGAAGAAGTCGCAAGCGAAACGCGACACCGCCGACGCAGACCTTGTCGCCGCCGCCGAGTACAAGAACCCTCGGAAGCCCCCCGGAGGTGCTAACCTCTTCGACAAGATGCTCAAGGAGACGTGCCCTTACCATCAGGGGCCCGTCAAGCACACCCTCGAGGAGTGTGTCATGCTTCGGCGCCACTTCCACAAGGCCGGGCCACCCGCAGAGGGTGGCAGGGCCCGCGACGACGACAAAAAGGAAGATCACCAAGCAGGAGAGTTCCCCGAGGTCCGCGACTGCTTCATGATCTACGGAGGACATGCGGCGAATGCCTCGGCTCGGCATCGCAAGCGAGAGCGTCGGGAGGTCTGCACGGTGAAGGTGGCGGCGCCAGTCTACCTAGACTGGTCCGACAAGCCCATCACCTTCGACCAAGCTGACCACCTCGACCACGTGCCGAGCTCGGGGAAATACCCGCTCGTCGTCGATCCCATCATCGGCGATGTCAGGCTCACCAAGGTCCTGATGGATGGGGGCAGCTGCCTCAACATCATCTACGCCGAGACCCTCAGGCTCCTGCGCGTCGATCTGTCCTCCGTCCGAGCAGGAGCTGCGCCCTTCCACGGGATCATTCCTGGGAAGCGCGTCCAGCCCCTCGGACAGCTCGACCTTCCTGTCTGCTTCGGAACGCCCTCCAACTTCCGAAGGGAGATTCTGACGTTCGAGGTGGTCGGGTTCCGAGGAACCTACCACGCGGTATTGGGGAGGCCATGCTACGCGAAGTTCATGGCCGTCCCCAACTACACCTACCTGAAGCTCAAGATGCCGGGCCCCAACGGGGTCATCACCGTCGGCCCCACGTACAAACACGCGTTGGAATGCGACGTGGAGTGCGTGGAGTACGCCGAGGCCCTCGCTGAGTCCGAGGCCCTCATCGCCGACCTGGAGAACCTCTCCAGAGAGGTGCCAGATGTGAAGCGACACGCCGGCAATTTCGAGCCAGCGGAGACGGTTAAGGCCGTCCCTCTCGACCCCAGTGGCGACACCTCCAAGCAGGTCCGGATCGGTTCCGGGCTCGACCCCAAATAGGAAGCAGTGCTCGTCGACTTTCTCCACGCAAACGCCGACGTCTTTGCGTGGAGTCCCTCGGACATGCCCGGCATACCGAGGGATGTCGCCGAGCACTCGCTGGATCTTCAGGCCGGAGCCCGATCGGTCAGGCAGCCTCTGCGCCGATTCGACGAGGAGAAGCGCAGAGTGATAGGTGAGGAGATCCACAAGCTGATGGCAGCAGGGTTCATCAAAGAGGTATTCCATCCCGAATGGCTTGCCAACCCTGTGCTTGTGAGAAAGAAAGGGGGGAAATGGCGGATGTGTGTAGACTACACTGGTCTCAACAAAGCATGTCCGAAGGTTCCCTACCCTCTACCTCGCATCGATCAAATCGTGGATTCCACTGCTGGGTGCGAAACCCTGTCTTTCCTCGATGCCTACTCAGGGTATCATCAAATCAAGATGAAAGAGTCTGACCAGCTCGCGACTTCTTTCATCACGCCCTTCGGCATGTACTGCTATGTCACCATGCCGTTCGGTTTGAGGAACGCGGGTGCGACGTACCAGCGGTGCATGAACCATGTGTTCGGCGAACACATCGGTCGCACGGTCGAGGCCTACGTCGATGACATCGTAGTCAAGACAAGGAAAGCCTCCGACCTCCTCTCCGACCTTGAAGTGACATTCCGGTGTCTCAAGGCAAAGGACGTCAAGCTCAATCCCGAGAAGTGTGTCTTCGGGGTGCCCCGAGGCATGCTCCTGGGGTTCATAGTCTCCGAGCGGGGCATCGAAGCCAACCCGGAGAAAATCGCAGCCATCACCAGCATAGGGCCCATCAAGGACTTAAAAGGCGTACAGAGGGTCATGGGATGTCTCGCGGCCTTGAGCCGTTTCATCTCACGCCTCGGCGAAAGAGGCCTGCCTCTGTACCGCCTCTTAAGGAAGGCCGAGTGCTTCACTTGGACCCCCGAGGCCGAGGAAGCTCTCGGGAACCTGAAGGCGCTCCTCACCAAGGCACCTATCTTGGTACCCCCAGCTGATGGAGAAGCCCTCTTGGTCTACGTCGCCGCGACCACTCAGGTGGTTAGCGCCGCGATTGTGGTCGAAAGGCAAGAAGAGGGGCATGCATTGCCCGTTCAGAGGCCAGTTTACTTCGTCTGCGAGGTGCTGTCTGAAACCAAGGTCCGCTACCCACAAGTTCAGAAGCTACTGTATGCAGTAATCCTGACGAGGCGAAAGTTGCGACATTACTTCGAGTCTCATCCGGTAACTGTGGTGTTATCCTTCCCCCTGGGGGAGATCATCCAGTGCCGAGAGGCCTCGGGCAGGATCGCAAAGTGGGCGGTGGAAATCATGGGCGAGACAATCTCGTTCGCCCCTCGGAAGGCCATCAAGTCCCAGGTACTGGCGGACTTCGTAGCCGAATGGGTCGACACCCAGCTGCTGACGGCTCCGATCCAACCAGAGCTCTGGACCATGTTTTTCGACGGGTCGCTGATGAAGACGGGAGCCGGCGCGGGCCTGCTCTTCGTCTCGCCCCTCGGGAAACACCTACGCTACGTGCTGCGTCTCCATTTCCCGGCGTCCAACAATGTGGCTGAGTACGAAGCTCTGATCAACGGATTGCGAATCGCCATCGAGCTAGGGGTCCGACGCCTCGACGCTCGCGGCGACTCGCAGCTCGTCATCGACCAAGTCATGAAGAACTCCCACTGCCGCGACCCGAAGGTGGAGGCCTACTGCGATGAGGTTCGGCGCCTGGAAGACAAGTTCTACGGGCTCGAGCTTAACCACATCGCCCGGCGCTACAACGAGACTGCGGACGAGCTGGCAAAGATAACCTCGGGGCGAACGACGGTTCCCCCGGACGTCTTCTCCCGGGATCTGCACCAACCCTCCGTCAAGATCGACGACACGCCCGAGTCCGAGGTACCGTCGGCCCAGCCCGAGGCGTCCTCGGTTCAGTGAGGTACCCTCGGCCCATCCCGAGGCATCCTCGGTTCAGCCCGAGGTACCCTCGGCCCCCGAGGCTGAGGCGCTGCGCATCGAGGAGGAGCGGAGCGAGGTCACGCCTGATCGAGATTGGCAGACCCCGTACCTGCACTATCTCCGCCAAGGAGAGCTACCCCTCGACCAAGCCGAGGCTCGGCGGGTAGCGCGACGCGCCAAGTCGTTCGTCCTGCTGGGCGATGAGAAGGATCTTTACCACCGCAGCCCCTCGGGCATCCTCCAGCGATGCATCTCCGTCGCCGAAGGTCAGGAACTCCTGCAAGAGATACACTCGAGGGCTTGCGGCCATCATGCAGCGCCCCGAGCCCTCGTCGGGAACGCTTTATGGCAAGGCTTCTACTGGCCGACGGCGGTGGCTGACGCCACTCGAATCGTCCGCACCTGCGAGGGGTGTCAATTCTATGCGAAGCAGACCCACCTGCCCGCTCAGGCTCTGTGGACGATACCCATCACCTGGCCCTTCGCTGTGTGGGGTCTGGACCTCGTCGGCCCTCTGCAGAAGGCGCCCGGGGGCTACACGCACCTGCTGGTCGCCGTCGACAAATTCTCCAAGTGGATCGAGGTCCGACCCCTGAACAGCATCAGGTCCGAGCAGGCGGTGGCGTTCTTCACCAACATCATCCATCGCTTCGGGGTCCCAAACTCCATCATCACCGACAACGGCACCCAGTTCACCGGCAGAAAATTCTTGGATTTTTGCGAGGATCACCACATCCGGGTGGACTGGGCTGCCGTAGCTCATCCCATGTCGAATGGGCAAGTAGAGCATGCCAACGGCATGATTCTACAAGGGCTCAAGCCTCGGATTTACAACGACCTCAACAAGTTCGGCAAGCGATGGATGAAGGAACTCCCCTCGGTGGTCTGGAGCCTGAGGACAATGCCGAGCCGAGCCACGGGTTTCACGCCGTTCTTCCTGGTCTACGGGGTCGAGGCCGTCTTGCCCACTGACCTGGAATACGGCTCCCCGAGGACGAGGGCCTACGACGATGAAAGCAACCAAGCTAGCCGAGAAGACTCGCTGGACCAGCTGGAAGAGGCTCGGGACAGGGCCTTACTACACTCGGCGCGGTATCAGCAGTCCCTGCGACGCTACCACGCCCGAGGGGTCCGACCCCGAGACCTCCAGGTGGGCGACCTGGTGCTTCGACTGCGGCAAGACGCCCGAGGGAGGCACAAGCTCACGCCCCCCTGGGAGGGGCCATTCGTCATCGCCAAAGTTCTGAAGCCCAGAACGTACAAGCTGGCCAACAGTCAAGGCGAGGTCTACGGCAACGCTTGAAACATCCAACAGCTATGTCGCTTCTACCCTTAAGATGTTTCCAAGTTGTTCATATACCTCGCACCCACGCAAAGTTTAGTCAACAAGGAAGGGTCGGCCTCGCCTCGGCAAAGCCCGACCCTCCCTCGGGGGCTAAAAGGGGGGAAACCCCCTCTGCATCAAAATTTTCCTCGAAAAAAAATCTCTTCTACCAGAATATCTTTCGTGCTTTTTGACTACTTCGAAAAGTGGGTCCTGGAAACGACGGAGTACACGTAAGCAGCCAAGGCTGACCGAGCCGAGGGACTCCTACGCCTCCGGGATACGGATACCTCACTCATCACCTTCTGCGATAAGTAACTCGTGTTCGGATAAAGTGACTCCGCGGATCGAACAAGTCTTTACGTTCGGAAGCCCTTCTGCCGAAGCGATCCTTCGAGCCTTCTCGACCGAGTTGGTGACAGGGCCTCATGGATGGGTGAAAGTACGCGTAAGCGGCAAGGCCGACTGAGCCGAGGGACTCCTACGCCTCTGGGATACGGATACCTCACTCATCACCTTCCGCGAGAAGCAACTCTCGCTCGCACAAACATCCCTGTTACCGACAAAAAGTCCAGATACTCGAAACAAGAGGAAAAGAGACGCAGCTTTACAACGCAGCGAGGGTGTGTGTTCTGGCCTCGACGGCCGCACAAGGCACACGCTACAAGACAATCTGATCCTGTAGGCTCGGGTCTTGATGCTGGAAGGGGGCAGCAACACCCTCGGCATCGACGGCACCTTCGGCGAGGCCCGACCTAGCCTCGGACGGCGACGTGGTCCGAGGGTCTCCGCTCCCAAGGACGACGTCATCACCACGCCCGGGCAATCGCTGCCAGGGACTTCTCCGGGAATCCGGCCCGAGCAGGTGGCTCAGCCGGTCACCCCTGGGGCCTCGGCCAACCATCTTCCGAGGGCGCCAGCCCGGTCCGAAGCCTCGGCTGATCAACTCCGACGTCGATCCTGCCAACGGACAACCCGGCTAGGCTCCGGCCAACCAGGTTTCATTTTTGAGCCAACTCCGCCTCTGTTCATACTGATATCGCTACCCCTGGCCTTGGCTCGTCGAAGAGCGGCCGAGGGGTCTCTTTAACTAAGCTAGAGGAGCCTCGGACAGCAGGGCCGACCGAGCCGAGGGACTCCTACGCCTCCGGGATACGGATACCTCACTCGTCACCTTGACACGGGGCGACTCATGCTTGGTGAAGCGGTTCAGATAGTCAACAGACGAGTCTTAGTGCTCAAGAATGAGGAAAAAACACGGCTCCGTGCCGAAGTTACATACATGTTCAGGCCCCAAAAGCCGTAATGAACAAAAACACTGGCATTCGAAGTGCCATTACAAACGGAACTCCGGTTCCCCCTCCGCAGGTACGAACAACCCCACTCGATAGGGGTGGGCCTGCAGAGCGACAGAAGACCGACGAACGGCATGTCATCGCCCGCCCCGACAGCGGCGGCGATGAAGACTTCTGTCCTGGGGGGCCGAACAGCAGCAGTGATGACCTCAGGGCGGATGCTGCTGCTGGGAGGCCCCCGCCCATGCCCGAACTCGAGAGGCAAGGACGGGCAGAAAGCCGTAGAGTTGGAGGTCGGTCCGTGGCCAGCCCTGGCTATCACGCCGGCGGAAGAACCTCTTCCAGCTGCCGTGGCAGACGCCGGCGCCGCGAGCGGCTCCGAAGCCACTCGCGTCCGAAGGCCAGGCACGCTGCAGATGCCAGCGCCACGGACGACGACCGCTCCTCCCTCCGATCACTGAGTAAAGGAGCGGGCCGCCGCCCACGCGGGGGCCGACCTCAACTCGGCACACTCCCCTCCCCAGCCCTGGTGATGAAAATCCTTGAGGCTGAGGGAGGGGCAGAGGCCGCAGCCCGGCTCGCTTTCCCCCACCATCAAGCCGGAGGTCACCATCTTGGGTGACCGCCGGTGGAGGGGTGCAGCCGGGCTGCATGATGAAAATCCTTGAAGCCGAACGATGGCTGAAAGGTACCAACTCCCACGGAGTTGCGTTCCTCCAACGATGAGGCAAAAAGATGGCGATTTCCCCCATCCGGGGGCTTGGAAGGTGGAAAGACACGGTGCATCAGGGAGGAAGAAGACATGGTCGCCTTACGAAAGGGGTCGCCCTCCTTTTAAAGGCGACTCTCCCTGCTTGCGCCCCCAACCGTCACGGGCTGAGTCTTCTCCAACACGCTCCAAAGCCCTCCCCTGCGGCACGGGGGCTGGGTCCCGCATGTCATGCAGACCGGCTCCAAGCAGAAGAAGCCAAACCGCCGCGCGTGGTGCTCGCAGCCGCCCAGCGGTTACAAGTGACCCTCCACTTTTGCCCAGACCAACGGGCGAAAGGGGCGGGCAGCCATGCAGGCGGCATGCAACCGCGCCAAGTGGACGCGCTTCTCTGACTTCCGACACGCCAGCATGGAGGCCCAGGCCCACGCGTCGCGCGACCGGCACGCCGGATGCTGCATGCGAGCAACTGTACCACTTGCGCCACCACCGCGCCTCCTCGATCGCGGAACCAATACCGCGACTCGAGGCAACCCAGCGCGCGACCCAGCAGCGCCAGCCTGACGCAGCGGCCAACGCGGCCAAAGATGGGCCGGCAGTAATGACGATGGTAGGCGCGCGGGAGCAGCGGTCACGTCGTCAGCCAAGCTCACGTCCCATCCGGAGGCCGCGAGAGAACCCCCTCTCACGGCGTGAAGACAACACGCCCGTGATTCGTTCCTCGAACGGCTCGCGCACGCGCAACGGCAGCCCTGCCAACTACTCGCCCCGTCGCATTAACTCCGCGGCTGGACAGGCGGCGCTTCTGGCAGAAGCGGCGGGCGACGCTTCGCCTTCGCCGAAACAACCGCGCCAAAAAAGGTACGCCGCGTCGTTCGGTTTCGTATCATTTTTCCTTTTTTCCTCTTTCTCTATCTCTTGCGACAGGGACCGGGAAAGGGGGATACCCCGAAAGGGATCCTTCCCCGTGAAGGAACTAGGCTCCGAGCCTCCTTACTGATCAGGGGTTCGAAGGCTGGCCCCCCGGGGGGTTCAACAGCCGCCTCAGATCGCGTGGGCCCTACACCCACTACTGGTCAGAGGTTCAAAGGCCGGCCCCCCGAAGGGTTCCACGGCCGCCTCAGGCTACTCGGGCTCCGCGCCCATTACTGATCAGGGGTTCGAAGGCTGGCCCCCGAAGGGTTCACAGTCGCCTCAGACACCGAGCGAGGGATGACCAGGGGTACGTTCGATACATAACCGAGGCTCGGGCTGCGCTCCCGAGGTACCCTAGGACATTTCCGAGACCAGCGGGAGCGATTTTGTAACGGAATCCCATCGGAGGGAGGCATCGAGCCCTCGGACCCCGTCGCCAGGGGACCGGGTCCGGCAGATCACCGGGAAAGGGGGATACCCCCAATGAACGGGGCACGGACGTCCACTCGGATTACCCGCTTGCAGCTCACCGGAGACACCATGTTCGGTGCCCATCGAGGGTAACATGGCGCTCTCCCCCCCTCCTCCTTGCGGAAAGGTGACGTAGGGGCATATGTAAAAAAGCCGAGTCTGTCCCTGATCGCCCTCTCGCCCTGTGCGGAGGCTCGGGGGCTGCTCTCGCAAACCCGGCTCCGGCCAAACCGTTGACAGCGTCAACATACCAGCCCGAGAACTTGGGCCCCGACCGTGCACCGGGGCTACGGCCAGTTCGCATGAGGGAACCACCAGACCAGCCGAAGCATTACGCAAGGCATTAAGACCTTGAAGGAGTGAAACCACTCCTCCGAGGCCTCGGGGGCTACACCCGGCGGGTGCGCTCGCGCGCACCCACCGGAACAAAATGCAACCGAGAAAGGCTGGTCCCCTTGCAAAAAAGTGCGACGAAAGCCTCCAAGCGAGTGCTAACACTCCCTTCGAGGCTCGGGGGCTACTGTCGGGGACCATAATTAGGGGTACCCTCAAGGCGCCTAATTCTCAGCTGGTAACCCCCATCAGCATAAAGCTGCAGAGGCCTGATGGGTGCGATTAAGTCAAGGATCAGTCCATACGAGCGACTCGATCACGCCTCGCCCGAGCCTAGCCTCGGGCAACGGCAGCCGAACCCGAGATGTTTCCGTCTCGCCCGAGGCCCCCTTTTAACGGCAGACACATCTCCGGCTCGCCCAAGGCCTTGCCTTCGCTAAGAAGCAACACTGACTAAATCGCCGCGCCGACCGACCGAGTCGCAGGAGCATTTAACGCAAAGGTAGCCTGACACCTTTATCCTGACGTGCGCTCTCGGCAGAGCCGAAGTGACCGCCGTCACTTCGCCGCTCCACTGACCGGTCTGACAGAAGGACAGCGCCGCCTGCGCCATTCCGACTGCAGTGCCACTCGACAGAGTGAGACTGACAGGCAGTCAGGCCTTGCCAAAGGCGCCATATGAAGCTCCGCCCGACCCAGGGCTCGGACTCGGGCTAAGGCCCCGGAAGACGGCGAACTCCGCTTCGCCCGACCCAGGGCTCGGACTCGGGCTAAGGCCCCGGAAGACGGCAAACTCCGCTCCGCCCGACCCAGGGCTCGGACTCGGGCTAAGGCCCCGGAAGACGGCGAACTCCGCTCCGCCCGACCCAGGGCTCGGACTCGGGCTAGGGCCCCGGAAGACGGCGAACTCCGCTCCGCCCGACCCAGGGCTCGGACTCGGGCTAAGGCCCCGGAAGACGACGAACTCCGCTCCGCCCGACCCAGGGCTCGGACTCAGGCTAAGGCCCCGGAAGACGGCGAACTCCGCTCCGCCCGACCCAGGGCTCGGACTCGGGCTAGGCCCCAGAAGACGACGAACTCCGCTTCGCCCGACCCCAGGGGTCAGACTCTGCCCTGGCCTCTGCCGAACGACCTCCGCCTCGCCCGACCCAGGAGCTCGGGCTCGGCCTCGGCCATGGAGGACAGACTCGACCTCGGCTTCGGAGGAGCCTCCACGTCGCCCGACCTAGGACACAAGTCCGCCACGTCAACAGGAAGCGCCATCATCACCCTACCCCGAGCCGACTCGGGCCGCAGGGAACAAGACCGGCGTCCCATCTGGCTAGCTCCGCCAGATAGGCAATGATGGCGCCCCGCTAGACCCATGACGACGGCGGCTCTCAGCTCCCTTACGGAAGCAGGGGGACGTCAGCAAGGGCCCAACCGCTCCGACAGCTGTCCCTCCGCCAGGCTCCGTTGCTCCTCCGACAGCCACGACACCACACCAGCTGGGTGCCAAAATCTCTCCGGCTGCCACATTGGCATGTACTTAGGGCGCTAGCTCACCCCCGCTAGACACGTAGCACCTTGCTACACCCCCATTGTACACCTGGATCCTCTCCTTACGCCTATAAAAGGAAGGATCAGGGCCTTCTTAGAGAAGGTTGGCCGCGCGGGGACGAGGATGGGGCAGGCGCTCTCTTGGGGCCGCTCGCTTCCCTCACCCGCGTGGACGCTTGTAACCCCCTACTGCAAGCGCACCCGACCTGGGCGCGGGTCGAACAAGAAGGCCGCGGGATTCCCACCTCTCTCACGACTCGTCTCCGGCCACCTCGCTTTTCCCCCCTTCGCGCTCGCCCACGCGCTCGACCCATCTGGGCTGGGGCACGCGGCACACTCACTCGTCGGCTTAGGGACCCCCCGGTCTCGAAACGCCGACAATAATATAAATCAAAGTACACAGAATCGAAACGTAGCCAACGTAAACAACCCACCACAGGCAACTGACTGGGGGAGGTCGCTAGCCTAATCCTCGAACTCGTCGAAGTCTTGGAACTCCTGGAGATCCGCCTCGACACCTTCTTCTTTACCTAAGCATAGATTGCACCAAAGGCAACCTGGTGTTTTGTGAAAGCAAGGATGAGTACACATCAACGTACTTAGCAAATGTCCCGTTTGGCTGTAGTGGACTAGCTTTATATGGAGTTAAGTCAAGCAGTTGCTTTTAGTTGGTCAGATTATTATTACTAGTAAAGAGAGCCAGATTTTAGTATTAACCCAAGTTGTTAACCCCAAAGTACCCTTTCCAAACGGAAAGAATACCACTTACCATTACCATAGTCAATACCAAAACCATCATTCTCATCACCACCTGTAATCCGAACATCTCTGATCAAGTATCTCTAATCAATGGAGCTCCCTTGGCCGCTCATAACCGCGAGCACGGCTGATATATCAGTTTCATAACACTCTGCAGAGGTTGCACACTTTACCCACAAGTCGTGATTCCCTCTCTAGCCCGGGCTTGCAAGACCCTTATTCACTCCCAATGTGAATGGCCAGGGATTCACTACGAAGCCTTTATAAAGATTCCCTGAGGCTGTAGCCACCCGTTAGGTTTCCTAAATGCACCGCACTCCTCCCCAAGGGGCGAACCAACCTTGGCAGAGCGAGCCGCATACACCGAGCCCCATTAACGGCACGACGACGAAGCGAACTATACCCCAGTTCCTCTAATTATTCAGCTAAGGGCATCCCATTCCGCCCTCATGGTTGCACTATTTTCCCGGGCGGTCATCCAACGAACAGGTCCTTACGGAGAGGCACTCGAGAAACCGCTCGAGCCCCCTAAAGTATCACCAGTCCAACATCATAATCATAATGACAGCATCGTATCCTAAGTGTTCACATCATGTTCATTGATTAAAGTAAAGCAATAGCATAAATCTAACCATAGTAGCCCAAAAGGTAATCAAGGACCAGATAATAGAAAGCTAGTCAATCCTTATGTTGTTCATAGTATGCAGGACAGTTAATTATAAAGTAAATGGGACATAATGGGTCAGAGGACACTTGCCTTCACCAAACAGATGCTCAGGGTCTTTGATCTCGTAGAACCCGAAGAACTGAATCATTTGGTCACCGAAGCTTGACCATCGATTCCTCGAAGCTCGGAAACGAATCACGATCTAATCGCAACGCGAAGCGAAGACGAAGAGGCACAAGAAAACAAACATATACAGAACATTACACCATACAAGATAAAATGTTATAAAAACATGCAGCCTAAAATAGAGATCGCTTCTACTGTTACACGAGGAAAAGAAACGCCAAAATCGAAGCTACGGTCAAGGAGGTATCGCGTTTACGCTAAATCAATATTAATTATAACATTTAATTCGACATTATCAACTATAAATAAAATCTACCGTCTAGTTTTTGATTAACCTGTTACCCTAGCATCTATCAGTTAAACCAGTAATTTAGGGGGTGTTTGGTTACCCCAAACTAAAATTTAGCCCCTGTCATATCGAATGTTTGAACCTCCGTTCCGGGTATTAAATGTAGTCGGATTATAAAACTAATTTGTCAGCCGAAGATTAAAAGACGAGACGAATCTAGTCCAGTTGGTTGGGTCTATATTTCATACTCCTATTTAAAAGTCAAACGCTTGATGTGACCCGGGCTAAACTTTAGCAGGAGCAACCAAACACCCCGTTAAAACGAGAGGTTTTAAGCGAGACTAATTTATGACGCGCAAAACAACGCGACAGCGTGCAAACGACGCGCGGACACGCGCGACATAGCACGCTAACGACATACGAAACATTGCGCGTGATCAGCGCGAATGACGTGCAAACCAGCACGCCACCACATGCGAAACAGCACGCACGACAGGCGAGAGAACTAAATAGGAGACGTGTTTATACTAAACAAAGATTAAATAGATAAGGATATTTAAGTTAATATTAGTCATGTTAATGTTTATTATAAAAGCGCAAGTTGAACACTACACATTTAATCTAACTGGAATATTAATCTAATAAATATTAGTCGAGCAAGCCTTAAGTTAATTATCTGAAATATCCGACCCGACGAATTAAGGTTATTAACATGAGTGTTTATAGGCAAAAACAATTTATTATCACGCGTAGACGCCGTGCGACACACGCAAACGACGTGTGACACAGCGTACGAACAGCACGCACGACACGCGCGAACAGCACCGCGGCACGCGACCACCAGCACATCACGCACGAACAACGCGTAGACAATGCGACGACGCTTGATAATCGCTAATAGATAACACGATTATACTAAACAAGTATTAACTGAGAAACGTTTAAGTTGGTATTCATCGAGTTAACATTTATATTTATAAAAGTGCGAGTTAAATCTATAAACTAATTTTAATTAGAAGGTCATTTTATTTAATAAGTGTTGAATGAACAACTAATTAAATAATTAAAACTTGTGACATGATAAAGTACGCTACTAATATGAAATCGGCGTTGCTACAAAGTTGACACGACTGAAACAAATAGATACAGGTTTATGGCGCATTATATATTGAATAGTTACCAATTCGTGACGAATAAACAATTTTATTCAAACGCGCGACTCGCGACTCGCGTGAACGACGACACGTGAACAACACGCGCGAACGTCGGGCGGATCGAACACACGATACTCGTAGAACAGAGCACAGCACGCGACACGCGTGGAATGGGCGGTGACAGCGTACGCGAATAGTACAGGCGGGTAGGCGCGGACAACGCGCAACATACGTGAGCGACGCACGAAAAAAGCTAAACAGACGTCACGTTTATGTTAAACGAATATTAGTTAAAAACATCTAAGTCGGAACTAACCACATTAATTTGCATCTATAAAATCACCATTTTAAATTATACATTAATTAAAATGACGTTCAAATAAACCTCAGATTAACTACCCAATTAACGAAAACATGTGTTGCAACCGAATAATATTACTAACACGTAGTCGAGATTATTACTAAGTCACTACGACTGAAACGAGTCGAGACGTACTCGCAACGCAACATATATATTGAATAATTAGCGTTTCTCGGATTTAAACTACGTGGCACGATTCTATTGGTCGAAGCTAACAATACGATGGACCACAATAGGGCTGGCTACATGGGGCAAAGAGATCATGGTCACAGAGGATCATAGGATAATGCATGCAAGGGGACGTCGTGCCAGCAAGCGAATCCTACATGTAAGATGGGGCCAGCGATTTTTAAGGACGTAGTGGAGTTTTGGTAAGTGCATGCAAGCAGATGGAGCATAGACGGTGTTTTCCCACTTTTGAGCGCCATCCGCATGCAGGCAGGTGAGTAGGTGGGGCCCACATCCTTTTGATTGCATGCAGAGCACGCACGTTGGGGAGAACACGCTGAGTCGTGCGCCTCGTGCACCATAAGCGCTTAGGATTAGTATGCATACCGGATCCCGGTTTCTATCTTCTACATTGAAACTTGAAACCGCACGCAGGGGAACTCCTAGAATCGCCATGGCTAGGGCATGGAGAAGGGTCTCACGCGGTGGGGGTAGCCGAGCTAGGGGCAGCGCCCGTCGGTGGCGACTCGCTGGCCAACGGCGAGGCAGTGCCGTAGGGGCACGGATGGCACGACAGAAGGACCATACGAACTCATGTGGGCTGCAGGGCGCAGCGGCGCGCGTGGCAGCGGCGTCCATGGCCGACAGGGCACGCCTCGCATGGTCAGCTGAAACATGAGGCAGCACAGCTACGATGGCCCGATCAACAGCATGGCAGCACGACATCACAACAATAGATGGAGAGAGGGAACAGCGGAGAGGTTCCTCACCTTGGGATGGAGCGCACATGGAGGTGGACGTGGATAATAGGCTCGATGGGCTCCGCCAGAGATGGTGATTCTGCATCTTCGACAGCGATCGGCGGTGCGACAAAGTGGAGAACTGGTGCCACAGGGTGTTGCTGAAATTTGTGGAAGAAGACAGAGGGAGGGAGTTTTGCGATGGCGAGAGTAGGCGTGCAGCAAGCAGCGCGAGTGGGGCGCGGACGGCGGTGGGCGAGAGGCACGGGCATGGGGAAGAGAGAGAGAGAGGTCGAGCAGGGCTGGGGCATGAATATAGGCGGCGTGGAGGGCGGTTGATGAGGTAATCGCGACATGGGGCATCTCACACGGGAGGGAGAGGTTGGGGAAGAAGAGCAGTAACTCCTACTGGCCGGTGGGCCCAGCGGCGCGGGTGCTAGGGCGCGGTTGCGGCGCTGCTGGGCCAGCATGGAAGCCACGACGCGCTGGGCTACGCGGAGCGCGGGGCGCGACGCTCGACCGGCCATGCGGGGCGCGGGCAACCGGAGGAGAGGGGCGCGGCGCTGGCCATGCGGCTAGGGAGTAGGATGTGCTTGTGTTTCTTTTCTTTTTTTATTTATACATATATATTCTAAAATTGTAGTAAATCTTAAATAATAAATTATCCAAATTCAAAAGAATAATTAGGGTAAGTCGTATTTATTTAAATAGACTGGGTTTAAAAAAAATAGATCGAATACAAATAACCTTTGAACTTAGAAACACTATGCAACGACATGAATGTAACAACCAACCTATAACAAAATAATTCTCCACTATTTAGGAAAAAGAAAAGAAACGTAACGAAAGGAGAGGGTAACACCTAAATTTGGTGGATATTAGAAAAGAAATTTTATACCCCAAATTTAGGGTGTTACAAATCTAACCCCCTTAACAGGAATCTCGCCCTCGAGATTCAAGGAGAGGCTAGCAAGAAAAAGATATTGGTTCATTGGTTATTCACAGCTTCTTCGATTCAACTTTGACTCTGCCAGCTTAACTTCTGGACTGATTGTTTTGACCTTCAGATGCTCGAGACCAACTGATGCAATTCTTGAGGATCTCCCTGACCAGTGGGTTAGGACCCACACACGCTTCCACTGTGCCACTCTGATATTTTTGGTTGATGTTGATCAATTGTCTTCATTGGGGTTAGCGGCTAACCCCCTTAACATGAGCATTGATATGCACTTGGTGAAGATGCAGCCAACTCTGATCTTGATTGATTAAGAGAGGTTGGAGGTTGCCAACCGGACAGGTGCAAGAGGAAAGGGTATAGATAGAAAAGGTAAGCCTAGATGGATTAAAGAGAGAAAAGGGAGGGCACCCAACTTTCTAACTCTATGGCACTCACCTAGTAAATTGTTGCCATTGCGGACCAAGGGTCACAACATATCAACACTCATAACAAAGAAGCAAGTCATTCATAACACAAAGACAAACATCACAAGCATTCAACAACAAACATCTCTTTGTTATACGTTCCTTTTAATTACATGGTGCTATTTCTTGAAAAGGGAATAACTACTCTCTAAGGTTGTTGAAGGACAAGGAGAAGAACAAGACATGCAGGATAGGAGCACGAGCACAATAAAGGATGGAGTTAAAGCAAGTATTGTAAGCGACCAGGAAAAGGATACGATCGAGGGCATAATGGGTAGAACACCACTCTTGAGTTGAGATGGAAAAGGGGACATTCCAAAAAGTAGACTTAAGATAAGCATCAAGGCAAGATCTAGTGATTACAAAGGTAAAAGTGATATCAAACAAAAGCTAGGACTTGCAATGTGACAGAGGAAAAGAGAACAAACAAGAGCGGGATGGGTAAGATAACAATTGAGAGCACCTAGAGGGGGGGGGGTGAATAGGTGATCCTGTGAAACTTGAAAACTTAATGCCACAAAAACTTGGTTAAGCGTTAGCACAATAATGCCAAGTGGCTAGAGAGGAGTCTTAACAAAACACAATAACTACAAGAGATCAACACAGAGATGGCACAGTGGTTTATCCCGTGGTTCGGCCAAGTACAAAACTTGCCTACTCCACGTTGTGGCGTCCCAACGGACGAGGGTTGCAATCAACCCCTCTCAAGCGGTCCAAATACCCACTTGAATACCACGGTGTTTTGCTTTGCTTTACTATATCCCGATCGCGAGGAATCTCCACAACTTGGAGCCTCTCGCCCTTACAAAGATGTTCACAAAGAATCGCGGAGTAAGGGAGGGATAAGAAACTCACACAAGACACAAAGATCACAGCAAATACACACACACAAGACCCAGACTTGAGCTCAAGAGACTATCACGAGTTTCTCACTAGAACGGAGCTCAAATCACTAAGAATGTCGAACAAGTGCGCAAGAATGAAGTGTGAGTGATCAACTATGCTCAAAGAATGCTTGGATGTCTTCTCCATGCGCCAAGGGGTCCCTTTTATAGCCCCAAGGCAGCTAGGAGCCGTTGAGAGCATTGTAGGAAGGCAATTCTTGCCTTCTGTCGACTGGTGCACCGGACAGTCCGGTGCGGATTTCTTTCCTTGTTTGGCGAAGCCGACTGTTGGAGATTCAGAGCCGTTGGGGCACCGGACACTGTCCGGTGCTCCAATGTGACCGTTGGCTCGGCCACGCGTCACGCGCGGAATCCTCGGCCAACCGTTGCCCCGGCTGACCGTTGGCTCACCGGACAGTCCGGTGCCTCACCGGACAGTCCGGTGAATTATAGCCGTACACCGTTGGTGGCTTCCCGAGACCGACGACTTCGCCTGTGAACGGCTCACCGGACAGTCCGGTGCACCACCGGACAGTCCGGTGATTTATACCGTACACCGCCGTCGAAGTCCCGAGAGCAGCAAGTTCGCCAGAGCCAGCCTAGCGCACCGGACACTGTCCGGTGCACCACCGGACACTGTTAGGTGCACCCAGACTGTGTAGACTTTGGCTGAACAAAGCCATCTCTTTTCCAATTCGATTTCTCCTGTTTCCAACACTTAGACACAATACATTAGTCCATAAAACAATGTACTAAGTCTAGAAACATACCTTTTGACTTGATTTGCACTTTGTCCACCACTTTGCATAGATTAACACAAAAGCACTTGTGTTGGCACTCAATCACCAAAATACTTAGAAATGGCCCAAGGGCACATTTCCCTTTCAACACTCTTGAACTGAAATGGGAGAGGAGGCATTAAAATGAAGGGACAAGATAAACATCAAGGTAGAAATCGAGGGATGACAAGGGTTAAGGTGATAACATACAAACACACAACAAAGGATGTATTTAGACAAGACTTGCAAGGCATCAAGGAAGGTAAGCAACCAATGGTGAAGTAGGTGAGGCATTATCCTCAAACCGGGATGGAGAAGAGGAGGCTTTAAAGGGTAGGTTCAAATTAAGCAGGAAGACAAGGGCATAGATATCACGAGGGTTTTAAAGGTAATAACGGACAAGGATGTAGGGGATGATGTAAATAGGCATAATACAAAGGATATAAGTACCATAAAGGATGGAGTTAAGACAGGACCTGCAAATGGAAAAGGAGAGGGTACGCCCAAGGGTCAGATAGGTAAGCAGCCACTCTCTAATTGAGGTGGAAGAGAGGAGATTTTAAAGAGCCAGAATAAAGATGAGTATCAAGGCAAGATCGATGGATGACAAGGAGATGGTGATAACAAATAAAACACATAGCAAAGGATGGAATTAAGACAAAACTTGAAAGGCGACAAGAAGTGAAAAGAAATCAAGGGAGAGATAGGTAACCCGCAACTCTCAAACTGGGTTGAAAGAAATGGAAGGCTTTTAAAGGATAAGTTCAAGGTAAGCATTCAAGTAGAAGATATCAATATTGCAAGGGTCAAAGGCGATAACAGACAAGGGTATGAGAGAAAAGACGAAGGCATTGAAGAGCCAGCGGTACAAGTACAACCAAGAATGGGGTCACGACAAGACTTGCACATGGCAAAGATGAGGTTACGAACAAGGGCGAAATAAGTAAAACACCACTCTCGAACTGAGATGGGAGATTAGAGATTTTAGATAATAGACATAATGTAATCACAAGGTAGGATAGAGTGATGAGAAGGGTAAAGGAGATGACAAACAAAACACAACAAAGGATAGAGTTAAAAAAACTTGCAGGTGACAAAGAAGAGGATACGACCAAGGAAAAATAGGTACAATACAATGCTCAGATTGAGATGGAAAATAGGATATTTTAAAGGATGGTATAAGATAAACATCAAGGTAAGATATAGAGGTGATAAGGGTAAAGGTGGTAATGATGAAAAGCATAACCATGGACAGAGTTAAGGCAGGACTGACAAAGTGGAGAAAACAAGCAAGGGTAAGATAGGTAAGGTTCCAACAAAATGGTTGAAGTAAAGAAAATTAATTACAGTGGAGTTACAAGGAGACAACAAGATTACCAAGGACATGCAAAATAAAATGACCGCTCATGGATCATTAAGAAACAAGGGTGGTCAAGGGCACGTTAACTGAAATGTCTTAAACAGATATTGAGATATAAAGGTAAGCACATATAAAAATAAGAGTTTGCAAGATTCCAATGGTACAAGCATACCAAGACGAAGAGAGTACAAATTGCCAAATTATAGTGACTTAACAATAGAATAGGAAAGGGTCTCAAAAGACAAGAAGGTCATGGACATATAAACTGAAATGTTTAAGTAGGCAATAGAGTTTTTAGGCTTAAGTATTTGAATTAAGGGATAAGGGTATGGAAGAATCCAAAAGATACAACATGTCAATACCAATGGAATAGATTGGTCAAATGGTAGCAATTTAATAATGGAAGAGAAAAGAATCCCAAAAGACAAGAAGGTTATGGCCAGGGGGCATCTACAAAGATGTCGCAAGCACAAGAGTGAGATCAGATCTAATAGATTGAGAAGAGTATAGACAACACTAGAATAAAATACTTTTGGCAAGGGGGCATATAGGAGCACAACATAGAATTAGTTGAGGTGACCAATATTTTGAAGCAGCATCAAGGATGAGGTGAAGTAATAATCAATAAGTACTTAAAACGGCCAATGCTACTCTAGGCTAGCGGTCCTACAGTCAGCACGGCTTTGATACCACTTATGTCACACCCGGTTTTGAAGGTAAACCGAATGCGAACCATGTACGTGCCAGGATCAGTAATTCACGTACACAGCGATTACATAAATGACTCATCATAGCACAATGCTTCGAATTACAATAAAGAGTAAGTAATAATATTACATACTAGAGCCATTTACATAATATAAATCAAAGTACACATAATCAAAACGTAGCTAACGTAAACAACCCACCACAGGCAGCTGACTGGGGGAGGTCGCTAGCCTAATCCTCAAACTCGTCGAAGTCTTGGAACTCCTGGAGATCCGCCTCGACACCTTCTTCTTTACCTAAGCATAGATTGCACCAAAGGCAACCTGGTGTTTTGTGAAAGCAAGGGTGAGTACACATCAACGTACTCAGCAAATGTCCCGTTTGGCTGTAGTGGACTAGCTTTATGTGGAGTTAAGTCAAGCAGTTGCTTTTAGTTGGTCAGATTATTATTACTAGTAAAAATAGCCAGATTTTAGTATTAACCCAAGTTGTTAACCCCAAAGTACCCTTTCCAAACGAAAAGAATACCACTTACCATTACCATAGTCAATACCAAAACCATCATTCTCATCACCACCTGTAATCCGAACATCTCTGATCAAGTATCTCTAATCAATGGAGCTCCCTTGGCCGCTCATAACCACGAGCACGGCTGATATATCAGTTTCATAACACTCTGTAGAGGTTGCGCACTTTACCCACAAGTCGTGATTCCCTCTCTAGCCCGGGCTTGCAAGACCCTTATTCACTCCCAAGGTGAATGGCCAGGGATTCACTATGAAGCCTTTACAAAGATTCCCTGAGGCTGTAGCCGCCCGTTAGGTTTCCTAAATGCACCGCACTCCTCCCCAAGGGGCGAACCAACCTTGGCAGAGCGAGCCGCATACACCGAGCGCCATTAACGGCACGACGGCGAAGCGAACTACACCCTAGTTCCTCTAATTATTCAGCTAAGGGCATCCCATTCCACCCTCATGGTTGCACTATTTTCCCGGGCAGTCATCCAACGAACAGGTCCTTACGGAGAGGCACTCGAGAAACCGCTCGAGCCCCCTAAAGTATCACCAGTCACACATCATAATCATAATGACAACATCGTATCCTAAGTGTTCACATCATGTTCATTGATTAAAGTAAAGCAATAGCATAAATCTAACCATAGTAGCCCAAAAGGTAATCAAGGACCAGATAATAGAAAGCTAGTCAATCCTTATGTTGTTCATAGTATGCGGGACAGTGAATTATAAAGTAAATGGGACATAATGGGTCAGAGGACACTTGCCTTCACCAAACAGATGCTCAGGGTCTTCGATCTCGTAGAACCCGAAGAACTGAATCATTTGGTCACCGAAGCTTGACCATCGATTCCTCGAAGCTCGGAAACGAACCGCGATCTAATCGCAACGCGAAGCGAAGACAAAGAGGCACAAGAAAACAAACATATACATATGCATAAGAACATTACACCATACAAGATAAAATGTTATAAAAACATGCAGCCTAAAATAGAGCTCACTTCTACTGTTACACGAGGAAAAGAAACGTCGAAATCGAAGCTACGGTCAAGGAGGTATCGCGTTTACACTAAATCAATATTAATTATAACATTTAATTCGACATTATCAACTATAAATAAAATCTACCGTCTAGTTTTTGATTAACCTGTTACCCTAGCATCTATCAGTTAAACCAGTAATTTAGTTAAAACGAGAGGTTTTAATCGAGACTAATTTATGACGCGCAAAACAACGCGACAACGTGCAAACGACGCGCGGACACGCGCGACATAGCACGCTAACGACATACGAAACAGTGCGCGTGACCAGTGCGAATAACGTGCGAACCAGCATGCCACCACATGCGAAACACACGCACGACAGGCGAGAGAACTAAATAAGAGACGTGTTTATACTAAACAAAGATTAAATAGATAAGGATATTTATGTTAATATTAGTCATGTTAATGTTTATTATAAAAGCGCAAGTTGAACACTACACATTTAATCTAACTGGAATATTAATCTAATAAATATTAGTCGAGCAAGCCTTAAGTTAATTATCTAAAATATCCGACCCGACGAATTAACGTTATTAACATGAGTGTTTATAGGCAAAAATAATTTATTATCACGCGTAGACGCCGCGCGACACACGCAAACGACGTGTGACACAGCGTACGAACATCACACACGACACGCGCGAACAGCACCGCGGCACGCGACCACCAGCACATCACGCGCGAACAACGCGTAGACAATGCGACGACGCTTGATAATCGCTAATAGATAACACGATTATACTAAACAAGTATTAACTGAGAAACGTTTAAGTTGGTATTCATCGAGTTAACATTTATATTTATAAAAGTGCGAGTTAAATCTATAAACTAATTTTAATTAGAAGGTCATTTTATTTAATAAGTGTTGAATGAACAACTAATTAAATAATTAAAACTTGTGACATGATAAAGTACGCTACTAATATGAAATCGGCGTTGCTACAAAGTTGACACGACTGAAACAAATAGAAACAGGTTTATGGCGCATTATATATTGAATAGTTATCAATTCGTGACGAATAAACAATTTTATTCAAGCGCACGAATCGCGACTCGCGTGAACGACGACACGTGAACAACACGCGCGAACGTCGGGCGGATCGAACACACGATACTCGTAGAACAGAGCACAGCACGCGACACGCGTGGAATGGGCGGTGACAGCGTACGCGAATAGTACAGACGGGTAGGCGCGGACAACGCGCGACATACGTGAGCGACGCGCGAGAAAAGCTAAACAGACGTCACGTTTATGTTAAACGAATATTAGTTAAAAACATTTAAGTCGGAACTAACCACATTAATTTGCATCTATAAAATCACCATTTTAAATTATACATTAATTAAAATGACGTTCAAATAAACCTCAGATTAACTACCCAATTAACGAAAACATGTGTTGCGGCCGAATAATATTACTAACACGTAGTCGAGGTTATTACTAAGTCGCTACGACTGAAACGAGTCGAGACGTACTCGCAACGCAACATATATATTGAATAATTAGCGTTTCTCGGATTTAAACTACGTGGCACGATTCTATTGGTCGAAGCTAACAATACGATGGACCACACATAGGGCTGGCTACATGGGGCAAAGAGATCATGGTCACAGAGGATCCTAGGATAATGCATGCAAGGGGACATCGTGCACAGCAAGCGAATCCTGCATGCAAGGTGGGGCCAGCGATTTTTAAGGACGTAGTGGAGTTTTGGTAAGTGCATGCAAGCAGGTGGAGCATAGATGGTGTTTTCCCACTTTTGAGCGCCATCCGCATGTAGGCAGGTGAGTAGGTGGGGCCCACATCCTTTTGATTGCATGCAGAGCACGCACGTTGGGGAGAACACGCTGAGTCGTGCGCCTCGTGCACCATAAGTGCTCAGGATTAGCATGCATACCGGATCCCGGTTTCTATCTTCTACATTGAAACTTGAAACCGCACGCAGGGGAACTCCTAGAATCGCCATGGCTGGGGCATGGAGAAGGGTCTCACGCGGTGGGGTAGCCGAGCTAGGGGTAGCGCCTGTCGGCGGCGACTCGCTGGCCAACGGCGAGGCAGTGCCGCAGGGGCACGAATGGCACGACAGAAGGACCATACGAACTCATGAGGGCTGCAGGGCGAAGCGGCGCACGTGGCAGCGGCGTCCATGGCCGGCAGGGCTCGCCTCGCATGGTCAGCTGAAACACGAGGCAGCACAGCTACGATGGCCCGATCAACAGCATGGCAGCACGACATCACAACAATAGATGGAGAGAGGGAACAGCGGAGAGGTTCCTCACCTTGGGATGGAGCGCACATGGAGGTGGACGTGGATAGAAGGCTCGATGGGCTCCGCCAGAGATGGTGATTCTGCATCTTCGACAGCGATCGGCGGTGCGACAAAGTGGAGAACTGGTGCCACAGGGTGTTGCTGAAATTTGTGGAAGAAGACAGAGGGAGGGAGTTTTGCGATGGCGAGAGTAGGCGTGCAGCAAGCAGCGCGAGTGGGGCGCGGACGGCAGTGGGCGAGAGGCACGGGCATGGGGAAGAGAGAGAGGTCGAGCAGGGCTGGGGCATGAATATAGGCGGCGTGGAGGGCGGTTGATGAGGTAATCGCGACGTGGGGCATCTCACTCAGGAGGGAGAGGTTGGGGAAGAAGAGCAGTAACTCCTACTGGCCGGTGGGCCCGGCGGCGCGGGTGCTAGGGCGCGGTTGCGGCGCTGCTGGGACAACATGGAAGCCACGACGCGCTTGGCTACGCGGAGCGCGGGGCGCGACGCTCGACTGGCCATGCGGGGCGCGGGCAACCCGAGGAGAGGGGCGCGGCGCTGGCCATGCGGCTAGGGAGTAGGACGTGCTTGTGTTTCTTTTCTTTTTTTATTTATACATATATATTCTAAAATTGTAGTAAATCGTAAATAATAAATTATCCAAATTCAAAAGAATAATTAGGGTAAGTCGTATTTATTTAAATAGACTGGGTTTCAAAAAAATAGATCGAATACAAATAACCTTTGAACTTAGAAACACTATGCAACGACATGAATGTAACAACCAACCTATAACAAAATAATTCTCCACTATTTAGGAAAAAGAAAAGAAATATAACGAAAGGAGAGGGTAACACCTGAATTTGGTGGATATTAGAAAAGAAATTTTATACCCCAAATATAGGGTGTTACATTTGTAGAGGTCGCACACTTTACCCACGAGTCGTGATTCCCTTTCTACCCAGGGAGAGCTACCCCCATTGACCACTACCTAGGTGGCCTGGCAGGGCATCACTATGTAGCCTTTACAAAGATTCCCCTGGTGCATAGCTTCTCGTTAGGTTTTGTCAGTCATACAAACGCAGTACACCTCCCCAAGGTGGGTGACTAACAAAACCAAATCGAATGAACCTCTGCACCCCCCTTGGCAGAGCGAGCACTACGCCTTGGCCCCCATTGACGGCCCTCCGGCAAAGCCAACTATACCCCCAGGTTCATCTAATTATTCAGCTAAGGGCGTCCCATTCCACCCTCATGGTTGCACTGTTATCCCGGGTTGTCACTCCCTGTAAACCCTGGAATCTAACTCCTAAAACCCTAGTCAGTTAAGAAATACTAAAGGAGTCATTTTAATTAGGGATCTTATTAAAAGAGGTATATTTCCTTTAAATAATTGTATGAGTATTGTACTTATAAATACTTTCTTGAAGCATCTAAATTAACAGATGTTATAAATTATAAATTACTTTCAATAAAATACAATGTGGAGTACACAAGTGTCATATTCAAAAGCATTTTCATAAATAAAATAATAAATAGATTAATAAAAGTATATTCATGCATTCAGGTTGAAGTTTTGATTGTGAATTTATTTGGAATTAGAAAACTGGAAACCTAGATTTAAAATTCAATTTAAACCATATTCAAACTTGAAAGAAATAGAAAACTGAAAATGAGAATAAAGAAAAGAATTGGCGAACGGGCCAAATGGGCCGAATTCCACTCAGGCAGCCCAGCTAGCCACATCCTTTTCCCCCACGCGCCTGCCTGCTTTCCCTTCTGTTTTCTTTTTCTCTGTTGGCGCTTACAAGTAGGCCCCATATTGTCAGCCTCTCTTCTCGCGTGCGCGGGCTCTGTCACTATCACTGCCTAGTGGGCCCGCTTGGGCAGCTCGACCTTCTTCCTCAACGGACCGCGCGTCACCCGCGGCAACGGCGCAACAAGCACGCAATTTTCGCGCTGTTCTTCTGCAAGCGTCCTCGCTGTTGGCCGCAACAAACTCGTCCAATGGGTTGTATAAAATTGGCGCCCCGCGCCTCATTCACTTCACATTGTGCGGGCTGCGACAAGTTGGAGTTGAGGGGTTGGGCCACCATTGTCGAACCGTGTGGGAGATGAGGGAGCGCAGAGAGAAATAGGAAGCCGCCGTGACCTAGCTCATGTATCACCGTTGCCAAGACCTCTGGGTGGGGCTCTGGGGAACCGCCAGGGCTAGGGGATACTGGGTGCGGCGTTTATAGGCGCGGTCGGCCAGGCATGGCGGTGGAATTGCTCATCGGAGCATGGCGGCATGGTGGATCCGCTCCTCACCATGAATAGAACCAGCACGCTAAAACAACGGGTAAGGAACCACCTGATAAGAATATGCATATCCCGGGCATCGTGTTGTGCTGCTCTTTCATGAGAGTTGGGAGCAGGCGTGTCTGCCGCCGTGGGCGTGTGCGTCGCCGCGGGCTGGCCTTGAGATTGAGGACGCCGTGCCTCCGTCGGATGCGTGTTGGCCGGTTGAGATTAAAACTCGTGTACCGGTTCGTGGGGTGGACGTGCGCCGTCGATCTCCCTGTGATCGGCTCGGATCATATAGCCCAGGTAATGTTTCACTCGGTCTCATCCTATGCGTAGGATCTGGATCGTGTGGTTAATCGCGTACACCGGTTTTTAAAGCGCCCAAATCCATTCTGCACCGTTGGATCTAATCTGTGCGGTTCGCATTCACCTATAATCCTTCAGCCGTGCGGTTATGCAAAAGAGCCCCTGCTCTTTCTGTGAATAAACCCGCCATCGTAGCCGTGGGAAAACTCTTGTACTGGGGTCCCTGGAATTTACAGTTTACACCCTGCACTCTGCTAAATTTATGGTCGCGGTCCACTAATCTGGTATAAATCTAGATTTTAATCCGAAAATTGATTATTATGTATAAAAATAATACTAAGAACTTGTTTAATTCATATTTAATTCATTACAACCCCTTTTTAATCCGTTCCAGTTGCATTTATTTTGTTTCAATATTTTCTATCATCTAGTAACTAGGTTTATTCATGAAACCTAGATCAAAATTATCCACTTGATTTATTCTGTACTAGGTATTTAATAACTTCGGAAAAATCGTAAATTGAGAACCGTAACTCCTTTTTGATCCATTCTAGTTGCATTAGTCTCACAATAATATTTATTATCATCTGGTAACTTTGTTTTGTCATGAAATATAGGTTCAAATGTTGTACTTAACCTTTTCTATATTTAACCACGTGGATGTTCAGGAAAACCATAACTTCTTAACCGTAGCTCCGAATTCAGTGATTCTCGAGCCCACGATCTCGTAGCATCGCGTAGAATACTACTATTCAGTTTGTACTTATGTTTGGTGTAATGTTAATTTTGCCTATACCATGTTTGTTTGTATTGCTACGATTAGCAGTGAGGTCACGTGTCACCTGAAGAGCAAGTTGGTACCTGGAATCTCAAGTCCCAGGCAAGTTGTGCCCTTGATCACTTTCTTTTTACCCACTCATGTTCTAATTAATCATAATGATCTGCATAGGTTAATTTTGATGGGACCCAATAGGATACCCTAGTTTGTCTATCTTTATACCTTGTTTACCACTGAACTTTCTGGGTAGTACTTGCTAGTGCTATATGTGGTTTTGGGTATGGAGATACATTATTCATGATTACACTTTTGTTATCAGTTGTTATTTACTGTTCATGATAAGATCATTATGTTAATTGGAACATGGAGAACCACCCGGGAAAACAGTGCTACCACAAGGGTTTAATGGGACGCCCTTGGCTGATTAATTAGGAAAGCTAGTGGATGACTACCTTACCCAAAAGGGGCAAGGGCAGTAGGGGAGTGGTCAGTGTAGGGAGGCCCTTGGGATGATTTTGCTGTGATGGCGGTCATGCGAGGGATTCCTGCATTGGAGCTTCCTATAAACTGTAGCGGGTTTTCTGAAGCTAGTGGAACTTTGTAAAGGCCTCGTAGTGTTACCCTGCCTCGCCTCCTCGATAGAGGTGTATGGGATTGGCCGTCTCTTGGCAGATGGGTAACACGACTTGTGGGTAAAGATGCGCAACCTCTGCAGAGTGTAAAACTGGTATACTAGTCGTGCTCACGGTCATGAGCAGCTCGGACACTCACATGATTAATTTATGGAACTAAATTCAATTTGTCATATGCATTGCATCGCAGGTGATGTTGTTATTTTTGTTCTACTACTTGATTGGGTTGGTATTTACTTATACTTAGTAATTGCTAATAAAATTTTGACCAACTTTAAAAGCAATGCTCAGCTTCAACCATCCTCTTTGGTAAGCCTTACACTTCACATGAGCTCCCACCTTTGGCGAGTTCATGCACATTATTCCCCACAACTTGTTGAGCTATGAACGTATGTGAGCTCACTCTTGCTGTCTCACACCCCCCACAGGTCAAGAACAGGTACCACAGGATGAGGCGCATGGAGGATGCTGCGATGTGTTCGTGAGAGATCTAGGTCGTCGTCTCCCAGTCAACTTTGGGTTGCTGGACTGATGTCTCCTTATAATGTAATTATTTATTTTGTACAGAACTCCTATTATATAGTAAAGATGTGACATTCGATCCTGTGCCATGATTCATCATATGTGTGAGACTTGGTCCCAGCACACCTGGTGATTATGTTCGCGCTCGGGTCTTGGTGCCCCGAAACCCGGGTGTGACAGAAGTGGTATCAGAGGAATGTTGACTGTAGGACGAAACCTAGATAGAACTGGACAACCAATACTTACTTACCTTTGCTACTCTGATTCTTTTCTAAACTTCTCTTAATCTTTTCTCATCTAATTCCGCTTTACTCTGATTATTCTTACCTTTTTCTTTCTAAAGACAAATGTGGATTTCAAACTTGAAATCTTGTACCTAAAGTGACTTTTAGGAATAGGAGACCTGATCTTAGGAACAAAAACAAAACTATTTTTTATATCTATGCACTTGAATGTTTGTTCTTATGATACTTGCCTGATTTGGATCTTTGATTGAGTGTGATAAGTTGTGGAGTAATGTCCACAATTACATCTGCATATACATATAGGTATAAATATAAATAAATAAAATTCATAAGATAACTAAACAACCTAGATTATCCTTCATTAAAGTGTATCTATTTTTAAATAGATCCATCTTGGCTTAAAAGATTCTCTCTTATCTCAATAAATTCATATCACCTTGACATATTCGTCTTATCCTAACAACTTTGCTTATCTCATCCTAAAGTAACAACCATGATCTAATCCAAATTAATGAGATCTTATCTAGTCTGTCTAGTCATACCAATCTAACCGAGACCTGGTCTAATGTGATAGATTAGTCTAACCTAACGAAGGCTAACCTTAAGTTGAGCTAATCTAATGTAAGTTGCTTAATGTTGGTACAAAATATAAGGCCATACTCCTAATTCACTTAGGCCTAAATTGGTGACTTAGATCAACTCAGCCATACACAATAACTCGACCTATATAACAGGTTACATAACTTATCCACCCAATCTAGAAGCAAACAACCAAACTACATTCTAACTAATCTCATTCAACTTATAACTACCTACTAAACCAGCTACACTACCTACTAAGTCCCTGCCTACAAATCTATCTTAACCTCTTATCCCTAACCTGTTTGAAGACATCAAGACCGGAGAAGAAAAGATCAACATCGACAAGGAAGGATATGAATAGAATCAGAACTTCAGATGAATCAAGACCCACCATCCAAGATGAAGTCTTTTCTTGCCCTGCCTTTATTGCCTCAACCTATCCTTGCTCTAACCAAATCTTGTCTACTAGATGGCCAGAAATAAAAGATGCTGATGCTTTTCTAATCACATGCTAATCAGTATTAAAGACAAAAAAAAGACTCTTTCGAACCTAAAATCTCAATTGCAAACCATTCTTTCTATATCCCTTTTCTTACTAATCTCGAGGACAAGATTATTTTTAAGGGGGGTAGGATTTGTAAACCCTGGAATCTAACTCCTAATACCCTAGTCAGTTAAGAAATACTAAAGGAGTCATTTTAATTAGGGATCTTATTAAAAGAGGCATATTTCCTTTAAATAATTGTATGAGTATTGTACTTATAAATACTTTCTTGAAGCATCTAAATTAACAGATGTTATAAATTATAAATTACTTTCAATAAAATACAATGTGGAGTACACAAGTGTCATATTCAAAAGCATTTTCATAAATAAAATAATAAATAGATTAATAAAAGTATATTCATGCATTCAGGTTGAAGTTTTGATTGTGAATTTATTTTGGAATTAGAAAACTGGAAACCTAGATTTAAAATTCAATTTAAACCATATTCCAACTTGAAAGAAATAGAAAACTGAAAATGAGAATAAAGAAAAGAATTGGCGAACGGGCCAAATGGGCCGAATTCCACTCAGGCAGCCCAGCTAGCCACATCCTTTTCCCCCACGCGCTGGCCTGCTTTCCCTTCTGTTTTCTTTTTCTCTGCTGGCGCTTACAAGTAGGCCCCATATTGTCAGCCTCTCTTCTCGCGTGCGCGGGCTCTATCACTATCACTGCCTAGTGGGCCCGCTTGGGCAGCTCGACCTTCTTCCTCAACGGATCGCGCGTCACCCGCGGTAACGGCGCAACAAGCACGCGATTTTCGCGCCGTTCTTCTGCAAGCGTCCTCGCTGTTGGCCGCAACAAACTCGTCCAATGGGTTGTATAAAATTGGCGCCCTGCGCCTCGTTCACTTCATGTTGTGCGGGCTGCGACGAGTTGGAGTTGAGGGGTTGGGCCACCATTGTCGAACCGTGTGGGAGATGAGGGAGCGCAGAGAGAAATAGGAAGCCGCCGCGACCTAGGTCATGTATCACCGTTGCCAAGACCTCTGGGTGGGGCCCTAGGGAACTGCCAGGGCTTGAGGATACTGGGTGCGGCGTTTGTAGGCGCGGTCGGCCAGGCATGGCGGTGGAATTGCTCATCGGAGCATGGCGGCGTGGTGGATCCGCTCCTCACCATGAATAGAACCAGCACGCTAAAACAACGGGTAAGGAACCACCTGATAAGAATATGCATATCCCGGGCATCGTGTTGTGCTGCTCTTTCATGAGAGTTGGGAGCAGGCGGGCCAGTTCGGCTATCGTCGGCGTGTCTGCCGCCGTGGGCGTGTGCGTCGCCGTGGGCTGGCCATGAGAATGAAGACGTCGTGCCTCCGTCAGATGCGTGTTGGCCGATTGAGATTAAAACTCGTGTACCGGTTCGTGGGGTGGACGTGCGTCGTCGATCTCCCTGTGATCGGCTCGGATCATATAGCCCAGGTAATGTTTCACTCGGTCTCATCCTATGCGTAGGATCTGGATCGTGTGGTTAATCGCGTACACCGGTTTTTAAAGCGCCCAAATCCATTCTGCACCGTTGGATCTAATCTGTGCAGTTCGCATTCACCTATAACCCTTCAGCCGTGCGGTTATGCAAAAGAGCCCCTGCTCTTTTTGTGAATAAACCCGCCATCCTAGCCGTGGGAAAACTCTTGTACCGGGGTCCCTGGAATTTACAGTTTACACCCTGCACTCTGCTAAATTTATGGCCGCGGTCCACTAATCTGGTATAAATCTAGATTTTAATCCGAAAATTGATTATTATGTATAAAAATAATACTAAGAACTTGTTTAATTCATATTTAATTCATTACAACCCCTTTTTAATCCGTTCCAGTTGCATTTATTTTGTTTCAATATTGTCTATCATCTAGTAACTAGGTTTATTCATGAAACCTAGATCAAAATTATCCACTTGATTTATTCTGTACTAGGTATTTAATAACTTCGGAAAAATCGTAAATTGAGAACCGTAACTCCTTTTTGATCCATTCTAGTTGCATTAGTCTCACAATAATATTTATTATCATCTGGTAACTTTGTTTTGTCATGAAATATAGGTTCAAATGTTGTACTTAACCTTTTCTATATTTAACCATGTGGATGTTTGGGAAAACCATAACTTCTTAACCGTAGCTCCGAATTCAGTGATTCTCGAGCCCACGATCTCGTAGCATCGCGTAGAATACTACTATTCAGTTTATACTTATGTTTGGTGTAATGTTAATTTTGCCTATACCATGTTTGTTTGTATTGCTACGATTAGCAGTGAGGTCACGTGTCACTTGAAGAGCAAGTTGGTACCTGGAATCTCAAGTCCTAGGCAAGTTGTGCCCTTGATCACTTTCTTTTTACCTACTCATGTTCTAATTAATCATAATGATCTGCATAGGTTAATTTTGATGGGACCCAATAGGATACCCTAGTTTGTCTATCTTTATACCTTGTTTACCACTGAACTTTCTGGGTAGTACTTGCTAGTGCTATATGTGGTTTTGGGTATGGAGATACATTATTCATGATTACACTTTTGTTATCAGTTGTTATTTACTGTTCATGATAAGATCATTATGTTAATTGGAACATGGAGAACCACCCGGGAAAACAGTGCTACCACAAGGGTTTAATGGGACGCCCTTGGCTGATTAATTAGGAAAGCTAGTGGATGACTACCTTACCCGAAAGGGGCAAGGGCAGTAGGGGAGTGGTCAGTGTAGGGAGGCCCTTGGTATGATTTTGCTGCGATGGCGGTCATGCGAGGGATTCCTGCATTGGAGCTTCCTATAAACTGTAGCGGGTTTTCTGAAGCTAGTGGAACTTTGTAAAGGCCTCGTAGTGTTACCCTGCCTCGCCTCCTCGGTAGAGGTGTATGGGATTGGCCGTCTCTTGGCAGATGGGTAACACGACTTGTGGGTAAAGATGTGCAACCTCTGTAGAGTGTAAAACTGGTATACTAGCCGTGCTCATGGTCATGAGCAGCTCGGACACTCACATGATTAATTTATGGAACTAAATTCAATTTGTCATATGCATTGCATCGCAGGTGATGTTGTTATTTTTGTTCTACTACTTGATTGGGTTGGTATTTACTTATACTTAGTAATTGCTAATAAAATTTTGACCAACTTTAAAAGCAATGCTCAGCTTCAACCATCATCTTTGGTAAGCCTTACACTTCACATGAGCTCCAACCTTTGGCGAGATCATGCATATTATTCCCCACAACTTGTTGAGCTATGAACGTATGTGAGCTCACTCTTGATGTCTCACACCCCCACAGGTCAAGAACAGGTACCATAGGATGAGGCGCATGGAGGATGCTACGGTGTGTTCGTGAGAGATATAGGCCGTCATCTCCCAGTCAACTTTGGGTTGCTGGACCGATGTCTCCTTATAATGTAATTATTTATTTTGTACAGAACTCCTATTATATAGTAAAGATGTGACATTCGATCCTGTGCCATGATTCATCACATGTGTGAGACTTGGTCCCAGCACACTTGGTGATTATGTTCGCGCCCGGGTCTTGGTGTCCCGAAACCCGGGTGTGACACTCCCTGAACAGGTCCTTACGGAGAGGTACTCAGGAAAATGGCCTAAGTCCCCTAAAGTATCACAAGATCATCATCATAATCATAATAGCAATATCGTATCATAAATGTTCACATCATGTTCATTGATTAAAGTAAAGCAATAGCATGAAGCTAACCATAGTAACCCAAAAGGTAATCAAGGACAGGGTAAATAGAAAGCTAGTTAATCCTTAGGTTGATTATGTTATGCGGGATAGTGAATTATAAAGTAAATAGGACATAATGGGTCAGAGGACACTTGCCTTCACCAAACAGATGCTCTGGATCTTCAACCTCATAGAACTCAAAGAGCTTGATCACTTGGTCGCCAACGCTTGATCGTCGATTCCTCAAAGCGCGGAAACAAATCGCGATCTAATCGCAACGCGAAGCGAAGACGAACAAGCACAAGCAAAAAAACACATATATATGCATAAGAACATTACATCATACAAGATAAAATATTATAAAAACATGCAGCGTAAAATAGAGCTCGATTCTAGGTCACGCGAGGGAAAGAAACGTCGAACTCGAAGCTACAGTTGAGAAGTTAGCGGGTTTACACTAAACCAGTATTAATTATAACATTTTAATTCGACGTTATCAAACATAAATTATAATCGCTATTTAGTTTTGATTAATCTGCTACACCAACAGATGTCAAATAAATAAGTAATTTAATTAAAACGGGAGATTCTAAGCGAGACGAATTTACGACGCGCGAAATAGCACGACAGCGTGCGAACGACGCGCGGACACGCGCGACATCGCACGCTGACGACACACGAAACAGCACGCGCGACGAGCGCGAATGAGCACGCCATCGCGTACGGAACAGCACACGCGACAGGCGAGGAAAACTAAATAGGCGACACGTTTATACTAAACAAATATTAACTAAATAGGAAGTAGTTAAGTTAATATTTACCATGTTAATATTTATTATAAAAGCCCCAAGTGGAACACTACACATTAATCTAGTTAGGATATTAATCTAATAAATATTAGTCGAACGAATCTTTAGTTAATTATCTAAAATATATGACATGATGCATTAACAGCGTTAACATGAGTGTTTATAAGACAAATCAATTTATTATCACGCGCACACAATGCGCGACAAACGTGAACGGCGCGTGACAACGCGTGTGAACAGCACGCGACAACGCGTATGAACGGTACGCAACAACGCGTGCGAATAGCACGCGCGACACTCATGAATGACACGCGACGACACACGCGAAACAGAACTGCAGTACGCGGAACAACGTGCATGACAGCGTGCGACACGTGTGAGTCAACGCGACTACGCGCACGAACAACATGATGACGCGCAAACGATGCGGTGCGCGAACAACAGCGAACAAATAATTAATTTAAAGTATTTAAGCTTATATTAATCAAGTTAATTAACATTTATATTTACAAAAGCACGAATTAAAGCTATATACTCGTTCTAATTGAATTGTTATTTTAAATAACCAACAACTGAACAATAATTGACTAATTAGCGCGAGCGACAATAACGGAAATAATTAAATAATGTGTTGACAGCGCACGAGACAACGCACGTTGCAACACGTTTATACTAACAAGTATTAATTCGAAAACATTCAATCAGGCACAATCATATTAATATGTATCTATAAAAGCACAAATAAAACTAGAAATTAGTTTTAATTAAATCTCTATTTTAATTACCATCACATAAGCAAACAATTAACTAATTAAAGCGTAATAATGTTATTAATTTATTGACGACGCTAATACGCTAGAACGGCCCAAACGGTTCAAAACGACGTGGCACGATATAATTAGATGGGCTAAGCCACACGGGTACACAGGAAACGACATGCAAGGAAACAATATGTAAGTGGGTCCCGTGGCAATATCCTCACGTGAATGGTTTGCTTCTCTCCCCTGGAATCACGCACTAGCAGTTTTCCTTCTACCTCTCTCTCTCTTCTTCCTCGTTGCTGCAACTGGACATGGGGCTGCTCACCGGCCGGGGCGATGCACGGATGCGGCACGCAGGCGGGAGTACTCTACGGAGCGGCGCCCAGCTGCATGCGCTGGGCCACGACGGAGTGGGGCTGGCGCTGCGTGATAGTGGCGGCCATGGCGGCTAGCGAGGCACGAGGGGCGCTAGGCGAGCGATGTGCGCAGGCAAAACAGCTTCCTGGCCGCGTTCGCCGTAGGACTGCTGCAAGCCTGCCGTGCGAGAGAATGCCAAGAGGAGGGAACAAGAAGGGAGCTGCGCGAGGAAGAAGGGGTCCGAGGCAAGGAGGAAGAAGGCTCACTGCGGTGACGAACAACGAGGATGGACTCTGGTGCGGTGGTTTCAATAGCGAGCTCCGAGCGCGCGTCAGGGATGGCGAGGAGAGGACTAGGCGACGGTTTTGGAGGCATCGGGTGTGCTGGCGATTGGGGAAATGAAGAAGGGGAGAGGAGAGGAGGTGTAGACGCTCGGATAGAAGAGCGTGGGTGTGGACGTCAGGTTCTCGGCGTCATGGGCGAGTGCCATGCGGGGCAGGTTGGAGGTGAGGGCGACATGGGTGTCCGGCGCGGGTTGGTGGTTGGAGAAGGTCAAGCTGACTGGTGGCCCCGAGCGGCAGTGGCTACGGCGCGGCAGGGAGCGCTCCTACGTGCTGGCCGAACGACGTGGCTGGGCGAGCGCGGGCGTCCCTACACGTGGGCCATGGCGGGGCGGACCAGCTAGGCGAGCGCGCCTGGCACATGCCCATACGTGGGTGTGCGCGACGTGCGGCGTGGGCGTGCACGCCGTGCGTGGACGGGCGGGCATGCGCGAGCGGTGGCGGCGCTAGGTGGCTAGGCGCGCGCGCAGCGTGCTATGGCAGTGGGGGCATGGCTGCTGGGCCACGGGAGGCGCGCTGGTGGGCTACGGAGTCGCGCTCGACTGCAGGGTCGAGTGGGCCAGGGGAAGGGGTGCCAGGTGGGACGGCAGAAGGGGAGAGGGGCGTGGGCCAGTGGCTGTGGCGCGCGCTGGGCCGCGAGGAGCTAGGCCGGCAGGAGAAAGAAGTGGAGCTGGGCTTTTTGTTTTCTATTTTTTTCTTCCCTTATTCTTCTATCTATTTCTATTCAAATTTAGATATAGTTTTGAATCGAAAATTCAAATATACTTCATGAGTTTGAATGGATGCACCACCACAACAATTCAACATACAATAAAATATCTTGGCATGTTATGCAAAAATGAAGAACTTTTTTAGGGTTCTATTTTACTACACTTAACATATATATATATATACACACACACACTCACACACAAAATAACTCTCCGCTATTTAGGAAAAGAAAAGCAAGGAAAAGAGAGGGTAACACTTGAATTTGGTGAGTATTAGAAAGGAAATTTTATACCCCCAAATTCAGGGTATTACAGATCTAACCCCCTCAACAGGAATCTCACCCCCGAGATTCAAGAAGAGGCTAGCAAGAACGACTAGGTTGGTTCATAGGCTGTCCACGGCTTTCTTGGGCTGACTTTGACTCTGCAAGGTTAACTTGTGGACTGGTCGCTTTGACCTTCAGATGCTCGAGACCAAGCGATACACTTCTTGAGGATCCCTTGGACCTGTGGGTTAGGACCCACACACGCCTCCGCTATGTTATTCTGATCTTGTAGGTTGATGTTGATCGCACTTCATTGGGGTTAGCGGCTAACCCCCTCAACAGGAGCGTTGATATGCACTTGGTGAAAATGTTGCCGACTCTGATCTTCATTGACTGAGAGAGGTTGGAGGCTGCAAACCGGACAGGTGCAAGAGGAAAGAGTATAGATAGAAAAGGTAAGCATAGATGGCTTAAAGAGAGAGAAGGGAGAGCACCCAACTACTTAACTCTACGGCACTCGGCTAGTAAACGGATGCCATTGCGGACCTAGGGGCCACAACACACCAACACTCATCACAAAGAAGCAAATCAGTCATAACACAAAGACAAACAACACAAGCACACAGCAACAAGCATCTCGTTGCTACACGTTAATGTTAACTAGATGGTGGTCTTTCCTTACAAAGGGGAAGCTACTCTAAGACTATCGAAAGGCAAGGGGAATAATAAGACATACAGAATAGGGGCATGAGCACTATAAAGGATGGAGCTAAAGCAAGGATTGTAACCGATAGGGGAGAGAATGCAACCAAGGTCAAGATAGGTAAAGCACTGTTCTCAAATCGAGATAGGAAAGATAATGTTTCAAAAGGTAGGCATAGGATAAGCATCATGGAAAGATCTAGTGATTACAAGGGTACAGGAGGTAACAGGCAAAAGCACGCCAAATGATCGAGTTAAGGCAAGACTTGCAAAACGAAAGAGGAATAGGGAACGGACAAGAGCGGGGAGAGGTAAGACATCATTCTTGAAATGAAATGGGAGAGGCGGCTTTAAAATGCAGGTACATGATAAGCATCAAGGTAAAGATCGAGGGATGACAAGGGTTAAGGTGATAACAAAGAAACACACAGTCAATGAATGTATTTTAGACAAAACTTGCAAGGCGTCAAAGAAGGGGAAGCAATCGATGGTGAAGTAGGTGAGGCCTTACTCCGAACAGGGATGGAAAAGAGGAGGCTTCAAAGGGTAGGTTCAAGGTAAGCAAGAAGGCAAGAGCATCGGTATCATGATGGTTTTAAAGGTGATAACGAACAAGGATGTAGGAGAGGAGGTAAATAGGCATAAGAACAAAGGATATAAGTACCACAAAGGATGGAGTTAAAACAGGACCTGCAAGTGGAAAAGAAGAGGGTGCGTCCATGGTCCAGATAGGTAAATTGTCACTCTTGAATTGAGGTGGAAGAGAGCAGATTTTTAAAGAGTAAGGATAAAGATGAGTATCAAGGCAAGATCGATGAACGACAAGGTGAGGGTGATAGCAAATAAAAATACAGCAAGGGATGGAATTAACACAAAACTTTTAAGGCGATAAGAAGTGAAAAGAAATCAAGGGAGAGATAGGTAACTCACAACTCTCCAACCGGGTTGAAAGAAAGGGGAGGCTTTTAAAGGATAAGCTCAAGGTAAGCATTTAGGTAGAAGACATACATATCGCATGGGTCAAAGGCGATAATGGACAAGGGTTTAAGAGAAAAGATGAAGCCATAGAAGAGCCAGTGGTACAAGTATAACAAAGAATGAATTTACAACAAGGCTTGCGTGCAGTAAAGAAGAGGATGTTGCCAAGAGTGAGATAAGTAAACCACCGCTCTCAAACTAGGATAGGATATTGGAGATTTTAGAGAACGGACATAGTGTAATCACCAAGGTAAGATTAAGAGATGAGAAAGGTAAAGGTAATACCCAACTGGAGCACGACAAAGTATGGAGTTAAAACCCGCAAGCGACAAGGAATAGAATATGACCAAAGGAAAATAGGTAAAATACAACTATAAAATTGAGATGGAAGAGAGAAGGTTTTAAAGGACGGGTATAATATAAGCATCAAAGTAATATATAAAGGCGACAAGGGTAAAGATGATAATCGTGGAAAGCATAACCAAGGATAGAGTTAAGGCAAGACTCGTGAAGTGGCGAGGTGGAGAGAGTAATCAAGGGTAAGATAGGTATGGTTCCATCAGAAGGGTTGAAGTAAAAATTCATTACCCAAGGAAGTTACCAGGAAACAACGAGATCACCAAGGATGTGCAAAATAAAAAGACTGCTCATGGATCATTATGAAACAAGTGTGGTAAAGGGCATGTTAACTAAAATTTCTTAAACAGACACTGGGGTATGAAGATAAGCATACATAAAAACATGAGAGTACGCAAGACTCCAAGGACACGAGCATATTAAGACCAAGGGAATAGAGATGGCTAAAAGGTGGCAAATTAATGACAGAAAAGGAAAGAATTCCAAAGGCAATAAGGTTATGGTCAGGGGGCATCTACCAAGATTTCGCAAGCACAAGAGTGAGATCAGATCTAATAGATTGAGAGAAGTATAGACCATTCTAGAATAAAATAGTTTTTGGCAAGGGGGCATATAGGAGCACAACATAGAATTAGTCAAGGTGACTAATATTTTGAAGCGAAATCAAGGATGAGGTGAAGTAATAATCAATAAGTCCTTAAAACGGCCAATGCTACTCTAGGTCAGCGGTCCTATAGTCAGCAAGGCTTTGATACCACTTATGTCACACCCGGTTTTGGAAGGTAAACCGAATGCGAACCATGTACGTGTCAGAATCAGAAATTCACGTACACGGCGATTACATAAATGACTCATCATAGCACAATGCCTCGAATAACAATAAGGAATAAGTAATAATATTAAAGACTAGAGTCATTTACATAATATAAATCAAAGTGAACATAATAGAAATGTAGCCAATGTAAACAAACCCACCACAGGCAGCTGACTGGGGGATGTCGCTAGCCTAATCCTCGAACTCGTCGAAATCCTGGAACTCCTGGAGATCCGCCTCGACGCCTTCTTATTTACCTGAGCATAGATTGCACTAAAGGAAACCTGGTGTTTTGTGAAAGCAAGGGTGAGTACACATCAACGTACTCAGCAAATGTCCCTTTTGGCTGAAGTGGACAAGCTTTATGTGGGGTTAAGGCCAAAGCAGTTGCTTTTAGTTGGTCAGGTATTAATTATTAGTGGAAGTCAGGTTTTATAATATAACCAACCTGTGAATCATTTCCTCATCGAGGAACATCATTATCATCATCGAACCAAAATCATAAATAGAACCATTGTATATCGAACCATATGTATCTCTAATCAAAAAGGATCCCAAGGCCACTCATAACCGTAAGCATGGCTGATATATCAGTTTCTAATCCTCTGTAGAGGTCGCACACTTTACCTACGAGTCGTGATTCCCTTTCTACCTGGGAAGAGCTACCCCCCATTGACCACTACCTAGGTGGCCTAGCGGGCATCACTACGTAGCCTTTACAAAGACTCCACTGGTGCATAGCTTCTCATTAGGTTTCACTAGTCGTACAAACGCAGTACAGCTCCCCAAGGTGGGTGACTAACAAAATCAAATCGAATGAACCTCTGCACCCCCCTTGGCAGAGCGAGCACTATGCCCCGGCCCCCATTGACGGCCCTCCGGCAAAGCCAACTATGCCCCCAGGTTCATCTAATTATTCAGCTAAGGGCATCCCATTCCACCCTCATGGTTGCACTGTTATCCCGGGTTGTCACTCGAACAGGTCCTTACGGAGAGATACTCATGAAAATGGCCTGAGTCCCCTAAAGTATCACAAGATCATCATCATAATCATAATAACAATATCGTATCATAAATGTTCACATCATGTTCATTGATTAAAGTAAAGCAATAGCATGAAGCTAACCATAGTAACCCAAAAGGTAATCAAGGACAGGGTAAATAGAAAGCTAGTTAATCCTTAGGTTGATTATGTTATGCGGGATAGTGAATTATAAAGTAAATAGGACATAATGGGTCAGAGGACACTTGCCTTCACCAAACAGATGCTCTGGATCTTCAACCTCATAGAACTCAAAGAGCTTGGTCACTTGGTCGCCAACGCTTGATCGTTGATTCCTCGAAGCGCGGAAACAAATCGCGATCTAATCGTAACGCGAAGCGAAGACGAACAAGCACAAACAAACAAACACATATATATATGCATAAGAACATTACATCATACAAGATAAAATGTTATAAAACATGCAGCATAAAATAGAGCTCGATTCTAGGTCACACGAGGAAAAGAAACGTCGAACTCGAAGCTACGGTTTAGAAGTTAGCGGGTTTACGCTAAACCAGTATTAATTATAACATTTTAATTCGACGTTATCAAACATAATTTATAATCGCTATTTAGTTTTGATTAATCTGCTACACCAACAGATGTCAAATAAATAAGTAATTTAATTAAAATGAGAGATTCTAAGCGAGACGAATTTACGACGCGCGAAACAACACAACAGCGTGCGAACGACGCGTGGACACGCACGACATCGCACGCTGACGACATACGAAACAACACGCGTGACGAGCGCGAACGAGCACGCCATCGCGTGCGGAACAGTACGCACGATAGGCGAGGAAAACTAAATAGGTGACACGTTTATACTAAACAAATATTAACTAAATAGAAAGTAGTTTAGTTAATATTTACCATGTTAATATTTATTATAAAAGCCCCAAGTGGAACACTACACATTAATCTAGTTAGGATATTAATCTAATAAATATCAGTCGAACGAACCTTAAGTTAATTATCTAAAATATATGACATGATGCATTAACATCGTTAACATGAGTGTTTATAAGACAAATCAATTTATTATCACGCGCGGACAATGCGCGACAAACGTGAACGACGCGTGACAACGCGTGTGAACGGCACGCGACAACGCGTGCGTATAGCACGCGCGACACTCATGAATGACACGCGACGACGCGCGCGAAATAGAACTGCAGTACGCGGAACAACTTGCATGACAGCGCGCGACACGCGTGAGTCAACGCAACTACGCGCACGAACAACACGATGATGCGCAAACGATGCGGTACGCGAACAACAGCGAACAAATAATTAATTTAAAGTATTTAAGCTGATATTAATCAAGTTAATTAACATTTATATTTACAAAAGCACGAATTAAAGCTATAGACTCGTTCTAATTGAATTGTTATTTTAAATAACCAACAACTGAACAATAATTGACTAATTAGCACGAGCGACAATAACGGAAATAATTAAATAATGTGTTGATAGCACGCGAGACACCGCATGTTGCAACACATTTATACTAATAAGTATTAATTCGAAAACATTCGATCAGGCACAATCATATTAATATGTATCTATAAAAGCACAAATAAAACTAGAAATTAGTTTTAATTAAATCTCTATTTTAATTACCATCACATCAGCAAACAATTAACTATTAAAGCGTAATAATGTTATTAATTTATTGACGACGCTAATGTTAAGTAACCCTAGTTAGGGTTATATAGGCAAATACCGACTTTGCCTCTGAGGGATCTCACATCTCTACATAAAGAACCTGTACACCCCCTCATAAAACAGAGAAGAGAAAGAGGCCAAAGGCCCAACCCTACATCGTGTCTCGTGTGTTTCCTCTGTCGTGCTTCTGGGAAGGGGACGGGTTCTCTACAGCTTCTCACGCCTCTACTGCTGACGGGAGGGAAGGGAGCGGATCTAGTGATCTGTGGTAACGTAGTTCGCAATAGCTAATACGAGCTAATACGCTAGAACGGCCCAAACGGGTTCAAAACGACGTGGCACAATATAATTTGATGGGCTAAGCCACACGAGCACACAGGAAATGACATGCAAGGAAACGACATGCAAGTGGGTCCCGTGGCAATATCCTCACGTGAATGGTTTGCTTCTCTCCCCTAGAATCACGCACAAGCAGCTTTCCTTCTACCTCTCTCTCTCTTCTTCCTCGTTGCTACAACCGCACGGATGCAGGCAACCGGACATGGGGCGGCTCACCGGTCGAGGCGACGCACGGATGCGGCATGCAAGCGGGAGTACTCTACGGAGCGGCGCCCAGCTGCATACGCTGGGCCACGACGGAGTGGGGCAGGCGCGGCCTGATAGCGGCGACCATGGCGGCTAGCGAGGCACGAGGGGCGCTAGGCGAACGATGTGTGCAGGCAAAACAGCTTCCTGGCCACGTTCGCCGTAGGACTGCTGCAAGCTTGCCGCGTGGGAGAATGCCAAGAGGAGGGAACACGAAGGGAGCTGTGCGAGGAAGAAGGGGTCCGAGGCGAGGAGGAGGAAGGCTCACTGCGGTGACGAACGGCGAGGACGGACTCCGGTGCGGTGGTTTCGACGGCGAGCTCCGAATGCACGTCAGGGATGGTGAGGAGAGGACTGGGTGACGGTTTTGGAGGCATCGGGTGTGCTGGCGATTGGGGAAATGAAGAAGGGGAGAGGAGAGGAGGTGCAGCTCGGATAGAAGAGCGTGGGCATGGACGTCAGGTTCTCGGCGTCATGGGCGAGTGCCGCGTGGGGCAGGCTGGAGGTGAGGGTGACGTGGGCGTCCGGCGCGGGTTGGCGGTTGGAGAAGGTTGAGCTGACCGGTGGGCCCGAGCGGCAGCGGCTACGGCGTGGTGGGGAGCGCGCCTGCGTACTGGGCGAACGGCGCGGCTGGGCGAGCGCAGGCGTCCCTGCGCACAGGCCATGGCGGGGCAGACCAACTAGGAGAGCACGCCTAGCGCATGCCCATACGCGGGTGTGCGCGACGTGTGGCGTGGGCATGTGCGCCGTGCGCGGACGGGCGTGCATGCGTGAGCGGTGGCAGCGCTAGGTGGCTGGGCACACGCGCAGCATGCTAGGGCAGCGGGGCGCGGCTGCTGGGCCGTGGGAGGCGCGCTGGTGGGCTGCGGAGTCATGCTGGGCTGCGGGGTTGAGTGGGCCAGGGGAAGGGGTGCCAGGTGGGTCGGCAGAAGGGGAGAGGGGTGCAGGCCAGCGGCTGGGGCGCGCGCTGGGCCGCGAGGAGCTGGGCCGGCGGGAGAAAGAAGTGGAGCTGGGCTTTTTGTTTTCTATTTTTTTCTTCCCCTATTCTTGTATCTAGTTCTATTCAAATTTAGATATAGTTTTGAATCGAAAATTCAAATATACTTCATGAGTTTGAATGGATGCACCACCACAATAATTCAACATACAATAAAATATCTCGTCATGTTATGCAAAAATGAAGGACTCTTTTAGGGTTCTATTTTACTACACTTAACATATATACACACACACACACTCACACACAAAATAACTCTCCACTATTTAGGAAAAGAAAAGAAAAGCCAGGAAAAGAGAGGGTAACACCTGAATTTGGTGAGTATTAGAAAGGAAATTTTATACCCCCAAATTCAGGATGTTACAAAATCCAAAAAAAATGCCCAAGCTACAACTGTTTTGTTAGCATCTCTTTGCAGGGATGAATATAATAAAGTGAGTGGCTTGGACAATGCTAAGCAAATTTAGGGCACCCTCAAGATATCTCATGAGGGAAACGACGCCACTATGATCACAAAGATGGAACTAGTGGAAGGTGAGCTGGGGAGGTTCACGATGATCAGGGGAGAAGAGCCAACTCAGACCTACAACAGGCTCAAGACCCTGGTCAACAAGATCCGAAGCTACGGAAGCACAAGCTGGACGGATTATGATGTCGTTCAACTCATGCTAAGGTCATTTACTGTAATTGACCCCCATCTTGTCAACCTTATTCGTGAAAACCCCAGGTACACCAAGATGACGCCCGAGGAGATACTCGGAAAATTCGTAAGTGGGCGTATGATGGTGAAAGAGGCGCGATACGTGGACGATGCACTAAATGGTCCATCGCCCATCTACGAGCCACAGCTCGTTGCCCTCAAAGCAACAAGCAGCAAGGAGACGCTACCAAGCAAGGTAGCACAAGTGGAGGCTGCCAGGCTCAATGAGAAAGAAATGGCACTTATTATCAAGCGTTTCAAGACCGCACTCAAAGGACACAAAGAGTACTCCAACAAGAATAAAACAAGGGGAAAGCATAAGAAAGACATGGGAAGAAGGAGGAGAAGAAGAATTACAGGAAGGCGAAGGGTGAGGCGCATCTAGGAAAGGAATGGGATTCTGATTGCTCTTCATCAGACTCCAACGATGAAGGACTTGCTGCCTCGGCCTTCGACAAGTCTTCACTCTTCCCCAACGAACGCCATACATGTCTTATGGCCAAGTAAAAGAAGGTACATATTCGAGATACCCCCAAGTATACTTCTTCTAGCGATGAGGAGTCTTCTGATGATGAGGTAGATTACTCGGATTTATTTAAGGGGTTAGATCGAGCTAAAGTAGAGAAAATTAATGAATTAATGATGCTCTCAATGAAAAAGATAGACTGCTAGAAAAGCAAGAGGATATATTATATGAGGAACATGACAAATTTGTTAGTGTGCAAAAATCCCTTGCTTTAGAAATTAAGAGAAATGAAATGCTATCTTCTGAGTTATCTGCTTGCCATGAATCTATCTCTAGTTTAAAGAAGTCAAATGATGAATTAAAAGCTAATCTAGAGGAAGTTAATAAAACTAGTTCATGTATAGAGCATGTTATTATTTGTAATAGATGTAAGGATTTTGATGTTGATGCCTGTGATGAACATCTTGCTTCTATTACTAAATTGAACAATGAGGTGGCAAGTCTTAATGATCAACTTAAGACTTGCAAAGTTGAATTTGATAAACTAAAATTTGCTAGGGATGCCTACATTGTTGGTAGACACCCCTCAATTAAGGATGGCTTGGTTTTTGAAAGGAAACCAAGAACTTAACAAGTCAAAGGAACCCCGTTCTCAACAAGGAGAAAGGGAAAGCCCCTATGGCTAGTAGTCCCCAAAAGTATCATGCTTACATTTATGATAGAAAATTTACTAGGAATGCTCATAATGATAGATACTATGATCATGCTATGATTGCTTCCAGCTCTACTTATGATTGTGGTAGAAATAGGCCTAGGCGCAATCATGTTGTGTCTCATGCGCCTAGGAGAAATTATGCTACTCATGCTTCTAGGAAAATGTGCAATGAACCCACTACTATTTTTCATGCTTGCAACACTTCTTTTGTACTTTCATGTAAGAACACAAAAGTAGTTGCTAAAAAGTTGGGATCCAAATGCAAGGGAGACAAGGCTTGTATTTGGGTTCCAAAAGTTATTGTGACTAACCTTATAGGACCCAACAAGAGTTGGGTACCTAAAACCCAAGCTTAAATTGCCTTGCAGGTTTATGCATCCGGGGGCTCAAGCTGGATTATCGACAGCGGATGCACAAACCACATGACGGGGGAGAAGAAGATGTTCACCTCCTACGTCAAGAACAAGGATTCCTAGGATACAATCATATTTGGAGATGGGAATCAAGGCAAGGTCAAAGGTTTGGGAAAGATAGCCATCACAAGCGAGCACTCCATTTCAAATGTATTTTTAGTAGAGTCGCTAGGATACAACCTTCTGTCTGTAAGTCAATTGTGTCACATGGGTTACAATTGTTTATTCACAAATGTAGATGTATCTGTCTTTAGAAGGAGTGATGGTTCATTAGCATTTAAGGGTGTATTAGATGGCAAGCTCTATTTAGTTGACTTTTCGAAAGAGAATGCTGGTCTAGATGCATGTTTAATCACTAAGACTAATATGGGCTGGCTGTGGCATCACCGTCTAGCACATGTTGGGATGAAGAACCTTCATAAGCTTCTAAAGGGAGATCATGTGTTAGGACTAACCGATGTCTGTTTTGAGAAAGATAGACCTTGTGCAGCATGCCAGGCAGGGAAACAGGTGGGAAGCACTCATCACATCAAGAATGTGATGACAACATCAAGACCACTAGAGCTTCTTCACATGGATCTCTTCGGACCCGTTGCCTACCTCAGCATCGGGGGAAGTAAGTATGGTCTTGTAATTGTTGATGATTTTTCCCGCTTCACTTGGGTATTCTTTTTGCAGGACAAATCAGAAACCCAAGGGACCCTAAAGCGCTTTCTAAGGAGGGCTCAAAATTAATTTGAGCTAAAGGTGAAAAGATAAGAAGCGACAATGGGTCCGAGTTCAAGAACCTACAAGTTAAAGAGTTTCTTGAGGAGGAAAGCATCAAGCACGAGTTCTCTGCTCCCTACACACCACAGCAAAACGGTGTGGTAGAGAGGAAGAACAGGATGCTAATCGACATGGCAAGAACGATGCTTGGAGAGTTCAAGGCGCCCGAGCGGTTTTGGTCGGAGGCTATGAACACAGCCTGCCACGCCATAAACTGGCTCTATCTGCATCGCCTTCTCAAGAAGACCTCCTATGAACTCCTGACCGGTAACAAACCCAATGTCTCTTACTTTCGTGTATTTGGCAGCAAATGCTACATTCTGGTGAAGAAAGGTAGACATTCTAAATTTGCTCCCAAGGCAGTAGAAGGGTTTTTACTAGGGTATGACTCAAATACAAAGGCGTATAGGGTCTTCAACAAATCATCAGGATTAGTTGAAGTCTCTAGCGACGTTGTATTTGATGAGACTAATGGCTCTGCAAGAGAGCTACTTGATCTTGATGACATAGATGAGGATGAAGTTCCGACGGCCGCAATGCGCACGATGGCGATAGGCGATGTGCGACCATAGGAACCACATGAAGAAGATCAACCCTCTTCCTCGATAATGGTGCATCCCCCAACTTAATATGGTGAACAGGTACCCTAAGAAGAGGGGCAGGATCAAGGGAAGCACAAGAAGAACAGGTTATGGAGGAAGAAGCACCATGGGTCCCTCCAACTCAAGTCCGAGCAACGATCCAAAGACATCACCCCGTCGATCAGATTCTGTGTGACATCAACAAGGGAGTAACTACTCGCTCACGTCTAGCTAATTTTTGTGAGCATTACTCGTTTGTCTCTTCTATTGAGCCTTTCAAGGTAGAAGAGGCCTTGCAGGATCTGGACTGGGTGCTGGCCATGCAGGAAGAGCTCAATAACTTCAAACGGAATGAAGTCTAGAGCCTGGTGCCACGTCTGAAGCAAAACGTTGTGGGAACCAAGTGGGTGTTCCGCAACAAGCAAGATGAGCACGGGGTGGTGACAAGAAACAAGGCTCGACTTGTGGCAAAAGGTTATGCCCAAGTCGCAGGTTTTGATTTCGAGGAGACTTTTGCTCTTGTGGCTAGGTTAGAGTCAATTCGAATACTATTAGCCTGTGCCGCTCACCATTCTTTTAGGCTATTCCAAATGGACGTGAAGAGCGCTTTCCTCAATGGGCCAATCAAGGAGGAGGTATACGTGGAACAACCCCTGGCTTTGAGGATGACAGGTATCCCGACCATGTGTACAAGCTCTCAAAGGCGCTCTATGGAGTTAAGCAAGCCCCAAGAGCATGGTATGAATGCCTTAGAGATTTCCTTATTGCTAATGCCTTCAAGGTTGGGAAAGCCGATCCCACTCTTTTCACGAAGACATGCAATGGTGATCTTTTTGTGTGCCAAATTTATGTCGATGACATAATATTTGGTTCTACTAACCAAGAGTCTTGTGAAGAGTTTAGCAGGGTGATGATGCAGAAATTCGAGATGTCAATGATGGGCGAGTTGACCTACTTCCTTGGATTCCAAGTGAAGCAACTCAAGGACGGCACTTTCATCTCCCAAATGAAGTACACTCAGGATCTTCTCAAGAGGTTTTGGATGAAGGACACCAAGCCCACAAAGACACGGATGGGAACTGACGGGTACGTTGACCTCAACAAAGGAGGTAAGTCCGTTGATCAAAAGGCATACCGGTCAATGATAGGTTCATTACTGTATCTTTGTGCTAGTAGACCGGATATTATGCTCAGTGTATGCATGTGTGCTAGATTTCAATCCGACCCCAAGGAATGTCACCTTGTGGCCGTTAAGTGAATTCTTAGGTATTTAGTTTCTACGCCTTGTTTCGGGATCTGGTATCCAAAGGGGTCTACCTTTGACTTGATTGGCTACTCAGACTTCGATTATGCCGGGTGCAAGGTTGATAGGAAGAGTACATCAGGGACGTGCTAATTTCTAGGAAGGTCCCTGGTGTCCTGGAGTTCCAAGAAACAAACATCCGTTGCCCTATCCACCGCTAAGGCCGAGTACGTTGCCGCAGGACAGTGTTGCACACAACTACTTTGGCTACAGTCTGAGCAAAGTCCCACTTCTATGTGACAATGAGAGTGCAATCTTCTTGGCAGATAATCCTGTTGAACACAGCCGCACTAAGCACATAGACATCCGGCATCACTTCCAGAGAGACCACCAGCAAAAGGGAGATATCGAGGTGTACCATATTAGCACCGAGAACCAGCTAGCTGATATCTTCACTAAGCCCTTAGATGAGAAAAGGTTTTGCAGGTTGTGTAGTGAGCTAAATGTCTTAGATTCGCATAACTTGGATTGATCTATAGCATACATGTGTTCTATGCCTTTGATCATGTTACTTTGTGCATTTAAATCAATTTTTGGTTGTTTGTGGTGCTCAAGTTGTACAAGTCATCCCCGGACCTCACAAGTCCGTATGCAAATCTCTACTACTAATTATATGAGTACCGTAGGCATCCACAAAATCGCGGTGCACGTTCTGCCGCCCCGCTCACGCCCGCGGCCGAACCCTCGACCGTAATCCGCCGGCAGCCCCGCATCCCGCAGCCGCCCCGCTCACGCCCGCGGCCGAACCCTCCCCCGCAATCCGTCGGAAGCCCCGCATCCCGCAGCCACTCTCCTTCCATCGTCCGTGCAGCCCCGCATCCCGCAGCCGCGCTCCGCCAACGCTCACCTTCCATCCTCGCGGAGGGCCGCGCAGCACGCCATCCCGCATCCCCAACATAGCGTCGCGGTGCCGCGAAGCTTTCGTGTGCCTTCCCTACGTTCTTGCCACACTGGAGGTTGGTCCATAGTGTCGACGACCTCCCCCGACTTCCCTGCCACAGGCGCGGTGGATCTGCAACCCATGCCAGGGTGTGGTCGGGTGTCACACCCGGTTTTGGAAGGCAAACCGAATGCGAACTATGTACGTGCCAGGATCAGAACTCACGTACACAGCGATTACATAAATGAACATCAATGCACATTGCTCGAATAATAACATAAAAGAGTATTAACTTATTACATCACAAAGTCATAGACATCCACATAGTCATCAACTTAACAGTTAAATCAAAGTGCTAGCGAAACGCAGTAAACATAAGGCCTTCACAGGCAGCTGACTGGGGGTTGCCGCCAACCCACACCTAGAATTCGTCGTAGTCTTGGAACTCCTGGAAGTCTCCTCCCACGGCTTCGCCTTCTCCTGAGCAGTGGTTACAATGCGGACAACCTGGTGTTTTGTGGTAAAGCAAGGATGAGTACACATCAACGTACTCAGCAAATGTCCCGTTTGGCTGAAGTGGACTAGCTTTATGTGGGGTTAGGCTCAAGCAGTTGCTTTTAGTTGGTCAGGTATTTATCATTAGTAGAAGCCAGATTTTAGCATTAACCAACCCATGAACCATTTCCTCATCGAGGAACAACATCATCATATTCGAACCAAAACCATTACATAATCCTTGTATCTCGAACCATCTATATCTCTAATCAAAGAGGATCCCAAGGCTGCTCTTAACCGTGAGCACGGCTGATATATCAGTTTCACTACCCTCTGCAGAGGTTGCACACTTTACCCATGAGTCATGATGCCCTTTCTGCCCGGGGAGAGCTAATCCCCATTGACCACTACCTAGGTGGTCCGGCAGGGTATCACTACGTAGCTTTTACAAAGATTCCCTAGAGATCATAGCCACCCGTTAGGTTTCTCCAGTTTGATAAACACAGTACCCCTCCCCGCAGGAGAGTGACTAACAAAAAGCAAAACGAAAGAACCTCAGCACTCAGCCTCGGCAGAGCAAGCACTGTGCCTGGACCCCATTGACGGCACAACGGCAGAGCAACTACACCTCTAGTTCCTCTAATTAATTAGCTAAGGGCATCCCATTTCACCCTCATGGTTGCACTGTTATCCCGGGTGGTCTCTCAACGAACAGGTCCTTACGGAGAGGTACTCAGGAAACAGCCTGAGCCCCCTAGAGTATCACAAGATCATCAATATCATCAGGATAACAGTATCGTAAATAGTCACATCATGTTCATTGATTGAGTTAAGGCAATAGCAGAATGCTAACCATAACAGCCCTTAAGGTCATCAAGGATAAAGTAAAGTGTAAAGCTAGTCAATCCTTAGGTTTCAAGTAAGTAATGCGGGATAGTAAGTTATAAGTGAATAGGACATAATGGGTCAGAGGACACTTGCCTTCACCAAACTGTTGATCAGGAACTTCCTCTGCAACTCCCTCGGGAAACACAGACTGCTCGTTGTCTACGTAAAGTAATCATTCACACTATGCACTTGGGAAATAACAAACAAAAATAATATACCAAACATATGCAGCAGAGAGATCACAAGTTCATAATAGAAAGGGGATAGGCACTCTGGTATTCCCTAGGTCTAGGGTAGAGGACTATACAAAATGATTCATTATCCACTAATCAGTTTTAAGTCAGTGGTGGGGTTTAATCATTACATGGTTTTAAGTCCATAAACTTAGGTGCTCCCACTTTTATTAAAGTCTTCTATCTTTTATTTATCTCAAATATGGGTTCCAATAACCTTAATCTTATCTTAATGATCAACTATTAATTGGGACATGGAAACAGCAGGGAAACATGGGTTAAATAGGTAGACAAAAATACTATGAGCATTTTGCAATTTGAAGCACCTAATTTGGAGTTCATATGACAAAGTTATGAATTTTACAAGTTTAGGGATTAAAAATATACCCTAAATACTTATTTTGAATTAAATAAAAGGCCCGAGGACCTAACTGTGAGAATCCAGGGATGGCGGGTTAAATTTCAGAAAACCGGGGGTCTCTTTAAGAAAACGCGCGGGCGAAGGGGTATCGGGCTCCTACGGCCGTCGGATCTCAGATCAACGCCCGAGATTAGATCCACGGGCGGGCGCGCGAGCGCGCGGTGGCCTGAGCGGCTGACAGGCGGGACCGGGTGGGCAGCGCGGGGCGGACGGCTGACAGGCGGGGCCGGGCGAGCAGCGCGGGCGCGGGCGGGCTGACAGGCGGGGCCGGGCGGCAGAGCGGGCGAGGGCGGGCTGACAGGCGGGGCCGGGCGGCAGAGCGGGCGCGGGCGGGCTGACAGGCGGGGCCGGGCGGCAGAGCGGGCGCGGGGTGTGAGGGAAGCGGCCCTAGGCCGTTGGATCTCCGGCGGACGGCCAGGATTGGGCCCGGGCTAATTGAATCAGGGCCGCCCGATCTGGGATGAACGGCGGGGGTCGGGTGGCCAGCCTTGGCCTTTCCTACGGCTAGTAGAGGCGGCGGCGCTCGTCTCCGCGGCGGAGGACTCGCCGGAGACGAGGGGCGCGGGCGCTCTGCGGGTCTTTGGGGTGGCCCGAGCGGCCGGGAAGGTTGGGGAGGGCGCGGGGAATCATCCGGTGGGGGCTAGGTCGGGGCAGGGGCACCGGAGGGGGGCGGTTCACGGCGAAGCGACTCGGCGGCGGCGTTAATCAACTCCGACGAGGAATTAAGCGCAGCAGAGAGCAATAGAGAGGAAGGGAGAGGGCAGGGGAGGTTCCTTACCTCAAGGCGGACTCCGGGGACTCCTCGGTGGCGGTAAGGGCGCGACGACGGCCCGGGTCGGCGGTGGCGGACCTCCGCGGCTGCACGGAGGACGGCGGGTGAGCGCGGGCAGAGGGAAATAGGGAGGGGGAGGGGAAACTGGGGCGCGTCCCGGGTTGCGGACGTCGAGGCGAAGCTCACCATGGCTGAAGGCACGGCGGATCTCCAACGGCGACGGGGAAACGAGCTCGGGACGGCGGCGGTTCGCGGCGAAGGCGCTCTAGCGTGCGCGCAGCGAGGGGGAGGTGAGAGAGAGGCCTGCAGGTGCGCAAATGAGGGAGGGGGAGAGGGCGAGTGGGGTTCTGGGCTCAAGTGGCCGGGGGCGGGGCGGTTGCGAGCTCCACGCGCGACGTGGGCGCGGAGTCCGCGGCAGCGCGCAGCTCGGGCGGCGGTTACGCGGGGAAGACGGGGCTGACAGGTCGGGCCCGTGAGCAGAGAGAGAGGGAGGCGGGCGCGGAGACGGCGGCCGCGCTGACGGGCGGGCCCGCCAGGGCAGAGAGAGCGGGGGGGGGGGGGGGGAGAGGCGCGCGCGGGGTTGGGCCGGCTAGGCCGAAAGGCCGAGGGGGCGGCAGGGTTGGGCTTCTTTCCCTTTTTCTTTTATTCTGGTATTTGTTTTCTCTTTTCTTTTTATTTTCTCTATTTGATTCAAATTCAAATAAGCCACAAATTCAAATTAGACTTTTTGAAAATTATGCACCAAACAAAAGTGAAATCTAGGGTTCAACATGATGCAACAATTCATACTCCCTTGGAGTTTGAGCTAATAGACTATAGTTACAAATAAAATAACCACTTTTCTCCTATAGAAATGAGAAAGAGAAGATTGGGAAGGATGAGAAAAGAGAAGTAACACCTGAATTTGTGAATATGAGCAAAGAAATTTTATACCCCCAAATTCAGGGTGTTACAAACCTATCCCCCTTAAAAGAATCTCGCCCCGAGATTCAGGGTTGGTCAGCAAAGAGTTCAGGGTATTTGGCCTTCAGATCATCTTCTCGTTCCCAGGTTGCTTCTTCCTCAGAGTGGTGACCCCATCTGACTTTGCACATTCTGATGGTATTCCTCCGGGTGACTCTGTCTGCAAACTCCAGAATCTGCGTTGGCTTCTCTATGTATGTCAGATCCTCCTGGACTTCCAAACCCTCCACTGGCAACTGTTCTTCTGGTACTCGCAGACACTTCTTCAATTGTGACACGTGGAACACATTGTGCACTGCCGACAAACTTTCTGGTAGGTTGAGTTGGTAAGCCACTTCTCCACGCTTTGCTTGAATCTGATATGGTCCAACGTACCGGGGTGCTAACTTGCCTTTAACTCCGAACCTTCTGACTCCCCTGATAGGTGACACCTTCAGATAGACGAAATCCCCCACTTCGAAACTCAGTTCTCTTCTCCTTCAGTCCGCATAGCTTCGCTGTCTTGACTGGGCTATCTTCAGATTCTCCCGAACCATTTTGATATTCTCTTCGGCTTCAAGCAAAATGTCGGGGCCAAACACCTGTCTCTCTCCAGGCTGGTCCCAATGCAGCGGAGTCCTACAACTCCGTCCATAGAGTGCCTGAAACGGTGACATCTTCAAGCTAGCCTGATAGCTATTGTTGTAGGAGAATTCTGCATAAGGTAACCTTTTGTCCCATCCTGACTTGTCTTGCAACGCACAGGCTCTCAGCATATTTTCTAGGATCTGATTAGTTCTTTCAGTCTGACCGTCTGTCTGCGGGTGATAAGCCGAGCTGAAGTTCAAATGGGTGCCCAAAGCTTCTTGTAGCTGCTGCCAAAAATGAGAGGTGAACTGCGTTCCTCGATCTGACACTATCTTCTTCGGCACACCATGAAGGCAAACTATCCGTGACATGTATAACTCAGCTAACGTTGCTCCGGTGTATGTGGTCTTCACAGGTATGAAATGGGCCACCTTTGTTAAGCGGTCCACAACCACCCAGATGGAATCATAGCCGGCCTGGGTACGAGGTAGGCCAACTATAAAATCCATCTCGATCTCATCCCACTTCCACTGAGGAATCCGCAATGGCTGCAACAATCCGGCGGGCCTTTGATGCTCTGCTTTGGTCCTCTGACAGCTATCACAGATAGCGACATATTCTGCGATTTCTCTTTTCATGCCATACCACCAAAACCTCCTTTTTAAATCCTGGTACATCTTTTCACTTCCCGGGTGTATGGAGTAGGCTGTCTCATGAGCTTCCTTTAGGATCAGCTCCCGAATAGGTTTGAGGTCGGGGACACACAATCGGTCCTTGAACCATATTACCCCCTCTTCATCTTCTCGAAAGTCTTTGCCTCTTCCTTCTAAGATTAGCTGCCGGATCTTGTTGATGCTTTCATCATCCTTCTGCCCTTCTTTGATCTCCCGCTCTAGGGTGGGCTCTAATTCCACTGTTACTCCTTGCGTACTGTTCAGGAAACCGAGACTCAGTCTGTCGAACTCCTTGGCTAACTCATATGGCATTGGGTACGTGGCCATCATATTGACTTGACTCTTCCTGCTCAGAGCATCTGCAACCACATTGGCTTTGCCTGGATGGTAATGTATCTCCAACTCGTAGTCCTTGATCAATTCCAACCATCTTCGCTGTCTCATGTTTAACTCTGACTGGGTGAATATGTACTTCAAACTTTTATGATCTGTGTAAATGTCGCACTTCTGCCCATACAGGTAATGTCTCCAGGTCTTCAAGGCATGAACCACTGCTGCCAACTCTAGGTCATGTGTGGGATAATTTTTCTCATGGATTGTAAGACCCAAAATTAGTAGAAAAAAATAAACAAAGTATCATAATACTTTGGAAATTAGGAAATAAGAAAATGATGAGAAAAGGATTTTTCTTTTAAAGGAAACCATTCATACATCCCATGAAATAAATAACAAGGAGAGTAAACTTAACTTAGTAATATTAAAATAGTATGGTTTATATTCACCTTTGGGTTTCAATTGATACATTTGAAAAATCTGAAAACTAAAATAGAAGTATAAATTTGAATTTGGAATAGAAAATAGAAAATAAATGGGAAGGGAAGAAAAGAGAAGTAATATGAAAACATGAGTAATATATTTGAATAAATATTCTCAAACCAAATACTTTTAATTGCACCAAAATAAACCAGTTACAAGTTTGAATTGAATTGGTATTTTAAATTTGAATTTGTGAAAGAATAGAAAGGAAAAATAAAAAGAAAAAGACTAAGACCTTACCTGGGCTGCCAACCTGGATTTCGGCCCATCTACTGTTCTTCCCCGTGCGGCCCAAGTCTCCAACCGGCGCCGACAGGCGGGACCGCCTTGTCAGCCGCACGACCCAAGCCCGGTTCTTCTCGCTTTGCTCTGGCTTACGTGTGGACCCCCTGTGTCAGTCGCGCTCCATCACTAACATGTGGGGCCCACTGGCCGGTCTCGCCTCCCCGCGCCCTCTCGCACTCGTTCCACTGGCATGTGGTCCCGCGTGGTCAGCGTGTTCTTCTCAACGGATCTCGCCGGTGTTGGCACGTTCGCGCCGCCCAAGTCGCCGCGATGATCGGGGAGGCCGTTCCCGACCTCAACTCGTGAGTCCGTGCTCAGCCAGCATATAAACCCGCACCGAATCCCGGTTTCGTTCGCCCTGTCCTCGCGCTTGAACACGACTCGCGAGCTCGCCCTCTAGTTTTGGAAGCCGCCGCCGAGGATAGCCGTCGTTGGGGGGTCTCGGCTCTCGAAATCGGGTCGTGGAGTGTCGTCTTCACCTGGGGAAGCCGTCTGTGCCCTCGATTTGGGTCGAACGCCGCCAAGACTCGAGCAATCGCTCGTCGCACTTCGGTTCTCCGCCGTGGGCCGCGCGACACCGTGGCCAGCCGCGGTCATCGCTTCAATCACTGGTACGTCAACTCCTTGTGGTTCGTTAGGGCCCGGACATCGTCTAGCGCCGTTTAATTTGAATTTGGGGTGGTGGGGCGCCGGATTGAGTTCCCTCCGGCGGGGTCGCCGCCGCGCGCGTGTTCCTGGGTGCTCGGGTGTTCGCGTGGGAGAAGAAGGGCTCGTGGCCGTCGATCTTCTGCGCAACGGTCGAGATCAGATAGTCGCGCACCCGTTCGTGCAATTGAATCGTGACCATAGATCTACGATCCCTCGGCTAGGATGAGATTTGGCTTCATTAAACAAGGACCGTAGATCTCGGATCGTAGGGTCAGCAGAGCGTACCGGTTCACTTAAGTCGGGTTCTGATCTGGGCCCTGGATTTCTAATCCGACGGCCTATATCACCCCGTACCCTTTCGCGTAGCACATCTTACAAAAGAGTCCTCGTATTATTGATGAATCAACCCGCCATCCTGGGTCACTATTCCCTGTGTCTCGGGAATCTTGCGCCGAGCCCCCTGCGCTTCTGTTTAATTGAGGCGCAGTCCAGTGGATAGGAAAATCCTAGAAAATGATTTAGAAAATGATTTTTAGTGTTAAAATAAATCAGAAACTTATTTAATTCATAACTAATTCATTTTAGCTCCTTTTTGACCCATTCCAGTTGCAATAATTTTGTTTTAATATTATTTACCACTTAGAGCCTCTGTTTTGTCATGAAAACAATTAGAAATTTAATCTCTCACTTAATCCATTTTAAACACATAAAACCTTTGAAAATTCATAACTTAAAATCTATAACTCCAAAATTAATGATTCCTGTTCCTATGATCTTATTTTAATATGTATATTATTAATGTGTATTTTGTTCTTATGATTGGTGTAATGTTAATTTTGCCTATACCATGTATGTTTGTATTGCTACGACTAGCAGTGAGGCCACGAGAACCTGAAGATCATCCTGGTACCTGGAATCTCAAGTCCCAGGCAAGTTGTGCCCTTGACCACTTTTTACCCAATAATGTTCTTTAATATCACTTATCCATGCATAGGTTAATTTTGATGGGACCCAATAGGTCACCCTAGATTGTTTATCTCATTACCTTGTTCACCCCTGATTCACTTGGGTAGTTTGCTATTGCTTTACCTGGTTTTGGGATAATCATTTATTACCTCTATGTTCCAATTCTTTTTGTTATTCTATTTATGTTCATGTTATGATCATTAATGTTAATTGGAACATAGAGCTTAACTTGAGAACCACGTGCCACCACAAGGGAGGAATGGGACCCCTTGGCTGATTAATTAGGAAAGCTAGTGGAAGACTACCTTACCCGAAAGGGGCAAGGGCAGTAGGGGAGTGGTCAGTGTAGGGAGGCCCTCGGGAGGATTTTGCTGCGATGGCGGTCCTGCAAGGGATTCCTGCATTGGAACTTCCTATAAACTGTAGCGGGTTTTCGGAAGCTAGTGGAACTTTGTAAAGGCCTCGTAGTGGATCCCTAGCCATTCACCTCGGTAGTGTCTAAGGGCCTTGCAAACCCTGGCGACATGGGATACACGACTTGTGGGTAAAGGGTACAACCTCTGCAGAGTGTAAAACTGGTATACTAGCCGAGCTCACGGTCATGAGCAGCTCAGGACTCTCTGATGTTTAAATTATGGAACTAAATTCAATTTGTCATATGCATTGCATCGCAGGTGAAGTTGTTATTTTTGTTCTACTACTTAATTGGGTTTGGTATTTACTTATACTTAGTAACTGCTAATAAAATTTTGACCAACTTTAAAAGCAATGCTCAGCTCTAACCATCCTCTTTGGTAAGCCTTACACTTCACGTGAGCTCCCACCTTTGGCGAGTTCATGCACATTATTCCCCACAACTTGTTGAGCGATGAACGTATGTGAGCTCACTCTTGCTGTCTCACACACCCCACAGGTCAAGAACAGGTACTGCAGGATGAGGCGCTTGGAGGACGCTGCGATGTGTTCGTGAGAGGTCTAGGCCGTCGGCTCCCAGTCAACTTTGGGTAGCTGGACCGTTGTCTCCTTATAAATGTAATTATTTTGTATAGAACTCCTGTTATATATAAAGATGTGACATTCGATCCTGTGCCATGATTCATCATATGTGTGAGACTTGGTCCCAGCACACCTGGTGATTATGTTAGCGCCCGGGTTTTGGACCCCTAAAATCCGGGTGTTACATGGATCTTCAGCTGTCGAGATGAATATGCTACAACTCTTCCTTCTTGCATTAGCACACATCCCAATCCGGTGTAAGAAGCATCGCAATACACTGAGAATGGCTTGTGAACATCAGGCAGGACTAACACTGGAGCTGTAGTCAACCTATTTTTCAGTTCTTCAAATGCTTCCTGACACTTTTGGGTCCACTTGAACTCAACCTTCTTCGCTAGTAACGCTGTCATTGGTCTAGCAATCTTTGAGAAGCCTTCGATGAAGCGCCTGTAATACCCAGCCATTCCAATGAAGCTCTTGATCCCACGAACATCCTTTGGTGCTTTCCAGTTCAGGATATCTACCACTTTCTTTGGATCCACTGCCAACCCATCTTGATTTATGATGTGACCCAAAAACAGGACTTCATGAATCCAGAACTCGCATTTGCCCAGCTTGGCATACAGCTGATGCTCTCGAAGTCTTTGCAATACCATCTTCAAATGCTCTACATGATCTTCCTCACTTTGAGAGTATATAAGAATATCATCGATAAACACTACCACAAACTTGTCCAGATAATCCATGAACACACTGTTCATCAGGTACATAAAGAAGGCTGGCGCATTTGTCAAACCAAAGGACATAACTGTGAATTCATATAACCCGTACTTGGTGATGAATGCCGTCTTCGGTATGTCCGAGGGTCGGATTCTGAGTTGATGGTAACCTGATCTCAGATCTATTTTCGAGAATACGCTGGCACCTCTCAGCTGGTCGAACAAATCTTCTATCCTTGGCAAGGGGTACTTGTTTTTGACAGTGACTTCATTCAAGGCCCTGTAGTCTATGCACATCCTTTTGATACCATCTTTCTTCTCTACAAACAACACCGGAGCGGCCCAAGGCGAGGTACTTGGTCTGATGTAACCCTTCTCTAACATCTCATCTATCTGCTTCTTGAGTTCCACCAATTCTGGTCCAGACACTCGGTAGGCTCTTTTGGAAATGGGGGCGGTACCAGGGATAAGCTCTATGGCAAATTCGACTTTTCTCTCGGGTGGCATGCCCGTTAGCTCCTCGGGAAATACATCCAGAAAGTCTGACACAACCTTGATAGCCTCGAGCGGGTTGGGCTCCTTACTATCAGCTGAAATCTGGTGACAGGCACCCTCCGCTGATTTAGGCATCCTTAGCTCGGCCACTACCTCTTCTCCTGACGGGGACTTCAATGTTACGGTCCTCTTGTCACAGCTAACATTCGCTTCATACTTCATTAACCAATTCATCCCTAGGATGACATCTATCCCAGGGGTGTCTATTACTATTAAGTCACTGGGGAATCCTATCCCCCTTATTTCCACCCTTATATTTGAGCATATTTTATCTGTTTGCACCTTGCCACCAACTGAATTAATCCTCATGGGCGGCATCATTGCCTCTACTGAGATGTTATGCAATTCTACCCAGGTTGCAGTGACAAATGAATGAGTTGCACCAGTATCAAATAGCACTTTCGTGGGATGAGATTCGACTGAGAACATACCTACTGCCACATCTGGTGCATCCTGGATCGCTTCGGCCTCCAAGTGGTTCACCTTTCCACGGTTGTACGCTTGGTTACGATTGCCTGCTGTCGGCTGCAGTACACCTTGCCTTGTTGGAGCATTGGGGTTGGTCTACTGCTGCGCCGCCTTCTTCGGGCACTGCATCGCCCAGTGGCCTTGTTCTCCACAGTGGAAACATCCTCTGCCTCCTCCTTGTGCTGGGGCTGCTTGGTTGCTCTGGTTTGCTGCTGGGGCAGGAAGGCGAGGTGCCTGGTTGTTCTGCTTCTGATACTGATTACCTCCCTGCTGGCTGTGCTGACGATACTGCTGCTGCTGCTGTGGGTGCTGCCTCTGAAACTGCTGCTGATGCGGACGCTGGTTCTGATTCTGATATCCTTGTGGGTGACCAGGCCTGCCTTGCTGAGATGAACTGCCTGAGAAACGTGGACGGCTGATGCCTCCGGTCTGGGGTCCACTCATCTTGCGCTTCCGATCTTCCATATCCTTACGCTTCTTCTCAGTCATAACTGCCCTATCGATCAGGTGCTGGAAGGTGGGGAAGGTGTGATTCATCAGCTGGTAATGCAGGGGATCCACCAAACCCCTCATGAACCTGTACTGCCTTTTAGCATCAGTGTTGACATCCTCAGGTGCATACCGAGATAGCTGCAGAAACTTGTCTCTGTATTCACTAACAGACAGGGGTCCCTGCTTCAGAGCCAGAAACTCCTCCTTCTTCACGATCATCAATCCCTCCGGCACATGGTACCTGCGGAAACTCTCGCTGAATTCTTCCCAGGTGATGGCTTCGGGGTCAGCATGTGTGGCGAGGTAGGACTCCCACCAGGACTGGGCTGCTCCCCTTAGCTGACGGGGACCATACAGAACCTTCTCCCTGTCGTTACATTGGGCGGTGTGCAGTTCTCTTTCCACTGCGCGCAGCCAGTCTTCTGCATCCATGGGGTCGGCAGAATGGGCGAAGGTAGGAGGGTGCCCTCTCATGAACTCACCACGCTTATCCCGTGGCATCTGGGGCATCTGTACTTGCAAGTGGGGTTGGGGTTGCTGTTGAGCCTGCTGCATGGCTGCCAGAGTCTGCCCAATGGCCTGCACTGCCTGAGTCTGCATCAAGAACATCTGCTCCACTGACATTGGGGGTGGCGGGGAGGCTGCCTCTGTTGTTCCTCCTGCTGGTCCTGCTGCTCTTGCTGAGCACGCCTGTTGCATCGGCGCCTGTTGTCAGACATCTGTGGAAGACATTCATACATCAGCGTTGATCTTACAACCCTTCAGCATAAGAAAAGGAAATACAGAATTCTTCATGACACTGAGTGAACAAAGAGCTTCACTGATCCTCATTATGATTCAACACAGCTTCTCAGATAGAAAGGAAAGTAGAAGTAAATGGCTTCCCAACTAAATAACTGACTTTATTAACATTATAGCTAGGCCGAACTGCAGGAGAAACCCACAGGTTGGCAACAGTCATTACAAAGATTCAAATCCAGCACAAGTTCATCATAACAAGCATGCAAGCAACTGATAAGCAAACTAAGCTAATTGGAAACAACTGATAAGCAAACTAAACTAACTATCTAAGACTGAGACATCTGACTTAAGAATTATTACAAACTTCGACGCTAACGATCTAAGGATCCAGATCTATCCTGGTCTTACAGGCAGGGGAACCATAAGTGTGGTGACCACGTGGCGACGAGCGGTAAGGGTGCTGAGTCCCAACAGGAGCGGGAGAACCACCCTCCTGGTGATGGCGCTCTGCCAGCTCAGCACGCAACTCCGCAATCTCCGTTCGAGCCCTGCTCAGCTCGTCCAGAGAGTGATCCAGCTCAGTGTTAAGCACTGCGACTAGGTTGACTGTGCTGCTCAACCTAGGGTTAGCCTCACCAACAGGTGAGACAACCACACTCTCTGTGCTGCCAGTAGGGCGGCGGGGGTAGTACCGAAGGTTAAGACCGTCGGCCACCCCACCGAACAAAGAACAGTACTGGGAGAGTGCACGTCGTGCTGCATCCTGCATAGCCGCCTCTGTAGTGTCCCTCTCGGAGATGGAATAGTGCTCCGAAACGGCCTCCGCACCCTGGAGGTCATCCTCCGGACGGCGAACTAGGCAGGTAGCCTCCCAGCGGTCCGGGTACCTCCCGCGACTGTGCTGGTAGACTACACAACGATACTCGATCGACCAGGTATGCCGGTCAAAAGCCTGGCGCAGCAAGGTGTCGAGAGCGTCGTGGAAGTGACAACCGCGAGCGGCGTCACGGGTGATGGGTCGGGCGACCCATCCTTCCGCCTCCTGCGGCTCAGAAGACTCCGTGCTGTGGTCTGAGTCGTCGTCGTCGGGGTCTCCTCTAGGACTTCCTCCGGTAGCTCCTCCAACAGCCGAGGCGTCCCTCGGTGGTGCAGGGGGCGCCTCCAGCTGGGCAACAGAGGAACGGGGCCTCACGGACTCCACCTCCTGCTGGGGTGGGGAGGAAGAGCCCTGCTGCTCTCTATGCTGGCGCCGGCGTTCCTGCTCCTCACGCAGGCGGTGGTGCAGTCTCTCCAGGTGACTCGACTGACCGGACACGGTGCGGCGCAGAGGACGCTCCGCAAGTCGAGACGGCAGGAAAGGAATCACCGACTTACGTGCAGTGTGTCTAAGACGAGCCATCTACAAAAGACACCGTAAGCATAAGAGTAAGAGCAGAACTAATATGACAAGTGAATAAACCATAGACAGAACAAGATAAAAATTTTAACAAGGTATAATATAGTATATATATGTAGTAAAACATAGGGTTGGTCGAGGTGACCGACTTTTGAAGTAACATCAGAGGTCAAGGTGAGGGGGAAGGTCAATAGTCCTTAGTACGACCTGTGCTACTCTAGGTCAGCGGTCCTACAGTCAGCACGGGCTTTGATACCACTTATGTCACACCCGGTTTTGGAAGGCAAACCGAATGCGAACTATGTACGTGCCAGGATCAGAACTCACGTACACAGCGATTACATAAATGAACATCAATGCACATTGCTCGAATAATAACATAAAAGAGTATTAACTTATTACATCACAAAGTCATAGACATCCACATAGTCATCAACTTAACAGTTAAATCAAAGTGCTAGCGAAACGCAGTAAACATAAGGCCTTCACAGGCAGCTGACTGGGGGTTGCCGCCAACCCACACCTAGAATTCGTCGTAGTCTTGGAACTCCTGGAAGTCTCCTCCCACGGCTTCGCCTTCTCCTGAGCAGTGGTTACAATGCGGACAACCTGGTGTTTTGTGGTAAAGCAAGGATGAGTACACATCAACGTACTCAGCAAATGTCCCGTTTGGCTGAAGTGGACTAGCTTTATGTGGGGTTAGGCTCAAGCAGTTGCTTTTAGTTGGTCAGGTATTTATCATTAGTAGAAGCCAGATTTTAGCATTAACCAACCCATGAACCATTTCCTCATCGAGGAACAACATCATCATATTCGAACCAAAACCATTACATAATCCTTGTATCTCGAACCATCTATATCTCTAATCAAAGAGGATCCCAAGGCTGCTCTTAACCGTGAGCATGGCTGATATATCAGTTTCACTACCCTCTGCAGAGGTTGCACACTTTACCCATGAGTCATGATGCCCTTTCTGCCCGGGGAGAGCTAATCCCCATTGACCACTACCTAGGTGGTCCAGCAGGGTATCACTACGTAGCTTTTACAAAGATTCCCTAGAGATCATAGCCGCCCGTTAGGTTTCTCCAGTTTGATAAACACAATACCCCTCCCCGCAGGAGAGTGACTAACAAAAAGCAAAACGAAAGAACCTCGGCACTCAGCCTCGGCAGAGCAAGCACTGTGCCTGGACCCCATTGACGGCACAACGGCAGAGCAACTACACCTCTAGTTCCTCTAATTAATTAGCTAAGGGCATCCCATTTCACCCTCATGGTTGCACTGTTATCCCGGGTGGTCTCTCAACGAACAGGTCCTTACGGAGAGGTACTCAGGAAACAGCCTGAGCCCCCTAGAGTATCACAAGATCATCAATATCATCAGGATAACAGTATCGTAAATAGTCACATCATGTTCATTGATTGAGTTAAGGCAATAGCAGAATGCTAACCATAACAGCCCTTAAGGTCATCAAGGATAAAGTAAAGTGTAAAGCTAGTCAATCCTTAGGTTTCAAGTAAGTAATGCGGGATAGTAAGTTATAAGTGAATAGGACATAATGGGTCAGAGGACACTTGCCTTCACCAAACTGTTGATCAGGAACTTCCTCTGCAACTCCCTCGGGAAACACAGACTGCTCGTTGTCTACGTAAAGTAATCATTCACACTATGCACTTGGGAAATAACAAACAAAAATAATATACCAAACATATGCAGCAGAGAGATCACAAGTTCATAATAGAAAGGGGATAGACACTCTGGTATTCCCTAGGTCTAGGGTAGAGGACAATACAAAATGATTCATTATCCACTAATCAGGTTTAAGTCAGTGGTGGGGTTTAATCATTACATGGTTTTAAGTCCATAAACTTAGGTGCTCCCACTTTTATTAAAGTCTTCTATCTTTTATTTATCTCAAATATGGGTTCCAATAACCTTAATCTTATCTTAATGATCAACTATTAATTGGGACATGGAAACAGCAGGGAAACATGGGTTAAATAGGTAGACAAAAATACTATGAGCATTTTGCAATTTGAAGCACCTAATTTGGAGTTCATATGACAAAGTTATGAATTTTACAAGTTTAGGGATTAAAAATATACCCTAAATACTTATTTTGAATTAAATAAAAGGCCCGAGGACCTAACTGTGAGAATCCAGGGACGGCGGGTTAAATTTCAGAAAACCGGGGGTCTCTTTAAGAAAACGCGCGGGCGAAGGGGTATCGGGCTCCTACGGCCGTCGGATCTCAGATCAACGCCCGAGATTAGATCCACGGGCGGGCGCGCGAGCGCGCGGCGGCCTGAGCGGCTGACAGGCGGGACCGGGCGGGCAGCGCGGGGCGGACGGCTGACAGGCGGGGCCGGACGAGCAGCGCGGGCGCGGGCGGGCTGACAGGCGGGGCCGGGCGGCAAAGCGGGCGCGGGCGGGCTGACAGGCGGGGCCGGACGGCAGAGCGGGCGCGGGCGGGCTGACAGGTGGGGCCGGGCGGCAGAGCGGGCGCGGGGTGTGAGGGAAGCGGCCCTGGGCCGTTGGATCTCCGGCGGACGGCCAGGATTGGGCCCGGGCTAATTGAATCAGGGCCGCCCGATCTGGGATGAACGGCGGGGGTCGGGTGGCCAGCCTTGGCCTTTCCTACGGCTAGCAGAGGCGGCGGCGCTCGTCTCCGCGGCGGAGGACTCGCTGGAGACGAGGGGCGCGGGCGCTCTGCGGGTCTTTGGGGTGGCCCGAGCGGCCGGGAAGGTTGGGGAGGGCGCGGGGAATCGTCCGGTGGGGGCTAGGTCGGGGCAGGGGCACCGGAGGGGGGCGGTTCACGGCGAAGCGACTCGGCGGCGGCGTTAATCAACTCCGACGAGGAATTAAGCGCAGCAGAGAGCAATAGAGAGGAAGGGAGAGGGCAGGGGAGGTTCCTTACCTCAAGGCGGACTCCGGGGACTCCTCGGTGGCGGCAAGGGCGTGACGACGGCCCGGGTCGGCGGTGGCGGACCTCCGCGGCTGCACGGAGGACGGCGGGTGAGCGCGGGCAGAGGGAAATAGGGAGGGGGAGGGGAAACTAGGGCGCGTCCCGGGTTGCGAACGTCGAGGCGAAGCTCACCGTGGCTGAAGGCACGGCGGAGCTCCAACGGCGACGGGGAAACGAGCTCGGGACGGCGGTGGTTCGCGGCGAAGGCGCTCTGGCGTGCGCGCAGCGAGGGGGAGGTGAGAGAGAGGCCTGCAGGTGCGCAAATGAGGGAGGGGGAGAGGGCGAGTGGGGTTCTGGGCTCAAGTGGCCGGGGGCGGGGCGGTTGCGAGCTCCACGCGCGACGTGGGCGCGGAGTCCGCGGCAGCGCGCAGCTCGGGCGGCGGTTACGCGGGGAAGACGGGGCTGACAGGCCAGGCCCGTGAGCAGAGAGAGAGGGAGGCGGGCGCGGAGACGGCGGCCGCGCTGACGGGCGGGCCCGCCAGGGCAGAGAGAGCGGGGGGGGGGGGGGGAGGCGCGCGCGGGGTTGGGCCGGCTGGGCCGAAAGGCCGAGGGGGCGGCAGGGTTGGGCTTCTTTCCCTTTTTCTTTTATTCTGGTATTTGTTTTCTCTTTTCTTTTTATTTTCTCTATTTGATTCAAATTCAAATAAGCCACAAATTCAAATTAGACTTTTTGAAAATTATGCACCAAACAAAAGTGAAATCTAGGGTTCAACATGATGCAACAATTCATACTCCCTTGGAGTTTGAGCTAATAGACTATAGTTACAAATAAAATAACCACTTTTCTCCTATAGAAATGAGAAAGAGAAGATTGGGGAAGGATGAGAAAAGAGAAGTAACACCTGAATTTGTGAATATGAGCAAAGAAATTTTATACCCCCAAATTCAGGGTGTTACATCGGGGACAAGCTAGGGCACGCGCCTCCACCCCATCTCCCCCACCGAGGCTCTAGACTGCCATGCTTGTGTCTGCTACAGGACGTCTGCGCCGCCATCGCCCTTGCTCGGCCCCCTCCGCACGCGCAAACCACTGTTCCCCCGCCCCCTCGGATCCTCCCTGCATTAGATCCCATCGGGTGCTCGCCCTGCCCGCGTCCCTCGCTGCTTCCCTACCTCGTCGCCTCAAGCAGCTCTAGAAATCCTCTGCCCAAACCACTGCTACCGCTAGCACCACCGTCGCTACCACTACTAGCAGCAGGATCTTCAAGGTGGTGACATGGCGCTACACTAGGTACACGTTGCATGAGTTGGGGCCAGTGGGCACAACAAACCTGAGCCGCACCAAGGTGCACACACTCATGGCGGAGCTCGCCGCTGACTTCCTGGGAACGCCTCTGTCGGTGTTTCGAAACCCGGGGGGTCCCTGGACCGACGAGTGAATCGTCGCCGCGTGCCCCAGCCCAGATGGGTCGACGCGAGGCGGAACGCGAAGGGGGGAAAGGAAGCAGCCGGAGGGAGGCAGGCGTGAGAGAGTGGATCCCGCGGCCTTCGTGTTAGCCCCGCGCCAGAGTCGGGTGCGCTTGCAGTAGGGGGATACAAACGTCCACGCGGGAGTGGGAGCGAGCGGCCTTGCGCGAGCGTCGTCCCGTCCTTCTCCGCGCGGGCCGACCAACCCTCTGTAAGAGGGCCTTGGTCCTCCCTTTTATAGGCGTAAGGAGAGGATTCAGGTGTACAATGGGGAGTGTAGCAGTGTGCTAACGTGTCTAGCGGTGGAGAGCTAGCGCCCTAAGTACATGCCATCGTGGGAGCCAGAGAGGTTTTGGCACCCAGTTCGCGTGGTGTCGTGGCTGTCGGAGGAGTGCTGGAGCCTGGCGGGAGGACAACTGTTGGTGCTGTCGAGTCCTTGCTGACGTCCTCTTGCTTCCGTAAGGGGGCTGAGGGCCGCCGTCGTCACAGGGCATGCGGGGCGCCATCATTACTCGCATGGTGGAGCGAGCCAGATGGGACGCTGGTCTGGTTCCCCGTAGCTCGAGTCAGCTCGGGGTAGGGTAATGATGGCGCTTCATGTTGACGTGGTCGGTCCATGCCCTAGGCTAGGCGAGGTGGAGGCTCCTCCGAGGTTGAGGTCGAGGTCGAGCCCCTGGGTCGGGCGAGGCGGAGTTCGTCGTCTTCCGGGGCTGAGCCCGAGTCCGAGCCCTAGGTCGGGCGGAGCAGAGTTTGTCGTCTTCCGGGACTGAGCCCGAGTCCGAGCCCTGGGTCGGGCGGAGCGGAGTTCGCCGTCTTCCGGGGCTGAGCCTGAGTCCGAGCCCTGGGTCGGGCGAGGCGGAGTTTCCTATGACGCCCGAGGCCGGCCTTGGCTGCTGTCAGCCTCACTCTGTCGGGTGGCTCAGCAGTCGGAGCGGCGCAGGCGGTGCTGTCCTCTTGTCAGACCGGTCAGTAGAGCGACGAAGTGACTGCGGTCACTTCGGCTCTATCGACTGGTGGGCGTGCATCAGGATAAAGGTGTCAGGCCACCTTTGCATTAAATGCCCCTTCGATTTGGTCGGTCGGCGTGGCGATGTGGCCAAGGTTGCTTCTCGGTGAAGACTGGGCCTCGGGCGAGCTGACGGTGTGCCTGTTGCTGGAGGGGGGTCCTCGGGCGAGACGTAGGTTCTCCGGGGTCGGCTTCCCTTGCCCGAGGCCAGGCTCGGGCGAGGCACGATCGTGTCCCTTGAATGGACCGATCCTTGATTTAGTCGCACCCATCAGGCCTTTGCAGCTTTGTGCTGATGGGGGTTACCAGCTGAGATTTAGGGGCCTTGAGGGTACCCCTAATTATGGTCCCCGACAGTAGCCCCCGAGCCTCCAAGGGAGTACTAATACTCGCTTGGAGGCTTTTGCCGCACTTTTTTGCAAGAGGACCAGCCTTTTTCGGTTGCATTCTGTTCCGGTGGGTGCGCGCGAGCGCACCCGCCGGGTGTAGCCCCCGAGGCCTCGGAGGAGTAGTTTTACTCCTTCGAGGTCTTAGTGCATTTCGCAACACTTCAGCTGGTCTAGTTGTTCCCTCATGCGAGCTGGCCGTAGCCCGAGTGCACAGTCGGGTCCCAAGTTCTCGGGCTGGTATGTTGACGCTGTCAACGGTTTGGCCGGAGCCGGGTTTGAGAGAGCAGCCCCCGAGCCTCTGCATAGGGCGAGAGGACGGTCAAGGACAGACTCATCTTTTTTACATACGCCCCTGCGTTGCCTTTCCGCAAGGAGGAGGGGGGAAAGTGCCATGTTGCACTCGGAGGGCGCCGAACATGGTGTTTCCGGTGAGCTGCTGGCGGGTAATCCGAGCGGACGCCCGTGCCCCATTTTCTAGGGGTCGGCTAGAGGCCCGGAGGCACGCTCCAAAAGTACCTGCGGGTGATCTGCCGTACCCAGGGTCATCCCTCGCTCTGTGTCTGAGGCGACTGTGAACCCTTCGAGGGCCAGCCTACGAACCCCTGATCAGTAATGGGCGCGGAGCCCGAGTGGCCTGAGGCGGCCGTCGAACCCTTCGAGGGGCCGGCCATCGAACCTCTGACCAGTAGTGGGCGCAGAACCCAATCGATCTGAGGCGGCTGTTGAACCCCCCCCCCCGAGGGGCCAGCCTTCGAACCTCTGATCAGTAGGGAGGCTCGGAGCCTGTTTCCTTCACGGAGAAGGGTCCTTTTTGGGGTACCCCCCTTTCCGGTCCCTGTTGTAAGAGAGAGAAAGAGGAAAAGGATGTGAAGTCGAATGACATGGCGTACCTCTTTCGACGCGGTTATTATGGCGAAGGCGAAGCGTCGCTTGCTTCTCCTGCCTGAGGCGCCGCCTATCCCGCCGCGGAGTTAATGCGACGGGGCGAGTGGTCCGCGAGGCAGTCGTTGCGCGTGCGCACGCCGTTCGAGGAACAGATCACGGGCGCGCCGTCTTCACGCCATGAGAAAGGGCTCCCTCGCTGCCCCTGGATGGGATGTGAGCTTGGCTGACGACGTGACCGCTGCTTCTACCCGCCTGTCACCGCCATTACTGCCGGCCCAATTTTGACCGCATTTGACCGTCGCGCTTGGCTGGCACTGCAGGGTTGCCTCGAGTCGTGGTATTGACTCCGCAGTCAAGGAGGCACGGTAGCGGCGTGAGTGGCGGTGCAGTTGCTCACACGTAGCAACCGGCGCGCCGGTTGCATGACGCGTGGGCCTGGACCTTCATGCTGGGCTCATTGGAGTCGAAGGGGCGCACCCACTTGGCATGGTTGCATGCCGCTTGCATGGCTGTCCGCCCTTTCACCCGCTGGTCTGGGCGAAAGCGGAGGAGTGCTTGTAACCGCCGGGTGGTTGCATGCACCGCGCGTGCGTGGCGGTTTGGCTTCTTCTCCCCTGGACCGGCTTGCATGACGTGAGGGACCCAGCCCCCGCGCCGTGGGGGGGAGAATCTTGGAGTGTGTTGGAGAAGACTCAACCCGCAACGGTTGAGGGCGCAAGTGGGGAGAGTTGCCTTTAAAAGGGGGGCGACCCCCTTGGAGGGCAACCATGTCTTCGCGCTCCCCTTATGCATCGTGTCTTCCCACCTTCTGAGCCCCCGGGCGGGGGACGCCCGCAATCCTTCCGCCTTGTCGTCGAAGGAAAGCAGCTTCATGGAAGTTGGTACCTTTCAGCCATCGTTCGGCTTCAAGGATTTTCATCACGCAGCCCGGCTGCATCCCCTCGCCGGTGGTCACCCAAGACGGTGACCACCAGCCTCTGGGTTGGGAGGAGCAAGCCAGGCTGCGATCTTGGTTCCGCCCTCAGCTTCAAGGATGTTCATCATCCTTGCTAGGGCGGAGGTCGGGCTGAGCCAGAGCTCTACCTCCCGCGTGGGCTCGTGGGTCAGCCTCCCCTCCAGCATTCAAGGGAGAGGGCGCTCACTGGCCCTGCGAGCGGGGCGGACTTCGACAACGTGGGGCTGGTCGACGGCGGGTGTCACCAGCTTTAGCGCGTTGGGCTCGCCGGCTTGGATCCCGGTGCCCCCTCCCGCCGCAAGGGCGGTTGTCGCACCGTGCGCACGGGTGGACTGCCCAAGACATCGCGCGCCGCTAGAGCAGCGTTCGTGTTCTGGGGCTGTCCTGCCTTTGCAACGGTACGGGGCCTCTGCGCGGAGGTCGGTGCTCCGCTCGCCCGGGAGGATCTGAGTGGAGATCTGCCGATGGGCTGACGCTCCGGCTGCCGGTGCCGAGGTGGATGCGGTTCGAGAAGTCCCCGTCGCCGACGGGATCGCTGCCACCACCCGCGCCCCGGGCCTTCGGCTCTTTGTGCTTGTCCTCACCCCTCGGACATCGGCGTGGGCGAGGGCAAGGCTGCAGCGGCGTCCGCACTGAAGCCATCGCTGCTGCAGTGAGGACAGAACCGGAGCTCCATTTGTAATGGCACCTTGAGTGCCGGTGTTTCGTTCAATGCGGCTGTCGAGGCCTGAACGTGTATGTATTTTTGGCACAGAGCCGTGTTTTTTCTTCATTTCGAGCACTAAGACTCGCCTTGTCGATTATCTGAACTGCTTCACCGAGCGTGAGTTGCCTCGTGCAAAGGTGACGAGTGAGGTATCCGTATCCCGGAGGAGTAGGAGTCCCTCGGCTCGGTCGGCCTTGCTGTCCGAGGCCCCTCTTGCTTAGTTAAAGGAACCCCTCGGCCGCCCTTCGATGAGCCGAAGCCGGAGGTAGCGGTGTCAGCACGAATAGGGGCAGAGTTGGCTCGAAAAGAAGACATGGTCGGCCGGAGCCTGGCCGAGTCGTCCACTGGCGGGGCCGATGCCGGAGTTGAGCTGCCGAGGCCACAAGCCGAGCTGATGTCTTTGGGGGACAGCTGGCCGAGGCCTCGGGGTGGCCGGCTGAGCCGCCTGCTCGGGCCGGATTCTCGAAGAAGACCCTGGCGGCGATGGCCCGGGTGTGGTGCTGATGCCGTCCTTTAGAGTGGGGGCCCTCCGACCGCGTCGCCGTCCGAGGCTAGGTCAGACCCTGCCGAAGGTGTAGTTGATGCCGAGGGTGCTGCTGCCCCCTTCGGCTGTCGACGTCTGAGCCTGCAGGATCAGGTTGTCTTGTAGTGTGTGTATGTTTTCTGCGGCCGCCGAGGCCTAAACACACCGTCGTCGTGTTGTAAAGCTGTGTTTCTTTTCCTCTTGTTTGGAGTATCCGGACTCATTTATCGGCAACAGAATTGTTTGTGCGGGCGAGAGTTGCTTTTCACGGAAGGTGATGAGTGAGGTATCCGTATCCCGGAGGCGTAGGAATCCCTCGGCTCGGTCGGCCTTGCCGTTTACGCGCGCTCTTACTCGTCCATAGGGTTCTGTTACCGACGCAGTCGAGAAGGCCCAAAAAATCATTTCGGCAGAGGAGCTCTCGAGCATGAAGACTTGTTCGGTCCGTGGAGTCACTTATCCGAGCGTGAGTTACTTATCGCAGAAGGTGATGAGTGAGGTATCCGTATCCCGAAGGCGTAGGAGTCCCTCGGCTCGGTCAGCCTTGGCTGCTTACGTGTACTCCGTCGTTTTTAGGATCCACTTTTGAAGTAGTCGAAGAGCACGAAAGACATTCTGGCAGAAAAGATTTTTTTCTTTTTTCGAGGAAAATTTTGACGCAGAGGGGGTTGCCCCCTTCTAGCCCCCGAGGGAGGGTCGGGCTTTGCCGAGGCAAGGCTGACCCTTCCTTGATGACCAGACTTGGTGTGTGAATGAGGTATACGAGCAACTTGAAAGCATCTTAAGGGTAGAAGCGACGTAGCTGTTGGATGTTCCAAGCGTTGTCGTAGACCTCGCCTTGACTGTTGGCCAGCTTGTATATTCCGGGCTTCAGAACCTTGGCGATGACGAATGGCCCTTCCCAGGGAGGCATGAGTTTGTGCCGCCCTCGGGTGTCTTGTCGCAGCCGAAGTACCAGGTCGCCCACCTGGAGGTCTCGGGACCAAACCCCTCGGGTGTGGTAGCGTCACAGGGACTGCTGGTACCGCGCCGAGTGTAGTAAGGCCATGTCCCGAGCCTCCTCCAGCTGGTCCAGTGAGTCTTCTCGGTTGGCTCGGTTCCTTTGGTCGGTGTAGGCCCTCGACCTCGGGGAACCGTATTCTAGGTCTGTGGGCAAGATGGCCTTGGCCCCATAGACTAGAAAGAACGGTGTGAAGCCCGTGGCTCGGCTCGGCGTTGTCCTCAGACTCCAGATCACCGAGGGGAGTTCCTTCATCCACTGCTTGCTGAACTTGTTGAGGTCGTTGTAGATCTGAGGCTTGAGTCCTTGCAGGATCATGCCGTTGGCCCGCTCCACTTGCCCATTCGTCATGGGGTGTGCCACGGCAGCCTAGTCCACCCGGATGTGGTGATCCTCGCAGAAGTCCAGGAACTTTCTGCCGGTGAACTGGATACCGTTGTCGGTGATGATGGAGTTCGGGACCCCAAAGCGATGGATGATGTTGGTGAAGAACGCCACCGCCTGTTCGGACCTAATGCTGTTTAGGGGTCGGACCTCGATCCACTTGGAGAATTTGTCGATGGCGACCAACAGGTGCGCGTAGCCCCCGGGTGCCTTCTGCAAGGGGCCAACAAGGTCCAGACCCCACACAGAAAACGGCCAGGTGATGGGTATGGTCTGCAGAGCCTGAGCGGGCAGGTGGGTCTGCCTCGCGTAGAACTAACACCCTTCGCAGGTGCGGACAATTCTAGTAGCGTCGGCCACCACCGTCGGCCAGTAGAATCCTTGTTAGAAGGCGTTTCCAACGAGGGTTCGAGGTGCTGCGTGATGGCCGCAAGCCCCCAAGTGTATCTCTTGCAAGAGCTCCTGGCCTTCGGCGATGGAAATGCATCGCTGGAGGATGCCTGAGGGGCTACGGTGGTAGAGCTCCTTCCCATCTCCCAGCAAGACGAAAGACTTGGCGCGTCGCGCCAACCGCCGAGCTTCGGCTTGGTCGAGGGGCAGCTCTCCTCGGTGGAGATATTGCAGGTACGGGGTCTGCCAGCTTTGGTTAGGCGTGACCTCGCTCGGTTCCCCCTCGACGCGCAGTGCCTCACCCTCGGGGGCCAAGGGTACCTCGGACTGAGCCGAGGGTACCTCGGACTGGGCCGAGGGTACCTCGGACTGAGTCGAGGATACCTCAGACTCAGCCGAAGGTGCCTTGGGCGGAGCCGAAGGTGCCTCGGGCTCGGGCGTGTCCTCGGTCTTGACGGAGGGTTGATGCAGGTCTCGGGAGAATACGTCCGGGGGAACTGTTGTTCGTCCCGAGGCTATTTTAGCCGGCTCGTCTGCAGTCTCGTTGTAGCGTCGGGCGATGTGGTTGAGCTTGAGCCCGTAGAACTTGTCTTCCAGGCGCCGAACCTCATCGCAGTAGGCTTCCATCTTCGGGTCGCGGCAGTGGGAGTTCTTCATGACTTGGTCGATGACGAGCTGCGAGTCACCGCGAGCGTCGAGGCGTCGGACCCCTAGCTCGATGGCGATTTGCAACCCGTTTACCAGAGCCTCATACTCAGCCACGTTGTTGGACGCCGGGAAGTGGAGGCGTAGCACGTAGCGTAGGTGCTTCCCGAGGGGCGAGACGAAGAGGAGGCCTGCGCCGGCCCCCGTCTTCATCAGCGATCCGTCGAAAAACATGGTCCAGAGCTCCGGTTGGATCGGAGCCGTCGGGAGCTGGGTGTCGGCCCATTCAGCCACGAAGTCCGCCAAGACCTGGGACTTGATGGCCTTCCAAGGGGCGAACGAGATCGTCTCGCCCATGATCTCCACCGCCCACTTCGCGATTCTACCCGAGGCCTCTCGGGGCTGGATGATCTCTCCCAGGGGGAAGGATGACACCACAGTCACCGGATGAGACTCGAAGTAGTGTCGCAACTTCCGCCGTGTCAGGATCACTGCGTACAGCAGCTTCTGGATTTGTGGGTAGCGGATCTTGGTCTCGGACAGTACCTCACTGATGAAGTAGACTGGCCTCTGGACGGGCAATGCATGCCCTTCTTCTCGTCTCTCAACCACGATCGCGGCGCTAACCACCTGGGTGGTTGCGGCGACCTAGATCAAGAGGGCTTCTCTGGCAGCGGGGGGCACCAAGATGGGCGCGTTCGTGAGGAGCGCCTTCAGGTTCCCAAGGGCTTCCTTGGCCTCGAGAGTCCAAGCGAAGCACTCAGCTTTCCTTAAGAGGCGGTACAGAGGCAGACCTCTTTCGCCGAGGCGGGAGATGAAGCGGCTCAGAGCCACGAGACATCCCGTGACCCTCTGTACACCTTTCAAGTCCTTGATTGGTCCCATGCTGGTGATGGCTGCGATCTTCTCCGGGTTGGCTTCGATGCCCCGCTCGGAGACGATGAACCCCAAGAGCATGCCTCGGGGGAGCCCGAAGACACACTTTTCGGGATTAAGCTTCACGCCTTTCACCTCGAGACATCGGAATGTCGCTTCAAGGTCGGAAAGGAGGTCGGAGGCCTTCCTCGTCTTGACTACGATGTCATCGACGTAGGCCTCGACCGTTTGGCCGATGTGTTCGCCAAACACCTACTTCATGCATCGCTGGTACGTTGCCCCCGCATTCCTCAAACCAAATGGCATTGTAACATAGCAGTACATGCCGAAGGGTGTGATGAATGAAGTCGCGAGCTGGTCGGACTCTTTCATCCTGATCTGGTGATACCCTGAGTAGGCATCGAGGAAAGACAGGGTTTCGCACCCAGCAGTGGAATCCACGATCTGATCGATGCGAGGCAGAGGGTAGGGAACCTTCGGACATGCTTTGTTTAGACCAGTGTAGTCTACACACATCCGCCATTTCCCCCCTTTCTTTCTCACAAGCACAGGGTTGGCAAGCCATTCGGGATGGAATACCTCTTTGATGAACCCTGCCGCTAGTAGCTTGTGGATCTCCTCGCCTATGGCTCTGCGCTTTTCTTCGTCAAATCGGCGCAGAGGTTGCTTCACGGGTCGGGCCCCAGCTCAGATATTCAGAGAGTGCTCGGCGACTTCCCTCGGTATGCCGGGCATGTCCGAGGGACTCCACGCGAAAACATCGGCGTTTGCGCGGAGAAAGTCGACGAGCACTGCTTCCTATTTGGGGCCAAGCTCGGAACCGATCCGAATCTGCTTGGAGGCGTCGTTGCAGGGGTCGAGAGGGACGGACTTGACCGTCTCCGCTGGTTCGAAGTTGCCGGCGTGGCGCTTCACGTTGGGCGCCTCCCTAGAGAGGCTCTCCAGGTCAGCGATGAGGGCCTCGGATTCGGCGAGGGCCTCGGCGTACTCCACGCACTCCACATCGCATTCGTACGCGTGTCGGTACGTGGGCCCAACGGTGATGACCCCGTTGGGGCCCGACATCTTGAGCTTGAGGTAGGTGTAGTTGGGGACGGCCATGAACTTGGCGTAGCATGGCCTCCCCAGCACTGTGTGGTAGGTTCCTCGAAACCCGACCACTTCGAACGTGAGGGTCTCCTTTCGAAAGTTGGAGGGCGTCCCGAAGCAGACGGGTAGGTCGAGTTGTCCGAGGGGTTGAACGCGCTTCCCGGGGACGATCCCGTGGAAAGGCGCAGCGCCCGTCCGGACCGAGGACAGATCGATCTGCAGGAGCCCAAGGGTCTCGGCGTAGATGATGTTGAGGCCGCTGCCTCCGTCCATGAGGACCTTGGTGAGCCTGACGTTGCCGATGATGGGGTCGACAACGAGTGGGTATCTCCCCGGGCTCGGCACGTAGTCTGGATGGTCGGCCCGGTCGAAAGTGATGGGCTTGTCGGACCAGTCTATGTAGACTGGCGTCGCCACCTTTACCGAGCAGACCTCCCGACGCTCTTGCTTGCGGTGCCCAGCCGAGGCGTTCGCCACTTGCCCGCCGTAGATCATGAAGCAGTCGCGGACCTTGGGGAACCCTCCTGCCTTGTGATCTTCCTCCTTTACGTCGTCGAGGGCCTTGCCACCCTCCGCAGGTGGCCCGGTTTTGTGGAAGTGTCGTCGAAGCATGGCACACTCCTCGAGGGTGTGCTTGACGGGCCCCTGATGATAGAGGCACGGCTCCTTGAGCACCTTGTCGAAGAGGTTGGCACCTCCGAGAGTTTTTCGAGGGTTCTTGTACTCGGCGGCGGCGACAAGGTCCGCGTCGGCGGCGTCACGTTTCGCTTGCGACTTCTTCTTGCCCTTCTTCTTGGCGCCGCGCTGAGTTGACGCCTCGGGGGCATCTTCCAGTGGGCGGCCCTGGGGCTGCTTGTCCTTCCAGAAAATGGCCTCAACCACCTCCTGGCTGGAGGCGAACTTGGTGGCGATGTCCATCAGCTCGCTCGCCCTGGTGGGGGTTGCGACCCAGCTTGCTCACCAGGTCGCGGCAGGTGGTGCCGGCGAGGAACGCGCCGATGACATCTGAATCAGTGACGTTGGGCAGCTCTGTGCGCTGCTTCGAGAATCGCTGGATGTAGTCCCGGAGAGACTCTCCCGGCTGCTGGCGGCAGCTTCGGAGATCCCAGGAGTTTCCAGGGCGCACGTACGTGCCCTGGAAATTGCCGGCGAAGGCTTGGACCAGGTCGTCCCAGTTGGAGATCAGCCCCGGGGCAGGTGCTCCAGTCAGGCTCGAGCGGTGTCGGAGAGGAACAGGGGGAGGTTATGGATGATGAGGTTATCATCGTCTGTTCCACCTAGTTGGCAGGCCAGCCGATAGTCCGCGAGCCACAGTTCCGGTCTCGTCTCCCCCGAGTACTTTGTGATAGTAGTCGGGGTTCGGAACCGGGTCGGGGACGGTGCCCGTCGTATGGCGCGGCTGAAAGTCTGCGGACCGGGTGGTTCGGGCGAAGGACTCTGATCCTCCCCGCTGTCATAGCGCCCCCCACGCCTGGGGTGGTAGCCTCGGCGCGCCCTGTCGTCGAGGTGGGCCCAACGGCTGTGATGATGGCGCTCGTTGCCGAGGCGACCCGGGGCCGCAGGCGCTGTGTTGCGCGTGCGCCCGGAGTGGACCGAGGCTTCCCGCATGAATCGGGAAGTCGCGGCGCGATGTTCCGAGGGGAACCCCTGCCTTCGGGAGGCAGAGCTTTCGGCCCGTCGGACCGCGGCGTCCTCCAGGAGATTCTTGAGCTCTCCCTGGATACGTCGCCCCTCGGTGGTTGATGGCTCCGGCATCGCGCGGAGGAGTATTGCCGCTACAGCCAGGTTCTGGCCGACTCCACTGGAATCCGGCGGCGGCCTCACCCTGACGTCGTCGGCGATGCAGTGCTGGATGTCCTGGGGGAGATGACACGCTTCTCCGGCCGGGGGTTGGACCGCCCATTCCCGCCCGATGTCCCGGTGGATCGGCACAAGCGTTCCTGCTCCCTCGTCGAGCCTGGCCTGCCTCTCGCGGATTTGCTCGAGCTGTGGGTCAGGACCCCCCACTAGGACGGGGACCACAGCTAGCTCCCGAAGGATGTCAATGCGAGGCACAGGCCTAGGGGGATCACCGTTTTCCGGCATACCAAGATGGTTGCCTTCGCCGGGACCCCCTAGATCGACGTGGAAACATTCACGACTTGGGTCGCGGTCCTCGTTGTCGAGGCCACGGCTGCCGTCGGAACAGTCGGAAAGGCAGTAGTCACATGCGGTCATGAAGTCCCGCACGGCACTGGGGTTACCAAGTCTGGAGAAATCCCAACAGAGGTCGGGCTCGCCATCTTCCTCGGACCCCGAGGGCTCATAGGTCGAGTCGGCCGTCAGTCAGTCCCAGGGTGACCGCACACGATACCCCAGAGGGTTTGGACTCGTCTCTATGAGAGTGCTCACCGAAGCGGGGTCGCTTGGTGGGTCGAGGCCGAATCCAAAAGACGCGAGATGGGAATCGGTCGGTACCTTTTGGTCGACGGGCGGTGACGAGGTCGCGTCTGGGACTGACTGCACCGTTGTCTCAGGTATGAAGGTGACTGTAGGAAACGAGTGACGCCTAAGAGGGGGGGTGAATTAGGACTTCTAAAACTTTTACTAAACTAGGCCACAATTAAATCCCTAGAGCAAAACCTATGCAAATAATCAAAACTAGAATGTGCAAACTAGGTTTTGTCCAAGTGTTGCTATCTCTACCGCAAAGGCTAAGTTTCAATCTACACTAAATAAGCATGACTACAAGATTGAAACTTAAATGCTTAATATAAATGCGGAATGTAAAGAGCTAAGTAGAGAAGCAAACTCTCATGGATGACGCCGGTATTTTTAATGAGGTATCCGGAACCACGCAAGGTCCCGACTAATCCTCGTTGGTGCCCCTACGCAAAGGGAAGCCCACGCGAGGGCCAAGCACCACGGTCGAGTAACTCCGTAGAGAACCGCGGGCCTTCTCCACGCGCAAGTGGTGCTCCGCTTCCGGCTCCTCTCGGACGCTCCCCGCCGTCTCCACTATCGAGCTTCCGGCCGAAACGCCGCGGGCCTCGTTCCCTCCGGTACACGGTGGCGGCCGTGACACAAACGCGGTTGTCACGGTCTCGCAAGACTCTCGCCCCACTCGGTACAAATACAACGACTCACGCAAGAGCCGAGGGGTTGTGTGATTTTACAAAACTCACTCAACTAACTAGGATTCACCTAGAGCAAGCGCTAAAGCGGTCTAACTAACCTAAGCACTTCGCAAAGCACCTACGCTAATCACCGAGTGATTCTATTAAGCACTTGGGTGTTTGAGCTCTTAGAAATGTTCACTATATGCCTTGGTATGTTGCTTGGGCTCTCACACTTGAGAATGGCCGGTTGGGGTGGTATTTATAGCCTCCACACCCCCAACTAGCCGTTGGACAGAAAGCAGCAGCTTTCTGTCGTCGAGTGCACCGGACAGTCCGGTGCACCACCGGACACTGCACAGTAGATGTCCGGTGCACGCCACATCAGCCGACCATTGGCGCCTGTAGCAGTCGACCGTTGGATCCGACCGTTGCCTTCTGCCCGTTGGCACACCGGACAGTCCGGTGCACACCGGACAGTCCGGTGCCTGTCTGTGGCCTCTCTGCGCAGACTGTCCGGTGCCTCACCGGACAGTCCGGTGCGCTACCAGGCGCTGGCTGACAGCCCTCGTCTTGGATTTCTTCGCTGATTTCTTTGGGCTTCTTAGTTCTTGAGTATTGGACTCCTACGCATCTTTTTATGTCTTCTTTTGAGGTGTTGCATCCTCATTGCCTTGGTCCAATTCTCTTCGCATCCTGTGAACTACAAACACAAACACTAGAAAACTTATTAGTTCACGGATTGTGTTGTTCATCAAACACCAAAACTCAATTAGCCAAATGGCCCAGGGTCCATTTTCCTTACAATCTCCCCCTTTTTGGTGATTGATGACAACACAACCAAAGCAAGCAAATAATACAAGTATTTGAATGAAAATATGCATTTTACTTGCTAAGATGCATGATTGTCCCCACAATGTGATATTATGGACTTAAGCCTCCCCCTAACTCCATAATTCACTTACTTCCTATTTTTGGACCAAATAACCAAAACCACTTGAAAAGCCATTTGTAGATATAAAATTTTAAATTGGTGGTGTTTGGTGTTTGATATAGTTTTTATTGCTTTGGTCCCTAAACTTCTCCCCCTTTGGCATCAACCACCGAAAAGGAAGACATTAAAAGCATGTAGGAAGTAAATAAAAGCTTGCCCTCATCAAGAATTGTATCAAATGATATCACTAGAAGGATATTAAATTAAATTATGTGAATGATACCACTTGAAGGAGTCTTCAAAAGATTACTCCCCCTAAATGAGTATTCTCCTTTAGAAAGAGTTTTTCTCCCCCTTTAGAGATGAAGAAATACTCCCCCTGACAGAGATCCTCTACTTAGGAAAAGGCATGTGAAAATTAGAGGTGCAAGACATGATTTGAAAAGACTGACTTCCCTTATGCATAGGTAACAGAATATGAGTTAACTACTTATGCATTTTTGGCAACACGGAAGCATATGATATGAAATATAGTCTAATCAAATATTGGAGAAGACATGTAAATGATACTGAAAGTAGTCTCAAAAGATACCAATTGAAAGTCAATGGTGAGCTTGAGAGACATGAGAGTTCTTGGAGATTTTGCAGTGGAAGATTGTTGTCTTTCTCCGGGGACTTCATTTTCCTTACAATGAGACTATCACATGAAATAGACTTGAAAAGGTGTTAGTCTCAAAGTGTTAGATTATAGAGTAACCTCCCCCTAAAGATGTGCATACAAGTTTTGAATACTTGTAGGAGACATGCACTTTGATTTGATATCAAGAGGGGCAAATTATCCATAATCCAAACTTTGGCACATATAAGTTAAATGATACACTTTGGAGAAATCAAAATTTTCAATTTATGCATCATTTACTATGGAGTGATATAAAAGCTATGTGCCGTGCTTTAACTAAACATTTTAAGCCATGTAGGTTTGCTTAAGTATATGAATTAAAAACAAGCAATCCTACCATATGATTTACCTAGTATGCATGATTTTAAACAAACGTACATAACAAATGTAATACTAGGCAAGAAAGGTAAACTAGATAAACGGTAAATAGATACGCATATCTAAAAACGAAGAATATAATAAAACTAGTTACCTTAGTCATGGGTGGGAAATTTGGGTCCAATATTTTCACTAACCCACTCGGCAATTAACTTGATCCAATATGATGTATCCCATGATATACATCCCAAATTTGCCAAGTCTCCAAATTTCCCGCTGACATTCGGTCCACTCACTTCCCTTTCGGGATCCAAACCTTCTTGGTGCTTTTCATGGTTGAAATTATCTCCTTTGGCACCCAGATGCGTTTGGCCCCTTTTCCTTTGTTGGCTTGCTTGTTGGCCTTGATTGCTATCACCTTTCCATTCTTTTTCTTCTTGATCAAGTATGGTGTAGCATCCTTTTTGTTCACCTTTTTGATGTAGGTGTTTGAGATTCTGCTTGATGGCTTTTGCTTGAGCTTTTGTCTTTGTTTATCCCCGGTCATCGCCTTGCATTGGAAAGACTTGTGGCCTTCCTTGTGGCATAGCCTACAAATCACAGTTTCTCCCTCCATAGGCTTGTTCACTCCCGCAGTGGTGTTATCCTGTGGAGGTTGGATTTGTTTGGCTTTGCCTTTCTTGTCATACAAAGCCTTGCCAAGGCGAGCCACTTCTTGCTTTAATTGTTCATTTTCCTTTGCAACCTCATCTGTACATGTCTCTACAACAATATTTTCAACAACGACTTGGTTGCAGGGGTTAGAAACATCAATTAAATCAAAGCAAGAAGTAGAAGCATCTTTCTTAATTATTTCAGGTATTTCAACTAAAGATGCTGCTGGGGTGCTACCAATGTTTTCTAGCTTAGTAGTTAGCTCATTATTGTGTATGCTAAGAATTTCCATTTTCCCTAGCAAATTTTCAATAGCTTCTTGGGAGCTAGCTAACTTAGCCTTAAGTTTTTCATTCTTTTTAACAAGGCTATCATCGGTAGCAGTGGATGGAGCACTAGATTCTAATAGCTCAATTTTAGTTGATAGCTCACTATTTAAGTTTGCAAAAGTTTCAAATTTTTCTAGCAAACCTTTGTAATCATTTTGAGAGCTAACCAACTTATTTTTTAAAGTTTTAAGTTGAGCTTTTTGCTTAGTGCAAACATCCTGGAAAAATTCTACGGCTTCCGCAAGCTCATCTAGAGAGGCCTTTCCCTCACCTTCATCATCACTACTACTTTCATCACTAGAGGATGGAATGCTTTTGTTACCTCTTGCCATAAGGCATTTGTGTGATGACCGTGATGATCGTGACGAGGACCGGTGGCTGCGCGTCCTTGGAGGTTCATCTTCACTTGAAGAATCATCCCAAGTTCTAACACTTGTTAGCGCCTTGCCTTTGCTCCTCTCCTTTTTGGGTTTGGCCATATTTGGACAGTTGTCCCTGAAGTGGCCCTTCTCCCCACATGCGAAGCATCCTCTCTTCCTTTGCTTTTTCCTGTCAATGTTAAAGAGAAGATCCTCGACCTGCAGGGGCACACCCATTAGATTAATCTTGTGGATCATCCTCATTACCTTTCCGACGCGTCGGATTGTTTCTTCGTCCTCGGAGGATGATGTGCATGGTTGATTATCTTCATCATCATCACTTTCTTCTTCTTCCTCTTCTTCACTTGAGGAACTTGGAGTGGGAGCCTTCTTTTTGCCCTTCCTTTCATCACATGCAAAAGCATATGGTCTTGAGTAAGTTGGCTCCTCTCCCCGGCTCATTTTTCGCGACATCTCAAAGGCCGCGATTTTCCCAATCACAATGGTCGGGGTCATGTTGCTCAAATCCTCCATGTTGTGAAGGATGGTGATGATGCTCCCATATCTTTGTTGTGGTAGCAGAGAGATAATCTTCCTCACAATGTCCGCATCACCTAGCTTATTAATGCCAATAGAGTTGAGCTCATTGATTATTAGATTCAAACGAGAATACATGTCTCTAACAAGCTCATCATCTTTCATGGCAAAAGAATTATACTCATTTAAGACTAGGCAATGTTTTTGCTCACGGACATTGGATGTGCCGTCATGGAGCTCATGCAATTTTAGCCAAATCTCATTAGCAGTTCTTAAGGTAAATACTTGATTAAAAATATCTATGCTAAGAGATTCATACAAGCAATTTTTGGCTCTAGCATTTAAATGAATTTCTTTTTCCTCACTCGTGGTGGGTTTCTCGGGATTCTTGAGAGGTTTCATCCCGTCACGAGTGACTCTCCAAACACCTAGATCAACGGCCTCTAGGTAACAAGCCATTCTAGCACTATAATATGGGAAGTTAGTGCCGTCGAAGTGTGGTGGCCTATGGGTATCCATCCCTTCCTCTAAAAAACGTCGGCTCTTTTTAGCGGTGAAGCTAAAGCGTTTCAAATGAGCCAAACCGGCCTCTGATACCACTTGTAGGAAACGAGTGACGCCTAAGAGGGGGGTGAATTAGGACTTCTAAAACTTTTACTAAACTAGGCCACAATTAAATCCCTAGAGCAAAACCTATGCAAATAATCAAAACTAGAATGTGCAAACTAGGTTTTGTCCAAGTGTTGCTATCTCTACCGCAAAGGCTAAGTTTCAATCTATACTAAATAAGCATGACTACAAGATTGAAACTTAAATGCTTAATATAAATGCGGAATGTAAAGAGCTAAGTAGAGAAGCAAACTCTCGTGGATGACGCCGGTATTTTTACCGAGGTATCCGGAACCACGCAAGGTCCCGACTAATCCTCGTTGGTGCCCCTACGCAAAGGGAAGCCCACGCGAGGGCCAAGCACCACGGTCGAGTAACTCCGTAGAGAACCGCGGGCCTTCTCCACGCGCAAGTGGTGCTCCGCTTCCGGCTCCTCTCGGACGCTCCCCGCCGTCTCCACTATCGAGCTTCCGGCCGAAACGCTGCGGGCCTCGTTCCCTCCGGTACACGGTGGCGGCCGTGACACAAACGCGGTTGTCACGGTCTCGCAAGACTCTCGCCCCACTCGGTACAAATACAACGACTCACGCAAGAGCCGAGGGGTTGTGTGATTTTACAAAACTCACTCAACTAACTAGGATTCACCTAGAGCAAGCGCTAAAGCGGTCTAACTAACCTAAGCACTTCGCAAAGCACCTACGCTAATCACCGAGTGATTCTATTAAGCACTTGGGTGTTTGAGCTCTTAGAAATGTTCACTATATGCCTTGGTATGTTGCTTGGGCTCTCACACTTGAGAATGGCCGGTTGGGGTGGTATTTATAGCCTCCACACCCCCAACTAGCCGTTGGACAGAAAGCAGCAGCTTTCTGTCGTCGGGTGCACCGGACAGTCCGGTGCACCACCGGACACTGCACAGTAGATGTCCGGTGCACGCCACGTCAGCCGACCGTTGGCGCCTGTAGCAGTCGACCGTTGGATCCGACCATTGCCTTCTGCCCGTTGGCACACCGGACAGTCCGGTGCCTGTCTGTGGCCTCTCTGCGCAGACTGTCCGGTGCCTCACCGGACAGTCCGGTGCACACCGGACAGTCCGGTGCACACCGGACACTGATGTCCGGTGCGCTACCAGGCGCTGGCTGACAGCCCTCGTCTTGGATTTCTTCGCTGATTTCTTTGGGCTTCTTTGTTCTTGAGTATTGGACTCCTACGCATCTTTTTATGTCTTCTTTTGAGGTGTTGCATCCTCATTGCCTTGGTCCAATTCTCTTCGCATCCTGTGAACTACAAACACAAACACTAGAAAACTTATTAGTTCACGGATTGTGTTGTTCATCAAACACCAAAACTCAATTAGCCAAATGGCCCGGGGTCCATTTTCCTTACAGTGACGCCCAGCAAGTCCTTCGCGAGCGTGCTGGCGTCGTGTGTTTGCTTGAGATTGGCGTGTTGCGGGGAGGCGGCGCTTGTCTTCGTCTCAGACGCGAGATCGATGCCCGACGCGCCCTCCGTTGGGGCGCCGACGCCGTCGACTCGCTCGACAGCCAACGAGGTGCCGCTTCCCACTTGGCCTTGGTTGCCCCGCCTCCTCCTCCGTCGGCGGGGGAGGGGACGGGACAAGCCCGAATGTCGACCTTCCACCACGTGGGGAAGGCATCGTCGATTCCTCCGCCGGCGAGCGGGTTGTCGACCGCCATTGTCGCTGTCGAGCGGCGGGGGAAGGAGTATCATGTCGTAGCTGCCGTCGAGGGACATGAACTCAAGATTCCCGAAACGGAGCACCGTCCCGGGCCGGAAAGGTTGCTGGAGACTGCCCATCTGGAGCATGACGGGAAGCTGTTCGTCAACATGCAGCAGGCCCCTACCTGGTGCGCCAACTGTTGGTGTTTCGAAACCCAGGGGGTCCCTGGACCGACGAGTGAATCGTCGCCGCGTGCCCCAGCCCAGATGGGTCGACGCGAGGCGGAACGCGAAGGGGGGAAAGGAAGCAGCCGGAGGGAGGCAGGCGTGAGAGCGTGGATCCCGCGGCCTTCGTGTTAGCCCCGCGCCTGAGTCGGGTGCGCTTGCGGTAGGGGGATACAAGCGTCCACGCGGGAGTGGGAGCGAGCGGCCTTGCGCGAGCGCCGTCCCGTCCTTCTCCGCGTGGGCCAACCAACCCTCTGTTAGAGGGCCCTGGTCCTCCCTTTTATAGGCATAAGGAGAGGATCCAGGTGTACAATGGGGAGTGTAGCAGTGTGCTAACGTGTCTAGCGGTGGAGAGCTAGCGCCCTAAGTACATGCCATCGTGGCAGCCGGAGAGGTTTTGGCACCCAGTTCGCGTGGTGTCATGGCTGTCGGAGGAGTGCTGGAGCCTGGCAGGAGGACAGCTGTTGGTGCTGTCGAGTCCTTGCTGACGTCCTCTTGCTTCCGTAAGGGGGCTGAGGGCCGCCGTCGTCACAGGGCATGCGGGGCACCATCATTACTCGCATGGTGGAGCGAGCCAGATGGGACGCCGGTCTGGTTCCCCGTAGCCCGAGTCAGCTCGGGGTAGGGTAATGATGGCGCTTCCTGTTGACGTGGTCGGTCCATGCCCTAGGCTGGGCGAGGTGGAGGCTCCTCCGAGGTCGAGGTCGAGGTCGAGCCCCTGGGTCAGGCGAGGCGGAGTTCGTTGTCTTCCGGGGCTGAGCTCGAGTCCGAGCCCTGGGTCGGGCGGAGCGGAGTTTGTCGTCTTCCGGGGCTGAGCCCGAGTTCGAGGCCTGGGTCGGGCGGAGCGGAGTTCGCCGTCTTCCGGGGCTGAGCCCGAGTCCGAGCCCTGGGTCGGGCGGAGCGGAGTTCGCCGTCTTCCGGGGCTGAGCCCGAGTCCGAGCCCTGGGTCAGGCGAGGCGGAGTTTCCTATGACGCCCGAGGCCGGCCTTGGCTGCTGTTAGCCTCACTCTGTCGGGTGGCTCAGCAGTCGAAGCGGCGCAGGCGGCGCTGTCCTCTTGTCAGACCGGTCAGTAGAGCGGCGAAGTGACTGCGGTCACTTCGGCTCTGTCGACTGGTGGGCGTGCGTCAAGATAAAGGTGTCAGGCCACCTTTGCATTAAATGCCCCTGCGATTTGGTTGGTCGGCGTGGCGATGTGGCCAAGGTTGCTTCTCGATGAAGACTGGGCCTCGGGCGAGCTGACGGTGTGCCCATTGCTGGAGGGGGGTCCTCGGGCGAGACGTAGGTTCTCCGGGGTCGGCTTCCCTTGCCCGAGGCTAGGCTCGGGCGAGGCACGATCGTGTCCCTTGAATGGACCGATCCTTGATTTAGTCGCACCCATCAGGCCTTTGCAGCTTTGTGCTGATGGGGGTTACCAGCTGAGATTTAGGGGTCTTGAGGGTACCCCTAATTATGGTCCCCGACAGCCTCGACCAGGATGATGACTCGATTCGCGAATGAAGCCAGTCGCAGTACTCCCTTCTTAGATCTGTGCAGTCGTGGTGCAGGAGCGCTCTTGGCACCCCGCCGCGTCGGTGGCTAGGGTCCCCTCGCCGGCGCTGGCGTCCAAGTCACGCCAATCACCTCAACCGCGCTGGTGTCCGCCTCTGCCTTATGTGTGTTCGTCCACCCTCCATTTGTAAATTTGTCTGCATCTACTCTTTGCGGATCGTCAACTCATTGTTCATGTCATATGTTTTTGAATCATTTCTTTCAGATATCAAGAGGTGGATGTTGTTTCTGCAGTGAGTTGCTGATCTGGAGATAATCGAGAGTAGAGTGTTGAAGACACATCTCCAATATTCCTACACAAAAACACAATGCACATCAACTAACAGAAGTGCAATACCCTCTCATGTGAGTCTATTCACATCTTTCTTTTTTTGGATGATTCGTTTAAACCTCATTGTGTACAGGGCAGAATCACAGTCCCTGCATCGCTGGCTTGCCATGTTTTTCTCTCTTTTGCCACCTCCTAGGTCAACTATTGCTATTGCTTTCAGTTTAGATGGAAAAACACTTGCATCCACAAGATCATTTTATATAAACTGAACTGAAATACATTTATTTTGTTAGTGGCGACCATACACTGAAATTAATTGACTGACATATAGGGAAATGTTTGAAGGTTTTGAGTGGACATCACAATACAAACTGAACTGAAAGATGTTTATTTTTTTCAGTTATCAGCCTCATCAAACTGTATTGAAAGACACCAAACTGAACTGAAAGACAACAAACATGCCAGGTAATTGTATTGCAAAAGAATATGGTACTTATGCACCTAAGGAGAAAGGGAAGAAGCATATTTTTTTGTCTTTGGTATGTGTAGCTCCCATTTTAGATTTTACCAAGTATTAAATGTACGCTGCTTATTGTTTGATGACTAACATCATGCAGAGGTCTTAATTTTAAAAAAATATCGCTGAACCTTAAAACATATTCAAACCAATCATTTTATAGTGGTATGTTTCTACAACCTTTTTTGCCCTGTACACAGTGAACATTTTAGATTTTACCAAGTATTAAATGTACGCTGCTTATTGTTTGATGACTAACATCATGTAGAGGTCTTAATTTTAAAAAAAATATCGCTGAACCTTAAAACATATTCAAACCAATCATTTTATAGTGGTATGTTTCTACAACCTTTTTGCCAATTGGATTTAGTCCAGCATCTGACACAATTGTAGATTTCAATCCATGGATCGATGAGTTAAATGGCTATTTTAAGCTAAAGCTTGTTTTCCTTTACAAGAGGGGTTTTTATCTAAAAGAATATCTTTGGAGTGATTCTTTGACAGTCTATGAAACCATCCTTTTTATTTGATACTAATTGTTTTAGCTGACCTAGAGTTTATCTAAAAGACTCTGATCGGATGTATGTATGAGTTGTATCTTGCTATAAATATGGATTGGTAATGAATAGAGAAGTTAGGTTTGCTTTGTAGTATTACAAAAATATATGAATCCTCGAGAAGAGTTCTTTTTGGAAGTGCTAAAATGAATTGGAGTGTGGAACTGTGGATTGATCAATCTATCAAACCTATTCTACAATTGTAGCCCGCAAATAGTAAATATGTACCTCTATGTGTTCTTAAGTCTTAACTCAATCTCCTAATTATTAGCAGGCTTCATGTGTTGTATCTTTCTATAAATATGGACAAAATACTGGTTAGTAGTAGTGCCAAACATATTCCTCTATATCCTCGATCAACTCACAGCAGGAGGTAGTACAAGTGTGGTTTTTTTTCTTCTTTCTTTTCAATATATATACTATGTAATTGGCTAGCTTGGTGCTCCACCTTTTCACATCCATCCATTCAAGTGTGGCACACACGATAGGTAATTTGGAGCTTTGCAGGGTCTAGGTCTAGGCACACTCATCGGCTCTGCGGCATTTGATCTGTTTCCGATCCACGTTGTCTATGTGGTTATGCCAAGGGCAGGATCAAAGAAGAAGATCTCGGACCTGGGCGTTTGGTTAGTCGAGCTCTTCTGGTCTTTCTGGGCCTATATCTGGCTCTATGTCATCTTAGAGGTACGAGTTACCATCACCAGCCAAAGTCAAAAGAATTTATCTCATGATCATGTGCTCCACCAGAAGGTTGGGTGTATGTATGCAAGTATGTCTGAACAATCTTCTCTACGCTGCGCTCAGGTGTGGACGCCTAGAGTGATCACCCTCTGGGAGGCATTGCTGACAGTCCTGCAGTATGGGCTGCTTCTGCTCCATGCGTATGCGCAGGATAAACGGTGGCCATTTGTGTCGATCCCATTGTACGATCCTGATTCCTGAATGAATGCCTTTTTCTTTTGCAAACTTATCTCATTTATGTTTTCTTTTACAAAGCCTGCTGCTTCCTCTATCAGGCGATTGCCTCTATGGTAGTGATTGCCTAGCGGCATATCAAAAACATCTATAGAGAAACATTGTTGGGAACAAAAGTTAAGAACTGAATATTGTGTTGTCTACAGTAAGATAGATTATGTCTATATCCTTATTCCATTTTCCTTCCTTATTACTCTACCTGTCTGCCAGCTTGCATAAGCAGCAGGATCTTCATTGGTGTCCATTATCGTAGATCACATATTCCTCTATATTAAAGATACTGGTTAATAGTAGTGCCAAACAATTTCAGATATCAACCTTTTGTCCTACCATATCGGGCGTTTGGTTAATAGTAGTAGCTACTACAATGACTTGTTTGTTAAATCATTGGTGCAAACAAAGTTTCAACTTGAACTTCTCATGCAGTCTTTGTTCTTCTCACGGGTAGTTTTCTCCAAGACTTCAACTATTGTTATACTTTACAGTTTGATTTGTTCACTGTTAGTACTGTCCGCTGATGATATGCTTGATTTAGAATGCATGACCTCATAGAGGATTTAATTACAAGTTTTTCTTTATCTTAAAGGCAAGCATTTCAGACGGCGAATGCTCAAAGAAATTATCTTGCATCAAGGTCGACGGGATGTTTTTGAGGTACTATATCTGTCCTTGTTATTCAAGACTACACAAGCCCTGATGGTTGTGTCATTCACTTACAAATTGAGGCATTGTGACCCCTCACGCCTAAAGTATTGAATGACATTAGACCAATATTATTTTGGTTAAGGCATAACTGAGGTTCCTGACGGTTCTAAATATAGGATATTGGGACTGTCCGTGTCAAAAGTATCAAATGGCATAAAACTGTCATTAACAATGAACTTGGCATCGCTACTCCCTTGTGATGCTTTGCAGATCTGAGGCTGATGCAATGGGGAGGATCACTGCTGGAATTCTTCGTCTCCTTAAACTTGACAAACCTCTTGGGCAAGGAACTATAGAACAACTACGTAACCTAGGTATGGAGCTCCCCTAAAGTAATCTAGATGATACGATTGTACATTCTCTGGGATCTAGAATTTTCTTTTCAGCTTAGTTTTGTCCTTTGTAGCTGTTCACTATTTATTCGAGGTTTGGCATGTAGCACTGTTGCATTTTATGTTAGTCTCTACTCTTCTCACCAAAAGAAAAACGATGCTCAGTTGCTCTTTGCATCATTCAGATGGGACTTTTGGAGTACTCATTAGATTTGTATTTTGAGTTTTGAAGTTGAAATAAAATGTCACCCTGTTTGGAACAAGTAAAAAACTGAACAAAATACTTTCGACCAATAAATCAGTCAGGATCAATTTCCAAACACATTATATCAGTTAAGTTAATGAAAATGAACAGTCATTCAAGAAATAAAATTAGAAACACAATTATCATGCAACAAGTAAAGTATCTCAGGCCAATTTGACAAAATAAATAGCTCCATATGATTGCAATGGTCTCATTAAAAACCAACAGCCCATCACATCTTTAAAAAATAGCTTGGTATTTAATAGTTTCTAATATTTAGGGAGTAGCTTAATTTTGAATCTGAATAAGCAATCTGTAGAAGGGGTGCTAGGTGTGTCTTGGGATCATTGTTAGGCAGCTCTCATATGAATCCAAAGGTAAAAAAACTTTAGAGAAGTGCTTACACACTATACTGCGCAATGCAAACTTTTGTAAGAAATATGTTACCTGCACCTTAATGTTAACTTGCAAGAAAAAATAATAAGGAATTCTTGGTATTCAAAGCACAAAACATATACCTAAAAAGTTAATTCAAACCACCAAAAGCTCACCTCTCCAATAATATCAAGTGTATTCCATGGAGAGTGAACAACACATCTTAGAAGTTTTAGACGTTTAGAAGAGCTCCCACCTATGAACCATCTTAAGAAGGGAAGCTTAATACCAGCCATATCTTGTATGGATGTAAATGTATTTTCTAGTATTAGAGCGGCCACCTACAACAGGGAGCAATTCACATAATGTTTTCTTTAATTCCAAAAAATACTGACCCAATATAAGTAAATCATACTATAACGCAGACTAAATCTTGATAACTAACCACACAAGTTCAAATAATATACTCTTAAGTCTTAACCACTGCTAGGTGAAAGTGAAGAACCAAATAATATACTCTTAAGTCTCCCATGACTACATTGTTATTTTAAGATAGCTTGGATACCTGATCTATTCTATCAACATTATAAGCTGAGCATAGTAAAAGAGTAGCCTTTCAGACATTGTACTCAGACATTGTGCTGAGTGCAAAAATCTTTTGAAATCTGGTGAGTGCTTGTTTTCCATTTGGTTCTTCACCAGCACCACCACTAATCTGCATTTTAGACATTGTACTCAGATAGACATTATAAGTTGAGCATAGTAAATCAGTTGCCTTTCCAAATTATATTGTGTTTTGGCCTTTCTAGATTCCCTCGCTAGAGTCATATGGTGTAGTAGAGTATGTTATTCACACCCATTAATATGTAGGTCCTCCATATACTGTTTACCACCTAGCTTTGTTTATAGAATTTTTTTTACCTCTGAAACTATGAATCTGAATAAGCAATCTGTAGCATGCAAATGAACTAACCAGCGAGGGAATCTAGAACCAAATGTGCAGGTCCTCCATATAGTTTCTGGTTCTCAAGTATGTTAGTATATAGCTAGGCAAAAATCTTTTGAAATCTGGTGAATGCTTGTTTTCCATTTGGTTTTTCACCAGCACCACCACTAATAGATGATGTTTAATGAGTGGCAAACATATATACGTGTACTTCTCTAGCAAAAACAACAAGGCATTTGCATGTGCTATCACAAGGAGATAGTTAGCATCGAGCGGACCTGGAATTCTGAACACAGTGTATATGAATATCCTGCTCGCCTCTCCCCTCCTAAAGGCCATTTTAAAGGACGCGACTGCAGTATAGTCATGCTTCACTTTAACCTTAACTATTTGAATTTATACTGCCTATAGCTAGCTGGGAAAAAGGCATGGGTATTTATTTGTGAAGTTGTGACTATCTGACCATTCCAAGTAGTTGTTTACCTGAGAAAATCTTGGATGAGGACAACTGTGTTTTATGTACTAATAATAGCCAGCAAACTTTGTTATCGTTAAAGTCACTATCTGTTGTACTTTGCTATTGTTCTCTAACCGTTTATTTAAAAGCATTCTTTTTCTAGCACCTGTATATACCATTGTTCTCCTGGCATAATATGTCACCTGGATATACCGTTGTTCTCCTGGCATAATATGTCTTGATGTCTAACAGTAAATCTATTTATTTATTTAACTAGGTTTGAATTTTCTATACGACTTCCTTTTTGCAGGCACAAGTGGTCCTTGGAATGGTGGAAACACCAAAAACTGTATGTAAACTAATTTCTTGATCTTCTCTTAACATAAATATCTGGCCTGCTAATCAACAATTGAATTTTATTGTCACATGCCTTCTGTTCTACAGACACAAGCTTTGGACATGGTCCAACCCACAGCAGTGCCAACAGCACCTTCCTCAGTCAAAACTAATGCACCAGATCATGTCAGCTTGCCCCCGCCCCCATTACCTGCTAACCAGCAGAGTGTTGCTCAACTTTCTGCCCCGTTTCCATCTGGCTTGTCTAATGTGGGATCGACCATGGACCATTGGACCCTCCTACTATTTTAGCAAATCCACCACAATCAGCACAAGCAAAAGGATACCTTATCCATCAGATGCCTTCATTAGCTCCTCAGCCATCTCAACATCCAAATATGGCCCTACCTCATGCTCCTCCATAGTATTCCAATGTTCCATCACATATACCTATAGTTCATAGTCAGCCACAACAACCTTTGCAAAGTCCTGCAATACATAATCAACAGTTGCAACCACCTTTGCCCTAATTGTCAAGGCCACCATCTATGCCGCCTTTTCCTCATCAGATGCATTCACAAGTACCAAATTCATTTGGGTTGACTCATGCAAATGCTCCGCAGCACATGTTACAACAACCAATGTTTCATGTAAGATCTATCCCAAATCCATATGGTCCTGATAACTAGATATGATGCTCTGCATACTGATAGATGATGTTTGGAATTTTGCAGTCGGTTGCGAATCCTCAAACTAATTTCCTCCCTAGGCAACCACCATTGCCTAGGCAGCCAGCCACCACAGCAGCTGTACCAGGTACAATTTGTTGTCTTCTGAAATATATCATTATATTCCATTGGAGTTGTTGTATTTGATTTCCAAAGAAGTTAATATGAGTATCTTCACAATTGTTGTCATCACAAGAGTTCCTGGTTTGGAATGACCAAGTTTCATGTTGGGTCTAAAGTTCTGATATACTGAAACTACTTGAAATGCATACTAAAATTATTTTTTGTAGTTTTTGACCAAGTTGCGGATACCACGCCCTAGAAGAGGTGTTGTTTTATTAGGAAACCAAAATACTTCTGAAGCTTCAACTGATGCAAATGATTTTAACAAAAAACATTAAGTGTCCCAAAAAACAGAGTAGATAATTGATTTGCTAAGCTGTAATATTTGTCAGAGAGCAAGAAGATAAAGATAAGCCTAAGCAGCTCACATTCTTCTACGGTAGGAAGTTGCTGGTATTTGTCAACAAGGCAAACGATCTGATGCAGCTGGACAGCAAGGACAGTCCAGTTGTACAAAACGTTGTTTTTGCTTCAACCCTCTGCAGCTACTGTTGTCACTACTAACAAGAAGATAAAGACTTGATCATCAGCTTGGCTGCTGCTAAGAAGTCTGCTCGCACAAATACTTATGGTATGCCTCTTACTTAGTTGAAGTTCTAATATATGATTGTTGGTCTTTATTATGCCGATTACTTATCGAAACATGTCTTTTCTTTAGTAGATATGCCTGTTATGAGGAAGGCTCATGGATTACTGATCGATACATGTCTTTTCTGAATTTTTTTCAAACAATTTTTCATTTTTCCTCACTTTCAGATAGTCATAGTGTGAAACAATAACATTTCAACCAATTGTTACGAGGTGCTGACATAACTATAAAAAAGGGGTAGGTTACTTTTCAATACATACCTTTTTCGGTCTTTTGGCAAAGATCAAGTGTAGCATCTACTTTTATCTACATCTTATTTTCTTTCATGCAAATGTGTAATTATCAATCTGTCTTTAGAGGTTGTATTATGCACTTTGTCTTTCCCATAGGTTGGAAGGGATCCAAGATTTGAGCCTGTTTATGGATCTGTTGACAAAGAAGGGTAAGACTTGGTTACTCGGATGCATATGTAATTGTTCTTTAGTGTCAGCATATGTAATTGTTCTTTAGTGTCCACACACATTCGGTTCATTTTTTATTTGTCAATCACTGCTTTATCTTGATATACCATTAGAGGTTCTCTAGTGTGTTTTCAGCCTAATGCTCTAAGCATGTATTTATCTGCTTCCGATTAGAATGGGTGAATTCAGACCCCTAACTTATTTCACCTAGTTGGTATTTCCATTCATTTTTCTTCTGAAAGCATTACTCCTCAAGTGTTATTTGGTTGTTCATTCTGGTACTAGTCGTAAGCTTGATGAATTCTTTACACTTATCGATTTGGTTGGTATGCAGGTTTAGGAAAAGATACAATTTCTTATTTGATGAAGACTTTTCTGCTGAAAAAGAAGTGAGCTCAGTGTTCATATTCAAATGCATAGATTAGAAGATGTTTCTATTCGACGAAAATAATTCTATCCACATGTTTATGATAGTATTTTATTTCCATGACAAAGCACGAGCATATACCTATATATATCTTTTAAGTTGACGACCCTCGTGATGCTGAAACTGATGAAGATCTTCGATGAAGAAAGAGACATGCTGCACATGCACGAGGTATGGGCGATTTATGTTAGTGTTCAACAATTTGGTTTTTTGTTTTCCTTATCTTTTCAGCACCTCCTAACACTGCAAAGCTAATGTTCTTCCGCGTCACAGGGTACTTGCAGATAGATGTCGGTTCTATGGACGAACACTCGACCAAGTCAGATGAGAAGTGTGAGAGCCTAGCCATGCGCGACATGATGGCGATGGGTCCGACGATGAGCCGCAAGCTATGAGCAAAACCAAGAACTCACCTGCCCTGGAGAGCAACATCCATAGGAGTAAGGCAAAATGGCTGGTACCACCACAACATGGACCTGTTCTTGAAGATGTCTAAGGAGGTGGCAGCCGGCACCATAATGTCTTGCGCGTCATTGTGTCATCGGCCGGCAACACGCTGCGCTGGTACCGGTGGGTGTTGTGTTTCTTAGGCGTCTGCTTCTGTGCTTTGAGCTGTGCTATAGAGTGGTTGTGCCAACTACTGATTTTAAAAGAAAAAGGTGAGCTGAGAATCATTGTTGAAAACAAACATGTAACGGTTCATTCTCATCAGTTGTGCCAACTACCAAGCATTTCATTGATCAGAATATGTCGTTGCTCATGAGAACCAAAAGTAAGACACTTCTCAATAACATTAGATGCAAATTTCTGCTAGCTTATCTTCACTATCTTTTCTCGTATCAATATAACACACATTTATACATAATGTTTCCGTTGCAACGCACGGGCACTCACCTAGTGTTGCATATATTTAGGGGGAGATGTGCTACAACTTGATCCCCTTGAGACTAATTTGTTTGGTTGAGTACACTTGATGTAGTCTCAAAGGTACATTGAAAGGGAAAGTGAACTTGGACGACGCAAAGACTTCCACTGCACTCCGGTATTAGTGTATTTAATTCCAAGTTCATACTTGTGCTCTCATTGCCTTTTGCTCTTAATTGACATTTTTGGTGAGGCAATGGGGTTAAAGGGCTAAAAATGGTCCCGTTTTGGTGCTTAATGCCAAAGGAGGAGAAATTAAGGCCAAAGCCAATGGATCAGCCAACCACTTGTGAATTTTGAAAACAATAGAGTTAGAATTTGTGCTTTGTCCAAAATACTCTTATTGCAAGATTTGGTCTCTTATGGGGGAGAATTTTGATTATAAGAAAAAGGGGGAGTTTTTGGCACTTGATCAATTTTACTCTTAGAATATCTCTCTATTTGCCCAAACAAGTGTGTTTGACTTAGAGATTGGAAAAAGAATTTGATTTGCAAAAACGAACCAAGTGGTGGCAAAGAGTGATCCCAATATGCCAAATTATAAGCAAAAACAATTTGGTGATATTGCACTTCTTTTGTTGCTTTTTAATGTGTTGGCATAAATCACCAAAAAGGGGAGATTGAAAGGGAAATGTGCCCTTGGGCCATTTCTATATTTGTTTTGGTGATTAGATGCCCAACACATATTATTTGAGTCCTCATGTGCTAAATATGTGAAAAGTGCAAATCAAGGTACAAGGTATGTTTCTAGATTTAGTACATTGTTTTTTAGTACTAACATGTTTATCCAAGTGCTAGAAACAGTGCCAAGACAAGAAGATTCGAATTGGAAAAGAGTTGGCTGTGTACAGCCAACTCCAGCTCGGTCTGGTGCACCGGACAGTGCCCGGTGCCCCAGGCTGGCCCACGGTGAACTAGCTATTTTCAGGAATCGACGAAGGTGTACAGCTATAATTCACCGGACTGTCCGGTGAGCCAACTGCGCCAGCGCCAACGGTCGTCCACGCGATCAACGCACAACACGTGGCTTGCTCCAACGGTCGGCGGGGTGCACCGGACTGTCCGGTGTGCACCAGACAGTGTCCGGTGCGCCAACCAGCCCCGAGGAGCAATGGTCGGATGCGCCCGATATGGTAGGAGATCGCGCACCAAACATGCTACAGTGGCTGTCCGGTGGCGCACCGGACTGTCCGGTGCGCCACTCGACAGAAGGCATGGATAGCCTTCCATGTTGATCTCTAACGGCTCCTAGCTGTCTTGGGGCTATAAAAGGGACCCCTAGGCGCATGGAGCAACACACCAAGCTTACAAGAAACATTCTAAGACTCTCAGACTCTGCCTCCATGCATTTGATCGATTGTGTTAGTGATTTGAGCTTCGTTTGAGTTGCGTACTCCCTGTGCTGTGTTTTGAGCTCAAGTCTTGGCTTGTGTGCGTGTGTGTGCTGCGGATTTGAATCTTGCGTGTGTTGCTCTCCCCCTCTTACTACTGTGATTCTCTTGTGACAAACTTGTAAGGGCGAGAGGCACCAATCTGTGGAGATTCCTCGCAAACGGGAAAAAGACTATAAGGAAGAAAGCCATGGTATTCAAGTTGATCATTGGATCGCTTGAAAGGGGTTGAGTGCAACCTTCATCCATTGGGACGCCACAACGTGGAAGTAGTCAAGTGTTACTTGGCCGAACCACGGGATAAAAATTGCGTGTCTCGTGTGTTGCTTCTTGTGATTGCTTTGTTCGCACAAGCATGTTCCATAGCCACTTGATTTCACTAACTCCTTAACAATCAAGTTTGTGGCTATTTAGTGTTTAATTTTACAGGATCACCTATTCACCCCACTCTAGGTGCTCTCAAATATGTGCGACGCTTTAGTTTGTCGGTGGGTGGAACGGTATAATCAATCTTAATGTTACCATTTTTTAGTAATTCATTGAATATCTTATCACATTTGCCAACATTAAATGTAAACTTAATCTCCTCCTGCCATTTCTTTTGAACTGACTGCAAGGTAGAGCAAGCCAAAGATTTGGTCTGTTCGGGCCAAACTATTTCGGCAGTGTAAACTTCCTTTGGTTCATCGTTCCGAACTACTTTGATTGTGTTCTACTATATGGACATTATGATGAACCATTTTGACTAGTTCTTTGCTTCGGCTTTCACAAGCCAAAGCTCTCTGATGAAATTGTGCTAGCGTAAAGAACTAGATGCCTTCTAATTTCTCTTTTAAATAATAGTGCAGTCCATCAAAGGCTATTCCCGCCAGTTGTTTATCTGTTAAATAAATTTGAAAGCATCGGTTTCTTGTATCCCGGAATCTCCGGATGTAATCACTAACTGATTCATCCTTTTCTTGTCGCAAGGCCACTAAATCTAACTCATAGTCACCGGAGAAAAAGTGATCATGGAATTTTTGTTCTAAATCCCCCCATGACAAGATAGAATTAGGAGGTAATGTAGCGTACCATGCGAATGTGGTTCCTGTTAAAGACAGTGAAAATAAACGCACGCGAAATGCTTCTGTGTCGGTCAATTCTCCTAATTGTGCTAAGAAGTGGCCTATGTGTTCACCCGTGTTTTTTCCTTGGTCACCCGAAAACTTTGCGAATTCGGGTATTTTGATCCCCTGTGGGTATGGGAGACGGTCAAACTGGCTATCATAAGGTCTCTGATATGACTGCCCCCTGGGGACTATACTAATTCCAAGCTTATCTCGGAACGCCCCAGCTATTTCCTCTCTTACTATATCGATGGCAGCCGGTGGGAGATCACCAGCTCTTTGGTCCAATATGGGTGAGTTTGTTTGGATGTTGGTATGTTGTTTTCTTCCCCATTGGTTTGGGTTTTGTGGCGCGTTAATACATGCCCTATGAGGCTCATAGGACTGGCCATTCCTTTCTGGCCTTCTGGGGCTGGAAAGTACTCACTCTCACGGTTTTGGTAGATTATATTATGGTGTTGGTGTATCGTATGGTGAGATGGGGAGTCTAGCTAGGATGGATACAGAGTTGGATATCCATCCTCCTCAAAAAAACTCTGTGCCGGACCGTCCGGTTAAATACGTGGACCGTCCGGCTCCGTGCGCGGACTGTCCGGCCATGTGGCTAGACCGTCCGACATTATATTCGGATTGTCTAGCGCCATACGTAGACGGTCCGAATGGGTTATCTAGGGTTTGCACGACATGTGGCGGCTTGGGTGCAGGTCTCGGTAATTCGCTTCTAAAAATAGGATCGGCCACCGCTGGTCCGGACGGTCCGCGCTCACGTGCGGACGGTCTGGACATACGCAGATCGGTAAATTTATCGCCGATGTGTGTGGGAGGCTGTCGTTGCCCAAGGTACATGTCTATAGGCATCCATAAAGGGGTTGTGACTGGTCCTGACAACCTGTAGCCGATGAATTACGTGTGTATTCCCTCAATTCAACCTCGTGTGAAGGAAGATTTGCCATAGTAGACTTATCAAGCGCACGCACTAGCCTTTTATGATCATTTTGTATATCCCCTATGATACGTTGCAACTGCTCTCGTTGTTCGTCTATGTAAGCTTTAAGAGATTGGAGTTCGTTGGTGCTACTTACATAGGGGGTAATTGTAGTAGGTCGGAGCAAAGCCAGATCTGTCGCCCGTTGCCGAACAACTTTGTTGTTCCTGTCCACCTTGAAGTCGGCCAGGAACTTCGCCTTTGCTTCTTGGATCAGCTGCTCCTGGCGCTCCTCGAACAGGAGTTGTTCTTCAGCCGGCAAGGTTTCCCATGTCGGTGTGATGATATTGCTGGTGGAAACTTCAGAGCTATCCTTTGAACTGGCCATTGAGGGTCGATTTGATAGGTCTATATGTGTTGTCCCCAACGGAGTCGCCAAAAAGTGTGTTGGCGCCTTTTTGGGGCGTCAATCACTAAACAAGAATCGGCGGCGGTGCTCTCTGGTCAGGCGCGAACGGTCCACGGCCAGGGGCCGGATGGTCCGCGACCTGGCGCAGGGGCTAGGGTTTCCTGCCTGACGGCCGGACGGTCCGCGCCCTAGGGCCGGATGGTCCGCGCGTGTGCAGGGGGCGGCAAAAGTCACTGGCGGCGCCTGGATCTCACTCCCGGGAGGGACCCCATCGGGGAGGAGAGATTCTAGGTGATGTCTAGGCTCAGGAAGACCGACCTAGACTCGTCTAATCGACGTAGAGTCGAAGAGAAGCGAAGAATTTGGGGATTGAGAGGCTAAACTAGAACTAGACTAGAACTACTCCTAATTGTACAAGAAATAAATGCGAGATAAAAGAGTTATTGATTCGATTGATAATCACAAATCGGTCATATTCCTCTGTATTTATAGAGGAGGAGGGCTGGACCCGTTACAAACAAACTCCTCGAGCTAATTCCGAGAATCTAGCCAACAAACACAGCAAGAAACTCGGAACTCTAATCTGTTCTACGCGCGCGGACCGTCCGGACCCGCGGCACAGACCGTCCACCGCTCAGTTTGGTGCTCAAGAGGGGTATTTGAATGCATTGTAGCTAGTATATAGTTAGCTGCTAAAATTAGCCGAAGACATTCAAACATTCTAGCTAATATTTGAGGTATTAGCTACTTTTAGCAAATTAGCTAATAATTAGATAACAATTTGTTGGGTAGCTAATTCTACTAGCAATTTTTTAGACAACTAACTATTAGCTCAAGTGCATTCAAACATCCTCTTAGACTAGTTGGTGCATGTAACTTAATATATGATATCAAAGCCAGAAGCCACAAGTTTAAATTCTCGTTAGCCAATTAAAACAAAATATTTGTTACTCGCTACTATTGAGTGCTAGAATATAATATAGGTGAATTGTTTATCTCTTCCTATCAGCTTAACCTTTTATATAATCTTAGCATGTGAACATGGCAATGAGAAATGTGAATATAATCCACTAAGAAGAAGAAGCAAAACCAGCGACACACATATTGCCAATAGATTTAGTCATCAAGCTCAATGCAATGTGGATATGTAGTTGTACTAATCACCACCAAATTACTATAGCAGAAAGGAGAAGGTAGAGCATCAATCAGCAACAGAAAGCTTATAGACACTCCTAAAAACGTGATTGTTGTCCTTCACCTGAACATGTGAACTCTTCGAAGACACTTGTTTTGAGGCATGCTCTAACTTCCTAAAACTCCAAGGATGCTCTAGTGTTGATTGTCTGACTTCCCGAGTGGCAAAAACACCACGACCATGCACGTCTTAACCCTTCCTAACAAATCAAGGTAGACCGACAAGATTCAACCATATAAATTGTGTTAACATCGTATCAATTTCATGTATGGTACTAAACTATAACACATAACTTATTTAATATGTGTTCTTAGGATTTATTAAATATTTATATAGGTCAAAGTCCATACAAACAATAACAATCCCCACCAAATTCTAGGTTGCGTATTAAAGAATTTGAAAGTCGTGATTCTTTAATATACTAGAATTTTGGTGAAAACTGTTAAAATGAACTTTAACGACCTAAAATAAGGGTTACATTGGTTCATAGCTGAACAATAGGCTATGCTTTGAATTGATAGCTTTTTGTATGAAGTGACTTTCACAAAGTACTTTTCTCGTACTAGATTGCTATAAGCATCACCTCAGTTTGAAGCATATAAGTCACATTTATATAGGTTCTTTTTATGAGTATCTAGATATTACCTTTGTCTCATGGACTATGACTACCAGTCAAACTCTCATAGGTGTGTTTCTTCTAGGATGTTCTGTAGGATAACATCCCTGCTTAATCAAATCATATTAAGATTTTAATCAACCTCCCATACAACAAAGGAGAAACTTATGTGGGTCTCTCCGTCAATCAACCACCAGCTTGTTTCAACATTCTGCTTCATGGGATCCAATCATATAGAACAAGTTGCCACTATGGAACGATTTCAAGTGGATCTTAAGCCTATCTCTTTCGATGCACTTTTTTATCACATTACGTGATAGACCCTTTTTAAACTAGTATGCTGGACTCTTAGATATATATAGACCTAGTTTAATGCCATTACTCCGGAGTTTCTTATATTTCTGGTAGATTTTAACCGCCTTTGATTTGCATAACTTTAACATTGATATTTTAGCAAAGTATGTTTTTAGGTGATTATTAGAACTTGAATCGTTGAGGGCAAAGTATTATCCAAATGGAAGAGTACTAAACGCGAAGTAGAGTTGCGTTTCATTGTTGGTGGGGTATAAATTTGGAAGATCTATTGTTAACATTCATGAAACAGTTGTGGACGCGGAATGGTAAAATATGGTAGAAGTTATGAAGTTTGATTAATTGCACCTCGGAAGGTAAAAAAATGGATGGCTAGTTTTGCATGGAAAGAATATACCTGTCGAGCAATTCGCATGAGATAGAGATGGCCAAACGAGTCGCTCGGCCCGACCCGTTTTGGGCCCACCCTGTTAGGCATGGTTAGAAAACCGGATCGGGCCGTATAAGCTCGCAGGCTTGTTCTCCTGTCCGAGCTCAGCCCGCTGCGGGCCTAAATGGGCCGGGCCAGCTCGTTTTGCACGGAAAAAGCGAGCCAAAACGGGTTAAACGGGCCGATAAGCACGATTTAGTGCAAAAAAAGCGGGTTTGATGGGCTTAGAGATAAACGGACTGTGCCGGGATAGCCCACCGTGCTTAGTTTCCTGTCCGAGTCTAGACCACTTATTCGTGTCGGGCCGGCATGGGCCCGTATAAAAGTGGGCCGGACCGGGCTCGTACTGGACAAAAAAACGTGCTTCGAGCCGGACTTTCGTGTTTCGTGCTTCGTGTACATTATAGCATGAGGTAACCAGCTAGGCAAGGCTTTGATACCAAACAAGTTGTAGCTGGGTTGACGAACCCTTAAGGCCTTGTTTGGGTAAAAAAGAATTGAAGTTGATTGAAGTGTATTTTAGGGATTGAAAGGGAAATTAGTTTATATTACACTTCAATACACTTTATACTACCTCAATTCACTCCAATCCAAAATTACCCAAACAAGCCCTAAGTTTATTTTTGAACTCGTCAGCTTCTGTTGTAACGGCGTTTGCAAATTAATTAATTAATACAGTGCACTAGATGGCTTTCCTAAAATGCTGCCATCCCCACTTAAATAAAAACGGCTCTTCCAATGTTCTTATTCTACTTAACACAGCGTAGAACTTGAGAAAAGGTATATTTCCCTAATTTGAGCGATCGAGTACCTCTGTCAATTGTCAAATGACCCATATGATTCCTAATGCATGGCTTTGGGCGCCATTATTCTTTCCGATGTGATTGTATTTTTTTTTTCCTTCAAAAATATCAAAAACTTCAAAGAGAAAGAATGTAGCACAAGTTTTCCCTTGGTACCATACACCATAAACTGTTGGGAGTCTTCTTCTCTAAATAAGGTCCTCAAGACGAAAGTACCTTCGGCAAGATAATACGAAGGCTCGCCGAAGCTATCATCAACCTCAGCTTTGCCTTTCAAGCCGAAGACTTTGTGTGCAAGTAATGTTGCAGAATGCCGAAGCTCTATAGCTTCGGCTCGGACCAAGCAAAGAAATAAAAAGACTAAATAGACCTTATTAACTTTAGTTGTTTGTAAATAGGCGTTCAAGGGTACGGATGTAACTTAATCCGAGTTATGTCTCATGCCTATAAATAGATGAACAGTAACCTCGTACTGTTCACGCTGGATTGTATCCACTCTCTCGTATCCATACCTTCGAGCAAGCCGAAGGTATTAATGTAATATTAACATTGTTAATATTCATTTATATTTCATAGAATGCAAGAATGGTTGAGCTAATGAGATGCAGTTATCATACTTATTCCTCCGTATTTTTATTCATATATTAAATGATGAAGGTATGTTCTTCCTAACCTTCGTTTGACGAAGTATTATACCCATGAGGAAATAATATTTTTGTCGGGTACCATAATTAGGGGTACCCCCAACGCTCCTAATTACGGCTGGTTAACACCCTCAGACCTGCTGACGGGTGCGGTTCGAGCCAAGACTTTGTCTACCCGAAGGACGCGATCTCACCCGAGCCCAGCCTCGGGTTGGAACAGTGGTCCCAGACGAATTCACGCCTCGCCCGAGGGCCTCCTCAGACGGCAGGCGTCCCCTCGGCTCTCCCGAGGACCGGCTCGGGTAGGCTTCGTTGTGAAGCAACCTTGGCCATACCGCCTCACCAACCGACCGCTTCGCAGGCGCATTAAATGCGGGGGATGCCTGACGCCGTATCCTGACACACGTGCCTCAGTCGACCAGGCCGAAGTGGCCGCAGTCACTTCGCCCCCCCTCTTCACTGTCCGATATGACAGGAAACCAGCGCCGCCCGCTCCGCTCCGACTGCCGTGTCAGCCACCCCGGCAACGACTGACAACAAGTCACGATCAACCACCGAGCTCAAGCCTCGGGCGCAACAGGAAGCTCCGCCTCGCCCGACCTCAGGCTCCGGCCTCAGGAGGAGGTCTCTGCCTCGCCCGACCCCCGGACTCGGCCTCGACCCCAGTCTCAGGGGGAATCGCGTCCTCGCCCGACCCCGGCCTCGGCCTCAAGAGAAGTCTTCGCCTCGACCGGCCCTGGGCTCGGACTGACCGTGCTGATAGGGGACGCATCATTCCCCTATTCCTAGCCTGCTCAGGCTACAAGGAACAAGACTGGCGTCCCATCTGGCTTACCCCGGCGACGGGTAATGATGGTGCCCCGCGTGCGCCATGATGACGGTGGCTCTCAGCCCCTTACGACAGCAAGGAGACGTCAGCAGGGTCCTAGCCGCGCTGCCAGCTGCGCTCCTACAGGACTCAGGCGCTCCTCCGGCGCCCACGCCATCACATGTACAGCGCCCAAGCTCTCCCCCAACGGCCACGTTGGTATGTATACAGGGCTTAGGCACTCCGCTGCCGGACACGTTAGCGCATAGCTACGCCCCCCCCCCCCCCCCCCCCGTTGTACACCTGGACTCTCTCCTTGCCTCTATAAAAGGGAAGTCCAAGGCCACCCTGAGAGAGGTTCGCGCGAGGGAAGCGGCGGACGAGCTCTGTGTCCCCCTCTCTCTATCTCCCTCACGCGACGCGCTTGTAACCCCTACTGTGAGCGGTACCCCTGGTGCAGGATAATACAAGGCTTGTCCCACATCTTGTGTTCCATCCCGTGCCAACCCATCTAGGCAGGGACACGCAGCGACAATTTACTCGTCAGTCCAAGGACCCCCCCCCCCCCGGGTCGAAACGCCGACAGTTGGCGCGCCAGGTAGGGGCCTGCTGCGTGTTAACGAACACCTTCCCGTTGAGATCCAGATGGGGAGTCTTCAGCGACCTCTCCAGCCCGGGACGGTGCTCCGCTTTAGGAGTCTTGAGTTCATGTCCCTCGATGGCAGCTACGACATGGTACTCCTCCCCCCACGGCGTGACGACAACGACGGTCTCCGACTCGCCTGGCGGCGGCGAGCTCTACGACAGCATCTCCTCGCGGCAGAAGAGGAGCACTCCGGTCGTCCCCGCCACCCTCCTCGTCGGAGGAGGCGGAGACGGGGCAACCATGGCCACGCAGGAGGCGGCACCTTGTCGGCTGTCGCACCAGAGCGAGTCGACGACGCCGGCACTCCCCCGCGGGACATGTCGGACATTGCCCTCGCACCTGAGGCGACGGCGGGTGTCACTTCCCCGCAACGTGTCAGCCCTAAGCGGACTGATGACGCTAGCACCCTCGCGAAAGGCCTGCTGGGTGTTACCCTCGTACCTAAGATGACGGTGTGCGCTGCCCCCAACGCGACTTCACCACCGTCCAACGACCAAGAGGTACCGTCCGTTTTCCATCCCATACCTTTTCGGTTCAGCTTCGATCCACCTAGCGACCTCGCTATGGTGAGCGCCTTTGTAAAGGCGTATCCAAACCTTCTGGGGTACCACATGTGGTCGACCTGGGACCGACTGACAGCCATCTCGACCTTCGGACCGGCGGGTTCTGAGGAAGAGGACGACCCCGACTCCGGTTGGGATTTCTCTGCCCTCGATGACCCCGGTGCCATGCAGGGCTTCATGTCCGCATGTGACCACTGCCTCTCCGGTTGTTCTGACGATGGCCATGACCTTGACGACGAGGGTTACGGCCCAAGTCGCGAATGTTTCCACGTCGATCTGGGAGATCACAACGAAGGCAACCACCTCGGTATGCCAGAGGTTGACGATCCCCCTAGGCCCTCATCTCGCGTTGACATCCCGCGGGAGCTAGCTGTCGTCCCAGTCCCTACGGGGGGTCAGGACATACAGCTCGAGCAAATCCGTGAGATGCAGGCCTAGGTCGACGGGGAAGCAGGCCGGCTTGTACAGCTCCGACAGAACATCGAACAGGAGTGGGCAAGTCGATCACTCGCCAGAGAAGCCTGTCATCGGGCCCAAGACATTCGGCACCGCATCATCGACAATGCCAGGGCAGCGCTGCCTCCGGCTGTCAGCGGGTCCGGCCAGGGCCTCGGTGCAGCGGCGATGCTGCTTCGGGCCATGTCGGAGCCATCCACCACCGAGGGACGGCGCATCCAGGGCGAACTCAAGAATCTTCTGGAGGGCACCGCAGTTCGACAAGCCGAGAGCTCCGCCTCCCGCAGGCGAGCTGACCCCTCGGAGCATCACGCGGTGTCCTCCCGGCGCATTCGGGAAGCCTAAGTCCATCCCGAGCGTACACGGGACGAGGCGCCCACCGCCCGGGAACGCCTCGGCAATGAGCACCACCATCTCGACCATCGAGCCCGCCTCGACGAGAAGGTGCGCCGAGGCTACCATCCTAGGCGCGGGGGACGCTGCAACAGTGAGGAGGATCGCAGTCCTTCGCCCGAACCACCCGGCCCGCGAGTCTTCAGTCGGGCCATACAACGAGCACCGTTCCCTGCCCGTTTCCGAGCCCCGACTACTATCACCAAGTACTCAGGGGAGACGAGGCCGGAGCTGTGGCTCGCGGACTACCGTTTGGCCTGCCAGTTGGGAGGGGCGTATGATGACAACCTCATCATCCGTAATCTACCCCTTTTCCTCTCTGACGCCGCCCGAGCCTGGCTGGAGCATTTGCCTCCTGCGCAGATCTCCGACTAGGACGATTTGGTCAAAGCTTTTGCGGGGAACTTCCAAGGCACATATGTGCGCCCTGGGAACTCGTGGGACCTCCGAAGCTGCCGCCAGCAGCCAGGGGAGTCCCTCTGAGAGTACATCTGGCGGTTTTCGAAGCAGCGCACCGAGCTGCCCAACGTTACCGACTCGGATGTCATCGGGGCTTTCCTTGCCGGCACCACTTGCCAAGACCTGGTGAGCAAACTGGGGCGCAAGACTCCCACCCGCGCGAGCGAACTGATGGACGTCGCCACCAAGTTCGCCTCGGGTCAAGAGGCGGTCGAAGCCATCTTTCGGAAGGACAAGCAGCCACAAGGGGAGCCGAAGACAGACGCCCCTGAGGCGTCCGCTTAGCGGGGCACGAAGAAGAAGGCCAAAAACAAGTCGTGAGCGAAGCGCGACGCCGCAGACACGAATCTCGTCGCTGTGGCCGAGCACAGAAACCCTCGGAAGCCACCTGGAGGGGCCGGCGCGTTCGACAAGATGCTCAAAGAGCCGTGCCCCTATCACTAGGGGCCCGTCAAGCACACCCTCAAAGAATGTGTCATGCTCCGACGCCACTTCCATAAGACCGGGCCCCCGACGGAGGATGGCAAGGGCCATGACAACGACAAGAAGGAGGGTGGTAAGGAAGAGGGATTCCCGGAAGTCCACAACTGCTTCATGATCTACGGCGGGCAGGCGGCGAACGCCTCGGCTCGGCACCGCAAGCAGGAGCGCCGGGAAGTCTGCTCGGTGAAGGTGGTGGCGCCAGTCTACCTAGACTGGTCCGATAAGCCTATCACCTTCGACCAAGGCGACCACCCTGACTTCGTGCCGAGCCCGGGAAGGTACCCGCTCGTCGTCGATCCGATCATCGGCAACGTTAGGCTCTCCAAGGTCCTCATGGACGGAGGCAGCAGCCTTAACATCATCTACACCGAGACACTGGAACTCTTAGGGGTTGATCGGTCCGAAGTCCGAGCCGGTGCGGCACCCTTCCACGGGATCGCGCCCGAGAAGCGAATCCAACCCCTCGGACGGATCGACTTACCCGTCTGCTTCAGAACTCCCTCAAACTTCCGAAAGGAAGCTCTCACCTTTGAGGTCATCGAGTTCCGTGGAACCTACCATGCGGTGTTGGGAAGACCATGCTACGCCAAGTTCATGGTCGTCCCCAACTACACCTACCTCAAGCTCAAGATGCCGGGCCCGAATGGGATCATCACTGTCGGATCCACGTACCGCCACGCGTACGAATGCGACGTGGAGTGTGTGGAGTACGCCGAGGCTCTCGCTGAGTCCGAGGCCCTCATCGCCGACCTTGAACGCCTCTCCAAGGAGGCGCCCGATGCGAAGCGGCACGCCGGCAACTTCGAACCAGTTGAGGCGGTCAAGTCCGTCTCTCTCGACCCCAGCAACGACGCAAGCAAGCAAGCTCGGATCGGCTCCGAGCTCGACCCCAAAGAGGAAGTTGTGCTCGTCGACTTTCTCCGCACAAACACCGAAGTCTTTGCGTGGAGTCCCTCGGACATGCCCGGCATACCGAGGGATGTCACCGAGCACTCACTAGACATCAGAGCTGGAGCTCGACCCGTGAAGCAAACCCTGCGCCGTTTCGACGAGGAAAAGCGCAGGGCCATAGGCGAGGAGATCCACAAGCTACTCGCGGCAGGGTTCATCAAAGAGGTATTCCATTCCGAATGGTTAGCTAACCCCGTTCTTGTAAGGAAGAAGGATGGGAAATGGAGGATGTGTGTAGACTACACTGGTTTAAACAAAGCATGTTCAAAAGTTCCCTACCCTCTACCTCACATCCATCAAATCGTGGACTCCACAGCTGGGTGCGAGACCCTGTCATTCCTCGATGCCTACTCAGGCTATCACCAAATCAAGATGAAGGAGTTCGACCAGCTCGCGACTTCTTTCATCACACCTTTTGGCATGTACTGTTACATCACAATGCCATTCGGGTTGAGGAATGCGGGCACCACTTACCAGAGGTGCATGAACCACGTGTTTGGAGAACACATCGGCAGAACGGTCGAGGCTTACGTCGATGACATCGTTGTCAAGATGAAGAGAGCCTCCGACCTCCTCTCTGACCTTGAAACGACATTCAAGTGTCTGAGAGCGAAAGGCGTGAAACTCAATCCCGAGAAGTGTGTCTTCGGAGTCCCCCGAGGCATGCTCCTTGGGTTCATCGTCTCCGAGCAGGGCATCGAGGCCAACCCGGAGAAAATTGCGGCCATCACCAGCATGGGACCGATCAAAGATTTGAAAGGAGTACAGAGGGTCATGGGATGCCTTGCGGCTCTAAGCCGCTTCATCTCACGCCTTGGCGAGAAAGGCTTGCCTCTGTACCGCCTCTTAAGGAAGGCCGAGCGCTTCGCTTGGACCCCCGAGGCCGAGGAAGCCCTCGAAAACCTTAAGGCGCTCCTTGCGAAGACACCCATCCTGGTGCCCCCCGCCGCAGGAGAAGCCCTCTTGATCTACGAAGCCGCGACTACTCAGGTGGTCAGCGCTGCTATCGTAGTCGAGAGACGAGAAGAAGGGCATGCACTGCCCGTCCAGAGGCCAGTCTACTTCATCAGTGAAGTACTTTCCGAGACCAAAGCTTGCTACCCACAGATCCAGAAGCTGCCCTACGTAGTGATCCTGACACGGCGAAAGTTGCGACACTACTTCGAGTCTCATCCGCTAACTGTGGTGTCATCCTTCCCCCTGGGGGAGATCATCCAGTGCTGCGAGGCCTCGGGTAGGATAGCAAAGTGGGCGGTAGAGCTTATGGGCGAAAAGCTATCATTCGCTCCTCGGAAGGCCATAAAATCCCAGGTCTTTGCAGACTTCCTGGCTGAGTAGACTGACACTCAGTTACCGACAACTCCAATCTAGCCCGAGCTCTGGACCTTGTACTTCGATGGGTCACTCATGAAAACAGGAGTGGGCGCTGGCCTACTCTTCGTTTCACCCCTCAGAAAGCATCTCCGCTACGTCATTCGCCTCCATTTTCCGGCGTCAAACAACATGGCCAAGTACAAAGCACTGGTTAACGGGCTACGCATCGCTGTCGAGCTAGGGGTCCGACGCCTCGACGCTCAAGGCGACTCGCAGCTTGTCATTGACCAAGTCATGAAGAACTCCCACTGCCGTGACCAGAGGATGGAAGCCTACTGCGATGAAGTCCGGCGCCTGGAGAACAAGTTCTACGGGTTGGAGCTCAACCACATCGCTCGACGGTACAATGAGACTGCGGACGAGCTGGCGAAAATAGCCTCAGGGCGAACGACAGTTCCCCCCGACGTCTTCTCCAGAGATCTACATCAACCATCCGTCAAGATCGACGACGCGCCCGAGCCTGAGGAAGCCTCGGCCTAGCCCGAGGCACCCTCAGCCGAGCTCGAGGTACCCTCGGCCGCACCTGAGGCACCCTCGGCCATCGGGGAAGAGGCCTTGCCCGTTGAAGAGGAACAGAATGAGGTCACGCTAGATCCAAACTAGCAGACCCCGTACCTGGAATATCTCCTCCGAGGAGAGCTTCCCATCGACAAAACCAAAGCTCGGCGGCTGGCTCGGCGCGCCAAGTCATTTGTCCTGCTGGGTGATGAAAAAAAAGCTCTACCACCACAGCCCCTCGGGCATCCTTCAACGATGCATATCTATCGCCCAAGGACAAGAGCTGTTGCAAGAAATACACTCTGGGGCTTGCGGCCACCATGCAGCGCCTCGAGCCCTCATGGGGAATGCCTTTCGACAAGGTTTCCACTGGCCAACCGCGGTGGTCGACGCCACTAGGATTGTGCGCTCCTGACGGGGATGTCAATTCTACGTGCATCTGCCCGCTCAGGCCTTGCAGACGATACCCATCACCTAGCCATTTGTTGTGTGGGGTTTGGACCTCGTCGGTCCCTTGCAGAAGGCACCCGGGGGCTTCATGCACCTGCTGGTCGCTATCGACAAATTCTCCAAGTGGATCGAGGTCCGACCCCTAAACAGCATCAGGTCCGAGCAGGCGGTGGCATTCTTCACCAACATTATTCATCGGTTCGGGGTCCCAAACTCAATCATCACCGACAATGGCACGCAGTTCACCGGGAAAAGTTCCTAGACTTCTGCGACGACCACCACATCCGTGTGGACTAGGCCGCCGTAGCTCATCCCATGACGAATGGGCGGGTGGAGCGTGCCAATGGTATGATTCTGCAGGGGCTCAAACCAAGGATCTACAACAACCTCAACAAGTTCGGCAAGCGGTGGATGAAAGAGCTACCCTCGATAGTCTGGAGTCTGAGGACGATGCCGAGCCGCGCCACGGGTTTTACACCATTCTTTCTAGTCTGTGGGGTCGAGGCCGTCCTCCCCATGGACTTAGAATATGGCTCCCCGAGGACCAAGGCGTACGACGACCGAAGCAACCAGATCAGCCGAGAAGACGCGCTGGACCAACTCGAGGAGGCTCGAGACGTCGCCTTACTACATTCGAACCGGTACCAGCAGTCGCTGTGGCGCTACCACGCCCGAAGCATTCGGGCCCGAGGCTTCCAAGTGGGAGACTTGGTGCTCCGCCTACAACAGGACGCCCGAGGGAGCCACAAGCTCACTCCTCCCTGGGAAGGGCCCTTCATCATCGCCAAGATCTTGAAGCCCGGAACATACAAGCTGGCCAACGACCAAGGCGAGGTCTACAGCAACGCTTGGAACATCCAACAGCTACGTCGCTTCTACCCTTAAGATGTTTTAAGTTGTTCATGTACCTCGTTTACGTATGCCAAGTCTAACCGTCAAGGAAGGGTCGGCCTTGCCTCAGCAAAGCCCGACCCTCCCTCGGGGGCTAGAAGGGGGGAACCCCCTCTGCGTCAAAATTTTCCTCGGAAAATTTTTCTACCAAAACAACCTTTGTGCTTTTGACTTCTGTATTGATAGCGGGATCCTGAGAACGACGAGAGTACACGTAAGTGGCAAGGCCGACCGAGTCGAGGAACTCCTACGCCTCCGGGATATGGATACCTCACTCATCACCTTCCGCGAGAAGTAACTCACGCTCGGATAAGCGATCCTGCTACCGAACAAGTCCTAACACTCGGGTAGAAAATGACTTTCGCACCTTCTCGACTGTCCCAATAATGGAATCCTTCGACCAAATGAGAGCGCACGTAAGTGGCAAGGCCAACCGAGCCGAGGGACTCCGACGCCTCCGGGATACGGATACCTCACTCATCGCCTTCCGCGAAAAGTAACTCTCGTTCGGATAAACGATTCTGCTATTGATAGACAAGTCGTGATGTTCGAAACAAGAGGAGAGAAGACACAACTTTTTAAACACGACGATAAAGCGTTTAGGCCTCGGCAGCCACGAAAAAGCATGTGCATGCTACAGACAAACTGTTCCTGCAGGTTCTGGCATCGGCAGGGGGAGCAGCAGCACCCTCGGCGTTGATTCCACCCTCGGCGGAACCAGGCCCGACCTTGGACGGTGACCCGAGCAAAAGGACCTCCACCTAAGGGAGGACGCTAGCACCGCGCCAGCAGATGTCTTGGCCAAGCTCCAGCGGCTGCTGCCACACCTTCTTCGGCCTGGGAAGCCGCCGTCTCCCGGGCCGACGAAGTCTCTTTCCGAGCTGACTTCGCGTCTGTCCGCGCTAACACCGCTGCCTTCGGCTCTGGCTCATCGCAGAGCAGCCGAGGGTTTCGAAAACTGAGCAAGGGAAGCCTAGAGCGGCAAGGCCGACAGAGCCGAGGGACTCCTACGCCTCCGGGATACGGACACCTCACTCGTCACCTTCCGTGAAAGGTGACCGACGCTCGGTTAAGTGGTTCGGCCAGTCAACAGACAAGTCCCAGCGCTCGAAATGAGGAAGACACACAGCTTCGGTCTCAAATACCCAAATGTTCAGGCCTCGACAGCCACAATGAACAAACACATATACCTGGGGTAACTATGCTACACAGGCTTAGACGTCGGCAGAACCCTCGGCGGTTCTCCCGACCTACGACAAATGTCTAAGTACCTGAAGCAGTTACATTTTGCTTCGGCAAAAACCCGGTATATCTCCTTACAAATGGAACTCCGGTTCCGCTCCCGCGGGTATGAACAACCTCCATACCAGGGGGCCCGCGGGATGACGAGCTCCAAGCGGCTCACCGGCAACCGCTCCAGCTGCAGCGACAACGACCTCCGTCTCGGGCGGCAAGACAGCTGCAGCAACGGCTTCAGGGCAAACGCTGCGGTGGAAAAGCCCTCACCCACGAAGGACGAGAACCAGCCATTCAAGCCAAAGAGACGGAGGTCCGGGGTGCGGGCGGCGCTGGCGGTCTCGTCGGCAGAGACAACCTCCTCCGGCTGCCACCACCTCAGCGCCGACGGCCACCTGCTCACCAACGCCGCACCGGCGTACGGCGTCCGCTCCGAAAGCGCACTGGTAGGTCCTCGCTCCCGCCCTTGCCACAAGAACGAGAACGGGACCGTCCCAGAACATGAACGCCGCCCTTGCGGCTACGACGTGTTGGACGACCCCCCAACAGCCGGCGGCGCAGCAAGGATCGGTAGTGGGCGGCGACACCGGAAGCAGCGCTAGAGCCGCTCGTGCCGGGGAGCCAAGCGCGCGGCAGCTGCCAAGCGCCACAGGCGGCGAACGCCCTTCTCCCCAGATCACTGAGGGAAGGAGCGGGCCGCTGCCTACGCAGAGGTAGGCCCTGGCTTAGCGCTCCCTCCGCCTCAGCAAGGATGACGAAGATCCTTGAAGCTGAGGGTGGGGCGGAGGCCGCAGCTCGGCTTGCTTTTCCCCACTAAACTGCCCATTGGTGAGGGAATGCAGCCGGGCTGCGCGATGAAAATCCTTGAAGCCGAACGATGGCTGAAAGGTACCAATCTCCACGGGGCCGCGCTCCTCCAATGACAGCAAGAGCAAGGCGACGCTGGGGCACCCCATCCAGGGGCTCAAAAGGCGGAAGGGTGCAAGGCATGAGGGGAGGACGAAGGCATGGCCACTGCCCAGGGGATCGATCCCCCTTTTATAGGCAGACCTCCTCGCTTGCACCCCTTAGCGTCACGGGTGAAGTCCCCACTGACATCCTCCAGGGTTCTCCCCCCACGACACGGGGGCTGGGACCCACACGTCATACGAGCTGATCCAAAGCACGAAGAAGGCGAACCGCCGCGCGCGAGGCATGTAACCATCCCGCGGTTACAAGCGCTCTCCCATCTTCGCAGAAACCGGTGGCTGAAAGGGTGGACTGCCACGCGACAAGCGTCCAACTGCACCGCAACTGTGCGCCCCTTCGGCTCCGTCCACATCCGGTGGACCAGCGCAAAGGAAGCGGGCCCACATGTCATGTAACCGGCGCGCCGGTTACGACGTGCAAGAAGCTACACCGCCATTCACGCCAATGTTGCGCCTCCTCAATTGCGGGACCAGTACCGTGACTCGAGGTACCCCTGCGCCTGACCCAGCAGTGCCAATTAAAGGCAACGACCACGGGTCGGTCAGCCGCGGGGTAGGCATGACGGTTGGCATGGTCAAAAGTGGGCCGGCAGTAACTGTAGCGGTAGACGAGCAGAGGCAGCAGTCAAGTCGCCTGCAGGCTCGCGTCCCCTCCTGAAGCGACAGGAGAGTCTTCTCTCACGGCGTGAAGACGACGCGCCCGTGCCCCGTTCCTCGAATAGCTCGCACGCGCAACGGGCGCCACGCGAATCGCCCGTCCCGTCGCATTAACTCCCCGACGGAGCAGGCAACACCTCTAGCAGGCGAGGCGGGCGTCGCTTCGTCTTTGCCATAATGACCGCGTCAAAAAAGGTGTGCCACTTCATTTAAAATTCATATCCTTCCCCTCCTCCTCTCTCTCTCTCTTGCCACAGGGACCGGGAAAGGGGACGTTGTGGAAAGGATCCTTCCCGGTGAAGGAAGGGGGCCCCGAGCCCTCCTACTGATCAGGGGTTCGAAGGCTGGCCCCTCAGAAGGGTTTCGATAGCCGCCCTAGAGCACTCGGACTTCAAGCCCATTACTGATCAGGGGTTCGAAGGCTGGCCCCTTAGAAGGGCTCGATAGCCGCCCCAGAGCGCCCGGGCTCCGTGCCCACTACTGATCAGGGGTTCGTAGGCTGGCCCCTCGGAAGGGTTCGACAGTCGCCCCAGAGCATGCAGAGTGAGGGATGACTCTAGGTACGTTCGATACATAACCAAGGCTCGGGCTACGCTCCCGAGGTACCCTAGGACATTTCTGAGACCGGCGGGAACGATTTGTAACGGAATCCCACCGGAGGGAGGCATCGAGCCCTTGGACCCTGTCGAAGGGGTCTGGGTTCGGCGAATCACCCGCAGGTACTTTTGGAGCATGCCTCTGGGCCACAGCCGACCCCTAACGAACGGGGCACGGGCGTCCACTCGGATCACCCATTAGCAGCTCACTGGAAACACCATGTTCGGCGCCCTCCGAGGGCAACATGGCGCTTTCCCCCCTCCTCCTTGCGGAAAGGCGACGCAGGGGCGTATAATAAAAGTTGGGAAAGTCTTTGATCGCCCTCTCGCTCCGTGCAGAGGCTCGGGGGCTGCTCTCGCACCCGGCTACGGCCAAAACTGTTGACAGCGTCAACAAACCAGCCTGATAACATGGAACCCAACCACGCACCTGGGCTGCTGCCGGGCCGCATGAGGGAACGATCAGACCGGCCGAAGCACCACGAAAAGCATTCAGACCTCAGAGGAGTCAAACCACTCCTCCGAGGCCTCGGGGGCTACACCCGGTGGGTGCGCTCGTGCACACCCACCAGAACAAGGCAAAAACCGAGAAAGGCCGGTCCCCTCACCGAAAACGCGGCAAAAGCCTCCAAGCGAGTACCATCACTCCCTTCGAGGTTCGGGGGCTACTGTCGGGTACCATAATTAGGGGTACCCCCAACGCTCCTAATCACGGCTGGTTAACACCCTCAGACCTACTCACGGGTGCGGTTCAAGCCAAGACTTCGTCTACCCGAAGGACGCGATCTCACCCGAGCAACCTTGGCCATACCGCCTCACCAACCGACCGCTTCGCAGGCGCATTAAATGCGGGGGATGCCTGATGCCGTATCCTGACACACGCGCCTCAGTCGGCCAGGCCAAAGTGACCGCAGTCACTTCGCCCCCCCCCCCCCCCCCCCCCCCCCCCCGTCTTCACTGTCCAATATGACAGGAAAATAGCGCCGCCCGCTCCGCTCCGACTGCCGTGTCAGCCACCCCGGCAACGACTAACAACAAGTCACGATCAACCACCGAGCTCAAGCCTCGGGTGTAACGGGAAGCTCCGCCTCGCCCGACCTCAGGCTCCGGCCTCGGGAGGAGGTCTCCGCCTCGCCCGACCCCTGGACTCGGCCTCGACCCCAGTCTCGGGGGGAATCGCGTCCTCACCCGACCTCGGCCTCGGCCTCAAGAGAAGTCTCTGCCTCGACCGACCCTGGGCTCGGAATGACCGTGCTGATAGCGGACGCATCATTCCCCTATTCCTAGCCTGCTCAGGCTACAAGGAACAAGACCAGCGTCCCATCTGGCTTACCCCGGCGACAGGTAATGATGGTGCCCCGCGTGCGCCATGGCGCCGGTGGCTCTCAGCCCCTTACAACAGCAAGGAGACGTCAGCAGGGTCCTCGTCGTGCTGCCAGCTGCGCTCCTATAGGACTCAGGCGCTCCTCCAGCGGCCACGCCATCACATGTACAGCGCCCAAGCTCTCCCCCAACGACCATGTTGGCATGTACACATGAAAGTTCCCTTTGACCCGGGAACAGGATCTGGATGTCGCCTAGAGGGGGGTGAATAGGCGAATAAAACTTATCACTTTAAAACTTAAATTCTTACTCTACTCGAAGACTTAGTACGCAGTGGAATGAGAAGACCCTTCGAGTAGGTTGCAGCGGAATAGAAGATCCTGTCTCAAAATGTCCTGCACTTCAAATAAAGCTTACACCATAGATAAGTGTTGAAGTGCAGATATAAAAGCGAGTAAGACAGAGAGTCAGGTACAATACAGAACAGAGCACACAGACGCAAGGATTTATCCCGAGGTTTGGCCAAGCCTGAAATGCTTGCCTAGTCCTCGTTGGAGTTAGCCACACCTGGGCTTGGAGTCTATTTCAACTCCTTCCTCCGTTTGCTCACATCTGTCACTATGACAGATAGAGCCTTTCACTATTGAGTTGGGTTACAACAAAACCGTGGCTGCTTACAAACTTCTTGACAGCACCTCGGCAGAGTAACGATATGCTCAAGACCTTGCTCTAGCTCTTAGCAGCACCTCTCCACTCTCTAAAGGCTTATAGCTTTGCCTTCTACACAACTAGAGAGATACACACAAGAGGGAGAGTGAGAATTGATTCGAGTGATGTCTACACTTGTTGGTTGCGCTTGTACATTGCTTGAGGCGCCTAGGGGTCCCTTTTATAGGCACAAGGGGCCTAGGAGCCGTTGGAAGCAATCCAGGAAGGCAAATCTTGCCTTCTGTCGGGTGGCGCACTGGACAGTCCGGTGCACCACCGGACACTGTCCGGTGTCCGATTTCCTTCCAGAAATGGAGCAGTCGACCGTTGCAGTCCTGGAGACGTTGGTGCACCGGACACTGTCCGGTGCACATCGGACAGTCCGGTGCCCCCATCTGACCGTTGGCTCGGCCACGCGTCATGCGCGGATTGCGCGGCCGACCGTTGGCCCAGCCGACCGTTGGCTCACCGGACAGTCCGGTGCACCACCGGACAGTCCGGTGAATTATAGTCGTACGTCGCCAGACTTCTCCCGAGAGCAGCCTGTTCACCGGAGTTCAGCCTGGCGCACCAGACACTGTCCGGTGCACCACCGGACAGTCCGGTGTGCCAGACCGAGCTGAGTCTTGGCTGTACACAGCCAAGCCTTTTGAACTTCTTTCCTTTTCTTCTTCCTTCTGTTTCTAACACTTAGACAAGTATATTAGTACACAAAACCAATGTACTAAGTCTAGAAACATACCTTCTCTTGATTTTTATATCTATAGCATTTGACATGCTTGATCTTTGATGTTGGACTCATAAATCATCAAGACAGCTTGACTTGATCTAGATTGACATTTCCGAGCTCCAACATCCTGCAAAGGTCACATAGAATATCTCCAAACATAGGAACATCCCAAACTAAAGATCAGAGTGCACTTAGCTCTTTTGGGCTGCTTCCAGTTCTGTTTTTGACATTTGTTCTCGTTCTAGTGACCTTGTGCACTTCTTCTTAGAGCTTGATCTTGAGCCTTATGACTTACACTACATAACTAGAGATGTTTCCTCATTGGTTGTAAGTCACGTCCTTATGTAGTGATCCTTGATGTGTCGTAGCTGTTCTCAACTCGATCACCCTTGACTTTGCAAGCCTTCTTCTTCACCCTTGGCTTTGTTTTCCTCAGCCTCCTTGACCTTCTCCCGTGCACTTGGTACCTCGAAGCTTTTCTTGCCTCCGTCCTTGGCTTGATCAGTTGTCTCCGAGCTACGCACCCGAGTCTCACTTTATGCAATGAACATCTTACTCGTGATGCCCATTATCTATCCATCATCTAGTCCTTGGACCATCACATTTGTTCACTTGTGTTGAATCCTGTTAGCTTTACATTAAGCACCTATTCAACACTTAGCACACTTGTTAGTCCTTTAATTGAGTTGTCATCCAAACACCAAAACCCACAAGGGAGCTTTCAATCTCCCCCTTTTTGGTGATTGATGGCAACACAATTAAAGCTTACATAAGAGTGAAATTTAAAGCACATATTTTGAGTTCTAAGATTGTAGAATGCTCCCCCTAAATATGTGCTCGCATTAAAAACTTAGCTTTGGCCTTAAATGCCAAAATGCACATACTTAGGCTAAATCGAAACATTGCTACACCTTAGCACCTGTGGGATGCATTGTGTCGAGGATCAAACCATGATGCATATAACACACAAATGCACAGAATTAGAGTTAAACACCATTCACTTAAGTGGATATATCACAGGAATATCAACCTACCACTATTCACCATTAAGATACCAACTTAAACTAAGATACCAATTTAAAGCAATCTTAAAGCACCTTTAATCTTAAAGCACCATTAACCACATGACTATCTATTACACTATAGAAGCCAATTAATTCATAGCAGCGGAAACACTAGTCCATATGATGCAACACATATAATACTGCAAGAAGCATATGATAAGACTTATCAATAACACACTAACAATGCTCAAACTAACACATCACCCCTTAGGATAAGCTTTCCTCTCAGGTTGAGATAAGCTTTAATGCACAAATTCTCCCCCTTTGACATCAAACACCAAAACCATATTCAAGCAAGAACATAGGATGATGTCAAGGGACAGCAGGGTGTTAAGGAGGAGAGACACATTATCAACACTCCCCCTTATTCATTAAACATATGCACCAGAGATATTAAGATACATTTACGCATAATATCAAAAGATGTCAATTGAAGCAAACTATCATGGCTACCAATTGAAAGGTCATTTATTATCATAGCTCCATGATATTTAAGGATAAGCATCTGTTATCACCAGATATTATAGAGCATGAGCAATCTAAAAATATGCAATTATTCATGACTTAAGATACCAATTTCTTGACTTACAGAGGTACCCAAGTCCTGATTGCTCCATTTCTTGCTCATCTTCTCTTTTCCACCTACAAACTATACAAGAACGCTCAAGAAACAGTTAGTCTCAAAAGACACAAGTTATGTGTGCTCCCCCTCAAGTTGTGCATCAAGTATTTGAATGACTTGCACTTTGCACATTCTAGCTTCCTCAGAACTAGAGGGGATCACGACATACCTTGGTCAAGGCATACTCTATCACTTTCATCACACAGAGATACCAATTTGAATATCAAATGAAAGGTTGACTTAATACAACTATGCATGCTTCAAGGAGTATAACATTTTACAAGCAACCTAGACATGCTTCCTACATGACAATTATTGCACAACATATACTAATTGAAAAACAACACGATCATGCATATAAATCACAATGTCTAAGCACATCATAATTAAGAAGGTTCCTTAGGTATGCCAAAAGAAACAACATTTTAAAGCAAGGAGCACTTAAGCCAAGATACTATCAATTCAGAGGCAAGAACATAGCTGTGATCACAATCAATGGAACTTCAAGATATTCAATGAAATTGCATAGTTCCATTCTCCATACCTTTGCCTTTTTCCTGAATTGTCATGAGAGCACCAGTTTTCACTAATTGAGGGCTCCTTTTACTCATGCACCTTACAGCTCAAGAGGTGCATTAGAGGCACAACATGGATTTGGTATTCACACAATACTAGACTAGAGTAATCATGTGAACATAGACAAACAAAATGTCATACTTGCACATAGGTTAGTCATTAAACCATATAGCATAACTCACAAAGAGATACAGGTTTATTCACGAACACAAAAAAAGTTAATCATTGTGGATATATCTAATGAAAAACTACCCATTAAGAGACATCACCTCTAACGCACACAATCATGATTAAGCAAGCATGGTTACGATCTTGGAAATCATTAATCATTGATTGAAAGGTACTCAACACAGGCAATCACAAGCATAACTACTCCAAGGATAGGTAAACACAATAATCCACCTTAAAAGCAATACTTATTTGCAAGAATGTACTCAAGATACTAGAGTACCATCCTTTGGAGAGCAAGTTGAAGAATCTCATCAAGGTCCTTTGTTTGATTCGCCAATAATGATTAAGGACCTATTCACCTTATTTCACTTGAGATGAACATGGGATTAGTGTCTCACAATAATTCAACCTTGGGTCAATAAATAAACACCAAAACAACTAATAGCTTAAGCATAGAGTTTGAGATAACCGTCTTAAGCTCTCCCATGGTCTCCAGTCCATCTCAAGGCACCTGCATGGTCTAGTTAGCACAGTTTGGTACCCATCTTGGGATGGGTCCATGATGTTCAACTAACAGTGCCTTTGGTACCCAAATAGTCTTTGTGCTAGTTCTAGGTGATCTCGTTATATATCTAGCACAAGTGTATGATTTGGGTCTCCTAAGCGAATGAGATTGGGACAAATTTACTTGCTTAGGAACCTTACCTTTATTACATACCTTGGATAGATGACCCTGCTCACCACACTTGTAGCAGAAACGTCGCTCACCCTGACATGACGCTTGTTGTTTGTCATTTTTCTTGGTGAGAGTCATCTTGGAGAATGCACATGCTTGGTTCATCAATAGCGGACAAGAAGTGATCGTGTGGTTCTTGTCATTGCATCCGAAGCATCTCCTTATCCCTTCTCCCTTGTTGGTGTATGGACACGACGTAATGAGGTGTCCTGACTTGTTGCACTTAAAGCACCTCCTTTTCCCTTTTCTCTTTTTGTTCTTGGATGACATAGAGAAATGTTCAGTGCAAACAACATGATTAATTTGATCTTTACCTTTTTCCAAGCTCATGTTGATTTCTTCATCTTTAGGAACATCCTTCTTATGGAGCTTAACACTTGCTGCAGTTTCTCCCTTCTCAAGCTTCTTCACCACGCGCCCGTGGATATCTTGAGAAGGTTGAGCAATGTGTCTTCTCCTTAGTTGTCTTTGCTTCTTGTTCCCACACAATTTCTTTTGTGACCCTGCAGCTTGATGCTTATTCAAACATTGGCTTTCTTTGAACAACAGAGGTTAGCACATGGTGATGAATTATCTAAATGTGTACTTGTGCAAGAATAAAGTTCACATGAATTTAAGTTCGTAATTACGACCTCATGAGCAACTTCAAGCATGATATGTCTATCCAAGAGATTATCATGATAACAAGACAATAAGTCATATTTTTCAGTCAGAGCAAGGTTATCATGACTTAACAATTCTACTTGATTCCTAAGCATAGAATTTTCAATTTTAAATTGAGCGGCATTAGATAATACATCATGATTATTTCTTTGCTCAATTAAAATCGATTCATACCGTTGGACCAAATTCCCATGAGAGTACTTTAGCTCCTCATGTTCTTTGGTCATCTTCTCCAGGCTGTCGTTGGTTTTGATGAGAGTCTCCTCTAGCCTGAGAAGCATCTCGCCTTGTTCCTTGTTCCTTCTCAACAGCTTAATCAAGAGCGCTTTGTCTTCTTTGTTGAGATGGGTGTAGAAACGGCGAATCTCCTCTTCTTCTACATCGTCGCTCTCATTTTCCCTGTCATTAATATCAGGGGAAGCAAAACAGGAAAATGTACCTTGTGATGATGTAGATTCCTCATCCTCATATTCCTCCTCATCATCGCTCTTGTCTCCACCATCATTGTTAGCAATAAGACATTTATTACTAGTGGGAGACAAACCTGTTGATGAGGTGGATTCATCGTTTGGTGGCCAATGCTTTTCTTCTCCCTTTGAAAGGTTAGCATCACAAGCAATATAGGGAGTAGGAGCAGTACAATTTGCCACAAAATATTTTACTTTAATTCTATTCCATAAATCATGAGCATCAACAAATAAATCACTATCACTACTCATGATGGCAAAATAGGCACCTCTAGAAAGAGAATCAACTAAGATGTTGCAAGCATGGTGATTTAGAGATAGACATCTTAGTTCATCATTAGAGGGATTTTTACTAACATTAGAGGGAAAAATACTTCTACTAAAGACCTGTCTCAAATTAGGATCAACACTCATGAAAGCATTATAAACAGAGACAGACCTAGACTTGTAATTAGAACCATCGCCTAAAAGAAGTTCTACAGTTACCTCTTGTGACGACATCGTCATCTCCGGACGGCTAAGCCCACACTGGAGAGGCCTAGCTCTGATACCAATTGAAAGTTCCCTCTGACCCGGGAACAGGATCTGGATGTCGCCTAGAGGGGGGTGAATAGGCGAATAAAACTTATCACTTTAAAACTTAAATTCTTACTCTACTCGAAGACTTAGTACGCAGTGGAATGAGAAGACCCTTCGAGTAGGTTGCAGCGGAATAGAAGATCCTGTCTCAAAATGTCCTGCACTTCAAATAAAGCTTACACCATAGATAAGTGTTGAAGTGCAGATATAAAAGCGAGTAAGACAGAGAGTCAGGATACAATACAGAACAGAGCACACAGACGCAAGGATTTATCCCGAGGTTCGGCCAAGCCTGAAATGCTTGCCTAGTCCTCGTTGGAGTTAGCCACACCTGAGCTTGGAGTCTATTTCAACTCCTTCCTCCGTTTGCTCAGATCTGTCAGTATGACAGATAGAGCCTTTCACTATTGAGTTGGGTTACAACAAAACCGTGGCTGCTTACAAACTTCTTGACAGCACCTCGGGAGAGTAACAATATGCTCAAGACCTTGCTCTAGCTCTTAGCAGCACCTCTCCACTCTCTAAAGGCTTATAGCTTTGCCTTCTACACAACTAGAGAGATACACACAAGAGGGAGAGTGAGAATTGATTCGAGTGATGTCTACACTTGTTGGCTGCGCTTGTACATTGCTTGAGGCGCCTAGGGGTCCCTTTTATAGGCACAAGGGGCCTAGGAGCCGTTGGAAGCAATCCAGGAAGGCAAATCTTGCCTTCTGTCGGGTGGCGCACCGGACAGTCAGGTGCACCACCGGACACTGTCCGGTGCCCGATTTCCTTCCAGAAATGGAGCAGTCGACCGTTACAGTCCTAGAGCCGTTGGTGCACCGGACACTGTCCGGTGCACATCAGACAGTCCGGTGCCCCCATCTGACTGTTGGCTCGGCCACGCGTCATGCGCGGATTGCGCGGCCGACCGTTGGCCCAGCCGACCGTTGGCTCACCGAATAGTCCGGTGCACCACCGGACAGTCCGGTGAATTATAGCCGTACGTCGCCAGACTTCTCCCGAGAGCGGCCTGTTCACCGGAGTTCAGCCTGGCGCACCGGACACTGTCCGGTGCACCACCGGACAGTCCGGTGTGCCAGACCGAGCTGAGTCTTGGCTGTACACAGCCAAGCCTTTTGAACTTCTTTCCTTTTCTTCTTCCTTCTGTTTCTAACACTTAGACAAGTATATTAGTACACAAAACCAATGTACTAAGTCTAGAAACATACTGAAAGGGAAATGTGCCCTTGGGCCATTTCTAAGTATTTTGGTGATTGAGTGCCAACACATGTGCTTAATTGTGAATTTGTGTACATGGATGAACAAGGTGCAAATCATGAAGTAAAGGTATGTTTCTAAGTCTTAGTACATTGGTTTTGTGGACTAACATATTTGTCTAAGTGTTAGAAACAGAAAGAAGAAAAAGAGAAAAGGGGAGAGAATGACTTGGCTGTGTGCAGCCAAGTCCCAGCTCGGTCTGGAGCACCGGACTGTCCGGTGTGCACCGGACAGTGTCCGGTGCGCCAGGCCAACTCGGCGCGAACTGGCCGCTCTCGGGAATTCGCCGACGGCGTACGGCTAAAATTCACCGGACTGTCCGGTGTGCACCGGACTGTCCGGTGAGCCAACGGTCGGCCAGGGCCAACGGTCGGCCGCGCAATCCGCGCGAGACACGTGGCCGAGCCAACGGTCGGAAGACGGCACCGGACTGTCCGGTGTGCACCGGACTGTCCGGTGCGCCAACGGCTCGCAGATCTCCAACGGGCTGCAACGGTCGGCAGCGCCTGATAAGGAAACAAATCGGGCACCGGACAGTGTCCGGTGTGCACCGGACTGTCCGGTGCCCCCGACGACAGAAGGCAAGGATGGCCTTCCGGATTTGCGCTCAACGGCTCCTAGCTGCCTTGGGGCTATAAAAGGAGCCCCTAGTCGCATGGAGAAGACACACAAGCAACTCTTGAGCATTCTTGATCATCCACACAAGTTCTTTGCGCATTCGTTTGTGATTCTAAGTGATTCGAGCTCTGTTCTAGTGTGAACTCTGAGATAGTCATTCGAGCTCGAGTCTTGGCCGTGTGTGTGCGCTTTTGTTGTGGATTTGTGTGTGTTGCTTCCCTCCCTTACTCTGTGCTTTCTTTGTGATCATATACTTGTAAGGGCAAGAGACTCCAATTTGTGGAGATTCCTTGCAAACGGGATAGTGAAAGGAACAACAAAACACCGTGGTATTCAAGTGGGTCTTTGGACCGCTTGAGAGGGGTTGATTGCAACCCTCGTCCGTTGGGACGCCACAACGTGGAAGTAGGCAAGCATTGGCTTGGCCGAACCACGGGATAAACCACTGTGTCCCTCTGTGCTTGATTCGTGTGGTATTGTGTTTTGTTGAGACTTCACCTTAGCCACTTGGCAATAATCGTGCTAACACATAACAAGTTTCTGTGGCTTAAGTTTGAAGTTTTTACAGGATCACCTATTCACCCCCCCCCCTCTAGGTGCTCTCAATTGGTATCAGAGCCGTTCTATTCACAAAGGGACTAACCGCCCGAATAGATGGATCCTAAGGGGAAGGGTATTGTGATCAACGACAAAGAAAAGGAGACCTTCGTCAACGAGCCGAAGGACGACAAGCCTACCGACTCCTGCTCGGGCCATAGACGAAAGGAAGGGAAGAAGAAGAAGACGAGGCGTATCAAGGAGATCATCTACTACGACGATAGTGATGAATCCACTTCTTCCCAAAAGGACGACGACAACGACTACAGGAAGACGGTCAATTCGAACTTTTCATTTGATTATTCCCGTATTCAACATAGTTCGAATTCGCATTTGCTTTCCATTCCTCTTGGCAAACCTCCACACTTCGATGGGGAGGACTACGGATTCTGGAGTCACAAAATGCGTAGTCACTTATTCTCTCTCCATCCTAGCATATGGGAGATTGTGGAGAACGGAATGAAATTCGATAGCTCGGATAGCCCTATGCTTATAAATGAACAGATTCATAAAAATGCACAGGCTACTACTGTTCTCTTAGCATCTTTGTGCAGGGAAGAGTACAATAAGGTGAGCGGCTTGGACAATGCCAAGCAAATATGGGACACCCTCAAGATCTCTCACGAGGGGAACGACATCACCATGCTCACCAAGATGGAGTTGGTGGAGGGCGAGCTTGGACGGTTCGCCATGATAAGGGGAGAGGAGCCAACTCAGACGTACAACCGGCTCAAGACCCTTATCAACAAAATAAGGAGCTACGGAAGCACGCGTTGGACGGATCACGATGTCGTCCGCCTAATGCTCAGGTCCTTTACCGTACTTGATCCTCATCTCGTGAACAATATTCGTGAGAATCCCAGGTACACGATGATGACGCCCGAGGAAGTGCTTGGAAAATTCGTAAGCGGGCGGATGATGATCAAGGAGGCAAGATACGTCGACGAAGCGTTGAACGGTCCGATCAACGAGCCGCAACCCCTTGCTCTCAAGGCAACACGAAGCAAGGAGGCGCTACCTAGCAAGGTGGCACAGATTGAGGCGGCTGGCCTTAATGATGAAGAGATGGCTCTCATCATTAAAAGATTCAAGACGGTGCTTAAAGGTCACAAGGGACAACCAAGCAAGACCAAAGCCAAGGGGAAGCGCTCATGCTTCAAATGCGGTAAGCTTGGTCATTTCATTGCTAACTGTCCCGATAATGAAAGTGACCAGGAAAAGGGGAACAAAAGAGAGAAGAAGAAGCAATACAAGAAGGCAAAGGGCGAGGCGCATCTAGGAAAGGAGTGGGACTCGGATTGCTCCTCCTCCGACTCCGACAACGAAGGACTCGCCGCCACTGCCTTCAACAAATCGGCTCTCTTCCCCAACGAGCGTCTCACTTGCCTTATGGCAAGAGAGAAGAAGGTGAGTACTCAAGACTCCACTTATGCTTCTTCTAGTGATAGTGAGTCTAGTGATGATGACATAGATTATTCTTGCTTGTTCAAGGGCTTAGATAGATCTAAGATAGATAAAATCAATGAATTGATTGATGCATTGAATGAAAAGGATAGGCTTTTAGAAAAGCAAGAAGATTTATTGTATGATGAACATGATAAATTTGTAGAGGCACAAAAATCATATGCTTTAGAAGTGAAAAGAAATGAAATGCTTTCTAGTGAAATATCTTCCTGTCATGAAACCATTTCTACCTTAAGAAGTGTTAATATTGATTTAAGTGCTAAACTAGAAATAGCTAGTAAATCAAATTCTTGTGTTGAACATGTTGAAATTTGTACTAGGTGTAAGGATTTTGATGTTAATGCTTGTAGTGAACACCTAGTTCTAATTTCCAACTTAAATGATGAAGTGGCTAGTCTAAATGCCCAACTTAAGACTAGCAAGAATGAAGTTGATAAAATAAAATTTGCAAGGGATGCCTACACGGTTGGTAGACACCCCTCAATTAAGGATGGGCTTGGCTTCAAGAGGGAAGCCAAGAACTTAACAAGCCATAAGGCTCCCATCTTCGTCAAGGAGAAGGGGAAGGCCCCGATGGCTAGTAATGCTAAAAAGAATCATGCTTTTATGTATTATGATAGGAGACATGCTAGAAATGCTTATAATCATTTTGATTCACATGTTTATGATTCTCATGCAATGTTTGCTTCTAGTTCTTCTTATAATCATGGTAGAGATATGTGTAGGAGAAATGTTGTACATATGCCTAGGAGAGATATTGCTCATGTACCTAGAAAGAATGTTATTCATGCTCCTAGGAAAGTAGTGAATGAACCTTCTACCATTTATTATGCTTGTAATGCTCCCTTTGCTATTTGTAGAAAGGGTAAGAAGGTAGTTGCTAGGAAATTAGGGGCTAGATGCAAGGGAGATAAATCTTGCATTTGGGTCCCTAAAGATATTTGTGCTAACCTTGCAGGACCCAACATGAGTTGGGTACCTAAGACCCAAGCCTAAATTTGCCTTGCAGGTTTATGCATCCGGGGGTTCAAGCTGGATTATCGACAGCGGATGCACAAACCATATGACGGGGGAGAAGAAGATGTTCACCTCCTACGTCAAGAATAAGGATTCCCAAGATTCAATTATATTCGGTGATGGGAATCAAGGCAAGGTAAAAGGGTTAGGTAAAATTGCAATTTCTAATGAGCATTCTATCTCAAATGTAGTCTTAGTGGAGAGTCTTGGATATAATTTGCTATCTGTTAGTCAATTATGTCAAATGGGATATAATTGTTTATTTACAAATGTAGATGTGTCTGTCTTTAGAAGATGTGATGGTTCACTAGCTTTTAAGGGTGTACTAGACGGCAAGCTTTATTTAGTTGATTTTGCAAAAGAAGAGGCCGGTCTAGATGCATGCTTAATGGCTAAGACTTGCATGGGCTGGCTGTGGCATCGCCGCTTAGCACATGTGGGGATGAAGAATCTCCACAAGCTTCTAAAGGGAGAACACGTGATAGGTCTAACCAATGTTTATTTCGAAAAAGATAGACCTTGTGCAGCTTGTCAGGCAGGTAAACAAGTTGGAGGAGCACATCACAGCAAGAATGTGATGACCACGTCAAGACCTCTGGAGCTGCTGCATATGGACCTCTTCGGACCCGTCGCCTATCTAAGCATAGGAGGAAGTAAGTATGGTTTAGTTATTGTTGATGACTTTTCCCGCTTCACTTGGGTGTTCTTTTTGTAGGATAAATCTGAAACCCAAGGGACCCTCAAGCGCTTCCTCAGGAGAGCTCAAAATGAGTTTGAGCTCAAGGTGAAGAAGATTAGGAGCGACAACGGGTCCGAGTTCAAGAACCTTCAAGTGGAGGAGTTTCTTGAGGAGGAAGGGATCAAGCACGAGTTCTCCGCTCCCTACACACCACAACAAAATGGTGTGGTAGAGAGGAAGAACAGGACGCTAATCGATATGGCGAGGACGATGCTTGGAGAGTTCAAGACCCCCGAGTGCTTTTGGTCGGAAGCCGTGAACACGGCTTGCCACGCCATCAACAGGGTCTATCTTCACCGCCTCCTCAAGAAGACGTCATATGAGCTACTAACCGGTAACAAACCCAATGTATCTTACTTTCGTGTTTTTGGGAGCAAGTGCTACATTCTAGTGAAGAAGGGTAGAAATTCTAAGTTTGCTCCCAAAGCTGTAGAAGGGTTTTTATTAGGTTATGATTCAAATACAAAGGCGTATAGAGTCTTCAACAAATCATCGGGTTTGGTTGAAGTCTCTAGCGACGTTGTATTTGATGAGACTAATGGCTCTCCAAGAGAGCAAGTTGTTGATTGTGATGATGTAGATGAAGAAGATGTTCCGACGGCCGCTATACGAACCATGGCGATTGGAGACATTCGGCCACAGGAACAGGATAAACGAGATCAACCTTCTTCCTCAACGACGGTGCATCCCCCAACTCAAGACGATGAACAGGTTCATCAAAAGGAGGCGTGTGATCAAGGGGGAGCACAAGACGATCAAGTGATGGAGGAAGAAGCGCAACCGGCACCTCCAACCCAAGTTCGAGCGATGATTCAAAGGGATCATCCCGTCGACCAAATTTTGGGTGACATTAGCAAGGGAGTAACTACTCGATCTCGATTAGTTAATTTTTGTGAGCATTACTCTTTTGTCTCCTCTATTGAGCCTTTCAGGGTAGAGGAGGCCTTGCTAGATCCGGATTGGGTGTTGGCCATGCAGGAGGAACTCAACAACTTCAAGCGCAATGAAGTTTGGACACTGGTGCCTCGTCCCAAGCAAAATGTTGTGGGAACCAAGTGGGTGTTCCGCAACAAACAGGACGAGCACGGGGTGGTGACAAGGAACAAGGCTCGACTTGTGGCAAAAGGTTATGCCCAAGTCGCAGGTTTGGACTTTGAGGAGACTTTTGCTCCTGTGGCTAGGCTAGAGTCTATTCGTATCTTGCTAGCATATGCCGCTCACCATTCTTTCAGGTTGTACCAAATGGATGTGAAGAGCGCATTCCTCAACGGGCCAATAAAGGAGGAGGTGTACGTGGAGCAACCCCCTGGCTTCGAGGATGAGCGGTACCCCGACCACGTGTGTAAGCTCTCTAAGGCGCTCTATGGACTTAAACAAGCCCCAAGAGCATGGTATGAATGCCTTAGAGATTTCTTACTTGCTAATGCTTTCAAGGTTGGGAAAGCCGATCCAACTCTTTTCACTAAGACTTGTAATGGTGATTTGTTTGTGTGCCAAATTTATGTCGATGACATAATATTTGGTTCTACTAATCAAAAGTCTTGTGAAGAGTTTAGCAGGGTGATGACGCAGAAATTCGAGATGTCGATGATGGGCGAGTTGAACTACTTCCTTGGGTTCCAAGTGAAGCAACTCAAGGACGGCACCTTCATCTCCCAAACGAAGTACACGCAAGATCTGCTAAAGAGGTTTGGGATGAAGGACGCCAAGCCCGCAAAGACTCCGATGGGAACCGACGGACACACCGACCTCAACAAAGGAGGTAAGTCCGTTGATCAAAAAGCATACCGGTCAATGATAGGATCTCTACTTTATTTATGTGCTAGTAGACCGGATATTATGCTAAGCGTATGCATGTGTGCTAGATTTCAATCCGATCCTAAGGAGTGTCACTTAGTGGCGGTGAAGCGAATTCTTAGATATTTAGTCGCTACGCCTTGCTTCGGGATCTGGTATCCAAAGGGGTCTAACTTTGACTTGATTGGGTACTCAGATTCCGACTATGCTGGATGTAAGGTCGATAGGAAGAGTACATCGGGGACGTGCCAATTCTTAGGAAGGTCCCTGGTGTCATGGAACTCTAAGAAACAAACCTCCGTTGCCCTATCCACCGCTGAGGCCGAGTACGTTGCCGCAGGTCAGTGTTGCACGCAACTACTTTGGATGAGGCAAACCCTCAGGGACTTTGGCTACAATCTGAGCAAAGTCCCACTCCTATGTGATAATGAGAGTGCTATCCGAATAGCGGAAAATCCTGTTGAGCACAGCCGCACAAAGCACATAGACATCCGGCATCACTTTTTGAGAGACCACCAGCAAAAGGGAGATATCGAAGTGTTTTATGTTAGCACCGAGAACCAGCTAGCCGATATCTTTACCAAGCCTTTAGATGAGAAGACCTTTTGCAGGCTGCGTAGTGAGCTAAATGTCTTAGATTCGCGGAACTTGGATTGAAATATAGCATACATGTATTTATGCCTTTGATCATGTTCATTCTGCATTTTGTTGCTTATTATGGTACTCAAGTTGTACAAACACTCCCTGGACCTCACAAGTCCGTTGCAATGTGATGCACATGTTTAGGGGGAGATGTGTTACAACTTGACCCTTTGAGACTAACCATATGTTTGAGTTTGCTTGTGTTAGTCACAAAGGAGAATTGAAAGGGAAAAGGTGGACTTGGATCATGCAAGACTTCCACTGCACTCCGATGAGAGGGTAACTTATTCCAAGTCCATCTCTGAACTCTTATTGCCATTTGCTCTTAATTGAAGATTTTGGTGAGGCAATGGGGTTAAAGGGCCAAAATTGATCCCGTTTTGGTGCTTGATGCCAAAGGGGGAGAAAATAAAGGCCAAAGCAATAAATGGATCAGCTACCACTTGAGAGATTTTGAAAATAGTAGAATAGAGTTTTTGATTTGTCAAAATTCTTAAGTTGTCTCTCTTGTCAAAAGTTGGCTTCTTGTGGGGAGAAGTATTTATTATGGGAAAAAGGGGGAGTTTTTGAAATCCTTGATCAATCTCTTTTTGAATGACTCTCTTTATGCTTAAACATGTGTGTTTAACTTAGAGATAGAGATTTGTGTTTGATTTGCAAAAACAAACCAAGTGGTGGCAAAGGATGATCCATATATGCCAAAATTGATTCAAAATAAATTTAAGTGTTATTTGAATTGAGTTTGCACTTGTTCTAGTGGCTTTATGTTGTGTTGGCATAAATCACCAAAAAGGGGGAGATTGAAAGGGAAATGTGCCCTTGGGCCATTTCTAAGTATTTTGGTGATTGAGTGCCAACACATGTGCTTAATTGTGAATTTGTGTACATGGATGAACAAGGTGCAAATCATGAAGTAAAGGTATGTTTCTAAGTCTTAGTACATTGGTTTTGTGGACTAACATATTTGTCTAAGTGTTAGAAACAGAAAGAAGAAAAAGAGAAAAGGGGAGAGAATGACTTGGCTGTGTGCAGCCAAGTCCCAGCTCGGTCTGGAGCACCGGACTGTCCGGTGTGCACCGGACAGTGTCCGGTGCGCCAGGCCAACTCGGCGCGAACTGGCCGCTCTCGGGAATTCGCCGACGGCGTACGGCTAAAATTCACCGGACTGTCCGGTGTGCACCGGACTGTCCGGTGAGCCAACGGTCGGCCAGGGCCAACGGTCGGCCGCGCAATCCGCGCGAGACACGTGGCCGAGCCAACGGTCGGAAGACGGCACCGGACTGTCCGGTGTGCACCGGACTGTCCGGTGCGCCAACGGCTCGCAGATCTCCAACGGGCTGCAACGGTCGGCAGCGCCTGATAAGGAAACAAATCGGGCACCGGACAGTGTCCGGTGTGCACCGGACTGTCCGGTGCCCCCGACGACAGAAGGCAAGGATGGCCTTCCGGATTTGCGCTCAACGGCTCCTAGCTGCCTTGGGGCTATAAAAGGAGCCCCTAGTCGCATGGAGAAGACACACAAGCAACTCTTGAGCATTCTTGATCATCCACACAAGTTCTTTGCGCATTCGTTTGTGATTCTAAGTGATTCGAGCTCTGTTCTAGTGTGAACTCTGAGATAGTCATTCGAGCTCGAGTCTTGGCCGTGTGTGTGCGCTTTTGTTGTGGATTTGTGTGTGTTGCTTCCCTCCCTTACTCTGTGCTTTCTTTGTGATCATATACTTGTAAGGGCAAGAGACTCCAATTTGTGGAGATTCCTTGCAAACGGGATAGTGAAAGGAACAACAAAACACCGTGGTATTCAAGTGGGTCTTTGGACCGCTTGAGAGGGGTTGATTGCAACCCTCGTCCGTTGGGACGCCACAACGTGGAAGTAGGCAAGCATTGGCTTGGCCGAACCACGGGATAAACCACTGTGTCCCTCTGTGCTTGATTCGTGTGGTATTGTGTTTTGTTGAGACTTCACCTTAGCCACTTGGCAATAATCGTGCTAACACATAACAAGTTTCTGTGGCTTAAGTTTGAAGTTTTTACAGGATCACCTATTCACCCCCCCCCCCCTCTAGGTGCTCTCACATACCTTCTCTTGATTTTTATATCTATAGCATTTGACATGCTTGAGCTTTAATGTTGGACTCATAAATCATCAAGTCAGCTTGACTTGATCTAGATTGACATTTCCGAGCTCCAACATCCTGCAAAGGTCACATAGAATATCTCCAAACATAGGAACATCCCAAACTAAAGGTCAGAGTGCACTTAGCTCTTTTGGGCTGCTTCCAGTTCTGTTTTTGACATTTGTTCTCGTTCTAGTGACCTTGTGCACTTCTTCTTAGAGCTTGATCTTGAGCCTTATGACTTACACCACATAACTAGAGATGTTTCCTCATTGGTTGTAAGTCACGTCCTTATGTAGTGATTCTTGATGTGTCATAGTTGTTCTCAACTCGATCACCCTTGACTTTGCAAGTCTTCTTCTTCACCCTTGGCTTTGGGTTCCTCAGCCTCCTTGACCTTCTCCCGTGCACTTGGTACCTCGAAGCTTTTCTTGCCTCCGTCCTTGGCTTGATCAGTTGTCTCTGAGCTACGCACCCGAGTCTCACTTTATGCAATGACCATCTTACTCGTGATGCCCATTATCTATCCATCATCTAGTCCTTGGACCATCACATTTGTTCACTTGTGTTGAATCATGTTAGCTTTACATTAAGCACCTGTTCAACACTTAGCACACTTGTTAGTCTTTTAATTGAGTTGTCATCCAAACACCAAAACCCACAAGAGAGCTTTCAACACAGGGCTTAGGCACTTCACAACCGGACACGTTAGCGTATAGCTACGCCCCCCATTGTACACCTGGACTCTCTCCTTGCCTCTATAAAAGGGAAGTCCAGGGCCACCCTGAGAGAGGTTCACGCGAGGGAAGCGGCGGACGAGCTCTGTGTCGCCCTCTCTCTCTCCCTCACGCAACGCGCTTGTAACCCCTACTGCGAGCGGCACCCCTGGTGCAGGATAATACAAGGCTTGTCCCATATCTTGTGTTCCATCCCACGCCAACCCATCTGGGCAGGGACACGCAGCGACAATTTACTCGTCGGTCCAGGGACCCTCCGGGGTCGAAACGCCGACAACTTTAAAAGACGAATGTTCTTAATAATTAACAATTGTGTTGTCTTGACATACAACATTTAAGAACAAGTGACCAACATGAACCATGAGGTATAGTATCACATTATGCATTGAGCAATCATCATTCAACAATCAGTACATTAATTATACAGTAACACCAAGCTGTGATAACTGATACACAGCATTATTAACACACATCTCAGTATATAGCATACGTATATAGGCATTGACTAGCGGCGAAGAGGGGAGACCCATACTCGCCTATCTGCGCCTCCTCCTGCTCTGCCTCTTGCCGTTATTGCTCTTTTGCAGTAGTAAGCTACACTACGAACGGTGCAACCGCACCACCGTTGTGACTAGCGAGAGTCCAGACACACAAACAGTACATAGTACATATAATAAGCAGCTATCACACAGGCGACGACTTACTTATACAGTAAATATGCATGCATAATGCATGCATATATACTTGCAGAATGCATGTAGTTGTGGTTTTAGTAGTTGACAGAAGACTGGTAGGTGGCGCCGGGCGTCCACCCGGCGGGAATGACATTGCTGGCGACGAGCTGCTTGCCGGAGCTGGACGTGAGGCGGATGGACAAGGGCGCCAGCAATGGCGACCCGGCGCTGAACTTCCAGACAGCGCCCCACGAGGGCTGCATGGACGCCCACGATGCCCCAGCCCCGGTCTGCATGAGGTCGACGGCGGAGAGGTCGCCGTCGCCGTTCACGTACTTAACGAGCACGGCGAAGTACTCCGGGTTGGAGCCGGCGTCGACCACGAAGGTTAGCTGCACACCAGGCCAGTTGCACTGCACGCTGTACCGTACGTATGTACATACGACATCACGAGCTTCGTCAACCAATAGGATCGGAAGAATACAAAAGTATAGCTAGATAATTTCTCTGCATGAATGATCGAATTCGTTCCTACGTATGTACCGGGTGTACTGGATTTGGAGGACGCCGGCGCCGCGCAGCTTGTCGGCCTGGCCGGGCTTCGCCATGGCGCCGAATGCCGTCCCGCTCATGTCGAAGTGGGACGGCTCGCTGAGGCACGCACCGCCAGGGCATTCGTCAGTGATGACGACGGTCACGGGGTCGCCGGAGCACGCATCGTTACCGGTGCACTTAACCTGCATGCATGCGTGAAGTTAAGGTTGATTCCCAACACGTTAGTTCTTCGACGTTCGAGTCATATATATGCGTCAGCCAGCAGCAGGTACTGATGGATAGAGTGTGCACACGTACGCACCTGGAAGCAAGAGCCGCAGCCCTTGCCGGAGTTGTAGATGGAAGGGCTCCCCGCGGCGATCATGGACGAGAACGGCGCCTGGTCGACGGCACCTCGGTACCCGCATGCGCCACCTACGACGTGTGTATATCAGCAGGCCGTTGTATATATGATCTTTGGCACACGACTACACGAGGCATATATATGATGAGTTTGGCCAAATAATAAAATAATTAATGTACTCCCTCCGTTTTTTTAGTTGTCGCTGGATAGTTTAATTTTGCACTATCCAGTGACAACTAAAACGAAACGGAGAGAGAATATACGTGTATGTTGCCATTAGACATGCATATATACCATCACTTCCAGCCCCAGTGGCGGCGCCGTACCACGTCGCGCCGCCGTCGGACCAGCTGGATAGCTTGCGGTGAAACTCGACGGATGCACAAGGATGGATGATCGAGGCTAGAGCCGCGATCGCGGTGAAGAACAGGAGCTGAGGCTTGCAAGCCATAGAGCTGTTGTTACAGTACTCAAGCGGCTTGCTATATATGCTTGCTGCTGCTAGGATGAATTGGGAGAGGGGCGCAAGTAGATGTGAGAAGTGACTCGAGAGTGTGAGTTGCTGCTAGCTTTGGTTCTCTGCTGGCCTATTTATAGGCAGCCAATATGGTGTATTGGTGTCTAATGCATGCACGGAAACAAATCTCACTGGTTGCTTCCTCTGTTGGATTGTTCATCGCGTGCCTGCACATGGCTAGGGTCAACATGATGATGGCAGATAAGTGTGATTAACAAAGCACTTAGTATAACTGCCCTAGCTAGCTAGAGAGCTAGTACAACTATTAGGCCGGTCCGGTCCGGTCCTTTTGTGTGCAGCTCACTTGTCCAATTCTTCATCTCTGATTGGAGGCATGGCAATTCGCACTCCGCCTTCCCGGGTAGGGTATGTACGTAGATCTAGTAGACATCTAGGTGAAGAGTTCCGTGGTGGAAGTCGCAGGGCATTGTGCATATGAATGAATGTTAGTACCTTTCAGTGTCGCATTATTCATCCAGGTGGATTTTCAGCTTAGGCAGAAATGCTGAATCCATCGAAGGGCTTTTTGTGTCCATCCGGCCGCATTGGAGTACACTAGCAAAGTTAAAACGACCAGGCCACTGGCCATCAGCAGCTGGGCTTGAGGTGATCCGTATCTGAGCGCACCGGTTAGCTTCACTGTTGGCAGGCAGGTCGGAATGGCCGTTATTTCAGTTGGCGTCGGCCGGGCACACGCCTTGTGAATCCCGATCCCGAGACGGTTCGCCTTAACGGTCAACTAGTCTCAGCCGCCTCCCCAGATTATCCGCGCAAGATCGAGCGTATCCGCCGTCAGGGACCGCCACAAATCTCGTTCGCCGTCCCCCAATCAACTGCTCACCAAGTCACGACCTCTCCTCCGACTCCGATGCAGTCGCACGCACGGCAGCCCGTCACGCTGCGGCGAGAAGCCGGCAGAGTGCCGCGATCCTAGCAAGCTTGCCTCCCAGCCGCGCGACCTCATCCACTCCGCGAGAATTCGGCGAGCGCGAACGTGCGTCTAGGCACTGGCCCAGTACGTCTAAATAGGCACCATGTGTGGAGAGGTGGCTTGCAGTACTGTGCTCAAGTCAATAAACGCATGGACACTCCAGACGGGAATTCTAATTTGAGGCCGAGTTAAGGCCCATCCAATCCAAGGCTCGAGATGGAGTCACGGAGGACATGGGATATTATCCTCGTCAGTTAGGGTTGAAAAAAAAAACTCGAGACTCGCGAGCCTCGAGCGAGCCAAGCCGAGCCTTATTTTCAAGCTCACTGTTTCACCGAGCTGAGCTAGCTTGTTCTGGCTCGTGAGCTATACCAAATTAATTAGACTATACAATAATGATGGATAATAGATAATTTTACTTATAATGTTAAATGATGATTATATTTTTTACATTTATATATTATTAAATCACTATATAATATAATATTATTTATCAAGATTTAGCTCGTGAGCCCGAAAGGCGCAGTATATAACCAACCCGCCCATAGCCGGTCTAACTGCTGAGAGAGAAAAGTGCTTTTCTTTCCCTAAGAGTCCTCGAGTACACACAGCTATTGCTGATCCTTTGCGAGATCAGGATGAGACCCTTCAGAATTTCTAATCAATCCATGTTAGGTCAACATCGAGACTGAGCCGAGCCGTAGTCCGACTCGTCAATTTGTTTGCTTGGTTAAGAGCCGGGATTTCTAATTTGAGACCGTGTTAAGGCCCATGCAAGGCGCGAGATAGAGGACATGGGCTCTTATCCTCGTCAATTTGTTTGCTTCGACTCTAATTTTCTCTAGACTAGTCGGTTTACTGGTTTTATATTTAGCATATTTATAATATCTATTTTTATTTAACATAAATAGTTGTGAGTTCCATTGGTTAGATATCGGGCACAGGACTGTACTGGTGCTTTATAATATTAGAGATAGAGAAGAGAAAAAGGTCTAAGTTGTGTCAAACATTTTTTTAAAAACGGCTTGCGCGAAAAGCATGTTAGAATTATAGGCATTTTCCGTATCATTTTAATTCCATAAATTAGTATTATGATGATGACATATGAAAGATAATTAATCATGACATCAAATATATCCATAACAATATGGATCATGAGAACATAAAGCATATGAATTATATAAATCATATAAATACGATAAACATGTAAACTGATTGAACAATTGAGAATAAACAGATAGAAACATAAACAGCATGACTGTAAAATTAAAACAGACAGATCTATCATATTATAATAAGACAGAACAGATAAGATAAAATTATTCGTACATATAAAACAGCATAGATGAATATATGAAACATATATAATCTCCAGAACACAAAACAGTAAGTAAATAAACTGATCATACCCTCCCATGCGCTCTGATGATCCAGATCCTTGACCAGCTTCCTTTGTCATGTTGGAGATGTTTTGGGCAGTCGCGTAGACGCTCCCCAAAAACCTAATTGCCGATCCCCCGTGCAAGGTCTCGAACGGCACCGGCTTCGGAGGCACCTGTCCTCTCGCTTCTCTGTGCGCGCAGAGTCACGAGATGGAAATACCCTCACTCGGCGGCTGGACTGTGAGTCTGAAAGTGTTTTCTCTCGTGTCCCGAGTGACAGGGGTGCTCCTCTATTTAACCTCTCACAGAGGGAAGCTGAAGGAGGAAGGTCGCCGAGTCACGCCAAGAGTCGGTCAGCTCTCGCCGAGTTATGCCATGAGTCGGCCAGCACTCGCCGAGTCATGCCATGAGTCGGTCAGCTGAAGGAGAAGGGTCACTCGGCTGGCTGACGAAGAGACAGAGTCACTCGGCTGACGAAGAGACAGGCAACTGAAAGGTTAACGCGGTTAGTGAGTGCTAAAAATTAACACAACCACACCCCGCCCGCTCGCCTGCCTGCCTCGCCTCGCCACGCCACGCCACGCCCGGCCCGGCCGGCGGCGGCGGCGGCGCGCGCGCGCATGTGGTACGCCCTTGTCCATTTTTTGACTTCTCAAGTTAAGTGGAATAAATCCCACCATATAAGTCAAGCCAAAAGACCCTTCGACTTCCAATGTGGTACTATTGGTATTCTACACCATTACACACCTTAGAGTTTATTCAATAAATGGGCCAAGCCCATAAAAGATCCAACAATCCCCACCAAACTCTAGGGTTTGTAATGATGAAGTATCAGAATCACAATCCTTTGATATACCAGTGTTTCGATGGAGACTGTTAAGTTGAACATCCATCTAGAATAAGAGTTTCACTCATTCACAACTGAACAATGGACTATGCCTTGAATTGACAGTTTTGTGCGAAATAAGATTCACTCAAATCCTTTGCTGATACTAGGCTGCAAAAGGGTATTCCCGCTGTATAGAAGCATATAAGTCACACTTCAGTGCCTTTCATGAGTATTTAGGGATTACCCAAGTCCCATAGACTGTGACCAGCAGTCTGACTCATATAGGTGTATTCCTCAAAAGATGTTCTGTAGGACAACATCTCACCTTTATAAGACTCTTAGAATACATTAAGGTAAAAACCATCCTGCCTTACAGATAGGAAAGATGTGCAACAGAAATGAGTTAAGGAAGGGATCTTTCCTCACAACCTACTCCTAGCTTGTTTCTCCACTTTACTTCACGGGATCTCCGATCACATAGAGCAGGTTACCACTAGAGTAGATTTCACATGGGCCTCATACCCATTTCCCTCGATGCACTTTCTATCACATTGCGTGACAGACCCTTAGTGAATTGATCTGCCAGATTATTCGATGTGTGGACATAATCCACAGTTATAACTCCGGATTTTTTCAACTTTCTGACAGATTTCAATCTCCTCTTAACATGCCTTGTAGACTTCATGTTATTCCTAGAACTGTTAACCTTTGTAATCACCGTTTGATTGTCACAGTTCATGGAAATAGCCGGTATCGGTTTTTCAACTACCGGTAAGTCCAATAGGAAATCACGAAGCCACTCGGCCTCAGCCCCAGCAGTGTCTAATGCTGCGAGTTCTGCTTCCATTGTAGACTTCGTTAAGATAGTCTGCTTGCAAGACTTCCAGGAAACAGCGCCACCTCCAAACAGAAACACATATCCGCTTGTGGCATAAATCTCATCAGCATCAGAAATCCAGTTGGCATCACAATAGCCTTCCAGCACTTTTGGGTTTCCGGTATAATGAATATCGTATGTCATAGTACCTTTCAAATACTGCAACACTCTCTCAAGAGCACGCCAGTGATCATCTCCTGGTTTTGACACAAACCGACTTAGCTTACTCACAGCATAAGAGATGTCTGGCCTTGTTGCACTTGCAAGGTACATGAGCGAGCCAATGATCTGGGAGTATGTCAATTGATCCCTTGCTATTCTCCGATTCTTTCTTAATAGCACACTGGGGTCATAAGGTGTTGGAGCAGGATCACAGTCACTAAAACCAAAGCGACTCAATACCTTTTCCACATAATGAGATTGTAACAAAGTTACCCCACCATCAGCTTCTCTAACAAGCTTGATGTTTAGAATGACATCAGCTTCTCCCAAATCTTTCATTTCGAAATTGCTCGATAGAAGATTTTTAACTTCCTCAATCACATTGAGATTTGATCCAAAGATCAAGATGTCATCAACATAAAGGCACAGCATAACAGACTCACCCCCCACCATACCGATAGTATACACATGTGTCAGATTCGTTTACAACAAAACCAGCTGCTATAAGAGTATTATCAAACTTTTCATGCCATTGCTTAGGTGCTTGTTTTAGGCCATACAATGATTTTATCAACCTGCACACCTTGTTCTCTTGACCATCCGCAATGAACCCTTCTGGCTGATCCATATAGATCTCCTCATCCAACTCTCCATTTAGGAAAGCTGTCTTAACATCCATCTGATGAATGATAAGACCATAAGAGGCTGCCACGACTATTAATGTGCGAATTGTAGTCAATCGAGCCACTGGTGAGTAGGTGTCAAAGAAATCTTCACCCTCCTTTTGGGTATATCCTTTGGCCACAAGCCTTGCCTTGTACCTCTCAATTGTACCATCAGGCCTAAGCTTTTTCTTGAAGATCCATTTGCAACCTATAGGTTGACAACCATAAGGACGGTCAACGACCTCCCAAGTTCCATTAGACATAATAGATTCCATCTCACTCCTTACTGCTTCCTTCCATAAGTCAGCATCAGGAGAGGAATATGCCTCACTAATGGTAGTTGGTGTGTCTTCCACAAGGTACACTATAAAGTCATTACCAAAGGATTTTGCAACCCTCTGTCTCTTGCTCTTTCGAGTGACCATAGTGTCATCCTCCTCAGGGATGTGCACGTGAGAATCCTCAGCATGATCTATAGGAATCGACAGTTTGTGTTCATGGGGAATTATAGTCTCATGACTTGTATCACTAGGTGTATTCTTCATGGGAAACTCATTCTCAAAAAATGTTGCGTCTCTTGATTCCATGATAGTATCAACATACATATCAGGCACATCAGATTTTATAATTAAGAACCTATACCCAGTGCTGTGAAAAGAGTACCCAAGGAATGTACAGTCAACAGTTTTAGGCCCAAGTTTACGCTTTTTGTTGATTGACACATTCACTTTAGCCAAGCAACCCCAAGTGCGTAAATACGTGAGATTTACTCTTCTCTTTTCCCATTCCTCAAATGGAGTGATCTCTTTGTTGTTTGTTGGAACTCTATTCAGGACATGACATGTTGTCAAAATCGCCTCACCCCATCATGCCTTGGATAATCCCGCTGTACTCAACATGGCATTCACCAAATCTGTTAGAGTGCGGTTTTTCCTTTCAGCAATCCCATTGGATTGTGGTGAGAATGGCAGTGTCCTCTCATGAATAATACCATGTTCCACGCAGAACTCATTGAACACATTAGAGAAATATTCTCCACCTCGGTCGGACCTTAAACGTTTTATTTTCCTCTCAAGTTGGTTCTCAACTTCAGCTTTATAGGCCTTAAAATAATTGAACGCTTCATCTTTTGTTTTTAAGAGATACACATAACAAAATCTAGTGGAGTCATCTATAAAAGTGAGAAAGTATCTTTTACCACCTTTGGTCAAAATTCCATTCATCTCGCACAGATCAGAATGAACAAGTTCTAGAGGTGCCAAACTCCTCGCCTCAGCAGCCTTGTGAGGCTTGCAGGGTTGTTTTGATTCAACACACATATGGCACTTAGACTTTTTGACCAAGTTAAATTTAGGAATTAAATTTATATTTGCTAACCGCATAAGACAGCCAAAACTTGCATGACAAAAACGTGAATGCCATAAATCTGACTCATCAGAAAAATTAACAGAATTCACCATTTTATTACACACATCATGCAGTGATAAGCGGAACAAGCCTCCGCAGTCATATCCTTTACCAACAAAAGTACCATGTTTCGACACAACACATTTATTAGACTCAAGAACAACTTTGTATCCATCTCGACATAGCATAGAAGCGCTAACGAGATTCTTCTTGATAGAGGGCACATGTTGCACGCTCTTCAATGGTATCGTCTTTCCCGAAGTAAACTTCAGAATGACCGTACCAACACCAAGAACATGAGCATGCGACCCATTTCCCATCAACAAGGCGCCAGACCTCCCGACCTGATAGGAAGTGAACATAGAGGCATCAGCACACACATGAATGTTTGCACCACTGTCCATCCACCACTCAGGTGAATTACAGACTGAAAGAACAAATGTAAAGAATTACCATACCCAGATGTTCCTCCTTCAGTTTCAGTGGTTACAATATTAGCTGATTTCTTGTCTTGAGTGAACTTGCGATCAGGGCACTCTCTTGCCCAATGTTGATCACTGCCACAGACAAAGCATCCTCCCTTTCCCTTGTTATTGTTGTTCTTTTTAAACTGTGCTGTTTGAACAGGTTTATTCGCATTCTCTTGTTTGTTCTGGTTTTTCTTCTTGTTAAACTTGCGGAAGTTTCTCTTCTGCACCACATTAGCAGTAGAGGTCTCAACAGCTTTCCCACTGTCCTTTGTTCTAGCCCTTTCCTCAACATCAAGAGTACCAATGAGCTCTTCCACATTGAACTCTTGTCTCTTATGTTTGAGAGAGGTAGCAAAGTCCTTCCAAGATGGTGGCAACTTGGCGATTATACCGCCAGCCACAAACTTGTCAGGCAAAGGACAAGGAAAAAGTTCGAGTTCCTTAGCTAGTGCCTGAAACTCATGAGCATGTTCCACTACAGATCGGTTCTCAACCATCTTGTAGTCATACAGCTGCTCCATGAGGTACAGCTCGCTACCAGCGTCAGTTACTCCAAACTTTCCGACAAGTGCATCCCACAGCTCTTTCCCTGTGGGAAGGATGATATAGCTTTTCTGGAATTTTGTATCCAGTGCGCTAATTACTGCTCCTCGAAAGAGGTTGTCTTCAGCCTTAAACTTAGCCTCATTCTCAGGAGGTAAGTCGGCAGGCTTGCCCTCAGCGGCATGAAAACAAGACATTGTAGTTAGCCACAATTCCATTTTAGCTTTCCATATCAAGAAGTTTTTACCATCAAAAGGATCAGGCTTTAGCACAGCAGCAAAACCTCTGACAGAAAAATGCCTAACATTAGGTTTTTGGATTGTTAGAATTATAGGCATTTTCCGTATCATTTTAATTCCATAAATTAGTATTATGATGATGACACATGAAAGATAATTAATCATGACATCAAATATATCCATAACAATATGGATCATGAGAACATAAAGCATATGAATTATATAAATCATATAAATACGATAAACATGTAAACTGACTGAACAATTGAGAATAAACAGATAGAAACATAAACAGCATGACTGTAAAATTAAAATAGACAGATCTATCATATTATAATAAGACAGAATATATAAGAATTATTCGTACATATGAAACAGCATAGATGAATATATGAAACATATATAATCTCCAGAACACAAAACAGTAAGTAAATAAACTGATCATACCCTCCCATGCGCTCTGATGATCCAGATCCTTGACCAGCTTCCTTTGTCATGTTGGAGATGTTTTGGGCAGTCGCGTAGACGCTCCCCAAAAACCTAATTGTCGATCCCCCGTGCAAGGTCTCGAATGGCACCGGCTTCGGAGGCACCTGCCCTCTCGCTTCTTTGTGCGCGCAGAGTCACGAGATGGAAATACGCTCACTCGGCGGCTGGACTGTGAGTCTGAAAGTGTTTTCTCTCGTGTCCCGAGTGACAGGGGTGCTCCTCTATTTAACCTCTCGCAGAGGGAAGCTGAAGGAGAAAGGTCGCCGAGTCACGCCAAGAGTCGGTCAGCTCTCGCCGAGTTATGCCATGAGTCGGCCAGCACTTGCCGAGTCTTGCCATGAGTCGGTCAGCTGAAGGAGAAGGGTCACTCGACTGGCTGACGAAGAGACAGAGTCACTCGGCTGACGAAGAGACAGACAACTGAAAGGTTAACGCGGTTAGTGAGTGCTAAAAATTAACACAACCACACCACGCTCGCCTGCCACGCCACGCCACGCCACGTCCGGCCCGGCCCGCGGCGGCGGCGACGCGCAAGTTAAGTGGAATAAATCCCACCATATAAGTCAAGCCAAAAGACCCTTGGACTTCCAATGTGATACTATTGGTATTCTCCACCATTACACATCTTAGAGTTTATTCATTAAATGGGCCAAGCCCATAAAAGATCCAACAAAGCATATATAAATCAGAGATACACTCATTTTTGTACTTTTATTTCAGGTAGAATTGTGATTTTTTTTTATATTGCAAGGGCTTGTGCGTCGCAGAGGTGGGAGGTCCGTAGATTGATTGAGGCAAATTTGAGGGATGAGATTTCGAAAGTTTACAACCATGAAATCGTTTAACCATAAAAAAAATTGGTGCTTTATAATAGTAGAGAGTAGAGATAGATAAGAGAAAAGGGTCAAAGTTGTGCCAAACATTTTTTTAAACCGTTTGCTGCGAAAATCATATATAAATGAGAGACATTTATGTAGTACGAATAAGAATCTATAATGGCTAATTTGAGAACCCCATTTTTCTAATAGATTTTTATTTATCCAAGGAAAATTTGTTTATTTCCTCTGAGAAAATAGAAATTTTATCACTTTCCTTATTTTTGCCATTATTCACGATTTTTGCTCAGTTTTACTTGAGAAAAAAAAACACAACTAAGAATAACACTGAGGAAACCACCACAACCAAGAGGGCATCACTTTAAAAAAACCGTAAACTATTTATATCGGCTTTGGTTTCGACCGACGTAATTATGGTGGCCGACATTGATTTGCTCCGTTTATGTGGTGAGAATTATAGATGCTGCTTGATGTTTTCCAAGAGCCCTGCCGCGCCGATCGAGCTGCACTTGTTATCAAAGAATTGAAGACGACACTGCACCAACGACCGAGAAAGTGCGAATGGCCATAATTATACATACTGGCTATTACACGGAACTAGCGTCCGGAATTATGCATACTTGTGAAAATTGCCGCAGCATTGGCCTAATCACTCTACACAAATAATGGCTTACGTGGCGTAGTTCAGCTTGGACCAGTACGTCATACCGGCGCGCCAGCCGGCGGGGATCGCGTTCCCGACGACGAGCACCTTGCCGGAGCCCGAGACGAGTCGGACCGAGAACGGGGCGCGCAGCGGCTTGCCGGTGTTGGAGTTGGCGCGCCACATGGCGCCCCACGAGTGCTGCATCGGCGTCCACGCGCCGCCCTGGCCCTGCTGCATGATGTGTACCGCGGCGAGGTCCCCGTCGCCGTTCTGGTACTGGATGAGCACGGCGAGGTAGAACGGGTTTGAGCCCCGGTCCACCTTGAAGGCGATTCCCATGCCATTGTAGTTGCACGGCACCCTGCACGCGCGCGAGGATAAATTAAAGGCAAATCCTAGCTTCGCCGTTCGTCACACGCGCGCGCGCGCACAGCAATAATTTCACTAGAATTGAACGGCGAGCTAGTTCAGACGCAGTAGCATACCTCTTGTATTGGATCTTGAGGGTTCCGGCGGCGCGGAGGCGGTCGGCCATGCCGCGGTTGGCCATGGCGCCGAAGGCCGTGCCGCTCATGTCAAAGTGCGCCGCCTGGGCGAGGCAGACCCCACCGGGGCAGGAGTCGGTGATGGTGACAGTCACCGGCCACCCGGAGCAGGCTTTGTTGCCGGTGCACTTGATCTTCGTATTGTGTTCGTACAGCACAGCACAGCACAGACAACGCTTGTATCAGTGGTTAGAAGACGAATGTACGTAGGAGTACACACACCACAGCACACTTGGCAAGTCACAAGTAGTAACCTGATAGCATGCGCCGCAGCCATTGCCGTTCTTGAAAAGGGAAGGACCGCCGGCGGCTATCATCGACGAGAACGGGCGCTGGCTGACGGTACCTTGATAGCCGCACGCACCGCCTGCATGCAGAAACGAGATGACCATCAACATCGTCATTAGAGTTGCAGGATTATACTACCTCCATTTATTTTTATTTGATGTTGGATAGTGCAAGTTTTTACACTAGAAAATGTCAAATAAAAAACCCGGAGGGAGTACTTCTTTAGGGCTTATTCGGTTAGCTCTCAATTTACGTGGATTAAGTGAGATTGGGTGGATTTAAATCCCAAGCAAGTCAAACATTCTTATTTTTTTCTAATCTCATCCAATCCATATGTAATGAAAATAAGGCCTTAACATGATCTCTTCTAATCCACTACTGCTACACATGTTGGCCAATATAACCTTCCTTCCAAAATATAATTCTTTTTAGCCTACTTTTTTCGTCAATGTTCATTCAAATGATAATAAATATAGATATACATACAAATTATATTTATATGTTATTTAATAAATTTATAATTAGTCTAAAACAAATTATATTTTGGAACGGTGGAGTATAAACTTACCGTCGCTGCCGGCGCCGTAAGGGCCCCCGTACCACGTCGCGCCGCCCGAGGACCATCCGCCGGCGGCTCTGGCTGGCGTTGAGGTGGTGTACCGGCTGCTAGTGTGGTTCCGGAGAGACGTGGACCTTGGATTCACATAGCAGGAAACGGGGCATACAACAAGTGCCAGGACTGGCAGCACCGCGAATAGGGCATCTCGGAATGTAACTGGAGTAGCCATTGATTGTCTCCTGTATCGACAGTCTAGTGGAGCTAGCTAGTCTTGTTGTGTGTGGTCTTAAGCTCGATTTGGGTGATATATATATGTTGTGGGATGGTGATGGTTTTAGGGGTCATGGCTTAAAAGTTACACGCACATGCAGATCGATCGGGATGGATGATGCAAATTGTTTGGCTTTATTAAGGATTCATATATGTTGCGGTCAATTCTTGAGTCTTGGATAAAGAATTAGCACAAGGTAGTTCGCGTCGGTTGAGCATGTGTAATGTGTTAGTACAATTCAAGCTGTTACGTGTTGAACTGGCACGCTTAATAACTTTTGCGCAAGTTGCTATGTTTTGATCATTAAAATACGTGCTGCGTTCGTCAAAGGGTGACTCGCTACTGATCTCATCATCGTTACTACGCGCACGTACCTACATGTGCTTAAGTAGGCCTACTTGTAATATATAATCATCTCCAAAGACTAACTAAATGGCTAGTCAAGTTAAATTTTGGCTACTCAACAGTAAAAAAAACTCTTCAACAAACTAATCCTCTAACTCACCAAACTATCCGACTCTTCAAGTTAGCTCTCTCACTAACCAGAACTTGGACTGCTACTGTGACTAGCTAAACTAGAAAGATAGTATGTTACAGTAAAATAACTGAAGCGCCCCAATCCTCTGGGACTCAAATGTGATACAATTACTAGTCCCAGTAGGCTAGTAAACACATTTATACATCAGATGATTACAGATCTGCTTAAACGAGACAAACCTATAAAGGTGGCGATCAACTTTAAGAGTTGGTCCACAACTCGGGACATATCATCAGAGTGGGGCTGAAGCAGCCCGATATACGCAGCGAAGCAAATCAGCGGTCCAACAGTCACAGATAAGGTTGGGAACAGTCGTAACTCTTACCCGATCTCCTTTTTCTAAAAAAATAAATAAGCAAGGGTGAGTACAAACGTACTCAGCAGCCCACCTTCACCCGCGGAATGGGGAAATCAGATATAATGCATGGAATATGTGGAGCTCAGTATATTTTGCAGAAACAGCAATATTTTATGCAGGGTTGTTTTGAAAAACATTTTGTATTTTTGCAAAGCGCATCCTCTCCAAAAGGAGCAGGAAGTTTTTCCAATATAGAACAAAATCCCCTAGACTAAACCATCCAGGTATCTCAGCAGTTTCCCACTGGTTTTCATTTTCAAAAATAGCTACTGGACTTTCCGTCCACCATAGCTCATGGCTCAACCGCCGAACCTTTTAAAAAAACATTTTCTCAAACACACCCTTTTTTGAAAACAAAACATTAATTGCCATACCATACCAGACTCGTCCATTCCTGTGGACACGGACTATTCGAATAGGTTTTCAAACTCTGCGCAGAGGTGTACACTTTACCCACTAGTCCGGCTCTGCGATCTCATGATCAGTGAGATCCGAATCCGAATCTCTTTCTTTCCCCGCACGTCCTAACCTTAACGGTTATCCGGAAGGAGTCAGGCCACCACCATGTCCAAACCGGACAAAACTTTCCCCCTCCTTATCCTCCCGGTGCTCCCCAGCCTTCATAACCCTGGGGTTGGACCGTACGAGTTCAGATTGAGTGACTGCCCACACAGTCTCGAGTGGTTGTACTTGTCATGAGTACGGGTAGTGAAAGATGACAAACCGGTCCTTATACGAGGGGACAATCCTTCTGCTCACGCCTAAACCAGCTGAGCCATCACCTTAGGCCCTCCCCTAAACCAGGGAGTCCCTGATTATCCCACTCACAAGGTGATAAGGGTGAAAACCCTTCATCATACACATTTTGAAAAGCATTTTCTTTTGAAAACTCACACCTTTCCGCAAATCATTTGTAACAAATATATCAGGGATTGATTGCGGCGAGCGGTTGGGTGGCCATAATAACTTGTCTCAAAATCATATCATGCATAAAATAACAGGCTGAGGGTTGTGGTTGAAAAATCATAGGTAATTTATGCATCAAAGGGATCCAGTGAGCTTGTTGTGCTTATCCGGCAAAGGGGGAAGAAGAGCTCGCGGAACTGGCTTCTGGCTCCTGGTGTAGACTTGTAGATCTGGCCTCCTCGAGACAGTACGAACGCTCCGATAACTATGCAACATGAACAAGCAAACATACAAACAAGCAAGTATACCAACAAATATTTAGTATAGTGGTCAGAATAGAGATATATGGATGGGTAGAGTCTTGAGTAGAATCTGTGTCATGTGGTGTTGAGATATTACTGGTGGTGGAGCGGAGGTGCTTACCAGGAGGGTGGACTGGAGACGAAGCGACACTATGCGTGTAGCCGGTAGAGCGGAGTAACTGAGTGGGTGGGCGTTTGCCTTGGCTGAGGGTGTTGAGTGTGTGTGGAGAGGGAGAGGGTAGCTGGGTGTATTTATAGTTGGGTGTATGTGGTGTAGCACAGTGAAGTTCACTGTTGGTGAGAATAGTGACGAATGAATCGTCTGACTTAGTCTGAACAGAGAGATTATAGGCAGAATATGGGATAAGAGTATTTTAGGAGTTTTCTGGATTATGAACCATGCTTATGGGATGACATGGTTGGATAGGGAATAATTCGATAAGAATTTAGAAACAAGAATTATTGGAATCTGAGTTTGGAAGCATGGTTCAAAGGAATCTCAAGTTAGGCGTGCTCAACTTGGAGAAACCTAGGATGGGTGACCAGATTGGAAGTTCCCTACTGGAATGAAAATCACAGTCACCGGAGTTTGTACAACTGGAATATGGGTCTGGCTGGTCTTAGGTGGACTGGACAGCATGATGGATGAGTAGTTGAAATTTGGGGTGATCGGATGATCGATGAATAGTAACAGTGAATACTAACGGTAAATAGTAACGGTAAAAAGTAACGGTAAAAAGTAACGGTAAATAGTAACGGTAAAAAGTAACGGTAAAAAGTAACGGTAAATAGTAACGGTAAAAAGCAACGGTAAAAAGTAACGGTAAATAGTAACGGTAAAAAGTAACGGTAAAAAGTAATGGTAAATAGTAACGGTAAATAGTAACGGTAAAAAGTAACGGTAAATAGTAACGGTAAAAAGTAACGGTAAAAAGTAACGGTAAACGGTAAACGATAAAAAGTAACGGTAAATAGTAACGGTAAATAGTAACGGTAAATAGTGACGGTAAATAGTGACGATGAACGAACGATGAACGATGAATAGGAACTATGAACGAACGATGAACGATCGAACGAGCGAACGATCGGAATTTTGGCAGCATAACGGCAGGAAAAGGATTATTTGGACGAACGAACGGACGAACGATCGAACGATCAGACGAACGGACGAACGAACCATGAACGATCGGACGAACGATCAAACGATCGGACGAACGAACGATCGGAATTTCGGTAGCATAACGGCAGAAAAAAGATTATTTGGATGAACGAACGGACGAACGATCGAACGATCGGACGAACGGACGAACGAACCATGAATGATCGGACGAACGATCGAACGATCGGACGAACGAACGAACAACTAAGAATAGGGGGACGAACAATCGAAGAACGACCGAACGATCCTTGTGCTAGTGTGTGCTTGTGTGGAAGGTGGAGTGGGAGTGGGCGTGTGGGTGTGGGGGGGAAGGGAGTTGCCATGAAATGGCTTGGGGTGGGATGAGAGGAGGCCCTTGCCCCTCTATTTATAGCCATGGTGGGGGGATTAGGGGGAGGGATGAGGGGATTAGTGGGAGGATGAGAGGATTAGTGGGAGATTAGCATGGATTTGTCTTATATGAGTGTAATTAGCTTGTAGAGCTCACCGTATGACACTGGAGGCATACATATACGTATGAGCATGAGGAAAGTTATGAAGAAAATATTTGTAGGGACTTGAAAAATGATTCTGAAGGTATTTCTCAAGAGGAAAATACTTGGACATATATCGGTGGAATATTTGGGCAGTATTTCTGAAAGAGTTTGAGGGTGATCACTGGGGAAATATTTGTAGGATATTTTGAGGAGGATTTTAGAGAGAATATAGACCACTATATTTTATTTGTTGATATCAACTTGCAAACAAACATTTTGAAATGAAATTTGAAATTCATTTTGAATTTAGGGCAAGTTTGAGAAAATTTCAGAATTTGAATTTTTGGGATGCTACAAATCTACCCCACTTAAAAGGAATCTCGTCCTCGAGATTCGGCTTAGAAGGGTTATGGGTATAGCTTTACTTCAGCTACATATCTTCACTTTGCAACTCTTCGAGGAGATGGAGCTTCAACAAAATCTGGCCTTGGAGGAGCATCTGGTTGATGATTGCAAACGCTGATTCTGGCTACTCAAGGATCATCTTCAGGCTTCTCGGTTTCGCTTGGCAGCTAGCTTATTGAGGAAGCATCGATGCCAACACGCAAACCTTCCTCTTACGGACTTCCACATGGATTTCTTCTTTGACTAGTCTTCTGGTGCTTCATCAACGGAACTTGGGTGACCACTTCTCATCCAGAAACTTATAAGCTTCGATGATCTGGTCTTCCACAAGCTTGCTACATGCCTTCTTCTTTTTCTCCATAGCAGGAACCTTACTGGAACACTACCCCACTTAAAAAGAATGAGGGTAGAACTCTTGAATCTTGGGGATTTGAACTCCTTGAAGTACCTCATAACAAGGGTGTTACGGATCCTTCTTCTGCTGTTGCTGCTTGACCAGGCTGCAGAGAGATGACTGACACAGGGTTGATTCTGGGAGAACCTTCTTATCTTTTCTTTACTATCTTCTTTTCTCTTCTCACTTTTCACTTTTCACTGCCTCTTTCTTTCTCTTTGCTCTTCCCACTGGAGGACTCTATCGATGAGTATTACCATCATACAGAGGAGGAAGCCAAAGACTATGAACCATGTACAACAGTCTTCAACCCAAGAATGAAGTGCTTTGATTCTCACGGTCGGTCCTTTTGACTATGCGGCTGGACTGGTTCCTCTGTAGCTTATTCCAGGCTTCAAGGGTAAGCTTCTCGGTATCTTCTTGGGTAAGGCACTTTTCTCTTGAGATGGGTTAAGATGAGAATGGAAGCATAAGGTGAGGATTAGCTCTAATTTGTGATCTTTGTTTTTAGAGAAAACCTTTCTTAAAAAGAAAGAAAACACATAAGCTCAGCAATGATAAGCACAAACAAATCAACTGTTTTGAATAAGGGAAGAATAGAGTTTTTTCAAAGCACGGACTACTCAGATTCGGGGGCTAAGCATAACTACTATTGCTTGGCTCCTGAATTGAGAACTATGCTAAATGCGACTTATAAGCACTAACGTTAAGGCATCACATATGCACACGAAAGGGGAGAAAACATCAAGCAAAATTCATTTTGAAATGCCTTAGGGGGCCACACAAATAGAGTTTTGCAAAACACGAGTCTACACGATTACCTCTCATACATGCAGGGCTCTAGCCAAAGTGAAGAAAAACTTCACTACCCAATGCATGCAGAGGACTGGGCATAACTAACTTCAGATCAGGCAGCTTCTCTTCTGGCAAGGCTAGCGCACAACTTCAATCTGAGACATCTCCTGGATGGGTCAAGAGGGAGCTGATGTTGATGACTTCTTCTGGCGGCAACTGAGATGGCAAGACGGGGTTGAACTCTTCTTCAAGCGGGACTGGCTCTTGTAGTTCCTCAGAGGGCGGTGGTGCTGGCAGGGTGCTTGCAGCTTCTTCCTTGACTTCAAGGGATGGTGCTGGAATCTTCTTCATGGTGAGGGGCTCAAACAACTCCGGCGGGGGATCTTGGGAGGACTCGGGCTGCTCTTGCTTATCCATAGCCTGAGGGGAGACTGGAATTCCTTCCAAGACCATGGCTCCTTCCGGTAGTTCCCAAGCCTTCTTATCTCCTCTGATAGAGACCGGGTGACCTTCAAGAATCTGGGGGTCTTCAGCTCTGATGGGTTGAACTGGGTTGGATGGAGCGGGCTCTTGGATCCGCAGGGCTCTACGTTGGTTATGGGTTACCAAGTAGGCCTCCATCAACTTCTGGACGTGCTCATCCTTGGCTTGCCTCAGGGCTTCAACAGCAATGGCTTCACGACTTTCCAAGGCAGCTACACGGGCTTGAGCTGTGGTGAGATCCACATGCAGCTGACGGTTGAGCTTCTCTGCATCTTCTGCTCGGGCAATCATCTGACGGTGGTAAAAAGCAACGGTAAAAAGTAACGGTAAATAGTAACGGTAAAAAGCAACGGTAAAAAGTAACGGTAAATAGTAACGGTAAAAAGTAACGGTAAAAAGTAACGGTAAATAGTAACGGTAAATAGTAACGGTAAAAAGTAACGGTAAATAGTAACGGTAAAAAGTAACGGTAAAAAGTAACGGTAAACGGTAAACGATAAAAAGTAACGGTAAATAGTAACGGTAAATAGTGACGGTAAATAGTGACGATGAACGAACGATGAACGATGAATAGGAACTATGAACGAACGATGAACGATCGAACGAGCGAACGATCGGAATTTTGGTAGCATAACGGCAGGAAAAGGATTATTTGGACGAACGAACGGACGAACGATCGAACGATCAGACGAACGGACGAACGAACCATGAACGATCGGACGAACGATCAAACGATCGGACGAACGAACGATCGGAATTTCGGTAGCATAACGGCAGAAAAAAGATTATTTGGACGAACGAACGGACGAACGATCGAACGATCGGACGAACGGACGAACGAACCATGAATGATCGGACGAACGATCGAACGATCGGACGAACGAACGAACAACTAAGAATAGGGGGACGAACAATCGAAGAACGACCGAACGATCCTTGTGCTAGTGTGTGCTTGTGTGGAAGGTGGAGTGGGAGTGGGCGTGTGGGTGTGGGGGGAAGGGAGTTGCCATGAAATGGCTTGGGGTGGGATGAGAGGAGGCCCTTGCCCCTCTATTTATAGCCATGGTGGGGGGATTAGGGGGAGGGATGAGGGGATTAGTGGAAGGATGAGAGGATTAGTGGGAGATTAGCATGGATTTATCTTATATGAGTGTAATTAGCTTGTAGAGCTCACCGTATGACACTGGAGGCATACGTATACGTATGAGCATGAGGAAAGTTATGAAGAAAATATTTGTAGGGACTTGAAAAATGATTCTGAAGGTATTTCTCAAGAGGAAAATACTTGGACATATATCGGTGGAATATTTGGGCAGTATTTCTGAAAGAGTTTGAGGGTGATCACTGGGGAAATATTTGTAGGATATTTTGAGGAGGATTTTAGAGAGAATATAGACCACTATATTTTATTTGTTGATATCAACTTGCAAACAAACATTTTGAAACGAAATTTGAAATTCATTTTGAATTTAGGGCAAGTTTGAGAAAATTTCAGAATTTGAATTTTTGGGATGCTACAATAACTCTCAAACAGATTACGCATCTAGCTCACCAAGCTATCTGACTTTTCAAGTTAGCTCTCTCACTAGCCAGAACTTGGTCGGCTACTGTGACTAGCCAAAACTAGATAGATAGTCTGTTAGAGTGAGCTGATATATATACAGTGGCAGACGCAGGACAAAAATTTATGGGGCCAAAAAGATCAAATGAACCATGGTTTTCTAGTTCGCCAAGCCCGCCGACCGCAGGGGACAAGTCATATCGTTGCGACGAGCGAGATCTAGCTTGTCGAGCGGATCAACATCACGATAAAAACAGGACAAGGGACGGAGGCGCCAGGAAGGGGCGAAGTCGGGTGGCGTCGCATCGGGAATGGGTCGGCGGCAGAAACAGGGCACCGAGCAGACTGGTTTAGGTGGTGTCGAGAAGATTAGGGTCAGACTGGTAGATACAAGGACTGAACCGAGAGGATCCGACGAGCAGGCTCATAACATAGTTGTTTTAGGCCATGTTCTAAACCTCTAGAGCTAACCGTTAACTGGTTTTAGTTGGGTTGGGGTATCTAACAACTAATACTTATTTGAGGGGTATAGCTAACAATTAGTTGATCCATTCTAAACCTCTCAGCTAATTTTAGCAACTACCTATTAGTTTTAGAGATTTAGAACGAGACTTTATACTATCTAAAATTTTGATTTTTTCTATACTTAATACTAAATAATTATTAGGCATAAAAGAGTGTACAAAATTGAGGGGGCCATGGCCCACTTTGCCCCCCTTGGATGTGCCTCTGTATATAGAGTGTAATCTTTATGAAAAGGTAAATAAAGAGCAAAAAAATGAAGAGTCCCTTAGAGATGATCAATCCCAAGTTATACCTGATGTACAGATAGTCTTACGACTTCTCTGGTCCCTCTATCATATCCCAATGCTCGTCCTTCAACGCTCTCGATTCATCGACACGAATCTGCATGACCATCGCCTTCACTGTTGACCACTGTCTTCGGACTCCATAGTTATGTACCATAATCCAAGGGACATGTATATACTCATGGCCCGATTAGGTCATACGATTCAACACAAGGCGCTACTCTATTGATAATCACTCATCACGAACTCGAACCACAAGGGCACATATCAACCTTGTGTTATAATAAATATAAACAAAATTGATGTGGTTTATGAAAAAAAATATTGCAGACAACCTTAAAGGGTAAAATATATCATTCTAATCAAAATGTGATCTGTTGTGTTAATCTAGAGCGGCTATATAGCCAAAACATTCACGATAAATTTAGGGTATGTTTGGTTTCGCTTATAGATGAAAACAATCGAGAATCGCACCAAACATCCAGATTATTTTTGTTTTTCACAGAATCGACGAGTTCACCTGTAAAACTAATAAGCGAGAATCGAATAATCTCGAGAATCTTTGCGTTTTCTAGAATCTAAAAGTGGTGGGGAAAAGCGAAACCAAAGTGGTCGCCGCTCACATCACTGATAAAACTGATTAACAATTATAGATCCAGATTCAGGTCCAAACAGGCCCAGTATCAGTTTAGGCCTTGTGGCCGACCACGTACATGCTGCTGCTAGTAGGGCATCTCCCCCGCTTGTGCAATACCAGTATTCAGGACCAACAATGAGTCAGACTATGACTATTCATGTGCAACTGCGGCTGTGTTTGGTTGATGTATAAAAAAGAAGGTAAAAGAATGGTTACAGTTTATAAGTGAAGGTAAGATAAACACCGGAGTGATTTTTTGGTGGCGGCGTGATCCTAAAAATTTGAGAAGACGATGTCACCCCGCTTCATCCTACTTTGACTCCAAACCAAATATATCCTATGTCGGGCCCGTGCGGCTGCCGGTTCCCGCGTCGCCTTGAAGTTGAAGCCGTCATACTCGACTGCACTGGGCCTCCACGCCTGCACTGTCCTCTAGGGCACGTCGCGCTAAGAGCGTCGACTCAAAGAGACTAGCTAAATAACTTGTTAAGTTAAATTTTGGCTACCTAACAGTAAAATAACTCTCTAACGGATTAGTTAGCTGACTCGCTAAGCTATCCGATTCTTCAAATTGGCTCCCCCACTGGCTAAAATTGGCTAGCCACTCTAACTAGTCAAACTAAAAAGATAAAAAGATAGTCATTTGAAGTAAATGCTACATATAAAATGTAATTTTTATAAAAAGATAAATATAAAAGTTAAATATTGAGCAAAAATGAAGAGTCTCTTGAAAATGCTAGCTGTCAGCGCAAGGATTTGTTTGCGGATGGCAAAATCGAATGCTTTCAGGACGCAACATCACGTGAATGCCAGAGCTAGTACCCCAGTGCTCCCCATCCTAAAATATTATAAACTGATACTGATCGGTTTTTAAATTTAAATAAAAGTATAAACTTTTTAGTGATATTTATATCTCTAAATAATTTTATTATACAATAGGCCCTTTGATCTCATCTTGTACCTACCGACCCTCTAAGACCTTGTTCGGTTATTCTTATCTCATATAGTTTAGATATAATTGGCAAAAAATTATGAAAGATTTTGACTTGTTTGAGATTTAAACCCATCTAATTTTACCTAATCCACATGGATTGTGAGCAAAACGAACAAGCCCAAATCAGTTCTCTCAGTTTTTATCGAAAATTTTGTTACATGGTTTTCGCACCTTACCTTAGTACTATCTAAGTTTGTGAAAGCTCTCTTGTGGGTTTTAGTGTTTGGATGACAACTCAATTAAAGGACTAACAAGTGTGCTAAGTGTTGAACTGGTGCTTAATGTAAAGCTAACAGGGTTCAACACAAGTGAACAAGTGTGATGGTCCAAGGACTAGATGATGGATAGATAATGGGCATCACAAGTAAGATGGACATTGCCAAAAGTGATACTCGGGTGCGTAGCTCGGAGACAACTGATCAAGCCAAGGATGGAGGCAAGAAGAGCTTCGAGGTACCAAGTGCACGGGAGAAGGTCAAAGAGGCTGAGGAACCCAAAGACAAGGGTGAAGAAGGAGAAGGCTTGCAAAGTCAAGGGTGATCGAGTTGAGAACAGCTACGGCACATCAAGGATCACTACATAAGGACGTGACTTACAACCAATGAGGAAATGTCTATGGTTATGTGGTGTAAGTAATAAGGCTCAAGATCAAGCTCTTAGAAGTGAACAAGGTCACTAGAAGGAGAACAAATGTCAAAATCAGAACTGGAAGCAGCCCAAAAGAGCTAAGTGCACCTTGACTTTTAGTTTGGGTTGTTCCTATGTTTGAAGATGTTCTATGTGACCTTTGCAGGATGTTGGAGCTAAGAAATGTCAATCTAGATCAAGTCAAGCTGACTTGATGATTTATGAGTCCAACATCAAAGCTCAAGCATGTCAAATGCTATAGATGTAAAAATCAAAGAGAAGGTATGTTTCTAGACTTAGTACATTGGTTTTGTGTACTAATATATTTGTCTAAGTGTTAGAAACAGAAGGAAGAAGAAAAGAAAAGAACTGCAAAAGGCTTGGAGGTGTACAGCAAAGTCTGAGCTCAGTCTGGCACACCGGACTGTCCGGTGCGCCAGGCTGAACTCCGGTGAACAGGCCGCTCTCGGGAGAAGTCTGGCGAAGTTCGGCTATAATTCAACGGACTGTCCGGTGGTGCACCGGACTGTCCGGTGAGCCAACGGTCGGCTGGGCCAACGGTCGGCCGCGCAATCTGCGCGTGACGCGTGGCCGAGCCAACGGTCAGATGGGGGCACCGGACTGTCCGGTGCGCCAACGGCTCGAAGCCTGCAACGGTCGACTGTGCCATTTTTGGAAGGAAATCGGGCACCGGACAGTGTCCGGTGGTGCACCGGACTGTCCGGTGCGCCACCCGACTGAAGGCAAGATTTGCCTTCCTGGATTGCTTCTAACGGCTCCTAGGCCCCTTGTGCCTATAAAAGGGACCCCTAGGCGCCTCAAGCCATATACAAGCGCAGCCAACAAGTGTAGACATCACTCGAATCAATTCTCACTCTCCCTCTTGTGTGTATCTCTCTAGTTTGTGTAGAAGACAAACGTATAAGCCTTTAGAGAGTGGAAAAGAGCTGCTAAGAGCTATAGCAAGGTCTTGAGCATATCGTTACTCTGCCGAAGTGCTGTCAAGAAGATTGTAAGCAGTCGTGGTTTCGTTGTAACAAACTCAACATAGTGGAAGGCTCTATCTGTCTGACTGACAGATCTGAGCAAACGGAGGAAGGAGTTGAAATAGACTCCAAGCCCAGGTGTGGCTAACTCCAACGAGGACTAGGCAAGCGTTTCGGGCTTGGCCGAACCTCAGGATAAATCCTTGCGTCTGTGTGCTCTGTTCTGTATTGTATTCTGACTCTCTGTCTTACTCGCTTTTATATCTGTACTTCAACACGTATCTGTGGTATAAGCTTTATTTGAAGTGCAGGACATTTTGAGACAGGATCTTCTATTCCGCTGCAACCTACTCGAAGGGTCGTTTCATTCCACTGCGTTCTAGTCTTCGAGTAGAGTAAGAATTTAAGTTTTAAAGTGATAATTTTTATTCGCCTATTCACCCCCCTCTAGGCGACATCCAGATCCTGTTCCCAGGCCAAAGGGAACTTTCAATTGGTATCAGAGCTAGGCCTCTCCAGTGTGGGCTTAGCCGTCCGGAGATGACGATGTCGTCACAAGAGGTAACCGTAGAACTTCTTTTAGGTGATGGCTCTAATTACAAATCTTGGTCTGTCTCTATTTATAATGCTTTCATGAGTGTTGATCCTGATTTGAGACAGGTCTTTAGAAGAAGTATTTTTCCCTCCAATGTTAGTAAAAATCCTTCTAATGATGAACTAAGATGTCTATCTCTAAATCACCATGCTTGCAACATCTTAGTTGATTCTCTTTCTAGAGGTGCCTATTTTGCAATCATGAGTAGTGATAGTGACTTAGTTGTTGATGCTCATGATCTATGGACTAAACTTAAGTTGAAATTTTTTAAGTCCATATGCACTTCCTCTGCTCCCGCTATTGCTGGTGATACTAACTTGTCCAAGGGAGAAGAACTAGAAAGATGGTCACCAAACGATGAATCCACATCATCAACAGGTTTGTCTTCCACTAGTAATAAATGTCTTATTGCTAACAATTATGGTGGAGACAAAAGCGATGATGAGGAAGAATATGAGGATGAGGAGTCTACATCATCACAAGGTACATTTTCCTGTTTTGCTTCCACTGATAATAATGACAGGGAAAATGAGACCGATGATGTGGAAAAAGAGGAGATTCGTCGTTTCTACATCCATCTCAACAAAGAAGACAAAGCGCTCTTGATTAAGCTGTTGAGAAGGAACAAGGAACAAGGCGAGACGCTTCTCAGGCTAGAGGAGACTCTCATCAAAACCAACGACAGCCTGGAGAAGATGACCAAAGAACATGAGGAGCTAAAGTACTCTCATGGGAATTTGGTCCAACGGTATGAATCTATTTTAATTGAGCAAAGAAATAATCATGATGTATTATCTAATGCTGCTCAACTTAAAACTGAAAATTTTATGCTTAGGAGTCAAGTAGAATTGTTAAGTCATGATAACCTTGCTCTAACTGAAAAATATGACTTATTGTCTTGTTATCATGATAATCTCTTGGATAGACACATCATGCTTGAAGTTGCTCATGAGGTCGTAATTACGAACTTAAATTCATGTGAACTTCATTCTTGCACAAGTACACATTTGGATAATCTATCATCATGTGCTAACCCCTGTCACTCAAAAGGAAGCGAGTGTTTAAATGAGCAAAAAGTTGCAGGGTCACAAAAGAAATTGTGTGGGAACAAGAAGCAAAGACAACTAAGGAGAAGACACATTGCTCAATTCTCTCAAGATATCCACGGGCGCGTGGTGAAGAAGCTTGAGAAAGGAAAAGCTGCAGCAAGTGTTAAGCTCCATAAGAAGAATGTTCCTAAAGATGAAGAAATCAACATAAGCTTGAAAAAAGGTAAAGATTCAATTAATCATGTTGTTTGCACTAACCATTTCTCTATGTCATCAAAGAACAAAAAGAGAAAAGGGAAAAGGGGGTGCTTTAAGTGCAATAAGGCAGGACACCTCATTGTGTCGTGTCCATACAACGACAAGGGAGAAGGGATAAGGAGATGCTTCGGATGCAATGACAGAACCACACGATCACTTCTTGTCCGCTATTGATGAACCAAGCATGTGCATTCTCCAAGATGACTCTCACCAAGGAAAATAACAAACAACAAACATCATGTCAGGTTGAGCGACGCTTCTGCTACAAGTGTGGTGAGCAGGGTCATCTATCCAAGGTATGTAATAAAGGTGAGGTTTCTAAGCAAGTAAAGTTGTCTCAATCTTATTCGCTTAGGAGACCCAAATCATACCCTTGTGCTAGATCAATCATAAGATCACCTAGAACTAACACAAAGACTGTTTGGGTACCAAAGGAACTTTTAGATGAACGTCATGGACCCATTCCGAGGTGGGTACCAAATTGTGCTAACTAGACCATGCAGGTGCTTTGAGATGGACTGGAGACCATGGGAGAGCTTAAGACGGTTATCTCAAACTCTATGCTTAAGCTGTTAATTGTTTTGGTGTTTATTCATTAACCCAAGGTTGAATTATTGTGAGACACTAACCCCATGTTCATCTCAAGTGAAATAAGTTGAATAGGTCCTTAATCATTATTGGTGAATCAAGCAAAGGACCTTGATGAGATTCTGCAACTTGCTCCTCATAGGATGGTACCCTTGTATCTTAAGTACTTTGGATAATCAGTAATGCTCTTAATTCTAATTGTTGTGCTACCTGTCCTTGGAGCAGTTATGCTTTTTGATTGCCTGTGTTGAGTACCTTTCAATCAATGATTAATGATTTCCAAGATCGTAACCATGCGTGCTTAATCATGATTGTATGCTTTAGTGGTTATGTCTCTTGAATCATTTAATGGATAGTCTGTTTTATTATTAGATATATCCACCATGATCAACTCTTTTTGTGTTCGTGAATAAACCTGTATCCCTTTGTGAGTTATGCTATAAGGTTTTAACGATTAACCTTCGTGCAAATATGACATTTTGCTTAGTTTATGTTCACATGATTACTCTAGTCTGGTATTGTGTGAATACCAAAATCCATGTTGTGCCTCTAATGCACCCTTTTGAGCTATAAGGTGCATGAACAAAAGGAGCCCTCAATTAGTGACAATTGGTGCTCTCACGGCAATTCAGGAAAAGGCAAAGGTATGGAGAATGGAACTATGCAATTTCATTGAATATCTTGAAGGTCCATTAATTTTGATCACAGCTATGGTCTTGCCTCTGAATTGGTAGTATCTTGGCTTAGATGCTCCTTACTTTAAAATATTGTTTCTTTTGGTGTACCTAAGGAACCTTCTTAAATATGATGTGCTTAGACATTGCGCTTTATATGCATGATCGTGTTGTTTTTCAATTGGTATATGTGGTGCAATGACTATCATGTTTGAAGCATGCCTAGGTTGCTTGTAAAATGTTATACTTCTTGAGGCATGCAATGTTGTATTAAGTCAACCCTTCATTCGGTATTCAATCGGTATCTCTTTGTGATGAAATTGAGAGTATGCCTTGACCAAGATATGTTGTGATCCCCTCTAATTCTGAGAAAGCTAGAATGTGCAAAGTGCAAGTTATTCAAATACTTGATGCACAAGTTTAGGGGGAGCACACATAACTTGTGTCTTTTGAGACTAATTGTTTCTTCAGTGATCTTGTATAGTCTCAGGGTGGAAAAGAGAAGATAAGCAAGAAATGGAGCAATTAGGACTTAGGTACCTCTGTAAGTCAAGAAATTGGTATCTTAAGTCGTGAGTAATTGCATATTTTTAGACTGCTCATGCTCTATAACATTCAGTGATACTGGATGCTTATCCTTAAAATATCATAGAGCTTTGATAATAAATGACTTTTCAATTGGCAGCCGTGATAGTTTGCTTCAATTGACATCTTTTGGTAATAGCTAGAATAAAAGCTTCATCTTGTGCCAATACTATAACTTGATGTAAGCTTGGTAAAGGTTAGGATAAAGGATTAGGCACACGTGTGGAGAAGCTCCCAAAAGATTAATTCATTTAAGATGGGAAGTACATCACATCAGGGTAAAGGTACAAAAGGAAGTATTGATCTTTTGCGTATATGTACCTTAACCTTTCTCCAAATGCTTATGGTGCATATGTTTAATGAATAAGGGGGAGTTTTGATAATGTGTTTTTCCTCCTTAACACCCTGCTGTCCCTTGATATCATCCTACGTTCTTGCTTGTATATGGTTTTGGTGTTTGATGTCAAAGGGGGAGAATTTGTGCATTAAAGCTTATCTCAACCTGAGAGGAAAGCTTATCCTAAGGGGTGATGTGTTATGCCTATTACATGTGTTGCATCATACGGACTAGTGCTTCCGTTGCTATGAATTGATTGGCATCTATTGTGTTCATTCTGAAATAGATAGTCATGTGGATAATGGGACATGTGGTTAATGGTTGATGGTGCTTTAAGATTGCTTTAAATTGGTGTCTTAGTTTAAATTGGTATCTTAATGGTGAATAGTGGTAGGGTGATATTCCTGTGATATATCCACTCAATTGAATGGTGTTTAACTCTGATTCTGTGAATTCGTGTCTTATACGCATCATGGTTTGATCTTTGACACAATGCATCCCACAGGTGATAAGGTGTAGCAATGCTTCGATTTAGCCTAAGTATGTGCATTTTGGCATTTAAGGCCAAAGCTAAGACATTAATGTAAGCACATATTTAGGGGGATCATTCAACAATCTCAGAGCTCAAAATTTATGCGTTAAATTTCACTCTTATGTAAGCTTTAATTGTGTTGCCATCAATCACCAAAAAGGGGGAGATTGAAAGCTCTCTTGTGGGTTTTGATGTTTGGATGACAACTCAATTAAAGGACTAACAAGTGTGCTAAGTGTTAAACATGTGCTTAATGTAAAGCTAACAGGGTTCAACACAAGTGAACAAGTGTGATGGTCCAAGGACTAGATGATGGATAGATAATGGGCATCACAAGTAAGATGGACATTGCCAAAAGTGATACTCGGGTGCGTAGCTCGGAGACAACTGATCAAGCCAAGGATGGAGGCAAGAAGAGCTTCGAGGTACCAAGTGCACGGGAGAAGGTCAAAGAGGCTGAGGAACCCAAAGCCAAGGGTGAAGAAGAAGAAGGCTTGCAAAGTCAAGGGTGATCGAGTTGAGAACAGCTACGGCACATCAAGGATCACTACATAAGGACGTGACTTACAACCAATGAGGAAATGTCTATGGTTATGCGGTGTAAGTCATAAGGCTCAAGATCAAGCTCTTAGAAGTGAACAAGGTCACTAGAAGGAGAACAAATGTCAAAATCAGAACTGGAAGCAGCCCAAAAGAGCTAAGTGCACCTTGACTTTTAGTTTGGGTTGTTTCTATGTTTGGAGATGTTCTATGTGACCTTTGCAGGATGTTGGAGCTAAGAAATGTCAATCTAGATCAAATCAAGCTGACTTGATGATTTATGAGTCCAACATCAAAGCTCAAGCATGTCAAATGCTATAGATGTAAAAATCAAAGAGAAGGTATGTTTCTAGACTTAGTACATTGGTTTTGTGTACTAATATATTTGTCTAAGTGTTAGAAACAGAAGGAAGAAGAAAAGAAAAGAACTGCAAAAGGCTTGGAGGTGTACAGCAAAGTCTGAGCTCAGTCTGGCACACCGGACTGTCCGGTGGTGCACCGGACAGTGTCCGGTGCGCCAGGCTGAACTCCAGTGAACAGGCCGCTCCCGGGAGAAGTCTGGCGACGTTCGGCTATAATTCACCGGACTGTCCGGTGATGCACCGAACTGTCCGGTGAGCCAACGGTCGGCTGGGCCAACGGTCGGTCGCGCAATCCACGCGTGACGCGTGGCCGAGCCAACGGTCAGATGGGGGCACCGGACTGTCCGGTGTGCACCAGACAGTGTCCAGTGCGCCAACGGCTCGAAGCCTGCAACGGTCGACTGTGCCATTTTTGGAAGGAAATCGGGCACCGGACAGTGTCCGGTGCGCCACCCGACTGAAGGCAAGATTTGCCTTCCTGGATTGCTTCTAACGGCTCCTAGGCCCCTTGTGCCTATAAAAGGGACCCCTAGACGCCTCAAGCCATATACAAGCGCAGCCAACAAGTGTAGACATCACTCGAATCAATTCTCACTCTCCCTCTTATGTGTATCTCTCTAGTTTGTGTAGAAGGCAAACCTATAAGCCTTTAGAGAGTGGAGAAGAGCTGCTAAGAGCTAGAGCAAGGTCTTGAGCATATCGTTACTCTGCCGAAGTGCTGTCAAGAAGATTGTAAGCAGCCGCGGTTTCGTTGTAACAAACTCAACATAGTGGAAGGCTCTATCTGTCTGACTGACAGATCTGAGCAAACGGAGGAAGGAGTTGAAATAGACTCCAAGCCCAGGTGTGGCTAACTCCAATGAGGACTAGGCAAGCGTTTCAGGCTTGGCCGAACCTCGGGATAAATCCTTGCGTTTGTGTGCTCTGTTCTGTATTGTATTCTGACTCTCTGTCTTACTCGCTTTTACATCTGTACTTCAACATGTATCTGTGGTATAAGCTTTATTTGAAGTGCAGGACATTTTGAGACAGGATCTTCTATTCCGCTGCAACCTACTCGAAGGGTCGTTTCATTCCACTGCGTTCTAATCTTCGAGTAGAGTAAGAATTTAAGTTTTAAAGTGATAATTTTTATTCGCTTATTTACCCCCCTCTAGGCGACATCCAGATCCTGTTCCCAGGCCAAAGGGAACTTTCAGTTTGTACCTTAGTATACATGTCCCAGGCCTAGGCTACCCGGTCCATAGCCTAGGCCATGACCCATACACCTCTAACTATTTTTACCATATTTAGATTAAAATAGTTAGTTGTCCCTACGTTACTAATACGGTTTTTACATATTATATAGGTAGACTTTACTTAAATAAAATATTTATTTAAACACGATCCAAATCCATAGATTCTGGATAGTGCCAAAATAATGCAGATATAGGCATGTGGTTGGGTCGTCCCTGTTGGCTCGACGGATCTAGTGATGCACCTCAAACAGATCTAAGCACACATCATCGTGCCTCTAGGGTCAAGTCGTCGTAGTGATTTCGCCCTAGAGACGCTGGGCGGCAACAAGGTGAGAAGAGAGACAAAGGCGATGGACAACGAGGTATATGATGTGGATGAACGAGATGAAGTTTTTTGTCTCGCTTTTTTCCGCGATCGCGAGATCAGGAACGGTGAGGTGAGGGAAAAGGTACTAAACCATATATTGTCAAATGGGCATACTTGGTGGGTCGGTCCGATACATTACCCATTTAATTATGCTACAGTTCTGCCTACTGGGCACGACTCATTTAATAGTGTCGTGACCAGCATGGAAGGCACGACTAATTTAATAGTATCGTGACCCGTCCGGCAAGCACAACCTATTTAATAGTGTCGCAGCCCGTTCCAACATGATTCAAAATCAGCCCATGCTGGTCCAACCTAATAATCGTGCCTTGCTTGGGCCTCCTTCTCGGCTTGCAGTGCTGGTCCCATCAAGCACGACTGATTTAATAGTGTCATGACTCGGTTCGACACGCACGACCCAATAATGCCATGGCTTGGCCTGAAGGCACGACCCATTTAATGGTGTCGTGGCCAGGCTCGACAGGCATGACCCAAGACCCATTTAATAGTGTCACGACCCGGTCTAATAAGGTTTAAAAATAGTCCATACCGATTTGGCCCAATAACCTTGCTTTGTCTAGGCCTCATTCTCGACCTACAGTGCCGCTCCGGCCTGACACAATTACGTTTTTAAATTTTAAATTATTAGTATATATATTTATAATATCTATCGTTCACATAACACAAATCAACATGAGTTCTACTAGTCGGAAGGCAGAAGTTAAGTAGCTGGCGCCGCAACGAAAAAACTCTTGTGACCTGTTTGATGTGACAATGCTGTTGTGGGAAAGGAGTTGAAAGATCTTTGGTTCTAATTGCTGTGAGTTGTTCGCTGTAAACAAAATATATATTGTTTATATGTATTTTATTTAACTATATCTCTTGATCAGTATATCTAATTAAAAAAACGATTTCACATTCGTGTTCCTGGTAACAAAATGTATATTTGTCTATATGTATTTTATTTAACTATATCTCTTGATCAGTATATCTAATTAAAAAACGATTTCACATTCGTGTTCCTGGTATTTTCGGAAATAAATCAATTTTTTAAATTTCATTTATAATAATTTTTAATCAAAAGTACCTGCATTTCATTTATTATAACACTTAATTATTTTTATCCTATTTTAATTTCAATTTACTGTGTCTGTTTATTAATATAACAAACTTCAATAAGCAGCAAAAGCAGGGTCCAAGCTGCTTTTAAATTTGTACCCCAGAAAAGCTAGTTTTTCAAAGTAGCTGCAGAAAAATTGAATCCCTTTGGTTCAGAAGCAGAAGCAAGTTTCAAAAGTAGAACCAAACACGCCCTTAGTGCATACATATATCTATGTACCTATCGTATCTTCCACATATATCTCCATATCTTCCCTAATAGAGGATGTATTGGTCATCTCCAGCAGAGCGCCTATACGCTAGTACAAAATACTATTTTATGTTGTAGACTATATTATTTACAAAGTGGAGTTTAAAATAGCAGGTGGGATAGGGTGTGGAAAGGGAGGCGGTTGGAGTAGATAGTATCATATGCAATGTGTTCTTTCTACCGTATCAGCATCTAGATCTAGTGCTCTCTTTTATACTGATCTTTTTATTTCTAATACCTGTGTTGCTCAGTTGTTAAAACTGTTTTGATTTCTGAAAAAATAAAATTAATAACCTTTGTTTTGGTGAGGAGGCAGCGCTAGCTGTTTTTGGCTCTGCGCAACTGCAAGCACCCCGGCCGACGAGCAGGACTGCTGGGCAGTGGGCACTGAGCAGGACACAGAGCGGAACCGACGATGCATGATGGACTAAGACTAAGATTTTTACCGCGGCCGGGCCGCTGTGACCGTGAGGATGAGATCGATCGACGTCGACGCGTACCCTTCCATTCGGCGCGCCGTGTCTTTGTGCTTCCCCTGCCAATATAATGCATCGTTCCTCTGTACGTTTCTTTATTTGTTGCATGCAATGCACGTACGCGTCCCTATCCCGCTTACACTTACACAGAGCGCGGAACCGACGACGCCACGGTGAGTGACCGTGAGGGTGAGATCGATCGAGACGTAGTACCCTGCAATTTTGCCGTGTGTCTTTGTGCTTCTCCTGCCACGCACCGCCTCATTCCTTTGTACGTTTCTTTATTACATGCAATACACGTGCGCGTCTCTATCCGTTTCTATGTACTCCCATGATTTTAAATTACAAATTTATTTTTTAAAAAATAAAATATTTTTTGAAACTCAAGTTTCTTTAGAAGAACAAAAATAACTATTGATATAGAGTAGATGAGTAGTATTTAACACCACTGCACCCCCGCCGTCCGGCGCGGCCCCCTCGTCCAGTCCCTCCTCCCTTTTCCACCCCATCCCTGGTACACCTCTCACTCAGATTATTCAGCCATCCTCACCAGTCCTGTCTCGCTGTGAGCGTCTCTTGCTTCCTCCAGCCTCCAGTCCAGGCCACGCCTCTGTCCAACATGGCCGGCACTGTCGCCGCCACAGCCACTGTCTGCTCCATGTGCGGCGACGTCGGCTTCCCCGAGAAGCTCTTCCGGTGCGCGCGCTGCCGCCACCGCTTCCAGCACTCGTACGTCCACTTCTTTTATTTGCTCCCAGCTAGCCTCTTCTTTCCCCCGCTAGACTAGTATATCATGACGAGCTCCATGCATCTCTTCCGCCGCTTTCTTCTTCCGTATGTACAGTATTACCGGTACTGTGTTCTTGTCATTATACGCACCCCGGCCCACACTGCTCCACCGGCGCGGCGGTGCTGGCATGCATGCATGCAGGTACTGCACCAACTACTACGGCGACAGCGCACCCGCCTCGGCTGGCTCGGACGACATGTGCGACTGGTGCCTGAGCGACGTGGCCGGCGGGAAGGCGAGCAGGTGGTCGTCGTCCTTGTCTCCGGCCGGGAAGCAGCAGCACGCCAGCACCGGCCGGAGCCATGAGTCCTCGTCCGCCACGACCACCACGAGCTCCGCCGGCGGCAACAAGGCCAGCGGCGGCGACCACCAGGCCGAGGCTGCAGGGCGGCGAGCGGCGACCACCAGGCCTGCCGGCCGCAGGTACAAGCTGCTCAAGGACGTCTTGTGTGAGTAGTTTGACCACATATAGCTAGGTCACGGGCCGGGCATGGGCCTCACGGTCTTGGTGAAGGTTCTAGCTGATACATCAAGTTCGCGACGGACCCAGTAGTATTAAGTACGACTAGCTACTGGTAGTTATATGTGACCTGCTACTGCTAGTAACCGAGTTAGTTGGCCTGATGTGTGTATAGGTTGTGTGAGTTTTTTGTATATTGTATTGCATGTTTGCTTGTGTGTTAAGAGAGTCTATTAGTTAGCCTGTTTCTTATCACCTATACTATATGTATATATAGAACCTGTCTTGGTTGCTCTTAATTATATGCATCGTATGCTGCTTTCTAGCGTTTATTTGACTGGCATATATATTCCCTTGTTCCTTTATTTCAGAGCTTCAAGTAGTTCATATTGCATGCATACATATATGGTACCCTATTAAGTACTATTGACCATGCATGCATACGATTGACCGCATGTATGTATGTAGTTTTTGTCTTCTGCGTCGTAGTACTTACTACCTGATGCCGAATGCCGACTGATATATCGTACATGTGATTTGGGGAACTCAAGGAGGAGCGTGCTAGCTGTGGCCTGTGGGCAGTGGCCATCACGTTGCATGCTGCCAAGTCGGAGTTGGGCCATGTTGATGTAGGGGTCAACCAGCCGTACACGAAGACCGTATATAGTGGCCGACAGGGACATTGCTCCACAACCCTCAAGCCGAGCCATCTCCTCCACTTGTGGCTGAGCGAGCTCTAGCCTCTGCCACCTCTGATGCTAGCTGATGCCTGCCTCGCGGGGATGCCAAATCTTTCAGGCCGCAACGAACCAACCATGCAGCTAGCTAGCTAGTGTCCACCGTAAATATATATATTTTTTAAAAAAAAGATGTACTATTCGCGTGCATGCATCCTGACCTCCTGAGACCTAGAACCAATAACTAGCTTCTCGTTAACCGAAAAATTAGTAGTATAAAAATTGGATGATTACTCTAGTGCCTGGTCAGCAGTTTTGCTCCCCATGCAATCATGCATGCCTCTCGCGTTGATTCCAATCCTAGAAGATTCGCCACACATCCGCTCTCGCATGAACAGTGTAGGGTATCTAGGTGCTTTGTTTTGGAAATTAATTAAGGAATGAGCTAAGATTTGGGACGGCCGGACAGGGGTTAATGCAGGCAGCAACTTATAGAGCGTCCACTGCAGACGTTCCCGAGCCTAGGAACATTATTTACAATGCAAACTTCTCTAAGGTCTCGTTTGTTTTCCTACTTTGAGGAATTTTAATCTAACTAATGGAGTATGCTATTTTTCTATACATGCATATTTATCGTACTCTCAAATATCTTGAACGAATAGATAAAAGAGTGTATATACTAGTATAAATAAGTGATTTCCATAGAAGAGGTTTTAAATGATATCATTGAAGCATGCATGGGCGCATTCGTGAAACTGAGCTAATCCGATCTTTACATAAGATACAGAGATTACTAGTATAACCATCCACTGCTCTATATACACAGAGATTACATAAGGTCATCTCACATGTGTACGTTTTTTAGGTCTAATCTGATCTTCACATAATATACACTACCGGAATCCGAGGCTTTGCCGAGTGTTGGCATCTTTGCCGAGTGCCTTTTTGTCGGGCACTCGGCAAAGACGGCTTTGCCGAGCGCCGCCCTCGGTAAAGACACTATGTGTAGAAACCTAGAAGATCCACATTGAAACTCTATGATTTCATGTGTAGTCCTCTAGATTTCTACACATAGTGTCTCTGTCACACCCGGCTTTAAGAAACAAAGCCAGGTGCAACTCATACATGTGCCAAGAAGACAACATATATAATAACAGAGTGTATAGAGATAAATGTCATAAAACATCAGAGTATTTATTACATAGCGGAAGACTTATTACAAAATAAAGATAAAACGAACTAAGGATCGTCGGCGCCAATGTCGACTGGGAAACGCCACCTAGATCAGATCGAACTCCTCAGTGTTAGTCGGCTCCTCCTGAACCACCTGCTCTTCTCCTATGGGGGAGGTGTGAGACAGCAAGGGTGAGCTCACACATGATCATAGCTCAACAAGTTGTGGGGAACCAGTGGACATAAACTCACAAAGGTATGAGTTCATGTGATGTGTAAGACTAATCAATGATAGAGGTTAGAGCTGAGCATTGCTTTTAAGTAGTTGGTCAAAATTTTATTAGCAATTACTAAGTGTAAGTAAATACCAAACCATAAATAAAGTAATAGAACAAAATTAATAACAAACCCATGCAATGCAAATGACAAAATTGAATTTAAGTTCCATAATTTAAACATCAGAGAGTCCTGAGCTGCTCATGACCGCGAGCACGGCTAGTATACCAGTTTTACACTCTGCAGAGGTTGTACCCTTTACCCACAAGTCATGCTACCCATCTGCCAAGGGGTCGCGAATCCCATACACCTCTACCTAGGAAGCGCGGCAGGGCAACACTACGAGGCCTTTACAAAGTTCCACTAGCTTCCGAAAACCCGCTACAGTTTATAGGAAGTTCCAATGCAGGGTTCCTGGCTGACCGCCATCGCAGCAAAATCAACCAGGGACCTCCCTACACTGACCACTCCCCTACTGCCCTTGCCCCTTTCGGGTAAGGTAGTCTTCCACTAGCTTTCCTAATTAGTCAGCCAAGGGCGTCCCATTAAACCCTTGTGGTGGCACGTGGTTCTCAAGTTAAGCTCTATGTTCCAATTAACATTAATGAACTTGACATGAACATAATAGAATAACAACAGAATTGGAACATAGAGGTAATAAATGATTATCCCAAAACCAGGTAAAGCAATAGCAAACTACCCAAGTGAATCAGGGGTAAACAAGGTAATGAGATAAACAAATCTAGGGTGACCTATTGGATCCCATCAAAATTAACCTATGCATGGATACGTGGTATTAAAGAACATTATTAGGTAAAAAGTGGTCAAGGGCACAACTTGCCTTCAATGAGCTCCTGCTCAGCTACTTCAACCTGCTGCTCACCAGGATCCTCAGCAACGGGCTCTTCTACTCGCCACAATACAAACAAGCACAGTGCATATAGAGAAATTAACATTGCACCAAACATATATACAAAATACACAGTAATAATCTACACATTAAAATAAAATTCTAGGAACAGAAATCATAATTTTTGGAGTTATAGATTTTAAGTTATGGATTTTCAAAGGTTTTATGTGCTTTAAATAGTATTAAGTGAGAAATAAATTTCTTACTATTTTCCTGACATAACAGAGGCTCTAGGTGATAAAGAATAAAATTACAAAAATTTAGAAAGTGGAATGGATTAATTTGGAGTTCATATGTATTTTCTATGAATTATCAAAGTTCTAGCAATTATTTTGTATTAAAAATCTATTTAATAATCATTTTCCCTGATTTTATTAGGTTCTGGACTGGGCCTCAAGTTCCAGAAAGGTCAGGGGCCCAGGCGCAAAAGATCCTACGACTCAGAATACTATGCAGTAGGACGGCGGGTTCTATTTCCAAAAAGTCCAGGGTCTCATAAGCAAAACGCCAGAGCGAAAGGGTATCGCTTAATATCGGCCGCCCGATCTCCTATCGACCGCTAGGATTAGATGTATCACAAACCGAAACGGTACGCAATCATAACCGTCCGATCGACGACCGACGACGCGGATTTAAAATACCCCAACTCGCCCCGGATTCGCCCGATCGAGATCAAACGGCCCAGGTCAACCCAGCGAATCGGTACGCGCAGATCCGATCTAGACCGCACGTTTCTAACCCGACGTCCAGGCACTTTCTCCCTAACCCAGCCGCGCCCCGACGACGGAGCTCAGCTCCCGCGGTGGCCGGTTCGCCGGCGAGCACGAAATCCGGTGCTAACCGCCCCCATATAGAAATTGATCGCTACTACATCGAGAGGGGAAGATGGCGAAACTGCAGAAAGGGGTCTCACCGACAGTGGTGCTGCGTGGAGGGTCAGACCGCGGTGAGAAGCGATCCGCGGCGGTGCTTGAATCGCCAGCGACAGATTCAGGCGACGTCGGTGGCTAATCCTCCGCAACACGATCGCGGTTGCCTTCCTCACAGCCGAGAGAGTCTTCCGGGTTCCACACCCCGCGTCTAGCCGTCGGCAGTCCCGGATTCGCCTGCGGCGGGTCGCTCTCTCACCGATGATGGCGCGAGGGAAACGGGGAGCATGTGAGGAGGGTACGGAGCCAACGGGTCCACGGGCACTACGGCTTTATAACCCGTAGGGCCAGTCAACCGAGCTGGCGGAGATGGCGGCGACAGCTCCGGTGATCACGCGGCGGTCGTTACAGGCTGTTAGCGCACGAGGGGGAAAGAACGGTGTCCGCGCGCTTGAGCGGATGTCAAGGCGGTCCCACACGCCAGTGGAAGGAAGAGAGGTGCGCACGCCAATGGAAAGGCTGACACACGGGGGCCGCGACTCAGTGAGACGTGCGCGCCCACCACGACTGACGAAAGGGCCCCACCCGCCAGCGTTTCGCCCGCGCGCCGTGATTAGAGTCGTGGGGCCGGTTTGACAGAGCGCCGCGCGCGGTGAGGTGCGTGGGCCGCACGGGAGCAGTCCGGAGCTGGGCCGAAAAACGGGTAAGCCGGCCCAGTAAGTTCCTTTCTCCCTTTTTTTATGTTTTATTTTTTTCTGTTTTCTTTAATTGTTTTGAATCCAAATTTGAATTTGAATGTGAGTTTATTCTTTGAGTCCATTATATAAATTCACACTCTAATGTTGGAATAATATATTTTCATTTACTTATTTTTATCCTCACAATATTTATTTCCTTCTCTTTTCTAGATTCAAGAATTTCTTTTAGGTTCTAAATTCCCTTTTGGTCTTTAATATTTTCTTGTCACAAAATGCACACAAGATAAAATCGAGCATGATGCTTAATTTGGTGGTATATATTTTTTATTAATTGTTTTTGGGCATAGTGTTCACCTTTGAGGATGCATAAAGATCAAACTCACATAAAGAGAAATTATTTCTCTATTGATTTTTTTTTCTAGCTATTTACAAGTGGGTGTTACAAATCCTACCCCCCTTAAAAATAATCTCGTCCTCGAGATTTAAGAAGAACTAGAGAAAAGGTGGGGAAAATCTATGTGAAGCTCTTCTTCTCTTTCCCAAGTTGCTTCATCTTCACCGTGGTGACTCCATTGGACTTTGCACATCTTTATCACCTTATTTCTTGTAACTCGAGTCAAAGTATCCAAAATCTTGATCGGGTACTCCGTGTAAGTCAAATCACCTTGAACACTAAGCTCTTCCATTGGTAACTGTTCCTCGGGAACACGGAGACACTTCTTAAGTTGAGACACGTGGAACACATTATGCACATCAGATAGACTAGCAGGTAACTCAAGCTAGTATGCCATCTCTCCAACTCTTCTAAAGATCAAGAATGGTCCAATATAGCGAGGGGACAATTTGCCCTTGACTTTAAATCTCCTCATTCCACGCAGTGGTGACACCTTGAGGTACACATAATCTCCTTCTTCAAATTCCAGTGGTCTCCTTCTATTATCAGCATAACTCTTTTGCCTGGTTTGAGCCACCCTCAAATTCTCTCGAATTATACGAACTTGTTCTTCTGCTTCTTGAATCAGTTCAGGCCCAAAGAACTGTCTCTCTCCAGTCTGATCCCAATATAGAGGAGTCCTGCACTTCCTCCCATATAAAGCTTCAAAAGGTGACATCTTCAGACTGGCCTGGTAACTATTATTGTACGAGAACTCAGCATAAGGCAGACTCTTATCCCAACTTCCTCCATGCTGAAGGGCACATGCTCTCAACATATCCTCCAATACTTGATTAGTCCTTTCAGTCTGTCCATCAGTCTGAGGGTGATAAGCTGTACTAAAATTCAACTTTGTACTCATGTTCTCATGAAAGCTTCTCCAAAACCTTGAAGTAAACTGCGAACCTCGATCAGACACGATCTTCTTTGGTACTCCATGTAAACACACAATCCGAGCCATATATAACTCTGCTAGCTGAGAACCTTTATAAGTAGTCTTCACAGGAATAAAGTGAGCCACTTTAGTCAATCTGTCCACAATCACCCATATAGCATCATATCCTTTCTAGGTGCGAGGCAATCCAGTAATGAAATCCATACCAATCTCTTCCCACTTCCACTCGGGTATCTTCAGTGGATGCAATAGTCCAGCTGGCCTCTGGTGTTCAGCCTTAACTCTTTGACATACATCGCACATAGCCACATGTGCAGCTGCATCTCTTTTCAATCCATACCACCAATATTTACGTTTCAAATCCTGATACATCTTGGTACTACCAGGATGAATAGAATAATCCGAGTCGTGGGCCTCCTTTAAAATAGTCTCTCGCAGGCTTTTAATATCAGGAACACACATCCTGTCCTTGAACCATACAGTGCCTTGCTCATCTTCCGTAAATTCCGGAACTCGACCTTCAGTAATCAGATCCTTAATCTCTTTTATTTTAGCATCACCAATTTGACCTTTACGAATTTCTTGCTCCAAAGTAGGTTCCACATCAATAGTAACTCCTTCAGTATGAGCAACTATCCCCAGGTTAAGTCTCCTCAAATCCTCAACAATCTCATCGGGTAGTTGGGCAACAATAGCTGAATGAACATGTTCCTTGCGACTCAAGGCATCTGCAACCAAATTTGCCTTGCCCGGGTGATAGTGAATCTCCAAATCATAATCCTTAATAAGCTCCAGCCAACGGCGTTGCCTAAGGTTGAGATCCTTCTGAGTGAATATATACTTCAAACTCTTATGATCCGTGTACACTTGGCACTTGGTTCCCATAATGTAATGTCTCCAAATCTTAAGCGCATGCACAACGGCTGCCAATTCCAAGTCATGAGTGGGGTAGTTCAATTCATGTTTGCGTAACTGACGAGACGCGTAGGCAATCACATGTCCTTCTTGCATAAGCACACATCCTAAGCCTTGGCCACATGCATCACAATAGATATCAAATCCTTTCTGTAGGTCTGGCATAACCAATACTGGTGGCGACATCAATCTTTTCTTCAATTGATCAAAGCTGTCTTGGCACTTCTCGTCCCATTTAAATTCTCTTCCTTTCTCCAAAAGCGAAGTCATAGGCTTAGCAATCTTAGAAAATCCTTCAATAAATCTCCGATAATAGCCTGCTAATCCTAAGAAACTCCGAATCTCGGTAACTGTAGTGGGTACTCTCCACTCCATTATCTCCTTAACTTTAGCAGGATCCACTGCTATTCCTCCATTAGAAATAATATGTCCAAGGAATGGTACCTTATCAATCCAAAACTCGCACTTGCTGAACTTGGCATATAGCTGGTTATCTCGAAGCTTCTGTAGCACCAACCTCAGATGTTCCTCATGATCGCTATCATTTTGAGAATAAATAAGAATATCGTCGATGAATACCACGACGAATCTGTCCAAATACTCCATAAACACCTTATTCATCAAGTTCATAAAATAAGCTGGTGCATTGGTTAATCCAAACGACATCACAGTGAACTCATATAATCCATATCGAGTCGAGAAAGCCGTCTTGGGAATATCCGATGGTCTAATCCTCATATGATGGTAACCGGATCGGAGATCAATCTTCGAAAATACTCTTGCACCTCTCATCTGATCAAATAAATCCTCGATACGGGGCAACGGATACTTGTTCTTCACTGTAACATCATTAAGAGATCTATAATCCACACACATTCTTTGCGACCCATCCTTCTTCTGTACAAACAGTACCGGTGCTCCCCACGGCGAGGAACTCGGACGAATGTACCCAGCGTCTTGTAACTCAGTTAACTGCTTCTTAAGTTCCTTCAACTCCTCTACGGACATCCTATATGGCCGTTTAGAAATAGGGGCGGTTCCAGGTAAGAGATCAATAACAAACTCAACTTCTCTATCAGGTGGCATCCCTGGTAACTCCTCTGGAAAGACATCCGGAAAATCTCTAACCACCCGGATGTTGTCACCAACAAACTCCTCAGGCATAAAGAACATTGCACGCATGGATGAAGAGGTTACTGCAATATTAACTTGAAATCTTTCTCCTTTAGTGGTAGTGAGTTCTACGGTACCTCTACCACATGCTATAACGGCCTTTGCCTTTCTTAGCCATGACATACCAAGGATCAAATCTATACTGCTTGACTCTAATATTATAGCAGTAGCTCCAAATTCTCTACCCATAATGGTCAATGTCAATCTACGTGTCATTTGATTCGCCTCAACAGGCCCTCTAGGTGTAATTACTATCATGGGTTTTCTCATATTTAGCAGTGGTATTTCATTTGTGTTGGCATATCTAGCAGACATAAATGAATGTGTAGCACCAGAATCAAATAATATGGTTGCAGGAATTGCATTAACATAAAACATACCAATTACGAGGTCCCCTCCATCCGGAGTAGCATCAACGCTGACTTGATTAAACTTGGCAATAGAATATCCCTTGCCAGAACTTGGTGTTTGCTGCCTATTCTGAACTGGAGTAGTAGCCATCCTCTGTGGGCAGACATTTGCATAATGACCAGTCTTCCCACACTTAAAACATGTGGTGCCTGGACTCTGTCCTGAAAACATCGTCGGGGTGCCAGTAGGGGTAGCCTGTCGAGGAGGTGGAGTCCTCAGTGGTGATTGCTGAACTGGGCGCGGTCCTCCTGGTCGAGTCGGTGTACCCTGTGGTGAACTGTAGCGAGGACGAACACTGCTGCTTCCTTGTCCTTGAGATATTGCCTTTCTCTTCAAATCTCCCAGCTGAACACGCTTGTGTTCAATAGCCAGGGCCTTATCAAGCAGCCTCTGAAATGACGGAAATGTGTGTGCCACTAGTGCATACTGCAGTGGTCCATTAAGTCCTTCAATGAAATGCTCCTGCTTCCTCTCGTCTTCAGCAACTTCTTCAGGGGCATATCTGGATAACTGAATAAACTTGTCACGGTACTCGCTGACTGACATACTTCCTTGCTTCAGCGACAGAAATTCCTTCTTCTTGATCTTTATCATACCAGCTGGTATATGATAATTCCGGAATTGTGTACTGAACTCTGCCCAAGTAATAGTATCCGCAGCATCATGGGCAGCAGTATAAGAATCCCACCAGTCAGCAGCAGGACCAGTCAGACGTCCAGAAGCATATAAAACCTTCTCCCGGTCCGTGCACTGTGCAATATTCAGCATCTTCTCAACGGACTTCAGCCAATCATCCGCGTCCAGTGGATCAGGTGAGCTAGCGAATGTAGGTGGCTTATGACTCATAAACTCCCGGTGCTTATCACGAGGTGGAACTGGTGGTGGTGGTGGAGGCAGTGGCACTTGTTGCTGCTGTTGTTGCTGTTGCATTTGTTGTTGCAGCTGCTGTTGTTGTGCCCTCCTTTCCTGGCGTATCTCATCTCGCTCCTGGCGCAACTCCTGGCGTATATCTTCTCTTTCCTGACGCATCTCCTGGCGTTCTTGCTGCATCTGAGCACGCATATCAGCCATAGTGTCTGCCATTTGCTGCATCACCGCCATCTGAGCAGCAACCAGTGGGTCAACTCCGCCTGGTGGAGGATTAGGAGGATTCATCTCCGCAGGTTGTGGCTGGGGTTGTCTATGTATCCACCGAGTGTGTCGATTAGGAGGCAAATCAATTCCACCACCCCGCCTGGTATTGACCATCTGAGTTAGATACATATGGTAAGAGAATAGCAGACAAGGCAGGTATTTACAAATCAGGTTACTTTGGGGAATTTTATTAGCTAAGCAGATTAATATTCTACCATAGCTAATTTATTACCTTATGGTGGTACATATTAAGATGTCCATCTATAATAATTCAATCAATCAAAGAAGCAAATCAGGCATTTAGCATCAGCACAATCAAACAACATTTTTAAAGAAAGTAGTTTTGAATTTTGTCTTAGGTCCCCTATATCTTAAAAAGATCATAGTGGTAGGATTCCAAGGTGTGAAATCCATCTTGTCTTAGAGTAGAAAAGGTAAGAATGATCAGAGTAGAACAGTAGAAGGTGAGACAAGATCAAGATGAGATGAGTATAGAATGAGTCAGAGTAAGGTAAGTAGGAGAGGATTTGTCCATTTCTATCTAGGTCTCGTCCTACAGTCAACATTCCTCTGATACCACTTCTGTCACACCCGGCTTTAAGGAACAAAGCCAGGTGCAACTCATACATGCGCCAAGAAGACAACATATATAATAACAGAGTGTATAGAGATAAATATCATAAAACATCAGAGTATTTATTACATAGCGGAAGACTTATTACAAAATAAAGATAAAACGAACTAAGGATCGTCGGCGCCAATGTCGACTGGGAAACGCCACCTAGATCAGATCGAACTCCTCAGTGTTAGTCGGCTCCTCCTGAACCACCTGCTCTTCTCCTGTGGGGGGGTGTGAGACAGCAAGGGTGAGCTCACACATTATCATAGCTCAACAAGTTGTGGGGAACCAGTGGACATAAACTCACAAAGGTATGAGTTCATGTGATGTGTAAGGCTAATCAATGATAGGGGTTAGAGCTGAGCATTGCTTTTAAGTAGTTGGTCAAAATTTTATTAGCAATTACTAAGTGTAAGTAAATACCAAACCATAAATAAAGTAATAGAACAAAATTAATAACAAACCCATGCAATGCAAATGACAAAATTGAATTCAAGTTCCATAATTTAAACATCAGAGAGTCCTGAGCTGCTCATGACCGCGAGCACGGCTAGTATACCAGTTTTACACTCTGCAGAGGTTGTACCCTTTACCCACAAGTCATGCTACCCATCTGCCAAGGGGTCGCGAATCCCATACACCTCTACCTAGGAAGCGCGGCAGGGCAACACTACGAGGCCTTTACAAAGTTCCACTAGCTTCCGAAAACCCGCTACAGTTTATAGGAAGTTCCAATGCAGGGTTCCTGGCTGACCGCCATCGCAGCAAAATCAACCAGGGACCTCCCTACACTGACCACTCCCCTACTGCCCTTGCCCCTTTCGGGTAAGGTAGTCTTCCACTAGCTTTCCTAATTAGTCATCCAAGGGCGTCCCATTAAACCCTTGTGGTGGCACGTGGTTCTCAAGTTAAGCTCTATGTTCCAATTAACATTAATGAACTTGACATGAACATAATAGAATAACAACAGAATTGGAACATAGAGGTAATAAATGATTATCCCAAAACCAGGTAAAGCAATAGCAAACTACCCAAGTGAATCAGGGGTAAACAAGGTAATGAGATAAACAAATCTAGGGTGACCTATTGGATCCCATCAAAATTAACCTATGCATGGATACGTGGTATTAAAGAACATTATTAGGTAAAAAGTGGTCAAGGGCACAACTTGCCTTCAATGAGCTCCTGCTCAGCTACTTCAACCTGCTGCTCACCAGGATCCTCAGCAACGGGCTCTTCTACTCGCCACAATACAAACAAGCACAGTGCATATAGAGAAATTAACATTGCACCAAACATATATACAAAATACACAGTAATAATCTACACATTAAAATAAAATTCTAGGAACAGAAATCATAATTTTTGGAGTTATAGATTTTAAGTTATGGATTTTCAAAGGTTTTATGTGCTTTAAATAGTATTAAGTGAGAAATAAATTTCTTACTGTTTTCCTGACATAACAGAGGCTCTAGGTGATAAAGAATAAAATTACAAAAATTTAGAAAGTGGAATGGATTAATTTGGAGTTCATATGTATTTTCTATGAATTATCAAAGTTCTAGCAATTATTTTGTATTAAAAATCTATTTAATAATCATTTTCCCTGATTTTATTAGGTTCTGGACTGGGCCTCAAGTTCCAGAAAGGTCAGGGGCCCAGGCGCAAAAGATCCTACGACTCAGAATACTATGCAGTAGGACGGCGGGTTCTATTTCCAAAAAGTCCAGGGTCTCATAAGCAAAACGCCAGAGCGAAAGGGTATCGCTTAATATCGGCCGCCCGATCTCCTATCGACCGCTAGGATTAGATGTATCACAAACCGAAACGGTACGCAATCATAACCGTCCGACCGACGACCGACGACGCGGATTTAAAATACCCCAACTCGCCCCGGATTCGCCCGATCGAGATCAAACGGCCCAGGTCAACCCAGCGAATCGGTACGCGCAGATCCGATCTAGACCGCACGTTTCTAATCCGACGTCCAGGCACTTTCTCCCTAACCCAGCCGCGCCCCGACGACGGAGCTCAGCTCCCGCGGTGGCCGGTTCGCCGGCGAGCACGAAATCCGGTGCTAACCGCCCCCATATAGAAATTGATCGCTACTACATCGAGAGGGGAAGATGGCGAAACTGCAGAAAGGGGTCTCACCGGCAGTGGTGCTGCGTGGAGGGTCAGACCGCGGTGAGAAGCGATCCGCGGCGGTGCTTGAATCGCCAGCGACAGATTCAGGCGACGTCGGTGGCTAATCCTCCGCAACACGATCGCGGTTGCCTTCCTCACAGCCGAGAGAGTCTTCCGGGTTCCACACCCCGCGTCTAGCCGTCGGCAGTCCCGGATTCGCCTGCGGCGGGTCGCTCTCTCACCGATGATGGCGCGAGGGAAACGGGGAGCATGTGAGGAGGGTACGGAGCCAACGGGTCCACGGGCACTACGGCTTTATAACCCGTAGGGCCAGTCAACCGAGCTGGCGGAGATGGCGGCGACAGCTCCGGCGATCACGCGGCGGTCGTTACAGGCTGTTAGCGCACGAGGGGGAAAGAACGGTGTCCGCGCGCTTGAGCGGATGTCAAGGCGGTCCCACACGCCAGTGGAAGGAAGAGAGGTGCGCACGCCAATGGAAAGGCTGACACACGGGGGCCGCGACTCAGTGAGACGTGCGCGCCCACCACGACTGACGAAAGGGCCCCACCCGCCAGCGTTTCGCCCGCGCGCCGTGATTAGAGTCGTGGGGCCGGTTTGACAGAGCGCCGCGCGCGGTGAGGTGCGTGGGCCGCACGGGAGCAGTCCGGAGCTGGGCCGAAAAACGGGTAAGCCGGCCCAGTAAGTTCCTTTCTCCCTTTTTTTATGTTTTATTTTTTTCTGTTTTCTTTAATTGTTTTGAATCCAAATTTGAATTTGAATGTGAGTTTATTCTTTGAGTCCATTATACAAATTCACACTCTAATGTTGGAATAGTATATTTTCATTTACTTATTTTTATCCTCACAATATTTATTTCCTTCTCTTTTCTAGATTCAAGAATTTCTTTTAGGTTCTAAATTCCCTTTTGGTCTTTAATATTTTCTTGTCACAAAATGCACATAAGATAAAATCGAGCATGATGCTTAATTTGGTGGTATATATTTTTTTATTAATTGTTTTTGGGCATAGTGTTCACCTTTGAGGATGCATAAAGATCAAACTCACATAAAGAGAAATTATTTCTCTATTGATTTTTTTTCTAGCTATTTACAAGTGGGTGTTACAGTCTCACAACTTTCTCCAAACATTCTAAAATTTTTATCACAGCCTGTACATATGATATCATGACTCGTGGACAAGTTTCATGATTTTCTGACTTTGTTTGTGTTTTATACAATTTTTAAACATGTGGATGTCAAGTTCACGGCCATGTTTAGTGAGCATGTTGCTCGAAGTTTCCGGTACGCTTCTGGAATCGGTCGTAACTTATGCTAAGTAACATGAATATCATTTTTTCATGCACGGTTTTCCAAGTTTCGAGTGACCTGCAGTTCAAATCTGAATTTAGCGAAGAATTTCAAATAAACGAACTAAATCTACTAACGATTGAAAACTCTGTTATAATTGTCCACAAATGATACATGTAGGTCTACATAGTGTAGGAACATACCACAAAAAATTTGGGAGACAAAATAAAAAAATTAAAAATATACTTTACCGAGTGTCTAATTAAGACACTCGGCAAAGACAGCTTTGCCGAGTGCCAACTGCGTGGCACTCGGCAAGGAATAGGGAAAGAGTCTTTGCCGAGTGTCCCCTGGGCGACACTCGGCAAAGACAGCTTTGCCGAGTGCCAGCGATCTGGCACTCGGCAAAGTGTATTTTAAAATTAAAAAAAACTTTGCCGAGTGCCAGATCACGGGCACTCGGCAAAGCGCCCTACATACCAACGGTCGAGCGCTTCTTCCTCACTCTCTCTCTCTCACTCACTCACTCAACCGCCGCCTCCGCCGCCGCGCCCTCACCGTCGTTGCGCCCTCGCCGCCGCCGCCGTGCCCTCCCTTGCGCCCGCCACCGCGTCGCCGCCGTGCGCCCGCGCCCGCGCCCGCGCCGCCATGCCCTCGTGCTCGCACCGCGCCCGCCGTCGCGACCGTGCCCGCGCCCGCCGTGCCCCTCGCCCGCCGCGCCCGTGCCCGCTCGCGCGCCCGCGCCGCCGTGCCCTCGCGCCGCCCGCCGTGCCCTCGTGCTCGCGCCGCGCCACCGCAGCCACGCCCGCCGTCGCGACCGTGCCCGTGCCCGCCGTGCCCCTTGCCCGCCGTGCCCATCGCTCGCCGTGCCTCTCGCCCGTCGTTGTGCCCGTGCCCGCCGTGCCCCTCGCCCACCGCGCCCGCGCCGCCATGCCCGCGCTCGCCGTGCGGTGCCCCTCGCTTGTCGTGCCTGTCCCTCGCCCGTCGTGCCCCTTGCCTAGCCCCTCGCCCATGCCCCCGCCGCGCTCCTCGTCGTGCCCCCGCCCACCGCCCCCGCCGTTCCCCCGCCGTGCCCCCGCCCACCGCCCCCGCCGCGCTTCTCGCCGTGCCCCCGCCGTGCCCTCGCCCGCCCGGCGCCTCGCCCGCGCCCCGTCGCCTCGCCCGCGACGAAACCTCTAAGGTGATTGCTTGATTTATGTTATACGTGTATGATTTATATGAAATGATTAGTTTTAATATTGAGTTAATTATATATGTGTATGATTAGGTTAATATGTAGTATTGTTGATTACCGGCCATCGTGCCGTTGAATTATGTGTGGATGTCAGCCATCGTGCTGATAGTTTTATTTGCAGGATTTTGAAACCTCCCCGTGCAGGGGAGGTGCTGCCGAAATTTTCTGTTGCTAGGCTTCTGTTAGAGGATGGAGGACCGTGAGTGGATGTACACGGGCCGTAGAGGAAGGAACGATGTCACCACTGAATGGATTAGAAAGACCGATGATTTCATGGAACGGGCATATGGCGAAGCTGCTAAAGGAGCAAGTCTAGTCCCATGCCCGTGTAGCAAATGTGACAACCGGAAAAGAAAACCAAAGAAGGCCATGGTAGAACATATTTGGAAGAATGGATTTACGTCGGGCTATACTCGGTGGATATTCCATGGTGAAGCGCATCGTACGAGAGAGGAGGTGTTGAGACAACGTGTCGAGGATTATGACGCGGATGCGGGGGTAGCGGATATGTTGAACGACTATCAGGAGGCACAGTACACGGGAGGATGTATGGATGACGAGCCAAAGCCGACTGCAAAGGCGTTGTACGACATGTTCGACGCGGCACAGAAGCCCCTTCACGGCCAGACAAAGGTTTCTCAACTGGATGCCATTGCGCGTGTAATGGCGTTCAAGTCACAGTACAGCATGAGTAGAGACGCATTCGATGGCTTGTTGACGGTTATTGGGAGTCTGCTTCCGGATGATCACGTTCTGCCAAAGAGCATGTACGAGGCACAGAAACTACTTTGTGCACTCAAGATGACGTATGAGCAGATTCATGCTTGTCCAAAGGGCTGCGTGCTATTTAGGAAAGAATACGCGGAGGCAAAGTACTGTCCTAAGTGTAATTCGTCTAGGTTTATGGAGGTAGACTCTGGTGATGGACAGAAGAGGCAGCTCGACATCCCCTTGACAATCCTACGACACCTTCCGTTCATACCGAGGATCCAGCGTCTTTACATGACAAAGGAATCCGCGAAACAGATGACATGGCACAAAAATGGAAAACGATACAATCCTGACAAGATGGTTCACGCATCAGATGGTGAAGCATGGAAACACTTTGATGACATTCACCGTGAGAAAGCCGAAGAGGCTTGTAATGTACGTGTTGCGTTGGCCACAGATGGGTTCAATCCCTATGGAATGAGCGCTGCCCCGTACACATGTTGGCCCGTGTTTGTTATCCCAATCAATCTCCCCCCTGGTGTGTGCTTTCAAAGGCAGAATATATTCGTGTCGTTGATAATTCCCGGACACCCGGGGAACAAAATGGGCGTGTACATGGAGCCTTTGATCGATGAATTGGTACGTGCCTGGGAGGAAGGGGTATGGACATATGACCGAGCTACGAAGACAAACTTCAGAATGCATGTTTGGTACCAGTACTCCATGCATGACTTACCGGCGTATGGGCTATTCTGTGCCTGGTGTGTTCACGGTAAGTTCCCATGCCCAGTTTGCAAGGAAGCTCTCAGGTTCATTTGGTTGAAAAAGAGTGGCAAATATTCGTCCTTCGATAAACATCGACAATTTCTTCCTGCTGACCATCCATTCCGCCTAGACATCAAGAACTTTACGAAAGGTGTCGTAGTGACAGACCGCCCACCTGCAATGATGACTGGTGCCGAAATTCGTCAACAGATAGATGGGCTCGTGGCCAATACAGAAGGTGGTTTTGTGGGATATGGTGAGCAGCATATGTGGACACATAAGTCTGGCTTGACTCAGCTCCCCTATTATGACGACCTACTCCTTCCACACAACATTGACGTGATGCACACTGAAAAGAATGTTGCCGAGGCACTGTGGGCAACAATTATGGACATTCCTGATAAGTCAAAGGATAATGTGAAGGCAAGAGTGGATCTGGCAGCGTTATGTGATAGACCAAAACTAGAGATGAAGCCGCCAAGTGGCAGAAAGACGTGGAGAAGGCCTAAGGCCGATTTCGTCCTAAGCAGGGCCCAGAGGAAGGAAGTACTTGAAAGTTCCCTTTGATCCGGGAACAGGATCTGGATGTCGCCTAGAGGGGGGTGAATAGGCGAATAAAACTTATTACTTTAAAACTTAAATTCTTACTCTACTCGAAGACTTAGTACGCAGTGGAGTGAGAAGACTCTTCGAGTAGGTTGCAGAGGAACGGAAGATCCTGTCTCAAAATGTCCTGCACTTCAAATCAAGCTTATACCACAGATAAGTATTGAAGTGCAGATATAAAGGCGAGTAAGACAGAGAGTCAGGATACAATACAGAACAGAGCACACAGACGCAAGGATTTATCCCGAGGTTCGGCCAAGCCTGAAATGCTTGCCTAGTCCTCGTTGGAGTTAGCCACACTTGGGCTTGGAGTCTATTTCAACTCCTTCCTCCGTTTGCTCAGATCTGTCAGTATGACAGATAGAGCCTTTCACTATTGAGTGGGGTTACAACAGAACCACGGCTGCTTACAAACTTCTTGGCAGCACCCCGGCAGAGTAACGATACGCTTAAGACCTTGCTCTAGCTCTTAGCAGCACTTCTCCTTTCTCTAAAGGCTTATAGTTGTGCCTTCTATACACACAAGAGGGAGAGTGAGAATTGATTCCAGTGGAGTCTACACTTGTTGGCTGCGCTTGTATTATGCTGGAGGCGCCTAGGGGTCCCTTTTATAGGCACAAGGGGCCTAGGAGCCGTTGGAAGCAATCCAGGAAGGCAAATCTTGCCTTCTGTCGGGTGGCGCACCGGACAGTCTGGTGCACACCGGACACTGTCCGGTGCCCGATTTCTTTCCTTCTATGGCGAAGCCGACCGTTGGCAGTCTTGGAGCCATTGGCGCACCGGACAGTCCGGTGCCTCCATCTAGCCGTTGGCTCGGCCACGTGTCCCGCGCAGATCGCGCGGCCGACCGTTGGCCCGGCCGACCGTTGGCTCACCGGACAGTCCGGTGCACACTGGACAGTCCGGTGAATTATAGCCGTACGTCGCCGGTGAATTCCCGAGAGCGGCCAGTTCGCTCGAGCCAGCCTAGCGCACCGGACACTGTCCGGTGCACCACCGGACAGTCCGGTGAGCCACCGGACAGTCCGGTGAGCCACCGGACAGTCCGGTGCACCCAGACTGAGCAGAGTCTTGGCTGTACACAGCCAAGCCTTTTGCACCTCTTTCCTTTTCTTCTTCTTTCTGTTTCTAACACTTAGACAAGTATATTAGTACACTAAAACCAATGTACTAAGTCTAGAAACATACCTTCTCTTAATTATTACATCTATAGCATTTCACATGCTTGAGTTTCGATGTTGGACTCATAAATCATCAAGTCTGCTTGACTTGATCTAGATTGACATTTCTTGGCTCCAACATCCTGCAAAGATCACATAGAACATCTCCAAACATAGGAACAACCCAAACTAAAGATCAAGGTGAACTTAGCTCTTTTGGGCTGCTTCCAGTTCTGGTTTTGACACTTGTTCTCCTTCTAGTGACCTTGATCTCCTTCTTAGAGCTTGATCTTGAGCCTTATGACTCACACCACATAACTGTAGCTGTTACCTCATTGGTTGTAAGTCACGTCCTTATGTAGTGATCCTTGGTGTGTTATAGCTCTTCTCAACTCGATCACCCTTGACTTTGCAAGCCTTCTTCTTCACCCTTGGCTTTGGGTTCCTCAGCCTCCTTGACCTTCTCCCGTGCACTTGGTACCCCAAAGCTTCTCTTGCCTCCGTCCTTGGCTTGATCAGTTGTCTCCGAGCTTCGCACCCGAGTCTCACTTTATGCAATGTCCATCTTACTTGTGATGTCCATTATGTATCCATAATCCAGTTCTTGGACCATCACATTTGTTCTCTTGTGTTGAACCCTGTTAGCTTTACCTTAGGCACCTGTTCAACACTTAGTACACTTGTTAGTCCTTTAATTGAGTTGTCATCCAAAAACCAAAACTCACAAGAGAGCTTTCAATCTCCCCCTTTTTGGTGATTGATGGCAACACAATTAAAGCTTACATAAGAATAAGATTTGAAGCACAAATTTTGAATTCTAAGTTTATAGAATGCTCCCCCTAAATATGTGCTTACTTCAAGAACCTAATTTTGGCCTCAGATGCCAATTTGCACATACTTAGGCAATTCGAAACATTTCTACACCTTAGCACTTTTTAGGATGCATTGTGTCAAGAATCAAACCATGATGCTATAACACATAAATGCACATAATCAGAGTTAAACACATTCAATTTAGTGGATATATCACAGGAATATCAACCTACCACTATTCATCATTAAGATACCAATTCAAACTAATACCAATTTAAACTAAGACACTAATTTAAAGCAATCTTAAAGCACCATTAGTCTTAAAGCACCATTAACCATATGACTATCTATTACACTATAGAAGCCAAATAAGTCATCGCAGCGGAAACACTAGTCTATACATATGATACTGCAAGAAGCATATGACTAACACACTAGCAAAGCTTAAACTAACACATCACCCCTTAGGATAAGCTTTCATCTCAGGTTGAGATAAGCTTTAATACACAAATTCTCCCCCTTTGACATCAAACACCAAAAACCATACTCAAGCAAGAACATAGGATGATATCAAGGGACAGCAGGGTGTTAAGGAGGAAAAACGACTATCAAAAACTCCCCTTGAACATATGCACTATCACATATATGCAAAAAGATTAATACTTCCTTTTGTACCTTTACCATGTTGTAGTGTACTTCCCATCTTGAAAGTATTTAATCTCTCGAGAGCTTCTCCACACTTGTGCCTGATTCTTTCTCCTAACTTTTTCTTGTTGCTAAGACACCAAACTTAGAACAAGTTATAGTATTGGGCACAAGAAGAAACTTCCATTCTAATGATTATCAATTGAAGTCAATTGAAGCAAAACATCACGGCTACTAAATGAAAGATACCAATTGCAAAGTTCATCATAGCTCCATGATATTTAAGAATAAGCATCTATTGTCACCAGATATTATAGAGCATGAGCAATCTAAAAATATGCACTTACTCACGACTTGAGATACCAATTTCTTGACTTACAGAGGTACCCAAGTCCTGATTGCTCCATTTCTTGCTTATCTTCTCTTTTCCACCTAGAGACTATACAAGATTGCTCAAGAAACAGTTAGTCTCAAAAGACACAAGTTATGTGCGCTCCCCCTCAAGTTGTACATCAAGTATTTGAATGACTTGCACTTTGCACATTCTAGCTTTCTCAGAACTAGAGGGAATCACAACATACCTTGGTCAAGGCATACTGTATCACTTTCATCACCCAAAGATGCCAATTTGAATATCAAATGAAAAGCAACTTAACACCAATTGAAGGCTAAATGAAAGGTTGACTAAATACAACAATGCACGCCTCAGTGGCACCTAAGCCAATTGAATACTCACAGGAAGTCTAACATTTACGCAACTTGTACATGCTTCATACTTAACTATCATTGCATATACCAATTGAAGATCAACACAATCATGTATATAAAGCGAAATATCTAAGCATGTCATAATTAAGAAGGTTTCTTAGGTGCACAAAATAAACAACATTTTAAAGGCATAAATTACCTAAGCCAAGATATTACCAATTGAAAGACACGAACATAGCTATGATCACAATGAATGATGATCACAATGAATGGAATTTCAAGAATATTTAATGAAATTGCATAGCTCCATTTTCCATACCTTTGCCTTTATGAGAGCCCTTGTTATCACCAATTCAGGGCTCCTTTTGCTTACGCACCTCATAGCTCAAAAGGGCACGACATGGATTTGAAATTCACACAGTACCAAACTAGGGTAATCATGTGAACATGGAGGTCATATTTGCACATAGCATTACTTACAAAAAGTTACAGGTTTATCCATATACACCAAGAGAGTTAATCGTTGTGGATATAACAAATGAAAGAGCTACCAATGAATGATCCAAAAGATATATCCTATAGAGCACCAGCCATGATTAAGCAAACATCATTATGATCCATTTAACACAGGCAATCATAAAGCATAACTACTCTAAGGACAGGTAGCACAACAAGCCAACTTAAGAGCAATACTAAATTGCAATTATGTACTTAAAATACATGAAAGTCGCCTAGAGGGGGGGTGAATAGGCGGAACCTGAAAATTAAAACTTTATCCCCCAACTAGATCCCTTGATTAGTGGTTAGAACAAGATATACAAATATCGGAGAATAGAAACTAAGTTCTTGCTCGAAAAGAGTATTGCTAAATAATGCGGGAGAGATAAATCAATACAACTAATAAGTTATAGAATACCAAAGCAAGAACCCTTAGATGAGAAGAGCACTAGAACAAGTTCTTTCTTGCAACGTGTTGCTTCACTAAATGGAAGTTTAACTTGAAGCAACACCAACTGAAATTAGCTAATAATGGTGCAAGAAAACTTAGAGCAAGGGAAAACAAACAAATCACAAGCAATAAACACAATGGACACGAGTGATTTGTTTTACCGAGGTTCGGCCCTTGAAGGCCTAGTCCCCGTTGAGGAGTCCACTTAAGGACGGGTCTTTTTCAACCCTTTCCCTCTCTCCCCCGATCACACAAGGATCGGTGAGCTCTTCTTCTTCTCAAGGATCACTCTCGATCCCACAAGGACCACCACACTCTTTGGTGTCTCTTGCTAGCTTTTACAAGCCTCCAAAACTTTGGAGGAAGTTCGATGGGAGTCAATACTCCACGCACAAATGAACACAAAGATGTAGTACACACTATCTCTCAATGAATCTCACAAGGCGCTAGGGCTAAACTCAATTGAGTAGCTCTCAATTGCTTGCTCTCTCTTTTGTGGCACTTGTGTTGGTTGTAGTGGACTAAATCTTGTGTATAGGATGGATCAATGAATATATGTGGTTGGGAGGGCTTGAGTATGTCAACTAGATGACTTGGAATGTTGCTTGGGCTCCCACACCTTGAAGTGGCCGGTTGGGGTGGTATTTATAGCCACCAACCAAAATCTAGCCGTTTGTGAAGGCTGTCTGTCGCATGGTGCACCGGACAGTCCGGTGCACACCGGACATGTCCGGTGCGCCAGCCACGTCACCTGACCGTTGGGTTCCGACCGTTGGAGCTCTGTCTTCTGGGCCCGCCTGGATGTCCGGTGGCGCACCGGACATGTACTGTTGATTGTCCCATGCGCCAGCATGGGCGTGCCTGACCTCTGCGCGCGCTGGCGCGCATTTAATGCGTCGCAGGTAGCCGTTGGCGCCGAAATAGCCGTTGCCCCGCTGTTACACCGGACAGTCCGGTGTACACCGGACAGTCCGGTGAATTTTAGCGGAGTAGCTGAAATGAATTCCCGAGGCTGGCGAGTTCCGGAGGCCGCTCTTCCTTGGAGCACCGGACATGTCCGGTATACACCGGACAGTCCGGTGATTTATAGTGGAGTTGCCTCTGGAATTTTCCGAGGGTGACGAGTTTGAAGTTGGAGTCCTCTGGTGCACCGGACATGTCCGGTGGCACACCGGACAGTCCGGTGCGCCAGACCAGAGGTGCCTTCGGTTGTCCCTTTGCTCTTTCGTTGAACCCAATACTTGGTCTTTTTATTGGCTAAGTGTGAACCTTTGGCACCTGTATAACTTGTACACTAGAGCAAACTAGTTAGTCCAATTATTTGTGTTGGGCAATTCAACCACCAAAATTATTTGGGAACTAGGTGTAAGCCTAATTCCCTTTCAATCTCCCCCTTTTTGGTGATTGATGCCAACACAAACCAAAGCAAATATAAAAGTGCATAATTTGAACTAGTTTGCATAATGTAAGTGCAAAGGTTGCTTGGAGTTGAGCCAATATAAATACTTACATGATGTGCATGGATTGTTTCTTTGTTTTTAACATATTGGACCACATTTGCACCACATGTTTTGTTTTTGCAAATCCTTTTGTAAATTCTTTTCAAAATCCTTTTGCAAGATAGTCAAAGGTAAATGAATAAGATTTTTGCAAAGCATTTTCAAGCTTGAAATTTTCTCCCCTTGTTTCAAATGCTTTTCTTTTGACTAAACAAAACTCCCCCTCAAATAAATTCCCCTCTTAGTGTTCAAGAGGGTTTTAAGATATCAAGTTTTGAAAGTACTACTTGCTCCCCCTTTAGAACACAAAGAGATATCAATTTGAAATTTACCAATGAAAGTCATGATAATAAATTCAATATGAAAAAATAAAATTAGGGTGGTGGTGCGGTCCTTTTGCTTTGGGCCAATACTTTCTCCCCCTTTGGCATGAATCGCCAAAAACGGATACTTGGAATGAGATATAGGCCCTTTCTAGCTACTTTCGCCCCTTTGGCAAATAAAACATATGAGTGAAGATTATACCAAAGATGGAGAGACATTGTGGAGTGATGGCGAAAAAATAAAATTAGGGTGGTGGTGCGGTCCTTTTGCTTTGGGCCAATACTTTCTCCCCCTTTGGCATGAATCGCCAAAAACGGATACTTGGAATGAGATATAGGCCCTTTCTAGCTACTTTCGCCCCTTTGGCAAATAAAACATATGAGTGAAGATTATACCAAAGATGGAGAGACATTGTGGAGTGATGGCGAAGGGTAGATAATATCGATAGAGTAAAGTGGAAGCTTTGTCTTCGCAGAAGACTCCAATTCCCTTTCAATGTACCTATGACTTGGTTTGAAATTTACTTGAAAACACATTAGTCATAGCATATAAAAGAGATATGATCAAGAGGATATATCAAATTAAGCATGATCATAGTTCTATATAACATAGATTGCTCCCCCTAAATATGTGCGAGAGGAAAACATATTTTTGGCCTCAAATGCCAATTGCACATAATTAGGTAAATGAGAACATATCTATATCATACAGAATGTGAAGTGCATTGTGTCATAGTATAAGTGTGATGCTCATGACAATTTATGCACTTATGAAAGCATGTTGTAAACTATTTAAGCATTTTCCCTTAAGGATTTCAAAGAGACTTAAGGACCATCCACCTTTGAAATAAAGGTAGCTTATCCTCGTTACAAGGTTAAGCTTTAAGCTCTTTGACAAGAAAGTACTTCATCTAGTTTTACCAGAGATGCACTAAAGCAGGAATGAATCTTGGGAAATTTAAACTAGGTATGAAGCAGGGATAATACATGGACATGCTTTCTCTTCCTTTTATACAAGATGTGTAAAGAGAGTATAGAAAAGGAAGATTTAGGTACAAGTTTAAAATGAAAGGAGATAGTTTTACCTTTTTGTACCTTTACATAGGGACGCTCTCTTCATTGTGCTTTGTCCTTAGTCTTACATGCTTAAGACCTATTCTTAATGACAATATATGGAAATATTTTGCACAAGAGAGAGTTCTACAACTAGTGATCTTTTCAAGTTATTGTTAGCAAATATCAAATGGATCACAAGTTGCATAAATGTATCATGAATTCTCCTTTTAACTTAGTGCATATCAAGAGAGATATCGATTGAAAGTATATACGTCACTAAGAAGCATGATTGTTGATTGAAGTCATTCAATGATCAAACAAATAACAGATGTGATCAAAAGAACAACATACGCATTAGATTATCAATTAAGCTTAGAGTAGGAGAATCCAGCAATTATGCTACTTTAGAGTGAAAGACAAGAATTTAAAGTAGTAGCATACTTCATGAGGAGCTTATTCTCATGCAAGAGACTATATGAAATTACTGAGATAAAGCAATAGTCTCAACATAATCAAGATAAAAAGGCTCCCTCTAAAGATATGCATCAAGTATTTGAATGAATTGAATGGATGCATTTACTTTAAAGACAAATAGAGAGAAGCATTATACATCTTGATCAAGGCTCATTAAATTTGTAATAAACAACTTGAGCCTAGTATTCTCAATATGAAAGGGTTTAGAATACTCACAACCACACCATTGATTGTTTCGTAGAAGTAGGTGGTGTTGTTCTTGATGTTCTCCTCTTTCATTTGAGAGTCCTCCCTTTGCAGTGGCTTATTTTTCCTTTCAAACTTATTGAAAATACTCAAGAAGAATGTTAGTAATACAAGGGAGTATATAATGAAGGATGATTTCTTTTAGATAGGAAATAAGCACAATTCATCATCCATAGATCACACAGACATGAAGTAAAATTCTTAACATTAGTGCATTTCATTTGAGAAATATGAGTGAGCACCTTTTAAGCATTTTAATAATCATTGGAGATTTTACTTTATCATATTAAATTTAGTTAATCAATAAGCAAATCAATATGATAACAAATATAGCAAAGGCATGGAATGGATTCTAATGGATAAGTGCATTGATGAGAATGAGATTGAATGCACATCTTAGCCAATTTAAATTCGATAAGGAATCTATTTCTTCACAGAGATATAATTAGAGTAAATAATCATTGATGGGAACTATATTTGATTAAGAAGATGAGTTCCCATACCTTTGCTTTTACCTTTCTTCTTTTGGGTGAAGAACGACCCATGAGGCTTATGTACTTTCTCTTTTGTAGATATTCATAAGTAAGCTCATGAGATACGTTGTTAGTAACACAAGCACTAGTTTCCATTTTTGTAACCATTTTTGATAAGGAATGAAAAGCTAGATTACTAAAACATGGAAACTTCATAGCATGAACTAGATTATCCATAGATGATGTTATGCTCAATTTTAACTCATAAAACAAGCATAAATAATCCTTTGAGATTATAGGAATAAATCTAATTCATGATTTGGAAAGCGATAAATGTAAAAGAATCATATCCAATTTGAGCAAGTAAAAATACATCATAGAACATTGGATTGATTTTTCTTTTTATGTTAGATTACATGCTTCCAAAGAGAAACTTATTCTCTACAAGTGAGACTACTTGGGTTACTTAAATGAAAACAATAGTCTCACTATTCTAGTTATAGAGAGAGTTTTCCTTTTATAAGTGTCCTAAGGATTTGAATTCCTTGCATAACACCTTGTTCTTTTAGGAACTTGAAATATCTCTTTATATCTAGAAACATGGCAATAATAGAATAACTTAGCGAAAAACATGCCATGTGGTACTTCCAACAATTTAAAGCATGTAGATTGCCATAGGATGGAAATGATGAGTATGCAATCTACCATATGATAGGAAATTCTTCAAAGAATGGTAACATAAATTTAAAGGTATTTGAAGTGCTTCAATCTTTCTATGTGACTACACAAGACACATAAGAAATGATATTCTAAAATACTTGCACTTAAAAGATAAGTGTTACCATCCTTTGGCTTTCCTCCATGTTGTAGGCCTTGATTTTTGCACATGATATCTCTTCACTTCCTACAACATATAATATCTTCCTCGAGATGATATGAGTTTAAGACATAGCAATTTGAAAAATAACCTTGGGTCAATCATGTATATAGATCATTGAAGATTGATAGCTTGAGTTGATAAGAATTGAATGAACTCTCTCAAGCACCCCAAAGACTTCATATTATCTCCTTCTCCTACAAAGCTTGTCAAGCATATTTTGGTGCCCATCGCTTGATGGGTCCATCATGGTTAGTCAACAAAGATCTAGGAACCCAAAAGTCCTTTGTGTTAGCACTAGGTAAACTCATTACCTTTCTAGCACAAGTTGCAATTTTGGGTTGCCTAGTTACATGAGAATTAATTGATAAGCTAGGAGTGGAGTTGTTACCAATGGGACAATCCTTGCATTGATGTCCCTTCTTTCGGCATGTGTAGCATAGGCGTTTTTCAAGTTTTGAAGCTTTCTTCTTTCCTTGTTTGTTGCTTGCTACATGGTTAGTAAAAACTTTCTTTTCTAACCCTATACCTTTTTGTTTTAAATGGGGACAAGATCTAAGCAATTGTCCCTTCTTGGAGCATTTAAAACAAAGTCTATCATCCTTGTTAATAATCAAGCCATTTTTAATGTAGGGACATGACCTAATCAAGTGCCCCTCTTCAAAGCATTCACTACACCTCTTAATGTGAAGTGTGGCTTGATCATTACCTTGGATGTTACCTTTTGGGGAGGCGTGGTTGAGGCTTTTGGAGGAGGTGTTGAATTTCTTCTTTTGTTTATTCCTCTTGGCAATCCTCAAATCCTTGACATTTTCTTTAAGGGATGTAGTGCATGCCACGGTTGTTCCTGTCTCAAGCTTCTTCACCATGTGATCACGGTTATCTTGAGAAGGTTGAGCAATGCACTTCCCTTTTAGTTGTGTCAAGCTCATTTTTAGCCTCTCATTTTCTTCCTTGAGCTTTTGATATGTATCATCATTTGTTCCTGCAAGTTCTAGCTCAAAAGAAGATTTGCTTGTCGATGGACAACAAGCATTAGCACATGGTAATATGGTATCAATTTGAATACATGTGCACGAGTGAGGTTGTTGGGATTTTAAATTTTCTATCACAACCTCATGAGCAATGTTTAATATGATATGATCATCTCTAAGATTTTCATGAGAGCATAGGAGCATATCATATTTTTCTTGAAAAGCTAGATTTTCAATTTTTAGCTTTTCTACTTGGTCCTTAAGCAAGGTATTCTTATTTACTAATTGAGCGATACAATGTAAAGTGTTATCTTGCTCAATTGAAATAGTTTCATACCTTTGGACCAAATTAACATGAGAGCACTTTAGCTCCTCATGTTCTTTAGTCAACTCGTCAAAGCATTGCATCTTCATGGAGAGAATACTTTCTAGCCTTTGATGAGCTTCGCCTTGCTCTCTTGCTCTTTCTAGAAGTTTGAGCATGACTGCCTTATCTTCTTGGCTTAGGCGAGCGTAGAGTTGCACAAAGCTTCTTTCTTCCTCCTCATCCTCATTTGTGCTTCCGCTATCATTTGGATTAGCCACACAACATATGTGGGAATCGAAATGGGAAGTCAACCCTCTTGGAGAGGTGGATTCATCGTTTGGTCTCCTCCGTTCATTTTCTTCTTCTTCCTTGCAAGGGTTAGTATCACAAATACCAAAGGAAGTAGAAGCACAAAATGAACTATCATGTTTGGACTCATTAAATTTGCTTTTAATTCTAGTCCAAATATCATGCGCATCATGGATTGATTCGTCATAATTCGATATGAAGGCACGATAATCTTCTTTGCTAAGAGAATTGCTTAAGATGTCAAAAGCTAGGTAGTTTAAGCGAAAACATCTTTGATCCTCCTCGGAGACAATTTTTCCGTTATAACTAGGAGGGAAGATACTCTTGTCTAAAATTTGTTCTAATTGTGGATCTACCGTTCTAAAAGCATTTATTACTCTAGTAGACCATGAATCATAACTAGAACAATCGGAAAGTAATATCTCAAGAGTTACCTCCTTGTTCTCTTGGGTCTTCTTGTTCTTTTGGGATCTTCTACGAGCCATCACTTCGAGTTGTTAGACTCAAGATGAAGTGCCTAGCTTTGATACCAATTGAAAGTCGCCTAGAGGGGGGGTGAATAGGCGGAACCTGAAAATTAAAACTTTATCCCCCAACTAGATCCCTTGATTAGTGGTTAGAACAAGATATACAAATATCGGAGAATAGAAACTAAGTTCTTGCTCGAAAAGAGTATTGCTAAATAATGCGGGAGAGATAAATCAATACAACTAATAAGTTATAGAATACCAAAGCAAGAACCCTTAGATGAGAAGAGCACTAGAACAAGTTCTTTCTTGCAACGTGTTGCTTCACTAAATGGAAGTTTAACTTGAAGCAACACCAAATGAAATTAGCTAATAATGGTGCAAGAAAACTTAGAGCAAGGGAAAACAAACAAATCACAAGCAATAAACACAATGGACACGGGTGATTTTTTTTACCGAGGTTCGGCCCTCGAAGGCCTAGTCCCCGTTGAGGAGTCCACTTAAGGACGGGTCTTTTTCAACCCTTTCCCTCTCTCCCCCGATCACACAAGGATCGGTGAGCTCTTCTTCTTCTCAAGGATCACTCTCGATCCCACAAGGACCACCACACTCTTTGGTGTCTCTTGCTAGCTTTTACAAGCCTCCAAAACTTTGGAGGAAGTTCGATGGGAGTCAATACTCCACGCACAAATGAACACAAAGATGTAGTACACACTATCTCTCAATGAATCTCACAAGGCGCTAGGGCTAAACTCAATTGAGTAGCTCTCAATTGCTTGCTCTCTCTTTTGTGGCACTTGTGTTGGTTGTAGTGGACTAAATCTTGTGTATAGGATGGATCAATGAATATATGTGGTTGGGAGGGCTTGAGTATGTCAACTAGATGACTTGGAATGTTGCTTGGGCTCCCACACCTTGAAGTGGCCGGTTGGGGTGGTATTTATAGCCACCAACCAAAATCTAGCCGTTGGTGAAGGCTGTCTGTCGCATGGTGCACCGGACAGTCCGGTGCACACCGGACATGTCCGGTGCGCCAGCCATGTCACCCGACCGTTGGGTTCCGACCGTTGGAGCTCTGTCTTCTGGGCCCGCCTGGATGTCCGGTGGCGCACCAGACATGTACTGTTGATTGTCTGGTGCGCCAGCATGGGCGTGCCTGACCTCTGCGCGCGCTGGCGCGCATTTAATGCGTCGCAGGTAGCCGTTGGCGCCGAAATAGCCATTGCCCCGCTGTTACACCGGACAGTCCGGTGTACACCGGACAGTCCGGTGAATTTTAGCGGAGTAGCTGAAATGAATTCCCGAGGCTGGCGAGTTCCAGAGGCCGCTCTTCCTTGGAGCACCGGACATGTCCGGTGTACACCGGACAGTCCGGTGATTTATAGTGGAGTTACCTCTGGAATTTCCTGAGGGTGACGAGTTTGAAGTTGGAGTCCTCTGGTGCACCGGACATGTCCGGTGGTACACCGGACAGTCCGGTGCGCCAGACCAGAGGTGCCTTCGGTTGTCCCTTTGCTCTTTCGTTGAACCCAATACTTGGTCTTTTTATTGGCTAAGTGTGAACCTTTGGCACCTGTATAACTTGTATACTAGAGCAAACTAGTTAGTCCAATTATTTGTGTTGGGCAATTCAACCACCAAAATTATTTGGGAACTAGGTGTAAGCCTAATTCCCTTTCAATACACGGGTACCGTCCTTTGGAGAGCAGGTTGTAGATTCTCATCAAGGTCCTTTACTTGATTCACCAATAATGATTCAGGACCTATACACCTTATTTCACTTGAGATGAACATGGGATTAGTGTTTCACAATAATTCAACCTTGGGTCAATAAACACCAAAACTATTAACAGATTAAGCATAGAGTTTTTGATAACCGTCTTATGCTCTCCCATGGTCTCCAGTCCATCTCAAGGCACCTGCATGGTCTAGTTAGCACAGTTTGGTACCCATCTCGGGATGGGTCCATAATGATCATTTAAATGTGCCTTTGGTACCCAAATTGCCTTTGTGCTAGTTCTAGGTGATCTCGTTATAGATCTAGCACAAGTGTATGATTTGGGTCTCCTACGTGAATAAGATTGACACAAATTCACTTGCTTAGGAATCTTACCTTTATAACATACCTTGGATAGATGACCCTGCTCACCATACTTGTAGCAGAAGCGTCGCTCAACCTGACATGACGCTTGGTGTGTGTCATTTTCCTTGGTGAGGGTCACCTTGGAGGATGCACATCCTTGATTCTTCATGACCGGACATGAAGTGATCGTGTGGTCCTTATTGTTGCATCCAAAACAACTCCTTGTCCCTTCATTCTTGTCTTTGTACGGACAAGACGCGATGAGGTGGCCTAACTTCTTGCACTTGAAACACCTCCTTTTTCCTTTTTCCTTTTTGTACTTGAATGACATGGAGAGATGATCAGTGCAAACAACATGACTAATTGAATTTTTACCTTTTTCCTTTTTCATGTTGATTTCTTCATTTATAGCTTTGGGAACATTCTTCTTATTGAGCTTAACACTTGCTGCAGTTTTTCCTTTCTCAAGCTTCTTCACCACGCGCCCATGGATATCTTGAGAGAGTTGAGCAATGTGTCTTCTCCTTAGTTGTCTTTGCTTCTTGTTCCCACAGAATTTCTTTTGTGACCCTAAAACTTGTTGCTCAATCAATGATTGGCTTTCTTTTGAGCAACAGGGGTTAGCACATGGTGATATACAATTCAAATGCGCACACATGCGAGAATGAGGTTCACATGAATTTAAGTGTGCAATTATAACCTCATGAGCAACATTAAGCATGATATGGTCATCAACTAATTTATTATGAGAATATGACAACATATCATACTTTTTTCCTAGAGCACGTTTTTCTAAGTCCATTGTTTCTACTTGACTCTTAAGCATAGAATTTTCCGTTTTAAGTTGAGCAATATTAGATAATGCATCATGACTATTTCTTTGCTCAATTAAAACATATTCATACCTTTGGACCAAATCATCATGAGAGCACTTTAGCTCCTCATGTTCTTTGGTCATCTTCTCCAGGCTGTTGTTGGTTTTGATGAGGGACTCCTCTAGCCTGAGAAGTGTCTCGCCTTGTTCCTTGTTCCTTCTCAACAGCTTAACCAAGAGTGCCTTGTCCTCTTTGTTGAGATGGATGTAGAAACGGCGAATCTCCTCTTCTTCCACATCATCGGTCTCATTTTCCCTGTCATTAATGTCAGTGGAAGCCAAATAGGAAAATGTACCTTGAGATGATGAAGATTCATCCTCGCTATCATCCTCATATTCCTCCTCATCATGGCTTTTGTCTCCACCATCATTGTTAGCGATAAAACACTTATTATTAGTGGAGACCAAACCTGTCGACGAGGTGGATTCATCGTTGGGTGCCCATCGTTCTTGATCTTCTTCCTTTGAAAGGTTAGTATCACAAGCAATATAGGGAGTAGAAGCAGTACAATTTGCCACACAATATTTTATTTTAATTCTATTCCATAAATCATGAGCATCAACAAATAAATCATTATCACTACTCATGATGGCAAAATAAGCACCTCTAGAAAGAGAATCAACTAAGATGTTGCAAGCACGGTGGTTGAGAGATAAACATCTTAGTTCATCATTAGAGGGATTTTTACTAATATCAGATGGAAAAATACTTCTACTAAAGATCTGTCTCAAATCAGGATCAACACTCATGAAAGCACTATAAATAGAGACAGACCAAGACTTGTAATTAGAGCCATCGCCTAAAAGAAGTTCTACAGTTACCTCTTGTGACGACATCGTTATCTCCGGACGGCTAAGCCCACACTGGAGAGGCCTAGCTCTGATACCAATTAAAAGTTCCCTTTGACCTGGGAACAGGATCTGGATGTCGCCTAGAGGGGGGGTGAATAGGCGAATAAAACTTATTACTTTAAAACTTAAATTCTTACTCTACTCGAAGACTTAGTACGCAGTGGAGTGAGAAGACTCTTCGAGTAGGTTGCAGAGGAATGGAAGATCCTGTCTCAAAATGTCCTGCACTTCAAATAAAGCTTATACCACAGATAAGTATTGAAGTGCAGATGTAAAGGCGAGTAAGACAGAGAGTCAGGATACAATACAGAACAGAGCACACAGACGCAAGGATTTATCCCGAGGTTCGGCCAAGCCTAAAATGCTTGCCTAGTCCTCGTTGGAGTTAGCCACACTTGGGCTTGGAGTCTATTTCAACTCCTTCCTCCATTTGCTCAGATCTGTCAGTATGACAGATAGAGCCTTTCACTATTGAGTGGGGTTACAACAGAACTGCGGCTGCTTACAAACTTCTTGGCAGCACCCCGGCAGAGTAACGATACGCTCAAGACCTTGCTCTAGCTCTTAGCAGCACTTCTCCTTTCTCTAAAGGCTTATAGCTGTGCCTTCTACACAAACTATAGAGTTACACACAAGAGGGAGAGTGAGAATTGATTCTAGTGGAGTCTACACTTGTTGGCTGCGCTTGTATTATGCTGGAGGCGCCTAGGGGTCCCTTTTATAGGCACAAGGGGCCTAGGAGCCGTTGGAAGCAATCCAGGAAGGCAAATCTTGCCTTCTGTCGGGTGGCGCACCGGACAGTCCGGTGCACACCGGACACTGTCCGGTGCCCGATTTCTTTCCTTCTATGGCGAAGCCGACCGTTGGCGGTCTTGGAGCCGTTGGCGCACCGGACATGTCCGGTGCACACCGGACAGTCCGGTGCCTCCATCTAGCCGTTGGCTCGGCCACATGTCCCGCGCAGATCGCGCAGCCGACCGTTGGCCCGGCCGACCGTTGGCTCACCGGACAGTCCGGTGCATACCGGACAGTCCGGTGAATTATTGCCGTACGTCGCCGGTGAATTCCCGAGAGCGGCCAGTTCGCTCGAGCCAGCCTGGCGCACCGGACACTGTCCGGTGCACCACCGAACACTGTCCGGTGAGCCACCGGACAGTCCGGTGCACCCAGACTGAGCAGAGTCTTGGCTGTACACAGCCAAGCCTTTTGCACCTCTTTCCTTTTCTTCTTCTTTCTTTTTCTAACACTTAGACAAGTATATTAGTACACTAAAACCAATGTACTAAGTCTAGAAACATACCTTCTCTTAATTATTACATCTATAGCATTTCACATGCTTGAGTTTCGATGTTGGACTCATAAATCATCAAGTCTGCTTGACTTGATCTAGATTGACATTTCTTGGCTCCAACATCCTGCAAAGATCACATAGAACATCTCCAAACATAGGAACAACCCAAACTAAAGATCAAGGTGAACTTAGCTCTTTTGGGCTGCTTCCAGTTCTGGTTTTGACACTTGTTCTCCTTCTAGTGACCTTGATCTCCTTCTTAGAGCTTGATCTTGAGCCTTATGACTCACACCACATAACTATAGCTGTTACCTCATTGGTTGTAAGTCACGTCCTTATGTAGTGATCCTTGGTGTGTTATAGCTCTTCTCAACTCGATCACCCTTGACTTTGCAAGCCTTCTTCTTCACCCTTGGCTTTGGGTTCCTCAGCCTCCTTGACCTTCTCCCGTGCACTTGGTACCTCGAAGCTTCTCTTGCCTCCGTCCTTGGCTTGATCAGTTGTCTCCGAGCTTCGCACCCGAGTCTCACTTTATGCAATGTCCATCTTACTTGTGATGTCCATTATGTATCCATAATCCAGTTCTTGGACCATCACATTTGTTCTCTTGTGTTGAACCCTGTTAGCTTTACCTTAGGCACCTGTTCAACACTTAGTACACTTGTTAGTCCTTTAATTGAGTTGTCATCCAAAAACCAAAACTCACAAGAGAGCTTTCAGTACTTCAGTGGATCAAGATGTTGATGTTCCCTGATGGGTATGCAGCTAACCTGAGTAGGGGGTGAACTTATGTACTATGCGAGTCTTAGGGATGAAGAGTCATGACTTCCACATATGGATTGAACGGATTCTTCCTGCGATGGTTCAAGGCTATGTCCCTGAGCATGTCTGGCTAGCACTTTCAAAGTTGAGCTATTTCTTCCGTCAGCTTTGTGCAAAAGAGTTATCTCGGACCGTGGTTGCAGACTTGGAAAGATTGGCCCCCGTGTTACTGTGTAAGCTTGAGAAGATATTTTCACTCGGCTTCTTCAATCCAATGCAGCATTTGATTCTTCATCTCCCCTATGAGGCACGAATGGGGGGCCCCATGCAGGGACGTTGGTGCTATCCAATCGAGAGATGTCTAAATACTATTCGAAAGAAATGTAGAAATAAATGCAAAATCGAGGCTTCCATTGCAGAGGCATACATTCTAGAGGAGGTCTCAAACTTCACAACAACTTATTATGGTGACAAACTGCCGAGCGTGCATAATCCACCCCCTCGTTACAATGATGGCGACAATGAATCGAACCTTAGCATATTTCGAGGCCAACTCGGAAGCGCAAGTGGCTCGACCACCAAGACCCTGACACATGAAGAGTGGCGGCATATCATGCTATACGTATTGACCAACCTTGAAGAGGTGACGCCATACATGGAACAATTTCTTCATGAATTCTGGCGTCGATCAAGGGACCCCACTCCACAGGAATATGACGCTCTTCTTAAAAAGGGTGCGAGAAATGGGTTGCCCAATTTCATTTCCTGGTTCAAACGTAAGGTATGTGCTTAGTTTGTAAAAGAGATACGTCTTTGAACTCAATTTAGCGTCTTTTAACTTGCGAATACTTGCAGGGCCAAAGAGATCCGGCTATGAGTGCCGAGTTGAGACAAGTAGCCAACGGATTTGCTTATAGGGTCAAGAAATATTCTGGGTATGACGTCAATGGATACCGTTTTCGCACAACACACTACGACAAAAGTCGGCCCAATCGGAAAACAACATGTTCTGGAGTCTTTACACCGGGCCTTGACAATGTCGATTATTTTGGACGAATCGAAGAAATATATGAGCTCAATTTTTATGGTTCCAAACCTCTTACTCCAGTGATATTCAAATGTCATTGGTTTGACCCTCAAGTGACGAGACAGACACATTCTAATCTTGGGATAGTCGAAATTCGACAAGATTCCACCTTAGCAGGAGACGATGTCTATATCGTGGCCCAACAGGCCACACAAGTGTATTATCTCCCATATGCGTGTTAAACGAAAGAACATCTTAAGGGTTGGAATGTTGTGTATAAGGTATCGCCGCACGGGAGGTTACCTGTTCCTAACGATGAAGATTACAACTTAGACCTGGACACATATGATGGAGAGTTCTTCCAAGAAGATGGGCTAGAAGGGCGATTTGAGATAGACTTAACTGAAGCTATCGGAATGGACGTAGATATTGAAATGGTTGTTGATGACGAGGATGATGAGGTGCAAAATGATAATGACTTAGTAATCCTTGAAGGCAATGACATTAATGACGAGGTTGCGTCTTCCGATGGTGTTGAGATTGAAATGCTTGATAGTGATGATGAGAGTTATGATCCGGCTAACCCCGACACATATGAAGATTATTTTTAATCGATGTAATGCTATATGACTTTTTATTTCGCACCTATTTTTAAATACATCTTTTTATATGTGCTTATTTGTTTACTCTTAATTGCAGGTTGTTGGACAAATATGGTGGGCGGTTTCCTGAGGAGGAGGAGGGGGAGGAGGAGTAGGACGGCGGACGAGGCAGAGCAGGCAGCGCAGCAGGACGAGGCAGAGCAGGCAGCACAGGAGCAGGCGGCGCCTCAGGACGACGACGACCAGCAGCAGGACGCCTCAGGTTCAGGCGGCTTTAGTTCGAGGAGCATCTACCTGCGAGGCCCCGTGAGTCTCCCTCGGCGTCCCATACTTCGGGACAGACGGCCGCTGATTCGGCCGGAAGGGGAGAGGTATGTAACTTTATGTTCTTCATTCTTGTTCATATTATGTGTTCAAAATCATAATATAAACTAATACTTTTTATTTATCACTTGGATGGGTCTTGGACGGTTTTGGATTATGCTGGGGGTCATCGTCGCCCCCCCAATGGCATCCTCGGCCTGCTGTGCAGGGAACACTTCCCTGGACTTGTGGAGTACGCCGGAGTGACGGACCTAGCCTTCACCTTCGACCACTACGCCGTCGCCCCCGATGCAGTAGACCGGGACGGCAGGGAATTCAATAACAAGGCGGAGCGGGTGAAGCAAGAGCTGTGGGTAAGTCTTAGTATAATGTAAAATATGTCGTATTCGTTGCAAATTCTTGAAATAATGTATGGATACATCGTTTTTGTATGCAGGATTTCTTCAGATGCGATGCTGGATACGAGGCTAGGGCGGATGTGGTGGCCACCACGAGCTGTAAGAAGCTCGTCGTGGACATGCACTATGAGGCCCGCATCCAGGCCATCATCACCTACCACGGCTCCGTCCTTGGGGAGAGGGTGACCAAACCTCAAGCCCGAACCATGTTGTTGACCAGGGAGCAGTACCTATAGGTAAAGTCATGCATGTTTGGTACCAGTACTCCATGCATGAATTTTATTTTATCTTCTGATATGCACTTTACGTGTTTACTTTTAGATGATTCCACATTGGTGCGCCGCACATCCTCTGTGCTAGGAGCAGATGGTGGATAGGTGGTGTTCGGCTGAGTGGGACGAGGCGCACACAGCTAGCTGGGAACGACGTTTGATGATGCAAGGCCCCTCCCACCACCAAGGCAGCCGGAGCCTGGGCCAATATGCCGAAGCATGGGTACGCCACCTTTTTTATTTAGATATACATCACTAAGTTAGATATTATTTCTAACTATCTCGTTGGTTTTCGTTGCAGTCGGCGTCACATGGTGGCAGGCCTTGCTCCACCTTCTCGGCCTATGCTATGGCCCATAAGGGTAAGACGACGTCCGATGTCACCTACAACCCGGATGACGGGCCCGAGGCCTACACCAACCCTGCCGTCTACAGCCGCCTCCATGACTACACCGCCATGGCGCAGGAGGTCCATGGCCCAGACTATGATCCGAGCACCGAGCCGATCGACCCCGATGTGCTCATGAGGGTCGGAGGAGGCAAGAGACATGGGCGGTACTGGATTGCCGACGGGGCAATCGACTCGTCCTCCACTCCCACTCTGTCTCAGGTGAGAGCAAGGAGCACGGGCTCGAGTCCAGCCATACGACCTCGGCACGACAGCTCACAGCATCGCATACAACAACTCGAGGTTAGTGCTTCTGTAACTTGTCCTTCCTTGAGTTATATACCTACTCTTTGAGTTACTATAACGTTGGCTTGTAATATTATAGACCCAACTAGAAGAAGAGAGGAGGGAACGTCACGAGATGGAGGCGAGGATGATGGCGGAGCGGGAGGCGGAGCGCCGGGCAGATCATCAGAGGATGGCGGAGATGTTCCAGTACATGCAGAGCCTTGGCGCCGCACAGGGCATCGCTCCGCCACCTCCATTGTTCCCTCCAGTTGACCCTAATCTCTTCCACACTCCTGTGAGTATCAAAATTGTAGTTAGATGTTTGTAATGCATCTGGTATAACACATGCAATCTCTTCTCTGTGCAGGGCCAATCTGGGGCGGCATCCAACAACCCTCCGGAAGGGTTCAGCCCAACGCAGCCCCGGTCAAACCACTCACCTCCATGAGTGTTGTGTTTTCATTGTTTTAGACTTCAGAACTTATGTATAATACTTATGTCTGTGTTTGATACTTATGTGAGAGCTTGCAACGTTTGAGACTTATGTTTGTGTTTAATACTTGTGTTGAACACTTATGTTTGTGATGGATATTTATGTTTGTGGTGACGGTTTTATGTTTGTGTTGGCTATTTATGTCTGTGATGATATCTGTGATGTATATATGTGATATATATGTGATATCTTCTGTTTGTGTGGATGGAATACAAAAAACAAATAAAAAAGGTATATACTGGTCACTTTGCCGAGTGTAACACTCGGCAAAGAGGCGGTTTGCCGAGTGTCAGGGTCATAACACTCGGCAAAGAGCACAGACCTGGGCACCGGCTTAGGTTCTTTGCCGAGTGTTATGTCGCTGGCACTCGGCAAAGACGTCGGCTTTGCCGAGTGCCGCACACAACACTCGGCAAAGAGCCTGACATGGGGACCCTCTCTGGCGGGCTCTTTGCCGAGTGTCCCAAGTGGCACTCGGCAAAGATGGATTCTTTGCCGAGTGCTGCCTGGACGACACTCGGCAAAGCCGCCGTCACACGGCGCCGTAACGGCCACTTTTCTTTGCCGAGTGCTTCCTGGCACTCGGCAAAGAAGGCTTTGCCGATGCACTGTTTGTCGAGCCTTCTTTGCCGAGTGTCACACTCGGCAAAGCCTTTGCCGAGTGTTTTTAAGGCTTCGCCGAGTGCTTCAGGCACTCGGCAAAGCGATTGATTCCGGTAGTGATACAGAGATTACAAGAGAAGAGAGAAGGAAGAAGAGAGAAAGAGAGGGAGATGAGCCTCCTTGCCAACTTATGTTGTCTGCGCCACTAGTCACGAGAAAATCATCCTCTATACTTTAGCCTATTACTGGATCCGCTATTGGATTGAAAGCTATATAAGTATAGAGAAGATAATATTTTCTATATTTAACGTGAAAAAAACAAATAAAGTCTTTGTTGCAGACAATCTTAGACGGTGTGGGTGTAAGGGTATATATGACCCACATAAATGTCACGTATCTTAAGAGTTATCTAAAGGGATAAGTGTAAAAAACACAAGAGACGTATCTTGATGAAATAACGTCTCAACGGTTCTTTAAGTCTAAGATACGATTTAATCCATACAACCCACGTAAATGAGTTATGTCTTAGGGCATGTATAACCCACATAAATAACTTGTATCTTAAGGGGTATCGTGGGGATAAATGCAAAAACACACAAGAGTCGTATCTTGGTGAAGGAACGTCTCTAGCACGGTTCTCTAAGTCTGGATACGATTCCAACCATACAACACACATAAATGAGTCGCATCTAGAGAAGTTCTAGTGAATAAGATACAAGACGTGCGCTTAGTTATATTGGGTTGTATGAAGAAGTTTCTTAGATGTCTCTAGTGTTTGGAGAAACGAGATATAATGTCTAGATTGATATGCCCTTAAGGGGTTCTAGTAAATAAGATACAAGACTTAGATATGAGTTTTATGAATGAGTTTTTTTACATGTAGCTAGTATTTGGAGAACCGCAACATAATATCTAGGTTTTACTGCTCTTAGAGAAAGAGTGGAAGAGACGTGGGTTCGAAAGGGAAAAATAGCAGTAAGATTTTTTTTTACGGAAGGGAGGGGATAGATGTGGAAAAAGAAGACGGTTGTGGGATGACGAGTTTTTTTTAACTTGGGTCTCACCTATAGATTTAGGCATGGTTCTATACATTATAACCTATTTAACATACGGAAGTCACGTTATTTTTTTGGAACTGAGATCGGTTCCATAAATTACAGATACCCTTAATTATGGCCAGGAGGACCAAAGCAAGCTGCAGTGCTCGCCGGCCACACGGTAGTAGCGGCAGCAGTAGCACTGTCCCTACCGTGCACCTGTACTACGTCAGGGCCTCTTTTTAGGTGTCATGTAGCAAAAAAAGACCAGACAGTGTGGCCATTGTTGATAGCTAGGTTTCTTTCGCCAGCTCGATCGTCTTCCCTGATGAAAGTTTTTCCTTCATAACTGCTTGTTCCTACCTCTCAAGTGTAGGACCAAGTGCTTTTTAATGGATAGTTTTATCAGTTGTTTTCAAGGCTATCATGCGAACATTTATCTAGAAAACACTAAAACAGTGTATCAAGTGTTTGCTTAGGTGGCAATGATATTTAATAATGAGAATGTAAACTCTCATGAAACTCCCATCAAGAATGGTCTAACAAGCAACGAGGCCTTTTTTGATCACTCTCTTAGACCAAGCAGCTGGTCGTTAGGATTACTACATGGTTATTAATTTTAACACACTTGGACTAGCATATCAGTGTACGCGAGCGTGTGCGTGTGCGTACTCTATTTACAAATACTAAGAGATATCAGAGAGGTTTTAAATTTGAAACCTGACTAGTAGGAGCTAGGAGAGTTGTCGGGGACCATAATTAGGGATACCCTCAAGACGCCTAATTCTCAGCTGGTAACCCCCATCAGCATAAAGCTGCAAAGGTCTGATGGGTTTGATTAAGTCAGGGATCAGTCCATACGAGTGACTTGACCACGCCACGCCCGAGCCTAGCCTCGGGCGAGGGCAGCCGACCCTAAGATGACTCCGTCTCGCCTGAGGCCTCCTCTTTCACGGCAGACGCATCTCCGGCTCGCCCTAGGCCCCGCCTTCGATAAGAAGAAACCCTGACTAAATCACCGCGCCAACCGACCCAGTCACCTGGGCGTTTAACGCAAAAGGTAAGACCAACGGGCGACCAGACTTCGCCAGAGGTGCCATAGGAGGCTCTGCCCGACCCAGGGCTCGGACTCGGGTTAAGGCCCCGGAAGACGGCGAACTCCGCTCCGCCCGACCCAGGGCTCGGACTCGGGCTAAGGCCCCGGAAGACGGCGAACTCCGCTCCGCCCGACCCAGGGCTCGGACTCGGGCTAAGGCCCCGGAAGACGGCGAACTCCGCTCCGCCCGACCCAGGGCTCGGACTCGGGCTAAGGCCCCGGAAGACGGCGAACTCCGCTCCGCCCGACCAAGGGCTCGGACTCGGGCTAAGGCCCCGGAAGACGGCGAACTCCGCTCCGCCCGACCCCAGGGCTCGGACTCGGGCTAAGGCCCCGGAAGACGACGAACTCCGCCTCGCCCGACCCAGGGCTCGGACTCCGCCTCGGCCTCTGCCGAACGATCTCCGCCTCGCCCGACCCAGGGCTCGGACTCTGTCTCTGTCTTGCAGGACGGACTCGACCTCGGCTTCGGAGGAGCCTCCACGACGCCCGACCTAGGACACGAGACCGCCACGTCAACAGGAAGCGTCATCATCACCCTGCCCTGAGCCGACTTGGGTCGCAGAGAACAAGACCAGCGTCCCATCAGGCCGGCTACGCCAGATAGGCAATGATGGCGCCCCGCTAGACCATGACGACGGCGGCTCTCAGCTCCCTTACGAAAGCAGGAGGACGTCAGCAAGGGTCCAGCCACTCCGACAGCTGTCCCTCCGTCCGGCTCCGTTACTCCTCCAACAGCCACGACGCCACACCAACAGGGTGCCAAGATCTCTCCGGCTGCCACCTAGGCATGTACTTAGGGCGCTAGCTCTCCCTCGCTAGACACGTAGCACCTTGCTACACCCCCATCTTGTACACATGGATCCTCTCCTTACGACTATAAAAGGAAGGACCAGGGCCTTCTTAGAGAAGGTTGGCCTCGCGGGGACGAAGGGCAGGGGCAGGCGCTCTCTCGGGGCCGCTCGCTTCCCCTCACCTCGCGCGGACGCTTGTAACCCCCTACTGCAAGCGCACCCGACCTGGGCGCGGGACGAACACGAAGGCCGCGGGAATTCTCCGACTCCCTCACGACCCGGCTCCGGCCACCGACCTCTCTCTCTGTTCCCCCCTTCGCGCTCGCCCACGCGCTCGACCCATCTGGGCTGGGGCACGCGGCACTCTCACTCGTCGGCTCGGGGACCCCCCGGTCTCGGAACGCCGACAGTTGGCGCGCCAGGTAGGGGCCTGCTGCGTGTTGACGAGCAGTTTCCCGTCAAGCTCCAGATGGGCAGTCTCCAACGACCTCTTCAACCCGGGACGGTGCTCCGTTTCGGGAGCCTCGAGTTCATGTCTCTCGACGGCAACTACGACATGATACTCCTTCCACCGCCGCGCGACAGCGACATTGGTGGCGGACAGCCCGCCCGCCGGCGGCGGAATCGACGACGTCTTTCCCGCGTGGGGGAAGGACAACTTTCGAGCTCGCCCCATCCTCTCCCTCGCCATCGGAGGAGGAGGAGGCGGGGCAGCCGGGGCCGAGCGGGAGGCCGCGCTCCGACGGCTGTCGAGCAAATCGACATCCCCGGCGCCTCAACGGAGGACACGCCAGGCGTCGCCCTCGCGTTCGAGGCTAAGGCGGGCGCCATCCCCCCGCAACACGTCGACTCCGAGCAGATGGACGACGCCAGCACGCTCACGGAGGGCCTGCAGGACGTCGCCCTCGTACCCAAGACGACGACGCGATCTGCCCCCGACGTGACTTCATCGCTCCTCGTCAACAAAAAGGTACCGACTGCTACCCATCTTTCGTCATTTCGACTCGGCCTCAGCCCGCCTGGCGACCTCGCTTTGGCGGGCGCTCACATTGAGGCGAGTGCAACCTCTCTGGGGTTTCGTGTGCGGTCGCCTTGGGACCGATTGACGGGTGTCTCGACCTACGGACCCTCTGGGTCCGAGGAAGATGACAACCCCAGCATCTGCTGGGATTTCTCCGGATCTGGCAACCCTAGTGCCATGCGGGACTTCGTGACCGCATGTGACTACTGCCTCTCCGACTGTTCCGACGGCAGCCGCAGCCTTGGCGACAAGGACTGCGGCCCGAGTCGCGAATGTTTCCACATCGAGCTAGGGGATCCCTCCGGAGGCGGCTGTCTCGGCATGCCAGAGGATGGTGATCCCCCTAGGCCAGCGCCTCGCGCCGACATCCCGCGGGAGCTAGCTGTGGTCCCCGTTCCGACGGGGGGTCACGACCCACAGCTCGAGCAAGTCCGCGGGGCGCAGGCCGGGCTCGATGAGGAAGCAGGAGCGCTCGAGGTAATCCGCCAGAACATCGGGCAGGTATGGGCGAGCCAGCCCCCGGCCGGAGGAATACGTCACCTGCCCCAAGGTCTCCAGCACCGCATCACCAACGATGCCAGGGTCAGACCGCCACCCGCATCCGGCGGAACTGGTCAGGACCTGGCCGCCGCAGCGATGCTCCTCCGCGCAATGCCGGAGTCATCAACCACCGAGGGTCGGCGAATCCAGGGAGAACTCAGGCATCTCCTGGAAGGCGCTGCGGCTCGGCGGGCCGAAAGCTCTGCCTCCCGAAGGCAGGGGTACCCCTCGGAACCTCGTGCCGCGACTTCCCGACTCACGCGGGAAGCCTCGGTCTTCACCGGGCGCACGCGCAACACCGCGCCTGCGGCCCCGGACCACCTCGGCGACGAGCACCCTCATCGTGACCGTCGGGCACGCCTCGACGAAAGGGTGCGCCGAGGCTATCACCCCAGGCGTGGGGGACGTTACGACAGCGGGGAGGATCGGAGTCCCTCGCCCGAACCACCCGGTCCGCGGGTCTTTAGCCGAGCCATTCGGCGGGCGCCGTTTCCGCCCCGATTCCGACCCCCGACTACTATCACGAAGTACTCGGGGGAAACGAGACCGGAATTGTGGCTTGCGGACTACCGCCTGGCCTGTCAACTGGGTGGGACGGACGATGACAACCTCATCATCCGAAACCTCCCCCTGTTTCTCTCCGACACCGCTCGTGCCTGGTTGGAGCACCTGCCCCTGGGGCAGATTTCCAACTGGGAGGATCTGGTCCAGGCTTTCGCCGGGAACTTCCAGGGCACGTACGTGCGCCCCGAGAATTCCTGGGACCTCCGAAGCTGTCGGCAACTGCCGGGAGAGTCCCTTCGGGACTACATCCGGCGGTTCTCGAAGCAGCGCACCGAGCTGCCCAACATCACCGACTCCGATGTCATCGGCGCGTTCCTCACCGGCACCACCTGCCGCGATCTGGTGAGCAAGCTGGGTCGCAAGACCCCCACCAGGGCGAGCGAGCTGATGGACATCGCCACCAAGTTCGCCTCCGGCCAGGAGGCGGTAGAGGCCATCTTCCGAAAGGACAAGCAGCCCCAGGGCCGCCCGTCGGAAGATGCTCCCGAGGCGTCTGCTCCGCGCGGCGCCAAGAAGAAAGGCAGGAGGAAGTCGCAAGCGAAACGCGACGTTCCCGATGCAGACCTTGTCGCCGCCGCCGAGCACAAGAACCCTCGGAAGCCCCCCGGAGGTGCTAACCTCTTCGACAAGGCACTCAAGGAGACGTGCCCCTACCATCAGGGGCCCGTCAAGCACACCCTCGAAGAGTGCGTTATGCTTCGGCGCCACTTCCACAGGGCCGGGCCACCCGCAGAGGGTGGCAAGGCCCGCGACGACGACAAAAGGGAGGATCGCCAAGCAGGAGAGTTCCCAGAGGTCCGCGATTGCTTCATGATCTACGGAGGGCATGCGGCAAAGCGCCTCGGCTCGGCATCGTAAGCAAGAGCGTCGGGAGGTCTGCTCGGTGAAGGTGGCGGCGCCAGTCTACCTAGACTGGTCCGACAAGCCCATCACCTTCGACCGGGACGACCACCCCGACCACGTGCCGAGCCCGGGGAAGTACCCGCTCGTCGTCGACCCCGTCATCGGCGACGTCAGGCTCACCAAGGTCCTGATGGATGGAGGCAGCTGCCTCAACATCATCTACGCCGAGACCCTCAGGCTCCTGCGCGTCGACCTGTCATCCGTCCGAGCAGGCGCTGCGCCCTTCCACGGGATCATTCCCGGGAAGCGCGTCCAGCCCCTCGGACAGCTCGACCTCCCTGTCTGCTTCGGAACACCCTCCAACTTCCGAAGGGAGACTTTGACGTTCGAGGTGGTCGGGTTCCGAGGAACCTACCACGCAGTGTTGGGAAGGCCATGCTACGCGAAGTTCATGGCCATCCCCAACTACACTTACCTGAAGCTCAAGATGCCGGGCCCCAACGGGGTCATCACCGTCGGCCCCACGTACAAACACGCATTCGAATGCGACGTGGAGTGCGTGGAGTACGCCGAGGCCCTCGCCGAGTCCGAGGCCCTCATTGCCGACCTGGAAAGCCTCTCCCGAGAGGTGCCGGATGTGAAGCGGCATGCCGGCAACTTCGAGCCAGCGGAGACGGTCAAGGACGTCCCTCTCGACGCCAGTGGCGACGCCTCCAAGCATGTCCGGATCAGTTCTGGACTCGGCCCCAAATAAGGAGCAGTACTCGTCGATTTTCCTCGCGCAAACGTCGACATTTTTGCGTGGGGACCCTCGGGCATGCCCGGCATACCGAGGGATGTCACCGAGCACTCGCCGGATATCCGGGCAGGAGCTTGACTCGCCAAACGGCCTCTGCGCGAACGATGCCCGGGGCTGCGCCCTTTTCCCACTCACACATAAGAATCGGTCATCAAGGAAGGGTCGACCTCGCCCCGGCAGAGCCCGACCCTCCCTCGGGGGCTAAAAAGGGGGAACCCCTCTCATCGAGTTTGGACGTACCGTTCCGCGTCAGAAAAACTCTTTTTCGGTCAAGAAGGGTTTTTTGCGTTCTCCCGGATGCGTCAGAAGCAGGGTCCCGAGGAGCGAACTTGGGTACGAGTAAATGGCGAGACCGACTGAGCCAGGGAACACCTATGCCTCCGGGCTAGGGACACCTCACTCGTCGCCTGCCACGAAAAAGGACCCAGCTCGGGAAATCACCCTGTTGTCGACACTACGGGCCAGGCGCGAAAATCAAAACGAAAAGGAGCATAACTTCACGGAAGAAAGGTAAAATGTCTAGGCCTCAGTGGCCGCGGCAAATCACACATCCAATAGAAATTGTCCCAACAAAAATCAGGCGTCGCCTCGGGCAGGAGCCGCGCCCTCAACTCCACCCCCGCCGTCGGTAAGATCCGCCTCCGCTTCCGGCGGCGGCGCAGGAGGAAGAATCTCCGCTTCGAAGACGGTCGCCAGCGCCGTACTCGGACCCGCAGCGACCGCGTCGAGCCGCTGAACTTCCGCCAGGGCAGCCTCGTCTTCATCAGGCAGGCAGTACCCCTCGCTGACCCGCTCCAAGTCCACAATGTAGTGGGAAGCGAGCACGGCGAAGGCCCGCCTGACGCTGTGGTGCAGCGCCCCGCGGACTCTACCGCGCGCGTAATCACCCAGGGCTTGAAGGCGGCTTTGGGGAGAGCTTCCTGAAGGGACGTCGCCGGGACCGAGTTTCCGATAGACCTCCGAGACGGCCTCGGACATGGCCGCGAGATCGGCCTCCCTTTGCTCGGCAGCCCCGTCGAGCGCCTCGGCAAGCGCCTTGGCAGACTCGTCGAGGGCAGACTCGAGCTCTGCGAGCAACCAGAAGAAAGACCTCAAACACAAGCGGAAGAAACGGACAAGATCGAGAACCGAGGACGGTCGGGCCATACCTCTGGCTCGGACGCGCTGCTCTGAGGCTGCGACTTGGGCTGCGGCCAGATCGGCCGCAAGGATCTTGGCCCGGCTCTCGACCTCGGCAGCCTGGCCCCAAGATTGGTCCCGCTCCTCGGCAACCTGGGTGAGCTCCGACCGCCGTTGTAGCACCTCCGTGCGCGCTGCTGCCGCCTCGGCCTTTAGGTCAGCACAGAGCAGCTGGAGGTCCGCTATCTTAGCATCCTGCTGAGAAAGGCGCACGGTAGCTCCGGCGAGCGAAGTCCTCAGGGACCGTAGCGAGCCCCAGACGACGGCCTCGCGGCGAATGAACGACGACTTGGCAGCGCTCCGGTCCGTCAGATCCTGGAAAGGAAAACAAGATATCACGGCGAACGCCTCACTCGCAGAAGCAAGAAGGTATGCCTGAAGCCATTACCTGAAGGATTTTGGGGACGTCCCCGCAGAGAACCTCCAGCGACGATCGGAGCAACCCCACTGACGCCTCCGCACGCTTGCGGAGCTCATCCCAGGACTGGTCCTCCTCTTCGTCGTCAAGAACGAAGATAGGGCCCGAAGCCTCACAGGTCCGGAATCGGAGCAACTGGCCCCGGGCCTCGGGGCTCCGCCGCACAGCGACAAGGCTGCCGCCCGCCTGGAAGCACTGCGCGTCCGCGCCCGCCTCTTCCGAGGCTCCGGGCGCCGACGCTGCGGCCGTCTCGACGCCGGCGGCAACCGTGCGCTCTCCGACTGGGACGGTGCCAACTGCGGTAGTGTCGGGGACCATAATTAGGGGTACCCTCAAGACGCCTAATTCTCAGCTGGTAACCCCCATCAGCATAAAGCTGCAGAGGCCTGATGGGTTTGATTAAGTCAGGGATCAGTCCATACGAGTGACTTGACCACGCCACGTCCGAGCCTAGCCTCGGGCGAGGGCAGCCGACCCTAAGATGACTCCGTCTCGCCTGAGGTCTCCTCTTTCACGGCAGACGCATCTCCGGCTCGCCCTAGGCCCCGCCTTCGATAAGAAGAAACCCTGACTAAATCACCGCGCCAACCGACCGAGTCACCGGGGTGTTTAACGCAAAAGGTAAGACCGACGGGCGACCAGACTTCGCCAGAGGTGCCATAAGGGGCTCCGCCCGACCTAGGGCTCGGACTCGGGCTAAGGCCCCGGAAGACGGCGAACTCCGCTCCGCCCGACCCCAGGGCTCGGACTCGGGCTAAGGCCCCAGAAGACGGCGAACTCCGCTCCGCCCAAGGGCTCGGACTCGGGCTAAGGCCCCGGAAGACGGCGAACTCCGCTCCGCCCGACCCCAGGGCTCGGACTCGGGCTAAGGCCCCGGAAGACGACGAACTCCGCCTCGCCCGACCCAGGGCTCGGACTCCGCCTCGGCCTCTGACCGAACGATCTCCGCCTCGCCCGACCTAGGGCTCGGACTCTGCCTCTGTCTTGCAGGACGGACTCGACCTCGGCTTCGGAGGAGCCTCCACGACGCCCGACCTAGGACACGAGATCGCCACGTCAACAGGAAGCGTCATCATCACCCTGCCCTGAGCCGACTTGGGTCGCAGAGGACAAGACCGGCGTCCCATCTGGCCAGCCACGCCAGATAGGCAAATGATGGCGCCCCGCTAGACCATGACGACGGCGACTCTCAGCTCCCTTACGAAAGCAGGAGAACGTCAGCAAGGGCCCAGCCACTTCGACAGCTGTCCCCCCGTCCGGCTCCGTTACTCCTCCAACGGCCACGACGCCACAACAACAGGGTGCCAAGACCTCTCCGGCTGCCACCTGGGCATGTACTTAGGCGCTAGCTCTCCCTCGCTAGACACGTAGCACCTTGCTACACTCCCATTCTGTACACCTGGACCCTCTCCTTGCGACTATAAAAGGAAGGACCAGGGCCTTCTTAGAGAAGGTTGGCCTCGCGGGGACGAAGGGCAGGGGCAGGCGCTCTCTCTCTTGGGGCCGCTCGCTTCCCCTCAACTCGCGCGGACGCTTGTAACCCCCTACTGCAAGCGCACCCGACCTGGGCGCGGGACGAACACGAAGGCCGCAGGAATTCTCCGACTCCCTCACGACCCGGCTCCGGCCACCGACCTCTCTCTCTGTTCCCCCCTTCGCGCTCGCCCACGCGCTCGACCCATCTGGGCTGGGGCACGCGGCACTCTCACTCGTCGGCTCGGGGACCCCCCGGTCTCGAAACGCCGACAGTTGGCGCGCCAGGTAGGGGCACGCTGCGTGTTGACGTTCGATTTCCCGTCAAGCTCCAGATGGGCAGTCTCCAACAACCTCTTCAACCCGGGACGGTGCTCCGTTTCGGGAACCTCGAGTTCATGTCTCTCGACGGCAACTACGACATGGTACTCCTTCCACCGCCGCGCGACGGCGACATTGGTGGCGGACAGCCCGCCCGCCGGCGGCGGAGTCAACGACGTCTTTCCCGCGTGGGGGAAGGACAACTCTCGAGCTCGCCCCGTCCTCTCCCTCGCCATCGGAGGAGGAGGAGGCGGGGCAACCGGGGCCGAGCGGGAGATCGCGCTCCGACGGCTGTCGAGCAAATCGACATCCCCGGCGCCTCAACGGAGGACACGCCAAGCGTCGCCCTCGCGTTCAAGGCAAACGCGAGCGCCATCCCCCCGCAACACGTCGACTCCGAGCAAGTGGACGACGCCGGCACGCTCACGGAGGGCCTGCAGGACGTCGCCCTCGTACCCAAGACGACGACGCGATCTGCCCCCGACGTGACTTCATCGCTCTTCGTCGACAAAAAGGTACCGACTGCTACCCATCTTTCGTCATTTCGACTCGGCCTCAGCCCGCCTGGCGATCTCGCTTTGGCGGGCGCTCACATTGAGGCGAGTGCAACCTCTCTGGGGTTTCGTGTGCGGTCGCCTTGGGACCGATTGACGGGTGTCTCGACCTACGGACCCTCTGGGTCCGAGGAAGATGACGACCCCAGCATCTGCTGGGATTTCTCCGGATCTGGCAACCCTAGTGCCATGCGGGACTTCATGACCGCATGTGACTACTGCCTCTCCGACTGTTCCGACGGCAGCCGCAGCCTTGGCAACAAGGACTGCGGCCCGAGTCGCGAATGTTTCCACATCGAGTTAGGGGATCCCTCCGGAGGCGGCTGTCTCGGCACGCCGGAGGATGGTGATCCCCCTAGGCCAGCGCCTCGCGCCGACATCCCGCGGGAGCTAGCTGTGGTCCCCGTTCCGACGGGGGGTCGCGACCCACAGCTCGAGCAAGTCCGCGGGGCGCAGGCCGGGCTCGATGAGGGAACAGGAGCGCTCGAGGCAATCCGTCAGAACATCGGGCAGGTATGGGCGAGCCAGCCCCCGGCCGGAGGAATACGTCACCTGCCCCAAGGTCTCCAGCACCGCATCGCCAACGATGCCAGGGACAGACCGCCTCCCGCATCCGGCGGAACCGGTCAGGACCTGGTCGCTGCAGCGATGCTCCTCCGCGCGATGCCGGAGTCATCAACCACCGAGGGTCGGCGAATCCAGGGAGAACTCAAGCATCTCCTGGAAGGCGCTGCGGCCCGGCGGGCCGAGAGCTCTGCCTCCCGAAGGCAGGGATACCCCTCGGAACCTCGTGCCGCGACTTCCCGACTCACGCGGGAAGCCTCGGTCTTCACCGGGCGCACGCGCAACACCGCGCCTGCGGCCCCGGGCCACCTCGGCGACGAGCACCCTCATCGCGACCGTCGGGCACGCCTCGACGAAAGGGTGCGCCGAGGCTACCACCCCAGGCGTGGGGGACGCTACGACAGCGGGCAGGATCGGAGTCCCTCGCCCGAACCACCCGGTCCGCAGGTCTTTAGCCGAGCCATTCGGCGGGCGCCGTTTCCGCCCCGATTCCGGCCCCCGACTACTATCACGAAGTACTCGGGGGAGACGAGACCGGAATTGTGGCTTGCGGACTACCGCCTGGCCTGTCAACTGGGTGGGACGGACGATGACAACCTCATCATCCGAAACCTCCCCCTGTTTCTCTCCGACACCGCTCGTGCCTGGTTGGAGCACCTGCCTCCGGGGCAGATTTCCAACTGGGAAGATTTGGTCCAGGCTTTCGCCGGGAACTTCCAGGGCACGTACGTGCGCCCCGGGAATTCCTGGGACCTCCGGAGCTGTCGGCAACTGCCGGGAGAGTCTCTCCGAGACTACATCCGGCGGTTCTCGAAGCAGCGCACTGAGCTGCCCAACATCACCGACTCCGATGTCATCGGCGCGTTCCTCGCCGGCACCACCTGCCGCGACCTGGTGAGCAAGCTGGGTCGCAAGACCCCCACCAGGGCGAGCGAGCTGATGGACATCGCCACCAAGTTCGCCTCCGGCCAGGAGGCGGTAGAGGCCATCTTCCGAAAGGACAAGCAGCCCCAGGGCCGCCCGTCGGAAGATGCTCCCGAGGCGTCTGCTCCGCGCGGCGCCAGGAAGAAAGGCAGGAGGAAGTCGCAAGCGAAACGCGACGTTCCCGATGCGGACCTTGTCGCTGCCGCCGAGCGCAAGGACCCTCGGAAGCCCCCCGGAGGTGCTAACCTCTTCGACAAGGCACTCAAGGAGACGTGCCCCTACCATCAGGGGCCCGTCAAGCACACCCTCGAGGAGTGCGTCATGCTTCGACGCCACTTCCACAGGGTCGGGCCACCCGCAGAGGGTGGCAAGGCCCGCGACGACGACAAAAGGGAGGACCGCCAAGCAGGAGAGTTCCCAGAGGTCCGCGATTGCTTCATGATCTACGGAGGGCATGCGGCAAACGCCTCGGCTCGGCATCGTAAGCAAGAGCGTCGGGAGGTCTGCTCGGTGAAGGTGGCGGCGCCAGTCTACCTAGACTGGTCCGACAAGCCCATCACCTTCGACCGGGACGACCACCCCGACCACGTGCCGAGCCCAGGGAAGTACCCGCTCGTCGTCGATCCCGTCATCGGCGACGTCAGGCTCACCAAGGTCTTGATGGATGGAGGCAGCTGCCTCAACATCATCTACGCCGAGACCCTCAGGCTCCTGCGCGTCGATCTGTCATCCGTCCGAGCAGGCGCTGCGCCCTTCCACGGGATCATCCCGGGGAAGCGTGTCCAGCCCCTCGGACAGCTTGACCTCTCTGTCTGCTTCGGAACACCCTCCAACTTCCGAATGGAGACTTTGACGTTCGAGGTGGTCGGGTTCCGAGGAACCTACCACGCAGTGTTGGGAAGGCCATGCTACGCGAAGTTCATGGCCATCCCCAACTACACCTACCTAAAGCTCAAGATGCCGGGCCCCAACGGGGTCATCACCGTCGGCCCCACGTACAAACACGCATTCGAATGCGATGTGGAGTGCGTGGAGTACGCCGAGGCCCTCGCCGAGTCCGAGGCCCTCATTGCCGACCTGGAAAGCCTCTCCCGAGAGGTGCCGGATGTGAAGCGGCATGCCGGCAACTTCGAGCCAGCGGAGACGGTTAAGGTCGTCCCTCTCGACCCCAGTGGCGACACCTCCAAGCAGATCCGGATCGGTTCCGGGCTCGACCCCAAATAGGAAGCAGTGCTCGTCGACTTTCTCCGCGCAAACGCCGACGTCTTTGCGTGGAGTCCCTCGGACATGCCCGGCATACCGAGGGATGTCGCCGAGCACTCGCTGGATATTCGGGCCGGAGCCCGGCCGGTCAGACAGCCTCTACGCCGATTCGACGAGGAAAGGCGCAGAGTGATAGGCGAGGAGGTCCACAAGCTGATGGCAGCAGGGTTCATTAAAGAGGTATTCCATCCCGAATGGCTTGCCAACCCTGTACTTGTGAGGAAAAAAGGGGGGAAGTGGCGAATGTGCGTAGACTACACTGGTCTCAACAAAGCATGTCCGAAGGTCCCCTACCCTCTGCCTCGCATCGACCAAATTGTGGACTCCACTGCAGGGTGCGAAACCCTGTCTTTCCTCGATGCCTACTCAGGGTATCATCAAATCAAGATGAAAGAGTCCGACCAGCTCGCGACTTCTTTCATCACGCCCTTCGGCATGTACTGTTATGTCACAATGCCGTTCGGGTTGAGAAACGCGGGTGCAGCGTACCAGCGGTGCATGAACCATGTGTTCGGCGAACACATTGGTCGCACGGTCGAGGCCTACGTCGATGACATCGTAGTCAAGACGAGGAAAGCCTCTGACCTTCTCTCCGACCTCGAACTGACATTCCGGTGTCTCAAGGCGAAGGGCGTCAAGCTCAATCCCGAGAAGTGCGTCTTCGGGGTGCCCCGAGGCATGCTCTTGGGGTTCATCGTCTCCGAGCGGGGCATCGAAGCCAACCCAGAGAAGATCGCAGCGATCACAAACATGGGGCCCATCAAGGACTTAAAAGGCGTACAGAGGGTCATGGGATGCCTCGCGGCCTTGAGCCGTTTCATCTCGCGCCTCGGCGAAAGAGGCCTGCCCCTGTACCGCCTCTTAAGGAAGGCCGAGTGCTTCACTTGGACCCCCGAGGCCGAGGAAGCCCTCGGGAACCTGAAGGCGCTCCTTACCCAGGCGCCCATCTTGGTGCCTCCAGCTGACGGAGAACCCCTCTTGGTCTACGTCGCCGCGACCACTCAGGTGGTTAGCGCCGCGATTGTGGTCGAGAGGCAAGAAGAGAGGCATGCATTGCCCGTCCAGAGGCCACTTTACTTCGTCAGCGAGGTACTGTCCGAAACCAAGATCCGCTACCCACAAGTCCAGAAGCTGCTATATGCAGTGATCCTGACAAGGCGAAAGCTGCGACATTACTTCGAGTCCCATTCGGTGACTGTGGTGTCATCCTTCCCCCTGGGGGAGATCATCCAGTGCCGGGAAGCCTCCGGACGGATCGCAAAGTGGGCGGTGGAAATCATGGGCGAGGCAATCTCGTTTGCCCCTCGGAAGGCCATCAAGTCCCAGGTACTGGCGGATTTCGTAGCCGAATGGGTCGATACCCAGTTGCCAACGGCTCCGATCCAACCAGAGCTTTGGACCATGTTTTTCGACGGGTCGCTGATGAAGACGGGAGCTGGCGCGGGCCTGCTTTTCGTCTCGCCCCTCGGGAAACACCTGCGCTACGTGCTTCGCCTCCATTTCCCGGCGTCCAACAATGTGGCTGAGTACGAGGCTTTGATCAACGGATTGCGAATCGCCATCGAGCTAGGGGTCCGACGCCTCGACGCATGCGGCGACTCGCAGCTCGTCATCGACCAAGTCATGAAGAACTCCCTCTGCCGCGACCCGAAGATGGAGGCCTACTATGAGGAGGTTCGACGCCTGGAAGACAAGTTCTACGGGCTCGAGCTTAACCACATCGCCCGGCGCTACAACGAGACTGCGGACGAGCTGGCGAAGATAGCCTCGGGGCGAACGACGGTTCCCCCGGACGTCTTCTCCCGGGATCTGCACCAACCCTCCGTCAAGATAGATGACGTGCCCGAGCCCGGGGCACCCTCGGCTTCGTCCGAGGTGACCTCGGCCCAGCCCGAGCCATCCTCGGCTCAACCCGAGGAACCCTCGGAGCCCGAGGGCGAAGCGCTGCGCATCGAGGAGGAGCAGAACGGGGTCGTGCCAGATCAAGATTGGCAGACCCCGTACCTGCAATTTCTCCGCCAAGGAGAACTGCCCCTCGACCGAGCCGAGACTCGGCGGGTAGCGCGACGTGCCAAATCGTTCGTCTTGCTGGGCGATGAGAAGGAGCTCTACCACCGCAGCCCCTCGGGCATCCTTCAGCGATGCATCTCCATCACCGAAGGTCAGGAACTCCTGCAGGAAATACACTCGGGGGCTTGCGGTCATCATGCAGCACCCCGAACCCTCGTCGGGAACGCTTTCCGCCAAGGTTTCTACTGGCCAACGGCGGTGGCTGACGCCACTAGAATTGTCCGCGCCTGCGAAGGGTGCCAATTCTATGCGAAGCAGACCCACCTGCCCGCTCAGGCTCTGCAGACGATACCCATCACCTGGCCCTTCGCTGTGTGGGGTCTGGACCTCGTCGGCCCTCTGCAGAAGGCGCCCGGGGGCTACACGCACCTGCTGGTCGCCATCGACAAATTCTCCAAGTGGATCGAGGTCCGACCCCTGAACAGCATCAGGTCCGAGCAGGCGGTGGCGTTCTTCACCAACATCATCCATCGCTTCGGGGTCCCGAACTCCATCATCACCGACAATGGCACCCAGTTCACCGGCAAAAAATTCTTGGATTTTTGCGAGGATCACAACATCCGGGTGGACTGGGCCGCCGTAGCTCACCCCATGTCGAATGGGCAAGTAGAGCGTGCCAATGGCATGATCCTACAAGGGCTCAAGCCTCGGATCTACAACAACCTCAACAAGTTCGGCAAGCGGTGGATGAAGGAACTCCCCTCGGTGGTCTGGAGCCTGAGGACGACGCCAAGCCGGGCCACGGGTTTCACGCCGTTTTTTCTGGTCTACGGGGCCGAGGCCATCCTGCCCACGGACCTGGAATACGGTTCCCCGAGGATGAGGGCCTACAACGAAGAAAGCAACCAAGCTAGCCGAGAAGACTCGCTGGACCAGCTGGACGAGGCTCGGGACAGGGCCTTACTACACTCGGCGCGGTATCAGCAGTCCCTACGACGCTACCACGCCCGAGGGGTCCGACCCCGAGATCTCCAGGTGGGCGATCTGGTGCTTCGGCTGCGGCAAGACGCCCGAGGGAGGCACAAGCTCACGCCCCCCTGGGAGGGGCCGTTCGTCATCGCCAAAGTACTGAAGCCCGGAACGTACAAGCTGGCCAACAGTCAAGGCGAGGTCTACGGCAACGCTTGGAACATCCAACAGCTACGTCGCTTCTACCCTTAAGATGTTTCCAAGTTGTTTATATGCCTCGCACCCACGCAAAGTTTAGTCAACAAGGAAGGGTCAGCCTCGCCTCGGCAGAGCCCGACCCTCCCTCGGGGGCTAAAAGGGGGGAAACCCCCTCTGCGTCAAAATTTTCCTCGAACAAAAAATCTCTTTTACCAGAACATCTTTCGTGCTTTTTGACTACTTCGAAAAGCGGGTCCTGGAAACGACGGGGTACACGTAAGCAGTCAAGGCTGACCGAGCCGAGGGACTCCTACGCCTCCGGGATACGGATACCTCACTCATCACCTTCTGCGATAAGTAACTCGCGCTCGGATAAGGCGAATCCGCGGATCGAACGAGTCTTTACGTACGGAAGCTCTTCTGTCGAAGCGATTTCTTCGAGCCTTCTCGACCAAGTCGGTGACAGGGCTTCATGGGCGGGTAAAAGTACGCGTAAGCGGCAAGGCCGACCGAGCCGAGGGACTCCCACGCCTCCGGGATACGGATACCTCACTCATCACCTTCCGCGAGAAGCAACTCTTGCTCGCACTAACATCCCTGCTACCGACAAAAAGTCCAGATACTCGAAACGAGAGGAAAAGAGACGCAGCTTTACAACGCAACAAGGGTATGTGTTCTGGCCTCAACGGCCGCGCAAGGCCCACGCTACAAGACGATTTGACCCTGCAGGCTCGGATCTTGACGCTGGAAGAGGGCGAAGACACCCTCGGCATCAACAGCACCTTCGGCAAGGCCCGACCTAGCCTCGGACGGCGACGCAGTCCGAGGGCCTCCGCTCCGAAGGGCGACGTCATCACCACGCTCGAGCAATCTCTGCCAGGGACTTCTCCGAGAACCAGGCCCGAGCGGACGGCTCGGCCGGCCACCTCCGGGGCCTCGGCTGATCTCCTTCCGAGGGCGCCAGCTCGGTCCGAAGCCTCGGCCGAACAGCTCCGACGTCGATCCTGCCAACAAACGACCCGGCTAGGCTCCGGCCAACCAGGTTTCGTTTTCGAGCCAACTCTGCCTCTGCTCATGCTGATATCGCTACCCCTGGCCTCGGCTCGTCGAAGAGCGGCCGAGGGGTCTCTTTAACTAAGCTAGAGGAGCCTCGGACAACAGGTCCGACCGAGCCGAGGGATTCCCACGCCTCCGGGATACGGATACCTCACTCGTCACCTTGACACGGGGCGACTCACGCTTGGTGAAGCGATTCAGGCAAACAACAGGCGAGTCTTAGTGCTCGGAAATGAGGAAAAAACACGGCTCTGTGCCGTAAGTTACATACATGTTCAGGCCCCGAAAGCCGAAATGAACAAAAAACCCGGCACTCGAAGTGCCATTACAAACGGAACTCCGGTTCCCCCCCGCAGGTACGATTAACCCCACTCGACGGGGGAGGGCCTGCGGGGCAGCAGAAGACCGACGAACGACACGTCGCCGTCCCGCCCCGGCAGCGGCGACGATGAAGACGTCTGTCCCGGGGGGCCCAACAGCAGCAGTGATGGCCTCAGGGTGGATACTGCTGCCGGGAGGCCCCCGCCCTTGCCCAAACTCGAGAGGCAAGGACGGACAGAAGGCCGTAGAGTCGGAGGTCGGCCCGTGTCCAACCTCGGCTGTCGCGCCAGCGGAAGAACCTCTTCCAGCTGCCGTGGCAGGAGGCGGCACCGGGGGCGGCTCCGAGCGTGCTCGGCTCAGAGAGCCGGGCACGCTGCAGCTGTTGGCGCCACGGGCGACTCCCGCCCTTCCCCCCGATCACTAAGGGAAGGAGCGGGTCACCACCCGCGCAGGGACCAACCCCGACCCGGCACACGCCCCTCCTCAGCCCTGGTGATGAAAATCCTTGAGGCTGAGGAAGGGGCGGATGCCGCAGCCCGGCTCGCTTTCCCCCACCATCAAGCCGGAGGTCGCCCTCTTGGGTGACCGCCGGTGGAGGGGTGCAGCCGGGCTGCATGATGAAAATCCTTGAAGCCGAACGATGGCTGAAAGGTACCAACTCCCACGGAGTTGCGTTCCTCCAGCGATGGAGCGAAAAGACGGCGGTTTCCCCCCATCCGGGGGCTCGGAAGATGGAGGGACACAATGCATTGGGGAGGAAGGAGACATGGTTACCTCACGAAGGGGGTCGCCCTCCTTTTAAAGGCAACTCCCCCTGCTTGCGCCCTCAACCGTCACGGGCTGAGTCTTCTCCAACACGCCTCCAAAGCCCTTCCCTGCGGCGCGGGGGCTGGGACCCGCCTGTCATGCAGACCGGCTCTAAGCAGAAGAAGCCGAACCGCCGCGCACGACGCACGCAACCACCCAGCGGTTACAAGTAACCCTCCACTTTTGCCCGGACCAGCGGGCGAAAGGGGCAGGCGGCCATGCAGGCGGCATGCAACCGCGCCAAGTGGACGCGCCTCTCCGACTCCTGACAGGCCAGCGCGACGGCTCAAGCCCACGCGTCGTGCAACTGGCGCGCCGGGCGCTGCATGCGGACCGCCATGCCACTCGCTCCACCACTGCACCTCCTCGATTGCGGAACCGATGCCGCGATTCGAGGCGACCCAGCCCGCGATCCAGCGGCGCCAGCCTGGCGCAGCGGTCAAAAGCGGTCAAAAATGGGCCGGCAGTAATGACGGTGGCAGGCGCGCGAGGGCAGCGGTCACGCCATCTGCCAAGCTCATGTCCTATCCGGAGGCAGCAAGAGAACCCCCTCTCACGGTGTGAAGACGACGCACCCGTGACCCGTACCTCGAACGGCCCGTGCACGCAACGGCAGCTTCGCCGACCGTTTACCCCGGCACATTAACTCCGCGGCGGAACAGGTGACGTTTCTGGCAGGGGCAGCTGGCGACGCTTCGCCTCCGCCAAAACGACCACGCCGAAAGAGGTACGCCACGACGTTCAATTTCGAATCCTTTTTCCCTTTTCCTTCTTTCTCTATCTCTTGCAACAGGGACCGAGAAGGGGGATAACCCCAAAGGGATCCTTCCCTGCGAAGGAACTAGGCTCCGAGCCTCCCTACTGATCAGGGGTTCGAAGGCTGGCCCCCCGAGGGGTTCAACAGCCGCCTCAGATCGCGTGGGCCCGACACCCACTACTGGTCAGGGGTTCGAAGGTCGGCCCCCGAAAGGTTCCATGACCGCCTCAGGCTATTCGGGCTCCGTGCCCCCTACTGATCAGGGGTTCGAAGGCTGGCCTGTCGAAGGGTTCACAGCCGCCTCAGACGCCGAGCGAGGGATGACCAGGGGTACGTTCGATACATAACCAAGGCTCGGGCTGCGCTCCCGAGGTACCCTAGGACATTTCCGAGACCAGCGGGAACGACTCTGTAACGGAATCCCATCGGAGGGAGGCGACGAGCCCTCGGACCCCGTCGCTAGGGGACCGGGTCCGGCAGATCACCCGCAGGTACTTTTGGGCGTGCCTCCGGGCCCCTAGCCGACCCCCAACGAACGGGGCACGGACGTCCACTCGGATTACCCGATTGCAGCTCACCGGAGACACCATGTTCGGTGCCCATCGAGGGTAACATGGCGCACTCCCCCCCTCCTCCTTGTGGAAAGGCGACGTAGGGGCGTATATAAGAAGTCGAGTCTGTCCCTGATCGTCCTCTCGCTCCGTGCGAAGGCTCGGGGGCTGCTCTCGCAAACCCGACTCCGGCCGAACCGTTGACAGCGTCAACATACCAGCCCGAGAACTTGGGCCCCGACAGTGCACCTGGGTTACGCCCTGCTCGCATGAGGGAACCGCCAGACCAGCCGAGGCATTACGCAAGGCATTAAGACCTCGAAGGAGTGAAACCACTCCTCCGAGGCCTCGGGGGCTACACCCGGCGGGTGCGCTCGCGCGCACCCACCGGAACAAAGTACCACCGAGAAAGGCTGGTCCCCTTGCAAAAAAGTGCGACGCAAGCCTCCAAGCGAGTGTTAACACTCTCTTCGAGGCTCGGGGGCTACTGTCGGGGACCATAATTAGGGGTACCCTCAAGACGCCTAATTCTCAGCTGGTAACCCCCATCAGCATAAAGCTGCAAAGGCCTGATGGGTTTGATTAAGTCAGGGATCAGTCCATACGAGTGACTTGACCACGCCACGCCCGAGCCTAGCCTCGGGCGAGGGCAGCCGACCCTAAGATGACTCCGTCTCGCCTGAGGCCTCCTCTTTCACGGCAGACGCATCTCCGGCTCGCCCTAGGCCCCGCCTTCGATAAGAAGAAACCCTGACTAAATCACCGCGCCAACCGACCCAGTCACCTGGGCGTTTAACGCAAAAGGTAAGACCAACGGGCGACCAGACTTCGCCAGAGGTGCCATAGGAGGCTCTGCCCGACCCAGGGCTCGGACTCGGGTTAAGGCCCCGAAAGACGGCGAACTCCGCTCCGCCCGACCCAGGGCTCGGACTCGGGCTAAGGCCCCGGAAGACGGCGAACTCCGCTCCGCCCGACCCAGGGCTCGGACTCGGGCTAAGGCCCCGGAAGACGGCGAACTCCGCTCCGCCCGACCCAGGGCTCGGACTCGGGCTAAGGCCCCGGAAGACGGCGAACTCCGCTCCGCCCGACCAAGGGCTCGGACTCGGGCTAAGGCCCCGGAAGACGGCGAACTCCGCTCCGCCCGACCCCAGGGCTCGGACTCGGGCTAAGGCCCCGGAAGACGACGAACTCCGCCTCGCCCGACCCAGGGCTCGGACTCCGCCTCGGCCTCTGCCGAACGATCTCCGCCTCGCCCGACCCAGGGCTCGGACTCTGCCTCTGTCTTGCAGGACGGACTCGACCTCGGCTTCGGAGGAGCCTCCACGACGCCCGACCTAGGACACGAGACCGCCACGTCAACAGGAAGCGTCATCATCACCCTGCCCTGAGCCGACTTGGGTCGCAGAGAACAAGACCAGCGTCCCATCAGGCCGGCTACGCCAGATAGGCAATGATGGCGCCCCGCTAGACCATGACGACGGCGGCTCTCAGCTCCCTTACGAAAGCAGGAGGACGTCAGCAAGGGTCCAGCCACTCCGACAGCTGTCCCTCCGTCCGGCTCCGTTACTCCTCCAACAGCCACGACGCCACACCAACAGGGTGCCAAGATCTCTCCGGCTGCCACCTAGGCATGTACTTAGGGCGCTAGCTCTCCCTCGCTAGACACGTAGCACCTTGCTACACCCCCATCTTGTACACCTGGATCCTCTCCTTACGACTATAAAAGGAAGGACCAGGGCCTTCTTAGAGAAGGTTGGCCTCGCGGGGACGAAGGGCAGGGGCAGGCGCTCTCTCGGGGCCGCTCGCTTCCCCTCACCTCGCGCGGACGCTTGTAACCCCCTACTGCAAGCGCACCCGACCTGGGCGCGGGACGAACACGAAGGCCGCGGGAATTCTCCGACTCCCTCACGACCCGGCTCCGGCCACCGACCTCTCTCTCTGTTCCCCCCTTTGCGCTCGCCCACGCGCTCGACCCATCTGGGCTGGGGCACGCGGCACTCTCACTCGTCGGCTCGGGGACCCCCCGGTCTCGGAACGCCGACAAGAGTAGTGATGACTCACACGAGACACGACTACGCCTTCAACAAGGAGCCTCGAAGTTTATTTCTTGATAAAGCTCTTGATAGATAGGGATATGGATGACCTCAATGCAACCTGTAGCAGAATAAAATGAAACCTGGCCGGTCAGCCAGACCCAAAGGTATTGCAGGGGCAGTATTGCATTGAAGAGAATTTAATCTACCTTTTTATATTGCTGCCAGTACCACAAGTCTTGGAGTACTGCTGTGTGTGTGTCTGGTGTGAATGCATGCATGCACGGAGGTGATGTGTCCTCGGTAACTTAAGTAGCACGCTCACCACATGCTCATTCATCAATGTGGTCTGGTCACTGGACACTGTGGGGGTAAGGTTTCTCTTGCAGTGCCCCGCTCGTTCATGTTTTATTCTTTCTTCCCTAGGTGGCCACAGGCCTCCACCACCACGGGCCTGCACGCAGGTCTGCCATGCATCTAGCACCATATATGTAACTAGGACTAGAAAGCTATCATCGTTTACTTTTAATCCGTATCGACTTCTTCTATTTCTTCAGTGTCTATGTATTACAGCTATAACCGTCCAAATAGCTTTAATTCAAATCGAACATCTATAGCTTTATTAGGCTATTCACAATGATAGTTTCGTGATGGTTTTATGCACATTTAATAGTGTGTCGCATCACTATTTTAGAGGACATGTCATAGTATTTGAGATAAATGAGTTTCATGGGATGAAATTGGTTTCATGTGATGAAACCATGTCAACATGTTTCCATGGTCTTGAAAATCGTATGAAACATCCATTGGAAGTGATTTGTTTCATCTTCACATATTTTATTGTTTTTTATTGACTATTTAGGTGCGGCATTTAACTGGTGTGTTAGTCTATAAAATTGTGAAGTGAAATTTTACACCGAGAGATATTGTTTTATTCTTAGTTTCATAATATTTTTTATGACGTGGCAGTGTTGGAAAAAAATGTTATGAAATAGCCATTGTGACTAGCCTTAGTGGTGACCACCACCGACACCGAGTATTGATTGTGAAGAACCACTCTCACAACTTTGCTGTATGATTGTACTCCATCTGTTAAAAAATCACTACTTTTAAAATAAAAAATCGGAAGGCATTGTCTTGAGACCAAAATTTAAAGTCCTCCACCCCGACGGCATGCTCGCTGACGACGCTCAACCACGGCTGCTATGCTAGTACAGAATCGGCGTCTTCCTGCTGGTTTGGGCCGGCTCTTCGCTCTCTTCTGAAGCGCGGCCTTGTGATGGACAGCACAAGAATCCTTCTGGGGTGACGGCAATGGGCACATTTCTGAGCCTTGGTGGCGGCTGGCCATCCAGCCTACCGATCTTGAACACTGCCATGTCCATCTTATGAAAAAATCCTGTATATTATTGCTTCAGAGATGGCTAGTAACTGTTAGGGGTGTTTGGTTTTTTTTTTTTTTGACTTGTGAACGGTGCTGATATGCACACCTGAAGGACAAAAGTTCACAATGTTTAGTTCGGATTTCAAGCAAACGGCTGAATTAATTAGGAATTTAGGATATACTGTGTATAGCCAAGAATGCCAATTAAGAAATAAAGCAAGAAACCGTTGCAGCGTTCAGGTTCTCTAGTAGATTTTATAAGCGCTCAATAATCGGTAAGCCAACCTTGGTACAGATAAAAAAAATAGTTCTGATCTGTATCCAAATTCCAAATAAACCATAGCATGTTCCAATCACTATTGCACCGAAAACGGTATAAAAAGTATAAAACAACCGACATGAACCAACAATTTTACTTAACCTCACTATTGAATCGAATGGACACAAAAGCTAATCTAAATTATATTACAGTGTTGTTTCGTGAAAATTTTGATAGTCCCGAAAGTCCTTCTCCACCCGGGCGACGGCATGCTCGCTGACGACGCGCCAACCACGGCTGCTAGCTAGCTAGTACAGCATCGGCGTCTTCCTGCGCGACCGGTCGCCGCTCGCCGTCTTCTCAGCCCAGCGGCTCTACCTCACCATGCCCGCCGTCGGCACGCAGCTTTACTTCCTCGCTGGGTACCAGGTGCCGTCGGGCGATGACAGCTTCAGAACAGTCTCGCTGCACCGAGGCTGGTGCTGGCCTCGAGATGAGTTGGGCCGCTTAGGCTGGCTGGGTCCTCGTTGATGCCTCACCCCTGTTTGCCGTCCGCCATGCGGGGCTGCTGCTGCAATTCGGCTGCCGGGGTTGAAGAAGACGCTATTACTGCTCCCAAACCAGACGTGCTGGATGGGGACATCGGACTGTGCCTTCGGCTGCTGCTGATGGGGGAGCAAATGCCCATCTTGTCGGCGCCGAACGACCTCCTGGCTTTAACTCGCCCCCGCCTAAATCCTACCTACAGGCAACGACCTCGCCTTCAAAACCGCTCCCTCCAGTTCCCTGGAAACTGCCGAAGTTGGGCTCGCCTTCGGCTTGCTTCCGTTGCCTTGCCTCTGATCACTTCGTGCGTGATTGCCGCGAGCGACCCCATGCGGTGCTGTGCCTGTGGCGCCTCCGGCCACAGGCAATCCTCCTGCAAGATGCCGATCCCTCGCGTACAGACCCCCTTCCACCGCCGCTCCGTCAGCCCCGTTCCCTTCCCAGTGGACGGGGTGGCGCTTCCCTCCCAAAAGCTGCCGCCCCCCGCTTTGCCTCTGTCCCCTGTGCTTCCGCTGCCGCCGTGCCGGATTGTGCTGCCGCGCGCCTCGGAGCGGGCCCGTCTGCACATGCCGATGGTGGCAGCCCCTCTGGCGCGCAGCGCGATCGCCCCCTCGCTCTCTCCAGCGGCCAGCCTCTCGATCCCGCCCCACACCTGCTCTCCTGGTCATCTCGGCCTCCTTCGCGCTTCTCGCCTATGGGCTATGGCCAGTGCTACCCTGCGCCGCGCGCCCTGCTGCATCCGCTCCCCCAGCCACCGCGCTCCCCATCGCTTGCTCACTTCGCGGCTGCCCCCGCTGCGCTGTCTCTGTTGCTGCTTTGCTTGACGCTTCAGCCTGAGCCTCTGACGCTGCTCCTGCCGCGCCGTCAGCGTCCTGGTGCTCCCTCGCGCCGCAGACAGCGTCTTGCCGCCAAGGCTCCTGCAGAGTTTGTCCATGCCACTCCTTAAGCTACGGGCCGCCGGGCCCTGCTCGACGACACGAAGGCTCGTCCTCGTCCGGCTGGCATGCTCGGCCTCTGTCTGTGGAGGTGGTCTCGCCTGGAAAAAAAATGATGCTCCTCTATCCGGTGTTCTGGGTTCGCAGCTGCCCCGTTGGTCCTCGCTGCCGGCCCTGTGTGCGATCTAGCCGCGCGTCTGTCTTTGTTACTTGTTGAAGAAAATTGTTGAAGATGCTACTTGTGACTATTGTCGTGGAGCTGGAAACAACGACACATACCCTCTTTCGCTGTGAGTTTGCAAGGCGGTTCTAGGAGTGGCTTGGGATCGACGTCCCCGAGAGCGGCAAACTGCTCCTGAGCAACCTCCTGTGTCCTCAGGACATCCCAAAGCTACACTTCAGCCTTTTTGTGTTATTGTGTTGTTGTTGGTAAATGTGGAAGAGAAGAAACATAGTTGTTTTTTACAGTGTTAGGCGCACTTTGAGGGATTTCACAGCCAAGATTAGGGATGAAGCAATGTTATGGAGCCACCACCTAAGGACAACAGACCGGTGGGTGATTGATAAATGGTGTTCCAAGCTTAGAATGGATAGTTGGTACCTATGCACCCCTCTCCCCAACATGTCTCTTGTAAAACAAAACTTGGACCCAATTTTTTTTCTAGGTAGCCTGCAACAACCTAATAAGGACAACAGACAGCTGGGCTCGTGTATGGACCGACATAATTTGATCAGTTTCCATGTGTTGTTCACTTTAACCAACGATAATCACTTTATTTTCCGTGGGCTCGTTAAACTAATTAACTTATTTCCGTAGAGAACTCTAGTAGCGGCCCACGGAAATTAATTTCACCTATAAAAGTTAGCAGTTTTTAGTGCATGGTTAAGGTTATCCGTTTGTATACATAATCATGCACGGACGGAGCACTCCATTTCAGTTCGTTGGAAGTGCTACTGTGGCCTAGGTCAGTCCATGTTTGGTAGGTTTTCATCAAACGGTGCTTGGGGGTGGTAATACTGTGGCCCCTGCCATTTTTTGTTGTAGGGATGAAAACGGGTACCCGAATTCTTAGAACAAATCTAATATTTTAAAATAGATAAATATGAAATTTTATGTTAATATTTTTCTTACGTTATCAAGCACATTATTATATATAATAATAAAATTTTATGTAAGTTGGTTTTTATATTATTTGGTCTCTACGAACAAAAAAATGAATAAGTATCTGTATCCATATCTGAATGGTACTTGAATTTTTTTATCTATCATTTGAAAAGATATATGATAAATTTGATGTTTATCTTTTATAAATATTTATAAAAAAAAACCGGTATCTGTTTTCGTTCCTATTGTGCTGACTACACTCTACAAAATATTGCCTAGTAGGGGACAGAGGACACGATAACATTCATCGCTTGTGCTGGCATTATCACCCAAAAAAATAAATAATATAGCATCGACCTTCGATTCAGAAGACCGCATAGCGAAGGTGAGAAAAACATGATTCATTACCAAAAAAAAAAAGAACATCCCGAAGTACATTGGATTACACATCCCTTTTGGGACATCAGGCACCACGCAACACCCGACCACTACAGGCCACAGGGGAAGCTATAAGGCGCAACATATATAATGGCCATCACGCTCGTCGATCGCATGGCGATCACAGCACACGAGCTCCACCAGTGGGCGCCCACGCGTCCAAGCCGCTACATCCCGACGCGTCGCCATCCTTGGTCTTGCTGCGAGAGCGAGACGACCTCGCGCCCGCCCTCTCCGGCGACACTGCTGGCCACAACGCTGCGCCGGCGGTGGAGGGAGCGGCGGCGGTGCATGCTGTCGGCTGCATAAGATCCAGGGTCGTCGTGTGCCACGCGCTCGGCGGCGCCACGTGGTGGTACTGGTACCGGCCACCACCGCTGCCAACGCCAACGCCACTGTAGGGGTGGGGGTGCGGGTGCCAGCCGGCTGTGTGATCGGGCGGGTGCTGCTGCTGCTGCTGCTGGAGGGCGCAACCCGCCGTCGAAGAGGCGACGAAATCCCGTCTGGGCGCCGGCGAGCGGTCGGAGACGAAGTACTGCCGCGCGAGGAGCGCGGCGCGGTTCTCGGCGATAAGGTCGTCGAGCGCCGCGCTGGAGCGCGCCGGGATGTCCTCCCGCGCCGCCGCCGTGACCAGCCAGGGCCCGCTGGCGCCCGCCACGCTGCCTCTGGCCGATGACAGAAGAGAGAGAGCACCAGCCGCCGCCGGGGACGACCCTGCGGGGACGAGGCCGCGCGAGGGCAGGAAGCCGCCGTGGCCGAAAGCCGTCACTCCTGCATTACATGCAGTTTGGTCGTTAGAAAAAGAAGAAGAAAAATACAAACCCAATGCGATCAATTTTGCAGTATAGAATTTTCGTGTGGCTGCTGAATTAATGGCTGATCAAGTATAACGAGTTTTGAAGTATGAGTACGCTCGCTCGCTCAGAAGTATAGATTCGTTCGCGCAGGCGGCAGCTGTACTGTGCACTGTAGGTACCCTAGCTGTGCCAAGTTTGGTCGTCCTTGTTCCTACGTACCTAGACGCGACATGACTCTTCGTATGTACGGCTCCTACGCTACGCTGAGCAGTACACCGCAAGACCATCGTACAATGTAACGAGCGGTATGGAGGTAGGCCTACCGAGTACCGACCTACGCGTATGAGCAAGCTGGCTATATGATGTACTCGTATATAATAGCTACTCTATATTTTTTAAAACCGTTTGTTCTGAATTCTATAAGTGTAGCTCTCTTGCATCGGATGGGATGTTTACGTCCTCTTGCATTTGGACAGGGAATTTTTTTCCACGTTCTACTGTGACCGGAAATTTTGCCACTGTGAGAGACGTCCTGCTACCGTGGAAGTGATCATAGCACGGTCGGCCTACTCCCACCCCACCAGACCCCCAGCACACAGCAAGCATGCAGGACGCAGGTGTGCACATAAATGGCTTGTTCGCTGCGGCTTGCTGCGGCTTTAATCCGGCTGCGGCTGCGGCTTCTACAGTATTTTTCTCTCTATGGATTGCAGCTGCAGCAGTCCAAACAGCTGCAACAGTGTCGGCTTGCAGCCAGCCGAACACGCCAAAAGGCACGCGTGAAAATCCGTGCCCTAACAACGGGCTTTGCACACGTCGCACATCCCGAGGACTAGCCTTTCGTTGTTCGTGCCTTGCCAGCAGCTATCTCTCCATGTTTCCCGGCATCAAACCAACTACCCCTGCGAGTCTCTCTCTCTCTCTCTCTCTCTCTCTCTCTCTCTCTCTCTCTCTCTCTCTCTTAAACTACTACACTCCTGTTATTATCCTGTAGCTACCGATACAGTGATTCCGTGAATGTGCATCGCATGGGCGCTGGCCCCTGACTAGCTTGATTTTCACATCCTGGACACAACACACAAAACCACGCTTGGTTTTCGCTGTGACGGTGAAAATCCACTGTATCGTAGGGGAGAACAACGAAGAATTTGCTGTGATGCACTTGTGCCTGCCTCGTTGTACTCATCAACGAAACGTCGGCCAGAGACTGTGTGTGGCGAGCGAGGCCACAACCGTAGTAGTGTAGTGTGTGTGCCTGGGGGCTGGGAACCAAACGCCCCCCTTGCACAGTTACAGTATCCGGATGGGAGAACGCCGGGTACGAGTACGACGGACTGACGGACGGACGGACGGAGCAGGACACGTACCGTGTGGGTGCGCGACGCCTCTGGCCATGGCCTCGCTGGCGTTGCTCTTCCGCCGCCGCTCGTTGTGCCCGGCCAGACGCCGCCGGCAGCTCCGCTTCGCGTCGTCGAACTCCGAGATCGCGTGGAACCTGCACGCGTATGTGCAGCCAGAAAAACACACAACAACGCGACGTTCCGCATGCATGTTCTCATCAATCCAAAGGTTGCCGTTCCTAATGTATACCCATCACGGACACTATGGAGTGACACATATATAGTCGAGTTAAGTTAGTGCGCACGGACCGGCTGCACTGCTGGCAGAAGCGCTGCTCGGCGCCGAGGACGACGACCCGGGGCGCCTTGGAGTGCGCCTCGCACACCTTGTGCCGCCGGTGGTACTCCTTGGCGTCCGCCAGCGACAGGTGGCACCCCTCCACCTGGCACCTCGGCACGGCCGCCGCGGCAGGCGCCTTCTCCTTCCTCTTACCCTCAGCAGCTGCGCCGCCATTGCCGTGGACCTGCGCCGCTTGGTTGCCCGGCCCCGGCGCCCCTGCCCAGCAGCAGGCGGGCCGCTTCCCCAGCTTGAGGCAGGTAAGCTCCTGCTGCTGCAGCTCCAAGGGCTGCGGCGGGTAGGACGACACGGCGGGTGCCCAGTGCATGGCGAGATCCCAGGGCGGTGCCGCGCTTCCGCTACCGCCGCCCGCGCCACCGTTTCCTTCCATAGCTATACGTGCTGTGCTGCCGGCCCGCGAGTCGTCGTCGTTGAGGGCAGGGCTCAAGACAAAGTGGAAGCGCGGCGGCGGCGGCGGCTGATGCTGCTGCTGGAAGTACAGCCGGTATGCTACCACCCACGCTGGCGTGGCGTGGCGTGGCGTGGCACCCCATATAAAGCAACCGGGCAGCGAGACGAGCCTCCCGGGGAGGAGCAGGCAGCCATGCTCACCGCTCACTGCTCAGCCAGGCAGGCGAGGCGAGTGGGGGTGACCCGGGGTGGGGAACAAGGACCTGTACTGACACGTGGGATCTCCCGTCAGGCACTGAGACAGGCTAGCGCGGCAGGAGCCGTGCTGGCGGTGTGGGGCCACGAGGCAGTCTCGTGACCGTGGGCCGCGGGCACATGGAGGGGTGTCATTGATGAGTTCAATCCAGCGCCCGAGGCGGGACCCGCGGGACGCTGTGCGGTGGCATCACTGCCACGCCCCATTATAAAGGCTGCGCGCTGCGTGAGTGACTACACGCCTCGCTCCGTCCCTCACCCCCGAATGGGACTCGGGCCAATAGGGGAGATGCGGATGACATGTGGAGTCTCCGTAAGGTGGGTCCCGAACGTCATTGGCCAAGGTCTGCCTGGGTGACGGTTAGAAAAGAAGCGGCTCTGCCACTTGCTCGAAAGATCCCGTATCCGGAACCAGACGCCACAAAAGGCTTTGCGCACCGCGTACCAAAATCCACCGCCGAGCGCACCCACTGCCCAGTGGGACCAGAGCTACCGTGTCCCACCTGGTGCGCGGGGGGGGGGGGGCAGGCCGAGGGTACGCGCAGCAGGCCGTACGGCCCCGGTCCAGTCGTCAGTGTCAGCTACAGCGCGGGCCATGGCCGATTGGCTGGGGAATGGGGGGTATGTCTTGGCTTTGGGGGAAATAATATCTCCGTGTTGGGCGTCGGGGGAGATACGTACGGGGTACCCGTAAGTTGGCGGCTTCCCTGGCTGCTCTGCGCAGTACCGTGCGGTGCGGACGCTGGCTTGGGTCGGGGTCGGGGTCGGGGCTGTTGTTTTGTTACCCAGTACCCTGCCTACCTGTACGAGCGGTGTACGTTGCTTGGCAAGCCGTGCTCGTATCCTGTACTAGTACGTAGTACTGCCAACCGGGCCGGCATGCATGCATGCAGCCAGTGCAGTGCAGGTGCAGGTGCAGGTGCAGCGCTCGTTTTCAATTCCCGCTGACACCCCGTGACAAGGGTGCGCTGGCCGGATGATTGCCGCTGTCGTTTGGGATGGTCGAGTGGGGGTAGTGTGAGCCTGCCTGCCCTAGCGCTGTGCCGGTTGGTTTGGCCGGCCGGCCGCCCGCCGTGGTGGCGCAGCTAGCAATTTGCAGTGCCTCGACCTCGACTCGACCCCCTCCGTCCTGTTGGTTGTCATGGTCGACAGCCGAGCCGTGGCAGGGTCACGAGTCACATGGGTGCCATCGATGATCGGCAACAGTGATGCTGTCCCTGATCGGGTGAACGGTAATGGTACGGTCGCAGTGCGACGTACGGCAAACCAACTTGCGAGGCGGGACGAGTGCCGTGGAATACATGGTGGAACTCGTTTCTTTTCTTCTTATATTTCTTCCCCATAAAACAAATGGACCGAGTGCAAGCAAGCTGATGATGCCTGCCTGTCTCTCACCGTCTCACGTTATCCGGCCCGTTAGTCTAGGTGTCAGTATGTGCACCAACCAATTGACAGCCCATTAATTAGTAACTCAGCGCACCGCACCTACGACGTACGGTCCGTGTCATCGTCACACTCCACTGTGCAGAGTGGAAACCCCCGGTCAATGGAGCGGAGGTTCTAGGCGCTCGAGCTGGTGCGGACCGTCAATGGGGAGGAAGCCTGACGCGGAAGCCAAGGTCGTACTACTCCGCTGGCGGACTGGCTGCGACGCCTCCTCTCCGACTCCGAGGGAAGGCGCCGACTTCTTCGTTGTTCTTTGGAACTGCGTTGTTCGTTCTAGGTTTTGTGTCCTTCTCCTTCACGGGACACGTGGTCACTGATGCATGCTGACTGGGCGCGGTTCCGGACTCCATGGCGATCCAAGCAGGTAATTTGTGTTACAAAAGTTTCACATGTGATCAATTCCAACTGGTGGCAGTTATTGCCTAAGGGTCGCACCCTTTGGGGACCCTGTGTACTACACTATATATACATGAATCTCTGCAATAAAGAATTTACTCTCTGCCATTTTGTCTCTGTCTTTCTCCATTTGCCACTGAGCACTGCAAGAGATTGCAACACGTTATCAGCACTGTCTCAAGGGAAAATCAGAGAAGAAGAAGAACACGCTGTTCTTCACAAGAACAACAAGATCGATCTGCACATCAACAGCAAGATGCATAATGATGACAACTCGACGGAAGAGGAATTATGCCTTGTGGACAGTTGTACCACAAACTCTATACTTAGGGAGATCAAATACTTTCAGACTCTTAAGAAAAGAGATGGGAAAGTTTTGACCATCGCCGGACGCGATGCTGTGATAGTTGGCTCTGGTCGAGCAACTATTACCCTCCCCATGGGTACTGAAATTGTGATCGAGGATGCATTATTGTATCCTGATTCTACACGTACCCTCCTAAGTTTTAGAGATATCCGGCAAAATGGTTTTCATATTGAAACCCATGATGAAAATCAAGAAGAGTTTCTCTTCTTGACAAAGCCGAATAAATATGGCAAACGCATATGCGAGAAAATTCCATCACTCACGTCAGGGTTGTACTATACATATATTAAGAGCAATGCACATGTTGCATATAAGGTAATTTTCCAAGATGTTGATGCATTCCAGATTTGGCATGATCGACTTGGTCATCCTGGCATAGGGATGATGAGGAAAATTACAGGCAATTCAATTGGTCATAATTTGCCTACAACAAGTTTTCCCAAATCTAAGGATTTTGTTTGCACCGCATGTGCAACTGGGAAACTTATTTTGAGACCATCATATCTCAAAATTAAAGCTGAAGCGCTTAAATTCCTTGAAAGGATTCAAGGAGATATTTGTGGGCCAATTATGCCAACTTCTGGACCGTTCAGGTATTTCATGGTACTGATTGACGCATCTACTAGATGGTCACATGTGTGTTTACTATCAACACGCAACCATGCATTTGCCAAGATAATGTCTCAAATTATCAAGTTAAGGGCAAATTTCCCTGAACATCGGATTAGTTCAATCCGAATGGACAATGCTGCTGAATTCAAATCTCAGGCATTCAATGATTATTGTATGGCGCTGTGGATTCAAGTACAGCACTCGGTACCGTATGTCCACACCCAGAATGGTTTGGCTGAGTCACTAATCAAGAGGATTAAACTCATAGCAAGGCCATTATTGATGAATTGCAAATTGCCTTCGTCGTGTTGGGGTCATGCAGTTCTGCACGCTGCTGACCTTATACAATTACGACCAACTGCATACCATTCAACATCCCCAATACAAATGGTACGTGGAAATCCTCCAAGTATTTCCCATTTGCGCAAATTTGGATGTTGTGTATACATTCCAATCTCACCACCTCAGAGAACAGCTATGGGCCCACACAGGAAAGTGGGGATCTATGTGGGATTTCAATCTCCGTCGGTCATTAAGTATTTAGAACCCTTAACAGGGGATCTATTTACAGCTCGTTTTGCTGACTCTATTTTTGATGAGGAACATTTCCCGGCATTAGGGGGAGAATTCAAGTACCAAAAAGAATGCCAGGAAATAAATTGGAATACTCAATGTGTTCCAGGTTATGATCCACGTACTTCAGAAACTGAACTACAAGTTCAGAAAATTATACATTTGCAAAGACTTGCAAATGAACTGCCAGATGCATTCACTAATTACAAAGGTGTCACTAAATCATTCATTCCTGCTAGGAATGCACCAGAAAGAGTGGAAGTACCAAATAAGGCCACTCAACTCCTAGAGAGGAGAAGTATGGTGAATAAGCGTAGTTCTGTTGCTAAGAAGCAAAGAACAATAGTGAATGCAAAAGGACACCAAAATGATACAATGTATCATGTGGATTGTGATGATCCACAACCCAGCTCGGATGTGCACATAACCGAGGCTGGGACATCGGAAAATCCTAGACACATCAATTTGGGAAATTCTGATGAGTCTCTAAGGAATGATGAAATTGCCATCAACTATGTTGAGACTGGTGAAACTTATGACAGAAAGGCTACCAATGTTGACATATATTTCTCCGAGCAGATTGCTGAGGACCTTCAAAATGATCTAGATCCTAAGACCATGGCAGAGTGCAGTAAGCGCTCGGATTGGATCAAATGGAAGGCAGCAATCGAAGCGGAGTTAGCCTCGCTTTACAAAAGAGAAGTTTTCTCTGCTGTAATACCTACACCACGTGATATCTTCCCTGTGGGATATAAGTGGGTTTTCATTCGAAAACGAAATGAAAACGGTGAGGTAGTGAGATACAAAGCAAGGCTAGTAGCACAAGGGTTTACGCAAAGACCCGGCGTTGATTTCAACGAAACTTATTCACCAGTCATGAGTGCAATAACATTCCGATATCTAATATCATTGGCAGTACAAAATCGTCTATCTTTGCAGTTGATGGACGTAGTGACCGCATATCTCTATGGGTCACTGGATTCTGATATATACATGAAAGTTCCTGATGGAATAGATGTACCGAATCCAAAGGCAAAGCGCAACATGTATTGCGTAAAGTTGCAGAAGTCATTATATGGCTTAAAACAATCGGGCAGAATGTGGTACAACCGATTGAGTGAATTCCTTTTACGTAAGGGATACACGAAAAATGATGATTGCCCGTGCGTCTTCATCAAAAGATCCAAAGTGGGATTCTGTATCATATCAGTTTATGTTGATGACCTTAACATCATAGGAAATAAACTTGATATTGATGAAGCACGTCATCATTTAACGACGGAATTTGAGATGAAGGATTTGGGTAAAACCAAATTTTGCTTAGGTCTACAACTTGAGCATTTACCTTCTGGAATCCTTGTACATCAAAGTACATATACCCAAAAGGTATTGGAAAAATTCAATATGCATATGTCTTATCCTTCAAAGACTCCTATGGTGGTCAGATCTTTGGATTTAAAGAAAGATCCATTCAGACCACGGGATGATGAAGAACAGATATTGGGACCGGAGTTCCCATATCTCAGTGCTATTGGTGCATTGATGTATCTCGCTAATAATACCCGGCCGGATATTGCTTTTGCAGTAAATTTGTTAGCAAGGCACAGTTCTACCCCAACAAAAAGACACTGGGTTGGCATTAAGAATATTTTCCGATACCTAAATGGCACAAAGGATCTAGGACTCTTTTACAAGAGAAGTAATGATCCTAGTTTAATTGGGTATACAGATGCTGGCTATTTATCTGATCCCCACAATGGACGATCGCAAACAGGATTCGTGTTCTTACAAGGTGGAACTGTCATCTCGTGGAAATCGTCTAAACAGACTTTGGTGACCACGTCCACCAACCATTCTGAAATAATTGCATTATTTGAAGCATCACGTGAATGTGTATGGCTTCGTAGAATGGTGAATCATATACTCACAACTTGTGGTATTGGTTCTCTTGACTCACCAACAATTATCTATGAAGATAATTCAGCTTGTGTTGTTCAGATGGATACAGGTTATATCAAGAGTAATATCAATAAGCATATTTCTCCTAAACTGTTTTATCCCCATGAACTTCAGGAAAAAGGGGATATAAACATCTTGCAAACAAAGTCTTGTGATAATCTTGCAGATCTATTCACAAAGTCTCTACCATACTCTACATTTCAGAAATGTATTGAGGGGATTGGTATGAGAAGACTTAAGTGCTTGCAAGGTTCAGGGGGAGTAATTTCCCATGATATATAACCTGTATTGAACCATCATATTACACTCTTTTCTTTGTATGAGTTTTGCCTTGCTAAGGTTTTCTCATTCAAAGTTTTTAACGAGGTAATATCAACAAAGTTGTATGCTTCATCATTGATTTTCCCCACAGGGGTTTTTATACATGATGATTACAAGCATACTTTCTTTTGGAAACTATGTGAGATTATTCTCATTATCCAAAGGATATTGTATACTCCTTATTTTTCCCACAGGGTTTTTTAGGAGATCAAATATTGGATGACAACTTGCAGATGATCAAATGTATTTGGGTTGATCAAGGGGGAGTGTTACAAAAGTTTCACATGTGATCAATCCCAACTGGTGGCAGTTATTGCCTAAGGGTCGCACCCTTTGGGGACCCTGTGTACTACACTATATATACATGAATCTCTGCAATAAAGAATTTACTCTCTGCCATTTTGTCTCTGTCTTTCTCCATTTATTTGTTGGAGACTTGACTGCTCTACTATCTGATTCCACGGAATTTTGTCCTTGTGTGAAGTGTGACTAGTGTATAACGCGCGCCTTGCGCGCGGTGTTTTTTAAGATCTTTTGGAAAGAAAATATGTTTGTTTGGAGCATTAGTGTAAATATTTACAGGTTTTTGAGGGTTTATGAGGAACAGATGGGCAACTGAGATGCAACAACTATATTTCTTTAATATCGACTATGATGATACAGCGGCTTTGATAGACGCTAAAGTGTACAACGCTGAAGTATGTAAAGGTTCACCTGATAATTTTTTATAGTTCCTTTTTTTCAAAGTAGGAAAAGTAGCTGTCCTCCAACCCAACCTGTAGGTATTAAAAAATTTGGCTTCAAAAGAAAATACAATCTATAGAGTTAGGTTGTATGCAGTACAAAGCAAACAACTCATACACTTAGTTACCTTTTTTATAAAAGAAAAGAAATTTACTATATTACAAAGCCGGTCCAAAACGTGGCCTTTCAGCCTATCCCTATCCACGTCGGTAGGAAAACATGGACCGTCGGATTCAATTTGAACGACGTAGAACATTAGATGTCCTTCTTTTGTGAAGACTCTGATGCCGCTGTTCAAGTCGGTGCGGGAAAAAAACGGCCGTCGAAGACTCTAGAAGTGCCCCGTTGCCGGAAAAGGGTCGCTGCGTTTGGGCGATCCGCTTGGCAGAGAAGGCCGCAAAAGGGACGACGAAGTCGTCACTCTGCGAAGGGTATACGTAGAAGCAAGCTAATTATCTAAATGTACAATTTCATTTTTAAATAAAATTTGGAGAATTTACAGGTTTAACAGAGCTGAGATGGATAAAATGAAGCCTTTCAAATTTAAAAGTTTATTCGAACTCAAATAAGATAGTATAATTTTATGGTGAAAGCAAAATAGTAGTGTAACAATATAACAATGATGTGTGTATAACAGGTCACCTAATTTTTTCAGCAGCTCTTTTTCAAGGTCATAGGAAAAGCAGCTTTCTTCGAAGCTATCCTGTAGGCATCAAAACAAACCAAATGACCTGAAAAAGCTTGATTCCTATTGTGGCGTTTCAAGAAATGGAAGCCTAGAGGTAGCATGGTACTGACAAACAATTACTTATGGAGCAAAAGAATGCTCTTGCTGTTGTAGCATTGTGTTCTCTATCACTTGGCTAATCGGTTCATGAAACTACAACGGTAAGACATGAAACTAGAGAAGATACTTGAGTTTGGAACTTGACAACCGTTGGAACCGAAGACAACCTAAAACAGAAAAATATTTTATCTTGAAAACTTTAGTATTAAAGCGATGGGAGATGGAGAAGAGTATCAGGAAAACAATCAAACCAAGAAAAAATGCATCTGAAATTCATGTGTTAGAGAGCCCATCAAATGCTATATGTAGATTGCAATATTATCATACTTGAGTCCAGCAAATATCTAGAATCCATAAATCAAGTCCTCAATTTAGATTTCAAGAATACCATATAATCCATGTGAACATATAAAGAAGGTTTATTTTAAAAAACATCATGTGTTTCAGCAAGAGTTAGGAGTAATGCATCCATACTGCTTTGTAATTTGTTTCTTCAAGCATTATATAATCTTCATTGTCAAGTTGACCACATACTCGTTGTTGTCATGAAAAAGAATTTACTTTTAAATCTGAATTGTAAGTTACAAACTTTTAGTGAATATTTTTATATGAGGATGCACACCTTCAATTTTGCAGTAGTCTGAACATCTTTTTTGCACGGTTTATCCCATTCGCCTTACTGATATCCTACAATACAAAGAGTAATTAAATATGCATTATTCAATTAGATGGTGCATAAAAGGAAGAACGACTGGTGTATTGTGTCCCTAAATCACCAATGGTGAGCAGTAGCAAGGACATGTGCACCATCGAATGAGATGAAGTGTGCAAGGACCACTGGTGAGCAGGAGCAAGGACCTGCGCAAGGAGCAATGGTGAACATTAGCTAGGATCTATCACTCGCCACAGAGGATGAGTCCTATGGTTTTCTAGAATCAGATCCTAAAATCCAGGTCTCTAGAATCCAGATTTTTGGATAATAAAATCTCTACTCTCCTACTCGTATGAGTAATTGATTTGTGGATTCTAGATACTTGCAAAGAGTTTATCTCCAAAATACCTATTTGCATTGTGTTCAATTAACACAGTTGTTAAGAAAAGGAAAACGTAAGAACATACAAAGTGACTAGGTCTGGTTGCCGCTCGCCCGCATCACCTTCCTTAGCAGGCAAGGTAATAATCTCATCCAAGAACAAAAAGAAGTCACACATAAGACAAATACAAGATCATCTGGGTGCTCACCTTCCCTTTAGAGGAGAGAGAAGAGTAGGAAAGGGAAGGGCGGTGCGTTGGTGTGCGTCCTCCACCCTTGCCCCTGGACGCTGGAGATAAGGGGGCCGCCATCGTAGAGGACAGGGCGCAGAGGCCATGTTGTCGTGTCGCCGGAGAAGACAGGCCATGATGCGCGCTGGTGTGGCCGCAGCGCAAGGTACGAGCGTGGAGCAGGGGTGGCCGAGAGGAGGGAGCTCAAAGAGACGACGACGTGGTACAGAGAGTCACGAGTTGCAGCAGCAAAAATGGAGATTCAGACGAAAGCGTCGTAGAGTGATGACTTCGCCGTCCCTTTTGCGGCCTTCTTGGCCAAGCGGATCGCCCAAACGCAACGACCCTTTTCCGGCAACAGGGCGCTTCTAGAGTCTTCGATGGACGTTTTTTCTATGCACCGACTTGAACAGCGACAACAGAGTCTTCGCGAAAGAGGGAGGACAACTGATGTTCTACGCTGTTCAAATTGAATCCGACGGTCCATATTTTCCTGCCAACGTGGATAGGCTGAAAGGCCACGTTTTTTACCGGCTTTGTAATATAGTAAATATCATGCGTCTCATAGCTTGGTAGAAGCGAAGGAAGTTGGTTCGATCTGTTTTTGGGCCGCATAAGGGGAATTTGAGGAACTGAGCGCAAGAGTCTAGTATTTTCTGGCAATAGCAAGTTTCACCTGAAACAAAAAAAAATTTGGTGCGCCTTAAATGTTTTCAGTTTCTTTCGCGAGTTCTGCACTTCTGCTTGTACTGTTTTTATACTTTTTAATCTGAAAATAGTATCTCCTCTTCATTGGCGGTTACTGACTGACCATTTACAATCCTGAAAATATGCAGCATAGTACAAACTAATAACGTATCAATATTACATCATGTACAACAAAATTGGTGTAGTCACTATGACAAAGGTAGTCCTGATCTCGGTCACTGACACTGGTCGCTCTTAGTTAGGTCACCTTAAGTCGTATAAGACTCCACGACGTCACGGTCCAGAGGTACCATGAATATCTATGCAGAACTAACACATTTATGGTTCTCTAATAGCTCAGCGCACATCCTTAGTTGGGCATGCGCTGAAAGAGACGGATACAACACGAATGACTCTAAAGACGTCCATGTCCAACCACCCGACTTTTTGAAGGACAACAAGGACATGTGGGTCACGACAGGCCTACCATATGTGTAAGGCGGCCAGATGCCCTGGTCAAGACATAAGTAGGGGTGAACTCTGAGGCAAACCACCTATATGTGACTCCCTCATAGAAAGGCTCTGGATGCCCATCTACAAGGCTCAACTGCCCCTGGTCTGGTCATGTTAGAAGACACGACGTTAGGGTCTAAGCATGCCAGCAAAGGCAGGCCTTTGGAGCATAGGGAATGACTTATGACCATTAACCAGAAGATGACTTACCATTTTCTATGTAACAAATGTCTATATGCTCCCTCGACTATATAAGGAAAATAGGACAACCAACAAAAACTCATAGAGCAAAGCCATCGAGATAATAACTCACAAAATTCCCTCGGGCCTATAAATTTACTTATCATGGGTACAAAACCATGACAGCTAGCGCTCTAGATAGGGTTTTTTTGTATGTTATGCTTCGATTTTTTATGGCTCCGACTATTTCCTATAGTAACATCCTCTTGGGAACCAAGCTCACCTTTGTTACCCTAGACTTCATCACCATGAAGGATGGTGGTCTGTGGCCCATCACTACCACTACGCGTCGAGAGCTAGCAAACGCAAACGCTGCCAAAGGTGCCTCCAACAACTGAGCCCCCGAGCGGCTCCATCAAGAAGGGTAAGTCCATGACCCAATGCGACATAGTTGTTGCCCTACAAGGGCCGCCTAAGGCAACAGTCTCTTGCCATTGCCCATATAAGGCACACCAAGGTAACAAGGGTCATGAGGGCATCCCCCGTTAAATCCTATACACCCTCAACCTCGCACCTTCAAAGGCACTTGGGACACATGTGTTAGGGCTTGTCGCCATGATGAAGCACCACCTCTTCTCCTTCTACAATCTCTCGAAGACGTCCTCCAGCGACAGTTCCTTGTTAGAGTTAGAGAACATCTTCACTTGGCCATCTCGCCATGCTTGCTTCCTGACTGAGGGAGACGACACTTTAACCCTGGCGGAGGCATGCCCCACGGGGGAACAACACCCCCATGTAGGATTTTGAATACCTTTGGACCCATATTGATTGACATGGTATACAACATGAGGAGGACACAAAGGGGTCAGCACTGTTGACATGGACCGCCTCAACGATCGCCAACAAGAGGTCGAACATCACCAACAATGTCATATGAACGGCTTGGTCAGTCACTGTCGTCCTTCCTACAATGATGCTAGTATAGGAGAGAGCAATGGACCGTGGCACTTTCCTTGTGCTAGTCAAAACGTCGCTACCATGGTAGTAATGCTGCGGGCGACCCTATAGCTAGAGGACCCCCAAGTTAGGGCCACATACCTCGAGCTTTGAAAGCTAATTAAGCACACAACCACCTAACACTCCCATGGTTGCACCTAACTAAATAGTGTTCCCACTTGACCATCCCACTAAGGCCAACAAAAAACAAACCGCCACTACCATGTCATAATCGATACTGCTTGTAAACCTTATGCATTATATTAACGCGTAGCACTACTCCGGTAATCCACCACCAATCACCTCATGCTCTGATGTATCACAACATATACTGTTTTCCCATTCCATCTCCCACTGACACGTGGGGGTCTACTCGCTAATTTTTATCCCCTTCCACTGTCTGTGACACGTGGGCGCATGCATGAGTATAGATGTGCATGTAGCTTGTAGCCGATGGCCTAGCTTGAAGCCCATATTTTTTTACTGCACTAAGCATGACCTAATGATAGTACCATGCCTAGGTTGCCACCCAGACACATTGGACATCCTAACCTGACATTCACAGGTAGGCCTGATCATAGCCTGGTGGCCACCATGGCCTGACACACGGTCCATTGATCCACATCCTTTCTATCCTCTAGCCATAACTTCATTCCTCACCCCATGTGTGCCAGCCACTTAAGCAATGAGCTCTACTCCCCCTCTCAGGCCATGGCTCTTCCACGTTGACACACCCTTAAGCCTCAGCACCGCTAGTGGCCACCCTCTTTCCATGACCCTAAGCCTTAGCACTATTGATGCTCATCACCTCCATGTTGTTTGCATGGTCAGGTTCTTCCATGCATCGACCTCCTCAACGTGTTAGCATTGAGTTACAATTATTGCATCCTTAGCTTCGACATGCCCCATATGCTCCTGGTTCTAGCACATAAGCATGCCAACATTCACACGAACCACACGTTCATGCCTCCTCCACCCACTATCGCTAGCCTCGAGCATGATATCCTCATAGCATCCTCTCCCCCTGACCCTCTCTATATGTGTTGGCATTCTATGGACCTTTGCGCTGGCTTGGTCGTCGGCTATGGTGGACTTTTTAGAACATCTCAATACATTTCAATCATATCTAAACCACTGATCATACATAAGTCTTAGTTTAGTATGGTCCAAAGATCTGATGAGTCATATGTAATTCAATGCAATGAGTCGTGCCTAGCTTAGAGCATGTACAACTCCAATAACTACATAATTCCTTACGTGTTTCTAGGGGTAAACTAAAAAAACCAAAATACGACTCTCGATGAAGAACCAATCCTAGCTAGGCACTCCAAGTGGAAGGAACCATGGTCTATCTATGTTGTACGATGGGGCACCTCCACCAATCCGTTGTGACACTAGCGATGGTTTTTCTCGTCGAATCCTCTCATCGGTTTGCCTCTAGCCCCAACAATTCTAGACCTCCTACTAGCCTCCTTTTGATCTCTTTTATCCACTAATGATTCCCCATCCTAAAGCCTCCCGACCATGGTGAGGTCGGATCTGGGCGGTTCTGGTGCCATTTCGTCGGCCACCACTACCCAAGACTCTTCCACTAATGGTGGCACATCTACCCAGCGCTCCCCTAAATCATTTGCCGACGGTGCCTAGAGGAAATTTATTGCCAACGACGACCGACTATTCGTCGAGGGTGCTCCCACCGTTTGGTTCCCCAACGCGACTACCATCGGTGCTGGTGCCCGTAGTCCATTCGCTGTCCTACACGCGTTTTCCACAACAAACGTGTGTGCTCTCTTCTCTTATTCCCTAGCCGACACCCACATATCATCGTGATATATTTTATGTTTATCATGATATATTTTGTCTAAATATTAATTATAGTTTACAACATATATTTGTATACGAAGTTTGTGTGGAATTAGATTAATTCTAATTCAGTGCAAGAAAGAAGGATGCATTTATTAAGATGCTAGACTTAAATATCAATGCAAGAAATCAGGATACATTTATTAAGATACTAGACTTAGATACAAAATTTTTATATCAAATTGTATCATGCTTGTAAATGCGCATATACTGGGCCGGGCGGCCCGTTTTCACATGACGAGCCTCCTCCAAAAACATCCCAAACAACTTTCCCCTCCCCGGCTCCCCACAACTTGTCTGCCACAGTTCCACCTCTCCATTTCGCCGAGGAAGAAAAAGGAAAAAAACACAGAAGGGGTTGGAGAGAAACGGATCAGGGGCGGAAGGTTCCAGCCCTAGCGCAGCAATGGCGGGTTGGTGCGAGGAGGCGGTGGCGTTGCTGCAGCGCCCCGCGGCGGCGGAGATGGCCGTCGACGTGCTGCTCTGCGCGGTGCCGATCTGGGCCGCTGTCATGATCGGCCTCGTCGTCGGCTGGTCCTGGCGCCCGCGCTGGACAGGGCTGCTCTTCCTCGGCCTCCGCACCCGCCTCCGCATCATCTGGCTGCCGCCCGGCCTCGGGGCCCGGCGGCTCTGGTTCGCCTGCACTGCGCTCTCCGCCTGCTCCGTCGCGCCCAGGCTCCTCTCCTCCGCATTCCGCCGCTGCAGAGGTAAGCAACAGGACAAGGCCTCCCCTGAGGATACTGCTGCTGTGGCTCGGGACGGTGGAGGTTGCGCCGATGGCAGGTGAGCGTAGTGGTTGAATCTATTTTACATTGTGGCTGGCGGGGTTGGCTGGGGACCGGGGTGGGTGGCGGAAATGCAGCGCCTGTCAATCTTGTCAACTGTGTCTCTTGGAGACCAGTTGTCTTTCAGTTTGAAATTGTATTGAACGATCTTGCAGTTCTTTCATTGGGCGACCCTGTCCTTGTGTTGGAGGCAGTTTAGGAGATTTGAACTTTTTTCCCCTCATGAAAATTACTCTCTTTAAGCTGACTTGATGAACTGACACACATGACGATAGAGTTGGAGTTGAGGGAGTTGTTGTATTTTGAATTCGTGACATTGACCGATGTTGGAAACTTGTGCCTTCGCTGGTAGAAGAGTCTATAGCTCCGTTCGGTGAAAACTTGCTAGTTATGTAGGCTATATATACTCCCCCGGTCACTCCATTCTTTTTTATTTGTCGCGTTTTAGTTAAAAAATGAAAATAGCGGGCGGCAAATATACGAGAACGGAGGTAGTAGTTTTTTTTGGTGATTGGTTACTTTCGTTCGCTTTGCACCATGGAAGGATTCACAACATAAACTTGCCTGCTGCTGGAGTTTCATTGTGGTTGTGGTTTATTTCATCCTTGTTTGGTGGTTCTAGTATGTGTTCTTGCTGTGAACTTGTTCTTGTGGACATAAGAAAACACCACAAGTTCATAATGTTTTGTGAAGACTTAGTTCAATTTTAACATTTTTTGATCGGCAGGACAAATTTTGAGGGTGAACATGATACTGTCACTGAGAAGGACCTAGAACTTCTCCTTCAACTTTTAGATAATAAGGAAAGCGGGGATACAGCTTGGCAGAATTTGATGGAGCGTACAACCTCCAACATGACCTACAAGGCCTGGCGGCGTGAGCCTGAGGTTTGTCTTTCCAGTGGGTTGTGGAAAAAAATTAAATGCTGATAATATAGGATATTATAGAAGGTACTTCTACCACAATTCCGAGGTGGTGTATAACATATTAGTGTCTAATGCAAAGAATAATTCTAGGTGTTTAATTAAATGGCGAAGGAATACGATTTTAATTTTTGAAAGTCCATTCTTGTCGGTTCCCCGTACAGTACATACTATCATTTCATTGGCCAGTGGCATTACACACATCATGAGTCGGTGTTTATTAGTGTAATCCTTGTTAGATTCTAGCATTTCCTTCACTGAATCTCCAGTCTGAAAGTGAACAGACTAAGAAGTAGAAATGAGAGGCAGTAATACTAGAGCTGGTTAGGTGTCTTGAGTAGCACTTCTCAGGTCCTAGGTTCAATTCACTGTGGGAGCGAATTTACACGCTGTGGTTGGGCCAAGGTTACAAAAATCACCTCGTATGTTCTATGCCAAACCATATGTCTAATCGTCTAAGGTCCGCTCTGGTAGTGTTCATTCTCACATGAACTATGGTATCATTGTGTATGAGCGGGGCAAGGGGTTCTCGACTAATGTCCAGGGGCTGTTTTACCCCGCAGGTCATGTTTTTTAATATTAGCCTTTTCAACTGAAACAAGAATTCTGAGACTAGATTGTTTGATCACCTCTTTTTGTTCCTTAATCTACATAAATTGGCATGAACAATCAGAAGATTGCAGTTAATCTGTGTCATGACTAAATGGTAAATGCTTTACCATAATTTCTCCGTATACATCAACTGAATTTATTTTAAATGTAATTTTAGGAGGGACCTATAATGTACTGCAGCCGCACTATTTTTGAGGATGCTACACCTGAACTGGTTAGAGATTTCTTCTGGGATGGTGATTTTCGTCTAAAGTGGGATCCCATGCTTGCATACTCCAAATCTTTGGATGAGTTCCCTCAGAATGGAGCAACAATTGTCCACTGGATAAAAAAGGTTTGTCCAGCTTTTGTTGTTCCCTGTTTATGTTCATGTTAAACTCTCAATTCCAACATGTTGTTTGTTTTCCAGTTCCCATTCTTTTGCAGTGACCGTGAATACATCTTTGGAGGACGCATATGGGAATCTGGGAAGACTTACTATTGTGTTACAAAGGTATGTGCATACAGTGTTTTATTCAGATAGGCCCTATTTGGTTGAGCTGTTGTATTTGAAAAAGCTGATGTGAGCTATGAGCCATAGAAAAGTTGATGTGAAGTGTTTGCTGTGACTGAGAAACCTGAAAGCCGTTTGGTTGAATAACTGTAGCTTTTGAAAAAACTGTGCTCAGTCTAACTCACTTGCGAGCGGACCTCACAAGTCATCCACTTAACTTCTTCCCTCTCTCACTTACAAGCGGACTCTGCTTGTCAGAGTCACGCCTTCATCTTCCTCGCCGCACTAGGGCAGATGCCTCGCAGGAGCTACTCACCCGCACCAGAGCTGCCTGGGAAAAGGTCGTGCGTCGTGGCCGCTGCCGGGGCAGGGACACGGACTCGGGCCTTGCCCATGCCGGGGTGGGGGCACCGGCCCACCGCAAAGTCTGCACCCACGCCGGCTGTCAGGGTCGCACATGGACCTCCCACCAATAATGTTCTTGCTCGTGAGACGGAGGAGGAAGACAAGTCGCTCGATGGAAAAAGAACGAATCAATAACTTTCATAGCCACTGGCAGGTGGTTGATTTCGTGGACTTTCCCAACTCCATAGCAGATGAAAGCAGGGAGAAGGCTACTGTGAAATTTGGACTGGTCAGAAGCTGATTTTGGCTGTGGCTTTGGGTGCGAGCCAACCCATTTGGTTGGCTTTTTAGAAGCCAAAGCAGGTTGGAAAGCCCAACTAAAGGGGGCCTTACTCATGTAATTATGCTCCCTTTATTATCTGAAAAAATAACTGTATAATTAACTGATGAAGGTGAAATGTTTTATCCTCTTCCATTTCCCTGTTCAATGGTTACGCTTTACTTTTAGCCTTACACCTACTGCATGAAATTTATGTTCCTTTTCGACCCTTCTTTTTCTCTCTCCAAGTGATTGCTTACTCTTTATTTAATACTCCCTCCATCCCATCAAATAAGGCGTATATTTTTTTTTGGCAAAATCTTCAGAGTGAAACTTTGACCATTAGTTTCTTTTCAAATATGACGTCAACAAATACAAATTGAGCATCATATTAAATTATTTTTGAATACAAATTCAAGTATATAACATGCATACACTAAAAATATATGTTTTTTCTGAATTGTTGGTAAAAAATTTAAAGTGTTGACTTTTCTAAAAATATGCACGCCTTATTTTACGGGATGGGGAGGGCGTATAGCATTCTTGTTCTGCACTTCTCTGCTGTTTGAACGTTGCCTGCAAAATTTCTCAGAAGCGGCATTGTAATTGATCTGGTCATCTGGACCTAATATAAATGCTTCTTTTCCAAAAGAGTGATAATTTTCATGAGTTTTATTTTTTTAGGCATCCGCAAAACAGTAACCCAAAACTGACGACTACTCAGATAGTAAACTGTTTATTATCTTCCTGCATGATGTGTTGAAGTTACTTGTCAGTGCCTTATAAAAGTGAACTGCTTGCACAATTTCATCAGCACCTTTTAGATTTTATGGGATGCTAAAGTTATTACTTATTAGGTTTCTAGGTTTGGGAGGCGATGAGCATACATTAATCGCTATGTTCTTTTTCTGACTAATATGACTTTTTGGAAAACAAACAATTGACTTGTATCACATGAAGAGAACATTACACTGGGTCATTTACTATTGATAGCAGCTGATATGACATAAGAGCACATCTTAGTATTTAAAGATAGATTTAACTGAGAATCAAGACTCAACCAACACACTACAAGCATCTTACTTTTACCTATTAAATTCTCACACACATCTTTCTAAGAAACTAATCTCAGGTCTCCGTATATTATAGTGACATGCCTGCATTGTCTGGTATGTTTGCGAAATATGGATAAGATTCACAAGGGTTTCAATATATTAAAATCACTGTGTAGAAAATGTTTGCTAACATCCTATGTAAGTGCATATATGTGAGCGCTCAGCAACCTCCATTTGGCAGGGTGTTCCATATCCATCATTGCCCAAGAAAGAAAAACCAAGGCGTGTGGAGTTGTACTTCTCAAGTTGGCGTATTAGAGCTGGTAACCCCTTTTCTCAGTAGCTAGTATCATTTTGGTGTCTGTTTGTCCTGAACATGAAAGGTTTCCAGTCAGGCATGAGCAGAAATGCTTAGACCTTAACGCTACAATCATATTCTTTGTTTGTGAAATGCAGTTCAATCGCCTAAACATGTGGGTCAGCAATCTGCGTGCGAAGTAACTTTGGTTCACTATGAGGACATGGGCATACCAAAAGATGTAGCCAGGGTTGCTGTTCGCCACGGCATGTGGGGTGCTGTAAAGAAACTTCAGTCTGGGTTCAGAGCTTACCAGCAAATGAGAGACACAGAAAATACCCTGTCACACAGCGCCATTATGGCTCGAATGACCACCAAGGTATCCATCACGGCTTCGAATGGTGGCTTGGACCATGACCTCTCCATTGCCGATAAAATCAGTGGCGAGAATGACAGCTCCCATGCAGTTCAGCATGGTTTTGACTGGAAGTGGGTGGTGTTTGGTGGTGCGGTGGCTGCGGTTTGTGTGCTCAACACCGGATTGGTAGGCAAGGTCCTGTTGCTTGGAGCAGCGAGAAGGCAGGCAAAGAAGTGATGTGAGGAGCAACACCTTCCAGCCTCTGCAGAAAGGCATTCATCAGGCTGTAGCTACAACCGTACAGGCAAAAAATATTGAGGAAATAGGTGGGGTTCGACAGATATAATTGCAATGTGTAATTTTGGGTTGTGCACTTGTGCAGTAGATGTAGCATGCTTGCTACCATAACAGATTCCGCTGTATCAGGAATCGCTGGCCAATACTCCGTATATCTGAAGATCTAAGAGGTCACTGCATGTTTGCAGCTTTCTATGTTCGATATACGTATAACGGCACTGCATGTTATAAGAGAAATCCATTCTCTGACACTGAACAGCCTTTTAACATTTCTTTCTGAGGCTGTCATTAGGTCCTGGTGCCATGTCATATGAAACGGTGGCGACAGAAGGAACCGCCCCCGCTATTTTTTTGCGTAATGCTAAGTCCCTGCTACGCAGGTGACAAACATATTTCACGTAAATCGATCCATGAAGAACTTGCAAGCATTTATAATATTTCACAGGAAAAAGGCGCGTGATCAAAATTGCTTACATTATTGCAGCGTGACGAATCATCAGAAAATAGTATTTATGATAAAACCCCAGGTCGGATCAGAGAAAGTTTAGGGAATATTCCCACTGATCAGTGGCCCAAAACGTTTTGTCACCCACGCAAGCGACGCATAAGTTTTTTTTAGTATTATTGAAAAGTGAGTTGTAGGAAACTCTAAACAGATATATAGACTGAACAACCATAAAAGGATAGCATAAAGAAATAAGGCCGTTTAGGCGTCATCGTCGTTTGTGCAATGAAGCCACTGCTTCTCATGAGAGCACTGTCATCACCTTGCAACTGGCAGTTTTCAATTGCTGTACCAGCGCAAGATCCACAGATTAATCTTGTACGCCTCACCTGCCCCAAATGGAGGATGTTCACTGGATTGCTGTCCCAATCCAACCATCTCCTTATCCGCTTTATATCACAGCTTTAACATGAATGATAAATATCACTACAGAACTCGGTTTGCAGTGACGATTAGATTCCTGAACACGAGAGGTGTTGCAATTTTAATCTAGGCGACAACTTACTCGGTCAAATTCTCAGGCCGAGGTCCGAGGAATTTCTCTTTTGTTGCAGGAGAACCAAAGTCCCATGAATGAACTATGAAGCAGCAGCTCGGTAATGGATAATGATCCACCGACTACGCTGCTTCCAGCAGCATAGTACAGTACGTACTTGTTTTTCCTCAGTTTGGTTCAAACGTCCGTATTACTATAGTTGTGTATGTGCATAATTGTTTTTTTCTTCATTTTTTACCGCCTAATAAATTTCGTGGCAAGCAATTAAAGCTCTTGTCACCCCTCCTAAAAAAAATAGATCTGAAGATTTTGCATGGATGCATCAGTAGATGCACGGTAGAAATAAAGGATCAGTTCACATATCACACCGCGCCGCCATTGATTTGTTTAGCCAAGAGATGTCACTGTATGCTCCAACCTCCAAAGGTCCTGTTCCTCCTCGCTGTCTCATGGCGTATCCTAACGTGCGTGTCTCGACCTGAAGAACCACAACTACACATCAATTTAGCGAGTTAGGGCGGTTGGTCGGCCAGTGTCAGCCACAAAACGCGGCCAAAATTTAAATTATCAACAATCATGTGGTGATCATTGCGCACCGCCCATAGTATTGTAAGGCACATCCGAGGCAAGGCAGCGCATTATGACGTGTATTTAAGGAGACTAAGCTGAAGGAACTCTCGCATCAGCGGCCTGATAAGCTATAGCCATCTTCTTCTCTGAATTCCAGTCCAAGGGCCGGAATACCGTCAGAGGGAGTGGGAGGGAGAAAAAAAAAAGATGGTGAAGCTCGCATTTGGAAGCTTTCGCGACTCTTTGAGCGCCGCGTCGCTCAAGGCCTATGTGGCCGAGTTCATCGCCACGCTGCTCTTCGTGTTCGCCGGCGTCGGGTCCGCCATTGCCTACTGTGAGCTTTAATTTTCTACTGCCTCCTCTCGTACCCCGTTTCGCGTTCCAGTTTCCATTCCATGTATCCTGGCAGGCTTACCTCAGATTAAATTCGTCTCGTGCAGCGCAATTGACGAAGGGCGGCGCTCTGGACCCCGCCGGCCTGGTGGCCATCGCCATCGCCCATGCGTTCGCGCTCTTCGTCGGCGTCTCCATGGCCGCCAACATCTCCGGCGGCCACCTGAACCCCGCCGTCACCTTCGGCCTCGCCGTCGGCGGCCACATCACCATCCTCACCGGCATCCTCTACTGGGTTGCCCAGCTTCTCGGCGCTTCCGTGGCGTGCTTTCTCCTGCAGTACGTCACCCACGGACAGGTTCGGTTCGACGGCTCGACCAGTCTTGGCGCGTTACCGTAGCAGCTGTGTATTTTTTCTTTCACTGCGCACCTCCTCAGCTCAGCTCCCGGAAGAGAAGAGAGAAGGCGGATTAATTAAGTAAAGTGGAGCTTAACGAACGAACTGTGTGCTGTGCAGGCTATCCCGACGCACGGCGTCTCCGGGATCAGCGAGATCGAGGGCGTGGTGATGGAGATCGTGATCACCTTCGCGCTGGTGTACACCGTGTACGCCACCGCGGCCGACCCGAAGAAGGGGTCCCTGGGCACCATCGCGCCCATGGCCATCGGCTTCATCGTCGGCGCCAACATCCTGGCCGCCGGCCCCTTCAGCGGCGGCTCCATGAACCCGGCCCGCTCCTTCGGCCCCGCCGTGGCGGCCGGCAACTTCGCCGGCAACTGGGTGTACTGGGTCGGCCCCCTCGTCGGCGGTGGCCTGGCGGGGCTCGTCTACGGCGACGTGTTCATCGCCTCCTACCAGCCGGTCGGCCAGCAGGAGTACCCATGAAAGTCCGGAGCTAGCCCGATCGATCCGTCTGTGTTGATTTCACCATCGTCGTCGTCGTGTCATCTGGCGCTTCGTGCTGTGATCATGTTTGGTCCTGTTTGCATTTCCCAACGTCTGGTTTTCATTTCCATTCACCAACGGTGCCAAGATGCCGTATTGTAAGCGAGAGAAGGGTTCGGTCTGTATCTGTATAAATGCAATGCACAGTTCGGCGTTTCCATGAACGAATTTTCACATGTGCGTGTGTAAACCTACCGGGTGCGTGAACTTGGAATGTGCACGCGCGGCAGCAACCGCTGCGAACTACACAGGCGTCGTTTCACTCTACGGACGCGGCCCTCTCTCCGATCCCTCGCTATATATAAAACTCCGGAACGCACAGAGCGTGCGGGGTTATTCGTGCGCGCGCAGGATAGTACACTGAAAAACAACGAAGAGCGAGAGCCTCTCCGCCATGGCGTCGAACAACCTCCTCGTCGACTTGAAGCGCTGCTTCTCGGCGCCGTCGCTCCGTTCCTACCTCGCCGAGTTCATCTCCACCTTCCTCTTCGTGTTCACCGCCGTCGGCTCAGCCATCTCCGCCCGTACGTCAAGTTTCCCCGCATTCCATTTTTTCCATCCATGAATGCGCATATGAGTTGATACAGAACTGTAACTACGGACGGTTTTCTGATCTCCGCGCGACTGCGTTTGGAATGTGCGTGTGTGTGTGTGTGTGTTGCCAGGGATGCTGACGACGCCGGACGTTACCAGCAGCGCCGGGCCCCTGGTCGCCACCGCCGTCGCGCAGGCGTTCGGGCTCTTCGCCGCGGTGCTCATCGCCGCCGACGTCTCCGGCGGCCACGTCAACCCTGCCGTCACGTTCGCGTACGCCATCGGCGGCCGCATCGGCGTCCCGAGCGCCATGTTCTACTGGGCGTCGCAACTGCTCGGCGCCACCTTCGCCTGCCTCTCCCTCAACCTCTTCTCCGCCGGCGAGGCATGTCTTCGTAACCGTTCTCGCTTCCTACCTGCAAACTACACTACTGTCGTTTCTCACACTGACCAATCGATGTACGTACGTACGTACGCTACGCACGTTGTCGCGCGCGCAGGAGGTGCCGACGACGAGGATCGCGGTGGCGATGACCGGGTTCGGCGGCGCGGTGCTGGAGGGCGTGCTCACGTTCCTGCTGGTGTACACGGTGCACGTGGTCGGCGAGCGCGAGCCTCGCTCGCGCGGCGGCGACGGCAAGCGGGAGTTCGCGGCCACGGCGCTTGGCGCGCTGGCGGTTGGGCTCACGCAGGGCGCGTTCGTGCTGGCCGCGGGCTCGCTGACGGGCGCGTCCATGAACCCGGCCCGCTCGTTCGGCCCGGCCGTCGTCAGCGGCCACTTCAAGAACCAGGCCGTGTACTGGGCCGGCCCGATGATCGGCGCGGCCGTCGCCGCGCTGGTGTACCAGATCATGGCGTGCCCGAGCGTGACGGGGAACGTGGAGGCGGTCGTCGTTTGACAAGCTTGTGTGCAACTGTGTATCCATTCGTTGTGTGTTGTGAATGAGTCGAGGGATCTATATGTGTGTGTGTGAGAGATCATGATGACATTGTGTTTGTAATTAGTTTGTCCAGTGGGCTTTCAGTTCCGTCGCGTTGCTGTACTGAAATAGCTTGTTGTACGAATGGTGGTCCAGAGCATATTTTAGCCGTTGATTCTCCGGATGAGCATTGTGCGCCGTCAGATAAACCCCGTCACCAAATTACTTATTTTTATTCACCAATGTTGTTCGCGACATATAATCCTCATCCAAAACTGACAAACCGCAATGCACGCCCCATCGGCTAGCGGCCATAAACTCTAGCTCCCGCACGAATGGGAAAGCGTGACACTCTCTCAAGAAAGACCGTTTCTCTTGGCCGTTGCTAATGGACGTTCCTGTTCGCGCTACCAACGCAACGATTTGGGGTTCTCTCTCATCAACATTGGACTAGCGGTACAACCCTGAAGTTGACATACACTATGGACTCTTTGGAAGTGAAGTATTTTTTAGTTTCTAAAGTTTCAGAGTATTTTATGCTATAAGGTGTTTGGTTGCTTTCCTAAAACTATGATTTCAAAACCATAGTATTCTGAATACTATGGTATTTTTGAAATATTGAAAACTTCACTTCAGTCTAAAGTTATGACTAGCTAAGTCCATGATATTTTTATAGTTGACCAAAACTATGATATTGTCTCGGCAATTGTAAAATATATATAATATTGTCAAACCATGATTCTAAGAAATATTATTGACAAACAGTCTCTACATTTTTATCTATACTAATAACAATAACAAACAGATCAATGACTCGCACGGCACGGAGTTGCTACTCAAATCATCGATAGTAATTACATCGTCAAATAAAAAAAATTACAGGTCGGCAATGGTTAAATAAATATTTTATAAATTCTTTTCGGCAAGAAAAGATTAGCCGACATAATTAAATGATTGATTGTCAGTTCATCAATAAGAATTTATTGTAAAGTTCTTATCAATTTTGAATAGCAAATAATTTCCTCTCTTAGGTAGTGTTTGGTTGGAGAGCCAAGTAGAACGGAGCCGTTCTGTTCCAGTTTTGTTGCTGTTTGGCTACAAAGTAACTAGAATGGAATGATTCCAATTAGGGAATATTCTCCTCAGATTCAGAACCATTCCGCTCCAAAAAATCAACGGAACGGAGCCGCTCCGTTCTCATCCCGCTCTCACAGTCACGCTCCGCTCCGTTCACTCTGCAACCAAACAAAAAACAGAGCCGCTCCGTTCCAGATTACCAAACAAAGAACAGAGCGGCTCCGTTCCTAGAATCAGGAATGGAACGGCTCCGTTCTACTTGGCTCCTCAACCAAACACTACCTTAAAGATTCCTTTTAAATCTCTGGTCACCAAACTGGCTCTAAGGGTGTTTGGTTCCCCTTACTAATATTTAGTTCGTGTCACACTAAATATTTAAATATCAATTATGAGTATTAAAATAGAATTAATTAGATTCAATAAATTTTAGTTGTGAGTTTTTATCTATATAATTATTTGTATAATTGAACTATGTTTAATACCCGTAATTATTATCCAAATATTTGATGTGATAGAGATTAAACTTTAGTTGGGTCAACCAACACACTCTCTAAGATCATCTCCAGGTTTTGCACTATTGTAGATTGCACCGTTTATAGAGTGGGGTTTAAAACGAGTGAGATAGGGAATGTAATATGAATTCTAGTGTAGATAGTCTAAAAGTATACTAATATAAAACACTTTTCATAGTGGACGTTATTCTGCAACTTGCTAGATGTCCATCGGATGTGGGCCGGCCGGTTGCCTGGTCTGCAGGGGGAAGTTGCAACCGATCTGATCCGATAGATTTCAGGGGAGGGAAGTATATATCTACAAAGCTGGTGAGGCGAGACGGGATGGTGGTCTACGTAGTTCATGCGAGGAGAGAGCGGCGACACATCAGTCACCAGTAGGAATCTCGTGCGCCTGGCAAACCGGTCGGCCCCAGCCATACCATCGTCTTCCTTCTCTAGTGGTGTCCTCTCACTGTTACACGCTGGAGGCCGACCCCTGTGCACCACCTCGCCGTCGTCTCCGCTTTCCATCGCCTCCGCCGCAACCTCGCCTCTGCCTTCCATCGCCGCCGCGTGCAGAGAGTCCAGCACGCTGCGTAGAGAAGTCGAGGACTGGGGTGTTGTGTCCAGCGTGCCCACTGATGACGAGGTCCGTGCCGCCATCGCCAGTATGAAGCAGTAAGATTGCATCTATCTAATTAAATTGACGAAGTTATAGTTGTTGATTTCCTAGGATGGTTACATCATTGGCTAAGTTTGGAATTTCTAGTATAATATATTGCTTACTTTTTAATTTGGTGTCACTAATTAGATTGATAACCGATGATTTACCTAATTAAATTGACAAAGTTATAGTTGTTGATTTCTTAGATTGGTTAGATCGTTGGCTAAGTTTGGAATTTCTGGTATAACATATTGTTTACTTTTATATCTGGCGTCACTAATTAGACTCGTAACCTTTTTTTTTGCAGTTTTCACACAGACTATTAATCCGGTATGTAAATTGGTCATGTGCAAGTTACTGTATCCAACATCATTCTGTTTGCTTTGTGTAAGCTCGGAGTGTACGCCTTGCTATCGGAGTTGCATCTCACATTTATTTAATTCTCTTTTCTGCTAAGGGAGCAGATTTTCGCAACGTCATTGCTTCATATTTGTGTGACTGGTTCAGTCTGGCGTGGCGTTATTGATCCATCCATCTAAGAAAAATGACTCTTTCATGCAGGTCGTTTTGGAAGGCTTCTGCCCTGGATTCTGAAGCGACTGACCTACAAGCCCTCGCATTGCCCGTCTCAGGGCATCCTTCATCTGGGATATTCATGAATCATCTTGCTCTGGATTCGGATGCATCTACGGTCGGACTCGATGAATGGACTGGACCTGCTAAGCTCGTTCTGAACTCAAGTGCGCTTTTAACAAAGGAACATCAAAGTGTGCTGGATGCATTCCACTTATTGCGTGAAGACGCCTATGTTCAGGTAGTATGACTTGACTTGAGTGGTGCTATTTATGCATACAACTATGAATTTTGTGGAACAAAACTTTGACACGTACGCCATCAGTGTCCTGTCCGCAAAAAACAATTTTTTTTTCCTGCTTTGCCATGATTCTCTTTTGCTTGCATGCAGAAATGGTTATGGCTTTGTCAACTGACAAAGCTGTATGGAATGCTGTAATGAAGAATGATGTGGTACAAGAATTTAAGAGGTCCTTCAAGGATGGTATGCAACTTTTAGATTCACTTTTCGCATCTTTGGATTGGCATGGGGGTGAACAATGTTTTAAGTTACAGACAGCAGCACTTGAATAATCTGACCTTTTGTTTTGTGAAAACATGTAAACAATCAAGCCCGGCCCACTTAGTTCTGCTGGCCTCTTGTTTCCTAAGTTGGATGGATCCGCATCTGATGCAACTTGTCCTGTCTTTCAGCCAAGGAAACCTATCTCAAGGGAAGCTCTACTCCTCCTCCTCCTGGATTTATGATGTGGGTCATGAAAAACGTCCATGCAAAAATTAGGGAATTCCTCAAGACAATGTTTGGGCTTGTGAATATACTCTTCCAAGGCGGTGAACAGAACTATGATTTCTCTGATGGTATAGTGAGGATGTCATTCATGCTCACGGTGTTCGTATTTGTTGTGGTAACGGTAGCTCGTATACGATGAGCACAACAATTCGTCGACTTCACAGTTTGGTGGTTGCATCTTATAGTGTGTGCAGGATTACTTGTAGACCCAGACTTTTAGATATGTTTTGTTTTGTTTAGGGTGTCTGAGTTCCCAGTTCCAGAATTTACCTTCATAAGTTACCTTCTTGGTGGTGGAAAATTTATATGCTTATGAACATTAGTTTGGTCTGAAGGCCTTGCGAGGCAAGCAAAATTCTACTAGTTATCAGTGCTTTGTGTAGGCTGAAGCTTTGCAGGAGATTAAGGTTCAAAACATGTAAAAACAGAGGGAAAGGCAACGGATCATAGAAGTCGGTGCCAGGAGAGTCCAGGTACGAGGTTCTTGAAAGCAGGTCGAGTCAAAGCAGACGTCTCCTCCGTGATGCCAAACCGACTGAAGACTGAAGAGCGAACGGAACAACAAAAGGCTCTGTCGTTGTGTTCCTTTCAGAGGTTCCAAGATTACCCGGGCGTGGAAGTGGAACCCCTTTGCCAAGTGTCTAGTTCGGGGCCCAGTGAGTTCGATTGGATGTTTGTAGTGTCATTCATCTGCCCAGAACCCGTGGAATCCCATTGGGAATTGCGTCCAGCACCACCAGATGGCAGCTGTGATCAGACACTGCATACTGCGAACAATGCGACATAAGATGAATCAATGGAATGGATGTTCCTCTTACTTTTACACGTTTCTTGGGATGATGAGGGAATCTATTTGGGGGAGAGAGAGAGAGAGAGGGATTTCTTGGGCTTGTTCGGTTATTTTCAATCCATATGGATTGGAGGGGATTGATATGGATTGGAGGAGATTTTGACTTACTAGGGATTAAAACCCACTCAATCCCCCTCAATCCATATGGATTGGGGTAGAACCGAACAAGCCCTAAGGGCTGATTTGGTGATTGGGGATCCCCAGGGAAGAAATCCTCTTGCTATTCAAAATTGAATTGGGAGGGGATTCCTCCCCCGTGGATCCCCTCGGGATCCCTAATCACAAATCAGCCCTAAAAAATTTCAGAAAAATCAAGAATTGATGAATGTTGTTGCAATTTAGAAAATCAGCACACTCAGCAGGAAATCTGAGTATACATAGTCAAAAAAAAACTTAGGCAGCTCGTAATTTTTTTATTGTACATAGTAAGTGTTATTATATAACTTTGAACAAATTTGAGATGATTTAATTCTTCAAGAAAGCTGTAATAAATTATAATTTGGAATGCAGGGAGTAAGACTACAGAATAAAAATCTGAGCGATGGCTTTTATGCAGTCGTTATTTAGAAATCTTGTTCTTAAAAAAAAGGTGCAGGAATCTAATTTTGTCCTTACACAGAAAGGTACAGGAACCCGCTTCTAAAGGCCATCGTTTTATGTTCCGCTCTGCAGCCCGTCACCTCGTTTTTCGGCCTTCCCTCTCCGTCTTTCTCGGTCTCCCCTCCCGACGGCCCACTCTTCCGAGCCCACTATCGTTGTATCCCCACCACAGGCCGAGCAGCCCAGGCCGGCGCCAGTTTCGCAAACCTAGCAGTACACATATCGTGTTTTTGTTTTCTTTCCAAAAAGCTAGCTGCCTTCTCTTCCGTTTGTAACGAATCTGATCCTCTAGGATTTGGGGCACACCTATGAGAGAGAGAAAAAAGCAGACCTTGATAGATGACGACAAATGTCGCGTCGCTTTCGGGGGGAAAAAAGAAACGAAAAGTCGTTGGCTTGTTCGCACTTGAACAGTCCGCTACGCTAGGGGCTTCTTTTTTTTTCTGTTTGTGGCGACAGGTTGGTGAGGATGCCACGTACGAGACGAGACGAGCGTAGGTACGTAGCCCCAGGTCATGTGCCGATGACGACGCTCCCTAAAGTCGCCGCATCAGTCTCTCCAACTCTCCACTCTGGAAAATGGCGAAACAGACGCAGCAGGCTCGGGGTGGGTACAGGTGTGGTGTCCCCGTTTCTAGTCTAGCCCATTCGTCGTTCCTCGCGAAAAAAGCTGCAGGTGACCGCGTAGTGTAACGTACTAACGTGTTTGTTGGCCTGGCCGGGGGCTGATGATGACGAGCCCATGCATGCAATGATGCAATGCCCGACTAGCTACTCTAGCTCCCCGTCGTAGCGGCTCCGGTCCAAATATAATGCAGCTAGCAACGGCGCGATCGACGACAACGAACACGTACGATCACTCAAGCTTTCTTCAAAGTCCTGACTAGCTAGCTGCTCATCTCAAGTAGTGCGAGTACAGATAGTGTCAAAGTGCAACGAACGAACCAGCATTTGCCTTTTATTTGTCGACCTTCCAGAACACCGGCCGGCCAGAGCGTTATACGTTGGAGATCGAGCAGCACGTTCAAGTCCCGTCAGGTGTCAGCCAGCCACAGCCACAGCCACGTGTGGGAGATACTCCGGCCGGGCATGCAAGTGCGCGGTTGACTGGACGTACGCCGCAGTCGACCGAGCGCATTTGCCCTTTTCGCGCGTCGCACGCCAATGCAACCTCCAGCTGTGGCCTGTGGGTAGTGCCGGTCGTCATTGGATTGCAGACAGCACGGTGCCCCTTGCTTCCCCTTCTTTCTTTCTTTCTTTCTTGCAGACAGCACGGTGCCCCTTCTTTCTTAACTAGTAGAACGACCGACGTAACCAGCTGTAGGACTATGTATAGTAAGACCGTGTTCAACAGTTTGGTCACCTAAAACACACGGTTCACGGAGTGAAGTTTGAACATGGGTACGAAGCACCTTCCATCTACTCACTATTTTAAACAGTACGGTATCTACTGTCTAAAACATTGTTTTACACGATTAAATGCACGCTCTGATAATCAAGGCCTAACCATGTTGTCGTGTGCCGCCGCCGTCGTATTGAAACACGCCCATTATGCATCTCATGACATAAGCAAGGTAAGGTCTACATTTTTGTTGCAGTCTTTGGCTCTCAAATCTCTGAGTTGACATATTGTACTTGGATATATAGTGACCAATTCTTGCATCTGATGGTAACTTTGATATTTCGAGTTCGTTGGTGGCACGAGCATATATATATAAGGCTAATTACACTGCCATGCATGTCTCTTTTTGGCTAAGGATGTTCCAACTGTTCTTGTTTCAACCATTACTTTGAAATCTATTTTTAGCCTTGCTAGCTGGCAGGTTGTTTGGGGGAGAGAAGGCGCTCCTCGACGAGTGAAATGGTGGAGAGTATGACGACCTGCTTGAAGGATTTGGAGTTAGGAGACGATAGTGAGTAGCACAACACCGGCAACAATAATAAGCTTGAAGAGCACTACAAGAATATGTGCTTGGACTTGGATCGACGACTCGTTCACAGGCACAGGAAACTACAGGCAGGTGAACATGGTCCTTGGTAATCTTGTTCGTCTGCACTGGCCTGGTCTTTTGACTTTGCCTATAGTGGCGATTCTGTCCCCGCCACCACTTGGGAGCATTATCGCTATCGTGTCTGTAGAACGTTTGGCAACATACATGCACTAGTTTGGGATGCATTCTGGGTATGAAATTATTTATACTAATTTAGTTATCCCATACTCCTTCCGTCCAAGTTTACCTGGTGTTTTAGCTTTTCTCAGACATAATACCAGCCAAGAGAATAGACGCATGTACCCCTGTGATCTAGCGTGAAGTATTAATTGCAATTACTGCTGAGTGCACAAAACGGTTCACAGCCTCCAGCCCTCCACGGTGCTTTCGGTGCCACTTTCTTCCCAGCCTCCAGCCCTCCACGGTGCTTTCGACGCCACTTTCTTCCCACCATTTTTTTCACCACAAAACAACACATTGGCGGGAACTTTTTTCATAAAAATTTCAGAAACAACTCTTCCTGCCATTTTTTCACCACAAAACAACACATTGGCGGGAGTTTTTTTCATAAAAATTTCAGAAACAACAGGCGACAGCACAAATTTTTGGAGGCAATACAAATCTATGACGCTTCTTTTTTAGATTTACAGCTCTATAAATACAACCCACCCAGTTACACAGTCACAAGCACAACACCTTCAAATACACCACCATGAATTTCGATCTGAATAGCTTCCCTGGAGATGTACAAGATGAATCTGCGCAAACACATCTTTGGCGTCAGCTATTGACCTGAACAGCTTCCCAATAAGTAAGTCAATCAGTTGCTTCTCTACTTGTTGTTATATTGATATTTTTGTTTCAACAACAAATGCAGATAACGAAGTTTTACCTGATCTGAATGAGGTACTCCATCCATTTGAAGTTTTGAACTCAAATAGCATTGGGGATACCAAGCGAAGAATACCACGAAGCAACAACGGGATGCAATATACAGTTCACTGCTAGAAATAAGCCACAATGGAAAATTATTCAAGAACTGTACCCGGTTAGTTTCTGTTGCCCATAATGTGAGTATCAGGACAGTGCAGCGCATATGGGATAGTCACAAGAAATGTAAAGCTGCTGGAGTTCCCGTCAATATTCAATCCAAAAGACAAGAAAATTGTGGAAGAAAAAAGGTTACGACTGATCTTGGACCGGTAGCTGACATTCCTCTTACCGATAGAAGCACAATTCAGGCCCTAGCTCAGAAAATTGGTATGAAAAAAGCACAATTCATAATAGGCTTAAGCAGGGTATGCTTCGTAGGCATTCCAATGCGTTGAAACCTCTGCTCAAAGCAGGAAATATGACTGAAAGGTTGTGGTGGTGCCTATCCATGTTAGATGAGGATGGTTTACCAAATAATCCTAAATTCAAGTGTATGGACAACATTATTCATTTGGATGAGAAATGGTTCAATATGACCAAAAAAGCAAGAAACTTTTACTTGCTCCCGACTGAAGAAGATCCATACCGGACAGTGCAAAACAAGAATTTTATCAATAAAATTATGTTTCTTTCAGCAGTCTCACTTCCACATTATGACGCTGATGGTAACTGCATGTTTGATGGAAAATATGTGTATGGCCTTTTGTTAGGAAGGTACCACAACATTTTTTAGTATTGTTTGAGCATTGCAGCACCTTATTTGAGCATTGCAAATCTAACCTGTTTGTACTAAAACAATGCAGGAGCCTGCGCAAAGGTCAAGCAGGAACAGAGCAAGAGGAACCCTTGTAACCAAAAGTATCAATGTTGATCGTCCTACTATGAGATCATACATGATTACAAAGTTGTTGCCAGCAATTGTTGCAACATGGCCTGCACATGGTCGTCACAGACCAATCTGGATTCAGCAGGATAATGCACCAAGTCATGTACCACCTGAAGACTACGAACTTCAAGATGCAATAGCTCAAACTGGTCTCGACATTTGCATAATCAGCCAGCCTCCCAACTCACCAGACATGAACGTTTTGGACCTTGGTTTTTTTGCATCTCTGCAGTCACTAACGTGGACATGCTAGGAACATCGACGAGATGATATATAACGTCAAGAAGGAGTACGAAGAATACAACCCAAGTAATCTAAGAAGAGTATTCTTGACACTTCAAGCATGCATGATTGAGGTGATGAAAATCAATGGAGGCAATCGATACAAGCTGCCGCACATGAACAAGTCTAGATTAGAGGCTCTAGGCATTCTACCTGATAGGCTAGATTTAGAACCCAAATTGTACGAGCAGGTGCTAATGACATTGAGTACCCAAGAATAGAAGTATCAAGTGAATGAAGGAGCATCTTTCTGTTGTTCACCCGTCGTCACCTTGCCTGCTCCTTTCTCTTCATTCGCCGAAGCAGCAGCATTCTTGCAAAGTGCGTTCTCTTCTCCCGTTAATGAAGCAACAACCTTGCATCCTCCCGTCTTCGAAGCAGCCACCTTGCCTTCCTCCTCCGTCGCCGAAGCAGCAACCTTGCCTTCCTCCTCCATCGTCGAAGCAGCAACCTTGCCTCCTCCCTTCACCGCGTCCTCCCTTACATCTTCATCGGAAGATGTGTAATCTGCCAGCACCGCCCCCATCCGGCGTTGAGGGATTGTGGGGCGGATGTAAGGGTGCTGGCGCTGGCGAACGAGGGCTTGGATGGAGCGACGACGACGGCCTTGTAGGTAAGCCTTTCGCCATTTCCAGCTAGGGTCAGATTCTTCACTCGATGATGGAGAATAGTAGGGCGGAGGAACTGGATCCATTTCGTGGTTGAGATAGGGCGGCTGCTGATGGTGGGAGCGGCGACGGCTGCTGGGATTTATCGCGTGGATGAGAGGAGGCTAAGAGTCCGTTGGTGCGGGAACAAAGCGAACGGGTGTGTGAAATGAGGAGATAACTACGGTGGCATCGAGGTGTAGACCACGAACGACACATAATTCTGGACAAATAAAATGAGCTAAAACGCCAGTTAAACTTGGACGGAGGGAGTATATGGTTGCTTTTATGATAACACTAATTTTTTGCAGAAACGGTACAAGTTGCCGGACGATGGACCATATGATATGAACGCTCGTTACGTGTTTGAGTATAACGCGAACGATGTCGTTGCAGATGCAATGTACTATGCACGAATTCAGGCTATAAAGGCATGGTACAGAGCAAGTGCTGATGATCGACCGATGCCAAATACCAAGGCTGAGTGGTCATCAATTTACCTTACGGAGGAGCAATACCTTGAGGTAAACAAGTTGTTGCATCTCATATCGCACGAATCCATGTATTTGCTTTATAGAAAAAATTTCATGTAGGTGTCGGTGCCGTGGATGGCCACCCGATCAGAGGGTTATCGGGCCTTGTGTAGATGGTAGGCTTCCCCTAAGTTTCGTGTCATTTCCAAAAGGAACAGGGGAAACCGTGGGACTGAGTCGTTCCACAACTACGACGGCGATGGACATGTGCGCTTGGCTAAGTGAATGGTATGTCACAGTATGTTGTAACTTCGAATTACATAGAAATGTGTCATTCTAACTTGTATGTATAGGAAGTCAAATCCGACCGTACGCCCACGGATGTGGAGGTGTATATGCAAGGGCATAGGGGTTCTGATCCTCAGAATCCTGATGTTTTATGCACTCAGACGCCCACCGACCGTCTAAAAGGGAAATGTGCCCTTGGGCCATTTCTAAGTATTTTGGTGATTGAGTGCCAACACAAGTGCTTAAGTGAAAATATATGCCAAATGTTGGACAAAGTGTAAATCAAGTCTAAAGGTATGTTTCTAGACTTAGTACATTGTTTTGAGAACTAATGTATTGTGTCTAAGTGCTGGAAACAGGAGAAATCGACTTGGAAAAGAGATGGCTCTGTTCAGCCAAAGTCAGCTCGGTCTGGGTGCACCGGACAGTGTCCGGTGCGCCAGGCTGGCTCTGGCGAACTTGCTGTTCTCGGGACTTCGACGGCGGTGTACGGCTATAAATCACCGGACTGACCGGTGGTGCACCGGATTGTCCGGTGAGCCGTTCACAGGCGAACTCGTCGCTCTCGGGAGATGATTAACGGCGTACGGCTATAATTCACCGGACTGTCCGGTGAGCCAACGGTCAGCCGGGCCAACGGTCGACCGAGGATTCCGCGCGTGACGCGTGGCCGAGCCAACGGTCACAAGGGGGCACCGAACTGTCCGGTGTGCACCGGGCAGTGTCCGGTGCGCCAACGGCTCTGGATCTCCAACGGTCGGCTTCGCCAAAGAATGAAAGAAATCCGCACCGGACAGTGTCCGGTGGTGCACCGGACAGTGTCCGGTGGTGCACCGGACAGTCCGGTGCGCCAGGCGACTGAAGGCAAGAATTGCCTTCCTAGAATGCTCTCAACGGCTCCTAGCTGCCTTGGGGCTATAAAAGGGACCCCTAGGCGCATGGAGGAGTACACCAAGCATTCTCTAAGCATTCCTAAGCACCAAGACTTCGATTCCGCGCATTTGATTCTTTGAGATAGCATCTAGAGCTCTATTTGAGTCGTGAACTCGTCGGGTTGTGTTGTGAGCTCTTGTTGTGACTTGTGTGCGTGTGGTCACTTTGGTTTTGTGTCTTGTGTGTGTTGCTCATCCCTCCCTTACTCTGTGCTTCTTTGTGAACATCAAAGTGTAAGGGCGAGAGGCTCCAAGTTGTGGAGATTTCTCGCAAGCGGGGTATAGTAAAGCAAAGCAAAACATCGTGGTATTCAAGTGGGTCTTTGGACCGCTTGAGAGGGGTTGATTGCAACCCTCGTCCGTTGGGACGCCACAACGTGGAGTAGGCAAGTTTTGTACTTGGCCGAACCACGGGATAAACCACTGTGTCTATCTGTGTTGATCCTCTTGTGGTTGCTGTGTTTTGCAAGGACTCATCTCTAGCCACTTGGCCATATTGTGCTAACGCTTAATCAAGTTTTTGTGGCTTTAAGTTTAAGTTTTTACAGGATCACCTATTCACCCCCCCTCTAGGTGCTCTCAATTGATATCGGAGCCGTTCTAGAAAGGGACTAATCGCCCGAAGAGATGGATCCTAAGGGGAAGGGAATTGTGATCAATGAAAAGGAGAAGGAGTCCTTCGTCAATGAGCCAAAGGAGGACAAGCCTACCGACTCGGGCTCGGGCTACAAACGAAAAGATGGGAAGAAGAAGAAGACGAGGTGCATCAAGGAGATAATCTACTACGACAGCGACGAATCTTCCTCTTCCCAAAAGGACGACGACAACGACTACGAGAGAAGGAAGACGGTTAATTCAAACTTTTCCTTTGATTATTCCCGTATTCCGCAAAATACCAATGCTCATTTACTCTCCATTCCACTTGGCAAACCTCCACACTTTGATGGGGAGGACTACGGATTTTGGAGTCACAAAATGCGTAGTCACTTGTTCTCTCTCCATCCAAGCATATGGGAGATTGTAGAGAGTGAATGAAATTTGATAGCTCGGATAGTCCCATGTTTATAAATGAACAAATCCATAGAAATGCACAAGCTACTACTGTCCTTTTAGCATCTTTGTGCAGGGAAGAGTACAATAAGGTGAGCGGCTTGGACAATGCCAAGCAGATCTGGGTGTAACACCCGGATTTTAGGGGTCCAAAACCCGGGGTTAACATAAACACCAGGTATGCTGGGACCAAGTCTCATACATATGATGTATAGTGGCACAGGATCGAATGTCACAACTTTATATATATAAGGAGTTCTATACAAAATAAATAATTACATTATAAGGAGACAACGGTCCAGCAACCCCAAAGTTGACTGGGAGACGACGACCTAGACCTCTCACGAACTCATCGCAGCATCCTCCATGAGCATCATCCTGCGGTACCTGTTCTTGACCTGTGGGGTGTGTGAGACAGCAAGAGTGAGCTCACATACGTTCATCGCTCAACAAGTTGTGGGGAATAATGTGCATGAACTCGCCAAAGGTGGGAGCTCACGTGAAGTGTAAGGCTTACCAAAGAATATGGTTAGAGCTGAGCATTGCTTTTAAAGTTGGTCAAAATTTTATTAGCAGTTACTAAGTATAAGTAAATACCAAACCCAATTAAATAGTTGAACAAAAGTATCAACATCACCTGCGATGCAATGCATATGACAAATTGAATTTAGTTCCATAAATTATTCATGTGAGGGTCCGAGCTGCTCTTGACCGTGAGCACGGCTAGTATACCAGTTTTACACTCTGCAGAGGTTGCGCATCTTTACCCACAAGTCGTGTATCCCATGTCGCCAGGGTTTGCAAAGCCCTTAGACACTTCCGAGGTGAATGGCTAGGGATCCACTACGAGGCCTTTACAAAGTTCCACTAGCTTCCGAAAACCCGCTACAGTTTATAGGAAGATCCAGTGCAGGAATCCCTTGCAGGACCGCCATCGCAGCAAAATCCTCCCGAGGGCCTCCCCACACTGACCTCTCCCCTACTACCCTTGCCCCTTTCGGGTAAGGTAGTCTTCCACTAGCTTTCCTAATTAATCAGCCAAGGGCGTCCCATTCCACCCTCGTGGTAGCACTGTTTTCCCGGGTGGTTCTCCATGTTCCAATTAACATAATGATCTTAACATGAACCATAAATAACAACTGATAACAAAAGTATAATCATGAATAGTGTAATCTTCATACCCAAAACCACATATAGCACTAGCAAGTACTACCCAGAAAGTTCAGTGGTAAACAAGGTATAAAGATAGACAAACTAGGGTAACCTATTGGGTCCCATCAAAATTAACCTATGCAGATCATTATGATTAATTAGAACATGAGTGGGTAAAAAGAAGTGATCAAGGGCACAACTTGCCTGGGCCTTGAGATTCCAGGTACCAGGATGATCCTCAGGTGACTCGTGACCTCACTGCTAGTCGTAGCAATTCAAACAAACATAGTATAGGCAAAATTAACATTACACCAAACATGTATGCCAAAATACATATTAACAATCTACATATTAAAATAAGATCACAGGAAAAAGAATTATTAATTTTGGAGTTGTAAATTTTAAGTTATGGATTTCTGTAGCTTTTATGTATTTAATACAAGATTAAGTATTAGATAAATTTAAATGAGCCTTTCATGCCAAAACAGAGGCACAAAATGATGAAGAATATTATTACAAAATTTTAGAAACTGGAATGGTTCAATTTGGAGCTAGAATGAATTAGTTATAAATTAAATAAGTTTCTGGATTTATTTTAACACTAAAAATCATTTTCTAATTCATTTCCTATGATTTTATAACCCTCTGGACTGCGCCTCATTTAAACAGGAACACAAGGGGCTCTGCGCAAGTTTACCGAGACTCAGTCCACAGTGCCTATGGACTGCGGGTTGAATCCCCAGAAAGGTAGGGGCACTTTTGAAAGATGCCAGGGCCGAAGGGGTATGAGCTTATATGAGCCGTCCGATCTAATCCCCGCGGACCAGATTAGAACCCCGACTTTATGAATCGGTACGCGTTTATTACCGTTGGATTCGACATCTACGGCGCGATCTGATTTTCACCGTGTATACGTGGATCAACGGTCATGATCCGCCCCACCCTTCATCACGGATCCGATGGCTCACGAGCGTCACACCCAAATCTAACGGTCACGCGCTATTCTCCTTCCTCAGACCGAGCTGGGCGACGCCGCCCGAGGTCACGGCGAACCCTCGCCGGAGGATGACGCACCCGACGCTGCGGAGGCCTAACACTATCGCTGCCTGGCTCAACACAAGGAGTGGGGCAGAGTGAACGCGGTGGCCGGGAACTCACCAGTGCAAATGGCGTGACGGGGTTGGTCCGCGGTGCAAATCGGGATGGCGGCGGTGGCGAGGAATCATCAGCCATTAGGTGCCTCCGCCCACGAATTGATGATTCGTATGCCTTCTTCATATACCGGTGACACTCCCAGAGCTCCGAATTGGAGTTAAGCGTCGACAACGAGGACTGGTCACGGTGTCACGCGGTTCACGGCGGAGTAAGGGCTCTGGTGAGCAATTGGTCGAGCTCGGAAGGTTTTCTTCGCCCAATAAGGCCACACACATGTACGGTGAGCCCAGGAGCTTCATCGCGGGTGCTTCAATTTCTTCGAACGCCTGCGCAGAGGAATCGCCCAATTACGACTAGCGCCCGAGCGTGGTCTTCATCCCCTGGTCGCAAGCTTAAATCCCCACGGATGCCCAACGGCTTGCGCGAAAACAGCGGCACCCATCCTGCGAATTCCGCGCGAGGTAGGGAAGGAAGTCCGTGCTCCATCGGAGTGCCCACGCGGCGGCGAGGGGATCGCGTAGCGCAAGAATCGCGGCGGTCTGTTCACGAGGTAGGGGATGACGACCTGACAGAGCGAGGCCCACGCGTAAGGGATGAGGAGGGAGAATGACGAGATGGCCCCACGCATAAGTGACTTGCGGGCAGGGCCCACATGGAAGTGAAACGGGAGCGTGCAATAAGAATGACGAGCGGGTCCCATCGGACAGCCGCACCCAGCGTGATGGAAATAAGAGAGATGGGCCAGGCAGGCCCAAGCGCGCGCGAGGAGTGGGCTGAAATGGAGTATTCCGGCCCAGGTAGGGGTTTTCTCTTTTTCTTTTTATTTTCTTTCCTATTTTCCATTCCAATTATCCAACTCAATTCAAATTTAAATTCCAATTTAAATCCAAAGTTTGTGGCGAATTTGTATTCATTTAAATATTCAATGTGAACATAGCATGGATAAATTTTATGGATTTACAGATTTATTTTGCTTCTCTCGCCTTATATATATTATTTCCCTTTTCTTTTTTTTAAACCCTAATCTCCTTTTGGGTTCTAATTCAATTTTCTTTTTAGTATATTTTGATTTATAGTGTTGCTATTATTATTATATGCACAACAAACAAAACTCCAATATGATGCACATGTTGTTTAGTTGACATTTAGTCATTTAATTATTTTTAAATGGGGTTGTTCACGTGATTTGAAACAAAGCAAATAAGAGAATTATCTCCATTACCATGATTTACAAATTTGGGTGTTACAAATCCTACCCCCCTTAAAAATAATCTCGTCCCCGAGATTTGTAAGAAAAGGGAATACAAAAGGATTGGTTTGCAATTTAGCTTTTAATTTCCAAATCAAGGGTCTCTCTTTTTATTATTAGTAAGTGATAGGAGAGCATGGGTATTATATGTATGTCCACTTTATTATGTAGGATAGAATATGTCTTTAGAGCATAGATAGGTTTGGGTAAGAAAGTGTAGGGTAAGGAAAGACTCCATCCAAGATTGTGGATCTTGACTCATCTTGGTGACCTGACTTGATCCTTGAAGACTTGAGTTGGTGCTCATCCTTTCTTGATGAAGTTGATCATCTTCTCCGGTCTTGTCTCATTGATTAGGAGTTAGTGTATATTATTGGCTGGGGAATATGGTTAATATAGGTATGAATAAGATAGACTACATGATGTAGATCAAAAGTTTATTTGATGTTAGGTGGGGATAAACAGATCATGCAATCCATTATGAATCTATTGGTTGAGTTAGATCTTCTGCTCATGGTTGAGTTGGTCTAATGTGTGAAGTTAAGTTAATACCTGGCTAGTAGGGTTTAATCTCTTCTACCAGTATCACTAATATGTTTAAGTAAACCACATTAGATTAGATCATATTAGATTAGATGGGATCTAGATTAGATTGGATATGGCCAGATGAGACTAGTTAAAGTTAGATAGATCTTCCTGGGTAGGATATATTTTACCAGGATATGTTAAAAATCTCTGTTAGATTAAAACAGAGGGGTTATGCAACTATCAGATGGTTAAGGTAGTTGCATATGGCCAAGTCGATTTGTCATCCTTAATTTAGTGCAGGGTGAACTAAGTTAAGACCTGTTCTATAGGGGTAGAGTCTAAACTATTTCATCAGTATTATCTAACATGTTTGATAAGTCACTTTAGATTTGATCAGATCTAGGTTAGATTGGTGTGACTAGTTTGACTAGATAAGATCTAACTAATTTGCATTAGATCATAGTTGATAAACTAGGGTGGATAAGTATGCCTATTAGGATAAGATGGATCCATAAAGAGAAGATAGAATCTTTTGGGATCAGTTAGATCTATTAGGATGATATAAAATCTTTTCAAGATAAGATGAGTATCTTTTAAGATGAGATGGATCTTATTAAGATAAGGGAGAATCCTTTTAAGATAAGATGAATTGGTTAGAATGAGATCTTTTAGGATAAGATAAATTTCTTAAGCTAGATAGGTTCCAATGGGGATAATCTAGGCTGTCTAGTTATTTTATAAATATATTTTTATACCTATGTATATATGCAGATGCAATTGTGGACATTACTCCACAACCCATCACACTCAATCAAAGATCCAAATCAACCAAGTATCATAAGAACAATCATTCAAGTGCATGGATAAAAATAGTTTTGTTTTTGTTCCTAAGATTAGGTTCCCTATTCCTAAAGGTCACTTCAGTCACAGGATTTCAAAGTGTGAAATCCACATTTGTCTTTGGAATAAATAGGTAAGAATAATCAGAGTGAAGCGGAAATAGATGAGAAAAGATTAAGATAAGTTTAGAAATGATCAGAGTAGCAAAGGTAAGTAAGTATTGGTTGTCCAGTTCTATCTAGGTTTCGTCCTACAGTCAACATTCCTCTGATACCACTTCTGTAACACCCGGATTTTAGGGGTCCAAAACCCGGGGTTAACATAAACACCAGGTATGCTGGGACCAAGTCTCATACATATGATGTATAGTGGCACAGGATCGAATGTCACAACTTTATATATATAAGGAGTTCTATACAAAATAAATAATTACATTATAAGGAGACAACGGTCCAGCAACCCCAAAGTTGACTGGGAGACGACGACCTAGACCTCTCACGAACTCATCGCAGCATCCTCCATGAGCATCATCCTGCGGTACCTGTTCTTGACCTGTGGGGTGTGTGAGACAGCAAGAGTGAGCTCACATACGTTCATCGCTCAACAAGTTGTGGGGAATAATGTGCATGAACTCGCCAAAGGTGGGAGCTCACGTGAAGTGTAAGGCTTACCAAAGAATATGGTTAGAGCTGAGCATTGCTTTTAAAGTTGGTCAAAATTTTATTAGCAGTTACTAAGTATAAGTAAATACCAAACCCAATTAAATAGTTGAACAAAAGTATCAACATCACCTGCGATGCAATGCATATGACAAATTGAATTTAGTTCCATAAATTATTCATGTGAGGGTCCGAGCTGCTCTTGACCGTGAGCACGGCTAGTATACCAGTTTTACACTCTGCAGAGGTTGCGCATCTTTACCCACAAGTCGTGTATCCCATGTCGCCAGGGTTTGCAAAGCCCTTAGACACTTCCGAGGTGAATGGCTAGGGATCCACTACGAGGCCTTTACAAAGTTCCACTAGCTTCCGAAAACCCGCTACAGTTTATAGGAAGATCCAGTGCAGGAATCCCTTGCAGGACCGCCATCGCAGCAAAATCCTCCCGAGGGCCTCCCCACACTGACCTCTCCCCTACTGCCCTTGCCCCTTTCGGGTAAGGTAGTCTTCCACTAGCTTTCCTAATTAATCAGCCAAGGGCGTCCCATTCCACCCTCGTGGTAGCACTGTTTTCCCGGGTGGTTCTCCATGTTCCAATTAACATAATGATCTTAACATGAACCATAAATAACAACTGATAACAAAAGTATAATCATAAATAGTGTAATCTTCATACCCAAAACCACATATAGCACTAGCAAGTACTACCCAGAAAGTTCAGTGGTAAACAAGGTATAAAGATAGACAAACTAGGGTAACCTATTGGGTCCCATCAAAATTAACCTATGCAGATCATTATGATTAATTAGAACATGAGTGGGTAAAAAGAAGTGATCAAGGGCACAACTTGCCTGGGCCTTGAGATTCCAGGTACCAGGATGATCCTCAGGTGACTCGTGACCTCACTGCTAGTCGTAGCAATTCAAACAAACATAGTATAGGTAAAATTAACATTACACCAAACATGTATGCCAAAATACATATTAACAATCTACATATTAAAATAAGATCACAGGAAAAAGAATTATTAATTTTGGAGTTGTAAATTTTAAGTTATGGATTTCTGTAGCTTTTATGTATTTAATACAAGATTAAGTATTAGATAAATTTAAATGAGCCTTTCATGCCAAAACAGAGGCACAAAATGATGAAGAATATTATTACAAAATTTTAGAAACTGGAATGGTTCAATTTGGAGCTAGAATGAATTAGTTATAAATTAAATAAGTTTCTGGATTTATTTTAACACTAAAAATCATTTTCTAATTCATTTCCTATGATTTTATAACCCTCTGGACTGCGCCTCATTTAAACAGGAACACAGGGGGCTCTGCGCAAGTTTACCGAGACTCAGTCCACAGTGCCTATGGACTGCGGGTTGAATCCCCAGAAAGGCAGGGGCACTTTTGAAAGATGCCAGGGCCGAAGGGGTATGAGCTTATATGAGCCGTCCGATCTAATCCCCGCGGACCAGATTAGAACCCCGACTTTATGAATCGGTACGCGTTTATTACCGTTGGATTCGACATCTACGGCGCGATCTGATTTTCACCGTGTATACGTGGATCAACGGTCATGATCCGCCCCACCCTTCATCACGGATCCGATGGCTCACGAGCGTCACACCCAAATCTAACAGTCACGCGCTATTCTCCTTCCTCAGACCGAGCTGGGCGACGCCGCCCGAGGTCACGGCGAACCCTCGCCGGAGGATGACGCACCCGACGCTGCGGAGGCCTAACACTATCGCTGCCTGGCTCAACACAAGGAGTGGGGCAGAGTGAACGCGGTGGCCGAGAACTCACCAGTGCAAATGGCGTGACGGGGTTGGTCCGCGGTGCAAATCGGGATGGCGGCGGTGGCGAGGAATCATCAGCCATTAGGTGCCTCCGCCCACGAATTGATGATTCGTATGCCTTCTTCATATACCGGTGACACTCCCAGAGCTCCGAATTGGAGTTAAGCGTCGACAACGAGGACTGGTCACGGTGTCACGCGGTTCACGGCGGAGTAAGGGCTCTGGTGAGCAATTGGTCGAGCTCGGAAGGTTTTCTTCGCCCAATAAGGCCACACACATGTACGGTGAGCCCAGGAGCTTCATCGCGGGTGCTTCAATTTCTTCGAACGCCTGCGCAGAGGAATCGCCCAATTACGACTAGCGCCCGAGCGTGGTCTTCATCCCCTGGTCGCAAGCTTAAATCCCCGCGGATGCCCAACGGCTTGCGCGAAAACAGCGGCACCCATCCTGCGAATTCCGCGCGAGGTAGGGAAGGAAGTCCGTGCTCCATCGGAGTGCCCACGCGGCGGCGAGGGGATCGCGTAGCGCAAGAATCGCGGCGGTCTGTTCACGAGGTAGGGGATGACGACCTGACAGAGCGAGGCCCACGCGTAAGGGATGAGGAGGGAGAATGACGAGATGGCCCCACGCATAAGTGACTTGCGGGCAGGGCCCACATGGAAGTGAAACGGGAGCGTGCAATAAGAATGACGAGCGGGTCCCATCGGACAGCCGCACCCAGCGTGATGGAAATAAGAGAGATGGGCCAGGCAGGCCCAAGCGCGCGCGAGGAGTGGGCTGAAATGGAGTATTCCGGCCCAGGTAGGGGTTTTCTCTTTTTCTTTTTATTTTCTTTCCTATTTTCCATTCCAATTATCCAACTCAATTCAAATTTAAATTCCAATTTAAATCCAAAGTTTGTGGCGAATTTGTATTCATTTAAATATTCAATGTGAACATAGCATGGATAAATTTTATGGATTTACAGATTTATTTTGCTTCTCTCGCCTTATATATATTATTTCCCTTTTCTTTTTTTTTAAACCCTAATCTCCTTTTGGGTTCTAATTCAATTTTCTTTTTAGTATATTTTGATTTATAGTGTTGCTATTATTATTATATGCACAACAAACAAAACTCCAATATGATGCACATGTTGTTTAGTTGACATTTAGTCATTTAATTATTTTTAAATGGGGTTGTTCACGTGATTTGAAACAAAGCAAATAAGAGAATTATCTCCATTACCATGATTTACAAATTTGGGTGTTACACTGGGACACCCTCAGGATCTCACATGAGGTGAACGACGTCACCATGCTCACCAAAATGGAGTTGGTGGAGGGCGAGCTTGGAAGATTCGCAATGATAAGGGGAGAGGAGCCAACCCAAACATACAATCGGCTCAAGACCCTCATCAACAAAATAAGGAGCTACGGAAGCACGCGATGGACGGACCACGACGTCGTTCGCCTAATGCTAAGGTCTTTTACTGTACTTGATCCACATCTGGTGAACAATATTCGTGAAAATCCTAGGTACACCAAGATGTCGCCCGAAGAAGTCCTTAGGAAGTTCGTAAGTGGGCGAATGATGATCAAGGAGGCGAGATACGTGGATGATGCGCTAAATGGCCCAATCCATGAGCCTCAAACCATCGCCCTCAAGGCAACAAGAAGCAAGGAAACGCTACCTAGCAAGGTGGCGCAAGTTGAGGCGGCAGGACTAAATGAGGAAGAGATGGCCCTCATCATCAAGTGCTTCAAGACAGCACTAAAGGGCCGCAAGGAGCATCCCAAGAAGAACAAGACAAAGGGAAGCGCTCCTGCTTCAAGTGCGGTAAGATTGGTCATTTTATCGCTAACTGTCTCGATAATGATAGTGACCAGGAACAAGGGAACAAGAGGGAAAAGAAGAAGTCTTACAAGAAGGCTAAGGGCGAGGCACACCTTGGCAAGGAGTGGGACTCGGATTGCTCGTCGTCTGACTCCGACAACGAAGGACTCGCTGCCACCGCCTTCAACAAGGCATCCCTCTTCCCCAACGAGCGTCACACATGCCTCATGGCGAAGGAGAAGAAGGTATGTACTCGGAATACTACTTATGCTTCTTCAAGTGAGGATGAGTCTAGTGATGATGATGAAATAGATTATTCATGTTTATTCAAAGGACTTGATAGAACTAAAATTGATAAAATTAATGAATTAATTGATGCCTTGAATGATAAGAATAGGTTACTAGAAAAGCAAGAGGATCTTCTGTATGAAGAACATGATAAGTTTGTAGAGGCACAAAAATCCCATGCTTTAGAAGTTAAAAGAAATGAAATGCTTTCTTGTGAACTATCTACTTGCCATGAGACAATTTCTAGTTTAAAAGATGTTAACAATGATTTAAATGCTAAACTAGAAGTAGCAAATAGATCTAACTCTTGTGTAGAACATGTTGTGATTTGCACTCGGTGTAAAGATTTTGATGTTGATGCTTGTAGTGAACACCTAGTTTCAATTTCTAAATTGAATGATGAAGTGGCTAGTCTTAATGCCCAACTTAAGACTAGCAAGAGTGAATTTGATAAAATAAAATTTGCAAGGGATGCCTATACGATTGGTAGACACCCCTCAATTAAGGATGGTGTTGGCTTCAAGAGGGAAGTCAAGAACTTAACAAGCCATAAGGCTTCCATCTGCGCCAAGGAGAAAGGGAAGGCCCCTATGGCTAGTAGTGCTAAAAAGAACCATGCTTTTATGTACCATGATAGGAGACATTCTAGAAATGCTTATAGGAGTTGTAATGCTTATGATGTAATGTTTGCTTCAAGTTCTTCCTATATGCATGGTAGAGATATGACTAGGAAAAATGTTATTCATCATATGCCTAGAAGAAATATTGTTCATACTCCTAGGAAAGTAATAAATGAATCTTCTATAATTTATTATGCTTGCAATGCTTCTTTTGCTATTTGTAAAAAGGATAAGAAGGTAATTACTAGGAAGTTAGGGGCCAAATGTAAGGGAGACAAAACTTGCATTTGGGTCCCTAAGACTATTGTAACTAACCTTGTAGGACCCAACAAGAGTTGGGTACCTAAAACCCAAGCCTAAATTTGCCTTGCAGGTTTATGCATCCGGGGGCTCAAGCTGGATTATCGACAGCGGATGCACAAACCACATGACGGGGGAAAAGAGGATGTTCTCTTCCTACGTCAAGAACAAGGATCCCCAAGATTCAATAATATTCGGAGATGGAACCAAAGCAAGGTGAAAGGGTTAGGAAAAATTGCTATTTCATCCAAGCGCTCTATTTCTAATGTGTTCTTAGTTGAGTCGCTTGGATATAACTTGTTGTCTATAAGTCAACTTTGCAATATGGGATATAACTGCTTGTTCACAAATGTAGATGTGTCTGTCTTTAGAAGGTGTGATGGTTCACTAGCTTTTAAGGGTGTACTAGACGGCAAACTTTATTTAGTTGATTTTGCAAAAGAGGAGGCCGGTCTAGATGCATGCTTAATTGCTAAGACTTGCATGGGCTGGCTGTGGCATCGCCGTTTAGCACATGTGAGGATGAAGAACCTTCACAAGCTTCTAAAGGGAGAACACGTGATAGGTCTAACTAACGTGCATTTCGAAAAAGATAGACCTTGTGCAGCCTGTCAAGCAGGTAAACAAGTGGGAAGTTGTCACACCCGGGTTTTAGGGGCACCAAGACCCGGGCGCGAACATAAACACCAGGTATGCTGGGACCAAGTCTCACACATATGATGTATAGTGGCACAGGATCGAATGTCACATCTTTACTATATAACAGGAGTTCTGTACAAAATAAATAATTACATTAAAAGGAGACAACGGTCCAGCAACCAAAAGTTGACTGGGAGACGACGGCCTAGACTTCTCACGAACACTTCGAAGCATCCTCCAAGCGCCTCATCCTGTGGTACCTGTTCTTGACCTGCGGGGGGGGGGGGGGGGGGTGTGAGACAGCAAGAGTGAGCTCACATACGTTCATCGCTCAACAAGTTGTGGGGAATAATGTGCATGAACTCGCCAAAGGTGGGAGCTCATGTGAAGTGTAAGGCTTACCAAAGAAGATAGTTAGAGCTGAGCATTGCTTTTAAAGTTGGTCAAAATTTTATTAGCAGTTACTAAGTATAAGTAAATACCAACCCAGTTAAATAGTAGAACAAAAGTAACAACATCACCTGCGATGCAATGCATATGACAAAATTGAATTTAGTTCCATAAATTAATCATGTGAGGGTCCGAGCTGCTCTTGACCGTGAGCACGGCTAGTATACCAGTTTTACACTCTGCAGAGGTTGCGCATCTTTACCCACAAGTCATGTTACCCATCTGCCAAGGGATCGCGACTTCCCATACACCTCTACCGAGGAGGCGAGGCAGGGTAACACTACGAGGCCTTTACAAAGTTCCACTAGCTTCAGAAAACCCGCTACAGTTTATAGGAAGCTCCAATGCAGGAATCCCTTGCAGGACCGCCATCGCAGCAAAATCCTCCCGAGGGCCTCCCTACACTGACCACTCCCCTACTGCCCTTGCCCCTTTCGGGTAAGGTAGTCTTCCACTAGCTTTCCTAATTAATCAGCCAAGGGGTCCCATTCCTCCCTTGTGGTAGCACTGTTTTCCCGGGTGGTCGCTCCATGTTCCAATTAACATAATGATCTTATCATGAACAGTAATAATAAACAGATAATAAAAATATGATCATGAATAATGTATATTCATACCCAAAACCACATAAAGCACTAGCAAGTACTACCCAAAAAGTTCAGTGGTAAACAAGGTATAAAGATAGACAAACTAGGGTAACCTATTGGGTCCCATCAAAATTAACCTATGCAGATCATTATGATTAATCAGAACATGGCTGGGTAAAAAGAAGTGATCAAGGGCACAACTTGCCTGGGACTTGAGATTCCAGGTACCAGGATGATCTTCGGGTGACCCGTGTCCTCACGCTAGTCGTAGCAATACAAACAAATAGTGTATAGGCAAAATTAACATTACACCAAACATAGTAATACATTGAATAATAATAATCTACGCGTCGCTACGAGATCGTGAGAACGTGAATCACTAAATTCGGAGTTACTGTTAAGAAGTTATGGTTTATGGAAGATCTATGTGATTAAACTATTAAACTACATTACAAATTGGTTAATATACCTCCTATAGGAAAATATACTCTAAACATTTAATTTAAATCCAGAGTATAATTTGTTTTAGAAATCATATTATAGTCAAATTATAGTTATAGGCATGTCCATCTTGATTAGTAAAGTAAATCTACTACTAAAATGGTAATCAATTACTTAATTATAAAAGTATGTGATATAGTATAAATAACATTGCTACTGCGTAGAAAATATTTTTATGAAGCAAACGCAACTGAAACAGATTAAATCGGAGTTAAAACAAAGGAGATATGATTTTCCAAAGTTTAGGGAATTATTTTTATATTTTTATATTTATTTTATGAATTTTCATGACCGCGACCTTCAATTTCTAAGAATACAGGGGCCTATTTGCAAAAACCAGGGGCCCGGCCGCAATTACTTTATACTAGGATAGGACGACGGGTTGATTACGCAAAAGTCGAGGGGCTCCATTGGAATAATGTCAAGGTGGTGTAACTCGGATGCGCCCTGGTCGCCCGATCAAAGATCAAGAGTCCCGATTAGATGACGAAGGGGTACGCATCCAGAGCCCTAGGATCTGAGATCAATGCCCTAGATTTTAAAACGCCAGGATCACCTCACGCCCCTCCATCCATCGATCAATGACTTGGATTTCTTCTGGCCGAACCGGCACCTGGGATCTAATTTGCGCCGTCCAACCATCGATCAACGGCCCCCATCTCGTCTTCCTCCCACGGCCGAGGGAAGCGGCGGCGCGCCCCCATGACCACGGCGGAGGCCACGCCCGCACGCGCTCCCCTGATGCCCTAGCGCCTACCTATTCAGTCCGACGAGATCACAACGAAACGAGGATCACTAGGAACTCGGTAGGAGCTGACTTACTAGAAATCGAGCAGTGTGGAGCCCGGCAACGAGTAGCGGCGAAATCTCATGCCCGTCGTGAAATTGTCGATGGCCTAGGCATCCTAGCCCCCACGGCGTGCACCGTACGTCATCCCCGAGCCCTGGTGAATCGATCAAGACCCAACCAAGGACTCCGGGCGAACCCAAGCCATGAGGCAACGGTGGCGGCCGTCTAATCCTCCATCCCGGTCCAGAGTAAAGCGTGGCAGGTGCTTGCAAAATTCGCGGATGAGGCAATGCATTGTGGAGGCAGGGCGGCCCGCTATATATGCACTCAAGGTCAAGAAATCCGCACGAGCTTATTGATTTGTACCGGACTGTGGCGATTTGCGCGCAATCTGTTGGAGCTTGCGGCCGGGGAAGATGACAAGTAGGGCCCACCCGCCATACTCAGCGATTCCCACGGAGTGAATGAGCAATGGCCTCCCAGCAGGGCCAGTCTGTCAGTGACCCGCTGCGTGAGTAGTAACCTGGGCTGCGCCGGGTGAGTAGATGGGCCGACCTGGCAAATTCGGCCCACGCGGGGTAAGGTTCTTTCTCCTTTTTTTCCTGTTTTGTATTTCCCACTCAAATTCATATTTTGACTTCAAATTTGTTTATGATTTTCACCCAGGATCAAGTGTACAAATATAGTTACTAGCCTAAAGTGACATATTTATTTATATATATATATTTCTTTAGTGCATATTGTTTTCCTCTTCTCCTCCTTTCTCTTCCATTTCATTCCAAATTTTTTTTAACTTAAACTTGTCTCACGACTTGAATACCAATGCAAAAATACAAGAGCCTCAGCATATTTCAGTTTATTTATTTAATTATTTATTCATTTGTTTGTTATTTGATCAATATGTTTTCATTAACTGAATTTGCACAAAGAAAAGGAAATCAAATAATTCTCAAAACACTTTTATGTAAATACATGTATTTATTTATTTTATTATTTTTTTTACCTTATACAAATTTAGGGCTTTACAAATCCTACCCCCCTTAACAGAAATCTCGTCCTCGAGATTTGTAAGAAAAGGGATACATAAGGATTGGTTTGTGATTCGGCTTTTAGTCTATAATAGGTTCAAGATCCAGAGTTTCATATTTTTTTTAGACAATAGTGGGTGATTAGGAAGGCCTGTGTATATATGGGTATATCCACTTTATTATGCAGGATGAAAGATATCTTTAAAGCATATATAGTTTTGGGTAAGAAGGAATGGGGTAAGAAAAGACTCCATCCAAGATTGTGGATCTTGACTCATCTTGGTGATCTCACTTGATCCTTGAAGACTTGAGTTGGTGCTCATCCTTTCTTGATGAAGTTGATCATCTTCTCCGGTCTTGTCTCATTGATTAGGAGTTAGTGTATATTATCGGGCTGGGGAATATGTTTAAGATAAATATTGTGGGATAGACTACATGATGTAAGTCAAAAGTTTGTTTTAGGTGGGGGTTGATAGATTATGCAATCCATCATGACTCTATTGGTTGGGTTAGCTCTTATGCTCATGGTTAAGTTGGTCTAATGTGTTAAGTTAGGTTAACATCTGGCTAGTAGGGTCTAATCTATTTTATCAGTATTATCTAACATGTTTGTCCATTAGAGTAGATCTAATCAAATTAGATGAGATCATAATTAAATTGGTGTAACCAGATTAGACTCGATAGGGATATACTAAATTTATTTTGGAATAGATCATGTTTGTTATACCATTGTGAGATAAGCAAAGTGGTGAGGATAAGATATAATCTTTTTAAGGCAAGATGGATCCATTAAGATAAGAGAATCTTTTAAGATAACATGGACCTATGAGTGTAGGATAGAATCTTTTAAGATGAGATGTATATTGTTAGGCTAGATCCTTTAATGAGGGATAATCTAGTTTGTTTGAATATATTTTTTTATATATGCATATGTAGATGTAATTGTGGACATTACTCCATAACCCATCACACTCAATCAAAGATTCAAATCAGACAAGTATCATAAGAACAAACATTCAAGTGCATAGATAACCACAAAAATAGTTTTGTTTTTGTTCCTAAGATTAGGTCTCCTATTCCTAAAGGTCACTTTAGGCACAGGATTTCAAAGTGTGAAATCCACATTTGTCTTTAGAAGGAAAAAGGTAAGAATAATCAGAGTAAAGCGGAATTAGATGAGAAAAGATTAAGAAAAGTTCAGAAAAGAATCGGAGTAGCAAAGGTAAGTAGGCAATAGTTGTCCAGTTCTATCTAGGTTTCGTCCTACAGTCAACATTCCTCTGATACCACTTCTGTCACACCCGGGTTTTAGGGGCACCAAGACCCGGGCGCGAACATAAACACCAGGTATGCTGGGACCAAGTCTCACACATATGATGTATAGTGGCACAGGATCGAATGTCACATCTTTACTATATAACAGGAGTTCTGTACAAAATAAATAATTACATTAAAAGGAGACAACGGTCCAGCAACCAAAAGTTGACTGGGAGACGACGGCCTAGACTTCTCACGAACACTTCGAAGCATCCTCCAAGCGCCTCATCCTGTGGTACCTGTTCTTGACCTGTGGGGGGGGGGGTGTGAGACAGCAAGAGTGAGCTCACATACGTTCATCGCTCAACAAGTTGTGGGGAATAATGTGCATGAACTCGCCAAAGGTGGGAGCTCACGTGAAGTGTAAGGCTTACCAAAGAAGATGGTTAGAGCTGAGCATTGCTTTTAAAGTTGGTCAAAATTTTATTAGCAGTTACTAAGTATAAGTAAATACCAACCCAGTTAAATAGTAGAACAAAAGTAACAACATCACCTGCGATGCAATGCATATGACAAAATTGAATTTAGTTCCATAAATTAATCATGTGAGGGTCCGAGCTGCTCTTGACCGTGAGCACGGCTAGTATACCAGTTTTACACTCTGCAGAGGTTGCGCATCTTTACCCACAAGTCATGTTACCCATCTACCAAGGGATCGCGACTTCCCATACACCTCTACCGAGGAGGCGAGGCAGGGTAACACTACGAGGCCTTTACAAAGTTCCACTAGCTTCAGAAAACCCGCTACAGTTTATAGGAAGCTCCAATGCAGGAATCCCTTGCAGGACCGCCATCGCAGCAAAATCCTCCCGAGGGCCTCCCTACACTGACCACTCCCCTACTGCCCTTGCCCCTTTCGGGTAAGGTAGTCTTCCACTAGCTTTCCTAATTAATCAGCCAAGGGGTCCCATTCCTCCCTTGTGGTAGCACTGTTTTCCCGGGTGGTCGCTCCATGTTCCAATTAACATAATGATCTTATCATGAACAGTAATAATAAACAGATAATAAAAATATGATCATGAATAATGTATCTTCATACCCAAAACCACATAAAGCACTAGCAAGTACTACCCAAAAAGTTCAGTGGTAAACAAGGTATAAAGATAGACAAACTAGGGTAACCTATTGGGTCCCATCAAAATTAACCTATGCAGATCATTATGATTAATCAGAACATGGCTGGGTAAAAAGAAGTGATCAAGGGCACAACTTGCCTGGGACTTGAGATTCCAGGTACCAGGATGATCTTCGGGTGACCCGTGTCCTCACGCTAGTCGTAGCAATACAAACAAATAGTGTATAGGCAAAATTAACATTACACCAAACATAGTAATACATTGAATAATAATAATCTACGCGTCGCTACGAGATCGTGAGAACGTGAATCACTAAATTCGGAGTTACTGTTAAGAAGTTATGGTTTATGGAAGATCTATGTGATTAAACTATTAAACTACATTACAAATTGGTTAATATACCTGTCGGGGACCATAATTAGGGGTACCCTCAAGACGCCTAATTCTCAGCTGGTAACCCCCATCAGCATAAAGCTGCAGAGGCCTGATGGGTTTGATTAAGTCAGGGATCAGTCCATACGAGTGACTTGACCACGCCACGCCCGAGCCTAGCCTCGGGCGAGGGCAGCCGACCCTAAGATGACTCCGTCTCGCCTGAGGCCTCCTCTTTCACGGCAGACGCATCTCCGGCTCGCCCTAGGCCCCGCCTTCGATAAGAAGAAACCCTGACTAAATCACCACGCTAACCGACCGAGTCACCGGGGCGTTTAACGCAAAAGGTAAGACCAACGGGCGACCAGACTTCGCCAGAGGTGCCATAGGAGGCTCCGCCCGACCCAGGGCTCGGACTCGGGCTAAGGCCCCGGAAGACGGCGAACTCCGCTCCGCCCGACCCAGGGCTCGGACTCGGGCTAAGGCCCCGGAAGACGGCGAACTCCGCTCCGCCCGACCCCAGGGCTCGGACTCGGGCTAAGGCCCCGGAAGACGGCGAACTCCGCTCCGCCCAAGGGCTCGGACTCGGGCTAAGGCCCCGGAAGACGGCGAACTCCGCTCCGCCCGACCCCAGGGCTCGGACTCGGGCTAAGGCCCCGGAAGACGGCGAACTCCGCTCCGCCCAAGGGCTCGGACTCGGGCTAAGGCCCCGGAAGACGACGAACTCCGCCTCGCCCGACCCAGGGCTCGGACTCCGCCTCGGCCTCTGCCTAACGATCTCCGCCTCGCCCGACCCAGGGCTCGGACTCTGCCTCTGTCTTGCAGGACGGACTCGACCCCGGCTTCGGAGGAGCCTCCACGACGCCCGACCTAGGATACGAGACCGCCACGTCAACAGGGAGCGTCATCATCACCCTGCCCTGAGCCGACTTGGGTCGCAGAGAACAAGACCGGCGTCCCATCTGGCCAGCCACGCCAGATAGGCAAATGATGGCGCCCCGCTAGACCATGACGACGGCGGCTCTCAGCTCCCTTACGAAAGCAGGAGAACGTCAGCAAGGGCCCAGCCACTTCGACAGCTGTCCCCCCGTCCGGCTCCGTTACTCCTCCAACAGCCACGACGCCACACCAACAGGGTGCCAAGATCTCTCCGGCTGCCACCTTGGCATGTACATAGGGCGCTAGCTCTCTCTCGCTAGACACGTAGCACCTTGCTACACCCCCATTCTGTACACCTGGATCCTCTCCTTACGACTATAAAAGGAAGGACCAGGGCCTTCTTAGAGAAGGTTGGCCTCGCGGGGACGAAGGGCAGGGGCAGGCGCTCTCTCGGGGCCGCTCGCTTCCCCTCACCTCGCGCGGACGCTTGTAACCCCCTACTGCAAGCGCACCCGACCTGGGCGCGGGACGAACACGAAGGCCGCGGGAATTCTCCGACTCCCTCACGACCCGGCTCCGGCCACCGACCTCTCTCTCTGTTCCCCCCTTCGCGCTCGCCCACGCGCTCGACCCATCTGGGCTGGGGCACGCGGCACTCTCACTCGTCGGCTCGGGGACCCCCCGGTCTCGGAACGCCGACAGTTGGCGCGCCAGGTAGGGGCCTGCTGCGTGTTGACGTTCGATTTCCCGTCAAGCTCCAGATGGGCAGTCTCCAACAACCTCTTCAACCCGGGACGGTGCTCCGTTTCGGGAACCTCGAGTTCATGTCTCTCGACGGCAACTACGACATGGTACTCCTTCCACCGCCGCGCGACAGCGACATTGGTGGCGGACAGCCCGCCCGCCGGCGGCGGAATCGACGACGTCTTTCCCGCGTGGGGGAAGGACGACTTTCGAGCTCGCCCCATCCTCCCCCTCGCCATCGGAGGAGGAGGAGGCGGGGCAACCGGGGCCGAGCGGGAGATCGCGCTCCGACGGCTGTCGAGCAAATCGACATCCCCGGCGCCTCAACGGAGGACACGCCAAGCGTCGCCCTCGCGTTCAAGGCAAACGCGAGCGCCATCCCCCCGCAACACGTCGACTCCGAGCAAGTGGACGACGCCAGCACGCTCACGGAGGGCCTGCAGGACGTCGCCCTCGTACCCAGGACGACGGCGCGGTCAGCCCCCGACTTGACTTCATCGCCCCTCGTCGACAAAAAGGTACCGACTGCTACCCATCTTTCGTCATTTCGACTCGGCCTCAGCCCGCCTGGCGACCTCGCTTTGGCGGGCGCTCACATTGAGGCGAGTGCAACCTCTCTGGGGTTTCGTGTGCGGTCGCCTTGGGACCGATTGACGGGTGTCTCGACCAACGGACCCTCTGGGTCCGAGGAAGATGACGACCCCAGCATCTGCTGGGATTTCTCCGGATCTGGCAACCCTAGCGCCATGCGGGACTTCATGACCGCATGTGACTACTGCCTCTCCGACTGTTCCGACGGCAGCCGCAGCCTTGGCGACAAGAACTGCGGCCCGAGTCGCGAATGTTTCCACATCGAGCTAGGGGATCCCTCCGGAGGCGGCTGTCTCGGCATGCCGGAGGATGGTGATCCCCCTAGGCCAGCGCCTCGCGCCGACATCCCGTGGGAGCTAGCTGTGGTCCCCGTTCCGGCGGGGGGTCACGACCCACAGCTCGAGCAAGTCCGCGGGGCGCAGGCCGGGTTCGATGAGGGAACAGGAGCGCTCGAGGCAGTCCGCCAGAACATCGGGCAGGTATGGGCGAGCCAGCCCCCGGCCGGAGGAATACGTCACCTGCCCCAAGGTCTCCAGCACCGCATCGCCAACGATGCCAGGGACAGACCGCCACCCGCATCCGGCGGAACCGGTCAGGACCTGGCCGCTGCAGCGATGCTCCTCCGCGCGATGCCGGAGTCATCAACCACCGAGGGTCGGCGAATCCAGGGAGAACTCAAGCATCTCCTGGAAGGCGCTGCGGCCCGGCGGGCCGAGAGCTCTGCCTCCCGAAGGCAGGGATACCCCTCGGAACCTCGTGCCGCGACTTCCCGACTCACGCGGGAAGCCTCGGTCTTCACCGGGCGCACGCGCAACACCGCGCCTGCGGCCCCGGGCCACCTCGGCGACGAGCACCCTCATCGTGACCGTCGGGCACGCCTCGACGAGAGGGTGCGCCGAGGCTACCACCCCAGGCGTGGGGGACGTTACGACAGCGGGGAGGATCGGAGCCCCTCGCCCGAACCACCCGGTCCGCAGGTCTTTAGCCGAGCCATTCGGCGGGCACCGTTTCCGCCCCGATTCCGACCCCCGACTACTATCACGAAGTACTCGGGGGAGACGAGACCGGAATTGTGGCTTGCGGACTACCGCCTGGCCTGTCAACTGGGTGGGACGGACGATGACAACCTCATCATCCGAAACCTCCCCCTGTTTCTCTCCGACACCGCTCGTGCCTGGTTGGAGCACCTGCCTCCGGGGCAGATTTCCAACTGGGAAGATTTGGTCCAGGCTTTCGCCGGGAACTTCCAGGGCACGTACGTGCGCCCCGGGAATTCCTGGGACCTCCGAAGCTGTCGGCAACTGCCGGGAGAGTCTCTCTGAGACTACATCCGGCGGTTCTCGAAGCAGCGCATCGAGCTGCCCAACATCACCGACTCCGATGTCATCGGCGCGTTCCTCGCCGGCACCACCTGCCGCGACCTGGTGAGCAAGCTGGGTCGCAAGACCCCCACCAGGGCGAGCGAGCTGATGGACATCGCCACCAAGTTCGCCTCCGGCCAGGAGGCGGTAGAGGCCATCTTCCGAAAGGACAAGCAGCCCCAGGGCCGCCCGTCGGAAGATGCTCCCGAGGTGTCTACTCCGCGCGGCGCCAAGAAGAAAGGCAGGAGGAAGTCGCAAGCGAAACGCGACGTTCCCGATGCAGACCTTGTCGCCGCCGCCGAGCACAAGAACCCTCGGAAGCCCCCCGGAGGTGCTAACCTCTTCGACAAGGCACTCAAGGAGACGTGCCCCTACCATCAGGGGCCCGTCAAGCATACCCTCGAAGAGTGCGTCATGTTTCGGCGCCACTTCCACAGGGCCGGGCCACCCGCAGAGGGTGGCAGGGCTCACGACGACGGCAAAAGGGAGGATCGCCAAGCAGGAGAGTTCCCGGAGGTCCGCGATTGCTTCATGATCTACGGAGGGCATGCGGCAAACGCCTCGGCTCGGCATCGTAAGCAAGAGCGTCGGGAGGTCTGCTCGGTGAAGGTGGCGGCGCCAGTCTACCTAGACTGGTCCGACAAGCCCATCGCCTTCGACCGGGACGACCACCCCGACCACGTGCCGAGCCCGGGGAAGTACCCGCTCGTCGTCGACCCCGTCATCGGCGACGTCAGGCTCACCAAGGTCCTGATGGATGGAGGCAGCTGCCTCAACATCATCTACGCCGAGACCCTCAGGCTCCTGCGCGTCGACCTGTCATCCGTCCGAGCAGGCGCTGCGCCCTTCCACGGGATCATTCCCGGGAAGCGCGTCCAGCCCCTCGGACAGCTCGACCTCCCTGTCTGCTTCGGAACACCCTCCAACTTCCGAAGGGAGAATTTGACGTTCGAGGTGGTCGGGTTCCGAGGAACCTACCACGCAGTGTTGGGGAGGCCATGCTACGCGAAGTTCATGGCCATCCCCAACTACACTTACTTGAAGCTCAAGATGCCGGGCCCCAACGGGGTCATCACCGTCGGCCCCACGTACAAACACGCATTCGAATGCGATGTGGAGTGCGTGGAGTATGCCGAGGCCCTCGCCGAGTCCGAGGCCCTCATTGCCGACCTGGAAAGCCTCTCCCGAGAGGTGCCGGACGTGAAGCGGCATGCCGGCAACTTCGAGCCAGCGGAGACGGTTAAGGCCGTCCCTCTCGACCCCAGTGGCGACACCTCCAAGCAGATCCGGATCGGTTCCGGGCTCGACCCCAAATAGGAAGCAGTGCTCGTCGACTTTCTCCGCGCAAACGCCGACGTTTTTGCATGGAGTCCCTCGGACATGCCTGGCATACCGAGGGATGTCGCCGAGCACTCGCTGGATATTCGGGCCGGAGCCCGGCCGGTCAGACAGCCTCTGCGCCGATTCGACGAGGAAAGGCGCAGGGTGATAGGCGAGGAGGTCCACAAGCTGATGGCAGCAGGGTTTATTAAAGAGGTATTCCATCCCGAATGGCTTGCCAACCCTGTACTTGTGAGGAAAAAAGGGGGGAAGTGGCGGATGTGTGTAGACTACACTGGTCTCAACAAAGCATGTCCGAAGGTCCCCTACCCACTACCTCGCATCGACCAAATTGTGGACTCCACTGCAGGGTGCGAAACCCTGTCTTTCCTCGATGCCTACTCAGGGTATCATCAAATCAAGATGAAAGAGTCCGACCAGCTCGCGACTTCTTTCATCACGCCCTTCGGCATGTACTGTTATGTCACAATGCCGTTCGGGTTGAGAAACGCGGGTGCAACGTACCAGCGGTGCATGAACCATGTGTTCGGCGAACACATTGGTCACACGGTCGAGGCCTACGTCGATGACATCGTAGTCAAGACGAGGAAAGCCTCTGACCTTCTCTCCGACCTCGAACTGACATTCCGGTGTCTCAAGGCGAAGGGCGTCAAGCTCAATCCCGAGAAGTGCGTCTTCGGGGTGCCCCGAGGCATGCTCTTGGGGTTCATCGTCTCCGAGCGGGGCATCGAAGCCAACCCGGAGAAGATCGCAGCGATCACAAACATGGGGCCCATCAAGGACTTAAAAGGCGTACAGAGGGTCATGGGATGCCTCGCGGCCTTGAGCCGTTTCATCTCGCGCCTCGGTGAAGGAGGCCTGCCCCTGTACCGCCTCTTAAGGAGGGCCGAGTGCTTCACTTGGACTCCCGAGGCCGAGGAAGCCCTCGGGAACCTGAAGGCGCTCCTCACCCAGGCGCCCATCTTGGTACCCCCAGCTGATGGAGAAACCCTCCTGGTCTACGTCGCCGCAACCACTCAGGTGGTCAGCGCCGCGATCGTAGTCGAAAGGCAGGAAGGGGGGCATGCTTTGCCCATTCAGAGGCCAGTCTACTTCGTCAGCGAAGTGCTGTCTGAAACCAAGATCCGCTACCCACAAGTCCAGAAGCTGCTATATGCAGTGATCCTGACGAGGCGAAAGCTGCGACATTACTTCGAGTCCCATCCGGTGACTGTGGTGTCATCCTTCCCCCTGGGGGAGATCATCCAGTGCCGAGAAGCCTCAGGACGGATCGCGAAGTGGGCGGTGGAAATCATGGGCGAGGCAATCTCGTTTGCCCCTCGGAAGGCCATCAAGTCCCAGGTACTGGCGGATTTCGTAGCCGAATGGGTCGATACCCAGTTACCAACGGCTCCAATCCAACCAGAGCTCTGGACCATGTTTTTCGACGGGTCGCTGATGAAGACGGGAGCTGGCGCGGGCCTGCTTTTCGTCTCGCCCCTCGGGAAACACCTGCGCTACGTGCTTCGCCTCCATTTCCCGGCGTCCAACAATGTGGCTGAGTACGAGGCTCTAATCAACGGATTGCGAATCGCCATCGAGCTAGGGGTCCGACGCCTCGATGCGCGCGGCGACTCGCAGCTCGTCATCGACCAAGTCATGAAGAACTCCCTCTGCCGCGACCCAAAGATGGAGGCCTACTGTGAGGAGGTTCGACGCCTGGAAGACAAGTTCTACGGGCTCGAGCTTAACCACATCGCCCGGCGCTACAACGAGACTGCGGACGAGCTGGCGAAGATAGCCTCGGGGCGAACGACGGTTCCCCCGGACGTCTTCTCCCGGGATCTGCACCAACCCTCCGTCAAGATAGATGACGCGCCCGAGCCCGAGGTACCCTCGGCCTCGTCCGAGGTGACCTCGGCCCAGCCCGAGCCATCCTCGGCTCACCCCGAGGAACCCTCGGAGCCCGAGGGCGAGGCACTGCGCATCGAGGAGGAGCAGAACGGGGTCGTGCCAGATCAAGATTGGCGGACCCCGTACCTGCAATATCTCCGCCAAGGGGAACTGCCCCTCGACCGAGCCGAGGCTTGGCGGATGGCGCGACGCGCCAAATCGTTCGTCTTGCTGGGCGATGAGAAGGAGCTCTACCACCGCAGCCCCTCGGGCATCCTCCAGCGATGCATCTCCATCGCCGAGGGTCAGGAACTCCTGCAGGAAATACACTCGGGGGCTTGCGGTCATCATGCAGCACCTCGAACCCTCGTCGGGAACGCTTTCCGCCAAGGCTTCTACTGGCCAACGGCGGTGGCTGACGCCACTAGAATTGTCCGCGCCTGCGAAGGGTGCCAATTCTATGCGAGGCAGACCCACCTGCCCGCTCAGGCTCTGCAGACGATACCCATCACCTGGCCTTTCGCTGTGTGGGGTCTGGACCTCGTCGGCACTCTGCAGAAGGCGCCCGGGGGCTACACGCACCTGCTGGTCGCCATCGACAAATTCTCCAAGTGGATCGAGGTCCGACCCCTGAACAGCATCAGGTCCGAGCAGGCGGTGGCGTTCTTCACCAACATCATCCATCGCTTCGGGGTCCCGAACTCCATCATCACCGACAATGGCACCCAGTTCACCAGCAAAAAATTCTTGGATTTTTGCGAGGATCACAACATCCGGGTGAACTGGGCCGCCGTAGCTCACCCCATGTCGAATGGGCAAGTGGAACGTGCCAACGGCATGATTCTGCAAGGGCTCAAGCCTCGGATTTACAACGGTCTCAACAAGTTCGGCAAGCGGTGGATGAAGGAACTCCCCTCGGTGGTCTGGAGCCTGAGGACGACGCCAAGCCGAGCCACAGGTTTCACGCCGTTCTTCCTGGTCTACAGAGCCAAGGCGATCCTGCCCACGGACCTGGAATACGGCTCCCCGAGGACGAGGGCCTACAACGAAGAAAGCAACCAAGCTAGCCGAGAAGACTCGCTGGACCAGCTGGACGAGGCTCGGGACAGGGCCTTACTACACTCGGCGCGGTATCAGCAGTCCCTGCGACGCTACCACGCCCGAGGGGTCCGACCCCGAGATCTCCAGGTGGGCGATCTGGTGCTTCGGCTGCGGCAAGACGCCCGAGGGAGGCACAAGCTCACGCCCCCCTGGGAGGGGCCGTTCATCATCGCCAAAGTACTGAAGCCCGGAACGTACAAGCTGGCCAACAGTCAAGGCGAAGTCTACGGCAACGCTTGGAACATCCAACAGCTACGTCGCTTCTACCCTTAAGCTGTTTCCAAGTTGTTCATATACCTCGCAACCGCGCAAAGTTTAGTCAACAAGGAAGGGTCGGCCTCGACTCGGCAGAGCCCGACCCTCCCTCGGGGGCTAAAAGGGGGGAAACCCCCTCTGCGTCAAAATTTTCCTCGAACAAAAAATCTCTCTCACCAGAACATCTTTCGTGCTTTTTGACTACTTCGAAAAGTGGGTCCTGGAAACGACGGAGTACACGTAAGCAGTCAAGGCTGACCGAGCCGAGGGACTCCTACGCCTCCGGGATACGGATACCTCACTCATCACCTTCTGCGATAAGTAACTCGCGCTCGGATAAGGCGAATCCGCGGATCGAACGAGTCTTTACGTACGGGAGCTCTTCTGTCGAAGCGATTCTTCGAGCCTTCTCGACCGAGTCGGTGACAGGGCTTCATGGGCGGGTAAAAGTACGCGTAAGCGGCAAGGCCGACCGAGCCGAGGGACTCCCACGCCTCCGGGATACGGATACCTCACTCATCACCTTCCGCGAGAAGCAACTCTTGCTCGCACTAACATCCCTGCTACCGACAAAAAGTCCAGATACTCGAAACGAGAGGAAAAGAGACGCAGCTTTATAACGCAACAAGGGTATGTGTTCTGGCCTCAACGGCCGCGCAAGGCCCACGCTACAAGACGATTTGACCCTGTAGGCTCGGATCTTGACGCTGGAAGAGGGCGACGACACCCTCGGCATCGACAGCACCTTCGGCGAGGCCCGACCTAGCCTCGGACGGTGACGCGGTCCGAGGGCCTCCGCTCCGAAGGGCGACGTCATCACCACGCTCGTGCAATCTCTGCCAGGGACTTCTCCGAGAACCCGGCCCGAGCGGACGGCTCGGCCGGCCACCTCCGGGGCCTCGGCCGACCACCTTCCGAGGGCGCCAGCTCGGTTCGAAGCCTCGGCTGAACAGCTCCGACGTCGATCCTGCCAACAAACAACCCGGCTAGGCTCCGGCCAACCAGGTTTCATTTCCGAGCCGACAACGCCTCTGCTCATGCTGATATCGCTACCCCTGGCCTCGGCTCGTCGAAGAGCGGCCGAGGGGTCTCTTTAACTAAGCTAGAGGAGCCTCGGACAACAGGTCCGACCGAGCCGAGGGATTCCTACGCCTCCGGGATACGGATACCTCACTCGTCACCTTGACACGGGGCAACTCACGCTTGGTGAAGCGGTTCGGACAATCAGCGGACGAGCCTTAGCGCTCGGGAATGAGGAAAAAACACGGCTCTGTGCCGGAGTTACATACATGTTCAGGCCCCGAAAGCCGAAATGAACAAAAAACCCGGCACTCGAAGTGCCATTACAAACGGAACTCCGGTTCCCTCACCCCGCAGGTACGAACAACCCCACTCGATAGGGGCGGGCCTGCGGGGCAGCGGAAAGACTCTCACCCCCCGAGGACGAGAGCCAGCCATTCAGGCCGGGGGACGGAGACCCAGGGCTACTGACGGAGTTGGCAATCTCATCAGTAGAGAAGCCACTTCCGTCCGCCGACGCCTCGGGACCCGCCACTTCCGACATGGCTGGAGGAAGTCTCCGTGAAGCCGGAGGATGCCGTTCTCCCCCCAGGCACACGGGGAAGAAGAGGGCAACCGACCCACACGGAGACAGCTCCCTGACTCGCCTCGTCCTCCCTCTTGGCCTGGTGATGAAAATCCTTGAGGCTGAGGGAGGGGCAGAGACCGCAGCCCGGCTCGCTTTCCCCCACCATCAAGCCGGAGGTCGCCCTCTTGGGTGACCACCGGTGGAGGGGTGCAGCCGGGCTGTACGATGAAAATCCTTGAAGCCGAACGATGGCTGAAAGGTACCAACTCCCACGGAGTTGCGTTCCTCCAGCAATGGAGCGAAAAGACGGCGGTTTCCCCCCATCCGGGGGCTCGGAAGACGGAGAGACACAATGCATTGGGGAGGAAGGAGACACGGTTACCTCACGAAGGGGGTCGCCCTCCTTTTAAAGGCAACTCCCCCTGCTTGCGCCCTCAACCGTCACGGGCTGAGTCTTCTCCAACATGCCTCCAAAGCCCTTCCCTGCGGCGCGGGGGCTGGGACCCGCCTGTCATGCAGACCGGCTCTAAGCAGAAGAAGCCGAACCGCCGCGCACGACGCACGCAACCACCCAGCGGTTACATGTAACCCTCCACTTTTGCCCGGACCAGCGGGCAAAGGGGGCAAGCGGCCATGCTGGCGGCATGCAACCGCGCCAAGTGGACGCGCCTCTCCGACTCCTGACAGGCCAGCGCGATGGCTCAGACCCACGCGTCGTGCAACTGGCGCGCCGGGCGCTGCATGCGAACCGCTATGCCACTCGCTCCACCACTGCACCTCCTCGATTGCGGAACCGATACCGCGATTCGAGGCGACCCAGCCCGCGACCCAGCAGCGTCAGCCTGGCGCAGCGGTCAAACGCGGTCAAAAATGGGCCGGCAGTAATGACGGTGGCAGGAGCGCGAGAGCAGCGGTCACGCCATCGGCCAGGCTCACGTCCCATCCGGAGGCAGCGAGAGAACCCCCTCTCACGGCGTGAAGACGACGCGCCCGTGACCCGTACCTCGAACGGCTCGCGCACGCAACGGCAGCCTCGCCGACCGCTTACCCCGGCGCATTAACTCCGCGGCGAAACAGGTAACGTTTCTGGCAGGGGCAGCTGGCGACGCTTCGCCTCCGCCAAAACGACCACGCCGAAAAAGGTACGCCACGACGTTCAATTTCGAATCCTTTTTCCCTTTCCCTTCTTTCTCTATCTCTTGCAACAGGGACCGAGAAGGGGGATAACCCCAAAGGGATCCTTCCCCGTGAAGGAACTAGGCTCCGAGCCTCCTTACTGATCAGGGGTTCGAAGGCTGGCCCCCCGAAGGGTTCAACAGCCGCCTCAGATCGCGTGGGCCCGACACCCACTACTGGTCAGGGGTTCGAAGGTCGGCCCCCGAAAGGTTCCATGACCGCCTCAGGCTACTAGGGCTCCGTGCCCCCTACTGATCAGGGGTTCGAAGGCTGGCCTGTCGAAGGGTTCACAGTCGCCTCAGACGCCGAGCGAGGGATGACCAGGGGTACGTTCGATACATAACCAAGGCTCGGGCTGCGCTCCCGAGGTACCCTAGGACATTTCCGAGACCAGCGGGAACGACTCTGTAACGGAATCCCATCGGAGGGAGGCAACGAGCCCTCGGACCCCGTCGCTAGGGGACCGGGTCCGGCAGATCACCCGCAGGTACTTTTGGGCGTGCCTCCGGGCCCCTAGCCGACCCCTAACGAACGGGGCACGGACGTCCACTCGGATTACCCGATTGCAGCTCACCGGAGACACCATGTTCGGTGCCCATCGAGGGTAACATGGCGCACTCCCCCCCTCCTCCTTGCGGAAAGGCGACGTAGGGGCGTATATAAAAAGTCGAGTCTATCCCTGATCGTCCTCTCGCTCCGTGCGAAGGCTCGGGGGCTGCTCTCGCAAACCCGGCTCCGGCCGAACCGTTGACGGCGTCAACATACCAGCCCGAGAACTTGGGCCCCGACAGTGCACCTGGGTTACGCCCTGCTCGCATGAGGGAACCGCCAGACCAGCCGAGGCATTGCGCAAGGCATTAAGACCTCGAAGGAGTGAAACCACTCCTCCGAGGCCTCGGGGGCTACACCCGGCGGGTGCGCTCGCGCGCACCCACCGGAACAAAGTACCACCGAGAAAGGCTGGTCCCCTTGCAAAAAAGTGCGACGCAAGCCTCCAAGCGAGTGTTAACACTCTCTTCGAGGCTCGGGGGCTACTGTCGGGGACCATAATTAGGGGTACCCTCAAGACGCCTAATTCTCAGCTGGTAACCCCCATCAGCATAAAGCTGCAGAGGCCTGATGGGTTTGATTAAGTCAGGGATCAGTCCATACGAGTGACTTGACCACGCCACGCCCGAGCCTAGCCTCGGGCGAGGGCAGCCGACCCTAAGATGACTCCGTCTCGCCTGAGGCCTCCTCTTTCACGGCAGACGCATCTCCGGCTCGCCCTAGGCCCCGCCTTCGATAAGAAGAAACCCTGACTAAATCACCACGCTAACCGACCGAGTCACCGGGGCGTTTAACGCAAAAGGTAAGACCAACGGGCGACCAGACTTCGCCAGAGGTGCCATAGGAGGCTCCGCCCGACCCAGGGCTCGGACTCGGGCTAAGGCCCCGGAAGACGGCGAACTCCGCTCCGCCCGACCCAGGGCTCGGACTCGGGCTAAGGCCCCGGAAGACGGCGAACTCCGCTCCGCCCGACCCCAGGGCTCGGACTCGGGCTAAGGCCCCGGAAGACGGCGAACTCCGCTCCGCCCAAGGGCTCGGACTCGGGCTAAGGCCCCAGAAGACGGCGAACTCCGCTCCGCCCGACCCCAGGGCTCGGACTCGGGCTAAGGCCCCGGAAGACGGCGAACTCCGCTCCGCCCAAGGGCTCGGACTCGGGCTAAGGCCCCGGAAGACGACGAACTCCGCCTCGCCCGACCCAGGGCTCGGACTCTGCCTCGGCCTCTGCCTAACGATCTCCGCCTCGCCCGACCCAGGGCTCGGACTCTGCCTCTGTCTTGCAGGACGGACTCGACCCCGGCTTCGGAGGAGCCTCCACGACGCCCGACCTAGGATACGAGACCGCCACGTCAACAGGGAGCGTCATCATCACCCTGCCCTGAGCCGACTTGGGTCGCAGAGAACAAGACCGGCGTCCCATCTGGCCAGCCACGCCAGATAGGCAAATGATGGCGCCCCGCTAGACCATGACGACGGCGGCTCTCAGCTCCCTTACGAAAGCAGGAGAACGTCAGCAAGGGCCCAGCCACTTCGACAGCTGTCCCCCCGTCCGGCTCCGTTACTCCTCCAACAGCCACGACGCCACACCAACAGGGTGCCAAGATCTCTCCGGCTGCCACCTTGGCATGTACATAGGGCGCTAGCTCTCTCTCGCTAGACACGTAGCACCTTGCTACACCCCCATTCTGTACACCTGGATCCTCTCCTTACGACTATAAAAGGAAGGACCAGGGCCTTCTTAGAGAAGGTTGGCCTCGCGGGGACGAAGGGCAGGGGCAGGCGCTCTCTCGGGGCCGCTCGCTTCCCCTCACCTCGCGCGGACGCTTGTAACCCCCTACTGCAAGCGCACCCGACCTGGGCGCGGGACGAACACGAAGGCCGCGGGAATTCTCCGACTCCCTCACGACCCGGCTCCGGCCACCGACCTCTCTCTCTGTTCCCCCCTTCGCGCTCGCCCACGCGCTCGACCCATCTGGGCTGGGGCACGCGGCACTCTCACTCGTCGGCTCGGGGACCCCCCGGTCTCGGAACGCCGACAATACCTCCTATAGGAAAATATACTCTAAACATTTAATTTAAATCCAGAGTATAATTTGTTTTAGAAATCATATTATAGTCAAATTATAGTTATAGGCATGTCCATCTTGATTAGTAAAGTAAATCTACTACTAAAATGGTAATCAATTACTTAATTATAAAAGTATGTGATATAGTATAAATAACATTGCTACTGCGTAGAAAATATTTTTATGAAGCAAACGCAACTGAAACAGATTAAATCGGAGTTAAAACAAAGGAGATATGATTTTCCAAAGTTTAGGGAATTATTTTTATATTTTTATATTTATTTTATGAATTTTCATGACCGCGACCTTCAATTTCTAAGAATACAGGGGCCTATTTGCAAAAACCAGGGGCCCGGCTGCAATTACTTTATACTAGGATAGGACGGCGGGTTGATTACGCAAAAGTCGAGGGGCTCCATTGGAATAATGTCAAGGTGGTGTAACTCGGATGCGCCCTGGCCACCCGATCAAAGATCAAGAGTCCCGATTAGATGACGAAGGGGTACGCATCCAGAGCCCTAGGATCTGAGATCAATGCCCTAGATTTTAAAACGCCAGGATCACCTCACGCCCCTCCATCCATCGATCAATGGCTTGGATTTCTTCTGGCCGAACCGGCACCTGGGATCTAATTTGCGCCGTCCAACCATCGATCAACGGCCCCCATCTCGTCTTCCTCCCACGGCCGAGGGAAGCGGCGGCGCGCCCCCATGACCACGGTGGAGGCCACGCCCGCGCGCGCTCCCCTGATGCCCTAGCGCCTACCTATTCAGTCCGACGAGATCACAACGAAACGAGGATCACTAGGAACTCGGTAGGAGCTGACTTACTAGAAATCGAGCAGTGTGGAGCCCGGCAACGAGTAGCGGCGAAATCTCATGCCCGTCGTGAAATTGTCGATGGCCTAGGCATCCTAGCCCCCACGGCGTGCACCGTACGTCATCCCCGAGCCCTGGTGAATCGATCAAGACCCAACCAAGGACTTCGGGCGAACCCAAGCCATGAGGCAACGGTGGCGGCCGTCTAATCCTCCATCCCGGTCCAGAGTAAAGCGTGGCAGGTGCTTGCAAAATTCGCGGATGAGGCAATGCATTGTGGAGGCAGGGCGGCCCGCTATATATGCACTCAAGGTCAAGAAATCCGCACGAGCTTATTGATTTGTACCGGACTGTGGCGATTTGCGCGCAATCTGTTGGAGCTTGCGGCCGGGGAAGATGACAAGTAGGGCCCACCCGCCATACTCAGCGATTCCCACGGAGTGAATGAGCAATGGCCTGCCAGCAGGGCCAGTCTGTCAGTGACCCGCTGCGTGAGTAGTAACCTGGGCTGCGCCGGGTGAGTAGATGGGCCGACCTGGCAAATTCGGCCCACGCGGGGTAAGGTTCTTTCTCCTTTTTTTTCCTGTTTTGTATTTCCCACTCAAATTCATATTTTGACTTCAAATTTGTTTATGATTTTCACCCAGGATCAAGTGTACAAATATAGTTACTAGCCTAAAGTGACATATTTATTTATATATATATATATTTCTTTAGTGCATATTGTTTTCCTCTTCTCCTCCTTTCTCTTCCATTTCATTCCAAAATTTTTTTTAACTTAAACTTGTCTCACGACTTGAATACCAATGCAAAAATACAAGAGCCTCAGCATATTTCAGTTTATTTATTTAATTATTTATTCATTTGTTTGTTATTTGATCAATATGTTTTCATTAACTGAATTTGCACAAAGAAAAGGAAATCAAATAATTCTCAAAACATTTTTATGTAAATACATGTATTTATTTATTTTATTATTTTTTTACCTTATACAAATTTAGGGCTTTACAGAAGTGCTCATCACATCAAGAACGTGATGACTACGTCGAGACCCCTGGAGCTGCTGCATATGGACCTCTTCGGACCCGTCGCCTATCTAAGCATAGGAGGAAGATAAATCTAAAACCCAAGGGACCCTCAAGCGCTTCCTAAGGAGAGCTCAAAATGAGTTTGAGCTCAAGGTGAAGAAGATAAGGAGCGACAACAGGTCCGAATTCAAGAACCTTCAAGTGGAGGAGTACCTTAAGGAGGAAGGGATCAAGCACGAATTCTCCGCTCCCTACACACCACAACAAAATGGTGTGGTAGAGAGGAAGAACAGGACGCTCATAGACATGGCGAGGACGATGCTTGGAGAGTTCAAGACCCCCGAGCGGTTTTGGTCGGAAGCCGTGAACACGGCTTGCCACGCCATCAACCGGGTCTACCTTCACCGCCTCCTCAAGAAGACTTCGTATGAGCTTCTAACCGATAACAAACCCAATATGTCCTACTTTCGTGTATTTGGGAGCAAATGTTATATTCTAGTAAAGAAAGGTAGGAATTCTAAGTTTGCTCCCAAAGCTGTAGAAGGGTTTTTGTTAGGTTATGACTCAAATACAAAGGTGTATAGAGTCTTCAACAAATCATCGGGTTTGGTTGAAGTCTCTAGCGACGTTGTATTTGATGAGACTAATGGCTCTCCAAGAGAGCAAGTTGTTGATCTTGATGATGTAGATGAAGGAGACGTTCCGACGGTCGCAATACGCACCATGGCGATCGGCGATGTACGACCACAGGAACTCGAGGAGCAAGATCAACCTTCTTCCTCAACAAAGGTGCATCCTCCAACCCAAGATGACGAATAGGTACCTCAAGTGGAGGCGTGTGATCAAGGGGGAGCACAGGATGTCCAAGTTGAAGAGGAAGAAGCACCTCAGGCACCTCCAACCCAAGTTCGAGCGACGATTCAAAGGAATCATCCCATCGACCAAATCTTGGGTGACATTAGCAAGGGAGTAACTACTCGTTCAAGATTAGTTAATTTTTGTGAGCATTATTCCTTTGTCTCTTCTATTGAGCCTTTCAGGGTAGAAGAGGCCTTACTAGATCCGGACTGGGTGTTGGCCATGCAGGAAGAGCTCAATAATTTCAAGAGGAATGAAGTTTGGACACTGGTGCCTCGTCCCAAGCAAAACGTTGTGGGAACCAAGTGGGTGTTCCGCAACAAACAGGACGAGCACAGGGTGGTGACGAGGAACAAGGCTCGACTTGTGGCAAAAGGTTATGCCCAAGTCGCAGGTTTGGACTTTGAGGAGACTTTTGCTCCTTTGGCTAGGCTAGAGTCTATTCGTATATTGCAAGTATATGCCGCTCACCATTCTTTCAGGTTGTTCCAAATGGATGTGAAGAGCGCTTTCCTCAACGGGCCAATTAAGGAGGAGGTGTACGTGGAGCAACCCCCTGGCTTCGAGGATGAACGGTACCCCGACCATGTATGTAAGCTCTCTAAGGCGCTCTATGGACTTAAGCAAGCCCCAAGAGCATGGTATGAATGCCTTAGAGACTTTTTAATTGCTAATGCTTTCAAGGTTGGGAAAGCCGATCCAACTCTTTTCACTAAGACTTGCGATGGTGATCTTTTTATTTGCTAAATTTATGTCGATGACATAATATTTGGTTCTACTAACCAAAAGTCTTGTGAAGAGTTTAGCAGGGTGATGACTCAAAAGTTTGAGATGTCGATGATGGGCGAGTTGAACTACTTCCTTGGGTTCCAAGTGAAGCAACTCAAGGACGGCACCTTCATCTCCTAAACGAAGTACACGCAAGACTTGCTAAAGCGGTTTGGGATGAAGGACGCCAAGCCCGCAAAGACTCCAATGGGAACCGACGGACACACCGACCTCAACAAAGGAGGTAAGTCCGTTGATCAAAAGGCATACCGGTCAATGATAGGGTCTTTACTTTATTTATGTGCTAGTAGACCGGATATTATGCTTAGTGTATGCATGTGTGCTAGATTTCAATCCGATCCAAGGGAGTGTCACTTAGTGGCCGTGAAGCGAATTCTTAGATATTTAGTCGCTACGCCTTGCTTCGGGATCTGGTATCCAAAGGGGTCTAACTTTGACTTGATTGGATACTCAGACTCTGACTATGCTGGATGTAAGGTCGATAGGAAGAGTACATCGGGGACGTGCCAATTTTTAGGAAGGTCCCTGGTGTCATAGAACTCTAAGAAACAAACTTCTGTTGCCCTATCCACCGCTGAGGCCGAGTACGTTGCCGCAGGACACTGTTGCGCGCAACTACTTTGGATGAGGCAAACCCTCCGGGACTTTGGCTACAATCTGAGCAAAGTCCCACTCCTATGTGACAATGAGAGTGCTATCCGCATAGCGGAAAATCCTGTTGAGCACAGCCGCACAAAGCACATTGACATCCGGCATCACTTTTTGAGAGACCACCAGCAAAAGGGAGATATCAAAGTGTTCTATATTAGCACCGAGAATCAGCTAGCTGATATCTTTACCAAGCCTTTAGATGAAAAGACCTTTTGCAGGCTACGTAGTGAGCTAAATGTCTTAGATTCACGGAACTTGGATTGATTTATAGCATACATGTGTTTATGCCTTTGATCATGTTCCTTATGCATTTTGTTGTTTACTTATGGTGCTCAAGTTGTACAAGCACTCCCCGGACCTCACAAGTCCATTTGCAAGTGATGCACACATTAAGGGGGAAATGTGCTACAACTTGACCCTTTGAGACTAACCATGTGCTTGAGTTTTTTTAATTTAGTCTCAAAGGAGGTTTGAAAGGGAAAAGGTGGACTTGGACCATGAAAGACTTCCACTGCACTCCGATGAGAGGGTAACTTATTCCAAGTTCATCTCATGTACTCTTATTGCCTTTGTGTTCTTACTTGAAGATTTTGGTGAGGCAATGGGGTTCCAGGGCCAAGATTGATCCTGTTTTGGTGCTTGATGCCAAAGGGGGAGAAAATAAGGCCAAAGCAAGAAATGGATCAGCTACCACTTGAGAAATTTTGAAAATAGTAGAATAGAGCGTTTGGTTTGTCAAAACTCTCTTATTGTCTCTCTTGTCAAAAGTTGGCCTCTTGTGGGGAGAATAGTCGATTTTGGGAAAAAGGGAGAGTTTTTGAAATCTTTGATCAATTTGTCTTGGAATACCTCTCTTTATGTCTCTACAAGTGAATTTGACTTAGAGATAGGAAATTGAGTTTGATTTGCAAAAACAAACCAAGTGGTGGCAAAGAGTGATCCATATATGCCAAATTTGAATCAAAACAATTTTGAGTTCTCATTTGTATTGATGTTGCACTTCTATTAGTTGCTTTTTGTTGTGTTGGCATAAATCACCAAAAAGGGGGAGATTGAAAGGGAAATGTGCCCTTGGGCCATTTCTAAGTATTTTGGTGATTGAGTGCCAACACAAGTGCTTAAGTGAAAATATATGCCAAATGTTGGACAAAGTGCAAATCAAGTCTAAAGGTATGTTTCTAGACTTAGTACATTGTTTTGAGAACTAATGTATTGTGTCTAAGTGCTGGAAACAGGAGAAATCGACTTGGAAAAGAGATGGCTCTGTTCAGCCAAAGTCAGCTCGGTCTGGGTGCACCGGACTGTCCGGTGGTGCACTGGACTGTCCGGTGGTGCACCGGACAGTGTCCGGTGCGCCAGGCTGGCTCTGGCGAACTTGCTGTTCTCGGGACTTCGACGGCGGTGTACGGCTATAAATCACCGGACTGACCGGTGGTGCACCAGACTGTCCGGTGAGTCGTTCACAGGCGAACTCGTCGCTCTCGGGAGATGATTAACAGCGTACGGCTATAATTCACCGGACTGTCCGGTGGTGCACCGGACTGTCCGGTGAGCCAACGGTCAGCCGGGCCAACAGTCGGCCGAGGATTCCGCGCGTGACGCGTGGCCGAGCCAACGGACACAAGGGGGCACCGGACTGTCCGGTGTGCACCGGACAGTGTCCGGTGCGCCAACGGCTCTAGATCTCCAACGGTCGGCTTCGCCAAAGAAGGAAAGAAATCCGCACCGGACAGTGTCCGGTGGTGCACCGGACTGTCCGGTGCGCCAGGCGACTGAAGGCAAGAATTGCCTTCCTGGAATGCTCTCAACGGCTCCTAGCTGCCTTGGGGCTATAAAAGGGACCCCTAGGCGCATGGAGGAGTACACCAAGCATTCTCTAAGCATTCCTAAGCACCAAGACTTTGATTCCGCGCATTTGATTCTTTGAGATAGCATCTAGAGCTCTATTTGAGTCGTGAACTCGTCGGGTTGTGTTGTGAGCTCTTGTTGCGACTTGTGTGCGTGTGGTCACTTTGATTTTGTGTCTTGTGTGCATTGCTCATCCCTCCCTTACTCCGTGCTTCTTTGTGAACATCAAAGTGTAAGGGCGAGAGGCTCCAAGTTGTGGAGATTCCTCGCAAGCGGGATATAGTAAAGCAAAGCAAAACACCGTGGTATTCAAGTGGGTCTTTGGACCGCTTGAGAGGGGTTGATTGCAACCCTCGTCCGTTGGGACGCCACAACGTGGAGTAGGCAAGTTTTGTACTTGGCCGAACCACGGGATAAACCACTGTGTCTATCTGTGTTGATCCTCTTGTGGTTGCTGTGTTTTGCAAGGACTCATCTCTAGCCACTTGGCCTTATTGTGCTAACGCTTAATCAAGTTTTTGTGGCTTTAAGTTTAAGTTTTTACAGGATCACCTATTCACCCCCCCTCTAGGTGCTCTCACCGTCTAATGAGTTTTTGGTTCTCTATTATGTGTTTGTCCATCAATTTGGTGATGCACTTATATTTGATATTATTTGCCTGCAGGCTTCGTATGGGCAGGAGATGGTTCAACGCCATGGACAGGAGTACGATTGGAGGAGCCAGCCAATCGACCCTCAGGCAGCATATGCTAGCGCAGGAGGACAAGCCCATGGACAGTGGGATTATTTGATTTGGATTTCAAAATTGTTCTCATATGCTTGTGATTCAACTGAGTCCATGATTTACTATACTAAGTGCATGGTTAACTCTTTTAGGTTGGGTATTTTTTTGATTCTACGATTGATTCTAGGGAGCTGAGACGTTGTGGACGACAGTCCACATCGTCGTCTTCACAGTCGTCCCGTTCACGATCATCCGCCCAAGAGATAGAGCTTGCAGTGTTGCGTCAACAGGTAGAGTATCATCAATCAGTTTTGAGGGAACAACTGGAGTACCAGAGGCAACAATCTGAGTACCAAAGACAACAAGCTGAGTACCAGAAGAAGAAGGACGAGTATTATGCAAACCTCCAGGCCCAAAATCAAGCTCTTCTCTGGGTAAGTTGAAGTAACATTTTGTACCTTATTTTGCAAAACACATGATGTGTATCTTATTTGCTCAACAATGGCTTGTATATAATTTTTAGCAACTAGCACAACAAGCGGGCGTCCCGATGCCGACATATGGGATGCCGCCTCCGGACTTTGCACTGCCGATGCCAATGCTAGCGCCTCCACCTCCGCCTCCGTCACAATTCCCTATAGTATGTACACATATGCGTGTGTGACATGTTCATAGATGTCTTATATGTTTAAATGAAAAACTGAGTGGTTACTATTTCATGTGTGTGTTATAGGGATTGCAGACACCACCCGCTTCAGTTGCCGCACCTGGAGATGGGTCTGGTCAAGACGACGCATCGCATTCTTGGGTGAACAACCTTTTTAACACGCAGAGTCCAGCCGAAGGAAGTGACTATAACTCGAACCAACCAGGCGATGGATATGAGTGATAGTTCATCAAATGTGTTTAATTTGGAACTATTACTGTTCATGTCAAAGACTATCCGTCGAACAATGTCAGTTTTTATTTTGGACCTATATGTTGATGTAAAAGACTTGTTGAGACTATTTGGAACTATATGTCGTGATGTTAAATTTGTGAATGTGAATACTTGTGTGAATATATTTATGATTGTGAATATGTAGTTGTATATGAACTCTGTGTATATTTGCATGAAATCTGTTTTTTTGTAAATGTCAGATTTTTTTAAAAACAGAATTTTGTGTAATTTCTGAAATTTGTTATGTCCGACGGCTTGGCGTCAGCCATCGGACGTAAGGGTTGGTTATGTCCGACGGCTTAATATAAACCATCGGAGAAAACAAGCCCTTATGTCCGACGGCTGACGCGAGGTCGTCGGACATAAAAGCTGTGGGTCCCACATGCGACCGGTAAAACGGTTGGCATGTGCTATCTCCGACGGGTGGTTACGGTCGTCGGAGATAGCTTATGTCCGACGGCGGCCGTCGGATATTACGCTATTTTCGACCCCTTATGTCCGACGGCTTAATACCGTCGGAGATAACTAAATGCCGTCGGACATAAGCTATGTCCGATGGTTTACCACTTATGTCCGACGGCTTTGGCCGTCCGAAGTTGTGCCGTTTACTGCTGTGATGAAGAAGAACATGAAGTTGGTGCTCTAGTTGGTGGTTAGGTCTTGTTAGTTCTGATTACTCTAAACACGATATATTTTACATTTTTGTTTTGAACTTGTTGAACATGTAGTTGGCTGCACTTTTTCCCTTCTAACCAAAGGTTTTTCTTCTTCTTCTCATGAGGCGAACTTCATGTGAACTTAATTGAAATATTAAGTTCATTTTGGTTTTCAGACTGTGAAATATGAATCTAAAATCTGAATACTTATATTCCTCTCGTTCTATGAAATGTGAATGCCTATATTTGTTTATGTGATTGAAATTCTGGGCTTAAATTTAAAAGGTAGGGGTTTTTTGTTTTGTTTTGTTTTGTTTTGTTGGATCAAATTTATTTTACGAGTATATGGGCCAGCCTGACACGTATATACTATTTGTGTACCATGCATGTTATAGGCTGACGGTAGGGCGTATAATATTTGAGTGTCGTATTTAGGCCGAAATTAAACTTGCCGAAACATTTTTGGGCGTGTCGGCAGCCTGAATGTACGGATATACTAGATTACTAGTCACCAGCCAGCAAGGAGCTTGATTAGGCAAGCGCCCAATAAGTCACGGTTCATGCATGGAATCTTTATAGCCCCTGATGCAATGCAACCCGTAGCACCGTACGTACGTACGCATGCTAAAAATGCGTGTTATGAAACTACCAGAAGAATGTGCGGCAGCACTGTACGTGTACGTACGCTTTGCTAGCTGTTGGGAAATGTAGATGATAGCTGTAGATCGTACCATCTGCGCGCGGTGACGAGGACCACTGCACCTGCACGCAGCAGCGACGAGCGATGTCGGAATGGTCCTTATTCCTGAGAATCGTGGGATCCGGCCGGCCGGGCCGGCCCAGGGCAAAACGTTCGGCCCTCGTTGCTTCTTGCCCGGCCGGGCCCCCAAACAGCAGAGACATCATCATGCATGCCACTGTGCATTACTAATCAGTATCCACTGTCCATATGAGGACGTACTACGCGATCGGGCGGGTGTGATTTGGACTGCACAGTGCACAGTTTACACGTACGGTTCCTCAACAAACTTTCTAAGAGCAAGTATATAATAAGATAATATATATAGATCATAAAAAATGTGACATCAGATTTATAATAATGTATATGAAAAAAATTGACAGAAGGAAAGCGGACTGCTCTTTGGTAGCCACTTCAAAGCGGACTACTCACAGCTTCAAGACACTTTGTGAGAGGAAGACCTTATTATTAAAGGGGAAATTTACTATTTTGTCACTCTCAGTTGTGAACTTCTCTATTTTAGACCTAGGTCCACAAATCATAAACACAGATGGTCCCACAAGTCATAGACAGAGGGTCACATAATAGCATTTAGCCCGTTAAAATAGCAAATTTTTTCTTATTTAAGGTGGGTTTGGTTTTGTAGGATTAATTTTTATTGTCTCTGTTTTATTTTATTTTAATCCCTAAGTTAATAAACACGGAAACTAAATTATCTATAAACCAAACACAACTTAATGATAATCGGAATCCCCACTTTTCCTGTGCGAACTGCATTGGGAACTGCATTTCCCTAGATGCTTTGAGAATGGACTGGCTCAATACAGACTAGGAAAGGGTCTGTCCGTCTGAGACGAAAAGGACTGGCAGCGAAAGGCAGTAGTAGTACCAAGCTACTACTAGCGCTGGTTGTCGTTTGCATGCATGCAGCATGCATATGGTTACCTGCAGTGTGGATCCACGATTTAAATCTAAGATAGGGGAGGATAACAAAAGTTGGCATTTAGGGTATGTTTAGTTCGGTGTCTAACTTGCATATTTTACATAACTTTTCTGTCTCAATGTTAGTTATTTAATTAGAACGACTAATCTTATATAAAGTATGACTTAGTTAGTCACGAACCAAACAAGCCCTAATTTAATACCATATATAGTTTGATACCGCATATATATACTTTTTATCTGTTTGATATATGATTAAAAAATAACAAAAATATTATATAAGACATCTAATTCATCAAATCATGTTGACATTTACATAGATTTATTTCTTTTGGCCTAATTGCTAAGGAATGGTTTGTTTGTTTTTTGACCAAATTTTAGGGTACTCGGGCCTATCCAAAACACCCCATAGGGCTTTGTTCGGTTCTATCCTAATCCATATGGACTGAGGGGGGTTGAGGGGGTTTTAATCGCTAGTAAGTCAAAATCCTCTCTAATCCATATCAATCCTCTCTCATCCATATGGATTGAAAATAACCGTACAAGCCCTTAGGTGACAGGTCCCCCACCGCTAGCCTAACGTAACATGGGACTTGGGAGTGCGAGTAGGTAAATTAAACAATATTCATGCAATCTTAGAGCAAGTTTAATAATACAATCATCCATATGGTAGGTTTTTTTATGACATTGCAATGTGACATATATCCAACTAAAAGGCTACCTATTTAATAATTCTCTCATAAGACAAGTTATACATTTAATATTTAATCCATCTTTCTCTCACACATAGAACCTTGGAGTAATTTGCAGTTTAACTCTGAGCAGCCCGGTTTTTCTCTATCCACTTCTCTCTTCCATGTCACTGTAAATTTGATACGACATCTTTTTGCAGGCTATCTACAATATTTTATCATACTTGCTCTAATTTGCTGTCCGTAATGGTGCCTATCTGGACCTGCAAATCCAAAGCATGGGGCAACAGTGGTAGCCTAGTATTCCCTCCCTCCCACCTACACACCACAGAGTCCCCTCCGTGTTGTTTTCCTTTCGGCTTGCCCGCGTATCATCGGTACAGTAGGGGTAAGAAAATAGATACACTTACCCACTGCATATCTATTATATTTATTTTATACTTCTTATGTCCTAAATAAAAATTCGTTTTAGATTTTTAATAAATCCATACAATATTTGATGTATATATATATAGTTTATATATTAAGAGCCCTGAGCTTCCAATAATAGAGGAAGCCTAAGCTAGTTAATATGGACATTTTGGTTGAACCACACCGGGTCAACAGGTACCAGTCACGGCGCCGTTACACCGTTTCCTCCGTCAGCCAGCCACCTCTCCCACGTTTCGCGCAATCAACGGAGGCAGACCAGCGCCTGCAGGAAGAAAACCTCAGCCGCGCAGACTCTCCTTTCGTTGGAGGCGACTCGCCACGATTTTCGTGCCTCCAATCCAGCGCAGCGCCAATCCACCGCCGCTCCAATCCAGCGTCGTTCCATTCCAGCTTACATCCTTCAATCTCCCAGCATTGGAGCCCGAGTCAAGAAGTTCCAGGTAATCCAACATTGAAATACACCGAGGTTGCCGTCGATTTTTTGAAGCATTTGGGTCGATTGAAGTGGATTTGATTGTAACCCTTATTCTCCAGCTAAATGTGTGATTTGAATGCGTTTAGACATCTATCTAATCGGGTCATTGCATCGCGCATTGCATCTCTTTTTTTGTTCAGGAGCCCCGATATTAGAGCATATGTATTTATTCTATATCCCCACTATCGCCCGACATTCATAGATCTAGACAAAGGTATTTACTGATGAGTCAGCATAGAGTACTATCACACAAACCAAGTAACACATATATGCTTTTTGTATTTAATATATATGCATATCTTCAGTACTATTTATGCACATTCACTTGAGTCATTTGTTTACACATTTGTTTTATTATATATGCATATAGTCCGTACTTTGTATGCACATTTACTTTAAAGATTTGTTTTCACATCTACTTTATTATCAAAATATGCTTATTTGTATTTGATATATATGCATATCCTCAGTAATGTTTATGCACATTCAATTGAGTAACTTGTTTACACATTTGCTTTATTATATATGCATATAGTCAGTATTCTTTATGCACATTTACTCTAATGATTTATTTTCATATCTATTTTATTATTTAATATGCTTATTGTATTTCATATATATGCATATCCTCAGTACTTTTTATGCCTATTCACTTAAATCATTTGTGTACACATCTGTTTTATTATATATAAAACATACTCATTAGATTTGATATATATGCATATTGGCAGTAATGTGTATGCTCATTATTACACAATTTTATGAACATTTCACAATATAATAAGTATATTTGCATTGTTCTATTTACTTGAATAATTAGTTTACACTCATGTTCATTATATATATGTACATACAGATACTTTTATTTTAAGCAAAAGTTATTTAAATATTCATGTTTGAATATGAGCTAAATGTTTTTATTACTATGAACCAGTTATTAAAATATGTTGTATAGTTAGTTGATGCAAAAAGGCTCTTGTTTTATCATGATCCATTTACAATTGTATGAAATATTAAATCAATCTTTATGTTTGTATATAACCATTTCTCATTAAATGATCTCGCATAAATGTAAAAGGTAGTTTAAGTTATGTAATTCCATTTAGCATTATATAGTATGCATTTCAGATAGTTATAGTAAAAATTAGTTCTTTTTTTGGCATATATTCTTGCATAAATCAATGTATTTAAAAACAACTTCTTTTTTCTACAGATTTATTCAGTATTTAATCATGAAGTCTGTTGATCGTCCGCCCAGTAATCCAAAAAGATTAACCATTGAATCCAGTCAGGAGGTTTTTTCAATTGACATTTCCAGACGTACAAGATCCAGCAGCTCAGCTCACCAAGATGATATTCCACAAAATCAGGAGCAGAATGAGCCACAGCCAGCCCCAATCCATCGTTTTCGCAGAAAGGCTTTAGCTTGTCGTTTAAAAAGAAAACCTCCTGCTCCATCCACTCTCTCTGACGACGATTTCATGGATGCTCCATCGTTAAAGCGTCAATTCAGATCTGCATCACCTTCTCCTTCAGAACAAATCAATGCAAAGAAGTTAAAAGTACCTTCTCCTCAAGTTCCGACCGTGAAAAGAAGTCCAAAGTATAATATTATTGCAAAAAAACTCTCCTAAACAGAAGTCTCCTGTAAAATCACAGGTAATATGTATATATTTATGTTTATTCATGTGTTAATCATGGTGCCCAATCAATTTTGTATTTTCCCCCACTTTAAATTTATGTATATTATTATCAACAAATATGGTGTTTACTTTTTTTAGTGTTGTAGACTAGTTATTTACAAGACTGTAATAAATATCCCTTGTATGTAAATATAGTATCACTAGTTCTAACTATATATATACTTTGTGTATTAATGCATATTCATTTATGCTTCCAGAAATTGAATATCCGATGCATTCCCTTTGATGTTATTGTATCATCATGGATAATGAGCGATCGGCAGCGTGATGCCGTCGCTAGGTTGGGATTTTCTAGTATATTTGATTTGCGAACTGATGCCTTAGAGAGCAGATCACTTATCAGGTGGTTGATGGACAAATTGGATCCACATGACATGACCATACGCCCAGGGGCTGGCAAGGAACTTAAGATAACAAAAGATACGGTTCATCTGATTTTGGGTTTGCCATGTGCCGGAGGAGGCAGAGAGTTTACTGATTGGTACGGTGAAGTCGATGCTGCTGCAAATCTGAGACGTCATCTCAATGTTGGTAAAGAAGAATTTGATGTTGTCAAGCTTCAAGATAAGATAGTGCTTGACAATGATGATGAGCTATCAATTAGATGTTTTTTTTTCTGATTCTATTCAATCGACTTCTGTATCCTTCTGCTTCTTGGGGCATTACAAACAATGAGGTACTCATGACTTCAAACATGGCCCGAATGGCTGATATTGACTGGTGTCAACTAGTTTACACGGATTTGTGCGATGCTGCAGCACGTTGGCATAAAAGGAACAAAACAAACATCACAACAACAATATATGGATGCTCACTCATTGTTCTAGTAAGTAATTTTTTTTGTTTACTGTGCATATATATGATATGCAAATATTTGTTATGTACTAATTTTATATATTTGTGAATTCCTTTTTTCAGATTTACTATCTTGATCACCTACATCACCCCTGCAGCTCCTGATAACAAATATGGTACTCCACGCATTAAGTTTTTTGATAATGAGACCATAAGAGAGTTGGCTCGGGGTGACAGACGCCCCCCCCGTAAAACTGGTGAACCATTCGGATATGCAGAGGTTAGACACAAACAATTTTTGTCCTGTTATGCAGATGTTAAAATATTATTACTGCTAACTATTCTATCTGATTTTATACAGTTTCGTAGCCGTTCAGAAACGTGTTACGTCATTACTCCAGAACGGCCTGTTTCTGCCGTTTTCAACATATATGTACCACGTATCAAGCATTTGATTGGCAACAAGTTGCAATGTTTGCCCTCTCAGCATCGGCCAATGTTTCAATCAATGTTTGATGCTGATGACAAAGAGGTGGATAAGTATTGTGATTCCCTTCAGCTGAGTCATCAGATGATTGTTTCGAAGCAGATTGAACTCTCTGAAACATTTGGTGAAATGATCGATGAAGTACTGAGAGCTGCAACGCAGCGCGATTCACAACAAGAAGGTTTTAGTATTTATGTTTATTTATTTAACCTGACCAAGTTCACGAATTATTGCCTGGAAAATTATATATAGTTATATGATCTCAAATTATTTATTATATGCAGTTTTGTATATACAACTTATGCATTAATTTATACTCATACAAGCAGCAGCATATTTTTCAGTTGATTTCATTTTTTTGAAAACTGTATTTTATTTATGCATCCTGATAGTATATTGGTGTAGTTTGCAAATGTGTATGTTTAACCATTTTTTTATAACAATACATTTATATTGCAGTTACATTCCAGTAACAACTACTATATTATTATATGTTCCAAATGTAGATAAGCCCCCCCCCACTACCTCAATGCCTCCAACAAATGCTCCTGTATCCTCACCACCTGTTCCAACACCTGATAAACAGCAACATGATCAGGAAATCCATGTTCCTACTGATCATATCAAAGTATCAGATGATGTAAGTTTTCTCATACAAACTATATTATATTTTGCATACAAGTTACTGTTTACTCAAATCTCAGTTGTTTCCATTACAGATTGTCAGTGGGAACGTCTGCAAAAAAGATGAAGTTATGGATGCCCCTATTTTTGACAAGACTCCAAAATCAAATGTTTGACTTCCTTATATCACAATTATTATTATTTCGTTTACACTGTATGCAAGTAACATTAATATATATGCATGCTTTATTTTTTTAATTCACTAGGCTCCCACAATAGTCAATCCTGCTGCTCCTGAGTTAACACCAGATATAAATAGTGTAAGTATTTACACCTTCATCATATTATGCTAATATTAATTATAACCTATGTTTCATTACGTTTATATTAATAAATTTATTGGTTACAGGAAGGACAAAAATCTGTTACACATGATATTCCTGTATCTGGTGCACCTCAGTTCGATAAAACCCCTCTGACAGATGTAAGACATGTTGTCTTATATTCTCATATTTTGTCTATACATACACTAAGACATACATATTTATGCAATTGTTTACTAACATATATTCATATATTAGGCAACTACTGACCTTGTTGCAAAGGATAGTTCCTCTAAAGCTGCAGTCGCTGAACCTCCCCACGTGTCACGTGAAGACTGTGCTCGCAACCTACTTAAGTTTATTTTGTCAGGAAAACTAGATCCGAGCATGTATGTATTAGTTATTCAAATTCCAATTAAGTATAATTAGATGAATTGTAAATAAAGTTTTATTTTTTCCCAGGTCTATCATTAATTTTGGAGGATTTGGAGGTTCTGTCCTCGATGTTGTCCAGTCGTTTGGTCCCAATAAATGTCTTGAGAATACTTTCATGCAGGGATTTATCGACTGTATTCGTGAAGATGATGTATTATACAATCCAGATTCTGTAATCAACACTCTAATACTGAATGTCAATGTTGGAGTAATTTTTCCTCCACAGCTTTGTATCTTATTGCAACCCTTACTATATAAATATACAATACTAATCAATTTATTTTTTTGTCCAGACCGTTTTGAATATCGAGGAGTTCGAACAGCACAGTTCAAATCCACAGCCCTTCTCAACATCACTTCTTATAGAACAACTTGAACCGACGTTTCCTTCAGATGAAGTTCTGAACCAAATTAAATTGGTGAGCCCCAATCAGTTTCATTTGTAATTATGTTATAATGCTCTTTTGGTCATTAGTTTTATGTTGTATTAGCTTTAATTTTCCATATGCATAGTATTAATCATTTATAAACTTACATATATATTTAACAGATCCTGGTTCCTATGCTACGTCGTGGCCACTGGACCCTATATGCAATCAACTTTGAACGTCGTCGAATAGACATCTTAGATTCAAATCCTTATGGTACATTGCTTGGAGGCACTACCTGGAAACAAATCCATAATGATCAAATGATGATAAATGGAACGAAGATACCTTGGTCCAGATTAATAATGAGAAGACTTAGCATTGCCTTACATGAAGCTCGACCTGAGTCAACTGTACCAAAGTTTGGCAACTACAAGATTGGGCTTCTTCCCAATTGTCCAACCATGACACCAGGGTCAAATGATTGTGTTTTTTTGTCGCAAACTTCCTCCGCTACTACGATTTTGATGATGGCGACTTATCAGAATTTTATACTCCGGTATGTTACTAAATTAGTGTTCTGGTCTTGCATATATTACTCCTTCAGATTTAATACTAGCATTAATTTGATATTATGACTATTTCAGGATGAACCATTGGACCAACGTGCTTTTGTTCTGCATTATCTGACCTTTCATCGCAACAACAGGGTTGCCCCCCTTCCTGCAGAACTGCTGCCTTTCAAGTATGCTCCAAGGAAACGCCGCTGTTCGAAATCCAAGACTTAGATATCATAGTTGAACATGATTCCCTATGGGATCCAAAAAACTGTTTATGTTACTTGTTAAGTCACTTATGTCAGGCCTCTGATCATGTGTTTGATACTCCATGTGCCACTTATGTTCGATGTGTCCAATGTCTATGCTACTTCGTATCAGTTTTTATTTGAAGTGTGTTAAACCTAAGTGTTACCAGAATGTCTACTTGTGTTATCTGTTAAGAAATTCTATATTGTTTCATCTCCAGATTGTGAGATGGTTAATCGTTTTGCTTCCAATGTTTGGCGTATTTGTATTATCATATTATTTTAATATTCATGTTTTATGCATAATATATACTTCCTTATTTTATATACACTAGGTTCATCTTTTATATATTTTCACATGCTAATTATGCTAATTGTAACAAGTGGTTATGCTATATCCTGTTTGATGTATCTGAAGTGCGAAACCGACGTATGTACTACCATTTGATGAGTATTGTTAACTGTATACAGTTATATATACCATTTATGTCCAGACCTTCCGATTGCTAAACGTTCAATGCCAATTTGTTGTACATATTCAGTTACATAATTTGTGTAATTGTCTATATGTATGCAACATTTTATAGTTTTATATCAACGACTTATATAACCCTGTCATGCAAACTATTTAATTTCCAACAAACTAGAGCATAAGTCATTGTGCTATTACAAGTTTCTACTAAATCGACCACTCTTTAGTCACACTTCAAATTATTCGTCCAAATCCATATGCTCATCGGCTTCTTCATTTTCCACTTCTTCATCAATACGATGTTTTTTAGCAGTCGATGTTTCATTCCACTGTGGAGCAGTTGTTTTATTGTTTAGTCTTGATCCGGCTGGTCGTCCTCTCTTTCGATTAGCCAGTTTTGCTAGCCTTGCCCTGTTCTCTTCCACAGACAGACATGTTCTGCTGTTATGCCCATCTGCTATACCACATAATTGGCATCTTCTATTCTTCTTTTTCTCTCCTTTCGCACCTAGTCTCATAATCCTATCTTCTGAATTTTTGATTGTCTGTCCTTTTGGTCTTGCACGATCCGGCATACTCAGATTTATAACATCCACATTAAAATCTAACCTCTGCATAATAATAGAAGTTAATATTTAGTATACGCATATTTACATATATTTATACCAATCAGTAAAATCATTTATCAATGCTCACATTTTTAGCTTCTGAGGATGCAGCAATATGTTCCATTTGTTCATGTGCTACGTGACACGGAGAACTTGTACCACCAAGCTCATGTGAAATTCTCATGTTGTCCTCCTTTAGATCCCAACCCAAATACATCAACATTTACATTCAGCATAAATATATATTTTCATTTTAGACAAATGAACAATATTATTTTAATATGTACCTGGTTACCAGTTGTTATTATTGTTAATGCATGTTCACATCCAGTAATGGTGTTATGCTCATCCTACAAAATAAAATTTGCTTATTACATTGATTTTATATATTCATTATGTACAATACTTCATGCAAGCTTATATATTTATCTTTTACATACCTTGTTATGGCATGTAATTGTATTGTCATCTTCCATCCCATCGCCAGCATTATTTTTATTCAACTCTTCTTCCTGGTACAAATAATATGTTACTATGCATAATTTATGTTACAAATAGTATCACACTAAAAACATCTGGAATATTATTACCTTGTCTTCCTCATCATCACTAACATCTGTTGACTCATTACATCCAATATCTGGCTCTAATCGGCTTAGAACGACATCGAGCTCATCCAACACATCCATCGCCTTATCGTACCCTGCTTTTGACATACACGCCTGGCGAACTACTTTCATTGTTTTCGTCAACAACATTTTCTGTCTGTATGATTTAGTAACTCCATCCTTCCCCCTGAAGCTCTTATCAATTCTTTCAAACAGAACATCTTTTCTTGATGAGACAGTGTACCTTTGCAATATATATTTTGAAGGTATCTTTTCAACTTGAAGATGCATGAAGGAAATTAAAAGATGAACACACAATAGACCTGAAAACATGAAAACGAATCATTTTTTTCAAAGATATACATTAATTTGTACTACAATCATCAAATTCTTTAGTATGCAAATTTATTCTGCTAATCAACATAATACGTACAAACCTGTATGTTCCCATTGTTTGCACTCGCATGTATACTCCCCAGCTTCTATGTCCGCTGTTATCTTGAATTGATGTTGTCCCCACACAATTTTATTAGACCTTTTTGTATGCTTGTCGGGGACCATAATTAGGGGTACCATCAAGACGCCTAATTCTCAGCTGGTAACCCCCATCAGCATAAAGCTGCAGAGGCCTGATGGGTGCAATTAAGTCAGGGATCAGTCCATACGAGCGACTCGATCACGCCTCGCCCGAGCCTAGCCTCGGGCAAGGGCAGCCGACCCCGAGGTGTTTCCGTCTCGCCCGAGGCCCCCTTTTAACGGCAGACACATCTCCGGCTCGCCCGAGGCCTTGCCTTCGCTAAGAAGCAACCCTGACTAAATCGCCGCGCCGACCGACCGAGTCGCATGGGCATTTAACGCAAAGGTAGCCTGACACCTTTATCCTGACGCGCGCCCCCCGGCAGAGCCGAAGTGACCGCCGTCACTTCGTCGCTCCACTGACCGGTCTGACAGAAGGACAGCGCCGCCTGCGCCATTCCGACTGCAGTGCCACCTGACAGAGTGAGACTGACAGGCAGTCAGGCCCTGCCAAAGGCGCCATAGGAAGCTCCGCCCGACCCAGGGCTCGGACTCGGGCTAAGGCCCCGGAAGACGGCGAACTCCGCTCCGCCCGACCCAGGGCTCGGACTCGGGCTAAGGCCCCAGAAGACGGTGAACTTCGCTCCGCCCGACCCAGGGCTCGGACTCGGGCTAAGGCCCCAGAAGACGGCGAACTCCGCTCCGCCCGACCCAGGCTCGGACTCAGGCTAAGGCCCCGGAAGACGGCGAACTCCGCTCCGCCCGACCCAGGGCTCGGACTCGGGCTAAGGCCCCGGAAGACGGCGAACTCCGCTCCGCCCGACCCTGGGCTCGGACTCGGGCTAAGGCCCCGGAATACGACGAACTCCGGTCCGCCCGACTCAGGGCTCGGACTCGGGCTAGGCCCCAGAAGACGACGAACTCCGCTTCGCCCGACCCCAGGGGTCGGACTCCGCCCTGGCCTCTGCCGAACGACCTCCGCCTCGCCCGACCCAGGAGCTCGGGCTCGGCCTCGGCCATGGAAGACAGACTCGACCTAGGCTTCGGAGGAGCCTCCACGTCGCCCGACCTAGGGCACAAGTCCGCCACGTCAACAGGAAGCGCCATCATCACCCTACCCCGAGCCGACTCGGGCCGCAGAGAACAAGACCGGCGTCCCATCTGGCTAGCTCCGCCAGATAGGCAATGATGGCGCCCCGCTAGACCCGTGACGACGGCGGCTCTCAGCTCCCTTACGGAAGCAGGGGGACGTCAGCAAGGACCCAACCGCTCCGACAGCTGTCCCTCCGCCAGGCTCCGTTGCTCCTCCGACAGCCACGACACCACCCAGCTGGGTGCCAAGATCTCTCCGGCTGCCACATTGGCATGTACTTAGGGCGCTAGCTCACTCCCGCTAGACACGTAGCACTCTGCTACACCCCCATTGTACACCTGGATCCTCTCCTTACGCCTATAAAAGGAAGGACCAGGGCCTTCTTAGAGAAGGTTGGCCGCGCGGGGACGAGGACGGGGCAGGCGCTCTCTTGGGGCCGCTCGCTTCCCTCACCCGCGTGGACGCTTGTAACCCCCTACTGCAAGCGCACCCGACCTGGGCGCGGGACGAACACGAAGGCCGCGGGATTCCCACCTCTCTCACGACTCGTCTCCGGCCACCTCGCTTTCCCCCCTTCGCGCTCGCCCACGCGCTCGACCCATCTGGGTTGGGGCACGCGGCACACTCACTCGTCGGCTTAGGGACCCCCCGGTCTCGAAACGCCGACAGTTGGCGCGCCAGGTAGGGGCCTGCTGCGTGTTGACGAGCAGTTTCCCGTCAAGCTCCAGATGGACAGTCTCCAACGACCTCTCCAACCCGGGATGGTGCTCCATTTTGGGAGTCTCGAGTTCATGTCTCTCGACGGCAGCTACGACATGATACTCCTTCCACCGCCGCGCGACGACGACAATGGCGGCCGACAGCCCGCCCGCCGGCGGCGGAATCGACGACGTCTTCCCCGCGTGGTGGAAGAACAACATTCGAACTCGCCCCGTCCTCTCCCCCGCCATCGGAGGAGGAGGCGGGGCAACCAAGGCCGAGCGGGAGGCCGCGCTCCGTCGGCTGTCGAGCAAACCGATGTCCCCGGCGCCCCAACGGAGGGCGCGTCGGGCGTCAACCTCGCGTTTGAGACGAAGGCGAGCGCCATCCCCCCGCGACACGCCAATCCCGAGCAAGTGGACGACGCCAGCACGCTCGCGGAGGGCCTGCAGGACGTCGCCCTCGTACCCAAGACGATGGCGCAACCAGTCCCCGACGTGACTATGTCGCTCCTCGTCGACCAAAAGGTACCGACTGATTCCCATCCTACGTCATTTCGACTCGGCCTCAACCCGCCTAGCGACCTCGCTTTGGCGGGCGCTCACGTTGAGGCGAGTGCAACCCCTCTGGGGTTTCGTATGCGGTCGCCTTGGGACCGATTGACGGACGTCTCGACCTACGGGCCCTTTGGGTCCGAGGAAGATGACGATCCCAGCGTCTGTTGGGATTTCTCTGGATTTGGCAACCCCAGTGCCATGCGGGACTTTATGACCGCATGTGACTACTGCCTCTCCGACTGTTCCGACGGCAGCCGCAGCCTTGACGACAAGGACTGCGGCCCGAGCCGCGAATGTTTCCACGTCGAGCTAGGGGATCCCTCCGAAGGCAACCATCTCGGCATGCCGGAGGATGGCGATCTCCCTAGGCCGGTGCCTCGCGCCGGCATCCCGCGGGAGCTAGCTGTGGTCCCCGTTCCGGCGGGGGGTCACGACCCACAGCTCGAGCAAGTCCGCGGGGCGCAGGCCAGGCTCGACGAGGGAGCAGGAGCGCTCGAGTCGATCCGCCGGGACGTCGGGCAGGTATGGGCGGGCCAACCCCCGGCCGGAGAAATATGTCACCTGCCCTAGGGTTTCCAGCACCGCGTCGCCAACGATGTGAGGGACAGGCCGCCACCCGCATCCAGCGGGGTCGGTCAGAACCTGGCAGCCACAGCGATGCTCCTCCGCGCGATGCCGGAGCCATCAACCACCGAGGGTCGGCGAATCCAGGGAGAGCTCAAGAATCTCCTGGAAGGCGCTGCGGCCCGGCGGGCCGAGAGCTCTGCCTCCCGAAGGCAGGGGTACCCCTCGGAACCTCATGCCGCGACTTCCCGATTCATGCGGGAAGCCTCGGTCTACACCGGGCGCACGCGCAACACCGCGCCTGCGGCCCCAGGCCACCTCGACAACGAGCACCATCGTCGCGACCGTCGGGCCCGCCTCGACGAAAGGGTGCGCCGAGGCTACCACCCCAGGCGTGGGGGACGCTACGACAGTGGGGAGGATCGGAGTCCCTCGCCCGAACCACCCGGTCCGCAGGCCTTCAGTCGGACCATCCGGCGGGCGCCGTTTCCGGCCCGTTTCCGACCCCCGACTACTATCACAAAGTACTCGGGGGAAACGAGACCGGAATTGTGGCTCGCAGACTACCGCCTGGCCTGCCAACTGGGTGGAACGGACGACGACAACCTCATCATCCGCAACCTCCCCCTGTTCCTCTCCGACACTGCTCGCGCCTGGTTGGAGCACCTGCCTCCGGGGCAGATCTCCAACTGGGATGATTTGGTCCAAGCCTTCGCCGGCAACTTCCAGGGCACGTACGTGCGCCCCGGGAATTCCTGGGACCTCCGAAGCTGCCGGCAGCAGCCGGGAGAGTCTCTTCGGGACTACATCCGGCGATTCTCGAAGCAGCGCACCGAGCTGCCCAACATCACCGACTCAGATGTCATCGGCGCGTTCCTTGCCGGCACCACCTGCCGCGACCTGGTGAGCAAGTTGGGTCGCAAGACCCCCACCAGGGCGAGTGAGCTGATGGACATCGCCACCAAGTTCGCCTCTGGCCAGGAGGCGGTTGAGGCCATCTTCCGAAAGGACAAGCAGCCCCAGGGCCGCCCGTCGGAAGATGCTCCCGAGGCGTCTACTCCGCGCGGCGCCAAGAAGAAAGGCAAGAAGAAGTCGCAAGCGAAATGCGACGCCGCCGACGTGGACCTTGTCGCCGCTGCCGAGTACAAGAACCCTCGGAAGCCCCCCGGAGGTGCTAACCTCTTCGACAAGATGCTCAAGGAGCCATGCCCCTACCATCAGGGGCCCGTCAAGCACACCCTTGAGGAGTGCGCCATGCTTCGGCGCCACTTCCATAAGGCCGGGCCACCCGCAGAGGGTGGCAGGGCCCGCGACGACGACCAAAAGGAAGATCACCAAGCAGGAGAGTTCCCCGAGGTCCGCGACTGCTTCATGATCTACGGAGGGCATGCAGCGAATGCCTCGGCTCGGCATCGCAAGCGAGAGCGTCGGGAGGTCTGCTCGGTGAAGGTGGCGGCGCCAGTCTACCTAGACTGGTCCGACAAGCCCATCACCTTCGACCAAGCTGACCACCCCGACCACGTGCCGAGCCCGGGGAAATACCCGCTCGTCGTCGATCCCATCATCGGCGACGTCAGGCTCACCAAGGTCCTGATGGATGGGGGCAGCTGCCTCAACATCATCTACGCCGAGACCCTCAGGCTCCTGCGCGTCGATCTGTCCTCCGTCCGAGCAGGCGCTGCGCCCTTCCACAGGATCATTCCTGGGAAGCGCGTCCAGCCCCTCGGACAGCTCGACCTTCCTGTCTGCTTCGGAACACCCTCCAACTTCCGAAGGGAGACTTTGACGTTCGAGGTGGTCGGGTTCCGAGGAACCTACCACGCGGTGTTGGGGAGGCCATGCTACGCGAAGTTCATGGCCGTCCCCAACTACACCTACCTGAAGCTCAAGATGCCGGGCCCCAACGGGGTCATCACCGTCGGCCCCACGTACAAACACGCGTTCGAATGCGATGTGGAGTGCGTGGAGTACGCCGAGGCCCTCGCCGAGTCCGAGGCCCTCATCGCCGACCTGGAAAACCTCTCCAGAGAGGTGCCAGACGTGAAGCGACACGCCGGCAATTTCGAGCCAGCGGAGACGGTTAAGGTCGTCCCTCTCGACCCAAGTGGCGACACCTCCAAGCAGATCCGGTTCGGTTCCGGGCTCGACCCCAAATAGGAAGCGGTGCTCGTCGACTTTCTCCGCGCAAATGCCGACGTCTTTGCGTGGAGTCCCTCGGACATGCCCGGCATACCGAGGGATGTCGCCGAGCACTCGCTGGATATTCGGGTCGGAGCCCGACCGGTCAGGCAGCCTCTGCGCCGATTCGACGAGGAGAAGCGCAGAGTGATAGGCGAGGAGATCCACAAGCCAATGGCAGCAGGGTTCATCAAAGAGGTATTCCATCCCGAATGGCTTGCCAACCCTGTGCTTGTGAGAAAGAAAGGGGGGAAATGGCGGATGTGTGTAGACTACACTGGTCTCAACAAAGCATGTCCGAAGGTTCCCTACCCTCTACCTCGCATCGATCAAATCGTGGATTCCACTGCTGGGTGCGAAACCCTGTCTTTCCTCGATGCCTACTCAGGGTATCATCAAATCAAGATGAAAGAGTGCGACCAGCTCGCGACTTCTTTCATCACGCCCTTCAGCATGTACTGCTATGTCACCATGCCGTTCGGTTTGAGGAACGCGGGTGCGACGTACCAGCGGTGCATGAACCATGTGTTCGGCGAACACATCGGTCATACGGTCGAGGCCTACGTCGATGACATCGTAGTCAAGACAAGGAAAGCCTCCGACCTCCTCTCCGACCTTGAAGTGACATTCCGGTGTCTCAAGGCAAAGGACGTCAAGCTCAATCCCGAGAAATGTGTCTTCGGGGTGCCCCGAGGCATGCTCCTGGGGTTCATCGTCTCCGAGCGGGGCATCGAAGCCAACCCGGAGAAGATCGCAGCCATCACCAGCATGGGGCCCATCAAGGACTTAAAAGGCGTACAGAGGGTCATGGGATGTCTCGCGGCCTTGAGCCGTTTCATCTCACGCCTCGGCGAAAGAGGCCTGCCTCTGTACCGCCTCTTAAGGAAGGCCGAGTGCTTCACTTGGACCCCCGAGGCCGAGGAAGCTCTCGGGAACCTGAAGGCGCTCCTTACCAAGGCGCCTATCTTGGTACCCCTAGCTGATGGAGAAGCCCTCTTGGTCTACGTCGCCGCGACCACTCAGGTGGTTAGCGCCGCGATTGTGGTCGAAAGGCAAGAAGAGGGGCATGCATTGCCCGTTCAGAGGCCAGTTTACTTCGTCAGCGAGGTGCTGTCCGAAACCAAGATCCGCTACCCACAAGTTCAGAAGCTGCTGTTTGCAGTGATCCTGACGAGGCGAAAGTTGCGACATTACTTCGAGTCTCATCCGGTAACTATGGTGTCATCCTTCCCCCTGGGGGAGATCATCCAGTGCCGAGGGGCCTCGGGCAGGATCGCAAAGTGGGCGGTGGAAATCATGGGCGAGACAATCTCGTTCGCCCATCGGAAGGCCATCAAGTCCCAGGTACTGGCGGACTTCGTAGCCGAATGGGTCGACACCCAGCTGCCGACGGCTCCGATCCAACCAGAGCTCTGGCCAATGTTTTTCGATGGGTCGCTGATGAAGACGGGAGCCGACGCGGGCCTGCTCTTCGTCTCGCCCCTCGGGAAACACCTACGCTAGTGTTGCGTCTCCATTTCCCGGCGTCCAACAATGTGGCTGAGTACGAAGCTCTGATCAACGGATTGCGAATCGCCATCGAGCTAGGGGTCCGACGCCTCGACGCTCGCGGCGACTCGCAGCTCGTCATCGACCAAGTCATGAAGAACTCCCACTGCCGCGACCCGAAGATGGAGGCCTACTGCGATGAGGTTCGGCGCCTGGAAGACAAGTTCTACGGGCTCGAGCTTAACCACATCGCCCGGCGCTACAACGAGACTGCGGACGAGCTGGCAAAGATAGCCTCGGGGCGAACGACGGTTCCCCCGGACGTCTTCTCCCGGGATCTGCACCAACCCTCCGTCAAGATCGACGACACGCCCGAGTCCGAGGTACCCTCGGCCCAGCCCGAGGCGTCCTCGGTTCAGTCCGAGGTACCCTCGGCCCATCCCGAGGCGTCCTCGGTTCAGCCCGAGGTACCCGCGGCCCCCGAGGGCGAGGCGCTGCGCATCGAGGAGGAGCGGAGCGGGGTCACGCCTGATCGAGATTGGCAGACCCCGTACCTGCACTATCTCCGCCAAGGAGAGCTACCCCTCGACCAAGCCGAGGCTCGGCGGGTAGCGCGACGCGCCAAGTCGTTCGTCTTGCTGGGCGATGAGAAGGAGCTTTACCACCGCAGCCCCTCGGGCATCCTCCAGCGATGCATCTCCATCGCCGAAGGTCAGGAACTCCTGCAAGAGATACACTTGGAGGCTTGCGGCCATCATGCAGCGCCCCGAGCCCTCGTCGAGAACGCTTTCCGGCAAGGCTTCTACTGGCCGACGGCGGTGGCTGACGCCACTCGAATCGTCCGCACCTGCGAGGGGTGTCAATTCTATGCGAAGCAGACCCACCTGCCCGCTCAGGCTCTACAGACGATACCCATCACCTGGCCCTTCGCTGTGTGGGGTCTGGACCTCGTCGGCCCTCTGCAGAAGGCGCCCGGGGGCTACACGCACCTGCTGGTCGCCGTCGACAAATTCTCCAAGTGGATCGAGGTCCGACCCCTGAACAGCATCAGGTTCGAGCAGGCGGTGGCGTTCTTCACCAACATCATCCATCGCTTCGGGGTCCCAAACTCCATCATCACCGACAACGGCACCCAGTTCACCGGCAGAAAATTCTTGGATTTTTGCGAGGATCACCACATCCGGGTGGACTGGGCTGCCGTAGCTCATCCCATGTCGAATGGGCAAGTAGAGCGTGCCAACGGCATGATTCTACAAGGGCTCAAGCCTCGGATTTACAACGACCTCAACAAGTTCGGCAAGCGATGGATGAAGGAACTCCCCTCGGTGGTCTGGAGCCTGAGGACAACGCCGAGCCGAGCCACGGGTGTCACGCCGTTCTTCCTGGTCTTCGGGGCCGAGGCCGTCTTGCCCACTGACCTGGAATACGGCTCCCCGAGGACGAGGGCCTACGACGATCAAAGCAACCAAGCTAGCCGAGAAGACTCGCTGGACCAGCTGGAAGAGGCTCGGGACAGGGCCTTACTACACTCGGCGCGGTATCAGCAGTCCCTGCGACGCTACCACGCCCGAGGGGTCCGACCCCGAGACCTCCAGGTGGGCGACCTGGTGCTTCGGCTGCGGCAAGACGCCCGAGGGAGGCACAAGCTCACGCCCCTCTAGGAGGGGCCATTCGTCATCGCCAAAGTTCTGAAGCCCGGAACGTACAAGCTGGCCAACAGTCAAGGCGAGGTCTACGGCAACGCTTGGAACATCCAACAGCTACGTCGCTTCTACCCTTAAGATGTTTCCAAGTTGTTCATATACCCCACAACCACGCAAAGTTTAGTCAACAAGGAAGGGTCGGCCTCGCCTCGGCAAAGCCCGACCCTCCCTCGGGGGCTAAAAGGGGGAAACCCCCTCTGCGTCAAAATTTTCCTCGAAAAAAAATCTCTTCTACCAGAATATCTTTCGTGCTTTTTGACTACTTCGAAAAGTGGGTCCTGGAAACGACGGAGTACACGTAAGCAGCCAAGGCTGACCGAGCCGAGGGACTCCTACGCCTCCGGGATACAGATACCTCACTCATCACCTTTTGCGATAAGTAACTCGCGTTCGGATAAAGTGACTCTGCGGATCGAACAAGTCTTTACGTTCGGAAGCCCTTCTGCCGAAGCGATCCTTCGAGCCTTCTCGACCGAGTCGGTGACAGGGCCTCATGGACGGGTGAAAGTACGCGTAAGCGGCAAGGCTGACCGAGCCGAGGGACTCCTACGCCTCCGGGATACGGATACCTCACTCATCACCTTCCGCGAGAAGCAACTCTCGCTCGCACAAACATCCCTGTTACCGACAAAAAGTCCAGATACTCGAAACAAGAGGAAAAGAGACGCAGCTTTACAACGCAGCGAGGGTGTGTGTTCTGGCCTCGACGGCCGCACAAGGCACACGCTACAAGACAATCTGATCCTGCAGGCTCGGGTCTTGACGCTGGAAGGGGGCAGCAACACCCTCGGCATCGACGGTACCTTCGGTGAGGCCCGACCTAGCCTCGAACGGCGACGTGGTCCGAGGGTCTCCGCTCCGAAGGACGACGTCATCACCACGCCCGGGCAATCGCTGCCAGGGACTTCTCCGGGAATCTGGCCCGAGCAGGCGGCTCGGCCGGTTACCCCTAGGGCCTCGGCCAACTATCTTCCAAGGGCGCCAGCCCGGTCCGAAGCCTCGGCTGATCAACTCCGACGTCGATCCAGCCAACGGACAACCCGGCTAGGCTCCGGCCAACCAGGTTTCATTTTCGAGCCAACTCTGCCTCTGTTCATACTGATATCACTACCCCTGGCCTCGGCTCGTCGAAGAGCGGCCGAGGGGTCTCTTTAACTAAGTTAGAGGAGCCTCGGACAACAGGGCCGATCGAGCCGAGGGACTCCTACGCCTCCGGGATACGGATACCTCACTCGTCACCTTGACACGGGGCGACTCATGCTTGGTGAAGCGGTTCAGATAATCAGCAGACGAGTCTTAGCGCTCAGAAATGAGGAAAAAATACGGCTCTGTGCCGACGTTACATACATGTTCAGGCCCCGAAAGCCGTAATGAACAAAAACACTGGCATTCGAAGTGCCATTACAAACGGAACTCCGGTTCCCCTCCGCAGGTACGAACAACCCCACTCGATAGGGGCGGGCCTGCGGGGCTACAGAAGACTGACGGGCGGCTCGCCGCCGCCCGCTCTGACTACGACGACAACGGCCCCCACTCCGGATGGCCGAACTGCAGCAGCGCAGGCCTCAGGGTAGGCACTGCTGCAGTCTTGCCCTCGCCCACGCCGACGCGCGAGGGGCGAGGACAAGTACAAAGAGCCGGAGGCCCGAAGCACGGATGGTGGCGGTGATCCCGTCGGCGACGGGGACTTCTCGAGCCGCCTCCGCCTCGGCACCGACGGCAGGAGCCATCAGCCCTCCGGCAGATCCCCACTCAAGTCCTCCTAGATGAGTGGGGCACCGGCCTCCGCGTGAAGGCGCCGTCCCGGTGCAAAGGCAGGACCACCCCAGAACACGAGCGCCGCCCTAGCAGCGCGCGGCATCTAGGGTGGTCCTCCCATGTACACGGCGCGGCAGCCCCCCCCCCCCCCCCCCCGCAGAAGGGGCCGCCGGGAGCCAAGCCGACGAACCCGACACGCTGGAGGTGACGACGCCTGTCGTCAACCTGCCTCGCGTTGTCGAAGTCCGGGCCGCCCGCAGGGCCAGTGAGCGCCCTCTCCCTCGAACCCGTGCGGGAGGTAGAGCGCCGGCTCAGCCCGGCACCCACCCCAGCGAGGATGATGAACATCCTTGAAGCTGAGGGTGGGACCAAGATCGCAGCCTGGCTTGCTCCTCCCCACCCAGGAGCTGGTGGTCACCGTCTCGGGTGACCACCCGCGGGGGGGAGCAACCGGGCCGCATGATAAAAATCCTTGAAGCCGAACGATGGTTGAAAGGTACCAACTCCCACGGAGTTGCGTTCCTCCAACGATGGGGCGAAAAGACGGCGGTTTCCCCCATCCGGGGGCTTGGAAGGTGGAAAGACACGGTGCATCAGGGAGGAAGAAGACATGGTCGCCTTACGAAAGGGGTCGCCCTCCTTTTAAAGGTGACTCTCCCTGCTTGCGCCCCCAACCGCCACGGGCTGAGTCTTCTCCAACACGCTCCAAAGCCCTCCCCTGCGGCGCGAGGGCTGGGTCCCGCATGTCATGCAGACCGACTCCGAGCAGAATAAGCCAAACCGCCGCGCGTGGTGCACGCAACCGCCCAGCGGTTACAAGTGACCCTCCACTTTTGCCCAGACCAACGGGCGAAAGGGGCGGGCAGCCATGCAGGCGGCATGCAATCGCGCCAAGTGGACGCACCTCTCCGACTCCCGACACGCCAGCATAGAGGCCCAGGCCCACGCGTCGCGCAATCGGCGCGCCGGATGCTGCATGCAAGCAACTGTACCGCCTGCGCCACCACCGCGCCTCCTCGATCGCGGAACCAATACCGCGACTCGAGGCGACCCAGCGCGCGACCCAGCAGCGCCATCCTGACGCAGCGGTCAACGCGGTCAAAAGTGGGCCGGTAGTGATGACGATGGCAGGCGCGCGGGAGCAGCGGTCACGTCGTCAGCCAAGCTCACGTCCCATCCGGGGGCAGCAAGAGAACCCCCTCTCACAGCGTGAAGACAACGCGCCCGTGGTCCGTTCCTCGAACGGCTCGCGCACGCGCAACGGCAGCCCCGCCAACTACTCGCCCCGTCACATTAACTCCGCGGCTGGACAGGCGACGCTTCTGGCAGGAGCAGCGGGCGACGCTTCGCCTTCGCCGAAACAACCGCGCCAAAAAAGGTACGCCGCGTTGTTCGGTTTCGTATCCTTTTTTTCCTTTTTTCTCTTTCTCTATCTCTTGCGACAGGGACCGGGAAAGGGGGATACCCCGAAAGGGATCCTTCCCCGTGAAGGAACTAGGCTCCGAGCCTCCTTACTGATCAGGGGTTCGAAGGCTGGCCCCCCGAAGGGTTCAACAGCCGCCTCAGATCGCGTGGGCCCTACACCCACTACTGGTCAGAGGTTCGAAGGCCGGCCCCCCGAAGGGTTCCACGGCCGCCTCAGGCTACTCGGGCTCCGCGCCCATTACTGATCAGGGGTTCGAAGGCTGGCCCCCGAAGGGTTCACAGTTGTCACACCCGGTTTTGGAAGGCAAACCGAATGCGAACTATGTACGTGCCAGGATCAGAACTCACGTACACAGCGATTACATAAATGAACATCAATGCACATTGCTCGAATAATAACTTAAAAGAGTATTAACTTATTACATCACAGAGTCATAGACATCCACATAGTCATCAAGTTAACAGTTAAATCAAAGTGCTAGCGAAACGCAGTAAAGATAAGGCCTTCACAGGCAGCTGACTGGGGGTTGCCGCCAACCCACACCTAGAATTCATCGTAGTCCTGAAACTCCTGGAAGTCTCCTTCCACGGCTTCGCCTTCTCCTGAGCAGTGGTTACAATGCGGACAACCTGGTGTTTGGTGGTAAAGCAAGGATGAGTACACATCAACGTACTCAGCAAATGTCCCGTTTGGCTGAAGTGGACTAGCTTTATGTGGGGTTAGGCTCGAGCAGTTGCCTTTAGTTGGTCAGGTATTTATCATTAGTGGAAGCCAGGTTTTATCATTAACCAACCCATGAACCATTTCCTCATCGAGGAACAACATCATCATATTCGAACAAAAACCATAACATAATCCTTGTATCTCGAACCATCTGTATCTCTAATCAAAGAGGATCCCAAGGCTGCTCTTAACCGTGAGCACGGCTGATATATCAGTTTCACTACCCTCTGCAGAGGTCGCACACTTTACCCATGAGCCATGATTCCCTTTCTGCCCGGGGAGAGCTAATCCCCATTGACCACTACCTAGGTGGTCCGGCAGGGTATCACTACGTAGCTTTTACAAAGATTCCCTAGAGATCATAGCTGCCCGTTAGGTTTCTCCAGTTTGATAAACACAGTACTCCTCCCCGCAGGAGAGTGACTAACAAAAGCAAAACGAAAGAACCTCGGCACTCAGCCTCGGCAGAGCAAGCACTGTGCCTGGACCCCATTGACGGCACGACGGCGAAGCAACTACACCTCTAGTTCCTCTAATTATTTAGCTAAGGGTGCCCCATTTCACCCTCATGGTTGCACTGTTATCCCGGGTGGTCTCTCAACGAACAGGTCCTTACGGAGAGGTACTCAGGAAACAGCCTGAGCCCCCTAGAGTATCACAAGATCATCAACATCATCAGGATAACAGTATCATAAATATTCACATCATGTTCATTGATTAAGTTAAGGCAATAGCAGAATGCTAACCATAATAGCCCATGAGGTCATCAAGGATAAAGTTAAGTGTAAAGCTAGTCAATCCTTAGGTTTCAAGTAAGTAATGCGGGATAGTAAGTTATAAATGAATAGGACATAATGGGTCAGAGGACACTTGCCTTCACCAAACTGCTGATCAGGAACTTCCTCTGCAACTTCCTCGGGAAACACAGACTGCTCGTTGTCTACGTAAAGTAACCATTCACACTATGCACTTGGGAAAATAACAAACAAAAACAATATACCAAACATATGCAGCAGAGAGAGGTCACCAGTTCACAACAGAAAAGGGATAGGCACTCTGGTGTTCCCTAGGTCTGGGGTAGAGGACTATACAAAATGAGTCATTATCCACTACTCAGGTTTAAGTCAGTGGTGGGATTAAATAATTATCTGGTTTAAGTTCCTAAACTTAAGTGTTTGAGTCCATAAACTTAAGTGCTCCAACTTTTATTAAAGTCTACTACCTTTTATTTATCTCAAATAGGGTTCCAATAACCTTAATCCTATCCTAGTGATTAACCATTAATTGGAACATGGAAACAGCAGGGAAACAGTGCATAAACAGATAGATAATAATTTTATGAACATTTTGCAATTTGAAGCACCTAATTTGGAGTTCATATGGCAAAGTTATGAATTTTACAAGTTTAGGGGTTAAAAATATGCCCTAAGGACCTATTTTGAATTAAATAAAAGGGCTGAGGACTTAACCGCGAGAAACCAGGGACGGCGGGCGCAAAATCCAGAAAACCGAGGGGTTCTTTAAGAAAAAGCGCGGGCGAAGGGGTATCGGGCGCTTACAGCCGTTAGATCTCAGATCAACGGCCAGGATTAGATCCTGCGGCGGGCGCGCGGGCGCGCGGCGGCTCGGGGTGGCTGACAGGCGGGGCCAGCGGGCAGCGCGAGCGCGGGCGCGGCGACTGACAAGCGGGGCCAGCGGGCAGAGCGAGTGCGCGGGCGCGCCGACAGGCGGGGCCCAGCGGGCAGAGGGACAGGGCGCGGGGAAACGGCTCTGGGCCGTTGGATCTTGGGCGGGCGGTTGAGATTGGGTTCGGGTTATTTGAATCCGCGCCGTCCGATCTAAGATAGACGGCGGGGATGGGGGGTGGCTGGCTCCCGTCTCCCTCAGCTAGCTGGGGCGGCGGCGCTCGCCCCCGCGGCGAAAGAGCTCGCCGGAGACGAGGGGAGCAGGGGCCCAGCGGGCTCCCGGGGCGACCTGAGTGGCCGGGGAGGTTGGGGAGGGCACGGGGAACCTATTGGCGGGGTCTGGATCGGGGTAGGGGCGCCGGAGGAGGGTGGTTCACGGCGAGGCGGCTCGGCGGCGGCGCTAAGCGACTCCGGCGAGAAATCAAGCGCGCTAGAGTGCAAGACAAGGGCCAATAGGGGCGGGAGAGGTTCCTTACCTCACGGCGAACTCCGGGGACTCCTCGGCGACGACGGAGACGCGACGGTGGCCCGGGTCGACGGCGGCGGCTGCACGGCGGACGACGGGTGAGCGCGGGCAGAGAGAAATAGGGAGGGGGAGAGGGAATTGGGGCGCGTCCCGGGTTGTGGACGTCGGGGCGGAGCTCATCGTGGCAAGGGACGCGGCGGAGCTCCAACGGCGACGGAGGAACAAGCTCGGGCGGTGGCGGTTCGCGGCGATGGCGCTTGGGCGTGCGTGCAGCGAGGGAGAGGGCGAGAGAGAGGGCCGGTTGGTGCGCAAATGAGGGAGGGGGAGAGGGCGAGTGGGATTCGGGGCTCAAGTGGCCGAGGGCGAGGTGGGGCGAGCTCCCCACGCGCGACGTGGGCGCGGAGACCGCGGCACGCGCGGCGGCGGTTACGCGAGAACGGCGAAGCTGACAGCCGGGGCCCGCGACGCAGAGAGAGCGAAGAAGTCGGGCGCGGGCGCGAGGAAAGCGGGGCTGACCGGGAGGGCCCACGGGTAGAGAGAGAGCGAGGGAGATGGCACACGCGCGGTGAAGCGGGAGCGCCGACAGGTGGGACCGGGCAACCAGAGAGAGCGGGGGAGCGAGCGCGGAGACGGCGGCCGCGCCGACAGGCGGGCCCGCTCGCGCAGAGAGAGAAGGGGCGGGAGGGAGAACGCGCGCGCGGGCGCGCGGGTTGGGCCTGGTGGGCCGAAAGGCCGAGCGGGCTGAGGTAACGGGCTGCTTCCCCTTTTTCTTTTATTCTGGAATTTCCTTTCTCTTTTCTTTTTATTTTCTCCATTTGATTCAAATTCAAATGTGCCACAAATTCAAATTAGACCTTTTGAGAATTATGCACCAAACAAAAGTGAAATCTAGGGTTCAACATGATGCAACAATTCATACTCCCTTAGGGTTTAACCTAGCACACTATTATTACAAATAAAATAAGCACTTTTCTCCTATAGAAATGAGAAAGAAAAGATTGGGGAAGGATGAGAAAAGAAAAGTAACACCTGAATTTGTGAATATGAGCAAAGAAATTTTATACCCCCAAATTCAGGGTGTTACAACAGTCGCCTCAGACACCGAGCGAGGGATGACCAGGGGTACGTTCGATACATAACCAAGGCTCGAGCTGCGCTCCCGAGGTACCCTAGGACATTTCCGAGACCAGCGGGAGCGATTTTGTAACGGAATCCCATCGGAGGGAGGCATCGAGCCCTCGGACCCCGTCGCCAGGGGACTGGGTCCGGCAGATCACCCGCAGGTACTTTTGGGCGTGCCTCTGGGCCCCTAGCCGACCCCCAACGAACGGGGCACGGACGTCCACTCGGATTACCCGCTTGCAGCTCACCGGAGACACCATGTTCGGTGCCCATCGAGGGTAACATGGCGCTCTCCCCCCCTCCTCCTTGCGGAAAGGCGGCGTAGGGGCATATGCAAAAAAGCCGAGTCTGTCCCTGATCGCCCTCTCGCCCTGTGCGGAGGCTCGGGGGCTGCTCTCGCAAACCCGGCTCCGGCCAAACCGTTGACAGCGTCAACATACCAGCCCGAGAACTTGGGCCCCGACCGTGCACCCGGGCTATGGCCAGTTCACATGAGGGAACCACCAGACCAGCCGAAGCATTACGCAAGGCATTAAGACCTCGAAGGAGTGAAACCACTCCTCCGAGGCCTCGGGGGCTACACCCGGCGGGTGCGCTCGCGCGCACCCACCGGAACAAAATGCAACCGAGAAAGGCTGGTCCCCTTGCAAAAAAGTGCGACGAAAGCCTCCAAGCGAGTGCTAACACTCCCTTCGAGGCTCGGGGGCTACTGTCGGGGACCATAATTAGGGGTACCCTCAAGACGCCTAATTCTCAGCTGGTAACCCCCATCAGCATAAAGCTGCAGAGGCCTGATGGGTGCGATTAAGTCAGGGATCAGTCCATACGAGCGACTCGATCACGCCTCGCCCGAGCCTAGCCTCGGGCAAGGGCAGCCGACCCCGAGGTGTTTCCGTCTCGCCCGAGGCCCCCTTTTAACGGCAGACACATCTCCGGCTCGCCCGAGGCCTTGCCTTCGCTAAGAAGCAACCCTGACTAAATCGTCGCGCCGACCGACCGAGTCGCAGGGGCATTTAACGCAAAGGTAGCCTGACACCTTTATCCTGATGCGCGCCCCCCGGCAGAGCCGAAGTGACCGCTGTCACTTCGCCGCTCCACTGACCGGTCTGACAGAAGGACAGCGCCGCCTGCGCCATTCCGACTGCAGTGCCACCTGACAGAGTGAGACTGACAGGCAGTCAGGCCCTGCCAAAGGCGCCATAGGAAGCTCCGCCCGACCCAGGGCTCGGACTCGGGCTAAGGCCCCGGAAGACGGCGAACTCCGCTCCGCCCGACCCAGGGCTCGGACTCGGGCTAAGGCCCCGGAAGACGGCAAACTCCGCTCCACCTGACCCAAGGCTCGGACTCGGGCTAAGGCCCCAGAAGACGGCGAACTCCGCTCCGCCCGACCCAGGGCTCGGACTCGGGCTAAGGCCCCGGAAGACGGCGAACTCCGCTCCGCCCGACCCAGGGCTCGGACTCGGGCTAAGGCCCCGGAAGACAACGAACTCCGCTCCGCCCGACTCAGGGCTCGGACTCGGGCTAGGCCCCAGAAGACGACGAACTCCGCTTCGCCCGACCCCAGGGGTCGGACTCCGCCCTGGCCTCTGCCGAACGACCTCCGCCTCGCCCGACCCAGGAGCTCGGGCTCGGCCTCGGCCATGGAAGATAGACTCGACCTCGGCTTCGGAGGAGCCTCCACGTTGCCCGACCTAGGGCACAAGTCCGCCATGTCAACAGGAAGCGCCATCATCACCCTACCCAGAGCCGACTCGAGCCACAGAGAACAAGACCGGCGTCCCATCTGGCTAGCTCCGCCAGATAGGCAATGATGGCGCCCCGCTAGACCCGTGACGACGGCGGCTCTCAGCTCCCTTACGGAAGCAGGGGGACGTCAGCAAGGACCCAACCGCTCCGACAGCTGTCCCTCCGCCAGGCTCCGTTGCTCCTCCGACAGCCACGACACCACCCAGCTGGGTGCCAAGATCTCTCCGGCTGCCACATTGGCATGTACTTAGGGCGCTGGCTCACTCCCGCTAGACACGTAGCACTCTGCTACACCCCCATTGTACACCTGGATCCTCTCCTTACGCCTATAAAAGGAAGGACCAGGGCCTTCTTAGAGAAGGTTGGCCGCGCGGGGACGAGGACGTGGCAGGCGCTCTCTTGGGGCCGCTCGCTTCCCTCACCCGCGTGGACGCTTGTAACCCCCTACTGCAAGCGCACCCGACCTGGGCGCGGGACGAACACGAAGGCCGCGGGATTCCCACCTCTCTCACGACTCGTCTCCGGCCACCTCGCTTTCCCCCCTTCGCGCTCGCCCACGCGCTCGACCCATCTGGGCTGGGGCACGCGGCACACTCACTCGTCGGCTTAGGGACCCCCCGGTCTCGAAACGCCGACAATGCTGTACGATCCATTCATTATCACATCCGTCTGGGTCCTTTAATATTTTGTATGCAGTGGCGTATTTCATTGATTCCTCAAATCTATTCATAACAGCTCTGGTGTATGCTCTAGAGACTCTCACTTCGAACCTATAAAATGTATCTGTTGTCCTTGGTCCCTATAACACATTATTATCATAATTAAACACATTATTTACATAAATGTATGCCAAACGTTATTGATAACAAGCACGGCATACCTTGCTCACTAATGCCTCCTTTGATTCTTTCATTTTCCTGCTGTGCAACATTTTCATCATTTGTTTAGCGAACTCATGCAGTGGGGTGTTCGCATCTACATGTGATTGCTTCACTAATCTGTTCATGCTCTCACTTCGTTGTGTAGATACCATTACCCCACAGAAGTCATTTTTAAAAAATGCCGGTATCCATTCTTTTCTTATCTCATATAATTTACGTATAGTCATATCTTCATGAAGATTGATCTCCTCTAGCATCATTTCCCAGGCACATTCAAACTCATGAGGAGTTAATGGATGATGTATAATAGACTGGAATGTTGTTTTAAAATCCTTAACAGCAAACCTTGCATATAACTCATTTAGGAATGGCATAAATCTGTTCTGTACATGCCATAAACACAGTCTGTGAACTGTTTTTGGAAATACAGTTCTTAGAGCAATTGGCATTGCAGGATCTTGATCTGCAATTGCTCACAAATTATTCAGTTATTTTCACAATAAATTAATTCACTGTTTTGCATAACAAATTGATATATCACATACCTGTAAGCATAACTCTTGGACCCTCGCCTCCCATACATGTTTTGAATGAATTGAAAGCCCATTCAAAAGTCTGTACTGTTTCATCTCCCAACAAAACAAATCCAAACATTGTACACTGCAGATGGCTGTTAGCTCCAACAAACATGCCCAGTGGGTTATCATATATATTTGTCTTGTGTGTTGTATCAAATGTCACAGCATCACCATAATCTGCGTATTCCCCCTGCATACTTGCGTGTGACCAAAAAATACTCACTATTTTCCCATCATTGTCTAGCTGGAAATCACAAAAAAATTATGGATTCTGTTTCTTGCATTCTCTAAAAAATGCCAAAAGTTCGGCTACATCATTTGCGCAGTTTTCTCTTCTCCTGGCTGTCCTCCTACATTTGTTTGCACAAAAAGTTATAACACACACATTTACTATAGTAATATTTATGGCTCTTGATATATACACATGTAACAGAAAAGTATTGCTTACATGTTTTTCAGATCTTGAGCAGTTACTGGTACGTTCTCCGGTCCATCATGCATTTCTGATATAAAATCAACTATGCAATGCTGCGGCACTCGGCTATCATGCATTGCATCCACAAAATTTATGAACTCAGCATCCCTAATTTTGTTGCAACGTAAATGTTGTTTCTCTGCTTCGTCAGTTATGAACTCATGGTTATGCTCCAAGTTTACCAGTTCAATTTTTGCAGCTACAACCATTTTTTTCATCATCATATTTTTTTTTAATTTTATTCCAGCTTTACATTGCGTACGCCCTGATGACCTATTCCTCATCCTAGGTGCATCATTTGATTTTGGTGCACTTTTACCTTCCCGTGAACAATTTATCCACTTACTGAAAGTCTTCTCCCTGTATTTCTTCAGTGGAAATCCAACTTCATATGCATACCTTTTATAGAATTTATATGCATCATCAACATCCTTGAAAGTCATCCCTACCGTTGGCACTATAGTTGGATCAATGTTTTTTGCCTGCTATTTCATTGTCATTGTTGTTTGTCCCATGGAATATGTTCACAACAATATATTCAACCAATAATCAAATACATCGATTGGACTTACATGTGAATGCAGTATCTGTGGCGTATCCATCTCCCTGGAGCTAATATTGGACATAGGAGGTCGAACCCTTTGTTCTCCTTCTTCCCCTATGCTCATCTCGGCGATCTCAGGACCCAGTAGAGCAAGAGGTGGTGTCACCAGGGAGTTACCAACAACTCCGTCCTCTGTCTCTGGATCAAGACGAACGCCATCTCTTTCCATCGCCGGCGACTCTCCATAGCCGGCCATCTCCAACTCCGATTAGTTATGCAGGCTTAGTGGTCTTTTTTTCGAATGAGAGTTAATCTCGGATACTATAAAAGTAACCGCATCCACGTTTACAGGGTCTCCCCATTATTTCCGAAACCGTCCCGATATTATGCCGATGTCAATGTCATACTAAAATCCATAACAAAATATTTACGCACAATTACTCAACGTTTTACGCCAAACGGTATATACTATTTATGCAATTATTATGCCGTTTCGGTTTTATGCCTTAGCTTTCAACAACTTATGCTACATTTTTTTAACCTTGCGCGCATTACTCCCCATGCAAGATCCATAAATTACGCGCCCACGTATCATAGTAATCACGTTTGCATGTGGAAACTGATCCCTTTAATTCCGCGCCTTCCCCTTCTGTTTACCGCATAACGGCGTCGTGACTCCTGCATGCCGCCTCTCAGCGTTACGTTAAACACAGGCGCGCCTGTCCCAGCGGACCAGACCTCGGGACCGACCTGGGCTTCATTTAATATCTGAAACCCAGGGCTCCCGTTATACCCGCCCTATATATATATATATATATATATATATATATATATATATATATATATATATATATATATATATATATATATATATATATATATATATATATATATATATATATACGGCGCTGCTAAAATGCACCTGGGTGCATTCTCTATCACTACACGACGGTTGATCTTTAGCGACCCTTATTAGATACCAACTGTTGGTTGCTAAAGGTTAGGGACTGACAGTCAGTCGCTAAATCCTTTTGTAGCAACGGTCGATTGGTCGCTAAAAGTCTAGAAATTTAACAGCTTATAGTTGGTCGCTATAGATGTCGTCGGGTACTAGCGGTGGGTCGCTATAGAGCAAGAATCACTATCAAATCTTATAGCCTGAACGTACCTGTAGATGTTAGTGACTAAAAATTAATTAAAACAAATAAACATTGATCGCTTGGGGTTAAGCCATCGACGTCTTGCCCAAACTCTAATTTTTGAAATCAACTGTGGTTCTTGAAAATTCATTTGAAATTCTTTCACGCGTGCGTAGCACGTGTCTCTTGTGACATGGCGTGGCGCGTGGCACGTGCTAACCGGTGTCTGGACAGTGCACAGCCTCTCGCCCGCGTGAGCGATGCGTGATGTCGCTTCCGAAAGGACCACACTTTCGAAATCGCATCGATCTTGCGTATTTATTTCGCGATATGTCGAGTCTTGTGTCCGTTTAAAATTTATAGATTAAGAGAATACGAATTTGGAAGCTCGACCCACTCTTATGATTTTATCCTGAACAAATTAATTGGAACTCGACAAAAATGGTTTTCAGTCCAAAACAAACCAGACCAGTGTGATTAGAACTGAAAGCGAGTAATTGATAATTGCATTTAACTTTGTGTAAAGAAATGGGAGAGGGAAAATATCCAGCCGATCCTCATCGTCTCGCACAGTAAAAAAATCTCTGAAAGAAAAATCTTCTCCCGTCGCGTGTGCCAGCCTCATCCGCTCGGGCAGCAGGGCAAAAGATCTGGTCGCCGTCTTCATCGTCACCAGCGTGCCCAGCCGAGCGGCTCACTCACACGCGCTCCTCTCCCTCCCTCATCTCCCTCCTCTACCGGCGTCTTCTCCCTGCCCTCAGCCATGGCGCTTGTCGCCGTGCCCTGCTCTCTGTCCCACGCGCGTCCCTGCTTCAGCGCCCTCTCCTCCCTGCCCTAGAGCTCGCCCCATCTCCCATGGCCGCCCCTCCCTGCTGCAGCTCGACGCCCCCCTGCAGCAGGCCTGCCATGGCGCCCTCACCTCCAGTCGCCTCTCACTGCTCCACCCCTTCCCATGGCCGCCTGCAGCTTCACCATGGTGAGCTCGCCCTACCTCAAAAACCCTAGCCGAGTTTTCCCATGGCTCCCTGGACACCAGCGCCCTCTCTTGCTATCTCCCATGGCTAAGCACCTCCCTGGTGGCTGAGCATAGCCCCTGCACTCGCCCTTCCTCTGCTGCAATAGCAGTAGCCCGTTCCACGGTGTCGTCGACCTTTGGTGAGACCCTGCTGTTCTCGCTGTTTGTGTGCCCTAGCTGCTCGATGAAATGTCTAAACCATGTGTTGTCGCTACGCGCAGCTAGTTGTCAACACCACGCCTCGCGCGGATCGTCCGGTGGTAAGGTAGGCCAACTAGGTTTTGCTCCCTATGTGGATGATGTGTGTGATGTTGAGATGATGATTGATTGGTGCGTGTCCTTTGCAGCGATTTAGGAAGATGGTAGTACTATGTTTGAATAAGCAGGTGAGGTCCGTGCGACGTTTGTTAGGTGTTCGATAGAAGGCTTGAATCAGAGATCCTCGCCGTTTCATGGTAGTACTCTTGTTGGTTGATTTGATGAATAACTTGGAGGATTATGACCATGCTTATAAGATTGTTATGCCATATAAACCTTAGAATTAAAATGATTATGTGGGAGTAGTAGTGGTGCTTCCCATAAACTTGTTTAAGTATGTGTATAGTGCGCTTAAATTGCTTCTTTGATTACATAATGTGACCGAGAGTAGATTCAAAATACTAGGTTATGTAAAGTGGATGGGTTCATGGTTATAAAGTAGAACTAATCTATATATGTGATTAGAAAGTGCCAAGCCCATGATAATTATAGGAGTAAATTGAATGTTTGTTGTTTGGACTTGCTGTTTGGACTGTGTCCAGTTCCTTCATCTTACTTGTGTTAAAATTTCATGGTCATATGTCTAGTAGTTTAGAAGTTATGATTTTTCCAAGTCCAGTTTCAGAATCTGTCCAAATTCAGTACAGATTACGAAAATTGGATTGTTTGGCTAAGTTAAAATGAGAATCAGTCCTTAGTGATTATAGAAGAATTTTAGTACTTTTCTTAAGCGTTCCAACAAATTTTAGATCACTCTTTTTGATGATCTATAAGTCAAGTTACAGCTGTTTGAACTATAGAGTCTGAATCTGTCCAAATCTGAACAGAGAAGTCTGTTTGTGTAAACTGACTTTGATATGCATTGAATTAATCTGAGATGGTTATAAATGAGTTGTAGACAATTTTATTAGCTTTCTAAAAAGTTTAGGATCACATGTTTTGGATGTCTAAATCTCTGGTTATGGATTTTCGAAGTGAGTAGTCGAAATCTGCCCCTATCTGAACAGCGCTGTCGTTTTAATACTTTTTGGCCTTGCTAAGCATTGAATCACTTTGAGATGATAATATTAAAGTTGTAGAGGACTTTCTAAGCTTTCTATAAAGTCCTTGTTCACCCCTTTTGGATGAATATTTTGTAAGTTATGAGCAAAACCGTTGACTGCTGTGCTGCTGTCTAGAAAAATCTGCATGTGGTAAATTGATTGTTTGGCGTCATTCTTGTTTGGCTTGATAGAATTAGTTAATTTTTTTTATTATTAAAGACTGGTTGAATATAGTGGCTATAGTAATCCATGCTATGCTTTAGTAGGAATCCCGCGCGCGAGTTGGGCCTGGATAAAAAACAATATCCTTTTAGGTTTGTTTTTCCATAACATCATGCAGGCAATGATAAATGGGGTCTATAAAATTCTAGTCGGGTCTGGATGAGACATCAGTTGAAGATGACCTATTCTTATGTACATTTTTGTTCACCGTATGTAAATGTATGGCATGGGAAAAATATGCTAAGTGCTAACACCACATTCTGTCATGCGCTCATGCTTCCTTCGCTTTTAGCATGATTGAATTGTATATTTTTCTTTTTCTGCTAGAGAATACTTTTAAGTTCTGGTCTATATGTTAGTTGTCCTAGTATCAATAGAACTGACTTATTCCAACAAGAATGCCATGCAACCAGCCATTGACTTGATAATTTGATAAGTGCTATGGGGCAATTGTGTTTGCGTTAGAATTTCAGTAGTGAATGGAATGTGGGTTTTTTCTTTGCCTTGCATTTTATCCATTTTAGTTTTAGCGCCCTCATGGCATTGTCAAAGAAATACAGTAGATGTTTTCTGACCTATTGCAGTTTTCTTTATTGGCTTATTACAGGGTTAAATGGCAAATAGAGCAAGATGGATGATGAAGTACGAAAAGGGTCTTGTTGATATACTTCATGAGAACAATACTTCACATTATTGATCCAAAATCCATTGACTTTCACCATCTTAAATACTCCACCTATTTTATTATTGGTATTTCATTCATAACTCTGGGCTATGTCTCAAATAGTCATGTAGCAGATAATGAAGGTTTCCTCTTATCACTCTTATGTGACTAGTATGATAATCTGAATTGCTTACTTGCTACTGGCTGAGCAGAGTTTAGGTGAATTTTAAATATTGTTTAGGTGAATCTTTTAGGTGAATTGCTTACTAGTATGATAATTTGAATTGTTTAGGTGAATTTTAAATATTGTTGAATTGGTTGTCAGGCCTTTGTTGTTAGTTTGTCATCTGGCAGACTGATATGAAATCTTTAAGTATATGGATTTTTTCAGATATGCTGTGACTTGCACATTCATTTCTTGTATGGAAATACGAACTGATCTGAGATCCTGAAACCATATCATTAATTTTACTGTTTTCTCCTGATTCATGTACAATCCTTATCTTCGTGTCATTCAGTAATTTTTCTGCTACAGCCAGATCTTGTAGAAAACTGTAAAAAAATTGGCTGTGATGTCCTAGTTCTTATCTAGTCACTGTCTCTTCTTTTTCCTTTTTTTCTTTATCAATTTACTCTGTGCTACTTGATATACTGGAGGCAATAGAGTCCATATAAATTCATTGCCATATGTTGATCATGGTATTTGAATCCTATCGATGAAAATTGAAATGTCTGTACCGCTTTACTCACATGGGAATGAATCTTTCCACCTTTTGCTTCTGAATTTTTGATAGTCACTGTAGTAAACTAACTATGAATATATCAATTTATGAATAGTGTAAAAGCACTTTTTCCTAACAATATGTTATTTCCCAGACTACTATGATTCGTTGGCATGCCCTTCACTTTTAACTTTCTTTCAGGCTGCAATTGTGTACATTCATTATTTATCAAGGGCACAGCCTGCTCATTCTCTCAATGGTGCTAGCCTTTGTCCTGCTAGTAGATCACTTAGCACCCAGGCCACCACTACGTCAAGCACACCACAGTTGAAAGCACACCACGTCAAGCACCCAGGCCGCCACTACGTCAAGCAAAACAGAAGACGAGAAGAACTGATGTAGCCATGTTCATGCTTCCACTGTTGAAATGCATATTCAGCATAGCTTGCTCAGCTCCTATCTGCTGTTTCAACGTTGATTTAAAAGAAGAGCTGGTAGTTGTGGGCTTTTGAACAATAGCTGGAGTGATATGAAACATTAGTGATGTTATAATTGATCTAGTTGTGAATGATATTATAATTGTGATGCTTTTGTGAATATATAATTGTGGTGCTTTTGTGTTTATGTGATGGATCTACGACTGTGGTATACTGATTAACTGTGTATGTCTTTATGATTTGAGTATAAAAATCTATGATTTGTGGTGCTTAATTAAATGTATATTTTTATTAATAACAACTGTAAAAAGGGTGACTTTCTGTTGGTTGCTAAATGTATAGTATGACAACTTACGGTTGGTTGCTAAATCGATAGTACAACAATCCACTGTTGGTCGCTAAATATATAATATTAGCAACGGACGGTCGGTCGCTAAAAAGATGTCGGTCGCTAAAGCCTTTAGCGACGGCACTTACAGCGACCATCCTTATGGGTCGCTAAAGGTTTTTAGCGACCAACTGTAGGTCGCTGAAGGCCGTTTTAGCAACCAACCGTAGGTCGCTGTAAGTGAACCGTCGTGTAGTGTATATTGAATGCACCCAGGCGTTTTCGCGCGCCTCCTAGCCCCCCGCCGCCGCCGCGCGCATCCCTTTCCCCGCGCCGCCGCCGCCTCCTCGATGCTCCTCCCCTAAATCCCACCGCCGCCGAACACCTCCCTGTCCTCGCGCCGCCGAGCGCCTCCCTGTTCTCGCGCCGCCGCGCGTCTCCCTGTCCCCGCACCGCCGCGCGCCTCTCTGTCAGCGTGTCTCTGTCCCCCGCATTTGAATAACTCTGAGAAATTTTGTTAAAAAATATGATTGCAACTGCTGGTCTGATGTAATTGCAACTGCTGGTCTGGTGTGATTGCAACTTTTATATAACTATGTCCAAAAATCTATTAAATAAACAAGATTGCAACTGCTGGTCTGATGTAATTGCAACTGTGGGTCTGGTGTGATTGCAACTTCTATATAACTATGTCCAAAAATCTATTAAACAAACAAGATTGCAACTGCTGGTCTGGTGTAATTGCAACTGTGGGTCTGGTGTGATTGCAACTTCTATATAACTATGTCCAAAAATCTATTAAACAAACAAGATTGCAACTGCTGGTCTGGTGTAATTGCAACTTCTGGTCTGGTGTGATTGCAACTTTTATATAACTATGTCCAAAAATCTGTTAAACAAACAATGATTGCAACTGCTGTCTGGTGTAATTGCAACGGCTGGTCTGGTGTGATTGCAACTCCTATATAACTATGTCCAAAAATCTGTTAAACAAAAAAATGATTGCAACTGCTGCCTGGTGTAATTGCAACTGCTGGTCTGGTGTGATTGCAACTGCTGTCTGGTGTAATTGCAACGGCTGGTCTGGTGTGATTGCAACTCCTATATAACTATGTCCAAAAATCTGTTAAACAAAAAAATGATTGCAACTGCTGCCTGGTGTAATTGCAACTGCTGGTCTGGTGTGATTGCAACTTCTATATAACTATGTCCAAAAATCTGTTAAACAAAACAATGATTGCAACTGCTGTCTGGTATAATTGCAACTGCAAGTCTGGTGTGATTGCAACTTATGTGAAGAGGTTGAGCCGTTCGCGGAGGAGCCGTTCACGGAGAAAGAGGGCGCGGGGGCGGGAAAATGAAAAGGTTCTGTCCGGAGCGTGCGGGAGGGACGAAACCGGCCTGAGTGGGACGGTTGGCTCGGACCTGGCACATAGGTTCGGCCTGGGTGCATTCTCTATATTGAATGCACCCAGGTGTAATATATAAATACAGTATATATATATATATATATATATATATATATATATATATATCACAGTCTTCTATTTGAATATAGTCTTAAAAGCTATAACGAATAAAAATATCGGACGGAAGGGAGTACATAGTAACATAGATTATTATAACTATACACGTAGCATATATAGTAGAGAGTACGGCGATATAACGGAACTAGTCATATATCCTTTTAACGTGTAAGGCTTTTCTTTATTCTCGATGAAAAATAAAGTTTTCAACTTTTGAGATGCTTGCTTCAATCTAAAAAAATAGTAATAATGAGGAAATATGATGACATCTTAAACGTCCACAACCCTTATATATTAACATTTAGTAATGGATTTTACTGTAACGTGTCTATTGACAACAATCTTGTAGATTATGAATTATGCTTACCTCTTAATAATTAACGAACAACAGTACCGTACCTGCCGGTCGGGGCGAGCCGAGCATCGCCTTTTCATGCCCTTTTACCTGCCGGCCGGCCGGCTCGTCGGTGTGGCTCCGGTGACCCTAGCCTCTGCCCTTTTGCATGGCGTTGCACCAGGGTCCGGTTGTCCCCTCATCCCTCCGGCCCATCGCCCTTCAATAATTATCAGTTCTCACCAATCATCACAAGCGATATGCATCCATGTCTCTATAGTCGCGGCCATCAAATCATCCTTGCTTTTTTCTCGATCGCGGCGGTGGGTGAGGCGTTCCTGTCCGTCCGCCGCCCACATCATCGCCAGTCGTCCTTCCCTTCTCCATTCCAGCACATGACTGTCATGCTGGTGACCATCGTCAGTGCCGCCGCTAGCTGTGTGTGCGCCCCGTGGCCCCCTGCAGCTGGCTACTAGCATACTCCTACATCGATCTGACGATCGATCCATGGCCTGATATTAATTTACACCCACTGTTCCCCGGATATTCATATTCATATCTCTGCAGGATCCGGGGATCGATAGATTTATTTTCGCCGGGTAAAGGGACGCCTGCCTTACCGTGACGGCGACGGCGGCCTGAAGTGTCCTTGTCTCTCTACATACCTATGCATGTTTCCGTCGTCCTCGGTGGTTCCCTCCATCCAGCCCTCGTCAGCGACGACATGCATGCATGGTACGTTTATCACTGCGCGTGTGCATGTATCATCGTTACTGGGCATATGCACTGGCAGGCAGTTGGCACGCACATCTTACCCCCGTAGGGGATAGTAGTTTATTGCGTCGTCTAATCCACGATCTCATCAGACTGTACTCCCAGTGCTCTGAAAAAAAGTATTGAACGGCAACCGCTCGTAGCAGCTGGCCTGCATGTGCATGCATGTAGGGGGGCGTCAGATAAGGTAGCTACGTGGAGACGTTGAGGTGTGCTCGACGGCGACGCCGTATGTGGACGTATATATGTATCTGGAGCCTGGTAGTAGGTAGCCCCAGATATTCTACGTGCCGCCGGACACCTGTACGTGCCGAATCGAGCGCATTGTTTTCTCGCCATGCAGCAGTAGATCGAGTCGTAGACTACGTACTGGTTAGATGACGTCCTGCTTGTATGGCGACCTGTAGATTACAACGCTTGTCTTTCTTTACCTACGTGTACTTGTTCCTACATACGCGTCTAAACAAAGACAGGGCATGCATGATGATATATAGGATAGATCAGGGCCTTGCTCAATGGACGGCTTCCTGCAGGTCCAGCAATCAAGAGAGAGCTCGTCGTTTTCTACTGAAAGATACATATATATACGAATACGATGGAGAGAGACTTCACCTGCTACATTAACTAACAAAGGCTGCAGACCTAATATATATCCGATCCATCGCCATCTGCTAATTAACGAGTTTTGGACGATGTAATTATTAAGTTGCATGCATGTATGTATGGCCGAATTCTACGTGATCAGGAGGTATTCCGGGTCCAAATATATGGTTCACATAATAATCTTCTAGCCTCACAGCTAGCTAGCTGTACCGCTGTACTACTAACGCTTATCAATCAGTCAGTTCACTAGGATACGAACATGACGTGCTATCTATTAATCTATTGACACCGATCTAGGCATCAAACACTATAACGAACCCGTGGCGGCGCAGGAGCAGATCTTTCTCTTCTGCATACTTCCAAACGGTCCGCGCCTGGAGTCGGACTGTCCGCGATGGCGCAGAAGGTCTTCTTCTTCGCGAAGAACCCTAGAACTCACCCTCAGGATAGATCCCGTCAAGGGGAGAGTTCCAAGGCGTTGCTCCGGATCGGCAGGTCGTCTGGTGCGTTTCTAATCGGCATAGAGTCGATAAGAGATTGTTGTGGAAGACTAAACTATATCTAAACTTAAGGCTATATTACTCCTACTCATAGAAATTGAAAGAACGATGCAAATAAGGTAAAAGTGGTAAGTATATTTGATTGGTTCAATCGGCTGTACCCCTTCATCTATATGAAGGATGGAGGTTTAAACTTGTTACAAGTCGGTTTTCGAGTTAATCCCACAAATTTTGCTAACAAATCCTGCTAAAATTCTGTAACCTGAACTGATTCTGCGCATAAACGGACCATCCACGTTGCCACCTATGGACAGTCCGGACCGATCCTAGGTGCGGACAGTTGGTATGGCATTTTTGGTGTTCAACACTCTCGTAACGAGGTGATTGACTTGGGAGGCGGAGGATCCAAATTTAACCAGCGTCATGAAAATGATCGCATCGCGTCGCATCAGAAAACAGCGCTATGCACACAGCGATGGCGACGTCGCGCTTTGCATGACAGCATGAGGCTGCTTTCACGTACGTAGAATTCCGCGGCCCTAAAAAAGACGAATCGACGGCCGCATTGATGCCACGGCAAGGAATTGCAGCGGTGGCTTTTCCCGGTGGCGACATATATAGGGCTATCGAATTCGAAGTTGGTTGGCGAGGAACATCAGGATGATGACAATTATGCGAACCCCCCCCCCCCCCCCCCCCCCCCCCCCCCGGGCGAAAAATCCTCTGCCGGGTAGAAAAAAGTTCTGTTCAGACGTGATGGCGAAATCGGAGTACGTCGATCGACATGGCAACTTGTAAAGCGTACGTCCTTCTTTTTTACGTAGGAACAAACTGGCGTTTTCTCCAATTTCTTGTTTTGCGAACGTGAATAATCATTGATCACCTGTCGAGGCGAAACCATCATCGGAGCTAGCTGCAACTGCAAACATACTTTATGCATGAGATCACCTTCCTCACTAGTACAATTTGGCTCTATACAAGCGGTAGGATTTTTAAATCACAGGCGGTTCGGTTAGAAAACCGCCTGTGATGTCCCAGGCGGTTTAGTACGCTTGTGATGTAATAGTATCACAAGCGGTTTTTGTTTAGGACCGCCTGTGATGCTCTATCCTTTTCACAAGCGGACCCTAAGACAAAACCGTCTGTGATTGTAAAAATATGAAAATACAATTTAAATATGAAAATAATTTTAATTTTTAACAGAAATATGCAAATACAATTTAAATGAATTAATATTTAATTTTTAACAATAATATGCAAATACAATTTAAATGAATTATAATAGCACACATAGATAACTAGAGAGATTTTAAATTAATTGGCAACCACAATTCATAGTCGATCATACATGATAACAAATACAATTTGATTCATACAATTTTTCATGAACTACCATTTTTCCGCATGTATGGCTTTAAGTTCTTATCAATTTTCTTTTCCACACGCTCGATTCTCTCTGGACCGTTAAAGACGAACATCTCTTCATACTTATTGTATTCCTCATCTTGGTCTCCCACATTCTCAACTCCAACAATTTTTTGCTTTCCAGAAATAACTACATGCATCTTCTCATCTGCTGGATCGAGTACATAGAACACTTGTGCAACACATTCGGCGAGAACCCACGGGTCATCTTTATATCCTACTTTCTTTAAGTCTACCAGTGTGAGTCCGTAGTTATCCACTATCACCCCCACGGGATGTTGTACCCATTGGCACTTAAACAAGGGTATTTTCATGCTTGGGCCATAATCAAGTTCCCATATTTCCTCTATGAATCCAAAATATGTGGTCTTCTGTCCATGTAGGTCAAAAGCATCGATACGAACACCGCTATTTTGTGCAACACTTTTCATGTCTTTTGATTTAGTGTAGAATGTGTACCCATTGATGTCATATGCTTGCCATGATGTCACAAAACACGATGGCCCAGAAGCCAAATTCTTCATTGTTTTCTCATCCGAAGAGTCTCCGAATGGGATGTTTTTGTCCATTAACCATTCGCTGAAACGATGTTTGTGCTCCCTCATGATCCAGTCCTCTGTGCGGTTCTGATTTTCTTTACGAAGCTCATTCAGGTGTTCCTCTATGTAAGGCTCGGCTATCGTGAGATGTTGTAGTACACTACCATGAGCACAATGTACTAGTGTCGGGGACCATAATTAGGGGTACCCTCAAGACGCCTAATTCTCAGCTGGTAACCCCCATCAGCATAAAGCTGCAGAGGCCTGATGGGTTTGATTAAGTCAGGGATCAGTCCATACGAGCGACTCGATCACGCCACGCCCGAGCCTAGCCTCGGGCGAGGGCAGCCGACCCTAAGATGACTCCGTCTCGCCTGAGGCCTCCTCTTTCACGGCAGACGCATCACCGGCTCGCCCGAGGCCCCGCCTTCGATAAGAAGTAACCCTGACTAAATCACCGCGCCAACCGACCAAATCCCTGGGGCCTCCAACGCAAAAGGTAAGACTGACGGGTAGCCAGGCTTGGCCGAAAGCGCCAGAGGAAGCTCCGCCCGACCCAGGGCTCGGACTCGGGCTAAGGCCCCGGAAGACGGCGAACTCCGCTCCGCCCGACCCAGGGCTCGGACTCGGGCTAAGGCCCCGGAAGACGGCGAACTCCGCTCCGCCCGACCCAGGGCTCGGACTCGGGCTAAGGCCCCGGAAGACGGCGAACTCCGCTCCGCCCGACCCAGGGCTCGGACTCGGGCTAAGGCCCCAGAAGACGATGAACTCCGCCTCGCCCGACCCAGGGCTCGGACTCCGCCTCGGCCTCTGCCGAACGACCTCCGCCTCGCCCGACCCAGGAGTTCGGGCTCGGCCTCTGTCATGCAGGACGGACTCGACCTCGACTTCGGAGGAGCCTCCACGACGCCCGACTTAGGACACAAGACCGCCACGTCAACAGGAAGCGTCATCATCACCCTGCCCTGAGCCGACTCGGGTCGCAGAGAACAAGACCGGCGTCCCATCTGGCCAGCTCCGCCAGATAGGCAATGATGGCGCCTCACTAGACCATGACGACGGCGACTCTCAGCTCCCTTACGAAAGCAGGGAGACGTCAGCAAGAGCACAGCTGTTCCAACAGCTGTCCCTCCATCAGGCTCCGTTACTCCTCCAACAGCCACGATGCCACACCAACAGGGTGCCAAGATCTCTCCGGCTGCCACCTTGGCATGTACTTAGGGCGCTAGCTCTCCCTCGCTAGACACGTAGCACCTTGCTACACCCCCATTTTGTACACCTGGATCCTCTCCTTACGACTATAAAAGGAAGGACCAGGGCCTTCTTAGAGAAGGTTGGCCTCGCGGGAACGAGGGCAGGGGCAGGCGCTCTCTCGGGGCCGCTCGCTCCCCTCACCCGCGCGGACGCTTGTAACCCCCTACTGCAAGCGCACCCGACCTGGGCGCGGGACGAACACGAAGGCCGCGGGAATTCTCCGACTCCCTCACGACCCGGCTCCGGCCACCTCGCTCTCGCTCTCTCCCCCCTTCGCGCTCGCCCACGCGCTCGACCCATCTGGGCTGGGGCACGCGACACACTCACTCGTCGGCTCGGGGACCCCCCGGTCTCGGAACGCCGACAGTTGGCGCGCCAGGTAGGGGCCTGCTGCGTGTTGACGAGTAGATTCCCGTCAAGCTCCAGATGGGCAGTCTCCAACGACCTCCCCAACCCGGGACGGTGCTCCGTTTCGGGAGCCTCGAGTTCGTGTCTCTCGACAGCGGCTACGACATGGTACTCCTTCCACCGCCGTGCGACAGCGACAATGGTGGCGGACAGCCCGCCCGCCGGCGGCGGAATCGACGACGCCTTTCCCGCGTAGGGGAAGGACAACTTTCGAGCTCGCTCCGTCCTCTCCCTCGCCATCGGAGGAGGAGGCGGGGCAACCAAGGCCGAGCGGGAGGCTGTGCTCCGACAGCTGTCGAGCAAATCGACATCCCCAGTGCCCCAACGGAGGACACGCTAGGCGTCACCCTCGCATTCGAGGCAAAGGCGAGCGCTATCCCCCCGCAACACGTCGACTCCGAGCAGGTGGACGACGCCGGCGCGCTCACGAAGGGCCTGCAGGACGTCGCCCTCGTACCCAAGACGACGGCGCGATCAGCCCCCGACGTGACTCCATCGCTCCTCGTCGACAAAAAGGTACCGACTGCTACCCATCTTTCGTCATTTCGACTCGGCCTCAACCCGCCTGGCGACCTCGCTTTGGTGGGCGCTCACGTTGAGGCGAGTGCAACCTCTCTGGGGTTTCGTGTGCGGTCGCCTTGGGACCGATTGACGGGTGTCTCGACCTACGGACCCTCTGGGTCCGAGGAAGATGACGACCCCAGCATCTGCTGGGATTTCTCCGGATTTGGCAACCCCAGTGCCATGCGGGACTTCATGACCGCATGTGACTACTGCCTCTCCGACTGTTCCGACGGCAACCGCAGCCCTGACGACAAGGACTGCGGCCCGAGCCGCGAATGTTTCCACATCGAGCTAGGGGATCCCTCCGGAGGCGGCTGTCTCGGCATGCTGGAGGATGGTGATCCCCCTAGGCCAGCGCCTCGCGCCGACATCCCGCGGGAGCTAGCTGTGGTCCCCGTTCCGGCGGGGGGTCACGACCCACAGCTCGAGCAAGTCCGCGGGGCGCAGGCCGGGCTCGATGAAGGAGCAGGAGCGCTCGAGGCAATCCGCCAGAACATCGGGCAGGTATGGGCGAGCCAGCCCCCAGCCGGAGGAATACGTCACCTGCCCCAAGGTCTCCAGCACCGCATCGCCAACGATGCCAGGGACAGACCGCCACCCGCATCCGGCGGAACCGGTCAGGACCTGGCCGCCGCAGCGATGCTCCTCCACGCGATGCCGGAGTCATCAACCACCGAGGGTCGGCGAATCCAGGGAGAACTCAAGCATCTCCTGGAAGGCGCTGCGGCCCGGCGGGCCGAGAGCTCTGCCTCCCGAAGGCAGGGGTACCCCTCGGAACCTCGTGCCGCGACTTCCCGACTCACGCAGGAAGCCTCGGTCTACACCGGGCGCACGCGCAACACCGCGCCTGCGGCCCCGGGCCACCTCGGCGACGAGCACCCTCATCGCGACCGTCGGGCACGCCTCGACGAAAGGGTGCGCCGAGGCTATCACCCCAGGCGTGGGGGACGCTACGACAGCGGGGAGGATCGGAGTCCCTCGCCCGAACCACCCGGTCCGCAGGTCTTCAGCCGAGCCATTCGGCGGGCGCCATTCCCGACACGATTCCGACCCCCGACTACTATCACGAAGTACTCGGGGGAAACGAGGCCGGAATTGTGGCTCGCGGACTACCGCCTGGCCTGTCAGCTGGGTGGGACGGACGACGACAACCTCATCATCCGCAACCTCCCCCTGTTCCTCTCCGACACCGCTCGTGCCTGGTTGGAGCACCTGCCTCCGGGGCAGATTTCCAACTGGGAGGATCTGGTCCAAGCTTTCGCCGGCAACTTCCAGGGCACGTACGTGCGCCCCGGGAATTCCTGGGACCTCCGAAGCTGTCGGCAACAGCCGGGAGAGTCCCTTCGGGACTACATCCGGCGATTCTCGAAGCAGCGCACCGAGCTGCCCAACATCACCGACTCCGATGTCATCGGCGCGTTCCTCGCCGGCACCACCTGCCGTGACCTGGTGAGCAAGTTGGGTCGCAAGACCCCCACCAGGGCGAGCGAGCTGATGGACATCGCCACCAAGTTCGCCTCCGGCCAGGAGGCGGTAGAGGCCATCTTCCGAAAGGACAAGCAGCCCCAGGGCCGCCCGTCGGAAGATGCTCCCGAGGCGTCTACTCCGCGCGGCGCCAAGAAGAAGGGCAGGAGGAAGTCGCAAGCGAAACGCGACGTTCCCGATGCAGACCTTGTCGCCGCCACCGAGCACAAGAACCCTCGGAAGCCCCCCGGAGGTGCTAACCTCTTCGACAAGGCACTCAAGGAGACGTGCCCCTACCATCAGGGGCCCGTCAAGCACACCCTCGAGGAGTGCGTCATGCTTCGGCGCCACTTCCACAGGGCCGGGCCACCCGCAGAGGGTGGCAGGGCTCACGACGACGACAAAAGGGAGGATCGCCAAGCAGGAGAGTTCCCAGAGGTCCGCGACTGCTTCATGATCTACGGAGGGCATGCGGCGAATGCCTCGGCTCGGCATCGTAAGCAAGAGCGTCGGGAGGTCTGCTCGGTGAAGGTGGCGGCGCCAGTCTACCTAGACTGGTCCGACAAGCCCATCACCTTCGACCGGGACGACCACCCCGACCACGTGCCGAGCCCGGGGAAGTACCCGCTCGTCGTCGACCCCGTCATCGGCGACGTCAGGCTCACCAAGGTCTTGATGGATGGGGGCAGCTGCCTCAACATCATCTACGCTGAGACCCTCAGGCTCCTGCGCGTCGATCTGTCATCCGTCCGAGCAGGCGCTGCGCCCTTCCACGGGATCATTCCCGGGAAGCGCGTCCAGCCCCTCGGACAGCTCGACCTCCCTGTCTGCTTCGGAACACCCTCCAACTTCCGAAGGGAGACTTTGACGTTCGAGGTGGTCGGGTTCCGAGGAACCTACCACGCAGTGCTGGGAAGACCATGCTACGCGAAGTTCATGGCCATCCCCAACTACACTTACCTGAAGCTCAATATGTCGGGCCCCAACGGGGTCATCACCGTCGGCCCCACGTACAAACACGCATTCGAATGCGATGTGGAGTGCGTGGAGTACGCCGAGGCCCTCGCCGAGTCCGAGGCCCTCATTGCCGACCTGGAAAGCCTCTCCCGAGAGGTGCCGGACGTGAAGCGACATGCCGGCAACTTCGAGCCAGCGGAGACGGTTAAGGCCGTCCCCCTCGACCCCAGTGGCGACGCCTCCAAGCAGATTCGAATCGGATCCGGGCTCGACCCCAAATAGGAAGCAGTGCTCGTCGACTTTCTCCGCGCAAACGCCGATGTCTTTGCGTGGAGTCCCTCGGACATGCCCAGCATACCGAGGGATGTCGCCGAGCACTCGCTGGATATTCGGGCCGGAGCCCGACCGGTCAGACAGCCTCTGCGCCGATTCGACGAGGAAAGGCGCAGGGTGATAGGCGAGGAGATCCACAAGCTGATGGCAGCAGGGTTCATCAAAGAGGTATTCCATCCCGAATGGCTTGTCAACCCTGTACTTGTGAGGAAAAAAGGAGGGAAATGGCGGATGTGTGTAGACTACACTGGTCTCAACAAAGCATGTCCGAAAGTCCCCTACCCTCTACCTCGCATCGATCAAATCGTGGACTCCACTGCAGGGTGCGAAACCCTGTCTTTCCTCGATGCCTACTCAGGGTATCATCAAATCAAGATGAAAGAGTCCGACCAGCTCGCGACTTCTTTCATCACGCCCTTCGGCATGTACTGTTATGTCACAATGCCGTTCGGTTTGAGGAACGCGGGTGCAACGTACCAGCGGTGCATGAACCATGTGTTCGGCGAACACATCGGTCGCACGGTCGAGGCCTACGTCGATGACATCGTAGTCAAGACGAGGAAAGCCTCCGACCTTCTCTCCGACCTCGAACTGACATTCCGGTGTCTCAAGGCGAAGGGCGTCAAGCTCAATCCCGAGAAGTGCGTTTTCGGGGTGCCCCGAGGCATGCTCTTGGGATTCATCGTCTCCGAGCGGGGCATCGAAGCCAACCCAGAGAAGATCGCAGCCATCACAAACATGGGGCCCATCAAGGACTTAAAAGGCGTACAGAGGGTCATGGGGTGTCTCGCGGCTTTGAGCCGTCTCATCTCGCGCCTCGGCGAAAGAGGCCTGCCCCTGTACCGTCTCTTAAGGAAGGCCGAGTGCTTCACTTGGACTCCCGAGGCCGAGGAAGCCCTCGGGAACCTGAAGGCGCTCCTCACCCAGGCGCCCGTCTTGGTACCCCCAGCTGATGGAGAAACCCTCTTGGTCTACGTCGCCGCAACCACTCAGGTGGTTAGCGCCGCGATCGTGGTCGAAAGGCAGGAAGAGGGGCATGCTTTGCCCATTCAGAGGCCAGTTTACTTCGTCAGCGAAGTGCTGTCCGAGACCAAGATCCGCTACCCACAAGTCCAGAAGCTGCTATATGCAGTGATCCTGACGAGGCGAAAGCTGCGACATTACTTCGAGTCTCATCCGGCGACTGTGGTGTCATCCTTCCCCCTGGGGGAGATCATCCAGTGCCGAGAAGCCTCGGGACGGATCGCGAAGTGGGCGGTGGAAATCATGGGCGAGGCAATCTCGTTCGCCCCTCGGAAGGCCATCAAGTCCCAGGCACTGGCGGACTTCGTAGCCGAATGGGTCGACACCGAGTTGCCGACGGCTCCGATCCAGCCGGAGCTCTGGACCATGTTTTTCGACGGGTCGCTGATGAAGACGGGGGCTGGCGCGGGCCTGCTCTTCGTCTCGCCCCTCGAGAAACACCTGCGCTACGTGCTACGCCTCCATTTCCCGGCGTCCAACAATGTGGCTGAGTACGAGGCTCTGGTCAACGGATTGCAAATCGCCATCGAGCTAGGGGTCCGACGCCTCGATGCACGCGGCGACTCGCGACTCGTCATCGACCAAGTCATGAAGAACTCCCACTGCCGCGACCCGAAGATGGAAGCCTACTGTGAGGAGGTTCGACGCCTGGAAGACAAGTTCTACGGGCTCGAGCTTAACCACGTCGCCCGGCGCTACAACGAGACTGCGGACGAGCTGGCGAAGATAGCCTCGGGGCGAACGACGGTTCCCTCGGACGTCTTCTCCCGGGATCTGCACCAACCCTCCGTCAAGATAGGCGACGCGTCCGAGCCCGAGGTGCCCTCGGCCCCGTCCGAGGCGACCTCGGCCCAGCCCGAGCCACCCTCGGTTCAACCTGAGGAACCCTCGGCCCCCAAAGGCGAAGCACTGCGCATCGAGGAGGAGCAGAGCGGGGTCATGCCAGATCAAGATTGGCAAACCCCATACCTGCAATATCTCCGCCAAGGAGAACTGCCCCTCGACCGAGCCGAGGCTCGGCGGGTGGCGCGACGTGCCAAGTCGTTCGTCTTGCTGGGCGAGGAGAAGGAACTCTACCACCGTAGCCCCTCGGGCATCCTCCAGCGATGCATCTCCATCGCCGAAGGTCAGGAACTCCTGCGGGAAATACACTCGGGGGCTTGCGGCCATCATGCAGCACCTCGAACCCTCGTCGGGAACGCCTTCCGCCAAGGCTTCTACTGGCCAACGGCGGTGGCTGACGCCACCAGAATTGTCCGCGCCTGCGAAGGGTGCCAATTCTATGCGAAACAGACCCACCTGCCCGCTCAGGCTCTGCAGACGATACCCATCACCTGGCCCTTCGCTGTATGGGGTCTGGACCTCGTCGGCCCTCTGCAGAAGGCGCCCGGGGGCTACACGCACCTGCTGGTCGCCATCGACAAATTCTCCAAGTGGATCGAGGTCCGACCCCTGAACAGCATCAGATCCGAGCAGGCGGTGGCGTTCTTCACCAACATCATCCATCGCTTCGGGATCCCGAACTCCATCATCACCGACAACGGCACCCAGTTCACCGGCAAAAAATTCTTGGATTTTTGCGAGGATCACAACATCCGGGTGGACTGGGCCGCCGTAGCTCATCCCATGTCGAATGGGCAAGTAGAGCGCGCCAATGGCATGATCCTACAAGGGCTCAAGCCTCGGATTTACAACAACCTCAACAAGTTCGGCAAGCGGTGGATGAAGGAACTCCCCTCGGTGGTCTGGAGCCTGAGGACGACGCCGAGCCGAGCCACGGGTTTCACGCCTTTCTTCCTGGTCTACGGGGCCGAGGCCGTCTTGCCCACGGACCTGGAATACGGCTCCCCGAGGACAAGGGCCTACGACGACGAAAGTAACCAAGCAAGCCGAGAAGACTCGCTGGACCAGCTGGACGAGGCTCGGGACAGGGCCTTACTACACTCGGCGCGGTACCAGCAGTCCCTGCGACGCTACCACGCCCGAGGGGTCCGACCCCGAGACCTCCAGGTGGGTGACCTGGTGCTTCGGCTGCGGCAAGACGCCCGAGGGAGGCACAAGCTCACGCCCCCCTGGGAGGGGCCGTTCATCATCGCCAAAGTTCTGAAGCCCGGAACGTACAAGCTGGCCAATAGTCAAGGCGAGGTCTACGGCAACGCTTAGAACATCCAACAGCTACGTAGCTTCTACCCTTAAGATGTTTCCAAGTTGTTCATATATCCCGCACCCACGCAAGGTTTAGTCAACAAGGAAGGGTCGGCCTCGCCTCGGCAAGGCCCGACCCTCCCTCGGGGGCTAAAAGGGGGGAAACCCCCTCTGCGTCAAAATTTTCCTCGAAAAGAAAATCTCTTTTACCAGAACATCTTTCGTGCTTTTTGACTACTTCGAAAAGTGGGTCCTGGAAACGACGGGGTACACGTAAGCAGTCAAGGCTGACCGAGCCGAGGGACTCCTACGCCTCCGGGATACGGATACCTCACTCATCACCTTCTGCGATAAGTAACTCGCGCTCGGATAAGGTGAATTCGCGGATCGAACGAGTCTTTACGTACGGAAGCTCTTCTGTCGAAGCGATTCTTCGAGCCTTCTCGACCGAGTCGGTGACAGGGCCTCATGGACGGGTAAAAGTACGCGTAAGCGGCAAGGCCGACCGAGCCGAGGGACTCCCACGCCTCCGGGATACGGATACCTCACTCATCACCTTCCGCGAGAAGCAACTCTCGCTCGCACTAACATCCCTGCTACCGACAAAAAGTCCAGATACTCGAAACAAGAGGAAAAGAGACGCAACTTTATAACGCAGCAAGGGTGTGTGTTCTGGCCTCGACGGCCGCACAAGGCCCACGCTACAAGACGATTTGACCCTGCAGGCAAGGATCTTGACGCTGGAAGAGGGCGATGACACCCTCGGCATCGACAGCACCTTCGGCAAGGCCCGACCTAGCCTCGGACGGCGACGCGGTCCGAGGGCCTCCGCTCCGAAGGACGACGTCATCACCACGCCCGAGCAATCTCTGTCAGGGACTTCTCCGAGAACCCGGCCTGAGCGGACGGCTCGGCCGGCCACCTCCGGGGCCTCGGCCGACCGCCTTCCGAGGACGCCAGCCCGGTCCGAAGCCTCGGCTGATCAACTCCGACGACAATCCTGCCAACAGACAACCCGGCTAGGCTCCGGCCAACCAGGTTTCATTTCCGAGCCAACTCCGCCTCTGCTCGTGCTGATATCGCTACCCCTGGCCTCGGCTCGTCGAAGAGCGGCCGAGGGGTCTCTTTAACTAAGCTAGAGGAGCCTCGGACAACAGGTCCGACCGAGCCGAGGGACTCCTACGCCTCCGGGATACAGATACCTCACTCGTCACCTTGACACGGGGCAACTCACGCTTGGTGAAGCGGTTCAGACAACTAGCAGACGGGTCTTAGTGCTCGGAAATGAGGAAAAAAAACACGGCTCTGCGCCGGAGTTACATACATGTTCAGGCCCCGAAAGCCAAAATGAACAAAAAACCTGGCACCCGAAGTGCCATTACAAACGGAACTCCGGTTCCGTCCCCGCGGGTACGGACAACCTCCCCGCCCGGGAAGCCCATGAAGCGACAAGCTCTGGGCGAATCACCAGCAAACGCGGGACGCCCTCAAGCACCCCGGCAGATCCTCGCAGCCGTCCTCGCCGCGAATGCGAGGAGGAAGACGGAATGTTGCATCCTAGCTGGGAAGCAACAGTTTGCCTTCCCCGGCATGGCTGGAGGATGTCTCCGCCGTGGGGCAGAAGGGCGATTGCCGCCACCAGAAGCTGGAAAATGAGGTGGCCCGCTGACCCACGTAGGAGGTGGGGCCCCGGCTCGCCTCGCTCCCCGCCCCGGCGAGGATGACGAACACCCTCAACACTGAGGGCGAGGCCGGGACCACAGCCCGGTTTGCCCCTCCCCATTCGGGAGCTGGAGGCCACCGTCTTAGGTGATCACCAGCGGAGGGGAGTCGCTGGGCTATGTGATGAAAATCCTTGAAGCTGAACGATGGCTGAAAGGTACCAACTCCCACGGAGTTGCGTTCCCCCAACGATGGGGCGAAAAGACGGTGGTTTCCCCCATCCGGGGGCTCGGAAGATGGAGAGACACAATGCATAGGGGAGGAAGGAGACATGGTCACCTTACGAAGGGGGTCGCCCTCCTTTTAAAGGCAACTCCCCCTGCTTGCGCCCCCAACCGTCACGGGCTGAGTCTTCTTCAACACGCCTCCAAAGCCCTCCCCCGCGGCGCGGGGGCTGGGACCCACAAGTCAGGAAGACCGGCTTCGAGCAAAGGAGGCCAAACCGTCGCGCACGACGCACGCAACCACCCAGCGGTTACAAGTAACCCTCCCCTTTTTCCCAGACCAGCGGGCGAAAGGGGCAGGCGGCCATGCAAGCGGCATGCAACCGCGCCAAGTGGACGCGCCTCTCCGACTCCTGACAGGCCAGCGCGACGGCTCAAGCCCACGCGTCGTGCAACTGGCGCGCCGGGTGCTGCATGCGAGCCGCTGTGCCACTCGCTCCACCACCGCACCTCCTCGATTGCGGAACCAATACCGCAATTCGAGGCGACCCAGCCCGCGACCCAGCAGCGCCAGCCTGGCGCAGCGGTCAAACGCGGTCAAAAATGGGCCAGCAGTAATGACGGTGGCAGGCGCGCGAGAGCAGCGGTCACGCCATCTGCCAAGCTCATGTCCCATCCGGAGGCAGCAAGAGAACCCCCTCTCACGGCGTGAAGACGACGCGCCCGTGACCCGTTCCTCGAACGGCTCGCGCACGCGCAACGGCAACCTCGCCAACTGCTCGCCCCGTCGCATTAACTCCGCGGCTCGACGGACAGCGCTACTGGCAGGAGCGGCTGGCGACGTTTCGCCTTCGCCAAAACGGCCACACCGAAAAAGGTACGCCACGACGTTCAATTTCGAATCCTTTTTCCCTTTTCCTTCTTTCTCTATCTCTTGCAACAGGGACCGGGAAAGGGGATACCCCCAAAGGGATCCTTCCCCGTGAAGGAACTAGGCTCCGAGCCTCCTTACTGATCGGGGGTTCGAAGGCTGGCCCCCCGAAGGGTTCAACAGCCGCCTCAGATCGCGTGGGCCCGACACCCACTACTGGTCAGGGGTTCGAAGGTCGGCCTCCCGAAAGGTTCCACGACCGCCTCAGGCTACTAGGGCTCCGCGCCCATTACTGATCAGGGGTTCGAAGGCTGGCCTGTCGAAGGGTTCACAGTCGCCTCAGACGCCGAGCGAGGGATGACCAGGGGTACGTTCGATACATAACCAAGGCTCGGGCTGCGCTCCCAAGGTACCCTAGGACATTTCCGAGACCAGCGGGAACGACTCTGTAACGGAATCCCATCGGAGGGAGGCAACGAGCCCTCGGACCCCGTCGCTAGGGGACCGGGTCCGGCAGATCACCCGCAGGTACTTTTGGGCGTGCCTCCGGGCCCCTAGCCGACCCCCAACGAACGGGGCACGGACGTCCACTCGGATTACCCGATTGCAGCTCACCGGAGACACCATGTTCGGTGCCCATCGAGGGTAACATGGCGCTCTCCCCCCCTCCTCCTTGCGGAAAGGCGACGTAGGGGCGTATGTAAAAAGTCGAGTCTGTCCCTGATCGTCCTCTCGCTCCGTGCGGAGGCTCGGGGGCTGCTCTCGCAAACCCGGCTCCGGCCGAACCGTTGACAGCGTCAACATACCAGCCCGAGAACTTGGGCCCCGACAGTGCACCTGGGCTACGCCCTGCTCGCATGAGGGAACCGCCAGACCAGCCGAGGCATTACGCAAGGCATTAAGACCTCGAAGGAGTGAAACCACTCCTCCGAGGCCTCGGGGGCTACACCCGGCGGGTGCGCTCGCGCGCACCCACCGGAACAAAGTACCACCGAGAAAGGCTGGTCCCCTTGCAAAAAAGTGCGATGCAAGCCTCCAAGCGAGTGTTAACACTCTCTTCGAGGCTCGGGGGCTACTGTCGGGGACCATAATTAGGGGTACCCTCAAGACGCCTAATTCTCAGCTGGTAACCCCCATCAGCATAAAGCTGCAGAGGCCTGATGGGTTTGATTAAGTCAGGGATCAGTCCATACGAGCGACTCGATCACGCCACGCCCGAGCCTAGCCTCGGGCGAGGGCAGCCGACCCTAAGATGACTCCGTCTCGCCTGAGGCCTCCTCTTTCACGGCAGACGCATCACCGGCTCGCCCGAGGCCCCGCCTTCGATAAGAAGTAACCCTGACTAAATCACCGCGCCAACCGACCAAATCCCTAGGGCCTTCAACGCAAAAGGTAAGACTGACGGGTAGCCAGGCTTGGCCGAAAGCGCCAGAGGAAGCTCCGCCCGACCCAGGGCTCGGACTCGGGCTAAGGCCCCGGAAGACGGCGAACTCCGCTCCGCCCGACCCAGGGCTCGGACTCGGGCTAAGGCCCCGGAAGACGGCGAACTCCGCTCCGCCCGACCCAGGGCTCGGACTCGGGCTAAGGCCCCGGAAGACGGCGAACTCCGCTCCGCCCGACCCAGGGCTCGGACTCGGGCTAAGGCCCCGGAAGACGGCGAACTCCGCTCCGCCCGACCCAGGGCTCGGACTCGGGCTAAGGCCCCGAAAGACGGCGAACTCCGCTCCGCCCGACCCAGGGCTCGGACTCGGGCTAAGGCCCCGGAAGACGACGAACTCCGCCTCGCCCGACCCAGGGCTCGGACTCCGCCTCGGCCTCTGCCGAACGACCTCCGCCTCGCCCGACCCAGGAGTTCGGGCTCGGCCTCTGTCATGCAGGACGGACTCGACCTCGACTTCGGAGGAGCCTCCACGACGCCCGACTTAGGACACAAGACCGCCACGTCAACAGGAAGCGTCATCATCACCCTGCCCTGAGCCGACTCGGGTCGCAGAGAACAAGACCGGCGTCCCATCTGGCCAGCTCCGCCAGATAGGCAATGATGGTGCCTCACTAGACCATGACGACGGCGACTCTCAGCTCCCTTACGAAAGCAGGGAGACGTCAGCAAGAGCACAGCTGTTCCAACAGCTGTCCCTCCATCAGGCTCCGTTACTCCTCCAACAGCCACGACGCCACACCAACAGGGTGCCAAGATCTCTCCGGCTGCCACCTTGGCATGTACTTAGGGCGCTAGCTCTCCCTCGCTAGACACGTAGCACCTTGCTACACCCCCATTTTGTACACCTGGATCCTCTCCTTACGACTATAAAAGGAAGGACCAGGGCCTTCTTAGAGAAGGTTGGCCTCGCGGGAACGAGGGCAGGGGCAGGCGCTCTCTCGGGGCCGCTCGCTCCCCTCACCCGCGCGGACGCTTGTAACCCCCTACTGCAAGCGCACCCGACCTGGGCGCGGGACGAACACGAAGGCCGCGGGAATTCTCCGACTCCCTCACGACCCGGCTCCGGCCACCTCGCTCTCGCTCTCTCCCCCCTTCGCGCTCGCCCACACGCTCGACCCATCTGGGCTGGGGCACGCGGCACACTCACTCGTCGGCTCGGGGACCCCCCGGTCTCGGAACGCCGACAACTAGCTTGTAATCCTCAACGCGAAAAGTTTTCTTGCCCATTCTCCCTCTCCCACATAGTTTACCCTCATGTTTAGGTACAGGCACACCTATCATTGTTCCGTCACTGATGTAATCTATACAGCTCTCAATCACTTCTTCTGTAGTGTATCCCTCCATGATTGAACCCTCTGGGTGAGCGCGATTTCGCACATAACCTTTTAATACTCCCAGGTATCGCTCCAACTGAAACATATGATGTAAATATAGTGGCCCTAATATTTTTATCTGATCCACGAGATGTATGATTAGGTGTACTTGCATATCAAAAAATGATGGAGGAAAACACATTTCAAGCTTGCACATAGTCTCGATGATGTATGCCTTTAGATAGTCCAAGTCTTCTAAAGCTATTACTTTTTGTGAAACCGCATTGAAAAAGTAACACAAGCGTGTGATGACAACTTTGACATGCTCTGTTTCGAGGGCTCTTACCGCAATTGGGAGGAACACCGTCATCATCACATGGCAGTCATGAGAGTTGTAGCCAAATAGAGACAAGTCCTTCATCCTGACTAGTCTGCTGATATTGGATGAGAAACCTGTGGGCACTTTGACCCCACGCAAACATTTGCAAATCTTTGTTCTCTCCTCAACTGACAAGTTGTAGCTAGCTGGGGGGAGGTAAGGCTTCCCTTTGCCTCTATCCACTGGATGAAGTTCCGGTCTGATTTGAAGATCTACTAGATCATTGCGTGATTTAAGTCCGTCTTTTGTCTTACTCGGCATGCCCAGCAAGGTTCCAATGATGCTGTCAAAAACATTTTTTGTTACATGCATCAAATCAATGCTGTGGCAAATTTCCATATCCTTCCAGTATGGGAGGTACTTGAAAAATATTGATTGCTTCTTGAAAGTTGTGTAAGTTGAAGGGTCAATTCTCTTTCTCTTTTCTCCTTTGTTTTTTCCCTTTCCGAATACAACATGAATGTTCTTTACAATTTCAAAAACAAGTTTCCCACTATAAGGCTTTGGTGCACCTTCACTTTCCAGTTGATTGTTAAATTCCTCTTTCATCTTTTGGTACTTATGCTGCTTCATCAAGAACCGTCTGTGTCCCATGAACACCAACTTCTTGGATGATTTAAGGTACATGGAAGCAGTTCCATCGACGCACACTACACAACCATTCTTTCCTTTAGTCTTTTGCCCTGATAGTGTGGCGCCACCGGGAGAATCATGGATGGTAACAAATATAATTGCTCTTAAGTTGAAATACTCACGGCAATACTCATCCCATATTCTAACTCCTTCATTCCAGAGCTTTGTCATATCTTCCATAAGAGGTTCTAGGAACACATCAATATCAACACCAGCTGATTTCGGACCTTGAATAAGAATAGTCAACATAATATACTTTCTTTTGTGACACAGCCATGATGGAAGGTTGTACATCGTTAAAGTCACGGGCCAGGTGCTATGTACACTTCTTTTTTCACCAAATGGATTCATTCCGTCTGTACCCAAACCAAATCTTACATTTCTGGTTTCTTTGGCAAACTCAGGATACATAAGATCGAAATTTTTCCATTGTGATGCATCAGCAGGGTGTCGAATCTGTTTGTTATTCTGCTTGCGATTTTCAGCATGCCAACGCATAAGCTCAGCCTCCCTAGGGTTTGAGAACAAACGTTTTAAGCGATCAATTACTGGAAGATACCACATCACCAAAGCTGGGTTCTTTGACTTCTTTTTCCCATCCATGTCATCAAAAGTGTCATCGTCACTTTCAGGTCCAATAGTGGATTTCTTGTTTTTATTTTTCTTCGGGAATTTTTTTTACACAGTCTTGATTGTAGCTCTTCTTGTATCGACTGACATTGCAAACTGGGCATCTTGATGCGTTCTCAAAATCGCCACGATACAGAATACAATGGTTCGGACATGCATGAATTTTTTGCACACCCAGAGCTATGGGAGATATAAGCTTCTTCGCTTTATAAGTGCTTGTTGGTAGTTTGTTGGGTTTTGGTAGTAATTGAGACAGAAAATTCAAAAGATCTGTGAAGCTAGTATCAGACCATCCGGCGCTAGCCTTCAACTTCAGAAGTTCTAGAACTGTACGCAGTGTAGTAAACTCTTTGTCACAACCCTTTGATTCATCATATAAAGGTTCTTTTGAGGCACTTTCCAGTCCCTCCATTTTAGATAGCCCTTTCTGCGATCCCACAGAACTTAACATTTCTGGTTCCATATGGCGCAACATCTCTTCACAATCAAATTCTTCAAATTCTTGATTAGCATCCACATTATCCACTTTACCATCAACTTTAAGATCTAAAATTCCGACAACTCTCTCGTCATTACCAGGCACTTCACACGGATCCAACTCACCATGTTCTGACCATATCGTGTAATTGTTTTTAAACCCTCCTTTTAGCAGATGTGATTGGATTACTCCTATATCTCTCCAAGCTATCTTATTATCACAATCGATACACGGACATAATATCTCTTTGCTCTTTCGCAAATTCGCGTGCTTGTTGGCTGCTTCAATAAAGCTTCTCAAATTTCGAATGTACGACGGATGTGGTCTTGGCACATTGTACATCCAACCTCGGTCCATTACCTATCCCTATATTGATTAACGTCAATATCGAGATGTAACATGAAAAAAATAAATGTTCATGAAAGTGAAACAAGATCATATCGAGATGTACCTAGTACATGAGACAAAAAATTTTAAAATATCCCTAATTAATTGAATTTAATCCCTAAATCATGAACGAATTAATGTGCATGAAAATGAAACAAGATTGCAGCAATATAGGTACCTTGAGGTGAGACAACTCTTCAAAAAAAATCTTTAAATTAGATCAACTACAAGTCCAAATCTTGGAATTCCTGAGTTTTTCTTCAATTCCGGTCTATATTACAAAATTGAGGCAAAAAATCGTATCAAAATTAGAAAGAAAACAAACGGAGATCATATATATGCATAAACTCTTGAAATCAAGCCCGAAAATCAAAAACAAAACCTTCTCCCCGTAGATCAAAAAAATCCGCCGCCGCTACAGTAGTGTGCAGCCTATAGCGGCGTCGGGCTCCGGAATTAGGGTTCCTGCGCTGGAACCACCGAGGCTTTTATACTACATACACATCACAGGCGGATTTTTAGAAAAACCGCTTGTGATGTATAACATCACAAGCGGTTTTATATTTCGACCGCCTGTGATGTTTACATATCACAAGCAGTCGGAATATAAAACCGCTTGTGATGTTATACATCACAAGCGGTTTTTCTAAAAATCCGCCTGTGATGTGTTTACTATATTAAAGCCTCGGTACGGTGGCTTAGGGTTTAGTTTTCGCCTGGACTGATACTACGCCGCCAGGCTGCTGCGCCGCCGTTCCCGTCCCCGTCTCCGAGCCGTGAGCGCCCGCCACGCCGTCGCCGAGCCCGAGCCCAAGCGCCACCGTCTCCGAGCTGGGCGCCCGTCCCCGTCCCCGAGCGCCACCGTCTCCGAGCTGGGCGCCCGTCCCCGTCCCCGAGCGCCACCGTCTCCGAGCTGCGCCACCGTCCACCAGCGCCGGCGTGCAGCTCATCCTTGAAGGTCGTACCTGCCCCTTGTTCATCTACAAGGCACAAGATGAACTCGTCATCCCTGCTCCTCTCCTTCCCCCTTGTCTGCACTCTGCAGTTTTGCATACTGCGCAGCAGTACCCATTTGTTTGGATGCTGCTGCTGCTTTTTGCTTGGATGCTGATCTGCTCTAGGTAGCATACTAGCAGGTACTCTATTGTTTCACTTATGCTGCATTCACTGGTTTCACTTATATATAGCTCATTCACTGGTTTCACTTATGCTGCATTGCTGCTAGCCTGCTACTGTTATGTTTCAGTATTTCAGTTCCAAACTTCCAATTTAATTTCAGTTCTATATGGCTTATATGCCTACAAATACATATATACATATATATATGCCTAGGAATATACATAGGACGACTAGGGACGACCAGAGGCCGACCAGAACCGATTAGTCGTCCTAATCGTCGCCCTAATCGCGATTAGGCGCCTGGTCGGTCCTGTCGGTCGACTAGCTGGTCGCCCGACTTGAAATCAGTGGTCCACAACTGTCCAGTCATATGGTTGCTAGCTCCCGTGTCTAGCACCCACACTTCATTTGGGCAGACCACTGGCACCACTTTGTCTTCTGCAAGGTGAACTGTTAGTGTAGATCCACCTGAAGCCTGCTCCACTTGGGCGAACAAAAGAGCTGCATGTTCAGTGCCGCCCACAGCTATATTTGCCTCTGGTGGTTTATGTTCTTTTTCATCCTTCTTTGGACGCTTACAGTCTTGTGCCCAGTGACCATAGATGCCACAATTTCTGCACCTCCCTTTCCTCCTCGGAGTTCCTTTGGAAGTGAGCTTGCCTTTGTTAGAACTGCCACTACTGCCCACATCAGAACGATGTGTCATCTTGGGTTTCCACTGACCAGCACTTCCATTGTTACCTTCCTTCTGAGAGGATCCCTGAAAACGATGTTTGTGTTTTTCCAACCACTCATCTTCAGCAAGCAACAAACGACCAGCCTTGTCAGCCATGTATTTTGTATGAACCTCTTAGAGAGTGTCAAGTCAATGAACTATCTTCGAGTACTATTGGGAAGTGTATCTCTTTGATGTATTTTTTTTCTAGTGATATCGATGGTGCCGAGTAGCACCAAATTTGGACTTGTGTCCATATCTATAGATGCTAGTAGTTGAGCACTAGCGCCTACAATCTTGACTACCTCATCCCTATTCTCTGTAGGACCCCAAGAAGAGATTAAGTCCTGTAGTCTACCACCTCCCGTTATTTGTGGGCTTCACCGATGGCTGGAAACATTTGGTGATAGCAAACGACCTTCGGGTTGAAGACGTCTGCGAGCTTGTTAAGGGGCCAGACGATGGTGAGCCGGTGTACTATGTCCGGATGTGTGGTCACAAAATTTAAAGCTGCCCCGGCTGCATGTGTGTGCTTCTCTTCTCTTAGGTGGGGTGCTAAGTGATCTTAGTAGCCGACATAAGAGAAAAGAAGTGCACAGATGAAGCCGGGGCGGCTTTAAATTTTGTGACCACACATCCGGACAGAGTACACCGGCTCACCATCGTCTGGCCCCTTAACAAGCTCGCAGACGTCCACAGCCCGAAGGTCGTTTGATGTCATCAAATGTTTCCCGCCCTCGGTGAAGCCCACAAATAACGGGAGGTGGTAGACCACAGGGCTTAATCTCTTCTTGGGGTCCTACAGGGCTTAATCTCTTCTTGGGGTCCTTCAGCATGGCTGTGATGTTATAATGCTGAAGGACCCCAAGAAGAGATTAAACCCTGTAGTCTACCACCTCCTGTTATTTGTGGGCTTCACCGATGGCTGGAAACATTTGGTGATAGCAAACGACCTTCGGGCTGAAGACGTCTGCGAGCTTGTTAAGAGGCCAGACGATGTTGAGCCGGTGTACTATGTCCGGATGTGTGGTCACAAAATTAAAAGCTGCCCCGGCTGCATGTGTGTGCTTCTCTTCTCTTAGGTGGGGTGCTAAGTGATCTTAGTAGCCGACATAAGAGAAGAGAAGCGCACAGATGAAGCCGGGGCGGCTTTAAATTTTGTGACCACACATCCGGATAGAGTACACCGGCTCACCATCGTCTGGCCCCTTAACAAGCTCGCAGACGTCCACAGCCCGAAGGTCGTTTGATGTCACCAAATGTTTCCCGCCCTCGGTGAAGCCCACAAATAACGGGAGGTGGTAGACCACAGGGCTTAATCTCTTCTTGGGGTCCTACAGGGCTTAATCTCTTCTTGGGGTCCTTCAGCATGGCTGTGATGTTATAATGCTGAAGGACCCCAAGAAGAGATTAAGCCCTGTAGTCTACCACCTCCCGTTATTTGTGGGCTTCACCGATGGCTGGAAACATTTGGTGATAGCAAACGACCTTCGGGCTGAAGACGTCTGCGAGCTTGTTAAGAGGCCAGACGATGTTGAGCCGGTGTACTATGTCCGGATGTGTGGTCACAAAATTAAAAGCTGCCCCGGCTGCATGTGTGTGCTTCTCTTCTCTTAGGTGGGGTGCTAAGTGATCTTAGTAGCCGACATAAGAGAAGAGAAGCGCACAGATGAAGCCGGGGCGGCTTTAAATTTTGTGACCACACATCCGGACAGAGTACACCGGCTCACCATCGTCTGGCCCCTTAACAAGCTCGCAGACGTCCACAGCCCGAAGGTCGTTTGATGTCACCAAATGTTTCCCGCCCTCGGTGAAGCCCACAAATAACGAGAGGTGGTAGACTATAGGGCTTAATCTCTTCTTGGGGTCCTTCAGCATTATAACATCACAGCCATGCCTTCTCTGTCTAACTGCATTGGAAAGTGCCTTTTCTCCAAGTTCCCTTATTGATGGAACCAGTATATCAGACTAACAGTATATCCCTTTATCGATGGAACCAGCTTGAATGGCAGACAACGAGCAGCCTAGTATGGATGTGGTCTGCACCGGTGCGTCTCACAAAGTTGATGAAGACGCGACCAAACTTGAATGGCAGACAACGAGCAGCTCCAGTGAAGGGAGCGGGGAGGATAGTTCTAGTGACGACAATCCTTGTACTCCTATACCTCCAAGGAAGAAAAAACATCAGATGAGCTTGATGCCGACTATATTCCCAACAATGAAGAGGTAAATAGAAAAATGTCGACTATATTGTAAAATAATGTTCATATATGAAAGGCCATTAATTTTTTCACTATATAGATTTCAAATGAAGAGAAGAAAGAGGATGCATCTTCTACACGAAACACGGAGGATGCTCCGATGCCTGAATCATCCGTTTCACATAAGCGGAAACGAGGGCGACGAGGTCCAAATCAGATGAAAGAAGGTGCAGTTATGTATGTAACAAAACTAAATGCAGAGGGGTTTCCTGAAGAACCACTTGACGTGGTTACAAAGTTTCGAAATTCCTGCGGGGCTACTGTTAGAGATATAGTGCCAATCACACTTCAAAAATGGAAGGATTTAGATGAAGACACCCGCAACAAGCTATGGGCTAAGTTGTCTGAGTCATTCAAGTTCCCAAAAGGCACAGAGGATGCAGTAAGGAAGTCGATGCTCTCTGCTATGGCCAAGATGTTTCGTGGGTGGAAGGCCGAGATGAATAGGGACTTTGTTAAGAAGAATAAGGTTCCTCCGCCCAAGAAAATGGGGAAAATCACTCAAGCTCAGTGGGAGGAATTTGTTCGTCAGAAGACCGATCTGAAGGCCAAAGAACTGGGCGAAACTAATTCTCAGAGAGCGAAGATGAACAAACACCCCCATCGCCTGGGGTCAAGCGGATATCACCATAAAGTTGTGCAGTGGAACAAGATTATCGAGGAAGCTATAACTAACGGCACTTTGGACCCAATATTAAAAGATATCGATGAGAGAGCTATTCGTTGGATCTTAGGTCGAGCAGGTTTGAGTGAGGACGGCAAACTTTTGCATCCAGAATTGGTAGGCGAAGTTTTGACAAAAATTCAAGAATATGCAGATAAGAGAAAAAAAGGAGAATTTAAGCCTCGGAGGGAGAATGACATACTAACTGCAGCACTAGGCAATCCTGAACACACTGGACGGGCTCGGGGAATCTCTTCTAAGATTTCCTGGAGAGAGGCGTTTCCAGAGTATGCGTCGTCATATAGGAAACACGAGAAGTCGAAAAGGACCCTTGAAGAGACTATTGATGAAAGGGTACAAAAGGCTATTAATGACGTGATGAACAAAATGAAGAAAACAGAATGCATATCATTTGAACTCAAGCCAAGCCACATGAGTCCACCTATAGTCCCTAGCAGCGTTGGATCTGTGCAAGACTTGACCAAGTACTCTGTAGACGATATTGTTGAGGACAAGCCTTGCTTTCTTCATATTCCAATCAATCAATCTGGGACAAAAACAAAGCAAGCTGCTACTGGTTTGGTAAAACCAGGACTTGTTAACTACAAGGACAATCCTGTCCCGCCACACTATGCTGTGGTCCAAGTTCTAGAAATCACAAACATTGGTTGTGAAGATTGGGAGATAGATTTTCCAGTTGAGGGGATCATAACTTTGCAGGAGGCAATGAACGAGTTGGTTCTTTGGCATCGACGCGACATCAAGTTTGGTGATGAGCCGAATTCAACACTAGTGCAGGAAGATATGACACCGACCTCCAAAAAAAATCGTTGAAACAATCATATCGCCTCTTGCGAAGGAACTCGACGAGGGAGACGTAGACAAAATTGTTCCTTAGAATGTCGATGTCAACATCAAAAAGGAACCAAAGGTTGGCACCAATGTTGAAGGGCCAACTATTTCAAAGAAAATTCATAAGCGAATCGCCACAGACGATGTCAAGAAACCGTCAGAATCAGTGGCACGCTACCTGCATAAATTGCAGAGAGTTATGACTAATCAATCAAAAGCAATATCAGCATCTCATGGAGTAGGCACACGGTCGGCCCAAATAGACAATTTCGAAGTATGGGAAGAAGATGGAATGATTCATACTCGAGAATCATTACGTCTTAAAACCAATATCTCGGTATACAAGAAGGAGGATGTTCCTCCTAAATTTGTGAATGGGAGGCCGTTCTTAACGACAGTGCAACTTTCTAAGTTGTCAACTCCGGAGATTAGAATGCATGAGTGGTACATGGTGGCTAGCAACAAATACAAACTCGAGGAATTCACATTTGTTGTGCCAGAAGATGCATTTTGGAGCAATGATCATATAAATCCTGTGCGGCATTTATTCTTTGACGATCTCTGGTCATTGTACCACCGACAAAGGATGGAAACCAACTACTTAACCCTCTTTTGCTTGTAAGTACCTCTAAACTTTCATATTTGTTAGTTTTGTACACGCACACATAAACGAGAGTCTAACGATTAACACTATTACACGTAGGATGCAATACATGGATGATAAGAAGAAACAACTTAAGACAGGGTTTCTTGACCCGTTGATGATATCCCAAGCTTGCTACAAAGTAGTTGCTCGGAGGCAAGGAGAAGAATACAAAGACTTGGACGATGCTGAATTTGAGAAAGCCGTCAAACAGAATCAGAGAAAGAAAATGAAGGTAATGGCGGCATACATTGGACGAGCCATGTATAATCATGTACAACATGGCAAGGACTTAATAATAGCTCCGCACCACTTTAAGTAAGTTATCGACATGGTTTAATTTTGAACTATAAATTATGGCAATCGTGATATTAACATGTGTTTTCGTCTATGTCTATATAGTGACCACTACATTTGTATCATGATCTGGCCAAAGGATGGTAAAGTCGTGGTCTTCGACTCACTGAGAATGGAAAAGGCTACGTATAATGACTTCTTGAAGATTTTAGAGAAGTATGATTATTATTGCACACTTGTACTTATTACAACTTAACAAATGTATTCTTAATCTCACAATGCTATTCTTATATGCAGTGCATACCGTTTTTATTGGAAAGATCTTGGCGGCGAACATCCAGAGGACAAGCCTAATTTGTCAATATCATTATTTCCATATGGTGACAAACAACCTCCGGGTACTGTCCTGTGCGGTTATTATGTATGCGAATGGTGTCGTGTCACCTTCCATTACATGGTCAATCGTGAGGATGTAAGTTCTCTATCATTGTCTATATTGCAATTTTTATGTTATATTGTTGCTCATCACATTACTCTTAGCACCGATTGCTTTTTGCTTTCATTGCAGGTTCCTAAATCTAAGATCAATGCTGAATGGTTAGAAAGAGATATGGTTTCCACCGGCGTGGCTAAGGTTGTAAGAGACTTGCTTTACTTTATGCGCCGTGAAGTTCTTCATCAACAAGGGCTATTCTACAATATAAATGGAAATTTGCAAAAATTCTCAGAACTAAGTTTGTACACAATATCACACAGTGTTTAGGTCTTTAGTTAGGAACTTTAGATGTTTAGTTGTCTATGGAACTTTGAGATGTTGAGTTGTTATGCAACTTGATGTGTATAAATCTGTGTATGATGGAACTTGATATATATGTGGATGAATCTGTGTATGGAACCTGCTATAGAACTTGTTTGAATCTTTGTATGATGAATATGTGTTTGAATCTGTGTTTGAATCTGTTATTATTTCTGTTTCTGTATATGAATCTGGAAAATATATATGAATCTGCTTCTGTGTATATGAATCTGGGAAATACAGGCGGCTTATAATTAAAACCGCCTGTGATGTGTCTCTATCACAAGCGGTTCTTTTAAACCGGACCGCCTGTGATGTGTGACTATCACAGGCGGTTCTTTTAAACTGGACCGCCTGTGATGTGTGTCTATCACAGGCGGTTTTTGATTGACCGCCTGTGATGTTGTTTTACATCACAGGCGGTGCACCACAAGCGGTTCCTGGAACCGCCTGTGTAGATGCTAACCGGACCGCCTGTATAGAGGATACCTGTAGTAGTGCCTGCACATATCCACAAAATCAATTTAGAACCTTCGTTCAGCAACCTGCTTGGAATATTTCAGCGATGACAACTAGTTTCTGAACAAAGGGTCAAGACCCACGGCAAGCTAATAGGCCTACGACTGAGCAGAGCAGTCCCTGTGTAGTAGTAATAGTTCTCTCTCTCAGCCGAACAAAAAAAAAAAGACAACAGGAGAGGGTTTAGGAGAAGCTAAGGGTCTGTTCGTTTTACATGGAATGAAGGTGTGGAATAAATCTGGCTTGGATTTCTTCTTCAATGATTACTATAAGTTTTGGAGATTTGAAATTAATTATCCCGGTCTGTTCCAGCAGAAGCGAACGGGCCCTAAAGGATTTAATACTCAACAGGTTAGAGTTCCATAGAAAGGATCCGCGTACTAATACTCTTGCGGATTGGTTCCACTTGCGATCCGACCCAAACAACCGAACAAAGCCTTTCGAGATGGCAAGGATTTAGGTTCCGTTGAGGAACTACACCCACGTGACCAAGCTTGGTAGTACCTAAACAGAACAAGAAGATGGAGCCGTGCAGCACTGACAGTTCTTCCTCTATCGTCTTTCATGACAAAGGTGGTACTCTATACTAGCCATTACTTGCTGGCACTGAAATTGGCTATTATATCATCGGAATCGGAGGCGTGCGTACGGCGTCGGCGTACATACTGCTTTAAATACTGTCATCGAGCTAATTCGTCGGCCATACGAATTACTAGGCAAAGTTTGCTAGATCGTTTTTTTTTGACTTTTTCAGTCAAAAAAAAAGCTCGCCACGGTTAATAATAGGTTAATAATAGGTCCGGGTTGATCCAGACCCAAAAAAAACGTTGGATCGTACTGTATGGTGCTCGAGTCGGGCCAAAAAGGCCGTACTTTGAGCTGAAACAAGGGGACTGCTAGGGCGACATATGCGCATTTATAGTCGACGACGAGTGTCTTGATCGTTTCCATGGAAATATGGAAGGCGTGGCCCAAACCAGCATCAGGTTTGGTGTTCCCCGTTCACATTCTTCGCAATCGCTTTCCAAATACTGGAGGCCAGCCAGGGCATCTGGCCATGGGCGCAGCGCAGGCAGCCACTTCCGATGCTCTGCGTGCTGGTGCAATCCTCTATTCCTCTTGCGTCCGGTGCTCCGCTGGCTGATGGCTCTGGGCTCTGGTCAAAGTCCGCCCGGCCGGCTCGCAGGAATGGGAAAGGGGCAGGCAAGCTAGGCAGCTAGGGCGGCATGGCCTGTGTGGACCGCCCCGTTTGGTTACCCCAAACTAAAGTTTAGCCCCTGTCCAATCGAATATTTGAACCTCCGTTTCGGGTATTAAATGTAGTCGGATTATAAAACAAATTTGTCAGCCGAAGATTAAAAGACGAGACGAATCTAGTCCAGTTGGTTGGGTCTATATTTCATACTCCTATTTGAAAGTCAAACGCTTGATGTGACCCGGGCTAAACTTTAGCAGGGGCAACCAAACACCCCCCTAGTGTGGACGGGTCATGCGTAGCTGTGCCTCGATGGGGGCAAAGCCGCGTGGTCACTCCGTACGCCGCGAGCAGTCTGTCCGTACCGCCCGGTTGAGGGCGTCGCACACTGGCCAGCCTGGAACTGGAACCCATCCCATTCCCAGGCATCTCTGTCTGTCTGACTGCTCTTGCCGGTTGGACAGACTTGGACCTCTCAAATACCCCGACGACCGAGAGCCGAGGAAACGGGACACCTGCGCGACGCTGCACGGCCTCTGCCTGCAGGAGGCAGCAGCATCTATAAATGATGATAGAGAGCACAGTGTTTTTACGTCGTCTCGTCGTACGTCCTCCCCCTGCGGCCTCAGGCTCCACTCCACTCATGCGAGCAGATCAAGCGTCCTGGCTAGGGATGAACCGTGAACGAGAACAGATCAATCAGGCGTCAACACTGACGCGAGCAGTAAGCACCGCGCTAGCTGAAAATAATAAATAGCTTTGCTGCCTCGCAATATATATAACAAAAAAAAATAGGTGAGTACAGTAGCCCGCCCCAAAAAAACACACACACTCCTGTGTGAATTTGGACAATGAAGGTCCAGGCCAGGCCTCGTGCGGTCGTGCGTGCCGGTGTGCGTAACGTGTCGAGCACTCCAAGGCACCCGTCAGATGCGATCAGCGACCGGGGTGTTGTGGTGGTCTTGCTCCGCTCCTGGTCGCCCCTTTTCGCGACGGCATGTGACACCCCTCCCCTCGCCTCGGTGGCAGTCTGTGACGATGGCAACAGCTGCTTCCAGAGTTTAGTATATTTCGGAAAAGGAAGAAAACACTCAGAATTGCTTCTACAGCAGAGCGGGGATAAGGGCAACGAGTCCATCATCCATATGTTATTACGGGGGCTGTCGTGCCGCCATGCCTCATCGCCCGCCGGAGTCTCTTCCTTCTGGAAAACGGAGGCCATTACCGTACTTTCGTGCACATAAATAATAATAACACTTCATTTGGAGGAGGAGGAGGAGGAGGAGAGCAGCGCAATTTGTGCAGGCAGTCTGGGTCTGGGTCTGGCCTGTGTCTAACTCAAGTGATGCGGCTCCTCCCTCGGACAGGTGCCTGAACGCCGAACCGAATTTGTACTGAAAAGAATACCTCATCGGAAACCACCGACCTTTAAGTGCACGCGTAAGGCTATTCACAATTGAGGTTTCATGGGGTGTTTCATGTATTAATTAGCCTGTCACATCAACTATTTTGATGACATGTCACATCATTTAAGAAGTAAGAGTTTTATGGAGATGAAACCATGTTAACTCGTTTCCAATGTCTTGGAAACTGTGTGAAACCTTCACTGAGAGTGTTTTGTTTTATCTTCGTATAATTGAGTAAATCCTATTGGTTATTTATATGCAGCATTTAAGAAGTATGTTGACATATGAAATAGTGAGATGAAACTCTCTATTGAGAGAGAGTATTTTATTCATCTATAAATCTGATGTGGCATTTTTTTGATAGGACAGGAGGGGCGAGCCTCTACTGAAAATTTTATTAAAACTTTAAAACAACAGAGTTAGAAGCAAACAGAAAAGAAGATTACAAAGGATAAAACAACCAAACTACAAAAGGGAAAAGGAAAAGAGGCGAGCTCTACTGCCAAAGCTGAAGCCATGCAGGAATTGTCGAATCAAAACGGCCTTTAGCTCTCAGCATGACTAGATGAAGTTCCCTTGCAAACTCATTTTTGCAATGCTGCACAGACGGAGCTTTATTCTGAAAAAGCCATGCATTACGGGTTTTCCAAATGCTCCAGATCATGAGAATGACAATTTCCATAGAGAATGGAACATTGAGTTGTTGTATTAGATTTACTGCAGCGTCCTCAGGATTAGCAATTCTGGGGGACGTCAAACCAATAGAAGTCCAGCAAGCCTTTGCAAAATTACATTTGAGGAAAAGATGGTAGAGAGTTTCTTCCTTTTGCCAGATGCAGTTCTCACAAGTGTAGGATTCAAGGTTCATATTTTTCCTTTTCAGCATATCTCTTGTATTGAGTCTGTTTTTTTAGCCAAAGCCAAAAAAAGACCTTATGCTTTGGTTGACACTTATTTTTCCAAAGCGATCTGAAGATCTGGTGAACCTGGGCCTGACCCATCAAATGCTCGTACGTTTTTTTTGTAGAGAATATGTCTGCTCCCCACATGAATTTCCAAGTATCATTTGAGTTGCTTACCATGATTTGGCCCCAGGTTGCGTCTAAGTCTAAAAATTGTTCATGAGCTTGCACCGACAGATGTAGCTGGAAAATTTCAATAAATTGTTCTTTTTGGAGAACAAATCCCCATTATGAGTAGCCTAGGTGTACTCGGCAACAATTCAATTCGTGTGTTGGGCTCCACTCCATGCGGGTTGACGGCAATCACACGGTCGCCCGCTGGTTAACACAGCTCTTAAGGGACATGTACAGTGGGTGTCTTAAGTTGTGTCTTAGAGTGTGTCTAGGGGGGTGAATGTAAAAAATCTCAAGACATGTATCTTGACGAAGACACAATGTCTTAGCTCTATATTCGAGACATGAGACTATTTAATTGGTCACTTTAATTTATTGAATGTTCTGATTGGTACAATGAATATGGTAAGATACATGTTTTAGACATGACCACTGTATTATGTTGTGTTTTAGCTGTGTCTTATACTTGGAGTACCGTGCAGCTGTATCTAGGTTGTACATGCCCTAATTAAATTCCCATCGGCGGTTCGAAGCCAAAAGGGTCACGCAATGAACAACAAAAAAAATCCTTGAGGGCAACAGAAACGGAACAAAAAAGGGACGGGAATTAAAGCGAGGAAGGTTTGTGGATGTGGATGTGAAGTTTTAACCCCGGACCCAGTTCCTACTGTGCTCGACTACATCTGCGGAGAAGGATCACAGGTCAGTGCTCAACTGCTCACGCACCGCCGCGGCGGCATCTGGCGGCCTCATGGACAGCGCCCACGTCGCGGACGACCCGGCGCCGACCTCAAAGTACTGTACTATCAAGTAGCCTGGGCTGGGGTGTTTTTTTTTTCCCTTGTCCTCACTCTCCTCGGCGTGGCCGCGCGGAGCGGACTGCGAAGTGGCCGCAGGGCACCGCACGATGGCGACGGGGGCGGGGAAATCCGCGGGACCGGAGCGTCCGGCGACCGTGTCCGTGCGAGTGTGATTACTTATTCCACGGGGGCTGTCCCAAATCTTAACCCGGAAGCTGGATGCCGCATTTTCTCATAGTCCTGTACGCAGCACGCGGCACCGTTCGGACTCGGAGACGCTGCTCGCAGTCGCATTAAACAAAGGCCGAATTATTTATTAGTGCGCTGTTAAACAAAGGGCCTGAGCGGATCGGGGATTCCTGCCGTGGCTCGGAAGGCGGGAGACTTTTCCTTCGTCCTCTCCAGACAAGGAAGGAGACGAGCATAGCAGCAGAGTAGGATCCAATCAATCCCCTATCTTATTTCTTATCTAAAACTTCACTTTTGCGAGTAGATCTCCTATCAATCCTATATATCAATATCAACCTCCCATCGCATCCCTTATTTTAAAACTTCACTTTGTACGTCCCTATTTTAAGCGAACAGTCTAATTGAAGTTTGATCAGTGATCGCAAAGTCGAAAGCCGGATGCGTAAATACCACCGCCTATTTGGCCCAAACCTTTGTCTGGTCAGCTTTTTTTTACCACTAGAATAAACAATACACCCAGAAGTGACGGAACACAAGATGCTTCTTAATTATACATATTCTTGTCCCCCAAATCAAGCAAGTGGAAGAGGAGGAGAAAAAAAAAGAAAGTCACTTTATACAAGCGCGGCGCCTAAATCTGGCAAAGGAAAACCCGGAGACGAAAAAGCAGAGCAACCTCGAGTTTTTAATAGGAAGAAGAAAAGAGAGAGAGAGAGAGACAGAGGAGCGGAAGCAGCGGCATTTTTACATGTGTCCGAACGATCCAACACTGGGCAGGGCAGTCGCTGGCGACCGGCGCCCGCTCCAGGAACGGGACTGGCGCGGTGGCATTGGCCAGCTCAGTACTCCCACAGCAGCGGCTCCTCGATGAGCCGGAACGCGCCTCCGCCGGCCACGTCGTCGTCGACGGGCCACGACGGCGGCGGCCCGCAGCATCTCAGGTCCGCCAGGAGCAGGTCCGGGAGGTCGAACAGCGCGTCGTCCGGGCTGGGCTCGGCGTCGTCCTGCGGGGCGCCGTCGGAGGCGGAGCCGCCGCTGCTCTCGGCATTGGGCAGGGGGAAGTCGGCGGCCGCGGCGAGCGCCGCGGCGGCCTGCACGTCCTTGGGCGCGGCGGTGGCCGGGCGCGGGAGCAGGCGCGCGAGGCCCGGGAAGTTGAGGTGCGCGTCGCGGGCGCCCTTGATGGCCAGCGCGGCCACGTCGTGCGCGCGCGCGGCCATCTCCGCGGTGGCGAAGGTGCCCAGCCAGATGCGGGACTTCTTGCGTGGCTCCCTGATCTCCGACACCCACTTGCCCCAGCTCCGCATGCGCACGCCGCGGTACGTCGGGTGCCGCCCGCCGTCCCTGCGTGCCCGCTTCTTCGGGGACGACGAGGAAGAGGAGGAGGAGGACGACGAAGACGGGGAGGTTGGGGAGGCCGGCTCCTGCGCGTCGTCCGTGTCCATGGCAGCTTTTGACTGCCTGCGGAGCGGCGGTTGTGGTGGTGGAGCTGTTGTTGGGCCGGAGGGGGACTGGGGCTGCAGAGGAGCCGGCCGCGGGGAGTGGAGACCTGGAGACGGGAAGATCGGAGCGGGGTCTGGTCTTTATGGTACGCGGTACGCCGCGGAGGCTGTGGGCACGTGGCGCAACAGTGGAAACATAGGACGTCGCCCCCCAAGCCTATTTAGAGCTGTAGTTTTGCTTTGAGAAACAATGTGTATATACTTTAATATTTTGTTCGAGAATATATACGTAGAGACGTAGAAACGTGCTTTATTAAAAATGATTTAGGCCTATGACTAGCGGACAGTGTATATGGTCGTGTATCATACTGTTTTGATGTACTCTCTTCGTTTCTTTTTTTAGTTGTAGTTGAATAGTTCAATTTTATACTATCCAGCGACACCTAAAACAAAACGAAGAAAATAATGTTTACAGCCTTACAGGTCTAAATGTTAAAAACGTAGCTAGTGATTAAAATTACATAATACACTGTGACAAGTTCGCGATGGGTGCCTAATCCGTGAGTAAACTTGCAAGGCCTCAAGGTCGCTATCACCAGCCCACGATCCACTCGTTGCCTTGTTGCACTATCTCGGCCCAGGCTAGTGCTGGCTGTGTTGAACGGCGTAGTTGTTGTAGATCCTCGATTTGGACTCTGAACCCTCCCAATAACAGTAGGGACGTGAGAAGTTGTAGAAGTCCGCTCTCTTCCTAGCAACCCAACACAGAGAGGAACAAGAGATATAGTGGATGGAAGCTCGTTCTGTCTGTTTATTATGAGGGGATATGGATACAATATAAGCTATGAACCCCCTGAGGGCAGTTTTGATATTGACCCATTAAACCTCTCTTAGGGTTTCTCAACACTCCCTCTTGGGCGAATACCGTGACGACTTATGTCTCATCAAAACTCCGAAAAACCCACTGGGGAAACTGGAGAAAAGAGAGCATAGTGCCACTCTATGTATTGCACTTGTTGCCTCGTTAAAAACCGTTTGTGAGAAACTTCAGGAAAACTCACAATGGAAAAAAGAGTACAACGGGTGTCTTCAGGACAACTATAACCTTCAGGGTTGATTTGGTGATTAGGGATCCCAAGGGGATCCATGGGGGAGGAATCCCCTTGCAATTCAATTTTGAATAGCAAGAGGATTTCTTTCCCCGGGGATCCCCGAGCACCAAATCAGCCCTCAAGGTGTATAATATACGATCTTAAGGTCGAATTATAAGGGCTGAAGTTCAGAGGTGATCTCCCCCTGAACCCTGCAGGTCTCTCAAATGCCTCATCCCTATACCTCGTACACATTTTCTGAATGTGACTGCATGTAAGGATTTAGTGAATAAATCAGCTAGATTATCACAAGACTTGACTTGCGGGATTTTTACCTCACCCTCGTTCTAGAGTTCATGACTCATGAGGATAAAAATACGTAGGACAGATATGCTTAGTCATATTGCTCTTAATATAGCCCGTTTCTATTTGTGCAACACATGCAGCATTATCTTCGTAGATAATAGTGGGGGTATTTGCGGTGGTACAACCACATGACTTCTCGATGTGGTTACTCATCCGTCGTAGCCAAGCACATTCTCGTGCAGCTTCATATAGCGAGATTATTTCTGAGCGGTTAGTAGACGTTGTTACTAATGTCTGTTTGCACGATCTCTAGGATACAACAGTTCCACCACATAGAAATACAAAGCCAGTATGAGATATACCATTATGGGGATCTGACTGATATCCAACATCAGCATAGCCCACCATAGTTCGGTCCTGATTCTTCAGAAAAAACAAGTCAAGATCTTGAGTGCCTTTGAGGTATCTAAGTATAGTCTTAACACCTACCCAATGTCTTCTGGTTGGGTCTGAAATGTATCTAGCTAGTAGATTTACCCCAAATGCAATATCAGGCCTGGTGCAGTTCGCAAGGTACATCAGTGCTCCAATAGCGCTAAGGTAAGGAACTTCAGGTCCCAACGATTTCTCATCATCGCTCTTTGGTCTAAATGTGTCAGTATCCATTTTGAGGGATCTCACGACCATCGGGGTCTTTAAAGGGTGAGCTTTAATCATATTAAATCTCTCAAGGACCCTTTTACAATAGGTCGACTGGTGTACAAATATTCCTTCTGGGATATGCTCGATCTGCAGGCCCAAGCAAAACTTGGTTTCTCCCAAGTCTTTCATTTCAAACTCTGTCTTGAGGTAGGCGCTGGCCTCCTCAATATCCTCAGCATATCCAATGATATTCAAGTCATTAACATAGACCGAAACTATACAAAAACCCTTCTGGGATTTTCTAATGACTACACAAGGAGAATATGGATTATTTACGTATCCCTTCTTCAAGAGGAATTCGCTGAGCCGATTGTACCACATCCGCCCAGATTGTTTAAGCCCATACAGCGCCCTCTACAACTTAACGCTGTACATGTTGCTATTTGACTTGGCATCCGGAACTCTCAGCCCATCCAGGACCTTCATATAGATTTCCGAATCCAGTGACCCATACAAGTATGCGGTCACTATGTCCATCATCTGCATTTTTAAGTTTAAACCTGTTGCCAGCGATATTAAATATCAGAACATTGTGCCACTCATTACCGGGGAGTAAGTTTCATCGTAATCGATGCTGGGTCTCTGCGTGAACCCTTGTGCTAGAAGTCTCGCTTTGTATCTCACCACCTCATTGTTCGCATCCCTCTTTCGGACGAACACCCATTTGAACCCGACTGGGGTAACATTGGGGGCGTGCGGGCGACAGGCCCAAATACTTGCCTCTTTGAAAGCGAGAGCAATTCTGTCTCTATTGCTTCTTTCCATTTGACCCAATCTGAGCGCTTCTGGCACTCTGCCATGGACTTTGGTTCAAGATCCTCAGCAATCACAACAACGATCATAGAGACGAAATCAGTGTCGACAATTGTAGTCTTTCGGTTATATAACTCTCCCGTCTCAACATAGTTTTATGGCAATTTCTTCAACTGAATCATTCGGTTCTTTGTGATTTCCCAAGTTATTTGAAACCAGTTGTTTCGAAGTCCTTGTGCTTTTATTTGTGCGCACATTTGCACTAGGACGTTCACCTTCCAGGTGTGTCACTGTTGGAACATCTGAAAGGGAGTACGTTGCATTCTCTTCAGTAACTTGTCGGTGCAGGCGTCCCCGCTTGGCTGATACTGAATCATCCGGTTTTCTCCCCCTTTTCCAAGGATGGGAAGTACGAATACCCTGCAGGGGTATCTCCACTCTCTAGTGCATTTGTCGCAGGAATATGCGACTTCGACACTCCTCTTATATCAGTAAAGGTATCTGGCAGATTATTTGCTAAGTTTTGCAGGTGTATTATTCGTTGAACTTCAAGGTTTGGTTTCTCTAGTGCGTGGGTTAAGCGATTGGATGCTACTAGCACTCCATTCTATTTCTCAGCATTCTTTATTATTAAGGTACAATCCTCCCCCTAATGCCGGGAAATGCTCTCCATCGAAGATGCTATCAGCGTACCGAGCCGTGAATAGATCCCCAGTTATAGGCTCTAAATACTTGATTATGGACATAGATTCATAACCAACATAGATCCCCAACTTCCGTTGAAGTCCCATAGATGTACGCTGGGGTGGTGATATCGGCACGTATAGAGCACAGCCAAATTTTCGCAGATGGGAAACCACTGGTTGTTGACCACGCGTTAACTGGTGGGGAGAAGCAGAGTGGTAAGCAGATGGTCTATATTGGATTAAGGCCGCAGCATGCAAAACTGTGTGTCCCCAACAGCTGGTTGGGAGTTTGCTATCTTGTAGAAGTGGCCTAGCTATGAATTTGATTCTTTTAATTAAGGACTCAGCAAGTCCATTCTGTGTATGGACATGTGGTACAGAATGCTCTACATTTATGCCTAGAGCAAGACAATAGTCATTAAAGGCCTTTGAGGTAAACTCTCTAGAATTGTCCATTCTGATTGACTGAATGTGGTTCTCCGAGAAGCTCGCACGCAAACGGATAATTTGGGCAATAAATTTTGAAAATGCGTGGTTCCACGTGGACAACAGGCACACATGGCTCCACTTATTAGAGGCATCTATAAGAACCATAAAATATCTGAAGGGCCTCGATAGGGGGGTGATTGGACCACAGATATCACCCTAAAGTCTCTGCAGGAAACTCGGAGACTCAGCCTTTACTTTTAGGTAAGAGGGCTTAGTTATCAGTTTTCCTTTAGCACAAGAGACGCATAGAAAGTCTTTAGGAATTTGTGTGGTTTTCATGCCATGACCAATAGAGCTAGCTATGATGTTCCGCATCATCCTTAATCAAGGGTGTCCTAGTCTTTCATGCCATACTCGAAAAGACTCAGGATTTTTAAATATAGTAGACATCACAACAAATTCAGTGGGTGGTTTAATTCTTGAGTAATACAACCCAGAGGAGGTGCCTTGTGCTTTCTCTACCACTTTTGTTTCACATTCGTTCGTTGATGTGATATGGAGGTATTCAACACCACTCACACATGCAGTTGTAACGTGATAGCCGCTGCGACGAATATCTTTGAACGTTAGGAGAGTATGAGTTGCTCCTGGGTATAGGAATGCTTCTTCAATGAAGATCCTAGTACCGTTAGGGAGGACAACAATGGCTCGACTGGAGCCTACAATGCGGCCATTATTGCTGACAATTGTAGTGATATTCTCAGTCCTCTTCAGGAGTGTCTGAAAATATTTCATCTCTCTAAGAATCGAATTTGTGGTTGCGCTATCAATCAGGCATGGTTCATTGTTTTCCTCCATCGTGGGAAGTGAGTCTTGTTCTATATAAATAATATATAATATTGATTCAGTTCATCATTCATGATGACAACATATAATAGAGCAAGAACAATTAAACCGTGATTGAGGAATAAATAAAATTGCAAAGCAATTAATCTTAATCAACCAAATAGTATGGGCTCAGCAGGAGCATTTATTACATCATAACCAAATAAAAGTTATTCTAAAATAAAATTGCTATGGAAATAAATGTGGAGCTAATGACTGATAACGTGATCGACTACAGGAGATCATCAGTATCAAAATCGAAGTCGACTTTGCCTATCGGAGTATCGCTCTTAGTTGTGGCATCGACATTTATGGCAGCATGCTCAAACTGTGCAGGAGGCTGAGGCAACTCAAGGTGCTCTCTAGTTGTGGCGTCTACAGGCGCCTGGATAAAGTGAGCCTCTGAGTTCTAGAGTTTCTTCCATTCCTGATATATGTCAATCAGGTATTTCTCTGTGGTGCATGTACGGAACCAGTGCTGCTGAGACCCACACCTGAAACATCTTTCACCAGCATGCTTTGAGGCACTTGCATCGCCCTGTCAGGGTTGCTTTTGCCTTTGCCTTTGCCTCTACCACGACCATTATTGCTACTACTGCCGCTGCCATCCTGTGGCTGCTTCTTAAAAGTTCCCCTTGTGGGCCCCTGATTATTGCGGCGCCCATGGCCCCTTCCTCTGGAGGAGCCTCTCTTCCCCTAAGACGGGAAGTTTGTATGTGCTTCTAGTACGGCCACAGCGCCGACAGGACACTTCTGGTAGTTTTGCATTAGGAGCTCATTCTGAGCCTCAACACCAAGCAACATGTTGATGAGCTCACAGTACTTCGTGTACTTGTTGTTTCAGTACTGCTGCTGAAGCACCATGTTGGAGGGGTGAAAGGACTAGAGAGTTTTCTCAAGTATCTCCAGGTCTGTGACTATCTGGCCACAGAAACGTAGCTGAGCGACAATGCGATGAATGGCAGTGTTGTAAGCCTCCACAGTCTTGAAGTCGAGGAAGCGAAGTGTGGCGCATTCCTGTTGCGCCCGTGGAAGCATCACATGCTTCTGCGCACCGAAGCGCTCCTGCAACTTCGTCCATAGTACTAGAGGGTCTTTCACCTCCAGATACTCCATCTTTAAGTCTGAATGGATGTGGCGCCTAAGGAAGATTGTAGCTTTTGCCTTCTCATTAAGCTACAGGGCGATGTCATTTGGGCCTAGCCAAACGATCACCTTTCCCAGCTACATCGCCTCCAGATGAAACTGGCAGTCGTCAGCCCAGGTCAGATGGTTCTTGAAAGGGAAATAGGGTCAAACCTTTTCCTAAATGATTTTGGTGGTTGAATTGCCCAACACAAACAATTGGACTAACTAGTTTGCTCTAGAATATATGTTCTACAGGTGCCAAAGGTTCACAACAAACCAATAAAAAGTCCAAGAAAGGGTTCAAATTTAAAGGAGCAAAACCAACCGAAGGCTGCCCTGGTCTCGCGCACCGGACTGTCCGGTGTGCCACCGGACAGTGTCCGGTGCACCAGGGAGATCAACTCCGAACTTGCCACCTTCGGGAATTTGGGGAGCGGCTCCTCTATAATTCACTGGACTGTCCGGTGTAGCACCGGACTGTCCGGTGTGCCAGCGGGAGCAACGGCTAGCGCGCCAACGGTCGTCTGCAAAAGGTGAACAGTGAGCTACAGTGCGCGGACTACGCACGCAGAAGTCAGAGCAAGCGCAGAAGGCGCACCAGACTGTCCGGTGGCCCCACAAGTCAGAGCTCCAATGGTCGAACCCTAACGGTTGGGTGACGTGGCTGGCGCACTGGACTGTCCGGTGCGCCCATCGACAGCAGAGTTCCCCAACGACCACTTTGGTGGTTGGGGCTATAAATACCCCCAACCACCATACTTCAATGCATCCAAGTTTTCAGCCATTGCATTCAATACAAGAGCTCTAGACTTCACTCCAAAACACAAACAAGAGATCAAATCCTCTCCCAAGTCCAAAGATCATTCCAATCAAATAGTGACTAGTGAGAGAGTGTTATTTGTGTTCATTTGAGTTCTTGCACTTGGATCGCTTTTCTTCTTCCTTCTTTCTTGTTCCCAAGTCATTTGTAATCAAGGCAAGAGGCACCAATTATGTGGTGGTCCTTGTGGGGACTTAGTGTCCCAATTGATTGAGAAGAGAAGCTCACTCGGTCTAGGTGACCGTTTAAGAGAGGGAAAGGGTTGAAAGAGACCCGGTCTTTGTGACCACCTCAACAGGGAGTAGGTTTGCAAGAACCAAACCTCGGTAAAACAAATCACTGTGTCACACTCTTCATTTGCTTGTGATTTGTTTTCGCCCTCTCTTTCAGACTCGATTTTATTTCTGACGCTAACCCTGGCTTGTAGTGTGTGCTTAAGTTTATAATTTTCAGACTCCGCCTATTCACCCCCCTCTAGGCGACTTTCAATTGGTATCAAAGCCCGATACTTCATTAGAGCCTAACCGCTTGAAGTGATGTCGGGAGATCACGCCAAGAAGGAGGTCATGACCGGTGAGAAGCCCGCTACAAGCCACAGGAAGGCTCCATCAAGGGAGTCCGGCACCAAGCACAAGGAGGAATCCCCTCCCCGCGTCAAGTCGCATCGGAGTGGCGATAAGAAGAAGAAAATGAAGAAGGTGGTCTACTATGAGACCGATTCTTCGTCGCCCTCCACCTCTGGCTCCGACGCGCTGTCCATCACTTCTAAGCGCCATGAGCGCAAGAAATTTAGTAATATCCCCTTACGCTATCCTTGCATTTCCAAACGCACTCCTTTACTGTCGGGGACCATAATTAGGGGTACCCTCAAGACGCCTAATTCTCAGCTGGTAACCCCCATCAGCATAAAGCTGCAGAGGCCTGATGGGTTTGATTAAGTCAGGGATCAGTCCATACGAGCGACTCGATCACGCCACGCCCGAGCCTAGCCTCGGGCAAGGGCAGCCGACCCTGAGATGGTTCCGTCTCGCCCGAGGCCTCCTCTTTCACGGCAGACGCATCTCCGGCTCGCCCGAGGCCTTGCCTTCGTTAAGAAGTAACCCTGACTAAATCACCGCGCCGACCGACCAAGTCACTGGGGCCTTTAACGCAAAGAGTAAGACTGACGGGCGGCCAGGCTTGACCAAACGCGCCAGAGGAAGCTCCGCCCGACCCAGGGCTCGGACTCGGGCTAAGGCCCCGGAAGACGGCGAACTCCGCTCCGCCCGACCCAGGGCTCGGACTCGGGCTAAGGCCCCGGAAGACGGCGAACTCCGCTCCGCCCGACCCAGGGCTCGGACTCGGGCTAAGGCCCCAGAAGACGGCGAACTCCGCTCCGCCCGACCCAGGGCTCGGACTCGGGCTAAGGCCCCGGAAGACGGCGAACTCCGCTCCGCCCAACCCAGGGCTCGGACTCAGGCTAAGGCCCCGGAAGACGGTGAACTTCGCTTCGCCCGACCCAGGGCTCGGACTCCACCCCGACCTCTGCCGAACGACCTCCGCCTCGCCCGACCCGGGAGCTCAGGTTCGGCCTCGGCCATGCAGGACAAACTCGACCTCGGCCTCGGAGGAGCCTCCACGTCGCCCGACCTAGGGCACGAGTCCGCCACGTCGACAGGAAGCGCCATCATCACCCTACCCCGAGCCGACTCGGGTCGCAGGGAACAGGACCGACGTCCCATCTGGCTAGCTCCGCCAGATAGGCAATGATGGCGCCCCGCTGGACCCATGACGACGGCGGCTCTCAGCTCTCTTACGAAAGCAGGGGGACGTCAGCAAGGGCCCAACCACTCCGACAGTTGTCCCTCCGTCAAGCTCCATTGCTTCTCCAACAGCCACGACGCCACACTAGCTGGGTGCCAAGATCTCTCCGGCTGCCACCTTGGCATGTACTTAGGGCACTAGCTCTCCCCCGCTAGACACGTAGCACCTTGCTACACCCCCATTTGTACACCTGGATCCTCTCCTTACGCCTATAAAAGGAAGGACCAGGGCCTTCTTAGAGAGGGTTGGCCTCGCGGGAACGAAGGGCAGGGGCAGGCGCTCTCTCAGGGCCGCTCGCTCCCCTCACCCGCGCGGACGCTTGTAACCCCCTACTGCAAGCGCACCCGACCTGGGCGCGGGACGAACACGAAGGCCGCGGGAATCTCCGACTCCCTCACGACCCGGCTCCGGCCACCTCGCTCTCGCTCTCTCTCCCCCCTTCGCGCTCGCCCACGCGCTCGACCCATCTGGGCTGGGGCACGCGGCACACTCACTCGTCGGCTCGGGGACCCCCCGGTCTCGGAACGCCGACAGTTGGCGCGCCAGGTAGGGGCCTGCTGCGTGTTGACGAGCAGTTTCCCGTCAAGCTCCAGATGGGCAGTCTCCAACAACCTCTTCAACCCGGGACGGTGCTGAGTCTCGAGTTCGTGTCTTTCGACGGCAACTACGACATGATGCTCCTTCCACCGCCGCGCGACAGCGACAATGGTGGCGGACCGCCCGCCCGCCGGCGGCGGAATCGACGACGCCTTTCCTGCGTGGGGGAAGGACAACTTTCGAGCTCACCCCATCCTCTCCCTCGCCATCGAAGGAGGAGGCGGGGCAACCAAGGCCGAGCGGGAGGCTGCGCTCAGTCGACTGTCGAGAAAATCGACATCCCCAGCGCCCCAACGGAGGACGCGTCGGGCATCACCCACGCGTTTGAGGCGAAGGCGAGCGCCGTCCCCCCGCGACACACCGATCCCGAGCAAGTGGACGACGCCAGCACGCTCACGGAGGGCCTGCAGGACGTCGCCCTCGCACCCAGGACGACAGCACGATCAGCCCCCGATGCGACTTCGTCGATCCTCGTCGACCAAAAGGTACGGGCTGATTCCCATCCTTCGTCATTTCGACTCGGCCTCAACCCGCCTGGCGGCCTCGCTTTGGCGGGCGCTCACGTTGAGGCGAGTGCAACCTCTCTGGGGTTTTGTGTGCGGTCGCCTTGGGACCGATTGACGGGTGTCTCGACCTACGGACCCTCTGGGTCCGAGGAAGATGACGACCCCAGCATCTGTTGGGATTTCTCTGGATCTGGCAACCCCAGTGCCATGCGGGACTTCATGACCGCATGCAACTACTGCCTCTCCGACTGTTCCGACGGCAGCCGCAGTCTTGACGACAAGGGCTGCGGCCCGAGCCGCGAATGTTTCCACGTCGAGCTGGGGGATCCCTCCGGAGGCAGCTGTCTCGGCATGCCGGAGGATGGTGATCCCCCTAGGCCAGCGCCTCGCGCCGACATCCCGCGGGAGCTTGCTGTGGTCCCCGTTCCGGCGGGGGGTCACGACCCACAGCTCGAGCAAGTCCGCGGGGCGCAGGCCGGGCTCGATGGGGGAGCAGGAGCGCTCGAGGCAATCCGCCGGAATGTCGGGCAGGTATGGGCGAGCCAGCCTCCGGCCGGAGAAATACGTCACCTGCCCCAAGGTCTCCAGCACCGCATCGCTAACGATGCCAGGGACAGACCGCCACCCGCATCCGGCGGAACCGGTCAGGACCTGGCAGCCGCAGCGATGCTCCTCCGCGCGATGCCGGAGTCATCAACCACCGAGGGTCGGCGAATCCAGGGAGAGCTCAAGCATCTCCTGGAAGGCGCTGCGGCCCGGCGGGCCGAGAGCTCTGCCTCCCGAAGGCAGGGGTACCCCTCGGAACCTCGTGCCGCGACTTCCCGACTCATGCGGGAAGCCTCGGTCTACACCGGGCGCACGCGCAATACCGCGCCTGCGGCCCCGGGCCACCTCGGTGACGAGCACCCTCATCGCGACCGTCGGGCCCGCCTCGACGAAAGGGTGCGCCGAGGTTATCACCCCAGGCGTGGGGGACGCTACGACAGCGGGGAGGATCGGAGTCCCTCGCCCGAACCACCCGGTCCGCAGGTCTTCAGCCGGGCCATTCGGCGGGCGCCGTTTCCGCCCCGATTCCGACCCCCGACTACTATCACAAAGTACTCGGGGGAAACGAGACCGGAATTGTGGCTTGCGGACTACCGCCTGGCCTGTCAACTGGGTGGGACGGACGACGACAACCTCATTATCCGCAACCTCCCCCTGTTCCTCTCCGACACCGCTCGCGCCTGGTTGGAGCACCTGCCTCCGGGGCAGATTTCCAACTGGGAGGATCTGGTCCAGGCTTTCGCCGGCAACTTCCAGGGTACGTACGTGCGCCCCGGGAATTCCTGGGACCTCCGAAGCTGCCGGCAACAGCCGGGAGAGTCCCTTCGGGACTACATCCGGCGATTCTCGAAGCAGCGCACCGAGCTGCCCAACATCACCGACTCCGATGTCATCGGCGCGTTCCTCGCCGGCACCACCTGCCGTGACTTGGTGAGCAAGTTGGGTCGCAAGACCCCCACCAGGGCGAGCGAGCTGATGGACATCGCCACCAAGTTCGCCTCTGGTCAGGAGGCGGTCGAGGCCATCTTCCGAAAGGACAAGCAGCCCCAGGGCCGCCCGTCAGAAGATGCTCCCGAGGCGTCTACTCCGCTCGGCGCCAAGAAGAAAGGCAGGAGGAAGTCGCAAGCGAAACGCGACGCCACCAGCACGGACCTTGTCGCCGCCGCCAAGTACAAGAACCCTCGGAAGCCCCCCGGAGGCACCAACCTCTTCGACAAGGCACTCAAGGAGACGTGCCCCTACCATCAGGGGCCCGTCAAACACACCCTCGAGGAGTGCGTCATGCTTCGGCGTCACTTCCACCGGGCCGGGCCACCCGCAGAGGGTGACAGGGCCCGCGACGACGGCAAAAAGGAAGATCACCAAGCAGGAGAGTTCCCCGAGGTCCGCGACTGCTTCATGATCTACGGAGGGCATGCGGCGAATGCCTCGGCTCGGCATCGTAAGCAGGAGCGTCGGGAGGTCTGCTCGGTGAAGGTGGCGGCGCCAGTCTACCTAGACTGGTCCGACAAGCCCATCACCTTCGACCAGGATGACCACCCCGACCACGTGCCGAGCCCGGGGAAGTACCCGCTCGTCGTCGATCCCGTCATCGGCGACGTCAGGCTCACCAAGGTCCTGATGGATGGGGGTAGCTGCCTCAACATCATCTACGCTGAGACCCTCAGGCTCCTGCGCGTCGATCTGTCATCCGTCCGAGCAGGCGCTGCGCCCTTCCACGGGATCATCCCCGGGAAGCGCGTCCAGCCCCTCGGACAGCTCGACCTTCTTGTCTGCTTCGGAACACCCTCCAACTTCCGAAGGGAGACTTTGACGTTCGAGGTGGTCGGGTTCCGAGGGACCTACCACGCAGTGTTGGGAAGGCCATGCTACACGAAGTTCATGGCCATCCCCAACTACACCTACCTGAAGCTCAAGATGCCAGGCCCCAACGGGGTCATCACCGTCGGCCCCACGTACAAACACGCATTCGAATGCGATGTGGAGTGCGTGGAGTACGCTGAGGCCCTCGCCGAGTCCGAGGCCCTCATTGCCGACCTGGAAAGCCTCTCCCGAGAGGTGCCGAACGTGAAGCGACATGCCGGCAACTTCGAGCCAGCGGAGACGGTTAAGGCCGTCCCTCTCGACCCTAGTGGCGACACCTCCAAGCAGATTCGGATCGGTTCCGGGCTCGACCCCAAATAGGAAGCAGTGCTCGTCGACTTTCTCCGCGCAAACGCCGACGTCTTTGCGTGGAGTCCCTCGGACATGCCCGGCATACCGAGGGATGTCGCCGAGCACTCGCTGGATATTCGGGCCGGAGCCCGACCGGTCAGACAGCCTCTGCGCCGATTCAACGAGGAAAGGCGCAGGGTGATAGGCAAGGAGATCCACAAGCTGATGGCAGCAGGGTTCATCAAGGAGGTATTCCATCCCGAATGGCTTGCCAACCCTGTACTTGTGAGGAAGAAAGGGGGGAAATGGCGGATGTGTGTAGACTACACCGGTCTCAACAAAGCATGTCCGAAGGTCCCCTACCCTCTACCTCGCATCGATCAAATCGTGGACTCCACTGCAGGGTGCGAAACCCTGTCTTTCTTCGATGCCTACTCAGGGTATCATCAAATCAAGATGAAAGAGTCCGACCAGCTCGCGACTTCTTTCATCACGCCCTTCGGCATGTACTGTTATGTCACCACGCCGTTCGGTTTGAGGAACGCGGGTGCAACGTACCAGCGGTGCATGAACCATGTGTTCGGCGAACACATCGGTCGCACGGTCGAGGCCTACGTCGATGACATCGTAGTCAAGATGAGGAAAGCCTCCGACCTTCTCTCCGACCTCGAACTGACATTCCGGTGTCTCAAGGCGAAGGGCGTCAAGCTCAATCCCGAGAAGTGCGTCTTCGGGGTGCCCCGAGGCATGCTTTTGGGATTCATCGTCTCCGAGCGGGGCATCGAAGCCAACCCGGAGAAGATCGCAGCCATCACAAACATGGGGCCCATCAAGGACTTAAAAGGCGTACAGAGGATCATGGGATGCCTCGCGGCCTTGAGCCGTTTCATCTCGCGCCTCGGCGAAAGAGGCCTGCCCCTGTACCGTCTCTTAAGGAAGGCCGAGTGCTTCACTTGGACACCCGAGGCCGAGGAAGCCCTCGGGAACCTGAAGGCGCTCCTCACCTAGGCTCCCGTCTTGGTACCCCCAGCCGACGGAGAAGCCCTCTTGGTCTACGTCGCCGCTACCACTCAGGTGGTCAGCGCCGCGATCGTGGTCGAAAGGCAGGAAGAGGGGCATGCTTTGCCCATTCAGAGGCCAGTTTACTTCGTCAGCGAGGTGCTGTCCGAGACCAAGATCCGCTACCCACAAGTCCAGAAGCTGCTGTATGCAGTGATCCTGACGAGGCGAAAGCTGCGACATTACTTCGAGTCTCATCCGGTGACTGTGGTGTCATCCTTCCCCCTGGGGGAGATCATCCAGTGCCGGGAAGCCTCGGGACGGATCGCGAAGTGGGCGGTGGAAATCATGGGCGAGGCAATCTCGTTCGCCCCTCGGAAGGCCATCAAGTCCCAGGTACTGGCAGACTTCGTAGCCGAATGGATCGACACCCAGTTGCCGACGGCTCCGATCCAACTGGAGCTCTGGACCATGTTTTTCGACGGGTCGCTGATGAAGACGGGAGCCGGCGCGGGCCTGCTCTTCGTCTCGCCCCTCGGGAAACACCTGCGCTACGTGCTCCGCCTCCATTTCCCGGCGTCCAACAATGTGGCTGAGTACGAGGCTCTGATCAACGGATTGCGAATCGCCATCGAGCTAGGGGTCCGACACCTCGATGCACGCGGTGACTCGCAGCTCGTCATCGACCAAGTCATGAAGAACTCCCACTGCCGCGACCTGAAGATGGAGGCCTACTGTGATGAGGTTCGATGCCTGGAAGACAAGTTCTACGGGCTCGAGCTTAACCACATCGCCCGGCGCTACAACGAGACTGCGGACGAGCTGGCGAAGATAGCCTCGGGGCGAACAACGGTTCCCCCGGACGTCTTCTCCCGGGATCTGCACCAACCCTCCGTCAAGATAGGCGACACGCCCGAGCCCGAGGTGCCCTCGGCCCCGTCCGAGGCGACCTCGGCCCAGCCCGAGCCATCCTCGGTTCAACCCGAGGAACCCTCGGCCCCCGAGGGCGAAGCACTGCACATCGAGGAGGAGCAGAGCGGGGTCAGGCCAGATCAAGATTGGCAGACCCCGTACCTGCAATATCTCCGCCAAGGAGAGCTGCCCCTCGGCCGAGCCGAGGCTCGGCGGGTAGCGCGACGCGCCAAGTCGTTCGTCTTGCTGGGCGATGAGAAGGAGCTCTACCACCGTAGCCCCTCGGGCATCCTCCAGCGATGCATCTCCATCGCCGAGGGTCAGGAACTCCTGCAGGAAATACACTCGGGGGCTTGCGGCCATCATGCAGCACCTCGAACCCTCGTCGGGAACGCTTTCCGCCAAGGCTTCTACTGGCCGACGGCGGTGGCTGACGCCACTAGAATTGTCTACGCCTGCGAAGGGTGCCAATTCTATGCGAAGCAGACCCACCTGCCCGCTCAGGCTCTGCAGACGATACCCATCACCTGGCCCTTCGCTGTGTGGGGTCTGGACCTCGTCGGCCCTCTGCAGAAGGCGCCCGGGGGCTACACGCACCTGCTGGTCGCCGTCGACAAATTCTCCAAGTGGATCGAGGTCCGACCCCTAAACAGCATCAGATCCGAGCAGGCGGTGGCGTTCTTCACCAACATCATCCATCGCTTCGGGGTCCCGAACTCCATCATCACCGACAATGGCACCCAGTTCACCGGCAAAAAATTCTTGGATTTTTGCGAGGATCACAACATCCGGGTAGACTGGGCCGCCGTAGCTCATCCCATGTCGAATGGGCAAGTGGAACGTGCCAACGGCATGATTCTACAAGGGCTCAAGCCCCGGATTTACAATGATCTCAACAAGTTCGGCAAGCGATGGATGAAGGAACTCCCCTCGGTGGTGTGGAGCCTGAGGACGACGCCAAGCCGAGCCACAGGTTTCACGCCGTTCTTCCTGGTCTACGGGGCCGAGGCCGTCCTGCCCACTGACCTGGAATACGGCTCCCCGAGGACGAGGGCCTACAACGAAGAAAGCAACCAAGCTAGCCGAGAAGACTCGCTGGACCAGCTGGATGAGGCTCGGGACAGGGCCTCACTACACTCGGCGCGGTATCAGCAGTCCCTGCGACGCTACCACGCCCGAGGGGTCCGACCCCGAGACCTCCAGGTGGGCGATCTGGTGCTTCGGCTGCGGCAAGACACCCGAGGGAGGCACAAGCTCACGCCCCCCTGGGAGGGGCCGTTCGTCATCGCCAAAGTTCTGAAGCCCGGAACATACAAGCTAGCCAACAGTCAAGGCGAGGTCTACGGCAACGCTTGGAACATCCAACAGCTACGTCGCTTCTACCCTTGAGATGTTTCCAAATTGTTCATATACCTCGCACCCACGCAAAGTTTAGTCAACAAGGAAGGGTCGGCCTCGCCTCGGCAAAAGCCCGACCCTCCCTCGGGGGCTAAAAGGGGGGAAACCCCCTCTGCGTCAAAATTTTCCTCGAACAAAAAATCTCTTTTATCAGAACATCTTTCGCGCTTTTTGACTGCTTCGAAAAGTGGGTCATGGAAACGACAGGGTACACGTAAGCAGTCAAGGCTGACCGAGCCGAGGGACTCCTACGCCTCCGGGATACGGATACCTCACTCATCACCTTCTGCGATAAGTAACTCGCGTTCGGATAAGGTGACTCCGCGGATCGAACAAGTCTCTACGTTCGGAAGCTCTTCTGTCGAAGCGATTCTTCGAGTTTTCTCGACTAAGTCGGTGATAGGGCCTCATGGACGAGTAAAAGTGCGCGTAAGCGGCAAGGCCGACCGAGCCGAGGGACTCCCACGCCTCCGGGATACGGATACCTCACTCCTCACCTTCCGCGAGAAGCAACTTTCGCTCGCACAAACATCCCTGTTACCGACAAAAAAGTCCAGATGCTTGGAACAAGAGGAAAAGGGACGCAGCTTTACAACACAGCGAGGGTGTGTGTTCTGGCCTCGACGGCCGCACAAAGCACACGCTACAAGACAAACTGATCCTGCAGGCTCAGGTCTTGGCGCTGGAAGGGGGCAGCGACACCCCCGGCATCGACAGCACCTTCGGCAAGGCCCGAACTAGCCTCGGACGGCGACGCGGTCCGAGGGCCTCCGCTCCAAAGGACGGCGTCATCACCACGCCCGGGCGATCGTTGTCAGGGACTTCTCCGGGAATCCGGCCCGAGCAGGCGGCTCGGCCAGCCACCTCCGGGGCCTCGGCCAACCACCTTCCGAGGGCACGAGCCCGGTCCGAAGCATCGGCTGACCAACTCCGGAGTCGATCCTGCCAACGGACCACTCGGCTAGGCTCCGGCCAACCAGGTTTCATTTCCGAGCCAACTCCGCCTCTGCTCATGCTGATATCTCTACCCCCGGCCTCGGCTCGTCGAAGAGCGGCCGAGGGGTCTCTTTAACTAAGCTAGAGTGCCTCGGACAACAGGGCCGACCGAGCCGAGGGACTCCTACGCCTCCGGGATACGGATACCTCACTCGTCACCTTGACACGGGGCGACTCATGCTTAGTGAAGCGGTTCAGACAATCAGCAGACAAGTCTTAGTGCTCGAGAATGAGGAAAAAACACGGCTCCGTGCCGTAATTACATACATGTTCAGGCCCCGAAAGCCAAAATGAACAAAAAACCCGGCACTCGAAGTGCCATTACAAACGGAACTCCGGTTCCGCCCCCGCGGGTACGGACAACCTCCCCGCCGGGGAAGCCCGTGGAGCGACAAGCTCTGGGTGAATCACCAGCAAACGCGGGGCGCCCCTAAGCACCCCGGCAGATCCTCGCAGCCGTCCTCGCCGCGAATGCGAGGGAGAAGACGGAATGTTGCATCCTAGCTGGGCAGCAACAGTTCCCCTTCCCCGGCATGGCTGGAGGATGTCTCCGCCGTGGGGCTAAAAGGCGATTGCCACCACCAGAAGCTGGAAAATGAGGTGGCCCGCCGACCCGCGTAGGAGGTGGGGCCCCGGCTCGCCTCGCTCCCCGCCCCGGCGAGGATGGCGAACACCCTCAACACTGAGGGCAAGGCCGGGACCACAGCCCGGTTTGCCTCTCCCCAACCGGGAGCTGGAGGCCACCGTCTTGGGTGATCACCAGCGGAGGGGAGCCGCCGGGCTGTGTGATGAAAATCCTTGAAGCCGAACGATGGCTGAAAGGTACCCACTCCCGCGGAGCAGTGTCCTCCGACGATGAGGCACGGAGACGGCGATTTCCCCCATCCGGGGGCTTGAAAGATGGAAAGACACGACGCATAAGGGAGGAAGAAGACACGGTCGCCTTACGAAAGGGGTCGCCCTCCTTTTAAAGGCAACTCTCCGTGCTTGCGCCCCCAACCGTCACGGGCTGAGTCTTCTCCAACACGCCTCCAAAGCCCTCCCCTGCGGCGCGGGGGCTGGGACCCACCTATCATGCAGACCGGCTCCAAGCAGAAGAAGCCGAACCACCGCGCGCAACCACCCAGCAGTTACAAGTGACCCTCCACTTTTGCCCAGACCGACGGGCGAAGGGGGTGGGCAGCCATGCGGGCGGCATGCAACCGCGCCAAGTGGACGCGCCTCTCCAACTCCTGACAGGCCAGCGCGGAGGCTCAAGCCCACGCGTCGCGCAACCGGCGCGCCGGATGCTGCATGTAAGCCACTATGCCACTTGCGCCACCACCGCACCTCCTCGGTTGCGGAACCAATACCACGACCCGAGGTGGCCCAGCGCGCGGCCCAGCTGCACCAGCCTGACGCAGCGGTCAAACGCGGTCAAAAGTGGGCCGGCAGTAATGACAGTGGCAGGCGCGCAAGAGCAGCGATCACGCCATCAGCCAGGCTCACGTCCCATCCGGAGGCAGCAAGAGAACCCCCTCTCTCATGGTGTGAAGACGACACGCCCGTGACCCGTTCCTCGAACGGCTCGCGCACGCGCAACGGCAGCCTCGCCAACTACTCGCCCCGGCGCATTAACTCCGCGGCTCGACGGGCAGCGCCACTGGCGGGAGCAGCTGGCGACGTTTCGCCTTCGCCAAAACGACCACGCCAAAAAAGGTACGCCACGTCGTTCAATTTCGTATCCTTTTTCCCTTTTTCCTCTTTCTCTATCTCTTGCAACAGGGACCGGGAAGGGGGATACCCCCAAAGGGATCCTTCCCCGTGAAGGAACTAGGCTCCGAGCCTCCTTACTGATCAGGGGTTCGAAGGCTGGCCCCCCGAAGGGTTCAACAGCCGCCTCAGATCGCGTGGGCCCGACACCCACAACTGGTCAGAGGTTCGAAGGTCGGCCCCCCGAAAGGTTCCACGACCGCCTCAGGCTACTCGGGCTCCGCGCCCATTACTGATCAGGGGTTCGAAGGCTGGCCCCCCGAAGGGTTCACAGTCGCCTCAGACGCCGAGCGAGGGATGACCAGGGGTACGTTCGATACATAACCAAGGCTCGGGCTGCGCTCCCGAGGTACCCTAGGACATTTCCGAGACCAGCGGGAACGACTCTGTAACGGAATCCCATCGAAGGGAGGCAACGAGCCCTCGGACCCCGTCGCCAGGGGACCGGGTCCGGCAGATCACCCGCAGGTACTTTTGGGCGTGCCTCCGGGCCCCTAGCCGACCCCCAACGAACGGGGCACGGACGTCCACTCGGATTACCCGATTGCAGCTCACCGGAGACACCATGTTCGGTGCCCATCGAGGGTAACATGGCGCTCTCCCCCCTCCTCCTTGCGGAAAGGCGACGCAGGGGCATATATAAAAAAGCCGAGTCTGTCCCTGATCGTCCTCTCGCTCTGTGCGGAGGCTCGGGGGCTGCTCTCGCAAACCCGGCTCCGGCCGAACCGTTGACAGCGTCAACATACCAGCCCGAGAACTTGGGCCCCGACAGAGCACCTGGGCTACGGCCTGTTCGCATGAGGGAACCGCCAGACCAGCCGAAGCATTACGCAAGGCATTAAGACCTCGAAGGAGTGAAACCACTCCTCCGAGGCCTCGGGGGCTACACCCGGCGGGTGCGCTCGCGCGCACCCACCGGAACAAAGTACAACCGAGAAAGGCTGGTCCCCTTGCAAAAAAGTGCGACAAAAGCCTCCAAGCGAGTGTTAACACTCCCTTCGAGGCTCGGGGGCTACTATCGGGGACCATAATTAGGGGTACCCTCAAGACGCCTAATTCTCAGCCGGTAACCCCCATCAGCATAAAGCTGCAGAGGCCTGATGGGTTTGATTAAGTCAGGGATCAGTCCATACGAGCGACTCGATCACGCCACGCCCGAGCCTAGCCTCGGGCAAGGGCAGCCGACCCTGAGATGGTTTCGTCTCGCCCGAGGCCTCCTCTTTCACGGCAGACGCATCTCCGGCTCGCCCGAGGCCTTGCCTTCGTTAAGAAGTAACCCTGATTAAATCACCGCGCCGACCGACCAAGTCACTGGGGCCTTTAACGCAAAGAGTAAGACTGACGGGCGGCTAGGCTTGACCAAACGCGCCAGAGGAAGCTCCGCCCGACCCAGGGCTCGGACTCGGGCTAAGGCCCCGGAAGACGGCGAACTCCGCTCCGCCCGACCCAGGGCTCGGACTCGGGCTAAGGCCCCGGAAGACGGCGAACTCCGCTCCGCCCGACCCAGGGCTCGGACTCGGGCTAAGGCCCTGGAAGACGGCGAACTCCGCTCCGCCCGACCCAGGGCTCGGACTCGGGCTAAGGCCCCGGAAGACGGCGAACTCCGCTCCGCCCGACCCAGGTCTCAGACTCAGGCTAAGGCCCCGGAAGACGGTGAACTTCGCTTCGCCCGACCCAGGGCTCGGACTCCACCCCGACCTCTGCCGAACGACCTCCGCCTCGCCCGACCCGGGAGCTCAGGTTCGGCCTCGGCCATGCAGGACAAACTCGACCTCGGCCTCGGAGGAGCCTCCACGTCGCCCGACCTAGGGCACGAGTCCGCCACGTCGACAGGAAGCGCCATCATCACCCTACCCCGAGCCGACTCGGGCCGCAGGGAACAGGACTGACGTCCCATCTGGCTAGCTCCGCCAGATAGGCAATGATGGCGCCCCGCTGGACCCATGACGACGGCGGCTCTCAGCTCTCTTACGAAAGCAGGGGGACGTCAGCAAGGGCCCAACCACTCCGACAGCTGTCCCTCCGTCAAGCTCCATTGCTTCTCCAACAGCCACGACGCCACACTAGCTGGGTGCCAAGATCTCTCCGGCTGCCACCTTGGCATGTACTTAGGGCACTAGCTCTCCCCCGCTAGACACGTAGCACCTTGCTACACCCCCATTTGTACACCTGGATCCTCTCCTTACGCCTATAAAAGGAAGGACCAGGGCCTTCTTAGAGAGGGTTGGCCTCGCGGGAACGAAGGGCAGGGGCAGGCGCTCTCTCAGGGCCGCTCGCTCCCCTCACCCGCGCGGACGCTTGTAACCCCCTACTGCAAGCGCACCCGACCTGGGCGCGGGACGAACACGAAGGCCGCGGGAATCTCCGACTCCCTCACGACCCGGCTCCGGCCACCTCGCTCTCGCTCTCTCTCCCCCCTTCGCGCTCGCCCACGCGCTCGACCCATCTGGGCTGGGGCACGCGGCACACTCACTCGTCGGCTCGGGGACCCCCCGGTCTCGGAACGCCGACAGTTACTTTCCGTCCCACTAGGCAAACCACCGGTTTTTTACGGTGAAGATTATTGTATGTGGAGTGATAAAATGAGGCACCATCTAACCTCACTCCACGCTAGCATTTGGGACATTGTTGAGTTTGGTGCGCAGGAACCATCCGTGGGGGATGAAGGCTATGAATCGGACGAGGTTGCCCAAATCCAGCACTTCAACTCTCAAGCCACTACTATACTCCTCGCCTCTCTAAGTCGAGAGGAGTATAATAAGGTGCAAGGGTCGAAAAGCGCCAAAGAGATTTGGGACGTGCTCAAGACCGCGCACGAAGGAGACGAGGTGACCAAGATCACCAAGAGGGAAACAATCGAGGGGGAGCTCGGACGCTTTATGCTCAACCAAGGGGAGGAGCCGCAAGCTATGTACAACCGGTTCAAAACCTTGGTGAACCAAGTGCACAACCTCGGGAGTACAAAATGGGATGACCATGAAATGGTCAAGGTTATTCTTAGATCACTTGTTTTTCTTAACCCTACTCAAGTTCAATTAATTCATGGTGATCCTAGATATAAACTAATGTCTCCCGAGGAAGTGATAGGAAAATTTGTGAGCTTTGAATTGATGATCAAAGGCTCCAACAAGATCATCGAGCAAGGCGCCTCCTCCGTACCCGAGGTACAACCCGTCGCATTCAAGGCGACGGAGGAGAAGAAAGAAGAGTCTACATCAAGTAGACTCCCCATTGATGCCTCCAAGCTCGACAACGAGGAGATGGCGCTCATCATTAAGAGCTTCTGCCAAATCCTCAAGCAAAGGAGGGGGAAAGACTACAAGCCCCGCTCCAAGAAAGTTTGCTACAAGTGTGGTAAGCCCGGTCACTTTATAGCAAAATGTCCTATTTCTGGTGACAGGGGCAATGACAAGAGGGGGAAGAAGAAGGAGAAGAAGAGATACTACAAGAAGAAGGGCGGCGATGCCCATGTTTGCCGGGAGTGGGACTCCGACGAGAGCTCCACCGACTCCTCCTTCGACGAGGACGCCACAAACATCGCCATCAACAAGGATCTCCTCTTCACCAACATCGGCCACAAGTGTCTCATGGCAAAGGATGACAAGAAGAAGAAGGTAAAATCTAGATCCTCCACTAAGTATGCAACTTCTAGTGGCGGGGATAATTCTAGTGATGATGAGGGTAACTTGCTCACCCTTTTTGCCAACCTAAACATGCAACAAAAAGAAAAATTGAATGAATTGATTAGTGCTATTCATGAGAAGGATGAACTCTTGGATAGCCAAGAGGACTTCCTAATTAAAGAAAATAAGAAGCATGTTAAGGTTAAAAATGCTTATGCTCTAGAGGTAGAAAAATGTGAAAATTGACTAATGAGCTAAGCACTTGCCATGACACTATTTCTAACCTTAGAAATAATAATGCTAGCTTAATTGCTAAGATTGATAAATTGAATGCCTCTCTTGCTAGCCTTAAGATTGAGAATGAAAAATTAATTGCTAAGGCTAAAGATTTAAATGTTTGCAATGATGCTATTTCCAATCTTAGAAATGAAAATGCCATTTTGCATGCTAAGATTGATGAATTAAATGCTTGCAAACCCTCTACATCTACTGTCAGTCATGTTTCTATTTGCACTAGATGTAGAGATAAACAACAAAATGATCATATAGCAAAATTAGATGCTAAAATTGCCGAGCATGAATTAGAAAATGAGAAATTTAAATTTGCTCGTAGTATGCTTTATAGTGGGAGACACCCTGGCATTAAGGATGGTATTAGCTTCTAACAGGGAGGCAATGTTAAAATTAATGCCCCTAAAAGATTGTCAAATTTTGTTAAGGGCAAGGCTCCCATGCCTCAGGATAACGAGGGCTATATTTTATATCCTGTTGGTTATCCTGAAGATAAGATTAGGAGAATTCATGCTAAGAAGACTCATTCTGTTTCTCACCATGCTTTTATTTATAAGAATGAGGCTTCTAGTTCTAGCCGTTCTACTCATGTTAAAATGCCTAAGAAGAAAACTCCTATTGCATCAAATGATCATAACATTTCATTTAAGACCTTTGATGCTTCATATATGCTTACTAACAAATTAGGCAAAGTAGTTGCCAAATATGTTGGGGGCAAACACAAGGGGTCAAAGACTTGTGTTTGGGTACCCAAGGTGCTTGTTTGTAATGTGAAAGGACCTAAGACCGTTTGGGTATCTAAGAACAAGGCCTAAATTTGTTTTGTAGGTTTATGCATCCGGGGGCTCAAGTTGGATCATTGACAGCGAGTGCACAAACCACATGACTGGGGAGAAAAGGATGTTCTCCTCCTATGAGAAAAACCAAGATCCCCAAAGAGCTATCACTTTCGGGGATGAAAATCAAGGTTTGGTCAAAGGACTTGGTAAAATTGCTATATCACTTGACCATTCTATTTTCAATGTTTTTCTTGTAGATTCTTTAAATTACAACTTGCTTTCAGTTTCTCAATTATGCAAAATGGGCTACAATTGTCTTTTTACAGATATAGGTGTTACTGTCTTTAGAAGAAGTGATGATTCAGTAGCATTTAAGGGAGTGTTAGAGGGTCAGCTATACTTAGTTGATTTTAATAGAGCTGAACTCGACACTTTCTTAATTGCTAAGACTAACATGGGTTGGCTCTGGCATCACCGACTAGCCCACGTTGGGATGAAGAATCTTCATAAGCTTCTAAAGGGAGAACACATTTTGGGACTAACAAATGTTCATTTTGAGAAAGATAGGGTTTGTAGCGCATGTCAAGTAGGGAAGCAAGTTGGTGTTCATCATCCACACAAGAACATCATGACGACCGACAAGCCGCTTGAGCTACTCCACATGGATCTATTTGGCCCGATAGCTTACATAAGCATCGGTGGGAGTTAGTATTGTCTTGTAATTGTGGATGATTATTCTCGCTTCACTTGGGTGTTCTTTTTGCAGGAAAAATCTCAAACCCAAGAAACCTTAAAGGGATTCTTGAGACAAGCTCAAAATGAGTTCGGCTTAAGGATCAAAACGATTAGAAGCGACAATGGAACGGAGTTCAAGAACTCTCAAATTGAAGGCTTCCTTAAGGAGGAGGGGATCAAGCATGAGTTCTCTTCTCCCTACACGCCACAACAAAATGGTGTAGTGGAGAGGAAGAATAGAACTCTACTTGACATGGCGAGGACCATGCTTGATGAGTACAAGATACCGGACCGGTTTTGGGCCGAGGCGATTAACACCGCCTGCTACTCCATCAACCGGTTATATCTACACTGAATCCTCAAGAAGACATCATATGAACTCCTCACCAGTAAAAAGCCCAATGTTTCATATTTTAGAGTCTTTGGTAGCAAATGTTTTATTCTTGTTAAAAGAGGTAGAAAATCTAAATTTACTCCTAAGGCTGTAGAAGGCTTTTTACTTGGTTATGATTCAAACACAAGGGCATATAGAGTCTTTAACAAGTCCACTGGACTAGTTGAAGTTTCTTGTGATATTGTGTTTGATGAGACTAATGGCTCTCAAGTAGAGCAAGTTGATCTTGATGAGCTAGATGATGAAGAGGCTCCGTGCATCGCGCTAAGGAACATGTCCATTGGAGATGTGTGTCCTAAGGAATCCAAAGAGCCTCCACAAGCACAAGGTCAACCATCTTCCTCCATGCAAGCATCCCCACTAACACAAGATGAGGATCAAGCTCAAGATGATGAAAATGAAGATCAAGAGGATCCACCTCAAGAGGAGGACAATGATCAAGGGGGAGATGTTAATGGACAAGACAAGGAAGATGATGAGAGTCCAAGACCGCCACACCCAAGAGTCCACCAGGCGATTCAAAGAGATCGCCCCGTGAACACCATCCTCGGCGATATTCATAAGGGGGTAACCACTCGATCTCGAGTCGCTCATTTTTGTAAACATTACTCTTTTGTTTCCTCTATTGATCCACACAAGGTAGAGGATGCACTTAAAGATTCAGATTGAGTGTTGGCGATGCAAGAGGAGCTCAACAACTTCACAAGGAATGAGGTATGGCATTTGGTTCCACGTCCTAACCAAAATGTTGTAGGAACCAAGTGGGTGTTCCGCAACAAGCAAGATGAGCATGGTGTGGTGACAAGGAACAAAGCACGACTTGTGGCTAAGGGATATTCACAAGTTGAAGGTTTGGATTTTGGTGAAACCTATGCACCCGTAGCTAGGCTTGAGTCAATTCGTATATTACTTGCCTATGCTACTTACCATGGCTTTAACTTATTTCAAATGGACGTGAAGAGTGCCTTCCTCAATGGACCAATCAACGAAGAGGTCTACGTTGAGCAACCTCCCGGCTTTGAAGATAGTGAGTACCCTAACCATGTTTACAAACTCTCTAAGGCGCTTTATGGGCTCAAGCAAGCCCCAAGAGCATTGTATGAATGCCTAAGAGATTTTCTTATCACTAATGGCTTCAAAGTCGGCAAGGCCGATCCTACTCTCTTTACTAAAACTAATGCAGAAGATTTGTTTGTATACCAAATTTATGTTGATGATATCATATTTGGGTCTACTAACAAATCTACATGTGAAGAGTTTAGTAGGATCATGGTACAAAAATTCGAGATGTCTATGATGGGGGAGTTGAAGTATTTTCTAGGATTTCAAGTCAAGCAACTCCAAGAGGGCACCTTCGTCAGCCAAACAAAGTGCATTCAAGATATACTCACCAAATTTGGAATGAAGGATGCCAAGCCCATCAAGACACCCATGGGAACCAATGGGCATCTCGACCTCGACACGGGAGGTAAATCCGTAGATCAAAAGGTATATCGGTCGAAGATAGGATCTTTACTCTATTTATGTGCATCTCGACCGGATATTATGGTTTCCGTATGCATGTGTGCAAGGTTCCAAGCCGATCCTAAGGAAATTCACCTTAGGACCGTGAAGCGAATCTGAGATATTTAGTTCATACACCTAAGTTTGGTCTTTGGTACCCAAGGGATCCTCTTTTGATTTATTCGGATATTCGGATGCTGATTGGGCAGGGTGTAAAATTTATAGGAAGAGCACATCAGGGACTTGTCAGTTTCTGGGGAGATCCCTGGTGTCTTGGGCTTCAAAGAAACAAAACTCAGTAACTCTTTCTACCGCCGAAGCCGAGTATATTGCCGCAGGCCATTGTTGCGCGCATTTGCTTTGGATGAGGCAAACCCTCAGGGACTATGGCTACAAATTTAGCAAAGTCCCTCTCCTATGTGATAATGAGAGTGCAATCCGCATGGCGGATAATCCCGTTGAACACAACCACACTAAGCACATAGCCATTCGGTATCACTTTTTGAGAGATCACCAACAAAGGGGGGATATCGAGATAGCCTATATTAACACCAAAGAACAATTAGCCGATATCTTTACCAAGCCACTAGATGAGAAAACCTTTACCAAACTTAGGAATGAGCTAAACATTCTTGATTCTCGGAACTTTGATTGATACTTTGAACACATAGCTCATTTATATACCTTTGATCATATCTCTTTTATGTCTATGACTAATGAGTTTTCAAGTGTATTCTCATGATTAGTCATAGAATTGAAAGGGAAATGGAGTATTCGGCAAAGACGACGCTTCCACTCAACTCCATCAGTATTATCTACTCTTTGCTGGTATTCTGCCATCTCTCCACATTGGTATAATCTTCACTCATATTTATCTGTTTACCATTGGGGAGAAAGTAAAAGGGCTTATATTTCACTCACAAGTATCCATTTTTGGCGATTCATGCCAAAGGGAGAGAAAGTATTAGCCCAAAGCAAAAGGACCGCACTACCACCAATGAATTTTAAAAATGAAGTTTTCAAATTAGTATCTTAATGAGTTTTCAAAAGGGGGAGAAAGTATCTTCAAAAATGTGTAAAACCCTCTTAAACACTAAGAGGAGAATTTTATTGAGGGGGAGTTTTGTTTAAGTCAAAAGAAAAGCATTTGAAACAGGGGAGAAAATTTCAAAATCTTGAAAATGCTTCTTTCAATCTTACTCATATACCTTTGACTATTTTCAAAAAGTTTTTAAAATGAATTTTATAAAGATTTTGCAAAAACAAAACTAGTGGTGCAAGCGTGGTCCAAAATTTTAAATAAGAAGAAAACAATCCATGCATATCTAGTAAAAATAATTATATTGGTTTCATTCCAAGCAACTTTTGCACTTACCTTATGCAAACTAGTTCAATTCTGCACTTATACATTTGCTTTGGTTTGTGTTGGCATCAATCACCAAAAAGGGGGAGATTGAAAGGGAAATAGGGTCAAACCTTTTCCTAAATGATTTTGGTGGTTGAATTTCCCAACACAAACAATTGGACTAACTAGTTTGCTCTAGAATATATGTTCTACAGGTGCTAAAGGTTCACAACAAACCAATAAAAAGTCCAAAAAATGGTTCAAATTTAAAGGAGCAAAACCAACCGAAGGCTGCCCTGGTCTGGCGCACCGGACTGTCCAGTGTTCCATCGGACAGTGTCCGGTGCACCAGGGAGATCAACTCCGAACTTGCCACCTTCGGGAATTTGGGGAGCGGCTCCGCTATAATTCACTGGACTGTCTGATATAGCACCGGACTGTCCGGTGTGCCAGCGGGAGCAACGACTAGCGCGCCAACGGTCGTCTGCAAAAGGTGAACAGTAAGCTACAGTGTGCGGACTGCGCGCACAGAAGTTAGAGCAGGCGCAGAAGGCGCACCGGATAGTGAACAGGACCTGTCCGGTGCACCACCGGACTGTTTGGTGGCCCCACAAGTCAGAGCTCCAACGGTCGAACCCTAACGGTTGGGTGACATGGCTGGCGCACCAGACAGTGTCCGGTAGCGCACCGGACTGTCCGGTGTGCCCGTCGACAGTAGAGTTCCCTAACGGCCACTTTGGTGGTTGGGGCTATAAATACCCCCAACCACCACACTTCAATGCATCCAAGTTTTCAGTCATTGCATTCAATAAAAGAGCTCTAAACTTCACTCCAAAACACAAACAAGAGATCAAATCCTCTCCCAAGTCCAAAGATCATTCCAATCAAATAGTGACTAGTGAGAGAGTGATATTTGTGTTTATTTGAGTTCTTGCGCTTGGATCGCTTTTCTTCTTCCTTCTTTCTTGTTCCCAAGTCATTTGTAATCAAGGCAAGAGACACCAATTGTGTGGTGGTCCTTGTGGGGACTTAGTGTCCCAATTGATTGAGAAGAGAAGCTCACTCGGTCTAGGTGACCGTTTGAGAGAGGGAAAGGGTTGAAAGAGACCCGGTCTTTGTGACCACTTCAACGGGGAGTAGGTTTGCAAGAACCGAACCTCGGTAAAACATCACCGTGCCACACTCTTCATTTGCTTGTGATTTGTTTTCGCCCTCTCTTTCGGACTCGATTTTATTTCTGACGCTAACCCCGACTTGTAGTGTGTGCTTAAGTTTATAATTTTCAAACTTCGCCTATTCACCCCTCTCTAGGCAACTTTTAGTTCTTGCCATTCAGGGCAAGCTCCGTGAAGTCAGTCTTGCTGCCTTCAGCCATAGCCTGTCACGCAAAATTAACTCGAAGTTAATTAGGCATGCCAATTATCCATAACATAAATTTAAATGATTGTACGTGCATTATTCTATTTAAATAAATAAAATAGAATGAAATGATATACCAAACGTTTATAAAAAATCATAAGCATGCATTTTTTTGTTTTCAGCAGGAAACATAAAATAAATAATCCATACAAAATTAAATTGCACTTAAAAAAATACTAAACAAATTTATCAAGAATCATTCTTATAGTGCACGGCCGGGAGGAAACATGGCAGTAAAAATAATAAATAAATAAACACTTATTACGACCGAAAGTAACTAATCCCATAACAATAGACCACATAAATCGTCAACCGCATGTGCAGATCCTGCTCGACGCATGCACCTTAAGCACCAGCCTATTTGACCAGATCGAAAAAAACAAACGCATCACGTCCATGCGTGCATGCAAGATGGTGAGGTCCCTTTTTTTAAGGGCTAGCTCCTTTCTTCACGCAGAAAGACGAGGACGCACAATGACTGCAAATTCATATCCGCATGCGCACAAGCAAGACCTTGCATGCGACAGATTACCTTTCCACTATTTTTCTAAAGAAAAAGTCAACCGCCATGCAAGGCACGTCTCTAACCGCCATGCAAGGAAACGTCAACAACCCACAAGCCGTACAATCCTATTTTTTTCTCACGTCTCTAACCGCTGAGCCACCAGAGCCACCGCTACTCCACCAGGGAGTGTTCCAGCCGCCGCATGGAGGATCTGCACGCTGGGGCTTGAGGGCGGCCGAGCCGCCGTTGGATCTACTCGTTGGGCTCGTGGGTGGCCGAGCCGCCGCCGGATCTGACGGGCAGCATGCACATGGGCTCGCAGGCGATATGCGCGATGAACAGTAAATCGCAGATCCACTCAAAAATTCATACCATGATTTCTGGTTCGACAAACGGGAACTAAGCCTGTCGCGTAGGATAGTTCGGCAAGGCCGGGGACCTGCCGGCGTGATGGAGAGTCGGTGTCGATCGGATCCACGAGTCGAGGTAGAGCAATGCTGATAACGTGTTGAACAACGTAGTTGTCGTAGATCTCCGATCCAGACTCCGAACCCTCTCAACAGCAGTAGGGATGTAAGAAGTTGTAGAAGCCCGCTCCCTTCCCAGCAACCCAACATAGAGAGGAACAAGAGACACAGTGGATGGAAGCTCTTTCTTTCTGTTTATTATGAGGGGGTATGGATACATATATATATAAGCTATGAACCCCTGAGGGCAATTTCGGTATTCTATACTATACTTAAAGCAACAGTTTCAACGGTCGTCCCACGTCATCTTTTTATAAATAACCCCTCATAGCTATTTCAAATTAGTCCGTTACACGCCTATAGATGGCCAAACAGCAGCCCGGCACGGGTCAGTCGCCCGCGGGCCACAACTCTGGCCCAGACACGTCAGACACTAGGTAAAACTGTATAACCAGTAGAACATTATGCTTAGATGTTTTTAATATTGAATATAAATTATATATATGTATATACGTTTTTTGTAAAATAAAAAATATAATCGTGTCGGACCGGACCAGCACTACGGGCCGAGGCTACAGCCCAAGCACGGCACGACGTTATTGGCTCTTGCAAACATTAGGTCGTTTTTGAGACCACATTGACGCAATGGACTCCATGATGTTTGAGGTTACTGAATTGGATGAAGCAACAATGATTTGTCACACTAACAGTAAAATAAAAGATTATTTGTTGGTTTAAACATTAGTAATTGCTACGAGGTAGCATAATTTATGTGAAGCACATCCAGTTTTTATTGATGTCTGACTTTAGCAATCACTACATATTTTGATCTATCTTTTTTATAAGTTTGAGTTCATGTGACTTATTTTAGAGGCTTGAGTCCACAAACTTTCTCTTATTTGGTCTCTGTATGGTGGAATTATGTCATTTCATAATCTCTGTTCGTTCAGTCAGTCGTTGTGAACTCTCTTCTAATCGCTCACTTCATTGGTCGTGTTGTACCAAGACATATTGGATGGAGTAAATAATAATATGAGATAGCCAAATCAAAAAAAAAATATTATACGGAGAGCGGAGATAATCAATAAAAAATCTTAATTTTTTTAATTGATAGTTTTCATAAGTATCGTTCTAATTCGTTGCAACGCACGAGCAACCGACTAATAGACTATTAAACCTCTCTTAGGGTTCCTCAACAGGCTCTTTGGTTCCGCTGCTTGCACTCTCCAGGATGCTAGAAGCAGCAAGGAATCGAAGCGGGCCCTTCTGCAGCCCATCTGCTAGGCGATCGTGGCAGTAGTACAGCCGCCAATCCAAACGGTGATCGTTCTCGGTTCTCCCAGCGTCGTCGTCGTCGCCGCCTCCGGGCCGGGCCGAAAGCCCGAAACCAAACGCGGGCCGGCAACTTCGATGTTCCTGGGCCTTCAGAAAACTGCAGTGCAACTGATGATGGTAGGTTGTGCAGCTGGAGCAATGCAAAGCAACGCTCCCGCTTGCACACACGGTCGCCTGACTCACTGTCGCAGAAGGACTCCGGCGACCTTGACCATTGTCGGTGCTCACTGCTCAAACATTAATCGAGGCTGCAGTGATATGAATTGAGCACGGTAAGGGTGTAGAAAGGCCACACACGTACACCGCTTCGTTGGCGATCGATCAGTGAGAACATGACGATCGAACTGCTAGCTGATCGGACATCGGAGTAGCCCATAGCGTAGTCCAAAACAACTAGCCTCCCACTCCCAGAGCAGCTGCCCTCTCTACGACCACGGACCGGCCAATCATGCATGCACCTACGGAGAGGCGCTGTGGCCGTACCATAAGTTTGCCGGGTTCACCTCACAAACTGTTAAGCGCTAGCGGCACGGCGACTAAAGAACCACTGCAGGTACGAGTGCCAGTGACAAGAACCCAACGATACCGAACGCGATCAATCAGACGGACAGCTAGCGCGCTGGCGACCACCACTGCTCCCGTCCCCGGCCGTCCCGTGATGGCGACTGAACCAAGTGTAGCTGCGTCGTACGTGCTTCAGTGATGCGTGTACCGCCACGCACAAGCAATCTCTTTTGGTGTTGTAGCTGCAGGCCAACGAGAGAGCTACCACCACTAGCAGCTGTTGTGAGCGACACTGTGTGTTTAATGAACCCTCGGTTGGTTTTCCTGCACTCCTAATTTGTCGCGTGCTCATCAAGTTTCGCTAGCGCATTTGCTAGCTACCAGGATTCTCTGCAAGCAACATTGCTTGAATTGAATCGCCCAGTGACCAATCGGGAAGGACGGTACGACGACCTGTGTGTGCTTGATTATACTCCCATGAGGTCATCAACTTATATCGCAACAACCCGTAAAAGAAGGGTCGCGAGGTCAGTTTGCCCAATAATTTGCTGATTAATATGTACTACAACCATAGACAAGTTTCGGGGGACTGAAACTATGTAATAGTTGTTAAAAATATAGGCATTTTCATATCATTTTAATTCCATAAATTAACATTATATTAATAACTTATAAAATATTATTAATCATGCAAAACATGATGTTAAAAATATCCATAACAATATGGAACATGAGAATATAAAACGTATGAATCATATATATATATATATAATAAGCATATAAACATGGTACATGCAGCATGATGGAACAACTGAAAATAAATAGATAGCAATACAAACAGCATGACTATAAAATTAATACAAATATGTATGGTATATTAATAGCACGAACATACATCAGAACAGTCATCATATGATATGGCAAAATAGTTTGGATAAATTCATGACTACATACGAAACAGCTAGGGCTGGAAAAAAAAAGCTCGAGCTCGACGAGCTGGCTCGAGCTCGCAGCAGCTCGGCTCGGCTCGGACCGGCTCGACGCTCAGAACGAGCCCGAGCCGAGCCTATTTTTGTGGCTCGTGAAAAGAGCGAGCCAGCTCGGCTCGTGGCTCGATGCAACAACAATTTGTTAAATAAAATCTTAATTATCATATAAAATTAGTACTAAGTAGACAATTAATTTATGTTATTTGATATTACTATAAAAAATAATCTATTTTCTATATTATATTAGTGATATATCTATTTTACTAATTTAAAATATGTTATTTAAAATATTTTTAAGATTTTATATTATAATTTTGAGAGTAGATTCACGTTTATGGTTAGGCTCGGCGAGCTGGCTCGCAAGCTAGGACCAAGCCAAGCCGAGCCGCTTTCCCGAGCTCGGCTCGGCTCGTTTCCACCCCTAGAAACAGCAGAGATGAACATATGAAATATATATAATCTGCAGAACGTAAAACAGTAAGGTTCTGGATTGACCATACCCTCCCATGCGCTCCGAGGATCCTGATCCTTGTCCAACTTTTCTTGTCATCCGTACGAGATGAAGACACTAGGAAAAATGTTCGGGCAGTCACGTAGACGCTCCCCAAAAACCTAATTTCCGATTCCCTGTGCAAGGTCTCGATCAGCAAAGGCTTCGGAGGCACCTGCCCTCTTGCTCCTCTGTGCGCGCAGAGTTACGAGATGGAAATACCCACACTTGCGGCTGGACTGTGGTTCTAAAAGGTTCTGCGCTCGTACCAAGTGACAGGAGTTCTCCCCTACTTATCATTTCGCGGAAGGGAAGCTGAAGGAGAAGGGTCTCGCATGCGGCAGTTCAAGAGACGGACAAATGAAAGGTTTAACCCGGAGTTGAAACTCCCGCGGTTAATGAGTGCTAAAAATTAACACAACCACACCACGCCCGCTCACCGCCTGCCTGCCTGCCTGGCCCGGCGGCGCGCGCGCATGTGGCACGCCCTTGTTCGTTTCTTAACTTCTCAAATTAAGTGGAATAATTCTCACCATATAAGTCAAGCCAACGACCCTTGGAATTCCAATATGGTACTATTGGTATTGTCCACAATTACACACCATAGAGTTTATTAATTAAATGGGCCAAGCTCATAAAAGATCTAACAATCCCACCAAACTCTAGGGTTTGTAATGATGAAGTATCAGAATCACAATCCTTTGATATACCAGTGTTTTGATGGAGACTGTTAAGTTGAACATCCATCTAGAAAAAGAGTTTCACCCATTCACAACTGAATAATGAACTAAGCCTTGAATTTACAGTTTTATGCGAAATGAGATTCGCTCAAATCCTTTGATGATACTAGGCTGCAAAAGGGCATCTCCGCTGTTTAGAAGCATATAAGTCACACTTCAGTGCCTTTCATGAGTATTTAGGGATTACCCAAGTCCCATAGACTGAGACCAGCAGTCTGACTCATATAGATGTACTCCTCAGAAGATGTTCTGTAGGATAACATCTTACCTTTATAAGATTCTTGGAATACATTAAGGTAAATATCATCTTACCTTACAGATAGGAAAGATGTGCATCAGAAATGAGTTAAGGAATGGATCTTTCCTCACAACCTACTCCTAACTTGTTTCTCCACTCTACTTCACGGGATCTCCGATCACATAGAGCAGGTTACCACTATAGTAGATTTCACATGGGTCTCATACCCATTTCTCTCGATGCACTTTCTATCACATTGCGTGACAGACCCTTAGTGAATTGATCTGCCAGATTATTCGATGTGTGGACATAATCCACCGTTATAACTCCAGAGTTTTCAGCTTTCTGACAGATTTTAATCTCCTCTTAACATGCCTTGTAGACTTCATGTTATTCCTAGAACTGTTAACCTTTGTAATCACCGTTTAGTTGTCACAGTTCATGGAAATAGCCGGTATCGGATTTTCAACTACCGGTATATCCAATAGGAAATCACGGAGCCACTCGGCCTCAGCCCCAGCAGTGTCTAATACTGCGAGTTCTGCTTCCATTGTAGACTTCGTTAAGATAGTCTGCTTGCAAGACTTCCAGGAAACAACGCCACCTCCAAACAGAAATACATATCCGCTTGTGGCATAAAGCTCATCAGCATCAAAAATCTAGTTGGCATCACAATATCCTTCCAACATTTTTGGGTTTCCAGTATAATGAACACTGTATGTCATAGTACCTTTCAAATACCGCAACACTCTCTCAAGAGCATCTTTCAATTGTACCATCAGGCCTAAGCTTTTTCTTGAAGATCCATTTGCAGCCTATAGGTTGACAACCATAAGGACGGTCAACGACCTCCCAAGTTCCATTAGATATAATAGATTCCATCTCACTCCTTACTGCTTCCTTCCATAAATCAGCATCAGGAGATGAATATGCCTCACTAATGGTAGTTGGTGTGTTTTCCACAAGGTACACTATAAAGTCATTACCAAAGGATTTGGCAACCTTTTGTCTCTTGCTCTTTTGAGTGACTATAGTGTCATCCTCCTCAGGGATGTGCACGTGAAGATCCTCAGCATGATCTATAGGAATAGACAGTTCGTGCTCATGGGGGATTATAGTCTCTTGACTTGTATCACTAGGTGTATTCTTCATGGGAAATTCTTTCTCAAAAAATATTGTGTCTCTTGATTCCATGATAGTATCAACATACATAACAGGCACATCATATTTTATAATTAAGAACCTATACCCAGTGCTGTGAAAAGAGAACCCAAGGAATATACAATCAACAGTTTTAGGCCCAAGTTTACGCTTTTTGTTGATTGGCACATTCACTTTAGCCAAGCAACCCCAAGTGCGTAAATATGAGAGATTTAGTATTCTCTTTTCCCATTCCTCAAATGGTGTGATCTCTTTGTTCTTTGTTGGAACTCTGTTCAGGACATGACACACCGTCAAAATCGCCTCACGCCACCATGCCTTGGATAATCCCGATATACTCAACATGGCATTCATCAAATCTATTAGAGTGCGGTTTTTTTCTTTCAGCAATCCTATTGAATTGTGGTGAGAATGGCGGTGTCCTCTCATAAATAATACCATGTTCCACGTAGAACTCATCAAAAACATTAGAGAAATATTCTCCACCTCGATCGGACCATAACCGTTTTATTTTCCTCTCAAGTTGGTTCTCAACTTCAGCTTTATAGGTCTTAAAATAATTAAACGCTTTATCTTTTGTTTTTAAGAGATACACATAGCAAAATCTGGTGGAGTCATCTATAAAAGTGAGAAAGTATCTTTTACTACCTTTTGTCCAAATTCCATTCATCTCGCATAGATCAGAATGAACAAGTTCTAGAGGTGCTAAATTCCTCGCCTCAGCATCCTTGTGAGGCTTGCGGGGTTGTTTTGATTCAACACACACATGGCACTTAGACTTTTTGACCAAGTTAAATTTAGGAATTAGATTTAGATTTGCTAACTGCATAAGACAACCAAAGCTTGTATGACAAAAATGTGAATGCCATAAATTTGACTCATCAGAAAAATTAGCAGAATTCACCATTTTATTACACACATCATGCAGTGATAAGCGGAAAAAGCCTCCGCAGTCATATCCTTTACCAACAAAAGTACCATGTTTCGACACAACACATTTATTAGACTCAAGAACAACTTTATACTCATCTCGACATAGCATAGAAGCACTAACAAGATTCTTCTTTATAGAGGGCACTTGCTGCACGCTCTTCAATGGCACCATCTTTCCTGAAGTAAACTTCAGAATGACCGTACCAATACCAAGAACATGAGCACGCGACCCATTTCCCATTAAAAAGGCGCCAGACCTCCCGACCTGGTAGGAGGAGAATATAGAGGCATCAGCACACACATGAATATTTGCACCACTATCCATCCACCACTCAGGTGAATTACAAACTGAAAGAACAAATGGTAAAGAATTATCATATCTAGATGTTCCATCTCCAGTTTCAGTAGTTACAACATTAGCTGATTTCTTGTTGAAAGTCGCCTAGAGGGGGGGGGGGGTGAATAGGGCGAAACTGAAAATCTCAAAAATAATCACAACTACAAGCCGGGTTAGCGTTAGAAATATAATAGAGTCCGCGAGAGAGGGCGCAAAACAAATCGCAAGCGAATAATGAAGTGAGACACGCGGATTTGTTTTACCGAGGTTCGGTTCTCTCAAACCTACTCCCCGTTGAGGAGGCCACAAAGGCCGGGTCTCTTTCAACCCTTCCCTCTCTTAAACGGTCCCTCGGACCGAGTGAGCTTCTCTTTCTCAAATCACTTGGGAATCAAACTTCCCGCAAGGACCACCACACAATTGGTGTCTCTTGCCTCAATTACAAGTGAGTGTTTGATCACAACAAAGAATGCCAAAGAAAAAGAAGCGATCCAAGCGCAAGAGCTCAAATGAACACTACAAATCACTCTCTCTAGTCACTAGGGCTTTGTATGGAGTTGGGAGAGGATTTGATCTCTTTTGGTGTGCTTTGCAATGAATGCTAGCTCTTGTATAGTGGTTTGAAGCTGGAAAACTTGGATGCAATGAATGGTGGGGTGGTTGGGGTATTTATAGCCCCAACCACCAAAAGTGACCGTTGGGAGGCTGTCTGTTCGATGGCGCACCGGACAGTCCGGTGCACACCGGACATGTCCGGTGCCCCCGCCACGTCATCAATGCCGTTGGATTCTGACCGTTGGAGCGTCTGACTTCTGGGCCCGCCTGGATGTCCGGTGCACACCGGACATCTCCTGTTCATTGTCCGGTGCGCCAGTATGGGCGCGCCTGACTTCTGCGCGCGCAGAGCGCGCATTGAATGCGCCGCAGGTAGCCGTTGGCGCCGAAATAGCCGTTGCTCCGTGGTTACACCGGACAGTCCGGTGCACACCGGACATGTCCGGTGAATTATAGCGGAGCGGCTGCTGCGCGATCCCGAGGCTGGCGAGTTGCGGAGGCCGCGCTTCCTTGGAGCACCGGACACTGTCCGGTGTACACCGGACAGTCCGGTGAATTATAGCGGAGCGCCTTGAGAAATTCCCGAAGGTGGCGAGTTCGAGTTGGAGTCCGGTGGCGCACCGGACACTGTCCGGTGTACACCGGACAGTCCGGTGCCTCTAGACCAGAGGTGCCTTCGGTTGCCTCTTTGCTCCTTTGTTGAATCCAAAACTTGATCTTTTTATTGGCTGAGTGTGAACCTTTTGCACCTGTATAACTTATACACTAGAGCAAACTAGTTAGTCCAATATTTGTGTTGGGCAATTCAACCACCAAAATTATTTAGGGACTAGGTGTAAGTCTAATTCCCTTTCAATCTCCCCCTTTTTGGTGATTGATGCCAACACAAACCAAAGCAAATCTAGAAGTGCATAATTGAACTAGTTTGCATAATGTAAGTGCAAAGGTTGCTTGGAATTGAGCCAATATAAATGCTTACATGATGCGCATGGATTGTTTTCTTTGTTTTTGACATATTGGACCATATTTGCACCACAAGTTTTGTTTTTGCAAACTCTTTTGTAAATTCTTTTCAAAGTCCTTTTGCAAGATAGTCAAAGGTAAATGAATAAGATTTTGCAAAGCATTTTCAAGTTTTTGAAATTTTCTTCCTTTGTTCCAAATGCTTTTCCTTTGACTAAACAAAACTCCCCCTCAAATAAAGTCTCCTCTTAGTGTTCAAAAGGGTTTTAAGACATCAATTTTGAAAATACTACTTGCTCCCCCTTTAGAGCACAAAGAGATACCAATTTTGAAATTTTTCATCCGATTGACAAACATTAGTTTTAAAATTAGGGTGGTGGTACGGTCCTTTTGCTTTGGACTCATATTTTCTCCCCCTTTGGCATGAATCGCCAAAAATGGAATTATTAGAGCCCTTAGAAGTACTTTCTCCTCCTTTGGTCATAAAATAAATGAGTGAAGATTATACCAACGTTGAAGAGTGATGCGGAGCGACGGCGAAGGATGATTAGTAGAGCGGAGTGGAAGCCTTTGTCTTCGCCGAAGACTCCAATTCCCTTTCAATATACCTATGACTTGGTTTGGAATACACTTGAAAACACATTAGTCATAGCATATAAAAGAGACATGATCAAAGGTATTCTTATGAGCTATGTGTGCAAGTTTAGCAAAAGAAATTCATAGAATCAAGAATATTAAGCTCATGCCTAAGTCTGGTAAAAGATTGTTCATCAAGTGGCTTGGTAAAGATATCAGCTAATTGATCTTTAGTGTTAATGTATGAAATCTCGATATCCCCCTTTTGTTGGTGATCCCGAAGAAAATGATACTGAATGGCTATGTGTTTAGTGCGGCTATGCTCAACGGGATTATCCGCCATGCGGATTGCACTCTCATTATCACATAGAAGAGGAACTTTGGTTAATTTGTAACCGTAGTCCCGCAGGGTTTGCCTCATCCAAAGCAATTGCGCACAACAATGGCCTGCGGCAATATACTCGGCTTCGGCGGTAGAAAGAGCGACCGAATTTTGCTTCTTTGAAGCCCAAGACACCAAGGATCTTCCCAAGAACTGGCAAGTCCCCGATGTGCTCTTTCTATTAATCTTACACCCCGCCCAATCGGCATCCGAATAACCAATCAAATCAAATGTGGATCCCCGAGGGTACCAAAGCCCAAACTTAGGAGTATAAGCCAAATATCTCAAGATTCGTTTTACGGCCGTAAGGTGTGATTCCTTAGGGTCGGCTTGGAATCGTGCACACATGCATACGGAAAGCATAATGTCCGGTCGAGATGCACATAAATAAAGCAATGAACCAATCATCGACCGGTATACCTTTTGATCCACGGACTTACCTCCCATGTCGAGGTCGAGATGCCCATTTGTTCCCATGGGAGTCTTGATGGGCTTGGCATTCTTCATTCCAAACTTGCTTAGAATGTCTTGAGTATACTTTGTTTGGCAAATGAATGTGCCCTCTTGGAGTTGTTTGACTTGAAATCCTAGAAAATACTTCAACTCCCCCATCATAGACATCTCGAATTTCTGTGTCATGATCCTACTAAATTCTTCACATGTAGATTTGTTAGTAGACCCAAATATAATATCATCAACATAAATTTGGCATACAAACAAATCATTATCAAGTGTTTTGGTGAATAAAGTAGGATCGGCTTTGCCGACTTTGAACCCATTTGCAATAAGGAAATCTCTAAGGCATTCATACCATGCTCTTGGGGCTTGCTTGAGCCCATAAAGCGCCTTAGAGAGCCTATAAACATGGTTAGGGTACTCACTGTCTTCAAAGCCGGGAGGTTGCTCAACATAGACCTCCTCCTTGATTGGTCCATTGAGGAAAGCACTCTTCACGTCCATTTGATAAAGCTTGAAGCCATGGTAAGTAGCATAGGCCAATAATATGCGAATTGACTCAAGCCTAGCTACGGGTGCATAGGTTTCACCAAAATCCAAACCTTCGACTTGTGAATACCCCTTGGCCACGAGTCGAGCTTTGTTCCTTGTCACCACACCATCCTCGTCTTGCTTGTTGCGGAAGACCCACTTGGTTCCTACAACATTTTGATTAGGACGTGGAACTAAATGCCATACCTCATTCCTTGTGAAATTGTTGAGCTCCTCTTGCATCGCCATCACCCAATCCGAATCTTGAAGTGCTTCCTCTACCCTGTGTGGCTCAATAGAGGAAACAAAAGAGTAATGTTCACAAAAATGTGCAACACGAGATCGAGTAGTTACCCCCTTATGAATGTCGCCGAGGATGGTGTCGACGGGGTGATCTCGTTGTATTGCTTGGTGGACTCTTGGGTGTGGCGGCCTTGGTTGTTCATCCTCCTTGTCTTCATCATTTGCATCTCCCCCTTGATCGTTGCCGTCATTTTGAGGTGGCTCATCTTCTTGATCTTCTTGTTCAACATCTTGAGCCTCATCCTCAATTTGAGTTGGTGGAGATGCTTGCATGGAGGAGGATGGTTGATCTTGTGCATGTGGAGGCTCTTCGGATTCCTTAGGACACACATCCCCAATGGACATGTTCCTTAGCACCATGCATGGAGCCTGTTCTTCACCTATCTCATCAAGATCAACTTGCTCTATTTGAGAGCCGTTAGTCTCATCAAACACAACGTCACAAGAAACTTCAACAAGTCCTGAGGACTTGTTAAAGACTCTATATGCCCTTGTGTTTGAGTCATATCCTAGTAAAAAGCCTTCTACAGTTTTAGGAGCAAATTTAGATTTTCTACCTCTTTTAACAAGTATGAAACATTTGCTACCAAAAACTCTAAAATATGAAATATTTGGATTTTTACCGGTTAGGAGTTCATAGGATGTCTTCTTGAGGATTCGGTGAAGATATAACCGGTTGATGGCGTAGTAAGCGGTGTTGACCGCTTCGGCCCAAAACCGATCCGGTGTCTTGTACTCATCAAGCATGGTTCTTGTCATGTCCAATAGAGTTCGATTCTTCCTCTCCACTACACCATTTTGTTGTGGAGTGTAAGGAGAAGAGAACTCATGCTTGATGCCCTCCTCCTCAAGGAAGCCTTTAATTTGAGAGTTCTTGAACTCCGTCCCATTGTCGCTTCTAATTTTCTTGATCCTTAAGCCGAACTCATTTTGAGCCCGTCTCAAGAATCCCTTTAAGGTCTCTTGGGTATGAGATTTGTCCTGCAAAAAGAACACCCAAGTGAAGCGAGAATAATCATCCACAATAACTAGATAGTACTTACTCCCGCCGATGCTTATATAAGCGATCGGGCCGAATAGGTCCATGTGTAGGAGCTCCAGTGGCCTGTCACTAGTCATGATGTTCTTGTGTGGATGATGAGTGCCAACTTGCTTCCCGGCTTGGCATGCGCTACAAATCCTGTCTTTCTCAAAATGAACATTGGTTAGTCCTAAAATGTGTTCTCCCTTTAGAAGCTTGTGAAGATTCTTCATTCCAACATGGGCTAGTCGGCGGTGCCAGAGCCAACCCAAGTTAGTCTTAGCAACCAAGCAAGTGTCGAGTTCAGCTCTATCAAAATCTACCAAGTATAGCTGACCCTCTAACACTCCCTTAAATGCTATTGAATCATCACTTCTTCTAAAGACAGTAACACCTATATCAGTAAATAGACAATTGTAGCCCATTTGACATAATTGGGATACGGAAAGTAAATTGTAATCTAAAGAATCTACAAGAAAAACATTGGAAATAGTATGGTCAGGTGATATAGCAATTTTACCCAATCCTTTGACCAAACCTTGATTTCCATCCCCGAATGTGATAGCTCGTTGGGGATCTTGGTTTTTCTCATATGAGGAGAACATCTTTTTCTCCCCTGTCATGTGGTTTGTGCACCCGCTGTCGAGTATCCAACTTGAACCCCCGGATGCATAAACCTACAAAACAATTTTAGTTCTTGACTTTAGGTACCCAAACGGTTTTGGGTCCTTTAGCATTAGAAACAAGAACTTTGGATACCCAAACACAAGTCTTTGATCCCTTGTGTTTGCCCCCAACAATCTTGGCAACTACCTTGCCGGATTTGTTAGTTAAAACATATGATGCATCAAAAGTTTTGAATGAAATAGCATGATCATTTGATGCATTAGGAATTTTCTTTCTAGGCAACTTAGCACGGGTTGGTTGCCTAGAACTAGATGTCTCACCCTTATACATAAAAGCATGGTTAGGGCCAGAGTGAGACTTCCTAGAATGAATTTTCTTGATTTTGCTCTCGGGATAACCGGCAGGGTACAAAATATAACCCTCGTTATCCTGAGGCATGGGAGCCTTGCCCTTAACAAAGTTAGACAAGTTCTTAGGAGGGGCATTAAGTTTGACATTGTCTCCCCTTTGGAAGCCAATGCCATCCTTGATGCCAGGGCGTCTCCCATTATAGAGCATACTTCTAGCAAATTTAAACTTTTCATTTTCCAAGTTATGCTCGGCAATTTTAGCATTTAGTTTTGCTATATGATCATTTTGTTGTTTAATTAAAGACATGTGATCATGAATAGCATTAACATCAATATCTCTACATCTAGTGCAAATAGAAGTGTGCTCAACGGTAGATGTAGATGGTTTGCAAGATTTTAATTCAACAACCTTAGCATGCAACATATCATTCTTAGTTCTAAGGTCGGAAATTGTAACATTGCAAACATCTAATTCTTTAGCCTTAGCAATTAATTTCTCATTCTCATTTCTAAGGCTAGCAATAGAAACATTCAACTCATCAATCCTAGCAAGCAAATCAACATTATCATTTCTAGGATAGGAAGTTGAATCAATACGAATATGAGAATCAACCTTAGCAATTAAATTAGCATTTTCATTTCTAAGGTTGGCAATAGTGTCATGGCAAGTGCTTAGCTCACTAGATAATTTGTTACATTTTTCTACCTCTAGAGCATAAGCATTTTTAACCTTAACATGTTTCTTATTTTCCTTGATTAGGAAGTCCTCTTGGGAGTCCAAGAGATCGTCCTTTTCATGGATGACACTAATTAGCTCATTTAATTTTTCTTTTTGTTCCATGTTAAGGTTGGCAAAAAGGATACGCAAATTATCTTCCTCACCACTAGCATTATCATCACTAGAAGATTCATATTTAGTGGAGGAGTTAGATTTAACCATCTTCCTTTTGGCGTCCTTTGCCATGAGGCACTTGTGGCCGACGTTTGGGAAGAGGAGTCCCTTGGTGACGGCGATGTTGGCGGCGTCCTCGTCGTCGGAGGAAGAGTCGGTGGAGCTTTCGTCGGAGTTCCACTCGCGGCACACGTGGGCATCGCCGCCCTTCTTCTTGTGATACCTCTTCTTTTCTCTTCTCTTGCCCTTCTTGTCGTTGTCCCTGTCACTGTCACTTGATAATGGACATTTTGCAATAAAGTGACCGGGCTTACCACACTTGTAGCAAACCTTCTTGGAACGGGATTTGTAATCCTTCCCCTTCCGTTGCTTGAGGATTTGCCGAAAGCTTTTGATGATTAAGGCCATCTCCTCATTGTCGAGCTTGGAGGCGTCAATTGGTTGTCTACTTGGTGTAGATTCCTCCTTCTTCTCCTCCGTTGCCTTGAAGGCCACCGGTTGCGCCTCGGATGTGGAAGGTTTGTCAAGCTCGTTGATCTTCTTTGAGCCCTTAATCATGCATTCAAAACTCACAAAATTCCCGATAACTTCCTCGGGGGTCATTAGTGGATATCTAGGATTACCACGAATTAATTGAACTTGAGTGCGGTTAAGGAAAATAAGAGCTCTTAAAATAACCTTAACCACCTCGTGGTCATCCCACTTTTTGCTCCCGAGGTTGCGCACTTGGTTCACCAAGGTCTTGAGCCGATTGTACATATCTTGTGGCTCCTCCCCTTGGCGAAGACGGAAGCGACCGAGCTCCCCCTCGATCGTTTCCCGTTTGGTGATCTTGGTGAGTTCATCACCCTCGTGCGCGGTCTTGAGTAGGTCCCAAATCTCCTTTGCATTCTTCAACCCTTGCACTTTGTTGTATTCCTCCTTGCTTAAAGAGGCGAGGAGTATGGTTGTGGCTTGGGAGTTGAAGTGCTCGATTTGGGCCACTTCGTCCGTATCATAATCCTCATCCCCTACAGAAGGTACCTGTGCTCCAAACTCAACAACATTCCATATACTTTTGTGGAGTGAGGTTAGATGAAATTTCATTAAATCACTCCACCTAGCATAATCTTCGCCATCAAAAGTTGGCGGTTTGCCTAATGGAACGGAAAGTAATGGAGTATGTCTAGATGTACGGGGATAGTGTAAGGGGATCTTACTAAACTTCTTGCGCTCTTGGCGCTTAGAAGTTACGGACGGTGCATCGGAGTCGGAGGTGGATGTTGATGAAGTGTCGGTCTCGTAGTAGACCACCTTCCTCATCCTCTTGTGCTTGTCGCCTTTCCGATGCGACTTGTGAGAAGAAGATTTTTCCTTCTTCTCTTTGTGGTGAGAAGAGGAAGATCTTTTCTCCTTCCGTTTGGAGGAGTCCTTCTTCTTCTCCCTCCTCTTGGTGCGGGACTCTTCCGATGAAGTGCTCCCTTGGCTTGTAGTGGGCTTGTCGCCGGTCTCCATCTCCCTCTTGGTGTGATCTCCCGACATCACTTCGAGCGGTTAAGCTCTAATGAAGCACCGGGCTCTGATACCAATTGAAAGTCGCCTAGAGGGGGGGAGGGGTGAATAGGGCGAAACTGAAAATCTCAAAAATAATCACAACTACAAGCCGGGTTAGCGTTAGAAATATAATAGAGTCCGCGAGAGAGGGCGCAAAACAAATCGCAAGCGAATAATGAAGTGAGACACGCGGATTTGTTTTACCGAGGTTCGGTTCTCTCAAACCTACTCCCCGTTGAGGAGGCCACAAAGGCCGGGTCTCTTTCAACCCTTCCCTCTCTCAAACGGTCCCTCGGACCGAGTGAGCTTCTCTTTCTCAAATCACTTGGGAATCAAACTTCCCGCAAGGACCACCACACAATTGGTGTCTCTTGCCTCAATTACAAGTGAGTGTTTGATCACAACAAAGAATGCCAAAGAAAAAGAAGCGATCCAAGCGCAAGAGCTCAAATGAACACTACAAATCACTCTCTCTAGTCACTAGGGCTTTGTATGGAGTTGGGAGAGGATTTGATCTCTTTTGGTGTGCTTTGCAATGAATGCTAGCTCTTGTATAGTGGTTTGAAGCTGGAAAACTTGGATGCAATGAATGGTGGGGTGGTTGGGGTATTTATAGCCCCAACCACCAAAAGTGGCCGTTGGGAGGCTGTCTGTTCGATGGCGCACCGGACAGTCCGGTGCACTCCGGACATGTCCGGTGCCCCCGCCACGTCATCAATGCCGTTGGATTCTGACCGTTGGAGCGTCTGACTTCTGGGCCCGCCTGGATGTCCGGTGCACACCGGACATCTCCTGTTCATTGTCCGGTGCGCCAGTATGGGCGCGCCTGACTTCTGCGCGCGCAGAGCGCGCATTGAATGTGCCGCAGGTAGCCGTTGGCGCCGAAATAGCCGTTGCTCCGTGGTTACACCGGACAGTCCGGTGCACACCGGACATGTCCGGTGAATTATAGCGGAGCGGCTGCTGCGCGATCCCGAGGCTGGCGAGTTGCGGAGGCCGCGCTTCCTTGGAGCACCGGACACTGTCCGGTGTACACCGGACAGTCCGGTGAATTATAGCGGAGCGCCTTGAGAAATTCCCGAAGGTGGCGAGTTCGAGTTGGAGTCCTCTGGTGCACCGGACACAGTCCGGTGTACACCGGACAGTCCGGTGCCTCCAGACCAGAGGTGCCTTCGGTTGCCTCTTTGCTCCTTTGTTGAATCCAAAACTTGATCTTTTTATTGGCTGAGTGTGAACCTTTTGCACCTGTATAACTTATACACTAGAGCAAACTAGTTAGTCCAATATTTGTGTTGGGCAATTCAACCACCAAAATTATTTAGGGACTAGGTGTAAGCCTAATTCCCTTTCACTTGTCCTGTGTGAACTTGCGATCAGGGCACTCTCTAGCCTAATGTTGATCACTGCCATAAACAAAACATTCTCCCTTTCCCTTGTTATTGTTGTTCTTCTTCTTTTTAAACTGTGCTGTTTGAACATGTTTATTTGTGTTCTCTTGTTTGTTCTGGTTTTTCTTCTTGATAAACTTATGGAAGTTTTTCTTTTGCACCACATTAGCAGTAGAGGTCTCAACACCTTTTCTATTGTCCTTTGTTCTAGTCCTTTCCTCAACATCAAGAGTACCAATGAGCTCTTCCACATTAAACTCTTGTCTCTTATGTTTGAGAGAGGTAGGAAAGTCCTTCCAAGAAGGTGGCAACTTGGCGATTATACCGCCAACCACAAACTTATCAGGCAAAGGACAAGGAAAAAGCTCAAGTTCCTTAGCTAGTGCTTGAAACTCATGAGCCTGTTCCACTACAGATCGATTCTCAACCATCTTGTAGTCATACAGCTGCTCCATGAGATACAGCTCGCTACCAGCGTCAGTTACTCCAAACTTTCCAACAAGTGCATCCCACAGCTCTTTCCCTGTAGGAAGGATAATATAGCTTTTCTGGAATTTTGTGGCAAGTGCGCTAATCACTGCTCCTCGAAAGAGGTTGTCTTCGGCCTTAAACTTAGCCTCATCCTCAGGAGGTAAGTTGGCAGGCTTACCCTCAGCGGCATGATAACAAGACATTGCAGTAAGCCACAATTCCATCTTAGCTTTCCAAATCAAGAAGTTTTTACCATCAAAAGGATCAGGCTTTAACACAGCAGCAAAACCTTTGACAGAAAAATGCCTAACATTAGGTTTTTGGATTGTTAGAAATATAGGCATTTTCCATATCATTTTAATTCCATAAATTAACATTATGGTGATGACATATAAAATATTATTAATCATGGAAATCATGATGTCAAACATACCCATAACAATATGGAACATGATAATATAAAATGTATGAATCATATAAATATAATAAGCATATAAACATGGTACATGCAGCATGATGGAACAACTGAAAATAAATAGATAGCAATATAAACAGCATGACTGTAAAATTAATACAAACAGGTATGGTATATTAATAGCATGAATAGGCATCAGAACAGTCATGATATGATATGGCAAAATAGTTTGGATAAATTCATGGCTACATAGGAAACAGCAGAGATGAACATATGAAACATATATAATTTGCAGAACGTAAAACAGTAAGGATCTAAATTGATCATAACCTCCCATACGCTCCGAGGATCCTGATCCTTGTCCAACTTCTCTTATCATCCGTACGAGATGAAGACGCCAGGAAGAATGTTCGGGCAGTCGCGTAGACTCTCTACAAAAACCTAATTGTAGATTCCTCGTGCAAGGTCTCGATCGGCAAGAGCTTCGGAGGCACCTGCCCTCTCGCTCCTCTGTGCGCGCAGAGTTACGAGATGGAAATACCCACACCCACACTTGCAGCTGGACTGTGATTCTGAAATGTTTTGCGCTCGTACCAAGTGACAGGAGTTCTCCCCTACTTATCATTTCGCGGAAGAAAGCTGAAGGAGAAAGGTCTCGCATGCGGCAGTTCAAGAGACGGGCAAATGAAAGGTTTAACCCGGAGTTGAAACTTCTGCGGTTAATGAGTGCTAAAAATTAACACAACCACACCACGCCCACTCGCCGCCTGGCCCAGCGGCGGCGGCGCGCGCATGTGACACGCACTTATTCGTTTATTAACTTCTCAAATTAAGTGAAATAATTCATATCATATAAGTCAAACCAATGACTCTTGAAATTCCAATATGATACTATTGTTATTGTCCACAATTACACACCATAAAGTTTATTAATTAAATGGGTCAAGCCCATAAAAGATCCAACAATAGTTGTGTGCGATCACGCAGAGGTAGAAAGTTGTCTTCTATTTTTTTTCTGGAAAAAAAAATAAGCAAGTTGAGCCAATAATATGCCCGCATGACGAAGTACAGAAGGCGCCGCAGCCATGGCGGCCGCGTGCGTTCTACAAGTCAGTACGTACGATGCAAAACGGCACTTCAGTAGTCAACAGACAGATGAACACTAAACAACAGCTCTGACCCTGCCATGTAGCAAGTAGCAAAGCATGGCTATGGCCTATGAGTGATGGCCCCTGCAACCTAGCTCGATCCAGGCACACATTAGAAAACTTGGTCCGCTGGAGCCAGCTCACATGCTCACGGACACGGACGACTATTGCACAAGACGGCATTGCATTGACCATGTGTCATGCCGACCCGTTCATTCTTTAGTCGATGTAATGCATGCGCTCTGTACACGACTCAACTAACCTCGTAGTGAGGCTAAAAAAATAACACTAGAGTCGTAGCGAAATGGTATATATGGCTCCATTCGTCATACCATACCTAATCGCGGTACGTAGGCAGGCAGGCTGCCCACACATGCATGGCCTTATCCTGCTTACCTACCATGCAAACACTAAACCTTGTGCCACTAACTACACTTAAACATAAGCAATGACTAATCTCCAGGGATAGATAGCTACTAGTTACGTTGGCTTTTGATCTTTGGCGGTTTAATTGTTTGGGAGGGCTAGGGTAGGGGTAGTTCTTCGCTCTAGCTAGTTTGGTTCTAGAATATTCGTAGCTCGTACCATGATTGCGTCCTCTGTAAACCACGGTGTGAATATAATATAGACTTTTAGCTCATCATTAGTTTGTGCTACTAGTTGTTTATTATACTCGCTGCATGCATGAGGCGCTTTATTTGTTGGAACAACATGTAGATGAGAGAGAGAAAAAAAAGACTATTTATCCAAATCTTGTCTTCTAGATAAGTTTTTTTAAATTTAATTGGATAATAGTTTGAGCTTTGGAACTTGCGACACTACTCAGGTCACTAACCAGTACGACGGCAAGCATTGTCTAACTACGATAATAAACATATACAGTATGTATTTCCTTTACCCTCAATTAGTTTAGATATTATGGTAGGCGTAACAGTAATTTATTCAACGACAGGCTACACTTTGGACTGGTCTCGGAAAGTCAGTGTGGAGCGCCCGCAGTTGGAGTGGCATATTAATTTCTTTTGATTCTACACAGAGAAATTTGATTGGTATTGAAAAATAATACTTCATCCCTTTCTTTTTAGTTATCGCTGGATTGTTCAATTTTATACTATCCAGTGACAACTAAAACGAAACAGGGAGAGAGTATATAGAACGACAGGCCGGACAAACATAAAGGGCAGGGGAGAGCAAGCATACCCAACAAGAGGTTGTACGCGCTTTTAATTTCGTTTCGTCCGATGAGTGTGTTTACTGAGAAACTATAAAGTTGTGCCCGCCGGACCCCGGTGATAAATACAGGCGGTCAGTCCTACTCATAGAAGCTCAGCTCGCCGCGCCGTGTCAATTTCTGATGAGCACGTGATCTAATTAGCGATAGCTCGTGCCTGTTTCATTCGTCATGCATGTGTGCATGCATAAGCTGGAGTGTCCGTCCGAGTTCCATGAACCTTTCTTTGAGCCGAAATTAAAGAAAGCAATTTCTGACGTCCGTCCGTCACTAGCGAGGCCATGCACATATGGAGCCCAATGCCGCCATTCATTTAACGACACATTGAATCTGGACCAATCATCACATGCATGGGGTTTAACTTGTACAGTAATTTGACATATGCCAATTAGCCTGGTTAAAACATATATAGCGCGCGCGCACGAAAGCCTCTCGATGATCAGTTGAATTGTTACCTAATGCAGCGCCGGCGGACACCTTTAATTTGCGTCGTTGTTAACGACGGCCGGCCCTCGCAAACGACGTTTCAAAAGGCTACTAGTAGCTTACTATTACACCGCATGGATTCCTTTCGTGCTGTTTACTGATCTCCCGACAAAACAAGCTACCACCACAGTACCTTTCAAATCCCAACGAGCGCATCAGGGACGGCACGGCGGACGCATGGGGGATTAATCACGAGCTGATAATCAATCAGGGTTTGCATGGATCGATCGGACGGTCACACCAACATGCTGATGCTGGTCCGGCGACGACCCCCGCCCGAAACCTCCCACCTGCCGATATCGATACGCTACAGGCGACCGCCCGCCGGTCGACCTGGCCGGACGCAGGATTTTATTTCGGTTCATCAAAACTTATACAAATTAGAGAAATAATCCGGTTAGAAATTATTCTGTAGCTTCAATACGTGAAAACCGAACAAAAGGAAAGCCTTATGCCCTGGGTCGGATCCGCGCGTTAAAAAGCCTTATCTCCGACGGCTCGGTACGAGGCCGTCGGAGATAGCTTATTTCCGAGCGCCGGTTGTGGCCGTCGGACATAACCTTATCTCCGACGGCCTCGTATAGAGCCGTCGGAGATAAGGAGGCCGTCGGATGTTTGTTAGTTTACTGTAGTGTGGGGCGAGCCGACCCGTCCATCCCCGGTTAACGTACTCCCTCCAGTGCAGTAAAGGTAGTCGTTTAGGACATGATTGTGCATACCAAGGAGTGATTAATTATCATAGAGTTTTCCCTGTTTGCCCCTATTAAATAGGGATATGGGTGCATTAACGTCACTAAAACAATCAGGTTTGATTGGTTGCTGCAGCAGCTTGAAGGCATTCTAGACTGGAGGTCTTAAGTTCGATTCCTCTTAAATGCATCTTTTTTTGTGCAATTACTAGGGGCAACAACGTCCAAATCCCAGACCCACGCGCGCTATGACTTCTTTTTGTGCACACTCGGTCACGCGCAGGATGACTTCTTTTACTGCACCGGAGGGAGTATAATTATTACCGTGTCGGCAGGCAAGTTCGCAGCTCGCCTTGCGCTAGTGAGTAGTGACTGATGACCCCAGCCCGCGCCGTGCATGTCGTGGGGGCGTGGCCATGGTCCTCTGCCTGCCTGCCTGCTGTGATGACGCGCAGCCCGGGGGTGGGGTGTGGCTAGATCAGAGGTGTCTAATAAACCTCATTTGATCTCTGTTGTAGTGTCTATTGTCTCGACATAATGATCCATTTGCTTAGGTCTTGTTTGTTTCATCTTATAGATTATATAATCTAAATTATAATCTAAATTATATAATCTATATTATAATTTAGATAGACTATAATCTATTTGGTTGTCTAGATTATACAATAAATATAGATTATTCACAAAGATAACAATACCCTTGTTTATTTATTTGAGGCGAGGAAATAAGAATAACATATATTGTAAATTCTATTTACATAACTGTCGGGGACCATAATTAGGGGTACCCTCAAGACGCCTAATTCTCAGCTGGTAACCCCCATCAGCATAAAGCTGCAAAGGCCTGATGGGTTTGATTAAGTCAGGGATCAGTCCACACGAGTGACTTGACCACGCCACGCCCGAGCCTAGCCTCGGGCGAGGGCAGCCGACCCTAAGATGACTCCGTCTCGCCTGAGGTCTCCTCTTTCACGGCAGGCGCATCCCCGGCTCGCCCTAGGCCCCGCCTCCGATAAGGAGAAACCCTGACTAAATCACCGCACCAACCGACCGAGTCACCAGGGCGTTTAACGCAAAAGGTAAGACCGACGGGCGGCCAGACTTCGCCAGTGGTGCCATAGGAGACTCCGCCCGACCCAGGGCTCGGACTCAGGCTAAGGCCTCGGAAGACGGCGAATTCCGCTCCGCCCGACCCAGGGCTCGGACTCAGGCTAAGGCCTCGGAAGACGGCGAACTCCGCTCCGCCCGACCCAGGGCTCGGACTCAGGCTAAGGCCTCGGAAGACGGCGAACTCCGCTCCGCCCGACCCAGGGCTCGGACTCAGGCTAAGGCCTCGGAAGACGGCGAACTCCGCTCCGCCCGACCCAGGGCTCGGACTCAGGCTAAGGCCTCGGAAGACGGCGACCTCCGCCTCGCCCGACCCAGGGCTCGGACTCCGCCTCGGCCTCCGCCGAATAATCTCCGCCTCGCCCGACCAGGGCTCGGACTCTGTCTCTGTCTTGCAGGACGGACTCGGCCACAGCCTCGGAGGAGCCTCCACGACGCCCGACCTAGGATACGAGACCGCCACGTCAACAGGAAGCGTCATCATCACCCTGCCCTGAGCCGACTTGGGTCGCAGAGAACAAGACCGGCGTCCCATCTGGCCAGCTATGCCAGATAGGCCATGATGGCGCCCCGCTAGATCATGACGACGGCGGCTCCCAGCTCCCTTACGAAAGCAGGAGAACGTCAGCAAGGACCCAGCCACCTCGACAGCTGTCCCCCCGTCCGGCTCCGTTACTCCTCCAACAGCCACGACGCCACTCCAACAGGGTGCCACGATCTCTCTGGCTGCCACCTGGGCATGTACATAGGGCGCTAGCTCTCCCTCGCTAGACACGTAGCACCTTGCTACACCCCCGTCTTGTACACCTGGACCCTCTCCTTACGACTATAAAAGGAAGGGCCAGGGCCTTCTTGAAGAAGGTTGGCCTCGCGGGGACGAAAGGCAGGGGCAGGCGCTCTCTCGGGGCCGCCCTCTCCCTTCACCTCGTGCGGACGCTTGTAACCCCCTACTGCAAGCGCACCCGACCTGGGCGCGGGACGAACACGAAGGCCGTGGGAATTTCTCCGACTCCCTCGCGATCCGGCTCCGGCCACCGACCTCTCTCTCACTCCGTTCCCCCCTTTGCGCTCGCTCCACGCGCTCGACCCATCTGGGCTGGGGCACGCGGCACTCTCACTCGTCGGCTCGAGGACCCCCCGGTCTCGGAACGCCGACAATAACCATGGGTACTGGATCTTTTGCCAAAAATAATCTCAAATAACCTAGTTTTGAGGAGATTATGAGATTATCATAATCTAGGCTTGAGATTATATAATCTAGATGTTTGTTTACCTGCTGGATTATTTGCGTTGGATTATATAATTTGGATAGATTATAATCCGAAACAAATATGGCCTACGATTTATGAAAAAAATAAACAACAAAAAATCGAGTGGATCTTCTATCATTTACACAACATATCCAATCTATATCTAAATATGCATTTATTGTTAAAGAGGACGACTCGAGTACCTTCAACCCGCCTTTCGAATTGATTTGGTACATAGTAAAATCTTCAGATTGGTTATGAAAATTCTCGTGTTGACGAAATGCACTACCGAAATCAACTCATTTGCCGTGTGTCTCAGACACTCGGCAAAGGCTATTTTACACTCGGCAAAGGCTTTGCCGAGTGTAACACTCGGCAAACAACGCTCGGCGAACTGTGCATCGGCAGCGGTCTCTTTGTCGAGTACATTTTGTCGGGCACTCGACAAAGAATTTGCCGAGTGTCATTTGACACTCGGCAAAGAAAAGTCACCGTCACGGCGCCAAGTGACGGTGACGGATCCTTTGCCGAGTGTCTTCTTTGGCACTCGGCAAAGAGGCCAATTTTGCTGAGTGCCTGCTATCGTGGCCCTCGGCAAAGACGGGTCCAGTGGACCCTACCGCTAGTCCCTGTGCCGAGAGCTCTCGTAGACACTCGGCATGAGGACTCTTCGCCGAGTGTCTAGTGGACCGGCACTCGGCAAAGAGTCCTCCAGTGGCTAGTGAGTAGTGACTGATGACCCCAGCCCGCGCCGTGCATGTGGGCGTGGCCATGGTCCTCTGCCTGCCTGCTGTGATGACGCGCAGCCCGGGGGTGCCGGGGTGGGGTGTGTCTAGATCAGAGGTACGGTGTCTAAACCTCATATGATCTCTGTTGTAGTGTTGATTGCCTCGACATAATGGTCCATTTGCTTACTCTATGAGATACGGTTTAAGCCAAAAAAACGCAGCAAAAAATATTAATTGCCTAGAGGTTTTGTTGTATGGACTTTTCACCATTCTTCAGATTGGTTATGACAATTCTCGTGTTGATGAAATGTGCCCTAATAATCAAAGAGAGAAATATTGCTATATGGTGATCCATGATGCCGTTGTGGTGTGTCGCTTCTCACACACTTGTGTCATGACATCTTTTTTGTCACGGATGAGAGCAGATATAATACGTTGCATACTACTTTTTAAAGACATAGTTGACGATTACTCCCTCCGTTTTTTAGTTGTCGCTGCATAGTTCATAATTGAACTATCCACCGATAACTAAAAAAATAGAGGGAGTATGATTTATATGCCATCGTGTTGTACCTTCACCATACCTCGTGGTGTCGGTGAAGTCCTGGCGTGGTAGCCGTCCATACGTGCTCCTCTTAGCATGGTCAGGATACATGTCTTTTATAGGTTAGAATTTATCTTGCTGAGCTTTTCGATAATGGATTGGATGGATGTAAACTTGTGGCTGTGGACGAAGTAGCCATAGAATTATGGTGGTTGGACTCTTAAGCCTAATAATATATTAAAATCAAAGATGGCAAAAAGTGTTGCACAACAGGTCCATCTCCAGAAATATGGAGCCCCAGAGCAAACTCAATGTTAAATATATTTTAAAAAATTTATATGTACAGCATAGAGAAGACATCCTTTCACTGACTTAAATAACTTAAATATGTAATGTTCTATACCAAAAACAACAGTGTATTGACATCTACTTACTATTTGATAAGGCAAAGAATGAAACAAAATAGGGCCCCATCGATTAGGAGGAGCCTATGCTTGTGCACATACCGCACTTACCCATCGATTAGGAGGGCCTAGGCTGATGGTAATGGGAGCCCTGAGCTTCCGATAGGTGCGGGGGAGCCCCGGCCAGGGTATGTAAACAAGCTGAGTCGGACGCACCGAATGGGTCGAGCCAGGCGGGATGGATTGTGGACTGCATTTATGCAAGTATAAAGGTTGGACAAAAAATGCGTAATAGAATGTAGGCCATTATTATGGACGTGGGCCGGTGACATGTCACCCGAGTATTATGGAAGTGGATTTAAACAGTGAGTTACGACAGCATAAGACCTACGTCGAAGTTGCATAAATGGCTGTTACGCCCACGATCAGCGCGCCCATGATCCTATAATGTAGCAGATACGCACGCGACCTCACCGTAATTATCGCGTCCACGATAATGGATATGTACATGAGCATCAGGAAAGAATCCCAAGCTTCCAGAAAAATTAGACAGTAAGAATCATTTGTTAGGGTGTGCCTAGCTGAAGGGCGTAACCGGATCTGTAAGATGGCGGCGCCATGGGGTAAAGAGCCAATCAAAGAGTATACGACGCCGACATCAGTTCATCGATCAAATCCATGCTTGGATATCGTAACATTGGTGCAGGGAGATCAACCAGGAGGGAACCAGTTTGCCTCGGATGCGAGTGCACATATGCAAATAGCTACTGCCGTAGGGGCAATTACTCCACCAGCAGCATTGAGGGCGCCGGGGGTTGATGATCAGACCACATCAGATGCATCGAGGATGGCTATAAATCAAGGAGGACAGCAGCTGACTACTATGCGAACTATTTGTGAGCATGAACAGGACACACCAGTGATTCTACAGAGACATGTAAGTACTATATAACTGATTTGGATTTTCATTAGTGTATCTTTGATTGCATACGATGGAATGCAGCTAGATGGTATGAAATGTTACATTGTTCATACGATGTAAAATTATGTAGGACATCATAAAACATACATGTTATGGATATATGTACATACATATATATTTTATTTATTTACATAGGAAGTTACAATTGATCCGAGGTTGGTACCTAAAGTTGGTATGACATTCAGTGGTGTGGATGAAGCATATCAATTTTATAGTAGGTATGCATATGAAGTTGACTTCCCATTGAAAAAGTATAGGGAACGGAAAAATTGTAAGTGGTTGAATTGCTCGATGGAAGGAAAGAGTGCAGTAAGGGGAATATCAAACCCAAAGGTACGTAATACCAGCTCGAAGCGGACACAATGCAAGGCCGATATGAAACTTAAAAAATTTATGATAATGCCAAAGAGACAGTTATATCAGTGCGTATTGATCTGTTGCACTTGGATCATAATCATGAATTTTTTAAAAAGGATACTGAAAAGAATCAATTACAATGCAACAATACGCATGATCCTGAATACATGGAGTTCATAAGTTCAATGCAGGAGAGTCGAATCCCACAACATTGTATTATGGATTATGTTTCAGAAATGCACGGTGGTCCTGAGAGTGTGCCTGTAACAGCACAGGACATGTACAACCTTTAAGTTTATAATAGTTTTATATTCTATTTCAGAATTGAAATTTGCATAAATGTTGGTTTCGCCAAATTCTAAATATTGACAATAATTTCAGGAAAAAGGCAAAGCAACGAGAGAGAAATGCAAATGATGTGGCAAAGCTACTATCTTTTTTGCATCATGCAAAAAGGATAATCCACGATTTTTCTCTGACTTCCAATTGGATAAAGAAGGAAAGATTTTGAGCATATTTTGGTCACATGCAAGCCAGCAAGGGGACTACATGGATTTTGGTGATGCAGATACATTTGACACAACACATAAGACTAATCTGTATGAAAAACCACTAGGTATGTTTGTTGGTTCGAATCACCACTTCCATTGCACCATATTTGCTTTCGCATTATTGGGGGATGAAACAGTTGATACATTTGAATGGGTATTCAACGCCTACAAAACATGCATAGGAACCGAAGGGCCACGAGTGATGCTGACAGGTACAACTGATAATAATAAAGGAAATGTATATACATAAAATATGTTTTAAATTTGATTTTATTTTCTTTCTAACATGGAATAAGATTCATACAATTTTGATATCTATGATTGCAGATCAAGATCCTGCAATGCCATTAGCACTCGAGAGGGTTTTCCCACACACAATACATCGGTTGTGTCTATGGCATGTGCAAAATAGGTATATGCCTTTTCTAAATGAGTTGTATGCAAGGTTTGAGGAAATGGACTTTAAGACAAGGTTCCAATCTATAATACATCACCCTTTGACTGAGTTGGAGTTTGAGACTGCATGGTCAATGCTACTTGAAGATTTCCATCTGCACGATAACATTACTCTCAACAAGATGTATGGAATACGTAAGGATTGGGTGCTTGCCTTTTTCAAGAACCATTATTGTAGGCTAATGTTGTCTACACAGCGTAGCGAAAGCATGAACAAGCTGGTGAAAAGTGCACATGTCTGAAAGGGAAATGTGCCCTTGGGCTATTTCTAAAGTGTTTTTGTGATTAAGTGCCCAACACATATTCTCTAAGTGTTAATTTGTGCCAAAGATTGAAGAAGTGCAAATCATGTAACAAGGTATGTCTCTAGACTTAGTACATTGATTTGGGTACTAATGTATTGTGTCTAAGTGCTAGAAACAGGAGAAAATGGATTGTAAAACAGTTGGCTGTGTATAGCCAACTGCTGCTCGGTCTGGGTGCACTGAACTGTCCGATGGTGCAACGGACAGTGTCCGGTGCGCCAGACAAGTCCAAGGTGAACTGGCTGCTCTCGGCACTCAACGGCGGCGTACGGCTACAATTCACCGGACTGTCCGGTGGTGCACCGGACTGTCCGGTGAGTCGTCCACGGCGAAGTCGTTGCTCTCGGGAAAAGTTCAACGGCGTACGGCTAAAATTCACCGGACTGTCCGGTGGGGCACCGGACTGTCCGGTGAGCCAACGGTCGACTGGACAACGGTCGGCCACGCAATCCACGGGCGACGCGTGGCCCACTCCAACGGTCGGCAGGAGGCACCGAACAGTCCAGTGTGCACCGGACAGTGTCCGGTGCGCACCAACTGCCGCGAATCTGCAATGGTCGACTGTGCCAAAATAGGAAGGAGATCCGCACCGGACTGTCTACAGTGACTATCCGGTGGCGCACCGGACTGTCCGGTGCGCCACTCGACAGAAGGCAATCTTAGCCTTCCTTGTTGGTCTCCAACGGCTCATAGCTGCCTTGGGGCTATAAAAGGGACCCCTAGGCGCATGAAGGAGTCACCCAAGCATACTATAAGCATTCTAAGTCTTCCACACTCCGTCTCCGCGCACTTGATCGACTGTGTTAGTGATTTGAGCTTTGTTCTAGTTGTGAACTCGTTGTGCTTCATTTTAAGCTCAAGTCTTGGCTTGTGTGCGTGTGTGTTGCTGCGGATTTGTGTGTGTTGCTTCCCACCCTTACTCTTGTGCTTTCACTGTGATCTTTGTTGTAAGGGCGAGAGACTCCAACTTGTGGAGATTCCTCGCAAACGGGAAAAAGAGATAAGCAAAGAAAAGCCGTGGTATTCAAGTTGATCATTGGATCACTTGAAAGGGGTTGAGTGCAACCCTCGCCCATTGGGACGCCACAACGTGGAGGTAGGCAAGTGTTATACTTGACCGAACCACGGGATAAACCACCGTGTCCCTTGTGTTGTCCTTCTCTTTGATTATTTGTGATTCGCAAGAGCTCGCTCTATAGCCACTTGGTTCTATTGCACTAACATCTTTATAACCAAGCTTGTGGCTATTTAGTGTTGAATTTTACAGGATCACCTATTCACCCCCCTCTAGGTGCTCTCAATTGGTATCAAAGTCGTTCTCTTCACGAAAGGGACCAATCGCCCGAAGAGATGGATCCTAAGGGAAAGGGGATGGTGGTCAACGATAAGGAGAAGGAGTCCATCTTCAACGAGCTAAGGGACGACAAGCCCACTGACTCTGGCTCGAGTCATAAGAAGAAGGACGGGAAGAAGAAGAGGCGCATCAAGAAGATCGTCTACTACGACAGCGACGAGTCTTCTTCTTCCCAAAGAGACGACGACGACGAGAAAAAGAAACCGGTTAATTCAAATTTTTCATTTGATTATTCTCGTATTCCTTTTAATTCCAATGCTCATTTGCTTTCAATTCCTCTTGGTAAACCTCCACACTTTGATGGAGAGGACTACTCTTTTTGGAGACACAAAATGCGTAGTCACTTATTTTCTCTCCATCCTAGTATTTGGGAGACAGTTGAAAATGGAATGCAATTTGATAGTACGGATAACCCTGTATTCATTAACGAACAAATTCATAAGAATGCACAAGCTACCACTGTTTTGTTAGCATCATTGTGTAGGGATGAATACAACAAGGTGAGCGGCTTGGACAACGCCAAGCAAATATGGGACACCCTCAAGATATCGCATGAGGGGAACGACGCCACCATGATCACCAAAATGGAGTTGGTGGAAGGAGAGCTAGGAAGGTTTGCCACGATTAGGGGAGAGGAGCCAACTCAAACATACAACAGGCTCAAGACCCTAGTCAACAAGATCAGGAGCTATGGAAGCACGAGATGGACGGACCACGACGTCGTCCGACTTATGCTCAGGTCTTTCACTGTTATTGACCCTCATCTTGTGAACCTTATCCGTGAAAATCCCAGGTATACCAAGATGACGCCCGAGGAGATACTCGGAAAATTTGTGAGCGGGCGCATGATGGTCAAGGAGGCAAGGTATGTTGATGATGTATTAAACGGACCAATGCCCATCTACGAGCCGCAGCCCATCGCGCTCAAGGCAACAAGCAGCAAGGAGGCGCTACCTAGCAAGGTGGCACAAGTAGAGGCTGCCGGGCTCAATGAGGATGAAATGACGCTCATCATCAAGCGCTTCAAGACCGCCCTTAATGGACGCAAGGAGTACCCCAACAAGAACAAAACAAGGGGAAAGCGCTCCTGCTTCAAGTGCGGTAAGACTGGTCACTTTATTGTAAACTGTCCCGATAATGATAGTGACCAGGGATAAGAAAAGAGCGGGAAGAGGGAGAAGAAGAAGGCCTATAAGAAGGCGAAGGGCGAGGCGTATCTTGGCAAAGAATGGGATTCGGACTGCTCTTCCTCCGACTCCGACGACGAAGGACTTGCTGCCTCAGCCTTCAACAAGTCCTCTCTCTTCCCCAACGAACGCCACACGTGCCTCATGGCAAAGGAGAAAAAGGTAAGCGTTCAAGAAACCCCTAAGTATACTACTTCAAGTGATGACGATTCTAGTGATGATGAAGTAGATTATACCTATTTATTTAAGGGTTTATATAGAGCAAAAGTAGATAAAATTAATGAGTTGATTGATGCTTTAAATGAAAAGGATAGACTTTTAGAAAAGCAAGAGGATATATTGTATGAAGAGCATGATAAGTTTGTTAGTGTACAAAAATCTCTTGCTTTAGAGGTTAAAAGGAATGAAATGCTATCCTCTGAATTATCTACTTGTCATGAAACTGTGTCTAGCTTAAAGAGTGTTAATGATGATTTAAATGCTAAGCTAGAAGTAGCTAATAAATCTAGTTCATGTGTGGAACATGTTGTAATTTGCAATAGATGCAAGGATTTTGATATTAATGCTTGTAATGAACATCTTGCATCCATTACTAAATTAAATGATGAAGTGGCAAGTCTTAATGCCCAACTTAAGACTTGCAAAATTGACCTTGATAAGTTAAAATTTGCTAGGGATGCCTACATTGTTGGTAGACACCCCTCAATTAAGGATGGGCTTGGCTTTCGAAAGGAAGCCAAGAACTTAACAAGCCAAAGGGCTCCCATTCCCAACAAGGAGAAAGGGAAGACCCCTATGGCTAGTAGCATTCAAAGGAATCATGCTTTCATTTATGATAGAAAATTTTCTAGGAATGCTCATTATAATAGGAGTTATGATGCTTATGATTCACATGCTATGATGGCTTCAAGCTCTACTTTTGTGCATGGTAGAAATATGCATAGGAAAAATCATGTTTTGCATCATGTACCTAAGAAAATGCGTAATGAATCTGCTACTGTTTTCCATGCGTGCAACACTACTTTTGTACTCACATGTAAAAATAAAAAAGTGGTTGCTAGGAAGTTGGGGGTCAAATGCAAGGGAGACAAGACTTGCATTTGGGTCCCAAAGGCTATTGTAACTAACCTCGTAGGACCCAACAAAAGTTGGGTACCTAAAACCCAAGTGTAAATTGCCTTGCAGGTTTATGCATCTGGGGGCTCAAGCTGGATTATCGACAGCGGATGCACAAACCACATGACGGGGGAGAAGAAGATGTTCACCTCCTACGTCAAGAACAAGGATTCCCAGGACTCGATCATCTTTAGAGATGGGAACCAAGGCAAGGTTAAAGGACTAGGAAAGATAGCCATTTCATCCGAGCATTCCATATCAAATATGTTTTTAGTTGAATCGCTCGGGTACAACTTATTGTCTGTTAGTCAACTATGTAATATGGGTTATAATTGTCTATTTACCAATGTAGATGTGTCTGTCTTTAGAAGGAGTGATGGTTCATTAGCTTTTAAGGGTGTACTAGACGGCAAACTCTACTTAGTTGATTTTTCGAAAGAGGAGGCCGATCTAGATGCATGCTTAATTGCTAAGACTAGCATGGGCTGGCTGTGGCATCGCCGTTTAGCACATGTTGGGATGAAGAACCTTCATAAACTTCTAAAGGGAGAACATGTGTTAGGACTAACCAATGTATTTTTCGAGAAAGATAGACCTTGTGCAGCTTGTCAAGCATGTAAACAGGTGGGAAGCACTCATCACAGCAAGAATGTGATGACCACATCAAGACCTCTGGAGCTACTTCATATGGACCTCTTCAGACCCATCGCCTACCTCAGCATCGGGGGAAGTAAGTATGGTCTTGTTATTGTTGATGATTTTTCCCGCTTCACTTGGGTATTCTTTTTGCAGGATAAATCAGAAACCCAAGGGACCCTAAAGCGCTTTCTAAGGAGAGCTCAAAACGAATTTGAGCTCAAGGTGAAAAAGATAAGAAGCGACAATGGGTCCGAGTTCAAGAATCTACAAGTGGAGGAGTATCTTGAGGAGGAAGGCATCAAGCACGAGTTCTCCGCTCCCTACACACCACAGCAAAATGGTGTGGTAGAGAGGAAGAACAGGACGCTCATCGACATGGCGAGGACAATGCTTGGAGAGTTCAAGATGCCTGAGCGGTTTTGGTCGGAAGCTGTGAACACAGCTTGCCACGCCATAAACCGGATCTACCTTCATCGCCTCCTCAAGAAGACCTCGTATGAACTTCTAACCGGTAACAAATCCAACGTTTCATACTTTCGTGTATTTGGGAGTAAATGTTACATTCTAGTAAAGAAAGGTTGAAATTCCAAATTTGCTCCCAAAGCTGTAGAAGGGTTTTTGCTAGGTTATGACTCAAATACAAAGACGTATAGAGTCTTCAACAAATCATCGGGTTTGGTTGAAGTCTCTAGCGACGTTGTATTTGATGAAACTAATGGCTCTCTAAGAGAGCAAGTTGATCTTGATGATGTAGATGAAGATGATGTTCCAACGGCCGCAATACACACCATGGCGATTGGAGATGTGCGACCACAGGAACAACAAGAGCAAGATCAACCTTCTTCCTCAACAACCGTGCACCCCCAACTCAAGATGATGAACAGGAGGCGTGTGATCAAGGGGGAGCACAAGAAGACCAAGTTATGGAGGAAGAAGCACCATGGGCCCCTCCAACTCAAGTCCGAGCGATGATCCAACGACATCACCCCGTCGATCAAATATTGGGTGACATAAGCAAGGGAGTAACAACTCGCTCACGTCTAGCTAATTTTTGTGAGCATTACTCGTTTGTCTCTTCTATTGAGGCTTTCAGGGTAGAAGAGGCCTTGCAAGATCCGGACTAGGTGTTGGCCATGCAGGAAGAACTCAACAACTTCAAGAGGAATGAAGTTTGGAGCCTGGTGCCACGTCCCAAGCAAAACGTTGTGGGAACCAAGTGGGTGTTCCACAACAAGTAAGACGAGCACGGGGTGGTGACACGAAACAAGGCTCGACTTGTGGCAAAAGGTTATGCCCAAGTCGCAGGTTTGGATTTCGAGGAGACTTTTGCTCCTGTGGTTAGGCTAGAGTCTATTCGCATTCTATTAGCCTATGCCGCTCACCACTCTTCCAGGTTGTTCCAAATGGATGTGAAGAGCGCTTTCCTCAACAGGCCAATCAAGGAGGAGGTGTATGTGGAGCAACCCCCTGGCTTTGAGGATGAAAGGTACCCCGACCATGTGTGTAAGCTCTCTAAGGCGCTCTATGGACTTAAGCAAGCCCCAAGAGCATGGTATGAATGCCTTAGAGATTACTTAATTGCTAACGCTTTCAAGGTTGGGAAAGCCGATCCCACTCTTTTCACTAAGACTTCTGATGGTGACCTTTTTGTGTGCCAAATTTATGTCGATGACATAATATTTGGTTCTACTAACCAAAAGTCTTGTGAGGAGTTTAGCAGGGTGATGACACAGAAATTTGAGATGTCGATGATGGGCGAGTTGAACTACTTCCTTGGGTTCCAAGTGAAGCAACTCAAGGACGGCACCTTCATCTCCCAAACGAAGTACACTCAAGACCTACTCAAGCGGTTTGGGATGAAGGATGCCAAGCCCACAAAGACACTGATGGGAACCGACGGACATGTCGACCTCAACAAAGGAGGTAAGTCCGTTGATCAAAAGGCATACCGGTCTATGATAGGGTCATTACTTTATTTATGTGCTAGTAGACCGGATATTATGCTCAGCGTATGCATGTGTGCTAGATATCAATCCGACCCAAGGGAATGTCACCTTGTGGCTGTTAAGCGGATTCTTAGATATTTAGTTGCTACGCCTTGCTTTGGGATCTGGTATCCAAAGGGGTCTACCTTTGACTTGATTGGATATTCAGACTCCGATTATGCCGGGTGCAAGGTTGATAGGAAGAGTACATTAGGGACGTGCCAATTCCTAGGAAGGTCCCTGGTGTCTTGGAGTTCAAAGAAACAAACTTCCGTTGCCCTATCCACCGCTGAGGCCGAGTATGTTGCCACAGGACAGTGTTGCGTGCAACTACTTTGGATGAGGCAAACCCTCCGGTACTTTGGCTACAATCTGAACAAAGTCCCACTCCTATGTGACAATGAGAGTGCAATCCGCATGGCGGATAATCCTGTTGAACACAGCCGCACTAAGCACATAGACATCCGGCATCACTTCCTAAGAGACCACCAGCAAAAGGGGATATTGAGGTGTACCATATTAACACCGAGAACCAGCTAGCCGATATCTTCACCAAGCCTTTAGATGAGAAAAGGTTTTGCAGGTTGCGTAGTGAGCTAAATGCCTTAGATTCGCGTAACTTGGATTGATCTATAGCATACATGTGTTTTATGCCTTTGATCATGTTAATTTATGCATTTCAATCTATTTTTGTTCATTTGTGGTGCTCAAGTTGTACACATGATCCCCGGACCTCACAAGTCCATTTGCAAGTGATGCACTTATTTAGGGGGAGGCACGCTACAACTTGACCCTTTTGACACTAACCTTTGTGTTTAAGTTTACTTAATTTAGTCTCAAAAGTGAATTGAAAGGAAAAGGTGAACTTGGACCATGCAAAGACTTCTACTGCAATCCAGTATTAACTCCAAGTTCATATCTATGCTCTTATTGCCTTTTTGCTCTTAATTGACAATTTTGGTGAGGCAATGGGGTTAAATGGCCAAGAATGATCCCGTTTTGGTGCTTAATGCCAAAGGGGGAGAAATTAAGGCCAAAGCAAATGGATCAGCTACCACTTGTGAAATTTCGAAAAGAGTAGAGTTAGAACTTTTTGATTTGTCCAAAACACTCTTATTGCAAAATTTGGTCTCTTGTGGGGAGAATTTATGACTATGGGAAAAAGGGGGAGTTTTTTGCTCTTAATCGATTTTACTCTTGGATTATCTCTCTTTGTGCCCAAACAAGTGAGTTTGTCTTAGAGATAGGAAAATGAATTTGATTTGCAAAAACAAACCAAGTGCTGGCAAAGTATGATCCAAATATGCCAAATTAGAGTAAAAAACAATTTGGTTCTCTTTTGCATTGATATTGCACTTCTTTTGGTTGCTTTTGGATGTGTTGGCATAAATCACCAAAAAAGGAGAGATTGAAAGGGAAATGTGCCCTTGGGCCATTTCTAAAGTGTTTTGGTGATTAAGTGCCCAACACATATTCTCTAAGTGTTAATTTGTGCCAAAGATTGAAGAAGTGCAAATCATGTAACAAGGTACGTCTTTAGACTTAGTACATTGATTTGGGTACTAATGTATTGTGTCTAAGTGCTAGAAACAGGAGAAAATGGATTGTAAAAGAGTTGGTTGTGTATAGCCAACTGTTGCTCGGTCTGGGTGCACCGGACTGTCCGATGGTGCATCGGACAGTGACCGGTGCGCCACACAAGTCCAAGGTGAACTGACTGCTCTCGGGACTCGACGGCGGCGTATGGCTACAATTCACCGGACTGTCCGGTGGTGCACCGGACTGTCCGGTGAGTCGTCCGCGGCGAAGTCATCGCTCTCGGGAAAAGTTCAACGGCGTACGGCTAAAATTCACCGGACTGTCTGGTGGGGCACCGGACTGTCCGTTGAGCCAATGGTCGACTGGGCAACGGTCGGCAGGAGGCACCGGACAGTGTCCGGTGCGCCAACTGCCGCGAATCTGCAACGGTCGACTGTGCCAAAATAAGGAGATCCGCACCGGACTGTCTACTGTGACTGTCCGGTGGCGCACCAGACTGTCCGGTGCGCCACTCGACAGAAGGCAATCTTAGCCTTCCTTGTTGGTCTCCAACGGCTCCTAGCTGCCTTGGGGCTATAAAAGGGACCCCTAGGCGCATGGAGGAGTCACCCAAGCATACTCTAAGCATTCTAAGTCTTCCACACTCCGTCTCCGCGCACTTGATCGACTGTGTTAGTGATTTGAGCTTCGTTCTAGTTGTGAACTCGTTGTGCTTCATTTTAAGCTCAAGTCTTGGCTTGTGTGCGTGTGTGTTGCTGCGGATTTGTGTGTGTTGCTTCCCACCCTTACTGTTGTGCTTTCACTGTGACCTTTGTTGTAAGGGCGAGAGACTCCAACTTGTGCAGATTCCTCGCAAACGGGAAAAAGAGATAAGCAAAGAAAAACCGTGGTATTCAAGTTGATCATTGGATCACTTGAAAGGGGTTGAGTGCAACCCTCGTCCATTGGGACGCCACAACGTGGAGGTAGGCAAGTGTTATACTTGACCGAACCACGGGATAAACCACTGTGTCCCTTGTGTTGTCCTTCTCTTTGATTATTTGTGATTCGCAAGAGCTCGCTCTATAGCCACTTGGTTCTATTGCACTAATATATTTATAACCAAGCTTGTTGCTATTTAGTGTTGAATTTTACAGGATCACCTATTCACCCCCCTCTAGGTGCTCTCAATGTCGATGCAAACACTCCGCTTCATCAATTCGCCAAGCAAATGATGAAGCTTCTACACAGTAGAAAGATGAAAGAGTCAAAAGAAGCAGTGGGAAGCATGGTGAGGACAAATTGTTATGAAGTATATTTATACCTTAATATAAGTGTCATCTAATTTGAATTATATACGACACAGGGTCAAAAGGAAACAAACACGCTATATATGTTTGAGATAAGGGTTGCAAGAGCATACACAAGGGCTGTGATGAATAAATTCCAGGAGTCTTTGAAATATGCAACTGCATTCAAGATAATGCATGATCAAGAAGGGGGTGCAAATGACTGGGTAGTGCAACATACAACAAGATCGAATAAAATTGTGTGGGGGACAACACCAATTCAAAGTGACAGCTGATGAAGAGACAGGAAAGTATACGTGTGAATGCAAACATTGGGAACATATAGGTATGGAGTACGAAATAGTAATTATATACCTTTATATTAAAAACATATAAAATAATTTTTATGATCGTTATTGTTTTTATAGGGCTATTCTGTGTACATGTACTACGCGCGTTTATGCATCTTCAGATTGAACGGATACCTAAGAAATACATTTTACAAAGATACACCAACTCAGCAAGGCAAGATGTTTCGTTTTCAAGAGATGATAGGAATTTGAAAGGAAAGGATGGAGAAACAAAATCATATAGACAGTAGATGTTGCTAAAAAAGAAATGAAAGTAGTGCATCATGCTAGTTTATCAAAGGCAGGTAATGATAGAGCCCTAGCAGTAATGGATGAGCTTCTCAAGGTACTTTCGTGTTTGGAGACAGATATAGAAGTTGAGGAGACTTGTGGAACTAGTGGGGGAGATGGTATACAAGTATGTGATGTTTTAATGTATATATTGTTAACATATTATTCATCCTAATACATTGATGAGGTATAAAACAAATAAAATTTTAGGACGATGATGAAGACAATAGAGACGTCAAACGAGATGGTGAATTGGGTGAAATGAATAACAAGGTTTTGATTATATTGTTGTCTATGTTTATTTGTAACTGATGTATACTGAGCTTTGAACCAATTTTCAGAAAATTCAAGACGTATCTAATATACTTCAAGTGGGTTTGGACAATGTTCAAATACCTATACCGATACGTTCATTTGAAGAGGTAATAACTTTAACAACTATATTGATTTGCGATTGTACATACAAATGATTTATTGATTTGTGTTATTGGCTTATGATTGAGCTTAAAAATGTGATGGCGGGTACAGGTTAATTTGCAGGATCACGCGGATATGAATGAGAGTGGTGACCATGAACAAAATGATCATGCCAGAAAGGTAATAATGGTATTATACTGAATGTGGGACTGCATAATATTATGTGTTGAAAATATATACTTTTGAATTGTAGAAACTGGATTTTGCAGTCGATGGGATAAGCTTGGGAAGACCAAATAACTCAAAACCCAAAGGAAGAACAATAAAGGGGAGTGAACAAAAGGTTATTAAATTGGGAGCAAAAGGTACAAAGAAAATGAACAGGAAATGCCAGAAGTGTGGAATTGCTGATGGTCACAACAGTAGGACATGTTTGTCATTGGAGGAGAATAGATTACGGTTGGCTAGCCTTGCTGGATGTAAGAGAGGACGACCTCTTGGATCTAGGAACAAGGGTGGAAGTAACGCTCCTCATTGGGATGAGACAACAACATCAAAAAACACGCAATTGATTTCGATAACAGTGAGTCAGGCAGTGATTAGTATGTTGTATGTGATACGAATAATTCTTTTTTTGCAATAAACATTGCATGTGTCACAAATGATTTATATACAGTTGGTTATTGAAATCCATTAAATGTAGCGTATATTCTTTACTAATGTTGCATAATTGATACTAATAAAACATCGTATATAACATGTATGATAATCGTATAATACCTAAACTATATGACCATAAATGTGATGAATGAGCAATATGAATCGTGAATAACAGAATAACAAAGAGTATAAAAATGATCGGGATACCAATAAGTTTATAGACATATTAACCAAAAGTATAACCTTAAATGAATTGGTCATAATATTAAGAAATGTGGTATGCATAAATAATGTAGGCAATTAAAAAAGAAGAACTTCTTAACATATAAAAGATCATATTTAAGCCCACTAACGTAAAAACATCTGCTGTTCACAAGACATAAATGCATCGGCACAGCCTAACCAGAAGTATCTGACCAACTAATGTTCACAAAAGTACTTGCGTAACAACCTAGGACAAGGTAGCATAACAACTGTTCTAAACATCACATGTAAGGAAGCTTCCTAACATTGTTAACTAACAAGCATGACCAAAATACCACAGTACGATACATGGCCCGTACCATTACTTAGTTCTGACACATAGTTAACTACTTGCGCCCAAACATAAATCTCTGGATCTCCATTGGAAGTGGCAGTGCCTTGTTCATGCGATGGAATGTGAGATGATATAGGGCATGAGCACGTAGGTCTCGAGAACTGTCCTGCAATACAAGCATAGCATATATTATACACGTATATAGCTAACATGTACAACGATGGCAAACAGAAGATAAAATATTTAGCATAATCACTTACTAGTTGAGTGTAAGAAGTGATGACACCTGCATTATGATCATAATGCTTCATGTAACTCATTACATAAAAGCCACAGTCATTTGACCCTGTTCTCATTGTTGGGCAATCTGATGGCATATCCATTGGAAAGTTACCAAATTTGGGGAAGGATGCATTGGGGCAACATGTTGTAACGCTTTGCTCAACCTACTCATTATAACCCTAGCCCATGGGAATTTCCTTCCACCTAAATAGATTGGGTCATAATGGTAGTCCTTCCATGTGGTGCCACCAAGTTCTATACCATACGGATTCGAATCTAAAATGTGTATGCACCGATGCTGTAGGTTGATTACATACAGTGTCCAATGTCCTGTACTGAGCATAGGTACCAATATCTGTTGATGAAAAAAATATAAATAAGTTACATGTTGCTGTTACAATGCCATGATGAGTAAAAGGTATAGTTAATATACTAATGAACCTATGAACAAAATGTTACTGAGGCTTACCGACTTGCATTTATCCAGATTTACCGACGAAGGCAGTGTGTTATGTAAGCAGTTCTGTAACACATTTTGATCAAACGGCTGAGGATTCTTACTATGACGTTCCTGCTCTTCAAAATTTAGTAGAGCCTAGAAACAAACATAGAGAGTGTGTAAGTATATTCTGTGAATAGTTACAATAACTATGAAGAAGAACCTACCCCAACATTGACATCAAGTACTAATCTGTTAGAAGTCATAGTTCGACGATGATTTTTTGAATCATCACGAAAACACTCAATGAAGCACTGCATGAAGACATTCTCAAGACACTTCCCCTCTACGAAAGATTCATAAATATCGATACAGTTTCCACTGTATTCACCGTAATCTATGTCAACCCTGTATGAAGAATATAGTTATATATTCATATTGCATACATGAAACAAACTAATAAATACGGTCTTTGTAATTTGTGTAACGTGTACCTGCTTTGGTCAATGTCCTTGGAACAGAGTAAATCCCACAGAGAACGAACGCAATCAAGCTCTGTAAGGAGTGGATCAGTTCCAGAAAGTGTTGTCCCTTTCAGTGTATCATCCTAAGATGCAACCTGGTTATAAGTGTTTGAACATTAGAATAATTAGTTTAATGGCATAAAGTGCATTATAGAAGATGTATGTTATTATACTGACATGAGGCGTTGGGGTCTGATCAAAGACTGGTCCACTGTCATTGTGTTCCATTTCATCTGTTGCCATTTCACCTCTCTACACAAAGTATATGATTAGTAAAATTATGTAATATGCATTGTACTAATGTAATCGTAAAATGGAATTATAACATGAGACAAGGACTGCTAAACAAACATTTTTTGTGGTGTCACATCAAATTTCGGCAAACGGGTGCAAGCTGGTGTGGTTTGAGGTGTGATATTTGTGTTCCTCAACATGTTATTTCGAACATCAAAACAGAAATCCTGTTGACAAAATAGTGTGGTTCGTATCTAGCTAAAAAGGAATATGCAAACAATGTATGTATGATGAGTAAAAAAGCTCATGGGGTTGGATATATTACCTCATGTCCTGTATCAACATCCGCTTCGTCAGGACAAGTCTCCAGTACTCTACGAATATGCTGTTGTTTTTCATGAATTTCTTCAAACTGAGTACCACCCAGCTGGGTCTCAAACTACGATGCTTGGGATGACAGATCCGGTGTGGGTTGGGTGGCATGCATAGTGTGTCCTTATACAAAATTATATTGAAAATAATGTATGTCAAAACTTGCATTATAGATCAAATGTTGTTGCATATAACACAAATAACAAAATGTTGTTTACTGTACATATAAAAAAATCCTATGCACATGTAGTCTGTGTAAGGTTCTGAATGTATGAAAAGATATAATTATATGACTGACCTGCTGAATCAGCCTAATTCCTCGATTGTTGTGGCTCATCTGTCTCGTTTTCTAAATTATCAGACTCGACACGTAGTACCTCGTCGATCAGCTCTATACACTTGTCTGCTATGTCATATTGCTTCTCAATAATTTTGTCAATGCTGTCTTTTATGGCTAAGCATGCCTTGTCAACCTCCAAGTCATATGCAGCAAGTTTCTCTATGAATTTAGATCGATGACGAGGTGGGAGCTCGTTGATCTTACTTGACATCATCTCCTTGATCGATGGAAGTTGGATGTTAAAGGTGGGCCGAGGCGTAGGGGCAGGGCGCGGTGCATAAAAATGTTGGTCCTGCACTTCGGCTAGTTCTTCAGCAAAAATAATAAGAATCCATCACCACATTCCTATTCCATTTGTCCCATAAATCTTAAAAATATATGTATATAATACAGCAAAAACTTGCCTCGGATTGGCGATCGAGCTTAGGTACAACTGAATAGCATGTCTCGGTCGAGCTTCGAAACTAAAATATAAAATTAAAGTGAAAGTTGAAATGGACCATGAGTTTGTAATGTAAACAATGGTACTCAAAACAAATCACATATATTTGACATAAAATTTATCATAACATACACTTGGTTAAATATGAATAACTTACTTCACAATATCCGAAAGGTTCGGCCCCATGGCGTACCTTCCTCTTGTTGGCTTTAGTCAAAGCTTTTATGATATTATTATCAAAGAATTTTATGCGAGGTGTACCTAACTTATTTTGAGGGCAGCGGCTGCATGCAGGTGATCCAGGTAATACAACTACATAAAAAATTCAATGTGCAATAGCTCTGTAAGTAAACATAACAAACATCATAAAACATGTTATATAATTACCAACAGTGAGCAACCAAAATTGCAATATATGTACATAAGAGAAACTCTATACTTACAAGGACAACAATTGAGCATCCGTATATAGTCGTGGAGACGTTTGTGGTGCTTCGGTTATGCCACTTCTTCGCAGCTTCACAAAGATTATTAAAAATTAGCTGGCACCAATCGGTCTCGTGGAAACGGTGCATTTCTTCTGTCAGAAGCACTTCATGGTTTGTTATACCCTAGCTAGCAGTTGGAAATAATAGACGGTTGAATAAAATGAGGAAGAAACATCTGATGGTAAGGTCATCATCCTCGCCTTTCCTTAAACGATCATGTAGAAATGTCACATTGAACTCGTCTTTAGACAAACCAAGCTCTGCCCTCAAGTTGCTTGCTGCAACTGCTTCGTCAATCCCCAATTGTTTTCCACCGCCATGATTTGGTACACCAAGTATAAGATGCACAATGTCCTTTGTGATTTTTAGTTCCTTTCCTGGATCAGGACGAATTGTCATGTCCTTGTGGTCAAGCTTGTCCATCAACCATTGAAGGTGTGATCTACTACACAACGCATCTACTGTCATATCAAGAATGTTAGAAAAACCTTTACATCTTATGGCCTGACGTTGTCTTTCATTCAATATGTTAATGCTTGCAATGACATCTTGTGGGTTGCACCTGACATTGAGCCTCTGTTATACAATATAGAACCGGAAACAATTTTGTTATTATCAAAAATAAAATAATATTCAGAAGCTTACGAATAGGAAATTGTTTGTTGAGTATGCATAACACTAACCTATCGGGGTAGATCCTCAGCTTTTATCCTCTTTGTCACGACTTTCCTTAGAACTCTTGTATGGCTTTTAGAAACATTACGCTTCTTAACAGCTAGCATGAAGTCATCTTCATCAGAATCAAGCTGTACTGTTTCATTAAATAAAGTTTGGCTGTCAACATTAGGAGGATTTCCAACTTCTGGGCATGGATTAGACTGTTCTGCGCACGGAATGTCAACACTGAAACACTCCTGGCTTGACTGAATTGTTATACGTTTGGGGTTATTTGGAGGACGGTCCACGTGCTTCATTTTTAAGTAAAAGCTGCATGCATAATACACAATACTGTAAAAATTAATCTATTGGATATGCATATGTATTGATTGTGTGGTATGATTGAATCAATGAACCTAATTGTTTTAAATACCAAGCATAAAAGCAATCTGTAAAATTTTGCATGGTACTTATAATATGTTTCAATAAACATCTGAATATATTGTTCTCTAATTACACTTGCATACATATACTGTCCTGTTCAATCATAATAAACATCTGAATATGTTTCAATAAAAAACAGACCTTGCTCGAACTAATAATGTATTAGCTATAAACATCTGGAATAAATAAATGTATGCAATAAATATATATGAAATTTTGTATAAATCATATATTCTATAAAAAACAACTAATTGACTGCTCATTTACTAAAAACAGTTGCATACATGTTCTGTCCTGTTCTACAATCATAAAAATCTGAATATGTTTCAATAAAACAAAACTTGCTGTAAACAGTAGTGTATTAACTATAGACTAATGAATACATAAATTAATGCATATCACTAACTAGATAAGAAATTCTGAATAAATAATATACTCTACCAAAAACAACTAATTCACTGCTCCTTTACAAAAATCACTTGCATACATGTTCTGTCCTGTTTTATAATCATAACAAACTGAATATGTTTGAACAAAACAAAACTTGTTGTAAACATTAATGTATTAACTGTGAACTAATGGAATAAATAATGTCCTGTTTTATAATCATAAAAAACTGGATATGATTCAATAAAATAATACATGCTGTAAACAGTAATGTATTATCTATAAACTAATGGAATAAATAAATGTATGCAGTCACTAAAAATATATCTACTTTTGAATGAATCATATACTCTACAAAAAAACAACTAGTTGACCACTCCAATACCACTTGAACATCATCTATGTAAAAAACATTAACTGAGATGCATAAACATGTATTCTAATGTGCGTAACCACCTATGTAAATGTGCGTAAATGTATTAATGCAACTGCATAAATATTTGTCACCTACCGTAATCCTTAAAATGCAGTATGAACAAAAAAACAACACATTTGTACTTCAGGAGATCGATTTACCTTTTTAGGGTTTGCTAACTTTGTTGACGGTCGACGACGATCCCAGGTAATGCGGCAAGCTAGGGTTCGGAAGATCACACCGTAGATGGTTGGGGAAGGGCTACCCGTTGGAGCAGAACCCGTTGGCGGCGGAGAATGTGGAACGACGGCGGAGAACGTGGAAGCAGTCGCGTCGGCGGAGAACGTGGAAGCAGTCCGGTCGGCGGAGAAACTGGGGTTTTCTCCGGTCTGGTCTCTCGTCTCAAGTTGCAGTAGCAAAGATAGAGGAGCTTAGATTGGGGTCGACAAGGAGGCGCCGCTCTATCACCAATTGCGCCTGGGTCGACTGCGAGCGGCGGATGGAGCGGAGTCGTCGGAGAGGGTGGAGTCGGTGGAGAGACCTGGAGTCGCGCGGAGAGGGTTAGGGTTCTGTGGTGGCGTATGCGGTTATGGAAACTGAGACCGGGAGAAGAAAGAGGAGCTAATGGTGGCAGCACGTCATTATATATATATATATATATGGAATCTGAAAAGTCTGGTCGGCTGTGAGTGCACGTGCGTTCGTATTTGGCTGGGGCTTCTTGTAGCTAAATAGAGCCCATGGCTCTATATATATATATATATACTATACTTAAAGCACCAGTTTCAACGGTTGTCGTGCGTCATTTTTTTGCAAAAAGACCCCTATCTTTTTGGGTATTCAACCCGTCGTCCAGCCATACTGCTTTCGAACGCTCCCACGCTATGGATCTCCGCTCCCCAACCCGTGTGCCCACCATCCTCACGTTCTCACAAAACCCTAACCCGCATCCAACCTCCATCTTCAATATCGCCACCCCGCTCATTCCTCTTGTGGTACCCCTCCTCCGTCGCCGACGTGTAGCCTAAGTCGCATAGCTTCGTCGAGGTGAACCTCTTCCGCCTCCCCTCCTTCAACGCCGACGATGGGGGCATGGGGATGCAGGAGGAGGCACCAAATCCCCCGCCGGTGTCTATCGGGATCGGACGAATCGGTTGAGGCGACCTTCCATATTCCCCTACCCCACCAGTGGCTTCCTCCTTGCCCTCCTCTTCGTCACATCAGGGACCTCACTCCCTACTCTAGGAGGTTTCTATCGGGGAGGAGCGGCCTAGGTGCGTTGTATCTACCAACCTCTCCGGTGATCTCCTCCTCGAGAATAGGGCTCACGTTGGAGAGGATGGATGGTCGTCATGCGTCACAGCAACTCTGCCCTCGAGGTGGATCCCCGTGGGCAGCGGCGGTGGATCCTCGCCATCTGACGGTGGTTCCATTTCTTGGTTGGAGCGCAGATCTGGCTCCGCCGAGGCGAAGAGCAACAGCAAACCGGACAAGGAGAAGAAGGGTGGCGGAAGCGGCACACCGCCAACCCCCAAGGACAGCAAGCCGCGCAAGCCGACCGTGCCCAAGGCGAGCGCCGCCGGCCATGGCACGTCGTGCACTGCTGACAAGTCCCCCGACTCGGGGTCGGCCGACCGCAAGGCGCCAACACCCAAGGCCGCCGCCTCTCGCCTCGCTACGACTCCAGAGGTATGGTAATCCGCAACTACCATGCCATCGCCTGCAGGCGCAAAAATCCTCATACTTTTTCGTGGAATTCAGAGTTGTATTGATGGTTTCAGAAGGGGAAGCCCGCGAAGCCGCCGCAGGAGCAGCAGGCGCAGCTTGCCATGATCCGAGAAGAGCTCGTGAACGCTAAGGAGCAGTTGGTGGAGAACGAGAAGGAGAAGTGCAAAGTTCTTGCTGAGCTGGAGCGTGCCAAGAAGGTGGCTGATGAGGCCAATGCCAAGCTACAGGATGCGCTTGATGTGCAAAGGAGGGCTATTGAAGCGCAGGAGGCAGACAAACTCCCTACCGGAGAATCGGAGCAGGTAAGCATCCATGGCCAGTAGGAGGCTGATGACGCTATGCTGCGGTCGATAGTGGAGCAGCTGGAGAAGGCCAGGTATGAGCTGGCCGACGCAATCGATGCCAAGAATGAAGCCCTCATCCAGGTAGATGATGTCTTTAGGGCTTCTGAGGTGAAGGCCCAGGAAGTTGAGCATCTCACTGCGGAGGTTACACACCTCAAAGGGCAGCTTGATTCCAAGGTGGATGGCAACATGAAGAAGACTGCAGAGAGGATTCAGAATCTTGAAGAAGAGAACTTTGCATTGAAGCTTGAGCTTGAGAAAAAAAGGCTGCTGAAGAAAAGACAGTTCGATTGGAGCGCATGATTGATGAACTTAAGAGTGATGTTGATGATGCTAGGAATTTTGGTTCCAAGTCAAAGTAGTTAGCTGACAAATGGCAGAAGAAGGCACAACTTCTCGAGGTCAGATTGGAAGAGGCTGATCAGTCTAATATTTTGAAGGGTGAATCTTTGAATTCAGCAATGGAAGAATTGGATTCAACAAGTAGTTTGCTTCATGATAGAGAATCTGAATTTGCTGCTCTTAATGACAAAGTCAGGTTCTTGGAGGATGAGCTGACAAAGCTCAAGAGTGATATTGTTGTGTTCGGCCAACGGGCAGATGCAGCAGAGAAAGAGGCAGCAGATCTATGGATAGAGGTTGAAGAGCTTAGGCTAAAGCTCCATACAGTGGAAGAAGAGAAAATGGAGGCCCTGAACAGTGATAAGAATACTAGCTCAGAAATTGAGACCTTGAATGAACAGAAGAACCAGCTGGCTGACGAGCTTGAGGCTAGCAAAGATGAGCTTAAGAAAATTAAGAAGGCAATGGAGGGTCTGGCCTCAGCCTTACAGGAAATGTCAGCTAAATCCAGAGAGACGCAAGAAAAGTACCTTCTGAAACAAGATGAGATAGAGCGTGCTCAGGCACAGGTAGAGGAGCTTAACTTGAGTCTGAAGAATATTAAGGAGAACTATGAGCTACTGCTTGATGAGGCAAACTATGAAAAGGTTTGCCTTACGAAACCAGTTGAAAGACTGGAAGCAGAAGCTAAGAGGGCGCATGAGGAATGGCAGTCCAAAGAGCTAAGTTTTGTCAACTCTATTAAGAATTCAGAAGAAGAGATAGTCGCTGTCAGGGTTCAAATGGATAGGACCTTGGAGGTTGTTAAGGAAAAAGAAAATGAAAACACAGAGTTGCAGGAGAAGCTGCAGCAGCTTGAATCTCAGCTAATGGAAGCGGACAGAATCAGAGAGGAAGGCAACAATGAAAGTATCCGATGGAAGGAGAACATATTAGACCAAGAGAATGAATTATAGAACATAAAACAGGAGAATGACGACCTGTAGACAAAGGAATCAGCGGCTTGTGAGAAGATTAAGGAACTCTCTTCCCAGCTTACTAATGCAAAATATGGCATGATAAATAGTAACACCAAGGAAGGAGATAATGAGAAGGGGGCACTGAAGAGGACGATGAACCTGTTGTAGTAGTTGCCAAAATGTGGGAGAACAGCAAGTTTGCTGACTATGATTCATCTAAGGAGAAGGAGAATGATGGTGACTCACAGGTTGATTTGGAATCAAACAAGGGGGATGCAGGTCTTGACAGCAACGGGTTGCACTCAACTAAGGAGAACAGTGGCAGGGCATCACCAACTAAACAGCACCAGCAGTATAAGAAGAAGCCTCTGCTGAAGAGATTCGGTGGTCTGCTAAAAAAGAAAAGCGAAAATTAGCATAAAATCGTCTGATGATATTCTTTGTTCTATCATTTGAAATATTTTTTGTAAACCCTCTCAGAGATGCTGAAAGCCAACTTACTATTGAGAGTACTATGAAACCTCCTGCGCAGTGTGAAATAAATGACAGAAATGAAGTGTGTGTTGGTGCTGGTGCTGGAGACACCAACATAACTGGTGGTATTATCCAATTGTATTGGAGTTCTATTCTTGAAAGGTGCTTGGATACAAATAATCAAAGCTTGAAGGAGGCTTGAGTGAAAGGGAAATAGGCTTACACCTTTTCCTAATTGATTTTGGTGGTTGAATTGCCCAACACAAATAATTGGACTAACTAGTTTGCTCTAGATTATAAGTTTTACAGGTGCCAAAGGTTCACAATAGACCAATAAAAAGACCAAGAAAGGGTTCAAATAAAGAGAGCCAAAGACAACCGAAGTGTGCCCTGGTCTGGCGCACTGGACTGTCCGGTGTGCCAGCGGACAGTGTCTGGTGCACCACCGGACAGTGTTCGGTGTACCAGGGAACTCAGCTCCAAACTCGTCACCTTCGGGAAAATCAGAGGGCGCTCCGCTATAATTCACCAGACTGTCCGGTGTGCCAGCGGAGCAACGGCTACTTCGGCGCCAACAGTCGACTGCAACCGCATTCAATGCGCTACAGTGCGCGCCAGAGTCAGAGCAGCGTCAGAAGATGCACCGGACAGTCTACAGTACTTGTCCGGTGCACCACCGGGCAGCCAGAAGACCCCACCTGTCAGAGCTCCAACGGTCGAACCCTAACGGTCGGGTGACGTGGCTGGCGCACCGGACTGTCCGCGCCATGCGACAGTAGCCTCCACCAAACGGCTAGTTTGGTGGTTGGGGCTATAAATACCCCCAACCACCCCACCATTCATTGCATCCAAGTTTTCCACCTTCCAACACATTACAAGAGCTATAGCATTCAATTCTAGACACAACCAAAGAGATCAAATCCTCTCCCAAGTCCGGAATCACTCCAAATCAAATAGTGACTAGAGAGAGTGACACTTGTGTTCATTGAGCTCTTGCGCTTGGATTGCTTCTTTTCTTTCTCATTCTTTCTTGAGATTCACTCAATTGTAACCGAGGCAAGAGACACCAATTGTGTGGTGGTCCTTGCGGGGACTTAGTGTCCCGTGTGATTGAGAAGAAAAGCTCACTCGGTCTATGTGACTGTTTGAGAGAGGGAAAGGGTTGAAAGAGACCCGGTCTTTGTGACCACCTCAACGGGGAGTAGGTTTGCAAGAACCGAACCTCGGTAAAACAAATCCTTGTGTCTCACTCTTTATTTGCTTGCAATTGTTTTTCACCCTCTCTCTCGGACTCGCTTATAATTCTAACGCTAACCCAGCTTGTAGTTGTGATTAACTTTGTAAATTTCAGTTTCGCCCTATTCACCCCCCTCTAGGCGACTTTCAATTGGTATCAGAGCCCGATGCTTCATTAGAGCCTAACTGCTCAAAGTGATGTCGGGAGATCACGCCAAGAAGGAAATGGTGACCGGCGACAAGCCCGCTACAAGCCACGGGAAGGCTCCATCGGGAGAGTCCCGCAACAAAGGGAAGGAGAAGGAATCCTCTTCCCACAAGTCGCATCAAAGTGGCGACAAGAAAAAGAAGATGAGAAAAGTGGTCTACTACGAGACCGATTCTTCATCGCCATCCACCTCTGGCTCCGACGCGCCGTCCATAACTTCTAAGCGCCATGAGCGCAAGAAGTATAGTAAGATTCCCCTACGCTACCCTCGTATTTCAAAGCGTACTCCTTTACTTTCCGTTCCACTAGGCAAACCACCGGTTTTTGACGGTGAAGTTTATAATATGTGGAGTGACAAAATGAGGCATCATCTAACCTCACTCCACACAAGCATTTGGAACGTTGTTGAGTTTGGTGTACAGGTACCATCCGTAGGGGATGAAGACTATGATTCGGATGAAGTGGCCCAAATTCATCACTTCAACTCCCAAGCCACTACTATGCTCCTCGCCTCTCTAAGTCGAGAGGAGTATAATAAGGTACAAGGGTTGAAGAGCGCAAAGGAAATTTGGGACATGCTCAAGACCGCGCACGAAGGAGACGAGGTGACAAAGATCACCAAGCGGGAGACGATCGAGGAGGAGCTCGGTCGCTTCATGCTTCACCAAGGAGAGGATCCGCAAGCCATGTATAACCGCTTGAAGACCTTGGTGAACCAAGTGCGCAACCTCGGGAGCACCAAATGGGATGACCATGAGATGGTCAAGGTTATTCTAAGATCCCTCGTTTTTCTTAACCCTACGCAAGTTCAATTAATTCGAGGTGATCCAGATACAAGCTAATGTCTCCTGAGGAAGTCATAGGGAAGTTTGTGAGCTTTTGAAAGGGAAATGTGCCCTTGGGCCATTTCTAAGTATTTTGGTGATTGAGTGCCAACACAAGTACTTTTGTGCTAATCTATGCAAAGTGGTGGACAAAGGACAAATCACGTCAAAAGGTATGTTTCTAGACTTAGTACATTGTTTTATAGACTAATGTATCGTGTCTAAGTGCTGGAAACAGGAAAAGTTGAATTGGAAATGAGATGGCTTTGTTCAGCCAAGGTCTGCTCAGTCTGGGTGCACCGGACTGTCCGGTGGTGCACCGGACTGTCCGGTGCGCCAGGCTAGCTCTGACAAACAGGCTGCTCTCGGGACTTCGACGGCGGTGTACGGCTAAAATTCACCGGTCTGTCCGGTGGTGCACCGGACTGTCCGGTGAGCCGTTCACAGGCGAACTCGTCGCTCTCGGGAAACCATCAACGGCGTACGGCTAAAATTCACCGGTCTGTCCGGTGGTGCACCGGACTGTCCGGTGAGTCAACAGTCAGCCAGGGCAACGGTCGGTCGAGGATTCTGCGCGTGACGCGTGGCCGAGCCAACGGTCACATTGGTGCACCGGACAGTGTCTGGTGCACCAACGGCTCTCAGACTCCAACGGTCGGCTTCGCCAAATAAGGAAGGAGATCTGCACCGGACAGTGTCCGGTGGTGCACCGGACTGTCCGGTGCGCCAGTCGACAGAAGGCAAGATCTGTCTTCCAGGATTGTTCTCAACGGCTCCTAGCTGCCTTGGGGCTATAAAAGGGACCCCTAGGCGCATGGAGGAGTACACCAAGCATTCTTACAACATTCCTAAGCACCAAGACCTCGATTCCGCGCATTTGTTTCATTGTGATAGCATATAGAGCTCTAGTGAAGTTGTGAACTCATTGGGTTGCGTTGTGAGCTCTTGTTGCGACTTGTGTGCGTATTGACACTCTGATTTTTGTGTCTTGTGTGCATTGCTAATCCCTCCCTTGCTCCGTGCTTCTTTGTGAACTTCAAGTGTAAGGGCGAGAGGCTCCAAGTTGTGGAGATTCCTCACAAACGGGATTAATAAAAGCAAGCAAAACACCGTGGTATTCAAGTGGGTCTTTGGACCGCTTGAGAGGGGTTGATTGCAACCCTCGTCCGTTGGGACGCCACAACGTGGAGTAGGCAAGCGTTGGTCTTGGCCGAACCACGGGATAACCACCGTGCCATCTCCGTGATTGATCTCTTGTGGTTATTGTGTTTTGACTCCTCTCTAGCCACTTGGCGATTATTGTGCTAACACTTAACCAAGTTTTTGTGGCTTAAGTTTCAAGTTTTACAGGATCACCTATTCACCCCCCCTGTAGGTGCTCTCAATTGTTATCGGAGCCGTTCTCTTCACAAAGGGACTAACCGCCCGAAGAGATGGATCCTAAGGGGAAGGGTATCGTGATCAACGACTACGAGAGAAGGAAACCGGTTAATTCGAACTTTTCGTTTGACTACTCTCGTATTCCGCAAAGTACAAATACTCATTTGCTCTCCATTCCACTTGGCAAACCTCCTCACTTTGATGGAGAGGACTACGGATTTTGGAGCCACAAAATGCGTAGTCACCTGTTCTCTCTCCATCCGAGCATATGGGAGATTGTGGAAAGTGGAATGAAATTTGATAGCTCGGATAGTCCTATTTTTATTAATGAACAGATTCATAGAAATGCACAAGCTACTACTGTGTTGTTAGCCTCCTTGTGCAGGGACGAGTATCATAAGGTGAGCGACTTGGACAATGCCAAGCAAATCTGGGACACCCTCAAGATCTCTCACGAGGGGAACGATGTCACCCTGCTCACCAAGATGGAGTTGGTAGAGGGAGAGCTTGGAAGATTTGCAATGATAAGGGGCGAGGAGCCAACTCAAACATACAACCGGCTCAAGACCCTTATCAACAAAATAAGGAGCTACGGAAGCACGCGATGGACGGACCACGACGTCGTCCGCCTAATGATAAGGTCATTTACCGTTCTTGATCCACATTTGGTGAATAATATTCGTGAGAATCCCAGGTACACCAAAATATCGCCCGAAGAAGTCCTTGGAAAATTCGTAAGCGGGCGAATGATGATCAAGGAGGCGAGGTACGTGGACGATGCACTGAATGGTCCAATCAATGTGCCTCAACCCGTTGCTCTCAAGGCAACGAGAAGCAAGGAGGCGTTACCTAGCAAGGTGGCGCAAGTCGAGGCTACAGAGCTCAATGATGATGAGATGGCTCTCATCATCAAGCGCTTCAAGACGGCGCTCAAGAGTCGCAAGGGACAGCCAAGCAAGACCAAAGCCAAGGGGAAGCGCTCATGCTTCAAATGCGGTAAGATTGGTCATTTTATTGCTAACAGTCCCGATAATGAAAGTGACCAGGAAAAAGGAAACAAGAGGGAGAAGAAAAAGAACTACAAGAAGGCCAAGGGCGAAGCACATATCAGGAAGGAGTGGGATTTGGATTGCTCCTCCTCCGACTCCGAAAATGAAGGACTCACCGCCACCGCCTTCAACAAGTCTTCCCTCTTCCCCAACGAGCATCACACATGCCTCATGGCAAAGGAGAAGAAGGTATGTACTCGAGACAGTACTACTTATGATTCTTCTAGTGATAATGATTCTAGTGACGACGATGAAATAGACTATTCTAGTTTATTTAAAGGATTAGATAGAACTAAAATTGGCAAAATTAATGAGTTAATTGATGCCTTGAATGACAAAAATAGGTTACTAGAAAAGCAAGAGGATTTGTTATATGAAGAACATGATAAATTTGTAGAAGCACAAAAATCTCATGCTTTAGAAGTTAAAAGAAATGAAATGCTTTCTTATGAACTATCTACTTGTCATGAAACCATTGCTACTTTAAAAAGTGTTAATGATGATTTAAATGCTAAACTAGAAGTAGCTAGTAAATCTAACTCTTGCGTAGAGCATGTTACTATCTGTAAGAGATGTAAAGATTTCGCTGTTGATGTTTGTAATGATCACTTAGTTTCAATTTCCAAATTGAATGATGAATTGGCTAGTCTTAATGCTCAACTTAAGACTAGCAAAAGTGAATTTGAAAAACTAAAATTTGCAAGGGATGCCTACACAATCGGTAGACACCCCTCAATTAAGGATGGTCTTGGCTTCAAGAGGGAAGTCAAGAACTTAACAAGCCATAAGGCTCCTATCTCCGCCAAGGAGAAAGGGAAGGCCCCTATGGCTAGTAGTGTGCAAAAGAACCATGCCTTTATGTACCATGATAGGAGACAATCTAGAAATACTCATAGGAGTTGTAATGCGTATGATGCTTTTGATTCTCATACCATGTATGCTTCTAGCTCTTCCTATGTGCATGATAGAAATGTTGGTAGGAGAAATATTGTTCATAATATGCCTAGGAGAAATGTTGTTAATGTTCCTAGGAAAGTCAATGAATCTTCTAAAATATATCATGCTTGCAATGCTTCATTTGCCATTTGTAGAAAGGGTAAGAAGGTAGTTGCTAGGAAGCTAGGGGCCAAAAGTAAGGGTGTCAAAACTTGCGTTTGGGTCCCTAGGACTATTCTGACTAACCTTGTAGGACCCAACAAGAGTTGGGTACCTAAGACCCAAGCCTGAATTTGCCTTGCAGGTTTATGCATCCGGGGGCTCAAGCTGGATTATCGACAGCGGATGCACAAACCACATGACGGGAGAGAAGAGGATGTTCTCTTCCTACGTCAAGAACAAGGATCCCCAAGATTCAATAATATTCGATGATGGGAACCAAGGCAAGGTAAAAGGGTTAGGTAAAATTGCTATTTCGTCCGAGCACTCTATTTCTAATGTGTTTTTAGTTGAGTCGCTTGGATATAATCTGTTATCCGTTAGTCAATTATGCAATATGGGATATAATTGTCTATTCACAAATGTAGATGTGTCTGTCTTTAGAAGATGCGATGGTTCACTAGCTTTTAAGGGTGTACTAGACGACAAACTTTATTTGGTTGATTTTGCAAAAGAAGAGGCCGGTCTAGATGCATGCTTAATGGCTAAGACTTGCATGGGCTGGTTGTGGCATCGCCGCTTAGCACATGTGGGGATGAAGAACCTCCACAAGCTTCTAAAGGGAGAACACGTGATAGGTCTAACCAATGTACATTTCGAAAAAGATAGACCTTGTGCAGCTTGTCAAGCAGGGAAACAGGTGGGAGGCTCTCATCACACCAAAAATGTGATGACCACATCAAGACCCTTGGAGAAGATTCATATGGACCTCTTCGGACCCGTCGCCTATCTAAGTATAGGAGGAAGTAAGTATGGTCTTGTTATAGTTGATGATTTTTCCCGCTTCACTTGGGTATTCTTTTTGCAGGATAAATCTGAAACCCAAGGGACCCTCAAGCGCTTCCTCAGGAGAGCTCAAAATGAGTTTGAGCTCAAGGTGAAGAAGATAAGGAGCGACAACGGGTCCGAGTTCAAGAACCTTCAAGTGGAGGAGTTCCTTGAGGAGGAAGGGATCAAGCACGAGTTCTCCGCTCCCTACACACCACAGCAAAATGGTGTGGTAGAGAGGAAGAACAGGACGCTCATCGATATGGCGAGGACTATGCTTGGAGAATTCAAGACCCCCGAGCGTTTTTGGTCGGAAGCCGTGAACATGGCTTGCCACGCCATCAACAGGGTCTATCTTCATCGCCTCCTCAAGAAGACTTTATATGAGCTGCTAACTGGTAACAAACCCAATGTGTCTTATTTTCGTGTATTTGGGAGCAAGTGCTATATTCTTGTGAAGAAAGGTAGAACTTCTAAATTTGCTCCCAAAGCTGTAGAAGGGTTTTTATAAGGTTATGATTCAAATACAAAGGCATATAGGGTCTTCAACAAATCATCGGGTTTGGTTGAAGTCTCTAGCGATGTTGTATTTGATGAGACTAATGGCTCTCCAAGAGAGCAAGTTGTTGATCTTGATGATATAGATGAAGAAGACATTCCAACGGCCGCAATGCGCACCATGGCGATTGGAGACGTGAGGCCACTGGAACAAAAGGAGCAAGATCAACCTTCTTCCTCAACTATGGTGCATCCCCCAACCCAAGATGACGAACAGGTACCTCAAGTGGAGGCGCATAATCAAGGGGGAGCACAGGATGTTCAAGTTGACGAGGAAGAAGCACCTCAGGCACCTCCAACCCAAGTTCGAGCGACGATTCAAAGGGATCATCCTGTCGACCAAATATTGGGTGATATTAGCAAGGGAGTAACTACTCGTTCAAGATTAGTTAATTTTTGTGAGCATTACTCCTTTGTCTCTTCTATTGAGCCTTTCAGGGTAGAAGAGGCCTTGCTAGATCCGGACTGGGTGTTGGCCATGCAGGAGGAACTCAACAACTTCAAGCGCAATGAAGTTTGGACACTGGTGCCTCGTCCCAAACAAAATGTTGTGGGAACCAAATGGGTGTTCCGCAACAAACAGGACGAGCACGGGGTGGTGACGAGGAACAAGGCTCGACTTGTGGCAAAAGGTTATGCCCAAGTCGCAGGTTTGGACTTTGAGGAGACATTTGCTCCTGTGGCTAGGCTAGAATCAATTCGTATTTTGCTAGCATATGCCGCTCATAATTCTTTAAGGTTGTACCAAATGGATGTGAAGAGCGCTTTCCTCAACGGGCCGATCAAGGAGGAGGTGTACGTGGAGCAACCCCCTGGCTTCGAGGATGAACGGTACCCCGACCACGTGTGTAAGCTCTCTAAGGCGCTCTATGGACTTAAGCAAGCCCCAAGAGCATGGTATGAATGCCTTAGAGACTTTTTAATTACTAATGCTTTCAAGGTTGGGAAAGCCGATCCAACTCTTTTCACTAAGACTTGCGATGGTGATCTTTTTGTGTGCCAAATTTATGTCGATGACATAATATTTGGTTCTACTAACCAAAAGTATTGTGAAGAGTTTAGCAGGGTGATGACGCAGAAATTCGAGATGTCGATGATGGGCGAGTTGAACTACTTCCTTGGGTTCCAAGTGAAGCAACTCAAGGACGGCACCTTCATCTCCCAAATGAAGTATACGCAAGACCTTCTAAAGCGATTTGGGATGAAGGACGCCAAGCCCACAAAGACGCCGATGGGAACCGACGGACACACTGACCTCAACAAAGGAGGTAAGTCCGTTGATCAAAAGGCATACCGGTCTATGATAGGGTCTTTACTTTATTTATGTGCTAGTAGACCAGATATTATGCTTAGCGTATGCATGTGTGCTAGATTTCAATCCGATCCTAAGGAGTGTCACTTAGTGGCCGTGAAGCGAATTCTTAGATATTTAGTCGCTACGTCTGGCTTCGGGATCTGGTATCCAAAGGTGTCTAACTTTGACTTGATTGGATACTCAGATTCCGACTATGCTGGATGTAAGGTCGATAGGAAGAGTACATCGGGGACGTGCCAATTCTTAGGAAGGTCCCTAGTGTCGTGGAACTCTAAGAAACAAACTTCCGTTGCCCTATCCACCGCTGAGGCCGAGTACGTTGCCGCAGGACAGTGTTGTGCGCAACTACTTTGGATGAGGCAAACCCTCCGGGACTTTGGCTACAATCTGAGCAAAGTCCCACTCCTATGTGACAATGAGAGTGCTATCCGAATAGCGGAAAATCCTGTTGAGCACAGCCGCACAAAGCACATTGACATCCGGCATCACTTTTTGAGAGACCACCAGCAAAAGGGAGATATCGAAGTGTTTCATGTTAGCACCGAGAACCAGCTAGCCGATATCTTCACTAAGCCTTTAGATGAAAAGACCTTTTGCAGGCTGCGTAGTGAGCTAAATATCCTAGATTCGTGGAACTTGGATTGATTTGTAGCATACATATGATTATGCCTTTGATCATGTTCCTTATGCATTGTGTTGCTTACTATGGTGCTCAAGTTGTACAATCAATTCCCGGACCTCACAAGTCCTTGTGCAAGTGATGCACATATTTAGGGGGAGTTGTGCTACAACTTGACCCTTTGAGACTAACCGTGTGCTTGAGTTTGCTTGTTTTAGTCTCAAAGGAGGTTTGAAAGGGAAAAGATGGACTTGGACCATGAAAGACTTCCACTGCACTCCGATGAGAGGGTAACCTATTCCAAGTTCATCTCATGTCCTCTTATTGCCTTTGTACTCTTATTTGAAGATCTTGGTGAGGCAATGGGGTTTAAGGGCCAAGATTGATCCCGTTTTGGTGCTTGATGCCAAAAGGGGAGAAAATAAAGGCCAAAGCAATAGATGGATCAGCTACCACTTGAGAAATTTTGAAAATAGTAGATTAGAGCTTTTGGTTTGTCAAAACTCTTTTATTGTTCTTTTGTCAAAAGTTGGCCTCTTGTGGGGAGAAGTGTTGATTATGGGAAAAAGGGGGAGTTTTTTTTTGAAATCCTTGCTAAATTTTCTTTGGAATACCTCTCTCTATGTCTCTACAAGTGGATTTGACTTAGAGATAGGAATTTGAGTTTGATTTACAAAAATAAACCAAGTGGTGGCAAAGAGTGATCCATATATGTCAAATTTGATTCAAAACAACTTTGAACTTTCATTTGCATTGATATTGCACTTGTTCTAGTTGCTTTATGTTGTGTTGGCATAAATCACCAAAAAGGGGGAGATTGAAAGGGAAATGTGCCCTTGGGCCATTTCTAAGTATTTTGGTGATTGAGTGCCAATGCAAGTACTTTTGTGCTAATCTATGCAAAGTGGTGGACAAAGGACAAATCACGTCAAAAGGTATGTTTCTAGACTTAGTACATTGTTTTATGGACTAATGTATTGTGTCTAAGTGCTGGAAACAGGAAAAGTTGAATTGGAAATGAGATGGCTTTGTTCAGCCAAGGTCTGCTCAGTCTGGGTGCACCGGACTGTCCGGTGGTGCACCGGATTGTGTCCGGTGCGCCAGGCTAGCTCTGACAAACAGGCTGCTCTCGGGACTTCGACGGCGGTGTACGGCTAAAATTCATCGGTCTGTCCGGTGGTGCACCGGACTGTCCGGTGAGCCGTTCACAGGCGAACTCGTCGCTCTCGGGAAACCATCAACGGCGTACGGCTAAAATTCACCGGTCTGTCCGGTGGTGCACCAGACTGTCCGGTGAGCCGTTCACAGGCAAACTCGTCGCTCTCGGGAAACCATCAACGGTGTATGGCTAAAATTCACCGGTCTGTCCGGTGGTGCACCGGACTGTCCGGTGAGTCAACAGTCAGCCAGGGCAACGGTCGGCCGAGGATTCCGCGCGTGACGCGTGGCCGAGCCAACGGTCACATTGGTGCACCGGACTTTCCGGTGCGCCAACGGCTCTCAGACTCCAACGGTCGGCTTCGCCAAATAAGGAAGGAGATCTGCACCGGACAGTGTCCGGTGGTGCACCGGACTGTCCGGTGCGCTAGTCGACAGAAGGCAAGATCTGCCTTCCAGGATTGTTCTCAACGGCTCCTAGCTGCCTTGGGGCTATAAAAGGGACCTCTAGGCGCATGGAGGAGTACACCAAGCATTCTTACAACATTCCTAAGCACCAAGACCTCGATTCCACACATTTGTTTCATTGTGATAGCATATAGAGCTCTAGTGAAGTTGTGAACTCATTGGGTTGCGTTGCGAGCTCTTGTTGCGACTTGTGTGCGTATTGACACTTTGATTTTTGTGTCTTGTGTGCGTTGCTAATCCCTCCCTTGCTCCGTGCTTCTTTGTGAACTTCAAGTGTAAGGGCGAGAGGCTCCAAGTTGTGGAGATTCCTCGCAAACGGGATTAAGAAAAGCAAGCAAAACACCGTGGTATTCAAGTGGGTCTTTGGACCGCTTGAGAGGGGTTGATTGCAACCCTCGTCCATTGGGACGCCACAACGTGGAGTAGGCAAGCGTTGGCCTTGGCCGAACCACGGGATAACCACTGTGCCATCTCCGTGATTGATCTCTTGTGGTTATTGTGTTTTGACTCCTCTCTAGCCACTTGGCGATTATTGTGCTAACACTTAACCAAGTTTTTGTGGCTTAAGTTTCAAGTTTTACAGGATCACCTATTCACCCCCCTCTAGGTGCTCTCAGCTTTGAGCTAATGATTAAAGGCTCAAAGAAAATCATCGAGCAAGGCACCTCCTCCACACCCGAGGCACAACCCATCGCATTCAAGGCAATGGAGGAGAAAAAGGAAGAGTCTACATCAAGTAGGCTCCCCATCGACGCCTCAAAGCTCGACAATGAGGAGATGGCTTTAATCATCAAAAGCTTTCGACAAATCCTCAAGCAAAGGAGGGGGAAGGAGTACAAGCCCCGCTCCAAGAAGGTTTGCTACAAGTGTGGTAAGCCCGGTCACTTTATTGCAAAATGTCCTATTTCTAGTGACAGGGGCGACGACAAGAAGGGGAGAAGAAAGGAAAAGAAGAGGTACCACAAGAAGAAGGGCGGCGATGCCCATGTGTGCCGCGAGTGGGACTCCGACGAGAGCTCCACCGACTCCTCCTCCGACGAGGATGCCGCCAACATCGCCGTCAACAAGGGACTCCTCTTCTCCAACGTCGGCCATAAGTGCCTCATGGCAAAGGACGACAAAAAGAAGAAGGTTAAATCTAAATCCTCCACTAAATATGCCACCTCTAGTGATGAGGCTAATTCTAGTGATGATGAGGATGATTTGTTTACTCTTTTTGCAAATCTTAACATGCAACAAAAAGAGAAGTTAAATGAATTGATTAGCACCATTCATGATAAGGATGAACTCTTGGATAGCCAAGCGGACTTCCTAATTAAGGAGAACAAAAAACATGTTAAGGTTAAAAATGCTTATGCTCTAGAAGTAGAAAAGTGTGAAAAACTATCTAGTGAGCTAAGCACTTGCCATGATTTGATTGCCAACCTTAGAAATAAAAATGCTACATTAATTGCTAAGGTTGATTCAAATGTTTGTGATGATTCATATGCCAATCTTAGAAATGATCATGCTATTTCTATTGCTAAGATTGAAAAATTGAATGCCTCTCTTGCTAGCCTTAGGATTGAAAATAAAAAATTGATTGCTAAGGCTAAAGATTTAGATGTTTGCAATGCCTCCATTTCCGATCTTAGAAGTGAAAATGACATTTTACATGCTAAGATTGTTGAACTAAAAACTTGCAAACCCTCTACATCCACCATTGAGCATGTTTCTATTTGCACTAGATGTAGAGATGTTGACATTGATGCTATTCATGATCACATGATTTTAATTAAACAACAAAATGATCATATAGCAAAATTAGATGCTAAAATTGCCGAGCATGAGCTAGAAAATGAAAATTTTAAATTTGCTCGTAGTATGCTTTATACTGGGAGACGCCCTGGCATCAAGGATGGCATTGGCTTCCAAAAGGGGGACAATATCAAACTTAATGCCCCTCCTAAAAGATTATCTAACTTTGTTAAGGGCAAGGCTCCCATGCCTCAGGATAACGAGGGTTACATTTTGTACCCTACCGGTTATCCCGAGCATAAGATTAGGAGAATTCATTCTAGGAAGTCTCACTCTGGTCCTAATCATGCTTTTTTGTATAAGAGTGAGACATCTAGTTCTAGGCAATCAACCCGTGCTAAATTGCCTAAGAGGAAAACTCCTATTGCATCAAATGATCACAATGTTTCATTTAAAACTTTTGATGCATCTTATGTTTTGACTAACAAATCTGGCAAAGTAGTTGCCATGTATGTTGGGGGCAAACACAAGGGATCAAAGACTTGTGTTTGGGTACCCAAAGTTCTTGTATCTAATGTCAAAGGACCCAAAACTGTCTGGGTACCTAAAATCAAGAACTAAACTTGTTTTGTAGGTTTATGCATCCGGGGTCTCAAGTTGAATCATCGATAGCGAGTGCACAAACCACATGACAGGGGAGAAGAAGATGTTCTCCTCCTATGAGAAAAACCAAGATCCCCAATGAGCTATCACATTCGGGGATGGAAACCAAGGTTTGGTCAAAGGTTTGGGTAAAATAGCTATATCTCCTGACCATTCTATTTCCAATGTTTTTCTTGTAGACTCTTTAGATTACAATTTGCTTTCTGTTTCTCAACTATGCAAAATGGGCTACAACTGTCTATTTACTGATGTAGGTGTCACTGTCTCTAGAAGAATTGATGATTCAATAGCATTTAAGGGAGTGTTAGAGGGTCAGCTATACTTAGTTGATTTCAATAGAGCTGAACTCGACACTTGCTTAATTGCTAAGACTAACATGGGCTGGCTCTGGCATCGCCGACTAGCACATGTTGGGATGAAGAATCTTCACAAGCTTTTAAAGGGAGAACACATTTTAGGACTAACCAATGTTCACTTTGAGAAAGACAGGATTTGTAGCACATGTCAAGCCGGAAAGCAAGTTGGTGTTCATCATCCACATAAGAACATCTTGACGACTGACAGGCCACTTGAGCTCCTCCACATGGACCTATTCGGCCCAATCGCTTACATAAGCATCGGCGGGAGTAAGTACTGTCTAGTTATTGTGGATGACTATTCTCGCTTCACTTGGGTATTCTTTTTACAAGAAAAATCTCAAACTCAAGAGACCTTAAAGGGATTCTTAAGACGAGCTCAAAATGAGTTCGGCTCGAGGATCAAGAAAATTAGAAGCGATAATGGGACGAAGTTCAAGAACTCTCAAATAGAAGGCTTCCTTGAGGAGGAGGGCATCAAGCATGAGTTCTCTTCTCCCTACACGCCACAACAAAATGGTGTAGTGGAGAGGAAGAATAGAACTCTATTGGACATGGCGAGGACCATGCTTGATGAGTACAAGACTTCGGATCGGTTTTGGGCCGAGGCAGTCAACACCGCCTGCTACGCCATCAACCGGTTGTATCTACACCAAATCCTCAAGAAGACATCTTACGAACTCCTAACCGATAAAAAGCCAAATGTTTCATATTTTAGAGTCTTTGGTAGCAAATGTTTTATTCTTGTTAAAAGAGGTAGAAAGTCCAAATTTGCTCCTAAGGCTGTAGAAGGCTTTTTACTAGGATATGATTCAAACACAAGAGCATATAGAGTCTTTAACAAGTCCACTGGACTAGTTGAAGTTTCTTGTGACATTGTGTTTGATGAGACTAACGGCTCTCAAGTAGAGCAAGTTGATCTTGATGAATTAGATGATGAAGAGGCTTCGTGCGTCGCGCTAAGGAACATGTCCATTGGGGATGTGTGTCCTAAGGAAATCGAAGAGCCCATTCAAGCACAAGATCAACCATCCTCCTCAATGCAAGCATCTCCACCAACTCAAGATGAGGATGAGGCTCAAGATGATGAAGAAGAAGATCAAGAAAATGAGCCACCTCAAGACGACGACAATAATCAAGGGGGAGATGCAAATGTTCAAGACAAGGAGGATGAGCAAGTTCCAAGGCCGCCACACCCAAGAGTCCACCAAGCAATTCAATGAGATCACCCCGTGAACACCATCCTCGGCGACATTCATAAGGGGGTAACCACTAGATCTCGTGTTGCACATTTTTGTGAGCATTACTCTTTTGTTTCCTCTATTGAGCCACACAGGGTAGAGGAAGCACTTCAAGATTCGGATTGGGTGATGGCGATGCAAGAGGAGCTCAACAACTTCACGAGGAATGAGGTATGACATTTAGTTCCACGTCCTAACCAAAATGTTGTAGGAACCAAGTGGGTCTTCCGCAACAAGCAATATGAGCATGGTGTGGTGATAAGGAACAAAGCCCGACTTGTGGCCAAGGGATATTCACAAGTCGAAGGTTTGGATTTCGGTGAAACCTATGCACCCGTAGCTAGGCTTGAGTCAATTCGCATTTTACTTGCCTATGCTATTTACCATGGCTTCAAGCTTTATCAAATGGACGTGAAAAGTGCCTTCCTCAATAGACCAATCAAGGAAGAGGTCTATGTTGAGCAACCTCCCAGCTTTGAAGACAGTGAGTATCCTAATCATGTTTATAGACTCTCTAAGGCGCTTTATGGGCTCAAGCAAGCCCCAAGAGCATGGTATGAATGCCTAAGAGATTTTCTTATTGCTAATGGCTTCAAAGTCGGAAAAGTCGATCCTACACTCTTTACCAAAACACTTGCAAATGATTTGTTTGTATGCCAAATTTATGTTGATGATGTCATATTTGGGTCTACTAATGAATCTACATGTGAAGAGTTTAGTAGGATCATGACACAAAAATTCGAGATGTCGATGATCGGGGAGTTGAAGTATTTTCTAGGATTCCAAGTCAAGCAACTCCAAGAAGGCACCTTCATTAGCCAAACAAAGTACATTCAAGACATTCTAACCAAGTTTGGGATGAAGGACGCCAAGCCCATCAAGACACCCATGGGAACTAATGGGCATCTCGACCTCGACACGGGAGGTAAATCCGTAGATCAAAAGGTATACCGGTCGATGATAGGTTCCTTACTCTATTTATGTGCTTCACGACCGGATATTATGCTTTTCGTATGCATGTGTGCAAGATTCCAAGCCGACCCTAAGGAAGCTCACCTTAGGGCCGTAAAACGAATCTTGAGATATTTAGTTTATACTCCTAAGTTTGGCCTTTGGTACCCCAGGGGATCCACATTTGATTTAATTGGTTATTCCGATGCTGATTGGGCAGGGTGCAAAATTAATAGAAAGAGCACATCGGGGACTTGCCAGTTCTTGGGAAGATCTCTGGTGTCTTGGGCTTCAAAGAAGCAAAATTCTGTGGCTCTTTCAACCGCCGAAGCCGAGTATATTGCCGCAGGCCATTGTTGCGCGCAATTGCTTTAGATGAGGCAAACCCTCAGGGACTATGGTTACAAATTAACCAAAGTTCCTCTTCTATGTGATAATGAGAGTGCAATCCGCATGGCGGATAATCCCGTTAAGCATAGCCGCACTAAACACATAGCCATTCGGTATCATTTCTTAAGGGATCACCAACAAAAGGGGATATCGAGATTGCATATGTTAGCACCAAAGAACAATTAGCCGATATCTTTACCAAGCCATTGGATGAACAAACTTTTACCAAACTTAGGCATGAGCTAAATATTCTTGATTCTAGAAACTTTTATTGATGTTTTGCACACATAGCTCATATGTATACCTTTGATCATCTCTTTCATGTGCTATGACTAATGTGTTCTTTCAAGTCCATTTCATGCTAAGTCATAGATTGAAAGGGAAAAGTAGTCTTCGGTGAAGACAAGGCTTCCACTCCACTCCATCGATTCATTCATCCTTCGCCGTCGCTCCGCACAACTCTCTAACTTTGGTATAATCTTCACTTCTATACTTCTATCCAAAGGGGGGAGAGTAGTTTAAAAGGGCTTATATTTCACTCGAGCATCCGTTTTTGGCGATTCATGCCAAAGGGGGAGAGAGTATTAAGCCCAAAGCAAAAGGACCGCACCACCACCAATTTCAAAAAAAATGTAGTCTTTTAATTGGTGTTAAAAGAAGTTTTTCAATTGGTATCTTATTTTGATATAATTTCAAATTGGTATACCCTCTTCAAAATTAATATCTAAAACCCTCTTGAACACTAAGAGGAGGATTTCATTAAGGGGGAGTTTTGTTTAGTCAAAGCAAAATCATTTGAAACAGGGGGAGAAAATCTCAAAATCTTATTCATTTACCTTTGACTATTTGCAAAAAACTTTGAAAATAATTTCCAAAACATTTTGCAAAACAAAACATGTGGTGCAAGCGTGGTCCAAAATGTTAATAAGAAGAAAAGTCATCCATGCGCATCTGGTAAGTAATATTATTGGTTTCATTCCAAGCAACCTTTGCACTTACATTATGCAAACTAGTTCAATTCTGCACTTCTATATTTGCTTTGGTTTATGTTGGCATCAATCACCAAAAAGGGGGAAATTGAAAGGAAAATAGGCTTACACTTTTTCCTAATTGATTTTGGTGGTTGAATTGCCCAACACAAATAATTGGACTAACTAGTTTGCTCTAGATTATAAGTTTTACAGGTGCCAAAGGTTCATAATAGACCAATAAAAAGACCAAGAAAGGGTTCAAACAAAGAGAGCCAAAGACAACTGAAGTGTGCCCTGATCTGGCGCACCGGACTGTCCGGTGTGCCACCGGACAGTGTCCGGTGTACCAGGGAACTCAGCTCCAAACTCGTCACCTTCGGGAAAATCAGAGGGCGCTCCGCTATAATTCCCCGGACTGTCCGGTGAGGCACCGGACAGTGTCCGGTGTGCCAGCGGAGCAACGGCTACTTCGGCACCAACGGTCGACTGCAACCGCATTCAATGCGCTACAGTGCGCGTCAGAGTCAGAGCAGGGTCAGAAGACGCACCGGACAGTCTACAGTACTTGTCCGGTGCACCATCGGACAGCCAGAAGACCCCACCTGTCAGAGCTCCAACGGTCGAACCCTAACGGCCGGGTGACGTGGCTGGCGCACCGGACAGTGTCCGGTGGCGCACCGGTCTGTCCGGTGCGCCATGCGACAGCAGCCTCCACCAAACAGCTAGTTTGGTGGTTGGGGATATAAATACCCCACCACCCCACCATTCATTGCATCCAAGTTTTACACCTTCCAACACATTACAAGAGCTATAGCACTCAATTCTAGACACAACCAAAGAGATCAAATCCTCTCCCAAGTCTGGAATCACTCCAAATCAAATAGTGACTAGAGAGAGTGACATTTGTGTTCATTTGAGCTCTTGCGCTTGGATTGCTTCTTTTCTTTCTCATTCTTTCTTGAGATTCACTCAATTGTAACCGAGGCAAGAGACACCAATTGTGTGGTGGTCCTTGCGGGGACTTAGTGTCCCGTGTGATTGAGAAGAGAAGCTCACTCGGTCTAAGTGACCTTTGAGAGAGGGAAAGGGTTGAAAGAGACTCGGTCTTTGTGACCACCTCAACGGGGAGTAGGTTTGCAAGAACCGAACCTCGGTAAAACAAATCCTTGTGTCTCACTCTTTATTTGCTTGCAATTTGTTTTTCACCCTCTCTCTCGGACTCGCTTATAATTCTAACGCTAACCCGGCTTGTAGTTGTGATTAACTTTGTAAATTTCAGTTTCGCCCTATTCACCCCCCCCCCTCTAGGCGACTTTCATTGAGTCAATTGAATCATCTGTAAGTAATTTAGAAGAAATATTGTTTTTGTTGGTGAAGCGAGTTTGTTCTTTCCTTTGGGCTCTATTTATTTATGAATTGATAACCCAACAGGTGGTGTGAGCCGACCAAGGGCGGCTGAGGAGCGGGAAGCAGACGATCAGGCACTGGTATTTACAAAAAACTTGTTCAAATAGTATATGCAAAAATATTGTTCTAAAAATTATTTTACATTATCTTACTTGTCTATTTATTGCCTTTAAGTTTTTTTTAAATAATTTTCAGTAGGTTCTACCTCTATATTTGGAACAATTGATAACGACGAGTGAATCCATGACGACGTCTTTCATATGTTACCTATCTTATGTAATGTTTTATTGTAGCTTTTGAACTATGTTACTTTTTATTATACTTTTGATAATAAAATTTGTCCCGAGGCTTGAGGGGATCCTAGATCTGCCACTGTGTGACATGGATGATTATGGCCTACATCCCTACATCTCTGTATCCTATCCTTTGTTTAGTTACACCCAGTGTGACACAAACTTTCTTATCACTGTCACACTGTATCTTAGGGAGTCAGAATCTTAGTTTGTGTTTGTTAACCCCTCTTTGCTTATTAGGATTTTTATTCTGTTGAATAACTTAACCTTTTTGTTTTAACTGAACTATGTAGTTTGTTCTAGCTGTAGTATAAGAGGCACTTGGTTGATGATTTTTTAGGATAATACGAAATCCTAAAAATTTGGGTCCCAATCCTCCTATCCAAACAATTGGCAAGCTCTCAGCCTTGGTTTTAGTGCATTGTGTAATATAACTATATAATCACAATCAATCATTGTTATTTTTCTATAGGTTTAGATCCCAATGCAACCACTTATGAAAATAAAGAGATAGATTCTCGTTCAGTATTTTTTGGAAATGCAAGTTTTATCGCTTCTCTTTATGTAAATTAAGAGGACTTATGTACAATTCAATGGCTTATATAATATTGTTTGGGTTTTTTAATATAATACTGATTGTCATTTTTCCACTTTCAGTACATTGTATGTTTATTCCGCTCTCCACTAGAAATCTAATCGCTACGAGGATTGTATTGGTTTGCAGTTTATTTGTATAAAAACATTTCGTTGAACAAGTGCACATATGATCGTATTTTTATCATATATTTGTTCTAATTTTCGTGTTGATTGAGCAATGGCAATGGTCATACATTGTGATCAAGCCTTTCCATCAAAGTTTTGGCATCTGGTTCAGTCGACCAGATATTGTCAGTTCTAGCATGATGAATGAGCCATGTGATGCCACATTTGCTCGATTCCAAGTATAGTCTTATTTATGAACTTGTCACTTAAAAATTGATATGTAGTTTGTAGCCATTTAGATTTGAATCAGAGCTATGACTGAGACGAATGCAACATATGCATTTTGTAGCCATGTATATCTGAATCAGAGCTGTGTGATTTAGATGAATATGGTTTTATGTGTCGTCGCAACACACTGGCATTGTACTATGGTTTTATAAGTATCAATATGAAGTATTTCTTTGAAGCACCATTTAGATCAGCAGTCCTCTATGCTTTCTAAGAGTTGAATGGGCGCAGGGCTAAAGTGACTGCACCAAAAGTAATTAGAAAATCATCACCTGTTGCAGTTGCAGAACTTTTCTTTCCTAAAGTAACATGAGGGCCAAGACACTTTATATATTGCCTAACAATTATATGTGCTACACTGGTATGAAGAGTGCTAGCTTGCTTATTATTTAAACTTTTTCCATGTCTTGCAATCAGTTAAAGAATTTATGTGATATTAAGGGTGATAATATATGTAGTGTTTGTTTTTATGAATCAGTATACACTGACATTTTATTGAATATTTTATATACCGTTGCAACGCACGGGCACCAAACTAGTATATATATAGAGAGAGAGGATCAACGTCTCTATATTTGTACATGCGTTTTAAATTTTGATATGATAGGAATACACAACTGGTACATGACTCCTATGTGAATTACTAAATTCTATAATTCAAAAAAATCAGTCGTGCAAGGGGAAAAAATGACGTAGACACACATCTTTACACGGTGCGTGCTCGCCTGGCCATGTGTCCGGGCATGTGACGGGATCGCCCCGGCGCAGCGGCGCTCGCCTACGTATGTGTCAAGACTCAAGACTCAAGACCGAGCCAAGCCAAAACCTCGCGTGTGCTCGTGGAACGGAACGGAACGGAACCTCCCGTGCGGCTTCGCCCGCGTTTGTCGGATCGGGGTCCATTCTTCGTTCACGCCCGGGTGTTTTGTTTGCAGCAGCTGCAACTGCACGCTGTACTAACATTAACGTGGAGTCTGTACCGAACCAGGCGCAGGAATATACTACGAGTGTGTGTCCAGTTGGCGTGACATAGTTTTTTTTTTAAAAAAAAAAGAGCAATTCGACTTTTTCTTGACGTAATAACGACATGGGAGCGGCAACGTTGCCAGCTGGAGCAGTCCAGTGAGAATATAAGCAACGTTGACATGGACTCTGCACTCTGCTGCTCTGCCCTCACCGGCACCGGCCATAAAACGACCTCCGAACGGACTGTTGAGAACTACGTCACCACGGATCACCAGATCCGCTCTCTTCTCTCCCGTCAGCAGTAGAGGCGCAAGAAACTGTAGAGTACCCGTCTCCCTTTCCATTAGCACGCCAGAGGAAACACAATAGACACGATGTAGGGTTGGGCCTCTGGCCTCTTTCTCTTCTCTATTCCATATGAGGGGTACAGGTTCTATATATAGAGACGCGATAGTCCTCAGGGCTATATTTGGTATTTGCCCACATAACCCTTCATTAGGGTTTCTCAACACTCCCCCTTGGGCGAATACTGCGACCAACACATGCCTCGTTAAAACTCCAAAAAAAACCCAGTGGGAAAAAATATGGAGAAAGAGTGCATGATGATACAAATTGCATTTGCACTTTGTTGCCTCGTTAAAAACCTCATGTGAGAAACTTCAAGAAAACTCACCAAGGGAAAAAGAGTACAACAACTGTCATCGGGACAGATTTCGATCCTCTGGGATCTAGATTCTACCGAATCTTCTACAAAGGCTAACTTTAGAAATGTGCTCCCCCTGATCCTTGCAAAACTGTATCAATATGGCAAAATATTTTCATCTGGAAGTATATGCACATATAGATTTAACAAACAGATTGCATATCCTTGCTAAGATTATTTCAGGAACTTCACCTCAACTCACTTCTAGGATACACGAGGTAAGTGCACGTATCAACATAAATAAGCCACTTCGACTAGTGGTGTTCGATCGACTAGATCTACATATTTGATAGAAACTTCCATAAAGGTTCACATATTGATCATCAAACTGATGCCTTCAGGGCATAGAATATGACATTTATTGTCACACGATTGTGATCAATATAAGCATTCGCTCCCCCTGACGATGACATATGTCAAAGTCGTTATCCCTCATAACTCAATCATATTCTTCAAGATATATATCTCATTGTTCATCTGGAATAACGAGAATGGACGAGGTTGGGGTGCTATCATTTTCTATCTTACACCACAATTTATACATAGTTGTGCAAAGCAAGTAACATGTCCTTATATAGGACTTAGGGGATAATATAGTTGCAATAGTACATATTCTAAATATGACACATCGCTCCAGGAGTTCATCCATTGCAACATCTATGATGGTGTAACAAAAGTCCATCAAAGATCGTAATCCATCAGGGATTTTTCATCGATCAGATACATCGTTATAGTCTGTCATTCTGGCATAATGGGGATATATTTGCCAGTAACACCTAAACCTTATAGGTTTCTGCCATCGGGGCTTTAGAGGATACCGTAATTCCACATCAAGTGGAAAATACCATGAGTAAAACTCGTGGAATGCACATGTGCTTATTCGGTGAACTTCAAGTCCTTTGGTACCTCATCTTATTCCTTTTCGGGTCTGTATGGGTCTTTATCCCTTTATAGGGATTATCAAACTTTGGTGTTTAACATAGACTTTATGTCTTCTGGAAAGGTTCCATCTAGGAACTATAATCTCAAATAGGAGATATTCTCTCTACATAGGAGAGTGTTCATTCGTCGGGAATGTATTATTCGGTACTAGATTTATATGTTGCATATTTATAATTCAAAGATATGAGTCCTCCTAGGATCTCATGACGGATCTTCAGAATCCTATTAACTGCATATTTTAATTCATGCCATTTGCCAGATATAATACATATCGGAACAGTGGTTATTCAACACATATGTCGGATGGGTCTCTCACAAGACCACTTGAACCATCGCATTCACCACACATTATTTCAATAGTTCCCATAAATGTTCGAACTTCAAGCTCGTGACTTTCATTTTGCGATTATTGGTTTAGCCCCGATTGCATTTATCAATGACCCGATAAGAGAGCTTAAAGCACTCATGCCTAGGACTTTGTTTTGGATCCCTTTGCAATCTAGAGAGGCAAGATAGGTGTCGACACATTTGTCTCCCACATTTAATAATGATCTCCGTCATTTCCCAAAACGAAAGATTCATTGTTCCGTATTCCCAGCACAATGATATTGCGCGCATTGCTAGGAATTTCATCATCAAGATGAACCTCTTCGTGAGGCAAATCACCATCAGGGTGAATTAATCAGAGGAGAGTTATCACAGACCACATGAATATGCAATCAGAACATATGCTTTGACTAAGGCTGATGGATCATATTCGCAGGCGTCCCCAAGAATAGATCAAATACCAATAAGTCAAATGTGGATACGACATTAATCCCGGGTATATCCACATCTACATCAGGTAGAAGCATTCAAACCAATATGGTTACTCCTCAATGATTTCTGGCAAACTCCATATACACAGGAGTACACTCCGAACGACGGGTTCAGCTTGGCTTTTGTGCGTTTAATAGAATATTGAGGCATTACACTATATGGGCATTCCTCCCCCTAATGCCGAGATGTTCTAAAAGCATACAGATAAAATCCCCAACCACAATCATCCAGTTGTGGGCAATGTATGCTATTGTGGTGATTTATTTGGGAAATCTTACGCACATTACAGATAGGGGTTTTATGCAGTGAGCTTTTGACTTAGATTAATGTAGTGGCATGAATACTACATATTTGTCCTTCAACGTGAAGGATTAGTCTCAACTTCCAGCAAGACACGCAACAACAAGTCGCTTTGTGGTTACAATTCTGCAAACTTGCTGTTATTATCACCAAATATACAGTCAATCATCAGGATTTAGACTGATACGCGCAACAATATTGTCGGGGACCATAATTAGGGGTACCCTCAAGACGCCTAATTCTCAGCTGGTAACCCCCATCAGCATAAAGCTGCAGAGGCCTGATGGGTTTGATTAAGTCAGGGATCAGTCCATACGAGCGACTCGATCACGCCACGCCCGAGCCTAGCCTCGGGCGAGGGCAGCCGACCCTAAGATGACTCCGTCTCGCCTGAGGCCTCCTCTTTCACGGCAGACGCATCACCGGCTCGCCCGAGGCCCCGCCTTCGATAAGAAGTAACCCTGACTAAATCACCGCGCCAACCGACCAAGTCACCGGGGCGTTTAACGCAAAAGGTAAGACCGACGGGCGACCAGACTTCGCCAGAGGTGCCATAGGAGGCTCTGCCCGACCCAGGGCTCGGACTCGGGCTAAGGCCCCGGAAGACGGCGAACTCCGCTCCGCCCGACCCAGGGCTCGGACTCGGGCTAAGGCCCCGGAAGACGGCGAACTCCGCTCCGCCCGACCCAGGGCTCGGACTCGGGCTAAGGCCCCGGAAGACGGCGAACTCCGCTCCGCCCGACCCAGGGCTCGGACTCGGGCTAAGGCCCCGGAAGACGGCGAACTCCGCTCCGCCCGACCCAGGGCTCGGACTCGGGCTAAGGCCCCGGAAGACGGCAAACTCCGCTCCGCCCGACCCAGGGCTCGGACTCGGGCCAAGGCCCCGGAAGACGACGAACTCCGCCTCGCCCGACCCAGGGCTCGGACTCCGCCTCGGCCTCTGCCGAACGACCTCCGCCTCGCCCGACCCAGGAGTTCGGGCTCGGCCTCTGTCATGCAGGACGGACTCGGCCTCGACTTCGGAGGAGCCTCCACGACGCCCGACCTAGGACACAAGACCGCCACGTCAACAGGAAGCGTCATCATCACCCTGCCATGAGCCGACTTGGGTCGCAGAGAACAAGACCGGCGTCCCATCTGGCCAGCTCCGCCAGATAGGCAATGATGGCGCCCCACTAGACCATGACGACGGCGACTCTTGCCTCCCTTACGAAAGCAGGGAGACGTCAGCAAGAGCACAGCTGTTCCGACAGCTGTCCCTCCATCAGGCTCCACTGCATCTCCGACAGCCACGACGCCACACCAACAGGGTGCCAAGATCTCTCCGGCTGCCACCTTGGCATGTACTTAGGGCGCTAGCTCTCCCTCGCTAGACACGTAGCACCTTGCTACACCCCCATTTTGTACACCTGGATCCTCTCCTTACGACTATAAAAGGAAGGACCAGGGCCTTCTTAGAGAAGGTTGGCCTCGCGGGAACGAGGGCAGGGGCAGGCGCTCTCTCGGGGCCGCTCGCTCCCCTCACCCACGCGGACGCTTGTAACCCCCTACTGCAAGCGCACCCGACCTGGGCGCGGGACGAACACGAAGGCCGCGGGAATTCTCCGACTCCCTCACGACCCGGCTCCGGCCACCTCGCTCTCGCTCTCTCTCTCTCTCTCCCCCCTTCGCGCTCGCCCACGCGCTCGACCCATCTGGGCTGGGGCACGCGGCACACTCACTCGTCGGCTCGGGGACCCCCCGGTCTCGGAACGCCGACAGTTGGCGCGCCAGGTAGGGGCCTGCTGCGTGTTGACGAGTAGATTCCCGTCAAGCTCCAGATGGGCAGTCTCCAACGACCTCTTCAACCCGGGACGGTGCTCCGTTTCGGGAGCCTCGAGTTCATGTCTCTCGACAGCGGCTACGACATGGTACTCCTTCCACCGCCGTACGGCGGCGACAATGGCGGTCGACAGCCCGCCCGCCGGCGGCGGAACCAACGACGTCTTTCCCGCGTGGGGGAAGGACAACTTTCGAGCTCGCCCCATCCTCTCCCTCGCCATCGGAGGAGGAGGCGGGGCAACCAAGGCCGAGCGGGAGGCTGCGCTCCGACAGCTGTCGAGCAAATCGACATCCCCAGTGCCCCAACGGAGGACACGCTAGGCGTCACCCTCGCGTTCGAGGCAAAGGCGAGCGCCATCCCCCCGCAGCACGTCGACTCCGAGCAGGTGGACGACGCCGGCGCGCTCACGACGGGCCTGCAGGACGTCACCCTCGTACCCAAGACGACGGCGCGATCAGCCCCCGACGTGACTTCATCGCTCCTCGTCGACAAAAAGGTACCGACTGCTACCCATCTTTCGTCATTTCGACTCGACCTCAGCCCGCCTGGCGACCTCGCTTTGGCGGGCGCTCACGTTGAGGCGAGTGCAACCTCTCTGGGGTTTCGTGTGCGGTCGCCTTGGGACCGATTGATGGGTGTCTCGACCTACGGACCCTCTGGGTCCGAGGAAGATGACGACCCCAGCATCTGCTGGGATTTCTCCGGATTTGGCAACCCCAGTGCCATGCGGGACTTCATGACCGCATGTGACTACTGCCTCTCCGACTGTTCCGACGGCAGCCGCAGCCTTGACGACAAGGACTGCGGCCCGAGCCGCGAATGTCTCCACGTCGAGCTAGGGGATCCCTCCGGAGGCGGCTGTCTCGGCATGTCGGAGGATGGTGATCCCCCTAGGCCAGCGCCTCGCGCCGACATCCCGCGGGAGCTAGCTGTGGTCCCCGTTCCGGCGGGGGGTCACGACCCACAGCTCGAGCAAGTCCGCGGGGCGCAGGCCGGGCTCGATGAGGGAGCAGGAGCGCTCGAGGCAATCCGCCAGAACATCGGGCAGGTATGGGCGAGCCAGCCCCCAGCCGGAGGAATACGTCACCTGCCCCAAGGTCTCCAGCACCGCATCGCCAACGATGCCAGAGACAGACCGCCACCCGCATCCGGCGGAACCGGTCAGGACCTGGCCGCTGCAGCGATGCTCCTCCGCGCGATGCCGGAGTCATCAACCACCGAGGGTCGGCGAATCCAGGGAGAACTCAAGCATCTCCTGGAAGGCGCTGCGGCCCGGCGGGCCGAGAGCTCTGCCTCCCGAAGGCAGGGGTACCCCTCGGAACCTCGTGCCGCGACTTCCCGACTCGTGCGGGAAGCCTCGGTCTACACCGGGCGCACGCGCAACACCGCGCCTGCAGCCCCGGGCCGCCTCGGCGACGAGCACCCTCATCGCGACCGTCGGGCACGCCTCGACGAAAGGGTGCGCCGAGGCTATCACCCCAGGCGTGGGGGACGCTACGACAGCGGGGAGGATCGGAGTCCCTCGCCCGAACCACCCGGTCCGCAGGTCTTCAGCCGAGCCATTCGGCGGGCGCCGTTCCCGACCCGATTCCGACCCCCGACTACTATCACGAAGTACTCGGGGGAAACGAGACCGGAATTGTGGCTCGCGGACTACCGCCTGGCCTGTCAGCTGGGTGGGACGGACGACGACAACCTCATCATCCGCAACCTCCCCCTGTTCCTCTCCGACACTGCTCGTGCCTGGTTGGAGCACCTGCCTCCGGGGCAGATTTCCAACTGGGAGGATCTGGTCCAAGCTTTCGCCGGCAACTTCCAGGGCACGTACGTGCGCCCCGGGAATTCCTGGGATCTCCGAAGCTGTCGGCAACTGCCGGGAGAGTCTCTTCGGGACTACATCCGGCGGTTCTCGAAGCAGCGCACCGAGCTGCCCAACATCACCGACTCCGATGTCATCGGCGCGTTCCTCGCCGGCACCACCTGCCGTGACCTGGTGAGCAAGTTGGGTCGCAAGACCCCCACCAGGGCGAGCGAGCTGATGGACATCGCCACCAAGTTCGCCTCCGGCCAGGAGGCGGTAGAGGCCATCTTCCGAAAGGACAAGCAGCCCCAGGGCCGCCCATCGGAAGATGCTCCCGAGGCGTCTACTCCGCGCGGCGCCAAGAAGAAAGGCAGGAGGAAGTCGCAAGCGAAACGCGACCTTCCCGATGCAGACCTTGTCGCCGCCGCCGAGCGCAAGAACCCTCGGAAGCCCCCCGGAGGCGCCAACCTCTTCGACAAGGCACTCAAGGAGACGTGCCCCTACCATCAGGGGCCCGTCAAGCACACCCTCAAAGAGTGTGTCATGCTTCGGCGCCACTTCCATCGGGCCGGGCCACCCGCAGAGGGCGGCAGGGCTCACGACGACGACAAAAGGGAGGATCGCCAAGCAGGAGAATTCCCAGAGGTCCGTGACTGCTTCATGATCTACGGAGGGCATGCGGCGAATGCCTCGGCTCGGCATCGTAAACAAGAGCGTCGGGAGGTCTGCTCGGTGAAGGTGGCGGCGCCAGTCTACCTAGACTGGTCCGACAAGCCCATCACCTTCGACCGGGACGACCACCCCGACCACGTGCCGAGCCCGGGGAAGTACCCGCTCGTCGTCGACCCCGTCATCGGCGACGTCAGGCTCACCAAGGTCCTGATGGATGGGGGCAGCTGCCTCAACATCATCTATGTCGAGACCCTCAGGCTCCTGCGCGTCGATCTGTCATCCGTCCGAGCAGGCGCTGCGCCCTTCCACGGGATCATTCCCGGGAAGCGCGTCCAGCCCCTCGGACAGCTCGACCTTCCTGTCTACTTCGGAACACCCTCCAACTTCCGAAGGGAGACTTTGACGTTCGAGGTGGTCGGGTTCCGAGGAACCTACCACGCAGTGCTGGGAAGACCATGCTACGCGAAGTTCATGGCCATCCCCAACTACACCTACCTGAAGCTCAAGATGCCGGGCCCCAACGGGGTCATCACCGTCGGCCCCACGTATAAACACGCATTCGAATGCGATGTGGAGTGCGTGGAGTACGCCGAGGCCCTCGCCGAGTCCGAGGCCCTCATTGACGACCTGGAAAGCCTCTCCCGAGAGGTGCCGGACGTGAAGCGACATGCCGGCAACTTCGAGCCAGCGGAGACGGTTAAGGCCGTCCCTCTCGAACCCAGTGGCGACACCTCCAAGCAGATTCGGATCGGATCCAGGCTCGACCCCAAATAGGAAGCAGTGCTCGTCGACTTTCTCCGCGCAAACGCCGACGTCTTTGCGTGGAGACCCTCGGACATGCCCGGCACACCGAGGGATGTCGCCGAGCACTCGCTGGATATTCGGGCCGGAGCCCGACCGGTCAGACAGCCTCTGCGCCGATTCGACGAGGAAAGGCGCAGGGTGATAGGCGAGGAGGTCCACAAGCTGATGGCAGCAGGGTTCATTAAAGAGGTATTCCATCCCGAATGGCTTGCCAACCCTGTACTTGTGAGGAAAAAAGGGGGGAAATGGCGGATGTGTGTAGACTACACTGGTCTCAACAAAGCATGTCCGAAGGTCCCCTACCCTCTACCTCGCATCGATCAAATCGTGGACTCCACTGTAGGGTGCGAAACCCTGTCTTTCCTCGATGCCTACTCAGGGTATCATCAAATCAAGATGAAAGAGTCCGACCAGCTCGCGACTTCTTTCATCACGCCCTTCGGCATGTACTGTTATGTCACAATGCCGTTCGGTTTGAGGAACGCGGGTGCAACGTACCAGCGGTGCATGAACCATGTGTTCGGTGAACACATCGGTCGCACGGTCGAGGCCTACGTCGATGACATCGTAGTCAAGACGAGGAAAGCCTCCGACCTTCTCTCCGACCTCGAACTGACATTCCGGTGTCTCAAGGCGAAGGGCGTCAAGCTCAATCCCGAGAAGTGCGTCTTCGGGGTGCCCCGGGGCATGCTTTTGGGATTCATCGTCTCCGAGCGGGGCATCGAAGCCAACCCGGAGAAGATCGCGGCCATCACAAACATGGGGCCCATCAAGGACTTAAAAGGCATACAGAGGGTCATGGGATGCCTCGCGGCCTTGAGCCGTTTCATCTCGCGCCTCGGCGAAAGAGGCCTGCCCCTGTACCGTCTCTTAAGGAAGGCCGAGTGCTTCACTTGGACTCCCGAGGCCGAGGAAGCCCTCGGGAACCTGAAGGCGCTCCTCACCCAGGCGCCCGTCTTGGTACCCCCAGCTGATGGAGAAACCCTCTTGGTCTACGTCGCCGCAACCACTCAGGTGGTCAGCGCCGCGATCGTGGTCGAAAGGCAGGAAGAGGGGCATGCTTTGCCCATTCAGAGGCCAGTTTACTTCGTCAGCGAAGTGCTGTCCGAGACCAAGATCCGCTACCCACAAGTCCAGAAGCTGCTATATGCAGTGATCCTGACGAGGCGAAAGCTGCGACATTACTTCGAGTCTCATCCGGTGACTGTGGTGTCATCCTTCCCCCTGGGGGAGATCATCCAGTGCCGAGAAGCCTCGGGACGGATCGCGAAGTGGGCGGTGGAAATCATGGGCGAGGCAATCTCGTTCGCCCCTCGGAAGGCCATCAAGTCCCAGGTACTGGCGGATTTCGTAGCCGAATGGGTCGATACCCAGTTGCCGACGGCTCCGATCCAGCCAGAGCTCTGGACCATGTTTTTCGACGGGTCGCTGATGAAGACGGGAGCTGGCGCGGGCCTGCTCTTCGTCTCGCCCCTCGGGAAACACCTGCGCTACGTGCTACGCCTCCATTTCCCGGCGTCCAACAATGTGGCTGAGTACGAGGCTCTGATCAACGGATTGCGAATCGCCATCGAGCTAGGGGTCCGACGCCTCGATGCACGCGGCGACTCGCAGCTCGTCATCGACCAAGTCATGAAGAACTCCCTCTGCCGCGACCCGAAGATGGAGGCCTACTGTGAGGAGGTCCGACGCCTGGAAGACAAGTTCTACGGTCTCGAGCTTAACCACATCGCCCGGCGCTACAACGAGACTGCGGACGAGCTGGCGAAGATAGCCTCGGGGCGAACAACGGTTCCCCCGGACGTCTTCTCCCGGGATCTGCACCAACCCTCCGTCAAGATAGGCGACGCGCCCGAGCCCGAGGCACCCTCGGCCTCGTCCGAGGTGACCTCGGCCCAGCCCGAGCCATCCTCGGCTCAACCCGAGGAACCCTCGGAGCCCGAGGGCGAAGCGCTGCGCATCGAGGAGGAGCAGAACGGGGTCGTGCCAGATCAAGATTGGCAAACCCCGTACCTGCAATATCTCCACCAAGGAGAACTGCCCCTCGACCGAGCCGAGGCTCGGCGGGTAGCGCGACGCGCCAAGTCGTTCGTCTTGCTGGGCGATGAGAAGGAGCTCTACCACCGAAGCCCCTCGTGCATCCTCCAGCGATGCATCTCCATCGCCGAAGGTCAGGAACTCCTGCGGGAAATACACTCGGGGGCTTGCGGCCATCATGCAGCACCTCGAACCCTCGTTGGGAACGCTTTCCGCCAAGGTTTTTACTGGCCGACGGCGGTGGCTGACGCCACTAGAATTGTCCGCGCCTGCGAAGGGTGCCAATTCTATGCGAAGCAGACCCACCTGCCCGCTCAGGCTCTGCAGACGATACCCATCACCTGGCCCTTCGCTGTGTGGGGTCTGGACCTCGTCGGCCCTCTGCAGAAGGCGCCCGGGGGCTACACGCACCTGCTGGTCGCCGTCGACAAATTCTCCAAGTGGATCGAGGTCCGACCCCTGAACAGCATCAGGTCCGAGCAGGCGGTGGCATTCTTCACCAACATCATCCATCGCTTCGGGGTCCCGAACTCCATCATCACCGACAATGGCACCCAGTTCACCGGCAAAAAATTCTTGGATTTTTGCGAGGATCACAACATCCGGGTGGACTGGGCCGCCGTAGCTCATCCCATGTCGAATGGGCAAGTAGAGCGTGCCAACGGCATGATCCTACAAGGGCTCAAGCCTCGAATTTACAATGATCTCAACAAGTTCGGCAAGCGATGGATGAAGGAACTCCCCTCGGTGGTCTGGAGCCTGAGGACGACGCCGAGCCGAGCCACGGGTTTCACGCCTTTCTTCCTGGTCTACGGGGCCGAGGCCGTCTTGCCCACGGACCTGGAATACGGCTTCCCGAGGACGAGGGCCTACGACGACGAAAGTAACCAAGCAAGCCGAGAAGACTCGCTGGACCAGCTGGACGAGGCTCGGGACAGGGCCTTACTACACTCGGCGCGGTACCAGCAGTCCCTGCGACGCTACCACGCCCGAGGGGTCCGACCCCGAGACCTCCAGGTGGGCGACCTGGTGCTTCGGCTGCGGAAAGACGCCCGAGGGAGGCACAAGCTCACGCCCCCCTGGGAGGGGCCGTTCATCATCGCCAAAGTTCTGAAGCCTGGAACGTACAAGCTGGCCAACAGTCAAGGCGAGGTCTACGGCAACGCTTGGAACATCCAACAGCTACGTCGCTTCTACCCTTGAGATGTTTTCAAATTGTTCATACACCTCGCACCCACGCAAAGTTTAGTCAACAAGGAAGGGTCGGCCTCGCCTCGGCAAAGCCCGACCCTCCCTCGGGGGCTAAAAGGGGGGAAACCCCCTCTGCGTCAAAATTTTCCTCGAACAAAAAATCTCTTTTACCAGAACATCTTTCGCGCTTTTTGACTACTTCGAAAAGTGGGTCCTGGAAACGACGGGGTACACGTAAGCAGTCAAGGCTGACCGAGCCGAGGGACTCCTACGCCTCCGGGATACGGATACCTCACTCATCACCTTCTGCGATAAGTAACTCGCGCTCGGATAAGGTGAATCCGCGGATCGAATAAGTCTTTACGTTCGGAAGCCCTTCTGTCAAAGCGATTCTTCGAGCCTTCTCGACCGAGTCGGTGACAGGGCCTCATGGACGGGTGAAAGTACGCGTAAGCGGCAAGGCCGACCGAGCCGAGGGACTCCCACGCCTCCGGGATACGGATACCTCACTCATCACCTTCCGCGAGAAGCAACTCTCGCTCGCACTAACATCCCTGCTACCGACAAAAAGTCCAGATACTCGAAACAAGAGGAAAAGAGACGCAGCTTTATAACGCAGCAAGGGTGTGTGTTCTGGCCTCGACGGCCGCACAAGGCCCACGCTACAAGACGATTTGACCCTACAGGCTCGGATCTTGACGCTGGAAGAGGGCGATGACACCCTCGGCATCGACAGCACCTTCGGCAAGGCCCGACCTAGCCTCGGACGGCGACGCGGTCCGAGGGCCTCCGCTCCGAAGGACGACGTCATCACCACGCTCGAGCAATCTCTGCCAGGGACTTCTCCGAGAACCCGGCCCGAGCGGACGGCTCGGCCGGCCACCTCCGGGGCCTCGGCCGACCGCCTTCCGGGGGCGCCAGCTCGATCCGAAGCCTCGGCTGAGCAACTCCGACTACAATCCTGCCAACAGACAACCCGGCTAGGCTCCGGCCAACCAGGTTTCATTTCTGAGCCAACTCCGCCTCTGCTCGTGCTGATATCGCTACCCCTGGCCTCGGCTCGTCGAAGAGCGGCCGAGGGGTCTCTTTAACTAAGCTAGAGGAGCCTCGGACAACAGGTCCGACCGAGCCGAGGGACTCCTACGCCTCCGGGATACGGATACCTCACTCGTCACCTTGACACGGGGCAACTCACGCTTGGTGAAGCGGTTCAGATAATCAGCAGGCGAGTCTTAGTGCTCGAAAATGAGGAAAAAACATGGCTCCGTGCCGAAATTACATACATGTTCAGGCCCCGAAAGCCAAAATGAACAAAAAACCCGGCACTCGAAGTGCCATAACAAACAGAACTCCGGTTCCTCCCTCCGCCGCAGCGCAGGCCTCAGGAGAAGGCACAGCTGCTGTCTTGCCCTCGCCCATAACGCCACCCGAGGGGCGAGGACAAGTACAAGGAGCCGGAGGCCCGAAGCGCGGATAGTGGCGGTGACCCCGCCGGCGACGGGGGCTTCTCGAGCCGCCTCCGCCTCGACGCTGACGGCAGAAGCCATCAGCCCCCCGGCAGATCCCCACTCAAGTCCTCCCAGAAGAGTGGGGCACCGGCCTCCGCGTGAGGACGTCGTCCTGGTGCAAAGGCAGGGCCACCCCAGAACACGAGCACCGCCCTAGCGGCGTGCGGCGTCTAGGGTGGACCTCCCGTGTACACGGCGCGGCAGCCGCCCCCCCCCCCCCCCCCCCCGACAAAAGGGGCCGCCGGAGCCGAGCCAGCGGACCCGACACGCTGGAGGTGACGGCGTTCGCCGCCGATCCATCCCACGTTGTCGAAGTCCGGGCCGCCCGCAGGGTCAGTGAGCGCCCTCTCCCACGAACGTAGTGGGAGAGGATGACCCACCAACCCACGTGGGAGGTAGAGCGCCGGCTCAGCCCGGCACCCACCCCAGCGAGGATGATGAACATCCTTGAAGCTGAGGGTGGGACCTAGATTGCAGTCCGGTTTGCCCCTCCCCACCTTCAAGCCGGAAGTCACCCTCTTGGGTGACCGCCGGTGGAGGGGTGCAGCCGGGCTGCATGATGAAAATCCTTGAAGCCGAACGATGGCTGAAAGGTACCAACTCCCACGGAGTTGCGTTCCTCCAACGATGGGGCGAAAAGACGGCGGTTTCCCCCATCCGGGGGCTTGGAAGGTGGAAAGACACGATGCATAAGGCAGGGAGGGGGCATGGTCGCCTTACGAAAGGGTCGCCCTCCTTTTAAAGGCAACTCCCCCTGCTTGCGCCCCCAACCGTCACGGGCTGAGTCTTCTTCAACACGGCTCCAAAGCCCTCCCCCGCGGCGCGGGGGCTGGGACCCACAAGTCAGGAAGACCGGCTCCAAGCAGAAGAAGCCGAACCGCCGCGCACGACGCACGCAACCACCCAGCGGTTACAAGTAACCCTCCGCTTTTGCCCGGACCAGCGGGCGAAAGGGGCAGGCGGCCATGCAGGCGGCATGCAACCGCGCCAAGTGGACGCGCCTCTCCGACTCCTGACAGGCCAGCGCGACGGCTCAAGCCCACGCGTCGTGCAACTGGCGCACCGGGTGCTGCATGCGAACCGCTGTGCCACTCGCTCCACCACCGCACCTCCTCGATTGCGGAACCGATACCGCGATTCGAGGCGACCCAGCCCGCGACCCAGCAGCGCCAGCCTGGCGCAGCGGTCAAACGCGGTCAAAAATGGGCCGGCAGTAATGACGGTGGCAGGCGCACGAGAGCAGCGGTCACGCCATCTGCCAAGCTCATGTCCCATCCGGAGGCAGCAAGAGAACCCCCTCTCACGGCGTGAAGACGACGCGCCCGTGACCCGTACCTCGAACGGCTCGCGCACGCGCAATGGCAGCCTCGCCAACTACTCGCCCCTGCGCATTAACTCCGCGGCCGGACAGGCGACGCTTCAAGCAGGAGCGGCTGGCGACGCTTCGCCTTCGCCAACACGACCACACCAAAAAAGGTGCGCCACGTCGCTTGGTTTCGAATCCTTTTTCCCTTTTCCTTCTTTCTCTATCTCTTGCAACAGGGACCGGGAAAGGGGATACCCCCAAAGGGATCCTTCCCCGTGAAGGAACTAGGCTCCGAGCCTCCTTACTGATCAGGGGTTCGAAGGCTGGCCCCCCGAAGGGTTCAACAGCCGCCTCAGATCGCGTGGGCCCGACACCCACTACTGGTCAGGGGTTCGAAGGTCGGCCCCCGAAAGGTCCCACGACCGCCTCAGGCTACTCGGGCTCCGTGCCCCCTACTGATCAGGGGTTCGAAGGCTGGCCTGTCGAAGGGTTCACAGTCGCCTCAGACGCCGAGCGAGGGATGACCAGGGGTACGTTCGATACATAACCAAGGCTCGGGCTGCGCTCCCGAGGTACCCTAGGACATTTCCGAGACCAGCGGGAACGACTCTGTAACGGAATCCCATCGGAGGGAGGCAACGAGCCCTCGGACCCCGTCGCTAGGGGACCGGGTCCGGCAGATCACCCGCAGGTACTTTTGGGCGTGCCTCCGGGCCCCTAGCCGACCCCCAACGAACGGGGCACGGACGTCCACTCGGATTACCCGATTGCAGCTCACCGGAGACACCATGTTCGGTGCCCATCGAGGGTAACATGGCGCTCTCCCCCCCTCCTCCTTGCGGAAAGGCGACGTAGGGGCGTATGTAAAAAGTCGAGTCTGTCCCTGATCGTCCTCTCGCTCCGTGCGGAGGCTCGGGGGCTGCTCTCGCAAACCCGGCTCCGGCCGAACCGTTGACAGCGTCAACATACCAGCCCGAGAACTTGGGCCCCGACAGTGCACCTGGGCTACGCCCTGCTCGCATGAGGGAACCGCCAGACCAGCCGAGGCATTACGCAAGGCATTAAGACCTCGAAGGAGTGAAACCACTCCTCCGAGGCCTCGGGGGCTACACCCGGCGGGTGCGCTCGCGCGCACCCACCGGAACAAAGTACCACCGAGAAAGGCTGGTCCCCTTGCAAAAAAAGTGCGACGCAAGCCTCCAAGCGAGTGTTAACACTCTCTTCGAGGCTCGGGGGCTACTGTCGGGGACCATAATTAGGGGTACCCTCAAGACGCCTAATTCTCAGCTGGTAACCCCCATCAGCATAAAGCTGCAGAGGCCTGATGGGTTTGATTAAGTCAGGGATCAGTCCATACGAGCGACTCGATCACGCCACGCCCGAGCCTAGCCTCGGGCGAGGGCAGCCGACCCTAAGATGACTCCGTCTCGCCTGAGGCCTCCTCTTTCACGGCAGACGCATCACCGGCTCGCCCGAGGCCCCGCCTTCGATAAGAAGTAACCCTGACTAAATCACCGCGCCAACCGACCAAGTCACCGGGGCGTTTAACGCAAAAGGTAAGACCGACGGGCGACCAGACTTTGCCAGAGGTGCCATAGGAGGCTCTGCCCGACCCAGGGCTCGGACTCGGGCTAAGGCCCCGGAAGACGGCGAACTCCGCTCCGCCCGACCCAGGGCTCGGACTCGGGCTAAGGCCCCGGAAGACGGCGAACTCCGCTCCGCCCGACCCAGGGCTCGGACTCGGGCTAAGGCCCCAGAAGACGGCGAACTCCGCTCCGCCCGACCCAGGGCTCGGACTCGGGCTAAGGCCCCGGAAGACGGTGAACTCCGCTCCGCCCGACCCAGGGCTCGGACTCGGGCTAAGGCCCCGGAAGACGGCGAACTCCGCTCCGCCCGACCCAGGGCTCGGACTCGGGCCAAGGCCCCGGAAGACGACGAACTCCGCCTCGCCCGACCCAGGGCTCGGACTCCGCCTCGGCCTCTGCCGAACGACCTCCGCCTCGCCCGACCCAGGAGTTCGGGCTCGGCCTCTGTCATGCAGGACGGACTCGGCCTCGACTTCGGAGGAGCCTCCACGACGCCCGACCTAGGACACAAGACCGCCACGTCAATAGGAAGCGTCATCATCACCCTGCCATGAGCCGACTTGGGTCGCAGAGAACAAGACCGGCGTCCCATCTGGCCAGCTCCGCCAGATAGGCAATGATGGCGCCCCACTAGACCATGACGACGGCGACTCTCGCCTCCCTTACGAAAGCAGGGAGACGTCAGCAAGAGCACAGCTGTTCCGACAGCTGTCCCTCCATCAGGCTCCACTGCATCTCCGACAGCCACGACGCCACACCAACAGGGTGCCAAGATCTCTCCGGCTGCCACCTTGGCATGTACTTAGGGCGCTAGCTCTCCCTCGCTAGACACGTAGCACCTTGCTACACCCCCATTTTGTACACCTGGATCCTCTCCTTACGACTATAAAAGGAAGGACCAGGGCCTTCTTAGAGAAGGTTGGCCTCGCGGGAACGAGGGCAGGGGCAGGCGCTCTCTCGGGGCCGCTCGCTCCCCTCACCCGCGCGGACGCTTGTAACCCCCTACTGCAAGCGCACCCGACCTGGGCGCGGGACGAACACGAAGGCCGCGGGAATTCTCCGACTCCCTCACGACCCGGCTCCGGCCACCTCGCTCTCGCTCTCTCTCTCTCTCTCCCCTTCGCGCTCGCCCACGCGCTCGACCCATCTGGGCTGGGGCACGCGGCACACTCACTCGTCGGCTCGGGGACCCCCCGGTCTCGGAACGCCGACAAATATGTTAGCCATAAAAACAAAATACTTTAGGGCTCATGCACACCATTTGTCATTTGGAGCAAGTAGTTGACTTCAGATCAACAAGGACAATGACCATCAGGTCTAGCGCTCACAAGAACATTCATTGGTTGCATTGTGCTTTCAAGCACATAGGAGAATTTGCGCATATAAAATGGTGGTAAAGTGCACGGCATCAGGCCAATGCTGCCAAGCAGAGATTTTTATATGCAGAGATGTATAGTCCAGCTCGTTTTTATCATTGCCCATGGGTTACCCAATTACTCATACCATTCTGAAATTGGGTATCGATTTATGCAACATTTTTAGGTATAATAATTTTGAGAGAAAACTTATAATAATAGTTAATTATTTATGGTGTTGCCAGCAGGGCAAACATTTCTCCTCATATTATATACCAAATTGTTCTATATAGCATTATTTCGATCTCTTCATATTGTTCAGCAAAAAGAGAAACTTTAGAACAGACAAGGCCAAGAATTCATTTTATCCGAGAAAAATCACCATATAACCAGCTTTTGATGAAGCAAATGATGATAACTGCTTGGCAAGAACGAAACAATACTGGTATCCGCCTAGGATCCATCTTCAACAACAGATATTACTACTCTCATACAAAGAAATTATCAGGAGTAGAGAGGATACAACAAGACTCTACAAGATCTTCATATTTCTATCAAAAATTATCATCACTAGTAGTCTAGTGGTCAAGACATATGACTCTTCTGGCTCTGAGGACCAATGACATGTTAATGTCTAATTTAGCTTCAAGCTCTGTGGTGATGTGGGATTTTATAGTTATTTGTCTACTCTTCTCACTTCTGGTAGATCGGAGGTAGATAATGGTAAGCATGCCAAAGGGTAGAATTTAGTGTAGTTCGGCAACATAAACCCCAGGTATGTGTCTATTTAGGACCGACCTTTACCATTTAGCTTACAGTGTATACCAAACTTGTCAAAGGACTATCTCGAGTCAATTCAGTGACTATAAGTATTTACAATTCTGAGAGATGTATGCGACACAAGCATAGAGGTTCTAGATAGAACGAGTAAAGTTGTCGGGGACCATAATTAGGGGTACCCTCAAGACGCCTAATTCTCAGCTGGTAACCCCCGTCAGCATAAAGCTGCAGAGGCCTGATGGGTTTGATTAAGTCAGGGATCAGTCCATACGAGCGACTCGATCACGCCACGCCTGAGCCTAGCCTCGGGCAAGGGCAGCCGACTCTGAGGTGTTTCCGTCTCGCCCGAGGCCCCCTTTTTTACGGCAGACGCATCTCCGGCTCGCCCGAGGCCTTGCCTTCGTTAAGAAGCAACCCTGACTAAATCACCGCGCCAACCGACCAAGTCACTGGGGCATTTGACGCAAAGAGTGAGACTGACGGGCGGCCAGGCTTGGCAAAAAGCGCCATAGGAAGCTCCGCCCGACCCAGGGCTCGGACTCGGGCTAAGGCCCTGGAAGACGGCGAACTCCGCTCCGCCCGACCCAGGGCTCGGACTCGGGCTAAGGCCCCGGAAGACGGCGAACTCCGCTCCACCCGACCCAGGGCTCGGACTCGGGCTAAGGCCCCGGAAGACGGCGAACTCCGCTCCGCCCGACCCAGGGCTCGGACTCGGGCTAAGGCCCCGGAAGACGACGAACTCCGCTCCGCCCGACCCAGGGCTCGGACTCGGGCTAAGGCCCCGGAAGACGGTGAACTCCGCTCCGCCCGACCCAGGGCTCGGACTCGGGCTAAGGCCCCGGAAGACGGCGAACTCCGCTCCGCCCGACCCAGGGCTCGAACTCGGGCTAAGGTCCCGGAAGACGACGAACTCCGCTTCGCCCGACCCAGGGCTCGGACTCCGCCCTGGCCTCTGCCGAACGACCTCTGCCTCGCCCGACCCAGGAGCTCGGGCTTGGCCTCGGCCATGCAGGACAGACTCGACCTCGGCTTCGGAGGAGCCTCCACGTCGCCCGACCTAGGGCACGAGTCCGCCACGTCGACAGGAAGCGCCATCATCACCCTACCCCGAGCCGACTCGGGCCGCAGAAAACAGGACCGACGTCCCATCTGGCTAGCTCCGCCAGATAGGCAATGATGGCGCCCCGCTGGACCCATGACGACGGCGGTTCTCAGCTCCCTTACGGAAGCAGGGGGACGTCAGCAAGGGCCCAACCACTCCGACAGCTGTCCCCCCGCCAGGCTCCATTGCTTCTCCGACGGCCACGACGCCACACCAGCTGGGTGCCAAGATCTCTCCGGCTGCCACCTTGGCATGTACTTAGGGCACTAGCTCTCCCCCGCTAGACACGTAGCACCTTGCTACACCCCCATTTTGTACACCTGGATCCTCTCCTTACGCCTATAAAAGGAAGGACCAGGGCCTTCTTAGAGGAGGTTGGCCTCGCGGGAATGAGGGCAGGGGCAGGCGCTCTCTTGGGGCCGCTCGCTCCCCTCACCCACGCGGACGCTTGTAACCCCCTACTGCAAGCGCACCCGACCTGGGCGCGGGACGAACACGAAGGCCGCGGGATCTCCGCCTCCCTCACGACCCGGCTCCGGCCACCTCGCTCTTCCCCCCTTCGCGCTCGCCCACGCGCTCGACCCATCTGGGCTGGGGCACGCGGCACACTCACTCGTCGGCTCGGGGACCCCCCGGTCTCGAAACGCCGACAGTTGGCGCGCCAGGTAGGGGCCTGCTGCGTGTTGACGAGCAGTTTCCCATCAAGCTCCAGATGGGCAGTCTCCAACGACCTCTTCAACCCGGGACGGTGCTCCGTTTCGGGAGCCTCGAGTTCATGTCTTTCGACGGCAGCTACGACATGATACTCCTTCCACCACCGCGCGACAGCGACAATGGTGGCGGACAGCCCGCCCGCCGGTGGCGGAATCGACGACGTCTTTCCCGCGTGGGGGAAGGACAACTCTCGAGCTCGCCCCATCCCCTCCCTCGCCATCGGAGGAGGAGGCGGGGCAACCAGGGCCGAGCGGGAGGCTGCGCTCAGTCGGCTGTCGAGCAAATCGACATCCTCAGCGCCCCAACGGAGGATGCGTCGGGCATCACCCTCGCGTTTGAGGCGAAGGTGAGCGTCGTCCCCCCCGCAACACGCCGACCCCGAGCAAGTGGACGACGCCATCACGCTCACGGAGGGCCTGCAGGACATCGCCCTCGCACCCAGGACGACGGCGCGATCAGCCCCCGATGTGACTTCGTCGCTCCTCGTCGACCAGAAGGTACCGGCTGATTCCCATCCTTTGTCATTCCAACTCGACCTCAACCCGCCTAGTGACCTCGCTCTGGCGGGCGCTCATGTTGAGGCGAGTGCAACCCCTTTCGGGTTTCGTGTGCGGTCGCCTTGGGACCGATTGACGGGCGTCTCGACCTACGGACCCTCTGGGTCCGAGGAAGATGACGACCCCAGCATCTGCTGGGATTTCTCTGGATCTGGCAACCCCAGTGCCATGCGGGACTTCATGACCGCATGCAACTACTGCCTCTCCGACTGTTCCGACGGCAGCCGCAGCCTTGACGACAAGGACTGCGGCCCGAGCCGCGAATGTTTCCACGTCGAGCTAGGGGATCCCTCCGGAGGCAGCTGTCTCGGCATGCCGGAGGATGGTGATCCCCATAGGCCAGCGCCTCGCGCCGACATCCCGCGGGAGCTAGCTGTGGTCCCCGTTCCGGCGGGGGGTCATGACCCACAGCTCGAGCAAGTCCGCGGGGCGTGGGCCGGGCTCGATGAGGGAGCAGGAGCGCTCGAGGCAATCCGCCGGGACGTCGGGCAGGTATGGGCGGGCCAGCCCCCGGCCGGAGAAATACGTCACCTGCCCCAGGGTCTCCAGCACCGCATCGCCAATGATGCCAGGGACAGACCGCCACCCGCATCCGGCGGAACCGGTCAGGACCTGGCAGCCGCAGCGATGCTCCTCCGCGTGATGCCGGAGTCATCAACCACCGAGGGTCGGTGAATCCAGGGAGAGCTCAAGCATCTCCTGGAAGGCGCTGCGGCCCGGCGGGCCGAGAGCTCTGCCTCCCGAAGGCAGGGGTACCCCTCGGAACCTCGTGCCGCGACTTCCCGACTCATGCGGGAAGCCTCGGTCTACACCGGGCGCACGCGCAACACCGCGCCTGCGGCCCCGGGCCGCCTCGGCGACGAGCACCCTCATCGCGACCGTCGGGCCCGCCTCGACGAAAGGGTGCGCCGAGGTTATCACCCCAGGCGTGGGGGACGCTACGACAGCGGGGAGGATCGGAGTCCCTCGCCCGAACCACCCGGTCCGCAGGTCTTCAGCCGGGCCATTCGGCGGGCGCCGTTTCCGACCCGATTCCGACCCCCGACTATTATCACAAAGTACTCGGGGGAAACGAGGCCGGAATTGTGGCTCGCGGACTACCGCCTGGCCTGTCAACTGGGTGGAACGGACGACGACAACCTCATCATCCGCAACCTCCCCCTGTTCCTCTCCGACACTGCTCGCGCTTGGTTGGAGCACCTGCCTCCGGGGCAGATTTCCAACTGGGAGGATCTGGTCCAAGCTTTCGCCGGCAACTTCCAGGGCACGTACGTGCGCCCCGGGAATTCCTGGGACCTCCGAAGCTGCTGGCAACAGCCGGGAGAGTCTCTTCGGGACTACATCCGGCGATTCTCGAAGCAGCGCACCGACTCCGATGTCATCAGCGCGTTCCTTGCCGGCACCACCTGCCGTGACCTGGTGAGCAAGTTGGGTCGCAAGACCCCCACCAGGGCGAGCGAGCTGATGGACATCGCCACCAAGTTCGCCTCTGGTCAGGAGGCGGTCGAGGCCATCTTCCGAAAGGACAAGCAGCCCCAGGGCCGCCCGTCGGAAGATGCTCCCGAGGCGTCTACTCCGCTCGGCGCCAAGAAGAAAGGCAGGAGGAAGCCGCAAGCGAAACGCGACGCCGCCAACACGGACCTTGTCGCCGCCGCCGAATACAAGAACCCTCGGAAGCCCCCCGGAGGCGCCAACCTCTTCGACAAGGCACTCAAGGAGACGTGCCCCTACCATCAGGGGCCCGTCAAGCACACCCTCGAGGAGTGCGTCATGCTTCGGCGCCACTTCCACCGGGCCGGGCCACCCGCAGAGGGTGGCAGGGCCCGCGACGACGACAAAAAGGAAGATCACCAAGCAGGAGAGTTCCCCGAGGTCCGCGACTGCTTCATGATCTACGGAGGGCATGCGGCGAATGCCTCGGCTCGGCATCGTAAGCAAGAGCGTCGGGAGGTCTGCTCGGTGAAGGTGGCGGCACCAGTCTACCTAGACTGGTCCGACAAGCCCATCACCTTCGACCGGGATGACCACCCCGACCACGTGCCGAGCCCAGGGAAGTACCCGCTCGTCGTCGATCCCGTCATCGGCGACGTCAGGCTCACCAAGGTCCTGATGGATGGGGGCATCTGCCTCAATATCATCAACGCCGAGACCCTCAGGCTCCTGCGCGTCGATCTGTCATCCGTCCGAGCAGGCGCTGCGCCCTTCCACGGGATCATTCCTGGGAAGCGCGTCCAGCCCCTCGGACAGCTCGACCTTCCTGTCTGCTTCGGAACACCCTCCAACTTCCGAAGGGAGACTTTGACGTTCGAGGTGGTCGGGTTCCGAGGAACCTACCACGCAGTGTTGGGAAGGCCATGCTACGCGAAGTTCATGGCCATCCCCAACTACACCTACCTGAAGCTCAAGATGCCGGGCCCCAACGGGGTCATCACCGTCGGCCCCACGTACAAACACGCGTTCGAATGCGATGTGGAGTGCGTGGAGTACGCCGAGGCCCTCGCCGAGTCCAAGGCCCTCATCGCCGACCTGGAAAGCCTCTCCCGAGAGGTGCCGGACGTGAAGCGACATGCCGGCAACTTCGAGCCAGCGGAGACGGTTAAGGCTGTCCCTCTCGACCCCAGTGGCGACACCTCCAAGCAGATCCGGATCGGTTCCGGGCTCGACCCCAAATAGGAAGCAGTGCTCGTCGACTTTCTCCGCGCAAACGCCGACGTCTTTGCGTGGAGTCCCTCGGACATGCCCGGCATACCGAGGGATGTCGCCGAGCACTCGCTGGATATTCGGGCCGGAGCCCGACCGGTCAGACAGCCTCTGCGCCGATTCGACGAGGAAAGGCGCAGGGTGATAGGCGAGGAGATCCACAAGCTGATGGCAGTAGGGTTCATCAAAGAGGTATTCCATCCCGAATGGCTTGCCAACCCTGTACTTGTGAGGAAGAAAGGGGGGAAATGGCGGATGTGTGTAGACTACACTGGTCTCAACAAAGCATGTCCGAAGGTCCCCTACCCTCTACCTCGCATCGATCAAATCGTGGACTCCACTGCAGGGTGTGAAACCCTGTCTTTCCTCGATGCCTACTCAGGGTATCATCAAATCAAGATGAAAGAGTCCGACCAGCTCACGACTTCTTTCATCACGCCCTTCGGCATGTACTGTTATGTCACCATGTCGTTCGGTTTGAGGAACGCGGGTGCAACGTACCAGCGGTGCATGAACCATGTGTTCGGCGAACACATCGGTCGCACGGTCGAGGCCTACGTCGATGACATCGTAGTCAAGACGAGGAAAGCCTCCGACCTTCTCTCCGACCTTGAAGTGACATTCCGGTGTCTCAAGGCGAAGGGCGTCAAGCTCAATCCCGAGAAGTGCGTCTTCGGGGTGCCCCGAGGCATGCTCTTGGGATTCATCGTCTCCGAGCGGGGCATCGAAGCCAACCCGGAGAAGATCGCAGCCATCACAAGCATGGGGCCCATCAAGGACTTAAAAGGCGTACAGAGGGTCATGGGGTGTCTCGCGGCCTTGAGCCGTTTCATCTCGCGCCTCGGCGAAAGAGGCCTGCCCCTGTACCGTCTCTTAAGGAAGGCCGAGTGCTTCACTTGGACTCCCGAGGCCGAGGAAGCTCTCGGGAACCTGAAGGCGCTCCTCACCCAGGCGCCCGTCTTGGTACCCCCAGCTGATGGAGAAGCCCTCTTGGTCTACGTCGCCGCTACCACTCAGGTGGTCAGCGCCGCGATCGTGGTCGAAAGGCAGGAAGAGGGGCATGCTTTGCCCATTCAGAGGCCAGTTTACTTTGTCAGCGAGGTGCTGTCCGAGACCAAAATCCGCTACCCACAAGTCCAGAAGCTGCTGTATGCAGTGATCCTGACGAGGCGAAAGCTGCGACATTACTTCGAGTCTCATCCGGTGACTGTGGTGTCATCATTCCCCTGGGGGAGATCATCCAGTGCCGAGAAGCCTCGGGACGAATCGCAAAGTGGGCGGTGGAAATCATGGGCGAGACAATCTCGTTCGCCCCTCGGAAGGCCATCAAGTCCCAGGTACTGGCGGACTTCGTAGCCGAATGGGTCGACACCCAGTTGCCGACGGCTCCGATCCAACCGGAGCTCTGGACCATGTTTTTCGACGGGTCGCTGATGAAGACGGGAGCCGGCGCGGGCCTGCTCTTCGTCTCGCCCCTCGGGAAACACCTGCGCTACGTGCTCCGCCTCCATTTCCCGGCGTCCAACAATGTGGCTGAGTACGAGGCTCTGATCAACGGATTGCGAATCGCCATCGAGCTAGGGGTCCGACGCCTCGATGCACGCGGCGACTCGCAGCTCGTCATCGACCAAGTCATGAAGAACTCCCACTGCCGCGACCCGAAGATGGAGGCCTATTGTGATGAGGTTCGACGCCTAGAAGACAAGTTCTACGGGCTCGAGCTTAACCACATCGCCCGGCGCTACAACGAGACTGTGGACGAGCTGGCAAAGATAGCCTCGGGGCGAACAACGGTTCCCCCGGACGTCTTCTCCTGGGACCTGCACCAACCCTCCGTCAAGATCGGCGACACGCCCGAGCCCGAGACGCCCTCGGCCCCGTCCGAGGTGACCTCGGCCCAGCCCGAGCCATCCTCGGTTCAGCCCGAGGAACCCTCGACCCCTGAGGGCGAAGCACTGCGCATCGAGGAGGAGCGGAGCGGGGTCACGCCAGATCAAGATTGGCAGACCCCGTACCTGCAATATCTCCGCCAAGGAGAACTGCCCCTCGACCGAGCCGAGGCTCGGCGGGTAGCGCGACGCGCCAAGTCGTTCGTCTTGCTGGGCGATGAGAAGGAGCTCTACCACCGTAGCCCCTCGGGCATCCTCCAGCGATGCATCTCCATCGCCGAAGGTCAGGAACTCCTGCAGGAAATACACTCGGGGGCTTGCGGCCATCATGCAGCACCTCGAACCCTCGTCGGGAACGCTTTCCGCCAAGGCTTCTACTGGCCGACGGCGGTGGCTGACGCCACTAGAATTGTCCGCGCCTGCGAAGGGTGCCAATTCTATGCGAAGCAGACCCACCTGCCCGCTCAGGCTCTGCAGACGATACCCATCACCTGGCCCTTCGCTGTGTGGGGTCTGGACCTCGTCGGCCCTCTGCAGAAGGCGCCCGGGGGCTACACGCACCTGCTGGTCGCCGTCGACAAATTCTCCAAGTGGGTCGAGGTCCGACCCCTGAACAACATCAGATCCGAGCAGGCGGTGGCGTTCTTCACCAACATCATCCATCGCTTCGGGGTCCCGAACTCCATCATCACCGACAACGGCACCCAGTTCACCGGCAAAAAATTCTTGGATTTTTGCGAGGATCACAACATCCGGGTAGACTGGGCCGCCGTAGCTCATCCCATGTCGAATGGGCAAGTAGAACGTGCCAACGGCATGATTCTACAAGGGCTCAAGCCTCGGATTTACAATGATCTCAACAAGTTCGGCAAGCGATGGATGAAGGAACTCCCCTCGGTGGTCTGGAGCCTGAGGACGACGCCGAGCCGAGCCACAGGTTTCACGCCGTTCTTCCTGGTCTACGGGGCCGAGGCCGTCTTGCCCACTGACCTGGAATACGGCTCCCCGAGGACGAGGGCCTACGACGATGAAAGCAACCAAGCTAGCCGAGAAGACTCGCTGGACCAGCTGGACGAGGCTCGGGACAGGGCCTTACTACACTCGGCGCGGTATCAGCAGTCCTTGCGACGCTACCACGCCCGAGGGGTCCGACCCCGAGACCTCCAGGTGGGCGACCTGGTGCTTCGGCTGCGGCAAGACGCCCGAGGGAGGCACAAGCTCACGCCCCCCTGGGAGGGGCCATTCGTCATCACCAAAGTTCTGAAGCCCGGAACATACAAGCTGGCCAACAGTCAAGGCGAGGTCTACGGCAACGCTTGGAACATCCAACAGCTACGTCGCTTCTACCCTTAAGATGTTTCCAAGTTGTTCATATACCTCGCACCCACGCAAAGTTTAGTCAACAAGGAAGGGTCGGCCTCGCCTCGGCAAAGCCCGACCCTCCCTCGGGGGCTTGAAAGGTGGAAAGACACGAGGCATAAGGGAGGAAGAAGACATGGTCGCCTTACGAAAGGGGTCGCCCTCCTTTTAAAGGCAACTCTCCCTGCTTGCGCCCCCAACCGTCACGGGCTGAGTCTTCTCCAACACGCCTCCAAAGCCCTCCCCTGCGGCGCGGGGGCTGGGACCCACATGTCATGCAGACCGGCTCCGAGCAGAAGAAGCCGAATCGCCGCGCACGGCGCGCGCAACCACCCAGCGGTTACAAGTGACCCTCCACTTTTGCCCAGACCAACGGGCGAAAGGGGCGGGCAGCCATGCAGGCGGCATGCAACCGCACCAAGTGGACGCGCTTCTCCGACTCCTAACCTGCCAGCACGGAGGCCCAAGCCCACGCGTCGCGCGACCGGCGCGCCGGATGCTGCATGCAAGCAACTGTACCACTTGCGCTACCACCGCACCTCCTCGGTTGCGGAACCAATACCGCGACCCGAGGCGACCCAGCGCGCGACCCAGCAGCGCCAGCCTGACGCAGCGGTCAAACGCGGTCAAAAGTGGGCCGGCAGTAATGACGGTGGCAGGCGCGCGAGAGCAGCGGTCACGCCATCAGCCCAGCTCACGTCCCATCCGGAGGCAGCGAGAGAACCCCCTCTCACGGTGTGAAGACGACACGCCCGTGACCCGTTCCTCGAACGGCTCGCGCACGCGCAACGGCAGCCTCGCCAACTACTCGCCCCGGCGCATTAACTCCGCGGCTCGACGGGCAGCGCTTCTGGCGGGAGCAGCTGGCGACGTTTCGCCTTCGCCAAAACGACCACACCAAAAAAGGTACGCCACGTCGTTCAAATTCGTATCCTTTTTCCCTTTTTCCTCTTTCTCTATCTCTTGCAACAGGGACCGGAAGAGGGGATACCCCCAAAGGGATCCTTCCCCGTGAAGGAACTAGGCTCCGAGCCTCCTTACTGATCAGGGGTTCGAAGGCTGGCCCCCCGAAGGGTTCAACAGCCGCCTCAGATCGCGTGGGCCCGACACCCACTACTGGTCAGGGGTTCGAAGGTCGGCCTCCCGAAAGGTTCCACGACCGCCTCAGGCTACTCGGGCTCCGCGCCCATTACTAATCAGGGGTTCGAAGGCTGGCCCTCCGAAGGGTTCACAGTCGCCTCAGACACCGAGCGAGGGATGACCAGGGGTACGTTCGATACATAACCAAGGCTCGGGCTGCGCTCCCGAGGTACCCTAGGACATTTCCGAGACCAGCGGGAACGATCCTGTAACGGAATCCCATCGGAGGGAGGCATCGAGCCCTCGGACCCCGCCGCCAGGGGACCGGGTCCGGCAGGTCACCCGCAGGTACTTTTGGGCGTGCCTCCAGGCCCCTAGCCGACCCCCAACGAATGGGGCACGGACGTCCGCTCGGATTACCCGATTGCAGCTCACCGGAGACACCATGTTCGGTGCCCATCGAGGGTAACATGGCGCTCTCCCCCCCCTCCTCCTTGCGGAAAGGCGACGTAGGGGCGTATGTAAAAAAGCCGAGTCTGTCCCTGATCGTCCTCTCGCCCTGTGCGGAGGCTCGGGGGCTGCTCTCGCAAACCCGGCTCCGGCCGAACCGTTGACAGCGTCAACATACCAGCCCGAGAACTTGGGCCCCGACAGTGCACCCGGGCTACGGCCTGTTCGCATGAGGGAACCGCCAGACCAGCCAAAGCATTACGCAAGGCATTAAGACCTCGAAGGAGTGAAACCACTCCTCCGAGGCCTCGGGGGCTACACCCGGCGGGTGCGCTCGCGCGCACCCACTGGAACAAAGTGCAACCGAGAAAGGCTGGTCCCCTTGCAAAAAAGTGCGACGAAAGCCTCCAAGCGAGTGCTAACACTCCCTTCGAGGCTCGGGGGCTACTGTCGGGGACCATAATTAGGGGTACCCTCAAGACGCCTAATTCTCAGCTGGTAACCCCCGTCAGCATAAAGCTGCAGAGGCCTGATGGGTTTGATTAAGTCAGGGATCAGTCCATACGAGCGACTCGATCACGCCATGCCCGAGCCTAGCCTCGGGCAAGGGCAGCCGACCCTGAGGTGTTTCCGTCTCGCCCGAGGCCCCCTTTTTTACGGCAGACGCATCTCCGGCTCGCCCGAGGCCTTGCCTTCGTTAAGAAGCAACCCTGACTAAATCACCGCGCCGACCGACCAAGTCACTGGGGCATTTGACGCAAAGAGTGAGACTGACGGGCGGCCAGGCTTGGCAAAAAGCGCCATAGGAAGCTCCGCCCGACCCAGGGCTCGGACTCGGGCTAAGGCCCTGGAAGACGGCGAACTCCGCTCCGCCCGACCCAGGGCTCGGACTCGGGCTAAGGCCCCGGAAGACGGCGAACTCCGCTCCGCCCGCCCCAGGGCTCGGACTCGGGCTAAGGCCCCGGAAGACGGCGAACTCCGCTCCGCCCAACCCAGGGCTCGGACTCGGGCTAAGGCCCCGGAAGACGACGAACTCCGCTCCGCCCGACCCAGGGCTCGGACTCGGGCTAAGGCCCCGGAAGACGGCGAACTCCGCTCCGCCCGACCTAGGGCTCGGACTCGGGCTAAGGCCCCGGAAGACGGCGAACTCCGCTCCGCCCGACCCAGGGCTCGGACTCGGGCTAAGGTCCCGGAAGACGACGAACTCCGCTTCGCCCGACCCAGGTCTCGGACTCCGCCCTGGCCTCTGCCGAACGACCTCTGCCTCGCCCGACCCAGGAGCTCGGGCTTGGCCTCGGCCATGCAGGACAGACTCGACCTCGGCTTCGGAGGAGCCTCCACGTCGCCCGACCTAGGGCACGAGTCCGCCACGTCGACAGGAAGCGCCATCATCACCCTACCCCGAGCCGACTCGGGCCGCAGAAAACAGGACCGACGTCCCATCTGGCTAGCTCCGCCAGATAGGCAATGATGGCGCCCCGCTGGACCCATGACGACGGCGGTTCTCAGCTCCCTTACGGAAGCAGGGGGACGTCAGCAAGGGCCCAACCACTCCGACAGCTGTCCCCCCGCCAGGCTCCATTGCTTCTCCGACGGCCACGACGCCACACCAGCTGGGTGCCAAGATCTCTCCGGCTGCCACCTTGGCATGTACTTAGGGCACTAGCTCTCCCCCGCTAGACACGTAGCACCTTGCTACACCCCATTTTGTACACCTGGATCCTCTCCTTACGCCTATAAAAGGAAGGACCAGGGCCTTCTTAGAGGAGGTTGGCCTCGCGGGAACGAGGGCAGGGGCAGGCGCTCTCTTGGGGCCGCTCGCTCCCCTCACCCACGCGGACGCTTGTAACCCCCTACTGCAAGCGCACCCGACCTGGGCGCGGGACGAACACGAAGGCCGCGGGATCTCCGCCTCCCTCACGACCCGGCTCCGGCCACCTCGCTCTTCCCCCCTTCGCGCTCGCCCACGCGCTCGACCCATCTGGGCTGGGGCACGCGGCACACTCACTCGTTGGCTCGGGGACCCCCCGGTCTCGAAACGCTGACAAAAGTGGTTCGACGGGAACACACTATGGTTTTCACACCAACATAGTGAAAGTTTTCTCAGAATAACCTCTCGGTATACTCGCAACTTCGTGTTGCTAGCATTACATGTCCTTTTATCTCATAGTTTGCTTCATGTCATTCATCGACAAAGAGAGCAATGTGCTAACATCTGGTTGAGCAATGTATGACTGAGATTTCTGGTCTTAAATTATTTGATAAGGTCTTTTGCTTACTAATAGAATCCCAATTTGTGATGTCTTATATGCCAAAAAGGATTTCATGCATTATATTTTCGGTTTACTTCGGGTAAAACATTTATGCATGAGGTGAGAGCAGAGAATTAACTTATCTGTATTTCATTGTATTTCAATTTAATTTTCCAGATTTCCAAGCATTATAGAGCTTGATACAGTTGTTATGGCCACTTGGCGATATATAAATATATAATGCCACACAACATAGTCAAATAAAATATAGGGCCAAACAAAATTGTTTATGGAGATTGCGCATAATGTGACTTTAGGGGCCTGAACAACCCACCACAATCCACGTGAGTACAAGCTCTAGCGTCTGGTGTCAACGCGTGTGCGGCCATCAAGGCTACGACAACACAACAAGCCTTCGTAATAAGCGCAACAGACACAATTATGACTCGGTAATTAGGGTACACGATAAGTCCACGCAACGTGCGCAACAGGCGCAATTGTGGCTCGATGATCACGGTAGACAGACAGTGCCTACAGGGCATGCGAAAATACGCGACTCAGCGATGGCGGTCTGACTCAACGGGAGCGATCCGATTAATGGAGAGCGCGACATAGCAATCACATGACGCAGCCAAGTTCGAACGACACAAATAATGCGTCGTGTTGCCAAGGCACAGCCAATATTCAGCTAATGCCATAACTCAGCCGATTACCAACGCAAACTGATCAGCGTGTCCGAGTACCCACTATACAATTTAATCACACGGCGTGAGTTCAAAAGTTCAACGCAACACAAATATTTAGAGTAATTTTGAGTATGCACAGTATAGCCTTCACACGTTTTAATAATTTCTGCCAATTATGTCTTGACTGCGTAAAGGGGAATCGAAGTCTGTCGCGTAGGACAGTTCGGTTAGGCCGAGGACCTGCCGGCTTGACGGAGAGTTGATGCAGATCTGATCTCGCCGCAGCAACATCGAGGTAGAGCGTGCTGATAACGTGTTGAGAACTACGTCACCACGGATCACCAGATCCGCTCTCTTCCCTCCCGTCAGCAGTAGAGGCGCAAGAAGCTGTAGAGTACCCGTCTCCCTTTCCATTAGCACGACAGAGAAAACACAATAGACACGATGTAGGGTTGGGCCTCTGGCTTCTTTCTCTTCTCTATTCCATATGAGGGGTACAGGTTCTATATATAGAGACGCGATAGCCCTCAGGGCTATATTTGGTATTTGCCCACATAACCCTTCATTAGGGTTTCTCAACAATCACCACTTAACAAACAGAAACAGCTCACCCGGACTATTATGTTTTCTGCCTTTTTTTCTCTCTAAGATCAACAATCAACAATAATAATACTATCATTGTTGATGCGAAATGCAACCGTCTGCTACTAGTAGAAAACAATAGCGATTTGCAGATGCATCAGACAGTCGACGCCTCTAGCACAGTCTAGTGCTCACTCGATCACAACCCGGTACGGAAAGAACACACGGGGTACCTGCTCCATGCCCAATCCCAAATCAGGCACAGGCAATACGCCAATACTAGTACTGATTTAGGAAGCATACTACTAGCACAGTATGTATGTGTCTGGTGGTTTTCCGTTCCCTCTATTTCTTCGAAACATGCCCGTATGCTTCACAACTCGGCCCACAAGAGCGGCTCGTGCATCCCGACGACGGCGTCGCAGCCGTCGTACTGCTCAGCGGCCATTGCCGCCGGCCACCACAGCCCGTCCCGCAGGTCGAGGAGGAGGTCGGGCAGGTCGAACAGCGCGCTCTCCTCCTCCCGGCCCTGTCCTCCGGCCGTCTCGGGGCAGCAGGCGGCAGCTTCCGGCGACGGCGACGGAGCCGCGTCGTCGCACTGCACGTCCACGTCCACGGCCGCCGCGGCTAGGGCCGCCGCGGCCTGGATGTCCGCGGGCGAGGCGGACGCCGGCCGGGGCAGCTCGTGGGCGCGCTCCGGGAAGTTGAGGTGCGCGGCGGCGCGGCCCTTGACGGCCAGCGCGGCCACGTCGTGCGCGCGCGCCGCCATCTCCGCCGTGGGGAAGGTGCCCAGCCAGATGCGCGACTTCTTGCGGGGCTCCCGTATCTCCGACACCCACTTGCCCCAGCTCCGGCGCCGCACGCCGCGGTACGACGGGTGCTTGTACCCGCTCCTGCGGCTCCTGGTCCTGGACGCCGCCGCGCCACCGCCACCGCCGGTGGAGGCTGCCGCCTCGGCCTTGTTGTTGTCGTGGGTGGTGCAGCTGCTGCTGCTGCTCTCCTCGCCTTGCTGCCCGTTATTGCTCCTGCCGTCGGCTTCTGCTTCGCGGGAGTCCGGCGAAGAGGCTCTCTTCCGCTTCTTCGTGCCTTTGGAGTTCTTGGGAACCTCTTGCGGCGCCGGCGCGTCATTCACGAGTGAGGATGAGGATGTAGAGGACGAACAAGAGCAAGATGTAGTTGGTGCATCGCTTGTGTCTTCTGCCATGGCTCGTTGGGCTGTAGCGTCCATGGTTAGGCTACGAGCACTAGGAGACGGATCACAGAAGTGTCGACTGCCGAGTGCGGGGAGGTAGAGCTCTGCTCCAGCAGCCCCCGGCCCCCGGCTATAAATACTGGTAGCCTTGTACATTTGCGACGTGGACTGGTATTGGTGGGGCCTCATTTTCCCTCTCAACGATAAAATAAATTTGCTAGATCATGTAATTTTTTTTAAAAAAAATAAAGTAACCTAACATGTTAGCATAACAAATATAGACACACAAATTATAGAAAAGCATTTTACGAGCTCTTCGTAAAGAGTTAATTTATTATTCTTTCTTATTTAATAAAACATTTTACGAGCTAATTATTCAAGCGTTATTGAAGCCGCCCTAAGCCGAGGACGATCAACTCCATTTTCCATTACATGGTAGAAATTTCTTAATTCGAGCATGCTTTACTAAATGTTCTACAAATTATTATTAGTATTTTTATGAGCTTGTTCCGTATAAATCTTTATTAATTCTAAAATTTTGTAATTAATCAAGGTATGTTTTACTAAACGCTTTGTCCTCTAGTACTTCTTGGTGTTGGTGCTGAGCTCCATCCTCTCGTTGTTAGCTCGGTCTTTAATTTCGGTGGTGACTGAAACAGCTATATATGCATATGCACTATATCAAACGAGATGACTACATTATTGACCGGCAAAATGTCTGCTCCTAGGTATGTTTCTTCTCCTCGATGGTTTAAAATCGTGTTACTCTCTACTCTATTAATGTTCATCATGCTAAGATCACACATGCACCTTCATGATATCACCAACGTCTTATTATCCTTTTTTCAAAATAAACTACAACACAAAATGCTTAATCTTGTAATAATCCAAAAAACGTGATAAGGATTTTCTTGTTAGCTGACTTTGCAAGAATGCTGAAACCAAATGTTTTTTAGGAAACTCGTTACGAACGGTGGTGTAAAAGATGTATACTATGGTTAATTGCTACGCACTGCTATTTTATTGTCGAACTTAGATCACCTATACCACACTCTACTGAAGAGGAACATGTTTCATGATGTTGGTAATATTTTCAAGAGACAATAATTAGCAATGCCAGTAGAATCTACGATTGATGCATACGTGATGATATCCACTGACAAATATATGCAAGACACATTAGAGATCAAATATGGAGTTTTTTACGCCACTAATGAGTTGTATTTTATGAAGGAGTTCCATGACTACAGAATAACTGATGGTTGTTCTATAGTAGAACAAGTTCATGAAATATATATATATATATATATATATATATATATATATATATATATATATATATATATATATATATATATATATATATGAAAGGAGAGTTTTGGTTGCATGCAAACAGATGAGCTTGTGGCAGGCTACATCATTGCTAAGCTACATAGACATGATCAAATTTTGCTACTTCTCTGAAACACAAGGTGTTTCCACAAGGTGTTTCTAGCAGATCGTGCATATGGTTGAAAAACATTGTTTTACACTGTAGGCTGTATTTTTTTATGGAGTAAAGTTTGATATAGTAGGTGAGATAGGAGATAGGATGAGTAAACTGTTAAAGACAGGCTAAGAGATAAGAGTTTTACATTGTCCAACCTCATTGGTTGTTTAGATGTTGAAGAGAAGGCAAGATCTAAACATATTCGTGGCAATTGAGTGGTTCAGGAGAATTCTAATCCCCATGTGGCAAGAGAGTTGTTATTATACTTGCTCTTAGGGATGAAAACGGTTTCGAAATTTTTCGATTTTTCGAAAACCGTTTCCATTTTTTTAGATCCGATCCAACGGTAACGGTAGTTCCCAAAAGGTATTGTATTTCGGAATCGGTATCAAAATCGGTTTAACGTCTTACCGACCGTTTACTTCGGTTACCGATTTTAATCGAAATTTACCGAATTTAAGCTTCGGAATTTTCCGAAAATAAAAAACAAATTAGTTGGTCCAAGGACCACTCCTCCGACTCAGTCTAGCTGGGCAGGTAACAACATGGCGTCAAGCATCATTATATAAAAACGTTGTGCCTTGTGCTCTTTTTGACTGAACGAGGTGGTATATATATATATATATATATATATATATATATATATATATATATATATATATATATATATATATATATATATATATATATATATATATATATAAAAGATCTGCTGTTATATATATAGATATTTATATACGGTAACTTATGATCTTTAGAACTTTGTTATATTATAAACTTGTGAACTTTGTGAATTTATTATATTTTGAATTGTGGACTTATGACCTTTGTGATCCTTATTTTATTATGAACTTGTGATATTGATGTGTTATCTTTGCGATATTTATTGTATTATGAACTTTTTATATTGATTTGTTTACCGATCGTATTCTAGATTTCGACCGTTACCGGTGTATTTTCCGTATCGAACTTTCATTTCCGAGGTTTCCGAAATACCGATATCGTTTCCGTTTCCGAAGTTACCGTTTTCGATTTCAATTTCGATAAAAAAATATGGAAACGGTAATGATTTTAGTGTTTACCGATCGTTTCCGACCGTTTTCATCCCTACTTGCTCTTAGCATAACTGAAAAGAAAATGTATAAACCGTCTTTCAGATTTAATAGAGACCGACCGAAAAAACTATGAACTATACAAAGGCTGGCCGATAAATTCCACCTTTCAGCAAAAATTGTTTCAACCATCAGCCATTTAATAAAGAGGCCGACGACCGCTAATTTATACCCGTCGGGAATTGTTCGAACAGTCGGCTATTCCAATATTTCGCAATAGCAAATGACAACATCATTGACTATCCATATACTACATTCATTCTCGAATATTTGTCATCCGAGAACGGAAGGAGTATTTCCTAATACCGTGTAGGCCATTAATTATATTGCGCAATCGGTGTAGGTTGTGTTTGTAGTAGCTGTAGATGTACCATTGAACTGATGATTTCTTTACAGAAGGTTCTACGCATTGACATAGTGGCCAACCATGCATGTCTCGTGGTCCTGAAAAAACAAAGGCTCTGCAGCAGTAGGTTCTTCTGACTGACCTGCTGTGATCTGAGCAGTAAGCTCTTGATCCGTCGATCTTATTGGCCTTCACTCTTCGTCAGTTGCTGCAAATTAGTTAGACGACGATGAAGTCAATCTTCTTCTGGACAGAACACAGGTCGAATACATTAACTCCAAACCGAGCAATAACGTGATGCTACCCGTAATAATGTACTAATGGGGAGATCAGGAGAACAGCTTGTTTATTTATACTAGACTGGTTTGTGTACATGTTCTAGCATTCTAGGCATTGGCACCCAGTGTTATTACTGTACAGTACAACAGTTAGTTAATCTCCATTGCGGAATAAATTTATTTGCGGAAAAAACAATCACTCAATCGTGATACGATTAGCATAATCATGCAACGGCGGGAGAGCAGCCAAGTGGCGCCAATGCCTCCATACACAAAGAGAGAGAGAGAGAGAGAGAGATGGGCAGACCAAGTGGTGGCGGTGGCGCTTGCGTGCAGAACGCGCATTCATGCCCGCGCGCTCGGGGGGATCGTGGGTGCAAGGCTGCCGGCCGGCGCGTGTTGCCGCCCGGGCCCGGGTGGCCGGGCGCCCAACCTAACGACAAACGGAGGCGTGGACAGGCATTTCGCCGGAATCCGTCCCCGACTTGACTTGCTCCGCGACGCGAGCGAGAGGAAGCCCAATTTGGCGTCGTTTTGTCAGGTCTCGCCTTTGACTCGCCTTCCCTTCCTTTTTTTTTCCGGGAGTTACTCCTGCGTGCGTGTGAGGTCTGATGGTGGCCGGCCGGACCGCGGAGCGGAGAGCGGTGGAGTTAGGCCAGGCCTGCCGAATTTCAGTTCTGCTCCATTGGAATGTGTCAGGACCGAATTGTTACGGTTCAAATCTCGAGTGCAAGCAGCTTCAGTGGATGTTGAGTAGAAACAGTAGAAGTTGGTGTGGATTAAAGCTAAATGAACAGATAGGTAGCACGTGCACGGCACGGGGGCTGAAATCCAGAGGAGGCCGGCTGCCATCCCGTTTGAAGGAACCATTGTTTAATTAACACGAATTTTTCAGCACGTCCAAAACCCGAGCCCGTGCGATCATCACCGCATCCCGCGGGCGCGGAAGCTGTTCCCGCGGTCGTGCATCACGTTCCGTTTGACCCACACGGGCACACAGAACGTGTCATTTCCCTTGGCAGCTCCAGCTCCGAGACGCCAACGGCAGGGAGTCAAAACGCCAGCCGGCTCCCGAGATTTTATTACTCCTCCTATCTCCGATGATCTGTGCACTGTCAACGCGCAACAGGCTGTAGTTCCGCTCTAGCTAGTTTAAAGCTGGCGTCGGGTGCCGATGCCGTACGTCCTCGCTGCTGCAGCGACTGATGCGTTGCGGGCTTGCGGCGCTGTTCTTGCTTTGCATATGCTTCTTCTTCCTCCAACAAGTTTGGCCCCGAGCCGATAATGGTGTTTGTCAGCCAACACACACGGGGCCTAATAATGACGTAGCCACTACACACGAAACCTGCTGGATCTGGCCAAATTCCGTAGATAGCTACTACACGGAACCTTCTAGATTGGCAAGTCAAAACCGGCAACAAGTGGCAACTGGCAAGAGAGGATTCAACGGTGACAGAAGCAAACGGCGGATCTCCACTGGGGTCTGGGCCTCTGGGGAGGAGCGAGATGCACAAGCAGCTGGGCACTAGAAAAAAGCGCAGGAATGGGACGCGTAGTTTGAGCCTAGAAGCGGTTCCGGTTGGGGTTCCAGCAAATTCAGAAATCATGTGCGCAAAATGTCCAGAACGTATAAGGTAAGGCAGCGAAGGTAACAACAGTTAACGAAACAGCAAGCCACGTATACTAGTGCGCCATGAGTTACCGGAGCTTTTACTTGAGGTCTTTGTAGTTCAAAGATAGCACCCATGCATGAAAAGTTTACCAAACCATTTTCCCAAGCCATAACCAAACCATATGCTTACAAAGAAACTACACTTAATTTGACCAGTACAAATGCCTAGCTGTCAACTGCTTGTGGACTGCCAATAAGTGTCGCACATATACCAGCTGATGAAATTTTCATGCACAAACTCCACATGTCGGTGTGGGTTACTATCACTTACTATAAGGCATGCACCTTATGGCTACAGAAGGAAAAAAAAAAAGGCCATGTTGCATTCCTTTCTCGATAAGAACATCAAGAACCTTCCTCTCCCGAATTACTTTGCTGGCATTGCAGCTGGGCTCTGTGGGAAGTATCACTCGCTGGCCTGGCCAGGCCAGGCCCGCGCCCAAGTTAACGCGTTTAGATGGGCTTTCGACTTGCTGAGTAAATGGATGGTTAGGTGGGCCATGGCGGTGCCCAGCCTTCAATGGTGGGCTGGCTCCACTACTGGGAACTATATACCACGGTAATCTCACGAACATACGCAAACTACACATCCAACTGCACGTCTTATACAAGGGATATGATACAAAGACATCGTATCTCCAACTCCAACAAATATATAAGTTCTACTCGGATTGCACCCGGGACGACGACACGGAGTGCATGAGCTCAATCGTCCACCATCGTGTTCGCCGCCGGCCGGGAGGGCTGCACCATGGAGGATGCACCCTCCGTCTCCAGCTTTTATATATATAGAAACAAAACGATACCTATATATGGACTGTGTAACACCAGTGGTAATGGGTAATTTCTATCTAACTCTACGAGAAGCACTTTGTGGAGCATCTTTTTGATGAGCTCTACCATTCAAATTTATCGTTTCATTGGATTTGGATTTTGTGAAGGTACAGTGTTTGGATATTTTTTTTTGTTTTTGTGGAGTAGAGCTGTTTTGGGTGAATCTAGATCTCATGAATAGAGATGGCCAGATGGGCCGGGTTAGTCGGGCCGGCCCGAGGCCCGGCACGATTTGGCGTGCCTGAGCCCGGCACGGCACGATGGGATTCGGGCTAGTGCCGGCCCGGCACTACGCCCTCGCCCAGTCGCCGCCTCGCCCCCTCGGTTCCCTCGTGGGTGCTCGGCTCGCCGGCCGTCGGTTCCCTCGTGGGTGCTCGGCTCGCCGGCCGTCGGTTCCCTCGTGGGTGCTCGGCTCGCCGGCCGTCGGTTCCCTCGCGGTGCTCGCCTCGGTTCCCTCGCGGTGCTCGCACCCGGTTCCCTCGGTTCCCCGTCGACCGCCGCCTCGCACCCAGTTCCGTCGATGTCGAGGCGTCGACCGCCGTCTCGCACCCAGTTCCGTCGACGTCGAGGCGTCGACCGTCGCGCGCCGTGCTTCCTGGAATCCTGGATGCCCCGTCCTCGGCACGTCGTCGGTAACAGAATCTTGTATCCCCATTCCCTAGCGCTTCCCCCCCCTCTGCTATGGACTCCGGTGTACTAGATCTGTGGATCTGCCTCTCCTCTGTCTTATCCATCACCGATGGTCTGCGGATCTGGTAAGGTAAAGCTTCAGTGCTTCACACACACCTCCTCTCCCTGTTTGGCCATCTATATCGTGCGCTTGTGCTCATAGTCTCTCTGTTCTTCTATCTGGCTCTATCTCTGTGTCTCTGGATCTGCTGCCGCTGGATCTTCTCTATCGCCGACGGAACTGGTGCTCCGGCCTAATCGGCTAAGGTATGAACTCGCTAAACCCTAATCTCCCTCTGTTTTTGCTTCTTTAACCCTAACCCCCCCTAATCCCCCTATGTCTTTGCTTCTTTGCAGGTCGAGGTCGTGGCCGTGAGGGACCAGGTGCCGGCGATGGAGCATAGGTATGATCCTACCTCCATTAATCATGATTTGGTGTTGATGGGTCAAACCCCAGACGATGTGGACGACGTGCACGATGGTTTGGAGGATCTCTTTGGTTCCACTGCCCCTACCCCTAACCCTACCCCTAACCCTGTCCCTACCATAAACCTTGGCGACGACAATGTCGCTGCCGAGGGCGAGGCTCTCCTAGATGGTACTGCCTCCACTACGGCAAGCACTGGTAGAAAGAGGAAATGCACATCCGATGTCTGGGAGGACATGGATAAGATTTTCGCCACTAAAAATGGTGTTGAGGTTAGAGTAGGAGCAAGGTGTCATTTTTGCAAGAAAGAACTTGCTGCCCGTTCTACCATTGGCACTGGTCATTTGTCTCGGCATAGGGACAAATGTAAATGACTCCATGGCCGAACTGGGAACCAATCTATGCTTAGATATAATGCTGATGGTACTGTTTTTCGTTGGGAATATAGTGCTGAAGTTGCACGTGTTCAGTTATGTCGTTTGATTGCTAGGTTGGACCTTCCATTATGCTTTGCTGATTGTGATGCATTTGATGAATACATTAAAACTGCCCATAATCCTAGGCATTGCAATGTTTCTAGACAAACTACAACTAGAGATATGGAAAAGTACTTTAAAGAACGACATGCTATAGTTGCTGAAAAATTGAAGTCTGTTACTTCTGTTGCTTTAACTTCTGATATTTGGAGTGGTAATGCTAAAGAAGATTATTTGTCTGTTGTTGCACATTATGTTAACTCTGATTGGCAGTTAGAAAAAAGGATTCTTGCTATGCGTCTCATTGATTGTTCCCACTCTGGCAAGAACATTGCAGAGAGGATTCATGCTGTTGTTAATGAATATGAATTGGCTGAAAAGGTTTTTTCCATTACCTTGGATAATGCATCTGCTAACACTAGGGCAATGGACCATCTTACACCTTTGCTATCTGCTTATGTTGGTCCTTTATTATTGCATCAACGATGTGCATGCCATATCATTAACCTTGCTGTGCATGCCACATTTGTGGAACTGAAACCTTATCTTGAAGATTTTAGAACTGCCATATCTTTTTTGAACTCATCAAACCAAAGGATTGCTGCATACAAAAGTTTTTGTGTTGCTATGGGAGTAAGACCTCGTAAGTTTGGTTTAGATATGGAAGTGAGATGGAACTCTACCTACCTTATGCTCAAACATCTTATACCTTACAAGAGCACATTCTCTGTGTTTATCCAGACCCACTATCACCCTAGAGAAGAGGGTACTACACTTTTAAGTGAAGCACATTGGTATGTTGCTGAAAAAATATTAGAGTTCCTTGAAAGGTTTTATGATTCTACTGTTGTGATGTCTGGTGTGTACTATCCTACATCACCTTTAATGTTGCACCACATTCTTCATATTAATAAGCGCATGAACATGTATGAGAATGATAATTTGCTTAGACATATAGTTGTCCCAATGAAAGACAAATTCTTAAAATATTGGTGTACAATTCCTTTGCTATATGCATTTGCATTTATACTGGACCCTAGAGCTAAAATGAGAGGTTTCAACAATGTGCTTGCACTCATGTCTCAGCTGACTCATTCTGATTACTCTGGATATCTAACTTATGTGAGGGCTGATTTATCTGATTTATTTAATAAATATGATGACAAATTTGGTTCTGTTAGGTTGCAGAGGACTTCAAATGCTACCACTGGTGAAGGTAAGAGCAAATATGCTTGGGATTTGGTGTTTGGTGCAGATGGCATTAGTAGCAGTTCTTCAATGGCACTGGGTGCTGGTCTGGGTGCCTTTGGTGCCAGTAGCAGTTCTGGGATGGTTCCTGAACTATCAAGAAGGACATCTGCTAGTGCTTTGCTTCATGCAGCAAGCACTCCTGGTATTTCTGGTTCTGAACTAGCTGCTTATCTAGATAGTGACACTGTTCAGAAGTTTGATGATGAATTCAATCTCCTAGATTGGTGGCATGATCACAAACTTACTTATCCAGTACTTTCAATCCTAGCTAAAGATATCATTTCAGTTCCTGTCTCTACTGTGAGTTCAGAATCAGCATTTAGTCTTGCAGGTAGGCTCATTGAGGAGCGGCGTCGTCGACTTGGCTCTGGAATGGTGGAGATGCTTTCCTTGCTAAAGGACTGGGAGGCAGCAGATGCAAGAATGCAGCACACAACAGAAGATAAGATCCTTGAAGAGTCCTTCAAAGATTTATTCATTGATTAGTATGTTCTGGTATTCTGGACATGTAATGTGGGTTCTGGACATGTAACTTAAGTCTGTGATGAACTAAGTGATGAAATAATGAAATTATTGAGCTGGGCTGTACTCTTTTCCTATCTAGGGTTTCTCACGAGGTGTGAGTTTTACCTAGATAGGTTTTTAACGAGGCAGCCATTGCACCAGCTCAAACTAAATAATGTGTTATGTGTTGTGATTGTGTTAGATTTTGCTGTATTAATATGTTATTAACTCTGATCTAATGAGCAAATATATGTATTAGATGTTGCTGCTGTTCTGTACTGAGTTTTACGGGCTATCGGGCCGGCACGGGCCCTAACGTGCTTTCGGGCTGTCGGGCCAGCACGGCACGGTTAACAATCTCCCGTGCCGTGCTTGGGCCTGAGGCTGGGCACGTCGGGCGGCACGGCACGGCCCGATTATGTAAACGGGCCTGGCGTGCTCGGGCCTGTCGTGTCGTGCCCAAGTCGGGCTCGTGCCGGGTCGGGCCGTGCCGCCCGTTTGGCCATATATACTCATGAAGCTCTACTAAACAGGCCTTAAACTCTCTGATACCGATCTTAGAGCACATAGTAAGCTTTTACATACATCACAGACAGATGATTAGTACCTAATGCGTCTTGCAACTATGCTTACAAACATTGCAGTTTCCATGTCCAATGCTTACAAGTCAGTCGGCTGCAACCTACAAAGGCTACAGAGCTTTCAAATGGCAACTAGTACTTGTCAGCACCGTCAGAACAGGCGAATGCAAAACCAGAAAAACAATGATCAATGTCAGGATTGGCACCCACGGCACTCGTCGACAAGAAAGGCCAATCGCCCAATGTCAAAACCCAGAGCTCGTCGCAGGCGGTGACACTGGCGGGGGCGGCTGGTCGAAGGAGTCGAACACGTCTGGCGGCAGGTCGTCGAAGTTGTCGGGCGCGGCGTCCGGAAGCTCGGCCTTGACGCCGCCGTGCGCGTACTCCGCGTCGAAGAACGGGAGTACCATTGGGGCGGCTTGCGTCAACGGGAGCAGCTCCTGGTAGGCGAGATGATCCGTAGCGCCGGCGTTGGCAAACCCAGGAGCCATGTTCCAGTTCCAGCCCGCCGGTAGCCCTTGGACGTCGAGCAGAGGGTACGGAGGCTGGTCGAACGGCAGCAGTGCGGCAGCGTTCGATGACGAGCACGCGTGGCTGTTGCAGGCCAGCGGCAGTGCTCCGTCGTCGAAACTGAAAGGCCCGGAGCCTGCCCAATCATACGGGGCTAGTGCGGCACTGACGCTGCGCGTCTCCATGAATGGTGTTGCTGCGCTGCATGGGTGGACAACACCGGATGAGCTGCCCTCCAATGGAACTTCATCCAGGCAGGGAACCTGACGACGCATCAGGGATCCATGTTTAAGAAAATCGTCATCCCCAGTGACACCAAATTGAAGCTGCAAACGACAACTCTATAATCATCAGTGAACAGCGAATGGCATGATGACGTTCTTGTTTTACAGAAAATCAAATACTGTTAACTTTGAACGAATAAATACAAGAAAATATTAATATTTATAGTATATAACAGATAGGTCTTTGAATCTGTTTTAAATAAGCTTTTTGGAGGGTATTTTTTTATAAAAAAACTCTATTTATATCAATTGAGAAACATATACAGAGTCTCTTGGAGTTGCTTTAAATGTGGCTACCATTCTATATAAATCTAGTCAAACTTGATAAACACGGCAATTATTTTGTTCCTGAGAGAGAGGAGCGGGCAATGTGTGCTGCAACGTGCAAGGGCTTTACCACGGTGGCGGGTCGCGACTCCAGAGAGGAGGCAACAACAGGCGCCTGCGCCTTGGCCTTGGCGCTCCGGCTCCTGCTGGACCGGCCGCGGGGAGGCGTTCCCAGCAGCCTGGCGATCCGCTTCTGGCGGGTGCTCCAGAAGTTCTTCACGTCGTTGTCCGTCCTGCCCGGCAAGTAGGTGGAGATCCTCGCCCATTTGTTCCCGAACTGCGCCTGCAGCTCCAGCACCACCCGCTCCTCCTCTGCGGAGAACTTGCAGCCACTGTTGCGACGACGCGCCCAACCAGGCGATCGCCATTGGTGGTGAATTTGTGACGAACCATGCACGAAATGCAGAAAGCAACAAATCAAGCGCTGCGCATGCAGTGCAGAGGCGAGAGAGTGCGAGGGATGATGGTTCGGGATCAGTGCAGCCTAGACCCAAGCAAAACGTGATTCTAACAACCACAATCGCGTCAATCGGAACAGCGCAAATGCAGTTAAGAATTCGCAGTGCACTCAAACTAGGCAAAGCGAAGGAGAAGTGAATCCAGAGCGGAGAAAACATAGGGAGGGTTTGCGCGTACGTCTTGAGGTCTGGCCTGAGCTTGTTCACCCAGCGGAGGCGGCAGGACTTGCCGGTGCGCGGCAGGAAGCCTTTGGATCGAATGGAGCTCCAGTCCCGGGGGCCGTGCACGAGCACGTGCCTCAGCAGCACCGCGTCCTCCTCCGCCGTCCAGTGCCCTTTCCGCACCGCCTCGCCCCGGTCCGCCGCGCCCCTCCTGCCGCTGCCTCCGCCACGCCGGCGGGCGCCGCCAGGTGCTCGAGCCATTGCCTCGACGCTAAGCAATCTCGTAGGAGGAAATGTTCCGGGAGAGCGGCTGCGTCGTCGTGCTCCTTATGGGGCCCAGACGGGGGCGAGCGAGTGGCGCACGTGGCGCTGTGGGGGGCGTCCGATGTCGATCCGATGGACGGCTTTTATTCCCAAGGGGCGCGTGCGCACGAACGCGGGGCGGTTAACGGCTCCTCCCACCCCCCACGATCTCCGATTTCCGCGGACCGGACCAAGGATGCTCCGTGTGTAGCCTCTGACAAACGGTGCGGCGAAACATTTTTGTTTTGTTGTTGCAAACCTGGCAAAAAATCCAGGCGTTCTACTGCCGTCCGATCAGGAGGAACTCACGAATTGCCATCCTTCGGACCACCTATGTATCCGGCAGAAGTCGATTTCAGCTAGTTTGCATTTGTTTCCCATCAGAAAAGAAAATCAAACAAAGGATGCAAAGTAACTTCGGAGTATGTGCTCTGTGGAAATAAATTTCGAGGGGCCAAAAGCTTGTGATACAATACAGGTTACAACAGTGACCTTATTACTGCCCTGTGCCCCTGCATTCTGGCTATGAATTCAGAATGACACACGCTCATAGCTCTGAAACGTGAAGCAGCCCATCCTACAGCACTCATTCTGCAGTTTCCTAGCAGGGCTGAGAAATCCTCAGAGGTTCATACAGACCACAGCTGCAGTGCGATGGTTAGTCACTACCTCCCGCTCGGCGAGGAGGAGCTCCCATCCACCGCCGGATGCTCGCGCCCACGCCCTTCATCTCCTCCACCTGCACATATTACACAGCGGCAGCGCACAAACCGAATGTCCGGATCAGCCAAGATTCGAGCAGCGAAACCGTTCGCCGTACGGGAACGGAAGCTTCGACTAGACGCCTCACCGATCCGACGCCCGCGGCAAGCACCCCAGCGGCGACGGCGGTGGCGCCGGAGCCGACGATGAGGGAGGCGATGCCGAATGCCTTGAACGGCATCGCCACTGCCGCTCCGCTCCTGCCCCGTCGGAACCACGCGAGCCCGGCCGCGGCCTGTGCCGCGCTCGCCGCAGCCCACCACGGCCACCTCTCGGCCTCCCCGCAGCCGCCTCGGTCGTCCATCTCCGCCGCCGTCACTAGGGTATTCGGGGATCGATTCAGCTGCTGGAGTTGGCACTCTATACAACCCGAAAACTCACTGACATGTGGATCCTGCATGGAAGTATCCAACTGCCAGACCACTGACATGTGGGACAGGGTCCCCAGCGAAGCGCAGCTGCAGATCGCGGTAAGCTTACCAGTTACCACCCAGACAACGGAGGACTCGCGAACGCCAGTCACCTCGGAAGACAGTTTTTTCAAACCACAGTATTTTAAATACCTCAGTATACAAATGCCATGACATAAGCTCAGTTTATAATACTATAGTTTTTAGAAAACCACAATTTTGAATACATAAAGGTGTTTAGAAACAAAGTATATTCCGCACGTAGTTCAGAAATACCAGGGGATGTTGCCACCTGGGTGGCTACGTTTCCTTGGAAAGGAATACCAGGCAGAAGAAATCAAGAAATGCTGGGAAAAGAAAGAGTGAGAAGAGAGGCTACGCAAAGGAGCACTCATGAGGGAGACCGACGTCGCGCGCAGTCGTCATTTACAGAGACAAAATTAGAGGGTGTTTGAATGTACTAAAACTAATAGTTAATGACTAACATTAGTTGAAACATCCAAACACTCTAGCTAATAATTTAGCTATTAGCTATTTTTGGTAAAGTAGTAAATAGTTAGCTAGTCATTTGTTAGCTAGCTAATCCAACTAATAATTTTTAGCTAACTAACTATTAGTTCTAGTGCATTCAAACACCCCCTTAGTTTACAATACTATCAATTAACTGCAGTATTAACAATATTTTGGTTTTGAATACAAAGATTTTATCTACATTCCCAAACAACCCTTTGTATATATACTGTGGTATTCTGAAGTACCACGGTATTGTTCCAATACTGAAAAAAACCGTGTTCCATTACGATCTAAATGTTTCTTCACAAAATAGTATGACCTTAAATAAATTTAGTTTAAAAAATAGAAATTATGTCTGATTCTAATTCGATCCGATCATTGTCACCCATACCCTTAAATGGGTGGCATGTCTATGCGAAGCAGACAAAACAAGAAAAATCATCAAAATGTATTTTGATCATATGATTTGATAACGAATTACACCCTGAACACGTATATAATTTAACTAATAGTTGGTGGAAGTTTATAAAATTTTGTTTTGCCTTTTTTACAAAATATGTTTATTATTTTGATATTTTGGGACAGAGGAGTACCTTCGCGGGGGAACAAAAGATAAACAGGCCAGATACTTAAAGAGAAAGTACACACATCATGCATGGCCCATGTCAAGAAATTCTAGCCCACTGATCATTTAGAAAAAAAACTAAATAATTCTGGCCCAGTCGAGATCGTCGTATCTTCTCTGAGGCGCAGGCGCGCTTGTGGCCTTCTGCTCCACAACCGGAGGTGGAGGGGACAAACTGAAATGGGGTCGAGTATTACTGCACTGCCCCCTTGATTACTCCAGTAACTTGAACATTCTTTAACATCCCTGAGAAAAACTAGGCAGAGCAAGGAAACGCGTAGAATCTCCTCCTTCCCGGGGGTGGCAAAGGATCGGAAAGCTGCAGACAGTTTGTGCCCAGTGGACTCTTTCTCAAAGAAAAAAAAAAGTCAGAACTAGTTTGAGACCAAGAGAATGGGAGGAGCCGTTTAATTCCCCTCCGATTCTCTTGCTTTTAAACTAGATTTTAAGATGTTGGCAGTAGATCCTATAAAATAAAAAATATATACCATAAATTACATGATATGTTAGCACGCACGACACGTCGTAAACCTTGCACCCACGGACCGCGCAAGCTGTTGCGTGCGGATTATAGTGGTTGTTTCTTCCCTCTGGATATCCGCGGCCGAAAGAGAAAGGCGATCTTGTACAGCTTATTCACTTTGTTTTAATCTATATCGACTTCTATTATTTTTACAGTGTTTTGTCTCTATATATATAACAGTTGTAGCAGTTCGAATATTTAATTTTAAACTGAAGCTAACAGTCCTGCAGAGTTGTAGTGCTGTTCCGAGCTTAGCTGCGTCCGGACTCCAGAAGAGACGGAACCCACCCTCCAGTCCCACTGTGCTGTGCCGGCCATCAGTTGATCGGCGATAGGGAAATAGAGTTATATCGATAAAATAAACTATTTTATGTTGGTATAGTCCTATTTTTGTCAGCCAACTCAGTCCGTTAGAATTCACTCACTCAATTCATTTTAATTAATTGATGGTTCATACATCACTTAAGCTATATATATATATATATTAAGAGCCCTATATATATATATTAAGAGCCCTGGGCTTCCAATAATAGAGGAAGCCCAGGCTAGTCAATATGCTCATTTGAGTTGAACCACACAGGGTCAACAGTTCGCAGTCACGGCGCCGTTACACCGTTTCCCCCGTCAGCCCAGCCACGTCTCCCACGTTTCCGGTTTCTAAAACCGTTTCGCGCAATCAACTGAGGCAAACCCGCGCTGATAGGAAGAAAACCCCAGTGGCCGCGCAGGCTTTCCTTTCGTCTGAGGCGACTCGCCAGGCGATTTTCGCTGCTCCAATCCAGCGCCGCTCCAATCCAGCGCCGTTCCAATCCAGCTGACCTCCTTCAATCTCCGAGCATTGGAGCCCGATTCAAGAAGTTCCAGGTAATCCAACTTAAAATACATCGAGTTTGCCGTTGATTTTTTGAAGCATTCCTGTCGATTGAAGTGGATTTGATTGTAACCCTTATCCTTCAGCTAAATGTGTTATTTGTATCCGTTTATACATCTCTCTAATCGGGTCATTGCAACACGCATTGCATCTCTCTTTTGTTCAGGAGCCCCGATATTAGAGCAGCTGCATTTCTTCTAGATCCCTGTATCGCTCGACATTTATAGATCTAGACAAAGGCTGTGGATTAGGTATTTATTGATGAGTTAGCAGAGAGTACCCTTACACAACCCAAGTAACACATATATGCTTATTGTATTTGATATATATGCATATCCTCAGTACTGTTTATGCACATTCACTTGAATCATTTGTTTACACATCTGTTTTATTATATATGCATATCGTCAGTACTCTTTATGCACATTTACTTGAATCATTTGTTTTCACATCTATTTTATTATCAAATATGCTTATTGTATTTGATATATATGCATATCCTCGGTACTTTTTATGCACATTCACTTGAATCATTTGTGTACACATCTGTTTTATTATATATGCATATCGTCAGTACTCTTTATGCACATTTACTTGAATCATTTGTTTTCATATCTATTTTATTATCAAATATGCTTATTGTATTTGATATATATGCATATCCTCAGTACTTTTTATGCACATTCACTTGAATCATTTGTGTACACATATGTTTTATTATATATAAAATATACTTATTGGATTTGATATATATGCATATTGGCAGTACTCTGTATGCTCATTTATACAGATGTTTATGAACATTGCGCAATATAATAAGCATATTTGCATTGTTCTATTTACTTGAATCTTTAGTTTACACTCCTGTTTATTATATATAAATACATACAGATATTGTTATTTAAGCAAAAGTTATTTAAATATTCATGTTTGAATATGAGCTAAATATTTATATTACTATGAACCAGTTATTAAAATATGTTGTATAGTTAGTTGATGCAAAAAAAGCTCTTATTTTATTATGATCCATTTACAATTATATGAAATATTAAATTAATCTTTATGTTTGTATATAACCATTGTTCGTTGAATGTTGTCACATAAATGTAAAAGGTAGTTTAAGTTATGTAATTCCATTTAGCATTATATAGTATGCATTGTAGATAGTTATAGTAAAAATTAGATCTTTTTTGGCACATATTCATGCATAAATCCTTGTATTTAAAAACAACTTTTCTTTTCAACAGATTTATTGATTTATTCAGTGTTTAATCATGAAATCTGTTGATCGCCCGCCAAGTAATCCAAAAAGATTAACCATTGAATCCAGTCAGGAGGTTTTTTCAATTGACATTTCCAGACGTACAAGATCTAGTAGCTCAGCTCACCAAGATGATATTCCACAAAATCAGGAGCAGAATGAGTCACAACCAGCTCCAGTCCATCGTTTTTCGCAGAAAGGCTTTAGCTTGTCGTTTAAAAAGAAAACCTCCTGCTCCATCCACACTGTCCAACGACGATTTCATGGATGCTCCATCGTTGAAGCGCCATCTCAGATCTGCCTCACCTTCTCCTTCAGAACAAAACAGTGCAAAGAAGATAAAAGTCCCTTCTCCTCAAGTTCCGAGTGTGAAAAGAAGTCCAAAGTCTAATATCATTAAAAAAACTCTCCTAAACAGAAGACTCCTAGAAAATCCCAGATACTATGTATATATTTCTATTTATTCATGTGTTAATTTTGGTGCCCAATCAATTTTGTATTTTCCCCCACTTTACATTTATGTATATTATTATCCCAAAATATGCTGTTTATTTTTTTAGCGTTGTAGACTAGTTATTTACAAGCCTGTAATAAATATCCCTTTTATGTAAATATAGTATCCTTAGTTCTAACAACATATATATTTTGTGTATTAATGCATATTCATTTATGCTTTCAGAAATTGAATATCCGCTGCATTCTCTATGATGTTATTGTCTCATCTTGGATAATGAGCGATCGGCAGCGCGATGCTGTCGCTAGGTTGGGATTTTCTAGTATATTTGATTTGCGAACTGATGCTTTGGAGAGCAGATCTCTCATCAGGTGGTTGATGGATAAATTAGATCCACATAACATGACCATACGCCCAGGGTCTGGCAAGGAACTGAAGATAACAAAAGATACGGTTCGTCTGATTTTGGGTTTGCCATGTGCTGGAGGAGGCAGGGAGTTTACTGATTGGTACAGTGAAGTGGATGCTGCTGCAAAACTGAGACGTGAACTCAATGTTGGTAAAGAAGAATTTGATGTTGTCAAGCTTCAAGACAAGATAGTGCTTGGCAATGATGATGAGTTATCAATCAGATGCTTTTTTCTGATTCTATTCAATCGACTTCTTTTTCCTTCTGCTTCATGGGGCATTACAAACAATGAGGTACTAATGACTTCAAACATGGCCCGAATGGCTGATATTGACTGGTGTCAACTAGTTTACACGGATTTGTGTGATGCTGCCACACGTTGGCATAAAAGGAACAAAACAAACATCACAACAACAATATATGGATGTTCACTCATTGCTCTAGTAAGTAATTTTTTTGTTTACTGTGCATATATATGATATGCAAATATTTGTTATTTACTAATTTTATATATTTGTGCATTCTTTTTTTCAGATTTACTATCTTGATCACTTACATCACCCTGCATCTCCTGATAACAAATATGGTACTCCCCGCATTAAGTTTTTTGATAATGAGACCATAGGAGAGTTGGCTAGGGGTGACAGACGTCCCCCCCTCGTAAAACTGGTGAACCATTCGGCTATGCAGAGGTTAGACATAAACAATTTTTGTCCTGTTATGCAGATGTTAAAATTTTATTACTACTAACTGTTCTATCTGGCTTTATACAATTTCGTAGCCGTTCAGAAACGTGTTACGTCATTGCTCCAGAACGGCCTGTTTCTGCCGTTTTCAACATATATGTGCCACGTATCAAGCATTTGATTGGCAACAAGTTGCAATGTTTGCCCTCACAGCATCGACCAATGTTTTAATCAATGTTTGATGCTCATGACAAAGAGGTGGATAAGTACTGTGATTCCCTTCAGCTGAGCCATCAGATGATTGTTTCGAAGCAGATTGAACTATCTGAAACATTTGGTGAAATGATCGATGAAGTACTGAGAGCTGCAACGCAGCGCGATTCACAGCAAGAAGGTTTTATTATTTATGTTTATTTTTTTAAAATTAATCAAGTTCACGAATTATTGCGAGGAAAATTATATATAGTTATACGATCTCAAATAATTTATTCTATGCAGCATTGTATATACAACTTATGCATTAATTTATACTCATACAATCAGCAACACATTTTTCAGTTGATTTTATTTTTGAAAACTGTAATTTATTTATGCATCCTGATAGTATATTGATGTAGTTTGTGATGATGTGTATGTTTAACCATTTTTTTATAACGATACATTTATATTCCTGGTACATTTCAGTAACAACTACTTTATTATTATATTTTCCAAATGTAGATAACCCCCACTACCTCAATGCCTCCAACAAATGCTCCAGTATCCTCTCCACCTGTTCCAACACCTGATAATCAGCAACATGATCAGGAAATTCATGTTCCTACTGATCATATCAAAGTATCAGATCATGTAAGTTTTTTTCATACAAACTATATATACAAATCATATGTTATATTTAGCATACAAGTTACTGTTTACTCAAATTTCAGTTGTTTCCGTTACAGATTGTCAGTGGGAACGTCTGTAAAAAAGATGAAGTTATGGATGCCCCTATATTTGACAAGACTTCAAAATCAAATGTTTGATTTCCTTTTATCACAATTATTATATTTTCATTTATAATGTATGCAAGTAACAGTAATATATATGCATGCTTTATTTACTTTATTCACCAGGCTCCCACAACCGACAAGTCTGCTGCTCCTGAATTAACACCAGATATAAATACTGTCAGTATTTATACCTTCATCATACTATGATAATATTAATTATAACCTATGTTTCATTACGTTTATATTAATAATTTTATTGTTTACAGGAAGGACAAAAATCTGTTACACATGATACTCCTGTATCTGGTTAGAGATGGCAACGGGTATAAACCCGCCGGGTTTTGCTATCCCAAACCCGTACCCGTGAAAAATATTTACACCCATTAAAAAACCCGTACCCATGACGGGTTTGAAATTTTGCCCAAACCCGTACCCATCGGGTTTGCGGGTACCCACGGGTTACCCGCGGGTTTTTATCTCCAATATGCTTATTCTTTTTATAATCAATAAGTATCGTAATGATTAATGAGATCATGGTCCAAAATTTATGTAATTAACAACGAGTTCATGATTTGGTATAAAAAATATTAGTAGAGAGAATTAAATACAAATAATAAGTTGTATAATCAAGTTACCTTGCACTAAGTTATACATCCACCACATATATAACGCTAGTAATAACTATAATAACAAGCAAGCAACACTATCACCAACTACTTATACATTCACTATTTGATAAAAATTAGGAAGTAAATAGGTAGATAACAAGTTTGTTATTCATTTATAAAATAAAATGACAATATGCACTAGGTTTGGTTGGGTTTAAAAAACTCACGGGTTCACGGGTTTGGGTACTATAGGAACAAACCCGTACCCATGAACCCGTTGGGTATACATTTATGTCCATTAACAAACCCATGGGTATGAAAATTGACCCAAACCCGTACCCTAATGGGGTAAAAACCCATCGGGTTTTGGGTTTCGGGTACCCATTGCCATCCCTATATCTGGTGCACCTCAGTTTGATAAAACCCCACTGACAGATGTAAGTCATGTCGTTTTATATTCTCATATTTTTCCTATATACACACTAAAATACATAATTATTTATGCAATTGTTTACTAACATATATTCATATATTAGGCAACTACTAAACTTGTTGCAAGGGATAGTTCCTCTAAATCTGCAGTTGCTGAACCTCCCCACGTGTCACGTGAAGACTGTGCTCGCAACCTACTTAAGTTCATTTTGTCAAGACAACTAGATCCGAGCATGTATGTATTCGTTATTCAAATTCCAATTAAGTATAATTAGATGATTTCTAATTAAAGTTTTATTTTTTCCCAGGTCTATCATTAATTTTGGAGGATTTGGTGGTTCTGTCCTCGATGTTGTCCAGTCGTTTGGTCCTAATAAATGCCTTGAGAATATTTTCATGCAGGGATTTATCGACTGTATTCGTGAGGATGATGTATTATACAATCCAGATTCTGTAATCAACACTCTAATACTGAATGTCAATGTTGGGGTAATTTTTTCTCTACAACTTTGTATCTTATTGCAACCCTTACTTTATAAATATATAATACTAATCAATTGATTTTTTGTCTAGACCGTTTTGAATATCGAGGAGTTCGAACAGCACAGTTCAAATCCCCAGCCCTTCTCAACATCACTTCTCAAAGAACAACTTGAACCGACGCTTCCTCCAGATGAAGTTCTTAACCAAATTAAATTGGTGAGCCCCAATCGGTTTTATTTGTAATAATGTTATAATATTCTTTTGGTCATTAGTTTTATGTTATCTTATCTTTAATTTTCCATACGCCTATTATTGTTCATTCATAAACTTATACATGTATCTTAACAGATCCTGGTTCCTATGCTACGCCGTAGTCACTGGACCCTTTATGCAATCAACTTTGAACGTCGTCGAATAGACATCTTAGATTCAAATCCTTATAGGACATTGCTTGGAGGCACTACCTGGAAACAAATCCACAATGATCAAATGTTGATAAATGGAACGAAGATACCTTGGTCCAGATTAATAATGAGAAGACTTAGCATTGTGTTACATGAAGCTCGACCTGATTCAACTGTACCAAAGTTTGGCAACTACAAGATTAGGCTTCTCCCCAATTGTCCAACCATGTTACCAGGGTCAAATGATTGTGGTTTCTTTGTCGCAAACTTCCTCCGATACTACGATTTTGATGATGGTGACTTATCAGAATTTTATACTCCGGTATGTTACTAAATTAGTGTTTTGATCATGCATATATTACTCCTTCATATTTAATCTTAGCATTAATTCGATATTATGACTATTTCAGGATGAACCATTGGACCAACGTGCCTTTGTTCTGCATTACCTGACCTTTCATCGCAACAACAGGGTTGCTCCCCTTCTTCCAGAACTGTTGCCTTTCAAGTATGCTCCAAGGAGACGGCGTTGTTTGAAAGCCAAGACTTAGATATCATAGCTGAACATGATTCCCTATGGGATCCACAAAATTGTTTATGTTACTTATTAAGTCACTTATGTCAGGCGTTGCTCATGTGTATGATACTCCATGTGCCACTTATGTTCGATGTGTCCAGTGTCTATGCTACTTCGTATCAGCTTTTATTTGAAGTGTGTCAAACATAAGTGTTACCAGAATGTCTAGTTATGTTATCTGTTACGAAATTCTATGCTTTTCATTTCCAGATCGTGAGATGGTTAATCGTTTGCTTCCAATGTTTGGCGTATTTGTATTATCATATTATCTTTAATATTCAAGTTTTATGCAACATATATACTTCCTTATTTTATATACACTAGGTTCATGTTTTACACATTTACCATGCTAATTATGCTAACTGTAACCAGTGGTTATGCTATATCCTGTTTGGTGTATCTATAGTGCGAAACCGAAGTATGTACTCCCATTCGATTAGTTATGTTAAGTGTATACAGTTTATATACCATTTATGTACAGAACTGCCGATTGCTAAACGTTCAATGCCAATTTGTGGTACATATTCAGTTACATAATTTGTGTAATGGTCTAGTTTTACGCAACATTTTATAGTTTTATATCAACGCATTATATAACCCAGTCATGCAAACTATTTAATTTCCAAAAAACTAAAACATAGGTCATTGTGCTATTACAAGTTTCTACTAAATTGACCACTCTTTAGTCACACTTCAAATTATTCGCCCAATTCCATATGCTCATCGGCTTATTCATTTTCCACTTCTTCATCAATACGATGTTTTTAGCAGTCGATGTTTCATTCCACTGTGGGGCAATTGTTTTATTGTTTAGTCTTGATCCGGCTGGTCGTCCTCTCTTTCGATTAGCCAATTTTGCTAGCCTTGCCCTGTTCTCTTCCACAGACAGACACGTTCTGCTGTTATGTCCATCTGCTATACCACACAATTGGCATCTCCTATTCTTCTTTTTCTCTCCTTTTGCACCTAGTCTCATAATCCTATCTTCTGAATTTTTTATTGTCCGTCCTTTTGGTCTTGCACGATCCGGCATACTCAGATTTATAACATCCACATTAAAATTTAACCTCTGTATAATAAAAGAAGTTAATATTTAGTATACGCATATTTACATAAATTATATTTATACCAATCAGTAAAGTCATTTATCAATGCTCACCTTTTTGGCTTCTAAGGATGCAGCAATATGTTCCATTTGTTCATGTGCTACGTGACACGGAGAACTTGTATCACCAACCTTAGGTGGAATTCTCATGTTGTCCTCCTATATAGCCCAACCCAGATACATCAACATTTCCATGCAACATAAATATATATTTTCATTTTAGACAAATGAACAATATTTTTTAATATGTACCTGGTTACCAGTTGTTATTAATGTTAACGCATGTTCACATCCAGTCATGGTGTTATGCTCATCCTATAAAATAAAATTTGCTTATTACATTGATTTTATATATTCATTATATACAATACTTCATGCAAGCTTATATATTTATATTTTTCATACCATTTTATGGCATGTAATTGTATTGTCATCTTCCATCCCATCGCCAGCATTATTTTTATTCAATTCTCCTTCCTGGTACAAATAACATGTTACTATGCATAATTTATGTTACAAATAGTATAACACTTAAACAACTGGAATATTATTACCTTGTCTTCCTCATCATCACTAACATCTGTTGACTCATTACATCCAATATCTGGCTCTAAACGGCATAGAACGCCATCGAGCTCATCCAACACATCCATCGCCTTATCGTACCCTGCTTTTGACATACACGCCTGGCGAACTACTTTCATTGTTTTCGTTAACAACATTTTCTGTCTGTATGATTTAGTAACTCCATCCTTTCCCCTGAAGCTCTTATCAATTCTTTCAAACGGAACATCTTTTCTTGATGAGACAGTATACCTTGCAATATATACTTTGAAGGTATCTTTTCAACTTGAAGATGCATGAAGGCTCTTAAAAGATGAACACACAATAGACCTGAAAACATGAAAACCAACCATTATTTTTCAACGATATACATTAATTTGTACTACAATCATCAAATTCTTTAGTATGCAAATTTATTCTGTTAATCAACATAATACGTACAAACCTGTATGTTCCCACTGTTTGCACTCGCATGTATACTCCCCAGCTTCTATGTCCGCTGTTACCTTGAATTGATGTTGTCCCCACACAATTTTATTAGACCTTTTTATATGTTGTACGATCCAATCATTATCACAACCGTCTGCGTCCTTTAATATTTTGTATGCAGTGGCGTATTTCATTGATTCTTCAAATCTATTCATAACAGCTCTGGTGTATGCTCTAGAGACTCTCACTTCGAACCTATACAATGTATCTGTTGTCCTTGGTCCCTATAAGACATTATTATCATAATTAAACAAATTATTTACATAAAATGTATGCCAAACGTTATTGATAACAAGCACGACATACCTTGCTCACCAATGCCTCCTTTGATTCTTTCATTTTCCTGCTGTGCAACATTTTCATCATTTGTTTAGCGAACTCATGTAGTGGGGTGTTCGCATCTACATGTGATTGCTTCACTAATCTGTTCATGCTCTCACTTCGTTGTGTAGATACCATTACCCCACAGAAGTCGTTTTTAAAAAATGCAGGTATCCATTCTTTTCTTATTTCATATAATTTGCGTAGAGTCATATCTTCATGAAGATGGAACTCCTCTAGCATCATTTCCCAGGCACATTCAAACTCATGAGGAGTTAATGGATGATGTATAATAGACTGGAATGTTGTTTTAAAATCCTTAACAGCAAACCTTGCATATATCTCATTTAGGAATGGCATAAATATGTTCTGTACATGCCATAAACACAGTCTGTGAACTGTTTTTGGAAATACAGTTCTTAGAGCAATTGGCATTGCAGGATCTTGATCTGCAATTGCTCACAAATTATTAATTTATTTTCACAATAAATTAATTCACTGTTTTGCATAACAAATTGACATATCACATACCTGTAAGCATAACTCTTGGACCCTCGCATCCCATACATGTTTTGAATGAATTGAAAGCCCATTCAAAAGTCTGTACTGTTTCATCTCCCAACAAAACAAATCCAAACACTGTACACTGCAGATGGCTGTTAGCTCCAACAAACATGCCCAGTGGTTTATCATATATATTTGTCTTGTGTGTTGTATCAAATGTCATAGCATCACCATAATCTGCATATTCCCCCTGCATACTTGCGTGTGACCAAAAAATACTCACTATTTTCCCATCATTGTCTAGCTGGAAATCACAAAAAAATTGTGGATTCTGTTTCTTGCATTCTCTAAAGAAAGCCAAAAGTTTGGCTACATCATTTGCGCAGTTTTCTCTTCTCCTTGCTGCCCTCCTACATTTGTTTGCAAAAAAATGATTACACACACATTTACTATAGTAATATTTATGTCACTTAATATATACACATGAAACAAAAAAATATTGCTTACATGTTTTTCAGATCTTGAGCAGTTACTGGTACGTTCTCCGACCCATCATGCATTTCTGATATAAAATCAACTATGCAATGCTGCGGCACTCGGCTATCATGCATTGCATCAACAAAATTTATGAACTCAGCATTCCTACTTTTGTTGCAACGTAAATGTTGTTTCTCTGCTTCGTCAGTTTTGAACTCATGGTTATGCTCCAAGTTTACCAGTTCAATTTTTGCAGCTACAACCATTTTTTTCATCATCATATATATTTTTTAATTTTATTCCAGCTTTACACTGCGTACGCCCCGATGACCTATTCCTCATCCTAGGTGTATCATTTGATTTTGGTGCACTTTTATCTTCACGTGAATAATTTATCCACTTACTGAATGTCTTCTCTCTGTATTTCTTCAGTGGAAATCCAACTTCATATGCATACCTTTTATAGAATTTATATGCATCATTAACATCCTTGAAAGTCATCCCTACCGTTGGCACTATAGTTGGATCAATGTTTTTTCCTGCAAATTCATTGACATTGTTGTTTGTACCATGGAAATGTTCACAACAATCTAATCAATCAAGAATCAAATACAACAATTGGACTTACATGTGAATGCAGTATTTGAGGCGTATCCATCTCCCTGGAGCTAATATTGGACATAGGAGGTCGAACCCTTTGTTCTCCTTCTTCCCCTATGCTCATCTCGTCGATCACAGGACCCAGTAGAGCAGGAGGTGGTGTGACCAATGAGTTACCATCAACTCCTCCCTCTGTCTCTGGATCAAGACGAACGCCATCTCCTACCATCGCCGGCGACTCTCCAGAGCCGGCCATCTCCACCTCCAAATAGTTATGCAGGCTTTGTGGTCTTTTTTCGAATGAAAGGAAATCACGGATACTATACAAGTAACCGCATCCACGTTTACAGGGTCTCCCCATTATTTCCGAAACCGTCCCGATATTATGGCGATGTCAATGTAAAACTAATATTCATAATAAACTATTTACGCACAATGACTTAACGTTTTACGCCACACGGTATCTACTATTTATGCAACTTTTATGCCGTTTCAGTTTTATGCCATATCTTTCAACATCTTATGCTACGTTATATTTACCTGCCGCCATTACATCCCATGCAAGATCCATAAATTACGCGCCCACGTAACATAGTAATCACGTTTGCATGTGGAAACTATTCCCTATAATTTCGCGCCTTTACCTTATGTTTACCGCCTTGCCATTCAAACAACCGCGTAATGGCGCCGTCTGTCTTGCATGCCGCCTGTCTGCACTACGTTAAACACAGGCGCGCCTATCTCAGCGGACCAGACCTCGGAACTGGCCTGGGCTTCCTTTAATATCCGAAGCCCAGGGCTCCCGTTATACCTGCCCTATATATATATATAACTTTGTCTTCATTCATTTAAATATGGACATAAAAATTAAAAGCTAAACATCTACTATTTTTGAGACAGGGAGAGTATTAATCTTTACTACTATTAAGACGGTAAGGGGTAGGCTGCCATTCCTGGTTCTGCCATTCCCATTCCCATGTGCCCCTTCATTCTCATGTGACCCGTTTCCCATTCCCAACTATGTCCCGCGCACCGCGACCAAATCCATTCTCATTCCCATGCGCCCCCTTCATTCCCATTCCCAACTGTGTCCCGCGCACAGCGACCAAATTTTTACCAAAAAAGCTAGCTGCGTGGGTTAAAGCTCGCGGCCAACCAAGACTACACATGTTGTGTGCGTACTAGACCTTATAAACAGGTGTATGCATAGTTTAGTGAACAATGTGGTACTATTTTTAGCTGGTCAATACGAATTACACGCTTCTTGGGAGGCCCATCTGCTTGTGGCCCAAACAAGGCCCACAGTCGACGTCGTCCGCCTCGTCGCCTCCGCTTCAAGCCTCCTCCATCCCTCGATCGCAACTGCTCCTCTCTCCGCTCCCCTCTTCCTCGACAGATCCAGCTTCATCCGCGCCGTCGTTGGCAACGGCTCCAGCCTTCCCACACCGCCGTCCAACCTCCCCCCGACTCTCCTCCCCACACCGCCGCCGCTCCCACGGCCCACCCTCCCTGCTCGCCTCCATGGCCACCTGGAGGCGGATTCGGCCACTGCCAGTCAACCACCGCGAGCTCCATCTCCATGGACGCCTGCTCTCTCGTCCACCGCCATCTGCCACGACCACTGCAGCTCCCGCTCCTTGCGCCTCCAATTCCCAGCCGGCACTGGTCCCGCGTCGCCAGCGCCTTGGTCTGCTGTTGCTGCCCCGCCGCCGCGGTAGACCACCACCAGGAACGGCCCTGGGAGTGGTACGACCGCGCCATCCAGACCCACGCGGGGTCCGACCTGGCGCGCTCCCTAGGACTTCTCGCGACATGCAAGCGTCCGGGGTGCGCCCTAGCGGCAGCGCGTACGCGCGCCTCATCCGCGCGCTGTCCCACGCAGGGCGCGCGCTGGAGGCCGAGGCGATCCTCCTCGAGATGCGCCGCCTCGGCCCATGCCCGGAAGCCGCGCACTACAACGCGCTCCTTGAGGGCCTGCTCGCCGCCGCGCACCTCCGCCTCGCCGACCGCCTCCTCCTCCAGATGGTCGACGACGGCGTCGCGAGGAACTAGCGCCCCTACACGCTCTTGCTTGGCGCGTACGCGCGCGCCGGCCGGCTCGAGGACTCGTGGTGGGTGCTCGGTGAGATGAGGCGCCGGGACATTCGCCTCGACACCGCCGGGTATAGCATGCTCGTGCGGCTGTACCGGGACAATGACATGTGGAAGAAGGCCACCGACCTCGTCATGGAGATGCAGGAGGTTGGGGTGGAACTGGACGTTAAGATCTACAGCGGCCTGATCGATACGTTCGACAAGTATGGACAGCTAGCGGACGCACGCAGGGTGTTCGATAAAATGCGCGCCGAAGGCGTCAGGCCAGACATATCGACTTGGAATGCTTTGGTTCAATGGCATTGTCGGGTTGGGAACATAAAACGCGCTATGTGGTTCTTCACCTCCATGCAGGAGGAAGGGATGTACCCGGACCCAAAGATATTTGCTATGATCATCAGCCGGTTGGGGGAACAAGGAAAGTGGGATGTGATTAAGAAGTTGTTTGATGACATGAACAATCGAGGTTTCAAGGAGAGTGGCGCAGTGTACGCAATATTGGTTGACATTTACGGGCAGTATGGTCATTTTCGTGATGCACGGGACTGTATAGCTGCTCTTAAAGCTGAGAATACACAGCTTTTGCCTTGTGTATTTTGTGTCATTGCAAACGCTTATGCTCAACAGGTCAGTCTAACGGCTAAACTTGGGTTAAATCAATTTTGCCTCGTGTGATAGTTTTTCCCCACCATATTTTAAACTGAATATAGTTGCAAATGCCTTTGATTACATCCTAATGTTGTATGTAAGCATGTTGCACTAATGTTGTAAACTCTGGATAAGGATTCACAATTTGTTATTTGAGAGAAGAAGTTAAACCATTTCTGGCTTTGGAAATACTTTTCTTATGTTCTTTTTAGAATATAAGATAGACATCTTGTAGGTTTGCAAACATGATGTTCTGGACACTAGATCTGCGACATTGTAAATAATTTAGCTGGGTCTCGGACATCTCTGTTTATTTGATCAGTACTCAGTATAACACCTGATGTTAATAAATCTTGTCGAAGTTGATGACAAGCAGTGCTGCATGTATCTGGACAGAAGTTATATGACACTGTGACTGAGCTGATGTACTTTTCCTCATCTGTTTCAGTACTGTACTTGGACCAGGATTTTTTTATGATATAGTGCATTTGAGAAACAACATTCAGGTTTTTGTTTAGTACAATTAATAAGCTTGCCCCAAATGCAGTAGGTCAATGCCATACAACCTTCAACTATTTTCCTGTATTTGCCTTTTCCTTAGGGGAGAGAGGGTTAGTTTGTCAGTAGAACGTCGATTCTGCCTGTCCTTATGCACATGTTTCAATCCATGCGAATCATGTTGACTACTTACTCAAGGAGTCAAGGTGTTCGCTTTCTCTTTCAGGGACTGTGTGAACAAACTGTAAATGTACTTCAGTTGATGAACTTTTTCCATGTCTTCCTCTACAGTCAAGCCTGTGCTCGCGGGAGTTGCAGGATTTACAGTTTAGTGAACAGGTGTATTACGTGATCCTGACTCATTAGGCGGTGAACCACCTGTGCTCGCCGGAGTTGCAGGATTTGTACATCGATTACGACAGCGGTGCGGAGTCGATGAACTTTTTCCATGTCTTCCTCTACAGTCAAGCCCTCGAGTGTGTTGTTCTCTCCTTGGTGAGTTGGATTTGTGGCTGTTCAATTTGGTGTTGTAATGGTCTCGTTGTCGTTGCCACCATGTAGCCATGTAGGTACCATTGTTTGGTAATTTCAAAATTTTGACTCGTCTTCTATGATCAGATTAGGGAAGCCCCAACTGAGGAAGAAGTTTCACTGGTCTCAGAAGTTTTTGGGCAAGTTATTCGACCATTTGATGTCTTGTTACTTTGTTCTTGAAATTTTTTGTTCATATATGATCGTGTCTGGTTCTCACATAACAAGTCTTGAGTCCAGTGTACAAAAAATGTGCCATGTATTACTGTATACATGACAAGTTCATTGTCTTTTGATTGTCTTTACAGATGCCTGCCCCCAGTACTACATTTAGAATGTTAATGTTATGGTTTATAGTAGGAGGCCTAAACAGCCCTCTAGTCGGCCCATTATAGAGGGACATATAGATAAGGATTAGGAGGATCCTTAGATAAGGAGAATCTGTTTAGAGATCCTAATATTAAGGAGTCTGTTTTTAAGGAGAGTCTGTTAGAGTTCCTAAGATTAAGGAGTCTGTTTAGAGTTGGACTATAAAGTCCAGGCGTCTGTAATCAATTGGCAAGCATTGATCAATCTAAGAAGAGATTGTTCCCTGCCTCACCTGTGTTCCGCACCCCACCTAAGTTCCCAGCCGAGCGGCAGCACGGCGCCCCTTCGCTCCCGCTCGTCCAGCCAACTTGATACTCACTCCTATAATCTGCGCAGCCGAGGTGTTTCTACCATTTTGGTATCGGAGATGCCAGGATCCAACACCGACGACAGTGCAGTGTCCGCCACCCAGGCGTCGGAGTTGGCAGCGATCACCACCGCCCTTGCCGAAGTCCAGCGCCAACTAGGGGCCTTCGCAACACAGATGTCCTCCATGTCCTCGCGCATTGCAGCAGTGGAGACTCCGCCTGCATCAGCGGCGCTGTCCTTTCCAGCAAGCTGCCCCTATGGCTTGCCCGGGTATGGAGGCATACCCCCCACCACGACGCCAACTGATGATGTGCCACCACCCACCACCACCCAGCTCCCAATCCATCTTCTACCATTGCCACATTCCCCTTCGCCCATCCCACATTATCCACCACCTCCACTGCCATCTCTCAACACCATTCCCCATACTCCTACTGCAGGAGTTCCTCGCTTCCATCGCCTCGAATTTGCCCTATTTGACGGCAAGGAAGACCCCCTCCAGTGGCTCAATCGATGCGAACAATTCTTTGAAGGTCAGCGCACGCTGGAGGTGAGAAAGTCTGGCTCGCATCCTATCACATGACAGGAATTGCCCGGACGTGGTACACCCAGCTGCAGCGCGACGAACCTTCCATGTCATGGGAACTCTTCAAGCAGCATTGCCAACTCCGCTTTGGGCCCCCATTACGCAGCAATCCTCTCGGCGAACTGGCACGCCTTCCATTCCGCACGACAGTGGATGACTACCAGGAGAGGTTTTGGAACCTGCTAGCCCAAACAGCTCCACTGTCACAGGAGCAGAAGGTACATCTGTTTACAGCTGGACTTCCGGAGCGTATCAAGATCGACGTGGAACTCATGGCACCACGGGATATCAATCACGCCTTGAGTTTGGCGCGCGCATATGAACGGAGGTCACAAGTGCTCGATCACCAGCCGACATCAACCACCAACAAGACCATGCGTCAACCCCAACGCCCGTCTGTACCAGTACCGGCACCTCAACCAGCGATTCCTGCAGCTCCCAGTACAGGACAGCAGCGAGCATTCAAGAAGTTGACGCCTGCTGAGATGGCTGAGCGGCGTCGCCAGGGACTTTGTTATAATTGTGATGAACAGTATGTCCGTGGACATCGCTGCCCTAAATTGTTCTATCTTGAGGTCACGGACTATGAGGAAGATGAATCTATAGAGGCCGATTCAGTGCCAGGGGACCCAACACCAGTGATCTCCTTACATGCCCTCACGGGTATCCATTCTGAGAGTACCTTGCAGCTGGAAGTACATATCATGGGGAAAGCTCTTACAGCCCTGTTGGACACAGGATCTACTCACAACTTCATCAACCAAGACACGGCACGCGCTCTGAAACTGGACTACCAGCCAAGCCCAGCCCTCCAGGCATCTGTGGCCAATGGGGATAAAATCATGTGTTGTAAGCTCTCCAACAGCATCAACTTGACTATCGGCCAGGAAGACTTTCTGATGGATGCTTACGCCATCCCAATTGATTCTTTCGACATCATTCTCGGGGTCAAATTTTTGCGCACTTTGGGGCCAACACTTTGGGACCTCGAGAACCTGTGCCTAGCTTTCTGGAGAAGGGGACAACGGATTGTGTGGAAAGGACTGGGATCAGATCGGAAGGCCATTAATGTGTACCCAGTAGTGAGAACAATTAGCACAGATATCACAACCACCAAACCGATGATGGATCGTCTGCTCCTACAATTTCAGAAGGTGTTTGCTACGCCCATTGACCTTCCTCCAGCAAGAAGGTGTGATCACAGGATCCACCTTTTGCCAGGAACAGCACCCGTTGCAGTTAGGCCATATAGGTACCCACAGCTTCAAAAGGATGAATTGGAGGCACAATGCACAGCCATGTTACAACAAGGGATTATCCGCTACAGCACATCAGCTTTTTCAGCTCCAGTACTCCTAGTGAAAAAGAGGGACAAATCATGGCGCTTCTGCATTGATTATAGAGCACTGAATGAGAAAACAGTCAAAGACAAATTCCCTATACCCGTGGTTGATGAGCTGCTAGATGAACTGCAAGGGGCACATTTCTTCACTAAATTGGACCTCCGATCCGGCTACCATCAAGTCCGTGTTCATCCAGAAGACGTACACAAAACAGCCTTCAGGACACACCATGGGCACTTTGAGTTTCTGGTTATGCCATTTGGTCTCTCAAATGCCCCAGCGACATTTCAGGCGTTGATGAATGAAGTACTGGGTCAGTTCCTTCGCCGGTTTGTCCTAGTATTCTTTGATGACATCCTCATCTATAGTGCCACATGGTCAGACCACCTCATACATGTCAAGGCTGTCCTACAGACCCTGCTGACCAACAATTTGTTTGTCAAACAGTCCAAATGCGAATTCGGCGCGACATCCGTTGCTTATTTAGGGCACATCATCTCAGCTAAAGGAGTGGCTATGGACAGCAGCAAGGTGGAAGCAGTTACTTCTTGGCCGATCCCAAAGGCACCACGAGGACTGCGGGGATTTCTGGGATTGGCAGGCTACTACCGGAAATTTATCAAGGAATTTGGGGTAATCGCTGCACCGTTAACCAAACTCCTAAAGAAAGAAGGCTTTCAGTGGTCTCCAGAAGCCGACTCCGCCTTCCAAGCGCTCAAACGGGCACTCTCATCAGCACCAGTCCTGCAGCTTCCTGACTTTGAACGGACTTTCACTGTAGATTGTGATGCCTCGGGCTCGGGGTTTGGTGCTGTCCTACACCAAGATCACGGCCCAATAGCTTTTTTTAGCCGGCCATTTGCAGCCCGACACATAAAATTGGCAGCATATGAGCGCGAGCTCATTGGGTTGGTACAGGCAATACGTCACTGGCGTCCTTATTTATGGGGCAGACGATTTGTGGTACGAACTGACCATTTCAGTCTCAAGTTCATACTAGATCAACGACTATCCACGGTACCACAACATCAGTGGATTAGTAAGTTGTTTGGCTTTGACTTCACAGTGGAATATCGGGCAGGACGACTCAACACAGTGGCTGATTCTTTATCTCGCAGGGACACAACTGAAAGTTCAGTCCATACCATATCAACCCCAACATTCCAGCTGTACCAAGAATTGCAGGCAGAATGTGCTAATAATGATGAGTGGAAACTCCTCCAGGCTCAGATTACAGAGGGATCCCTAGAGGCCCCATGGCAGATACGGGAAGGCTTGATACTGCACGGCCGCAGGGTGTTTATCCCAACATCATCCAAACTCATTCCCTCAATACTGGAGGCCGCACACTCAGCAGGACATGGTGGAGGACAAAAGACGCTGCATCGATTAAGAGCTGATTTCTTCATTCACAAGGATAGGACACTGGTACAGGATTGGGTCAAATCATGTGCAATCTGTCAGAGGAACAAAACAGAGTCGCTGCATCCCGCAGGGCTCCTCCAACCGCTGGAAGTCCCAATACAAATATGGACAGACATCTCAATGGATTTCATTGAGGGTTTACCAAAGGTCCATGGTAAGTCTGTCATATTAACAGTGGTTGATCGGTTCTCTAAATATGCCCACTTTATTGCCCTCAGTCATCCTTACACAGCTGCTACTGTGGCACGAGCATTTTTTATTGACATAGTGCGGCTGCATGGGTTCCCAAGTTCCATAGTCAGCGATAGAGATCCAGTTTTCACCGGACATATCTGGAGGGATCTGTTCAAGCTAACAGGTGTCAAGTTAAGAATGAGTACTGCCTTTCACCCCCAAACTGATGGTCAGTCGGAAGCAGTCAACAAAACTATTGCCATGTATTTGAGGTGCATCACGGGAGACAGGCCAAGAGCTTGGGTGGACTGGCTTGCATGGGCGGAATACTGTTACAATACATCATACCACTCAGCATTGAAGACAACTCCTTTTCGTGTAGTATATGGCAGGGATCCACCACCTCTCATTCCATATAAGCAGGGGACAACAGACAATCAAGTTGTGGATGATATGCTACGGGAAAGAGATATATTTCTAGGGGAAGTCAGAGATAGGCTGCTGCAAGCTCAAGAGCATGCCAAAAAGTTTTATGATGGCCGACACCGGGATCTCGAGTTCGATGTGGATGACTGGGTCTGGCTCCGTCTCCTCAATCGACAAGCTCAGTCACTGGTCGAACGACCCAAAGGGAAATTGGGACCGCGATATGCGGGACCATTTCGTATTCTTGAGCGCGTGGGCGCAGTAGCATATCGTCTGGAGTTACCAGAAGGGGCACGAATTCATGATGTCTTTCACGTGGGACTCCTTAAGCCTTTCCGGGGTACCCCTCCTGTCCTGCCCCCAGACCTCCCACCTATGCAAAATGGCCGGCTTCTGCCATCGCCAGAGAAGATAATAAGAGCAAGGATGCAGCACGGACAATGGCAGGTGTTGGTGCACTGGAATGGTACTCAGTCAGTAGATGCAACATGGGAACCTCTACAACAGTTCAAGGCTTCATATCTGCAGTTTCAGCTCGAGGACGAGCTGTTCGTCGAGGGAGGGAGAAATGTTATGGTTTATAGTAGGAGGCCTAAACAGCCCTCTAGTCGGCCCATTATAGAGGGACATATAGATAAGGATTAGGAGGATCCTTAGATAAGGAGAATCTGTTTAGAGATCCTAATATTAAGGAGTCTGTTTTTAAGGAGAGTTTGTTAGAGTTCCTAAGATTAAGGAGTCTGTTTAGAGTTGGACTATAAAGTCCAGGCGTCTGTAATCAATTGGCAAGCATTGATCAATCTAAGAAGAGATTGTTCCCTGCCTCACCTGTGTTCCGCACCCCACCTAAGTTCCCAGCCGAGCGGCAGCACGGCGCCCCTTCGCTCCCGCTCGTCCAGCCAACTTGATACTCACTCCTATAATCTGCGCAGCCGAGGTGTTTCTACCAGTTAATATGAGTTATAAACCCCTTTGAATTTTTCCATGTTACCTCTATTCAAGCAACATATAATGTTATGATTCTTCATTACAGAATGTGCCTTTCGGGAGGGAAGTATGTGCACAATGCACTCTTAAGTAGTGTAAAGGACCTGGCAAGGTTATTCTCAAGTTATAGTGACGAAGTGTTGGTATGAATTTTCTTTTTTGTTTTACCAGTTCTTAGTATTAAACCATGTACTCATGTATATGAGTTATTTGATCGTTTAGCTATCTTCATAAATCATGTAAAATGTACTTTCTACCTGGTGTTATTAGATGGCAGCAAAAGCATAAAATGCATCAACTGTAATGTTGGCATCTATGTTCTTTTGCAGGCAAAACGTGACGAGCTGCTTCAGTTTGCTCAGGGTGCGATCTCAGGGCTAAAGATAAATGCTGACATTGCAAGGTTCTGTCTTTTCTGTTGGGCAGTTGAAGGTGTTTGTAGTTCCATTTTTGCGTGTCCATGTTTACATGTTTTAAAAATTAAAGCCTCTTTTTTCTTGATTCCAGATTAGATAATGAAATCACTCAGTTGCAACAGCAGATAAATTCAATGGATGCACTCCATGCTACATCAATCGTCAATCAGAATAAAAAAGCTCAAATAGCCACTGAGCTAGCCCTTTTAAAGTTATTTAGCCTGTACAACTGTGGGTTATCCTTTCCTTCAATAGATGAAAGGGAGCACTGACACACAATCTATCTATAATATTGATTTGTTTCTCCTAGATGTAGGGGTGGTAATGGGATCTAAACTTTATAAATATAAAATTTAAGGATCAAATCAGATTAGGATCATGCTCTATTTCTATTCATTTTTGAAAATCCTATATAAGCATGGTGAAAGCTGAGAAGAGATATTCTCAACAGAAACACCTTTGCCATGGAGGCCATGGATTTCCTATAAACAAATAGCTCCAGTGAGTAAAATTATAAATGGGTAGTCATAAGACGTGTAAACGTACCTAAAGCAGAGCATATAGTTCAGAAATATTCTCCACAAGTGTCTCAAATAATCAGATCCAAGCAACCATGAGCATGACAAAAATAAGTATTAGGTATGTATTGTTTCATTTGATAATTCTAGGATGTTTGTACTTCACATCAGAGTTCAGTTGTTTCAGCATCTTTGTTTCTCTAATGCAGCTACTACTACATCCTGAATCTGATGATTCAGCTCAACTTTCCTAGGTACAATAGAATGTGCAAATGTAAACCATCAAATTTGTTTTAAATTGTTGCTTCTGGTTGACCTTGATTTTTTTCTGTGCACTTGTGCAGATTGAGACTGAAAAGCTGCTAGCCCAGTTAGTTGAGACTGAGATGAACAGACGTTTGGTATGCTTTCTTTGGACTCTGTTGTACACAAGCAAACAGTAGATCTTTATCATTGTAAGTTCATAATGTTCTCAGCCATTTTTGCAGAAGGACACTTACAAAGGAAATAAGTTTAATGCAATATGTCACTTCTTGGGCTACCAAGCTAGGGGAGCACTGCCTTCAAAGTTTGATTGCGATTATGCCTACTCAAGTCCCTCACCAGCTCATTTAATAAAGAATATTGATTGTTGTTGGTTTAACACGTGGGTTATTGGTCTCAGGTTTTGGGGCATGTGTGCTACCACATCATAGCTGTCGGGTTGAACGGATAACGGATACATGGCTACAGTGACAAATCTTAAGAATCCAGTGAACAAGTGGCGATGTGGTGCGACTCCTATTTCGGTAAGATTTGTGTTGATATGCCTAATAGTTTAGGAAAAGTAAGAATGTAGCGTCTAACCCATGTCTATCCCTGCAGTCTATGATGACTGTGAAGCGATGATCAAGTGATTGTTTTATGTCTGTTTTATATGCAAAAAATATAATCAAGTTTTACCGAAGATGCTACCAAAAGTTTTTTCTTATGAATTTTAATTACTGAATCTAATTTCTGATCCGCCTTGTGTCTTTACTCTAAATGATAGTATTACTACTTTATTCGCTTGATGGGACAAGGCTTCTCATGTGGCATTGGAATGTGCTCTTCAATCACATCCAAACATGGTATGTTTTTTCCTTACTTTCATGTGACCTGTCACATTTTTTCTCACATGGATCTGGAAGAGCCACGTGAGAGGAAGCTAAAGGGTTCTGGCTTAAGCTGTATCAGGTCAAATTTTTCACCATTGATCCAACCTCTGCTGCGACAATTTCCAAGTAGGCTCTGCATCTCCTCCCGGTTGTGTGATTCTAGCGGCAACGGCGAGGTGACAAACTTCAAATATAAACATCACTGTGTTAGGAGGCAAGTCAAATTGTCAAAAGGCAACAAACAATGCTTCAGTAGAAAATAGAAACTGATACAGGTTTATATTTGAAGTTTGTGTTTAGCACACAGTGATGTTTATATTTGAAGTTTGTCCTTTTCTTTGAAGCTAATATTTTGTGAGTCATTTCATGGCTCCACGCCGCCCGTGCCCTGGCCGGCCGATGACGCCAGCGGCAGGTTGCAGCCTGCTAGCTGGTGGGTCGGGCAAGCGCAGGATGGGCTCCTCTGATGTTGCCTCTGATGATATGGACCATGGCTACACGATATCTCCACAAGATACTCCTCAATTTCTTCGTGCCATTTGACATTCCTTTTTTTGTGCTTCGGACCATGGCTTTGGTTCTTGTGTGTTTTGTTTCCTTTTTCAGAGTTCTTTTTCGGTGTTTTTTGGATAGATTGTGCTCTTTAACCTATGACACTCGCAACTGAACGGTTCCATATACTTTCAGCATCGGCGGTGTGCTCTTTGCAAAGCCTTGGAGCTGCCTCTCCTGCAAAGTCTGAACTTGCAGAGATAGTCCCACAAGAGAAATCACCAAAAGGTAATGCTTCATTTTTCAGGTCATCATCCTTCTTGCCATTTCTCCCCCATTCATTTTTCAATGGATGTGGCTCAGTATGCACGTGTTCCATTGTGATTTTGTTGTTCCATAGCTTCCATTCAACCAATGCCACCGAGTCCAAGGTATTCTACCTCAAGATGAAGGGCGACTACCACAGGTATACTGTTATCGCTAGCAGATCTAGACCATGCAAATTGTGGTTTGTAGAGATCAAAACTTGAGATCTGTGTGTAGATATTTGTCTAGACAATGGGAGTGGCAGGATGCTAGTTTTTAGTAAGGTTGGTTGCTTATCTATGAATTTGCCTGTATGATGCATGATCATGTGCTGTCTCCTGTAGTACATGGCTGAAATATAAATTTGTGTTCCATGTTTTTTACCCACCCCCTACACGTATCTCTTGGATATCTGATTTCTACTCATGATGATTTGGCATGTACCTTGCTGAATTCAAGTCAGGTGCATAGAGGAAGGATGCTGCGGGGAGCACCATGAATCCCTACAAAGCTGCTCAGGTTTCCTCTGACTGTTCACCATTATTGGAAGCAGGGCAGGCAAAGAGCCTTGGAACCGAACTCTTGGAGATGGTGCCTAGCAGGGAAGAGGAGATTAAGTTGAAAGAATACATGGAGGATGTTGTGTCGACTTTTGTAGTTGATGATTATGTGAGACTTCAGTTTAAGGGCTCAACTTTTACCGGTTCTTGGAAGTCATTTAGTAGCCCTAAGATTTCATCAACATTCTTAGTAGTAATTGCTATAGTATCAAATGGGATTGTGGTACGAGTTGCTCGAGTACTAAGTACTAAGGTTGTTGTACATTGTGAAGCTAGGTGGGTAATATCAAAAGGGATTAAGATTTATGTGTGGTGCTTACTGTATTTGTTTTTATTATTTTATTATGCTTTGTACATGTACCGTCATTCTTACTCTGGTGTTCTTTTAATGCAAAGTTTGACACAATATATTTTTATACGAGAAACCGAAGGTTACTTAGTATTGTTTTCTGTTTCTTTTATCGTCTTTGCAGATCTATGTTTGGATGATGAAAACAGTGCTACTCGATGTGAAGTCCACCAATACTATTGTCAGGTACCATAATTAGGGGTACCCCCAACGCTCCTAATCATGGCTGGTAAACACCCTCAGACCAACTGACGGGTACGGTTCAAGCCAAGACTTCGTCTACCCGAAGGACGCGATCTCACCCGAGCCCAGCCTCGGGTTGGAACAGTGGTCCCAGACGAATTCACGCCTCGCCCGAGGGCCTCCTCAGACAGCGGGCGCCCCCTCGGCACTCCCGAGGCCCGGCTCGGGAGTGCTTCATTGTGAAGCAACCTTGGCCATACCGCCTCACCAACCGACCGCTTCGCAGGCGCATTAAATGCAGGGGATGCCTGACGCCGTATCCTGACACACGCGCCTCAGTCGGCCAGGTCGAAGTGACCGCAGTCACTTCGCCCCTCTTCTTTACTATCCGATATGACAGGAAAACAGCGTCGCTCGCTTCGCTCCGACTGCCGTGTCAGCCACCCCGGCAACGACTGACAACAAGTCACAATCAACCACCAAGTTCAAGCCTTGGGCGTAACAGGAAGCTCCACCTCGCCCGACCTCATGCTCCGGCCTCAGGAGGAGGTTTCCGCCTCGCCCGACCTCACGCTCTGGCCTCGGGAGGAGATCTCCGCCTCGCCCGACCCCCGGACTCGGCCTCGACCCCGGTCTCGAGAGGAATCGCGTCCTCGCCCGACCCTGGCCTCGGCCTCAAGAGAAGTCTCCACCTCGACCGACCCTGGGCTCGGACCGACCGCACTAATAGGGGAAACATCATTTACCTATTCCTAGCCTGCTCAGGCTACAAAGAACAAGACCGGCGTCCCATCTGGCTTACCCCGGCGACAGGTAATGATGGTGCCCCACGTGCGCCATGACGCCGGTGGCTCTCAGCCCCTTACGACAGCAAGGAGACGTCAGCAGGGTCCTCGCCGTGCTGCCAGCTGTGCTCCTACAAGACTCAGGCGCTCCTCCGGCGGCCACGCCATCACATGTATAGGGCCCAATTTCTCCCCCAACGGCCACGTTGGCATGTACACAGGGCTTAGGCACTCCACTGCCGGACACGTTAGCACATAGCTACGCCCCCCGTTGTACGACTGGACTCTCTCCTTGCCTCTATAAAAGGGAGGTCCAGGGCCACCCTGAGGGGGGTTCGCGCAAGGGAAGCGGCGGACGAGCTCTGTGTCCCCCCCCCTCTCTCTCTCTCTCTCTCTCTCTCCCTCACGCGATGCGCTTGTAACCCCTACTGCGAGCGGCACCCCTAGTGCAGGATAATACAAGGCTTGTCCCACATCTTGTGTTCCATCCCGCGCCAACCCATCTGGGCAGGGACACACAGCGACAATTCACTCGTCGGTCCAGGGACCCTCCCCCCCCCTCGGGGTTGAAACGCCGACAGTTGGCGCGCCAGGTAGGGGCCTGCTGCGTGTTAACGAGCACCTTCCCGTTGAGATCCAGATGGGGAGTCTTCAGCAACCTCTCTAGCCCGGGATGGTGCTCCGCTTCGGGAGTCTCGAGTTCATGTCCCTCGACGGCAGTTACGACATGGTACTCCTCCCCCAGCGGCGTGAAGACAACGCCGGTCTTTGACTCGCCCGGCGGTGGCGAGCTCTACGACAGCATCTCCCCGCGACAGAAGAGGAGCGCTCCGGTCATCCCCGCCACCCTCCTCGTTGGAGGAGGCGGAGACGGGGCAACCATGGCCACGCAGGAGGCGGCACCTTGTCGGCTGTCGCACCAGAGCGAGTCGACGACGTCGGCACTCCCCCGCGGGACATGTCGGACATTGCCCTCGCACCTGAGGCGACGGCGGGTGTCACTTCCCCGCGACGTGTCAGCCCCAAGCGGATTGATGACGCCAGCATCCTCGCAAAGGACCTACTGGGCGTTACCCTCGTACCTGAGATGACGGTGTGCTCCGCCCCCGACGTGACTTCACCACCGTCCAACGACCAAGAGATATCGTCCGTTTTCCATCCCATACCTTTTTGGTTCAGCTTCGATCCACCTAGCGACCCCGCTAAGGTGAGCGCCTTTGTAAAGGCGTATCCAAACCTTCCAAGGTACCACATGTGGTCGACCTGGGACCGACTGACAGCCGTCTCAACCTTCGGACCGGTGGGTTCTGAGGAAGAGGATGACCCCGACTCTGGTTGGGATTTCTCTGCCCTCAATGACCCCGGTGCCATGCGGAGCTTCATGTCCGCATGTGACCACTGCCTCTCCTGTTGTTCTGATGATGGCCATGACCTTGACGACGAGGGTTACGGCCCAAGTCGCGAATGTTTCCACGTCGATCTGGGAGATCACAACGAAGGTAGCCACCTCGGTATGCTAGAGGTTGACGATCCCCCTAGGCCCGCATCTCGCGTTGACATCCCGCGGGAGCTAGCTGTGGTCCTAGTCCCTACGGGGGGGTCAGGACATACAACTCGAGCAAATCCGTGAGATGCAGGCCCAGGTCGACGGGGAAGCAGACCGGCTTGCACAGCTCTGACAGAACATCGAACAAGAGTGGGCAGGCCGATCACTCGCCAGAGAAGCCTGTCATCGGGCCCAAGACATCCGGCACCGCATCGTCGACAATGTTAGGGCAGCACTGCCTCCGACCGTCAGCAAGTCCGGCCAGGACCTAGCTGCAGCGGTTATGCTACTTCGGGCCATGCCAGAGCCATCCACCACCGAGGGACGACGCATCCAGGGCGAACTCAAGAATCTCCTAGAAGGCGCCGCGATTCGACGAGCCGAGAGCTCAGCCTCCCGCAGGTGAGCTGACCCCTCGGAGCATCACGCGGTGTCCTCCCGGCGCATTTCGGAAGCCTCGGTCCATCCCGAGCATACACGGGACGAGGCGCCCACCGCCCGGGAACGCCTCGGCAACGAGCACCACCATCTCGACCATCGAGCCTGCCACGACGAGAAGGTGCGCCGAGGCTACCATCCTAGATGCGGGGGACGCTGCAACAGCGAGGAGGACCGTAGTCCTTCGCCCGAACCACCCGGCCCACAAGTCTTTAGCCGGGCCATACGACGAGCACCGTTCCCTGCCTGTTTCCGAGCCCCGACTACTATCACCAAGTACTCGGGGGAGACGAGGCCGGAGCTGTGGCTCGCGGACTACCGACTGGCATGCCAGTTGGGAGGGGTGGATGATGACAACCTCATCATTCGTAACCTACCCCTTTTCCTCTCCGACGCCGCCCGAGCCTGGCTGGAGCATCTGCCCCCTGCGTAGATCTCTGACTGGGACGATCTGGTCAAAGCTTTCGCGGGAAACTTCCAAGGCACGTACGTGCGCCCTGGGAACTCGTGGGACCTCCGAAGCTGCCGCCAGCAGCCAGGGGAGTCCCTCCAAGAGTACATCCAATGGTTTTCGAAGCAGCACACCGAGCTGCCCAACGTTACCTACTCAGATGTCATCGAGGCTTTTCTTACTGGCACCACTTGCCAAGACCTAGTGAGCAAACTGGGGCGCAAGACTCCCACCCGCGCGAGCGAACTGATGGACGTCGCCACCAAGTTCGCCTCGGGTCAATAGGCGGTCGAAGCCATCTTCTGGAAGGACAAGCAGCCTCAGGGGGAGCCAAAGACAGACGCCCCTGAGGCGTCCGCGCCAGCAGGGCACAAAAAAGAAGGCTAAAAACAAGTCGCGAGCAAAGCGCGACGCCGTAGACGCGAATCTCGTCGCTGCGGCCGAGCACAGGAACCATCGGAAACCACCTGGAGGGGCCGACGCATTCGACAAGATGCTCAAAGAGCCATGCCCCTATCACCAGGGGCCCGTCAAGCACACCCTCGAAGAATGTGTCATGCTCCGACGCCACTTCCATAACACCGGGCCCCCAGCGGAGGATGGCAAGGGCCATGACAACGACAAGAAGGAGGGCGGCAAGGAAGAGGGATTCCCGGAGGTCCATAACTGCTTCATGATCTATGGTGGGCAGGAGGCGAACGCCTCGGCTCGGCACCGCAAGCAGGAGCGCCGGGAAGTCTGCTTGGTGAAGGTGGCGGCGCCCGTCTACCTAGACTGGTCTGACAAGCCTATCACCTTCGACCAAGGCGACCACCCCGAGTTCGTGCCAAGCCCGGGAAGGTACCCGCTCGTCGTCGATCCGATCATCGGCAATGTTAGGTCTCCAAGGTCCTCATGGACGGAGGCAACAGCCTTAACATCATCTATGCCGTGACCCTGGAACTCTTAGGGGTTGATCGGTCCGAAGTCCGGGCCAGTGCGGCACCCTTCCACGGGATCGCGCCCAGGAAGCGAATCCTACCCCTCGGACGGATCGACTTACCCGTCTGCTTCGGAACTCCCTCAAACTTCCGAAAGGAAGCTCTCACCTTTGAGGTCGTCGGGTTCCGAGGAACCTACCATGCGGTGTTGGGAAGACCATGCTACGCCAAGTTCATGGTCGTCCCTAACTACACCTACCTCAAGCTCAAGATGCCGGGCCCGAATGGGATCATCACCATCGGATCCACATACCACCACGCGTACGAATGCGATGTGGAGTGCGTGGAGTATGTCGAGGCTCTCGCCGAGTCCGAGGAACTCATCGCCGACCTAGAACACCTCTCCAAGGAGGCGCCCGACGCGAAGCGGCACGCTGGCAACTTCGAACCAGTTGAGGCGGTCAAGTCCGTCTCTCTCGACCCCAGCAACGACGCCAGCAAGCAAGTTCGGATCGGCTCCGAGCTTGACCCCAAATAGGAAGCAGTGCTCGTCGACTTTCTCCGCGCAAACGCCGAAGTCTTTGCGTGGAGTCCCTCGAACATGCCCAGCATACCGAGGGATGTCGCCGAGCACTCACTGGACATCAGAGCTGGAGCCCGACCCGTGAAGCAAACCCTACGCCGTTTCGACGAGGAAAAGCGCAGAGCCATAGGCGAGGAGATCCACAAGCTACTCGCGGTAGGGTTCATCAAAGAGGTATTCCATCCCGAATGGTTAGCTAACCCTGTTCTTGTAAGGAAGAAGGATGGGAAATGGAGGATGTGTGTAGACTACACTGGTCTAAACAAAGCATGTCCGAAAGTTCCCTACCCTCTACCTCACATCGATCAAATCGTGGACTCCACTGCTGGGTGCGAAACCCTGTCATTCCTCGATGCCTACTTAGGCTATCACCAAATCAAGATGAAGGAGTCCGACCAGGTCGCGACTTCTTTCATCACACCTTCTGGCATGTACTGTTACACCACAATGCCATTTGGGTTGAGGAATGCAGGCGCCACTTACCAGAGGTGCATGAACCACGTGTTCGGAGAACACATCGGCAGAACGGTCGAGGCTTACGTCGACGACATCGTTGTCAAGACGAAGAGAGCCTCCGACCTCCTCTCTGACCTTGAAACGACATTTAAGTGTCTGAGAGCGAAAGGTGTGAAACTCAATCCCAAGAAGTGTGTCTTCGGAGTCCCCCGAGGCATGCTCCTTGGATTCATCGTCTCCGAGCGGGGCATCGAGGCCAACCCGGAGAAGATCGCGGCCATCACCAACATGGGACCGATCAAAGATTTTAAAGGAGTACAGAGGGTCATGGGTTGCCTTGCGGCTCTGAGCCGCTTCATCTCACGCCTTGGCGAGAAAGGCTTGCCTCTGTACCGCCTCTTAAGGAAGGCAGAGTGCTTCACTTGGACCCCCGAGGCCGAGGAAGCCCTCGGAAACCTTAAGGTGCTCCTTACGAACACACCCATCCTGGTGCCCCCCGCCGCAGGAGAAGCCCTCTTGGTCTACGTAGCAACGACTACTCTAGTGGTCAGCGCCGCGATCGTAGTCGAGAGACGAGAAGGAGGGCATGCACTGCCCGTCCAGAGGCCAGTCTACTTCATCAGTGAAGTGCTTTCCGAGACCAAAGCTCGCTACCCACAGATCCAGAAGCTGCTCTACGCAGTGATCCTGACACGGCGAAAGTTGCGACACTACTTCGAGTCTCATCCGATAACTATGGTGTCATCCTTCCCCCTGGGGGAGATCATCCAGTGCCACGAGGCCTCGGGTAGAATAGCAAAGTGGGCGGTGGAGCTTATGGGCGAAACGCTATCATTCGCTCCTCGGAGGGCCATAAAATCCCAGGTCTTGGCAGACTTCCTGGCTGAATGGACTGACACCCAGTTACCGACAACTCCAATCCAGCCCGAACTCTGGACCATGTACTTCGATGGGTCACTCATGAAAACAGGAGCGGGCGCTGGCCTGCTCTTCGTTTCACCCCTCGGAAAGCATCTCCGCTACGCCATTCGCCTCCATTTTCTGGCATCAAACAACGTGGCTGAGTACGAAGCACTGGTTAACGGGCTACGCATCGCCGTCAAGCTAGGGGTCCGACGCCTCGACGCTCGAGGCGACTCGCAGCTTGTCATTGACCAAGTCATGAAGAACTCCCACTACCGTGACCGGAGGATGGAAGCCTACTGCGACGAAGTCCGGCGCTTGGAGAACAAGTTCTACGGGCTGGAGCTCAACCACATCGTCCGACGATACAACGAGACTGTGGACGAGCTAGCGAAAATAGCCTCGGGGCGAACAACAGTTCCCCCAGACATCTTCTCCAGAGACCTACATCAACCATCCGTCAAGATCGACGACGTGCCCGAGCCTGAGGAAGCCTCGGCCCAGCCCGAGGCACCCTCGGCCGAGCCCGAGGTACCCTCGGCCGCACCCAAGGCACCCTTGGCCATCGAGGAAGAGGCCTTGCCCGTCGAAGAGGAACAGAATGGGGTCACGCCAGATCCAAACTGGCAGACCCCGTACCTGGAATATCTCCTCCGAGGAGAGCTTCCCATCGACAAGACCAAAGCTCGGCGGCTGGCTCGGCGCGCCAAGTCATTTGTCCTGCTGGGTGATGAAAAAGAGCTCTATCACCGTAGCCCCTCGGGCATCCTTCAACGATGCATATCTATCGCCCAAGGACAAGAGCTGTTGCAAGAAATACACTCGGGGGCTTGCGGCCACCATGCAGCGCCTCGAGCCCTCGTGGGGAATGCCTTCCGACAAGGTTTCTACTAGCCAACCGCGGTGGCCGACGCCACTAGGATTGTGCGCTCCTATCGGGGGTGTCAATTCTATGCAAAGCAGATGCATCTGCCCGCTCAGGCCTTGCAGACGATACCCATCACCTGGCCATTTGCTGTGTGGGGTCTGGACCTCGTCGGTCCCTTGCAGAAGGCACTCGGGGGCTTCACGCACCTGCTGGTCGCTATCGACAAATTCTCCAAGTGGATCGAGGTCTGACCCCTAAACAGCATCAGGTCCGAGCAGGCGGTGGCATTCTTCACCAACATTATTCATCGGTTCGGTGTCCCAAACTCAATCATCACCGACAATGGCACGCAGTTCACCGAAAAAAAGTTCCTGGACTTCTGCGACGACCACCACATCCGTGTGGACTGGGCCGCCGTAGCTCATCCCATGACGAATGGGCAGGTGGAGCGTGCCAATGGTATGATTCTGCAGGGGCTCAAACCAAGGATCTACAACGACCTCAACAAGTTCGGCAAGCGGTGGATGAAAGAGCTACCCTCAGTAGTCTGGAGTCTGAGGACGACGCCGAGCCGCGCCACGGGTTTTACGCCGTTCTTTCTAGTCTATGGGGCCGAGGCCGTCCTCCCCACAGACTTAGAATATGGCTCCCCGAGGACCAAGGCGTACGACGACCGAAGCAACCAAACCAGCCGAGAAGACTCGCTGGACCAACTCGAGGAGGCTTGAGACGTCGCCTTACTACATTCGGCACGGTACCAGCAGTCGCTGCGGCGCTACCACGCCCGAAGCGTTCGATCCCGAGGCTTCCAAGTGGGAGACTTGGTGCTTCGCCTGCGACAGGACGCCCGAGGGCGCCACAAGCTCACTCCTCCCTGGGAAGGGCCCTTCATCATTGCCAAGATCTTGAAGCCCGGAACATACAAGCTGGCCAACGACCAAGGCGAGGTCTACAACAACGCTTGGAACATCCAACAGCTACGTCGCTTCTACCCTTAAGATGTTTTAAGTCGTTCATGTACCTCGTTTACATACACAAAGTCTAACCGTCAAGGAAGGGTCGGCCTTGCCTCAGCAAAGCCCGACCCTCCCTCGGGGGCTAGAAGGGGGGAACCCCCTCTGCATCAAAATTTTCCTCGGAAAAGTTTTCCACCAAAACAACTTTCATGTTTCCCGACTATATCGGTAATAGAACCCTGCAAAACGAATAAGAGCGCATGTAAGCGGCAAGACCGACCGAGCCGAGGGACTCCTACGCCTCCGGGATACGGATACCTCACTCGTCACCTTCCGCGAAAAATAACTCTTACTCGGATAAGCAATTCTGCTACTGACGAACGAGTCCGGATACTCGAAACAAGAGGAAAAGAAATGTAGCGTTATAACACGACGATAAAGTGTTTAGGCCTCGGCGGCCGCGAAAGACACATGCACGTTCCAAACAAACTGCTCCGACAGAATCAGGCATCGCCCGGGGGAGGAGCGGCACCCTCGGCTTCGTCTCCACCCTCGGCGCCGTCTCCACCCTCGGCGAGATCCACCTCGGCCTTGGACGGCGACACAAGCGGAAGGATCTCCACCTCGAAGGAGGACGCCAGCACCGCGCTTGGGCCCGCGACGGCCGCGTCAAGCCTCTGAACTTCAGCCAAGACAGCTTCATCTTCGTCGGGTAGACAGTACCCCTCGCTGACCCGCTCCAGATCCACATCATAGTGGGAAGCGAGCACAGCGAAGGCCCGCCTAATGCCGTGATGCAGCGCCTCGCGGAGTCTGCTGCGCACATGGCCGCCCAAGGCCTGCAGGCGACTCTGGGGGGAGCTTCCCGAGGGGACGTCGTCAAGACCAAAGACCTGGCAGAAGGCCGAGATAGCTTCAGACATGGCCACGCGGTCGGCTTCCTCCCGCTCAGCCGCCCGGGCAAGTGCCTTGGCGGGCTCGTTGAGGGCTGACTCAAACTCTGCAAACAACCAAATAGAATTCTTCAGACATGAGTTGAAGAATGAAGATCGAAGTCATAAAGCGGCCGAAACATACCTTCAGCCCGGGCACGCTGCTTCGAGGCTGTGGCTTGGGCGGACTGGGCAGACCCGACGGTCGCGGCTAGGTCCTCCGCAAGGGCTCCGGCCCGAGCGGACACCTCGGCTAGCTGCCCCCCAAGGGCCTTAGCCCGACTTTCAGCCTCGGTGGCCTGGTTCCGAGATTGGTCCCGCTCGCCGATGACCTAGCCAAGCTCCAGCTGCCGCCGCTGCGCCTCTGCGCGTGCCGCCGCTGCCTCCACCCCCAGCTTGTCCCAGAGCGACCGAAGGTCCGCCGCCTCGGCGCTCCATTGGGCGAGGCGTTCGGTAGCCTCGGTAAGCGCGGCCCTCAGGAACCGCAGCGAACCCCAGACGTCGGCCTCGCGGCGGATGAACAATGACTTGGCGGTGCTCAGATCCGTTAGATCCTGAGGAAGGGAAGCAGGGCGTCACAGAGAATGCCCTGGCCATGTGAAAGGTATGCCTGAAATCCTTACCTGGAGGATCCTGGGAACGTCCCTGGAAAAGATCTCCATGGTCGACCGAAGCGACCCCATCGCTGCCTTGGCATACTCACGGAGCTCATCCTAAGACTGCTCCTCCCACTCATCGTCAAGGACAAAGAGGGGTTTCGGGGCGCCGCGGGTCCAGAACCGGAGCGCCTGCGCGCGCCGCTCATTGGGATCGCGCCGCGCGGGGATGAGGTCGCCGCTCCCCAAGACGGGCCGTGGTTCTGCATCCCCCTCCTCCAAGGCATCGGGACCCCCTGCAGTCGATGCATCGGGTACCCCCTCGGCTAAGGAGGTGGGTTCCCGATCAGCGACCTCGAGCAGCGGCACCTCAACCATCTCAGCATCAGCGGCGACGGGTGGCTCCACGGGCAGAACGGCAACAGCCTCGGCAAAAGCTGCTGCCAGCATCGACAACACGTCAGGTGGGCTCAAGGCCGCGGCCGCGTCAGCAGTCACCCCCGGCACGATGGCCGCCTCGATGGAGGGGTCAGCCTGGGGAGCTCGCCCCATGGCAACTCGCGCCGCCTGGGCCCCCCGCTTGGGGGCATCTAGTGCGAAGGCCGGCCGACCGGCATGGCGCGGTGCTGCACTGGCTGCAGAAGCCGGCGCCGTCTTAAGGGCCTTCCTGGGAGCCAGATCGGCCGATCCATGCCTCCGTTTGCTGGGAGGAAAAGGTAAAGCAGGATCAGGACACACGAAGAAGGAGCCAGGACATAGGTATCCTCAGATACTTACCCGCTCCGGACCAAGGCCAATCGTGCTTGCGGGGAGGCCCCTCGGGCCTCGGTCCCCGTAGGCACCGCCAAGGTTCGCCCCGCTGCCGGCTTCAGTGCCGCTCCCACTACGGCCGCCCGGGGCGCCGAAGGGACGGCCTGCCCGCGCGACGTCACGACGGCCCGAGGATCAACCTCCTATACGGCCGGCACAGGAGACTGCTCGTGGGGGACAGGCGGACGACCAGACTCCCCGGGGTCACCTCAACTACCTCGGCCAAGGGGTCAAGTACCCCCTCAGCTTTCCCCTGCTCTTCGGACCGGGACCCTGATGTCCCGGCCCCGGACACTGACGGCGCCAGCCCACTCGGGGGCTGGCTCGACGACCCCTGGCCCAGCCTCAGATCTGGGCTGAGGCCAAGGCGGGCCGCCATGTCATCGTCTTCGCCATCATCGTCGTCATCGTCGTCAGGCGTCTCCGATGACGGCTCCCTTGGGAGCCCATCCCTCTCCTGCCTCCGACGGCGCCTCTCCAAGGCATCCCGGGCCCGCATCCGCTCGCGGGCCCGAGCCTTTTTCGCGTCCTTCTTCTCCTTCTTATTCTCCACAGCGACCCTCCGCGCGGCTCGGTCCACCGCGTCCTCCGGGACCGGTGGTAGGGAAGGCTTGTAACACCCCAGCTCCTGGAGATGAGCGGAAATCCCGATTGAGAGAATCAAAGGTAACCTGACACAAAATAGGAGAAGGAGCGGACACTCACCAAGGACACGCACCCACGCTCGGGACGCATCAAGGGCTGGGTAAGGGCGCCGGCGTCCAGCCTCCCCACTGTGCCCGCTACCCGCCTACGAAGGTCGTCGGTAGAGAGGGGGACCGAGGACATCTGCGAACCCTCCAGGTCGACTCCCGACATCATCTCCGAAAGCGGCAACCACCGCTCTGCAAAGGGAAGCACCCTCCGGCGATGAATGGCGGCAACCACCCCCGCGGCGGTGAGCCCCCCATCTCGTAACTCCTACAAGGCCTCCAGAAGGGGCTAGAGTTTCTCCTGTCTCTCGCGCGCGGCCCCATAGCGCCAATTGCTGCCGGGAGCAGTCACCACTCGTTGAGAAAACGACGGGAGCCTTCCATCGTCATTCCGGAGGTAAAACCACCGGCGCTGCCACCCCTTGTTCGAAGACACAAGGATGGCGGGGAGGTACTACTACACGCGCGCTTGCCTCAACTGGACGGTGCAGCCGCCGGCTCGCACCACCATACGAACCTTCTTCTCCCCCGTCGTCAAGGCAAAAAGCTCCATGGAGAAGAGATGGGTCCACAGATCCCAGTGGGGGTCAATCCTCAAAAGCCTTCGCAAACCGCCGCGAAGATGGCCGCTTGTGCGATGGAGTTGGGGTTGAGGTTGTGTAGCTCCACCCCGTAGTAATGCAGGAGCGCCCGCATGAAACGGCTTGCTGGCACTCCGAACCCCCGCTCATGGAAGGAGACGAAGCTCAGCACATACCCCGGCGGCGGGGTTGGGTCAGCCCCACTCGGAGGGACCATCCACTCCGGCTGCGGGTCACCGGAGAGGGGACGGAGCAAACCGTCGGCGACAAGGGCCTCCAGATCGTCCACCGTGACGATGGAAAAAGGCCATGGTGAAAGGGAAATGTGCCCTTGGGCCATTTCTAAGTATTTTGGTGATTGAGTGCCAACACATGTGCTTAATTGTGAATTTATGTACATGAAAGAACAAGGTGCAAATCATGAGATAAAGGTATGTTTCTAAGCCTTAGTACATTGGTTTTGAGTACTAATATATTTGTCTAAGTGTTAGAAACAGAGAGAAGAAGAAAAGAAAAGAGGAGACAATGACTTGGCTGTGTGCAGCCAAGACCCAGCTCGGTCTGGAGCACCGGACTGTCCGGTGTGCACCGGACAGTGTCCGGTGCGCCAGGCTGACTCGGCTCGAACTGGCCGCTCTCGGGAAATTGGCCGACGGCGTACGGCTAAAATTCACCGGACTGTCCGGTGTGCACCGGACTGTCCGGTGAGCCAACGGTCAGCCGGGCCAACGGTCGGCCGCGCAATCTGCGCGGGACACGTGGCGGAGCCAACGGTCGGAAGACGGCACCGGACTGTCCGGTGTGCACCGGACATGTCCGGTGCGCCAACGGCTCTCAGATCTCCGCCGGTCTGCAACGGTCGGAAGCGCCAGTTAAGGAAAGAAATCGGGCACCGGACAGTGTCCGGTGTGCACCGGACTGTCCGGTGCCCCCGACGACAGAAGGCAAGGATGGCCTTCCGGATTTGCTCTCAACGGCTCCTAGCTGCCTTGGGGCTATAAAAGGAGCCCCTAGGCGCATGGAGGAGACACACAAGCAACCTTTGAGCATTCTTGATCATCCACACTAAGTCTCTGCGCATTCGTTTGTGTTTCTAAGTGATTCGAGCTCTGTTCTAAGTGAGAACTCTGAGATAGTCTTGTGAGCTCGATTCTTGGCCGTGTGTGTGCGCGTTTCGCTGTGGATTTGTGTGTGTTGCTTCCCTCCCTTACTCTGTGCTTCTTTGTGATCATATACTTGTAAGGGCAAGAGACTCCAATTTGTGGAGATTCCTTGCAAACGGGATAGTGAAAGGAAAAACAAAACACCGTGGTATTCAAGTGGGTCTTTGGACCGCTTGAGAGGGGTTGATTGCAACCCTCGTCCGTTGGGACGCCACAACGTGGAGTAGGCAAGCGTTGGTCTTGGCCGAACCACGGGATAAACCACTGTGTCACCTCTGTCTTGATCTCTTGTGGTATTGTGTTTTGTTGAGACTTCACCTTAGCCACTTGGCAATAATCGTGCTAACACTTAACAAGTTTTTGTGGCTTAAGTTTGAAGTTTTTACAGGATCACCTATTCACCCCCCCTCTAGGTGCTCTCAATTGGTATCGGAGCCGTTCTCTTCACAAAGGGACTAACCGCCCGAAGAGATGGATCCTAAGGGGAAGGGTATTGTGATCAATGACAAAGAAAAGGAATCCTTCGTCAACGAGTCGAAGGACGATAAGCCTACCGACTCCGGCTCAGGCCAAAGATGGAAGGAAGGGAAGAAGAAGAAGACAAGGCGCATCAAGGAGATCGTCTACTACGACAGCGACGAGTCTACTTCTTCCCAAAAGGACGAGGATCACAACGACTACGAGAGAAGGAAACCGGTTAATTCGAACTTTTCTTTTGATTACTCTCGTATTCCGCAAAGTTCACATTCACATTTGCTCTCCATTCCACTCGGCAAGCCCCCACACTTTGATGGAGAGGACTACGGATTTTGGAGCCACAAAATGCGTAGTCACCTATTCTCTCTCCATCCTAGTATTTGGGAGATTGTAGAGAGTGGAATGCATTTTGATAGTTCAGATAGTCCCATGTTCATTAATGAACAAATTCATAAGAATGCACAAGCTACTACTGTTCTTCTAGCTTCCTTGTGCAGGGATGAATATCATAAAGTAAGCGGCTTGGATAACGCCAAGCAGATCTGGGACACCCTCAAGATTTCTCATGAGGGGAACGACGTCACCTTGCTCACCAAGATGGAGTTGGTGGAGGGAGAGCTTGGACGGTTCGCAATGATAAGGGGCGAGGAGCCGACGCAAACATACAATCGGCTCAAGACCCTTATCAACAAGATAAGAAGCTACGGGAGCATGCGATGGACGGACCACGACGTCGTCCGCCTAATGCTAAGGTCATTTACCGTTCTTGATCCTCACTTGGTGAACAATATACGTGAAAATCCCAGGTACACCAAGATGTCGCCCGAAGAAGTTCTTGGGAAATTCGTTAGCGGGCGAATGATGATCAAGGAGGCGAGGTATGTGGACGACGCCTTGAATGGTCCGATCAACGAGCCGCAACCCCTTGCTCTCAAGGCAACACGAAGCAAGGAGGCGCTACCGAGCAAGGTGGCACAGATTGAGGCGGCTGGCCTTAATGATGAAGAGATGACTCTCATCATCAAAAGATTCAAGACGGTGCTTAAAGGTCACAAGGGACAACCAAGCAAGACCAAAGCCAAGGGGAAGCGCTCATGCTTCAAATGCGGTAAGCTTGGTCATTTCATTGCTAACTGTCCCGATAATGAAAGTGACCAGGAAAAGGGGAACAAAAGAGAGAAGAAGAAGCAATACAAGAAGGCAAAAGGCGAGGCACATCTAGGAAAGGAGTGGGACTCGGATTGCTCCTCCTCCGACTCCGACAATGAAGGACTCGCTGCTACTGCCTTCAACAAGTCTTCCCTCTTCCCCAACGAGCGTCTCACATGTCTTATGGCAAGGGAGAAGAAGGTGAGTACTCAAGACTCCACTTATGCTTCTTCTAGTGATAGTGAGTCTAGTGATGATGATGACATAGATTATTCATGCTTGTTCAAGGGCTTAGATAGATCTAAGATAGATAAAATTAATGAATTGATTGATGCATTGAATGAAAAGGATAGGCTTTTAGAAAAGCAGGAGGATTTATTGTATGATGAACATGATAAATTTGTAGAGGCACAAAAATCATATGCTTTAGAAGTGAAAAGAAATGAAATGCTTTCTTATGAACTATCTACTTGTCATGAAACCATTTCTACTTTACAAAGTGTTAACAATGATTTAAATGCTAAGTTAGAAGTAGCAAATGAATCTAATTCTTGTGTAGAACATGTTATGATTTGCACTAGGTGTAAGGATTTCGATGTTGATGCTTGTAGTGAACACTTAGTGTCAATTTCAAAACTAAATGATGAAGTGGCTAGTCTTAATGCTCAACTTAAGACTAGCAAAAGTGAAGTTGATAAAATAAAATTTGCAAGGGATGCCTACACGGTTGGTAGACACCCCTCAATTAAGGATGGTCTTGGCTTCAAGAGAGAGGCCAAGAACTTAACAAGCCATAAGGCTCCCATCTTCGTCAAGGAGAAAGGGAAGGCCCCTATGGCTAGTAGTGCTAAAAAGAACCATGCTTTCTTGTACCATGATAGGAGAAATGCTAGAAATAATTCTAATGATTTTGATTCACATGTTTATGACTCTCATGCCATGTTTGCTTCTAGTTCTTCTTATAAGCATGATAGGGATATGTGTAGGAGAAATGTTGTACATATGCCTAGGAGAAATATTGCTCATGTGCCTAGAAAGAATGTTATTCATGCTCCTAGGAAAGTAGTGAATGAACCTTCTATAATTTATTGTGCTTTAAACACTTCCTTTGCTATTTGTAGAAAGGATAGGAAAATAATTGCTAGGAAGTTAGGGGCAAGATGCAAGGGAGATAAAACTTGCATCTGGGTCCCTAAGGACATTTGTGCTAACCTTGCAGGACCCAACATGAGTTGGGTACCTAAGACCCAAGCCTAAATTTGCCTTGCAGGTTTATGCATCCGGGGGTTCAAGCTGGATTATTGACAGCGGATGCACAAACCATATGACGGGGGAGAAGAAGATGTTCACCTCCTACGTCAAAAATAAGGATTCCCAAGATTCAATTATATTCGGTGATGGGAATCAAGGCAAGGTAAAAGGGTTAGGTAAAATTGCAATTTCTAATGAGCACTCAATTTCAAATGTGTTTTTAGTTGAGTCTCTTGGTTACAATTTGCTATCTGTTAGCCAACTATGCAACATGGGTTATAATTGCCTTTTTACTAATGTAGATGTGTCTGTCTTTAGAAGATGTGATGGTTCACTAGCTTTTAAGGGTGTACTAGACGGCAAGCTTTACTTAGTTGATTTTGCAAAAGAAGAGGCCGGTCTAGATGCATGCTTAATGGCTAAGACTTGCATGGGCTGGCTGTGGCATCGCCGCTTAGCACATGTGGGGATGAAGAACCTCCACAAGCTTCTAAAGGGAGAACACGTGATAGGTCTAACAAATGTTTATTTCGAAAAAGATAGACCTTGTGCAGCTTGTCAGGCAGGTAAACAAGTGGGAGGAGCACATCACAGCAAGAATGTGATGACCACGTCAAGACCTCTGGAGCTGCTGCATATGGACCTCTTCGGATCCGTCGCCTATCTAAGCATAGGAGGAAGTAAGTATGGTTTAGTTATTGTTGATGACTTTTCCCGCTTCACTTGGGTGTTCTTTTTGCAGGATAAGTCTGAAACCCAAGGGACCCTCAAGCGCTTCCTCAGGAGAGCTCAAAATGAGTTTGAGCTCAAGGTGAAGAAGATAAGGAGCGACAACGGGTCCGAGTTCAAGAACCTTCAAGTGGAGGAGTTTCTTGAGGAGGAAGGGATCAAGCACGAGTTCTCCGCTCCCTACACACCACAGCAAAATGGTGTGGTAGAGAGGAAGAACAGGACGCTAATCGATATGGCGAGGACGATGCTTGGAGAGTTCAAGACCCCCGAGTGCTTTTGGTCGGAAGCCGTGAACACGGCTCGCCACGCCATCAACAGGGTCTACCTTCACCGACTCCTCAAGAAGACGTCATATGAGCTACTAACCGGTAACAAACCCAATGTATCTTACTTTCGTGTTTTTGGGAGCAAGTGCTACATTCTAGTGAAGAAGGGTAGAAATTCTAAGTTTGCTCCCAAAGCCGTAGAAGGGTTTTTATTAGGTTATGATTCAAATACAAAGGCGTATAGGGTCTTCAACAAATCATCGGGTTTGGTTGAAGTCTCTAGCGACGTTGTATTTGATGAGACTAATGGCTCTCCAAGAGAGCAAGTTGTTGATTGTGATGATGTAGATGAAGAAGATGTTCCGACAGCCGCTATACGAACCATGGCGATTGGAGAAGTGAGGCCACAGGAACAAGATAAACAAGATCAACCTTCTTCCTCAACGACGGTGCATCCCCCAACTCAAGACGATGAACAGGTTCATCAAAATGAGGCGTGTGATCAAGGGGGAGCACAAAATGATCATGTGATGGAGGAAGAAGCGCAACCGGCACCTCCAACCCAAGTTCGAGCAATGATTCAAAGGGATCATCCCGTCGACCAAATTCTGGGTGACATTAGCAAGGGAGTAACTACTCGGTCTCGACTAGTTAATTTTTGTGAACATTACTCTTTTGTCTCCTCTATTGAGCCTTTCAGGGTAGAGGAGGCCTTGCTAGATCCGGATTGGGTGTTGGCCATGCAGGAGGAACTTAACAACTTCAAGCGAAATGAAGTTTGGACGCTGGTGCCTCGTCCCAAGCAAAATGTTGTGGGAACCAAGTGGGTGTTCCGCAACAAACAAGACGAGCACGGAGTGGTGACGAGGAACAAGGCTCGACTTGTGGCAAAAGGGTATGCCCAAGTCGCAGGTTTGGACTTTGAGGAGACTTTTGCTCCTGTGGCTAGGCTAGAATCAATTCGTATCTTGCTAGCATATGCCGCTCACCATTCTTTCAGGTTGTACCAAATGGATGTGAAGAGCGCTTTCCTCAACGGGCCAATAAAGGAGGAGGTGTACGTGGAGCAACCCCCTGGCTTCGAGGATGAGCGGTACCCCGACCACGTGTGTAAGCTCTCTAAGGCGCTCTATGGACTTAAACAAGCCCCAAGAGCATGGTATGAATGCCTTAGAGATTTCTTACTTGCTAATGCTTTCAAGGTTGGGAAAGCCGATCCAACTCTTTTTACAAAGACATGTGATGGTGATTTGTTTGTATGCCAAATTTATGTCGATGACATAATATTTGGTTCTACTAATCAAAAGTCTTGTGAAGAGTTTAGCAGGGTGATGACGCAGAAATTCGAGATGTCGATGATGGGCGAGTTGAACTACTTCCTTGGGTTCCAAGTGAAGCAACTCAAGGACGGCACCTTCATCTCCCAAACGAAGTACACGCAAGATCTACTAAAGAGGTTTGGGATGAAGGACGCCAAGCCCGCAAAGACGCCGATGGGAACCGACGGACACACCGACCTCAACAAAGGAGTCTCAAAGGAGAATTGAAAGGAAAAAGGTGGACTTGGATCATGCAAGACTTCCACTGCACTCCGATGAGAGGGTAACTTATTCCAAGTCCATCTCATGAACTCTTATTGCCATTTGCTCTACATTGAAGATTTTTGTGAGGCAATGGGGTTAAAAGGGCCAAAATTGATCCCGTTTTGGTGTTTGATGCCAAAGGGGGAGAAAATAAAGGCCAAAGCAATAAATGGATCAGCTACCACTTGAGAGATTTTGAAAATAGTAGAATAGAGTTTTTGGTTTGTCAAAATTCTTATGTTGTCTCTCTTGTCAAAAGTTGACTTCTTGTGGGGAGAAGTATTGATTATGGGAAAAAGGGGGAGTTTTTGAAATCTTTGATCAATCTCTTTTGGAATGACTCTCTTTATGCTTCAACATGTGTGTTTGACTTAGAGATAGAGATTTGAGTTTGATTTGCAAAAACAAACCAAGTGGTGGCAAAGGATGATCTATATATGCCAAAATTGATTCAAAATAAATTTAAGTTTTATTTGAAGTGAGTTTGCACTTGTTCTAGTTGCTTTATGTAGTGTTGGCATAAATCACCAAAAAGGGGGAGATTGAAAGGGAAATGTGCCCTTGGGCCATTTCTAAGTATTTTGGTGATTGAGTGCCAACACATGTGCTTAATTGTGAATTTATGTACATGAAAGAACAAGGTGCAAATCATGAGATAAAGGTATGTTTCTAAGCCTTAGTACATTGGTTTTGAGTACTAATATATTTGTCTAAGTGTTAGAAACAGAGAGAAGAAGAAAAGAAAAGAGGAGACAATGACTTGGCTGTGTGCAGCCAAGACCCAGCTCGGTCTGGAGCACCGGACTGTCCGGTGTGCACCGGACAGTGTCCGGTGCGCCAGGCTGACTCGGCTCGAACTGGCCGCTCTCGGGAAATTGGCCGACGGCGTACGGCTAAAATTCACCGGACTGTCCGGTGTGCACCGGACTGTCCGGTGAGCCAACGGTCGGCCGGGCCAACGGTCGGCCGCGCAATCTGCGCGGGACACGTGGTGGAGCCAACGGTCGGAAGACGGCACCGGACTGTCCGGTGTGCACCGGACATGTCCGGTGCGCCAACGGCTCTCAGATCTCCGCCGGTCTGCAACGGTCGGAAGCGCCAGTTAAGGAAAGAAATCGGGCACCGGACAGTGTCCGGTGTGCACCGGACTGTCCGGTGCCCCCGACGACAGAAGGCAAGGATGGCCTTCCGGATTTGCTCTCAACGGCTCCTAGCTGCCTTGGGGCTATAAAAGGAGCCCCTAGGCGCATGGAGGAGACACACAAGCAACCTTTGAGCATTCTTGATCATCCACACTAAGTCTCTGCGCATTCGTTTGTGTTTCTAAGTGATTCGAGCTCTGTTCTAAGTGAGAACTCTGAGATAGTCTTGTGAGCTCGATTCTTGGCCGTGTGTGTGCGCGTTTCGCTGTGGATTTGTGTGTGTTGCTTCCCTCCCTTACTCTGTGCTTCTTTGTGATCATATACTTGTAAGGGCAAGAGACTCCAATTTGTGGAGATTCCTTGCAAACGGGATAGTGAAAGGAAAAACAAAACACCGTGGTATTCAAGTGGGTCTTTGGACCGCTTGAGAGGGGTTGATTGCAACCCTCGTCCGTTGGGACGCCACAACGTGGAGTAGGCAAGCGTTGGTCTTGGCCGAACCACGGGATAAACCACTGTGTCACCTCTGTCTTGATCTCTTGTGGTATTGTGTTTTGTTGAGACTTCACCTTAGCCACTTGGCAATAATCGTGCTAACACTTAACAAGTTTTTGTGGCTTAAGTTTGAAGTTTTTACAGGATCACCTATTCACCCCCCCCCCTCTAGGTGCTCTCACATGGGTCACGCGGCGGAATGACAGTCACCCGGTCGGCCATCGCCAAACGAAGGGGGTGGCGGCAGAGCGGACAAGGTACGCGGTTTTCTTTCTCTGGCTATTCCCTTAGGTTGCGAAAACCAAAGCAGGAGGCGAGCAGCAGAGTAAAGAACCGCAACCGGTCTCTCTTCCGGGTATATAAAGGCCCGGGCAAGACCCGTTCAACACTTCGCCCGAACCCGCCACGAAATTCAAACTCAAAGACGAAACACCCGTTCCTCAAACGGCTCGCACGCGCAATGGGCGCCACGTGAATCGCCCGTCCCATCACATTAACTCCCTGACGGAGCAGGCAACACCTCTGGCAGGCGAGGCGGGCGTCGCTTCGCCTTTGCCATAATGACCGCATCAAAAAAGGTGCGCCACCTTATTTAAAATTCATATCCTTCCCCTCCTCCTCTCTCTCTCTCTCTCTCTCTCTTGCCATAGGGACTGGGAAAGGGGACGTTGTGAAAAGGATCCTTCCCAGCGAAGGAAGCGGGCCCCGAGCCCTCCTACTGATCACGGGTTCGAAGGCTGGCCCCTCAGAAGGGTTTCGGCAGCCGCCCCGGAGCACTCAGACTTCAAGCCCATTACTGATCAGGGGTTCGAAGGCTATCCCCTCGGAAGGGTTCGACAGCCGCCCCAGAGCGCCCGGGCTCCGTGCCCACTACTGATCAGGGGTTCGTAGGCTGGCCCCTCAGAAGGGTTCGACAGTCGCCCCAGAGCACGCAAAGTGAGGGATGACTCTAGGTACGTTCGATACATAACCAAGGCTCGGGCTACGCTCCCGAGGTACCCTAAGACATTTCCGAGACCGGCAGGAACGATTTGTAATGGAATCCCACCGGAGGGAGGCATCGAGCCCTCGGACCCTGTCGAAGGGGTCTGGGTCCGGCGAATCACCCGCAGGTACTTTTGGAGCGCGCCTCTGGGCCACAGCCGACCCCTAACGAACGGGGCACGGGCGTCCACTCGGATCACCCATTAGCAGCTCACTGGAAACACCATGTTCGGCGCCCTCCGAGGGCAACATGGCGCCTTCCCCCCTCCTCATTGCGGAAAGGCGACGCAGGGGCGCATAATAAAAGTCGGGAAAGTCCTTGATCGTCCTCTTACTCCGTGCAGAGGCTTAGGGGCTGCTCTCGCACGCGGCTACGGCCAAAACTGTTGACAGCGTCAACAAACCAGCCTGATAACTTGGAACCCGACCACGCACCCGGGCTACTGCCGGGCCGCATGAGGGAACGATTAGACCGGCCGAAGCACCACGAAAAGCATTCAGACCTCAGAGGAGTCAAACCACTCCTCCGAGGCCTTGGGGGCTACACCCGGCGGGTGCGCTCGCGCGCACCCACCAGAACAAGGCAAAAACCGAGAAAGGCCGGTCCCCTCACCGAAAACGCGGTAAAAGCCTCCAAGCGAGTACCATCACTCCCTTCGAGGCTCGGGGGGCTACTGTCGGGTACCATAATTAGGGGTACCCCCAATGCTCCTAATCATGGCTGGTAAACACCCTCAGACCAACTGACGGGTACGGTTCAAGCCAAGACTTCATCTACCCGAAGGACGCGATCTCACCCGAGCCCAGCCTCGGGTTGGAACAGTGGTCCCAGACGAATTCACGCCTCGCCTGAGGGCCTCCTCAGACAGCGGGCGCCCCCTCGGCACTCCCGAGGCCCGGCTCGGGAGTGCTTCGTTGTGAAGCAACCTTGGCCATACCGTCTCACCAACCGACCGCTTCGCAGGCGCATTAAATGCAGGGGATGTCTAACGCCGTATCCTAACACATGCGCCTCAGTCGGCCAGGTCAAAGTGACCGCAGTCACTTTGCCCCTCTTCTTTACTGTCTGATATGACAGGAAAACAGCGCCGCTTGCTCCGCTCCGACTGCCGTGTCAGCCACTGATAGTCGCCTAGAGGGGGGGTGAATAGGGCGAAACTGAAATTTACAAAAATAATCACAACTACAAGTCGGGTTAGCGTTAGTAATAAAGAAACGAGTCCGCGAGAGAGGGCGCAAAACAAATCGCAAGCAAATAAGAGTGTGACACAAGGATTTGTTTTACCGAGGTTCGGTTCTTGCAAACCTACTCCCCGTTGAGGAGGCCACAAAGGCCGGGTCTCTTTCAACCCTTCCCTCTCTCAAAACGATCCCACGGATCGAGTGAGCTTTCTCTTCTTCTCAATCAACCGGGAACAAAACTTCCCGCAAGGGCCACCACACACTTGGTGCCTCTTGCCTTGGTTACAATTGAGTGATGATCTCAAGAACAAATGAGAAAGAAAGAAAGCGATCCAAGCGCAAGAGCTCAAAAGAACACGGCAAATCTCTCTCGCTAGTCACTAAGGGCTTGAGTGGGATTGGAGAGGATTTGATCTCTTTGTATGTGTCTAGAATTGAATGCCTAGCTCTTGTAAGTGGTTGAGAGTTGGAAAACTTGGATGGCAATGAATGTGGGGTGGTTGGGGTATTTATAGCCCCAACCACCACAAGTGACCGTTGGCTGGAGTCCTCTGTTCGATGGCGCACCGGACAGTCCGGTGCACACCGGACAGTCCGGTGCCCCTGCCACGTCACGGTTGCCGTTGGATTCTGACCGTTGGAGCTTCTGACTTGTGGGCCCTCCTGGGTGTCCGGTGCACACCGGACATGTACTGTTTGATGTCCGGTGCACCGGTATGGGCCGTCCTGACGTCTGCGCGCGCTGCGCGCGCATTTAATGCACCGCAGGGAGCCGTTGGCGCCGCAGAGAGCCGTTGCTCCGCTGGCACACCGGACAGTCCGGTGCACACCGGACAGTCCGGTGAATTTTAGCGGAGCGGCTGCCGCGCAAAACCCGAGGCTGGCGAGTTCCAGAGGCCGCGTTTCCTTGGAGCACCGGACATGTCCGGTGCACACCGGACAGTCCGGTGAATTATAGCGCGCCGGCCTTGGAGAAATCCCGAGGGTGAAGAGTTGGAGTCGAAGTCCTCTGGCCGCACCGGACAGTCCGGTGCACACCGGACAGTCCGGTGCCTCCGGCCAGAGGAGCCCTCGGTTCCCTTGCTGCTCCTTTGTTGAATCCAACATTTGGTCTTTTTATTGGCTGATTGTGAACCTTTTGCACCTGTATAACTTATGCACTAGAGTAAACTAGTTAGTCCAATGTTTGTGTTGGGCAATTCAACCACCAAAATTATTTAGGAACTAGGTCTAAGCCTAATTCCCTTTCAATCTCCCCCTTTTTGGTGATTGATGCCAACACAAACCAAAGCAAATATAGAAGTGCATAATTGAACTAGTTTTCATAATGTAAGTGCAAAGGTTGCTTGGAATTGAGCCAATATAAACTTATATGATGCGCATGGATGGTTTCTTTGTTTTTGACATATTGGACCATATTTGCACCACGAGTTTTGTTTTTGCAAATTCTTTTGTAAATTCTTTTCAAAGTACTTTTGCAAGATAGTCAAAGGTAAATGAAAAAGATTTTGCAAAGCATTTTCAAGATATGGAATTTTCTCCCCCTATTTCCAATGCTTTTCCTTTGACTAAGCAAAACTCCCCCTCAAATAAGGTCTCCTCTTAGTGTTCAAGAGGGTTTTAAGACATCAATTTTGAAAATACTCGTTACTCCCCTCTTAGAACACAAAGAGATACCAATTTTGAAATTTACCAATAAAATCATTAAATTTATAAAATTAGGTGGTGGTGCGGTCCTTTTGCTTTGGGCTCATATTTTCTCCCCCTTTGGCATGAATCGCCAAAAACGGAATCATTAGAGCCCAATGAAGTACATTCTCCCTCTTTGGTCATGAAATAAATGAGTGAAGGTTATACCAACGTTGGAGAGATGAGGCGGAGCGACGGCGAAGGGTGAGTAGTGGAGCGGAGTGGAAGCCTTTGTCTTCGCCGAAGACTCCAATTCCCTTTCAATATACCTATGACTTGTTTGAAATACACTTGGAAACATATTAGTCATAGCATATATAAAAGAGACATGATCAAAGGTATATTTATGAGCTATGTGTGCAAGACTAGCAAAAGAAATTCCTAGAATCAAGAATATTGAGCTCATGCCTAAGTCGGGTAAAAGATTGTTCATCAAGTGGTTTGGTAAAGATATCGGCTAATTGATCTTTAGTATTAATATAAGAAATCTCGATATCCCCCTTTTGTTGGTGATCCCGAAGAAAATGATACCGAATGGCTATGTGCTTAGTGCGGCTGTGCTCGACGGGATTGTCGGCCATTTTGATTGCACTCTCATTGTCACATAGCAAAGGGACTTTGGTTAATTTGTAACCGTAGTCCCGCAGGGTTTGCCTCATCCAAAGCAATTGCGCGCAACAATGGCCTGCGGCAATATACTCGGCTTCGGCGGTAGAAAGAGCGACCGAATTTTGCTTCTTTGAAGCCCAAGACACCAAGGATCTTCCCAAGAACTGGCAAGTCCCCGATGTGCTCTTTCTATTAATCCTACACCCCGCCCAATCGGCATCCGAATAACCAATTAAATCAAATGTGGATCCCCGAGGGTACCAAAGCCCAAACTTAGGAGTAAAAGCCAAATATCTCAAGATTCGTTTTACGGCCGTAAGGTGTGATTCCTTAGGGTCGGCTTGGAATCTTGCACACATGCATACGGAAAGCATAATGTCCGGTCGAGATGCACATAAATAAAGCAATGAACCAATCATTGACCGGTATACCTTTTGATCCACGGACTTACCTCCCGTGTCGAGGTCGAGATGCCCATTTGTTCCCATGGGTGTCTTGATGGGTTTGGCATCCTTCATTCCAAACTTGCTTATAATGTCTTGAGTATACTTCGCTTGGCTAATGAAGGTGCCTTCATGGAGTTGCTTGACTTGGAATCCTAGAAAATACTTCAACTCCCCCATCATAGACATCTCGAATTTCTGTGTCATGATCCTACTAAATTCTTCACATGTAGATTTGTTAGTAGACCCAAATATAATATCATCAACATAAATTTGGCATACAAACAAATCATTATCAAGAGTCTTAGTGAATAAAGTAGGATCGGCCTTGCCGACTTTGAAACCATTTGCAATAAGGAAATCTCTAAGGCATTCATACCATGCTCTTGGGGCTTGCTTGAGCCCATAAAGCGCCTTAGAGAGTCTATAAACATGGTTAGGATACTCACTGTCTTCAAAGCCGGGAGGTTGCTCAACATAGACCTCCTCCTTGATTGGTCCATTGAGGAATGCACTCTTCACGTCCATTTGGTAGAGCTTGAAGCCATGGTAAGTAGCATAGGCTAATAATATACGAATTGACTCAAGCCTAGCTACGGGTGCATAGGTTTCACCAAAATCCAAACCTTCGACTTGTGAATACCCCTTGGCCACGAGTCGAGCTTTGTTCCTAGTCACCACACCATGCTCGTCTTGCTTGTTGCGGAAGACCCACTTGGTTCCTACAACATTTTGGTTAGGACGTGGAACTAAGTGCCATACCTCGTTCCTCGTGAAATTGTTGAGCTCCTCTTGCATCGCCATCACCCAATCCGAATCTTGAAGTGCCTCCTCTACCCTGGTTGGCTCAATAGAGGAGACAAACGAGTAATGTTCACAAAAATGAGCAACACGAGATCGAGTAGTTACCCCCTTATGAATGTCGCCGAGGATGGTGTCGACGGGGTGATCTCGTTGAATTGCTTGGTGGACTCTTGGGTGTGGCGGCCTTGGTTGTTCATCCTCCTTGTCTTCATCATTTGAATCTCCCCCTTGATCGTTGCCGTCATTTTGATGTGGCTCATCTTCTTGATTTTCTTGTTCAACATCTTGAGCCTCATCCTCAACTCGAGTTGGTGGAGATGCTTGCATGGAGGAGGATGGTTGATCTTGTGCATTTGGAGGCTCTTCGGATTCCTTAGGACACACATCCCCGATGGACATGTTCCTTAGCGCTATGCATGGAGCCTGTTCTTCACCTACATCATCAAGATCAACTTGCTCTACTTGAGAGCCGTTAGTCTCATCAAACACAACGTCACAAGAAACTTCAACAAGTCCTGAGGACTTGTTAAAGACTCTATATGCCCTTGTGTTTGAGTCATATCCTAGTAAAAAGCCTTCTACAGTTTTAGGAGCAAATTTAGATTTTCTACCTCTTTTGACAAGAATAAAACATTTGCTACCAAAAACTCTAAAATATGAAATGTTGGGCTTTTTACCGATTAGGAGTTCATAGGATGTCTTCTTGAGGATTCGATGAAGATATAACCGGTTGATGGCGTAGCAGGCGGTGTTGACCGCCTCGGCCCAAAACCGATCCGGTGTCTTGTACTCATCAAGCATGGTTCTTGCCATGTCCAATAGAGTTCGATTCTTCCTCTCCACTACACCATTTTGTTGTGGAGTGTAGGGAGAAGAGAACTCATGCTTGATGCCCTCCTCCTCAAGAAAGCCTTCTATTTGAGAGTTCTTGAACTCCGTCCCATTGTCGCTTCTAATTTTCTTGATCCTTAAGCCGAACTCATTTTGAGCCCGTCTCAAGAATCCTTTTAAGGTCTCTTGGGTTTGTGATTTTTCCTGCAAAAAGAATACCCAAGTGAAGCGAGAATAATCATCCACAATTACAAGACAATACTTACTACCGCCGATGCTTATGTAAGCGATCGGGCCGAATAGATCCATATGTAGGAGCTCCAGTGGCCTGTCGGTAGTCATGATATTTTTGTGTGGATGATGGACACCAACTTGCTTCCCGGCTTGGCAAGCGCTACAAATCCTGTCTTTCTCAAAATGAACATCGGTTAGTCCCAAAATGTGTTCTCCCTTTAGAAGTTTGTGAAGATTCTTCATTCCAACATGGGCTAGACGGCGGTGCCAGAGCCAACCCAAGTTAGTCTTAGCAATTAAGCATGTGTTGAGTTCAGCCCTTTCAAAATCCACTAAGTATAGCTGACCCTCTAACACACCCTTAAATGCTATTGAATCATCACTCCTTCTAAAGACAGTAACACCTATATCAGTAAAAAGACAGTTGTAGCCCATTTGACATAATTGGGATACGGAAAGCAAATTGTAATCTAAGGAGTCTACAAGAAAAACATTGGAAATGGAATGGTCAGGAGATATAGCAATTTTACCCAAACCTTTGACCAAACCTTGATTTCCATCCCCGAATGTGATGGCTCGTTGGGGATCTTGGTTTTTCTCATACGAGGAGAACATCCTTTTCTCCCCTGTCATGTGGTTTGTGCACCCGCTGTCGAGTATCCAACTTGAGCCCCCGGATGCATAAACCTACAAAACAAGTTTAGTTCTTTGTTTTAGGTACCCAAACGGTTTTGGGTCCTTTGGCATTAGATACAAGAACTTTGGGTACCCAAACACAAGTCTTGGAGCCCTTGTGTTTGCCCCCAACAATTTTGGCAACTACTTTGCCAGATTTGCTAGTCAACACATAAGATGCATCAAAAGTTTTAAATGAAATGGCATGATCATTTGATGCATTAATAGTTTTCTTTCTAGGCAACTTGGCATGGGTTGGTTGCCTAGATCTAGATGTCTCACCCTTATACATAAAAGCATAATTAGGGCCAGAGTGAGACTTCCTAGAATGAATTTTCTTAATTTTACTCTCAGGATACCCGGCAGGGTACAAGATGTAACCCTCGTTATCCTGAGGCATGGGAGCCTTGCCCTTAACAAAGTTAGACAAGTTCTTAGGAGGGGCATTAATTTTGACATTATCTCCCCTTTGGAAGCCAATGCCATCCTTAATGCCCGGGCGTCTCCCATTATAGAGCATGCTTCTAGCTAATTTAAATTTTTCATTTTCTAAGTCATGCTCTCTAATCTTAGCATTAAGTTGTGCTATGTGATCATTTTGTTTCTTAATTAAAGCTAGGTGATCATGGATAGCATCAACATTAATATCTCTACATCTAGTACAAATGAAAACATGCTCAATAGTAGATGTAGAGGGTTTGCAAGATTTAAGTTCAACAACCTTAGCATGTAACAAATCATTTTTAGTTCTAAGGTCGGAAATAGTAGCATTGCAAACATCAAAATCCTTAGCCTTAGCAATTAATTTCTCATTCTCATTTCTAAGGCTAGCAATGAAAGCATTCAGTTCATCAATCCTAGCAAGCAAATCAACATTATCATTTCTAGGATCAATGCAAACATGAGAATCAACCTTAGCAATTAAATTGGCATTTTCAATTCTAAGGTTGTTTAAAGTCTCATGGCAAATACTTAGCTCACTAGACAATTTTTCACATTTTTCTCTTTCTAGAGCATAAGCATTTTTAACCTTAACATGTTTTTTGTTTTCCTTGATTAGGAAGTCCTCTTGGGAGTCCAAGAGATCATCCTTCTCATGGATGGCACTAATTAGCTCATTTAATTTTTCTTTTTGTTCCATGTTAAGGTTGGCAAAAAGAATACGCAAATTATCTTCCTCATTTTTATCATTATCCTCATCACTAGATGTTTCATATTTAGTGGAGGATCTTGATTTTACCTTCTTTTTGCCGTCCTTGGCCATGAGGCACTTGTGGCCGACGTTGGGGAAGAGGAGGCCCTTGGTGACGGCGATGTTGGCGGCGTCCTCGTCGTCGGAGGAGTCGCTTGAGCTTTCGTCGGAGTCCCACTCCCGACAAACATGGGCATCGCCGCCCTTCTTCTTGTAGTACTTCTTCTTCTCCTTCCTCTTGCCCTTCTTGTCGTTGTCCCTGTCACTATCACTTGATAATGGACATTTAGCAATAAAGTGACCGGGCTTACCACATTTGTAGCAAACCTTCTTGGAACGGGATTTGTAGTCCTTCCCCTTCCTTTGCTTGAGGATTTGCCGGAAGCTTTTGATGATTAGGGCCATCTCCTCGTTGTCGAGCTTGGAGGCGTCAATCGGTTGTCTACTTGGTGTAGACCCCTCCTTCTTCTCCTCCGTTGCCTTGAAGGCCACGGGTTGCGCCTCGGATGTGGAAGGCTCGTCAAGCTCATTGATCTTCTTGGAGCCCTTAATCATGCATTCAAAACTCACAAAATTCCCGATGACTTCTTCGGGGGTCATTTGTGTATATCTAGGATTGCCACGAATTAATTGAACTTGTGTGGGGTTAAGGAAAATAAGGGCTCTTAGAATAACCTTAACCACTTCGTGGTCATCCCATTTTGCGCTCCCGAGGTTGCGCACTTGGTTCACCAAGGTCTTGAGCCGGTTGTACATGTCTTGTGGCTCCTCCCCTTGGCGAAGACGGAAGCGACCGAGCTCCCCCTCGATCGTTTCCCGCTTGGTGATCTTTGTGAGTTCATCACCCTCGTGCGCCGTCTTGAGTAGGTCCCAAATCTCCTTGGCGTTCTTCAACCCTTGTACTTTGTTGTATTCCTCCTTGCTTAGTGAGCCAAGGAGGATGGTTGTGGCTTGGGAGTTGAAGTGCTCGATTTGGGCCACTTCGTCCGTGTCGTAGTCTTCATCCCCTACGGATGGTACCTGTACACCATACTCAACAACATCCCATAATCTTTTGTGGAGAGAGATTAGATGATAATGCATTAAATTACTCCACATAGCATAATCTTCACCATTAAAAGTTGGTGGTTTGCCTAATGGGACGGATAGTAAAGGTGTATGTTTAGGAATGCGAGGGTAGCGTAGGGGAATCTTACTATACTTCTTACGCTCTTGGCGTTTAGAAGTGACGGACGCCGCGTCGGAGCCGGAGGTGGAGGTCGATGAAGTGTCGGTCTCGTAGAAGACCACCTTCCTCATCCTTTTGTGCTTGTCCCCACTCCGATGCGGCTTGTGAGAAGAAGATTTTTCCTTCTTCTCCTTGTGGTGAGAAGAGGAAGATCTTTTCTCCTTCCGCTTGGAGGATCTCTTCTTCTTCTCCCTTTTCTTGGTGCGTGACTCTTCCGATGAAGATGAGGTGCTCCCTTGACTTGTAGTGGGCTTGTCGCCGGTCTCCATCTCCTTCTTGGCGGGTTCTCCCGACATCACTTCGAGCGGTTAGGCTCTAATGAAGTACCGGGCTCTGATACCAATTGATAGTCGCCTAGAGGGGGGGTGAATAGGGCGAAACTGAAATTTACAAAAATAATCACAACTACAAGTCGGGTTAGCGTTAGTAATAAAGAAACGAGTCCGCGAGAGAGGGCGCAAAACAAATCGCAAGCAAATAAGAGTGTGACACAAGGATTTGTTTTACCGAGGTTCGGTTCTTGCAAACCTACTCCCCGTTGAGGAGGCCACAAAGGCCGGGTCTCTTTCAACCCTTCCCTCTCTCAAAACGATCCCACGGATCGAGTGAGCTTTCTCTTCTTCTCAATCAACCGGGAACAAAACTTCCCGCAAGGGCCACCACACACTTGGTGCCTCTTGCCTTGGTTACAATTGAGTGATGATCTCAAGAACAAATGAGAAAGAAAGAAAGCGATCCAAGCGCAAGAGCTCAAAAGAACACGGCAAATCTCTCTCGCTAGTCACTAAGGGCTTGAGTGGGATTGGAGAGGATTTGATCTCTTTGTATGTGTCTAGAATTGAATGCCTAGCTCTTGTAAGTGGTTGAGAGTTGGAAAACTTGGATGGCAATGAATGTGGGGTGGTTGGGGTATTTATAGCCCCAACCACCACAAGTGACCGTTGGCTGGAGTCCTCTGTTCGATGGCGCACCGGACAGTCCGGTGCACACCGGACAGTCCGGTGCCCCTGCCACGTCACGGTTGCCGTTGGATTCTGACCGTTGGAGCTTCTGACTTGTGGGCCCTCCTGGGTGTCCGGTGCACACCGGACATGTACTGTTTGATGTCCGGTGCACCGGTATGGGCCGTCCTGACGTCTGCGCGCGCTGCGCGCGCATTTAATGCACCGCAGGGAGCCGTTGGCGCCGCAGAGAGCCGTTGCTCCGCTGGCACACCGGACAGTCCGGTGCACACCGGACAGTCCGGTGAATTTTAGCGGAGCGGCTGCCGCGCAAACCCGAGGCTGGCGAGTTCCAGAGGCCGCGTTTCCTTGGAGCACCGGACATGTCCGGTGCACACCGGACAGTCCGGTGAATTATAGCGCGCCGGCCTTGGAGAAATCCCGAGGGTGAAGAGTTGGAGTCGAAGTCCTCTGGCCGCACCGGACAGTCCGGTGCACACCGGACAGTCCGGTGCCTCCGGCCAGAGGAGCCCTCGGTTCCCTTGCTGCTCCTTTGTTGAATCCAACATTTGGTCTTTTTATTGGCTGATTGTGAACCTTTTGCACCTGTATAACTTATGCACTAGAGTAAACTAGTTAGTCCAATGTTTGTGTTGGGCAATTCAACCACCAAAATTATTTAGGAACTAGGTCTAAGCCTAATTCCCTTTCAGCCACCCCGGCAACGACTGACAACAAGTCACGATCAACCACCGAGTTCAAGCCTCGGGCGCAACAGGAAGCTCCGCCTCGCCCGACCTCATGCTCCGGCCTCGGGAGGAGGTTTCCGCCTCGCCCGACCTCACGCTCCGGCCTCGGGAGGAGATCTCCGCCTCGCCCGACCCTCGGACTCGGCCTCGACCCCGGTCTCGGGAGGAATCACGTCCTCGTTCGACCCCGGCCTCGGTCTCAAGAGAAGTCTCCGCCTCGACCGACCCTGGGCTCGGACCGACCGCGCTAACAGGGGAAACATCATTTCCCTATTCCTAGCCTGCTCAGGCTACGAAGAACAAGACCGGCGTCCCATCTGGCTTACCCCGGCGACAGGTAATGATGGTGCCCCGCGTGCGCCATGACGCCGGTGGCTCTCAGCCCCTTACGACAGCAAGGAGACGTCAGCAGGGTCCTCGTCGCGCTGCAAGCTGTGCTCCTACAGGACTCAGGCGCTCCTCTGGCGGCCACGCCATCACATGTACAGGGCCCAAGCTCTCCCCCAACGGCCACGTTGGCATGTACACAGGGCTTAGGCACTCCACTGCCGGACACGTTAGCACATAGCTACGCCCCCCGTTGTACGACTGGACTCTCTCCTTGCCTCTATAAAAGGGAGGTCCAGGGCCACCCTGAGGGGGGTTCGCGCAAGGGAAGCGGCGGACGAGCTCTGTGTCCCCCCCTCTCTCGCTCTTCCTCACGCGACGCGCTTGTAACCCCCTACTGCGAGCGGCACCCCTGGTGCAGAATAATACAAGGCTTGTCACACATCTTGTGTTCTATCCCGCGCCAACCCATCTAGGCAGGGACACGCAGCGACAATTCACTCGTCGGTCCAGGGACCCCCCCCGGGGGTCGAAACGCCGACAACTATAGTTCAAATTAAGTCTAAGATCAGTGCTTTAGAGGGAATTGGTAAGAGCCAGCAAGCACTTTTTTGCTGGAATTATGGTAGCAGTCAGGTTTCAGATTTCTATGAGTTCGGTGAATAAAATGAGCTTATGTGTGTTGTCAATCTTTTTTAATTTTCTGAAGTTATGATAAAAACATATAGGGTACCTATTGAAACAATATGGTTGTTAACTGCCAAATATTTTTATAACAAGTTATATTGTATTATGCAGTAGATAAGAAAGAGAATAGTTTGTGTAATTGTTTTGCTAAATTCTAATAGATAGTGGTTTAGCTAAAACATAATTATCTTGATATAAAGACTACTACATTATCACTTTTATGAGAACAGTGTTTGTTCCCTTCAAATTATATAATACGGTAGCATAGTTGTATTTTAGCAGATGTTACTTCATAAATTGTTCAGTAGAAAAGAAGTGGTTCGTCAATCATTAGGAATGTACTGGAGCTCACCAGTTGTCTTTTTAAATAGTTGATTCACCAATTTTTCTCGTCAATGATGCATATCAACGGATGTTTGAGAGGAAGATTGGTCGTCTTAGTACATTGTTCCTGGCCATGGAGGAAGGCTTCCTCGTGCTCGTGTCAAGCCTGTGAGAGGCCCAACTGGACCTCGCAACGGTTAGGACGTGCTGCCTCGTCGGCGTCATACACGATAGGACCCTTTTTCTCGCTAACCTCGATGACTCTTATTGCCCTCTAATATTAACTTAACATTCTCTAATATTCGTGTATTGGTTTTTAGCAAAGAATTTATAAGATATTAAGATTGTTTTCATATAATCGTTGTACAATACCATTTTATCAAATAATTTATGTGCCGTTACAACGCACGGACACTTGACTATTACCATGAAGATGCATATGGCACTGAATTATAATGGTTACCATAGATAAATCAGCTTCATTTCAATTCACCGGATCATCAATATTTCACCAAATGTTACCACTGCTAACAAGCTAAGGATATTCACAGAGTCAGTAATATTATACAAATCAAAGAATCTGCAATCAGTGACCTTCCTGTCTAACTGGGATGTCAATTAGGCGTCAAATGTTCTGACACATGCAAATTGAGGGATACTTCTAAATCTCTCCAGCTCTAAAGTTCAATGTTAGCAGTAAGAACATCCAAATGATCGTTACCCATATTTCACCATTCTAGCTCTCTCGAGGATGTCACTCGAGTAAAACAACAAAGCAATATTTTACCCATCTTTCGTCATTCTAGCTCTCAAGTGACATGAAAACAACAAAGCAATATTTTACTCTGATGCATGCTTTATAATAATTTTTTATGCTAGGTCCGCCCCTCTCGACGTGCGGTGGGGTCTAGCCCACCTCACCGGGTCGGCGGGTCGCGGCATCGCGGGCTCCTCCGACCGAGGATAACTCTGAGGGCCACGACGGCTTGCTCTGGTGGCGCGACCTCGCGCGCTGCCATACCGGTGAAGATCATCGTCGCTCAGATCAAATAAGTGCTTGAGAACCTTTTCTCATAACAATATATTACATATTTGTACATAAGTTATCGTGGTATTATATATTCCCGTTGAAACGCACGGGCATTCACCTAGTTACTATTGATTTTTCTTAGCCGACGTAAATCGCTTTATTTTCCTTGGCTACACCGGTAAAAACTATCATATTAATTTTTATCAGTTTATATGTGGAAGTCGGCATAAATTAGATTTCTATTAATTTTCGTCGGCTGATCTTACACGGCGAAAAGTATCTTGAATAGCTGCAGGTTTTTATTTCCTTAGCTAATTTATATATGCTTTCTTAAATATTCACAAAAAAAAATTGGCCAATTTTTTTGGCTACCGTGCAAGTCCACGCGTCTTATTATGTTGTGTGTGTCAATGCCGGACGCGCGTGCTTGCCAGTACGCCGTACACATCGGCGCTTATTATACGTGATACCGTGATACGTGAGTGCTGGCCGTCGGCTACGGTTGGCGTCTCACACCATTCGTTAGGTACGGACTATACAAGTTTTTCAGTTTTTTTTTCTATATCTATATAGAAAAAAGAGAGAGTGTATATATGTGGTATCAAAAACAAGGACCTGCTTGGTTCTATACGACGCAGCAGGATCAGAATGGGAAGAAGAATCGCTCTATAATTCGTTGAACCGAACATCAGCAAAATCAAAAATCAAGTGAAGGTCCGTTTTCTCAACATGACACATATTTCTGTCCTACATCGTCGTAGCTTTTCTGCACGTACGGCATCGTTTTAATCTTCGCGAACCACACAGCTAGCTTCACACTTCACTATATTTATGTCAGTACAAAAACTAAAGAACGCCATATAAAGTCAATGCCAGTTCTAATCACACACATGTGTAAGGCTATTACATACTGACATACATATATCCTAATGCCCCAGAAAGAGTCGTCTGAATCTGACATTTTTTATAATTGTAATGTACTTTGTTTATCCTAATTTTTCTAAACTATAAGTCGCAGGCCCGGGCCAGAGGGCGCGCGAGGTGTGCGATTGAACAGGGCCCCTAAATCTTTGGGGCCCAAACGTATAGGTTTATAGTACATTTATAAAATAGAAATACAATATTAATCCCTATTTTTTTACTTATCTGTCTGTACTTATGCTCAGTAACGCAAGCAATAGTGAAGTAGACGGGGCTCCAGCCCCTACTCCACTAAAGACTCCTCTAAAATTTAAAATGTATATATATATATATATGATATAATGCAAAAAAGATCTTATACGTTAGCAGTTTCATTTAGTCCTATCATTCGTTTTGGCTCCGTCTCTGCACATGCTTCTATTATATGACTGTGAGGCGTAAGTTTAGCCATAACATGTATATTTGTAGTTTTACGGCGTTTCATTCGCCGGCGACTGGTGCCCTCCACCAATAAAAAGGCCTCGTTTTAAAACTTGTTCAGGGCCTCAGATTTTGCCGGCACGGCCGTGATAAGTCGTTAGAGAGACGCTTCTCTTCTTAAACTACACGTTCGAATCGGCTAAAATGTGGTCTCGCACCTATTTTTATCATTTTGTACACTTTAGTTGTAAATTTAACAATAATTAAGTGTAACAAGTTAAAAATAGGCTTTGTTTATGTTTCCTTTTCTACACAAAAAAGTCCTAATCTTTTTTTGAAGCATATGTTTATTTTAAAGTTTTTTTTGAAAAAAAAACATACTTCATACGAACCAAAACTGAAAACTCAGTGTATTCGAAACATTTATTGCAAAAAAAATGAACTCAAAACGTTTTTATTAGAATCTAGATCTCCACCAAATATACTTAAGTATATAGCAAAACAGTATTCAAGAAAGCGGAAATGTATTAATTTAGAATGAAGGTAATGCCAAAGCTCCTTCTAGACAATTGGACAAAGCTCCTTCTAGACATTCCCTTCATCTAAAATTACCATGCTAGTATATGAGTAAATATAGAATACAAAACTATTGATCGTTAAATTGAAATAGTTTTTAATAGATAAAAAATGGTCTACATGTAGGCTCAGTGGGTTTGCGGCATTGTCGGTGTCGTCGCGTTGCGGACGGTAGAACGGTGGCCCCGATTTGGCGTCCCGAGTCCAGAGTCCTTCCTGACCATGGGACAGGGATCGGACGGCTTCGACTTGGGCGACGGGACGGCTTCCACCAGCACAGCAGCGCGGCAGCATCGAGCGCTCGGAGAAGCACCACGTCCACGTGTGTGAAACGCTAGGTTGAAGGAGAAGCTGACTTGTGGAGCCCCCACGTGTTAGTGACGCAGAGATTTTTGAGAGGTGCTGCTACGCTGCCCGACTACTCGATATGTTACGTCAGCAAAAGCGGTACGTACATACGTAGAAACATCGAGTGATAAATACGTAAATTTCGTGTATAAAACTAGCGATAGAGAGATGCCATTGATAAAGACAGCAAGTTTAAAATAGTCTGTGTGTACTGTAGGTGTAGCCTCTCCTCCATCCCAACGGCAAGAATAGCAGTCTCTGCTGTCTTCGCAGGAGCAGGACAGAGGAAAAGCAGAAGCAGGCCAGCCAAAAAGAAGCACGTTCAAGTCAAGCAAACCTCTCCCAAATTCCAAACCCCCACAATCACCATTCACCGCACCCCCTTCCTCCTTCCACATTGCCCATTCCATTTGCCCCCCAGCAAGAGCAACCAAGCACGACACGGTCCGTGCTCCCTCCCTCCCTCCGATCTAGAGTAGAGAGCGCGCCCAAGTCTAGAACGGAGAGCAATGCGCAAGGCGCTCATCAACGCCGTCCTCTTCCCGGCTCTCGCGGCGGCGGCCGCTCTGGCCATCTTCTGCTTCGTCCGCTGCCGCCGCCGCCGCCGCCTTCGGGGTCGCGGTCGCTCCCGCTCGGTACTGCCCTCGCACGGCGGCGGCGCGAGGGCGGACCGGTTCCAGGCGGCCGGCGCCTCGGGCGGATACGCCGCCGGCGGGGGGGAGGAGGCGCTGATGCGGTTCCCCGGCGGCGAGGCGCTCACGGTGGCCGCGATCCTCGAGGCGCCCGGGGAGGTGGTGGCCAAGTCCTCGCACAGCACGCTGTACCGCGCCGGGCTCAGCGCCGGCGAGGCCGTCGCGCTGCTCCGGTTCGTGCGCCCGGCCTGCGCCGCGGGCGCCGACGAGGCCCGCGCGGCCGCGCGGGCGCTCGGCGCCGCGCGCCACCCCAACCTCGTGCCGATCCGCGCGCTCTACATCGGCCCGCGCGGGGAGAAGCTGCTCGTCCACCCGTTCTACGCCGCCGGCTCGCTGCGCCGGTTGCTGCAAGGTCTGTCGTTTTCCCCTTCACGTCATCGTTTGTTCTCGACCCAAACCAGCTTCGAGTAAGGCTCATCTCACGCGAAACGATCTGCTCGAGTGTCGGTACCGGTAAGATTTCCTGGTCCTGGTTCTGTCGCTTGGATTTACTGCAGAATTTGCACTTGGTCTCAGATTTAGATGATCGTCTCGTCATCTCATGCCTGCGGGCTTCAGTAAAAGCGTCGCAGTCGCAGGCAATGATGCTTCGCAGATTAAGCAAATTGCTGTGGTGGCTTGGTGGGTACTATGTTACAGCCTTGCAGGGTGGTTTTTTTTTTTCTTGTTACTTTTAGCCATGTGTCTTCACTGTTACGCTTTATGCTCTTGTCCTCAACTACCCAAAGGGACAGTTCATAAAGTGCTTGGTAAAATTTCCATGGTTGGTTGTTATCTGCTTCACTGAGCATCTTCATTCTTGTTGCGTAAGATCCCGGGTTCACATGTGGCGAGCTTCACTCCTTTTCGGTAGTGATGCTTTCGAGCTTTTAATTGTTGTCTCTATAATTTGGGTGATGCAAGTCCTCCATCAAATCAAGGCTTTGGGGGGGAAAGCCAGCTTTTTTTCCAGAAGCACACGGTGGTTGTTTTTATTATCAGATAGATATATTCTGGGCTTTATATGTTGGTGGAGTGGTGGCACTTGTGAACTGTTTGTGGTTTCCTGCATCTATCAGCACTCGTTTTCAGGGAGTTGTTGGATCGTATTCTTTGATTGAACATATACTATATATCTTAACCATCAATTAGTCTAGTAGATAAAAACTTGCATAATAGTTTCTGCTGCTTGCTTGCTTGCTTGCATGCATGCACCAAAACAACTGTGCATCATATCACAGAACACCAAGTGCTTGAAAAGGACAGTTTTGTTTGGTCATAAAGGAAGGAATTCCACCGGCCATTACCAGTGCCAATCGATCGATAACCAGCTAGTCACAGTTTGCAAGTTCTGATCTTTATCTACTCTTGTGACCTGCAGAGGGAATCAATGATTCACAGAGGTGGGAGATAATCTGCAAGCTGTCGATCGGGATCGCCAAAGGACTGGACCACCTCCACACAGCGTCGCACAAGGCAAACGTTCACGGCAACCTGAAAACAAACAACGTCATGCTGGACGCCGATTTCCAGCCCAGGATCTCAGACTTCGGGCTCTACCTCCTGCTGAACTCCGGCGCGGCGCAGGAGATGCTCGAGACGTCCGCGGCGCAGGGCTACAAGGCCCCGGAGCTGATGAAGATGAGGGACGCCACAAGGGAGAGCGACGTGTACAGTCTGGGAGTGATCATGCTCGAGATGCTCGCTCAGAAGGAGGTCGCAGACGGCCGTAATAAGCCGCCGCCGAACGCGCGCGACATCCACCTGCCCGCCTCCTTCAGAGACCTGGTCCTGGAGAGGAAGATCTCAGAGGCTTTCGGCTCCGAGCTTCTTCTGAAGCGAAGCAAGGACTCCGGGATGGAGGGCCGCCTGGACGCCTACTTCGAACTGGCGACGGCCTGCTGTAATCCGTCACCGTCGTTGAGACCGGATACGAAGAAAATACTGAAAAGGCTTGAGGACATAGCAAGACAATAGTAGACGCGTGCGGCCGGGTGCGGCGGTGAGGCTATCCCCAGTCCTGTTTAGAAAGTAAGTGTGGTGTTATAGCAGCAACCGCCCAGCAGAGATTGTTGCAATGTTTAGTTACTTGTTGCATACGGCGGCAGAGATTGTACTGGCGCGGGCCGGCCGGCGTTTGGAGAATGATCGTAACGTAAGCTTAGGAGCCACAAGCGTGCATGTATAGAAAAAGTACACTTTGCAACGTAACTGCATAGGAACTCATCCCAGAACATAAACCGTGGGTGCTTTCTTTCGACGTGGAAACGTTCGTCTTTCTTGAAGGTTTTGTTAAACTGCCATTTGTCTTGCCTGAAGACGACAGGCTGTATCAGGCAACTAGCATCTGTTGAGCTCTCTGGTGACTGAATTTTGTCGACAAGACATGTAGTAGTACTCTACTACTAAAATATTGCAAGCTAGTGACAGCGATGATGCATACTCTCGGTCCTCTATACGCTAGGGCTCCTCTGGTCAAAAGTTGCCCACTGCCCAGGCCTCTATGCATAGGGTTTGTGTTGGTCTCTTGATTCCTTTGTCATCAACAACAATCCTTGGACTTTCCACAAGGAAAACATGGGTGAGCAATGAAGTACGTCGGCCCTTCTGGAGGCAGGCACCGGCTAGTGACGTCCTATCAGCGTCTCTTTTGTGTCGGCCTCGAAGCTTCACTGCTTTACCATGTCGACATCAGTATAGCACGGCTATATGCTGCAACGTCAAGCTTAACCCTATCGGACGTAGGAAAGCTTGGTCTCTGTTCCAATTGTTCCCTCGATCTGGCAACAGGTCAAACCGACATTTTAATCACTAGAGAGTGGGCGAACATGAACGTCAGTGCTGTAAATCTGGGCATGCGGGCCGCAGATCTCAAAGTTTTCACCCACGGCATGCGGCCAAATCTGGTCAGCATGGAAGGGACCTGCCAATTCTTTGTCACACTCGAGGAGATCGAGGCTCTCTTGCTACTTACAACCATGTGACCGTAATCACATAGTACCCTGTGACGGTCAGCATTCAGAAACCCATCACGTTTGTCATACGCATACTCACCATACACGGCAATCTTGCCGAGCAAAGAAAAACCACTCACAGCATGTCACGGGGCATTACATTAGCCGCTCCATGTGCTGTTGTTCCTGGCACGTGCCTAGATGGTACCCTCTGGCCTCTGCCGTGGCGCGGAGGGTGACGTGCGTAAACAAGTCACCGAACCGAGCACAGTCAATCGTCTTGACAGCCTAATTATAACGCACATTTACAAAATACGCACCAGATTAAAAACAGAGATGTCCATCACTTGTTATACACGTGTTTTTTGTCCAGTAAAACTTTGGTTGCTATTGCCGGACGCTGTCACCGCTGAGGTTTCCCATATATCTTTAAACATCTCCTGCGACAGTGTCTTGACAGGAAACTCCACATCCTCAAACAATTGGCCTAGGAACGGAGAGTGGAAGACGACGTACTCCTTCGGTTCCTGGATCATGTACCTGATAACCTTTAGGCACAGCGTTTTTGTGTGTGTGTGTGGGGGGGGGCGAACTTTATCACTCCTATTTATAGCCCTAGTCTGCATCAGCGCCTGCAATTTTATGAGAAAGATGCAAGACAGAAGGATCATGTACATTGTCCTTCATTGCCTTCAGTCTTTTACTATTCTGTACATTGCGTAACCTAAATCCTTTGAGCTCTGGAACTTCTGGTTATTAGCCCAAGCACAAAACAATAGTTTCATCTACTACGTCAATTGATGGAGAATGCAAAACTGGTTCAATAGACATTTGTGGTTTCACGACAGATTGGGAGACAACAGGCTTCAAAAGAAGATGCAAACACCATATATATTAAAACAAAAATTATATATATCACTAGGAAAAGCTGCACGGATTGAAGCCAGATGATATTAAGATTTGTTTGGTTTCACTACACTCGATGGATTACCTGTGACCCCTCAAACACACACACCATTGACGGCATTCTCAGTGCCTACAGTATCACTCGAGCACAAGATACTACTTTGGATGCCTCGAACCAGACCCGCCATTGACGGCATTCTGAATGCGTACAGTATCACTCGAACACAAGATACTTAGGATGAAGTCACAACATAAAAGTCATAACAACAGGCAAAGGATTAGAAAGCGTGTCATTTCTGTCGAGAGTTCTGTGTGCATGTAAGGACCTCAGTGGCAAAGAATCGATACAATTAGCAGCATTCGACATTCCTGGAGTCCTGCGCGGCTGCGCCACCCAGAGAAGCACTGGGCGGACATCAACTGCAGCAGTCCAAGTTATCCTTGCTATGTGAAAGTGAAACCCAAAGTGCTGAATAACTCAGAGAAGATCTTTCGCTAGCTTTGGCGGCACGTCTATAGAATGGACGTCAGCAGTTGATGGCAGAAGGTGTTGGTCCAGCTCTTCCAGATCACTGTCTCCAATAACCGATGAAGATACCGAATCCATACCATCATCTAAGAAAGGGAGAAAATAAAGGGCAGCAAAAATGTGAGCAAAATAGAAGATAACTAGCTAGCAAATGAACAAGAAGATGGCACAGCTCACACCATATAGAAACTATCTACTGCTGTTTGCAAATGTCAGTTAGAATCTGGAGTATAGCTTATAGAAGGTTACACTATATTGAGATGAAGAAAAATCAATAATATGTGGTGTTGATAACTCAACCCTATCTAACTTGCTAGCTACTAGACATTATCATTGCCCCTTTTTTACTAGGTATATTATGAGTCATGCATAACATAATCATCAAGCAAATCAGATTAATGTTCCATGAAACGAAAGTATTGCGAGGTCAAAATAGAGAGAAAAAGTTTGATCTCCTGGTGGTTATTTTGACTAGGCATTTAGGTAGCAGTTCATTAAAAAAACTCATGCCAACTGCACAAATACATACAAGAATTTTCAGGCACAAACTCACCAGAAAATGCAGGATGAGTAGGGACGTGTCTTACTGTGGAAACTTGGATGCTTTCTGGTAGAAGACAGTTGAAAAATGAACCTAAATATAAGGGGGGGATACAATCAGATACTCTAAAGTATGAAGCGTCAGGATGAAGACCTATTAAATTGGTGATACCAACCCACTCTTGCTAGCCGATTCACCCACCCAGGGATTGATTTCCTCGTCAAGTTCTTACAGACATCATCTGTGAAATGGTTGCAGTTCTTTGAAATCAAATGGTATGTGTTGCCATTGTACTTTCCTGCAAGATTTTCAATGAACGAGCGAAACTCTGCTCTAGACAAGTCAGTTGTGCCCATCCACACAGATCTTCTGTAGGTGAAACCAGGACAGCTCTTTGGTTCCACCTCAAATACCCCACTTGTTGGAAACTCGTGTGCTCCATATCCGTACTCCATGCCGTGGACTGTTTATTTGAGTAAAACATACAGTGGTGTTTGAGTTTAAACTCGTAAAAATCAGTTAGCCAGCGCAATGCAAGCTCAAATGCAAGTCAAGAGGTAATGGCAACTGCTAATGGTATAACCTTTTTTGACAGAGAACTAATGGTACAGCCTTACAAATAAATAGTGTAAGGTACAACACTACGGACATTACAAATAAGTGTACCACAGAAAAGTGAAGTACATATCCTTCAGTTTTAGAACAGAAAAAATGTACATCCCGGATGCAAACAACCTCTTTTACAACCCCTCGCATCCACCACTTGTAGACCCATAAAAACAAATCAAAATTTGTAACTTAATCCTTTAGTAATTTATTTTTCTTCTATTTATATGGACCACAAGATGGTGGATATGAGGGGCTGTAAAAGAGATTCTTTTCATCCCAGATGCATTTTTTTTTCTTTAGAACAGCAAATAGGTCCTAAAACACACGCCTACCAAGTACCAACCCTCGCAAACTATTATTCCAGCCGTTGGCAATGCATAACATGATACACATACACCTATTTTGATTTTTGAGACAATATTCACCCTTACTACTCGAAGTTTTTTAAGTGTCCATCCCTATGCCACAGTTCACCTGGCTGTATTTGAGCACATTTTTTTTGATAGAACAGGAGGGGAGGGCCCCTACTGAAAATTTTATTAAAAATTTGAAAAGAAAATAAGGTTTAGAACAGACAAGAAGACGAATTACAGGGGATTAGGGGGAGTTTGTACTGTCAATGTTTTCTACTGCCATTGTTGAAGCCATGCCGGGATGGCAGAATCAAATCTACCCAAAGCTCTGGGAATGACAAGGAGCAATTCATTTGCAAACTCCTGCTTGCAATGTTGCACCGTTGGATCTTTGTTCTGAAAAAGCCAAGCGTTGCGGCACTTCCAAATGCTCCAAGTCATGAGAATAATAACCTCCATAGAGAATGGAACATTGAGTTGCTGTTTAAGGTTTGCCGCAGCCTCCTCTGGATTAGCAACTCTAGGAGGAGTCAGACCGATTGAGTGCCAGCAGGTCTTCGCGAAGTTGCACCTGAGGAATAGATGGTAAAGAGTTTCCTCCCTCTGCCAGATGCAGTTCTCGCAGGTGTAATACTCAAGAGTCATGTTCTTCCTCCTAAGCATATTCCTAGTGTTGAGCCTATTTTTTAGCCATAGCCAAAAAAAGACCTTGTGCTTAGGTTGACATTTGTTTTTCCAGAGCGATCTGTAAATCTGATGCACGTGAGACTGTCCCATCAGATGCTTGTAAGTCTGCTTCGTGGAGAAGATTTCAGATCCCCAAATGAGCTTCCAAGTGTCCTTAGCGTTGGTCACCGTGATTTGTCCCCAGGTCTCATTTAGCTCAAGATATTGCTCGTAGGCTTGCACAGACAGGGGGAGCTGAAACAACTCAAGGAGGTGCTCTTTTTGCTTAGCATCTTTGATAGAGAGTTTGGTGTTGCAAGCAAAAGAAAATAATTCTGGATATTGCTGAGCCGGGATGCCCTTATTCCACAGATCTTCCCAGAAAAGAATAGTTCTCCCATTGCCAATGGTCGGGGCTGCCAGGCCCTTGAAGTTTTGGAGTAAACTAAGCAGGCTTTTCCACCAAAAGGAACCAATATTTGAATCGCTAGGGAGTCTGTTTGTCCTGTAGTAGTTGTTCCAGACCAGGTTAACCCAGGGTAAGTCATGATTGTTGAAGAACTTGTACACGAATTTCAAAAGCAAGGCCTTGTTTTGCGTCTCCAACCTGACCACCCCAAGGCCCCCATTTCGCTTCGGCTGGGTAATCATGCTCCAAGCAGCAAGAGCAGATCTGTTTGAGTTCACATCATTTCCTCTCCAGAGACAATGCCTCCGGGAGGCATCAATCCTTTTGACAGTGGAGGCATGAATTTTTAGCGTGCTCATCAAGAAAGTCGGGAGAGCAGAGAAAACAGAGTTAACTACCTCCAGTCTTTCGGCCTGGGAGAGGAGAGCAGAAGTACAGGACAGTCTCCCTTCAATCCTTTGAATAAGAGGTAGAAAATGGCAGATTCTGGGTTTTGACAGGCCTAGAGGTACACCAAGGTAAGTGAAAGGCATAGAACCTGTCTGGCAGTTTAAAGTTCTGGCTAGAATCTCCAATCGCGCTGGGCAGACATTGATTGGGTACATACTTGATTTAAGGTAATTCACTTTGAGACCCGTCGAGGTAGCAAAGGAGTTTAGAACTGCTCTGAGGAAAAATAATTGTCTGGGGCAAGCTTCCAAGATCAAGAGAGTGTCGTCAGCATATTGAACAATCGGAAAATCTTGACCACAGTTCTCAGTGAGTGGCAGCTGAAGAAGACCCTGCTGTCTCGCCTTATTGATTATACTTTGAAGCAAATCTGCTGCTAGAACGAATAAAAGAGGCGAAAGGGGGTCTCCTTGTCGTACCCCACGCTTGCAATGAAAAGATTTGCCCGGCACACCATTAAGGAGAACCGAGGACGTGCCAAATTGGAGGATATCCCTAATCCAGCCCAGCCATTTGGGCCCAAATCCTCTGAAGGACAGCACCTGAAGGATCAGATCGTGCTCAACTGTGTCAAAGGCCTTCTCAAAGTCCAGCTTGAGCACAATGATTTCTTTTTGGAAACATGGCACAAATGGATGTATTCATAAGCCCAAGCTAGGCAATCCTGGATGGATCTACCTTTGATGAAGCCATATTGATTTTTGTGAACAAGGGAGGTCATCACTGTCTGAAGACGGTTGGCCAGCAACTTGGTGATGATTTTCATACTATTATTTAGAAGCGAGATTGGCCTAAAATCTCCCACCAATTGAGCATTCTCCTTCTTCGGAATCAAAACAATAAAAGAACCATTAATACTTCGAAGACAGACATCCCCTTGATAAAATTGCTCACATAAGTCATAGAAATCCTGAGAAATTGAAAGGGAAATGTGCCCTTGGGCCATTTCTAAGTATTTTGGTGATTGAGTGCCAACACAAGTGGACTTATGTTAATCTAGGCAAAGTGATGGGCAAAGTGCAAATCAAGTAAAAAGGTATGTTTCTAAGACTTAGTACATTGTTTTGGAGACTAATGTATTGTGTCTAAGTGCTGGAAACAGGAGAAATCAAGTTGGAAAAGAAGATGGCTTTGTTCAGCCAAAGACAGCTCGGTCTGGGTGCACCGGACTGTCCGGTGGTGCACCAGACAGTGTCCGGTGCGCCAGGCCGGCGTCTGTCAACTGGCTGCTCTCGGGAAGCAAATAACGGCGTACGGCTATAAATCACCGGACTGTCCGGTGGTGCACCGGACTGTCCGGTGAGCCAACAGTTGGCCCGGCCAACGGTCGACCGCGTAATCCGCGCGCGACGCGTGGCAGAGCCAACGATCAGAAGGGGGCACCGGACTGTCCGGTGTGCACCGGACAGTGTCCGATGCGCCAACGGCTCTGAACCGCCAACGGTCGGCTTCGCCAAAGAAGGAAAGAAATCCGCACCGGACTGTCCGGTGCGCCAGGCGACAGAAGGCAAGAATTGCCTTCTTGAAATGCTCTCAACGGCTCCTAGCTGCCTTGGGGCTATAAAAGGGACCCCTAGGCGCATGGAGGAGTACACCAAGCATTCCTTGAGCATTGTTGATCACTCACACTTCATTCTTGTGCACTTGTTCGACATTCTTAGTGATTTGAGCTCCGTTCTAGTGAGAACCTCGAGATATTGTCTTGAGCTCAAGTCTTGGTCTTGTGTGTGCGTATTTGCCGTGGATTTGAGTGTGTTGCTTCCCTCCCTTACTCTTGTGCTTCATATTGATTCTTATTGTAAGGGCGAGAGACTCCAAGTTGTGGAGATTCCTCGCAAACGGGAAAAGAGTAAAGTAAAGAAGAACACCGTGGTATTCAAGTTGATCATTGGATCACTTGAGAGGAGTTGAGTGCAACTCTCGTCCGTTGGGACGCCACAACGTGGAGTAGGCAAGTTTTGTACTTGGCCGAACCACGAGATAAATCCTCGTGTCTCTTGTGCTTGTCCTTACTGTGTCTATTGTGTTTCACAAGAGCTCTCCTCTCTACTCACTTGATTTCACTGTTCTAACTCTTAATCAAGTTTGTGGTGTTAAGTTTTAAGTTTTACAGGATCACCTATTCACCCCCCCTCTAGGTGCTCTCAATTGGTATCAGAGGCGTTCTCTTCAAGAAAGGGACTAATCGCTCGAAGAGATGGATCCTAAGGGCAAGGGGATGGTGGTCAATGATAAGGAGAAGGAGTCCTTCGTCAATGATCCAAAGGATGACAAGTCTACTGACTCAGGCTCGGGCCACAAAAGAAAAGACGGGAGGAAGAAGAAAACAAGACGCATCAAGGAGATAGTCTACTACGACAGCGACGAATCTTCCTCTTCCCAAAAGGACGGCGACAACTACGAGAAAAAGAAAACGGTCAATTCAAACTTTTCTTTTGATTATTCTCGTATTCCGCAAAGTTCCAATGCTCATTTACTTTCCATTCCCCTCGGTAACCCCCCCCCCCCCCCCACTTTGATGGAGAGGACTATGGATTTTGGAGTCACAAAATGCGTAGCCACTTGTTCTCTCTCCATCCAAGTATATGGGAGATAGTGGAAAATGGAATGCACTTTGATAGTACGGATAGTCCCATGTTCATTAATGAGCAAATTCACAAAAATGCACAAGCTACTACTGTTCTTCTAGCTTCATTGTGCAGGGATGAATACCATAAGGTGAGCGGCTTGGATAACGCCAAACAGATTTGGGACACCCTCAAAATCTCACATGAGGGGAACGACGTCACCATGCTCACCAAGATGGAGTTGGTGGAGGGCGAACTTGGGAGATTCGCAATGATTAGGGGCGAGGAGCCAACCCAAACGTACAACCGACTCAAGACCCTCGTCAACAAAATAAGGAGCTATGGAAGCACGCGATGGACGGACCACGACGTCGTCCGCCTAATGTTAAGGTCTTTTACTGTCCTTGATCCACATCTTATGAACAATATTCGTGAGAATCCTAGGTACACCAAGATGACGCCCGAGGAGATACTTGGAAAGTTCGTAAGCGGGCGAATGATGATCAAGGAGGCTAGATACGTTGATGATGCTTTGAATGGCCCAATCCAAGAGCCTCAAACCATTGCTCTCAAAGCAACGAGTAGCAAGGAGGCGCTACCTAGCAAGGTGGCACAAGTTGAGGCGGCCGGGCTTAATGATGAAGAGATGACACTCATCATTAAGCGTTTCAAGACGGCGCTAAGGGGTCGCAAGGAGCATCCAAACAAGACCAAGACGAAGAGGAAGCGCTCATGCTTCAAATGTGGTAAGATTGGTCATTTTATCGCTAACTGTCCCTATAATGATAGTGACCAGGAACAAGGGAACAAAAGGGAAAAGAAGAAGGCTTACAAGAAGGCCAAGGGCGAGGCACATCTTGGAAAGGAGTGGGACTCGGATTGTTCGTCGTCCGACTCCGACAACGAAGGACTCGCCGCCACCGCCTTCAACAAGTCGGCCCTCTTCCCCAATGAGCATCACACCTGCCTCATGGCAAGGGAAAAGAAGGTAAGCACTCGTGATACTAGTACTTACGCTTCCTCAAGCGATGAAGAATCTAGCGATGATGAAATAGACTATTCATGTTTATTCAAGGGCCTAGATAGAACTAAGGTTGACAAGATTAATGAATTAATTGATGCCTTGAATGATAAAAATAGGTTATTAGAAAAGCAAGAGGATCTTTTCTATTAAGAACATGATAAGTTTGTAGAGGCACAAAAATCCCTTGCTTTAGAAATTAAAAGGAATGAAATGCTTTCTTGTGAATTGTCTACATGCCATGACTCTATTTCTAGCTTAAAGAGCATAAATGATGATTTAAATGCTAAGTTAGAAATAGCTAATAAATCAACATCTTGTATAGAACATGTTGCAATTTGTAATAGGTGTAAAGATTTTAATGTTGACGCTTGTAGTGAACATCTAGTTTCAATTTCTAAATTGAATGATGAAGTGGTTAGTCTTAATGTCCAACTTAATACTAGCAAGAGTGAATTCGACAAACTAAAATTTGCAAGGGATGCCTACACGATTGGTAGACACCCCTCAATTAAGAATGGTCTTGGCTTCAAGAGGGAAGTCAAGAACTTAACAAGCCATAGCCATAAGGCTTCCATCTCCACCAAGGAGAAAGGGAAGGCCCCTATGGCTAGTAGTGCTCAAAAGAACCATGCTTTCATGTATCATGATAGGAGACATTCTAGGAATGTTTATAGAAGTTACGATGCTTTTGATTCTCATGCCATGATTGCTTCTAGCTCTTCTATTATGCATGATAGAAATTTGGCTAGGAAAAATGTTGTTCATCATATGCCTAGAAGAAATATTGTTCATGTTTCTAGGAAAGTAATGAATGAATCTTCTACAATTTATTATGCTTGCAATGCTTCCTTTGCTATTTGTAGAAAGGATAAGAAGGTAATTGCTAGGAAATTAGGGGCCAAATGTAAGGGAGACAAGACTTGCATTTGGGTCCCTAAGACTATTGTAACTAACCTTGTAGGACCCAACATGAGTTGGGTACCTAAGACCCAAGCCTAAATTTGCCTTGCAGGTTTATGCATCCGGGGGCTCAAGCTGTATTATCGACAGCGGATGCACAAACCACATGACGGGGGAAAAGAGGATGTTCTCTTCCTACGTCAAGAACAAGGATCCCCAAGATTCAATCATATTGGGTGATGGGAACCAAGGCAAGGTGAAAGGATTAGGAAAAATTGTTATTTCATCCGAGCACTCTATTTCTAATGTGTTCTTAGTTGAGTCGCTTGGATATAACTTGTTGTCTGTAAGTCAACTTTGTAATATGAGATATAACTGTTTATTCACAAATGTAGATGTGTCTGTCTTTAGAAGAAGTGATGGTTCATTAGCTTTTAAGGGTGTACTAGACGGCAAACTTTATTTAGTTGATTTTGTAAAAGAGGAGGCCGGTCTAGATGCATGCTTAATTGCTAAGACTAGCATGGGCTGGCTGTGGCATCGCCGTTTAGCACATGTGGGGATGAAGAACCTTCACAAGCTTCTAAAGGGAGAACACGTGATAGGTCTAACTAATGTAACTTTCGAAAAAAATAGACCTTGTGCAGCTTGTCAAGCAGGTAAACAGGTGGTCAGCTCTCATCATGCCAAAAATGTGATGACAACATCAAGACCCCTGGAGTTACTTCATATGGATCTCTTCGGACCCGTCGCCTATCTAAGCATAGGAGGAAGTAAGTATGGTCTTGTTATAGTTGATGATTTTTCCCGCTTCACTTGGGTATTCTTTTTGCATGATAAATCTGAAACCCAAGGGACCCTTAAGCGCTTCCTAAGGAGAGCCCAAAACGAGTTTGAGCTCAAAGTGAAGAAGATAAGGAGCGACAATGGGTCCGAGTTCAAGAACCTTCAAGTGGAGGAGTATCTTGAGGAGGAAGGAATCAAGCACGAGTTCTCCGCTCCCTACACACCACAGCAAAATGGTGTGGTAGAGAGGAAGAACAGGACGCTACTAGACATGGCGAGGACGATGCTTGGAGAATTCAAGACGCCCGAACGATTTTGGACGGAAGCCGTGAGCACGGCTTGCCACACCATAAACCGGGTCTACCTTCATCGCCTCCTCAAAAAGACTTCATATGAGCTTCTAACTGGTAACAAACCCAATGTGTCTTACTTTCGTGTATTTGGGAGCAAATGTTACATTCTAGTGAAGAAAGGTAGGAATTCTAAGTTTGCTCCCAAAGCTGTAGAAGGGTTTTTGTTAGGTTATGACTCAAATACAAAGGCGTATAGGGTCTTCAACAAATCATCGGGTTTGGTTGAAGTCTCTAGCGACGTTGTATTTGATGAGACTAATGGCTCTCCAAGAGAGCAAGTTGTTGATCTTGATGATGTAGATGAAGAAGACGTTCCAACGGCCGCAATGCGCACCATGGCGTTTGGAGATGTGAAGCCACTGGAACAAAAGGAGCAAGATCAACCTTCTTCCTCAACAACGGTGCATCCCCCAACTCAAGAAGATGAACAGGTTCATCAAGAGGAGGCGTGTGATCAAGGGGGAGCACAAGATGATCATTTAATGGAGGAGGAAGCACAACCGGCACCTCCAACCCAAGTTCGAGCGACGATTCAAAGGAATCATCCCGTCGACCAAATATTGGGTGACATAAGCAAGGGAGTAACTACTCGTTCTAGATTAGTTAATTTTTGTGAGCATTACTCCTTTGTCTCTTCTATTGAGCCTTTCAGGGTAGAAGAGGCCTTGCTAGATCCGGACTGGGTGTTGGACATGCAAGAGGAGCTCAACAACTTCAAGAGAAATGAAGTTTGGACACTGGTGCCTCGTCCCAAGCAAAATGTTGTGGGAACCAAGTGGGTGTTCCGCAACAAACAAGACGAGCACGGGGTGGTGACAAGGAACAAGGCACGACTTGTGGCAAAAGGTTATGCCCAAGTCGCAGGTTTGGACTTTGAAGAGACTTTTGCTCCTGTGGCTAGGCTAGAGTAAATTCGCATATTGTTAGCCTATGCTACTCACCATTCTTTCAGGTTGTTCCAAATGGATGTGAAGAGCGCTTTCCTCAACGGGCCAATCAAGGAGGAGGTGTACGTGGAGCAACCCCCTGGCTTTGAGGATGAACGGTACCCCAACCACGTGTGTAAGCTCTCTAAGGCGCTCTATGGACTTAAGCAAGCCCCAAGAGCATGGTATGAATGCCTTAGAGACTTTTTAATTGCTAATGCTTTCAAGGTTGGGAAAGCCGATCCAACTCTTTTTACTAAGACTTGTGATGGTGATCTTTTTGTGTGCCAAATTTATGTCGATGACATAATATTTGGTTCTACTAACCAAAAGTCTTGTGAAGAGTTTAGCAGGGTAATGACTCAAAAGTTCGAGATGTCGATGATGGGCGAGTTAAGCTATTTCCTTGGGTTCCAAGTGAAGCAACTCAAGGATGGGACCTTCATCTCCCAAACGAAGTACACGCAAGACTTGATCAAGCGGTTTGGGATGAAGGACGCCAAGCCCGCAAAGACTCCAATGGGAACCGACGGACACACCGACCTCAACAAAGGAGGTAAGTCCGTTGATCAAAAGACATACCGGTCTATGATAGGGTCTCTACTTTATTTATGTGCTAGTAGACCGGATATTATGCTTAGCGTATGCATGTGTGCTAGATTTCAATCCGATCCAAGGGAGTGTCACTTAGTGGCCGTGAAGCGAATTCTTAGATATTTAGTCGCTACGCCTTGCTTCGGGATCTGGTATCCAAAGGGGTCTACCTTTGACTTGATTGGATACTCAGACTCCGACTATGCTGGATGTAAGGTCGATAGGAAGAGTACATCGGGGACGTGCCAATTCTTAGGAAGGTCCCTGGTGTCGTGGAGCTCTAAGAAACAAACTTCCGTTGCCCTATCCACCGCTGAGGCCGAGTATGTTGCCGCAGGACAGTGTTGCGCGCAACTACTTTGGATGAGGCAAACCCTCAGGGACTTTGGCTACAATCTGAGCAAAGTCCCACTCCTATGTGATAATGAGAGTGCTATCCGCATGGCGGATAATCCTGTTGAGCACAGCCGCACAAAGCACATTGACATCTGGCATCACTTTTTGAGAGACCACCAGCAAAAGGGAGATATCGAAGTGTTTTATGTTAGCACCGAGAACCAGCTAGCCGATATCTATACCAAGCCTCTAGATGAGTCGACCTTTTGCAGGCTGCGTAGTGAGCTAAATGTCTTAGATTGCCGGAACTTGGATTGATTTATGACATACATGTGTTTTATGCCTTAATCATGTTCCTTAATACATTTTGTTATTAATTTATGGTGCTCAAGTTGTACAAGCACTCCCCGGACCTCACAAGTCCATTTGCAAGTGATGCACATATTTAGGGGGAGATGTGCTACAACTTGACCCTTTGAGACTAACTGTGTGCTTGAGTTTGCTTAATTTAGTCTCAAAGGAGGTTTGAAAGGGAAAAAGTGGACTTGGACCATGCAAGACTTCCACTGCACTCCGATGAGAGAGTAACTCACTCCAAGTTCATCTATGTACTCTTATTGCCTTTTTACTCTTAGTTGAAGATTTTGGTGAGGCAATGGGGTTAAAGGGCCAAAATTGATCCCGTTTTGGTGCTTGATGCCAAAGGGGGAGAAAATAAGGCCAAAGCAAGAAATGGATCAGCTACCACTTGAGAATTTTGAAAATAGTAGAGCTAGAATTTTTATTTGTCTAAATACTCTTGTTTGTCTCTTATTGTCAAAACAATGGTCTCTTGTGGGGAGAAGGCTTGATTATGGGAAAGGGGGAGTTTTTGAATCTTTGATCAATTTCTCTTGAAATATCTCTCTTTATATTTCAACAAGTGTGTTTGACTTAAAGATAGAAAATTGAGTTTGATTTGCAAAAAACAAACCAAGTGGTGGCAAAGAATGATCCATATATGACAAATTTGAATCAAAACAATTTTGAGTTCTAATTTGTATCGACGTTGCACTTCCTTTAGTTGCTTTTTATTGTGTTGGCATAAATCACCAAAAAGGGGGAGATTGAAAGGGAAATGTGCCAACACAAGTGGACTTATGTTAATCTAGGCAAAGTGATGGACAAAGTACAAATCAAGTAAAAAGGTATGTTTCTAAGACTTAGTACATTGTTTTGGAGACTAATGTATTGTGTCTAAGTGCTGGAAACAGGAGAAATCAAGTTGGAAAAGAAGATGACTTTGTTCAGCCAAAGACAGCTCGGTCTGGGTGCACCGGACTGTCCGGTGGTGCACCGGACAGTGTCCGGTGCGCCAGGCCGGCGTCTGTCAACTGGCTGCTCTCGGGAAGCAATTAACGGCGTACGACTATAAATCACCGGACTGTCCGGTGAGCCAACAGTCGGCCCGGCCAACGGTCGGCCGCGTAATCCGCGCGCGACGCGTGGCAGAGCCAACGGTCAGAAAGGGGCACCGGACTGTCCGGTGTGCACCAGACAGTGTCCGGTGCGCCAACGGCTCTGAACCGCCAACGGTCGGCTTCACCAAAGAAGGAAAGAAATCCGCACCGGACAGTGTCCGGTGGTGCACCGGACTGTCCGGTGCGCTAGGCGACAGAAGGCAAGAATTGCCTTCTTGAAATGCTCTCAACGGCTCCTAGCTGCCTTGGGGCTATAAAAGGGACCCCTAGGTGCATGGAGGAGTACACCAAGCATTCCTTGAGCATTGTTGATCACTCACACTTCATTCTTGCGCACTTGTTCGACATTCTTAGTGATTTGAGCTTCGTTCTAGTGAGAACCTCGAGATATTGTCTTGAGCTCAAGTCTTGGTCTTGTGTGTGCGTATTTGCTGTGGATTTGAGTGTGTTGCTTCCCTCCATTACTCTTGTGCTTCATATTGATTCTTATTGTAAGGTCGAGAGACTCCAAGTTGTGGAGATTCCTCGCAAACGGGAAAAGAGTAAAGTAAAGAAGAACACCGTGGTATTCAAGTTGATCATTGGATCACTTGAGAGGAGTTGAGTGCAACTCTCGTCCGTTGGGACGCCACAACGTGGAGTAGGCAAGTTTTGTACTTGGCCGAACCACGGGATAAATCCTCGTGTCTCTTGTGCTTGTCCTTACTGTGTCTATTGTGTTTCACAAGAGCTCTCCTCTCTACTCACTTGATTTTACTGTTCTAACTCTTAATCAAGTTTGTGGTGTTAAGTTTTAAGTTTTACAGGATCACCTATTCACCCCCCCCCTCTAGGTGCTCTCAGAAATGATCAACCAGCATTTTTTGAGAAAATTGGTGTTGAATCCGTCGGGCCCCGGCGATTTGTAAGTGGGAAGGGCAGCAACAATGCTGTCGATATCTTGCTTTGTGAAAGGCTCCTCTAACCAATGTAAGTCTTCTTGCAACGAAATCAGGCTAGAGAGGTCAAAAACATTGTCCGAAAAGTCAGAAGAACCCAAGCGACATTTGAAGACATTCCACAGAAGGCCAGCTTTCCCGTCATGATCTGAAAATAATGACCCATTATCATCAGAGAGCAGCGCAATTGAATTACGCCGATGCTTTACCGTTGCGTGAGCATGAAAAAATCTAGAGCAAATATCCCCCTTGGTGACCCAATTGATGGAAGCCCGTTGTTTCCAATAGATTTTCTGAATTTGGAGCAGTTCAACATTTTTGGATTGTAGAAGCTCCCAGAAATTCCATTCTTCAATCGAAAGATCGCGATGTTCCTCAATAAAGTCAATGAACTCAATAAGCAGCTTAATTTGTCTCACTGTTTTATCAATGTTTGGCAGAGACCGCTGCCAATCCTTGAGGATCTTTCTGGTGTACTTGAATTTAGCTGTTAAGTTTTTCGCTTTGTCTGCAAGAGTTGGTTGAGCAGTCCAAGAATGTTGAAATACAGTCATAAATTCCTCAAAATGAAGCCAGAAGTTCTCAAACCTAAATATCTTAGGCCTGGGGACCTTAGACTTGAAAGAAATCAGACAAGGAACATGATCCGAGAAATCCCTAGGCAGTGTCTTTGCGTGGGTGTCAGGGTAAAAAATCGACCATTCTTGCGAGATGAAAAACCAGTCAAGTCTCTGCAGGAGGGGCTCCCTTTGCCTGTTCGACCAGGTAAAGGAAAGCCCATGGAGGGGGATTTCCAACAGGTCAAGCGCACTAATGGCCTCATTAAATTTCAACATCAGATTAATATCCCCCCCCCGCAACGTTTCTGTTTTCAGGCCTACGAATGAGGTTGAAATCCCCAACAATCAGCCAGAGCTTTTCCGAGGGCATGTTGATATCAGAGAACCAGTTAAGAAATTCGATTTTCCCATGCGGAGTACAGGGCGCGTAAATATTAGTGACAATCCAGGATTCATTGGACGAATTAGCAAAGAATTCAACCGAAAGGGCATAATCATTCTGAAAAATCACAGTGCCCACCAACTTAGAGCTATTCCAAATAGTAATGAAGCCCCCTGAATTTCCCACCGAGGGAACAAAAGCGAACGCATCCAAAGAATTGGGACAGAATTTTCTAAGGTCGGCTCTGTCAAAAAATTCCTTCTTAGTCTCCTGCAAGCAAACAATATCACATCTGGAGTCCCTAATCGCGCAACGAGTACCATTCCCTTTAACGACCGAGTTGATCCCTCGAACATTAAAACTTAAAACGGACCAATCAGAAAAAGTAGCAGAGTTGTAACTATTCATCGTGGGAATGATCTGGTTTGTCAACGAAAAGAAACCCAAACCCATCAACAGGGTGGGTGAAATAGTGTTTGTTAGAACCGAACATAGCGCAGCCAGAAATCACAAAGTTTGTTGCCACAACAACCAGCCAAAAGCGCCAGGGCCGAAACAGCCAAAAAGCCTGGCGAAGGGAAGTCCTGCAAAATCCCCAAAACCGGAGCAACACCATCAAGTTAGTTGTCTTCATCTGTGGAATCTTGATTCTGATCCCCGCTGTCTCCTTTTCCGGGCTTATCTGAGCCCACACAACCAGAAGGATTCTTCTTCTTGAGAGCAATATCGGACAGGTCCTCTTCTGACAGGTTACAAAATCTTTCCCCTAGGCGTCTGATGTTCTTGGCAGAAAGGGAGGGGGGGCCCTCAAACTTGTGCTGACACATCAAACAGTTCTTTCTCTGGCAGGAGCCCTGCCTGAACCCAGCCCGAGCATCACGAAGTCTCTTGCTTCTCCGAAGGTCAGACTCCACCACCGCAGGCTTGGATGCGCGAGAGGCCAAGTCTGGGGTGGCAGAGACGTTGCCAGTAGGATCTTCCTGGAGAACAGCCTCAAGAAACTTGCCATCAGGACATTTCTTGGGGATGGCCAAAGGGAGGGTCTCATCCGCAGACTCCAGCAAAGCAGAGGGAATATCTGAAGACAAGAAAGATTTCGACCAATTGAAGGAGTCTTTATGCAGCAGGTTAGAAATGAAAAAAGGAGCCCAATTCTTGGGGATCTGTACAGAGAGCTCAGGATTACCAGCAGGAGCAAAGTAGTTGGCCCAGATTCTGTAGAATTGAGCATTCCTTTTCCTTTCCAGGTGGCTCAGAAGAACAGGGTCTGGCCTCCAATCCTGGGCAAACATATAATTCAACTCCACAATGTTGGGGCCATTGATGTTAGGCCCCCCAGGCTGGGCATCAGGTAAAACAATATCCCCTGGCACATGGGGACCTCCCTGGATAGGGGGCCCGTCAATCTCCTGAAGGTCATTCAAGGGAACACCATCCACAACAGGAAGGGCAGGGGCATTAAAGGGGAGCACTGGCCCAACAACATCCAGGTCAGCAGGAATCTGCCCATTCTAAATCTGTTCATTCTGCACCGGAACACCCAGAGCGAGACCAGAAGAACTATCCGAGGACAAGTCAGAATGAGGGTTGCTGACTTGTTGCTCGTCAGGTGGCAGGTCTTGCTGGGGCTGCTGCACAGGCGGTACATTCACAATCCATTGGTCCCAGTCCCCCTGAATATTATCAGCTGGCTCGGCCTGGGCATTGTCATCAGGTGGCAAATTGAGGTCCCACCCTGCAGCAGGCACAGGTTGACCCAGACCAAAAAACTCGAGGGGAAGCTGCTGACCATCCTCCGGGGCCACCGGAACCGGGTCCTCATCCTGGGCTTGACCCCCCAGCAAGGTTTGCTGGATGATTTCGCACTGAACTGTCCACGAGTCACCAATAAAGCCATCAGCTTCCGAAAAAACAATGAACTGTGGGACCTCCTCGCGAGACGTGACCCGGACCCTAAGCATGGTCCTGTAAACATTATGTCTGTCTTCTTCCCATAATAGTAATCTGCCAAAGGAACCAATGGCAGCCTGCAGATACTCTGATGAACGATAATCTAGCGGGAATCCCAACAGCATGAGCCAGCATTCACAATTAAAGAAAAGGGCTCTGTGGTTCCAGGCATCATTGTGTCGCAGAGCAGTGAAGGTGGCATCAAGGTAATTCTGTGGGCCAAACAAGACTAGATTGTCTCTTTCAAGCACACTACTAAACTGAACCAAGACCTGCCCCAGGTGCGACCGCTGAATGTCCCGCACCCCAAGCCGACGGTGCTCCACCAAATATTCCCTGACCACGTCCCTCACCGCCGGGAAAGTGACCTCATGATCAGGCAAAGGTTGAATATTGATGATGGCCCAATCCTCATGTAATGGCGGAAGGCGCCGAGTCACTGACCTGGCCATAACCTCGCGGTGCAGGACCACCGAAGCGCTGAAGCCCGGCGGAAGGAAGGGCTCGGGATCGACACGCCTATACGCCATCCAGACGGGAAGCGAAGATCGCCAACCAGCGGCCGGAGAGGGAGCAGTTTGGGGTTTTGGTGAAGTGACACCCAAAGAAAGCGTCGGGTACTGGAGAGGTGACGATTCGGATTTTTTTAATACCTCCCAGGCGAACTCCTCGAAGCAACTGAAACAGGGCGGTCCACCGGACAGGGACACCATGGGAGAGCGCAACCAAGTAGAGTGATCCGGAGAATTTCGATTTCCCACCAAAATGGCCCGGCTCCCAAAGGCGGGAAATGAGGCCAACGAGAAACCGAAAGAAGATTTCTTTGAGGGACAAAAAAGCTCCAAGTGACCGAGCGTCTTACAGAAAAAACAGCGGAAGGCCGACGGGCCCAGCAGCCCAATAGGCCCCCGAGGCCGAACGGGACGCCAGTGAAGATTACGACGCCGATACCGGTTAAAATTTGAATTTTGAAAGTTGGAACGGTCGTGCATTCCGCCGCCATGAACCACACCAATAGGATCAGAGCTCGAGAACCGATGAGGCACAACACCCGGATGAGAGGATGAAGACGACAAGCCCAGGCGATTGAACGCCGAGATTCTAGGGCAAGACTGATAACGCCCAGCAGCGGGAGACCTCCAACCGTTGCAAACTGAGGCCAGTTTATCAGGGGAAGAACCCAGACGTCTGAACACAGACGTCCTAGTCCGAGGCTGGCGCTCAAAGTCACTGGGAGACTTAATGATGTTACGAATCGGAATAGTATTGGCATCAGTGAGAGGGAGCTTAACAATATCCGCAAAGGATAAACTCTTTTTGCCCCGCACCTGCTGCCAAGAAGACGCTTCTTCCTCCGAAAAGATCTTGAATTCATACTTCCAGTTAGGTCCACCAAAATTCCAAAGGTTGAAGAAAGCCTTGAATTCCTTTCGATCAATGCACCCGGAATTGTAAATATGGAAACCCACAGCCATCGAGGAAACCGAAAACCGAAAAAACCCGGTCAGCGAGCTGGAGCACCTCGAAGCCAGAAGCGAACCCGCCAAGGGCCGCCTGGAGGAGGTGACCAACAGAATCCGGGTTCAGCTTGAAGATGCATCTGCCAAAAGAAACCACCAGCCAGAAAGACAATCGAAGACGAGGGCGAACCAGACAAACCGAAAAAGCTAAATTGAGCCTGAGGAAATCCGCGAAGGCCAACCCAGACCGAAAGTCCAGAAGAGCGAGGTCCATGCTGGAAGAAACGAGAAGACCAGGGGTAGAGGAGCACGAGGGGCGAAGGAACCTGAGCTCCGTGCGGCCTGGTTCACGCACCGCGCGCCATGGCGGCGGCGACAGCAGCAGCAGCGAGCTTCTTTTACCGTGGTCTGTTTCGCTGTGTGACCTCTGCTTGTTGGATCGGGGCACTTGCTGTGTACGCGCAGTGGGACGGCGGCGGCGCACTTGCGGTGTACGCGCAGTGGGCCGGCAAGGCTGCCGTATTTGAGCACATTACAGCCATTGAAGCTTCAACAAGACAACAACTGCTGCGTACCTGTCAGAAACACCGAATGTAAAATTTGACCCCCCTGATTTAGCAGTTTTCTTCGTTGCTCGGAAGGTACTAATCGAATTCCTTTTGTTGCCTACGAAGAGCAGCAGAAGCTCGTAATATCCTGGAAATTCAAAACAAAAAACATCGCAATTTCGGCCTCCTTCTCTTCAACTACAAACTATCGTTCTCCCCTCTTCAATCACTAGACTACAGTTTCGGGTAACTACTAGTCACAGCTGAAACTTTATCCCCTCCAAACAGGTATTGTATTTGTACGAGCACGAGAATATGTACAACAGTACAACTTCAACAGAACACCCATGTTTTCGGAGTGGAAAATAAATTCCGGCAATCCGAGGCAAGAGGAAGTGGGAACATAAGCACCTTCGATTCCGGAGTGGAAAATACCGAGGCCGAACCAGTAGAGGTAGTTGTTCATGGGCGTAAGGTCGTACACGTTGAGCACCACGGGCGCCCCTACGCCGGAGCCGTTCTGCGCTTCCATGCCCGCCGCGCCGCCGGTGAAGCCGAGTGGCGCTACAGATCTCGCGATTTGTGCGTCATTAGCTTCTCGATTAGTGCCCCATTCGAGATGATTCGAATGGAAGCGAGGCAAGGGATCGTTTTGCTCCGCCGCTCCGATTTGATTTGGTTCCAAGCGAGGAAGGGAAAGAGCTCAACTAACAAGGGAACGAGAACAACTAGCATGATTACCACCTTGACCTCTCGAGATATTTTTCGTAATTAGGTGACGGCGCTGTCGTTGGCGTTGTAATCTATTCAAGCCACTGTCATGTGGGGCCGGAAATCCGGTGAAATACAAAAATTTCCCTATTGGGGAGGGCGCTCGAGAGCAAGAGCTCAAAAAAATGACTCCTAAGATTCTATTTAAGGTGTATCTCAAAAATTATTGATAGTTGATTTTAACACTTTCTTTATTAGTTCCCTTAAAAGTGATCAAAAATATTTTAAACTAGACTAAACCGGTCTTGAGTCTACATTGATAAAGGAGAACCAACAGTAGTAGAGGCCTAACCGATGTCGGAGGTCCAATAGCGGGTCATGCGACGACAGAAGGTAAGGTTGTGCGAACGACGGTGAACGGCGAGGTGGCGCGGGTGACGGTAAACGGCGAGGTCGTGCGACCACGCGGGGATAGCCCGACAGATGTTGCAAATAAAAAAATAGAGCGCTACGTAGATAAGTAGCAAATGGACACACAAATAGGGCCGGATTTAGGCCTCAGGCCTAGCACATCTAAGTAGATTAGGCCAATATGTCTCTCGGGTCATATTTTTTTATTAGCGTCCAATTAGCCTTCCATCCTCACGCGCACACGCTGAACCTCTATCCTTCGGTCTGCGCCCATGTCGCTACGGATCTCACAGTCATCGTCTTGTCAAGTCACCGCCTTGGCGCTTCATCCGCGACTATGGTCCACGTCTTCGCCGTCCCCCAACCCTAGGCCCTAGTGTCTAGCGCCTGCCGGCGCCACCTGCCGCCTCGTACCCTCCCCCAATCTGGTGTGTCTATGGGCCACGCGAGTGCCTTGGCTACTTCCGGGTGACCGGCCACAGCGTGCCCTCGATGCTTGTGACAGAGATGAAGTGCTTCGTGCGTGCGCCCTTCAACCTCTCCTGATAGAGATGATTATGGTTGGGGATTTTATTTGTATGCTTTTAGAACATCTCGACAATAGGGGAAGATAAATGTCCATTGAGTGTAATGCCTCAATATTCTATAAAACGCACAAAAGCTAAATTGAACATGTCGTTCAGTGTGTACTCCGGTGTATGGAGTTTGTCAGAAATCGTTGATGAGTAACCATATAGGTTTGAATGCTTCTACCTGATGTAGATGTGGATATACCCAGGATTAATATCATATCCACATTTGACTTTGAAAGTCGCCTAGAGAGGGTGGATAGGCGGAAACTGAAATTTATAAACTTTAAGCACACTACAAGCCGGGGTTAGCGTTAGAATAAAAGTTAAGTCCGGGAGAGAGGGGAAAACAAATCAACCAAGAAAATAAAGCGGATGACACGGTGATTTGTTTTACCGAGGTTCGGTTCCAAAGAACCTAGTCCCCATTGGGGTGGTCACAAAGACCGGGTCTCTTTCAACCCTTTCCCCTCTCAAACGGTCACTTAGACCGATTGAGCTTTCTTCCTTGATTTCTCGGGTCACTTAGACCCCGCAAGTACCACCACACAATTGGTGTCTCTTGGTTCGCTTACAAGGCTTTGAGAGTAAGAATGAGAGAAAGAAGAAAGTCAACCAAGCAACAAGAGCAACAAAGAACACAAGACGATCTTCTCACAAGTCCTAAAATACTAGAGTTGAATTGTGGACTTTGATTGGATCGGATGCTTTGATTTGTGTCTTGGAGCGTTGTATTTTGCTCTTATATTGAGTGAGGAGTAGTGAATGCTTGGATGATTGGAGTGGAGGTGGTTGGGGGTATTTATAGCCCCCAACCACTAATTCAACCGTTGGGGAAGGCTGCTGTCGATGGGCGCACCGGACAGTCCGATGCACCACCGGACAGTGTCCGGTGCGCCAGCCACGTCACCCAACCGTTAGGGTTCTGACGGTTTCGACCATTGGAGCTTTGTCGTCTGGTGGCACTAGACAGTCCGGTGGCGCACCAGACAGGACACTGTTCAGTGTCCAGTGCGCCTTCTGGCGGCTGCTCTGACTCTGCGCGAACTGTCCGCGCACTGTAGCACTTTTGCAGGTGTCCATTGCAGTAGACCGTTGCGCTGGAGCCGTTACTCCGCTGGTGCACCGGACAGTCCGATGGCACACCGGACAGTCCGGTGAATTATAGCGGAGCGCGGCATGAAAAACCCGAAGGTGAAGAGTTTGAAGCGTACGGCCCTGGTGCACCGGACACTGTCCGGTGGTGCATCGGACAATCCGGTGCGCCAGACTAGGGTTCTCTTCGGTTTCTTTTGCTCCATTCTTTTTGAACCCTAACTTGATCTTTATATTGGTTTGTGTTTGAACCTTTAGCACCTGTAGAATATATAATCTAGAGAAAACTAGTTAGTCCAATTATTTGTGTTGGGCATTCAACCACTAAAATCATTTATAGGAAAAGGTTAAACCATATTTCCCTTTCAGACTTATCGGCATTTGATCTATTATGTGGGGACGCCTACGAATATGATCCATCGGTCTTAGTCAAAGCATATGTTTTAATTACAGATTCACGTGGTCTGCGATAACTCTCCTTCGATTAATCTACCTTGATGGTGATTTGCATCATAAAGAGGTTCATCTTGATGATGAAAATCCTAGCGATGCGCGCAATATCATTGTGCTAGGAATACGAAACAATGAATCTTTTGTTTTTGGAAAATGACGAAGATCATTATTAAACGTGGGAGAAAAATATGTCGACACCTATCTTGCCTCTCTAGATTGCAAAGGGATTCAAAACAAAGTCCTAGGCATGAGTGCTTGAAGCTCTCTTATCGGGTCATTGATAAATGCGATCGAGGCTGAACCAATAATTGCAAAATGAAAGTCGCGAGGTTGAAGTTTGGACATTTATGGACACTATTGAAATATTGTGTGGTGAATGTGATGGTTCAAGTGATCTTGTGAGAGACCCATCCCACATATGTGTTGAATAAACACTTTTCTGCTATGTAATATATCTGGAAAATGGCATAAATTAAAATATGCAGTTAATAGGATTATGAAGATATGTCATAAGATCCTAGGAGGACTCATATATTTAAATTATAAATATGCAACATATAAATCTCATACCAGATAATACAATCCTGATGAATGGTCACTCTCTAGTGTAGAGATAATATCTCCTAGTTGAGATTATAGTTCCCAGATGAAACCTTCCAAGAAGAAACAAAGTCTGTGTTGAAAACCAAAGTTTGATAACCCCTATAATGGGATAAAGACCCATACATACCCGTAAAGGAATAAGACGAGGTACCAAAGGACTTGAAGTTCACCGAATAAGCACATGTGCATTCCACGAGTTTTAATCATGGCCATTTTCCACTAGATATGAAATTACGGTATTCTCTAAAGCCCTGATGGCAGAAACCTATAAGGTTTAGGTGTTACTGGCAAAATATCCCCATTATGCCAGAATGACAGACTATAACGATGTATATGATCGATGAAGAATCCATGATGTATTACAATCATTGATGGACTTATGTTACACCGTCATATAAGTTGTAATGAATGAACGCCTGGAGTGATGTGTCATATCTAGAATATGTACTATTATAACTAAAATGTCCCCTAAGTCCTATTGAAGGACAAGTTATTTGCTTTGCACTACTATGTATACATTGTGGTGTATCTATACTACTTATTAAGAAGGTAAGAGTAGTCTGCCGTTCTGCCGTTCTGCCATCCTGCAATCTCAACCGTCCATTCCGTTGTACTGCAATTTCAACTGTTGGATCTCGCCCATCAACCGCCCGATCCCACCCGATCCTGCCGCCCGATCCCACCCCCCGATCCTGCCGTCGGACTCCGATTTCACCATGAACCTACCTTTCTTCCTTCCCCGATTTCACCGCCGCCAGTCGTCCAATCCCACCGCCCAGCCCCCGCTCCCAGAGGTTGGAGGTGCGAGCGATGGCCCCGGCGCCCCCACTGCCGTTACCACCGCCGCGATGCTCGCGTTCGTGAGGCGTCACGCGCACATCGCGCAGCCCAACCCCCTTCCTCTACCGCGGCAGAACGACATCCTCCAACTCCGGCGGCCTCCATTTCCCCATCCTCTTCAATGCGCGGCACAACGGCCTCCTCCTCTCCCACCGGCGGCCTCCACCAGACCACCACCCCACCGGTCGTCGACCTCAACCGTCCCCACCCACCCCGTCGCCACGCCCACGCGCCGCGCACCGCTTGCCCGCTCGCCACGCCTCCGATCCCTAATCAATCAGACTGACCCTAGCCCGCCGCCCACGACCGCCCGCCTCGGCTCGTCTCAAATCAGGCGCCCCAGGGGAGCGAGGCCTCAATCGCGGCGGACCCCGATGCCTCGCATTCCGGCCCCTCCGGCGACGTCGGCGGCAGTGGAGGCATGATCCGGCGGGGACTCGGCGGACCTGCCAGCCATGGACGCCACCGCAAGCCTGGCCATCGTCATCAACAACGGTACAGGGTAACCCCGATCCCTCCCCCTCTCGTCCTCAGCATTTCGCTGGCGCCACTACTGCTTTATCGCTGCGCGATCCCCCCGTATGCTCGGTGGTTCTCGGCTTTCGGCCATGCACACGCGGTTGGTTCCTGAAATGGGTGCCCATGCCAGGGGATGGGGCCCGTGGCTTGGTTTGTGGTCGGACATTCTCGTTGTACAGTTTGGAGGCACTGGTTAGGTTAGGACAACTCCATGTGGAAATCTGGATCGTTGGCTAAGATTGGGAGACAGTACCCTAAGAATGATAACTTTAGGTATTATATTTATTCCCTTAACAAAAAAAAGATAAGTGTGCAATTTGACTCAAACGATTTTGAAGTGTTAAGATGACCTGGTAGATTTTTAGACAAGGCGCTGGCTTAACATTGATGAAAGAGAAATGTATAATAATGCATGAAGCACAAAAGGAACACATGTAAGGTAGCAAGGGTATCAGATGACCTTAGTATTAAGAAGGTTCTGATGTTTCAGAAATGGAGAAGTATTCATTTTCATCATAAGGTTTCGAGCTGAAATATTGCTACATTCTAACACGCCAAACTCATTTATTAAAATTTTACAAGGCCAAAACCTGTTCATTTATTTCACTATAGGTTAACAGGAGATACATTTAGGAAAAAACAACGCAAATTTAATCGGAGGATGTACTCATATTATGTTTTCAATAAAGATGTACTAACATGGCATCATGCAATCAGTACATCCAATTATTTTTGCAAAACGTGCTCTTCAGAGATTTTCTAATTATATGGAGAAGATTAGGTTTGCCAAACCAGCATAGGAAAAGCAAATTCTCTTACGACATGAGATTAAGAGTTGATGCCTTATCTTAATGACGCATAGCTCTCTTGTGTCATTCGAGAGAGAAAAAGATTAATTGTTGGTGGATGACGTAAAAGGTCTATGTGATGGACATCAGAACATGTAATAGTTTATTTAAAAACAAATTTCAACTGAATAACTTTTGTGCATACATATCCTATGCAACCAGCGGATGCTATGCTAGACTGCCAAAAGTTTGGCCTGCCAGTCTTGACCAAACCAGGAACAGAAAAGGTAAATCAGCACAATACTTGGATAGAATTATCTGACCACTGTATACTCATTGTTGATTCTGGACGTGCACATGAACAATTTGAGATCGCAAAGGAGTATAAATTTTCACCAAATATAATGGATGACAGATAAATGTATACTTTATCGTAATGTCATGGATACGATCATGTAAGAAATAACTGAAGAAGAATATTTTCTTGGACAGCGCAGTTAAAATCTTGCACGTGAACCTGGATAACGTCAAAAGTTAAGTAAAATGCAAACAATGAATTGCATTCTCAGTTTCTCACTTGCATAAATAGAAGTGTACCAACCAAACAACATTTGTGGAAATAAGTGTTTTGCTTTATTCAAATTGACATGATAGTCCATAAATTTAAGGTTATCCAGTGGCAAGTGCTCTTGAATCAAAAGATAAACTTGACATGTATGGTGACAGGCTATGTTATTTGAACACTTGGCTTAAGAGTTATTGCTCAAAATCCACCTATCAGCCTACCTTTCAATCAACAGTTAGCAAAATAATCGAGTATTATCACTCAAAATCCCCTTTTTGTAGAGTGGTTCAATCAACTGTCGACCAAAATCAAAACGCAGAAGGAAACTCATGAAACTACAAACTGCTTAGGAGTGAAGTAAAACTGATAATTATAACATGGCTTCTCTGAACTCAGTCATTATTGAACCAACAGTACAGATGCATGTATTGTACATTTAGTAGATGTAGATCAAACCCAACTCTCAAAGAAATATGCTGGTATGGTCCAGAGCAAAGGTGGAAGGAGCGAATTAACAACTCCATTTGGAAGTCTGGATCGTCGGCTGAGATTGGGAGATAGTACCCTGCTCTTTTTGGTTGTGCTGTTGTGCAGTCGGGATAAATCCGTGCAGGTGCAGTGTAAGGGGAAGAGTTAGGGATTGCTTTGTAATGTGGAGACTGGAGAGAGGTCAGAGAACCTTTATTTTAGTCTTGTGATACATTTGAGTTTGGGGGTTTGTCTACACGTCTGCTTTAAACTGGTCCAATATCATCTGTGAACTGTGGTGTGGTGGGGGCGGCGATTCCTACAGCATCCTGCAGAAGCTTGGTTGAATTCTTTTCATTTGAATGCATAGCGTGTAGCTAGGGGACATCCTAAACATCATCCAAAAGCAAGCAAGCTACTACCTTCAGATCTTAAGGTCTTTATATTTAAGTTTCTAGATCACCTTCAGCTTGTTGGTCTAGACTATGACGATTTTAATGGCAGAGATTTTTTTTTGTCACTATATTGGACCACCTCTCAGAAAACGTCATAAACAGAACTAATTTATGACGAAAGTATGTAGTGTCATTGTATATTCGTCATAGAAGACATAAAAGCTTGTGGCAAATGCTTGAGCCAGGAAGGTAGTGAGTCTAGCTTGGGGCATCCAATGGTTATGAAATTCATGAGTGAAGGCATATCTCTTTTTTCCGAGGCCCAGCCATGACCTCAGTTTGCTCATCTTGCTGGTAACCAGCTGCTCCAGTTTTGGAAATGCCACCCATCATCTGGTGTCCCACATTGGAAATTGATTTGGCAGTCCACTGAAAGTTGGTGTTTCCCCTTCCTTTCTTTATAGTTCAAAGTCCAGTCATTCTTTCAGAAAAGTAGGAAGAAGAAAATCCAAGGTGAAAATGATCCAGCATTGGAGAAGGAGCAAGCTAAATGTCGTAAGCGTGTTAAGAGTTTAGTTAAGAGGCGGAAGATGAGTGAAGCACAGAGGTTAGTTCAACAGGAGTTGGAATTGGAGGAATGGGGCACAGAAGCCCAAGTGAAGGTTTGTTTTCTGTACAGTGCAATGCAAACAGACTCACAAGCCTTTTCACTCACAATATAAATTTTAACACTCATTTCATGTATACAGTTGGGAAGTCGCCTGATTGAATTATTACTAGATTCAGCATTTGTGCAGCCAGCAGCTGATCAAACACCAGATAGTTCTCCAGATATTCGACCTGCATTTAAGCATGTGCTACGTCAGCCTATAATAGAAAATGGGTAGGGCTGTGTTTTTTCTTTACAATCGTATTGCACTGTTCCATGAGCTGTTGTTGCACTGGGATGCCTTGTTTCATCACCATCCTATGCTTGTTTAGGCATGCTTGTGCAGATGCATGAAGGGTCCTTTTGTGATATTTCTCTTTAACCTGCAGGAGGCTAAAGAAGAAGCATTGGGTGATAGAGTGTGACCATCTTGTGCATGAGGGGTTGAGAGCACCTAGAGGGGGGGGGGGTGAATAGGTGATCCTGTGAAACTTAAACTTATAGCCACAAAAACTTGTTAAGTGTTAGCACAATAATCGCCAAGTGGCTAGAGAAGAGTCTCAACAAAACACAATACCACAAGAGATCAAACACAGAGATGACACAGTGGTTTATCTCGTGGTTCGGCCAAGACCAACGCTTGCCTACTCCACGTTGTGGCGTCCCAACGGACGAGGGTTGCAATCAACCCCTCTCAAGCGGTCGAAAGACCAACTTGAATACCACGGTGTTTTGTTTTGCCTTTCAATATCCCGTTTGCGAGGATTCTCCACAACTTGGAGCCTCTCGCCCTTACACTTGAGATTCACAAGAAATACGGAGTAAGGGAGGAAAGCAACACACACAAATCCACAGCAAAATGCGCACACACACGGCCAAGAATCGAGCTCAAAAGACTATCTCAAAGTTCTCACTAGAACGGAGCTCGAATCACTGAGAATGACAAACGAATGCGCAAAGACTGAGTGTGGATGATCAAGAATGCTCTAAGGTTGCTTTTTATCGTCCTCCATGCGCCTAGGGGTCCCTTTTATAGCCCCAAGGCAGCTAGGAGCCGTTGAGAGCAAATCTGGAAGGCCAATCTTGCCTTCTGTCGTCGGGTGCACCGGACAGTCCGGTGCACACCAGACACTGTCCGGTGCCCGATTTCCTTCCTAAAATGGCGCTGCCGACCGTTGCCGACCGTTGCAGATCTGGGAGCCGTTGGCGCACCGGACATGTCCGGTGCACACCGGACAGTCCGGTGCCCCCTTCCGACCGTTGGCCCGGCCACGTGTCGCGCGCAGATTCCGCAGCCGACCGTTGGCCCGGCCGACCGTTGACTCACCGGACAGTCCGGTGCACACCGGACAGTCCGGTGAATTTTAGCCGTACGCCGTCGGCGAATTCCCGAGAGCGGCCACTTCACGCAGAGCCAGCCTGGCGCACCGGACACTGTCCGGTGCACCACCGGACAGTCCGGTGCACCCAGACTGGACAGACTTTGGCTGCTCGAGCCATCTCTTTTCCAACTCGATTTTTTCTGTTTCCAGCACTTAGACACAATACATTAGTCCATAAAACAATGTACTAAGTCTGAGAAACATACCTTTATCCTTGATTTGTACTTTGTCCACCATTTTACAATTAGGCACTTGTGTTGGGCACTAAATCACCAAAATACTTAGAAATGGCCCAAGGGCACATTTCCCTTTCAATCTCCCCCTTTTTGGTGATTTATGCCAACACAACATAAAGCAAGTAGAACAAGTACAAAAACACTTCAAATAAGAACTCAAATTATTTTGATTCAATTTTGACATATATGGATCACTCTATGCCACCACTTGGTTTGTTTTTGCAAATCAAACTCAAATCTCTATCTCTAAGTCAAACACACATGTTGAAACATAAAGAGAGTCATTCCAAAAGAGATTGATCAAAGATTTCAAAAACTCCCCCTTTTTCCCATAATCAATACTTCTCCCCACAAGAAGCCAACTTTTGATAAGAGAGACAACAAAAGAGTTTTGACAAACCAAAAGCTCTATTCTACTATTTTCAAAATCTCTCAAGTGGTAGCTGATCCATTTATTGCTTTGGCCTTTATTTTCTCCCCCTTTGGCATCAAACACCAAAACGGGATTAATCTTGGCTCTTTAACCCCATTGCCTCACCAAAATCTTCAATTAAGAGCAAATGGCAATAAGAGTTCATTAGATGAACTTGGAATAGGTTACCCTCTCATCGGAGTGCAGTGGAAGTCTTTCATGGTCCAAGTCCACCTTTTCCCTTTCAATTTTCCTTTGAGACTAAAACAAGCAAACTCAAGCAGATGGTTAGTCTCAAGGGGTCAAGTTGTAACACATCTCCCCCTAAAATTGTGCATCACTTTGCAACGGACTTGTGAGGTCCAGGGAGTGTTTGTACAACTTGAGCACCACAATAAGCAATAAAATGCAGAACGAACATGATCAAAGGCATAAACACATGTATGCTACATTTCAATCCAAGTTCCGCGAATCTAAGATATTGAGCTCACTACGCAACCTGCAAAAGGTCTTCTCATCTAGAGGCTTGGTAAAGATATCGGCTAGCTGGTTCTCGGTGCTAACATGAAACACTTCGATATCTCCCTTTTGCTGGTGGTCTCTCAAAAAGTGATGCCGGATGTCAATGTGCTTTGTGCGGCTGTGCTCAACAGGATTTTCCGCTATTCGGATAGCACTCTCATTGTCACATAGGAGTGGGACTTTGCTCAGATTGTAGCCAAAGTCCCTGAGGGTTTGCCTCATCCAAAGTAGTTGCGCGCAACACTGTCCTGCGGCAACGTACTCGGCCTCAGCGGTGGATAGGGCAACGGAGGTTTGTTTCTTAGAGTTCCATGACACCAGGGACCTTCCTAAGAATTGGCATGTCCCCGATGTACTCTTCCTATCGACCTTACATCCAGCATAGTCGGAATCTGAGTACCCAATCAAGTCAAAGTTAGACCCCTTGGGATACCAGATCCCGAAGCAAGGCGTAGCGACTAAATATCGAAGAATTCGCTTCACAGCCACTAAGTGACACTCCTTCGGATCGGATTGAAATCTAGCACACATGCATACGCTAAGCATAATATCCGGTCTACTAGCACATAAATAAAGCAAAGAACCTATCATGGACCGGTATGCTTTCTGATCAACGGACTTACCTCCTTTGTTGAGGTCGGTGTGTCCGTCGGTTCCCATCGGCGTCTTTGCGGGCTTTGCGTCCTTCATCCCAAACCTCTTTAGCAAATCTTGCGTGTACTTCGTTTGGGAGATGAAGGTGCCGTCCTTGAGTTGCTTCACTTGGAACCCAAGGAAGTAGGTCAACTCGCCCATCATCGACATCTCGAATTTCTGCGTCATCACCCTGCTAAACTCTTCACAAGACTTTTGGTTAGTAGAACCAAATATTATGTCGTCGACATAAATTTGGCACACAAAAAGATCACCATCGCAAGTCTTAGTAAAAAGAGTTGGATCGGCTTTCCCAACCTTGAACGCATTAGCAATTAAAAAATCTCTAAGGCATTCATACCATGCTCTTGGGGCTTGCTTAAGTCCATAGAGCGCCTTAGAGAGCTTACACACGTGGTCGGGGTACCGTTCATCCTCGAAGCCAGGGGGCTGCTCCACGTACACCTCCTCTTTGATCGGCCCGTTGAGGAAAGCGCTCTTCACATCCATTTGGTACAACCTGAAAGAATGGTGAGCGGCATATGCTAGCAAGATACGAATTGATTCTAGCCTAGCCACAGGAGCAAAAGTCTCCTCAAAGTCCAAACCTGCGACTTGGGCATAACCTTTTGCCACAAGTCGAGCCTTGTTCCTTGTCACCACTCCGTGCTCATCCTGTTTGTTGCGGAACACCCACTTGGTTTCCACAACATTTTGCTTGGGACGAGGCACCAGTGTCCAAACTTCGTTGCGCTTGAAGTTGTTGAGTTCCTCCTGCATGGCCAACACCCAGTCCGGATCTAGCAAGGCCTCTTCTACCCTGAAAGGCTTAATAGAAGAGACAAAAGAGTAATGCTCACAAAAATTAACTAATCTTGAGCGAGTAGTTACTCCCTTGCTAATATCACCCAATATCTGGTCGACGGGATGATCCCTTTGAATTGTCGCTCGAACTTGGGTTGGAGGTGCCGGTTGCGCTTCTTCCTCCATCATGTGATCATCTTGTGCTCCCCCTTGATCACACGCCTCCTTTTGATGAACCTGTTCATCGTCTTGAGTTGGGGGATGCACCGTTGTTGAGGAAGAAGGTTGATCTCGTTCATCTTGTTCCTGTGGCCGCACTTCTCCAATCGCCATGGTTCGTATAGCGGCCGTCGGAACATCTTCTTCATCTACATCATCACAATCAACAACTTGCTCTCTTGGAGAGCCATTAGTTTCATCAAATACAACGTCGCTAGAGACTTCAACCAAACCCGAGGATTTGTTGAAGACCCTATACGCCTTTGTATTTGAATCATAACCTAATAAAAACCCTTCTACAGCTTTGGGAGCAAATTTAGAATTTCTACCCTTCTTCAATAAAATGTAGCACCTGCTCCCAAATACACGAAAGTAAGATACATTGGGTTTGTTACCGGTTAGTAGCTCATACGACGTCTTCTTGAGGAGGCGGTGAAGGTAGACCCTGTTGATGGCGTGGCAAGCCGTGTTCACGGCTTCCGACCAAAAGCACTCAGGGGTCTTGAATTCTCCAAGCATAGTCCTCGCCATATCTATGAGCGTCCTGTTCTTCCTCTCTACCACACCATTTTGCTGAGGTGTGTAGGGAGCGGAGAACTCGTGCTTGATCCCTTCCTCCTCAAGAAACTCCTCCACTTGAAGGTTCTTGAATTCGGACCCGTTGTCGCTCCTTATCTTTTTCACCTTGAGCTCAAACTCATTTTGAGCTCTCCTTAGGAAGCGCTTGAGGGTCCCTTGGGTTTTAGACTTATCCTGCAAAAAGAACACCCAAGTGAAGCGGGAAAAGTCATCAACAATAACTAGACCATACTTACTTCCTCCTATGCTTAGATAGGCGACGAGTCCGAAGAGGTCCATATGCAGCAGCTCCAGAGGTCTTGACGTGGTCATCACATTCTTGCTGTGATGTGCTCCTCCCACTTGTTTACCTGCTTGACAAGCTGCACAAGGTCTATCTTTTTCGAAATAAACATTGGTTAGACCTATCACGTGTTCTCCCTTTAGAAGCTTTTGGAGGTTCTTCATCCCCACATGTGCTAAGCGGCGATGCCACAGCTAGCCCATGCAAGTCTTAGCCATTAAGCATGCATCTAGACCGGCCTCTTCTTTTGCAAAATCAACTAAGTAAAGCTTGCCGTCTAGTACACCCTTAAAGGCTAGTGAACCATCACTTCTTCTAATGACAGACACATCTACATTTGTAAAAAGACAATTATATCCCATATTGCATAGTTGACTAACAGATAGCAAATTGTAACCAAGAGACTCAACTAAAAACACATTGGAGATTGAGTGTTCATTAGAAATTGCAATTTTACCTAACCCTTTTACCTTGCCTTGATTCCCATCACCGAATATAATTGAATCTTGGGAATCCTTATTTTTGACGTAGGAGGTGAACATCTTCTTCTCCCCCGTCATATGGTTTGTGCATCCGCTGTCGATAATCCAGCTTGAACCCCCGGATGCATAAACCTGCAAGGCAAATTTAGGCTTGGGTCTTAGGTACCCAACTCATGTTGGGTCCTGCAAGGTTAGCACAAATATCCTTAGGGACCCAGATGCAAGTTTTGTCTCCCTTGTATCTTGCCCCTAACTTCCTAGCAACTATTTTCCTATCCTTTCTACAAATAGCAAAGGAAGCATTCAAAGCATGATATATTGTAGAAGGTTCATTCACTACTTTCCTAGGAGCATGAATAATATTCTTTCTAGGCACATTATGAACAACATTTCTCCTACCAATATTTCTATCATGCACATAGGAGGAACTAGAAGCAAACATGTCAAAATCATTATAAGCATTATAACTCCTATAAGTATTTCTAGTTTGTCTCCTACCATGGTACATAAAGGCATGGTTCTTTTTAGCACTAGTTGCCATAGGGGCCTTCCCTTTCTCCTTGGCAGAGATGGGAGCCTTATGGCTTGTCAAGTCCTTGGCTTCCCTCTTGTAGCCAAATCCATCCTTAATTGAGGGGTGTCTACCAATCGTGTAGGCATCCCTTGCAAATTTCAGCTTATCAAATTCATTCTTGCTAGTCTTAAGTTGGGCATTAAGACTAGCCAATTCCTCATTTAATTTGGAAATTGAAACTAGGTGTTCACTACAGGCATTAATATCGAAATCCTTACACCTAGTGCAAATCATAACATGTTCTACACAAGAATTAGATTTATTTGCTACTTCTAATTTAGCATTTAAATCATTGTTAACACCTTGTAAAGTAGAAATGGTTTCATGACAAGTAGATAGTTCATAAGAAAGCATTTCATTTCTTTTAACTTCTAAAGCATAGGATTTTTGTGCCTCTACAAATTTATCATGTTCATCATACAACAAATCCTCTTGCTTTTCTAAAAGCCTATCCTTTTCATTCAAGGCATCAATCAATTCATTGATTTTATCAATTTTATTTCTATCCAATCCCTTGAACAAGCTAGAGTAATCTATTTCCTCATCGCTAGAATCATCCTCACTTGAAGAAGCATACGTAGAGTCTCGAGTACATACCTTCTTCTCCCTTGCCATAAGGCATGTGAGACGCTCGTTGGGGAAGAGGGATGACTTGTTGAAGGCGGTGGCAGCGAGTCCTTCATTGTCGGAGTCGGAGGAGGAGCAATCCGAATCCCACTCCTTTCCTAGATGTGCCTCGCCCTTTGTCTTCTTGTATGCCTTCTTCTTCTCCCTCTTGTTCCCCTTTTCCTGGTCACTTTCATTATCGGGACAGTTAGCAATGAAATGACCAATCTTACCACATTTGAAGCACGAGCGCTTCTCCTTTGTCTTGGTCTTGCTTGGCTGTCCCTTGCGACCCTTAAGCGCCGTCTTGAAGCGCTTAATGATGAGGGCCATCTCCTCATTATTTAGCCCGGCCGCCTCAACTTGCGCCACCTTGCTCGGTAGTGCCTCCTTGCTCCTCGTTGCCTTGAGAGCAAGAGGTTGCGGCTCGTTGATCGGTCCATTCAAGGCGTCGTCCACATACCTCGCCTCCTTGATCATCATTCGCCCGCTGACGAATTTTCCTAGGACTTCCTCGGGCGACATTTTGGTGTACCTGGGATTTTCACGAATATTATTTACCAAATGAGGATCAAGAACGGTAAAGGACCTTAGCATCAGTCGGACGACATCGTGGTCCGTCCATCGCGTGCTTCCGTAGCTCCTTATCTTGTTGATAAGGGTCTTGAGCCGGTTGTATGTTTGCGTCGGCTCCTCGCCCCTTATCATCGCGAACCGTCCAAGCTCACCCTCCACCAACTCCATCTTGGTGAGCAAGGTGACGTCGTTCCCCTCATGAGAAATCTTGAGGGTGTCCCAGATCTGCTTGGCGTTATCCAAGCCGCTCACTTTATGGTATTCATCCCTGCACAAAGAAGCTAGAAGAACAGTAGTAGCTTGTGCATTCTTATGAATTTGTTCATTAATGAACATGGGACTATCCGAACTATCAAAGTGCATTCCACTCTCTACAATCTCCCATATACTAGGATGGAGAGAGAATAGGTGACTACGCATTTTGTGGCTCCAAAATCCGTAGTCCTCCCCATCAAAGTGTGGGGGCTTGCCGAGTGGAATGGAGAGCAAATGTGAATTTGAACTTTGCGGAATACGAGAGTAGTCAAAGGAAAAGTTCGAATTAACCGGTTTCCTTCTCTCGTAGTCGTTGTGGTCGTCGTCCTTTTGGGAAGAAGTAGACTCATCGCTGTCGTCGTAGTATACGATCTCCTTGATGCGCCTTGTCTTCTTCTTCTTCCCTTCCTTCCGTCTGTGGCCCGAGCCGGAGTCGGTAGGCTTATCGTCCTTCGGCTCGTTGACGAAGGATTCCTTCTCTTTGTCGTTGATCACGATACCCTTCCCCTTAGGATCCATCTCTTCGGGCGGTTAGTCCCTTTGTGAAGAGAACGGCTCTGATACCAATTGAGAGCACCTAGAGGGGGGGGGGGGTGAATAGGTGATCCTGTGAAACTTAAACTTATAGCCACAAAAACTTGTTAAGTGTTAGCACAATAATCGCCAAGTGGCTAGAGAAGAGTCTCAACAAAACACAATACCACAAGAGATCAAACACAGAGATGACACAGTGGTTTATCCCGTGGTTCGGCCAAGACCAACGCTTGCCTACTCCACGTTGTGGCGTCCCAACGGACGAGGGTTGCAATCAACCCCTCTCAAGCGGTCCAAAGACCAACTTGAATACCACGGTGTTTTGTTTTGCCTTTCAATATCCCGTTTGCGAGGATTCTCCACAACTTGGAGCCTCTCGCCCTTACACTTGAGATTCACAAGAAATACGGAGTAAGGGAGGAAAGCAACACACACAAATCCACAGCAAAATGCGCACACACACGGCCAAGAATCGAGCTCAAAAGACTATCTCAAAGTTCTCACTAGAACGGAGCTCGAATCACTGAGAATGACAAACGAATGCGCAAAGACTGAGTGTGGATGATCAAGAATGCTCTAAGGTTGCTTTTTATCGTCCTCCATGCGCCTAGGGGTCCCTTTTATAGCCCCAAGGCAGCTAGGAGCCGTTGAGAGCAAATCTGGAAGGCCAATCTTGCCTTCTGTCGTCGGGTGCACCAGACAGTCTGGTGCACGCCGGACACTGTCCGGTGCCCGATTTCCTTCCTAAAATGGCGCTGACCGTTGCCGACCGTTGCAGATCTGGGAGCCGTTGGCGCACCGGACATGTCCGGTGCACACCGGACAGTCCGGTGCCCCCTTCCGACCGTTGGCCCGGCCACATGTCGCGCGCAGATTCCGCAGCCGACCGTTGGCCCGGCCGACCGTTGGCTCACCGGACAGTCCGGTGCACACCGGACAGTCCGGTGAATTTTAGCCGTACGCCGTCGGCGAATTCCCGAGAGCGGCCACTTCACGCAGAGCCAGCCTGGCGCACCGGACACTATCCGGTGCACCACCGGACAGTCCGGTGCACCAAGACTGGACAGACTTTGGCTGCTCGAGCCATCTCTTTTCCAACTCGATTTTTTCTGTTTCCAGCACTTAGACACAATACATTAGTCCATAAAACAATGTACTAAGTCTGAGAAACATACCTTTATCCTTGATTTGTACTTTATCCACCATTTTACAATTAGGCACTTGTGTTGGGCACTAAATCACCAAAATACTTAGAAATGGCCCAAGGGCACATTTCCCTTTCAGGGGTTTGAAAGCTCTGTAAGTTTACTTTGCTCTGCCAACCACATCAGTTTTTTATATAAAATAGATTTATTGATCACGGCAATCAAAAGATTAAATGGAGAACAATTCTATCATCTTCCTTTCTGTGGGCATTGTCTCACATGCCAAAAGCAGGGATGGCAAATTGCAAATTTCTTTTCCTGATCGATACCTTTTTTCGGTTTGCATAAATGGAAGTTTAGGATTATTTTAATTCGAACTTGCAGGCTTGGCATGTTGATATACCCAACCTCCCTATGCTGGTACCTCCTAAGAAATGGAAAGGGTATGTTGGTGTTCAATTTTTGTACCTTTCCAGCAAACTCCTTACATGTTGAGACTGTTTATGATTGTATTAATTCATAGAACTTACTGCTTGTTGCGGGTGATTTGAATGTGCCAACCATAATTTGTTGCAGTTATGATAAAGGTGGTCACCTTTTTCTGCCCTCATACATTATGAGGACACATGGTGTGAAGTACCAAAAGGATGCAATTAATAGTGTTCCTAGAAAACAGCTACGAAAAGTATTTGAGGTTTACTGATCTCCCATCTATGTCACAATGTATATTTATATTTATTATTGTTGTTCTCTGCATAAAAAGTACTTCACATGGGTTCTCTGTTGCTCTACCGAACATAAGCCTGGCAACATGGGGTGTTCTAAACCACGATAACCATCGTTATCTTTACCAAATTCTTTTTCATTTTGTTCAAAAGATAAAACCATCAGGACTATGGATGAAGCATTATGGAGAGTGCGGGCCTTTGCTGACGCTGGAGCAGATGTTCTATTCATTGATGCCCTTGCCTCAAGAGAAGAAATGAAGGCATTTTGCGCCATCGCACCTGGAGTTCCAAAAATGGTTAGATATGTTATGTGTATCAGTGTTTCTGGTTTTCATATACTTGCAATGCCTTCATCATACTCTTGACCTGCAGGCCAACATGTTAGAAGGCGGTGGTAAAACTCCTATACTGAGCCCTGTTGAACTGGAAGAAATAGGTTATAAAATCATAGCCTATCCATTATCTCTAATTGGTGTATCGATGCGTGCAATGGAGGTTTGTTTTTCATTTATATATGTGAATAGAATGTTTTTCATTCATGTATGCGAACAGTATGATTGTTTTTCATTTATAAAATCAGCCAAACAAGGAGCTAGGTTTGGGACATGCAGGGTCTGGAGTATGCGAAACCAGACTGTCTGGAGAAACTGCAGCCGACCAGAAGGTGGGTGATTGTCTCCGCAACTTGATCACAGAAAGGACAAGCCCTAGGATGGGGTAATCCTCTTTTGGACAGTCTATCTGCTGTCCAACAGCGCTTCTTGAGCACCAACTAAATAAAGAGTTTGCAACGAAGGGGAGCCTAGCTTTTCTAGATTTTCTTCCAAGGTGAAAAACGGATGGTTCCCAAGAAGAAGGCTGCATTGGCAGACCAGGTGGTGTATTCTCCTGAATCTGTCAACTTCCATCGAAAAGTATGAAGAACTACCCCTTGCAATTGGTCCCAAACTTGGACATATTCCACAAGTAATGGTATGGTTACGGCCCTTTTTATATCAGCCACCCACTTGTGGTTATATATAGCTTCTGCTACAGTTCTTTTGTTAATCACTCGCCTTGCAATGTTTTGGATCAAATGAGGAGCCAAATCAGCAATGGAAGTTCCGTTTAACCACCTATCCTTCCAGAACAGAATGTTTTCCCCATTACCCAGTACTGGAGCTATTGCCATGTTAAACAAAGCAGTAGCATTTCGAGGAGCCTCAATTTGGAAAACAACCCAAGGAAGGGGACGGTCCACTTTATTGGCCCACAACCAACGAACCTTCAGAGCCCTTATATTTATTCAAAATTGAATAAGGGTAGACTACATTTTTTCCTGGAATAAACGGGAGAGCTACGTATCAATAATATTAAGGAGATAAAAGAGGTCCAAAATAGACTAGCATTGGGCTATGCAATTAGTAATTTAATGGGATGTACCAAAGGAGAAGAATTATGACTTCCTTAGTTTATTGCAGCCTACTGAAATTTTGGTTACCAAATGCTTGATGCTTTCAACAAGACAACAACTATCTAGCTTGAACTGCCTTCTCCATCCCATATGTTGCTGCTGAAGCAAGTGCTCCAATGATAGCAGTGCACTGATGAGTGGCTGATTCCCAGTAAAACGGCCCTTGATGTAGCCAAAGAAAAGTAGTGCGACCAATGTGACTTCAATGGATGTGGGCATGACTTTCTAGGATGTGGAGACGAACATGTAGAGCAGGAGAGGGACCAATCCACCGATCACATAAGATAGTGCGATTGTAAAAAAAGCACTCTGCAGAGCCCTTTTAGGATCTGGTTTCTCCAATCCTAGCTCAAACCTGAACACATTTCCCTGGTTAGTTGAGAAAACCATTCATCTTCCGTGAACGATATTTCAAAGTTTGTTATCATCTTTTTTAGGTTTTTTTATGATTAATAACATGATGCTTTATGTTTTTTTCACTCTCAACATTTTTATGAATTACTGCAAAGCCATTCAGAAGTGTAGCCAAGCTTGAGGGTTTCCCCTACCGTCGATGACAGGGCTATACTCCTGAGGTTCAAGCCCATACTGCGACATGGTCTCTCCAATCTCAGCAGCCTCTATAACGGATGACCAAATCAAGGATTCAGAACACCAACGGGTCAGAATGGTCATTGATTAAGGTGAGTTCTGCTGGTTGATGGTCATTGGTGACCATATGCTTCTGTAAGAAACATTTTTTTGTTGTTTATGCATGATATTTGTTGTTGCTGCTTCATTCGATAATATGTAATATATAAATTTTGTTGCAGCCTCAGATGTTATAGATGCCAAAAAACATCTATTTAGTTACCCCGGTATATTTTTAATTTTACTATTGTGCTCAATTAGGCTACTTGTGTTATGCTAAAGAGGTCTATAAAATCCATGCGCTTCACGCGCCGCCCTCTCCCCGGCAAGCTCGGAGACGGCGATGCCGCCCCCACGAATCTGCTTATCGCGCGTCCCTCCCCTTGCACCCTCGTCAAACTGTAAAACAGTATGTCCGATCAGGCCAATGTCTGTCTGTCTGTCTCTAAACATTATGAACACTTTTGTTCTTATCTGAAGTGTTACATAGCTCCATTTTTTCCATGTTGTTTTCAGATGCGCACCCTAGCAGGCAACTGCGACTGATGCGCATTGCTGAGCACCGAGGTGGCCATTGTGGACTTCAACCCGTGGTGGTTTGAGGCCCGCTGCGTTCACGCCGCTGGGAACATTTACTGGAGTTCCGCATCCTCAGCGGGACGCAAATAACCCAGCTGGGTAATTTCAGTCCCTAACATTTTTAGGTTGCTATTGTGCTTGTAAATCTTATGGAGTTTTTTTTCAATATGACAGTCTACTAGCTATTGCTGAGGAGACCTTGGCAAAGTTTCTGTCGAAAGCAACAGGAACTGCTATCGATTGGGTGCAAATGGTTGGGATGAAGGTAATTCACTTATTGTGACAAAAAGAAAGATATGTGCTTTGTGTTGTCTACTTAAATTCTGTTTTGGCTAATTACTTAAAGCATGTATTCCTTTACAGCCTGGTCCGGATTCCATTGGAATCATCGCTGTTTCGCACAATTGCAGTGGCGTAGCAGCCCAAGCAGATCAAGGTCTGGTTCCAGAACCGCAGGTGCGTACGTCGCCGGAACACCCCGAGCCTCTCTCTCCGTCCATCATCTCGACTCTGTTTACGCCTCCGCTTATCTGCTGACGAATTATGCGCTCCTGCTGCTGAAACAGGCACAGCTTGGCTCATGGGTGTCAGCCCGTCTCTCTTCTGCATCTCAAGCTAAACAGGCAGGATTGATTGTTGATATTACACAAGCATCTCAAGCTCTACCAGAACTCCGAGATTTTTGCTATGCAGCATTCACATAAATTTCTTTCCTGTGATCGAATTCACTTAAAACGTGCACTAATCTAACTGTAAAATTTGTGCTCTTCTTTTATTGTGGATTTGTTTGAAATCTGATATATCATTTTGTTTTGGATTGGTTCAGGCAATAAGGATGCCAAATCTGCAGCTTTGCCAACATGAGCAGTTTATACTCGCTTCCCCGCACCCTCCACTTCCTTGTCGTCGTGCTGATTCCAAATCAAGGGGTAGTGATCTGGAAGGTGGCTATGTTTTTGTAAGTACAAGGCTCAAGATCTTGTTCAAGGAAGGTGGCTGTGGTACTTTTAATCCTTTGTTCCTCAACTTGATTGCATCTATGCAGCGCTACAACCAGATTGACGCCCAATCTGCTGCTAGCATGACATCTATGTGGACCCTCTGCAATATGTGTATGATAGGATGTGTCATGCGTGAGTTGATATATATTAACTGAATTGACAAAACACTTGATATATGTTAAAATATGTTGACCTCAATGATCCTACCAAGATCTTCCTTTGGCATTATATATGTTTCATACAAATTTTTTTACTTCCGTCGCAACGCACGGGCATTCTCCTAGTGATAGAATGAAATGTGTAGCTCCCTAGCCCCCAACAATCCTTATTTTTCCAGATGAATAATGAGACACATATCTTGAAGAAATATGTTTGAGTTATGATGGATAACAATGGATAACAACTTTTACATGTCATCATTAGGGGGAGCGAATGCTTAATATTGATAATAATTATGAGACATTGAATGTCATATTGTATGCCCTGAAGGCGTCAGCTTGATGATTAATATGTGAACTTTTATGACAGTTTCTATCAAATATATAGATCCAGTCGATCGAACACCCCTAATCAAAGTGGCTTATTTATGTTGATACATGCACTTACCTCGTGTATCCTAGAAGTGAGTTGAGGTGAAGTTCCTGAAATAATCCTTGCAGGGATATGCAATCCGTTTGTTAAGACTCTATGTGCATATATTTACAGAAGAAGATGTTTTGTCACATTGATACAGTTTTGCAAGGATCAAGGGGAGATTGTTTCTAAATTCAGCCCTTGTAGAAGATTCGATGGAATCTAGATCCAGAAGACCGAAATATATCCTAATAACTGTCGTTGTACTCTTTTTCCCTTGGTGAGTTTCCCTGAAGTTTCTCACATAAGGTTTTTTAACGAGGTAACAAAGCACAAAATCAATATGTGCCACCATGTGCTCTTTGTCCACATTTTTCCCACTGGGTTTTGGGAGTTTTAACGAGGCATGTGTTGGTCATGGTATTCGCCCAAGGATGGGTGTTGGGAAACCCTAATGAAGGGTTATGTGGGAAAATACCGAATATGCCCATAAGGGGTATTACGTATCTATATATGGAACTTGTACTCCCCTCATATGGAACGAGAATAGAATGAGGTTAGAGACCCAACCCTATGTATTGTGTCTCATGTGTTCTCTGAGTGTGTGGATTGCTGGGAAAGTGAAAGGGAATTAGGCTTACACCTATTTCCTATACTAATTTTGGTGGTTGAATTGCCCAACACAAATAATTGGACTAAGTAGTTTGCCCAAGTTTATAAGTTCTACAGGTACAAAGGTTCACCATAAGCCAATAAAAGACCAAGAAAAAGGGTTCAAACAAAGGAGCAATGGGACAACCGAAGGCCCCCTGGTCGGGCGCACCGGACTGTTCGGTGCACCACCGGACATTGTCCGGTGCACCAGGGAAGACCGACTTCAAACTCTTCACATTCGGGAATTCTTGGAGCCGGCGCGCTATAATTCACCGGACTGTCCGGTGTACACCGGACAGTGTCCGGTGCTCCAAGAGGACGCGGCTCTGAACTCGCCAGTCTCGGGAATTCACTTCGGCTGCTCCGCTATAATTCACCGAACATGTCCGGTGTACACCGGACTGTCCGGTGTAACTGCGGGGCAACGGCTACTTCTGGCACCAACGGCTACCTGCAGCGCATTTAATGCGCACCAGAGCGCGCAGAAGTCAGGCACGCGTGAACAGGCGCACCGGACACTCTACAATGTATGTCCGGTGCGCCACCTGACATCAAGACAGCCTAGCGTCAGAGCTCCAACGGTCGGAACCCTAACGTTCGGGTGACGTGGCTGGCGCACAGGACATGTCCGGTGTGCACCGGACTGTCCGGTGCACCATACGACAGACAGCCTCCACCCAAACGGCTAATTTGGTGGTTGGGGCTATAAATACCCCCAACCACCCCACATTCAAGTTATCCAAGTTTTCCCACTTCAACTACTTACAAGAGCTCTAGCATTCAATTCTAGACACACCAAAGTGATCAAATCCTCTCCAAACTCCACACAACGCCCTAGTGATTAGTGAGAGAGATTTGCTTGTGTTCTTTCGAGCTCTTGCGCTTGGATTGCTTTCTTTCTTCTTGGATTCTTCATTGCGATCAAACTCACTTGTAATTGAGGCAAGAGACACCAATCTTGTGGTGGTCCTTGTGGGAACTTTGTGTTCCAAGCATTTGAGAAGAAGAAGCTCACTCGGTCCGGGGGACCGTTTGAGAGAGGGAAAGGGTTGAAAGAGACCCAGTCTTTGTGACCACCTCAACGGGGAGTAGGTTTGCGAGAACCGAACCTCGGTAAAACAAATCCGCGTGTCACACTCTTCATTCGCTTGCGATTTGTTTTGCACCCTCTCTCTCGGACTCATTATTATTTCTAACGCTAACCCGGCTTGTAGTTGTGATTAATTTTGTAAATTTCAGTTTCGCCCTATTCACCCCCCTCTAGGCGACTTTTAATTGGTATCAGGGCCCAGTGCTTCATTAGAGCCTAACCGCTCGAAGTGATGTCGGGAGATCACACCAAGAGGGAGATGGAGACCGGCGACAAGCCCACTACAAGTCACGGGAGCACCTCATCGGAAGAGTCTCGCACCAAGAGGAAGGAGAAGAAGAAGGACTCCTCCAAAGGGAAAAAGTCTTCTTCACACCACAAAGAGAAGAAGGAGAAATCTTCTTCCCACAAGTCGCATCGGAGAGGTGACAAGCACAAGAGGATGAGGAAAGTGGTCTACTACGAGACCGACACTTCATCAACATCGACCTCCGGCTCTGATGCGCCATCCGTAACTTCTAAGCGCCAAGAGCACAATAAGTATTGTAAGATCCCCCTACGCTACCCCCGCATTTCTAAACATACACCTTTACTTTCCGTCCCTTTAGGCAAACCACCAACGTTTGATGGTGAAGATTATGCTAGGTGGAGTGATATGATGCGATATCACCTAACCTCACTCCACAAAAGTATATGGGATGTTGTTGAGTTTGGTGTACAGGTACCATCCGTAGGGGATGAAGACTATGATACGGACGAAGTGGCCCAAATCGAGCACTTCAACTCCCAAGCCACAACCATACTCCTCGCCTCTCTAAGTAGAGAGGAATATAACAAGGTGCAAGGGTTGAAGAGTGCGAAGGAGATTTGGGACCTACTCAAGACCGCGCACGAGGGTGATGAACTCACCAAGATCACCAAGCGGGAAACGATCGAGGGGGAGCTCGGTCGCTTCCGTCTTCGCCTAGGGGAGGAGCCACAAGATATGTACAACCGGCTCAAAACCTTAGTAAACCAAGTGCGCAACCTCGGGAGCAAGAAGTGGGACGATCACGAAGTGGTTAAGGTTATTCTAAGATCTCTCATTTTCCTTAACCCCACTCAAGTTCAATTAATTCGTGGTAATCCTAGATATACACTAATGACTCCCGAGGAAGTAATCGGGAATTTTGTGAGCTTTGAGTATATGATCAAGGGCTCAAAGAAAATCAACGAGCTAGATGATCCCTCCACATCCGCGGCACAACCGGTCGCATTTAATGCGACAGAGGAGAAGAAGGAGGAGTCTACACCAAGTAGACAACCAATCGACGTCTCAAAGCTCGACAATGAGGAAATGGCGCTCGTCATCAAGAGCTTTCGCCAAATCCTCAAACAAAGGAGGGGGAAGGACTACAAACCCCGCTCCAAGAAAGTGTGCTACAAATGTGGTAAGCCCGGTCATTTTATTGCAAAATGTCCTATATCTAGTGACAGTGACAGGGGCGACGACAAGAAGGGAAAGAGGAAAGAAAAGAAGAGGTACTACAAGAAGAAGGGCGGCGATGCCCACGTGTGCCGCGAGTGGAACTCCGACGAGAGCTCCACCGACTCCTCCTCCGACGACGAGGACGCCGCCAACATCGCCGTCACCAAAGGACTCCTCTTCCCCAACATCGGCCACAAGTGCCTCATGGCAAAGGACGGCAAAAAGAAGAAGGTTAAATCTAAATCCTCCACTAAATATGAGTCTTCTAGTGATGAAAATGCTAGCGAAGAGGAGGATAACTTGCATACCCTTTTTGCCAACCTTAACATGGAACAAAAGAAAAAATTAAATGAATTAATTAGTGCTGTTCATGAAAAGGATGACCTTTTGGATTCCCAAGAGGAATTCCTAATTAAGGAAAACAAGAAACATGTTAAGGTTAAAAATGCTTATGCTCTAGAAATAGAAAAATGTCAAAAACTATCTAGTGAGCTAAGCGCTTGCCATGACACTATTGCCAACCTTAGAAATGAAAATGCTAAATTAATTGTTAAGGTTGATTCTCATGTTTGTAATGTTTCAACTTCCAATCCTAGAGTTGATAATGTTGATTTACTTGCTAGGATTGATGAGTTGAATATTTCTCTTGCTAGCCTTAGAGATGAGAATGAGAATTTGTTTGCTAAGGCTAAAGAATTAGATGTTTGCAATGTTACAATTTCCAATCTTAGAGATAACAATGATATTTTGCGTGCTAAGATTGTTAAACTTAATTCTTGCAAACCCTCTACATCTACTATTGAGCATGTGTCTATTTGTGCTAGATGTAGAGATATTGATATTGATGCTATTCATGATCACATGGCTTTAATTAAACAACAAAATGATCATATAGCATTATTAGATGCTAAAATTGCCGAGCATAACTTAGAGAATGAAAAATTTAAATTTGCTAGAAGTATGCTCTATAATGGGAGACGCCCTGGCATCAAGGATGGCATTGGCTTCCAAAAGGGAAACAATGTCAAACTTAGTGCCCCTCCTAAAAATTTGTCTAACTTTGTTAAGGGCAAGGCTCCCATGCCTCAGGATAACGAGGGTTACATTTTATACCCTGCCGGTTATCCCGAGAGCAAAATTAGGAGAACTCATTCTAGGAAGTCTCACTCTGGCCCTAACCATGCTTTTATGTATAAGGGTGAGACATCTAGCTCTAGGCAACCAACCCGTGCTAAGTTGCCTAGAAAGAAAACTCCTAGTGCATCAAATGATCATGGCATTTCATTTAAGACTTTTGATGCATCTTATGTTTTGACTAACAAATCCGGCAAGGTAGTTGCCAAGTTTGTTGGGGGCAAACACAAGGGCTCTAAGACCTGTGTTTAGGTACCCAAAGTTCTTGTTTCTAATGCCAAAGGACCCAAAACCGTTTGGGTACCTAAAGTCAAGAACTAAACTTGTTTTGTAGGTTTATGCATCTGGGGGCTCAAGTTGGATCATCGACAGCGGGTGCACAAACCACATGACAGGGGAAAAGAAGATGTTCTCCTCCTACGAGAAAAACCAAGATCCCCAACGAGCTATCACATTCGGGGATGGAAACCAAGGTTTGGTCAAAGGTTTGGGTAAAATAGTTATATCTCCTGACCATTCCATTTCCAATGTTTTTCTTGTAGATTCTTTAGATTACAATTTGCTTTCTGTATCTCAATTATGTCAAATGGGCTACAACTATCTATTCACTGATGTAGGTGTCACTGTCTTTAGAAGAAGTGATGATTCAATAGCTTTTAAGGGAGTGTTAGAGGGTCAGCTATACTTGGTAGATTTTGATAGAGCTGAACTCGACACTTGCTTAATTGCTAAGACTAACATGGGTTGGCTCTGGCACCGCCGACTAGCCCATGTTGGAATGAAAAATCTTCATAAGCTTCTAAAGGGAGAGCACATTTTAGGACTAACAAATGTTCATTTTGAGAAAGACAGGATTTGTAGCGCATGCCAAGCCAGGAAGCAAGTTGGCACTCATCATCCACACAAGAACATCATGACAAGTGACAGGCCACTGGAGCTCCTACACATGAATTTATTCGGCCCGATCGCTTACATAAGCATCGGCAGGAGTAAGTACTGTCTAGTTATTGTGGATGATTATTCTCGCTTCACTTGGGTGTTCTTTTTGCGGGAAAAATCCCATACCCAAGAGACCTTAAAGGGATTCTTGAGACGGGCTCAAAATGAGTTCGGCTTAAGGATCAAGAAAATTAGAAGCGACAACGGGACGGAGTTCAAGAACTCTCAAATTGAAAGTTTCCTTGAGGAGGAGGGCATCAAGCATGAGTTTTCTTCTCCCTACACCCCACAACAAAATGGTGTAGTGGAGAGGAAGAATCGAACTCTATTAGATATGGCAAGAACCATGCTTGATGAGTACAAGACACCGGATCGGTTTTGGGCCGAGGCGGTCAACACCGCCTGCTACGCCATCAACCGGTTATATCTACACCGAATCCTCAAGAAGACATCCTATGAACTCCTAACCGGTAAAAAGCCCAATATTTCATATTTTAGAGTTTTTGGTAGCAAATGCTTTATTCTTGTTAAAAGAGGTAGAAAATCTAAATTTGCTCCTAAAACTGTAGAAGGCTTTTTACTAGGATATGACTCAAACACAAGGGCATATAGAGTCTTTAACAAGTCCTCAGAACTAGTTGAAGTTTCTTGTGACGTTGTGTTTGATGAGACTAACGGCTCTCAAGTAGAGCAAGTTGATCTTGATGAGATAGGTGAAGAACAGGCTCCGTGCATCGCGCTAAGGAACATGTCCATTGGGGATGTGTGTCCTAAGGAATCCGAAGAGCCTCCACATGCACAAGATCAACCATCTTCCTCCACGCAAGCATCTCCACCAACTCAAAATGAGGACGAAGCTCAAGTTGATGAAGGACAAGATCAAAGAGATGAGCCACCTCAAGATGACGACAATGATCAAGGGGGAGATGCAAATGATGAAGACAAGGAGGATGAAGAGCCAAGGCCGCCACACCCAAGAGTCCACCAAGCAATACAACGAGATCACCCCGTCGACACCATCCTCGGCGACATTCATAAGGGGGTAACCACTCGATCTCGTGTTGCACATTTTTGTGAGCATTACTCTTTTGTTTCCTCTATTGAGCCACACAGGGTAGAGGAAGCACTCCAAGATTCGGATTGGGTGGTGGCGATGCAAGAGGAGCTCAACAATTTCACAAGGAACGAGGTATGGCATTTAGTTCCACGTCCTAACCAAAATGTTGTAGGAACCAAGTGGGTCTTCCGCAACAAGCAAGACGAGCATGGTGTAGTGACAAGGAATAAAGCTCGACTCGTGGCCAAGGGGTATTCACAAGTCGAAGGTTTGGATTTTGGTGAAACCTATGCACCCGTAGCTAGGCTTGAGTCCATTCGCATATTATTAGCCTATGCTACTTACCATGGCTTCAAGCTTTATCAAATGGACGTGAAGAGTGCCTTCCTCAATGGACCAATCAAGGAGGAGGTCTATGTTGAGCAACCTCCCGGCTTTGAAGATAGTGAGTACCCTAACCATGTCTATAGGCTCTCTAAGGCGCTTTATGGGCTCAAGCAAGCCCCAAGAGCATGGTATGAATGCCTAAGAGATTTCCTTATTGCTAATGGCTTCAAAGTCGGCAATGCCGATCCTACTTTATTCACTAAAACTCTTGACAATGATTTGTTTGTATGCCAAATTTATGTTGATGATATTATATTTGGGTCTACTAACAAATCTACATGTGAAGAATTTAGTAGGATCATGACACAAAAATTCGAGATGTCAATGATGGGGGAGTTGAAGTATTTTCTAGGATTCCAAGTCAAGCAACTCCAAGAGGGCACCTTCATTAGCCAAACGAAGTACACTCAAGACATTCTAACCAAGTTTGGAATGAAGGATGCCAAACCCATCAAAACACCCATGGGAACCAATGGGCATCTCGACCTCGACACGGGAGGTAAATCCGTCGATCAAAAGGTATACCGGTCGATGATAGGTTCATTACTCTATTTATGTGCATCTCGACCAGACATTAGGCTTTCCGTTTGCATGTGTGCAAGATTCCAATCCGACCCTAAGGAATCCCACCTTACGGCCGTAAAACGATTCTTGAGATATTTGGCTTATACTCCTAAGTTTGGGCTTTGGTACCCTCAGGTATCCACATTTGATTTGATTGGTTATTCGGATGCCGATTGGGCGGGGTGCAAAATCAATAGGAAGAGCACATCGGGGACTTGCCAGTTCTTGGGAAGATCCTTGGTGTCTTGGGCTTCAAAGAAGCAAAATTCGGTCGCTCTTTCTACCGCCGAAGCCGAGTATATTGCCGCAGGCCATTGTTGCGCGCAATTGCTTTGGATGAGGCAAACCCTGCGGGACTATGGTTACAAATTAACCAAAGTTCCTCTTCTATGTGATAATGAGAGTGCAATCCGCATGGCGGATAATCCCGTTGAGCACAGCCGCACTAAACACATAGCCATTCGGTATCATTTTCTTAGGGATCACCAACAAAAGGGGGATATCGAGATTGCATACATTAATACTAAAGATCAATTAGCCAATATCTTTACAAAGCCACTCGATGAACAAACTTTTACCAAACTTAGGCATGAGCTCAATATTCTTGATTCCAGGAACTTCTTTTGCTAATTTGCACACATAGCTCATATGTATACCTTTGATCATGTCTCTTTTATATATGCTATGACTAATGTGTTTTCAAGTGTATTTCAAACCAAGTCATAGGTATATTGAAAGGGAATTGGAGTCCTCGGCGAAGACAAAGGCTTCCACTCCACTCTACTACTCATCCTTCGCCGTCGCTCCGCATCACTCTCTGTCTTTGGTATAATCCTCACTTATATGTTTTATTTGCCAAAGGAGAGAATGTAGTTAGGAATAAGGGCTTATATCTCACTCAAAGTATCCGTTTTTGGCGATTCATGCCAAAGGGGGAGAACGTATGAGCCCAAAGCAAAAGGACCGCATCACCACCCTAATTTTAAAAATGATTTTCAATTGGTAAATTTCAAATTGGTATCTCTTTGTGTTCTAAAGGGGGAGAAAGTAGTACTTTCAAAATTGATATCTTAAAACCCTCTTGAACACTAAGAGGAGAATTTATTTGAGGGGGAGTTTTGTTTTATTCAAAGGAAAAGCATTTCAAACAAGGGGAGAAAGTTTCAAATCTTGAAAATGCTTCTCGAAATCTTATTCATTTACCTTTGACTATCTTGTAAAAGGACTTTGAAAAGAATTTACAAAAGAATTTGCAAAAACAAAACTTGTGGTGCAAGCGTGATCCAAAATGTTAAAAATAAAGAAACAATCCATGCATATCTAATGAGTAATATTTATTGGCTCAATTCTAAGTAACCTTTGCACTTACATTTTGCAAACTAGTTCAATTCTGCACTTCTATATTTGCTTTGGTTTGTGTTGGCATCAATCACCAAAAAGGGGGAGATTGAAAGGGAATTAGGCTTACACCTATTTCCTATACTAATTTTGGTGGTTGAATTGCCCAACACAAATAATTGGACTAACTAGTTTGCCCAAGTTTATAAGTTCTACAGGTACAAAGGTTCACCATAAGCCAATAAAAGACCAAGAAAAAGGGTTCAAACAAAGGAGCAATGGGACAACCGAAGGCCCCCTGGTCGGGCGCACCGGACTGTCCGGTGCACCACCGGACAGTGTCCGGTGCACCAGGGAAGACCGACTTCAAACTCTTCACCTTCGGGAATTCTCAGAGCCGGCGCGCTATAATTCACCGGACTGTCCGGTATACACCGGACAGTGTCCGGTGCTCCAAGAGGACGCGACTCTGAACTCGCCAGTCTCGAGAATTCGCTTCGGCTGCTCCGCTATAATTCACCGGACATGTCCGGTGTACACCGGACTGTCCGGTGTAACTGCGGGGCAACGGCTACTTCTGGCACCAACGGCTACCTGCAGCGCATTTAATGCGCACCAGAGCGCGCAGAAGTCAGGCACGCGTGAACAGGCGCACCGGACACTCTACAATGTATGTCCGGTGCGCCACCTGACATCAAGACAGCCTAGCGTCAGAGCTCCAACGGTCGGAACCCTAACGTTCGGGTGACGTGGCTGGCGCACAGGACATGTCCGGTGTGCACCGGACTGTCCGGTGCACCATACGACAGACAGCCTCCACCCAAACGGCTAGTTTGGTGGTTGGGGCTATAAATACCCCCAACCACCCCACATTCAAGTTATCCAAGTTTTCCCACTTCAACTACTTACAAGAGCTCTAGCATTCAATTCTAGACACACCAAAGTGATCAAATCCTCTCCAAACTCCACACAACGCCCTAGTGATTAGTGAGAGAGATTTGCTTGTGTTCTTTCGAGCTCTTGCGCTTGGATTGCTTTCTTTCTTCTTGGATTCTTCATTGCGATCAAACTCACTTGTAATTGAGGCAAGAGACACCAATCTTGTGGTGGTCCTTGTGGGAACTTTGTGTTCCAAGCATTTGAGAAGAAGAAGCTCACTCGGTCCGGGGGACCGTTTGAGAGAGGGAAAGGGTTGAAAGAGACCCGGTCTTTGTGACCACCTCAACGGGGAGTAGGTTTGTGAGAACCGAACCTCGGTAAAACAAATCCGCGTGTCACACTCTTCATTCGCTTGCGATTTGTTTTGCACCCTCTCTCTCAGACTCATTATTATTTCTAACGCTAACCCGGCTTGTAGTTGTGATTAATTTTGTAAATTTCAGTTTCGCCCTATTCACCCCCCTCTAGGCGACTTTCAGAAAGGGAACGAGCTTCTATGACTTCTCGCATCTCTACTGCTGACGGGAGGAAAGAAAGCAGATCTGCTGATCCGCGGTAACGTAGTTGTCAACATAATCAACCTTGTTTAGATTCTGTTTATTTGCGTCAAGCCCAGATATAAGATGGGTCATCTCGACACACTCGACCCACCACATCATGTACTACCAAGCCCAGCACACTGAATAAAGCAGCCCACGACCGACTGACCAAAACTTCAATCCTATGTGCGCTGAAATCCCGACTGGCCGACTGCACGGGAGGTCCATGACTTGGGTTGGGCATGAAAATACTTTACGTTCAGGTGGAGGTGGAGGTGGGGTGGTTTTATTTTCCGGACTCGACTTCGATACTGTTAATGCATAGTGAAAACGAGACACAGAGAATAGAGAGAATGGCAGCCACCGATTGTATTCCAGAGATCATTACACTTATATACAAGTGAAGGGGTGTATCCCAAGGGATGTGTCCCTTGGGGAAAACTGTCGCACCCCTTGGATTGATCACATATGTAATATTTTGTAACACTCCCCCTTGATCAATCCAACTTCATTTGATGATCTGTCAGCTGTTCTTTCCAAGATCTTATCTCCTCAAAAACCCTGTGGGAAAAATAAGGAGTACAATAATGTCTTTTGGATAATGAGAATAATATCACTCGAACTCCAAAAGAAAATATGCTTTAATCATCATTCTTAAAAACCCCCGTGGGGAAAAATTAATGACGAAGCATATAGCTTAGTTGATATTACCTCGTTAAAAATTTTGGATGAGAAAAACTCATACAAAGAAAAGAGTATAATATGATGGTACAAAATAGGTCAAATATCATGGAGAATTACTCCCCCTGAACCTTGCAAGTATTAAAGTCTTCTCATACCAATCCACTCAACACATTGTTGAAACATGGAGTATGGTAGAGATTTGTGAATAAATCAGCAAGATTATCACAAGACTTTGTTTGCAAGATGTTAATATTACCATTTTCCTGTTTCCATCTGAACAACACAAGCTCAATTATCCTTATGGATAATGGTCAGTGGTTCAATTGAACCACAGTACGACATTGTTCTCCAATGGACCTCTAGCCCAAAGAACAATAATATGTCTATAGCCATCATCTCAAAAACCCCCGTGGGGAAAATAAATGAGGAGACATATAACTGAGGCTAATATTTCTCCAAGATAATCTAGTCAGAAAATCTGAGAAATCAACATATGAGCGGAGTCTCCTTAAAAACCCAACGGGAAAAATAAGGAGAGTAGTCATACTCTATTGTTGATCCATTTGAACTCTAGAGAGATAAGCCCATAACCTAGTTCAAATGCAACAATAGCTATGTCATAATGTATCATCCTCGAAAACCTCCATGGGAAAAATAGATGATACGACATAGGCCTTGTGTTGATGTTGTCTCGTTAAAAACTTTGAATGAGAAACCCAAATAGGGGGAAAACTCATGCAAAGAAAAGAGTACAACATGATGCAGAAACAAGTTCTTCAGATCAAGAGGAAACTCCCCCTGATCTTTATAAATCACTAAGTCATCCCATACCTACTCTCAAACACATTTAAAATGTGGAGTAAGGTAGAGACTTAGTTCGTAACTTGTTTTTCATCTAAACAACACAAAGTAATATTATCTCCATAGATAATAAGGTCAATGATATAAAATCATGACCACCACATACCCTCAGTATGTAGTATATCATTCTATGTGTAAGTGACCATTAATCTTTGTTGATCGACATTTATCAAATAGTAGGTCCAACTTACCAGAAGTATGTCATTGATCTTGTACCTGGGGATCTTCTATAGATATCCAAGATCAATATATCCAAACATAAGGAAAGCATGAGTACACCTGGAGATCATAACTCGATCTCATGTGCTGTTTGTGGGGGACAGATATCTCCCGGGTCCACTAGAAGGATAAAAGACCTCACGAAAGGCCCAAAGGCCCCATAATTCGTAAGGTCATCCCCCTCGTGGGCCTGGGAGGAACGACCAGTGAGACAGATCAACACAAGGCCGGGTCGGTGCATGCCCAGACGGCCCAACAACGTCTAAGCAGTAATCACAGCAGTGACCCGACCTTCCAGCACAAGAGCCCCATACATCGGAACTGGGCAAGGATGAGTCGGCTGAATTATAGGGAGACAGACTCAGTTAGTTCACTATTATTCTGGCTCACGTTGTTATCATATCCACATGTAATACCCCACAGTCGAGTATATAAGGCCTAGGGGGCACCCCTTCAAGACGATCGAGAGAAACATCATTCATCACTTAGCCATCCACCCCGCTCTCTACGTTTTCCAGCACTAGAGAGCTCCTTTGTAACCCATCGCATAAAGCATTCCAGCCAGGACGTAGGGTGTTACGCATCTCAAAGCGGCCCGAACCTGTACATCATTGTCTACTATTTTTCGTGCACCCAGCACAAACCATCGAGCTACAGTCGGTAACACCGTCCTACTCCTAAAAAGCACCTTGGGGGTAACCCTGGGTGCACGGTCGGACCCGAAACACCGACAGCTGGCGCGCCAGGTAGGGCGTGTGTCATCGATCCAAGCTAGCTCAATGGCTGTCACCTTCCAGCGCAAGATCATCCTCCGCCCCGGATCCATATTCTACTTCGGTACTATCTCATCTGTAGCGGATGAGGAGGGAACTCTGCATCGCCTCGCGGATCCGCCAGAGAAAAAGTCTTCCTCAGGAATCTCTGGGAAAATCGGGGCGAGGCAGGAAAAAGTGCAACCTCCAGCGCTCCTAAAAAAGATCACCTCCAGCAAGATAGGAGCTGAGGGTCCCTCAGCCCGGAGAACTCCGCTGTCCACCTCTCCGACGAATTCGGACACGAATCACAAGGAGAAAGGAAGCAAAGGATCATCAAGCTGATCTTTCTGCGCCTCCACCCTCAAAGGAGAACAGAAAGAAGATCGTCGTGACAGCTACTCCATTCTACCCCGACGTCCTCTTCATCGGGAGAGTGGAGTCGCCCCCCATCTCCGACGATGAGCCGACTGCACCCGGAGAGGAACCTCCTCAGCGGGAATCTCGCAGACGGAGGAACCGACGCCGAAATATCCGGCGACATCACGAGGCCGGAGAGCGGGACCCAGCGCAACCCATATCGCGAGACGAGGTCTCGAAGATGGGAGAAACTCCGGAGGAACGTGTCTTCAGGGAACGAAGGAATTCCCGACGACGCGATCATCGACGGGCTCAAGAACAGGCCGAGCAGGAGATAAGGCAACATCGGTAAAATCCACTCTTCGGGTGCAACCTGAACCCCGACTTCGCCCGAGCCATGAACACGCCGAATGAAGCCGGAGGGGTGCTGGCTCGGATAGCTGATGGCCTCCCTCGGACTCCCGACGCCGAGGGCTATCAGCGGCTGTTCACTCAAGCAGCCAATCACCTTCTACCCCTCGCTCACCCGCCGAACGATCTACGACACGCCATCAACAGTCGCTGGGACACGCTGAGCTCCATCAATGCTTCACGTGAACGACGACACGAGAACGAGATCCGTCGCCGGGAAGAGTACGACCGGGACCATGGCATCCTAGCACGGAGTCAGGCTACGAGGACCGAGTCGGCCACGGCTTCAACTGGAGGCACCGCCCGGGGACGGTCGAGGCACCACGACGATCACTCCCCTCCCCGGGACAGACAACATCATCGACGACAGGAGGACACGTGTGGAGTATCGGCACTTACTCCGCACCTCAGGGCCATTCAATGGCCCCCTAACTTCAAGGTATCCAACGTCGACAAATATGAACCTAAGCAGGATCCAGGAGGCTGGCTGGCCGTCTACACCACCGCTGCCCGAGCTGCTGGGGCGACCGAGGACGTAATGGCCACGTACTTACCTATTGTCCTCGGGCAAGACGCGCTGCAATGGCTGCGACACCTACCCCGACACTGCATCGACGACTGGAGCGACTTCAGTCGGCGCTTCACCGCCAACTTTCAGTCTCTCTCCGACAAACCGGCGCAGCCATGGGACCTCAAATCCATCAAGCGCCGGGGGGACGAAACTCTCCGGTCATACCTCAAAAGGTTCCAGACCATGAGAAATCGTATCCCCGAGGTCGCGGAGGCTGCAGTGATCGAGGACTTCTACAGGGGATCCAATGACTCGATCTTCGTCCGAACCATATTACAGAAGGCGCCGACTACCTCCGAGCAACTGTTCCGGGAAGCCGACCTCTACATCACCGCCGACGAGCGAGCTCAGGACCTCATCGGAGGAGTGAAGCCAGCACCAGCGGCACCGCGACGCGACACGAATCAGCAGCCCGACAAGCGTTGGGAGAAGAGACCTCGCGAAGAAGTCCACGCCGCCGGACCACCTGCCTCTCGTGCCCGGGGAGGACCTCGTGGAGGCGAATGCACGCTGGACGACATCCTCAACGCCCAGTGCCCGTACCACAAGGACATGTGCCACACCCTTCGGAACTGCAGAGACTTCAAGCACTCCGTCGGGCACGGCCGACCCTTCCAACCTCTACCTCCTCCGCCGCCGCAGGGAGGACCAGGAGAACCACGACAACCCTAGCAGCAGGAGGAGGGAGGAGGTGGAGCCTTCCCGCGTGTCGACAGAGAGGTTAATGTCATCTTCGGCGGACACGGATCGCAGGAGAACAAGAGACAACAAAAGCTCAACGATCGCCAAATACTGGTGGCAACTACCGGCCCTCCCGCCCCATACCGATGGTTGGAGCACCCGATCACCTTCACTCGGGCGGATCAGTGGATCAACTTCGACCACCTAGGCAAATACCCCCTCCTCGTCGATCCGGTGATCCGAGAGAGCAGGGTGAAGAAGGTATTGGTAGACGGGGGGAGCAGCATCAACGTTACCTTCCCCCGGACACTCCAAGGCTTGGGAGTTCACCTCAAAGAACTCCACGAGTCAGATACTCCTTCCTTCGGCATCGTGCCGACTGAAGGAGAATACCCGCTGGGCCACATCTACATGCCGGTCACCTTCGGAACTCCGGAGAACTACAGAACCGAGTTCATAAGGTTCGAAGTGGCGAACTTTGACTGCGGGTATAACGCTATCATCGGGAGGCCTGGGTTGGCGAAATTCATGGCCATTCCGCATTATACATCCATGATATTGAAGATGTCAGGGCCGCAAGGGATCATAAATGTGCGCGCTGACTTCCAAGGCGCCGCAGAATGTTTCCGAGTGGCCATTCAGGCAGCCCTCACCACCAAACCATCGGCGACTTCTTCTGCGCAGGCGAACTCAAAGCCTGAGGAAGACCTCGCGGTGCCCGCGAACGAGGCTCAAGCCGTGACCTCTATGTGGCCGACGGAAGAAACCAAAAGGATCAACCTTGGGTTCACTGACGAACGCAAAACTGCCATCATCAGCTCCAGCCTAGATGATAAATAGGAAGGCGCGCTCGTCCAGTTTCTGCAAGATAACCGAGACGTATTCGCATGGCAACCTACGGATATGCCAGGAGTCCCGAGAGAACTGGCCGAGCACAAATTGAAGGTCTACCCCCAGGCAAGGCTGATTCGGCAAAAATTACGTCGTTTCACGCCCGACAAGAGAGAGGCCATCTGCGCTGAGCTGGCTCGCTTGGTCACGACTGGATTTATTAGAGAGGTGTTACATCCCGAGTGGTTAGCTAACCCTGTTCTTGTACTCAAAAAGAATAAAGTGGATTGGCGCATGTGTGTCGACTATACAGATCTCAACAAACACTGTCCAAAGGATCCATTCGGGCTTCCTAGGATAGATCAGGTGGTAGATTCCACCGCTGGATGTTCTGTGTTATCCTTCTTGGATTGCTACTCTGGGTATCGTCAGATTAGCCTGGCGAAAGAAGACGAGGAAAAACAGCATTAATCACTCCATTCGGTGCTTTCTGCTATACCTCCATGTCGTTCGTCCTCAAAAACGCTGGAGCGACTTATCAGAGAGCTATTCAAACATGCTTAGTCGATCACTGGGGCAAGCGAGTGGAAGCTTATGTGGACGATGTGGTGATCAAAACAGAAAATTCGAAAAATTTCATTGAAGATTTACAGCTGGTTTTCAACAGTCTACGACGATATCGATGGAAGCTTAATCCCGAAAAATGTGTTTTCGGAGAACCAGCAGGAAAGTTACTCGGGTTTATTGTCAACCACCGGGGAATTGAATCTAATCCAGAAAAGATCGAAGCTATCATGAGGATGGAGGCGCCGCGATCACAGAAGAAAGTTCAAAGACTTACCGGATGTATGGCAGCCCTGAGCAGATTTATATCCAGACTGGGAGAAAAAGGCTTACCATTTTATAAGTTACTCAAGAAGGTGGACAAGTTTCAGTGGACTTCAGAAGCACAGGAAGCCCTAGATGCATTGAAAAAGTTCTTGACGACACCACCAGTGCTGAAACCACCGCGTCGAGCCACGCCGACTCAACCAGCTGAAGATCTGCTGCTATATATCTCTTGCACGACTCACGTGGTGAGCACCGCGTTGGTAGTCGAGCGAGCAGAAGGACATGCATACCTAGTACAACATCCTGTTTATTTCATCAGTGAAGTTCTGGGTCCCTCGAAGAAAAAATACCCTCAAGTTCAGAAGTTATTATATGCAGTACATCTAACTGCACGCAAGCTCCGTCACTACTTCGACGACCACAAAGTCATAGTAGTCACTGGATTTCCGATAGGAGATATTCTTCACAACAAAGAAGCCATTGGGAGAATAGCCAAGTGGGCCTGCGAGCTAGGATCTCATGACATTGAATTTTGACCTCGCACTGCCATTAAAACTCAAGCACTGGTTGACTTCGTATCGAAGTGGACCGAACAACAAGTACCAGATAACCCAGAAACTGCAGAAGTATGGCGAATGTATTTTGATGGCTCGTTAAAGCTACAGGGAGCAAGCGCAGGGATCCTCTTTACTGCACCTGGAGGCGAGCACCTCAGATATGCCCTTCAGTTGTTATTTTCAGCCTCTAACAATGCAGCAGAATATGAAGCTCTGATTCATGGACTGAACATTGCTATATCACTAGGCATCAAGAGACTGATGGTATATGGAGATTCTCTGGTAGTCATAAGTCAGATAAACAAAGAATGGGATTGTTCAAGCGATTCCATGGGAAAATACTGCACTGTCGTCCGGAAACTAGAAGACAAATTTGAAGGTCTGAAATTTCACCATGTAGAGAGAGATTGAAACACGGCAGCTGATGTATTGTCCAAGCTAGGATCCAGTCGAACTCAGGTCCCACCTGGAGTTTTTGTTCAAGAAATATTACACCCAAGCATCTCACTGGATCGGGCAGAAGAATGTAATACTCTGAGCCAACCAGAGTCAGATTCTGATGACTGGAGGGGGCCGATCATCAAATATATAAAGAATGAGGAGGAGCCAGATGACAAGAATACAGCCGAGCGCATCGCAAGACAATCAATTCACTATACACTCATTGGGGAAACACTATACAGAAGGGGCACATCAGGAGTCCTCATGAAATGCATTCTCTCAGCTACTGGAAAGCAACTTCTAAATAAGGTCCATGCTGGGCAATGCGGAGTACACGCGGCATCCAGGACCTTGGTTGGGAAGGTCTTCGGGTCAGGTTTTTACTGGCCAACAGCAAAGAGTGATGCGGCCGAGTTAGTCCAGAGGTGCGAAGCCTGCCAGTACTTGTCAAAACAGCAGCATCTACCAGCACGGCAGCTGCAGACTATACACATAACCTGGCCGTTCGCATGCAGGGGATTGGATATGATTGGACCTTTCAAGAAATCTCAAGGAGGATACACTCATGTACTGGTGGCTATTGACAAATTCACTAAATGGATAGAGTTCAAACCCATTGCTTCTCTAACTTCAGCTAAGGCAGTGGAATTCATACAAGATATAATATTCAGGTTCGGGATACCGAATAGCATCATAACTGACCTAGGATCCAACTTCACCAGTTCAGAATTCTTCGATTTCTGCGAGCAAAAGAGCATTCAGATCAAATATGCCTCGGTGGCACATCCAAGAGCCAACGTGCAAGTAGAAAGAGCCAACGGGATGATATTAGAAGCACTCAGAAAGAAAGTCTTCGACAAGAATGAGAAGTTCGTAGGAAAGTGGATCAGAGAATTACCATATGTAGTTTGGAGCCTGAGAACTCAACCCAGCCGAGCTCTGCATGGAAATACCCCCTTCTTTATGGTTTATGGTTCGGAGGCAGTGCTACCTGCCGATCTCAAGTTCGGGGCACCAAGGTTAATCTTTGATAACATAGCAGAAGTTGAAGCTACTAGGCTGGAGGACGTTGACGTACTCGAAGAAGAGCGACTGAATACGGTGATTCAATCAGCGCGATACCAGCAAACTTTGAGGCGCTATCATGATAAGGCCATACGGCATCGATCCTTCGCATTGGGAGATCTCGTCCTCCGCCAAATTCTAACGGGGGAGGGGCGGCATAAATTGTCACCTCTATGGGAAGGACCATTCATAGTAGCAGAAGTCACTCGGTTGGGATCATATCGCCTCACCCAGATGGACGGAACGGAAATTGGGAACTCATGGAACATAGAATATCTCAGGAAGTTCTACCCGTAGCTACATCACAGAGGCTCTTGGAACGACGATGTATTCTGTAAATCAAGAAAAATATCATCAATAAAAAGGTTTCAAAGGCACTCAGATTGTTCACTGTCAATGGCACGCTTACTTAACTCGGGGTGACCACTATGCCCTACTAACGGAGCAATCGACTTAAGTCGGCAATGACTTAAGGCGGTGCGACATGCTCACGCTTATCTAACTCGGGGTGACCACTATGCCCTACTAACAGAGCAATCGGCTTAAGTCGGCAATGACTTAAGGCGGTGCGACATGCTCACACTTATCTAACCTGGGGTGACCACTATGCCCTACTAACGGAGCAACCGACTTAAGTCGGCAATGACTTAAGGTGGTGCGACATGCTCACGCTTACTTAACTCGGGGTGACCACTATGCCCTACTAACGGAGCAATCGGCTTAAGTCGGCAATGACTTAAGGCAGTGTGACATGCTCACGCTTATCTAACTCGGGGTGACCACTATGCCCTACTAACGGAGCAATCGACTTAAGTCGGCAATGACTTAAGGCGGTGCGACATGCTCACGCTTATCTAACTCGGGGTGACCACTATGCCCTACTAACGGAGCAATCGACTTAAGTCGGCAATGACTTAAGGCGGTGCGACATGCTCACGCTTACTTAACTCGGGGTGACCACTATGCCCTACTAACGGAGCAATCGGCTTAAGTCGGCAATGACTTAAGGCGGTGCGACATGCTCACGCTTACTTAACTCGGGGTGACCAATATGCCCTACTAACGGAGTAATCGGCTTAAGTCAACAATGACTTAAGGCGGTGCGACATGCTCACGCTTACTTAACTCGGGGTGACCACTATGCCCTACTAACGGAGTAATCGGCTTAAGTCGACAATGACTTAAGGCGGTGCGACATGCTCACGCTTATCTAAACTCGGGGTGACCACTACGCCCTACTAGCGGATCAGTCGGTTTAAATTGACGCTGATTTAAATTGGCACTGCACGCTTGGCACGTTCGCAATCACCCATCTTAGGGCAACTTCTGTGCCCCATGATGAAATTTTGAAACCATCAGACTGCATTTACTTCTACAAATATAGATACTATGGAATTCTAACAATGGGAAAACAATAGTAGCATTCAGTACTAAAAGGTGTCCTCTAACAAAACATCCGAGCACATTAACCACACATTCAAAGCATTCAGTGTTGTCTATTTAGTAATGTTCTTATCAGGAGCAACTGACGAAGAAGGACGACTCGAGGAATCAGGAGCGGCATTCACGTCAGCCACTATGTCATCAGGAACAACCACGCCGGGTCTCCTCATCAGGATCCGCCCCGCGCGAATAGCTTTATCCATAGCTTTATCGCGCTGGGCCCTCAGGGTAGCAGAAGTCTCTTCAGCAGCCTTGACAGCCAACCAAGCGGTTTCTAGCTCCTGGGCGACGGATTTCTTGGAAGCACGCAGATCCTTAATGACAACATCTTTGGTCGACACCAACTGCCTGAGGCGAATCACATCATCCAAGGATTCTTGCATCTTATAACGATGATTGTCTAACTCCTCCCTGGTGAAGCGATGACTCCTCTCCAAGATGGTCAACGAGTTGCTGGCGTCACGGTATAGCTTGTCAAGGTTGTCACGAGAAGTAACGAGGGCACATTTTTCTTCCTACAGACAAGAATCAATTTCTTCAAACGTCAAGCAAGCAATAAGAACACAGCAAACAAAGCCAAGATTCACAGGTCACCTTTTCAGAGTTGAGCTACGCGCGGAGAGTAGGGTTCAGCGTGTTAGCATCATTCAGAGAAGTAGAAACCCAGGCTAGTTCAGTCTGACCTTGAGAATACTTTTCTTCAATATCAGAGCACCGCCGGGCCAGCTCAGCCTGACCTTGAGAATGTTTTTCTTCAAGATCAGAGTACTGCCGAGCCATATCTGTCAAGAAATAGTCAAGCAAAGGTGTTAAAATAAAAAGCAGTTTAATCAGGTAGCCAAAAAGAAGCAAAAGAGCACTATTTATAGAAGAAGAAGGCAATCGCTCACCTCCTACCACGGCCACCAAACAGTCACAAAAATTCAATATGCAATTTAAACCGTCTGAAGACACGTCAGACGGCTGACGTCGTTTCACGTAACACGACACCCATTGGGACTCCAGTCAACTGCGCGGGCGATATGATTACACCCGCGGTCACATCAAGTTACTACTCAGAAGCAGTTTGCTAAACGCTCAGCGTACCAAGCCGTCCCTTGCCTGCACCCATTGGGGGGGACGCCCAGAAATTATCAGTATATTTTCCAAAACTGTCACATCCGTGCAGTATATGCAATGAATACTCCAAGACAGAAAAGAGATACCAGCAAGGATTAAAGGAAAGCCAAATATAGCCGATAAGGTACAAGTCTAATCGACAGAAGCATCAAAGCACGAAGTGACATGAAGACTAGTCAAGAGCCATCTATCGAACGTCCGATCAGTCGCAGATCAAATAAATTGCCAGACCTAGCAAGATATGGGCAGATCGTGTACTCGGCTTCAAAAACAAAAATGTATGCTGACCTATGAAGCATAACGTTGGTGACATAATGCGGACCTCTAAGGCATTCGACAAAAGAAAAGGATGATTCTTAGAAAAAAAAGCATGAAATGAAGACCTTCGAGTGGATTATTTTCAAAAATCCACTCGAAGCTCGGGGGCTACACCCAATGAATCATCATCCTGAAGAAGCAAAATGCTGACCTCTAAAGCACAAGGCAAAGTTAAGGCAAGGCGGACCTCTGAAAAAGCACGAGTGGAAGATGAAAGTGATTTCTGATAATACCTGAAGTGAAGACCTTCGAGTGGATTGTCTGCAAAAATCCACTCGAAGCTCGGGGGCTGCACCCAATGGACTTCATAGTTCGACAGTGCAAAAATGCTGACCTTCGAAGCATAAACCCGAGACAGAACACCAAAATTTGATGAATAATAGTAGGAGAAGACAGTAAAAAGAAGACGTGTTAACCGGATCACTCAGAATTCTGAAGCAGTGGCCCGACAGACTTATTTCCAAAGCATTCCCTGGTAAAATCAAATACCGCAAGCTGGACCTAGGATCTTTGGGCCGTTTATTTCAAAATCAGCCCAAAGATCGGGGGCTTGTGGGGGACAGATATCCCCCGGGTCCACTAGAAGGATAAAAGACCTCACGAAAGGCCCAAAGGCCCCATAATTCGTAAGGTCATCCCCCTCGTGGGCCTGGGAGGAACGACCAGTGAGACAGATCAACACAATGCCGGGTCGGTGCAAGCCCAGACGGCCCAACAACGTCCAAGCAGTAATCACAACAGTGACCCGACCTTCCCGCACAAGAGCCCCGTACATCGGAACTGGGCAAGGATGAGTCGCCTGAATTATAGGGAGACAGACTCAGTTAGTTCACTATTATTCTGGCTCAAGTTGTTATCATATCCACATGTAATGCCCCATGGTCGAGTATATAAGGCCTAGGGGCACCCCTTCAAGACGATCGAGAGAAACATCATTCATCACTTAGCCATCCACCCCGCTCTCTACGTTTTCCAACACTAGAGAGATCCCTTGTAACCCATCGCATAAAGCATTCCAGCTAGGACGTAGGGTGTTACGCATCTCAAAGCGGCCCGAACCTGTACATCATTGTCTACTATTTCTCGTGCACCCAGCACGAACCATCGAGCTACAGTCGGTAACACCGTCATACTCCTAAAAAGCACCTTGGGGGGTAACCCTGGGTGCGCGGTCGGACCCGAAAGACCGACATTGTTAGCTAGCAAATCTTTGCAAAGCAATATCCGGTCGGATGCTCTTGCAAGATACAATAGCACATCTCATGATCTGAAAGAATCAAATAACCATGATTCTTTCATATTGAATTTCTTCAATATACGTTGGATATAGACAACTTTGTATCCAAGATACTCAAGATAGTTTACTTTGAATTGAAAATCTCTTTCAATTCATATCCTCTATCTCAAACTCCGTCAATAAGTAATGTATGTTTAAAATATGTTGCACATATTTACACTGTGAAAGGGAATTAGGCTTACACCTATTTCCTAAATAATTTTGGTGGTTGAATTGCCCAACACAAATAATTGGACTAACTAGTTTGCTCTAGTCAAAAAGTTATACAGGTGCCAAAGGTTCACACTTAGCCAATAAAAAGACCAAGAATTGGGTGCAACAAAGAGAGCAAGGGATAACCGAAGGCTGCCCTGGTCTGGCGCACCGGACTGTCCGGTGTGCCACCGGACAGTGTCCGGTGCACCAGGGAACTTCAAGCCAAACTTCGCACCTTCGGGAATTTTCAGAGGCGCTTCGCTATAATTCACCGGACTGTCCGGTGCTACACCGGACAGTGTCCGGTGCTACAGAGGAGAGCGACTCTGAACTCGCCTGCTTCGGATTTCCGCTCCGCTATAATTCACCGGACATGTCCGGTGCACACTGGACTGTCCGGTGAGCCAGCGGAGCAACGGCTACTTCGCGCCAACGGTCGACTGCAACACATTAAATGCGCGCCAGCGCGCGCAGAGGAGTAGAGCGCGCGCGGGTGGCACACCGGACAGTCTACAGGACTTGTCCGGTGCACCACCGGACAGCCAGGCGGGCCCACAAGTCAGAACTCCAACGGTCGAAACCCAACGGCCTGGTGACGTGGCTGGCGCACCGGACAGTGTCCGGTGGCGCACCAGACTGTCCGGTGCGCCCGTCGACAGCAGCCTTCACCAAACGGCTAGTTTGGTGGTTGGGGTTATAAATACCCCCAACCACCCCACATTCAAGTCATCCAAGTTTTCCACCTTCCAACTACTTACAAGAGCTCTAGCATTCAATTCTAGACACACTCAAGTGATCAAATCCTCTCCCAATTCCACACAAAGCTTTAGTGACTAGTGAGAGAGATTTGTTGTGTTCTTTTGAGCTCTTGCGCTTGGATTGCTTCTTTTCTTTCTCGATCTTTCTTGAGATCAAACTCACTTGAAATGAGGCAAGAGACACCAATTGTGTGGTGGTCCTTGCGGGAACTTTGTGTTCCAATTGTTTGAGAAGAAGAAGCTCACTCGGTCGAGGGACCGTTTGAGGGAGAGAAAGGGTTGAAAGAGACCCGGTCTTTGTGACCACCTCAACGGGGAGTAGGTTTGCAAGAACCGAACCTCGGTAAAACAAATCCGCATGTCACACTCTCTATTTGCTTGCGATTTGTTTTGCACCCTCTCTCGGACTCGATTATTTTTGCCAACCTTTTCATGAAGAGGAGGATAACTTGCATACCCTTTTTGCCAACCTTAACATGGAACAAAAGAAAAAATTAAATGAATTAATTAGTGCTATTCATGAAAAGGATGACCTTTTGGATTCCCAAGAGGAATTCCTAATTAAGGAAAACAAGAAACATGTTAAGGTTAAAAATGCTTATGCTCTAGAAATAGAAAAATGTCAAAAACTATCTAGTGAGCTAAGCGCTTGCCATGACACTATTGCCAACCTTAGAAATGAAAATGCTAAATTAATTGTTAAGGTTGATTCTCATGTTTGTAATGTTTCAACTTCCAATCCTAGAGTTGATAATGTTGATTTACTTGCTAGGATTGATGAGTTGAATATTTCTCTTGCTAGCCTTAGAGATGAGAATGAGAATTTGTTTGCTAAGGCTAAAGAATTAGATGTTTGCAATGTTACAATTTCCAATCTTAGAGATAACAATGATATTTTGCGTGCTAAGATTGTTAAACTTAATTCTTGCAAACCCTCTACATCTACTATTGAGCATGTGTCTATTTGTGCTAGATGTAGAGATATTGATATTGATGCTATTCATGATCACATGGCTTTAATTAAACAACAAAATGATCATATAGCATTATTAGATGCTAAAATTGCCGAGCATAACTTAGAGAATGAAAAATTTAAATTTGCTAGAAGTATGCTCTATAATGGGAGACGCCCTGGCATCAAGGATGGCATTGGCTTCCAAAAGGGAAACAATGTCAAACTTAGTGCCCCTCCTAAAAATTTGTCTAACTTTGTTAAGGGCAAGGCTCCCATGCCTCAGGATAACGAGGGTTACATTTTATACCCTGCCGGTTATCCCGAGAGCAAAATTAGGAGAACTCATTCTAGGAAGTCTCACTCTGGCCCTAACCATGCTTTTATGTATAAGGGTGAGACATCTAGCTCTAGGCAACCAACCCGTGCTAAGTTGCCTAGAAAGAAAACTCCTAGTGCATCAAATGATCATGGCATTTCATTTAAGACTTTTGATGCATCTTATGTTTTGACTAACAAATCCGGCAAGGTAGTTGCCAAGTTTGTTGGGGGCAAACACAAGGGCTCTAAGACCTGTGTTTAGGTACCCAAAGTTCTTGTTTCTAATGCCAAAGGACCCAAAACCGTTTGGGTACCTAAAGTCAAGAACTAAACTTGTTTTGTAGGTTTATGCATCTGGGGGCTCAAGTTGGATCATCGACAGCGGGTGCACAAACCACATGACAGGGGAAAAGAAGATGTTCTCCTCCTACGAGAAAAACCAAGATCCCCAACGAGCTATCACATTCGGGGATGGAAACCAAGGTTTGGTCAAAGGTTTGGGTAAAATAGTTATATCTCCTGACCATTCCATTTCCAATGTTTTTCTTGTAGATTCTTTAGATTACAATTTGCTTTCTGTATCTCAATTATGTCAAATGGGCTACAACTATCTATTCACTGATGTAGGTGTCACTGTCTTTAGAACAAGTGATGATTCAATAGCTTTTAAGGGAGTGTTAGAGGGTCAGCTATACTTGGTAGATTTTGATAGAGCTGAACTCGACACTTGCTTAATTGCTAAGACTAACATGGGTTGGCTCTGGCACCGCCGACTAGCCCATGTTGGAATGAAAAATCTTCATAAGCTTCTAAAGGGAGAGCACATTTTAGGACTAACAAATGTTCATTTTGAGAAAGACAGGATTTGTAGCGCATGCCAAGCCAGGAAGCAAGTTGGCACTCATCATCCACACAAGAACATCATGACAAGTGACAGGCCACTGGAGCTCCTACACATGAATTTATTCGGCCCGATCGCTTACATAAGCATCGGCAGGAGTAAGTACTGTCTAGTTATTGTGGATGATTATTCTCGCTTCACTTGGGTGTTCTTTTTGCGGGAAAAATCCCATACCCAAGAGACCTTAAAGGGATTCTTGAGACGGGCTCAAAATGAGTTCGGCTTAAGGATCAAGAAAATTAGAAGCGACAACGGGACGGAGTTCAAGAACTCTCAAATTGAAAGTTTCCTTGAGGAGGAGGGCATCAAGCATGAGTTTTCTTCTCCCTACACCCCACAACAAAATGGTGTAGTGGAGAGGAAGAATCGAACTCTATTAGATATGGCAAGAACCATGCTTGATGAGTACAAGACACCGGATCGGTTTTGGGCCGAGGCGGTCAACACCGCCTGCTACGCCATCAACCGGTTATATCTACACCGAATCCTCAAGAAGACATCCTATGAACTCCTAACCGGTAAAAAGCCCAATATTTCATATTTTAGAGTTTTTGGTAGCAAATGCTTTATTCTTGTTAAAAGAGGTAGAAAATCTAAATTTGCTCCTAAAACTGTAGAAGGCTTTTTACTAGGATATGACTCAAACACAAGGGCATATAGAGTCTTTAACAAGTCCTCAGAACTAGTTGAAGTTTCTTGTGACGTTGTGTTTGATGAGACTAACGGCTCTCAAGTAGAGCAAGTTGATCTTGATGAGATAGGTGAAGAACAGGCTCCGTGCATCGCACTAAGGAACATGTCCATTGGGGATGTGTGTCCTAAGGAATCCGAAGAGCCTCCACATGCACAAGATCAACCATCTTCCTCCACGCAAGCATCTCCACCAACTCAAAATGAGGACGAAGCTCAAGTTGATGAAGGACAAGATCAAAGAGATGAGCCACCTCAAGATGACGACAATGATCAAGGGGGAGATGCAAATGATGAAGACAAGGAGGATGAAGAGCCAAGGCCGCCACACCCAAGAGTCCACCAAGCAATACAACGAGATCACCCCGTCGACACCATCCTCGGCGACATTCATAAGGGGGTAACCACTCGATCTCGTGTTGCACATTTTTGTGAGCATTACTCTTTTGTTTCCTCTATTGAGCCACACAGGGTAGAGGAAGCACTCCAAGATTCGGATTGGGTGGTGGCGATGCAAGAGGAGCTCAACAATTTCACAAGGAACGAGGTATGGCATTTAGTTCCACGTCCTAACCAAAATGTTGTAGGAACCAAGTGGGTCTTCCGCAACAAGCAAGACGAGCATGGTGTAGTGACAAGGAATAAAGCTCGACTCGTGGCCAAGGGGTATTCACAAGTCGAAGGTTTGGATTTTGGTGAAACCTATGCACCCGTAGCTAGGCTTGAGTCCATTCGCATATTATTAGCCTATGCTACTTACCATGGCTTCAAGCTTTATCAAATGGACGTGAAGAGTGCCTTCCTCAATGGACCAATCAAGGAGGAGGTCTATGTTGAGCAACCTCCCGGCTTTGAAGATAGTGAGTACCCTAACCATGTCTATAGGCTCTCTAAGGCGCTTTATGGGCTCAAGCAAGCCCCAAGAGCATGGTATGAATGCCTAAGAGATTTCCTTATTGCTAATGGCTTCAAAGTCGGCAATGCCGATCCTACTTTATTCACTAAAACTCTTGACAATGATTTGTTTGTATGCCAAATTTATGTTGATGATATTATATTTGGGTCTACTAACAAATCTACATGTGAAGAATTTAGTAGGATCATGACACAAAAATTCGAGATGTCAATGATGGGGGAGTTGAAGTATTTTCTAGGATTCCAAGTCAAGCAACTCCAAGAGGGCACCTTCATTAGCCAAACGAAGTACACTCAAGACATTCTAACCAAGTTTGGAATGAAGGATGCCAAGCCCATCAAAACACCCATGGGAACCAATGGGCATCTCGACCTCGACACGGGAGGTAAATCCGTCGATCAAAAGGTATACCGGTCGATGATAGGTTCATTACTCTATTTATGTGCATCTCGACCAGACATTAGGCTTTCCGTTTGCATGTGTGCAAGATTCCAATCCGACCCTAAGGAATCCCACCTTACGGCCGTAAAACGATTCTTGAGATATTTGGCTTATACTCCTAAGTTTGGGCTTTGGTACCCTCAGGTATCCACATTTGATTTGATTGGTTATTCGGATGCCGATTGGGCGGGGTGCAAAATCAATAGGAAGAGCACATCGGGGACTTGCCAGTTCTTGGGAAGATCCTTGGTGTCTTGGGCTTCAAAGAAGCAAAATTCGGTCGCTCTTTCTACCGCCGAAGCCGAGTATATTGCCGCAGGCCATTGTTGCGCGCAATTGCTTTGGATGAGGCAAACCCTGCGGGACTATGGTTACAAATTAACCAAAGTTCCTCTTCTATGTGATAATGAGAGTGCAATCCGCATGGCGGATAATCCCGTTGAGCACAGCCGCACTAAACACATAGCCATTCGGTATCATTTTCTTAGGGATCACCAACAAAAGGGGGATATCGAGATTGCATACATTAATACTAAAGATCAATTAGCCAATATCTTTACAAAGCCACTCGATGAACAAACTTTTACCAAACTTAGGCATGAGCTCAATATTCTTGATTCCAGGAACTTCTTTTGCTAATTTGCACACATAGCTCATATGTATACCTTTGATCATGTCTCTTTTATATATGCTATGACTAATGTGTTTTCAAGTGTATTTCAAACCAAGTCATAGGTATATTGAAAGGGAATTGGAGTCCTCGGCGAAGACAAAGGCTTCCACTCCACTCTACTACTCATCCTTCGCCGTCGCTCCGCATCACTCTCTGTCTTTGGTATAATCCTCACTTATATGTTTTATTTGCCAAAGGAGAGAATGTAGTTAGGAATAAGGGCTTATATCTCACTCAAAGTATCCGTTTTTGGCGATTCATGCCAAAGGGGGAGAACGTATGAGCCCAAAGCAAAAGGACCGCATCACCACCCTAATTTTAAAAATGATTTTCAATTGGTAAATTTCAAATTGGTATCTCTTTGTGTTCTAAAGGGGGAGAAAGTAGTACTTTCAAAATTGATATCTTAAAACCCTCTTGAACACTAAGAGGAGAATTTATTTGAGGGGGAGTTTTGTTTTATTCAAAGGAAAAGCATTTCAAACAAGGGGAGAAAGTTTCAAATCTTGAAAATGCTTCTCGAAATCTTATTCATTTACCTTTGACTATCTTGTAAAAGGACTTTGAAAAGAATTTACAAAAGAATTTGCAAAAACAAAACTTGTGGTGCAAGCGTGATCCAAAATGTTAAAAATAAAGAAACAATCCATGCATATCTAATGAGTAATATTTATTGGCTCAATTCTAAGTAACCTTTGCACTTACATTTTGCAAACTAGTTCAATTCTGCACTTCTATATTTGCTTTGGTTTGTGTTGGCATCAATCACCAAAAAGGGGGAGATTGAAAGGGAATTAGGCTTACACCTATTTCCTATACTAATTTTGGTGGTTGAATTGCCCAACACAAATAATTGGACTAACTAGTTTGCCCAAGTTTATAAGTTCTACAGGTACAAAGGTTCACCATAAGCCAATAAAAGACCAAGAAAAAGGGTTCAAACAAAGGAGCAATGGGACAACCGAAGGCCCCCTGGTCGGGCGCACCGGACTGTCCGGTGCACCACCGGACAGTGTCCGGTGCACCAGGGAAGACCGACTTCAAACTCTTCACCTTCGGGAATTCTCAGAGCCAGCGCGCTATAATTCACCGGACTGTCCGGTGTACACCGGACAGTGTCCGGTGTACACCGGACAGTGTCCGGTGCTCCAAGAGGACGCGACTCTGAACTCGCCAGTCTCGAGAATTCGCTTCGGCTGCTCCGCTATAATTCACCGGACATGTCCGTTGTACACCGGACTGTCCGGTGTAACTGCGGGGCAACGGCTACTTCTGGCACCAACGGCTACCTGCAGCGCATTTAATGCGCACCAGAGCGCGCAGAAGTCAGGCACGCGTGAACAGGCGCACCGGACACTCTACAATGTATGTCCGGTGCGCCACCTGACATCAAGACAGCCTAGCGTCAGAGCTCCAACGGTCGGAACCCTAACGTTCGGGTGACGTGGCTGGCGCACAGGACATGTCCGGTGTGCACCGGACTGTCCGGTGCACCATACGACAGACAGCCTCCACCCAAACGGCTAGTTTGGTGGTTGGGGCTATAAATACCCCCAACCACCCCACATTCAAGTTATCCAAGTTTTCCCACTTCAACTACTTACAAGAGCTCTAGCATTCAATTCTAGACACACCAAAGTGATCAAATCCTCTCCAAACTCCACACAACGCCCTAGTGATTAGTGAGAGAGATTTGCTTGTGTTCTTTCGAGCTCTTGCGCTTGGATTGCTTTCTTTCTTCTTGGATTCTTCATTGCGATCAAACTCACTTGTAATTGAGGCAAGAGACACCAATCTTGTGGTGGTCCTTGTGGGAACTTTGTGTTCCAAGCATTTGAGAAGAAGAAGCTCACTCGGTCCGGGGGACCGTTTGAGAGAGGGAAAGGGTTGAAAGAGACCCGGTCTTTGTGACCACCTCAACGGGGAGTAGGTTTGTGAGAACCGAACCTCGGTAAAACAAATCCGCGTGTCACACTCTTCATTCGCTTGCGATTTGTTTTGCACCCTCTCTCTCGGACTCATTATTATTTCTAACGCTAACCCGGCTTGTAGTTGTGATTAATTTTGTAAATTTTAGTTTCGCCCTATTCACCCCCCTCTAGGCGACTTTCAGAAAGGGAACGAGCTTCTACGACTTCTCGCATCTCTACTGCTGACGGGAGGAAAGAAAGCAGATCTGCTGATCCGCGGTAACGTAGTTGTCAACATAATCAACCTTGTTTAGATTCTGTTTATTTGCGTCAAGCCCAGATATAAGATGGGTCATCTCGACACACTCGACCCACCACATCATGTACTACCAAGCCCAGCACACTGAATAAAGCAGCCCACGACCGACTGACCAAAACTTCAATCCTATGTGCGCTGAAATCCCGACTGGCCGACTGCACGGGAGGTCCATGACTTGGGTTGGGCATGAAAATACTTTACGTTCAGGTGGAGGTGGAGGTGGGGTGGTTTTATTTTCCGGACTCGACTTCGATACTGTTAATGCATAGTGAAAACGAGACACAGAGAATAGAGAGAATGGCAGCCACCGATTGTATTCCAGAGATCATTACACTTATATACAAGTGAAGGGGTGTATCCCAAGGGATGTGTCCCTTGGGGAAAACTGTCGCACCCCTTGGATTGATCACATATGTAATATTTTGTAACACTCCCCCTTGATCAATCCAACTTCATTTGATGATCTGTCAGCTGTTCTTTCCAAGATCTTATCTCCTCAAAAACCCTGTGGGAAAAATAAGGAGTACAATAATGTCTTTTGGATAATGAGAATAATATCACTCGAACTCCAAAAGAAAATATGCTTTAATCATCATTCTTAAAAACCCCCGTGGGGAAAAATTAATGACGAAGCATATAGCTTAGTTGATATTACCTCGTTAAAAATTTTGGATGAGAAAAACTCATACAAAGAAAAGAGTATAATATGATGGTACAAAATAGGTCAAATATCATGGAGAATTACTCCCCCTGAACCTTGCAAGTATTAAAGTCTTCTCATACCAATCCACTCAACACATTGTTGAAACATGGAGTATGGTAGAGATTTGTGAATAAATCAGCAAGATTATCACAAGACTTTGTTTGCAAGATGTTAATATTACCATTTTCCTGTTTCCATCTGAACAACACAAGCTCAATTATCCTTATGGATAATGGTCAGTGGTTCAATTGAACCACAGTACGACATTGTTCTCCAATGGACCTCTAGCCCAAAGAACAATAATATGTCTATAGCCATCATCTCAAAAACCCCCGTGGGGAAAATAAATGAGGAGACATATAACTGAGGCTAATATTTCTCCAAGATAATCTAGTCAGAAAATCTGAGAAATCAACATATGAGCGGAGTCTCCTTAAAAACCCAACGGGAAAAATAAGGAGAGTAGTCATACTCTATTGTTGATCCATTTGAACTCTAGAGAGATAAGCCCATAACCTAGTTCAAATGCAACAATAGCTATGTCATAATGTATCATCCTCGAAAACCTCCATGGGAAAAATAGATGATACGACATAGGCCTTGTGTTGATGTTGTCTCGTTAAAAACTTTGAATGAGAAACCCAAATAGGGGGAAAACTCATGCAAAGAAAAGAGTACAACATGATGCAGAAACAAGTTCTTCAGATCAAGAGGAAACTCCCCCTGATCTTTATAAATCACTAAGTCATCCCATACCTACTCTCAAACACATTTAAAATGTGGAGTAAGGTAGAGACTTAGTTCGTAACTTGTTTTTCATCTAAACAACACAAAGTAATATTATCTCCATAGATAATAAGGTCAATGATATAAAATCATGACCACCACATACCCTCAGTATGTAGTATATCATTCTATGTGTAAGTGACCATTAATCTTTGTTGATCGACATTTATCAAATAGTAGGTCCAACTTACCAGAAGTATGTCATTGATCTTGTACCTGGGGATCTTCTATAGATATCCAAGATCAATATATCCAAACATAAGGAAAGCATGAGTACACCTGGAGATCATAACTCGATCTCATGTGCTGTTTGTGGGGGACAGATATCTCCCGGGTCCACTAGAAGGATAAAAGACCTCACGAAAGGCCCAAAGGCCCCATAATTCGTAAGGTCATCCCCCTCGTGGGCCTGGGAGGAACGACCAGTGAGACAGATCAACACAAGGCCGGGTCGGTGCATGCCCAGACGGCCCAACAACGTCTAAGCAGTAATCACAGCAGTGACCCGACCTTCCAGCACAAGAGCCCCATACATCGGAACTGGGCAAGGATGAGTCGGCTGAATTATAGGGAGACAGACTCAGTTAGTTCACTATTATTCTGGCTCACGTTGTTATCATATCCACATGTAATACCCCACAGTCGAGTATATAAGGCCTAGGGGGCACCCCTTCAAGACGATCGAGAGAAACATCATTCATCACTTAGCCATCCACCCCGCTCTCTACGTTTTCCAGCACTAGAGAGCTCCCTTGTAACCCATCGCATAAAGCATTCCAGCCAGGACGTAGGGTGTTACGCATCTCAAAGCGGCCCGAACCTGTACATCATTGTCTACTATTTTTCGTGCACCCAGCACAAACCATCGAGCTACAGTCGGTAACACCGTCCTACTCCTAAAAAGCACCTTGGGGGTAACCCTGGGTGCACGGTCGGACCCGAAACACCGACAGCTGGCGCGCCAGGTAGGGCGTGTGTCATCGATCCAAGCTAGCTCAATGGCTGTCACCTTCCAGCGCAAGATCATCCTCCGCCCCGGATCCATATTCTACTTCGGTACTATCTCATCTGTAGCGGATGAGGAGGGAACTCTGCATCGCCTCGCGGATCCGCCAGAGAAAAAGTCTTCCTCAGGAATCTCCGGGAAAATCGGGGCGAGGCAGGAAAAAGTGCAACCTCCAGCGCTCCTAAAAAAGATCACCTCCAGCAAGATAGGAGCTGAGGGTCCCTCAGCCCGGAGAACTCCGCTGTCCACCTCTCCGACGAATTCGGACACGAATCACAAGGAGAAAGGAAGCAAAGGATCATCAAGCTGATCTTTCTGCGCCTCCACCCTCAAAGGAGAACAGAAAGAAGATCGTCGTGACAGCTACTCCATTCTACCCCGACGTCCTCTTCATCGGGAGAGTGGAGTCGCCCCCCATCTCCGACGATGAGCCGACTGCACCCGGAGAGGAACCTCCTCAGCGGGAATCTCGCAGACGGAGGAACCGACGCCGAAATATCCGGCGACATCACGAGGCCGGAGAGCGGGACCCAGCGCAACCCGTATCGCGAGACGAGGTCTCGAAGATGGGAGAAACTCCGGAGGAACGTGTCTTCAGGGAACGAAGGAATTCCCGACGACGCGATCATCGACGGGCTCAAGAACAGGCCGAGCAGGAGATAAGGCAACATCGGTAAAATCCACTCTTCGGGTGCAACCTGAACCCCGACTTCGCCCGAGCCATGAACACGCCGAATGAAGCCGGAGGGGTGCTGGCTCGGATAGCTGATGGCCTCCCTCGGACTCCCGACGCCGATATCAGCGGCTGTTCACTCAAGCAGCCAATCACCTTCTACCCCTCGCTCACCCGCCGAACGATCTACGACACGCCATCAACAGTCGCCGGGACACGCTGAGCTCCATCAATGCTTCACGTGAACGACGACACGAGAACGAGATCCGTCGCCGGGAAGAGTACGACCGGGACCATGGCATCCTAGCACGGAGTCAGGCTACGAGGACCGAGTCGGCCACGGCTTCAACTGGAGGCACCGCCCGGGGACGGTCGAGGCACCACGACGATCACTCCCCTCCCCGGGACAGACAACATCATCGACGACAGGAGGACACGTGTGGAGTATCGGCACTTACTCCGCACCTCAGGGCCATTCAATGGCCCCCTAACTTCAAGGTATCCAACGTCGACAAATATGAACCTAAGCAGGATCCAGGAGGCTGGCTGGCCGTCTACACCACCGCTGCCCGAGCTGCTGGGGCGACCGAGGACGTAATGGCCACGTACTTACCTATTGTCCTCGGGCAAGACGCGCTGCAATGGCTGCGACACCTACCCCGACACTGCATCGACGACTGGAGCGACTTCAGTCGGCGCTTCACCGCCAACTTTCAGTCTCTCTCCGACAAACCGGCGCAGCCATGGGACCTCAAATCCATCAAGCGCCGGGGGGACGAAACTCTCCGGTCATACCTCAAAAGGTTCCAGACCATGAGAAATCGTATCCCCGAGGTCGCGAAGGCTGCAGTGATCGAGGACTTCTACAGGGGATCCAATGACTCGATCTTCGTCCGAACCATATTACAGAAGGCGCCGACTACCTCCGAGCAACTGTTCCGGGAAGCCGACCTCTACATCACCGCCGACGAGCGAGCTCAGGACCTCATCGGAGGAGTGAAGCCAGCACCAGCGGCACCGCGACGCGACACGAATCAGCAGCCCGACAAGCGTTGGGAGAAGAGACCTCGCGAAGAAGTCCACGCCGCCGGACCACCTGCCTCTCGCGCCCGGGGAGGACCTCGTGGAGGCGATTGCACGCTGGACGACATCCTCAACGCCCAGTGCCCGTACCACAAGGACATGTGCCACACCCTTCGGAACTGCAGAGACTTCAAGCACTCCGTCGGGCACGGCCGACCCTTCCAACCTCTACCTCCTCCGCCGCCGCAGGGAGGACCAGGAGAACCACGACAACCCCAGCAGCAGGAGGAGGGAGGAGGTGGAGCCTTCCCGTGTGTCGACAGAGAGGTTAATGTCATCTTCGGTGGACACGGATCGCAGGAGAACAAGAGACAACAAAAGCTCAACGATCGCCAAATACTGGTGGCAACTACCGGCCCTCCCGCCCCATACCGATGGTTGGAGCACCCGATCACCTTCACTCGGGCGGATCAGTGGATCAACTTCGACCACCCAGGCAAATACCCCCTCCTCGTCGATCCGGTGATCCGAGAGAGCAGGGTGAAGAAGGTATTGGTAGACGGGGGGAGCAGCATCAACGTTACCTTCCCCCGGACACTCCAAGGCTTGGGAGTTCACCTCAAAGAACTCCACGAGTCAGATACTCCTTCCTTCGGCATCGTGCCGACTGAAGGAGAATACCCGCTGGGCCACATCTACATGCCGGTCACCTTCGGAACTCCGGAGAACTACAGAACCGAGTTCATAAGGTTCGAAGTGGCGAACTTTGACTGCGGGTATAACGCTATCATCGGGAGGCCTGGGTTGGCGAAATTCATGGCCATTCCACATTATACATACATGATATTGAAGATGTCAGGGCCGCAAGGGATCATAAATGTGCGCGCTGACTTCCAAGGCGCCGCAGAATGTTTCCGAGTGGCCATTCAGGCAGCCCTCACCACCAAACCATCGGCGACTTCTTCTGCGCAGGCGAACTCAAAGCCTGAGGAAGACCTCGCGGTGCCCGCGAACGAGGCTCAAGCCGTGACCTCTATGCGGCCGACGGAAGAAACCAAAAGGATCAACCTTGGGTTCACTGACGAACGCAAAACTGCCATCATCAGCTCCAGCCTAGATGATAAATAGGAAGGCGCGCTCGTCCAGTTTCTGCAAGATAACCGAGACGTATTCGCATGGCAACCTACGGATATGCCAGGAGTCCCGAGAGAACTGGCCGAGCACAAATTGAAGGTCTACCCCCAGGCAAGGCTGATTCGGCAAAAATTACGTCGTTTCACGCCCGACAAGAGAGAGGCCATCTGCGCTGAGCTGGCTCGCTTGGTCACGACTGGATTTATTAGAGAGGTGTTACATCCCGAGTGGTTAGCTAACCCTGTTCTTGTACTCAAAAAGAATAAAGTGGATTGGTGCATGTGTGTCGACTATACAGATCTCAACAAACACTGTCCAAAGGATCCATTCGGGCTTCCTAGGATAGATCAGGTGGTAGATTCCACCGCTGGATGTTCTGTGTTATCCTTCTTGGATTGCTACTCTGGGTATCGTCAGATTAGCCTGGCGAAAGAAGACGAGGAAAAACAGCATTAATCACTCCATTCGGTGCTTTCTGCTATACCTCCATGTCGTTCGTCCTCAAAAACACTGGAGCGACTTATCAGAGAGCTATTCAAACATGCTTAGTCGATCACTGGGGCAAGCGAGTGGAAGCTTATGTGGACGATGTGGTGATCAAAACAGAAAATTCGAAAAATTTCATTGAAGATTTACAGCTGGTTTTCAACAGTCTACGACGATATCGATGGAAGCTTAATCCCGAAAAATGTGTTTTCGGAGAACCAGCAGGAAAATTACTCGGGTTTATTGTCAACCACCGGGGAATTGAATCTAATCCAGAAAAGATCGAAGCTATCATGAGGATGGAGGCGCCGCGATCACAGAAGAAAGTTCAAAGACTTACCGGATGTATGGCAGCCCTGAGCAGATTTATATCCAGACTGGGAGAAAAAGGCTTACCATTTTATAAGTTACTCAAGAAGGTGGACAAGTTTCAGTGGACTTCAGAAGCACAAGAAGCCCTAGATGCATTGAAAAAGTTCTTGACGACACCACCAGTGCTGAAACCACCGCGTCGAGCCACGCCGACTCAACCAGCTGAAGATCTGCTGCTATATATCTCTTGCACGACTCACGTGGTGAGCACCGCGTTGGTAGTCGAGCGAGCAGAAGGACATGCATACCTAGTACAACATCCTGTTTATTTCATCAGTGAAGTTCTGGGTCCCTCGAAGAAAAAATACCCTCAAGTTCAGAAGTTATTATATGCAGTACATCTAACTGCACGCAAGCTCCGTCACTACTTCGACGACCACAAAGTCATAGTAGTCACTGGATTTCCGATAGGAGATATTCTTCACAACAAAGAAGCCATTGGGAGAATAGCCAAGTGGGCCTGCGAGCTAGGATCTCATGACATTGAATTTTGACCTCGCACTGCCATTAAAACTCAAGCACTGGTTGACTTCGTATCGAAGTGGACCGAACAACAAGTACCAGATAACCCAGAAACTGCAGAAGTATGGCGAATTTATTTTGATGGCTCGTTAAAGCTACAGGGAGCAAGCGCAGGGATCCTCTTTACTGCACCTGGAGGCGAGCACCTCAGATATGCCCTTCAGTTGTTATTTTCAGCCTCTAACAATGCAGCAGAATATGAAGCTCTGATTCATGGACTGAACATTGCTATATCACTAGGCATCAAGAGACTGATGGTATATGGAGATTCTCTGGTAGTCATAAGTCAGATAAACAAAGAATGGGATTGTTCAAGCGATTCCATGGGAAAATACTGCACTGTCGTCCGGAAACTAGAAGACAAATTTGAAGGTCTGAAATTTCACCATGTAGAGAGAGATTGAAACACGGCAGCTGATGTATTGTCCAAGCTAGGATCCAGTCGAACTCAGGTCCCACCTGGAGTTTTTGTTCAAGAAATATTACACCCAAGCATCTCACTGGATCGGGCAGAAGAATGTAATACTCTGAGCCAACCAGAGTCAGATTCTGATGACTGGAGGGGGCCGATCATCAAATATATAAAGAATGAGGAGGAGCCAGATGACAAGAATACAGCCGAGCGCATCGCAAGACAATCAATTCACTATACACTCATTGGGGAAACACTATACAGAAGGGGCGCATCAGGAGTCCTCATGAAATGCATTCTCTCAGCTACTGGAAAGCAACTTCTAAATAAGGTCCATGCTGGGCAATGCGGAGTACACGCGGCATCCAGGACCTTGGTTGGGAAGGTCTTCGGGTCAGGTTTTTACTGGCCAACAGCAAAGAGTGATGCGGCCGAGTTAGTCCAGAGGTGCGAAGCCTGCCAGTACTTGTCAAAACAGCAGCATCTACCAGCACGGCAGCTGCAGACTATACACATAACCTGGCCGTTCGCATGCAGGGGATTGGATATGATTGGACCTTTCAAGAAATCTCAAGGAGGATACACTCATGTACTGGTGGCTATTGACAAATTCACTAAATGGATAGAGTTCAAACCCATTGCTTCTCTAACTTCAGCTAAGGCAGTGGAATTCATACAAGATATAATATTCAGGTTCGGGATACCGAATAGCATCATAACTGACCTAGGATCCAACTTCACCAGTTCAGAATTCTTCGATTTCTGCGAGCAAAAGAGCATTCAGATCAAATATGCCTCGGTGGCACATCCAAGAGCCAACGTGCAAGTAGAAAGAGCCAACGGGATGATATTAGAAGCACTCAGAAAGAAAGTCTTCGACAAGAATGAGAAGTTCGTAGGAAAGTGGATCAGAGAATTACCATATGTAGTTTGGAGCCTGAGAACTCAACCCAGCCGAGCTCTGCATGGAAATACCCCCTTCTTTATGGTTTATGGTTCGGAGGCAGTGCTACCTGCCGATCTCAAGTTCGGGGCACCAAGGTTAATCTTTGATAACATAGCAGAAGTTGAAGCTACTAGGCTGGAGGACGTTGACGTACTCGAAGAAGAGCGACTGAATACGGTGATTCAATCAGCGCGATACCAGCAAACTTTGAGGCGCTATCATGATAAGGCCATACGGCATCGATCCTTCGCATTGGGAGATCTCGTCCTCCGCCAAATTCTAACGGGGGAGGGGCGGCATAAATTGTCACCTCTATGGGAAGGACCATTCATAGTAGCAGAAGTCACTCGGTTGGGATCATATCGCCTCACCCAGATGGACGGAACGGAAATTGGGAACTCATGGAACATAGAATATCTCAGGAAGTTCTACCCGTAGCTACATCACAGAGGCTCTTGGAACGACGATGTATTCTGTAAATCAAGAAAAATATCATCAATAAAAAGGTTTCAAAGGCACTCAGATTGTTCACTGTCAATTGGCACGCTTACTTAACTCGGGGTGACCACTATGCCCTACTAACGGAGCAATCGACTTAAGTCGGCAATGACTTAAGGCGGTGCGACATGCTCACGCTTATCTAACTCGGGGTGACCACTATGCCCTACTAACAGAGCAATCGGCTTAAGTCGGCAATGACTTAAGGCGGTGCGACATGCTCACACTTATCTAACCTGGGGTGACCACTATGCCCTACTAACGGAGCAACCGACTTAAGTCGGCAATGACTTAAGGTGGTGCGACATGCTCACGCTTACTTAACTCGGGGTGACCACTATGCCCTACTAACGGAGCAATCGGCTTAAGTCGGCAATGACTTAAGGCAGTGTGACATGCTCACGCTTATCTAACTCGGGGTGACCACTATGCCCTACTAACGGAGCAATCGACTTAAGTCGGCAATGACTTAAGGCGGTGCGACATGCTCACGCTTATCTAACTCGGGGTGACCACTATGCCCTACTAACGGAGCAATCGACTTAAGTCGGCAATGACTTAAGGCGGTGCGACATGCTCACGCTTACTTAACTCGGGGTGACCACTATGCCCTACTAACGGAGCAATCGGCTTAAGTCGGCAATGACTTAAGGCGGTGCGACATGCTCACGCTTACTTAACTCGGGGTGACCAATATGCCCTACTAACGGAGTAATCGGCTTAAGTCAACAATGACTTAAGGCGGTGCGACATGCTCACGCTTACTTAACTCGGGGTGACCACTATGCCCTACTAACGGAGTAATCGGCTTAAGTCGACAATGACTTAAGGCGGTGCGACATGCTCACGCTTATCTAAACTCGGGGTGACCACTACGCCCTACTAGCGGATCAGTCGGTTTAAATTGACGCTAATTTAAATTGGCACTGCACGCTTGGCACGTTCGCAATCACCCATCTTAGGGCAACTTCTGTGCCCCATGATGAAATTTTGAAACCATCAGACTGCATTTACTTCTACAAATATAGATACTATGGAATTCTAACAATGGGAAAACAATAGTAGCATTCAGTACTAAAAGGTGTCCTCTAACAAAACATCCGAGCACATTAACCACACATTCAAAGCATTCAGTGTTGTCTATTTAGTAATGTTCTTATCAGGAGCAACTGACGAAGAAGGACGACTCGAGGAATCAGGAGCGGCATTCACGTCAGCCACTATGTCATCAGGAACAACCACGCCGGGTCTCCTCATCAGGATCCGCCCCGCGCGAATAGCTTTATCCATAGCTTTATCGCGCTGGGCCCTCAGGGTAGCAGAAGTCTCTTCAGCAGCCTTGACAGCCAACCAAGCGGTTTCTAGCTCCTGGGCGACAGATTTCTTGGAAGCACGCAGATCCTTAATGACAACATCTTTGGTCGACACCAACTGCCTGAGGCGAATCACATCATCCAAGGATTCTTGCATCTTATAACGATGATTGTCTAACTCCTCCCTGGTGAAGCGATGACTCCTCTCCAAGATGGTCAACGAGTTGCTGGCGTCACGGTATAGCTTGTCAAGGTTGTCACGAGAAGTAACGAGGGCACATTTTTCTTCCTACAGACAAGAATCAATTTCTTCAAACGTCAAGCAAGCAATAAGAACACAGCAAACAAAGCCATGATTCACAGGTCACCTTTTCAGAGTTGAGCTACGCGCGGAGAGTAGGGTTCAGCGTGTTAGCATCATTCAGAGAAGTAGAAACCCAGGCTAGTTCAGTCTGACCTTGAGAATACTTTTCTTCAATATCAGAGCACCGCCGGGCCAGCTCAGCCTGACCTTGAGAATGTTTTTCTTCAAGATCAGAGTACTGCCGAGCCATATCTGTCAAGAAATAGTCAAGCAAAGGTGTTAAAATAAAAAGCAGTTTAATCAGGTAGCCAAAAAGAAGCAAAAGAGCACTATTTATAGAAGAAGAAGGCAATCGCTCACCTCCTACCACGGCCACCAAACAGTCACAAAAATTCAATATGCAATTTAAACCGTCTGAAGACACGTCAGACGGCTGACGTCGTTTCACGTAACACGACACCCATTGGGACTCCAGTCAACTGCGCGGGCGATATGATTACACCCGCGGTCACATCAAGTTACTACTCAGAAGCAGTTTGCTAAACGCTCAGCGTACCAAGCCGTCCCTTGCCTGCACCCATTGGGGGGGACGCCCAGAAATTATCAGTATATTTTCCAAAACTGTCACATCCGTGCAGTATATGCAATGAATACTCCAAGACAGAAAAGAGATACCAGCAAGGATTAAAGGAAAGCCAAATATAGCCGATAAGGTACAAGTCTAATCGACAGAAGCATCAAAGCACGAAGTGACATGAAGACTAGTCAAGAGCCATCTATCGAACGTCCGATCAGTCGCAGATCAAATAAATTGCCAGACCTAGCAAGATATGGGCAGATCGTGTACTCGGCTTCAAAAACAAAAATGTATGCTGACCTATGAAGCATAACGTTGGTGACATAATGCGGACCTCTAAGGCATTCGACAAAAGAAAAGGATGATTCTTAGAAAAAAAAAGCATGAAATGAAGACCTTCGAGTGGATTATTTTCAAAAATCCACTCGAAGCTCGGGGGCTACACCCAATGAATCATCATCCTGAGGAAGCAAAATGCTGACCTCTAAAGCACAAGGCAAAGTTAAGGCAAGGCGGACCTCTGAAAAAGCACGAGTGGAAGATGAAAGTGATTTCTGATAATACCTGAAGTGAAGACCTTCGAGTGGATTGTCTGCAAAAATCCACTCGAAGCTCGGGGGCTGCACCCAATGGACTTCATAGTTCGACAGTGCAAAAATGCTGACCTTCGAAGCATAAACCCGAGACAGAACACCAAAATTTGATGAATAATAGTAGGAGAAGACAGTAAAAAGAAGACGTGTTAACCGGATCACTCAGAATTCTGAAGCAGTGGCCCGACAGACTTATTTCCAAAGCATTCCCTGGTAAAATCAAATACCGCAAGCTGGACCTAGGATCTTTGGGCCGTTTATTTCAAAATCAGCCCAAAGATCGGGGGCTTGTGGGGGACAGATATCCCCCGGGTCCACTAGAAGGATAAAAGACCTCACGAAAGGCCCAAAGGCCCCATAATTCGTAAGGTCATCCCCCTCGTGGGCCTGGGAGGAACGACCAGTGAGACAGATCAACACAATGCCGGGTCGGTGCAAGCCCAGACGGCCCAACAACGTCCAAGCAGTAATCACAACAGTGACCCGACCTTCCCGCACAAGAGCCCCGTACATCGGAACTGGGCAAGGATGAGTCGCCTGAATTATAGGGAGACAGACTCAGTTAGTTCACTATTATTCTGGCTCAAGTTGTTATCATATCCACATGTAATGCCCCATGGTCGAGTATATAAGGCCTAGGGGCACCCCTTCAAGACGATCGAGAGAAACATCATTCATCACTTAGCCATCCACCCCGCTCTCTACGTTTTCCAACACTAGAGAGATCCCTTGTAACCCATCGCATAAAGCATTCCAGCTAGGACGTAGGGTGTTACGCATCTCAAAGCGGCCCGAACCTGTACATCATTGTCTACTATTTCTCGTGCACCCAGCACGAACCATCGAGCTACAGTCGGTAACACCGTCATACTCCTAAAAAGCACCTTGGGGGGTAACCCTGGGTGCGCGGTCGGACCCGAAAGACCGACATTGTTAGCTAGCAAATCTTTGCAAAGCAATATCCGGTCGGATGCTCTTGCAAGATACAATAGCACATCTCATGATCTGAAAGAATCAAATAACCATGATTCTTTCATATTGAATTTCTTCAATATACGTTGGATATAGACAACTTTGTATCCAAGATACTCAAGATAGTTTACTTTGAATTGAAAATCTCTTTCAATTCATATCCTCTATCTCAAACTCCGTCAATAAGTAATGTATGTTTAAAATATGTTGCACATATTTACACTGTGAAAGGGAATTAGGCTTACACCTATTTCCTAAATAATTTTGGTGGTTGAATTGCCCAACACAAATAATTGGACTAACTAGTTTGCTCTAGTCAAAAAGTTATACAGGTGCCAAAGGTTCACACTTAGCCAATAAAAAGACCAAGAATTGGGTGCAACAAAGAGAGCAAGGGATAACCGAAGGCTGCCCTGGTCTGGCGCACCGGACTGTCCGGTGTGCCACCGGACAGTGTCCGGTGCACCAGGGAACTTCAAGCCAAACTTCGCACCTTCGGGAATTTTCAGAGGCGCTTCGCTATAATTCACCGGACTGTCCGGTGCTACACCGGACAGTGTCCGGTGCTACAGAGGAGAGCGACTCTGAACTCGCCTGCTTCGGATTTCCGCTCCGCTATAATTCACCGGACATGTCCGGTGCACACTGGACTGTCCGGTGAGCCAGCGGAGCAACGGCTACTTCGCGCCAACGGTCGACTGCAACACATTAAATGCGCGCCAGCGCGCGCAGAGGAGTAGAGCGCGCGCGGGTGGCACACCGGACAGTCTACAGGACTTGTCCGGTGCACCACCGGACAGCCAGGCGGGCCCACAAGTCAGAACTCCAACGGTCGAAACCCAACGGCCTGGTGACGTGGCTGGCGCACCGGACAGTGTCCGGTGGCGCACCAGACTGTCCGGTGCGCCCGTCGACAGCAGCCTTCACCAAACGGCTAGTTTGGTGGTTGGGGTTATAAATACCCCCAACCACCCCACATTCAAGTCATCCAAGTTTTCCACCTTCCAACTACTTACAAGAGCTCTAGCATTCAATTCTAGACACACTCAAGTGATCAAATCCTCTCCCAATTCCACACAAAGCTTTAGTGACTAGTGAGAGAGATTTGTTGTGTTCTTTTGAGCTCTTGCGCTTGGATTGCTTCTTTTCTTTCTCGATCTTTCTTGAGATCAAACTCACTTGAAATGAGGCAAGAGACACCAATTGTGTGGTGGTCCTTGCGGGAACTTTGTGTTCCAATTGTTTGAGAAGAAGAAGCTCACTCGGTCGAGGGACCGTTTGAGGGAGAGAAAGGGTTGAAAGAGACCCGGTCTTTGTGACCACCTCAACGGGGAGTAGGTTTGCAAGAACCGAACCTCGGTAAAACAAATCCGCATGTCACACTCTCTATTTGCTTGCGATTTGTTTTGCACCCTCTCTCGGACTCGATTATTTTTCTAACGACTAACCCGACTTGTAGTTGTGATTAACTTTGTAAATTTCAGTTTCGCCATATTCACCCCCCCTCTAGGCGAATTTCAATTGGTATCAGAGCCCGGTGCTTCATTAGAGCTTAACCGCTCGAAGTGATGTCGGGAGAACACGCCAAGAAGGAGATGGAGACCGGCGACAAGCCCATCAGCAACAAGCCCACTACAAGTCATGGGAAGGCTTCATCGAAAGAGTCTCGCAACAAAAAGAAAGGGAAGGAAAAGAAATCCTCTTCCCACAAGTCACATCGGAGTGGCGACAAGAAAAAGAAGATGAGGAAGGTGGTCTACTACGAGACTGATACTTCATCACCTTCCACATCCGGCTCCGACGCGCCATCCATCACTTCTAAGCGCCATGAGCGCAAGAAGTTTAGTAAGATCCCCCTACGCTATCCTCGCATTCCTAAACATACGCCTTTACTTTCCGTCCCATTAGGCAAACCACCAACTTTTGATGGTGAAGATTATGCAAGGTGGAGTGATTTAATGCGATTTCATCTAACCTCACTCCACAAAAGTATATGGGATGTTGTTGAGTTTGGTGTACAGGTACCATCCGTAGGGGATGAAGATTATGATGAGGACGAGGTGGCCCAAATCGAGCACTTCAACTCCCAAGCCACAACTATACTCCTCGCCTCTCTAAGTCGAGAGGAGTACAACAAGGTGCAAGGATTAAAGAGCGCCAAGGAAGTTTGGGACGTGCTCAAGACCGCGCACGAAGGAGATGAGCTAACCAAGATCACCAAGCGGGAGACGATCGAGGGGGAGCTCGGTCGCTTCCGGCTTCGCAAAGGGGAAGAGCCACAAGACATGTACAACCGGCTCAAAACCTTGGTGAACCAAGTGCGCAATCTCAGGAGCAAAAAGTGGGATGACCACGAGATGGTTAAGGTTATTCTTAGATCACTTATTTTCCTTAACCCTACTCAAGTTCAATTAATTCGTGGTAATCCTAGATATACACTAATGACTCCTGAGGAAGTAATCGGGAATTTTGTGAGCTTTGAGTATATGATCAAGGGCTCAAAGAAAATCAACGAGCTAGATGATCCCTCCACATCCGAAGCCTCAAAGCGACGGAGGAGAAGAAGGAGGAGTCTACACCGAGTAGACAACCAATCGACGCCTCAAAGCTCGACAACGAGGAAATGGCGCTCGTCATCAAGAGCTTCCGCCAAATCCTCAAGCAAAGGAGGGGGAAAGACTACAAGCCCCGCTCCAAGAAAGTTTGCTACAAATGTGGTAAGCCCGGTCATTTTATTGCAAAATGTCCTCTATCTAGTGACAGTGACAGGGGCGACGACAAGAAGGGGAAAAGAAAGGAGAAGAAGAGGTACTACAAGAAGAAGGGCGGCGATGCCCATGTTTGTCACGAGTGGGACTCCGACGAAAGCTCTAGCGACTCCTCCGACGACGAGGATGCCGCCAACATCACCGTCACTAAGGGACTTCTCTTCCCCAACATCAGCCACAAGTGCCTCATGGCAAAGGACGGCAAAAAGAAGAAGGCTAAATCCAAATCCTCCACTAGATATGAGTCCTCTAGCGATGATAATGCTAGTGATGAGGAAAATAATTTGCGTACTCTTTTTGCCAACTTGAACATGCAACAAAAAGAAAAATTAAATGAATTGATTAGTGCTATCCATGAGAAGGATGATCTCTTGGACTCCCAAGAGGACTTTCTTATTAAAGAAAACAAGAAGCATGTTAAAGTTAAAAATGCTTACGCTCTAGAAGTAGAAAAAGGTGAAAAACTATCTAGTGAGCTAAGCACTTGCCATGAGACTATAGACAACCTTAGAAATGAGAATTCTAATTTGTTAGCTAAGGTTGATTCAAATGTTTGTGATGCTTCAATTCCCAATCTTAGAAATGATAATGATAATTTGCTTGCTAAGATTGAAGAATTAAACATTACTCTTGCTAGCCTTAGGAATGAAAATGAAAATTTGCTTGCTAAGGCTAAAGAGCTTGATGTTTGCAATGTTACAATTTCCGATCTTAGGGATAAAAATGATATATTGCGTGCCAAGATTGTTGAACTTAATTCTTGCAAACCCTCTACATCTACCGTTGAACACACTACTATTTGCACTAGATGTAGAGATGTTAACATTGATGCTATTCATGATCACATGGCTTTAATTAAACAACAAAATGATCATATAGCAAAGTTAGATGCAAAAATTGCCGAGCATGACTTAGAAAACTAAAAGTTTAAATTTGCTAGAAGCATGCTTTATAGAGGGAGACGCCCTGGCATTAAGGATGGCATTGGTTTCCAACAGGGAGGCAATGTCAAACTTAATGCCCCTCCTAAGAAATTGTCCAACTTTGTTAAGGGCAAGGCTCCCATGCCTCAAGATAACGAGGGTTACATTTTGTACCCTGCCGGTTATCCTGAGAGCAAAATTAGGAGAATTCATTCTAGGAAGTCTCACTCTGGCCCTAACCATGCATTTATGTATAAGGGTGAGACATCTAGTTCTAGGCAACCTAACCATGCTAAGTTGCCTAAGAAGAAAACTCCTAATGCATCAAATGACCATAGCATTTCATTTAAAACTTTTGATGCTTCTTATGTGTTAACTAACAAATCCGGCAAAGTAGTTGCCAAGTATGTTGGGGGCAAACACAAGGGATCAAAGACTTGTGTTTGGGTACCCAAAGTTCTTGTGTCTAATGCCAAAGGACCCAAAAACCATTTGGGTACCTAAAGTCAAGAACTAAAATTGTTTTGTAGGTTTATGCATCCGGGGGCTCAAGTTGGATAATCGACAGCGGGTGCACAAACCACATGACAGGGGAGAAGAAGATGTTCTCCTCATACGAGAAAAACCAAGATCCCCAACGAGCTATCACATTCGGGGATGGAAATCAAGGGTTGGTCAAAGGTTTGGGTAAAATTGCTATTTCACCTGACCATTCCATTTCCAATGTTTTTCTTGTAGATTCCTTAGATTACAATTTGCTTTCCGTATCTCAATTATGTCAAATGAGCTACAACTGTCTTTTTACTGATGTAGGTGTCACTGTCTTTAGAAGAAGTGATGATTCAATAGCTTTTAAGGGAGTGTTAGAGGGTCAGCTATACTTGGTAGATTTTGATAGAGCTGAACTCGACACTTGCTTAATAGCTAAGACTAACATGGGTTGGCTCTGGCACCGCCGACTAGCCCATGTTGGGATGAAGAATCTTCATAAACTTCTAAAGGGAGAGCACATTTTAGGATTAACAAATGTTCATTTTGAGAAAGACAGGATCTGTAGCGCATGCCAAGCAGGGAAGCAAGTTGGTGTTCATCATCCACACAAGAACATCATGACGACTGGCAGGCCACTGGAGCTCCTACACATGGACCTATTCGGCCCGATAGCTTACATAAGCATCAGGGGGAGTAAGTACTGTCTAGTTATTGTGGATGATTATTCTCGCTTCACTTGGGTGTTCTTTTTGCAGGAAAAATCTCATACCCAAGAGACATTAAAGGGATTCTTGAGACGGGCTCAAAATGAGTTCGGCTTAAAGATCAAGAAAATTAGAAGCGACAACGGGACGGAGTTCAAGAACTCACAAATCGAAGGCTTCCTTGAGGAGGAGGGTATCAAGCATGAGTTCTCTTCTCCCTACACCCCACAATAAAATGGTGTAGTGGAGAGGAAGAATAGAACTCTATTGGACATGGCAAGAACCATGCTTGACGAGTACAAGACGTCGGATCGGTTTTGGGCGGAGGCGGTAAACACCGCTTGCTACGCTATCAACCGGTTATATCTACACCGAATCCTCAAGAAGACATCATACGAACGCCTAATCGGTAAAAAGCCCAATATTTCATATTTTAGAGTCTTTGGTAGCAAATGCTTTATTCTTGTTAAAAGAGGTAGGAAATCTAAATTTGCTCCTAAGACTGTAGAAGGCTTTTTACTAGGATATGACTCAAACACAAGGGCATATAGAGTCTTTAACAAGTCCTCCGGACTAGTTGAAGTTTCTTGTGACGTTGTGTTTGATGAGACTAACGGCTCTCAAGTAGAGCAAGTTGATCTTGATGAGATAGGTAGGTGATGAAGAGGCTCCATGCATCGCGCTAAGGAACATGTCCATTGGGGATGTATGTCCTAAGGAATCCGAAGAGCCTCCAAATGCACAAGATCAACCATCCTCCTCCACGCAAGCATCTCCACCAACTCAAAATGAGGATGAGGCTCAAGTTGATGAAGGAGAAGATCAAAGAGATGAGCCACCTCAAGATGACGGCAATGATCAAGGGGGAGATGCAAATGATCAAGACACGGAGGATGAAGAACCAAGGCCGCCACACCCAAGAGTCCACCAAGCAATCCAACGAGATCACCCCGTCGACACCATCCTCGGCGACATTCATAAGGGGGTAACCACTAGATCTCGTGTTGCACATTTTTGTGAGCATTACTCTTTTGTTTCCTCTATTGAGCCACACAGGGTAGAGGAAGCACTACAAGATTCGGATTGGGTGGTGGCGATGCAAGAGGAGCTCAACAACTTCACTAGGAACGAGGTATGACATTTGGTTCCACGTCCTATCAAAATGTTGTAGGAACCAAGTGGGTCTTTTGCAACAAGCAAGACGAGCATGGTGTGGTGACAAGGAACAAAGCTCGACTTGTGGCCAAAGGATATTCCCAGGTCGAAGGTTTGGATTTCGGTGAAACCTATGCACCCGTAGCTAGGCTTGAGTCAATTCGTATATTATTGGCCTATGCTACTTACCATGGCTTCAAGCTTTATCAAATGGACGTGAAGAGTGCCTTCCTCAACGGACCGATCAAGGAAGAGGTCTATGTTGAGCAACCTCTTGTCTTTGAAGATAGTGAGTACCCTAACCATGTGTATAAACTCTCTAAGGCGCTTTATGGGCTCAAGCAAGCCCCAAGAGCATGGTATGAATGCCTTAGAGATTTTCTTATCACTAATGGATTCAAAGTCGGAATGGCCGATCCTACACTCTTTACCAAAACACTTGAAAATGATTTGTTTGTATGCTAAATTTATGTTGATGATATTATATTTGGGTCTACTAACGAATCTACATGTGAAGAGTTTAGTAGGATCATGACACAGAAATTCGAGATGTCAATGATGGGGGAGTTGAAGTACTTCTTGGGATTTCAAGTGAAGCAACTCCAAGAGGGCACCTTCCTAAGCCAAACGAAGTATACTCAAGACATTCTAAACAAGTTTGGGATGAAGGATGCCAAGCCCATCAAGACACCCATGGGAACCAATGGGTATCTCGACCTCGACACGGAAGGTAAATCCGTAGATCAAAAGGTATACCGGTCGATCATAGGTTCACTACTCTATTTATGCGCAGCTCGACCGAACATTATGCTTTCCGTATGCATGTGTGCAAGATTCCAAGCTGACCCTAAGGAAGCTCACCTTACGGCCGTAAAACGAATCTTGAGATATTTGGCTTATACTCCTAAGTTTGGGCTTTGGTACCCTCGGGGATCCACATTTGATTTAATTGGTTATTCGGATGCCGATTGGGCGGGGTGTAAGATTAATAGAAAGAGCACATCGGGGACTTGCCAGTTCTTGGGAAGATCCTTGGTGTCTTGGGCTTCAAAGAAGCAAAATTCCGTCGCTCTTTCTAGCGCCGAAGCCGAGTACATTGCCGCAGGTCATTGTTGCGCGCAACTACTTTGGATGAGGCAAACCCTTAGGGACTATGGTTACAAATTAACCAAAGTTCCTCTTCTATGTGATAATGAGAGTGCAATCCGCATGGCGGACAATCCCGTTGAGCATAGCCGCACTAAACACATAGCCATTCGGTATCATTTTCTAAGGGATCACCAAAAAAGGGAGATATCGAGATTGCATATATTAACACTAAAGATCAATTAGCCGATATCTTTACCAAGCCACTTGATGAACAAACTTTTAACAAACTTAGGCATGAGCTAAATATTCTTGATTCTAGAAACTTCTTTTGTTGATTTGCACACATAGCTCATTCATATACCTTGATCATGTCTCTTTTATATATGCTATGACTAATGTGTTTTTCAAGTCTATTTCAAACCAAGTCATAGGTGCATTGAAAGGGAATTGGAGTCTTCGGCGGAGACAAAGGCTTCCACTCCGTAACTCATTTTTCGCCGTTGCTCCGAGCATCTCTCCATCTTTTGGTATAATCTTCACTCCTATTTTGTTTACCAAAGGGGAGAAAGTAGTTCCAAGGGCTTTAATGATTCCGTTTTTGGCGATTAATGCCAAAGGGGGAGAGAGAGCATGAACCCAAAGCAAAAGGACCGCACCACCACCAATTTCAAAATTTTAGTCTTTCAATTGGTTTTAAAGAAGGATTTTTCAAATTGGTATCTTATTTGTGATGTAATTTCAAATTGGTATACCCTCTTCAAAATTAACATCAAAACCCTCTTGAACACTAAGAGGAGGATTTCATTAAGGGGGAGTTTTGTTTAGTCAAAGGAAAATCATTTGAAACAAGGGGAGAAAATTTCAAATCTTGTAAATGCTTCGCAAAATCTTATTCATTTACCTTTGACTATTTGCAAAAGGACTTTGAAAAGGATTTACAAAAGAATTTGCAAAAACAAAACAAGTGGTGCAAGCGTGGTCCAAAATGTTAAAAATAAAAGAAACAATCAATGTGTATCTTATAAGTATTTATATTGGCTCAATTCTAAGTAACCTTTGCACTTACATTATGCAAACTAGTTCAATTATGCACTTCTATATTTGCTTTGGTTTGTGTTGGCATCAATCACCAAAAAGGGGGAGATTGAAAGGGAATTAGGCTTACACCTATTTCCTAAATAATTTTGGTGGTTGAATTGCCCAATACAAATAATTGGACTAACTAGTTTGCTCTAGTCAAAAAGTTATACAGGTGCCAAAGGTTCACACTTAGCCAATAAAAAGACCAAGAATTGGGTTCAACAAAGAGAGCAAGGGATAACCGAAGGCTGCCATGGCCTGGCGCACCGGACTGTCCGGTGTGCCACCGGACAGTGTCCGGTGCACCAGGGAACTTCAAGCCAAACTTCGCACCTTCGGAAATTTTCAGAGGCGCTTCGCTACAATTCACCGGACTGTCCGGTGCTACATCGGACAGTGTCCGGTGCTCCAGAGGAGAGCGACTCTGAACTCGCCAGCTTCGGATTTCCGCTACGCTATAATTCACCGGACATGTCCGGTGCACACCGGACTGTCTGGTGCACACCGGACTGTCCGGTGAGCCAGCGGAGCAACAGCTACTTCGCGCCAACGGTCGACTGCAACGCATTAAATGCGCGCCAGCGCGCGTAGAGGAGCAGAGCGCGCGCGGGTGGCACACCGGACAGTCTACAGGACTTGTCCGGTGCACCACCGGACAGCCAGGCTGGCCCACAAGTCAGAACTCCAACGGTCGGAACCCAACGGCTTGGTGACGTGGCTGGCGCACCGGACAGTGTCCGGTGGCGCACCGGACTGTCCGGTGCGCCCGTCGACACCAGCCTTCACTAAACGGCTAGTTTGGTGGTTGGGGTTATAAATACCCCCAACCACCCCACATTCAAGTCATCCAAGTTTTCCACCTTCCAACTACTTACAAGAGCTCTAGCATTCAATTCTAGACACACTCAAGTGATCAAATCCTCTCCCAATTCCACACAAAGCTTTAGTGACTAGTGAGAGAGATTTGTTGTGTTCTTTTGAGCTCTTGCGCTTGGATTGCTTCTTTTCTTTCTCAATCTTTCTTGAGATCAAACTCACTTGTAATTGAGGCAAGAGACACCAATTGTGTGGTGGTCCTTGCGGGAACTTTGTGTTCCAATTGTTTGAGAAGAAGAAGCTCACTCGGTCGAGGGACCGTTTGAGGGAGGGAAAGGGTTGAAAGAGACCCGGTCTTTGTGACCACCTCAACGGGGAGTAGGTTTGCAAGAACCAAACCTCGGTAAAACAAATCCGCGTGTCACACTCTCTATTCGCTTGCGATTTGTTTTGCACCCTCTCTCGGACTCGATTATTTTTCTAACGACTAACCCGGCTTGTAGTTGTGATTAACTTTGTAAATTTCAGTTTCGCCCTATTCACCCTCCTCTAGGCGACTTTCACACTGAACATACCATTCTTTGTGTATCCTTTCAGAAGGAAGGATTCACTAGGCCGAATGTACCGTATTTGACCAGGATGCTCTAAGTCACAATGACTTTCCAAGCATTGCAAATTTGTGATTGGTGATTATGTATTTGGAATCCTTCAAGACTCCATAAATACCATAATCCAGTGACCACATATGCACATGTTGTCACTACATCTATCAACTGCACAGATAGATGATTTACTGCCCATATTATTGTATCGGAATTTAACTACTCACAGTAGAGGAGAATTTATAGCATTAAAATAATGCTTGGATTTGCGTATAAACCCAGTTGCTACTAGCCATGCTTTTTCACCACCTCATTATTTCCAAGTCCATGAAAACAAACTTGTATCCACAGTAAGATACCTTGAAGTGAAAATAAGTTAACATTTCTTTCCGGTGAGCAAGACTATCCCTGCAACATTGTATCACTCAACAAGATCCAATCGAGCATACTTATGCTCTGCTATGGCCATAGTCTTTTGGTTCACTTGGAGCGCATATACAATTGCTGAGATGTATGTGTCGACACTTGTAGCTTTCAAATAACATAATTCTCTAGTTGACATGTAGTCATTTTTATGCACCCTTATGATTCTTCGTGAAATCCCAAAACGAGAATCAAGGGCTTCCGATAACCTAGTCTCATCAGTGCGCACTGGGCTAGGTTGTGAATGTCTTCCATTCACAGGATAATCAATATCCTTTAGGTGTCCACCGACACTAGGTTGGTTACCAACGAATAGATGGTCTGCATTTACTATCTCAGAAGGTCTAGCCTTCAGCTGCTTGCAAGCAACTTAATCCCAATTTGTGACCATACTTCTCCCCCTCTTATTTACAACAATGTTGCAATAGGGAGTTTAAGTGGTTTTCCATGTAACCACTCTTTCTAGCACTTCCTCATAGGATTAATTTGAATGACACCTCATAGTAAATGCACATGGCAGTCAATTTGCAACTTCTTGCAAATCATTCGAACCCAAAGGTTCAATTTTAGTACGTAATCCTGAGCCTGAATGCTTACTGCATTCATCATTTCCTGGCATTCTTTTTGGTACTTGAAATCTCCCCCTAATGCCTGGAAAAGCTCATGATTCAAGCAAACGTACGGGCCATAAATAGATTCTCAAGAAGATATTCTAAAACTTAATGATCGAAGGAGAATAAATTCTCACATAGATCCCCAGCTTTCTGTGTGCCCATACATGTACGCTGCGGTGGTGAAATTGGAAACATACCCAATGTATGCATGGGAAATCTTTCATGGATTCCCACGTACTAAAACCATAGGGGAACTTGTACATGCAGTACATACAGTTAATCACAAGTCAGGAGCGTGCAAAACTTCCTGACTCCAACCATAACTAGTTGGAAATGACAATTCTTTACTGATGGTCATTAATGATCTGAAATTTTCGAATCTATCACAGATTCATCATATCCTTTATGGATATCATTCTGAATACAAAGACAAACAATCATCATTGTAAGCACATTTGGTAAATTCAGTAGTGTGGAGGCTAATGTGCTCAAGCTTGAGACATTATTACTTAATGGTCATGTGTTGTCCGAAGGACACACTTGAGGTCATCATATAGATGCACCAAAGAACCATATAAAGCATTCAATGTCCATACAATCTCTGTAATGGACCACACTCATTCCTTTGAAACAATTCAAAGAACTTAACCAATTTAGATCAGATTTTAAGATAAGAGGGACTTAAAATCTCATTTCCGATGATACTCATCAAGTATCCATCTTATGGAAAAAAATGACCAATAGAATTGTTTATAACTTTTCATTTCATCCCAACAATGGGATGACCAATTCAATCTTACCCAGCATGGTAAGTATCATCACTTGAAAAGTTATAACATGTGCAACACTTTGTATGGGAGAATGTATGTAGAATACAGTCTATAAGAAATGTTTCTGAGAAACATATGCAATATCCATCACTATCACCTTGTATTTCCACATGATAGTAATTTTTTTGGATATCTCTATAATTTGGTAAGATAAATTAGGATATATCAACACATCCTTGATACTTCCTTTACTAAAAGGGGACTAGATATTAACATATCATGATATCGCGCGAAGCGATTGTTAAAATATTCTTTCCTCTTTGCAAAGGAATATGAGAATATTTTGTTTCCCCACTTATAGAGTTTGTGGCTCAATTCTCCACATTGCATGTTTCTTCCTCAATTGGAAGAATCCTCGTACAAGTTTGCACAACTCAAATCAATGAGTCTTCAACTCCCTTGACGAGTTTGTTCAACTCTAATCGATGAGTTTGTTCAACTCAAATCATATGAGTGATCAACTCCAATCGATGAGTTTGTTTAACTCAAATTTATATGAGTTTTTACACTCAAATCACATGAGTGTGTTCAACTCACATCGCATGAGTTGAACCTATCACAACATCAATTATGAGATTATACCAAATCTCATGCATCATTTAAATAGTACTCAAAAGCAAATCATCTAACAAAGTGGTCTTCTCTTAGAAAAAGAAGTGTTGTTACATGATTAGTCCAAATCATGATTTACACAACAAGCCACTATTATCATGTCAGATGGAAGATTCAAGTACACTTCATATCTTAGCTTTCATGAGTAGTATGCATCTATTGGGATTTCATATACAAGATTAGATGCTTAGGCATACAACACTATACCACGTATAGTGTAATGACAAAAAAAATTATCATACTCATTGCCCTTCCATTTTTAATGTGCTTATATATTTGCTTTCAAGAAAAATATATGAATACAAAGTGTTAGTCTACAACATAATGTAGACACATACTCATAAGTCCAAATGTCTTATGTTTTTCTTTGCTATTCATTTTGGGCTTGCACATCAAGCCACAAAAGCACATTAGTTCTTTTCATAAGAACCATAAGAGAATGAGAGCATCACACTTCCTCCAAAGTGAAGAAGTGAATTCCCATATTATGCAAAAATGATCTTTATATCCAATGAACATATCCAATGAACATTGAGGATAATTAAGCCCATTAGGCGAGTTCATCAAACTTTATTAAATATTTATCCTTCAAATGGCTTAACCATTTTATCTTGCCGCAAAATATATCATATATTCATATGTTGGAGAAATTCTGGTATCACATAAAGTGTACCAACAGATTTTTGAAAAAATGGTGGACACAACGTATATAATCTCCATGTCATGAAACAATGGAGTAGATCTCCTAGTAGTGGGCAAAACTATTGCTGCCTGAAAGCATGGTCTCTGGGCTGATATATTCAAAGAACATACCGCAACCAATGCTTAGGACTCCACTACCCTGTGCTTGACCAAAATTTCAAAAATAAAATGGAAATCACCATAAAGGTGAATAACCAACATCACATCTACAACATATCTACTTGGGAGAACACATAGGTAATCATCATGATCATATGATGTAGACCTCTTACTGATGGGCAAATAGCATTTTGATGTCTAAAAGCTTGGTCTCAGGGCAAATAAATTCCAGAAACTTATTGCAGCCAAAGCCTAGATCTCCATCATGTGTTGAATAATCCCAAGTTAAATATATATGCATCATATTTTGCAAGAATTCATCATTTAATTAAGTAGTACTTAATTAAAAGAATTCTTTTAGTTGTCATCATGACTACAGCGTCTAGCCTGGCTCCATAGCCCACGACGTCTGCATGGTCCGTGATCTTTTTGGGTAGCACGTATAGGTAATCATCTTGAAAGATGTAGACCTCATAGTGATAGGCATTTCAAATGCGGCCTAAAGCACGGTCTTTGGGCTACTAAACTCTATAAAGAATTTAGCGCAGCCCGTGCTTAGGACTCTATCACCCTATGCTTTTCCAAAAATGCAATATCATTTTGCATGAGAACCATTAGTTTCGACTTAATTTTGTGCTATGTTTTCCATGCAAACATAAAAGAATGCAAAAACAAAAGCAAGTCGAAAATATGTGAATTATAAATATAAATAAAATATAATTCACTAACAGTTCTGCATTTTTTTAATAAAACAGACAAGTATCACAGTGACATATATCATTAGTAGTCTAAATATTTAAATTTAGACGCACTAATAATAATTATGTACAATACATAGTTTATTTTGTCTAAAATTGCAGCAAATATAAAAATAAAAAGAGCAGGGCGCTCTTGGCCCATTTATGGCTGAAACCGGCCCATGAATCGGCATATAAAACCAACGGTTAGGGTTAAAACCCTAACCCTAACCGTTCATCTCCCGTGGACAGGGGCGGCCGCCGCCATCTCCGGCGGCGCGGACATGGTGGCCCGGCAGCGCGGGCGCGACCTCCCGGCAGCCCCGGCACGCGGGTGTGGTTCCCGGCGCGCTGGCGAGCCCCGGCAGCACTGGCGTGGTGTCCCCGGCCTCGGCGCCACGCGCGAGCCGGCCCCATGAGCGGCCCCCCGGCGGCGCGTGCTCTGGCGGCACGCGGCCCCTCGGCGTAGGTGCGCCCACCGGCGGCGGTCCGGCTGCCCGGCGCGCGGGTGTGCATACCGGCGCGAGGACGCGGCCTGGCGGCGCTACGGCACCTCCAGCGCGAGGGCGTGTAGCCCCGGCGGCCTAGGAGCTGGCCCCGGCCAGGCGCTGGCGGCCTCGGCGCGGCGTCCTGGGGCCTCCCCTGTGGGCGAGCGTGCCACGGCGGCGCGGGTGCAGAGGCCCTGGGCGGGGCGGGCGCTTCGGCAGCCCCTGCGGGTCGAGCGCCCCTGCTGACGGCGGGCAGACCCGGGCGTGGCCCCCCGGCGCGCGGGCACAAGGCCCTTCCACCGATGGTTCCCCGTCCATGCGGCCACGACGAGCATGGTTCTGGCGCGGACGCGTGGACCCGGCGAGCGAGCGGGCGCGCAGTGGCCATGTCGCGGCGTGGCTGCCTAGCCCCGTCGCGGGCACGGTGGCCCCGGCCTCTGAACGGTTGCGCTGGCCCTCTGCCCCGCCGCGGGCACGGGCGCGGTGGCCTCGGCGTCTGCACGGCGGCGTTGGCCCTGGCCCTAGCGTGGGCGCACAGCCCCTGGCCAAAGCGCGGCGAGGAGCCCCCGACGCGGCACAGCGTGCCGTTGGTTCATTCCAGGTGGCCCGTCGTCGACGACACGAAGACGACACGAAGATAGCGAATACGAAGGGGAACGATAGCCATCGTACCTTTCTGTCGTTCTAGACGTTGAGACTTCCTCTTTTCTTCTTTGCTTTCACGAACAACAATTCCCTCTCCAAAACAGCGAGCGATTTGTTCTCTTGAAGCAAGATAATCTCGTCGATGGCAAGAACCCTGACAAAGCAGTGAAGCCATCCCCAATCCAGCGGAACAAGAACAGACTCACTTTGGATCACCGTTTCGAAGGATTAATTTTGCAACCGCTATGGCCTCTTCTGGCTCGGTGGAAAGCAACGTGGCTGATAACGTGTTAATGCGTAGTGAAAACGAGACACAGAGAATAGAGAGAATGACAGCCACCGATTGTATTCTAGAGATCATTACACTTATATACAAGTGAAGGGGTGTATCAAGGATGTGTCCCTTGGGGAAAACTGTCGCAACCCTTGAATTGATGACATATGTAATATTTTGTAAGAGATACGTTGAACCCAATACGGTCCGGGCAGCCAACTTGGCGCGCGCCGCACGTCCACGTCGGCCAAATGATGCCACCGCTAGACACTGGTGCCTGATATAGATGTAGAATTTCTTATCCCCATGAACTATAAGTCTGAAACGCACGAGGCTAGTAGTATACACCAGTAAAGGTCAGTTTCAGTCTTTCAGATCGAACTTTGGAGCCTAGGCCTAGCTAGATTAAAGGGAAAGAGCAGTCTGAAAAGTATCAGTAGCACTGAAGCATGTGTAATGGGCATAGGCTCCAGATTCAGTGTATGCTACTACAACCACTGCGCAGTACGTAGCCAAACCCGTCTCTGTCCTCCAACCCAATTTGTGGGATTTGATTTGGTGCAAAAGCTTGAAGAGTTTTTTTTTTGGCGTTTTTTTGTTGCCGTGGTGCTGTCTCTATATATCGGATCTAAAACAAGAAACCTCGTCGAATTAGAGCATGTACAACCTAATTAAACGAGACAGTCAGGGCTTTTCGTGGAAAGTTTATCTCTACACGTCTCTATTTATTATGTAGATGCTTATGGTTGTATCATGCAGTCTCTTAGTTGTCTCCTGTATTTAAAAAACCGTTCCAATGGCTCAAAATTATTCATGCCTTTACATGGTGCTTGCAACTCAGCTAAGATCTCGTTTTGGTGTCGAGGTGGATCGGCTTGGACTAAGACCCGATCAACGCTAGCTGAAAGCGTATTTGGCAGTGCGGGTACCAGCGTGGGCTGCGGCTCAACCCTCAGTCGATCCACGAGAGTGCGTGGGCGTGCAATTCAGCAACAATGCCTTAGAGAACAAAGGAGACGTGCGATCTGGCTTAATTTGTTCATGCCAAAACCCTACAATCCATGAGAGTGCATGTGGATATGCAACTATTCGGTCGCCCCCTCCCTCTCGTCGGTACGTGTACAGTGTACTCGCGGCTGCACGTGAGACGACCGTGCGATGACGGCCTGTCAGTCAGCATGGCATTGGCCGTTCCCGTTCCTGCAGTCTCGTCCTCATCCACGCGATGACGCAACGGAGCCTTTTTGGATCTTTTTTCCTCACCCGATCAAGTTCCATCAAGCGCGGAAAAATGGATCCGTCAGCCTGAAACAGCGTCCACGTCCATTAGGACTTGTTTGGGATGAAAGGTAATGGAGTGGATTGAGGGAGCTAGAATCCCCTACTACTTAGGGCCTGTTTGTTTACTCTAATAGATTATATAATCTGGATTATTTTTGGAGGATTATATAATCTGGATTATATAATTTGGATTATATAATCTGATTAGTCATGTTTGTTTACCCAGATTATCTGGCGTGTTTCTGTTGGGCGGCGGGCTTCTCCGATCCGATAGGCGCAAAAACGATTCGATAGATTATAATGGCAATGGTGGGTAATTTGTAGGAAACTTGAAAGGGTAGTGGGGAAGTGAGAAAAAAATAATCTGAAATAAGCACCTCCTCACTTGCTTATGGATTATCATAATCTAAAGGGTTAGATTATATAATCTGGGCAAATAAGCTAGACTGTTTGTTTGCCTCTTAGGATTATTTAATCCAGATTATATAATCTGGGGGGTAAACAAACAGGCCCTTAATTTTGAATGGTGAGGGATTATAGCCCCCTCAATCCCCTCCATTACTCTTTGTCCCAAACAAGCCCTTAACGTCCTCAGTTTCCCTCGCGATATTTTATATTTCCGCTTCGAGGCGTTTGATTTCGCACGCAAACGCAAACGCCGGCGGAGCGCGGAGAGAGACTTGCCAGAATTCCACGGCTTCCAGACCCTCGCTGTCTTGCATTGGTCATTGGAATTTGGACGTCAGTCAGCTCTGGGGTCTGGGCAGTGACCGGGAGACCCGGACAGCCATCACTCCGTCGGCCATGCATGTCACACAGGACAGGACCCTGGACGAGGAAACCGTTTGATGGGGTGTGGAAAGGGTTTCGCAGAAAGGAGACCTCTGTTCCGTTTTGCTCAATCGTTTAGCTTTAATTTGAACTGATTTCTAATGCATTTGCAATGTTTTTGTCTTATAGATTGCAGTCCGAAACAAAAACACAGACGTAATCATAATACCCTAGCCGCGGATTGGGATGTTGGATCAAGCAGAGGGTCTCGTGGTCACCGGGTACGGTGTGGGGGCTCCATCGGTGACACCTCTGCCCACCGTACGAACTCATTGTCTAATCTTATCTAAACGTCGCTAATTCATACTGTACGCTTCCGTTGACACCCGGACAGAGCTAGCTACACTGTCCTATCCTATCCGGCCCCGCCGCGCAAATGTATTTTGGAATAGAACGGTACAGTCAAAGTTGCTAATTTCTGCAGGCCGGGCATCATCATCTGTCATCTGATGAGTGCTTTGAATTAATAGTCTATCGAGGCAACTCTCTTGTGCACCAAAATTACACATGCATATACACAGTATAACCAAACAACCCATCAAGCCATACTTCTACACATGGGTGGCATGCACGCATAGATGCCAGAAGTTTGTCGATACCACGACTGATCATAACTAATCCTTTTTTCTCTTTATTTGATATAATTTCCTAGCACGACTGATCATAACTAATCCTTAGGGTCGATACCCCGAGGCGTTGACTCAATTAAACTACTCACATTTTGCTATGAATTAATTGCGGTACATTCTTTCAATGGTAGTCGACATGACTGTTTGGATTGTTTGGATTAAAGAGGTATTTGAATATACTAGAGCTAATAGTTAGCTACTAAAATTAGCTGAAGACATCTAAACAATCTAGCTAATAATTCAGCTATTAGTCACATTCAGCAAATTAGCTAATAGGAGCTAGTAACTTTTTAGTCAATTAATTATTAGACATTCAAACACCTCTTAAATCACTTGATAAAAAATAAGATTATTAGCAAAAAAAAATACTTTATTCTAAAATTAATAATAAAACACCAACAGACAAACTGACAAAGGGAGTAATCGCGGATGGAGGTGGCCTGGTGAAGAAGACGAGAAGTAGCGGACTCTTCCAGCGTGGGTTATTTATTATAGTGCTTCGTGGAAAGGCCGGCTAGAAAAGACATACAGCACCATCTTTTTCAAACCCCCTGGACGATTCTCGCCGCAAAGTTGAAGCATATGATGCCGTCTACTTTAGTAACTGAAACGTGCGCGCGGTCAGAGTCCCCTGGGGGAGGGGAGACCGTGGACAAGATGGATGGACGACTCCTCTCAGCCTCAGCATCAGGCCAGCTAAAAGGTAAAACTTTAAATCCGATGCACCTGGAGTGCAGGCGCAGCGCAGGCAGTGAGAATCTACGGGAGAGAAGTCTGTGTGCACAGCACGTTGAAGAGCCTGACTCTTCCGCCTTCGGAAGTCCCGACTGTCCCGTCATTAATCCCCGGAGTTGCAGCGATGTTGCTGTCACCTCAAGAACAGATTGGACACGCTGGGGGTCAAGAGGGTTACGTTCCATGACTAGAGCGCGCTGCCTACTATACGCATCGGCATACGGCATATGTAATGTACATGCGCTACTGTACTGTACGCCGGCTGAGGTCAATACGTACGCTAGCTACACAGATCGGACGACAGTGACGGTTCCTGTAGGAGCAGAGCAGGCAGGGCCGGCCTTGAGAATTTGGTGGCCCGGTGCGAGACAAAAATTGAGGCCCCATTGATCACAAATACCAAAATTTTATGAATATTGAGATGCATTAAACTCCTTAAGGTTTTTTTTTCCTTTTTCACTACTAGATGCATGCTTTCTAGTGGACGACATGTGGAATATGGTGACCAGAATACAAAATAACCTATACTCAGAAATAAAGAACATTTAACTAGTAAAGATTGGTTTGAGACGAAAACTAATCAGCAGAAGTAGAGTAGCAAACTTGACGAAGTTACGGAGGGCTGAGGCAGGGCACACTAGGCACGGCACGCAGCAAGCCTGGTCTGGGCAGACGGCAGAACAGCGGACAGGGTGATCCCTCCCGACTGTCGCTGCTAGCTGCTGGCGGTGCCGGGCTATTGTTGTAACCTGAACAACGTGAGCGGAGGCTTCCACGAGAAGGCAAGAGGACTGCAGCTCAAGCGTCCACGAGAAGCCAAGTAATCGAGCTTAAACAGGCATGCATACTGTATGTTGATAGGCTTTGGCCTTTATCGATCTTTGTGTTGTAATCTAAATAAACATTTTCTATATATACACATACACGTATATACGAGAAGAGGCCCCTGGTTCTCGGAGGCCCGGTGCGGCGGCACCGCCGGCACCTGTCCAGGGCCCCCTGAGAGCAGGCAGCTATTTTTTCTCTATATTAAAGCAGGGTCCGTGCGTGGCCATTCAATGTGTCCACGTATCCTGGAAATGCTCTACCGTCCGATGACCTGCAGGATTCCAAATCCAGCCGTCCAAAGCCAATATTATTTCCTCTACTCTGCCTTCCGCGTGCTCTTTTCCTATGTAGCCGCTACCAGATGCTTCCAGACGGGAGACGAAAAAATCAGCCAGTTCGCGATGGGAGACGAACGGCCAGGGAAGAGATAAAAAAAGTCCATGAAAGCACGCGAAAGGCCGTCTAGCTGAGTAACCACGCCGCCGCCTCCCGTCTGGCCGTGGCCGTCTCCGCGGCCGCGAGTCCACCGCGTCCATCCTGGTTCCGGCTCCTCGCTCCACCGCTCCGACCTCCGAGTCTAGCTGTCTTCGCGACCGTGCGTCTTCGCGCTGCACTGTCGTGTCCTTCAAGTTCTCGGCTCCACCGCTCCAGGCTCCGGCGTTACCGACCGCGAGTTGCCGCTGCTCCGCGCCGCGTCCTTCAGGTACAAATGTATTTTCCCCAAACAGAGCATCGTACATCCGAGTGTCCTCGCTATTAGGGTTCACAAATACATACACATGTCTTTTCCCGATCAGATCTTCGTCTATCTGCTTGCACTTGAGTATCCTCACTATTAGGGTTTGCAAATACATATATGTTTTTACCTATCGGAGGTCTGTCTATCTGCTCGCACTTGGTAACTTCCCAATGCAAGTATTGGTCGTCTGTTCCTCACTATTAGGGTTTGCAAATACATATGTCTTTTACCCATCGGATGTCTGTTTATATGCTCGCACTTGGTAACTTCCCAATGCAAGTATTGGTCGTCCGTTCAGTTACATTTCCCAAATACATATGTCTATCTGCTCTCACTATTAGGGTTTTGTGCTTCCACATTGTCAATAGCGATGATGTTTATTTTTTTGTATTTAAAGTACCTCGCACTATAATCGATCGTGCATTTACTGCTTACTGCTTTGTCATTATTAATTTAATTTGATAGAAAATTATAGCTTGGGTGTGTAGTGGTACTGATCTTTTTCCCGTTCTGCCACATATAGTCCATATGCTCGCTAGATTTCCTCTACACATTACGCATTCTTGCTACATTTCCTATAAACATGACGTTTATTTTGTATTTATACTACTTCACCATATAATCGACCGTGCATTTAGTGCTTACTGTTTTGTCATTATTAATTTGATAGTAAGTTAAAATCTTCGGTTTCGAAGCACGGGCTTCATCAAATTTTACATATTTGCTCAGGGGAAAAAATCTGCTTCATCAAGATACATTTGATTACACATTCATTTTCCTAATAGTATCATCCAATATAACTTTTTCCAGTAGTAGTATTATTACGTATTTCTTCTTCGCATAACTATCCATTGCTTTGTACATTTACTCTAAACATTATGTGTGCTTGCTGCATTACCTCTAAACAATACGTTCATTTTTTTTAATCTATAGTACCTTATCACATATTTGTCCATGCATTCACTGCTTACTGTTTTGTTAATTTCAATTTATAGAAAATCCTTATCTTTGTTTTGAAAAAAGGAAGGGCTTCATTAACTTCTACATATCTGGTCAGGGAAAAACCTGCTTCATCAAGGTACATTTCATTATAGAATCCTTTTCATAAACAGTGTGCTTTACTATCTATTGCTTTGTACATTTACTCTAAACATTCTGTGTGCTTGCTGCATTACCTCTAAACAAGACATTCATTTTTTGAATCTATAGTACTGATTTGTCCATGTATTTACGGCTCACTGCTTTGTTAATTTCAATATACAGTAGATCCTTATCTTTGGTTTGGAAAAAAAGAGAGAGCTGCATTAACTTCTACATATCTGGTCAGAGAAAAAAAATGCTTGATTAAGTTACATTTCATTATATAATCCTTTTCATAAACAGTGTGGTTTACTTAAATGAATATTCAATTATTATGATCCTTCGCTTAGTAATTTGTTATGTTTTTACAAATTCACAATAAATCCTAATCGTTGGACTGGAAACACGAGCTTCGCTAACTTACTGTTTTGTTAATTTCAATATACAGAAAATTCTTATCTTTGCTTTGGAAAAAAAAAGGAAGGGCTTCATTAACTTCTACATATCTGGTCAGGGAAAAAAAAGCTTCATCAAGGTACATTTATTATAGAATCCTTTTCATAAACATTGTGGTTTACTTCGATGAATATTCAATTATTATGATCAGTCGCTTAGTAATTTGTTATGTTTTTACAAATTCACAATAAATCCTAATCGTTGGTTTTGGAACACAGGCTTCATTAACTTCTAAATATCTACTTAGGGAAAAATGCTGATGTATCAAAGTTCATTTCATTACAATCATTTTTTGCCTTCCTAACAATGTGCTCCAAATTTACTGCTTACCTTCATAGTCGCTGCTTTAACGTTTTCCTTCTTTGCATGAATATGCATCTTTTTCAAATGGTTACGTAAATGCTTCAACGCCTTCTCCATACTCCTCTTTCCTACTACTATAAGCTTATTAACAAACTAAATATACAAAGAAAAGAGAAAAAAGACATAAACTACATAGGTACAACTAAAAAAACTACTCTAAATTAAAAAAAAATCAGTCAATTTGTTTTTTCTGAGATGCAGGCCATGGGCAACAAGGATCACACACCTTATAAGAGGTCCTCTGAAACAATACAACAGTCAGCATCAACTGCTATGTTTACTCCTAAAAATATTTGCAACGTTGTAGTGTCCAAAAATGCCACACTTGCACGCAAAAATCGAAAGCGGGCACTTGAACAAAAACGTTTGCTAACCAGAGGTAGTTGAGCCAAAAAAAATTGGAACCAAGTTCATAGTATTTTAACGTCATGGTCTTTGATTTAATTAATTGCTGTGCAGGACCTAGACATAGCATTAACACACCCATGGCCAGTGTTTATTTCTCTTCGGAATATATAAATGCCCTTAAAGGTATGGGAATAATATTCTTAAAAAACTTCACACCTCTTTATTTTTCTTCCCATAGCTAACCACCGACATATATTGTAACAAATGCATCTTACAGCTTCATACCGAGATAGGTCCCATCTTGGAACACCAAACTATGAATGCCAACATTGCCATGCTTTATTTTGGCAGATATTGATATCGACCCTGCTATCCAGTTTCCATTTATTCAATGCCACATACTTACCTGAATTTAATTTCCTCCAATAATTACTACCTAATGTTGCTGTACATTTTTTCTAATATGAATCTTCATTAGCAACTTTGTGATTAAGCATGTACATGCTTTCATAAGTAAGATACCATTCTTTATATCACTTCTTACATAAACAACAACGGTCTATGAGACAATAAGCTTTGTACATAGCATCACTACAATTTATTCAGGCATAATGGTCTTAGAAACTGATTCTGCTTACTGTCTACTACTACAAGTTCATGTCGTTACATTCTTCACTACTAATATATCCTAAGAAAGATTGTACTACCGCTTATATGTTAAGAATCAGCATGTTCATCAAATCAACTTGAAAGTATCAGCTTATGCTACTACACAAGTCTTTTATTGTTTTTCGCAAACCAGATTTCTTTCTATTATATAACTAAATCTTATTGTCTCTCCTTACCAAAAAACTGTTAATTTTCCTGTTGCAATAATACTTCAAACAGGAGTTCTCAAATAAAAAAAATCTAATTATCATGCTTACAATTTGCCAATAAGTATTAAAATACATTTTCTCTTATTTATTAGGAAAGTAATATCCTATTATGTGCCATTTAATTTTATAAATATGTAACTTTTATTCTCTGTTCTCTATTGTAGACGCAAGGTAATTTTATAAATATGTAACTTTTTTCTCTGTTCTCTATTGTAGACGCAAGGTAATTTTATAAATATGTAACTTTTATTCTCTGTTCTCTATTGTAGACGCAAGGTAATTTTATAAATATGTAACTTTTATTCTCTGTTCTCTATTGTAGACGCAAGGAGCTTGATTCAAGCTGCAATTTCAATGACAGCGATGCTACCAAGACTCCATGATCGCTCCATCCAATAAATAATATATCAGCAACTTCGAACTATCTTTTCCCACTATGTAGTCATGAACAAACTACTTAGATGTAAATATGTGGCAACCATCATTTGCTACAATGCACTGATGATCAATCTGCTTAGATATATACTATGCTACTATGTAGTTATAAACAACCTACTTAGATGTAAATATGTGGCAACCATTTTTTGCTACTATACACTGGCAATCTGTTTAGATATAATATGTGATAATACAGTGTTTGTCTCATAAATATTATGCCAGACTATTATGTTTCTTTTATTCTAGCTACATCACACATTCTTTTCTATATATGCATGTATGTATATATATCTCAATTATTAATACTCTATAATTAGTACTTCACTTTTACAACCTTAAACCGAATAATTTTTTTTATTTCTATCAATCAACGGCATATGCCAGATAATTATTACAGCAAATTTGCATGTTTGTCATCTATTTCAATTTAATTATTTTTTTAAAAACATTTCTATAATACTATTTCTATACACATTACATTGCTTAAATGCGCGCGCTGGCACGCGCGAGTGACTAGTTACTGCTATACGATCTCCAGGCAGAGACATCAGAAGCATCGACGGGAGGAAGGAAGGAGCCGAGAAGCTGCAGCTGCCGTTTGAGGCCGTGGGCCCGTGGACCATGACGAAGAATTGACGACGTCTCCCGCACGGCGCACGCACGCCCGACAAGGCCAGTCTTCGCTGCGCCCGTGACCTCCTCGGCTGAAGGCTCCTCCCATAGTCCATAGTCCTATCCGGCTATCCCATGCATGCAATGCAATGGTGGTGGTGGACTGGTGGGCCAATGGCCATCCTCCTCGTCTGGACAGTGGACACTGGAGCCCAGACGCAGCAGGGTGGTGGGGTGGTGCTTGCTGCGGCTCTTTTGGACTAGTCCACGGTCAAAGTCCGTCTTAACCTTTGACTAGTCTAACGACCTTCTGTTGCTATTGCTCGACAGCCTGCTCGAGTAGTGAGTGTCCCCAAAATCCATAGAGCTCCGATCCTTTGTTCAAACGAACCCGCCGTGACCTTGTGCTGGTCAGTGTGACGGATCGGACGATGGTTGTGGTTTGGAACCGCAAACCAGCAGCCTGTGGTCGGATCCGGGCCAGGCCAGACTGGATTCGATTCAGATATGAATGAGATTCTGAAACCGGTTGGACAGATTACATCTTTAATTTATATAAATTTTGATGAGCTGGAACGAATCCCGATTCAATCCTGAAGAAAGGAACGGGCCCTTAGCGATCAATAAACCGTCATAGTCAGACTGAACTGCCGGGTCTGTTCCGTTTTAGACCTTATTATAAGCAGCCGCAAAGGTTCACTACTGTCCAGTGTGGGCAAAATTTTCTCTGGACCTGATCACTATCCAACAAGCAGCTCCAGTACCTTGCCCTGACGTTAGGAAACTAGCGTTCGTGCGTTGTGCTATCCCGTAATGAACTGATATGAATATACTGATACACATTCTCTGGTACTGCACTCCACCATGCTAAAGAGCGTCGCAATCAGAGGCCAGAACCAAAACCTCTATGCACACCACATCTTTTCCAAGACTTCCACGCAGCTGATGTATGTATCCCCCGGAGTCGTGGTCCGGAGAAAATCACGTGCTACGCTGTTAAACAATTCGCGGACAGCAGCATGTCTGCGCAAGCAAAGGCTATGCTGGCAAAAGCACGTCAAGACCCCTGCACTGCAATCTTCAGTCCTCAGTTCTCCGGCCACTGCAGTTCTCCGGCCACTGTACTGCCAACGTTTGGAGACTACGTCTGTACGTAGTATCCAATGATACACTATACACCATCAGAATACTACTTCCAACATGCGGCGTGCGTGCGTGCCTACCTACCGTCATGGGCGCAGCTACACTAAATACACCCTAAAAAAACACAAAATCTATAGAATTGATTAAAATTTCACCATATATGTATTCATAAAAAAATTCTATACATCCACAAGTCAAATACAAACCCTCAATTTTGCTCTGACTTCGCCCATGCCTACCGTGGATATCAGGATGGGTGGATCAGATCATCCGCCTTTTGGACGACCACGCTACTCCATCCAAAGAAGCAGGCACGCTGCCGGCTGTAGCGTGCTTCGTTCAGATTTTCAGAAAGTCCAGGAGAAAGTAGCTGTTCATGCTTTTGAAGCCCTACTGTTCTCGGTCTTTCTCCGCACAAAAAGCTCTGGCCGTCTCTATCCTCTCGTGCTCGGGTGCAACCACAACATGGTCTAGAAGCAATGCACCACATGACTTCCACGCCATTTCTTTCTGCGGCGGCAAACCAAACCTCAGGGCCTACTACCCCATTGAGTACTCCAACAAGGTGACTCATCGCGTATTAAAATACTACATCATTTAAAGTGTTTAAGACACTAAAAATAAATTATGCTCTAACAATTAAACCCTAAATCATATACTATTTTAGGAAGTAAATTACATTATTTAAAAAAGAATGATTAGAATGATATAGAAAACAGTGACGGAGCACTAGTCTATTGTATAGTATATTTATGTCGCTTTATGGTGTATCTTATTTTTTTTTAATAAAAATATAAAGTAGGTTACTATTGGACCTGTTTTTTAGTTGAGCTATATATTTTTAAGTCAAGGCACTGATTTAACTGTTGGAGATGCTCCAACCGAAAACACAGGAGAAATGCAAGCCAGAGGTTCATGCCTCATGGCTTGGTGCCACCGAGATTATATATCTACCAAAAGTCAGCTTCCTGACTCGAAGAGGTACTTTTTATAATACATATAATCACCGAAATCCATGAGAAAAAAAGGCATAGCCTGCCTTCCATTTTGTTTCTAAAATGCATAAACCGGAGAATAAAACCTCTTTTCCTTATTCATCACGGGATCGTCGTGTGAATAAAACCCGAGACGCCGAGGGGATATCCACCCGGCAGACCGAGCACCCAGGGCTGGTTTGATCGCGTCTGGATTAAAGGCTTCCTAGTTAAATTCAAGTAGAGAAGGATTTAATTCCTTGAAACCAGACGCAACTTGAGCGGTGGCACACTGGCACGGGCCAACAGCTCCCGCGGCGCGCACGCGCGAGATACGATCCTGATCCCTGCGTGCCACTGCCACCACTGGACGGAATGAGCCCGGCCACGATCCACCTCCCGCTGACGCCGACCTCATCGCTGACGCCACGCCACCGGACTGCTAATCCACCGGGCGCGGAAAGCGACCGGAATCCTTCAAACTAGTCGACTACTAGATTATTACAATCAGTGCTGCCATTAGCGTCGCCGCGACCCCCTGCTTATTTTAATTTTTTGTACGTACCGGCAAAAACGCCATTCCGTCACGTGGCTCCAGGTTAGGAAAGTTCAACGAACCGCGACGCCGGTGTGAACCGGCCTCCGCCTATATAATTCGAATTCCCCGGCCCAACCATCGCCGTTCAATTCCATTCCACACACACCCGTCTCAGCTCACTCCCTCCTCCAGTTTCGTCAGCTCATCATCATCATCATAAACCGAACACAGAGCTCTCGATTCCATTCCAGGATGCTGCTGAACCCGGCGTCAGAGGCGTCGGTGCTAGACACCATCCGGCAGCACCTCCTCGAGGAGCCAGCGGCGGCGGCGGCGGCGGAGGCGCGGCCGGCCGACGAGAGCTTCGGGAGCCTGGTGGCGGACCAGTGGAGCGGCTCGCTCCCGTTCCGCACCGACGACGCCGACGACATGGTGGTGTTCGGGGCGCTGCAGGACGCCTTCGCCTACGGCTGGCTGCCCGACGGCTCATTCGTGCACGTGAAGCCCGAGCCAGTGCGGTCCCGGTCCCCCGACTATTCTTACTACGACGGCTCACCCTGCTTCGGCCTCCTCGACCCGGAGCCGCCGCTGACGCCCGGCACAACCACGCCCGGGAGGGGGCAGGAGGAGGCCGCGGCGGCCATGGCCCGGGGCAAGCACTACAGGGGGGTGAGGCAGCGCCCGTGGGGCAAGTTCGCGGCGGAGATCAGGGACCCCGCCAGGAACGGCGCGCGCGTCTGGCTCGGCACGTACGACACCGCCGAGGACGCCGCGCTCGCCTACGACCGCGCCGCCTACCGCATGCGCGGCTCGCGCGCGCTCCTCAACTTCCCGCTCCGCATCGGCTCCGGGGACAAGCGCCCGTCGCCGGCGCCGCCCGAGCCCGCCACCTCCTCGGACTCCTCCTCGTCTTCGGCCACCGGCTCGCCCAAGAGGCGGAAGCGAGGCGAGGCCGCGGCTGCCAACATGGCCATGGCGCTGGTGCCCCCGCCCTCCCAGCTTAACCGGCCGGCCCAGCCGTGGTTCCCTGCCGCGCCGGTCGAGCAGGCGGCGATGGCTCCGCGCGTGGAGCAGATCGTCGTCTAGTCTAGCCATGCGCCGATCGGATGCGCCGGCGAAGGCGTGGGAGGGACAGGGCAAGGCCCTGCGCTGCACTTGCGTGACAGCTCCACCGGATGGAATGCGAATATGCGATAAAGCTCGGGAGCGTCCGGATGCCGCTGTTGCTCCGTGCAACTCGCGCAAGTGGAAGAAGCTGTCTCTGTGTGTAATCAAGTGTCTTGTCTGCGGACGAATTTTCGGTATGTGCGTCGTTGTCACTGCTCAGGATTGCGCTGCTGCCTGCTGCTGATAAGTTCGGAAAACTGTACAAAGACGTAGGGAGAGAGACGATGCGTGATCAAGAACAACCCGCTTTGTTCTTTCTCTGATAAAAAAAAATATCCAGCGGCCAAACAGGCGCGCAAGTCAACAGAACAGTGACCTGAGCTCATGACACGAGATCGAGATCGAAATCGCCCCCACTGAAGCCAGAACTGCAGAGCCGAGCGCTAATCCAACGCTGACGACGTAGCATGAAGGTTGGCTTGCTCTTGCTCACGGACACACCCACAGCTCCAACATTGGGTTTCTGAGGTAAAATAAAATGGAAGGCCTTAACCGTATGCCTTTTTAGGCTTTTACTAGTTTAAAATGCAAGTGGCGCGATGGCCGGATGGCGGCATGGCGCCAGCGTCGCCATCGTGCTTTTGCGGTGGTGGTGCCGGAGACGAAAGGGAGAAGACGCCGCAAGCAAGCGATGAAAGGAGCCTAAGCCCCCTCGTCTTTACTCGTAGCCAACGATAAAAATCTGATGCCCCGTGCTTATCCGCGATTTATACCATTGTATCTGAAATAAGCATATGCCCCGTGCCACTGATTCCAGCCATTTTCCAGCACAGCGTTGTCGTGTCGCGCAACAGCTGGACTTGGGACACGGACCGAGGGAGTAGTATATGAGATTTTCTTTCCTTTTTCCCAACCTGTTGGGTGTTCTACTATTCTGTCGATCACAGTGGCACCCGATTGAGTACAGGTCATCGGGCCAAAGCAGGGCACTGTTTCATGAAAAGCAGGGGCTTTCATGAATGGTAGCTTTATTAGCAGAAAGGGAAAAAAGGTACACAAAGTAGAAGAGAGAGATATCACAAAGGCACGCTATCTCTGGTCTCCGTGCTTTCGTTCTGAGCCGGACAATTACCTAGCTACCCAGGTGTGCAGACACATCAGATGTAGTGATCCCTCCGTTTTTAATTAAAAAATATTTATCATGATGTCTGATTATTCAGAATCATATTAAAGAAGTATGTAGGTATCATTTATTTTGTTTGTGACTTAGTTTATCATCAGAGTTGCTTTAAGGGTCCATGACTAATCTTTTTATATTTGCAATATTTTTTTAATAAGATTAACTGCAAAATTTTGTAAGAAAAATGTTAAGGGTGGCAAATGTTTCTAATTATGGGGAGTATATTACATCGAAGACTTTATCATCAAACTTTTGGCAGCCTTATTTATTTAAACGGTTAGTTAAGCAAAATAAAAAGAGTACTACTAGATCAAACATTAAAAATACTTTATGTTATATCGAAAGACTTATCTATCTGGAAAAATATTTGTAGAAACGATGAATAATCAAATGAGTGAAAAAAATCGATGTTATCATATACTCCCTGCATTTCAAATGATAGTTTCGTTTGACTTTTTCAACCTTAACTTTAACCACTCATCTTATTAAAAAATGAGAAAACAAAAAAAATTAAGTCATATGTATAGTATATTTGATAATAAACAAAACCACGTTGATTTTTTATATTTTTTTAATAAAACGATTGGTCAAAGCTGATGTTAAAAAGACGAATGAATTATAATTTGAAATGGATGGAGTATTCAAGAGTTAATAGGACTGTAGAGTTGACTTCGGCAAAAAGTAGAGTTACAACCATTATAAATTACTTTACAAACAAGAAATTAATCTGATTATGTTTTTTCTTTTGCAAAAAGATGTCTCGCGCTGGCAAATGAATCTAGAAAAACCAAAACAACTAATAATTTAGGACGAACGAGGGAGTTGTACTTTAAGTGTTGTGTGACGTAATAAATTATTCATACTATATCTTTTTTCTTTTTTCTTTCTTGACCTATTTGCTTATTTTGCTACAGCTATTTGTCCTCCCAATGTTGGCTCCTTTCGTCTGTCAGTTTTTAGTTACCTTTATCCAAGAGCTTGGAATTGCTGGACGTAACCCGAAAACAAACCTATGATAATTTTCTGGCGCTTTGCTTTAACTAACGATCCCTATCTGTTGGGGCCGAGGAGGTCCGGGATCTGTTAGCTACCCACACCGTATCCACCTCCAGCTCGCCGGCGATGGCCTCGTCCAAGCTGCGCAGATGGCCTTCGGCGGCTTCGAACGCCGGCGAGAGCTCGGCCACCGTGCGTGCCGGTCGGAGCTCCGGAAGGGGGGCGTACCCTAGGGGCTCCAGAGCAGCCTCCAACCTGTCCAGGAAGTCCCATATACGGAGAGCCTGGACCTAGTGGTCCGCCGACATCGGTCCTCGGCCAAGGCCCGGCGGACGGAGTCCAGCTCTAGATTGGAAACCATTGCTACTTTGATTTTGGTCCTAAAAGACCTATTGAATTTGATGATCCATCAAAGAATAGACCACTAGCAAATGTGTTAAAGACATACGTCCGAACAAGAAGACAGGCGACCCGTTCGGTGAACATGTAACTCATCAGTCAGAGCACTCACTCCACCCGATAGGGTAAGCAAGCGATCTCAAGACAGCTAGCTCATTGACGAAAGACGAAGAACGATTCCCGCTCAGACGATTTGTCGCTAGTTACTTTTCGTCGAGTATTACTACTTTCTGACATAAAGCCAGTTCTTTCTGACCTTTCGGATTGCTAACCAACATTTTCTCATTGGTTTTCAGAAACGGAACATTCAGATCAAGTAGATAAAAAATCCAATTCTTTTGCAATGCCGATCATACCATACCGAGGGGATTAAACCCCCTTCAATCCTCCTAAAACCACCTAGGGCCTTATCCGGTTATTTCTAATACAAATGGATTGAATGAGATTGAAAAAAAAAATAAGAAGAAATTTGACTTATTTAAGATTCAAACTCATTCAATTCCACTCAATCCACATGAATTTAGAGCTAACCAAAGAAGCCATAGAATGAAACAAGCCCTCAAGTTGTCCTACGACGCGGGACGCGCTCCTCCCAATCTGCCAGGAGCTTTACGTCGTGCTCCAGAGCGGTTTGGTCGAGCTGCGGAGCAGGGCCTTTCGGCTTTGCACGGAGGTGTTGAGCTCTTTGACCTCGAGTTCCCACTTCCCACTGGGCCATCACCTATTCCTTCCAGAAATTTAGAATAGTGCTATCGTTTTGGAGGGCTTCGTTCGAATTCCATACGCTATAATGTCATTTTGTCCTTTAATAAAACGAAAAAATAGATCAAAATATCTATATAGATATGTAGACACAATACTGAAATCGTCGTTGAGGGCACCAAGCAGATCAAGCACCTTCCCCGCCGCCGACCTCCTCGCTTAGCCAGATCAAGCACATCGCTCTATGTTTCTCTCCTTCCCAGGCACCACCACACGACGCCATAGCCGGGGCTAGAGGTGATAATGGATCTTGATACAAATACGCTTCATAAAAAGTTAGTGCTAAATAATTTTAATTCAAAAATAGTTAAGAATAGAGTTGTTAGAAATATAGGCATTTTCCATATCATTTTAATTCCATAAATTAACATTATGATGATGACATATAAAACATGGTTAATTATAGAAATCACTATCTCAAATATATCCATAACAATATGGATCAGGAGAACGTAAAGCATATGGATCATATAAATATAATAAGCATATAAACATGGAACATGTATTATTATGGAACAACTGAAAATAAACAGATGGCAACATAAACAGCATAACTGTAAAATTAAGACAAACAGATTTATCATATTATTAGTATAATCAGGCATCAGACATGTCATGATATAATACGACAAAACAGATTGGATAAATTTATGGCTATAAATAAAACAGCAGGTATGAACATATATAATTTGCAGAATGTAAAATAGTGAGGAGATGAATTGATCATACCCTCCCATGCGCTCCGAGGATCTAGATCCTTGTCCAACTTCAATTGTCATGTCGCAGATGTTTTGGGCAGTCGCGTAGACGCTCCCCAAAAACCTAATTGCCGATCCCCCGTGCAAGGTCTCGAACGGCACCGGCTTCGGAGGCACCTGCCCTCTCGCTTCTCTGTGCGCGCAGAGTCACGAGATGGAAATACCCTCACTCTGCGGCTGGACTGTGGTTCTGAAAGTGGTGTGTTCGCATGTACCGAGTGACAGGGGTGCTCCTCTATTTAACCTCTCGCAGAGGGAAGTTGAAGGAGAAAGGTCGCCGAGTCACGCCAAGAGTCGGCCAGCTCTCGCCGAGTTATGCCATGAGTCGGCCAGCACTCGCCGAGTCACGCCATAAGTCGGCCAGCTGAAGGAGAAGGGTCACTCGGCTGGCTGACGAAGAGACAGAGTCACTCGGCTGGAGAGTCACTCGGCCGACGAAGAGACAGGGTCACTCGGCTGACGTACGCGGTTAGTGAGTGCTAAAAATTAACACAACCACACCACGCCCGCTCGCCTGCCTGCCTGCCTGCCTGCCTCGCCTCGCCTCGCCTCGCCACGCCCGGCCCGGCCCGGCCGGCGGCGGCGGCGGCGCGCGCGCGCGCGCGTGTGGCACGCCCTTGTCCATTTCTTGACTTCTCAAGTTAAGTGGAATAAATCTCACCATATAAGTCAAGGCAAAAGACCCTTGGACTTCCAATGTGGTACTATTGGTATTCTCCACCATTACACACCATAGAGTTTATTCAATAAATGGGCCAAGCCCATAAAAGATCCAACAATCCCCACCAAACTCTAGGGTTTGTAATGATGAAGTATCAGAATCACAATCCTTTGATATACCAGTGTTTCGATGGAGACTGTTAAGTTGAACATCCATCTAGAATAAGAGTTTCACTCATTCACAACTGAACAATGGACTATGCCTTGAATTGACAGTTTTGTGCGAAATAAGATTCACTCAAATCCTTTGCTGATACTTGGCAGCAAAAGGGTATTCCCGCTGTTTAGAAGCATATAAGTCACACTTCAGTGCCTTTCATGAGTATTTAGGGATTACCCAAGTCCCATAGACTGTGACCAGCAGTCTGACTCATATAGGTGTATTCCTCAAAAGATGTTCTGTAGGACAACATCTTACCTTTATAAGACTCTTGGAATACATTAAGGTAAAAACCATCCTGCCTTACAGATAGGAAAGATGTGCATCAGAAATGAGTTAAGAAAGGGATCTTTCCTCACAACCTACTCCTAGCTTGTTTCTCCACCCTACTTCACGGGATCTCCGATCACATAGAGCAGGTTACCACTAGAGTAGATCTCACATGGGTCTCATACCCATTTCCCTCGATGCACTTTCTATCACATTGCGTGATAGACCCTTAGTGAATTGATCTGCCAGATTATTCGAGGTGTGGACATAATCCACAGTTATAACTCCGGAGTTTTTCAACTTTCTGACAGATTTCAATCTCCTCTTAACATGCCTTGTAGACTTCATGTTATTCCTAGAACTGTTAACCTTAGTAATCACCGTTTGGTTGTCACAGTTCATGGAAATAGCCGGTATCGGTTTTTCAACTACCGGTAAGTCCAATAGGAAATCACGAAGCCACTCGGCCTCAGCCCCAGCAGTGTCTAATGCTGCGAGTTCTGCTTCCATTGTAGACTTTGTTAAGATAGTCTGCTTGCAAGACTTCCAGGAAACAGCGCCACCTCCAAACAGAAACACATATCCGCTTGTGGCATAAAGCTCATCAGCATCAGAAATCCAGTTGGCATCACAATAGCCTTCCAGCACTTTTGGGTTTCCGGTATAATGAATACCGTATGTCATAGTACCTTTCAAATACCGCAACACTCTCTCAAGAGCACGCCAGTGATCATCTCCTGGTTTCGACACAAACCGACTTAGCTTACTCACAGCATAAGAGATGTCTGGCCTTGTTGCACTTGCAAGGTACATGAGCGAGCCAATGATCTGGGAGTATGTCAATTGATCCCTTGCTATTCTCCGATTCTTTCTTAATAGCACACTGGGGTCATAAGGTGTTGGAGCAGGATCACAGTCACTAAAACCAAAGCGACTCAATACCTTTTCCACGTAATGGGATTGTAACAAAGTTACCCCACCATCAGCTTCTCTAACAAGCTTGATGTTTAGAATGACATCAGCCTCTCCCAAATCTTTCATCTCGAAATTGCTCGATAGAAGACTTTTAACTTCCTCAATCACATTGAGATTTGATCCAAAGATCAAAATGTCATCAACATAAAGACACAGCATAACAGACTCACCCCCACCATACCGATAGTATACACACGTGTCAGATTCATTTACAACAAAGCCAGCTGCTGTAAGAGTATTATCAAACTTTTCATGCCATTGCTTAGGTGCTTGTTTTAGGCCATACAATGATTTTATCAACCTGCACACCTTGTTCTCTTGACCACCCGCAATAAACCCTTCTGGCTGATCCATATAGATCTCCTCATCCAACTCTCCATTTAGGAAAGCTGTCTTAACATCCATCTGATGAATGATAAGACCATAAGAGGCTGCCACGGCTATTAATGTGCGAATTGTAGTCAATCGAGCCACTGGTGAGTAGGTATCAAAGAAATCTTCACCCTCCTTTTGGGTATATCCTTTGGCCACAAGCCTTGCCTTGTACCTCTCGATTGTACCATCAGGCCTAAGCTTTTTCTTGAAGATCCATTTGCAACCTATAGGTTGACAACCATAAGGACGGTCAACGACCTCCCAAGTTCCATTAGACATAATAGATTCCATCTCACTCCTTACTGCTTCCTTCCATAAGTCAGCATCAGGAGAGGAATATGCCTCACTAATGGTAGTTGGTGTGTCTTCCACAAGGTACACTATAAAGTCATTACCAAAGGATTTTGCAACCCTCTGTCTCTTGCTCTTTCGAGTGACTATAGTGTCATCCTCCTCAGGGATGTGCACGTGAGAATCCTCAGCATGATCTATAGGAATCGACAGTTCGTGCTCATGGGGAATTATAGTCTCATGACTTGTATCACTAGGTGTATTCTTCATGGGAAACTCATTCTCAAAAAATGTTGCGTCTCTTGATTCCATGATAGTATCAACATACATATCAGGCACATCAGATTTTATAATTAAGAACCTATACCCAGTGCTGTGAAAAGAGTACCCAAGGAATATACAGTCAACAGTTTTAGGCCCAAGTTTACGCTTTTTGTTGATTGGCACATTCACTTTAGCCAAGCAACCCAAGTGCGCAAATACGAGAGATTTACTCTTCTCTTTTCCCATTCCTCAAATGGAGTGATCTCTTTGTTCTTTGTTGGAACTCTATTCAGGACATGACATGCTGTCAAAATCGCCTCACCCCACCATGCCTTGGATAATCCCGCTGTACTCAACATGGCATTCACCAAATCTGTTAGAGTGCGGTTTTTCCTTTCAGCAATCCCATTGGATTGTGGTGAGAATGGCGGTGTCCTCTCATGAATAATACCATGTTCCACGCAGAACTCATCGAACACATTAGAGAAATATTCTCCACCTCGGTCGGACCTTAAACGTTTTATTTTCCTCTCAAGTTGGTTCTCAACTTCAGCTTTATAGGCCTTAAAATAATTGAACGCTTCATCTTTTGTTTTTAAGAGATACACATAACAAAATCTAGTGGAGTCATCTATAAAAGTGAGAAAGTATCTTTTACCACCTTTGGTCAAAATTCCATTCATCTCGCACAGATCAGAATGAACAAGTTCTAGAGGTGCCAAACTCCTCGCCTCAGCAGCCTTGTGAGGCTTGCGAGGTTGTTTTGATTCAACACACACATGGCACTTAGACTTTTTGACCAAGTTAAATTTAGGAATTAAATTTATATTTGCTAACCGCATAAGACAGCCAAAGCTTGCATGACAAAAACGTGAATGCCATAAATCCGACTCATCAGAAAAATGAACAGAATTCACGAGTTTATTACACACATCATGCAGTGATAAGCGGAACAACCCTCCGCAATCATATCCTTTACCAACAAAAGTACCATGTTTCGACACAACACATTTATTAGACTCAAGAACAACTTTGTATCCATCTCGACATAGCATAGATGCGCTAACGAGATTCTTCTTGATAGAGGGCACATGCTGCACGCTCTTCAATGGCACCGTCTTTCCCGAAGTAAACTTCAGAATGACCGTACCAACACCAAGAACATGAGCACGCGACCCATTTCCCATTAACAAGGCGCCAGACCTCCCGACCTGGTAGGAGGAGAACATAGAGGCATCAGCACACACATGAATATTTGCACCACTGTCCATCCACCACTCAGGTGAATTACAAACTGAGAGAACAAATGGTAAAGAATTACCATACCCAGATGTTCCATCTCCAGTTTCAGTGGTTACAACATTTGCTGATTTCTTGTCCTGTGTGAACTTGCGATCAGGGCACTCTCTAGCCCAATGTTGATCACTGCCACAGACAAAGCAACCTCCCTTTCCCTTGTTGTTGTTGTTCTTCTTTTTAAATTGTGCTGTATGAACAGGTTTATTTGCGTTCTCTGGTTTGTTTTGGTTTTTCTTCTTGTTAAACTTGCGGAAGTTTCTCTTCTGCACCACATTAGCAGTAGAGGTCTCCACACCTTTTCCATTGTCCTTTGATCTAGCTCTTTCCTCAACATCAAGAGTACCAATGAGCTCCTCCACATTGAACTCTTGTCTCTTATGTTTGAGAGAGGTAGCAAAGTCCTTCCAAGAAGGTGGCAACTTGGCGATTATACCGCCAGCCACAAACTTGTCAGGCAAGGGACAAGGAAAAAGTTCGAGTTCCTTAGCTAGTGCCTGAAACTCATGAGCCTGTTCCACTACAGATCGGTTCTCAACCATCTTGTAGTCATACAGCTGCTCCATGAGGTACAGCTCGCTACCAGCGTCAGTAACTCCAAACTTTCCAACAAGAGCATCCCACAGCTCTTTCCCTGTGGGAAGGATGATATAGCTTTTCTGGAATTTTGTATCAAGTGCGCTAATCACTGCACCTCGAAAGAGGTTGTCTTCAGCCTTAAACTTAGCCTCATCCTCAGGAGGTAAGTTGGCAGGCTTGCCCTCAGCGGCATGAAAACAAGACATTGCAGTTAGCCACAATTCCATCTTAGCTTTCCATATCAAGAAGTTTTTACCATCAAAAGGATCAGGCTTAAGCACAGCAGCAAAACCTCTGACAGAAAAATGCCTAACATTAGGTTTTTGGATTGTTAGAAATATAGGCATTTTCCATATCATTTTAATTCCATAAATTAACATTATGATGATGACATATAAAACATGGTTAATTATAGAAATCACTATCTCAAATATATCCATAACAATATGGATCAGGAGAACGTAAAGCATATGGATCATATAAATATAATAAGCATATAAACATGGAACATGTATTATTATGGAACAACTGAAAATAAACAGATGGCAACATAAACAGCATAACTGTAAAATTAAGACAAACAGATTTATCATATTACTAGTATAATCAGGCATCAGACATGTCATGATATAATACGACAAAACAGATTGGATAAATTTATGGCTATAAATAAAACAGCAGGTATGAACATATATAATTTGCAGAATGTAAAATAGTGAGGAGATGAATTGATCATACCCTCCCATGCGCTCCGAGGATCTAGATCCTTGTCCAACTTCAATTGTCATGTCGCAGATGTTTTGGGCAGTCGCGTAGACGCTCCCCAAAAACCTAATTGCCGATCCCCCGTGCAAGGTCTCGAACGGCACCGGCTTCGGAGGCACCTGCCCTCTCGCTTCTCTGTGCGCGCAGAGTCACGAGATGGAAATACCCTCACTCTGCGGCTGGACTGTGGTTCTGAAAGTGGTGTGTTCGCATGTACCGAGTGACAGGGGTGCTCCTCTATTTAACCTCTCGCAGAGGGAAGTTGAAGGAGAAAGGTCGCCGAGTCACGCCAAGAGTCGGCCAGCTCTCGCCGAGTTATGCCATGAGTCGGCCAGCACTCGCCGAGTCACGCCATAAGTCGGCCAGCTGAAGGAGAAGGGTCACTCGGCTGGCTGACGAAGAGACAGAGTCACTCGGCTGGAGAGTCACTCGGCCGACGAAGAGACAGGGTCACTCGGCTGACGTACGCGGTTAGTGAGTGCTAAAAATTAACACAACCACACCACGCCCGCCCGCTCGCTCGCCTGCCTGCCTGCCTGCCTGCCTGCCTGCCTGCCTGCCTGCCTGCCTGCCTGCCTGCCTCGCCTCGCCCGGCCGGCGGCGGCGGCGCGCGCGCGCGCGTGTGGCACGCCCTTGTCCATTTCTTGACTTCTCAAGTTAAGTGGAATAAATCTCACCATATAAGTCAAGGCAAAAGACCCTTGGACTTCCAATGTGGTACTATTGGTATTCTCCACCATTACACACCATAGAGTTTATTCAATAAATGGGCCAAGCCCATAAAAGATCCAACAAGAGTTTGATCCTAATCTGATTCGATCCTTAAAATTTATAGCATAAAATCTAGAGTCTATTACCACCCTAGCCGAGGTCCCTACTTGTCTCCTCTTTGGTTTCGCCTGCCGCATCTGCTTGGACGATGCGACCCTTCTGCGCGTTGCTGCTACGTTTTCCGGGAGCTCCTCCGCGGTGGCAGCAGATCGCCAAGCTTCGGCGGTCGACGTCTGACGAGCAGCTTCAGGGAGGCACGAGCATCAGCATTGCAGCGGGGCAGTAGGAGCGACGTCCGACGCCCGGCGAGCAGCAACAACAGAGATGCACGCACGAAGGGCGCCGACGGGGCAGCAAGAGCATCGGTGGAGCAGCTTCCACGACAGCAGCGACGACATACTGCTCAACTTCGTCGTGGAATAAGAGGCCTCCCTCAGCCCGTGCCTCGCACAGACTAAAAATGTATTTAATCCTTTTTCGTTTTATTAAATGCTAAAGCGACATTATAGCGTGTGTCGGACGTATTTGATCATGGCATTCAAGCGAAGCCTCTCAAAATAATAGTAAAGTGGTGAAGCCTACTTTTGATAATGACAGAATTCTAATTTTCTTTGCTACTTCTGGGATTCCGTCTCTTTGTAGCACCCCGAGAATTCAATATAGAAACATTTCTCGAACATTTTTAAATGCAAAATAAATTTTCAAATATCGTTTCAAAAAGATTGTATTAGAGTTCATCTCAACAAAAAAATTTTGCGGTCTATATTCTCTTCAAAGGTCTTCCAAAAAATTCTACAAATATTTTCCAAATGATTCTCTTCAAATATTTTTCAGAAATATTGTCTAAATATTATACCGATAATTCTCCAAATACTTTTTCTCTGAGAAGTACCCTCAGAATTATTTTAAAGTCACTATAGATATTTTCATCATAATTTTCCTTGCACCACTTATGCCCATACACATGCATACACCTCTCGTGTTATATGATGAGCTCTACAAGCTAATTTCAGTTGTCCTAAGCTAATCACATGCTTATCTCCCATTGATCCTAGGACTTCCCCCCTAATCATCGGACTCCTCCCACTAATTCCCTCACCGTGTCTATAATTAAAAGGGCAAGGGGCACCCATCAACCCATCCCAAACCATTTCATAGCTACACAAATTTAATATTTTAAAACAAATATGTATAAATTTTGATGTTAATCTTTTCTCATGTTATCAAGTATATTATTACAAATAAGAATAAAATATTACATAAATTTGTTTTATGTATTATTTGCTTCCTACGACAAAAAGGTGAAAATTGATGAATTTGTTTCTGAATTCATACCAAATTTTATATCTATCATTTGAGAAAAAATATGACGAATTTTAGGTTTACATTCTATGAATATTTACAAGCTTAATGTTAAAAACAAGAACACAAATTTGTATAGTAGATTATATACCCTATTTATTCGCAATAAAAAACGACCAAAAAACTAGTTACCAAATAAATATAGTTTCCTACCGATTTCATCCATAAGTACTCAATCACTCACTCCCACTCTCACACAAGCACAACACATCAACAAGGATTGTTCGTTCGTTCGATCGTTCATCCAAATGTTTATAATTCTGTTCGTTCGTCCAATTAATTTATCGTTCATCCATCATGTTGCCGAAATTCTGATCGTTCGATCGATCGTTCGTTCGTAAACACTAATCACCTTTAGTTGTTTGTTCATAACCATTATTCATCGTTCGTTCATACGACTATTCATTGTTTATCGTTTGTTTATATCCACTATTCATTGTTCATCATTCGTTTATACAAACTATTCATCATTCATCATTCGTTCATACGAACTATTCATGGTTAATCGGTCGTTCATAACCACTATTCATCGTTTGTCCAATCGCTCAATTATTTAGTGTTAATCTGTCATGACATTCAGCTCACCTAAAACCTACATATGTCAATATCTATTGTCTTCTGCATCTTGCATGTAGTAATTTACATAGAAGGATCAATGGTCTTGCATTCTCCCGCATAAGTGAAATCCTTGTTTCTTATGAATGAGATCACATGTATCTTTTTACATGGAAGATAACTTTGGTTAATGATCTGAATGCACTAACTTTTAATTTTCTTAAAGAAATAGATAAGTTAATAATATATTATAGAAATAAGAACAACCTAAAAAGTATGAGTGTATAATTTGATTCCAATTACAATATGGTATCAACAGATTCTAATGAGGGAGCCTTTGCGTATGGAGAAAAAAGGCATTGTTATTAAAACAATATTAGTAGATGAGGAGGAACTTCTAATCTTCGAACAAGAATTTCCATTTTCCTATGCTATGTATGGGAGGGACAGGCATAAAAAATTTGAGTAATGAAGTAGAGAAAACCACATATGTCAAATTCAAGGGTTATATCATCCCAATCTGAACAACATATCTGATGACTTGATTCTTCTAAATCTAAAGAAGAAGAAAAGCTAGTTTAATTTGTTGGGGGGCATGCTTCATCGCCGAAGGTCCTCCTAAAAGCAACGCCGAAGCTACGACTCATGAAGCTTCGGCTTTATGGAATGTCTCAAGACGAAGGGTGAAACCGACTTAAAGATGAAATGACTGTTTAGTCCATGAGGGTCTATGTCATAGTTGTAATCTTTTGTAAAGGGCATGATTGTAATATTTCACAGGTTGCACCCTGTGCCTATAAATAGATGAACAGTACCCCTGTACTGTTCACGCGGACTTGTTATCTTGCTTTTGCGTCATGCTTGTACTTTTACATTCTTTCGAGCCGAAGGTACATTTGTAATCTGAACTCATTTCTATTTTTCCATAGTAATAAAATAGAAATGAGTTGATATATAATTGTTTATGTTATCTTTTACATTTCATATGATTCTTTCTTCATTATTATATGTTGCATCGATGAAGGTATGTCCTTCATAACCTTCGTCCGAAGATCATTATATCCTAAGGGAAATAATGCCTCGAAGGACGAAGGGCTTTAACATTTGACGTTTTTGTGTTGCCTCGTTCTTAACTCATAGCATTTGATAACAAGTCCCCAACATTGGCGCCCACCTCCGGTGAACTCACTTCCACTTTCGAGCTGATGGCCTCATTCAACAATCAAGCTAAAGCTGCTTCGGCGACGAAGCTGGTACTCCCGATAACAGGCGGTTCATGCTCAGAGCCGGCCAATAAGAAGCAGAAGAAGGAGGCCCAGAGGAGGGTACAACATGTCGGCGTGCAAGGACCCTTCATCAAGTCAAAATGGTCCCATATCCCAATTACCTTCTCCCAGGAGGACCTTCAGCTCAAGGATTATCCTCACAACGATGCTATGGTCATTTCTTGTGTCATCAAGGGGTTTCTAGTCCACAATGTTCTGGTTGATACAGGCAGTGCAGCGGACATCATATTTGCCAAGGCCTTCAGACAGATGCAAGAGCCAGAGGATAAGACTCATGATGCTATGCACCCACTTTGTGGCTTCGGAGGAAGGCAGATTGTAGCACTTGGCAAAATCAAAATGCCAGTGACCTTCGGATTTGTCCACAATACGAGGACTGAACAAGTTGTGTTTGATATTGTTGACATGGAATACCCCTACAATGCAATCATTGGTCGTGGGACACTCAACGCTTTCGAAGCAATTCTTCACCCAGCATATCTATGCATGAAGATACCTTCGGAACAAGGACCTATTGCTATTCATGGAAGTCAGGAAGCTGCCATGAAGGCTGAAGGAAATTAGACAGATTCAAAAGCAATCCATAATATAGACGGAACCGAAGCTTGTGAGCAGTACAAGTATAGAAGGGAGAAGGCTTCTTCGGCCGATCAGCCGAAACCCATGCTTCTGTGTGAAGACATAGCAGGGCAGAAAGTATTGCTGGAATCTCAATTATCTAAGGAGCAGGAAAAAACTCTAGTAAGATTTTTGTTCAACAATAAAGATGTCTTTGTATGGTCAGCCAACGATCTATGTGGTGTCAACAGGGACGTCATTGAACATTCACTCAATGTCGATCCATCCTTCAGACCTAGAAAGCAGAGGCTTTGGAAAATGTCTAATGATAAAGCCGAAGGTGCTCGGAATGAAGTAAAAAGACTTCTCAGTGCTGGTGTCATCAGAGAAGTAAAATACCCAGAGTGGCTAGGCAACACTGTTATGGCGAAGAAGACCAATGGCAAATGGAGAATGTGCATCGATTTTACTGATCTCAACAAGGCTTGTCCAAAGGATGAGTTCCCATTACCAAAAATAGATTCTCTAGTAGATGCAACAGCTTCATCAGAACTCATGAGTCTACTAGATTGTTATTCAGGCTACCACCAAATCTAGATGAAGAAGGAAGATGAGCCAAAAACTAGCTTCATAACCCCCAGTGGCACATATTGTTATCTTCGGATGCCTGAGGGGCTCAAGAATGCTGGAGAAAGCTTCAGTAGGATGACAGCCAAAGTCCTTCATTCTCAGATAGGCAGAAATGTGCTAACTTATGTAGATAATATCATATTAAAAAGCACGAAGCAAGAAAATCACATTGCTGATCTGCAGGAGACATTCGCTAACTTTAGGCAAGCTGGCCTGAAGTTGAATCCAGAAAAGTGTGTCTTCAGAGTAAAGAAGGGGAAATTCCTTGGTTGTTTAGTTTCAACAAAAGGGATCGAAGCTAATCCAAATAAAATCAAAGCTATTCTTCGGATGGAGCCACCAAGCACAAAGAAGGGAGCTCAACGGCTGACAGGAAGACTGGCATCTCTGAATCGATTCATGTCTAGATCAGCAGAGAGAAATTTACCATTCTTTGAAGTGCTGAAGTCGGCCGAAGTCTTTCAATGGGGATCAGCTCAGCAGAAAGCCTTCGAAGAGCTAAAGCAGTACCTGATAGACCTAACAACGTTAACTCCACCCACACCAGGGGCTCCTTTGTTATTATATGTGGCAGCTTCGCGTTCTGCAGTAAGCGCAGCGCTTGTGCAGGAAAAGCTTGAAGGACAAATCAAAAAGCAAGCCCCAGTATACTTCGTCTCCGAAGTCCTCAGCTTATCAAAGAAAAACTATACAGAATTGGAGAAAGTGCTATATGCTGTCTTAATGGCCTCCAGGAAGCTTCGGCATTACTTTCAAGCATTCCATATAATTGTTCCTTCATCACAGCCTTTGAAGGATATTATGAGGAACAGAGAAGCTACTGGAAGGATTGGAAAGTGGGCTGCGAAACTCAATGAATTCAGCATTGATTATGTGCATAGATCCTCGATCCAGTCCCAGGCGTTAGCAGACTTCATCGCTGACTGGACGCCAGGGGCTCAGGAAGAAGAAGCAAGTAAAGATGCCGAAGCTTGGACAGTGTTCTGCGACGGTTCCTGGGGAACCTTCGGGGTAGGTGCAACAGCTGTTTTAGTTGCACCTTCCAAAGTCAGAACATGCTATGCAGTGAAACTTGATTTCAGCTGCACAAATAATATTGCTGAATACGAAGCTTTGCTTTTGGGGCTTCGGAAGTTAAAGGCAATGGGGATAAGAAGGGCGGTTCCTAAAACCGATTCCCAAGTTATTTCTAGTCATATTGACAAGAGTTGTAAAGCAAGAGACCCGAAGCTTGAGAAATACTTGGATACAGTTTGAAGGCTTGAAGCTTCTTTCGAAGGGTTTTCTGTCAAGAATATTCCACGAGGAGAAAATGAGCACGCTGATCTGCTAGCCAAGTCAGCGGCACAGGGGCTGCCTTTACCTTTGGAAGTATTCTTTGAGACAATAAGAGCACCTTCGGTGGAACTTCTTGAAAGAGCAGTGCTCAATATATCTCCTGTTCATAATGAAGATTGGAGAACTGAGATTATATCCTTTCTCCAGGGCAATTGCCTTTCAGATGATGAAGCTTATAATAAGAGAATAGAGGCAAGAGCCCGACCATATGTAATAATAGAAGGGGAGTTATACAAACATGGAGTCTACTCTCCATTGCTCAAATGTTTATCCAGAGCTGAAGGTATAGAATTGATGAAGGAAATACACGCAGGTCTATGTGGATCTCACATCGGATCTAGGCCCTTGCTAGGAAAAGTCTTTCGTCAAGGATTTTATTGGCCGAAGGCAGCTTCGGATGCAGCAGAATTAGTCCAAAAGTGTGAAGGTTGTCAAAAATGTGCAAGAGATCAAAAACAGCCTTCATCTCTGACTCAACTAATACAGCCTACTTGGCCGTTGCAAAGGTGGGGCCTTGATTTGTTAGGCCCACTTCCACCAGCACAAGGAAATTTAAAATATGTTGTAGTGGCGGTAGAATATTTTTCCAAATGGATTGAGGTGAAGCCTTTAGCCACAATAACTTCGGTCACTGTTCAGAAATTTTTCTGGCAAAATATTGTTTGTCGCTTCGGAGTGCCGAAGGCTATTACTGTGGACAACGGAACACAGTTTGATGCCGAAGCTTTCAAAGAGTTCTGGGAACAAATTGGCACGAAAATCCATTTTGCATCGGTTAGACATCTGGAGTCAAATGGACTTGTCGAAAGAGCTAATGGCATTATAATGACGGGAATAATAAAGTTAATCTTCAATCAGCCCAGGGGAAAGTGGCCAGATGAATTGATCAAAGTGGTGTGGAGCCACAACACAACAATGTCAAGGTCAACAGGCTTTACACCATTCAAATTATTGTTTGGTGACGAAGCAATAACCCCGGAAGAAGCTAAAGCAAGATCAATAAGAACAGTGGCTTCGGCAGTGGACAAAGCTGATTATTCTGTGGCAAAAGATGTTATAGAAGGGATAAGGCTTCAGGCTGTGGAGAACATCAATAGATACTAAGCCAAAACAATAAAATGGCGTGACAGAAAAGTTCGGTTAAAAAATATCAGGCCAGGGCACTTGGTACTTCGGAGAGTTGCCAACCCAGATACAGTAGGCAAGCTACAGTTGAAGTGGGAAGGACCTTTTCTGGTAGTATCTTCGTCAAGACCCGGTTCCTACAGATTGAAGGATATGGACGGCAACGACATTCCTAGATCTTGGAATGCGGATGAGCTTCGGCGATATTATGTGTAGCTTAATGTAATCTTTTTATTTTTTCCTATGGCACCCTTTTCCTTTCCAAAGGGGGAGAAAGGTTTTTAATGGGGCCATAGCATGTAATTTCTCTTTTTCTTATTTCAGCTCTACAAGAGCAATATCCCCCAAAGATATAAATGTAAAAGCTGAGCACGCACCATCGAGTGCAAAGAGAAAAGAAAAAGCAGGGAGAAGCTCGAAAGACGTCCCTAAGGGGATGCAGAGCACGACGAAGCTACAAAAAGCCATTCCTAAGGGAGCGCAGTGTAAGTTTTCTGCTCAAAAGTCGTTCCTAAGGGTATGTAGAGCTTACAGCAAAAAGTCAATGCTGATTCCACCGAAATATAAGGCGAAGCGCAAAAAGTCAACGCGATACCGCCGAAATAGAAGGCGAAAAAGTTCAAAAGACGTTCCTAAGGGAATGCAGAACTTACAGCGAAAAGTCAGCGCTGATACACCGAAAAATAAATGGTGAAGCCAAAAAATAAACGGCAAAGAGACTTTGATTATTCCTAAGGGAATGAAGGCTATGGTTGTGGCTTCGTATGTGCGTGTTTGGATATTCATTTGCACAAGCTCATTACATCATAACATTTGCATTCATAAACATTCATTTAGACATACATAGGATCATCATCATATCATACAGATGCTTCGGTCAAAAGGATAAGACTTCGGCGAAAATAAAGAAAAAGGGGGAAAGTAGTTTTATGCTTCGTTGTGAACGAAAAGGAGGGAAGGTGTTTTTTCGCCTTTGGCTCAAAAAATATAAAAGTTTCGTCCACAGCAAAGCAGTTCATAAATGGACAAAGAGGTAAATTATATTACAAGGTACGCACGAATTTACATAGTTAGTATCTGGTTTTTAAAATAACAATGAGATTACAAAATTTCTCTAAGAATCTTTTGCAGCAAGATATCCAGTTTTGACTAAGCTTTGGATCGTCTGAGCTTTGGAAGGACCATTTTAGCTTCGGAACATTTGTCAAGCTTCGGCTCATTTTTCCTCGGCTTCGTCATCCTATACATGTTAAAACGGTATGAGACAACTGCAAGGTTCAAAGAGAAGGCAAGGTAATATAAGTTATTTTTACTGGCTTAAGATGACTTCAAGCTTCGTCGCCAGCTATTTTTCGACCGCCTTTTATCCAAACCTGAGTTATAAATCTGCTTCCTATGCTTCGAGCTAAGCTAGAAATATCAAGTAAATCTGCCGGTGACAAGCTAAAATTTGGTCTGTTGACAATTTTCCCGTGTGTGCAGCCAGATTTTATGAAAGCAACAGCTGTGCCCCGAGAAGCTAGCAAAGCACAAAAATCGACGTGACCAGCTATAACTTCGTCGAGAGCATCAACTTCGCCCTCAATATGATCGAAGGTTTCCGGCAGGTTTTCAACTGAGGGTTTGAATTTCTCGGAACTTGCTCCAACCGAGTTAAAAATTTGTTTCAATCGCTACAAACATTGGGTGCCGAAGCTCAGACACTTTTCTTGAAGTTCTCTAAGTAATTTCTGTAAATTCGAATTCTTCTCAACTTCAGCTTCGAGTCTGACTTCAAAATTTTTCCTTTCTAAGCATAATTCACTCTTCAATTTAGCAATTTCAGCCTGAGCATCTGCCAATGAACCTTCCATAGTCTGAAGTTCTAAGTCCTTTTTCTCCAAAACAACTTCACGATCTTTGACTTTCTTCTCTAGATCTTCAATTGTAGCTTCGTTCTTTTTGTCCTCTACGTCTTGTTGCATTCTCAGTACTTTGCTTAAAAGTAAACTCTGGCAAAGTAATCTTCATCAGAGAACATCTTCATATAAAAATAAAAAAACAAATAGAAAAGGAGAAAAGCATCAAGAATGTAACCTTAAAATTAGCATAGAAAAGGCTACCGGCGATATGCTGTCGCCGGTACCTGCAAAGGTCCGCCTCGATCTTCAGAAAGCCAACACTCTTTGATAAAGTGCCGACCACCTTAGCTCTAGTCCGGTCCCGAAGACATCCTAGCCTCCCTTCGTTGACTTCACCAAAAAGTAGAGCTCCCGGTTTGTATCCACAAGATATAGCATATTTCTTCAGTTCTTCTTTTTCATCTTTTGATAACTCTTGCCCAAGTATATCTTGAAAATTAAACTCCTTCTCTTCGGAAATGTCTTCGGCTTTACCTTTTCCTTTTTCAGCAGCTGCGGCAGTTTCTTCTGCGGTCGCACCCAGAAGCTTGGTATCAATTTCAGCAAGTGCGGCCTCCAGATTCACATCTTTGGCACCTTCAGCTTCGGCACCTCTAGCTTCGGTCACTGTGGCTTCGAAGGCAGCAGTGCTAACAATAACTGGTATCTTCGGCGCCGGTGCCTGTAGAGGTGTCTGCTGAATGAATTCGGCCACCTGAATAATCCTTCGTTTTTTCAACCCAGCAGGTTTCTCCACTAACGAAGGCTCCTTTTCCTTCTAAAAAAGCTTCGTCAAATGTGGCCCTAGCGGACTAAGCTTGATAGGCAAGGATTCAGTCATTACCTGTAAAATTTCTTCCACATCGGCAGCAGGAGGTGTTGCAGGAGCTTCTTCCTCTGTATCAGCTGTTTTCTGTTTTGGAGCCGTAGCTTTCCTCTTCTTTGAAGCAGCTGCCTTTGGCTTAGGGCTTAACTTTCTCTTCTTCAAAATTTCTTCGTCCTTTTTCACTAACTTAACAGCTTCCCTATCAAGGACGCTGGCAACTCTTTTTCTTTTTTGCCATTCGGCACCTTTATCCAGTCTCTCATAATTAGGATAATCGAAATTCAAGGCATCCATCACTCGGTTCAATCTTCGCTTTGAACGAGTGCCGAAGGCCGCAGTCATTAACTGATCTTCTTTTTTAGAATAGTTGCCAAGGATCTCGTTGCACATAACTTCGATAGTATCCAACCATTCCTGGCAAGGTTCTTTGAAATGCTTCTTGAATTTATAATAGTAAGGTAGCCAAACAAGCTCTTTCTTCTTATTCTCCCCTTTTAGCTTTGGCATGTCCCATTCCTTCAAAGTTGGAAATACTCTGAAGGCTAAGAATTCTTGCACCAGATCCCTAGTGCCAATATGCTCCGCAATAACCCGAAATTCGCCAACTGCAATTTGGCATGGACTATCTGGATTCATGTCACACTGGGGCCTAGTCTCTCCGAAGATTAAACTCAAAGGGCTTTGAACCAGCTTCTCCTTCTTCTCATCTACTTTGACATAAAACCATTCGGTCTTCCAGCCAGCTGGCCATTTGGTACGATAGCTGATGACTGGATACTTCGTGTCTTTGCGGTAAGCAAAATTATAGCAGCCGAAGTTATCATGCAGACCATCTTCTCTAGCTTTGGTTTGATAATGGAGCTCGTGTGCCCGGCAAAATCCTTCGGCAAGCGGTTCTGTCTCCTGGCTTCGGAGAGCCTAGATGTAGATACTAAGCGTAACGATGGCATTAGGAGTTAGCTGGTGGAGATAAATCCCGAGCCTCTCTAAAACATCTGCGAACATATCATGTAAAGGAAATCTCAATCCTGCTTTGAAGAAGCTTTTAAAAACCACCACTTCATCTTTTCTGGCTTCGGGGTAATTTCCTCCCTGCTAAAACGAATCAGCTTCTTTTTGGCTTCACTGAAATAACCTAGCTTCAGCAACTTAGGCACATCACCTTCAGTAATACTAGACTTCCCAAATTCTAGGTGGCTTGGCTTAGATGGCGTAGCACCGTACTCGTCTTCATATTCATCTTCTCCAGCATCGACCTGTTCAGTTTCGGAAGAGGTGCAATTTTGTCGAAAGCTTCCTCCGGTACTACCAGCCCTGACCGCTTCATCACTTCAGAAATCGGAGTGGTCTTAGCAGCTTCGGCCTCATCTCCCTCGTGATCAACCCTGGCAGTAGAGCGTACTCTTGCCATTTGATGACGAATTCCTTACAATTTTGTGCGAAGTTGTTGACCTTTTTGATTCTCCCGAAGCTCTTCCTCTTGTGACGAAGCAGAACCAAAAGCGGTGCTTCGTTTGAGCCTGATGAACAAGCTTCGGCTATGTTTAATTTTTCGGCAGCAAAACAGTGCAATAGCAATGAATGCTGTGGTAACTTTATACCTACCCGTCTGTTTATATAGTACCGCAGGTGGGAGGGTGAATCAACAAGTCTTCCGCACTGAACGAACAGTTGCCCGCACCCACTGAGTAGTGGACCACAAAGCCCGAGAAGGTGAATCGCCAGGACGCGTGTACCCGCTGCGTGATGGGATCCTTTCGCGTTTGGAGAATTTATATCGTTTCTTAGCAACAAGCCTGGGAAGGTGTTTTTTCGGACCTTCGGCTTCCCGAAGCCAAAGAGATTTTTTCACGGATCAAGCTCGTTACGATAAACAATCTGGCACCGCGAAGGGGCTACTGTTGGGGGCATGCTTCATCGCCGAAGGTCCTCCTAAAAGCAACGCCGAAGCTACCACTCATGAAGCTTCGGCATTATGGAATGTCTCAAGACGAAGGGTGAAACCGACTTAAAGATGAAATGACTGTTTAGTCCATGAGGGTCTATGTCATAGTTGTAATCTTTTATAAAGGGCATGATTGTAATATTGCACAGGTTGTGCCCTGTGCCTATAAATAGATTAACAGTACCCCTATACTGTTCACGTGGACTTGTTATCTTGCTTTTGCGTCACGCTTGTACTTTTACCTTCTTTCGAGCCGAAGGTACATTTGTAATCTGAACTCATTTCTATTTTTCCATAGTAATAAAATAGAAATGAGTTTATATATAATTGTTTATGTTATCTTTTACATTTCATATGATTCTTTCTTCATTATTATATGTCGCATCGATGAAGGTATGTCCTTCATAACCTTCATCCGAAGATCATTATATCCTAAGGGAAATAATGCCTCGAAGGACGAAGGGCTTTAACATTTGACATTTTTGTGTTGCCTTGTTCTTAACTCGTAGCATTTGAGAACAAGTCCCCAACATAATTAATTGTCCAGTAGGATTAGATTGTTTACTTATAATCAGATTAAAGCTTGTTTAGCACCAGGTACAGTCATATTGCATACTCAACATTTGTTTACCACTTCAATTATTTTACCGCTTTTCCCTATTTTCCTGGTTGTAGAGTAGTCTGCATTATTTTACCTTTCTTTTTGAATATCTATTCTTTTTGCATGGGAAAAGACAATTTATTGTTTTATATCGCAACGCTCCTAGCTCTTTTGGATGCACAACATGATGAAATTATCTATCAACTGATGATACACGACAATGTTCAAGTGGTACGAATAGTATATGAAAGTTTATTCTGGTGCTTTATTTGTCATTCTGACATGACATGTTTTTTATTTTAGAGTAAAGACATAACATGTTAATATGTAATTTCCCTCCTTCCAAGTCTCAACATACATGTGCTAAGCTATGGTCCAAGGAGACCAGCTTGGTAAAGTACAGTCTAATGTGCCAAAATAAGTTGCCTAAACTATAGTTATTTAATGCTATTTTGGCATCTGAGGTGCTACTTTACCATATTTACCATGACCTATAGGCTAGATTATATAAACTATGTGGGAAACATACAAGGCCCCAGTCAACTAATTGATAACCAAACTGACTTTCAAAATTTCCGCATATGATTTTGGGGAGGTTGCTATGGATGTCAACTATCTGAATGTTGTCAGTGGACTCCTGAAGATATATATATTTCATTTGTTGATGTCCCTCCGTTCCTAGGGCGTGTGCATGTGTGTGTTTGAGGACTCAATACCAGATAACACAACATCAAAGAGGCCTTTGGGACACGATTCTAGCAAGGCCAAAGGCAAGAAGTCAAAATCGATGACCACATCAGAGACTGACACTAAGTTGCAAAGGATTGGGGAATTGTCTTTGCAACATTTGAGCATGTACCAGAATGCGACAGATGTGGAGGAGAGGAAACTGCAGGAGTACATGCGTCTGCGCAAAGAAAAAAATGAACATTGAGAAGAAGTTGTCCATTGAGCGTGAAAGAAGAGATATGGAAAAAAGCAAGCAAGAGACAGAAGATGAGTTTATGATAATGGGCAAAGATTTGAACAGCTGCAATCCTATGCAAAGACAATACTACCTGTTGAAGCAGCAAAAGATTATATCTAAACTTTTGGACAACGGGGGTGTCACAATTTGAGGGTCTATTTTGGAATATGTCGTACATTGTTATAAACTTATGTGTACTTTGCATGAGAATTTCATTTTTGTATTCATTTTTATGACGAACCATAATGTAGTTTGCATGACATCTTTGATGTGATACTTTGTTGAGACATTTGGGTCCCCTTTTCGTTTATGATAATGTTGTGTTCATGAATAAAGTTGTTGGATGAATTAGCAAATACTTCCTAATTGTGAACATTGCACGACCACATAAAATACTTGGAACCATAGAGACACAAGACACTAGGTTTATTTCCTGACGATGACAAAGTAACATGGACAACCTGACAAGGCACATGATCACTACTACTACTACTAACTTGCTTACCAATGACAAACTGACTTGCACAATAGGATGACAACACACTAACTTTGGTAGACTCTCACATAACATTACATGACACAAGCTTCTACTGAATGTCGATGCCGAGACGTGCCTAGTGATGCTCGATTAGGTCCCTCTGTAGTTGATGGTACATGAATGGATCTTTAAGCTCCTTGTGTTGTTTGAGGATGAAACAGTTTCGTTACTCCAAAAATCCATAATATGGATCAATAGATTCACCTATGTTGTCGGAGGTAGCGTGTGCGGCCATAGGACCTTCTTCTTCAACAATCATATTGTGAAGTATGATGCATGTTGTTATGAGGTCGTGAATGTTGGTTGGTGAGCAACCGTACATAGGTCCTCATATCATTATTCACTTAGACTGCAGCACACCAAACACTCTTTCTTTATCCTTTCCAGTGGACTCTTGCTTCGTTGCAAAGTGTTGTGTGTGAGACTCAGAAGGGTGGCGAATTGTTTTCACAGAAGTTGGTCAGTCAGTGTAAATAATGTCCGCAAGGTAATAACCGATATCATACTGGTTCTTGTTGACTGAGAGAGCAACATGAGGTTTGTCCCCACTGAGACGCCTTTCGAAGATGTGTGAGTGATGCAAAACATTCAGGTCGTTACTGCTACCGGGCATGCCAAAGTATGCATGACATATCCATAAGTCATAAGATGCAACCGCTTTTAGGATCATCATCGGATGCTTCCCTCGGCCTGTGAATACCCTTCCATGCAGTAGGACAGTTTTGCCACTCCCAATGCATGCAATCGATGCTTCCAAGCATCCTATGAAAGCCACGAGACTAACCTACTTCGAGTAGTTGTGTGACATCATCGGGTGTAGCCGTATAGGCTTGCGGAGGTAGTAACTAACAAATGCAGTGATGGTGGTCTTAAAAAGTGTTGAAGAGCCTCATGTGTGGTGGACTCTCCAAATCGCACATACTCATCGACGACATCAGCATGGACACCATAGGCGAGGATGTGGATGGCGGCAACAACCTTCTGATGCAGTTAGGACGTTGAACGAAATACTGATCCACCTGTTGGACTGTACCAACTGAGCACTCAAACACATGGCGACACATGTGAAACCTACAAGACAAAAGTTTATGAAATGGCTGAATCGAGTGTGTTACAAACACACAACAACTGATATAGTAGATGTACCTCCTTCGGAATTGTGCATCCGTGTAGACCGGATGAACTGAGAAGTAGTCGGCTACACTCCTTAATTGATCGCCAAAATGGTCTCGGGGGATCCGAACTTGGCCAGGCACGGAACCACCATGACCACACTGGTTGCGGTAACAACGACACTTGAGGTAGCAAAAGGTCGCTAAGTCGAGCTCGTTGTCGTCAACTTCCATGTCCTGAGCCATGCGCTTGAGAACGTTGGACTCAAGAAATGGGTCCATTGATGTTTCTGGTTTGTAGAGGTGGAAATGGTGAATAAAGTGTTGGGGGGAGGGGGGCTCAGGTGTTATATAGGCTCTCATGGCTTTGGGCATACACCGCCGTGTGTCTTAAGCAAGAAGCCATCCGTTTGCGGGAGAAGACACTACTTGCTTATACATGAAGCCAATACTAGAGGAGACAATAATTTGCATGTTATCAAGCAATTATTTCCCGGGGAACGCAGAGGGCACCTAATATTTCAAGCCTTCTTTTACAATTTAATAAAACTAGAACATGGGGCGCCCTTACAGGCGCCCTATCGGGAAAATACAACATTTCATCACGATTTAGAAAATAATGCACAAAATACTATTGTTTAGCATAAGTAATTTAATAATATACAATCGGTGAAACATCATACAGTTTACAACAAAAAATTTAAAATATCAACAAGCATTATACATATTTTCGTGATTACATAGGAGAGCTACCAATGCATTAGAAAATCCAAATATATATTAGATTATGTCTATATTGTCACAGACTTTATATTAATCACTGCTTTCCAAAACAGCCGTTGGATGCTGAAAGACTAGCGTCATGTAGAAAGAACCAAACTATTTGTGACGTCGGATGCTAAAAGAACAATGGTCATGCTGAAAGAATGGTGGTCCCAGGGGAGATAAATAGACCACCCAGTATAAGATTTAAACAAACGATAGCGGAAGATAAATTCATTTTAACAGTTTTCTCTGTAAGTCTACGTTATTACCACAGCTGGTAATCAAGTTGTACATTTTAAAGAAAATGATAGCAATTCCTACAAATTTAACCAAAAAAGAATATGAACAAATTACTAAATCACTATAACGCAAAGCAACCATAGCATACTAAAGATGGAAAAGTACATTCTTACCATTTCTCCAGCCGACAGTTAGGTTGACAACTGTGGTTAAAAAAGCGAGAAGCGTGTTCTGTAAAAGCTACATCAATTACAAAGTCCTTGCTGACTTTACACATGTAGTAATTCTAATCTCTACGATGTCTCATATGCTGAAGCCTATCTTTACATATTGCATCATCTGTAACTGAAGGGAGATGTTAACGGTAAAATACGAAATATGATGTGGATTATAATAAACAATGACATTAAAAAGGAAATATAACTTGAGCACAAATCTAGCCTTGTCATTAATACAATTTTTTCATGTAAACCAACTACGTAAAGCATACCATTTCAATTGTGCACACGTGGATAAGGCATAGCTTTTACTTCTAACATATGACAGCTCTCCGGTCTTGTTTAGGAAATGAGGAAATATTCAATGTTTTACTACCTCCATTCGGAATTGTAAATATATTATTGTCGGCGTTTCGACCCCGGGGGGTCCCTAGACCGACGAGTAAATTGTCGCTGCGTGTCCCAGCCCAGATGGGTCGGCGCGAGACGGGACACAAAGGGGGGGAACAGTAAGGGGAAACCATGGCCTTCGTGTTGTCCTACGCCCAGGGCGGCTGGATGCGCTTGCAGTAGGGGGTTACAAGCGTTCGCGTGGGAGAGAGAGAGCGAGGGCCTTATGCGTCGGCCCGTTCTCCGGCGCGGCCAACCTCCCCGTACGAGAGCCCTGGACCTTCCTTTTATAGTCGTAAGGAGAGGGTCCAGGTGTACAATGGGGGGTGTAGCAGTGTGCTAACGTGTCTAGCAGAGAGGAGCTAGAGCCCTAAATACATGCCGTCGTGGCAGTCGGAGAGGTTTTGGCACCCTGTTCATGTGATGTTGTGGCCGTCGGAGGAGCGCTGGAGCCCTGCGGAAGTACAGCTGTCGGGGCTGTTGGATCCTTGCTGACGTCTCCTTGCTGACGTAAGGGGCTAGGAGTTGCCGTCGTCATGGAGCGTGCGGGGTGTCATCATTACTTGTTTACTGGGGCGAGCCAGATGGGACGCCGGTCTTGTTCCCCGTAGCCTAAGCTAGCTAGGGGCAGGGTAATGATGGCCCCCCTAGCGACGTGGCCGGTCCGGACCCGAGTTTGGGCGAGGTGGCGATTCCTCCGAGGTCGAGGTTGAGTCCGAGCCCTAGGGTCGAGCGAGACGGAGTCCATCGTCTTCCGGAGCCGAGGCTGAGTCCGAGCCCTGGGGTCGGGCGAGGCAGAGTTCGTCGTCTTCTAAGTCGTGGTTGAGTCCGAGCCCTGGGGTCGGGCGAGGCGAAGTCCATCTTCCGAGGCCGAGGCGGGGGCCGAACCCTAGGGTCGAGCGAGGCGGAGCTTCCTATGTCGCCCGAGGCTGGACTTAGCCGCTGTCGACCTAACTCTAGCGAGTGACACGGCAGTCGGAGCAGGGCAGGCGACGCTATTTTCCTGTCAGGTCGGTCAGTGGAGCGGTGAAGTGACTGCGGTCACTTCGGCCCTGTCGACTGAAGAGCGCGCATCAGGATAAGATGTCAGGCGATCCTTGCATTAAATGCTCCTACGATATGGTCGGTTGGTGTGGTGATTTGGCCAAGGTTGCTTCTCCGTGAAGCCTACCCGAGCTGTGCCTCGGGCGAGTCGTCGGTGTGTCCGTTGCTTGAGGGGATCCTCGGGCGAGGCGTGAATCTTCCGGGGTCGGCTGTCTTTGCCCGAGGTCAGGCTCGGGCGAGGCGGGATCGTGTCCCTTGAGCGAAGCCTTGGCCTGAATCGCGCACATCAGGCCTTCACAGCTTTGTGCTGATGGGGTTTACCAGCTGAGATTAGGAGTCTTGGGGGTACCCCTATTTATGGTCCCCGACAGTAGCCCCCGAGCCTCAAAGGGAGTGTCGGCACTCGCTTGGAGGCTTTTGTCGCACTTTTTTGCAAGGGGACCGGCCTTTCTCGGTTGCATTTCATTCCGGTGGGTGCGCGCGAGCGCACCCACCGGGTGTAGCCACCGAGGCCTCAGAGGAGTGTTTTGACTCCTTCGAGGTCTTAGTGCCTTTCGTGATGGCTCGGCCGGTTTGGTTGTTCCCTCATGCGAACTGGTCGTTGCCAGGGTGTTTAGTCAAGTCCCAAGTTCTCGGGCTGGTATGTTGAAGCTGTCAACGGTTTGGCCGGAGCCGGGTTTGCGAGAGCAGCCCCCGAGCCCCCGCACAGAGCGAGAGGACAGTCAAGGACAGACTCGACTTTTTTTGTACGCCCCTGCGTCGCCTTTCCGCAAGGAGGAGGGGGGGGGGGGGGAAAGCGCCATGTTGCCCTCGGAGGGCGCCGAACATGGTGTCTCCAGTGAGTTGCTAACGGGTAATCCGAGTGGACGCCCGTGCCCCATTTGTTAGGGGTCGGCTAGTGGCCCGGAGGCGCGCTCCAAAAGTACCTGCGGGTGATTCGCCGGACCCGGTCCCCTTTTGACGGGGTCCGAGGGCTCGATGCCTCCCTCTGGTGGGATTCCGTTACAAAATCGTTCCCGTCGGTCTCGGAAATGTCCTAGGGTACCTCGGGAGCGTAGCCCGAGCCTTAGTTATGTATCGAACGTACCTAGGGTCATCCCTTGCTCTGCATGCTCTGAGGCGGCTGTCGAACCCTTCGGGGGCCAGCCTACGAACCCCTGATCAGTAGTGGGCGCGGAGCCCGAGTGGCCTGAGGCAGCCGTTGAACCCTTCCGAGGGGCCAGCCTTCGAACCTCTGACCAGTAGTGGGCGCGGAGCCCGAGTGCTCTGAGGCGGCTGTTGAACCCTTCCGAGGGGCCAGCCTTCGAACCTCTAATCAGTAGGGGGGCTCGGGGCCCGCTTCCTTCGCGGAGAAGGATCCCTTTCGGAGTATCCCCTTTCCCGGTCCCTGTAGCAAGAGAGAGAAAGAAGAAGTGGAAAAGGATACGAAATTGAGCGATGTGGCGCACCTTTTTTGACGCGGTCATTATGGCGGAGGTGAAGCGTCGCTCGCTTCGCCTGCCAAAGGTGTCGCCTGCCCTGCCACAGAGTTAATGCGACGGGACGAGTGGTTGGCGGGGAAGCCGTTGTGCGTGCGCGAGCCGTTCGAGGAACGGGCGTCTCGCTTTTGAGTTTTGAATCTTGCGGCGGGTTCGGGCGAAGTGTTGAACGGGTCTCGCCTGGGCCTTGTCCTCTCCGCCGCCACCTCTTCTGCTTGGTGATGGTCGACCGGGTGACCGTTGTTTCGCCGCGCGACCCGTGGCCTTTCTCCACCGTCACGGCGGATGATCTGGAGGCCCTTGTTGCTGATGGTTTGCTTCGCCCTCTCTCCGGTGACTCGCAGCCGGAGTGGATGGCCCCTCCGAGTGGAGCCGCCCTGTCCCCACCGCTGGGGTATGTGCTGAGCTTCGTCTCTTTTCACGAGCGGGGGTTCGGAGTGCCGGCAAGCCGTTTTATGCGGGCGATTCTGCACGTCTACGGGGTGGAGTTGCACAATCTCAGTCCCAACTCCATCTCGCAAGCGGCCATCTTCGCGGCGGTTTGCGAAGGATATTTGGGAATTGCCCCCCACTGGGACCTGTGGACCCATCTCTTCTCCGCGGAGCTTTTTGCCTCGACGACGGGGGAAAGAAGAGTTCACATGGTGGTGCGGGCCGGTGGCTGCATCCTCCAGTTGAGGCAGGCGCGGGCGCAGCAGTACATTCCTGCCATCCTCGCGTCTTCGAACAAAGGGTGGCAGCGCCGGTGGTTTTATCTCTGAAATGACGACGGGAGGCTCCTGTCATTTTCTCAATGAGTGGTGACCACCGCGGGCGGTAACTGGCGCTACGGGGCCCCGCACGAGAGACAGAAGAATCTCCAGCCCCTTTTGAAGGCCTTGGAGGAGCTGCGAGAAAGGGGGCTCACCACTGCGGGGGTGGTTGCCGCCATCCATCGTCGGAGGGTGCTCCCCCTGACGGAGCGGCGGCTGCCGCTTTGGGAGATGACACCGAGGGTCGACTTGGAGGGTTTGCAGATGTCCTCGGACCCCCTTCCCGTCGACGACCTCCATAGGCAGGTAGCCGGCGCGGTAGGGAAGTTAGACGCCGGCGTCTTTTCCCAGCTCTCGATGCGTCCCGATCACGGGTGTGTGTCCCTGGTGAGTGTCCGCTCCTTCTTCCTTCTTGTGTCGGATTGCCCTTGGTTCTCACAGCCGAGACCTTTCGTCCGTCTCTAGGAGGTGGGGTTTCACAAGCCTTCCCTGCCACCGGTCCCGGAGGACGCGGTGGACCGAGCTGCGCGGAGGGTCGCCGCGGAGAAGAGGAAAGAGAAGAAGGACGCGAAGAAGGCTCGGGCCCGCGAGCGAATGCGGGCTCGGGACGCCTTGGAAAGGCTTCATCGTCAGCAGGAGAGGGATGGGCTCCCGAGGGAGCCGTCGCCGGAGACGCGTGATGATGACGACGACGACGACGAAGACGATGATGAAGACGACGACATGGCTGCCCGCCTCGGCCTTAGCCTGGATCTGAGGCTGGGCCAGGGGTCATCGAGCCAGCCCCCGAGCGGGCTGGTGCCGTCGGTATCCGGGGTCGGGACGTCAGGGTCCCGGTCCGAAGAACGGGGGCAGGCTGAGGGGGTACTTGACCCCTTGGCCGAGGTAGTTGAGGTGACCCCGGGGAGTCAGGCCGAGCCGCCTGTTCCCCAAGAACTGTTGCCCATGCCAACTACGCAGGAGTGTGATCCTCGGGTCATCGTGGCTGCGCCTGGGCAATCCGTCCCTCTGGTGCCTCGGGCACCCAAGGCAAGGATGGTGCCGAAGCCGACAGCGAGGCTGACCTCGGTGGTACCTTCGGGGATCGAGGCTCAAGAGACCTCCCCATAGGCATGATTGATCGTGGCCCGGAGTGGGTAAGTATCTTAGGATATCTTCGTCCTGGCTCCTCCTTCGTGTGTCCTGATCCTGCTCTTCCTTTTCTTCCTAGCAAACGGAGGCATGGTTCGACCGGTCTGGCTCCCTGGAAGGCCCTCAAAACGGCGCCGGCTTCTGCAGCTAGTGCCGCACCGGGCCTCGCCGGCCAGCTGGCCTTCTTACAAGATGCCCCAAAGCGGGGGGCCCAGGCGGCACAAGTTGCCGTGGGGCGAGCTCCCGAGGCTGACTCTTCTGCCGAGGCGGCCGTCGTGCCGAGGGAGACTGCTGGCGCGGCTGCGGCCTCGAGCCCACCAGACGTGTTGTTGGCGCTGGCACCGGCTTCTGCCGAGGCCGCTGCCGTTCTGGCCGTGGAGCCACCCGTCGCCACCGACGCTGAGATGGCCGAGGCGTCGCTACTTGATGCCTCGGAGGAGGGGGGCGCAGAACCGCGACCCGTCCTAGGGAGCGGCAACCTCGTCCCCGCGTGGCACAGTCCCGACGGGCGGCGTCAGTCGCTCCGGTTCTGGACTAGTGGGGCTTCGGATCCCCTCTTCGTTCTTGATGATGAGCGAGAGGAGCAGTCTTGGGACGGGCTTCGTGAGTGTGCCGAGGCAACGGTGGGGTTGCTTCGGTCGACCTTGGAGGTCCTTTGTAGGGACGTTCCTAAGATCCTCCAGGTAAGGATTTCAAGCATACCTTTCACGTGATTAAGGCATTCTTTGTGACGCCCCGCTTCTTTTCCTTAGGATCTGACGGATCTGAGCGCTGCCAAGTCGTCGTTCATCCGCCGCGAGGCCGATGTCTGGGGTTCGCTGTGGTTCCTGAGGACCACGCTTGCCGGGGCTACCGAGCGCCTCTCCCAACGGAGCGCCGAGGTGGCGGACCTTCGGTTGCTCTGTGTCGATCTGGGAGCGGAGGCAGCGGCGGCACGCGCAGAGGCGCAGCGGCAGCAGTTGGAGCTTGGCCAGGTCATCGGCGAGCGGGACCAATCTCGAGGCCGGGCCGCCGAGGCTGAAAGCCGGGCTGAGGCCCTTGGAGACCAATTAGCCGAGGCGTCTGCTGGGGCTGGAGCCCTTGCGGCAGACCTAGCCATGGCCCAAGCCACATCCTCGGAGCAACGTGCCCGAGCCGAAGGTATGTCTTGGCTGTTTTAAGATTTTGATTCAGCTTCGTTCTTCAACTCGTGTTTGAAGTCTTCTGCTTTGGCTGTTTGCAGAGCTCGAGTCTGCCCTCGATGAGTCCACCAAGGCACTTGCCTAGGCGGCCGAGTAGAGGGAGGCCGACCACGCGGCCATGTCCGAGGCCATCTCGGCCTTCTGCTGGGTCTTTGGTCTCGACGACGTCCCCTCAGGGAGCTCCCCTCAGAGTCGCCTGCAGGCCTTGGGTGACCACGCGCGCGGCAGACTCCGCGAGGCGCTGCATCACTGCGTTAGGCGGGCATTCGCCGTGCTCGCTTCCCACTACGATGTGGACTTGGAGCGGGTCAGCGAGGGAACTGCCTCCCCGACGAGGACGAAGCTGCCCTGGCCGAAGTTCAGAGGCTTGACGCGGCCGCTGCGGGCCCAAGCGCGGTGCTGGCGACCACCTTCGAAGCAGAGATCCTCCCACTTGCACCGTCGTCCGAGGCCGGGGCGGATCTCGCCGAGGGTGGAAACGAAGCCGAGGGCGTGGCTCCTTCTCCGGGCGACGCCTGATTCTGCCGGAGCAGTTTATTTTGAATGCATATGTGTCTTTTGCGGCCGCCGAGGCCCGAACACTTTATCGTCGTAATATAAGGCTGTGTCTTTTTTCCTCCTGTTTTGCGTACCCGGATTCGTTCGTCAGTAGCAGGATTGCTTACCCAAGTAAGAGTTATTTTTTGTGGTAGGTGACGAGTGAGGTATCCGTATCCCAGAGGCGTAGGAGTCCCTCGGCTCGGTCGGCCTTGCCACTTACATGCACTCTTATTCGTTTCTTGGGGTCCTGTTACTGATATAGCTGGGAGACACGAAAGTCGTTTTGATGGAACACTTGGAAAATTCTGACCCTTCCTTGATGGTTAGACTTTGTTGGGCGTATGTAAACGAAGTGTATGAACGACTTGAAAACATCTTAAGGGTAGAAGCGACATAGTTGTCGGATGTTCCAAGTGTTGATGTAGACCTCGCCCTGACTGTTGGCCAGCTTGTACGTCCCAGGCTTCAAAACCTTAGCGATGACGAACGACCCTTCCCAGGGAGGCATGAGCTTATGCCGCCCTCGGGCGTCTTGTCGTAGTTGAAGCACCAAGTCGCCCACCTGGAGGTCTCAGGACCAAACCCCTCGGGCGTGGTAGCGTCGCAGGGACTGTTGATACCGCACTGAGTGCAGTAAGGCCACGTCCCGAGCCTCTTCCAGCTGGTCCAGTGAGTCTTCTCAGTTGGTCTAGTTGCGTCGATCGTCGTAGGCCCTCGTCCTTGGGGAACCGTATTCTAAGTCTGTGGGCAAGATGGCCTCGGCCCCATAGACTAGAAAGAACGGTGTGAAGCCCGTGGCTCGGCTCGGCGTTGTCCTCAGGCTCCAGACCACCAAGGGGAGTTCCTTAATCCATGGCCTACCGAACTTGTGGAGGTCATTGTAGATCCTCGGCTTGAGTCCTTGCAGAATCATGTCGTTGGCACGTTCTACCTGCCCATTCGTCATGGGGTGTGCCACGGCGGCCCAGTCCACCCGGATGTGGTGATCCTCGCAGAAGTCCAGGAACTTTCTACCGGTGAACTGGGTGCCTTTGTCGGTGATGATGGAGTTCGGGACCCCGAAGCGATGGATGATGTTGGTGAAGAATGCCACCGCCTGTTCGGACCTAATGCTGTTTAAGGGTCGGACCTCGATCCACTTGGAGAATTTGTCGATGGCGACCAGTAGGTGCGTGTAGCCCCTAGGTGCCTTCTGCAAGGGACCGACGAGGTCTAGACCCCACACAGCAAACGGCCAGGTGATGGGTATTGTTTGCAGAGCCTGAGCGGGTAGGTGCGTCTGCCTTGCGTAGAATTGACACCCTTGGCAGGTGCGGACAATTCTAGTGGCGTCGGCCACCGCGGTCGGCCAGTAGAAACCTTGTCGGAAAGCGTTTCCAACAAGGGCTCGAGGCGCTGCGTGATGACCGCAAGCCCCCGAGTGTATTTCTTGTAAGAGCTCCTGGCCTTTGGCGATGGATATGCATCGCTGGAGGATGCCAGAGGGGCTGCGGTGGTAGAGCTCCTTCCCGTCACCCAGCAAGACGAATGACTTGGCGCGCCGCGCCAGTCGCCGAGCTTCAGCTCTGTCGAGGGGTAGCTCTCCTCGGTGAAGATATTGCAGGTATGGGGTCTGCCAGTTTCGATTAGGCGTGACCCCATTCCGCTCTTCCTCGATGCGCAGAGCCTCACCCTCGGGGGCCGAGGGTGCCTCGGGCTGAGCCAAGGGCGCCTCGGGCAGGGCCGAGACCTTCTCGGGCTCGGGCGTGTCGTCGGTCTTGACTGAGGGTTGATGTAGGTCCCAGGAGAAGACGTTCGGGGGAACCGTTGTTCGCGCCGAAGCTATCTTCGCCAGCTCGTCCGGAGTCTCGTTGTACCGCCGGGCGACGTGGTTGACCTCGAGCCCGTAGAACTTGTCCTCCAGGTGCCGAACCTCGTCGTAGTAGGCTTCCATCTTCAGGTCGCGGCAATGGGAGTTCTTCATGACTTGGTTGATGACAAGCTATGAGTCGCCGCGAGCGTCGAGGCGTCGGACCCCTAGCTCGATGGCGATGCGCAACCCGTTAACCAGAGCCTCATACTCGGCCACATTGTTGGACGCTGGGAAATGGAGGCGCAGCATGTAGCGGAGGTGCTTCCCGAGGGGCGAGATGAAGAGCAGGCCCGCGCCTGCCCCTGTTTTCATCAGCGACCCGTCGAAAAACATGGTCCAGAGTTCCGGTTGGATCGGAGCTGCCGGGAGCTGGGTGTCGACCCATTCAGCCACAAAGTCCACCAAGACTTGGGACTTGATGGCCTTCCGAGGGGCGAACGAGATTGTCTCGCCCATGATTTCCACTGCCCACTTTGCAATCCTACCCGAGGCCTCTCGGCACTAGACGATCTCCCCCAGGGGGAAGGATGACACCACAGTCACCGGATGAGACTCGAAGTAGTGTCGCAACTTCCGCCGCGTCAGAATCACCGCATACAGCAGCTTCTGAATTTGTGGGTAGCGGATCTTGGTCTCGGACAGTACCTCACTGATGAAGTAGACCGGCCTCTGGACGGGCAATGCATGCCCTTCTTCTCGCCTTTCGACCACGATCGCGGCGCTGACCACCTGAGTGGTAGCGGCGACGTAGATTAAGAGGGCTTCTCCGGCAGCGGGAGGCACCAGGATGGGTGCGTTCGTAAGGAGCGCCTTTAGGTTCCCGAGGGCTTCCTCGGCCTCGGGGGTCCAAGTGAAGCACTCAGTCTTTCTTAAGAGGCGGTACAGAGGTAGGCCTCTTTCGCCGAGGTGCGAGATGAAACGGCTCAGAGCCGCAAGGCATCCCATGACCCTCTGTACGCCTTTCAAGTCCTTGATGGGCCCCATGTTGGTGATGGCCGTGATTTTCTCCGGGTTGGCCTCGATTCCCCGCTCAGAGACGATGAACCCCAAGAGCATGCCTCGGGGGACTCCGAAGACGCACTTCTCGGGATTGAGTTTTATGCCTTTCGCCTTAAGACACTTGAATGTCGTTTCAAGGTCGGAGAGATGGTCGAAGGCTTTCCTCGTCTTGACTATGATGTCGTCGACGTAAGCCTCGACGGTCCGACCAATGTGCTCTCCGAACACGTGGTTCATGCACCTTCGGTATGTTGCACCCGCATTCCTCAAACCAAATGGCATAGTAACGTAGCAGTACATGCCAAAAGGTGTGATGAAAGAATTCGCGAGCTGGTCGGACTCTTTCATCCAGATCTGGTGATACCCTGAGTAGGCATCGAGGAAAGACAGGGTTTCGCACCCAGCAGTGGAATCCACGATTTGATCGATGCGAGGCAGAGGGTAGGGAATCTTCGGACATGATTTGTTTAGACCAGTGTAGTCTACACACATCTGCCATTTCCCTCCTTTCTTTCTCACAAGCACAGGGTTGGCAAGCCATTCGGGATGGAATGCCTCTTTGATGAACCCCGCGGCCATCAGCTTGTGGATCTCCTCGCCTATGGCTCTGCGCTTTTCTTCGTCGAATCGGCGCAGAGGCTGCTTCACGGGTCAGGCTCCAGCGAGTGCTCGGTGACATCCCTCGGTATGCCAGGCATGCCCGAGGGACTCCATGCAAAGACTTCGGCGTTCGCGCGGAGAAAGTCGACGAGCACTGCTTCCTATTTGGGGTCGAGCTCGGAGCCGATCCGGATCTGCTTGGAGGCATCGTTGCTGCGGTCGAGAGGGACGGACTTAACTGTGACGGAACCTCCCAAGTAATTAGGCCCACCTATAGTTGTCCTTGTCCAACGGACCTCAGACAACCCTATTGGTGCCCCCGAACTACTTGACAAGCTCGGTATCTTTTCTTACCTTTCCAGGAACGTCTCACCCGTCTTGCAGACATTACAGAACATCGGAGATAAATAAATGCGGGAAGCGATTACATAACTTACATTTATTAAAAAGTAAGATCATGTTGTTTATTACAGACCAGGAATATATAATGAGTGTAGAGTAATATTATTACACATACCAAGGGAGGCAAAAACTCCTCCCGACAGTTATCACACAAAAAGTCTTAATGGAGGATCCTTTCCTCCCGCACTTCACTCTTGCTTTTCTTCATTAGAAACCACCTTGGTACAGAAGCAACAGAATTCTGCTGCTTCCTCACCTAAAAACAACAAGGGGATAAACCCTGAGTATGGAATTACTCAGCAAGTCTTACCCGACTAAGGAAAAGACTCTCAAGGGTATGCTGGATAAATGGGAATCAAGGAGAGGCTTTTGCAAGAATCAACTTAGATACTTTTGCAGAAATAGCTTACTAAGGTGAGTCCTTACTTTCAATCTTTTAATGCCATGTTAAGTATTAATAGACTCTGTTTGCCTCTAGTCTAATTTCATCATTTCATCAGTACAACATCATTTTTATCCATACTGTTCACATCCTGACTCTAGGTTGCAGGGAAGTGACCAAGTCTTCATAACCGCGAAGGTACGGCGATCCGAATCGATTATACTCAGCTGAGGATCTCCAATCACACGACATATGTAGCACTTAACCCTTGCATATGTCAACCCGCCACCGGGGTTCTTAAGACCAGATCAGGTTCACGCAAACCGAGAGCACAGATACACCACCGTCCAGCCTCTTGCCACGGTGGGTACACGCTACTCCCGCCACCGCTCCACGCCCATTTCGTGTTATCTTATTCTGGCATTAGTCTGCCCGAGGCAAAGCTTACCCATGACGAGGCATGTGACCAGTTAAAGGGTCCTCGATCAGCACGCCTACATACATGTTCAATCCTTAATCAACCTGGGTAGAACATCACCTGTTCCTAACCCAAGTCTCGATTTAAGTACTTCCATCCTTAGGATTGTTTCTGTTCCTTAGGATGGACGGAGCATCACAGGGAACTTTGCAGTAAGATCCCACCACGCTCTTAATGAAAGTATTCTTGCAGGTAGAAGTCGTCTTTCCTTAGGATAACCCCTCAGCTAGGCAGTATAGCAAAAGACAACCTCTATCCACAAGACCTAAGCAGGGCTAAGCTTTTTTTTTGTAAAACAATTTTGATACTTCACCAGAAGTATCCATAAAGGTGTGGATATCAAGGAAAACAATGCATCAAAAGGTTCCAAGCAATTCCTATGAACTTAATGCACATTTCACTTAAATTAAGATGTGCGAAAAGTATTTAAAAACACAAGGAAAGGGGTTGCATGCACCAGGGCCTTGCCTTTGTTAACAGGTGAGTCTGGCTCGGATCCGCAAATATCAAAGTAGAAGCAGTTGCCTGCTTGAGAATCCGAGGGTGGTGGTGTCCTTTCTTCGGTGACTTCTTCTTCTTCTTCGTGTTCTAACATAACCATATATATGTATAAGAATGGATGCCATGGGATGCTCATGAGGGTGCAAAGATAATATAAACTTATTATCTAAGTCTTGAGTACAACTTCCCCTCACGGTACTCCGAGAACTTAGGGTTTCCAGAGTCAGTAAAGGAGTTCATAGGGCAGGGGGGTGTTTTGGGGTTTGGTGATCAAACAAGGTCCAAATCAACCCAAATTCTACCCAAGGCTTCTAAATAATATGAGGAACTCATATAAAAATTTTGAGCATTTTTGGGATTACAACTTATCTTTTAAAAATCCAAAACCACTACTTTGAACTACTTTAAATGCCTTAAAATTCCTTATTTAATCTAAAAATCACAAAATTATTTTTATTAAATTCTAGGGAAAATAAGAAACCTAGGAAAATTGGTTTCACAATTTTATCATTTTTCTACTGTTTTCTATAATTGTTTTAACTCTGGAGTAAAAAGAAAAAGAAAAGCTTATGAATAGTACTGGGCTGATTTCAGCCCAGTGGCCCAACTCAGAGGGAGAAAGCGCCCGCGCGCGCCCGCGCCCTGGCAGCTTTGCAGAAAGGGCCTCGGGGTTTTATCTATCTGGAGACAGGTTCGTCTACTGTTTTGATGTGTCGTTGACAAATCACAGAAAGGCCCTTCCCCTTCTATTTCTTCTCCGCGAATGCCCCTGACCACGGCGCGCACGTAGATCGTCCCGGACGCGGTCCGTACCGGCCATGGCCGGCGAAGACTGCTCAAGCTAACTATCCCTGATGCTTCATCGTTCTAAGACGGCCTCGGAACACGCATCAATTTGACAAGAATGCCCAGAGAACGGCCTGTCCACGTGCACGGCGGAAACCGCAGCGTTGATCCCATGTTCCCAATTATGCAGGCCCGGATTGGGCAAACAGGATGCTACGGCGAGCTTTACGTGCCTACATAGATGCTAGAACAACACTTGAGAGGCGCAGAACTTTACCAGAGTGGTCTGGCCACGGTGGGGTGGGTTTTCACGGCGGCGGAAAACGATTTGGGGAGAACTCCAAATTCGCGGCTCTCAGTGAATGGTTGAGGCTGATTCGAGGTGGCTGGTTAGCTTACGACCCTACGGAGCCGGCGAACCTCCACAATTTATAGGCGCATCGAGGGTCGGTGGCGAATTCGGCCGAGGGGTGTTAGCGGTCGGTGAGCTCGGTGGGGGGGGGGGAAATAGCTTTCACCGTGGCAGTGATTCCGGTTATCGCCGGACATGCAGCTAACGAGTCACTACGAAGGTGTCTCGTGCTAAGACACGTGGTGCAGCGACGATGGTGGCTGATCGGCGACTGAGGCTATCTAATCGACGATGAGCTGGGGTGAAGTGCGGCGGTCTTAGTCGTAGCTCAATCCTACCTCGGATTTTTACCCGGTCAAGTTTATCTGTTGTACCCGATGCACGAATCGCAAGCACGAGATCGACCACCGGCGGCGGCTCACCGGCGACGAGCGAGCCAGCTGGCGGTCTGATCCCCAATGGTCTACTGTACCATGACACATCTGCTTCAGTCGCCTGAACCGGCCATGTTCCAACCCAATTATCTCTGGATTCTTGTTAGGAACAGAGCGATCCCTCTTAATAAAATTTGTTCACCAATCATCAGTCTCCAAACTTACTATAGGATTCTTGGATCAAAAATCGAACGTATTTAAAGTTATGGCATGCTCAAATCGGTCCCATCTCACTGTGACCACTTCTGTCTTCAAGTTCAGCTTCAGTTTCTTGATTCAAGCCTGACAGAGCAACTTCAGGCTCATTTATTTCAGAATTCTTCATGGTGCCAAGGCATGAGTTCTATAACAAAGTTATTCTCCTACCATAGATCTACAATATTGATGTGGTGACCTAGGGCAAATTCTCAATAATTTGGAAGGTACAATGCTCCAAAGTTGGCCCTCAACACTGAATTCCAGACTTAGCCTCTATAGTGCTTAAGAGGTGATTTTTGCAATTTGGTCCAAAACTTAGGGTTTGGCTTGCAAATTCACATATATGTGATCCAAATGACTTAAAATACTCATTTGATTTGGTTTTTGCACTTTAGCCCAAAAGTGGACTAATTTTGCACATAGGTCCCTAGGTTTTAGCTTTAGGGTTTTCAAGGGTTCTAATTGAGATTTCTGGTATTCCAGGGGTTTAAATGTGATTCAACTTTGTTTTTGGGGATATTTTATGACTCTTTCCCTAAAGTCTTTAGGTTTTCTCATCTTGGGTTAGGTTTTACCCCTTTAATCTCTATTTAGGGTCAAGTCCCTTAACCAGGGTTCTATTTGCAAAAACATTTAAACAATACAACTTGTTTGAAAATTTTACCTAGTGAATGCACTCTAGGTGTATCAAACATATGCAATGTCAATGCTTATGATGCCATGCTCAAGTTTTAGTTACAGTAACACCAGGGGTGTTACATCTTTCCCCCCATAAAAGAATCTCGTTCCGAGATTTAAAGTCCTAGGGTGAGTAATGGAAAAGGAAATGCTTCACATTTGTATTTCCTTATTTCTGGTACAAGGCAGGGGTGGTGTGGGGGGTTCACTCCTTTATTGCAACAACCATATACACTTTACAAATTACAGGAGGCTAGAAAGCCTGGGAAATTCCTATTCAAGAAGTCTTGAGTTTCCCACGTAGCCTCTTCCTCAGCATGTTGGTTCCATTGTATCTTGTAGAACTTGAGAGTCTTTCTCCGGGTAACCCTGTCCTTTTGATCCAAAACTCGAATAGGATGTTCCGAGTATGTTAAATCTGGTTCCAGGACAACATCTGTTACTTCAATGGTTCGATCGGAGAACCCGAAGACACTTCTTCAATTGCGACACATGGAACACATTATGGATAGCAGACAGAATTTCGGGGAGTTGCAATCGATACGCCACGGGCCCACATTGCTCAAGTATCGGAAATGGACCAATATACCTGGGTGCAAGCTTCCCTTTAACCTCGAAACGCGATACACCCTTCATTGGTGAAACTTTCAAGTAGACATAATCGCCTACCAGAAAGCATAAGGGTTGTCGTCGTCGGTCTAATAACTCTTTTCTCGAGTCTGAGCTTTCTTCATATTGTGAATAATTTTCTGAACCTTTTCTTCGACCTCCTTTACCATATCAGGCCTAAAGAAGTACCTTTCTCTAGGTTCAGACCAATTTAGCGGAGTTCGACACCGTCGCCCATATAAAGCTTCAAAAGGTGCCATCTTGATACTTTCTTGATAACTGTTATTGTATGAAAACTCCGCTAAGGGCAAACATTCATCCCATTTCGATGAGAAGTCCAGGACACATGCCCGCAGCATATCCTCCAGTATTTGATTGACCCTCTCAGTCTGTCCACTTGTTTGAGGATGATAGGCCGAACTGTGGAGCAATTTGGTACCCAAGGATTTATGAAGTTCTTCCCAAAACTTGGATACGAATTGAGGTCCACGATCCTGACACTATAGTTTTTGGAACAACATGCAAACTGAGAATACGGCCAATATATAATGCTGCATAAGTGGCCACTGTATATTTGGCCCTGACGGGTAAGAAGTGGGCAATCTTTGTGAGTCGATCACGATAACCCAAATAGAATCATACCCATTGGCCGTCCTGGGCAGTCCCACAATAAAGTCCATACTTATGTCCTCCCATTTCCATGTTGGGATTGGTAAAGATTGTAATGGACCAGCAGTTTTCATGTGTATGGCCTTGACACGTCTGCAAGTGTCACACCTAGCCACATAGCGTGCAATTTCGATCTTCATCTTTGTCCACCAGTAATGTTGCTTCAAGTCTTGATACATCTTAGTGCTTCCGGGATGAATAGAATAACGACTAAGATGTGCTTCATCAAGAATTTGCTGGCGGAGTTCTTCATTCTTTGGCACTACTATGCGGTTTTTAAACCATAACACACCTTGATCGTCTTCTTTGAAACATTTGGCTATTCCAGCCCTTATCTTCTCTCGTATGTGCTTCATACCCAGATTGTCCTTTTGAGCATCAGTTATCCTTTGCAAAATGATTGACTCAAGCTTTAGCTGATTCAGAGTCCCTTGTTGGACCATCCCCAGGTTTAGCTTTTCCATCTCTTGACACAAAGTGTTGTCAGGGGTCTTCACCATAAGACAGTTGCAGGAAGCCTTACGGCTTAGTGCATCTACCACCACATTGGCTTTGCCTGGGTGATAATGGATCTCCAGTTCATAGTCCTTAATAAGCTCAAGCCATTGTCTTTGCCTCATATTTAATTCTGACTGGGTGAAGATGTACTTCAAGCTTTTATGATCTGTATATATATGACAGATATTTCCCAGCAGATAGTGACGCCAAATTTTCAGGGCATGAACCACAGCAGCTAGCTCCAGATCATGAGTTGGGTAATGCTCCTCATGTCGGCGCAACTGCCTTGAAGCATATGCAATTACTCGGCCCTCTTGCAATAATACACAGCCGAGTCCACTGCCAGACGCATCACAATATACATCAAAAGGCTTAGTGATGTCCGGTTGAACCAATACCGGAGCAGTGGTTAATAATGTCTTCAATTGCTCAAAGGCTTCATTACACTTAGAAGACCAATTGAACTTAATGTCATTCTTCAATAAACTTGTGATTGGCTTCACAAGCTTTGAAAAATCTGGTATGAACCTGCGATAATATCCAGCTAGTCCAAGAAAACTCCGGACTTGGTGAACAGTGGTTGGGGGTTTCCACTCCAGAATATCTTTGACTTTGCTAGGATCTATCGCAATTCCTTTGGCCGATAACACGTGCCCCAAAAATTGAATTTCCTCCAGCCAAAACGCGCACTTGCTGAACTTGGCATAAAGCTGATGTTCCCTCAGGCGCGTCAATACAATCCGCAGATGTTGAGCATGCTCCTCTTCATTTTTAGAATATATCAAGATATCGTTGATGAAGACCACCACGAACTTGTCCAACTCGGGCATGAACACCGAGTTCATCAAATAGGTGAAGTGGGCAGGAGCATTTGTGAGCCCGAAAGACATTACCAGGTATTCAAACAATCCGTACCGTGTAGTAAACACGGTCTTCAGTATATCCTCGGGCCGAATACGGATTTGATGATAGCCCGACCTGAGATCAATTTTGGAAAATACCCTCGCCCCAGTCAGTTGATCAAATAAGATGTCGATCCTTGGAAGAGGGTACTTATTCTTGATGGTGACCTCATTCAGGGGTCGATAATCCACGCACATTCGCAAGGTTTGATCCTTCTTCTTAACAAAAATGGCGGGACAACCCCATGGAGACGAGCTTGGCCGGATGAATCCCTTATTCAGTAGATCTTGTAATTGAATCTTCAATTCCGCCAACTCATTAGGGGGCATACGGTACGATCTTCGGGAGATGGGAGCCGTACCGGGCTTTAGCTCAATTACAAATTCTACATCTCTTTCAGGGGGCAGTCCAGGCAAATCTTCCGGAAATACATCTGGAAACTCACATACTACCGGAATATCCTTGATTTCCGGTACAATGGCTTCGTATACTCTACCAGAAGCTTTGGCTGGATTGGTCACGGGGAGAGACAAAAGAATCTCTTCTTGATTATAGCTCAACCTGACGGTTCTGAGTTCAGTGTTGAGAATTGCCTTGTGTTGGGTTAACCAATTCATACCCAAAATTACATCTATATCCTGGCCTTTCAGAACAATCATGTTAGCAGGAAAGTTCCGGCCGGCCATTGTTACTGGCACTTCATAGGCCACTTCTCGAGTAAAAATATGTCCCCCAGGTGAATGAATTTTAAATCCCTCTTTTGATTCATGGCATGCAATGTGATGTTGCTCCACAAATTTCTTGCTAATGAATGTATGCGAAGCACCGGAATCAAAAAGAATAATTGCAGGGTGACTGGCCACGGGAAACGTACCCATCATCACTGGCTCTCCTTCCGGTGTAGTGGCCACTTGGGTGTAATATACACGCCCCGTCTTCTTTGTATTCCTCCCCACAGTATTTCCCTTGGGCTGAGTTGACTTCCCAGATCCTTGCTGAGCATTGGATTGATTTTGCTTGGGATACGGGCAGTCTTTGATGAAATGTCCTGACTTGCCGCAATTGAAACACCCAGTTGAAGAGCTGGGCAAGGCAGGGAATCGAGTGCCTGGGGCACCCGACTGATTTGGGGGAGTGGGGGTATTGTTGGGGCGAATAATGATTGGCTGCTTGAAAGGGAATGCAGGTGGACGAGAAAAAGTGCGATTTTGGCTAGAAGGCCGGATGACAAACCGTTGCCTCTTCGCCTGGCCTTGATTAGGCCTCTCACCACCGAATCCCTTGTTCTTCCCAGAATTTGCATATTTTGCTTCAACAGATAAGGCTGTACTGACAGCCTTTCCATACGTGAGATCAATACATGTGGCCATCTTTCGCTGCAACCGGTCATTTAGACCCCTCATGAAGCAGTTCTTTTTCTTTAAATCAGTATTCACCTGGTCGATGGCATACTGCGACAGGTGATTAAACTTGTTGAGATACTGATTGACGGTATCCCCTCCTTGTTTCAGCTTCATGAATTCCTCTTGTTTCATATGTAGCACCCCTTCGGGTATGTAGTGCTCACGGAAGGCTGCTTTAAATTCTTCCCAAGTGATTTGATGGTTGACAGGTTGAATAGCCACAAAATTTCCCCACCAGGTACTGGCAGGGCCACGTAGTTGTTGTGCTGCGAATAATGGCTTCTGCGTTTCTGAACAACGGAGAAGACCAAACTTTTGTTCAATAACCCGTATCCACTCGTCGGCTTCCAACGGGTCTTCTGCCTTGACGAATAGGGGTGGACGGGTTTTCAGAGAAGTCCAGGTAGGTGGTTTCACGGGGGCCTTGCTGATAACCCCTTCCTGCCTGTTGCTGGAATTGCTGTTGACCCGCCATTTCCCTAAGGAAGCGGGTATTGTCTGCGGTGGCATTTACCAAGGCGGCGATCGCCTCGGCTAACGTGGGCAGAACCGGAGGTGGATTTGGGGTGACATCCCTTCCCCCAGAAGTTCCCGCTGCGTCCTGTCCTCGAGTCCTGGTCGGCATCTGAGGCAAAGAACATTTGAAATAAATACAAAATGCCAAAGAAGCCTTTCATTTTACATTACTATAAAAAGTAATGATACAGACTCGATATTACATAATAGGATACATTACCCATTATACAAAAGTTCAACCTATTATACAACTTACTATCTCTACTTCTACAAGCTACACTACTACTCCTGCTTATTCTTGGTAGCTTCATCGTCAGGGGTGGGAGACCATACGTCGACCAGCCTCAAAGAAGGAGGGGGCCTAAAAAGGTCTAACTCGCCACCAAGCGCTTCGCCCTCAGTGTGCGAGGTTCCGGCTTCAGACCTGACGGGATCCGCAGGGACATTTGGGTGTAATTGCGAATACAGTACATGAACTTCTTCATGTAAAGTATTGCAATATACCTGCAAGTTATCGACAGCAACGCTAAGTTCGTTGACTCGTGCTCGAGCCTTCGCTTCCTTAGCTAAAGCTACTGAGCGAGATTGTACTGCCCAGTCAAGTGCCAAATCTCGGTCAGCTAGTTGATCTTGCAGGGTGCGGATGTAACTTCTTAAATCATTTATCCGGTCACCGTCCGCAACCCATAGATTAGTCCTGCGTTGTAACTCCGCTTGGAGATGATTCACGCGAGCTTCAAGATCACCAATAGGATCGTTGCTCCCGCTACTGCTGTTTTGCTCTTGCTCTCGTGGGGCAAGTTGATGCCGAGGCACACCAATGGGTCCAGTATGCTTACGTGCCGTTTTCCTTGTACGTGGCGGCATTTGCTAAGGGGGAAAATTTATTAGTATAATTCTTAGCATGATGCATGAATAAGTACAGAATCAACCTTAGTCGATTCAACCATCTATACATTGCACTCTTCCTATCTGGTCATTGAAATAAACTCTTAGAAATACTTAGATAAGAAGAGAAGCAAATTTCTAGGTAAGCCTTAGAAAATCCTTTTGAAGATGCCACATAATATCTATCAAGAAGGGCTACGCTCCGATACCAGCTGTGACGGAACCTCCCAAGTAATTAGGCCCACCTATAGTTGTCCTTGTCCAACGGACCACAGACAACCCTATAGGTGCCCCCGAACTACTTGACAAGCTCGGTATCTTTTCTTACCTTTCCAGGAACGTCTCACCCGTCTTGTAGACATTACAGAACATCGGAGATAAAGAAATACGGAAGCGATTACATAACATACATTTATTAAAAAGTAAGATCATGTTGTTTATTACAGACCAGGAATATATAACGAGTGCAGAGTAATATTATTACACATACCAAGGGAGGCAAAAACTCCTTCCGACAGTTATCACACAAAAAGTCTTAATGGAGGATCCTTTCCTCCCGCACTTCACTCTTGCTTTTCTTCATTAGGAACCACCTTGGTACAGAAGCAACAGAATTCTACTGCTTCCTCACCTAAAAACAACAAGGGGATAAACCCTGAGTATGGAATTACTCAGCAAGTCTTACCCGACTAAGGAAAAGACTCTCAAGGGTATGCTGGATAAATGGGAATCAAGGAGAGGCTTTAGCAAGAATCAACTTAGATACTTTTGCAGAAATAGCTTACTAAGGTGAGTCCTTACTTTCAATCTTTTAATGCCATGTTAAGTATTAATAGACTCTGTTTGCCTCTAGTCTAATTTCATCATTTCATCAGTACAACATCATTTTTATCCATACTGTTCACATCCTGACTCTAGGTTGCAGGGAAGTGACCAAGTCTTCATAACCGCGAAGGTACGACGATCCGAATCGATTATACTCAGCTGAGGATCTCCAATCACACGACATATGTAGCACTTAACCCTTGCATATGTCAACCCACCACCGGGGTTCTTAAGACCAGATCAGGTTCACGCAAACCGAGAGCACAGATACACCACCGTCCAGCCTCTTGCCACGGTGGGTACACGCTACTCCCGCCACCGCTCCACGCCCATTTCGTGTTATCTTATTTTGGCCTTAGTCTGCCCGAGGCAAGGCTTACCCATGACGAGGCATGTGACCAGTTAAAGGGTCCTCGATCAGCACGCCTACATACACGTTCAATCCTTAATCAACCTGGGTAGAACATCACCTGTTCCTAACCCAAGTCTCGATTTAAGTACTTCCATCCTTAGGATTGTTTCTGTTCCTTAGGATGGACGGAGCATCACAGGGAACTTTGCAGTAAGATCCCACCACGCTCTTAATGAAAGTATTCTTGCAGGTAGAAGTCGTCTTTCCTCAGGATAACCCCTGAGCTAGGCAGTATAGCAAAAGACAACCTCTATCCACAAGACCTAAGCAGGGCTAAGCTTTTTTTTTTGTAAAACAATTTTGATACTTCACCAGAAGTATCCATAAAGGTGTGGATATCAAGGAAAACAATGCATCAAAAGGTTCAAGCAATTCCTATGAACTTAATGCACATTTCACTTAACTTAAGATGTGCGAAAAGTATTTAAAAACACAAGGAAAGGGGTTGCATGCACCGGGGCTTGCCTTTGTTAACAGGTGAGTCTGGCTCGGATCCGCAAATATCAAAGTAGAAGCAGTTGCCTGCTTGAGAATCCGAGGGTGGTGGTGTCCTTTCTTCGGTGACTTCTTCTTCTTCTTCGTGTTCTAACATAACCATATATATGTATAAGAATGGATGCCATGGGATGTTCATGAGGGTGCAAAGATAATATAAACTTATTATCTAAGTCTTGAGTACAACTTTCCTTCACGGTACTCCGAAAACTTAGGGTTTTCGGAGTCAGTAAAGGAGTTCACAGGGCAGGGGGGGTGTTTTGGGGTTTGGTGATCAAACAAGGTCCAAATCAACCCAAATTCTACCCAAGGCTTCTAAATAATATGAGGAACTCATATAAAAATTTTGAGCATTTTTGGGATTACAACTTATCTTTTAAAAATCCAAAACCACTACTTTGAACTACTTTAAATGCCTTAAAATTCCTTATTTAATCTAAAAATCACAAAATTATTTTTATTAAATTCTAGGGAAAATAAGAAACCTAGGAAAATTGGTTTCACAATTTTATCATTTTTCTACTGTTTTCTATAATTGTTTTAACTCTGGAGTAAAAAGAAAAAGAAAAGCTTATGAATAGTACTGGGCTGATTTCAGCCCAGTGGCCCAACTCAGAGGGAGAAAGCGCTCGCGCGCGCCTGCGCCCTGGCAGCTTTGCAGAAAGGGCCTCGGGGTTTTATCTATCTGGAGACAGGTTCGTCTACTGTTTTGATGTGTCGCTGACAAATCACAGAAAGGCCCTTCCCCTTCTATTTCTTCTCCGCGAATGCCCCTGACCACGGCGCGCACGTAGATCGTCCCGGACGCGGTCCGTACCGGCCATGGCCGGCGAAGATTGCTCAAGCTAACTATCCCTGATGCTTCATCGTTCTAAGACGGCCTCGGAACACGCATCAATTTGACAAGAACGCCCAGAGAACGGCCTGTCCACGTGCACGGCGGAAACCGCAGCGTTGATCCCATGTTCCCAATTATGCAGGCCCGGATTGGGCAAACGGATGCTACGGCGAGCTTTACGTGCCTACATAGATGCTAGAACAACACTTGAGAGGCGCAGAACTTTACCAGAGTGGTCTGGCCACGGTGGGGTGGGTTTTCACGGTGGCGGAAAACGATTTGGGGAGAACTCCAAATTCGCGGCTCTCAGTGAATGGTTGAGGCTGATTCGAGGTGGCTGGTTAGCTTACGACCCTACGGAGCCGGCGACCTCCACAATTTATAGGCGCATCGAGGGTCGGTGGCAAATTCGGCCGAGGGCTGTTAGCGGCCGGTGAGCTCGGTGGGGGGGGAAAAATAGCTTTCACCGTGACAGTGATTCTGGTGATCGCCTGACATGCAGCTAACGAGTCACTACGAAGGTGTCTCGTGTTAAGACACGTGGTGCGCGACGACGGTGGCTGATCGGCGACGAGGCTATCTAATCGACGATGAGCTGGGGTGAAGTGCGGCGGTCTTAGCCGTAGCTCAATCCTGCCTCGGATTTTTACCCGGTCAAGTTTATCTGTTGTACCCGATGCACGAATCGCAGCACGAGATCGACCACCGGCGGCGGCTCACCAGCGACGAGCGAGCCAGCTGGCGGTCTGATCCCCAATGGTCTACTGTACCATGGCACATCTGCTTCAGTCGCCTGAACCGGCCATGTTCCAACCCAATTATCTCTGGATTCTTGTTAGGAACAGAGCGATCCCTCTTAATAAAATTTGTTCACCAATCATCAGTCTCCAAACTTACTATAGGATTCTTGGATCAAAATCGAACGTATTTAAAGTTATGGCGTGCTCAAATCGGTCCCATCTCACTGTGACCACTTCTGTCTTCAAGTTCATCTTCAGTTTCTTGATTCAAGCCTGACAGAGCAACTTCAGGCTCATTTATTTCAGAATTCTTCATGGTGCCAAGTCATGAGTTCTATAACAAAGTTATTCTCCTACCATAGATCTACAATATTGATGTGGTGACCTAGGGTAAATTCTCAATAATTTGGAAGGTACAATGCTCCAAAGTTGGCCCTCAACACTGAATTCCAGACTTAGCCTCTATAGTGCTTAAGAGGTGATTTTTGCAATTTGGTCCAAAACTTAGGGTTTGGCTTGCAAATTCACATATATGTGATCCAAATGACTTAAAATACTCATTTGATTTGGTTTTTGCACTTTAGCCCAAAAGTGGACTAATTTTGCACATAGGTCCCTAGGTTTTAGTTTTAGGGTTTTCCAGGGTTCTAATTAAGATTTCTGGTATTCCAGGGGTTTAAATGTGATTCAACTTTGTTTTTGGGGATATTTTATGACTCTTTCCCTAAAGTCTTTAGGTTTTCTCATCTTGGGTTAGGTTTTACCCCTTTAATCTCTATTTAGGGTCAAGTCCCTTAACCAGGGTTCTATTTGCAAAAACATTTAAACAATACAACTTGTTTGAAAATTTTACCTAGTGAATGCACTCTAGGTGTATCAAACATATGCAATGTCAATGCTTATGATGCCATGCTCAAGTTTTAGTTACAGTAACACCATGGGTGTTACATTAACCGTCTCTGCTGGCTCGAAGTTGCCGGTGTGGCGCTTCGCATCTGGCGCCTCCTTGGAGAGGCTCTCTAGGTCGGCGATGAGGGCCTCAGATTTGGTGAGGGCCTCAGCATACTCCACGCACTCCATGTCGCATTCGTACGCGTGTCGGTACGTGGGGCCGACGGTGATGACCCCGTCGGGGCCCGGCATTTTGAGCTTGAGGTAGGTGTAGTTGGGGACGGCCATGAACTTGGCGTAGCATGGCCTCCCCAGTACTGCGTGGTAGGTTCCTCAGAACCCGACCACCTCGAACGTGAGGGTTTCCCTTCGAAAGTTGGAGGGAGTCCCGAAGCAGACGGGCAGATCGAGTTGTCCGAGGGGTTGGACGCGTTTCCCGGGGATGATCCCGTGAAAAGGCGCCGCGCCGGCCCGGATCGAGGACAGATCGATTTGCAGGAGCCCGAGGGTCTCGGCGTAGATGATGTTGAGGCTGCTGCCTCCGTCCATGAGGACCTTGGTGAGCCTAACGTTGCCGATGACAGGGTCGACAACGAGCGGATATTTCCCCGGGCTCGGCACGCGGTCGGGGTGGTCGCCCTGGTCGAAGGTGATGGGCTTGTCGGACCAGTCTAGGTAGACTAGCGCCGCCACCTTTACCGAGCAGACCTCCCGACGCTCTTGCTTGCGGTGCCGAGCCGAGGCGTTCGCCACTTGCCCACCGTAGATCATGAAGCAGTCGTGGACCTCGGGGAACTCCTCTGCCTTGTGATCCTCCTTCTTGTCGTTGTTGTGGGCCCTGCCACCTTCCACCGGTGGCCCAGCCTTGTGAAAGTGGCGCCGAAGCATGACGCACTCCTCAAGGGTGTGCTTGATGGGCCCCTGATGATAGGGGCACGGCTCCTTGAGCATCTTATCAAAGAGATTGGCACCTCCAGGAGGTTTCCGAGGGTTCTTGTACTCAGTGGCGGCGACAAGGTCCACGTCGGTGGCGTCTCGTTTCGCTTGCGACTTCTTCTTGTTCTTCTTCTTGGTGCCGCGCTGAGTGGACGCCTCGGGGACGTCTTCCGGCTGGCGGCCCTGGGGCTGCTTGTCCTTTCAAAAGATGGCCTCAACCACCTCCTGGCCTGAGGCGAACTTGGTGGCGATGTCCATCAACTCGCTCACCGTGGTGGGGGTCTTGCGACCCAGCTAGCTCACCAGGTCACGGCAGGTGGTGCCGGCGAGGAACGCGCCGATGACGTCCGAGTCGGTGACGTTGGGCAGCTCGATGCGCTGCTTCGAGAATCGCCGGATGTAGTCCCGGAGAGACTCTCCCGGCTGCTGGCGGCAGCTTCGGAGATCCCAGGAGTTCCCAGGGCGCACGTACATGCCCTGGAAGTTGCCAGTGAAGGCTTGGACCAGGTCGTCCCAGTTGGAGATCTGCCCCGGAGGCAGATGCTCCAGCCAGGCTCGAGCGGTGTCGAAGAGGAACAGGGGGAGGTTGCGGATGATGAGGTTGTCATCGTCCGTTCCACCCAGCTGGCAGGCCAGTCGGTAGTCCGCGAGCCACAGTTCCGGCCTCGTCTCCCCCGAGTACTTTGTGATGGTAGTCGGGGTTCGGAACCGGGTCGGGAATGGTGCCCGTCGTATGGCCCGGCTGAAAGCCTGCGGACCGGGTGGTTCGGGCGAGGGGCTCCGATCCTCCCCGCTGTCGTAGCGTCCCCCACGCCTGGGGTGGTAGCCTCGGCGCACCCTCTCGTCGAGGTGGGCTCGACGGTCGCGGTGGTGCTAGTTGCCGAGGCGACCCGGGGCCGCAGGCGCCGTGTTGCGCGTGCGCCCGGTGTGGACCGAGGCTTCCCGCACGAATCGGGAAGTCGCGGCGCGATGCTCCGAGGGGTACCCCTGCCTTCGGGAGGCAGAGCTTTTGGCCCATCGGACCGCAGCATCCTCCAGGAGATTCTTGAGCTCTCCCTGGATACGCCGCCCTTCGGTGGTCGATGGTTCCGGCATCGCGCGGAGTAGTATTGCTGCTGCAGCCAGGTTCTGGCCGACCCCACTGGAAGTCGGTGGTGGCCTTGCCCTGATGTCGTCGGCAATGCGGTGCTGGATGCCCTGGGGTAGATGACGCGCTTCTCCAGCCGGAGCTTGGCCTGCCCATTCCTGCCCGACGTTCCGCCGGAACTGCTCAAGTGTTCCTGCTCCCTTGTCGAGCCTAGCCTGCATCTCGCGGATTTGCTCGAGCTGTGCGTCCTGACCCCCCGCAGGGACTGGGACCACAGCTAGCTCTCGAAGGATGTCAATGCGAGGCATAGGCCTAGGGGGATCGCCATTTTCTGGCATACCAAGATGGTTGCCTTCGCCGGGACCCCCTAGATCGACGTGGAAACATTCACGACTTGGGCCGCAGTCCTCGTCGTTGAAGCTACGGCTACCATCGGAACAATCGGAGATGTAGTAGTCGCATGCGATCATGAAGTCCCGCATGGCACTGGGGTTACCGAGCCCGGAGAAATCCCAACAAAAGTCGGGCTCGTCATCTTCCTCGGAACCCGAGGGTCCGTAGGTCGAGACGGCCGTCAGTCTGTCCCAGGGCGACCGCATATGGTACCCCGGAGGGTTGGTACATGCCTCTATGAAGGCTTCCACCGAAGCGAGGTCGCTTGGTGGGTCGAAGCTGAATCCAAAAGGCACGAGATGGGAATCGGTCGGTACCTCTTGGTCGACGGGCGGTGACGAAGTCGTGTCAGGGGCGGACTGCACCGCTGTCTCAAGTACGAGGGCGACGCCCAGCAAGTCCTTCGCGAGCGTGCTGGTGTCGTCCATCTGCTTGGGGTTGGCGTGTTGCGGGGAAACGGCGCTCGTCTTCGTCTCAGACGCAAGGTCGACGCCCGACGTGTCACCCGCTGGGGCGCCGGCGTCGTCGACTTGCTTGACAGCCGACGAGGTGCCGCCTCCTGCTTGGCCATGGTTGCCCCGCCTCCTCCTCCGTCGGTGGGGGGGGGGGTGACGGGACAAACCCGGATGTTGTTCTTCCGCCATGTGGCGAAGACGTCGTTGATTCCGCCGCCGGCGGGCGGGCTGACGGCCGCCATTGTCGCTGTCACGCGGCGGAGGAAGGAGTATCATGTCGTAGCTGCCGTCGAGGGACATGAACTCAAGACTCCCAAAACGGAGCGTCGTCCCGGGTTGGAAAGGTTGCTGGAGACTACCCATCTGGAGCTTGACGGGAAGCTGTTCGTCAACACGCAGCAGGCCCCTACCTGGCGTGCCAACTGTCGGCGTATCGACCCTAGGGGGTCCCTGGACCGACGAGCAAATTGTCGCTGCATGTCCTAGCCCAGATGGGTCGGCGCGAGACGGGACACAAAGGGGGGAGAACAGTAAGGGGAAACCACGACCTTCGTGTTGTCCTGCGCCCAGGGCGGCTGGATGCGCTTGCAGTAGGGGATTACAAGCGTTCGCGTGGGAGAGAGAGAGCGAGGGCCTTATGCGTCAGCCCGTTCTCCTGCGCGGCCAACCTCCCCGTACGAGAGCCCTGGACCTTCCTTTTATAGCTGTAAGGAGAGGGTCCAGGTGTACAATGGGGGTTGTAGCAGTGTGCTAACGTGTCTAGCAGAGAGGAGCTAGAGCCCTAAGTACATGCCGTCGTGGCAGTCGGAGAGGTTTTGGCACCCTGTTCATGTGATGTCGTGGCCGTTGGAGGAGCGCTGGAGCCCTGCGGAAGTACAGTTGTCGGGGCTGTCGGATCCTTGCTGACGTCTCCTTGCTGACGTAAGGGGCTGGGAGTTGTCGTCATCATGGAGCGTGCGGGGTGTCATCATTACTTGTTTACTGGGGCGAGCCAGATGGGACGCCGGTCTTGTTCCCCGTAGCCTGAGCTAGCTAGGGGCAGGGTAATGATGGCCCCCCTGGCGACGTGGCCGGTCCGGACCCGAGTTTGGGCGAGGTGGCGATTCCTCCGAGGTCGAGGTTGAGTCCGAGCCCTGGGGTCGGGCGAGGCGGAGTTTGTCGTCTTCTAAGTCGTGGTTGAGTCCGAGCCCTGGGGTCGGGCAAGGCGAAGTCCATCTTCCGAGGCCGAGGCGGGGGCCGAACCCTGGGGTCGGGCGAGGCGGAGCTTCCTATATCGCCCGAGGCTGGACTTAGCCACTGTCGACCTCACTCTGGCGAGTGGCACGGCAGTCGGAGCGGGGCAGGCGGCGCTGTTTTCCTGTCAGGTCGGTCAGTGGAGCGGCGAAGTGACTGCGGTCACTTTGGCCCTATCGACTGAAGAGCGCGCGTCAGGATAAGATGTCAGGCGATCCTTGCATTAAATGCTCCTGCGATATGGTCGGTTGTGTGGCGATTTGGCCAAGGTTGCTTCTCCGCGAAGCCTACCCGAGCTGTGCCACGGGCGAGTCGTCGGTGCGTCCGTTGCTTGAGGGGATCCTCGGACGAGGCGTGAATCTTCCGGGGTCGGCTGTCTTTGCCCGAGGTCGGGCTCGGGCGAGGCGAGATCGTGTCCCTTGAGCGGAGCCTTGGCCTGAATCGCGCCCATCAGGCCTTCACAGCTTTGTGCTGATGGGGTTTACCAGCTGAGATTAGGAGTCTTGGGGGTACCCCTAATTATGGTCCCCGACAATTATATATATCTAGGTGCATAGCAAGATCTGTGTATCTAAAACAAGCTAAAACAATTTATAATTTGGAAGGTATGGAGTAGAATATTAAAGAAATTATTTCAGTAATAAACTTGTACCATCAGAAAATCCCAGGAGTTAGGAGAAACTCGATAGCAAACAGATTGCAAGAGCCACATAAAGGAAAACTTAGTATGTAAGACAGTTTTGGTACTATAAAAGGAACCTCAATACAATATATCCTAAAAAGTCATTCATAAGTTTGAAAGACATAAGATAGTCATAATATGCAAAAAAACACATTAGAGAAAGAATTCATTGGATACTACATATATTATCTTCTGTAACCACTGCTTAAGGCAAAAGCTGAACTTCAACATGGTTGGTGGTTAACTTAAATGATGAACCCAAGTTTTTTTATGTACCTTACAATGTATACAAAAAATAAGATGATTAAGGAACAACACTGCTTAAGAAGAAAACATTATTAAGTCTGAACAACCACCTACACTTCCTATATATCCAAACTTGTGTGTTTCATGTGAAAGAAAAAGTCGCATAAATGGTCCTAATGTTAAGTACATGCAAGCAAATGTAGTAGCTAACAAAAGGAAAACCTGAAGATCCCTAGGAACTTCAACTAACTCTATCACAAAATCATCTTTCCCAAAGGTTTGCAGCACAACATGCCCCATCCACGTTAATGTGTATACGAAATTAGACCATCAGGTAGTTACTTGGTAGTCCAAATAATTGGGTGTGCCAAACCCAAAAAAATATGGGCCAAATAATGAAAACAATGGATTGAACTGACTCCTGTGTTAAGCAAGAACGATAGTGTTGGGGACTTGTTCTCAAATGCTATGAATTAAGAACAAGGCAACACAGAAAAAAGGGTTAATAGTTAGAACCCTTCGTCCTTCGAAGCATTATGTTCCTTAGGATATAATGATCTTCAGACGAAGGATGTGAAGGACATACCTTCGACATTTCAATACATATTAATGAAGGAAGAAGCATATAAAACATGAGAAATAATATAAACAATCATATGGCATCATTGATATCTTCAAATTATATTATTATGAACAAACGTAAACAATATCGAATTACATTTATACCTTCGGCTTGACAGAAGGCAAAGATCCAAGTGTGACGCACTAGTGAGTACAAGTCAACGTGAATAGTACGAGAGTACTGTTCACCTATTTATAGGCACAGGACACAGCCCATGAGAAATTACAATTATGCCCTTTACATTTACTATTGGCTTATAGAAAAATCTATGAGGACTGAACAACCTTTTCCCATTTAAGTCGGTTCCCTTTTCTGCGATTTAGCCGAAGCTCCCTTCCGCACAGCTTCGGAGCGACGGCAACCTTCGTCACGATCAAGCTCCTCATCATGTATGCTTTTATCATAAAACCGAAGATACCTGTCCATAAACCATACTTGGAAGACATTGTTAAATTATGTTTTTGAGGACCTTCAGAGGACGAAGGCCCCCAACAGTAGCCCCTCGCAGTATTAATTTGTTTAAGATAATGAATTCAGACTGCAACATGGACGAAGGCTTTAAGCCGAAGGTTCGAAAAAAACACCTTCCCTTTGCTATAATAGCAACAGTTAATGACAGGCGGGACCCTCCAGTCTGGAGCGCGTCGATCGTATAAATAAGAATCCACCCTGACCACATTTGGTACGCTACTTGTTGCTTGCTTTGTTTGCTCAACTTTTTAGCTCTTGCTTACCAACACTTGCTTAGTTTCTTAGATTTCCTAAGCTTCGGTTTTAAGGACGCATATTCACCATTCCCAAAGAAAAGATGTCTCAGGACAAAAAAGTTGCCGCTGAGACGAAGCCGACCGAGGAGGAGAAGCTCCTTGAGGAGAAGACTGCTGGATTTGTTGAGTCAATAGCAAATACAAATAGAGAGAAGATTACTAAAGAGATCCTAGAAGGCTTGTCTGAAGATACCGATGATAGCGGCAGCTACGATATGGAGAGTGGAGGCAAAGACTCTGAAGATCGGCCCTGGCGACCAAGTCATACAGTGTTCGGGAAATCAACTATTAAACAAAGTCATCTTGATAATATGAGAGGAAGGTATTTTCGAGATATGTCCATTGTGAGGGTCAACGCAGAAAGAGCCGTTCCTGCTCCCGAAGAAACCGAAGTTGTAATCTTCTGGAGCTTCTTCAAAGCTGGACTTCGGTTCCCATTGAGCAAATTTGTGGTTGAAGTTTTAAAGACATACCAAATTTTCCTTCACCAGATCACCCTCGAAGCAGTTATTAGAATGGGGATCTTCGTCTGGGCTGTGAGAAGTCAAGGTTTATGTAACGCCCCGAATGTTGGAGTTGAATTTTTTCTTTTCTTCCCTCGCCAAATTCGGGCGTTACCCTTTCTTTTTTCTTTTTTTCTCCTCGCTAAGCCTTGATCTTTTCCAAAGTTATAGCGAGATTCGGCTTGAGATCTCGTGTAAGTAAACCCTAGAAATATTTTCTTTGGTCGCTGCATCATGCCGAACCACGCATCTTTTCCTTGTGAGTATTTGCTTGGTTTCCATAAAGAATGCACTTAGTAGAAGGTTAGAGGGAAATAGATAATGGAAAATAGGGAATAAATAGAAAGGAACCCCCCTTCCTCCCCTCTTCCCCCCTTGGGCCGGCTGGCTCGACGGCCCAGCCGCCCCCTCCTCTCGCGCGGCCCACCCCCCCCGCTCCCCTCGCGATGGTGCGCGCGCGGCAGTTAGCCGCCGCCGCCACCCCTCCCCGTGGGCCCCACCTGTCATCCCCTCCCCTCCCCCCAAACTCTCTCTCTCTCTCCCCCGTGCCCGCTCGCCCTCGTCTCCCCTGCCCCGCTGCCGAACCGCCGCTCGCCGTCCGCCCTCGCCCGCGGTGAGCCCTCTCCCTCCTCCCCTCCCCCCTTCTTTTCCCTTGGCCCGGCGTGCTCCCCTGCCCCGCCCCGGCGCGGCCACGGCGCGCGCCCTCCCCGCGCGATTCCCCTGCCCCGGCCGTGGCGCGGCCCGGCTCGCCGGCCAGGGCGCTCGCGCCGGCCCGCACGGCGCGGCCCGCGACTCTGGCGCCCCGCCTCGCCGCGACCCCCTCCCTCCCCTGCTCGGTGCGGCGGCGCGCCCGCGTGGCCCCGCCCCGGCCCGCTCGGCCGCCATCCCCGGCGCGCGAGATGCCCCAGCCCCTACCCGCGGCGGCGCTGTCGTGGCGTGCCCGGCGCGGCGCCCTCCCGCGGTGCGGCGTGCCCCACCCGGCGTGCTCCCCTGCCCCGATCTCGGCAGCCCGCCCGCCTCGGCGTGCCCCGCCCTTGCCCGGTGCGGCCACGGCGTGTCGGCTCGGCGCGGCCTTGAGCTCGGCCCGGTGTGCCTATGGCGCGCGGCCTTGAGCTTGGCCAGCCGCGGCCCCAAGCAGTCGGCCTCGGCATGGCCCCATTGCCGTTCGCGGCGCGTGCGCAGCTCGGCCCCGACGTGTGCGTGGCTCGTTCGCGGCGCTTTAGTGTGGCTTTGCGCGCGCACGTGCTCGCGTGGTGCGCACGGTGCTTTGGCACGGCTAGTCGTGCCCCCGGCGCGCTCGTCTACCTCTAGACATGCCCGTCTACCCCCCGTGTATTTTATGCGCGCTAATCACGTTGTTCATATTAATGAAATAGAAACTCAATTTAGAAATTGATTATGTTGGTTATTTCATGTAGCTAATCTTAGACCTCATTTAATGTTGATCAATTGATAATAGTTATAATTCTATTAGTGCATGTGGCTAATACTTGTTAGTGTAACCCGATGGAACTAGATCACGTAATGATTAGTTACGCATCTACCCGTAATACGCTTCGAGCATAGCTTTAACCACTTGCGATACCTTCCTTCTTCTCTTTCTAGCCATGGCGAATGCAATATCGTATGTCATACTCTATGCATATTCAACCTATCTGTTCTCTTGTATGGTGTATTGTTTATTTTCTAATTCGAATGGATGGATGTATGTATGTTTGCGCTCGCATAGAGAACGATCTGGTTGGGGAGCCCGAAGAACTCGCAGGAGAAGCCCCTGAGCAGCAGTCGGTTGGTGGAGGCAAGTGTCCCTTGACCTATCTTTGTCCTATACATTCTTTAATTCATCTCCCGCATTTCACAGTTATACCTAAGGATTGACTAGCTTTTGTTATCCATGTCCTTGTTTACCTATTTGGGTTGGATTATTATTGTTTAGCTTATGCTAGTGCTTAACATTAATCAATGAACATGATGAGAATTATCTATGATACGCTGTTTTCCCTCTTATTTATGATGATATACTTGTGGCATTTAAGGGGGCTCGAGCGGTTTCTCGAGTGCCTCTCCGTAAGGACCTGTTCGTTGGATGACCGCCCGGGAAAACAGTGCAACCATGAGGGTGGAGTGGGACGCCCTTAGCTGAATAAATAGAGGAACCGGGGTGTAGTTCGCTTAGCCGTCGTGCCGTCAATGGGGCTCGGTGTATGCCGCTCGCTCTGCCAAGGTTGATTTGTCCCTTGGGGAGGAGTGCGGTACATTTAGAAAACCTAACGGGTGGCTACAACCCCGGGGAATCTTTGTAAAGGCTACGTAGTGATACCCTGCTGGGTCACCTTGGTAGTGATCAATGGAGAGCCATGATCTCCAGGCAGAAAGGGAAATCACGACTTGTGGGTAAAGTGCGCAACCTCTGCAGAGTGTATGAAAAACTGATATATCAGCCATGCTCGCGGTTATGAGCAGCCAAGGGAGCTCCAGTGATTAGAGATACTTGATCAGAGATGTTCGGATTACAGGTGGCAATGAGAATTGTGGTTTTGGTATTGATTATGGTAATGGTAAGTGGTATTCTTTCCATTTGGAAAGGGTACGTTTGGGTTAATAACGTGGGTTAATTCTAAAACTTGGCTTTCTCTACTAGTAATAATAACCTGACCAACAAAAAGTAACTACTTGACTTACCCCCACATAAAGCTAGTCCACTACAGCCAAACAGGACGCTTGCTGAGTATGTTGATGTGTACTCACCCTTGCTCTACACACCAACCCCCCCAGGTTGTCCGCATTGCAACCACTTCTCAGGAGAAGATGAAGCGGTGGAAGGAGACCAACAGGAGTTTTAAGATTACGACGAGTTCTAGGCGTGGGTTAGCGGCAACCCCCAGTTGGCTGCCTGTGAAGGCCGTGTGTATCTATGTTTCTTTTCCGCACTTTGATTATTGTAAAGACTATGTGGATGTCTCAGACATACGATGTAATCGACTATTATTTCCCTTTTATGTCATTATTTGAGCACTATGTGATGATTTCCAGTTATGTAACTGTTGTGTACGTGAATTGCTGATCCTGGCACGTACATGGTTTGCATTCGGTTTGCCTTCTAAAACCGGGTGTGACATAGGTGGTATCAAAGCCGTGCTGACTGTAGGACCGCTAACCTAGAGTAGAATGGTCGTTCTAAGGATTATAGACCCCCACTATCACCTTGACTTTGGTATCCCTTCAAAAGTTGGTCATATCGATCAAACCTATGTTCTACTATATGTTATACCTTGCTGAAAATTGTGTTTTATTCTAACCCTTTATTTCTTTATGGTTTACTTGCTGGTCATATTAGTTCTGTTCTCACTCTTATGCTTGCAGTGTCTTTTATAGATGGCTCATCTTAGACACACCGCACGGAAGTCTGTCATCCCCTTCTTGCCTTCTTGTCTCGCTGAGCGTCCGCTTCACCGTCCAGTGACTGGTCAGTCTAGCCATTTGGAGAGGTTGCACCACCGCCTGCATGAGGAGCAAGAACGTCGATGACAGGAGCAGGAGCAGCAGGGCTCTTCTTTCTCGCTCCAGCAAAAGATAGAGTCTGTGAGGAGCTGCTCCCCTGTGCTCCCGCTGGAAGCGCCCCCTGCACCACCACCAAGCACCCTAGCCCCTGGAGTAGCTGATGGAGGAGACCCAGATGACGGAGGTGGCGATAGCAGCTCAAGCCATGACACCGACTTTTCTGCTGACCAGGAGCCGGAAGGATGGGTTGCTCGACCCATCACTCGTGACGCTGCTCGCGGGTGTCACTTCCACGATGCGCTCGACACCCTGCTACGTCAGGCGCTTGGCCAGCGTACTTGGTCTATCGAGTATCGCTGTGTGGTCTTCCAGCATAGTCGCGGGGTCTACCCGGACCGCCGGGAGGCGACCTGCTTGGTGCGCCGTCCGGGGAATAGTCTCTAGGGTGCTGAGGTCTGCTCAGAGCACTATTCCATCTCTGAGCGGGACTTAGCTGAGGCGGCCATGCAAGATGCCGCACGGCGTGCGCTTTCGCACTACTGCTCAGTGCTCGATGGGGTAGCTGACGGTCTCAACCTGAAGTATTACCCCCCGCCGTCCACCTGGCAGCACAGGCATGATTGTCTCACCTGTTGGTGAGGACAATCCTAGGTTGAGCAGCACAGTCAACCTAGCCACCGTGCTAAACACGGAGCTGGACCATGCGCTAGACGAGCTGAGTAGGGCTTGTACTAAGATCGCCTAGCTGCGGGCTGAGCGCGCGGAGCGTCGTCACCTGGATGATGGCTCCCCCGCTCCCGTCGGGACCCAGCACCCGTACCGCTCACCTCGGTGTGGACACCAGTCTTATGGCAACCCCGACTGCAAGACCAAGATAGATTTAGAACCATAGATCGTCAGTGTTGAGTCGTGTAATAAAATGCTTAATATAGAAGTTTTAGTCTTAGTCTCAGTCTCAATCTTAGCGTTAGTCTCGCTCTTAGTTAATCTTAGTTAGACAGAAGAGTTTGCTTATCCTGTGCTTTTATGCTTGTTATGATGAACAATGTTGGAGTTGGATCTTTGTAATGACTGTCACCAGAGTGTGGGTATCCCCTGCATTTTGGTTTACCCGTTATATGTTAATGGAGTTAGTTATCTAGTTGGGAAGCCCTTTTTATTCCACTTTCCTCTTTATCTGAGAAGCTGTGTTGGTCTATGTTGGAGATCAGTGAAGATGTTCATCTGTTCAGTGTTGTGGAAGAATTCTATACCCTTTTCTTATGCTGCAAGATTTGCCAGATCAGTTCTGATGTGTGGTTGCATTCTGCAGATGTCAGAAAATAGGTGTAGAGGAGGAAGGCATGCTCAGCAGGAGCATGCAGTCCCGCAGGATGAGGCACCCCAGCAGCAGCAACTGCCGCCCCCGCCCCCGATGTCCATCGAGCAGATGTTCATGATGCAGACTCAGGCAGTTCAAGCCATCGGTCAGACTCTGGCCGCCATTCAGCAGCAGTAGCAGGCACCACCTCAGCCTCAAATGCCTCAGATGCCTAGGGACAAGCGTGCTGAATTCATGAGAGGTCATCCCCCAACGTTTGCTCACTCTTCTAACCCTATGGATGCTGAAGACTAGTTGCGCACAGTGGAGCGGGAATTGCATACTGCTCAGTGCGATGATAGGGAGAAAGTTCTATATGGTCCCCGTCTGTTGAGAGGAGCGGCTCAGTCTTGGTGGGAGTCTTATCTCGCCACCCATGCCAACCCCGACACCATCACCTGGGAAGAGTTCAGAGGTAGCTTTCGTCAGTACCATGTTCCTGCAGGTCTGATGACGGTGAAGAAGGAGGAGTTCCTAGCACTCAAGCAAGGGTCATCGTCTGTCAGTGAGTACCGGGACAGGTTTCTGCAGCTGTCTCGCTATGCTCCTGAAGATGTCAACACCGATGCCAAGAGATAGTATCGTTTCCTGATAGGCTTGGTCGACCCTCTGCAGTATCAGCTGATGAATCATACCTTCCTGGCATTCCAGCACCTGATTGATAGAGCAATCATGACAGAGAGGAAGCGTAAAGAGATGGAGGATCGCAAGCGCAAGATCAGTGGACCCCAGCCTAGAAGCAGCAATCGTCCTCGTTTCTCAGGTAATCCACCTCAGCAGTTCAGGCAGAACCAGCGTCCACCTCAGCAGTAGCAGTTTCAAAAGCAGTATCCTCAGCACCAGCATCAGAGTCGCCAGAATAATCAGTCAAGAGGAGGTCAGTTCCAGAGGCAGAATTAGCAAGCACCTCGTCTTCCTACCCCAGTGACCCAGCAGATTAGTCAAGCAGCACCAGTTCAGGGTGGAAATAGAGCATGTTTCCACTGTGGAGAGCAAGGCCATTGGGTGATGCAATGTCCGAAGAAGGTAGCCCAGCAGCAGTCAGGCCCCAATGCCCTAGCAAAGCAGAATGTGTCTCAGCCTAGAGCAGGCAACCGCTCTCAGTCCCGCTACAACCATGGGAGACTGAACCACTTGGAGGCTGAAGCAGTTCAAGAAACCCCCGGCATGATAGTAGGTATGTTTCCAGTCGACTCTCATATTGCAGAAGTGTTATTTGATACTGGAGCAACGCATTCATTTATTACTGCATCATGGGTAGAAGCACATAATCTTCCAATAACTACCATGTCAACACCTATTCAAATTGACTCAGCCAGTGGTAGAATACGAGCCGATAGCATTTGTTTGAATGTAAGTGTGGAAATAAGGGGGATAGTGTTCCCCGCTAATCTCATAGTAATGGGTACTCAGGGAATAGATGTCATCCTAGGGATGAATTGGCTAGATAAGTATCAGGCAATTATCAGTTCTGATAAGAGGACAATTAAGTTGGTGTCCCCACTAGGAGAGGAAGTGGTGACCGAGTTAGTCCCGCCTGAGCCAAAGAAAGGAAGTTGTTATCAGATGGCTGTTGATAGCCGTGAAGCTGACCCAATTGATATTATCAAGGTTGTGTCCGAGTTCCCAGATGTGTTTCCAAAGGACTTACCAGGTATGCCACCCGAGTGGAAAGTTGAGTTTGCCATAGAGCTTCTTCCTGGAACCACCCCCATCTTTAAGAGAGCTTATAGAGTATCTGGACCAGAGTTGGTTGAGCTTAAGAAGAAAATTGATGAACTGTTAGAGAAAGGTTACATCTGGCCAAGCACCTCGCCTTGGGCCGCCCCTGTCTTATTCGTGGAGAAGAAAGATGGCCCCAGAAGGATGTGTATCGATTATCGAGCTCTGAATGAGGTCACAATCAAGAACTAGTACCCCTTGCCCAAAATAGAGGATCTGTTCGACCAGTTGAGAGGAGCTAGCGTGTTTTCAAAGATAGATCTGAGGTCAGGTTATCATCAGCTCCGGATTCGACCTTCAGACATTCCGAAGACGGCATTCATTACCAAGTATGGATTGTATGAGTTCACTGTGATGTCTTTCGGTCTAACAAATGCACCAGCCTTCTTCATGAATCTGATGAACAGTGTATTCATGGATTATCTTGACAAGTTTGTGGTGGTATTTATTGATGACATTTTGATATATTCTCAAAGCGAAGCAGAGCATGCAGATCATCTGAGGATGGTATTGCAGAGATTGCGAGAGCACCAGCTGTATGCAAAGTTGAGCAAGTGTGAGTTCTGGATTGATGAAGTCCTGTTCTTGGGTCACATAATCAACAAAGAAGGATTAGCTGTGGATCCGAAGAAAGTAGCAGACATTCTGAACTGGAAAGCGCCAACAGATGCTTGAGGAATCAAGAGCTTCATTAGAATGGCCGGATATTATCGGCGATTCATTGAAGGGTTCTCGAAGATTGCGAAACCAATGACAGCTTTGCTAGGCAACAAATTTGAGTTCAAGTGGACCCAGAAATGTCAAGAGGCCTTCGAAGCGCTGAAAGAGAAGTTGACTACAACGCCTGTCTTAGTCTTGCCTGATGTGCACAAGCCCTTCTCGGTGTATTGCGATGCTTGTTACACTGGTTTGGGATGTGTGTTGATGTAGGAGGGAAGAGTTATGGCTTACTCATCCCGATAGCTGAAGGTTCATGAGAAGAATTACCCAATCCATGACCTAGAGTTGGCAGCAGTGGTTCACGCACTGAAAACATGGAGGCACTATCTGAATGGGCAGAAATGTGATGTTTACACAGACCACAAGAGTCCGAAGTATATATTCACTCAGTCAGAGTTGAATATGAGGCAGCGAAGATGATTAGAGTTGATCAAAGACTATGAATTGGAGATTCATTACCATCCAGGCAAAGCGAACATAGTGGTAGACGCTTTGAGCAGGAAGAGTCAGGTCAATCTGATAGTCGCTTGTCCGATGCCCTATGAGTTGGCCAAAGAGTTTGACAGGTTGAGCCTCGGATTTCTGAATAATACGCGAGGAGTCACGATTGAGTTGGAACCTACCCTAGAGCGGGAAATCAAAGAAGCGCAGAAGAATGATGAGAAGATCAGTGAGATCCATCGACTGATTCTGGAAGGCAGAGGCAAAGATTTTCGGGAAGATGCAGAAGGTGTGATATGGTTCAAGGACCGCTTGTGTGTTCCCAATGTCTAGTCAATTCGGGAGTTGATCCTCAAGGAAGCTCATGAGACAGCTTATTCGATACACCCTGGTAGTGAGAAGATGTATCAAGACCTGAAGAAGAAATTCTGGTGGTACGGAATGAAGAGAGAAATCGCAGAGCATGTGGCTATGTGTGATAGCTGTCGACGGATCAAGGCAGGGCATCAGAGGCCAGCTGGATTGTTGCAACCATTGCAAATTCCTCAGTGGAAGTGGGATGAAATCGGTATGGATTTCATAGTCGGATTGCCTCGCACTCGAGCCGGCTACGATTCCATTTGGGTAGTTGTGGACCGCTTAACCAAGTCAGCCCACTTCATACCTGTCAAGACCAACTACAACAGTGTAGTATTGGCAGAGTTGTACATGTCTTGAATCATTTGTCTTCATGGTGTGCCAAAGAAGATAGTGTCAGACAAAGGAACATAGTTCACCTCTCATTTCTGACAGCAGTTGCATGAAGCCTTGGGTACACATCTGAATTTCAGTTCAGCTTATCATCCGCAGATAGATGGTCAGACCGAAAGAACTAACCAAATCCTTGAAGACATGTTGAGAGCCTTTGCGTTGCAAGATCAGTCCGGATGGGACAAGAGATTACCTTATGTAGAGTTCTCCTATAACAACAGTTACCAGGCCAGCTTGAAGATGTCACCAATTCAGGCGCTTTATTGGAGGAGTTGTAGAACTCCGTTGCAATGGGATCAGCCTAGAGAAAAGCAAGTGTTCGGGCCAGACATTTTGCTTGAAGCTGAAGAGAACATCAAAATGGTTCGGGAGAACCTGAGGATAGCGCAATCAAGGCAGCGAAGTTATGCAGACACAAGAAGAAGAGAGCTGAGTTTCGAAGTTGGAGATTTTGTCTATCTGAAAGTGTCACCGATCAGAGGAGTCAGAAGATTTGGAGTCAAGGGCAAGCTAGCACCCTGCTACATCGGTCTGTATCAGATTCTCGCAAGGCGTGGAGAAGTGGCCTACCAGCTCAGTCTGCTAGAAAATTTGTCTGCTGTGCATAATGTCTTTCATGTGTCTCAGTTCAAGAAATGTCTGTGTGTGCCAGAAGAGCAGTTGCTAGTGGGAGGTCTTGAAGTCTAGGAGGACTTGACCTACATTGATAAGCCAACGCAAATCCTTGAGACTGCAGACAGAGTCACCCGAAGGAAGACCATCAGAATGTGCGAAGTCAGATGGAATCACCACTCTGAGGAAGAAGCAACCTGGGAGCGTGAAGATGATCTGATGGCCAAGTACACTGAGCTCTTTGCTAGCCAACCCTGAATCTCGAGGGCGAGATTCTTTTAAGGGGGATAGGTTTGTAACGCCCTGAATGTTGGAGTTGAATTTTTTCTTTTCCTCACTCGCCAAATTCGGGCGTTACCCTTTCCTTTTTCTTTTTTTCTCCTCGCTAAGCCTTGATCTTTTCCAAAGTTATAGCGAGATTCGGCTTGAGATCTCGTATAAGTAAACCCTAGAAATATTTTCTTTGGTCATTGCATCATGCTGAACCACGCATCTTTTCCTTGTGAGTATTTGCTTGGTTTCCATAAAGAATGCACTTAGTAAAAGGTTAGAGGGAAATAGATAACGGAAAATAGGGAAATAAATAGAAAGGAACCCCCCTTCCTCCCCTCTTCCCCCCTTGGGCCGACTGGCTCGGTGGCCCAGCCGCCCCCTCCTCTCGCGCGGCAGTCCAGCCCCCCCCCCCCCCCCCCCCCCCCGCTCCCCTCACGCGTGGTGCGCGCGCGGCAGTTAGCTGCCGCCGCCACCCCTCCCCATGGGCCCCACCCGTCATCCCCTCCCCTCCCACCAAACTCTCTCTCTCTCCCCCGCGCCCGCTCGCCCTCGTCTCCCCTGCCCCGCTGCCGAACCGCCGCTCGCCGTCCGCCCTCGCCCGCGGTGAGCCCTCTCCCTCCTCCCCTCCACACCCCTTCTTCTCCCTTGGCCTGGCGTGCTCCCCTGCCCAGCCCTCGGCGCGCGCCCTCCCCGCGCGATTCCCCTGCCTCGGCCGTGGCACGGCTCGGCTCGCCGGCCATGGCGCTCGCGCCCGCCCGCCCAGCGCGGCCCGCGACTCCGGCGCCCCACCTTGCCCCGACCCCCTCCCTCCCCTGCTCGGCGCGGCGGCACGCCCGCGCGGCCCCACCCCGGCCTACTCGACCGCCGTCCCCGGCGCGCGCGACGCCTCAACCCCTCCCCACGACGGCGCGACCATGACGTGCCCGGCGCGGTGCCCTCCCGCGACGCGGCGTGCCCCACCCCACCCGGCGCGCTCCCCTGCCCCATCCCCGGCATCCCTCCCGCGTCGGCGTGCCCCTCCCTTGCCCGGTGCGGCCGCGGCGTGTCGGCCCGGCGCGGCCTTGAGCTCGGCCCGGTGTGCCTATGGCGCGCGGCCTTGAGCTCGGCCAGTGTGCGTCCCCGCGCGGTCGGCCTCGGCATGGCCCCGTTGCCGTTCGCGGCGCGTGCGCAGCTCGACCCCGACGTGTGCGTGGCTCGTTCGCGGCGCGTTAGCGTGGCTTTGCGTGCTCGCGTGGTGCGCATGGTGCTTTGGCATGGCTTGCCGTGCCCCCGGCGCGCTCGTCTACCCCCCCCCCCCCCCGTGTATTTTATGCGCGCTAATCACGTTGTTCATATTAATGAAATAGAAACTCAATTTAGAAATTGATTACGTTGGTTATTTTATGTAGCTAATCTTGGACCTCGTTTAATGTTGATCAATTGAAAATAGTTATAATTCTATTAGTGCATGTGGCTAATACTTGTTAGTGTAACCCGATGGAACTAGATCACGTAATGATTAGTTATGCATCTACCCGTAATACGCTTCGAGCATAGCTTTAACCACTTGCGATACCTTCCTTCTTCTCTTTCTAGCCATGGCGAATGCAATATCGTATGTCATACTCTATGCATATTCAACCTATCTGTTCTCTTGTATGGTGTACTGTTTATTTTCTAATTCGAATGGATGGATGTATGTATGTTTGCGCTCGCATAGAGAACGATCTGGTTGGGGAGCCTGAAGAACTCGCAGGAGAAGCCCCTAAGCAGCAGTCGGTTGGTGGAGGCAAGTGTCCCTTGACCTATCTTTGTCCTATACATTCTTTAATTCATCTCCCGCATTTCACAGTTATACCTAAGGATTGACTAGCTTTTGTTATCCATGTCCTTGTTTACCTATTTGGGTTGGATTATTATTGTTTAGCTTATGTAGTGCTTAACATTAATCAATGAACATGATGAGAATTATCTATGATACGCTGTTTTCCCTCTTATTTATGATGATATACTTGTGGCATTTAAGGGGGCTCGAGCGGTTTCTCGAGTGCCTCTCCGTAAGGACCTATTCGTTGGATGACCGCCCGGGAAAATAGTGCAACCATGAGGGTGGAGTGGGACGCCCTTAGCTGAATAAATAGAGGAACCGGGGTGTAGTTCGCTTAGCCGTCGTGCCGTCAATGGGGCTCGATGTATGTGGCTCGCTCTGCCAAGGTTGATTTGTCCCTTGGGGAGGAGTGCGGTACATTTAGGAAACCTAACGGGCGGCTACAGCCCCGGGGAATTTGTAAAGGCTACGTAGTGATACCCTGTTAGGTCACCTTGGTAGTGATCAATGGAGAGTCATGATCTCCGGGCAGAAAGGGAAATCACGGCTTGTGGGTAAAGTGCGCAACCTCTGCAGAGTGTATGAAAAACTGATATATCAGTCATGCTCGCGGTTATGAGCGGCCAAGGGAGCTCCAGTGATTAGAGATACTTGATCAGAGATGTTCGGATTACAGGTGGCAATGAGAATGGTGGTTTTGGTATTGATTATGGTAATGGTAAGTGGTATTCTTTCCATTTAGAAAGGGTACGTTTGGGTTAATAACGTGGGTTAATTCTAAAACTTGGCTTTCTCTACTAGTAATAATAACCTGGCCAACTAAAAGCAACTGCTTGACTTACCCCCACATAAAGCTAGTCCACTACAGCCAAACAGGACGCTTGCTGAGTATGTTGATGTGTACTCACCCTTGCTCTACACATCAAACCCCCCCCCCCAGGTTGTCCGCATTACAACCACTGCTGAGGAGAAGATGAAGCCATGGAAGGAGACCAACATGAGTTCCAAGATTACGACGAGTTCTAGGCGTGGGTTAGCGGCAACCCCCAGTTGGCTGCCTGTGAAGGCCGCGTGTATCTACGTTTCTTTTCCACACTTTGATTATTGTAAAGACTATGTGGATGTCTCAGACATATGATGTAATCGACTATTATTTCCCTTTTATGTCATTATTTGAGCACTGTGTGATGATTTCCAGTTATGTAACTGTTGTGTACGTGTATTGCTGATCCTGGCACGTACATGGTTCGCATTCGGTTTGCCTTCTAAAACCGGGTGTGATAGTTTAGAGCCAAGTGCAAGATGTTTTTGCAATAAGCATGAACTTTCATATGAGACGAATCCCTGGGGCAAAGAACAATATCATAACAATTTCGATTGCTATAGCTTTGTTGCTCGCTCTGGCGCAAGCTACCCAGTGCCAGCGTTTCGGAAAAGATGGCCCGGGGCCTGGATGGAAGAGTGGTTCTATGTGAAAAATGATTTGAAGGCGAGAGAAGGCATTAAAGAGATCATCATGCACCCCATCTGGTCCCGATTTGGCCTCCGAAAGCCGAAGGTAGAAGTTGATGAGGCAGCCGAAGCATGTCGAAGGGCGTTTAGTACAGTTTGTTCTTTTATTGGGACAAGAGATTTACTTCAAGAACATATAGCCTATAGGATATGACCACTGATAGATAGCTGGGAAATGCCGAAAGAAAGCATCACTAACCCTAGCGAAGGCGGCCTGGTTCGATTGAAATACACCTTCAGGTTTGGGGACTAGTTTATTGAACCAGATGATGACTGGCTGAAGTGTGTTGAAAATACTAGTGATGAGTTACTTGGAACATATTCCAAGTTCGAAGATAATGCCCTATCTGCGGCCTTCGGAAGCCGAAAAAAGAAAAGATTGAACAGGGTTTTTGATGCTATTGGATTTGTGTACCCTGACTATCGCTATCCGCCACGGGGGCAGAAAAGAAAGGGTGCAACCTCTGGAAAGATTGTTACTTCGGCTGCTCCGAGCGAGCCTGCGCCGAAGAGTAGAAAGTTGAAAGTCCTCACCCACCGACCCCGTTATATTGAGCTGGCCGTGGTGCCCGAGTTTGGTGGGAAGACTTCTTCAGCTGCTGATCCTAAAGAGTTAATTGCTCCTACGCAGCGGGCTGAAGAACCGGCTACGTTGCCGAAGGCACCCTCAGCCGAGCAGGCTGAGGCAAAGTCTGGTAAAGATAAGGCCGAAAAACCAGAGACTGAAGGAATAAGAATGTTAGAAGTTCTCTGCCCTTCGGCAAAAGTGTCAACACCGAAGACACAAAAAGGCCTTGCGGCCACTCCTAAAAGAAGAAGGATGGCAAGTGTACTAGACGTGTTAGAAACGGTAAAGACTTCAAGCTCTACTCCAGGGAAAATTGCCAAGGCTACAGAAATGCAAAGCGAAGTTAAAACAAAACTAACCGAAACCGAAGTTGCAATGAGCTAGGTTATCGTCGAAGCCAGGCCTTCAAAGCCTGCTAAGAAAAGATCCTCGGACATTGAAGAGAAGGCCATGGAGGAAGAGGCTATAGAACAGACTTCGCCTGAAAAATCTACCGCTCCTGTTCCCGAAACATCATCTGAAGATCTTGATTATGTTATTCGACATGCTTCGGGAAGAAGATTATCTGAAGAAGAAATTTTTGAAGCTAAACACTATGCCCGAGAACTGAAGTACCCAAAAGGGGCCTTAGTGTTTAATGGTACAAGTGAAGATGATTTTTTGTATTACCTCCCAAACAACAAAGAATTATCCGTCTGTCGGGAGATGGCCAGAAGTATGGGCTTTCTGAAGCTCGAAGCTGGCCTTTGTGCCAAGACGAAGGAAGATCTTGCGGATAGCCTTGCGTACAACAGTTTGAAGGTACAAAAGTTGTGAATTTTGAAGCTTATGGATTCTGTAATAGTCTTTTACTTCGTATGTTAATTCATTCATTCTTTCTTGTAGGTCTTAATACTTAGCAATGCCTTAAGGGCGCAAAAGAATGCTGAAGATGAGAGCTGCACTATTGCTCTCAATAACCTTCGAACAGAGGTTATCAAGCTGAGAAACGAAGCCACGGAAAAAGACAAAATTCTACTTACATTGGTGGACAAAGTAAAGGAGGATGAAGCCAACTTCAAGGCTCAATCTGAAATTCAAAAGAATGAGATTGAAGACCTTCGAAAACAACTGACTAAGGCCAAATTAAAATGCGTTGTTGCCGAAGCTGACCGAGATGCCAGTGAGTACTGGAAAAATTATTTTGAAAAACAGTTGCAGAACTTCGCGCATCAAAGGAAAGATGTTTTGAAAAGTCTGTGGAATGTGTAAAAAAGATAGAGACTAGTTTTGCCAACGTGGGTGCGTATTCAAGCGAAAACAACTTCATACGAGGCGACCCCGAGGGCGTTATCGAGTGGATTAGTAATGAAGCCGAAGCTTTTGAGGATATTTTGAGTGACCGTGGGGACGTCTGTGCATTCTCTGGTGCGAGGGGGATTGCAGCCATTTTGGAGAAGGCAGGTTGTGAACATGTTAAAACCTTGGCCCAGACCGAAGCCGCCTTCTCCGTCGACGATACGAAGGACCCTTCAGCCGAAGCGAGTTTAATAGGTGGAAAATTTTTCACTGATATCTGGGAAAATGGCGGCCGAGGAATAGCTCATGAAATAATGAAGAAGAGCGAAAAGGATATTCATGACACTCGAGAAGCAGCAAAAGAAGCTAAAAGAGCAGCGAAACTCGAAAGACGAATAGGTATTCCTTAATGGCTTTTAGCTTTGTCATTTTTGACTTCGAACTAACTGATGTTTTCTACCGCAGCTGAACTTCCTCCTCCACCAGAGCCATTCGACCCATTGGCCGACCCAGAAACGAAGAAGGCAATAGAAATCATTAATGTGGCCGAAGCTATTGTAGATGAAGTTGTTACCAAATTGCTAACCGAAGCTGCAGAAAAAGTTCTGAAGGAAGAAGAGTAGCTATTGTAAAAACATTTTCTAGAATATTATTGTAACATTTGCTAGACTATGTTTGTAATTTTTGGTGCTTACAAGATTTGAATGTAATATATGAATTGCTTGTAATTTATTTCTTTGCGATGCATGAAACTTTATATACATACCGTTTTTGAGCCCTCGACGAAAAAACACCTTCCCTTCTTTTCATGCTTCATAAAGAAGAGTTTTTACACCTCGCAAGAATCTTCCACCCTTCGTAAAATCATTAATGCTTCGTAAAGAATAGATACCTCCTTCCACATCAGAACTGATGAAGTTGTAACTCTCAGCTTACTTTGTACCTTGGCATGTTTTCATTTTTTATAAAGCATTCTCCGAAGATCGGCCTCGCTTCCAATTGATGTGATATGGTGTATGATGTGATGCTATGTGATATGATGCGATGATATGATGCAAAGAATGATGCTCATGCCGAAGACATGTACCCACACTGAAATATAACATCTGCGTTCCCTTAGGAACCATCAAAAATCTCTTTGCCGTTTATTTTTCGGCTTCACCGCTTATTTTTCGGTGTAAGTTCTGCATCCCCTTAGGAACGTATTTTGAACTTCTTCGCCTTCTATTTCGGCAGTATTCGCGTTGACTTTTCGCGTTTCGCCTTATATTTCGACGGTATTTGGCTCTGCATTCCCTTTGGAACGACTTTTGAGCAGAAAACTTACACTGCACTCCCTTGGGAACGACTATTGTTAGCTTCGGCAAACTTACACTGCGCTCCCTAGGAACGACTTTTTGTAGCTTCGGCAAACTTACGCTGCGATCCCTAGGAACGACTTTTTGTAGCTTTGTAAGTCTGTAGGAAAGATATATTTCATTATGACAAGAACGAAACTATTACAAGAAATTAAAAGTGACAAGAAGACTAGATTTACACCAATTGTTCCTTATTTAAAAATAAAATGACAAGAATGTAAAATGCTTCAGAAGTAGGATATCTCTCAATAGATGTGTTTTGACTCTGGCACAATACTGTTGACTATGCGAGCTTCGGATTCCTCCCTAAGCTCTCGTTGCTGATGAGTCTGATGGCTCCCTTCTGGCTGCTGACCTCGTGAATAGGTAGGTTGTAGTGGTGGCGGAGGTGGAAGCTGCGGCCAAGAAGCCTGTGGCTGACTGGCCGAAGCAACAGAAGCTGCAGGATGATTACCCACATACTCTGGTATGTAGGGTGAGTGACACGAAGCAGTATGTAGAACCTAATTCAGTTGATTTTGCCGGGCTTCGGCTTCTGCGATCTCCTTCTGCTTTTGGATGGTGATTTGGCACATTCTTGTAGTATGGCCCTTGTCTTCACCACAAAATAGACAGTAAATCTTCCTGGGTTAGTCCTCATATCTTCCTCCGAAGCCCCTAGCGCCTCTGCCTCTTGGAGCTGGCGGCCGAAAAGAACTTTGTTGATGTCCCAAAGATTGTGAAAAACACTGGGGCCTCTGCAGCTGACTCCCTCTGTCATCATTCTGAGTGTTGTGAATTGACCTGACATGCCTCGGGTGTATTCTTCCTTCGAAGCCCCTAGTCATCTCGGAGAACTTGTAAGCTTCCTCCCTTCTTTGGCGGAAGTCATTGTCAGCCCTGATATATTCATCCATCTTTTGAAGCAACTTCTCCAGTGTCTATGGAGGTTTTCTAGCGAAGTACTGGGCAGTAGGTCCTGGACGAAGCCCCTTGATCATGGCCTCAATAACAATCTCATTGGGCACTGTGCGCCTGTGCTCTGAGACGCAAGAACCTTCAGACGTATGCTTGAAGATACTCCTCATGGTCTTGCGTACATTGAAACAGAGCCTGAGCTGTGACCGGCTTCGTCTAAAAGCCTTGAAAGCTTGTCAGTAACATATCCTTGAGCTTCTGCCACGAAGTAATAGTCCCTGGCCAAAGAGAAGAATACCATGTTTGGGCCACACTCCGAACTGCCATGACGAAGGATTTGACCATGACATCTGCATTGCCTCCATATGAAGATATGGTTGCCTCATAACTCATCAAAAATTGCTTCGGATCCGAGTGCCCATCATACATAGGGAGCTGAGGTGGCTTATATGATGAAGGCCATGGGATGGCTTGCAGTTCTGGTGCCAAGGGAGAAGCAGCATCAAAGGTAAAGGTATCATGATTAAAATCATCATACCATCCATCCTCGTTGAATAAACCTTCTTGATGAAGCTCCCTGTGTTGGGGCCTTCGATCTTGTTCGTCTTGAACAAGATGGCGTACTTCTTTAGTGGCTTCGTAGATTTGCCTTTGAAGATCAACCAGTCTGGCCATCTTCTCCTTCTTCCTTTGTACTTGCTGATGAATTATCTCCATGTTTTTGATTTCTTGATCCAACTCTTCCTCGTGGAGTGTTGGACTAATGGCTTTCCTCTTCTGGCTTCGGGCCTCTTGGAGAGAGAGGTTCTCCTGATTTGGGTCCAATGGCTGTAGTGCAGCAGCCCCTGTCGCTGAAACTTTCTTCGGTGGCATGACGAGGGTCAGTGCTTGTCGAAGGTGGTCGAAAGAGGGTTCACCGGAGGTGGCGCCAATGTTGGGGACTTGTTCTCAAATGCTATGAATTAAGAACAAGGCAACACAGAAAAAGGGTTAATAGTTAGAACCCTTTGTCCTTCGAAGCATTATGTCCCTTAGGATATAATGATCTTCAGACGAAGGATGTGAAGGACATACCTTCGACATTTCAAAACATATAAATGAAGGAAGAAGCATATAAAACATAAGAAATAATATAAACAATCATATGGCATCATTGATATCTTCAAATTATATTATTATGAACAAACGTAAACAATATCGAATTACATTTATACCTTTGGCTTGACAGAAGGCAAAGATCCAAGTGTGACGCACTAGTGAGTACAAGTCAACGTGAACAGTACGGGAGTACTGTTCACCTATTTATAGGCATAGGACGCAGCCCATGAGAAATTACAATTATGCCCTTTACATTTACTATTGGCTTATAGAAAAATCTATGAGGACTGAACAGCCTTTTCCCCTTTAAGTCGGTTCCCTTTTCTGTGATTTAGCCGAAGCTCCCTTCTGCACAGCTTCGGAGCGACAACAACCTTCGTCACGATCAAGCTCCTCATCGTGTATGCTTTTATCATAAATTCGAAGATACCTATCCATAAACCATACTTGGAAGACATTGTTAAATTATGTTTTTGAGGACCTTCGGAGGACGAAGGCCCCCAACAGATAGTTAAATAAAGGAACAGTTGTGCTACTAAAGGTACAGTATAAGTACTCTGCGAATATCAATAAGCCAAGTCCTTTGGATGGCCCAACTGTAAGACAATAATAAGATTCACCTACAATATAACCATCAATAGGGTCAGAAACAGGGGAAGCACATATAGCACTTCACATGAGACATCAATTGTAGACACCTGAACAAAAATTACAGCTCTATCATTGCAGGGATGTGAAGCAAATCATCGAATAAATTATAAGAAATATCATAACAATGTCTGCCAGAATGGAAATCTTGGTCTAAAAAATGGCACTATCAGACCAATTAAACTACCAGAAATGCTATAGCTTTAACCCTATACAACGTGGATATTTTTGGGACAGGTCAGTTTGTAGTCATAGGCTTTTCTTGACATCCCAAAACCTGCATATTCAGCTTGTAATCATAACTAAGTAAATGGATCCTTAATGTCATCACGCTCAATGATGCTCTCCGGTATAAAAAGAAATATATACAAAAATCAGATGTGCAATAGATGTGGAACTATCCTGTTGCAGAATATAAGTATCAAACAACGACTAACTGGGTCAATCAAACAGACATCAACATATGGTTTATAGCCTAGGACTCCCTCCATATAGAACTTTAGTAAGGAAAGAAACTAAAGAGTGCAAACCTTGTAAGTTGTTGACAGACCACTACCAAAGACGCCTAGATGCTTGTTGGATCGAGGGTTCTCTGATTGAAGAAGCAAACAATTTAAAATACCTTAACTTTGGAATACACAATCAACATCGCCAACAATTAGTGATTTCGACAACAAAAACACAAGGTTGTTTTAAATTGCTAATTTGCTATCATTTTCTAAGACAATAGAATCTACAAATAGCACACATTATCCTACTGCTTAACTCACAGGGCAGCATGACAATTGGGCAGAGGGTGGCATGGTTCAATGCTCTGCCGGGGAGGTGGTGGCATACCTATGCGAGGGGCCACGGTGACGCCAAGGCCCAGGAGGAGATGACAGGCACTGTAGTCGAGGGCAAGACAGTGCACCCGGACTGAGGTGGTGGAGCACCTAAACCTTGAAGGAGGTGATGGAGGGACAGCTGCAGGAGGCCGACGATGACCTGATTGGGGGTAGGCATACGTGCTTGGATGGAAGAGCAAAGAAGAGTGCAGTGGCAAATGGACCCGAGGCCTTCGGTGGAGGATGCGAGAGGGGAGACAACACTCGCGACCGTCCAAGGAGGTGATGGAGGGACAGCTGCAGGAGGCCGACGATGACCTGATTGGGGGTAGGCATACGTGCTTGGATGGAAGAGCAAAGAAGAGTGCAATGGCAAACAGACCTGAGGCCTTCGGTGGAGGATGCGAGAGGGGAGACGACACTCACGACCGTCCGAGGAAGGGCGTCGTCAGCTGCCATTGCGTGCTTCCACCGTTGTGCATTGTTGGCTGACATGGTGTGGGCCGCCTTCGTCGTCTAAAGTCGTCGCATGCCGCTCTCGTTGGTCGTCGGTCATGGGGGAGGCAGATCCGGCTGTGATGGCGACATATACGGAGAAGGGCCAGCTCGGCAACGAAGGAGGGGAGCGAGGCGATGGTGAAGAAGAGAGGGCGACGGCGTTGAGGGCATCACGCGTAGGGGAGAGGGAAGAAGCAGGGCCGACGGTGGGAGCAAGGAGCCTGCCGGAGACTGGGGACGGACGCGGGCGAGGAGGAGGAGAGGGCGGAGGAGGAGGCGGTGGTGGAAGGGGAGGTCCAGGCGATGAGGGCCACGAATGCAAGCGTCTAGTTCCGTCGAATTCAATAAAAAATTCGGGTCTAAGAGCCGCTTCCCACGCGTCGACAAGACGTGGACTCAAGTACGCGCGAAGTGCGGGGAGGCGCCGAAATCAGGTCAGGTTTTAAGACTTTAGATGTGCATAATTTGAATTTGACACAATATGTTAACATAATTGTGGGCGTCATATTTATAATAAGGTAGTTATAATAAGGTAGTTGTGTATTATGTTAACACTGTAGCAATAGAGGACTAAATTTAGATAATGTTGGTGACGAAGAAAATATAGAGAATGAAATTTTTTAGAGGATACTGTGAAGATTAAAGAATATTTTTTAGGAGATATAATTTAGGATGTTATTGGAGATAGTCTAACGCTGAAAGAGTTGTCCATACTTTAGTTTTTCAATGGAACAAAATAGACCTTAATTTTAAGTGATATTATGATTTTAGAACACTATAATATTTTTACAATTGTAAACTATGGTGAGGCATGAGATTGAAGTGATACCACAGTGTAACCAGTGAAAGAAAAGAAAAGACGGACGCATTCCAACCCATCCATTCCGTGTCCCTGGGCACCATGCATGGCTGTCCGGTGACCCGGCCTGAACCTGCGAGGAAAATGTGAAGACCCCACGCGACCAAACAGCAGACCACAGTGAGGGATACAGATCGGACCCGAATTTCTCCTCATTGATTGTCCTACACCTCCCTGCCCGTAGAGAGCGACGCACGCACAAAGGGGGGAGGAGAGGACAGGAGGCCAAGCAGCAGCGGCAGAGACGCAGGCGCCGCAATGCAGGGCTCCAGGACCAAGTAAGCGTCCATCACACCCTTCTCTTCTGTGCTGGTTCTTGATCACTGCGACTCTGCGAGGTGGATCCCCGCGGGCAGCGGCGGTGGATCCTTCACCGTCTGATTCTGTCGGTGGTTCCGTTTCTTGGTTGGAACGCAGATCTGGCTCCGCTGAGGCGAAGGGCAACAGCAAGCCGGACAAGGAGAAGAAGGGTGGCGGCGGCACGCCGCCAACTCCCAAGGACAGCAGACCGCGCAAGCCGGCTGTGCCCAAGGCGAGCGCCGCCGGCCATGGCACGACGCGCGCGGCCGACAAGTCCCCCGGGTCGGGGTCGGACCGCAAGGTGCCCACGCCCAAGGCCGCCTCCCGCCTCGCCACGCCTCCCGAGGTATGGCAACCCGCGACCACCACAGCACTACGTGCGTGCGGGCGCGGAAATCCGCGTGTTTTTCACGGAATTCAGACTTGCTTTGATGGTTTCAGAAGCAAGGGGGGAAGCCCGCGAAGCCGCCGCAGGAGCAGCAGGCAGCGAAGCCTCTTCAGGAGCTGCAGGCGCAGCTTGCCGTGGTCCGAGAAGAGCTCGTGAAGGCCAAGGAGCAGCTGGTGGAGAACGAGAAGGAAAAGGGCAGAGTCCTTGCGGAGCTGGAGCGTGCCAAGCAGGCGGCTGATGAGGCCAATGCCAAGCTGCAGGAGGCGCTTGATGCGCAGAGGAGGGCCGAGGACGCGCAGGAGGCTGACAAACTCCCTGCCGGCGAGTCGGACCAAGCAAGCATGCACAGCCAGCAGGAGGCTGATGTTACTGCACTGCGATCGGCAGTGGAGCAGCTTGAGAAGGCCAGGTATGAGCTGGCCGACGCAATCGATGCCAAGAATGAAGCACTCAGCCAAGTAGATGATGCTGTTAGGGCTTCTAAGGTGAAGGCTCAGGAAGCCGAGCTGCTTACTGCAGAGGTTAAGCGCCTCAAAGGGCTGGTTGATTCCAAGCTGGATGGCGAAGCGAAGACTGTAGAGAGGATTCAGAATCTTGAAGCAGAGAACTCTGCATTAAAGCTCGAGCTCGAGAAAGCAAAGGCTGCTGAAGAGAAGGCTGTTCAATTGGAGCACATGGTTGATGAACTTAAGAGTGATGTTGATGATGCTAGGAAGTCTGGCTCCAAGTCAGAGCAGTTAGCTGATGAATGGCAGAAGAAGGCACATCTGCTCGAGGTCAGATTGCAAGAGGCTGACCAGTCTAATATTTTGAAGGGCGAGTCTTTGAACTCAGCAATGGCAGAATTGGATTCAACAAGTAGCTTGCTCTATGATAAAGAATCTGAAGTTGCTGCCCTTCGGGACAAAGTCAGGTTCTTGGAGGATGAGCTGGCAAAGCTCAAGTGTGATATTGATGTGTCGGGCCAACGGGCAAATGCTGCGGAGAAAGAGGCGGCAGATCTATGGACAGAGGTTGAAGGGCTTAGGTTGAAGGTCCGTGCAGCGGAAGAAGAGAAAATGGAGGCGCTGAATAGTGTTAGGAATGGTAGGTCAGAAATAGAGACCTTGAATGAACAGAAGAACCAGCTGGCTGACGAGCTTGAAGCTAGCAAAGATGAGCTTGAGAAAATTAAGAAGGCAATGGAGGGTTTGGCCTCAGCCTTACAGGAAACATCAGCTGAATCCAGAGAGATGCAAGAGAAGTACCTTCTGAAACAAGATGAGATTGAGCATGCTCAGGCACAGGTAGAGGAGCTTAACATGAGCCTGAAGAATACTAAGGAGAACTATGAGCTAATGCTTGATGAAGCAAACTATGAGAAGGTTTGCCTTACCAAATCAGTTGAAAGGCTAGAAGCAGAAGCTAAGAGTGCGCATGACGAATGGCAGTCTAAAGAGATAAGTTTTGTCAACTCTATTAAGAATTCAGAAGAAGAAATAGTCGCAGTCAGAGTTCAGATGGACATGACCTTGGAGGTTGTTAAGGAGAAAGAAAATGAAAACGCTGAGTTGCAGGAGAAGCTGCAGCAGCTTGGGTCTCAGCTAATGGAAGCTAACAGAATCAGGGAGGAAGCCAACGCTAAAACTATCCAATGGAAGGAGAAAGTGTTAGACCAAGAGAATGAATTGCAGAACATAAAACAGGAGAATGACGACCTGCAGGCAAAGGTATCGGCTGCTTCTGAGAAGATTAAGGAACTCTCTTCCCAGCTTGCCAATGCAAGAGATGGCACGATGAATGGTAAAGCCAAGGAAGAAGATAATGAGAAGGGCGACACCGAAAAGGATGACGAACCTGTTGTGGTAGTTGCCAAAGTATGGGAGAACAGCAACTTTGCTGACTACGATTCATCTAAGGTTAAGGAGAACGATGGCGACTCGCAGGTTGATTTGGAATCAAACAGGGGCGACGCAGGTGTTGACAGCAACGGCCTGCTCCCAACTAAGCAGAGCAGTGGCAGGACATCACCAACTAAACAGCACCAGCAGCATAAGAAGAAGCTTTCTCTCAAGAGATTCGGTGGTCTGCTGAAGAAGAAAAGCGAAAATTAGCATAAAAACCATCTGATCATATTCTTTGTTCTATCCTTTGTGGCATATTTCTTTGGCGAGCCATCTATTTCCCGAGTCTTCACATATGTTATGGAAAGAAAATGATGGATGCTTCAAAGAAGAATACAGAATGTCGAGTGTATTTACATAATTGCGTATGCTGAGTTCTTGTCTTACATTTTTGTATGCGAGCTCTTGTAATTGTTCATTCTATGCTTTTGTTAATGTTATTGTCTGTGAAGTAGAGATTTTCAAATCAGGTATACTACTAAAAGATCAAATGGCCTGTATGAGCAGAGTGACGATCCCCATGTTACTGAGCTGGTATTACAGAGCGATGATAGCTACGGGTCATGATGCATTATTGGATGGGAAAAGGCCTGTTAAACATGTGAGAGCCAGTAGGGTTCTTGATGAGGCTGTTTGTTGGCCCTCAATAATCAATTTGCTCCGGGTACCCCCTTTTTTTTCCTTTGGCAATTGTCCCCCACTCCCCTAAAGTCGAAATAAGATGCAACATTATACGATGCATCAGTGCATGGTACTTCCATTCGTTTGGTTCACAAGGACCTGGAGTAATGTGCATGAATAAATGAGCCCATCAGGAACACCAAAAGGTCTGGTTCGGTTCAGATTACGGTTGAAATTTTCAGGAACACAAAATGCCAAAAATATTAAATACTATGCGAGTTAAGATGTGATGCGTACCGATACTAGTAATGCCAACCTGAACATGGAGAGGGCCAGAGGGGTCACCTGCTTCGCCTGTTCTCTGGAGATCAGCATCTATAAGAGGAGGAGATGCATGGACCATGGTGCAGAGGGACCACCGCGCCGGTCTTCTCTCTAATGCTTCACAGTTCACTGCATTCTGGTTGCCCCAGCCCCAGGAGTAGTAATTGTAAAGATGCAACAGTGTCCGGTAAAGTGAAGCCGGGGACACTGCAGAATGATGAAGAGCCGTTTTGGACCATTTGGTTGTTACTGGGAATCTGGAGCGAAGCGATCCTACAGAATAGTACAGTCCGATCTCTGCTGTGCAGCTCACAAAGTCGCACGTGGCATGTATACTGAGAGTTTCCAACTTTCTGCTGCTTAACAAAATTGACTGAAGCGGAGCGCACAAGACAATTCATGCATGTAGGTACTAGCTACATTGTCGTTACGTCAGTATATCCAAACACCAGGAGGCGGAAAGATGCAATGTAAAGTAATAGAGTATTACATTGAAATTGAGACAGAATGGGAATACTGACACTTTTTCAAACCAAAATGTAGACCTATGCCAGTAAATATACATGTTCATTGCAACCTCAGGGTGTATCTCCTAAAAAGAGAATTCCTCGGGTAAAGATGGGCCAAACTTGCTGGATAGAAAGTTCCTGTACTTCCCCTTGAGTTCCCCAACTGCAACCAAAGATGTATTTTTGTCGGTTAAAATTGGACCGTACTTTATGGATATCACTAACCAAGATATTGAGTATGTAGGGCATCAAGAACTACGTACTAACCTCTAGAGCCTTCAGTTTTTATGTCAGGAAGATCGTGAGATAGAGCCAGCTTTAATAATTCCATAAACCCATTGCCTGTCACACACAATATTTGTCATCTTCGTGTCCGTTCCAGGAAGGCAAAGTGAACATTACATGAAAGGATGTAATATTACCGCCAATGTACTTTCCAGAGTGCTTAGCGTTGATCAGATATACTGGTGTATCATCTTCTTTCAACTGCAAAGGCAGCACATCAATCTTCAGGGCCAAGACCAAGACCAGAAAGACAGTAATGGGCATAAGGTAGAGAACTAACACGAGTTACTAAATAACCAGAGCTGAAAAAAAAACCAAAGAAATAGAGCCACCTACATGTGAGAATAAAGAACTTGCAAGTGCAAGTGGGTCAGCAGGAGAGGGGGCTCTGCTGTATGCTGGGACAAATTTTCCATCGTGATATCCAGCCAAGAAATGGTAGGCAGCCTGGCCAGGAGAGAGCTTACATACAGATGGTATGGCACCAGAGCTGAAAGTAAAAAATGCCAATACATTGTTAGCAAACATAGTCCTATTCTTTCTTGTCACAACTTCAAACCATTTTTTCATTTTAACTATCAACCAAGAGACATTGATATTCCTGTTTAGCAAAAGAACTGCTGTAGCACTCCACAAACTGCATGTTTTAGACAAGACAAATAATGTCATCAAAGCATGGACTCTTCATTACCTATCAGATGATACGATAATTACTGCAGTTGGTTTGGTAAGCAGTTTCTGCTCCCTGCTTGCCTTTGTTGGGAAAAGCACAGTAGACCCCTTGGAAGATATGACTGCACCACAGTCAATGGACAATAGAGCGTTGTGGATTTCTACGCAGGACATCATGATTTCCACTGGGGCAAACAATAATACAGTAGAACCACCAAAGTTCAGAATCCTGAAATACATGGAAAGAATTTAAGAACTTTACATAAACAGAAGAAATAAAGAGTAATAAACTGACTTTACCATCCTGGAACCGGGAGGCCTCCTCTTGCAGACAATATTGGGGCTGTCATAGCAGTAAGTGCATCTTTCACGATAGCTGAATCAGCAAATGCTTTACCGCATAGGATTAGAGATGATCGTTCAATATCCGCCACAGCAAATCCATTAGCATATTGTGTTCCAGAACCAAGAACAGTCTTAACGTTGTTACTGCTTCAAACATTCATAAAGAAGATAGAAGACATTAATTAGGCTTCTGTTACAGCCAAGTACAGACTTCAATGAATGAACAAGTTAAAATCATAAGTAAAAGAATGAAAAAGATAATGTACGGTACCTTATTGAACTGGTAGCATATATAGTCAAAGGGGATGTGTCATGGGAAATCGCACGATCTGGTATTTTCCAAAGGACATTCGACAGTAACATAACAGCAGAGGGATTATCACTAATGACCCGAACCTTTGCATCACATTCTGCTGAGGAACCAATGGCGCCATCTTGAACATATAGACACGAGATGGATGAAAGATGGAACGTCACCTATGCAAGCAAGTAGTCTGTCAACAAACAGGGAGATAAAAAAAAGGTAGATCCACTGCTGGAGGCTCCCACATGTGACGTCTAGGATAGGGATAAACCGAAGCAAGCCTTCTCCCGCAAATACGGAGAGACTACTTCGAACCCGACTCAGTGAGATAGCTCTCACTGTTGCACCAGGACTGCCCTTCAACAAACAGGGAGATGTCATAACTAAATTAAAAATGAGAAAAAAAAATGGATGCTAAAAAAAGGGACTAACAGTATTTCAGCTCCATTCATGACAATCATCATTGAATACCATCATCCCATTGAGGCCATGTTCGTTTCATCCAAAATCATGGGGATTGAGGGGGATTGGAAGGGATTGAGGAGAATTTTGACTTATAGGGGATTTGTTCCCCCTCAATCCCCATGGTTTGACACAAAACGAACAGGGCCTGAGTGGTGAAACCAAAATTTAGAACCTACCAGTTTTAGAAGCTTTGCAAATTGAGCTTTAGAAACACCAGGGACACCACCAATAACATCTCCTCTAACATGAAGTGGTATACCAGACAAAAAGTCTGCATGTTCCAGAAGCAGTCAGAGTTATTGTATCAGATATCAATTGGACATACACGTCATTACAGGACAACAACAATTTGCACATACCAGGGTAAGTAGCGCCACCTTTCTGAAGCTCAGATGTTTCCAAGTTATGGAAGACCTTATCTTTCACAATGACACCTTTTCCAGCAATAGCCCAATTAAGACCATATGAAACTTCTTGGTCTTCTCTGTGCAAGAAAAAGTAGTCGAGAAATTGTGCAGATATTTTGTAATGGCTGGCCAAATAGAATGAAATGAAATATCAAGCTCCACATAATAAGCAGTTAGTGATATAAGCATAACCCAAGTCGAAATTTGGTGGGGCATGCCATAGCTTGTGGTTTGGGAGACCCATACTTAGGTATGAGTCTTTGAGAAGCTCGAAAGTGGAAAGTATGGCCATTGACCACATTTACCTCGGATAGGTGATAATCTCTCACTGCTTCTATGGTAAGCACACTGAAACTGCAAAATTCAGAAACCAAAAGCTTTGTAAGGCTTCACACGGAGGAGCACCGCTATTTTTTCTAATCACAGGAAGCAGACAGTCGTAGTAACTGATTCGCTGTTTACACGGAAACCTCGTTTATTTCCACCATAAACCGATACTCGTAAGTCGTAAGCCGCTCTTAGACTATCCAACCGCGCGCCACCCGAAAGTGCAGCACTCTAAACTACGGACCGTCTATTCGAATCGTTTAGTGAACACTGAACAACCCATCGTTCTCCCTAATCATACGTTCAGCATCAGAGAGGTGCTTCTGGATCCTCAGAATGCAGGACGGCAAACCACACCTGAAATCGACCAGACCAGTGCCGGTAGCGGAAGGAATGCAATGGATCGCAAGCAGCATCACACGCCCTGAGAGTGGGAATCGATCGCACCTGTCGGAGGTCCGCCGCCGGCGATGACGCTGCGGCGAGGGCTGTGCGACGAAGAACCCCGAGCATATGCGGTTCGCTGGTGCTCCACTTCTCTTCCACCGTTCCCCGGCCTGGCGGCGTTTGGCTGCGGACTGCGGCGGTCGCTGCCTGCTCGCCGCAACGGCGGAGGGGACGATCCCATTCCTAATTCAACTCGGGTAGCCCAACAGTGTGGCTGCGGGGTAGCCCATGTAGGGTCATCGGCCCATGAAGATTTGCTGGACTGGGACGCGTTGCCAAAGGCCCAACAGTTGTTAAGCTAACAATGGCTATCAACGTTTCTTTCATCTAATACCATGAGTCGACGGTTCCAGTTCAACATTATTTCAAATGTTCCAGCTTTAAAATTTAGCTTAAGGAACTTCAAAAACGAAGCATTCTATCTAAAAGAAGTAGCGACATTATCGCAAGTTCATCTGAACTAGCAAACTGAGCGTAGGTCAGCTGTATATATTTCTGACGGTGAAATTTTATTTTAGAATTTAATAATATCATCATTTAAGTAGTGTATTTATAGTGATGAGATTGTTCATATGGAAAAAAAAATCGAACTAGTTTTGTTTTAAAACTGTGCGTCGACTACTGTTCCTCCCATCATGCTCACCAAACAAAAATAAACACACGATCATAACAAACTCTACTGCTTCCTTTTGCATGTCGCGTATTTCACGACCGCGTCACTTGGCATGGAAAGGGAGGAAACAAGCTCTACTGTTTCCTACCGCCCGGAAGGCATTAGGCATCATCACTTGCCAAATGCCTAAGAGCATCTCCAACAACGTGACCTATAAAAATGCCTTATAATTTAAAAATAAGTAAATTTTATAGAATTTAGGGCACCAATAAAGCACCCCGCTCCAACAGTAAAGCCTCAAATCTAGATTATAGGGCAGCCCACTACGGTGTAGTATATTTGAGGCACTTGAGAGAGTGCCCTATAGTTTTTTAACAAAATTTGTTGAATTGAGGCACTGTTGGAGTGGTTTTTCCTGTGTAGAGCCCTATATTTCAATTTGAGGCACTAGTTTGAGGCATTGTTGGAGATGCTCTAAGTGATGCGGGTCACAATAGAACCAGTAGGCAATCAGGCACAGAAAGGAAATTAGAAATGGAGAAAGACATTGAGGAACACAGCAGCTGGACAGGGCATTATCTTTGAACCACTGAATATGGATTGAATGAATCTGGTCAATATAAACAGGGATTAGACTAAATGCCAGGCCTATCCGAACAGCACTACTCGTTTACACATCAGAGCAGCTTGTGGAACGGGCATTCTGCTTCCCAGATTCATTCAATCGTTCATAATCATAATGTGCTGAATGGCCTATCCAAGCTGTGTAGTAGCCATGCGAACCGTTTTTGTCATCCAGCCACACGGGCCCGTCGATCTGAACTAATGAAGCCACTGCATGGCTGCATGTTGATATGTACAGGTGCTCGGTGCATTGGTGATCACGACGACGCGCCTACAGCCATTTCTGATGGTTTTTCTTGTGCCTCGTCCTTGCCCAACAACGCTGGTGTGACTGAAACAACACCGATCAGGAATAGCAGCGCTATCGACTGGGTGTCGTAAAGGTCGCTTAGCGAAGTTAATTCTCCAAGAGCGATTCCAGCCTGAATGCAGAACTGGTATTAGCACAACAAAAAGACACTAGAATACTAGATGGCAACAAGCAAACAAGCATAATATCTGACACTCCGAACTTACCCTGACAGTCACATAAGAAGCTGGGATAAGGCCAATGAGAGTTCCCAGTAAGAATATGTGGTAGGGGACATCTACTATCGGTGAAGCCAAGTTGATGAAGGTATTTGGCAATGTTGGGGTCACCCTGAGGAAAAGTATGTAATTCAAGAGCTTCTCTCTTCTTTTAGCAACCTGGAACGAAAGGCAATTTACTTCTTTCCTCAGTTATGAGCTACATAATCTCCGAGGAACTTAAATCAAATAGCCTCTAACTCAAGCATAGAGCAATTTTCAGAATAAACAATTTAAGTCTGAATACAAAACTAAATTGGGCATCTTTAGATACCTGTCTCTGGAAGAAGCTGAGCTTATCTGGCCACAGCGTGAACACCAGTGGCTTCCCAATCATCTTCGACAGGAAATAGCACGAAGAAGCGCCAGCAGTGGCGGCGAAGACTACCAGGGCCACGCCCCGGAGCTGCCCAAACAGAGCACCAGCAAGCAGTGACATGAATATTGTCCCTGGGATCATGAAGGTCTGCATGAAGATGTACACGGCGCAGTAGCCTACCAACACCTGTATGGTGTAGTCGCTAGTGTAGTTCTCAAGATGGCCACTGCAAAGAAACAACCGAGTGGTTAGAAAACAAAGGGGACTTCCATTTCAGTGGTACTCGCAATCACTAACTACAGTGCACACATCTGAACTTCCATTTCGGCAAAAAAAAAACATTTGGGTAGTGTTGCAAAGCAAGAAACGAGAAGGCAATATGCAAACGGTAAACCATGAAATAGCTGGCGTGTGCAGACAGATCAAATCCTGTGTGGTTATCTGCTCAAGGCACATGGAACACGCTTTAGACCAAGTCGAAAGCATATGGCAATTGTGGCTGGCACGAAAGTGACATGGTAATTAGGAAAAATAAAGTGACATGATAAAGCTACTGTTTTAATTTTTTATCCATAGAAATGTAGGTTTGAATTGGAAAACCAGGTTGTAATTCAAGTTGATCGGTTGTCAGATCTAAAATCATGGTTCAACTAATAGCACAAACACTAATCTTGAATATGGCACCAGTCTTAATATTGAAAAAAAAATCTAATCTTTCTAATCTTCAAGGTAAGTTCATAATTATCCAGAACGAAAACAAATCATCTCTTTGCAATTTCGATTGACACAAGCGACAACAAGTTTCACGGGATCCATGCTATACGTTTTTCAGAATTTCCACCAAACTATCGTTGAGATCCATGATCCATCCCAGATCACGAGATAACCGCTAACTAATTCCATGCAGAGCTGCTGCCACCAATCAACTGTTCCATTGCCACAAACGCCAGTGTCATTTGGCATTGAAATCGCAGACAAAGAATCAAACATTTGTTGTGCACATTATTGTTCAATCGATGCACCGATGCAGATTTGACCTGTAGGTACAGAATTTGAAAAAAAAAAGAAGAAGAATTGGAAATCTAACTGTGCCTTGCAAACTACGTACTCCATTAAGAGGATGCAGACAACTTGCGTGCAGATAATCATAGGGCATCTCGGCATCAAATTTCGTACGAGAAAACAGAGAGAAGGCGGAAGCTTTTGTGAACAGAACCGACAAGGCACCACCAACCAACCGGGCAAAGAAAAAATGAGGAGCTTAAGGGGCAGGCAAAAGTAAAAAAAACATACGTGAGGATTTGGAGTTCCTGGAGATTACGTGGCAGCTTGAGGAAGCTGTAGTCGGAGTCCGGCATGGAAAGGTAAACCCCGACGAGCCCAGCGGCGAAGGCGAAGGCGACCCCAGCGCCGAGCGCGGCCTCCCACACTGGGAACCTCTCGTCCCTCCCCATCCCTCTCCTCCGCTTTCCCCTCTCAAGAACCGGGGAAGCCGAGCGAGGAGGACAGAGACAAGAGACGGAATTCGAGAGGACGAGGAGGAGGAAGAAAGAAGAGAGCTTCCCTTGGCTCCCTCTCTCTCTCCTACCTTCACACTTCCCTCCCTTTCTCGTCCCTCACTTTGCTTTTCTAGGCCAAGAGCCCAACTACCAATAGAAGAGGGGAACGGTCGGGAGCTGGAATAGAATATTCTCTCTCCTGTTTAATTTAGCTGTCTGGTTTTAATCGAATTCTACTTCCCAGACATTTGATATGGTTGCCTTAGCGTGGCGCTGGTGTAAAGATATAAACATGCTTTTCGGCCAGGTTTTGTTCGGTCTGTGCCGATTTGGCAACTTTCTGATCTCGGGCCATTTGATATGGTTGCTTGCTCCTCGTGTTTATCTCACTTGCTTATTTTGGAGAAGTTTTCAAATTTGACATCAAATTTACAAGCCATTAAAGATTTGATACTTTTATCACAGTAATATGTAGAGTCAATATGAGTCATTTATATGTGAGCCAGGATGTTAAATATTAAACGGCTTGCGAATTGGATGTCAAATTTTAAATTTTTTCCTTACCTTCAGCAGAACTCCATCCATCCAGTATTTCAGTTCATAAAAAAATTATATCATCTATGTATTTGTTTTAATCCAAAACATGTTATACTGATTTGTCTTTATTATAGATTAGAGCTACAGCAATATGAACAATTATCTTTAATTCAAAGCGAACGGACATAAACTTCATAAAAGAATCGTACGGGTGGATTTTGTTTTAGCGTAAATAACTAGATGTGGGTACGTGTGGATTTTGTTTTAGCGTAAATAACTAGATGTGGTTGAAATGCTGCTGATGTGACATCGCCTAGTTGAAAACAACAAGCACGTCGGTTTTACTCCACGTTTCCAATCAGCTTCTGGGTTATGTTGCTCGTTTGTTTTTCGGAAAACTCCAGCAAGTTCATAAAAATAAACTTCTTTTTTTAAAAAAAAAGTAGGTGTGGGGTTTTTCACGGCGTGCTTCTTCTATGTCAAAAATAATATAATTTTTAGATCCAGACTAAAATTTTGATAAGCTTGTAGAAAACAGTTTCAATATTTACGTATCCAAATATGTTTACTATGAAAATTTATTTTATAGTTTATCAATTGATATTTATGTGGTGCGGTAATTACTAGCAGCTTTTTATATAAATTTAGGTACTATTTAAAAGCAACCTAATTTTTAATAAATCAGTTTTTATTTTTTATACAGGAGAGTTCAACTTCTAGTTTTTAAGAAATCGAGAATCTAATTTCTACAAACTGAGTTATAAACTGGTAAATTTAGAACTACATCAATATAAGCCAGATTCTTAAAAACTAGGTTAGTTAGATTTAAAAATTGTTTAGCTTCTTGGGAGTTACGAGTTGCATTGAAATGTTGGTGATATGATTTCACCTAGTTAAAAACAAGAAGCAACACCCCAGTTCTACCTCACGTTTTCAATCAGCCAGAAATAGACCGCTGTCTTCCTGGCTACGACGTAGCCTCCGCCATTTACACATACTACTGTTTGGAAGTGCTCATTGGTTTGTCTCGTTGGTCTAGGCTTTGACTTCCGCTGTTTTTAAAGCCCTCTCCCCGTCTCAATTCGGGCTTGTTCGGTTATTTTCAATCTATATAGATTGAAGGGGATTTTAACTTACTAGGAATTAAAACCCCTCAATCTCACTCAATCCATATACAGCTTGTTCGCTGCGGCTTTAATCCAGCTGCGGCTGCGTCTTCTACAATATTTTGTCTCTATGGATTGCAGCTGCAGCAGTCCGAACGACTTTAATCCAGCCGCAGCGAACAAGCCGATAGGTGTTGGACTGTTGGGACCGCCGGGACCAGCTGCCGCTTGCCCGCTTGGGCACATAGCGTGGCTTGCATTACTAAGAGAATTTAAAAAATGATTATAATCGGGCCGCTGAAAATTTACGGTCTTCCATGACCGATGAAAAGATCATCACTTAAACAATTATATGATATTATATTATATGATACTATGTGCGAATGTTTGTGTAAACTTGAGATATTATATTTAAATGTACATAATGTCGGAGACCATAATTAGGGGTACCCTCAAGACGCCTAATTCTCAGCTGGTAACCCCCATCAGCATAAAGCTGCAGAGGTCTGATGGGTGCGATTAAGTTAGGGATTAGTCCATACGAGCGACTCGATCACGCCTCGCCCGAGCCTAGCCTCGGGCAAGGGCAGCCGACCTCGAGGGGTTTCCGTCTCGCCCGAGGCCCCCTTTTTAACGGCGGACACATCTCCGGCTCGCCCGAGGCCTTGCCTTCGCTAAGAAGCAACCCTGACTAAATCGTCGCGCCGACCGACCGAGTCGCAGGAGCATTTAACGCAAAGGTAGCCTGACACCTTTATCCTGACGCGCGCGCCCCGGCAGAGCCGAAGTGACCGCCGTCACTTCGCCGCTCCACTGACCGGTCTGACAGAAGGACAGCGCCGCCTGCGCCATTCCGACTGCAGTGCCACTTGACAGAGTGAGACTGACAGGCAGTCAGGCCTTGCCAAAGGCGCCATAGGAAGCTCCGCCCGACCCAGGGCTCGGACTCGGACTAAGGCCCCAGAAGACGGCGAACTTCGCTCCGCCCGACCCAGGGCTCGGACTCGGGCTAAGGCCCCGGAAGACGGCGAACTCCGCTCCGCCCGACCCAGGGCTCGGACTCGGGCTAAGGCCCCAGAAGACGGCGAACTCCGCTCCGCCCGACCCAGGGCTCGGACTCGGGCTAGGCCCCAGAAGACGACGAACTCCGCTTTGCCCGACCCCAGGGGTCGGACTCCGCCCTGGCCTCTGCCGAACGACCTCCGCCTCGCCCGACCCAGGAGCTCGGGCTCGGCCTCGGCCATGAAAGTCAGACTCGACCTCGGCTTCGGAGGAGCCTCCACGTCGCCCGACCTAGGGCACAAGCCCGCCACGTCAACAGAGAACAAGACCGGTGTCCCATCTGACTAGCTCCGCCAGATAGGCAATGAAGGCGCCCCGCTAGCCCCGTGACGACGGCGGCTCTCAGCTCCCTTACGGAAGCAGGGGGACGTCAGCAAGGACCCAACCGCTCCGACAGCTGTCCCTCCGCCAGGCTCCGTTGCTCCTCCGACAGCCACGACACCACACCAGCTGGGTGCCAAGATCTCTCCGGCTGCCACATTGGCATGTACTTAGGGCGCTAGCTCTCCCCCGCTAGACACGTAGCACTCTGCTACACCCCCATTGTACACCTGGATCCTCTCCTTACGCCTATAAAAGGAAGGACTAGGGCCTTCTTAGAGAAGGTTGGCCGCGCGGGGACGAGGACGGGGCAGGCGCTCTCTTGGGGCCGCTCGCTTCCCTCACCCGCGTGGACGCTTGTAACCCCCTACTGCAAGTGCACCCGACCTGGGCGCGGGACGAACACGAAGGCCGCGGGATTTCCACCTCTCTCACGCCCGTCTCCGGCCACCTCGCTTTCCCCCCTTCGCGCTCGCCCACGCGCTCGACCCATCTGGGCTGGGGCACGCGGCACACTCACTCGTCGGCTTAGGGACCCCCCGGTTGTGAATCATCTAGGCCCCTTTGGTAATGTTTTGGTAATTAATGACAACTACTTGTGGACTAATAATTCTTGGAGAAATAAGAATGTAGGTTGAACCACAGAGAACTGAGAAGTCTTGAAGACTTATAAGCATTGGTTGTGGATCTGGTGAAGGCAAAGGTATAACATAGGTTTTGTTTTTACCGGTCACCAGGAGTTTAGAGAAGATACCTGACCGGATTAGTAGGCTAGATAGTCGTACTATTAAGAGGGGTCAATGACTTAGATTAGTGTAAAACTTAGTGCCTCATAGAGCATCAAAGTTGCATTTGCATAAGGACTAACAGCGCTTCTCATTTCGTGAATTAAAGGTTCATTCAAAAGCTTGTTTGAAATTTGAGAAGTCTTGGTCGCGCGGACTGTCCGGCCCTTGGGGGCGGACCGTCCGCGATCCTCCAGAGGGTCCGAGGTTTGACCTTTTGTGTTGACTCTGTGTTCTTTTGCACTGCGGACCGTCCGGGCCTTAGGGCCGGACCGTCCGCAGTCCTGACCAGAGGAAGGTGGCCTCGGGTCAGTCCCTGAATTATAGGCGGACGGTCCGCCTGTAAGGCGCGGACGGTCCGCATGTGTATAACTCGTTTCTGGACAGGGACTGTGTGTTTTTATAGATTTGTACTACGGACGGTCCGGGGGACCAGTCCGGACAGTACTGTCTCAGGTCGCGGACGGTCCGGGATTTATAGCCGGACGGTCCGCGTGTGTTAACTCCGTTTGATCCGAGGCTCGGGTGTTTGAATTTGCCAGGTCGCGGACGGTCCGGCCTTGAAGGGCGGACTGTCCGGACCCACCTTTTTGAGTCTGCTCTGACATGTTTCAACGGTCATTATAGCCGTTATGGTGTACGGCGGACCGTCCGGCCCTAGGGCGCGGACGGTCCGCGTGTGCGCAGAACTGCCCCTTTTTGCACATAACGGTTGGTTTTAGATGGGGGACTATAAATAGAAGGGTAGCTCGTGTGTGAGACCTCTCTTGGCCATTCCTTGCACACATTGAGCTCATTTGTGATCCTCCAACTCACTCTCTCACACTCTTTGCTTGAGATTGCATTCTAGAGAGGGATTGAGTGTTCCTAGTGCATTTGCATCATTTGGTGATTCTTGAGGCACTAGGTGGTACACCGAGCAAGCGTCGTTGGCTTGTTACTCTTGGAGGTTGCCGCCTCCTAGACGGCTCGGGTGATTGTCTCCGTCGAGCTCTCCAAGAAGATTGTGGAGAAGCCGCGGTGTGGATTGTGAGGGGTTCGCGCCTACCTCGCCGGAGCGGCAAAGGTGACACTAGTGGAATCGAGGTATTGAGTGATTTCTTGTCCACTTGGCTTAAAGATCAAGACGTGTCTTGATAGAGGAGCAAGTGAGAGCTTGAAGTCCACCTCAACGTGGATTAGGGGTGATCGGCAAATCACCGATACCACGGGATAAATTTCGGTGTCTATTCCTTCTAGCATTACTTATTGCCTTGCAATTGATTAGTGCTTTGCTTATTGTTCTTCAAGTATTCAATCTCCGTAGTTGTTTTTCATACATTGTTTACTTATTGACACTAGATAATTTATTTCTATTGTTGCTTTGATTAATTTTATTGAGTATTGTTGTTTTTAGTCAAAACCGTCTATTCACCCCCCCTCTAGCCGGTGTCCTAGATCCTACAAGTGGTATCAGAGGCAAGGACTCCATTGTTTGTGGATCTAATCATCCCGGAGTGGGACAAAATGGCTAGTAACAACAATGTGCACATTGGGAAGCCACCGCACTTTGATGGAAGCAATTATGATTATTGGAAAATAAGAATGTCAATGCATCTTAGAGCAATGGGTGGAAAAATTTGGCCAATTGTTAGGGATGGATTTGTTGTATTGAAGGAAGATGAACCATCCGTCAGTGATAATGAGAATATCCTCACAAATGACCAAGCCATGAATGTCTTTTATGATGCTCTTGATATAAATGAGTTCAATCGCATCAAGAATCTCACAACCGCTCATGAGATTTGGATAAAACTAATGGAAATTCATGAAGGAACTACAATTGTGAAGAGTGCCAAACTATATGTGTGCAAAGGGAAGTTTGAGCAATTTATTATGAAAGAAGATGAGGGTGTATCCGACATGTTCAATCGGTTGAATGAGATAGTAAATGAACTCAAAGGACTCGGTTTTAATGTTCCGGATGTTGATTTCACACACAAGTTCCTTAGATCACTTCCGGAGAAATATGAGACTATTGTGACAATGCTTGTAAGGAGTGATCTATCTACAACCTCTCCAACCGAAGTGTTGGGAGAAATTCTCACTCAAGATATATTTAAGAAGTCTCAAGCCGATGCCTTAAGTTTGGCAAAGAAGGTGAAAAATGAATCTATTGCTCTCAAAGCCAAGGCCTCAAAGGCAATTGAAAAAGAAGATAGCAATGATGAAGAAAATGAAAGTGAGAGTGATGGTGACATGGCTTTATTTGTAAGGAAATTCAATAAATTCATGAAGATGAAAAGAGGTCAACCTAGAAGAGGTCAAACATCAAGAAGAAATGCTTTCAATGATAGAAAGTGTTTTGAGTGTGGGGAACCCGGTCACATTGCCATGAATTGCCCAAGCAAGAAGAAGAAGGGCAAAGATGAAAGTGACAAGAAGAAGAAGAAATTCTACAACAAGAAGAAAGATGGCAAAGCCTATCTAGTTGAATGGGACTCGGATGATAGCTCGGATGATGATAATAATGATGACACCTCATCAAAGCTTAATGCCGGAATTGCCATCAAGGAAGCTCCCTCACTCTTTTCATCCCCTCATTGTCTCATGGCAAAGGGAGATGCTAAGGTAAAAATCATCACCGATTTAAATGATATAAAAGATGATGATGATATTGATGATGTTGATGATGATGGCTATTCATATGATGATCTTGTTAGAATGCTAGGTGAGGCCGATGACTACATGCACAAAGAAAAAGAAAAATTTAAGACCTTGAAGGAATTGTATAAAAACCTCCAAGTGTCTTTTGAGGAGCTCAAGACCTCTCACAATGATCTCAAAGAAAATTGTGAGAAGCTTGCGGATGCTCAAAAATCATCTATTGTGCATGAAGTTGAGGTGGTCACTAAGGATGTTGGAGTCACTTGTGACTTACTTGATAGTCTTACAAGTGAACCACTATCTACTAACTCTATTTGTGATAAATGCAAAATTTCTCTCATTGATAACATTGCTCTTGATGAATCAAAAATTATTGTTGAGAATGAAGTGTTAGTAGATAGAATAAATGCTCTAACTCATGATCTAGAAAAGGCATATGGTGGTAAGACTAAATTGGATTTCATATTGGGAAGTCAACGATGCTCTCTTAACCGTGAAGGTCTTGGATATGTTCCTAAGAAAGGAAAGAATGCTTTTGTAAAGCAAAAGACATTGTTTGTGAAAGAATGTGACAAAGTGTGTCACAAATGTCACAAAAAGGGGCATGTTAAGAAAAATTGTCCGAAGTTCAAAAATGTATCCTCCACTTGTTTTGAGCATTGTTATGTTCTTTCTCATAATGCAAAAGGTGTTCATGCTAAATTTGTTGGTACTTCAATAGTTGGAAACAAAAAGAAAGCTATTTGGGTGCCAAAGACCTTGGTCACTAACATCCGAGGACCCAAGCAAGTTTGGGTACCTAAAAGAGATTGATTTCCTTTTGTAGGTAAACTACAAGGCGGGAGGGAATCATTGGGTGTTGGATAGTGGATGTACTCAACACATGACCGGGGATATGAGAATGTTTACCCAAATGAGTGAGGAAGATTGCTCAAATTATGATAGTATCACATTTGGAGATAATCGTAAAGGAAAGGTTAAAGGTTTGGGTAAAATTGCTATCTCAAATGATCATTCTATATCAAATGTGCTATTGGTTGAGTCTTTGAATTTTAATTTACTTTCCGTAGCTCAATTATGTGATTTAGGATTTTGTTGCAATTTCACAGTTGAAGATGTCATTATCTCTAGTGTTGATGGTAGCAATCTTAAATTTAAAGGCTTTAGACATGAAAATCTTTATCTTGTTGATTTCTCATCTAATGAGGCAAAGCTCACAACTTGCCTATTTTCAAAAGCTTCACTAGGTTGGTTATGGCATAGAAGACTTGGTCATGTTGGGATGAAGCAACTCAATCGGTTAACCAAACATGACTTAGTTCGAGGCTTAAAAGATGTGAAGTTTGAAAAGAACAAATTATGTAGCTCTTGTCAAGCCGGTAAGCAAGTGGCAAATACTCATCCAAATAAAAGTCAAATGTCCACTCATCGACCTTTGGAATTACTTCACATGGATTTATTTGGGCCCACATCTTTTGTAAGTATTGGTGGTAATTCTTATTGTCTTGTGATTGTGGATGACTATTCAAGATTTACTTGGGTTTATTTTCTACGAGACAAATCCAATGTGTTTGAAACATTCAAGTCATTTGCTATATTGGCTCAAAATCAATTTGATTTCAACATCAAAAAGGTTAGAAGTGATAATGGGTCGGAATTCAAAAATGCAAGAATTGATCAATATTGTGATGACAAGGGTATCAAACATGAATTCTCTTCCAAATATACCCCGGAACAAAATGGTATTGTTGAAAGAAAGAATAGAACTCTTATTGACATGGTTAGGTCCATGTTAGCGGAATATAGTATATCGGATTCTTATTGGGCCGAGGCAATAAATACCGCTTGTCATTCATCAAATAGATTATATTGTCACAAGCTTTTGAAGAAAACTCCATATGAATTGCTTATTGATAGAAAGCCAAATATCTCATATTTTAGGGTATTCGGTTGCAAATGTTATATTTTGAGAAAGGGGAGCCGGCTTTCTAAATTTGAGAAGAAATGTGATGAGGGTTTTCTTCTTGGATATTCATCAAATAGTAAGGCTTATAGAGTCTTCAACAAAACTCATGGTATTATTGAGGAAGCATATGATGTTGAATTTGATGAAACAAATGGGTCTCAAGATGAGAGTGATAATCTCGATGATGTTGGGGGAACTCAATTGATAAATGCAATGAAAACAATGGCCATTGGTGAAATAAAACCTAAGGAAGATGATAATGAAGATGGTGTGGTAGTAAGAAACAAGGCAAGATTAGTTGCACAAGGATATACTCAAATTGAAGGATTGGATTTTGGGGAGACATTTGCTCCCGTAGCAAGGTTAGAAGCAATCCGGATTCTACTTGCTTATGCTTGTGCACACAATATCAAGCTCTACCAAATGGATGTAAAGAGTGCCTTTCTAAATGGTAAGATTAGTGAACTAGTATATGTTGAACAACCTCCCGGTTTTGAGGACCCCAAAAGACCTAACCATGTGTTCAAGCTTTCTAAAGCTCTCTATGGGCTTAAGCAAGCTCCACGTGCTTGGTATGAAAGGCTTAGGGATTTCTTGCTTTCCAAAGACTTCAAAATTGGTAAGGTTGACACTACTCTATTCACTAAAAGAATTGGCAAAGACTTATTTGTTTGTCAAATTTACGTTGATGATATCATTTTTGGATCTACTAATGAATTATTTTGTGAGGAGTTCGGAAAAATGATGTCAAAAGAATTTGAGATGTCTATGATTGGAGAATTGAGCTTCTTTCTTGGCCTTCAAATCAAACAATTGAAAGATGGTATTTTTATAAGTCAATCCAAATATTTGAAGGACATGCTCAAGAAGTTTGGTTTAGAAAATGCTAAGCCTATCAAGACTCCAATGGCAACAAATGGTCATCTAGACTTAGATGAGGGAGGTACTATAGTTGATCAAAAACTTTATCGTTCAATAATTGGTAGTTTACTTTATATTACCGCATCTAGGCCCGATGTTATGTTTAGTGTATGCATGTGTGCACGATTTCAAGCTTCACCTAGAGAGATTCACTTGAAGGCCGCAAAAAGAATTCTAAGATATTTGAAGTATACCCCCAATATTGGTCTATGGTATCCCAAAGGTGCCCACTTTGAATTAATTGGATATTCGGATTCGGACTATGCGGGGTGCAAAGTTGATAGAAAAAGCACCTCCGGTTGTTGTCAATTTCTTGGTAGATCTCTTGTTTCATGGTCCTCTAAGAAGCAAAATTCGGTTGCTCTATCTACCGCCGAGGCGGAATATATATCGGCCGGAAATTGTTGTGCTCAACTATTATGGATGAAACAAACCTTATTGGATTATGGAGTTATTTTCAAGAATGTGCCTCTCATGTGTGATAATGAGAGTGCGGTAAAATTGGCTACCAATCCGGTCCAACACTCAAGAACCAAGCATATTGATATACGGCATCACTTCTTAAGGGATCATGTTGGCAAGGGAGATATTTGTATTTATTCCATTGGAACGGATGATCAATTGGCCGACATTTTTACAAAGCCTTTGGATGAAGCAAGATTTTGTTCCCTAAGAAGTGAAATGAATGTGATCGATCTCTCAAATGTGGCTTGAAGTTGATCACACATGTGTCGTCTTGCATCTCGGGTCTAAACATGCTTTTTATGCTATTTATTTGGTATTATTGGTGCATCTTTCATTTCTAATTGCTCTAGATAGTTTAATTCGAAAGTTTAGCACTTCTCAATTATATAATATGTATATGCATGCATACTAACTCTTGGATTGGTCGAAATGTCCATATATAAGCACCAATTCGGAATCGAAATTCAAAATCAGCAAGTGGACAGAAAATGGAAAAATGAGTATCAGGCCGCGGACCGTCCGCCCATGGACCGCGGACCGTCCGCAGCATCAGGAAATGGACAGTCCGAGCAGCCTCGCAGACCGTCTGAGATCATCAGGGCACGGACCGTCCGCCGCCCCCGCGCGGACCGTCCGCGACAGGGCAGAAAAAGGGACAGAGCCCGCAGACTTGCCAGTTGTGCCCATTTGGTTGTTCTCTCTTGCTCTCCACTCACTATATCCTCTCTTGTGTCGAGTGTGTGCGGACCGTGAAGTAAAGTTGCGTGCGGACAGTCTGACAGCTTGCAGCAACATTCCCTCAACATGTCTTCATCACGGTACTCTCAAATCTTGTGGATTTAATCAAATTTCATCAACTTTGAGATTAGTTGGGTTTCTTCTCTGATCTGAAATTGAGCAGTGGGTTTCAAAATCTGATTGGTGGGATTGATAGTTCTTCTCAATATCAATGCTATGCAAAATTTTGACCTTGTTTGGCTGGATATTATCTGCAAAAACATCAAATTGAACACTTGTGGCGGCTAGGGTTCTTGGAGTCGCACCTGGTCGGTCGCGGACCGTCCGCCTGGTGGACGCGGACCGTCCGGGCCTCTGGCGCGGACCGTCCGGCCCCCTAGCGCGGACCGTCCGGACCCTGGCAGAGCATTACCATTCCATTCCTTTTTATAAGTGGTGATTGGTTTCAATTATTTATCTATGGATGTTTGTCACATTGTTGCAGTGGTCTTGGTGGTCTACGCAAGAAACTTGCAGGTCGCTTTAAATCCAAGCGCCCTCGAGGAAATGATGATGATTATGTACCAACCACTGATTCAGAGGCCCAATCCTCAGCTGGGGGCACTGAATCCATGGATGCTGAAGATTTTCCTCATGTTCATCCTGATTATCCCATTGATATCCAAGGATGGACTTACCCCAAGCGGCGATTCTCTATGGCTGAGTACTGCTCCAGACGGACTGTGAACCAGTATACTCTGCCATCTGATACACACATCCAGTTTTTCCACACGCAGCTGCAGTTTGATGTTTTCTGGGGCACCCTGGTGGATACTAATTTCCATAAGCATCAGGTGATTGATTGGTCCTTCCTGCTCAGTCAATCAGTCATGGAGGGTCTGATCCCTAAGTTTGAGGCATGCGGACTATATCAGTTTATGGGGCAGCGCACAGATTTCAATGAAATGGCTGTTAAGCAATTCCTGGCTACCTCAGAGATTGACATTGAAGAAGAATCTATCACCTGGATGACTGGCTTCAAGCGCTATTCTGCTTCTTTTGCTGACTTTGCAGCTGCCAACGGTCTGAACTATGGCACTATTTCTGCTGGATTGGATCTTTATACTGAAGATAATTTTGAGGATTTTGTGCAGTTTTATGAGCCAGCCAGACTTGGTATACCCAGAAGATTTGGAGAGACAGCAGGACTCAGACATCATCCTGCTGTAATCAACAAAATTGCCAGAGTCACCATCCTTCCCAAGAGTGGTGATAAGAGTAAAATCAGGGATAAGTTCTGGAACATCATCCAGCATATCATGAATGGTGAAGTCATGAACATTGTTCTTTTCATGATGAGGCAGCTTAATGATTTAAAGATGGACAAGAATCAAAACTTGGCATATGCTCCCTACATTATGGCTCTCATCAAATCCAAGACAAGATTTGAGGGCCCATGCGAGATTGTTCACACTCCATTCAGGCCTTTCAAGAATGAGATAGGGTTTCTCACCAGGCCACTCACCCCCTTCCCAGATGATGAGGAAGACCCTGGCTATGAGGGTGGAGCAGCTCCTGATGTTGAGGGAGAGCAGATGCCTCCACCTCCACCTCCTCCTCAGCCTCAGCATTATTGGGAGCCTGCTCCAGGATACTTTGATCCTTATTTTCAAAATATGCAGCAGGGACTTGAGCATCACATTGATACACGCTTTGATGGCCTGGTGACACAAATGGATCACCGTTTCGATGACATGCAGTCTCAGTTTGACAGTAACTGGGATGCCCTCAACTCTGAGTTTTCTGATTTTCGTGATCAGATTCACACTAATGTCACTGATCCCATCATGACCAGGCTGAACAATATGCAACAGAGTTTTCAGGACAACATGGGTGCCCTGGCCAGTCAATTTGATAATCTCTCTACAAATGACAACATGCAGGAGATCAGTCAGAGGCAGCAGCAGCTCCAGCAGGATTTTGGCCAGTTCTCCTCCCTGTTTGACACCTTCAGCACTCACTACTACAACATGCATCCGCCGCCAAGCGATCAGTGAGGCCTCTCCTTTGTGGCAATTGATGCCAAAGGGGGAGAGAGGTGATAAGTGATGAGAAGTTGTCTGGCGTCTCCTTCAGGGGGAGTGGGTGGTTCTATGTGGAGGAGTTGGTGGTTCTATGTGGACATTAAGACCATGCATATGCATTTTACATTTTATGCCGCTCATGCATATGCATTTTACCTTTTATGCCGCTTGCATTAGTTTATGACTTACGCATTTGGAACTGGTTGAACTATTAACTCTATGTCGTATGTCTGTGGACTATTGTCTGTAATATTCTGTGGGATGAACTATGTTTTAGTTCAAATTTCTCTATGTGTGGTTATTCGAGGAGTGATTATAATTGCTGCGCTCACTCTATGGATCATCTCTTGTATGCCTCGATAACCATGTTTGTAGGAAAGTCTCCATCAAGCTCCAATATATTATGTGTGTTATATCTTCAACGTCAGATAATCCTGCACACACTTAGGGGGAGCCTTTCTTACATACTGAGTTTTTTATTGGGATTTATCTATCTCTCGGACAGAACTTCAAATCAAGATAAGTCCTATAAAACTCATCTCCAAGATCTATCTTATACCTTAGGTATGAGAGAGATTTGGAGAAACTAAACTTCTCTTTTATATACAATGTGGTGTTGTCATCAATTACCAAAAAGGGGGAGATTGTGAATCATCTAGGCCCCTTTGGTAATGTTTTGGTAATTAATGACAACTACTTGTGGACTAATAATTCTTGGAGAAATAAGAATGTAGGTTGAACCACAGAGAACTGAGAAGTCTTGAAGACTTATAAGCATTGGTTGTGGATCTGGTGAAGGCAAAGGTATAACATAGGTTTTGTTTTTACCGGTCACCAGGAGTTTAGAGAAGATACCTGACCGGATTAGTAGGCTAGATAGCCGTACTATTAAGAGGGGTCAATGACTTAGATTAGTGTAAAACTTAGTGCCTCATAGAGCATCAAAGTTGCATTTGCATAAGGACTAACAGCGCTTCTCATTTCGTGAATTAAAGGTTCATTCAAAAGCTTGTTTGAAATTTGAGAAGTCTTGGTCGCGCGGACTGTCCGGCCCTTGGGGGCGGACCGTCCGCGATCCTCCAGAGGGTCCGAGGTTTGACCTTTTGTGTTGACTCTGTGTTCTTTTGCACTGCGGACCGTCCGGGCCTTAGGGCCGGACCGTCCGCAGTCCTGACCAGAGGAAGGTGGCCTCGGGTCAGTCCCTGAATTATAGGCGGACGGTCCGCCTGTAAGGCGCGGACGGTCCGCATGTGTATAACTCGTTTCTGGACAGGGACTGTGTGTTTTTATAGATTTGTACTACGGACGGTCCGGGGGACCAGTCCGGACAGTACTGTCTCAGGTCGCGGACGGTCCGGGATTTATAGCCGGACGGTCCGCGTGTGTTAACTCCGTTTGATCCGAGGCTCGGGTGTTTGAATTTGCCAGGTCGCGGACGGTCCGGCCTTGAAGGGCGGACTGTCCGGACCCACCTTTTTGAGTCTGCTCTGACATGTTTCAACGGTCATTATAGCCGTTATGGTGTACGGCGGACCGTCCGGCCCTAGGGCGCGGACGGTCCGCGTGTGCGCAGAACTGCCCCTTTTTGCACATAACAGTTGGTTTTAGATGGGGGACTATAAATAGAAGGGTAGCTCGTGTGTGAGACCTCTCTTGGCCATTCCTTGCACACATTGAGCTCATTTGTGATCCTCCAACTCACTCTCTCACACTCTTTGCTTGAGATTGCATTCTAGAGAGGGATTGAGTGTTCCTAGTGCATTTGCATCATTTGGTGATTCTTGAGGCACTAGGTGGTACACCGAGCAAGCGTCGTTGGCTTGTTACTCTTGGAGGTTGCCGCCTCCTAGACGGCTCGGGTGATTGTCTCCGTCGAGCTCTCCAAGAAGATTGTGGAGAAGCCGCGGTGTGGATTGTGAGGGGTTCGCGCCTACCTCGCCGGAGCGGCAAAGGTGACACTAGTGGAATCGAGGTATTGAGTGATTTCTTGTCCACTTGGCTTAAAGATCAAGACGTGTCTTGATAGAGGAGCAAGTGAGAGCTTGAAGTCCACCTCAACGTGGATTAGGGGTGATCGGCAAATCACCGATACCACGGGATAAATTTCGGTGTCTATTCCTTCTAGCATTACTTATTGCCTTGCAATTGATTAGTGCTTTGCTTATTGTTCTTCAAGTATTCAATCTCCGTAGTTGTTTTTCATACATTGTTTACTTATTGACACTAGATAATTTATTTCTATTGTTGCTTTGATTAATTTTATTGAGTATTGTTGTTTTTAGTCAAAACCGTCTATTCACCCCCCCTCTAGCCGGTGTCCTAGATCCTACACCGGTCTCGAAACCCCGACAGTTGGCGCGCCAGGTAGGGGCCTGTTGCGTGTTGACGAGCAGTTTCCCGTCAAGCTCCAGATGGGCAGTCTCCAACGACCTCTCCAACCCGGGACGGTGCTCCGTTTCGGGAGTCTCGAGTTCATGTCTCTCGACGGCAGCTACGACATGATACTCCTTCCACCGTCGCGCGACGACGACAATGGCGGCCGACAGCCCGCCCGCCGGCGGCGGAATCGACGACGTCTTCCCCGCGTTGTGGAAGAACAACATTCGAGCTCGCCCCGTCCCCTCCCCCGCCATCGGAGGAGGAGCCGGGGCAACCAAGGCCGAGCGGGAGGCCGCGCTCCGTCAGCTGTCGAGCGAATCGACGTCCCCAGCGCCCCAACGGAGGGCGCGTCGGGCGTCGACCTCGCGTTAGAGATGAAGGCGAGCGCCGTCCCCCCGCGACACGCCAATCCCGAGCAAGTGGACGACGCCAGCACGCTCGCGGAGGGCCTGCAGGACGTCGCCCTCGTACCCAAGACGACGGCGCAATCAGTCCCCGACGTGACTATGTCGCTCCTCGTCGACCAAAAGGTACCGATTGATTCCCATCCTACGTCATTTCGACTCGGCCTCAACCCGCCTAGCGACCTCGCTTTGGCGGGCGCTCACGTTGAGGCGAGTGCAACCCCTCTGGGGTTTCGTATGCGGTCGCCTTGGGACCGATTGACGGACGTCTCGACCTACGGGCCCTCTGGGTCCGAGGAAGATGACGATCCCAGCGTCTGTTGGGATTTCTCTGGATTTGGCAACCCCAGTGCCATGCGGGACTTTATGACCGCATGTGACTACTGCCTCTCCGACTGTTCCGACGGCAGCCGCAGCCTTGACGACAAGGACTGCGGCCCAAGCCGCGAATGTTTCCACGTCGAGCTAGGGGATCCCTCCGAAGGCAACCATCTCGGCATGCCGGAGGACGGTGATCTCCCTAGGCCGGTGCCTCACGCCGACATCCCGCGGGAGCTAGCTGTGGTCCCCGTTCCGGCGGGGGGTCACGACCCACAGCTCGAGCAAGTCCGCGGGGCGCAGGCCAGGCTCGACGAGGGAGCAGGAGCGCTCGAGTCGATCCGCCGGGACGTCGGGCAGGTATGGGCGGGCCAAGCCCCGGCCGGAGAAATACGTCACCTGCCCCAGGGTTTCCAGCACCGCGTCGCCAACGATGTCAGGGACAGGCCGCCACCCGCATCCAGCGGGGTCGGTCAGAACCTGGCAGCCGCAGCGATGCTCCTCCGCGCGATGCCAGAACCATCAACCACCGAGGGTCGGCGAATCCAGGGAGAGCTCAAGAATCTCCTGGAAGGCGCTGCGGCCCGGCGGGCCGAGAGCTCTGCCTCCCGAAGGCAGGGGTACCCCTCGGAACCTCATGCCGCGACTTCCCGATTCATGCGGGAAGCCTCGGTCTACACCGGGCGCACGCGCAACACCGCGCCTGCGGCCCCGGGCCACCTCGGCAACGAGCACCATCGTCGCGACCGTCGGGCCCACCTCGACGAGAGGGTGCGCCGAGGCTACCACCCCAGGCGTGGGGGACGCTACGACAGCGGGGAGGATCGGAGTCCCTCGCCCGAACCACCCGGTCCGCAGGCCTTCAGCCGGGCCATCCGGCGGGCGCCGTTTCCGGCCCGGTTCCGACCCCCGACTACTATCACAAAGTACTCAGGGGAAACGAGGCCAGAATTGTGGCTCGCAGACTACCGCCTGGCCTGCCAACTGGGTGGAACGGACGACGACAACCTCATCATCCGCAACCTCCCCTTGTTCCTCTCCGACACTGCTCGCGCCTGGTTGGAGCACCTGCCTCCGGGGCAGATCTCCAACTGGGATGATTTGGTCCAAGCCTTCGCCGGCAATTTCCAGGGCACATACGTGCGCCCCGGGAATTCCTGGGACCTCCGAAGCTGCCGGCAACAGCCGGGAGAGTCTCTTCGGGACTACATCCGGCGATTCTCGAAGCAGCGCACCGAGCTGCCCAACATCACCGACTCAGATGTCATCGGCGCGTTCCTTGCCGGCACCACCTGCCGCGACCTAGTGAGCAAGTTGGGTCGCAAGACCCCCACCAGGGCGAGCAAGCTGATGGACATCGCCACCAAGTTCGCCTCTGGCCAGGAGGCGGTCGAGGCCATCTTCCGAAAGGACAAGCAGCCCCAGGGCCGCCCCTCGGAAGAGGCTCCCGAGGCGTCTACTCCACGCGGCGCCAAGAAGAAAGGCAAGAAGAAGTCGCAAGCGAAACGCGACGCCGCCGACGCGGACCTTGTCGCCGCCGCCGAGTACAAGAACCCTCAGAAGCCCCCCGGAGGTGCTAACCTCTTCGACAAGATGCTCAAGGAGCCGTGCCCCTACCATCAGGGGCCCGTCAAGCACACCCTCGAGGAGTGCGTCATGCTTCGGCGCCACTTCCACAAGGCCGGGCCACCCGCAGAGGGTGGCAGGGCCCGCGACGACGACAAAAAGGAAGATCACCAAGCAGGAGAGTTCCCCGAGGTCCGTGACTGCTTCATGATCTACGGAGGGCATGCGGCGAATGCCTCGGCTCGGCATCGCAAGCAAGAGCGTCGGGAGGTCTGCTCGGTGAAGGTGGCGGCGCCAGTCTACCTAGACTGGTCCGACAAGCCCATCACCTTCGACCAAGCTGACCACCCCGCCCACGTGCCGAGCCCGGGGAAGTACCCGCTCGTTGTCGACCCCATCATCGGCGACGTCAGGCTCACCAAGGTCCTGATGGATGGGGGCAGCTGCCTCAACATCATCTACGCCGAGACCCTCAGGCTCCTGCGCGTCGATCTGTCCTCCATCCGAGCAGGCGCTGCGCCCTTCCACGGGATCATTCCTGGGAAGCGCGTCCAGCCCCTCGGACGGCTCAACCTTCCTGTCTGCTTCGGAACGCCCTCCAACTTCCGAAGGGAGATTTTGACGTTCGAGGTGGTCGGGTTCCGAGGAACCTACCACGCGGTATTGGGGAGGCCATGCTACGCGAAGTTCATGGCCGTCCCCAACTACACCTACCTGAAGCTCAAGATGCCGGGCCCCAACGGGGTCATCACCGTCGGCCCCACGTACAAACACGCTTTCGAATGCGACGTGGAGTGCGTGGAGTACTCCGAGGCCCTCGCCGAGTCCGAGGCCCTCATCGCCGACCTGGAGAACCTCTCCAGAGAGGTGCCAGACGTGAAGCGACACGCCGGCAACTTCGAGCCAGCGGAGATGGTTAAGGCCGTCCCTCTCGACCCCAGTGGCGACACCTCCAAGCAGATCCGGATCGGTTCCGGGCTCGACCCCAAATAGGAAGCAGTGCTCGTCGACTTTCTCCGCGCAAACGCCGACGTCTTTGCGTGGAGTCCCTCGGACATGCCCGGCATACCGAGGGATGTCACCGAGCACTCGCTGGATATTCGGGCCGGAGCCCGACCGGTCAGGCAGCCTCTGCGCCGATTCGACGAGGAGAAGCGCAGAGTGATAGGCGAGGAGATCCACAAGCTAATGGCAGCAGGGTTCATCAAAGAGGTATTCCATCCCGAATGGCTTGCCAACCCTGTGCTTGTGAGAAAGAAAGGGGGAAAATGGCAGATGTGTGTAGACTACACTGGTCTCAACAAAGCATGTCCGAAGGTTCCCTACCCTCTACCTCGCATCGATCAAATCGTGGATTCCACTGCTGGGCGCGAAACCCTGTCTTTCCTCGATGCCTACTCAGGGTATCATCAAATCAAGATGAAAGAGTCCGACCAGCTCGCGACTTCTTTCATCACGCCCTTCGGTATGTACTGCTATGTCACCATGCCGTTCGGTTTGAGGAACGCGGGTGCGACGTACCAGCGGTGCATGAACCATGTGTTCGGCGAACACATCGGTCGCACGGTCGAGGCCTACGTCGATGACATAGTAGTCAAGACAAGGAAAGCCTCTGACCTCCTCTCCGACCTTGAAGTGACATTCCGGTGTCTCAAGGCAAAGGACGTCAAGCTCAATCCCGAGAAGTGTGTCTTCGGGGTGCCCCGAGGCATGCTCCTGGGGTTCATCGTCTCCGAGCGGGGCATCGAAGCCAACCCGGAGAAGATCGCAGCCATCACCAGCATGGGGCCCATCAAGGACTTAAAAGGTGTACAGAGGGTCATGGGATGTCTCGCGGCCTTGAGCCGTTTCATCTCACGCCTCGGCGAAAGAGGCCTGCCTCTGTACCGCCTCTTAAGGAAGGCCGAGTGCTTCACTTGGACCCCTGAGGCCGAGGAAGCTCTCGGGAACCTGAAGGCGCTCCTCACCAAGGCGCCTATCTTGGTACCCCCAGCTGATGGAGAAGCCCTCTTGGTCTACGTCGCCGCGACCACTCAGGTGGTTAGCGCCGCGATTGTGGTCGAAAGGCAAGAAGAGGGGCATGCATTGCCCGTTCAGAGACCAGTTTACTTCGTCAACGAGGTGCTGTCCGAAACCAAGATCCGCTACCCACAAGTTCAGAAGCTACTGTATGCAGTGATCCTGACGAGGCGAAAGTTGCGACATTACTTCGAGTCTCATCCGGTAACTGTGGTGTCATCCTTCCCCCTGGGGGAGATCATCCAGTGCCGAGAGGCCTCGGGCAGGATCGCAAAGTGGGCGGTGGAAATCATGGGCGAGACAATCTCGTTCGCCCCTCGGAAGGCCATCAAGTCCCAGGTATTGGCGGACTTCGTAGCCGAATGGGTCGACACCCAGCTGCCGATGGCTCCGATCCAACCGGAGCTCTGGACCATGTTTTTCGACGGGTCGCTGATGAAGACGGGAGCCGGCGCGGGCCTGCTCTTCGTCTCGCCCCTCGGGAAACACCTACGCTACGTGCTGCGCCTCCATTTCCCGGCGTCCAACAATGTGGCTGAGTACGAAGCTCTGATCAACGGATTGCGAATCGCCATCGAGCTAGGGGTCCGACGCCTCGACGCTCGCGGCGACTCGCAGCTCGTCATCGACCAAGTCATGAAGAACTCCCACTGCCGCGACCCGAAGATGGAGGCCTACTGCGATGAGGTTCGACGCCTGGAAGACAAGTTCTACGGGCTCGAGCTTAACCACATCGCCCGGCGCTACAACGAGACTGCGGACGAGCTGGCAAAAATAGCCTCGGGGCGAACGACGGTTCCCCCGGACGTCTTCTCCTGGGATCTGCATCAACCCTCCGTCAAGATCAACGACACGCCCGAGTCCGAGGTACCCTCGGCCCAGCCCGAGGCGTCCTCGGTTCAGCCCGAGGTACCCTCGGCCCCCGAGGGCGAGGCGCTGCGCATCGAGGAGGAGCGGAGCGGGGTCACGCCTGATCGAGATTGGCAGACCCCGTACCTGCAATATCTCCACCAAGGAGAGCTACCCCTCGACCAAGCCGAGGCTCGGCGGGTAGCGCGACGCGCCAAGTCATTCGTCTTGCTGGGCGATGAGAAGGAGCTCTACCACCGCAGCCCCTCGGGCATCCTCCAGCGATGCATCTCCCTCACCGAAGGTCAGGAACTCCTGCAAGAGATACACTCGGGGGCTTGCGGCCATCATGCAGCGCCTCGAGCCCTCGTCGGAAACGCTTTCCGGCAAGGCTTCTACTGACCGACGGCGGTGGCTGACGCCACTAGAATTGTCCGTGAAAGGGAATTAGGCTTACACCTAGTTCCTAAATATTTTTGGTGGTTGAATTGCCCAACACAAATATTGGACTAACTAGTTTGCTCTAGTGAATAAGTTATACAGGTGCAAAAGGTTCACACTTAGCCAATAAAAAGATCAAGTTTTGGATTCAACAAAGGAGCGAAGAGGCAACCGAAGGCACCTCTGGCTGGAGGCACCGGACTGTCCGGTGTACACCGGACAGTGTCCGGTGCACCCAGAGGACTCCAACTCGAACTCTTCGCCCTCGGGAATTCTCGGAAGCCGGCGCACTATAATTCACCGGACTGTCCGGTGTACACCGGACAGTGTCCGGTGCTCCAAGGAAGCGCGGCCTCCGGAACTCGCCAGCCTCGGGTTCGCGCGGTAGCCGCTCCGCTATAATTCACCGGACATGTCCGGTGTGCACCGGACTGTCCGGTGTACCAGCGGGGCAACGGCTATTTCGGCGCCAACGGCTACCTGTGGAGCATTTAATGCGCGCGCAGCGCGCGCAGACGTCAGGCGCGCCCATACCGGCGCACCGGACAATGAACAGTTGTTGTCCGGTGTGCACCGGACACCCAGGCGGGCCCAGAAGTCAGAAGCTCCAACGGTCTGAATCCAACGGCATTGATGACGTGGCAGGGGCACCGGACTGTCCGGTGTGCACCAGACTGTCCGGTGCGCCATCGAACAAAAGCCTCCAGCCAACGGTCAAGTTTGGTGGTTGGGGCTATAAATACCCCAACCACCCCACCATTCATTGCATCTAAGTTTTCCAACTTCCAACCACTTACAAGAGCTAGGCATTCAATTCTAGACACACCAAAGAGATCAAATCCTCTCCAATTCCACTCAAGCATTTAGTGACTAGCGAGAGAGATTTGCCGTGTTCTTTTGAGCTCTTGCGCTTGGATCGCTTTCTTTCTTTCTCACTTGTTCTTGTGATCAAAACTCAATTGTAACCAAGGCAAGAGGCACCAATTGTGTGGTGGCCCTTGCGGGGAAGTTTTGTTCCCGTTTGATTGAGAAGAAGAAAAGCTCACTCGGTCCGAGGGACCGTTTGAGAGAGGGAAGGGTTGAAAGAGACCCGGCCTTTGTGGCCTCCTCAACGGGGAGTAGGTTTGCTAGAACCGAACCTCGGTAAAACAAATCCGCGTGTCACACTCTTCATTTGCTTGCGATTTGTTTTGCACCCTCTCTCACGGACTCGTTTATATTTCTAACGCTAACCCGGCTTGTAGTTGTGATTATTTTTGCTTCGCCCTATTCACCCCCCCCTCTAGGCGACTTTCAATTGGTATCAGAGCCCGGTGCTTCATTAGAGCCTAACCGCTCGAAGTGATGTCGGGAGATCACACCAAGAGGGAGATGGAGACCGGCGATAACAAGCCCACTACAAGCCAAGGGAGCACTTCATCGGAAGAGTCCCGCACCAAGAGAAGGGAGAAGAAGAAGAACTCCTCCAAGCGGAAGGAGAAAAGATCTTCCTCTTCTCACCACAAGGAGAAGAAGGAAAAATCTTCTTCTCACAAGCCGCATCGGAGTGGGGACAAGCACAAAAGGATGAGGAAGGTGGTCTACTACGAGACCGACACTTCATCGACATCTACCTCCGGCTCCGACGCGGCATCCGTCACTTCTAAACGCCAAGAGCGTAAGAAGTATAGTAAGATTCCCCTACGCTACCCTCGCATTCCTAAACATACACCTTTACTTTCCGTCCCATTAGGCAAACCACCAACTTTTAATGGTGAAGATTATGCTATGTGGAGTAATTTAATGCGATTTCATCTAACCTCTCTCCACAAAAGTATATGGGATGTTGTTGAGTATGGTGTACAGGTACCATCTGTAGGGGATGAGGACTATGACACGGACGAAGTGGCCCAAATCGAGCACTTCAACTCCCAAGCCGCAACTATTCTCCTCGCCTCTCTAAGCAAGGAGGAATACAACAAAGTACAAGGGTTGAAAAATGCAAAAGAAATTTGGGACCTACTCAAGACGGCGCACGAAGGTGATGAACTCACCAAGATCACCAAGCGGGAAACGATCGAGGGGGAGCTCGGTCGCTTCCGTCTTCGCCAAGGGGAGGAGCCACAAGACATGTACAACCGGCTCAAAACCTTGGTGAATCAAGTGCGCAACCTCGGGAGCACAAAATGGGATGACCACGAAGTGGTTAAGGTTATTCTAAGAGCTCTTATTTTCCTTAACCCCACTCAAGTGCAATTAATTCGTGGTAATCCTAGATATCCACTAATGACCCCCGAGGAAGTTATCAGGAATTTTGTAAGCTTTGAATGCATGATTAAGGGCTCAAAGAATATTAACGAGCTTGACGAGCCTTCCACATCCGAGGCGCAACCGGTGGCCTTCAAGGCAACGGAGGAGAAGAAGGAGGAATCTACACCAAGTAGACAACCAATTGACGCCTCCAAGCTCGACAATGAGGAGATGGCCTTAATCATCAAAAGCTTTCGGCAAATCCTCAAGCAACGGAAGGGGAAGGATTACAAATCCCGTTCCAAGAAGGTTTGCTACAAGTGTGGTAAGCCCGGTCACTTTATTGCAAAATGTCCTATGTCTAGTGACAGTGACAGGGGTGACGACAAGAAGGGCAAGAGGAGAGAAAAGAAGAGGTACCACAAGAAGAAGAGCGGCGATGCCCACGTGTGTCAGGAGTGGAACTCCGACGAAAGCTCAAGCGACTCCTCCGACGACGAGGACGCCGCCAACATCGCCGTCACCAAAGGTCTCCTCTTCCCCAACGTCGGCCACAAGTGTCTCATGGCCAAGGACGGCAAAAAGAAGGTAAAATCAAGGTCCTCCACTAAATATGAAACATCTAGTGATGAGGATGATGATAAAAATGAGGAGGATAACTTGCGTATTCTTTTTGCTAACCTCAACATGCAACAAAAAGAGAAATTAAATGAATTGATTAGTGCTATACATGAGAAGGATGATCTCTTGGATTCTCAAGAGGACTTCCTTATTAAAGAAAATAAGAAGCATGTTAAGGTCAAAAATGCTTATGCTCTAGAAATGGAAAAATGTGAAAAATTGTCTAGTGAGCTAAGTACTTGCCATGAGACTATAGACAACCTTAGAAATGAAAATGCTAAATTGTTAGCTAAGGTTGATTCTCATATTTGCAATGTTTCAATTCCAAATCCTAGAAATGATAATGATGATTTGCTTGCTAGGATTGAAAAATTGAACATTTCTCTTGATAGTCTTAGATTAGAAAATGAAAGTTTGATTGCTAAGACTAAAAATTTTGATGTTTACAATGCTACTATTTCCGACCTTAGAACTAAAAATGATTTGTTGCATGCTAAGGTCATTGAATTAAAATCTTGCAAACCCTCTACATCCAATGTTGAGCATATTTCCATTTGTACTAGATGTAGAGATATTAATGTTGATGCTATTCATGATCACCTAGCCTTAATTAAAAAACAAAATGATCACATAGCACAACTTAATGCTAAGATCAGTGAGCATGACTTAGAAAATGAAAAATTTAAATTTGCTAGAAGCATGCTCTATAATGGGAGACGCCCTGGCATTAAGGACGGCATTGGCTTCCAAAAGGGAGACAATGTCAAAATTAATGCTCCTCCAAAGAACTTATCTAATTTTGTTAAGGGCAAGGCTCCCATGCCTCAGGATAACGAGGGTTACATTTTGTACCCTGCCGGCTATCCTGAGAGCAAAATTAGGAGAACTCATTCTAGGAAGTCTCACTCTGGCCCTAACCATGCTTTCATGTATAAGGGTGAGACATCTAGTTCTAGGCAACCAACCCGTGCCAAGTTGCCTAGAAAGAAAACTCCTAATGCATCATATGTTTTAACTAACAAATCCGGCAAGGTAGTTGCCAAGATTGTTGGGGGCAAACACAAGGGCTCCAAGACTTGTGTTTGGGTACCCAAAGTTCTTGTTTCTAATGCCAAAGGACCCAAAACCGTTTGGGTACCTAAAATCAAGAACTAAAATTGTTTTGTAGGTTTATGCATCCGGGGGCTCAAGTTGGATACTCGACAGCGGGTGCACAAACCACATGACAGGGGAGAAAAAGATGTTCTCCTCATATGAGAAAAACCAAGATCCCCAACGAGCTATCACATTCGGGGATGGAAATCAAGGTTTGGTCAAAGGTTTGGGTAAAATCGCTATATCACATGACCATACTATTTCCAATGTTTTTCTTGTAGATTCTTTAGATTACAATTTGCTTTCCGTATCCCAATTATGTCAAATGGGCTACAACTGTCTATTTACTGATGTAGGTGTTACTGTCTTTAGAAGAAGTGATGATTCAATAGCATTTAAGGGAGTGTTAGAGGGTCAGCTATACTTGGTAGATTTTGATAGAGCTGAACTCAACACTTGCTTAATTGCTAAGACTAACTTGGGTTGGCTCTGGCATCGCCGACTAGCCCATGTTGGAATGAAGAATCTTCATAAGCTTCTAAAGGGAGAGCACATTTTAGGACTAACAAATGTTTATTTTGAGAAAGACAGGATTTGTAGCGCATGCCAAGCCGGGAAGCAAGTTGGCACCCATCATCCACACAAGAACATCATGACTAGTGACAGGCCACTGGAGCTCCTACACATGGATTTATTCGGCCCGATCGCTTACATAAGCATCGGCGGGAGTAAGTACTGTCTAGTTGTTGTGGATGATTATTCTCGCTTCACTTGGGTGTTCTTTTTGCAGGAAAAATCTCATACCCAAGAGACCTTAAAGGGATTCTTAAGACGGGCTCAAAATGAGTTCGGCTTGAGGATCAAGAAAATTAGAAGCGACAATGGGACGGAGTTCAAGAACTCTCAAATTGAAGGCTTCCTTGAGGAGGAGGGCATCAAGCATGAGTTCTCTTCTCCCTACACCCCACAACAAAATGGTGTAGTGGAGAGGAAGAATCGAACTCTATTGGACATGGCAAGAACCATGCTTGATGAGTACAAGACACCGGATCGGTTTTGGGCCGAAGCGGTCAACACCGCTTGCTACGCCATCAACCGGTTATATCTTCACCGAATCCTCAAGAAGACATCCTATGAACTCCTAACCGGTAAAAAGCCAAATATTTCATATTTTAGAGTTTTTGGTAGCAAATGTTTTATACTTGTTAAAAGAGGTAGAAAATCTAAATTTGCTCCTAAAACTGTAGAAGGCTTTTTACTAGGATATGACTCAAACACAAGGGCATATAGAGTCTTTAACAAGTCCTCAGGACTTGTTGAAGTTTCTTGTGACGTTGTGTTTGATGAGACTAACGGCTCTCAAGTAGAGCAAGTTGATCTTGATGAGATAGGTGAAGAACAGGCTCCATGCATAGCGCTAAGGAACATGTCCATTGGGGATGTGTGTCCTAAGGAATCCGAAGAGCCTCCACATGCACAAGATCAACCATCCTCCTCAACGCAAGCATCTCCGCCAACCCAAAATGAGGACGAGGCTCAAGTTGATGAAAGTGAAGATCAAAGAGATGAGCCTCCTCAAGATGACGGCAACGATCAAGGGGGAGATGCAAATGATGAAGACAAGGAGGATGAACAACCAAGGCCGTCACACCCAAGAGTCCACCAAGCAATACAACGAGATCACCCCGTCGACACCATCCTCGGCGACATTCATAAGGGGGTAACTACTCGATCTCGTGTTGCACATTTTTGTGAACATTACTCGTTTGTTTCCTCTATTGAGCCACACAGGGTAGAGGAAGCACTTCAAGATTCGGATTGGGTAATGGCGATGCAAGAGGAGCTCAACAATTTCACAAGGAATGAGGTATGGCATTTAGTTCCACGTCCTAATCAAAATGTTGTAGGAACCAAGTGGGTCTTCCGCAACAAGCAAGACGAGCATGGTGTGGTGACTAGGAACAAAGCTCGACTCGTGGCCAAGGGGTATTCACAAGTCGAAGGTTTGGATTTTGGTGAAACCTATGCACCCGTAGCTAGGCTTGAGTCAATTCGCATATTATTGGCCTATGCTACTTACCATGGCTTCAAGCTTTATCAAATGGACGTGAAGAGTGCCTTCCTCAATGGACCAATCAAGGAGGAGGTATACGTTGAGCAACCTCCCGGCTTTGAAGACAGTGAGTACCCTAACCATGTTTATAGGCTCTCTAAGGCGCTTTATGGGCTCAAGCAAGCCCCAAGAGCATGGTATGAATGCCTTAGAGATTTCCTTATTGCAAATGGCTTCAAAGTCGGCAAAGCCGATCCTACTTTATTCACTAAAACACTTGATAATGATTTGTTTGTATGCCAAATTTATGTTGATGATATTATATTTGGGTCTACTAACAAATCTACATGTGAAGAATTTAGTAGGATCATGACACAAAAATTCGAGATGTCTATGATGGGGGAGTTGAAATATTTCTTAGGATTTCAAGTCAAGCAACTCCAAGAGGGCACTTTCATTAGCCAAACAAAGTATACTCAAGACATTCTAAGCAAGTTTGGAATGAAGGATGCCAAGCCCATCAAGACTCCCATGGGAACAAATGGGCATCTCGACCTCGACACGGGAGGTAAGTCCGTGGATCAAAAGGTATACCGGTCGATGATTGGTTCATTGCTTTATTTATGTGCATCTCGACCAGACATTATGCTTTCCGTATGCATGTGTGCAAGATTCCAAGCCGACCCTAAGGAATCACACCTTACGGCCGTAAAACGAATCTTGAGATATTTGGCTTATACTCCTAAGTTTGGGCTTTGGTACCCTCGAAGATCCACATTTGATTTGATTGGTTATTCGGATGCCGATTGGGCGGGGTGTAAGATTAATAGGAAGAGCACATCGGGGACTTGCCAGTTCTTGGGAAGATCCTTGGTGTCATGGGCTTCAAAGAAGCAAAATTCGGTCGCTCTTTCTACCGCCGAAGCCGAGTACATTGCCGCAGGCCATTGTTGCGCGCAATTGCTTTGGATGAGGCAAACCCTGCGGGACTACGGTTACAAATTAACCAAAGTTCCTCTTCTATGTGATAATGAGAGTGCAATCAAAATGGCCGACAACCCCGTCGAGCACAGCCGCACTAAGCACATAGCCATTCGGCATCACTTTCTTCGGGATCACCAACAAAAGGGGGATATCGAGATTTCATACATTAACACTAAAGATCAATTAGCCGATATCTTTACCAAGCCACTTGATGAACAATCTTTTACCAGACTTAGGCATGAGCTTAATATTCTTGATTCTAGGAATTTCTTTTGCTAATTTTGCACACATAGCTCATAATAATACCTTTGATCATGTCTCTTTATATGCTATGACTAATGTGTTTTCGAGTATATTCCAAACCAAGTCATAGGTATATTGAAAGGGAATTGGAGTCTTCGGCGAAGACAAGGCTTCCACTCCACTCTACTACTCATCCTTCGCCGTCGCTCTGCATCATCTCTCCAACTTTGGTACAATCTTCACTCATTCATTTTATGACCAAAGGGGGAGAAAGTACTTTATTAGGCTCTAATGATTCCGTTTTTGGCGATTCATGCCAAAGGGGGAGAAAACAAGAGCCCAAAGCAAAAGGACCGCACCTAAGCCTTTAAAATTTTGGAGATTTTCAATTGGTAAATTTCAAAATTGGTATCTCTTTGTGTTCTAAAAGGGGAGCAAGTAGTATTTTCAAAATTGATGTCTTAAAACCCTCTTGAACACTAAGAGGAGAATTTATTTGAGGGGGAGTTTTGTTTAGTTAAGGGAAAAGCATTTTGGATCAAAGGAAGAATATTTCAAACTTGAAAATGCTTTGCTAAATCTCATTCATTTATCTTTGACTATCTTGCAAAAGGACTTTGAAAAGAATTTACAAAAGAATTTGCAAAAACAAAACTTATGGTGCAAATATGGTCCAATATGTCAAAAACAAAGAAAACAATCCATGCGCATCATGTAAATATTTATTGGCTCAATTCCAAGCAACCTTTGCACTTACATTATGCAAACTAGTTCAATTATGCACTTCTATATTTGCTTTGGTTTGTGTTGGCATCAATCACCAAAAAGGGGGAGATTGAAAGGGAATTAGGCTTACACCTAGTTCCTAAATATTTTTGGTGGTTGAATTGCCCAACACAAATATTGGACTAACTAGTTTGCTCTAGTGAATAAGTTATACAGGTGCAAAAGGTTCACACTTAGCCAATAAAAAGATCAAGTTTTGGATTCAACAAAGGAGCGAAGAGGCAACCGAAGGCACCTCTGGCTGGAGGCACCGGACTGTCCGGTGTACACCGGACAGTGTCCGGTGCACCCAGAGGACTCCAACTCGAACTCTTCGCCCTCGGGAATTCTCGGAAGCCGGCGCACTATAATTCACCGGACTGTCCGGTGTACACCGGACAGTGTCCGGTGCTCCAAGGAAGCGCGGCCTCCGGAACTCGCCAGCCTCGGGTTCGTGCGGTAGCCGCTCCGCTATAATTCACCGGACATGTCCGGTGTGCACCGGACTGTCCGGTGTACCAGCGGGGCAACGGCTATTTCGGCGCCAACGGCTACCTGCGGAGCATTTAATGCGCGCGCAGCGCGCGCAGACGTCAGGCGCGCCCATACCGGCGCACCGGACAATGAACAGTTGTTGTCCGGTGTGCACCGGACACCCAGGCGGGCCCAGAAGTCAGAAGCTCCAACGGTCTGAATCCAACGGCATTGATGACGTGGCAGGGGCACCGGACTGTCCGGTGTGCACCGGACTGTCCGGTGCGCCATCGAACAGAAGCCTCCAGCCAACGGTCAAGTTTGGTGGTTGGGGCTATAAATACCCCAACCACCCCACCATTCATTGCATCCAAGTTTTCCAACTTCCAACCACTTACAAGAGCTAGGCATTCAATACTAGACACACCAAAGAGATCAAATCCTCTCCAATTCCACTCAAGCATTTAGTGACTAGCGAGAGAGATTTGCCGTGTTCTTTTGAGCTCTTGCGCTTGGATCGCTTTCTTTCTTTCTCACTTGTTCTTGTGATCGAAACTCAATTGTAACCAAGGCAAGAGGCACCAATTGTGTGGTGGCCCTTGCGGGGAAGTTTTGTTCCCGTTTGATTGAGAAGAAGAAAAGCTCACTCGGTCCGAGGGACCGTTTGAGAGAGGGAAGGGTTGAAAGAGACCCGGCCTTTGTGGCCTCCTCAACGGGGAGTAGGTTTGCAAGAACCGAACCTCGGTAAAACAAATCCGCGTGTCACACTCTTCATTTGCTTGCGATTTGTTTTGCACCCTCTCTCGCGGACTCGTTTATATTTCTAACGCTAACCCGGCTTGTAGTTGTGATTATTTTTGCTTCGCCCTATTCACCCCCCCCTCTAGGCGACTTTCAGTCCGCACCTGCGAAGGGTGTCAATTCTATGCGAAGCAGACCCACCTGCCCGCTCAGGCTCTGCAGACGATACCCATCACCTGGCCCTTCACTGTGTGGGGTCTGGACCTCGTCGGCCCTCTGTAGAAGGCGCCCGGGGGCTACACGCACCTGCTGGTCACCGTCAACAAATTCTCCAAGTGGATCGAGGTCCGACCCCTGAACAGCATCAGGTCCGAGCAGGCGGTGGCGTTCTTCACCAACATCATCCATCGCTTCGGGGTCCCAAACTCCATCATCACCGACAACGGCACCCAGTTCACCAGCAGAAAGTTCTTGGATTTTTGCGAGGATCACCACATCCGGGTGGACTGGGCTGCCGTAGCTCATCCCATGTCGAATGGGCAAGTAGAGCGTGCCAACGGCATGATTCTACAAGGGCTCAAGCCTCGGATTTACAACAACCTCAACAAGTTCGGCAAGCGATGGATGAAGGAACTCCCCTCGGTGGTCTGGAGCCTGAGGACAACGCCGAGTCGGGCCACTAGTTTCACGCCGTTCTTCCTGGTCTACGGGGCCGAGGCCGTCTTGCCCACTGACCTGTAATACGGCTCCCCGAGGACGAGGGCCTACGACGATCAAAGCAACCAAGCTAGCAGAGAAGACTCGCTGGACCAGCTGGAAGAGGCTCGGGACAGGGCCTTACTACACTCGGCGCGGTATCAGCAGTCCCTGCGACGCTACCACGCCCGAGGGGTCCGACCCCGAGACCTCCAGGTGGGCGACCTGGTGCTTCGGCTGCGGCAAGACGCCCGACGGAGGCACAAGCTCACGCCCCCCTGGGAGGGGCCATTCGTCATCGCCAAAGTTCTGAAGCCCGGAACGTACAAGCTGGCCAACAGTCAAGGCGAGGTCTACGGCAACACTTGGAACATCCAACAGCTACGTCGCTTCTACCCTTAAGATGTTTCCAAGTTGTTCATATACCTCGCACCCACGCAAAGTTTAGTCAACAAGGAAGGGTCGGCCTCGCCTCGGCAAAGCCCGACCCTCCCTCGGGGGCTAAAAGGGGGGAAACCCCCTCTGCGTCAAAATTTTCCTCGAAAAAAGGTCTTTTTTACCAGAATGTCTTTCGTGCTTTTTGACTACTTCGAAAAGTGGGTCCTGGAAACGACGGAGTACACGTAAGCAGCCAAGGCTGACCGAGCCGAGGGACTCCTACGCCTCCGGGATACGGATACCTCACTCATCACCTTCTGCGATAAGTAACTCGCGTTCGGATAAAGTGGCTCCGCGGATCGAACAAGTCTTTACGTTCGGAAGCCCTTCTGCCGAAGCGATCCTTCGAGCCTTCTCGACCGAGTCGGCGACAGGGCCTCACGGACGGGTGAAAGTACGTGTAAGCGGCAAGGCCGACCGAGCTGAGGGACTCCCACGCCTCTGGGATACAGATACCTCACTCGTCACCTTCCGCGAGAAGCAACTCTCGCTCGCACTAACATCCCTGTTACCGACAAAAAGTCCAGATACTCGAAACAAGAGGAAAAGAGACGCAGCTTTACAACGCAGCGAGGGTGTGTGTTCTGGCCTCGACGGCTGCACAAGGCACACGCCATAAGACAATCTGATCCTGCAGGCTCGGGTCTTGACGCTGGAAGGGGGCAGCAACACCCTCGGCATCGACGGCACCTTCGGCGAGGCCCGACCTAGCCTCGGACGGCGACGTGGTCCGAGGTTCTCCGCTCCGAAGGACGACGTCATCACCACGCCCGGGCAATCGCTGCCAGGGACTTCTCCGGGAATCCGGCCCGAGCAGGCGGCTCAGCCGGTCACCCCTGGGGCCTTGGCCAACCATCTTCCGAGGGAGCCAGCCCGACCTGAGGCCTCGGCTGATCAACTCCGACGTCGATCCTGCCAACGGACAACCCGGCTAGGCTCCGGCCAACCAGGTTTCATTTTTGAGCCAACTCCGCCTCTGTTCATACTAATATCGCTACCCCTGGCCTCGGCTCGTCGAAGAGCGGCCGAGGGGTCTCTTTAACTAAGCTAGAGGAACCTCGGACAGCAAGGCCGACCGAGCCGAGGGACTCCTACGCCTCCGGGATACGGATACCTCACTCGTCACCTTGACACGGGGCGACTCATGCTTGGTGAAGCGGTTCAGATAATCAGCAGACGAGTCTTAGTGCTCAAAAGTGAGGAAAAAAATGTCCACGGACGGTAACGCGCAACGGCAGCCCCGCCAACTACTCGCCCCGTCGCATTAACTCCGCGGCTGGACAGGCGGCGCTTCTGGCAGGCGCAGCGGGCGACGCTTCGCCTTCGCCGAAACAATCGCGCCAAAAAAGGTACGCCGCGTCGTTCGGTTTCGTATCCTTTTTTCCTTTTTTCCTCTTTCTCTATCTCCTGCGACAGGGACCGGGAAAGGGGGATACCCCGAAAGGGGTCCTTCCCCGTGAAGGAACCAGGCTCCGAGCCTCCTTATTGATCAGGGGTTCGAAGGCTGGCCCCCCGAAGGGTTCAACAGCCGCCTCAGATCGCGTGGGCCCTACACCCACTACTGGTCAGAGGTTCGAAGGCCGGCCCCCCGAAGGGTTCCACGGCCGCCTCAGGCTACTCGGGCTCCGCGCCCATTACTGATCAGGGGTTCGAAGGCTGGCCCCCGAAGGGTTCATAGTCGCCTCAGACACCGAGCGAGGGATGACCAGGGGTACGTTCGATACATAACCAAGGCTCGGGCTGTGCTCCCTAGGTACCCTAGGACATTTCCGAGACCAGCGGGAGCGATCTTGTAACGGAATCCCATCGGAGGGAGGCATCGAGCCCTCGGACCCCGTCGCCAGGGGACCGGGTCCGGCAGATCACCCACAGGTACTTTTGGGCGTGCCTCTGGGCCCCTAGCCGACCCCCAACGAACGGGGCACGGACGTCCACTCGGATTACCCGCTTGCAGCTCACCGGAGACACCATGTTCGGTGCCCATCGAGGGTAACATGGCGCTCTCCCCCCTCCTCCTTGCGGAAAGGCGACATAGGGGCGTATGTAAAAAAGCCGAGTCTGTCCCTGATCGCCCTCTCGCCCTGTGCGGAGGCTCGGGGGCTGCTCTCGCAAACCCGGCTCCGGCCGAACCGTTGACAGCGTCAACATACCAGCCCGAGAACTTGGGCCCTGACCGTGCACCCGGGCTACGGCCAGTTCGCATGAGGGAACCACCAGACCAGCCGAAGCATTACGCAAGGCATTAAGACCTCGAAGGAGTGAAACCACTCCTCCGAGGCCTCGGGGGCTACACCCGGCGGGTGCGCTCGCGCGCACCCACCGGAACAAAATGCAACCGAGAAAGGCTGGTCCCCTTGCAAAAAAGTGCGACGAAAGCCTCCAAGCGAGTGCTAACACTCCCTTCGAGGCTCGGGGGCTACTGTCGGGGACCATAATTAGGGGTACCCTCAAGACGCCTAATTCTCAGCTGGTAACCCCCATCAGCATAAAGCTGCAGAGGCCTGATGGGTGCGATTAAGTCAGGGATCAGTCCATACGAGCGACTCGATCACGCCTCGCCCGAGCCTAGCCTCGGGCAAGGGCAGCCAACGTCGAGGGGTTTCCGTCTCGCCCGAGGCCCCCCTTTTTAACGGCGGACACATCTCCGGCTCGCCCGAGGCCTTGCCTTCGCTAAGAAGCAACCCTGACTAAATCGCCGCGCCGACCGACCGAGTCGCAGGAGCATTTAACGTAAAGGTAGTCTGACACCTTTATCCTGACGCGCGCCCCCCGGCAGAGCCGAAGTGACCGCCGTCACTTCGCCGCTCCACTGACCGGTCTGACAGAAGGACAGCGCCGCCTGCGCCATTCCGACTGCAGTGCCACTTGACAGAGTGAGACTGACAGGCAGTCAGGCCTTGCCAAAGGCGCCATAGGAAGCTCCGCCCGACCCAGGGCTCGGACTCGGGCTAAGGCCCTGGAAGACGGCGAACTCCGCTCCGCCCGACCCAGGGCTTGGACTCGGGCTAAGGTCCCGGAAGACGGCGAACTCCGCTCCGCCCGACCCAGGGCTCGGACTCGGGCTAGGCCCTAGAAGACGACGAACTCCGCTTTGCCCGACCCCAGGGGTCGGACTCCGCCCTGGCCTCTGCCGAACGACCTCCGCCTCGCCCGACCCAGGAGCTCGGGCTCGGGCTCGGCCATGAAAGACAGACTCGACCTCGGCTTCGGAGGAGCCTCCACGTCGCCCGACCTAGGGCACAAGCCCGCCACGTCAACAGGAAGCGCCATCATCACCCTACCCCGAGCCGACTCGGGCCGCAGAGAACAAGACCGGTGTCCCATCTGGCTAGCTCCGCCAGATAGGCAATGATGGCGCCCCGCTAGCCCCGTGACGACGGCGGCTCTCAGCTCCCTTACGGAAGCAGGGGGACGTCAGCAAGGACCCAACCGCTCCGACAGCTGTCCCTCTGCCAGGCTCCGTTGCTCCTCCGACAGCCACGACACCACACCAGCTGGGTGCCAAGATCTCTCCGGCTGCCACATTGGCATGTACTTAGGGCGCTAGCTCTCCCCCGCTAGACACGTAGCACTCTGCTACACCCCCATTGTACACCTGGATCCTCTCCTTACGCCTATAAAAGGAAGGACCAGGGCCTTCTTAGAGAAGGTTGGCCGCGCGGGGACGAGGACGGGGCAGGCGCTCTCTTGGGGGCGCTCGCTTCCCTCACCGCGTGGACGCTTGTAACCCCCTACTGCAAGCGCACCCGACCTGGGCGCGGGACGAACACGAAGGCCGCGGGATTTCCACCTCTCTCACGCCCGTCTCCGGCCACCTCGCTTTCCCCCCTTCGCGCTCGCCCACGCGCTCGACCCATCTGGGCTGGGGCACGCGGCACACTCACTCGTCTGCTTAGGGACCCCCCGGTCTCGAAACGCCGACACATAATATATAAAGTTAAGATATTGATTGTGTATAGACATCAAATATTGCTGTGGCAAGGATATACCAAAGTACCAAGGGCACCAGAGAAATTGTAGCAAATGGAACTAGATGTTAGCACCCAAAAAAAAATATGTTTGCGAAGACATAACGTCAGAGCATTTTTAATAGAGGTTTAGACTGTTGTGCGTAATACACCTATTTTACAACGACCGTATAACCATGAAAAGTGGTGATCTATATAGCAAAGATAGAAGTATATAAACTGTCGCGTCGGCCAACTGTCGCTCTCGTGACTCACATCCACAGCCCCAACTTCAACTTCAACTTCAAGCACCAGATTATAAGAATATCTTGGAGAATTTCTGACGATCAGGACATGTACAACCTAGATATTATATGTTGTGGCCTACGGTTCTCTAGCATTGGATAAATACATCTAAGAAACTCTTTCATACAATCAAGGTCTTGTATCATATTCACTAGAAATACGACTCATTTACGTGGGTTATATAGATGAGACCGTATCTAAACTTAGAGAACGACGTTCATTCACGTGCGGTTTTTATAGTTATACTTTTACTACCCTTTAGGATACAGATCATTTTAGGTGTGGGTTGTATCTGCCCTTATATAGTGGATGGATATTTGTTTGGGTGGACTGACGTGACCACGTCACATGGACTGGAAGTCTGGAGCACGTATGAGATCCGTAGGTCTCACCGTTTGACCCGCCGGCCTCACTACCATGCGTCTATAGGTATAGGTATCCTGATTGTAGAGGCATGCAGTAGCAGTCTATTTATAGTATAGTAACAGTACGGTGCTAATGTTCATCTATTTATATACACAGGACGCAGCCTAGATGAAATTACATTCGTGTCCTTGACATTTACTGTTGACCCTAAGACAAGCTGTCGAGAACTAAACAGTCTTTTCCCCTTTAGATCGGTTTCTCCTTTCACCATGGCTGAGCCGAAGCTTCTTCAGCCACAGCTTCGGAGCTAGTTTGTCCCTTGTTCAGATCACACCTTCGTACCATGCATATATGTCGAAGCTTCATGAAACAATTATTATACTGGAAAACATGTTATTTATATTTTTGAGGACCTTCGGAAGAGGAAGACCTCCAACATCTAGATAGTTTGTGCTAGCTGTTAGTACCTAGTTATCCCTTAATTAGGGATGCACTACCGGAATCGCAGGCTTTGCCGAGTGTTGTATTCTTTGCCGAGTGTCTTTTGTCGGGCACTCGGCAAACAAGGCTTTGCCGAGAGCCGCACTCGGTAAAGCTAGGCACTCGGCAAAGCGACCTTTACCGAGTGCTGAACACTCGGCACAGGACGACACTCGGCAAAGATAACTTTGCCGAGTGTCAAACTCTCGGCAAAGGGGGCTCTCGGCAAACGGCCGTCAGCGGCCGTCCCAAAGCTGACGGCCGTCAGTCTTTGCCGAGAGCCAACGGCTGGCACTCGGCAAAGAGGTTCTGTGCCGAGTGCCACATAGTAGGCACTCGGCAAAGCATACTTTGCCGAGTGTCATCTCTAGACACTCGGCAAAGTATATTTTTATTTTTTTTATTTTGTCTCTCAAAATTTTTATGGTATGTTCCTACACTATGTAGACCTACATGTATCATTTGTGGACAATTTTAACAGAGTTTTCAATCGTTAGTAGATTTAGTTTGTTTATTTGAATTTCTTCGGAAAATTTAGATTTGAACTGCAGATCACTCGAAACTTGGAAAATCGTGCATGCAAAAATGATATCCATGCTACTTAGCACAAATTACGACCGATTTCAGGAGCGGACCAGAAACTTCGAGCACCATGCTCACTCAACATGACTGTAAACTTGCCATCCAGGTGTTTAAAAATTGTATAAAACAGAAACAAAGTCAGAAAATCATGAAACCTGTCCACGTGTCATGATATCATATGTAGAGGCTGTGATAAAAATTTGAAAAAGTTTCGAGAAAGCTGTAACGCACTATGTGTACAAACCTAAGAGATCCACATTGAAACTCTATGATTTCATGTGTGGTTCTCTTAGGTTTCTACACATACTGTCTCACAACTTTCTCCAAACATTCTAAATTTTTTATCACAGAGTCTACATATGATATCATGACATGTGGACAAGTTTCATGATTTTCTAAGTTTGTTTGTGTTTTATAAATTTTTTAAACAGCTGTGTGGCAAGTTTACGGTCATGTTGAGTGAGCATGGTGCTCGAAGTTTTCGATCCGCTCCTGAAATTGGTCGTAACTTGTGCTAAGTAGTATGGATATCATTTTTGCATGCACGGTTTTCCAAGTTTCGAGTGACCTGCAGTTCAAATCTGAATTTTTCGAAGAAATTCAAATAAACAAACTAAATGTACTAGCTATAGAAAATACTGTTATAATTCTCCCAAAATGGTACATGTAGGTCTACATAGTGTAGGAACATACCACAAAAAATTTGGTAGGGAAAATAAAAAAAAATAAAAAAGTAATTTGCCGAGTGTCCACAAATGACACTCGGCAAAGGATTGTAAAAGATTCTTTGCCGAGTGTCAGCGATCTGGCACTCGGCAAAGGATTGTAAAAGATTCTTTGCCGAGTGTCATCCAGCTGGCACTCGGCAAAGAATATTTTAATATTTTTAAAAAATCTTTGCCGAGTGCCAGATCACGGGCACTCGGCAAAGAAATCAAATAAACCGCTCTCCTTCTTCCTTTCTCTCCTTTCTCTGCACTCATCTCTCTTCTCTCAGCTCGCTCGCCGCCGCGCCGCCACGCCGCAGCACCGCCGCCCGCCGTGTCCCCGCCTTCCGCTCGCTCGCCGCGCCGCCGCGCCGCCACGCCGCAGCACCGCCGCCCGCCGCGTCCCCGCCTTCCGCTCGCTCGCCGCGCCGCCGCGCCGCCACGCCGCAGCACCGCCGCCCGCCGCGTCCCCGCCTCACCGGCGACGTGAGCCACACCAATTCGGCGACGAAGCGCCAGGAACACAGACGCAACTCGAAGCACGAAGGTAAGAAAACTTGGCAGTACCATTATTCACTAATAAGCTACATATTGGCTTGTATGTACAACTTTATGTCAAATTATTTATGAATCTATGTTACTAGCTACTAACTAATGGGGCATAATCCATCCTCTAGTGGCATTGACCGCGAGGAAGTGATTTCATGCCATGTATTCATTTTATGAATCTATGTTACTAGCTAGCCCCAATGTGAGTATTCAAAGTATCGATAATGTTTTGTATTTGGTTAGCATATCCAAAGTATGTTGTTCTATGACTCTTCATTGATTACCTGTATTTCTGGTTCTGCTTGATTAATGGGTGGGCCGAGATGTGCCCATTAGATTCCAAAGTGATACTTTTGTCACAAGGACTCTTGTCGGTTGCATTTTTTGTTGTTATGCTAAGATGATGACCATTTATTTAGTGATTACCATGCTCTTGTTTCGAGTCGAGATGGTAGTTGTTAAAGAGATAGATGTGGATAAGAATGAGGTTACCCTCTACTAGGGGGTGAAGAGGGAGGTGGTGGAGGAGACTTTCCTTTTCTAGGAGGTGATGGATACAGGTGGTGGAGGAGAGTCGTCTCTTTTGGTGTAGGATAGGGATGTGGATCTCTAGGAGGAGACAATGACCTATGAGGTGAGTATTTGTCACCATTCTCATCATCCGAAGATGGTAGTGAGCTTTATGAAGAGTATTTACTAGGTAATAATAGTCCCCTTGTTCTGAATAATAAGTGGCCTATCTTACTTAGTAGGTTAATTCAATACCTTGTTGTACTTCTTATCCCATACCCTATCAACGTTGACCATAGTGTACCCATATGGAGTTGGGCAACCATGAATGGTCTCGCCTTCGGTAGGCTAGGCCTCATCATCTGCCACCTTGTTACTTGTACAACACTAGTGGATGTAAAGCTTGATAAGCATGCATTCAGTTAAGTTTTCCACTAGATATATTGCATTTGTCTTTTCTTTGTCAAGCGATGTGGATCTGCATCTACTACGATCCTTGAGCACTAGGCTCATGCCTATCAGAGAAGGCTCGACTTGTGTCGGTCCCTGCTTTTGTAGAACTCGCTTAATCTCATATCAAAATGATCACATCTAAGATGCCATGAATCATTCTTCCATTTCTTTTAGCCACTTTTCATACTCTGATTGTTGTTCTGCTCTACTTCTTGAGTGGCTTTGATAGGACGAAGATTTAGCCTCTAAATGCTTCTTTCCACTTTATAACTTTAGCCCCTCTTGTGTGACCAGGATGCTCCTTATTTTCGAGTGCTTGTGGGAGCAGTAGCTCTCCTTGTAAGACTTGAAGCTCCATTCCCTCAACCTCTCATTGAATGTGTCCACCTTCTGTAGGAGTTTGTTAGGATTACCTAGGGTGACAAGGATCCTATCAGGGTTATAGCATGCCCCCTATGAGAAAGAATTGCATAGATCTAGGCTCACACTTGATAGTATGAGTAGTAATGCCTTGCCATTCCATTGCCTCAGCTTTCGTGTCCCAAAGCAGCATTTTCCTGATGTAGCCACGTGAGTCGAGATGATGACGATAGATCTATGTACTTTTGCACATTCACCTTATTTCTAGCACTCACTACCATGCATGGCCGAGAGTGATGCAGTATATTACTAGTAATTTCAACAAAACTGGTACCAGCTAGCAATAAAGCCACTTTTTATGAAATTACATTTAATAAAAGTTGCTCAATAATTATGGACATATCTTTGGATGAGTATACTCAAGATGGGAGAGAGAGGAGGAAGGGGGTGTGGGGTTTTGACGTTTTGTACAGTAGAACCGTCACTATTGGCTCAAGCCATCAACCGACAACGATAGTCATGATATCATTGCCAATTCATTGCTCAAATCAGCAGTGATAAATTACTACCAGTTTTAATGACCCCAACCGGCACTCTGAATTTTGCTTTTGCGACGACCATTTCTTTTGTTTACGGCCGATAATGACCCCAACCGGCACTCTGGACATACTCAAAACAAGTTTGTTTAAGTCATAGGAAGGTTCACAATATTAGTCAAATTGATTTGAAGAAGATAGGGAGAAAAGTGTGAAACTTCAATTGTTCTGGGGCGCACCGGACCTTCTTCTGAGAGGCATCTCTAGGAAGCTTGTGTGGCCTGGTGCACCAGATCACATTACCAGAGAGCACTGTAGGAGCACAACCGAGGCCTGGTGTACTAGTGACGCACCGGTGGCACGCCATACCTCTTTAACTGATAGGTCCGCAAATGAAGCCTGAAGTGCCTTGGCGCACAAAACCAGTTGGGTCCAACGGGAAGTTTCAGCTCTCAACGATTGGCTCCAACGCCTAACTAATGTGGTAGGACACGTGGTATGGTGCAGCAGACCAGTCAAGTGAGTCCATGGAAGGCATGATTAGAGGCAATCTCGATGATGCCCCCGAGGAAAGAGTAGATTTAGCAAATTTCTAGCAACGACTATTTGGAGGGTTTTGGGGGCTATAAATACCCCAACCAGCCTACTCAAGTTACAAATCACTTCTAGAGCTGAGCAACAATATCATACACTTGTACAACATGTCCCTCGGCCCGCTCTGTCTTCCGTCGCACGGGTCGATGCCGCTAAGGAAGTTCACGAGGTCCGGTGGCGACTCCAGCGCGCCGCCGCCGATCACCGTCTTCTGGTGGTGCGCGACCATGGTAGCCGTCTCGATGTCCTGCACTCCGGGGACGCCTTATGTCTAACAGGTGAAGAGCTTCCAGTCTTCCGCCTTCACTCGCCACTAATCACCGCCGCCAAGACCTCCCAAACTGATTGCCACACCGTCCACCACGAACGCCGATGAGGTGTTGTAGGACGTCGCGAACGGTCAGATAAGGAACTCTAGCACCGCAAAAATCGTGGCCGCCGCGTATTCCATATTTCATGTTTCCATGTATTTGCTTCTCCATGTTCATTCTTTGTTTTTCATGTATTTGAATTTTCACAATGTTAGAAAAAATGGATAAGTCACCGAAAGAAAAAAAAACTCATTTACATACCAAGAGGATAACTCTTTTCTTGTTAAGGTTCTTCCATCTATTTTTAAGTCTAAGTTAGTACCCTTGTGGGTTATTTTGTCTTCACAAGGTTGATCTTTCGGTAGATTGTATCCTCTTATAGCATGAAATATGTGTGCATGTCAGCCATCGTGCTGTTTTGTTTTATTTGCAGGTTTTGGAAACCTCCCCGTGCGGGGGAGGTGCTGCCGAAATTTTTTGTTGACAGGCATGTGTTTTTTGCAGAGGTCTTAGCCGTTGCGGGTCTGCCTGCACCGCGTCGAGTCGCCACTGCACCGACCCGCCACTGCCCCACTAGCCTGACTCCACCGCCACCCTAGGTATAACCTCTATTTCCGCATCATGGTCGTAGATCACGTAACCCAGTTAGGCGTCTCCCGTTCGAAAGTGATACGGTGTAGATATGCAGATCTTTGCATATCTACAAATGTATCAGTTTCGAATTGTCCACGTTTTTTGGACAGCCCGCGGTTGCGTAGATGGTGTTAGTTTCCATGCTCTACTCCGGTCCGAGAAAGAGTTTCGGCGTCACCTCCCTGTTGTTCTCCGGACAGTACACTCTCCCTGCCAGGACGTGTATCCGGAGAACAGCGGGGAGGTGCTGCCGAAATTCTATCTCGGATCGGAGTAGAGCATGGAAACTAACTCCATCTACGCAACCGCGGGTGGGATTAGGACCTATCCTCACCTATTAGAAGGTAGGAACGTAGTGTACATGCATTACATGTCTATATTAAACTATACTCGGTTATATATGTTAGAGGATGGAGGACCGTGAGTGGATGTACACGGGCCGCGTTCGACGTAATGATGTCACCCCAGAATGGATTAGGAAGACCGATGCTTTCGTGGAACGGGCATATGGCGAAGCTGCTAAAGGAGCTAGCCTAGTCCCTTGTCCGTGCAGCAAATGTGACAACCGGAAAAGAAAACCAAAGAAGGCCATGGTAGAACATATTTGGAAGAATGGATTTACGCCGGACTATACTCGGTGGATCTTCCATGGTGAAGCGCATCGCACGAGAGAGGAGGTGGTGAGACAACGCGTCGAGGATTACGATGCTGATGCCGGGGTAGCAGACATGTTGAACGACTATCACGAGGCACAGTTCGCCGAAGGACGTACGGAGGACGAGCCAGAGGCGACCGCAAAGGCATTCTACGACATGTTTGACGCGGCACAGAAACCCCTTCACGGCAAGACAAAGGTTTCTCAACTGGATGCCATTGGGCGTATAATGGCGTTGAAGTCGCAGTATAGCATGAGTCGAGACGCCTTCGATGGTTTGTTGACAGTTATTGGCAGCCTGCTTCCGGAGGATCACGTTCTGCCAAAGAGCATGTACGAGGCACAGAAACTCCTTCGTGCACTCAAGATGACGTATGAGCAGATACATGCTTGTCCGAAGGGCTGCGTCCTATTTAGGAAAGAACACACTGAGGCAAAGTACTGTCCGAAGTGTAAATCGTCTAGGTTCATGGAGGTAGACTCTGGTGATGGACAGAAGAAGCAGCTCGACATCCCCGTGACAATCCTACGCCACCTTCCGTTCATACCGAGGATCCAGCGTCTATACATGACAGAGGAATCCGCGAAACAGATGACATACAATCCTGACAAGATGGTTCACGCATCCGATGGTGAAGCATGGACCCACTTTGATGTCATTCACCATGAGAAAGCCAAAGAGGCTCGACATGTTCGTGTTGCGCTGGCCACAGATGGGTTCAATCCCTATGGAATGACCGCTGCCCCATACACATGTTGGCCCGTGTTCGTTATCCCCATCAATCTCCCCCCGGCGTATGCTTTCAAAGACAGAACATATTCGTGTCGTTGATAATTCCTGGACACCCGGGGAATAAAATGGGCGTGTACATGGAGCCTTTGATTGATGAATTGGTCCGTGCTTGGGAGGAAGGGGTATGGACGTACGACCGAGCTACGAAGACAAACTTCAAAATGCATGTTTGGTACCAGTACTCCATGCATGACTTTCCGGCGTATGGGCTATTTTGCGCCTGGTGTGTTCACGGTAAGTTCCCATGCCCAGTTTGCAAGGAAGCTCTTAGGTTCATTTGGTTGAAGAAGGGTGGCAAATATTCGTCATTCGATAAACATCGACAATTTCTCCCTCTTGACCATGCATTCCGACAAGACATCAAGAACTTTACGAAAGGTGTCGTGGTGACAGACCGCCCACCTGCAATGATGACTGGTGCCGAAGTTCGCGAACAGATAGATGGTCTCGTGGCCAACCCAGAAGGTGGTTTTGTGGGATATGGTGAGCAACATATGTGGACACATAAGTCGGGCTTGACTCGGCTCCCCTATTATGATGACCTGCTCCTTCCACACAACATTGACGTGATGCACACTGAAAAGAATGTCGCCGAGGCACTTTGGGCGACAATTATGGAGATTCCTGATAAGTCAAAGGATAACGTAAAGGCAAGAGTGGATCTGGCAGAGTTATGTGATAGACCAAACCAAGAGATGAAGCCGCCTAGTGGTGGTAAGACATGGAGAAGGCCTAAGGCCGATTTCGTCCTGAGCAGGGCCCAGAGGAAGGAAGTACTACAGTGGATCAAGATGTTAATGTTCCCTGATGGGTATGCAGCTAACCTTAGTAGGGGGGTGAACTTATCTACTCTGCGAGTCTTAGGGATGAAGAGTCATGACTTCCACATATGGATTGAACGAATTCTTCCGGCGATGGTTCGAGGCTATGTCCCTGAGCATGTCTGGCTAGCGCTTGCAGAGTTGAGCTATTTCTTCCGCCAGCTTTGTGCAAAAGAGTTAGCTCGGACCATGATTGCAGACTTGGAAAGGATGGCACCCGTGTTACTGTGTAAGCTGGAGAAGATCTTTCCACCCGGCTTCTTCAATCCGATGCAGCATTTGATTATTCATCTCCCATATGAGGCACGAATGGGGGGGCCCGTGCAGGGACGTTGGTGCTATCCAATCGAGAGATGTCTAAAGAGTATCCGAAAGAAATGCCGAAATAAATGCAAAATCGAGGCTTCCATTGCAGAGGCATACATACTGGAGGAGGTGTCAAACTTCACAACAACTTACTATGGTGACAAACTGCCGAGCGTGCATAATCCACCCCCTCGTTACAATGATGGTGGCAATGAATCGAACCTCAGCATTTTTCGAGGGCAACTCGGAAGCGCGAGTGGTTCGACCACCAAGACCCTGAGACATGAAGAGTGGCGCCATATCATGCTATATGTATTGACCAACCTTGAAGAGGTGACGCCATACATGGAGCAATTTCTTCATGAATTCTGGCGTCGATCAAGGGACCCAACTCCACAGGAATATGATACCCTTCTTAGAAAGGGTGCGGGAAATGGATTGCCCGATTTCATTTCCTGGTTTAAACATAAGGTACGTGCTTAGTTTGTTATTCCAAGTTGCTCTTACGTGCGAATAATATAACAATCTAGCGTGTTTGAACTTGCAGGGCCAAAGAGAGCCGTCTATGAGTGCCGAGTTGAGACAAGTAGCCAATGGCTTTGCCTATAGGGTCAGGAAATTTTCTGGGTATGACATCAATGGATACCGTTTTCGCACAACAAGCTACGACCAAAGTCGGCCCAATCGAAAAACCACGTGTTCTGGAGTCTTTACGCCTGGGCTTGACGAGGTCGAGTATTATGGAAGAATTGAAGAAATATATGAACTCAATTTTTATGGTTCCAAACCTCTTACTCCAGTGATATTCAAATGTCATTGGTTTGACCCTGAAGTTACGAGACGGACACATTCTAATCTTGGGATAGTCGAAATTCGACAGGATTCTACCTTAACAGGAGACGATGTCTACATTGTGGCCCAACAGGCCACACAAGTGTATTATCTTCCATATGCGTGCCAAACGAAACAACATCTTAAGGGTTGGGATGTTGTGTATAAGGTATCACCGCACGCTAAATTACCTGTTCCAAACGATGAAGATTATAACTTAGACCCGGACACATATGACGGAGAGTTCTTCCAAGAAGATGGGCTCGAAGGGCAATTTGAGATAGACTTAACCGAAGCGATCGGAATGGAAGTAGATATTGAAATGGTTGTTGATGACGAGGATGATGAGGTGCAAAATGAGAATGACTTAGAAATACTTGAAGGCAATGCCAATGACGAAGTTGCGCCTTCAGATGATGTTGACTATGAAATGGTTGATAGTGATGATGACACTTATGATCCGGCTAACCCGGACACATATGAAGATTATTTTTAATCGATGTAATGCTATATTTCATTTATTTTGCATATGTTTCTAAATACATATTTTTTATCTGTGCTTAATTGTTTACTCTTAATTGCAGGTTGTTGGACAAAGATGGTGGGCGGTGGGACGAGGACGAGGAGGGGGAGGGGGAGGGGGAGGAGGAGCACCCGTAGGACGGAGGAGGAGGCGCAGCAGGACGACGCCGTACAGCAGCAGGTGGAGCAGCAAGCCGCTGTCGATGCGGCACAGCAGGACGACGACGATGCGGCGCAGCAGGACGACGACGACGCCGCCGCCGCTCAGCAGGACGTCTCAGGTTCTGGCTCCTCAGGTTCGAGGAGTATCTACCTGCGAGGTCCCGCGAGCCTACCTAAGCGACCCATACTTCGTGACAGACGTCCGCTCATACGACCCGATAGAGAGAGGTAGGTAACTTTAGATGTTGTTGCTGCTTTTTCATATTATATGTTCAAATTAATAATAGAAACTAATACTTCATCTTAATCACTTCGACAGGTCTTGGATGGTTTTGGAGACTGCAGGGGGTCACGGCCGCAACCCCAATGGCATCCTCGGCCTTCTATGCCGGGAACACTTCCCTGGGCTTGTCGAGTACGCCGGAGTGACGAGCCCAGCGTACACCTTCGACCACTACGCCGTCGCCCCCGATGCAGTAGATCGGGACGGCAGACAATTCAACAACAAGGCGGAGCGGGTCAAGCAAGAGCTGTGGGTAAGTCTTCCTCGCACTATATTGTTTAATAAGTCACATTTGTTGCATATTCTTTAAATAATGTATGGATACATCGTCTTTGTATGTAGGATTTCTTCAGGTGCGATGCTGGATACGAGGCCAGGGCGGATGTGGTGTCTACGACGTGCTGTAAGAAGCTCGTCGTGGACATGCACTACGAGGCGCGCATCCAGGCCATCGTCACTTACCACGGCTCCGTCCTTGGGGAGAAGGTGAACAAGAAGGACGCCAGAACCATGTCATTGACTGCGGACCAGTACTTGCAGGTAAATACAAAACTTTATTATTGGTACTAAATATGCTTATTCTTATCTTCTGATATGCGGTGTACTTATATTTTTTTAGATGATTCCTCATTGGTGCGCCGCGCATCCTGAGTGCTGGGAGAAGATGGTGCAGAGGTGGTGCTCGGCTGAGTGGGACGAGGCGCACAACGCTAGCCGGGAACGGCGTTTGCTGATGCAAGGTCCCTCCCACCATCAAGGCAGCCGCAGCCTGGGCAAATACGCGGAAGCATGGGTACGCGCTCTTTTTTATTTAGGTATATAACTTCCGATTAGACATGATTTCTAACCATATCGTTGGTTTTCTCGCAGTCGGCGGCACATGGTGGCGCGCCTTGCTCCACGTTCTCGGCATATGCCATGGCCCACAAGGGGAAGGCGACGTCCGACGTCACCTACAACCCGGATGACGGGCCCGAGGCGTACACCAACCCCGCCATCCACAGCCGACTCAGTGAGTACACCGCAATGGCCAAGGAGGTCCATGGGCCAGATTACGATCCGAGGACCGAGGACATCGACGGAGATGTCCTCATGAGGGTCGGAGGAGGCAAGAGGCATGGGCGGTACTGGATTGCCGACGGGGCAATCGACTCGTCCTCCACTCCCACTCTCTCTCAGGTGCGAGCAAGGAGCACGAGCGCGAGCCCAGCCATACGACCTCGGCAGGACACCTCACAGCATCGTATCCAGCAACTCCAGGTTATTCCTTATCTATTCATCGTTCATTAATTTTTATATATCTTCTCTTTGCATTATCGTAACATTAGGGCGAAATATTACAGACTCAGCTAGATGATGAGAGGAGGCAACGTGAGGAGCTGGAGAAGAGGATGGCGGATCTGTTCGCGTACGTGCAGAGCCTTGGCGCCGCACAGGGTCATGCTCCACCACCTCCGTTGTTCCCTGCAACTGACCCTGCTGAGTTCACTACTCCTGTGAGTATCAAAATTTTAGTACTGCATGATATATATTCATATGTTCTCACACATACAATCTATTCTCTATGCAGGGTCAATCGGCGGCGTCGAACAACCCTCATGCTTCGTCCAGCCCTTCGCCGAACCAGTCCAGATGCCCACCTCGTTGATGATCTAGACTTGGTCTTGTGAGTGTTGGTGATGTTTAGCTAGTGACACTTTGTGATATATATGTGACGGTTGGTGATGTTTGGCTAGTGATCCAGACTTGGTAAATACACATACTTATATTTGTGAGACTTATATTAGTGTCACTTTGTGATATATATGGTGTTGATGATAAATGTGTTCATTCTGTGATGCGATTGATATATAATGTGTTGTGAATGATATATATCTTTTGTTTGTTTGGATGGAACAGTAAAAACAAATAAAAAAGGGACATCCTGGTCACTTTGCCGAGTGTAACACTCGGCAAAGGCTTCTTTGCCGAGTGCTATGACCATGGCACTCGGCAAAGAATTCAACCTGGGAACCGGTAAAGCCATCTTTGCCGAGTGCTGACCATGACACTCGGCAAAGAAGGCAACCTGGGAACCGGTAAAGCCATCTTTGCCGAGTGCTGACCGTGGCACTCGGCAAAGAAGGCAACCTGGGAACCGGTAAAGCCATCTTTGCCGAGTGCTGACCATGGCACTCGGCAAAGAAGGCAACCTGGGAACCGGTAAAGCCATCTTTGCCGAGTGCCACTGCCAAGGCACTCGGCAAAGGGACTGGCAAAAGGGCCCACTGGAGGGTTCTTTGCCGAGTGCCAGTCCACGAGACACTCGGCAAATAAACCTCCTTTGCCGAGTGTCGCCGTGGGCACTCGGCGAAGGATCCGTCACCGTCACTTGGCGCCGTGACGGTGACTTTTCTTTGCCGAGTGCCAAATGGCACTCGGCAAAGTCTTTGCCGAGTGCCCGACAAAAAGTACTCGGCAAAGATGCTGTTGCCGATGTACAGTTCGCCGAGCGTTCGTTGCCGAGTGTTGTGTGAAATAGCCTTTGCCGTGTGTCTCAGACACACGGCAAAGAAGCTGATTCCGGTAGTGATGGGGACCTAGTGGGAACTCGAAACCCGGATGGGGATAGGATGGATTTTGCATCCGTGATGGGTATAAGGATGGATCAAATATGATAAGGATGTTTTGAAATGCTATAACCCGATATAAAATTCTCCATTGTCGTCTGTAACCGGAAGTCTCGAGCACGTATGAGATCCGTAGGTCTCACCGTTTGACCCGCGGCCTCACCATGCGTCTATAGGTATAGGTATCCTGACTGTAGAGGCATGCAGTAGCAGTACCCCACCACCACCTCCCCCCACTAATAACCGCTAACTGCTAACTGCCACTGCCATCCAGTTCTTGTTCATCAGCCGAGAGAAAACAAAACAACGAACTCCCAGTCATGTGCCGCGCCCGATCGTCGATTCGTTGTAGATCGCAGGACTCGTGCTCTCGTTTGTCGTGGGTGACTCCGACCAAGCATTATCCATTGCTGATTTAGACCTGCAGCTGTGGTCCGTGGAGGAGGAGGAGCAGGGGGACTGACGAAAAAGGCTCCTCGCCACCCCCGTCAGGCCAGCCATCACACCATCACAAGATTTCAACGCGGTAGGCACGCCGCAGCGGTGGAAACTACCTGCACTTACTCATTACTGTTCGTTGGAGATCCACATCTACGACTACGAGTAACAATGGATAATGCTTGGTCGCTCAGCTTTGCAGCTTTTGCATCCTTGCCTAGGTTAACTACCAAACAACGCTCCGTGCCGTGCACATGGTTCCCGTCAGATTCACCTCGGTCAAACTAATCCTACGCGCCTTTTGAATAGCCTACCGAAGTACCGATGCGATGATAATTAACCATCGAGTCGAAGAGGCTGTCCAAGCAAAGCTGCCCCGCTCGCTTTGTTTTTAACGTGTGTACCGTGTGCGTGCACACCATCGTAAAACCGACGCCAGAGGCGTCTGTTTCATCTAGAACAAAGCACTGTTTCTGTTTGTTCATTCATCTGTACTGTACTAGTGGTAGTAAACTTTAAACGAGGAGAGGAAGAGGACGGCGACTGGCGACGACAGGACAGGTCGCCCACCGGCCGCCGTTGGACAGAGACCGAGGAGAGCGAATTCCGTAGGGCGTGCCTGCCTCATCCCTCCTCGTGGAGATCAGATCTCGACAACAGCAGGAGGGGGATTTCTGTTTCTCTTTTACGTCTCGCTTCACTTGTGTTGTGTGGCTCTCGCTCACTGTCTCGCATTCGCATCGCATGGTGGTGGACCAAACTTGGCCGGTGAAATTTTACCCGCTGCTGAGATGCGACTGCGACTGCGACGCGATCAGATTCCACAGGCTGCGGTTCGCCTGGTTAAAAAACAGCCTGATTGGATGGCTGGTTATGCGCGGTCAGGCACACACCAACCTGGCCGGCTGGATACACCAGAGTTGACTGTTGAGCGTATCTGCGAGTGCAACAAAAATGACTTGTTTTACATTTACTTATGGAACTTACGTTTCCCGCGCGTAAACAAACAAATAGAAGCTTAGATAAAATCAAAGCATATAATGGTTCAGGACAAGACGGTACAAGCAAACCAATCAGACGGAAAGTGTTTACGACGAGGCAGAGAGGTGCTGCTTTCAAAGTTCCAGTCATTCAGAGTTTCAGAGCAGTTGGTTGGCTGGCTCTCGCAGTATTCCCAGCTCGTGTTCCTCGTCTTGCAATTTTCGTGCGTCGCGGGTGTTTGGTTTCGTGAGCAGAGTTTGGCTAGAAGCCTATCGAAAAAGGATGTGCTTGGGGTCAACACATGCTCTCTTGTAAAAGGCTTCGAAAAAGTCTCTAAGTGAGTTAGTTAGATGGTTTGAGTAGCACTTTTTAAGGTCGTGAGTTCTAATCTGAATGGAAGTGAGTTTCAGTTTGTGCATACGAGATGAACCGATCTATGGAGCGAGTTCTCGTATATGGATTGAGAGGGCTCAAAGCACGAGTAAAAATGAAACCTTTAGATCTTGTTCGGATATTCCTATCACGTGTGGATTTGACAAGATTAGAAAAAAAAAATATGAAAGATTTTAAATCCACTCATTCTCACACAATCCATATGGATTGAGAGCAAAACGAACAAGCCCTACCGGCCGAAGGCTCAACCAACAAAAGCTTCGCTGGATTGAAACTGAGGAAGACGAACTCCTGTACCGAGCAGCCAATCACAGCATCGCGATTTCGGATGCGCGCCCACACTGATAGTAGTAAGAAAATACTGAACTACCATCACAGAACACAAGCAAAGCACTTACTGATAACTAAACCAAACCATATGTTAATGAAACGAGAAGCGCGGATGGTCCACCTCAAAAAGCCGCAGCATTCGGTACATCCATAAAAATAAAAATTAAAAAAAAAACTTGTGCCAACCGCCAAACGGCAGGGAATGGAATGATGGAGTGCATCGCCGACATCCAGATCGCAGATCCAACAGTTACAGGTGGGGTTGATTGCTGGGCGTGGTACTGCTTCCGAATCACACGCTCAAAACAAGGCACACATGGGACACAATCACAAAGGGAAAACCAACCCGAACAGCAAGGAATCAAAGACTGTATGGCCGTGTCCAGCAGGTCACCCAAAATAATGTTTTGCGCTATAAATTGCGCTGTTCGCGGAGTGGAGTTCGAATATAGGGTTTAGAAATGTATAAGCTGAGCCTAAATATAACTTCTGAAATCTGGTACGGAAGTTCCCTGCAATAAACTCCCAAGAAAGTTTCAAACAGATAGCCGAAGGCACTGGTGCCTTGTGTCAAATAATGCATTTACATGTGGTTGTAGCCGCATCTACATCAGAAAAATCTATTGCGGACATTCTCATCTTTGACTGTGCCCATGGGCCGCATCTCCTCTTTGATCGTGATTTACACTGAAATTAAATGTTTCAAAATCCAAATGCAAACACAATGTTAACGACCAAAACGTGGTTAATAAACGATCAAAACGTGGTTCATTAACGATCAAAATGTAGTTGCCAAAAACTTAGGCAGGCGGCAGGCCGATGCTTTTGCCAGCCATTTGGTTTGCGACCAGAACTTACCAATACCTCATACTTGGCTTACCACATCTATGTAACATTATTCCATCCAACTTTTGGCAACTTTTGCTTACCAGAACATTTGGCATGGCAGATTTTGATAGCACTTCGCCCTCCTAATAAATCAGCAAAAATGCATTTACATCATATGGGATTCGTGTGTTGGGCAACGTCAGTTGCAACAGCAGCTACAAAATTGGCGGCATGCATAAAAAAACAGATTCTCAGCTATATATTTTTTAGGGTTCAACAGAAACATCCTTGCTGAGTAGTCCGCTCGAGGCAACCTTCACCTTCTTCTCCTTGCCCTTTTTACCTGATTTGCCAGATTTTCTCTTCTTGCTGGACTTCTGTGGTACAGGTGAAGCAGGCCGAGGCTCTGCAAGTTCACCGTTCTCCACAGACGAGCCGTTCATTTCATCTTTGATTGTTCCCACATCTACATCTGGATCTACCACGGACATTCGCATCAGCGTATAGTCCAACAGAAACGTGCTTCGGACTAGTCTATCGACTCGGCTGAAATGCCTCTGCGAATACGGAATAAGGCCCTCAAGGAGCTCACTAATGCCCTTGATCTGCAGAGATAAAAGCAGAAATCGTCTCATGAGAAGCAGAAGTTTGTCAGACCATGAACACACTCTTAATAAAAGTTGAAACGCTCTAAAGAAGGAAGTTAAAATGCCTTAGGAGAGGAAAAAGTTATTACCTCCAGGATATCAGTGGGAGAGAAACTCCTCAATAACCGAAAAAGCACAAACTGTGCAACATGACAGAACTTGGGCTTCGTATTCCATTCACGGACGTACTCAAGAAGCACGCGAAGGCCATCCGTTGGAAGACCAAGAAGAGCCTTTTCTATTGGATCCTCTGCATCAGCTCTCCTGCAAACCCAATGATGTATAACATCATGTTAATAATTCAAAGCGGCTGACTTCATTCGAATCAAGAAATAGTACCTTGCAAGCTGTGAGAATAAATCTAGAAGCCTGTGTGGTCTTCTAAGCTCAAATGCAAGTTGTATTGCCTTTGCGTAGTCAGAATCTGACACAGCATTTTCCAATTCCTGGCCTCTTAAAACTTCTTCCTCCTGCAACAATTATGAGTTTTAGAGTGCTGCGGATGCCTGACATAGTGACATAGGCCTGTATGAATTCCTAAACCCATCAAGCAGAGGCAAACATGAATATATCAAAAATATGGCAAACTGAGAGAGGTATCATATCCCGACGACATACGAACTCACTATACTGATACAAGATCTAACATCAGAAATTTCATAGTTTTTCTTCCAAAAGCAAGCATCTTGCTTCCAATTATATATGCTTAAAGTGTAACAGGTTTCACTTGCCTTCTTACGAAAATCTTCCTGCTTATCTTCCATGGTGCAATCATGCCACAGGTTGAGGACAGCATCGGTTCCACCAGTAGCAACCATTTCAGTTTTCATGCCAACAGCCAATGCCCAGACCTACGGAACAAATAATAGTGAGATTGAGTCCCCTCCAGCAGCAGGAGCAACAGCAACAACAACAACAAAGTCTCTTAGTCCCAAGCAAGTTAGGGTATGTTAAAGAGTTCAAATGCTAAAAAAGCCAGAAATCAAGGTTCAGGCACGTGGATAGTTGTTTTTCATTTGCTCCTATTAAAAACTAAATCTTTGGATAAATTTCATCCTTTTAAATCTTCTTTTACTGCCTCTTCCATGCCAACTTCGGTCTTTTACCGTCTCTCTTCCCATTACTATCACACCTTAGAATTCCACTACCCATTAGTACCTCTAAAAGTCTCCATTGGACATGTCCAAAACCATCTCAATCGGTATTGGACAAGCTTTTTCTTCAATTAGTACTACCCCTAGCCTATCGCGTATTATCATCATACCAAACTCGATCTTTTCTTATATAGCCACAAATCCAATGCAACATACATATTTCCGTAACATTTATCAGTTAAACACGACACCTTTACACAAGACCAACATTATGAACCAAACAACATAGTAGAGGTCTAATTGTTCTCCTATAAAATTTGCCTTTTAGTTTCTTTAATACCCTCTTGTAATGTAGAACGTCAGATGCTTGGCGCCAATTCCTCCATCGTGCTTTGATTCCATGGCTAACATCTTCATTAGTATCCCTATCTCTCCATAGCTTTGATCCTAAATACCAAAAGGTATCCTTTCTGGACAGTAGACATTCCAAACAAACATTTTCTTCCACATGTGTAGTAGTGCCATAATCATATCTCATGTATTCGATTTTAGTTCTACTGAGTCTAAAACCTTTGGACCCTAGAGACCCCTTGCCACAACTCCAGTTTTCTATTTACTCCTGCCTGACTTTCATCAACTAGCACTACATCCGAAAAGCGTACACCAAGAGATATCCCCGTGTATGTCCCGTGTGACCTCATCTATCACAAAGGCAAAAAAGTAAAGGCTTAAACTTGACCCTTGATATAGTCCTATTTCTAATCGGGAAGTCATTTGTGTCCCCATTATTTGTTCGAAAACTAGTCAGAACATTGTTGTACATGTCCTTAATGAGTCCAACATACTTAGTTGGAATTTTATATTTATCGAAAACCCACCACATAACATTCCTTGGTATTTTGTCACAAGCCTTCTCCAAGTCTATGAAAATCATGTGTAGGTCCTTCTACTCCATATATCGATCCAACATTTGTCTTATTACAAAATGGCTTCAATGGTTGTCCTTCCATGCATGAAACCAAATTGGTTCATACAGATCCTTGCTATTCCTTGGTATTTTTGTAATAAGCCTTCTCAAAGTCGATAAAAATCATGTAGTCCTACTCCTTATATGACTTCTATGGTTGACCTCCCGAGCATGAAACCAAATTGGTTCATAGAGATCCTAATTATTCCTCCAACAGTGAGACTAAAAAAATAACTCTTCTTTGGTGCATGGCAATGATAGCATACCTTCCCATCATGCTTATCATAAGTAGCAATACATTCATTTGTCTTGATTGTCCATAGCTTCACTAGACCATCACTTCCTACATTAAGGCAAAAGAACAGAGTCAACAAGACACCCTAAAAGCTGAAGATAAACATGAAATAACTTAGATGAACATCTTATTTCCTATTACCGCAAGAAATAACTTGAGTTCCACGTGAAAGGAAAGAAGCTCGCAGAACACTTGATGTATGACCTTCAAATGTCTTCAAGCATGAACCATCAGCAACGGACCATATTTTGATTGTTCTATCACCAGAGGACGTCATTACACATTGTTCAACAGGAGAAAACTCAACTGACCAGATTCCTCTTTTGTGTCCCTTAAGGACAACAGAAAACACTAGGTTAGGGAGCTTCCATATGCAAGCAGTTCGGTCCTACAAAATAAAGATAATAATATATAATGTAAACCAGATAAAAAGACATGTCACATATAAAAGAACTACACCCTCCTTCCCAAACTATAGGTCACTTTAGCTCTGTCCTAAGCCAAAATTATAAATTCTGACAAAGTTTTTTATGAAAAAAATATTAGCATATATAATACGAAAAAATGCACTAAGACATATTTATGGTGGATTTAATGAAACTAATTTAATGTTGTAAATGTAATGAATTTTTCAATAAACATGCTCAAAGTTAGAGAAATTTGACTTTAAGACAAAACCAAAGTGACCTATAATTTGGAATGAAATATCATGCTACAATCATACCTCAGAACCACTGCAAACAAGGCCATCATTAGGTGAAATTGCCAGAGAATTAATATCTTTATCATGTGCAGCTACAACAGCCTTTGCTTTAAGAGGGACTTCATCCTCAGCATCACCAAGTGCATCGTCCCAGGTCCATACCTTGATGGTTCGATCGCTAACAAAAAGATAGTAATATTTTAGAATATCAAATTTGGTGTCACTTCAGGCAAACAAAGATCACAGAGAAACTGAAGAGCAAACCTGCTGCCACTAACAAAAAAGTTATTTGTTTTCTTTGAGAAGGCAACAGAACCAACAGCTCCCAGATGGCCTTTGCCAATGCCAATACAGCCTTTTCTTTCAGCATCCCATAACCTCACCTGTGTACAAAAGGTCAGACTCAAAAATAGAAAAAGTAGCACCAGAATGCACTCGACAGAAGTGAGGAACTGAGGATTATCAAAAGAAATCACAAACAAAAACATTATGGTAAGTCAACATAGTTTTCAGGTCCAGACATCACAACTTACAGTATTATCCTTGCTCCCAGTTACGACAAGTGTCTTCCCAGAAGCAGAGACACAGGTGTCAATGCAAACAACTATCTCAGTGTGGCCAGCAAGTACATAAGAACATGACATCGACGCAACATCGTAAACACGGACCTGAATATGCCAGTAACGGTTTGATAAGTTTCAAGTGCATTAGCCAACAAGAACTGTGCTGACATCATTTATAAATAGCTCACCTGCTCCAAGTTGGTAGCTACGGCAAGGTATTGTTCCTCCTTCCCGATAAACTTCAAGTCAAGAATCTCATCATTATAACCTATTAGTCGTCTATATAGAGACAGTTCAAAGTCCCCATCATCAGTTCTTTTGGGACAATAGAACAAAAACTGCTGATCAGCAGTAACACATAGCAATCCTTGATCATTTGGCAACATAACAGCAGATGTAAAGCCCCTCCTGGTTTCCTCGTTCTCTGAGTTAACAGTTACATCAGATGTTTGCTGCTCGAACACGCAAACACAACTGCACAAGACCAGAAAAAGCCATTCATTGCATGTACAACAGAAATATGCAAAGAACAAAAGATGACAAACTAATGTACCTCTCCAAACACCAGATGCGCACAACCCCACGTTCACCAACTGTAAGAAAATAACCAGCAGATTTCTCCTTTATATTTGCCAGCTCTATGCCCAAACAAGCCAAGAGCTCACTTCCAGATCCAATGAAGGAAATAGCTTCTATCATTTCATATGTCGGTATTGTCTTCTTTGAGCTGTACTTACGAATATCCCATGCGGTAACAATCTGCAGGTGTTCCAACATTCATAGTAACCAGTAACTCCACACAGAAAATCCAAACCACAGTAAATTCCTATGTTAGAAATATCAAAGTTCAAGAAAAAAGGGTACTCCTATGACCACCACTTTTTGAGCACAAAGGACCACATACAAAATGAGAGGAAATGCTTCAGCTTCTAAGTTCTGACACGTCCAGCAAGTTTTGACTGTTTTTAGCCCCTTAACTTACTCTACAATCTATATATTTCTGAAGTCATGGAGCCCTAAGAATACACTACCTCCGGTCATAAAAACATGTAGTTTGAGACAAAATTTGGCCAACCATTAAAAACTACAGATACCAATAACCACTGCATTATTCAGTTTGTAAACGTGTAGGTTAGATCAGATGTGTAGACTAGATTTGTAATCAAAATACTTGCAAAATCTCTTAAATTTGAAGGATTTTAAGAATATATTCTCAAAAAAAAACTGGTCAAAGATAGGCATCAAAGACCGTGAAAAGTCAAATTTGTCAAGCATTTTTTACCGGAGGGATTATAAATATAATCCAGTACAAGGGAAGTATAAATGTTTCACTTTAAAACATATGTAATGATAACATAATGAACATCCTAGAATGCATAATAGACATGGGACCATTCATACCTTATCCCTCCCAGCGCTGAGCAATGTTTGACCGTCGTCAGACAATGCCAATGAAGTGACTGCTGAAAAATGCTCTTTAAGAACAGCAACACATTTTTTGGTTTCAAGGTTCCATACTCGTACAGTGCCATCTTCACTTCCTGAAAACAACTGGAGATCCAGCTCACAGAGGTTATCTTGGGTTCGTCAAAAGGAAGTGGAATACACTTCATACATGGAGGGAGGGGGAACCAGTAAAGCTCAATAAAAATAATGCAGTGATTTGAACTAACAAGCTCCCAGAGACATTTTCAGTGATCCAGTTCAATAAAAGCACAATTTCTCAACTTCAAGTTGTCCTCACCAAAAGGCGCTTTGGATCTTTGTGAAACATAATGGTTGTCACAACACCCGTATGACCTCTAAGAAAATGGGTGCAAAATCCACCATCCACATCCCATACGCAGACCTTCTTGTCTGCTCCGGCAGTTGCAAGCAAACCACCAGAAGCATGGCATGTCATGGCCATGATAGGACCATCATGTCCCTGTAAAGAATAGGTTAAATACATTAGTTTACCTCACATGGCAGTATACTAGCATATTATTAACATAATGGCATGAGCAAATTTTAATTGTAAAAAATGTTAGCCTGTAGTGGTAAATCAGCCATATAGTCTCTAAGTTAACTAACTAAAACAACAATTAGCGTGGCAGGATTAAGATCAAATAATGAAAAAAATGAAAAGCTGTGCACATGATCTGTAAGAAATTAGTGCATCCAATTGTAACATCACGTTAGTTAGTGGAAATAATAATGGTATCCTTTATCTTTGCGCAATTAACCAGAAAAGATAAGATGGTAACACTAAGTCGTTACAATACAGCAGCCACAATTCCACGATTAATTGAACTTCACACAAATCACAATTTATGAAAAGCAGTGCATGAGTTCTGGTATTCTACAAGTGCTCAATAACATATTTATTTTGTAAGGAAACTACTCCAGTCTCATAGACTTATAGCAAACCTCTTGAAAAGCTTCTAAAACTTCAATCCATTTAATTTCCAACAGTTACTATACAATGACCCCCGTCCCTACCAAAACACTAACCAAAATGTCAAACGAATGATGTTTCAGGTTGAGGAGCTAAAACTTAGAATATGCACAGCTGACAGTTCCGATATTCACACAAGGATACGAGCTTCCTAAACCTGTGGCAATTACATGTGAGCTGCCTTTCAAACTGTCAGACCAGTACCAGAACTGCGAGATTTTTGCTATGCGGTGAATAAGCTCTGGATTACTTTCTAGCTAGATACAAAGTCAGCATCTAGCAGCATTCACATAAATTTGCTTTCCTGTGGTCGAATTCACTAAGCCGTGCACAGTAATGTGGATACCAGGGAGCACCACGAAACACACGACAGCTCAATACTCACCTTCCAGCTGCGTATGCAAGTTCGGGACGCGAGGTCCCAGACCCTAATAAGCCTGCTGTGGCCCGCGACGAATATGAGCCGTGAGTCGGGGGACAGCGCTAGCGCGGTGATGGCCTCCGAGTCTCCGTCGACGGGCTCCCCTATGGCGGAGGCGTCCGCGGCGGACACCACGCGTACCTCCCCACCGCACGCGCACGCGAGGAAGGCCTCAGCCTCGGCGCCGCCCTCGCCATCGCCGCCGGGGGCGAGCCCGACCGCAAAGGGCCCGCCCGTGTAGAACTGCTGCAGGGAGCGGTCGCAGCGGTAGTTCTTCTTATAAACATGCGTCGAAGCCATGGCTGGTTCTGGCGGCCGCGGAGGGGCGTCGGAGCTAGGGTTTTGCGGCGGCGGCGCGGGAGATGGAAGGAGAAGAGGGTTTAAGCAAAGTTAAGTCAGGCACTCAGGCTGGACAGAGTAGGGAAAGCGATGAGGGTGTCGCCGAATTGTGGGTCCCGCCGGCAGCGAGACAACTTGGGCTCCACGGTGCGTCTCGTCGCCTCTCTTCCGAGTTCGGACAGAGCACGGGAGAATGACCGGTTTCATCTAAATTTTTCTTTCATCATTTTGGGTTACATTATCAATATTTTATCTTCTACTTTTACGTCTTTACAGATTTTCTCCCTATATTTTTCCCATATACTCACTACAACTATAAAATATCATTTATTATATCTACTTTTCATTTACTATTAATTTTTCATCTAATAACAATTACTCGTGGACCCATTGTTATAAGAATAAACAGTGCTAGAGAGTGTGAACAGTGACACGTTATATCCAGAGGGGAGAAAAAGGGGCCAGCGCATAGAGGGCCTGCAGAGGGCAGCGCTGTGGGGCGTGGGGCACCCCTTGCAAACGCCATGCAAAGGGAGAGGGTTGGCCAGCGGCCACCGCTACAGCCAGCCTGAATGAGGTCTCCCACTGTCCCCCCTATTTCTCCTTCCATCTATATTTTCTATTATATTTTACTATATTCCCTGAAATATACTTCTCCGTGCACAGAGTCTCCCACCGTTTGTCATGTTTAGGTCCCTTATTTATTATAACTCAGTTGTTTAATGTTTTTATCAATTTTTAAATAATTTAAAAACCATATAGTATCTATACTACGATAATATTCGTTGTTATCCTATTACATAGCTTAAAAGAGAACCTTTACCAAGAAACGACTTCCACCAAAGTAATGAATACTACCTCTCAAGCAAGGGAAACCTATGAAGACAGAAAAGAGAACCCTAAAGGTTAGAGCCAAGGCAAGAAAGACTGCTAAATCTAAGAACCTGAACTTTAAAGGTTATACGAAGACAGAAAACTTACCTAGACCAGAAAACACATTCCTTAGAACCATAGATCTATTCAACGAGCTAGTCCGGAAACGGGCATAGTAAAATACAGAATTAATAACATAAAAATAATTGAGAGCACATAGAGGGGGGTGAACAGGTGATCCTGTAAAATTTCAACACTAATAGCCACAAAACTTGGTTAAGTGTTAGTGCAATAGAACCAAGTGGCTATAGAAGAGTTCTTATGAAACACAATAACCACAGAGAAGGAGAACACAAGAGACAAAGTGGTTTATCCCGTTGTTCGGACAAGTATAACACTTGCCTACCTCCATGTTGCGGCGTCCCAATGGACGAGGGTTGCACTCAACCCCTTTCAAGTGATCCTATGATCAACTTGAATACCACGACATTTTTTTGCTTATCTCTTTTTCCCGTTTGCGAGGAATCTCCACAAGTTGGAGTCTCTCGCCCTTACAACAAAGATCACAGTGAAAGCACAAGAGTAAGGGTGGGAAGCAACACACACAAATCCGCAGCAATACACACGCACACAAGCCAAGACTTGAGCTCAAAATGAAGCACAACGAGTTCACAACTAGAACGGAGCTCAAATCACTAACACAGTCGATCAAGTGCCCGGAGACGGAGTGTGGAAGACTTAGAATGCTTAGAGTATGCTTGGGGTAACTCCTCCATGCGCCTAGGGGTCCCTTTTATAGCCCCATGGCAGCTAGGAGCCGTTGGAGGCAATCTTGGAAGGCTAATCTTGCCTTCTGTCGGGTGGCGCACCGGACAGTCCGGTGCACCACCGGACAGTCACTGTAGCTTTCCGGTGCACGATCTCCTTCCTTTTCTGGCACATCCGACCGTTGCAGATTCGTGGCAGTTGGTACACCGGACATTGTCCGGTGCACACCGGACAGTCCGGTGCCCCCTGCCGACCGTTGGCGCGTCCACGCGTGAAGCGTCACCAATCCTCTGGGACTCAAATGTGATACAATTACTAGTCCCAGGAGGCTAGTAAACACATTTATACATCAGATGATACCAAATCTGCTTAAACGAGACAAACCTACAAAGGTGGCGAACAACTTTAAGAGTTGGTCCACAACTCGGGACATATCATCAGAGTGGGGCTGAAGCAGCCCGATATACGCAGTGAAGCAAATCAGCGGTCCAACAGCCACATACAAGGTTGGGAACAGTCGTAACTCTTACCCGATCTCCTTTTTCTGAAAAACAACAAATAAGCAAGGGTGAGTACAAACGTACTCAGCAGCCCACCTTCACCCGCGGAATGGGGAAATCAGATATAATGCATGGAATATGTAGAGCTCAGGATATTTGCAGAAACAGCAATATTTTATGTAGGGTTGTTTTGAAAAACATTTTGTATTTTGCAAAGCGCATCCTCTCCAAAAGGAGCAGGAAGTTTTTCAGTATTATAACAAAATCCCCTGGACTAAACCATCCAGGTATATCAGCAGTTCCCACTGGTTTTCATTTTCAAAAACAGCTACTGGACTTCTCGTCCACCATAGCTCACGGCTCAACCGCCGAACCTTTTAAAAGAACCACTTTTCTCAAACGCACCTATTTTTTGAAAGCAAAACACTAATTGCCATACCACACCAGACTCGTCCATTCCTGTGGACACAGACTATTCGAATAGGTTTGAACTCTGCGCAGAGGGGTACACTTTACCCACTAGTTCGGCTCTGCGATCCCATGGCCAATGAGACCCGAATCCGACTCTCTTTCTTTCCCCGCACGTCCTAACCTTAACGGTTATCCGGAAGGAGTCAGGCCACCACCATGTCCAAACCGGACAAAACTTTCCCCCTCCTTATCCTCCCGGTGCTCCCCAGCCTTCATAACCCTAGGGTTGGACCGTACGAGTTCAGATTGAGTGACTGCCCACACAGTCCCGAGTGGTTGTACTATTAAAGAGTACAGGTAGTGAAGATGACAAACCGGTCCTTATATGAGGGGACAATCCTTCTGCTCACGCCTAAACCAGCTGAGCCAACACCTTAGGCCCTCCCCTAAACCAGGGAGTCCCTGATTATCCCACTCCCAAGGTGATAAGGGTGAAAACCCTTCATCACACACATTTTGAAAAGCATTTTCTTTTGAAAACTCACACCTGTTCTCAAATCATTTGGAACATATATATCAGGGATTGATTGCGGCAAGCGGCTGGGTGGCCATAATAACTTGTCTCAAAATCATATCATGCATAAAATAACAGGCTGAGGGTTGTGGTTGAAAAATCATAGGTAATTTATGCATCAAAGGGATCCAGTGAGCTTGCCGTGCTTATTCGGCGAAGGGGGAAGGGGAGCTCGCGGAACTGGCGTCTAGCTCCACTGCCTGGCGTAGACTTGCAGATCTGGCCTCCACGAGACGACACGAACGCTCCGATAACTATGCAACATGAACAAGCAACATACAAACAAACAAGTATACCAACAAATATTTAGTATAGTGGTCAGAATAGCGATATATGGATGGGTAGAGTCTTGAGTAGAATCTGTGTCATGTGGTGTTGTGATATTACTGGTGGTGGAGCGGAGGTGCTTACCAGGAGGGTGGACTGGAGGCAAAGCGATACTATGCGTGTAGCCGGCAGAGCAGAGTAACTGAGTGGGTGGGGTGTTTGCCTTGGCTGAGGGTGTTGAGTGTGTGGAGAGGGAGAGGGTAGCTGGGTGTATTTATAGCTGGGTGTATGTGGTGTAGCACAGTGAAGTTCACTGTTGGTGAGAATAGTGACGAATGAGTCATCTGACTTAGTATGAACATGAGAGTTATAGGCAGAATATGGGACAAGAGTACTTTGGGAGTTTTCTGGAATATGAACCATGCTTAAGGGATGGCATGGTTGGATAGGGAATAATTTGATAAGAATTTAGAAACAAGAATTATTGGAATCTGAGTTTGGAAGCCAGGTTCAAAGGAATCTCAAAGTTAAGCATGCTCAACTTGGAGAAACCCAGGATGGGTAACCAGATGGGAAGTTCCTACTGGAAGGAAAATCACAGTCACTGGAGTTCGTATGACTGGAATATGGGTCTGGCTGGTCTTAGGTGGACTGGACAGCATGATGTATGAGTAGTTGAAATTTGGGGTGATCGGCTAATCGATGAATAGTAACGATGAATAGTGATGACGAAAAAGTTACTAGATATCGTAGATGAGTAGTAACGATGATGAATAGTAACGATGATGAATAGTAGCGCTGAATAGTAACGATGGTGAATAGTGTCAGTGAATAGTAATGATGAATAGTAACGGTGAATAGTGATGGTGAATAGTCGTATGAACGAACGATGAACGATGAATAGGAACTATGAACGAACGATGAACGATGAATAGGAACTATGAACGAACGAACGATCGAATGATCGGACGAACGATCGGAATTTCGGCAGCATAACGGCAGGACAAAGATTATCTGGAAGAACGATGAATAGGGACCATGAACGAACGATGAACGATGAATAGGAACTATGAACGAACGATGAACGATCGAATGATCGAACATACGAACGATCGAATTTCGGCAGCATAACGGCAGGACAAAGATTATTTGGATGAACGAACGGATGAACGATCGAATGATCGGACGAACGAACGATCGGAATTTCGGCAGCATAACGGCAGGACAAAGATTATCTGGAAGAACGATGAATAGGGACTATGAACGAACGATGAATGATGAATAGGAACTATGAACGAACAATGAACGATCGAATGATCGAACGAACGAACGATCGGAATTTCGGCAGCATAACGGTAGGAAAAAGATTATTTGGACGAACGAACGGACGAACGATCGAACGATCGGACGAACGGACGAACGAACCATGAACGATCGGATGAACGATCGAACGATCGGACGAACGAACGAACAAACTAAGAACAGGGGACGAACGATCGAAGAACGATCGAATGATCCTTGTGCTAGTGTGTGCTTGTGTGGAACATGGAGTGGGTGTGTGGGGGGGGGAGAGAATTGCCATGAAATGGCTTGGGGTGGGATGAGAGGAGGCCCTTGCCCCTCTATTTATAGCCATGGTGGGGGGATTAGGGGGAGGGATGAGAGGATTAGTGGGAGATTAGCATGTATTTGTCTTGTATAAGTGTAATTAGCTTGTAGAGCTCACCGTATGACACTAGAGGCATACGTATACGTATGGGCATGAGGAAAGTTATGAAGAAAATATTTATAGGGACTTGAAAAATGATTCTGAAGGTATTTCTGAGGAGGAAAATATCCGGAGAATTACCGATGGAATATTTGGGCAATATTTCTGGAAAGAACTTGAAGGGGATTACCTGAGAAATATCTGGGCAGTATTTTTGGAAAGAATTTGAAGGGGATCATTGGGGAAATATTTTAGGATATTTTGAGGAGGATTTTGGAGGAAATATAGACCACTATATTTTATTTGTTGATATCAACTCGCAAACAAACATTTTGAAATGAAATTTGAAATTCATTTTGAATTTAGAGCGAGTTTGAGAAAATTTTAAGATTTGAATTTTTGGGATGCTACAACGCGTCGCGCGAATATTGCGCGGCCGACCGTTGACTCACCGGACAGTCCGGTGAATTTTATCCGTACGCCGTTGAACTTTTCCCGAGAGCGACGACTTCACCACAGATGACCCACCGAACAGTCCGGTGAACCACCGGACAATCCGGTTATTTATAGCCGTACGCCGCCATCGAGTCCCGAGAGTGGCCTGTTCACCGGAAACTGGCCTGACGCACCGGACACTGTCCGGTGCACCCAGACCGAGCAGGAGACTCTTTTCCAATTCCTTTGCTCCTGTTTCTAGCACTTAGATACAATACATTAGTACCCAAATCAATGTACTAAGTCTAGAAACGTACCTTGTTACATGATTTGCACTTCTTCGATCTTTGGCACAATTTAATACTTAGAGAATATATGTTGGGCACTTAATCACCAAAACACTTTAGAAATGGCCCAAGGGCACATTTCCCTTTCAATCTCCCCCTTTTTGGTGATTTATGCCAACACATCCAAAAGCAACCAAAAGAAGTGCAATATCAATGCAAAAGAGAACCAAATTGTTTTTGAATCTAATTTGGCATATTTGGATCATACTTTGCCACCACTTGGTTTGTTTTTGCAAATCAAATTCATTTCCCTATCTCTAAGTCTAACACACTTGTTTAGGCACAAATAGAGATATTCCAATGGAAAAATTGATCAAGAGCCAAAAACTTCCCCTCTTTCCCATAATCAAACATTCTCCCCACAAGAGACCAAATTTTGACCATAAGAGTATTTTGACAAATCAAAAGTTCTAACTCTACTCTTTTCGAAATTTCACAAGTGGTAGCTGATCCATTTGCTTTGGCCTTAATTTCTCTCCTTTGGCATTAAGCACCAAAAAAGGATCATTCTTGGCCCTTTAACCCTATTGCCTCACTAAAATTGTCAATTAAGAGCAAAAAGGCAATAAGAGCATAGATATGAACTTGGAGTTAATACCGGAGTGCAGTGGAAGTCTTTGCATGGTCCAAGTTCACCTTTCCCTTTCAATCCACTTTTGAGACTAAATCAAGTAAACACAAACACAAGGTTAGTCTCAAAGGGTCAAGTTGTAGCATGCCTCCCCCTAAATATGTGCATTACTTGCAAATGGACTTGTGAGGTCCGGGGATCATGTGTACAACTTGAGCACCACAAATGAACAAAATAGGTTGAAATGCATAAATTAACATGATCAAAGGCATAAAACACATGTATGCTATAGATCAATCCAAGTTACGCGAATCTAAGACATTTAGCTCACTACGCAACCTGCAAAACCTTTTCTCATCTAAAGGCTTGGTGAAGATATCGGCTAGCTGGTTCTCGGTGTTAATATTGTACACCTCGATATCCCCCTTTTGTTGGTGGTCTCTCGGGAAGTGATGCCGGATGTCTATGTGCTTAGTGCGGCTGTGTTCAACAGGATTATCCGCCATACGGATTGCACTCTCATTGTCACATAGGAGTGGGACTTTGCTCAGATTGTAGCCAAAGTCCCGGAGGGTTTTCCTCATCCAAAGTAGTTGCGCGCAACACTGTCCTGCGGCAACATACTCAGCCTCAGCGGTGGATAGGGCAACGAAAGTTTGTTTCTTTGAACTCCAAGACACCAGGGACCTTCCTAGGAATTGGCACGTCCCTGATGTACTCTTCCTATCACCTTGCACCCGGCATAATCAGAGTCTGAATATCCAATCAAGTCAAAGGTAGACCCCTTTGGATACCAGATCCCGAAGCAAGGCGTAGCAACTAAATATCTAAGAATCCGCTTAACGACCACAAGGTGACATTCCCTTGGGTCGGATTGATATCTAGCACACATGCATACGCTAAGCATAATATCCAGTCTACTAGCACATAAATAAAGCAAGGAACCTATCATAGACCGGTATGCCTTTTGATCAACGGACTTACCTCCTTTGTTGAGGTCGACATGTCCGTCGGTTTCCATTAGTGTCTTCGCGGGCTTGGCGTCCTTCATCCCAAACCGCTTGAGCAGGTCTTGCGTGTACTTCGTTTGGGAGATGAAGGTGTCGTCCTTGAGTTGCTTCAGGGTCTGTGGTACTTCTTCCTCCATTGCTGGGTCTTCTTGTGCTCCTCCTTGATCACACGCCTTCTCTTGAGGAACCTGTCCATCATCTTGAGTTGGGGGATGCACCATCATTGAGGAAGAGGGTTGATCTTGCTCTTGTTGTTCCTGTGGTCGCACATCTCCAATCGCCATGGTGCAAATTGCGGTCGTTGGAACGTCATCTTCATCTACATCATCAAGATCAACTTGCTCTCTTGGAGAGCCATTAGTTTCATCAAATACAACATCGCTAGAGACTTCAACCAAACCCGATGATTTGTTGAAGACTCTATATGCCTTTGTATTTGAGTCATAACCTAGCAAAAACCATTCTACAGATTTGGGAGCAAATTTGGAATTTCTACCTTTCTTTACTAGAATGTAATATTTACTCCCAAATACACGAAAGTATGAAACGCTGGGTTTGTTACCGGTTAGAAGTTCATACGAGGTCTTCTTGAGGAGGCGATGAAGGTAGACCCGGTTTATGGCGTGGCAAGCTGTGTTCGCAGCTTCCGACCAAAACCGCTCGGGCGTCTTGAATTCTCCAAGCATCGTCCTTGCCATGTCGATAAGCGTCCTGTTCTTCCTCTCTACCACACCATTTTGCTGTGGTGTGTAGGGAGCGGAGAACTCGTGCTTGATTCCTTCCTCCTCAAGGTACTCCTCCACTTGTAAGTTCTTGAACTCGGACTCGTTGTCGCTTCTTATCTTTTTCACCTTGAGCTCAAATTCGTTTTGAGCTCTCCTTAGAAAGCGCTTTAGGGTCCCTTGGGTGTCTGATTTATCCTGCAAAAAGAATACCCAAGTGAAGCGGGAAAAATCATCAACAATAACTAGACCATACTTCCCTCGATGCTGAGGTAGGCGATGGGGCCGAAGAGGTCCATATGAAGTAGCTCCAAAGGTCTTGACGTGGTTATCACATTCTTGATGTGATGAGAGCTTCCCACCTGTTTACCTGCTTCACAAGCTGCACAAGGTCTATCTTTTTCGAAAAATACATTGGTTAGACCTAACACATGTTCTCCCTTTAGAAGTTTATGAAGGTTCTTCATCCCAACATGTGCTAGACGGCGATGCCATAGCCAGCCCATGCTAGTCTTAGCAATTAAGCATGCATCTAGATCGTCCCCCTCTTTCGAAAAATCAACTAAGTAGAGTTTATCGTCTAGTACACCCTTAAAAGCTAATGAACCATCACTCCTTCTAAAGACAGACACATCTACATTGGTAAACAGACAATTATAACCCATATTACATAGTTGACTGACATACAATAAGTTATACCCGAGCGATTCAACTAAGAACACATTAGATATGGAATGCTCGGATGAAATGGCTATTTTTCCCAGTCCTTTAACCTTGCATTGGTTCCCATCTCCAAAGATGATCGAATCTTGGGAATCTTTGTTCTTGACGTAGGAGGTGAACATCTTCTTCTCCCCCGTCATGTGGTTTGTGCATCCGCTGTCGATAATTCAGCTTGAGCCCCCGGATGCATAAACCTGTAAGGCAAATTAGGCTTGGGTTTTAGGTACCCAACTATTGTTGGGTCCTACAAGGTTAGTTACAATATCATTTGGGACCCAAATGCAAGTCTTGTCTCCCTTACATTTGACCCACAACTTCCTAGCAACCACTTTTTCATTTTTACTGAAAGTACAAACGTAGTGTTGCAAGCATGAAAGATAGTGGTAGGTTTATTACACATTTTCCTAGGAGCATGAGACACAAAATTTCTCCTAGGCCTACCATTAAAATTAGAACTTGAAGCAATCATAGCATGTGAATCAAAAGCATTATAACTCCTATTATAATGAGAATTTCTAGAAATTTTTCTATCATTATACATGAAAGCATGATTCTTTTGATTACTACTAGCCATAGGGGCCTTCCCTTTCTCCTTGTTGGGAATGGGAGCCTTTTGGCTTGTTAAGTTCTTGGCTTCCTTTCGAAAGCCAAGTCCATCCTTAATTGAGGGATGTCTACCAACGGTGTAGGCATCCCTAGCAAATTTTAACTTATCAAAGTCATTTTTTCAAGTCTTAAGTTGAGCATTAAGACTTGCCACTTCACCATTTAATTTTGTAATAGAAGTAAGATGTTCAACACATGCATCAACATCAAAATCCTTACACCTATTACAAATGACAACATGCTCTATACAAGAACTAGATTTATTAACTACTTCTAACTTAGCATTTAAATCATCATTAATACTCTTTAAGCTAGACACAGTTTCATGACAAGCAGATAGTTCAGAAGATATCATTTCATTCCTTTTAACCTCTAAAGCAAGAGACTTTTGCACACTTACAAACTTACCATGCTCTTCATATAAAATATCCTCTTGCTTTTCTAAAAGTCTATCATTTTCATTTAAAGCATCAATTAACTCATTAATTTTTATCTACTTTTGCTCTATCTAAACCCTTAAATAAATTGGTATAATCTACTTCATCATCACTAGAATCATCATCACTTGAAGTAGTATACTTAGGGGTTTCTCGAACGCTTACCTTTTCTCCTTGGCCATGAGGCAAGTATGGGGTTTCCTTGAGTTCCTTGAGTTCTCTTGGTCTTAAGGAAGAGTGTGTTCTTTGAGTTCCTTTGATCTTAAGGAAGAATGCGTTAGTTTGAGTTCCTTTGATCTTAAGGAAGAATGTGTTAGTTTGTTGTTATAGATAATTGTTTGTTGTTAGTTATAGATAATTCTTATCATATGCTTCTTGTTGTATTAAATGGTGATAATGCAAAACTAGTGCTTGTTGTATTAAATGTGATAATGCAAAACTAGTAGTTCCGCTGGTATGAATTAATTGACATCTATTGTGTTTATCCTGAAATAGATATTCATGTGGGTAATGGTGCATGTGGTTAATAGTGTTTTAAAATCGCTTTAAATTGGTATCTTAGTTTAAGTTGGTATCTTAATGGTGAATAGTGGTAGGTCGATATTCCTATGATACACCCACTCAATTGATTGGTGTTTAACTCTGATTCTGTGCATTTGTGTGTTATACGCATCATGGTTTGATCCTTAACACAATGCATCCCACAGGTGTTAAGGTGTAGCAATGCTTCGAATTAGCCTAAGTATGTGCATTTTGGCATTTAAGGCCAAAACTAAGATTTTAATGCAAGCACATATTTAGGGGGAGCATTCTACAAACTTAGAGCTCAAAATTTGTGCTTCAAATTTCACTCTTATGTAAGTTTTAATTGTGTTGCCATCAATCACCAAAAAGGGGGAGATTGAAAGCTCTCTTGTGGGTTTTGGTGTTTGGATGACAACTCAATTAAAGGACTAACAAGTGTGCTAAGTGTTGAACATGTGCTTAATGTAAAGCTAACAGGGTTCAACACAAGTGAACAAGTGTGATGGTCCAAGGACTAGATTATGGATAGATAATGGACATCACAAGTAAGATGGACATTGCATAAAGTGAGACTCGGGTGCGTAGCTTGGAGACAACTGATCAAGCCAAGGATGGAGGCAAGAAGAGCTTCGAGGTACCAAGTGCACGGGAGAAGGTCAAAGAGGTTGAGGAACCCAAAGCCAAGTGTGAAGAAGAAGACTTGCAAAGTCAAGGGTGATCGAGTTGAGAAGAGCTATGGCACATCAAGGATTACTACATAAGGACGTGACTTACAACCAATGAGGAAACATCTATAGTTATGTGGTGTAAGTCATAAGGCTCAAGATCAAGCTCTGAGAAGTGAACAAGGTCACTAGAAGAAGAACCAGTATCAAAACTAGAACTGGAAGTAGCCCAAAAGAGCTAAGTGCACCTTGATCCGTAGTTTGGGTTGTTCCTATGTTTGGAGATATTCTATGTGACCTTTGCAGGATGTTGGAGCTCAGAAATGTCAATCTAGATCAAGTTAAGCTGACCTGATGATTTATGAGTCCAACATCAATCTTAAGCATGTCAAATGCTAGAGAGGTGAAAATCCAAGGGAAGGTATGTTTCTAGACTTAGTACATTGGTTCTTGTGTACTAACATATTTGTCTAAGTGTTGGAAACAGAGAGAAGAAGAAAAGAAAAGAAAATACAAAAAGAAAAAGACTTGGCTGGTGCAGCCATGACTATGCGCAACCTGAGTGCACCGGACTGTCCGGTGGTGCACCGGACAATGTCCGGTGCGCCAGGCCGGCATCTGGTCAACCGTCCGCTCTCGGGAATTCGTCGACGGCGTTTGGCTAAAATTCACCGGACTGTCCGGTGGTGCACCGGACTGTCCGGTGAGCCAACGGTCGGCCGAACCAACGGTCGGCCGCGCAATCCGCGCGTGACACGTGGCCGAGCCAACGGTCGGATGGGGGCACCGGACAGTGTCCGGTGCGCCAACGGCTCCAAGTCTACAATGGTCGACTGCGCCGATTTTGGAAGGAGATCCGCACCAGACAGTGAACAGTTGATGTCCGATGGTGCACTTGACTGTCCGGTGCGCCACTCGACAGAAAGCAAGTATTGCCTTCCAAATGGGGTTCCAACGGCTCCTAGGCCTCTTGGGCCTATAAAAGGGACTCCTAGGCGCCTCCAACATATACACAAGTGCAGCCAACAAGTGTAGACATCACTCGGATCAATTCTATCTCTCCCTCTCGTTTATATCTCTCTAGTTTGTGTAAAGGCAAAGCTATAAGCCTTGAGAGAGTGAAGAAGTACTGCTAAGAGCTAGAGCAAGGTCTTGAGCATATCGTTACTCTGCCGGAGTGCTGCCAAGAAGATTGTAAGCAGCCGCGGTTTTGTTGTAATCAACTCAACGTAGTGAAAGGCTCTATCTGTCATACTGACAGATCTGATTAAACGGAGGAAGGAGTTGAAATAGACTCCAAGCCCAGGTGTGGCTAACTCCAACGAGTACTAGGCAAGCGTTTCAGGCTTGGCCGAACCTCGGGATAAATCCTTGCGTCTGTGTGCTCTGTTCTGTATTGTGTTCTGACTCTCTGTCTTACTCGCTTTTCTATCTGCACTTCAACACTTATCTGTGGTACAAGTTATATTTGAAGTGCAGGACATTTTGAGACAGGATCTTCTATTCCGCTGCAACCTACTCGAAGGGTCTTCTCATTCCACTGCGTTCTAGTCTTCGAGTAGAGTAAGAATTTAAGTTTTAAAGTGATAATTTTTATTCGCCTATTCACCCCCTCTTGGCGACATCCAGATCATGTTCCCGAGTAAAGGGAACTTTCAATTGGTATCGGAGCTAGGCCTCTCCAGTGTGGGCTTAGCCGTCCGGAGATGACGATGTCGTCACAAGAGGTAACTATAGAACTTCTTCTAGGCGATGGATCTAATTATAAATCTTGGTCTGTCTCTATTTATAATGCCTTCATGCGTGTTAATCCTGATTTGAGACAGATCTTTCGTAGAAGTATTTTTCCCTCCAATTTGAGTCAAAATCATTCTAATGATGAACTAAGATGTCTGTCTCTTAATCACCATGCTTGCAACATCTTAGTTGACTCACTGTCTAGAAGTGCCTATTTTGCCATCATGAGTAGTGATAGTGATTTATTTGTTAATGCTCATGATCTATGGACTAAAATTAAGTTGAAATTTTTAAGTCCATATGCACTGCTTCTACACCCTCTATTGCCTGTGATACTAACCTGTCCAAGGGAGAAGAACAAAAATAATGGCAACCAAACGATGAATCTACCTCACCGAAGGGTTTGTCTTCCACTAGTTATAAATGTCTTATTGCTAACAATGATAGTGGAGACAAAAGCAATGATGAGGAGGAGTATGAGGATGATAGCAAGGATGAATCTTCATCACCACAAGGTACATTTTTCTGTATTGCTTTCGCTGACATTAATGACAGGGAAAATGAGACCGACGATGTGGAAGAAGAGGAGATTCGCCGTTTCTACATCCATCTCAACAAAGAGGACAAAGCACTCTTGGTTAAGTTGCTGAGAAGGAACATGGAACAAGACGAGACGCTTCTCAGGCTAGAGGAGACACTCATCAAAACAAACAACAGCCTGGAGAAGATGACCAAAGAACATGAGAAGCTAAAGTGCTCTCATAATGATTTGGTCCAACGGTATGATTCAATTTTAATTGAGCAAAGAAATAATGATGATACCTTATCTTGTGTTGCTCAACTTAAAACTGAAAATTCTATGCTTAGGAGTCAAGTAGAGATGTTAAATCTAGAAAAACTTGCTCTAAATGAACAGTATGATATGTTGTCAAATTCTCATAGTGAATTGGTTGATGACCATATCATGCTCAATATTGCTCATGAGGTTGTCTTTGCGAACTTAAATTCATGTGAACCTCATTCTTGCAAGTGTACGTATTCAAATTGTATATCACCATGTTCTAACCCTCGCTCCTCAAAAGAAAGCTAATCCTTGATTGAGCAACAAGTTATAGGGTCTAAAAAAATTGCATGGGAACAAGAAACAAAGACAACTAAGGAGAAGACGCCATGCTCAACTTCCTCAAGATATCTACGGACACGTGGTGAAGAAGCTTGAGGAAGGAAAAACCGCAGCAAGGGTCAAACTCCTTGAGAAAGATGTTCCTAAAGCAATAAGTGAAGAAATCAACATGAGCTTGGAAAAAGGTAAAGATTCAATTAGTCATGTTGTTTGCACTGACCATTTCTCTATGTCATCCAAGAACAAAAAGAGAAAAGGGAAAAGGAGATGCTTCAAGTGCAAAGTATTAGGCCACCTCATTGCGTCTTGTCCGTACAACGGCAAGGATGAAGGGGCAATGAGATGTTTTGGATGCAACAACAAGGACCACATGATCACTTCATGTCCGGTCATGAAGAATCAAAGATGTGCATTCTCCAAGATGACTCTCACCAAGAAAAAAGACAAACAGCAAGTGTCATGTTAGGTTGAGCGACGTTTCTGCTACAAGTGTGGTGAGCAGGGTCGTCTATCCAAGGTATGTAATAAAGGTAAGGTTCCTAAGCAAGTAAATTTGTCTCAATCTCATTCGCTTAGGAGACCCAAATCATACACTTGTGCTAGATCTATAATGAGATCACCTAGAACTAGCACAAAGGCTATTTGGGTACCAAAGGCACTTTTAGTTGAACGTCATGGACCCATCCCGAGATGGGTACCAAACTTTGTCAACTAGACCATGCAGGTGCCTCGAGATGGAATGGAGACCCTGGGAGAGCTTAAGATGGTTATTTCAAACTCTATGCTTAAGCTGATAATCTTTATTGTCTATTCATTAACTCAAGGCTGGATTATTGTGCAATATTAATCCCATGTTCATCTTGAGTTAAATAAGTTGTAGAAGTCCTTAATCATTACTGGTGAATCAAGCAAAGGACTTTGATGAGAATCTGCATCTGGCTCTCCAAAGGACGGTACCTGTGTTTCTTAAGTGCATTATCAGCATTGTTCTTAAGTTGGATTGTCGTGCTATCTATCCTTGGAGCAGTTGTGCTTTTTAGATTACTTGTGTTGAATTTCTGTCAAATAATGATCCATGATTTCCAAGAGCATAATCATGTTTGCTTAATCATGTCTGGGTGCTTTATAGGATATATCTTTTGAATCATTCAATGGGTAGCTTTTCATTTGATATATCCACCATGATTAACTCTCTTGGTGTATATGGATAAACATGTATCTTTTTGTAAGTCATGCTATGTGATGTTTAATGATTAACCTAAGTGCAAGCATGATAGCTGTTGTTTAGTCCATGTTCACATAAGTACTTGGTATTGGCACTCTATGTATAACAATGGTATGCGCCTTCAATGCACCCTCTTGAGCTATGAGGTGCATGAGCAAAAGGAGTCCTCATTTGGTGACAACTGGTACTCTCATGGCCATCCAAGTAAAAGGCAAAGGTATGGAGAATGGAACTATGCAATTTCATTAAATATCTTGGAGTTCCATTGATTATGATCACAGCTATGTTCTTGCAATTGCCCTTGAATTGATAGTTTCTTGGCATATGTGCTCTCTACTTTAAAATATTGTTTTCCTTGGTGTACCTAAGAAAATTTTTTCTTATTCTTGATGTGAGTAGACATTGTGATTTATATGCATGATCTTGTCATTTCAATTGGTATATGTGGTGCAATGATTATCATGTATGAAGCTGCCTAGGTTGCTTGTAAAATGTTATACTCCTTGAGGCACACATTGTTGTATTAAGTCAACTATTCAATTGATATCTCTTTGTGATGAAATTGATAGAGTATGCCTTGACCAAGATATGTTGTGATCCCCTCTAGTTCTAAGGAAGCTAGAATGTGCAAGTCATTCAAATACTTGATGCACAACTTTAGGGGGAGCACACATAACTTGTGTCTTTTGAGACTAATTGTTTCTTGAGTGATCTTGTATAGTCTCAAGGTGGAGAAGGGGAGATGAGCAAGAAATGGAGCAATCAGGACTTGGGTACCTCCGTAAGTCAAGTAGTTGGTATCTTAAGTTATGAATAATTGCATATTTTTAGATTGCTCGTGCTCTATAGTATTTGGTGATACTAGATGCTTATCTTTAAATATCATAGAACTATGACAGTAATGATCTTTCAATTGGTAGCCTTGGTAGTATTGATAACTTTTGGTAATCACTAGAATAGAAGCTTCATCTTGTGCCGCAATACTATAACTTGTTCTAAGTTTGGTGTCTTAGCAACAAGAAAAGGTTAGGATAAAGGATCAGACACAAGTGTGGAGAAGCTCCCGAGAGATTAAACCTACAAGATGGAAAGTACACCACAACAGGGTAAAGGTACAAAAGGAAGTATTGATCTTTTGCATGTATGTATCTTAATTTTCCTCCAATGCTTGTGGTGCATATGTTTAATGAGTAAGGGGGAGTATTGTTAGTACGTTTTACCTGCTCAATACCCTGCTGTCCCTTGACATCATTCTATGTTCTTGCTTGAATATGGTTTTGGTGTTTGATGTCAAAGGGGGAGAATTTGTGCATTAAAGCTTACCTCAACCTGAGAGGAAAGCTTATCTTAAAGGGGTTTCCTTGAGTTCCTTGAGTTCTCTTGGTCTTAAGGAAGAGTGTGTTCTTTGAGTTCCTTGAGTTCTCTTGGTCTTAAGGAAGAGTGTGTTCTTTGAGTTCCTTTGATCTTAAGGAAGAATGTGTTAGTTTGAGTTCCTTTGATCTTAAGGAAGAATGTGTTAGTTTGTTGTTATAGATAATTGTTTGTTGTTAGTTATAGATAATTCTTATCATATGCTTCTTGTTGTATTAAATGGTGATAATGCAAAACTAGTGCTTGTTGTATTAAATGTGATAATGCAAAACTAGTAGTTCCGCTGGTATGAATTAATTGGCATCTATTGTGTTTATCCTGAAATAGATATTCATGTGGGTAATGGTGCAAGTGGTTAATAGTGTTTTAAAATCGCTTTAAATTGGTATCTTAGTTTAAGTTGGTATCTTAATGGTGAATAGTGGTAGGTTGATATTTCTATGATACATCCACTCAATTGATTGGTGTTTAACTCTGATTCTATGCATTTGTGTGTTATACGCATCATGGTTTGATCCTTAACACAATGCATCCCACAGGTGTTAAGGTGTAGCAATGCTTCGAATTAGCCTAAGTATGTGCGTTTTGGCATTTAAGGCCAAAACTAAGATTTTAATGCAAGCACATATTTAGGGGAGCATTCTACAAACTTAGAGCTCAAAATTTGTGCTTCAAATTTCACTCTTATGTAAGCTTTAATTGTGTTGCCATCAATCACCAAAAAGGGGGAGATTGAAAGCTCTCTTGTGGGTTTTGGTGTTTGGATGACAACTCAATTAAAGGACTAACAAGTGTGCTAAGTGTTGAACATGTGCTTAATGTAAAGCTAACAGGGTTCAACACAAGTGAACAAGTGTGATGGTCCAAGGACTAGATTATGGATAGATAATGGACATCACAAGTAAGATGGACATTGCATAAAGTGAGACTCGAGTGCGTAGCTCGGAGACAACTGATCAAGCCAAGGATGGAGGCAAGAAGAGCTTCGAGGTACCAAGTGCACGGGAGAAGGTCAAAGAGGCTGAGGAACCCAAAGCCAAGGGTGAAGAAGAAGACTTGCAAAGTCAAGGGTGATCGAGTTGAGAAGAGCTATGGCACATCAAGGATCACTACATAAGGACGTGACTTACAACCAATGAGGAAACATCTATAGTTATGTGGTGTAAGTCATAAGGCTCAAGATCGAGCTCTAAGAAGTGAACAAGGTCACTAGAAGAAGAACCAGTATCAAAACTAGAACTGGAAGCAGCCCAAAAGAGCTAAGTGCACCTTGATCCGTAGTTTGGGTTGTTCCTATGTGTGGAGATATTCTATGTGACCTTTGCAGGATGTTGGAGCTCAGAAATGTCAATCTAGATCAAGTTAAGCTGACCTGATGATTTATGAGTCCAACATCAATCTTAAGCATGTCAAATGCTAGAGAGGTGAAAATCCAAGGGAAGGTATGTTTCTAGACTTAGTACATTGGTTTTTGTGTACTAACATATTTGTCTAAGTGTTGGAAACAGAGAGAAGAAGAAAAGAAAATACAAAAAGAAAAGATTTGGCTGGTGCAGCCATGACTATGCACAACCTGAAAGGGAAATGTGCCCTTGGACCATTTCTAAGTATTTTGGTGATTGAGTGCCAACACAAGTGCTTAAGTGAAAATCTATGCCAATTGATGGACAAAGTGAAAATCAAGTCTAAAGGTATGTTTCTAGACTTAGTACATTGTTTTGAGAACTAATGGATTGTGTCTAAGTGCTGGAAACAGGAGAAATCAAATTGGAAAAGAGATGGCTTTGTTCAGCCAAAGTCTGCTCAGTCTGGGTGCACCGGACTGTCCGGTGGTGCACCGGACAGTGTCCGGTGCGCCAGGCTGGCGACTGTCAACTTGCTGCTCTCGGGACTTCGACGGCGGTGTACGGCTATAAATCACCGGACTGTCCGGTGGTGCACCGGACTGTCCGTGAGCCATTCACAGGCGAACTCGTCGTTCTCGGGAGATGATTAACGGCGTACGGCTATAATTCACCGGACTGTCCGGTGGTGCACCGGACTGTCCGGTGAGCCAACAGTCAGCCGGGCCAACGGTCGGCCGAGGATTCCGCGCGTGACGCGTGGCCGAGCCAACGGTCACAATGGGGCACCGGACTGTCCGGTGTGCACCGGACAGTGTCCGGTGCACCAACGACTCTGAATCTCCAACGGTCGGCTTCGCCAAATAAGGAAAGAAATCTGCACTGGACAGTGTCCGGTGGTGCACCGGACTGTCCGGTGCGCCAGGCGACTGAAGGCAAGAATTGCCTTCCTGGAATGCTCTCAACGGCTCCTAGCTGCCTTGGGGCTATAAAAGGAGGCCCTAGGCGCATGGAGGAGCATACCAAGCATTCTCTAAGCATTCCTAAGCACCAAGACTTCGATTCCGCGCGTTTGATTCTTTGTGAGAGCAACTAGAGCTCTATTTGAGTTGTGAACTCGTCGGGTTGTGTTGTGAGCTCTTGTTGCGACTTGTGTGCGTGTTGTCGCTCTGATTTTGTGTCTTGTGTGCGTTGCTCATCCCTCCCTTACTCCGTGCTTCTTTGTGAACATCAAAGTGTAAGGGCGAGAGACTCCAAGTTGTGGAGATTCCTTGCAAGCGGGATATAGAAAAGCAAAGCAAAACATCATGGTATTCAAGTGGGTCTTTGGACCGCTTGAGAGAGGTTGATTGCAACCCTCGTCCGTTGGGACGCCACAACGTGGAGTAGGCAAGTTTTGTACTTGGCCGAACCACGGGATAAACCACTATGTCTATCTGTGTTGATCTTCTTGTGGTTGTTGTGTTTTGCAAGAACTCCTCTCTAGCCACTTGGCCTTATTGTGCTAACGCTTAATCAAGTTTTTGTGGCTTTAAGTTTAAGTTTTTACAGGATCACCTATTCACCCCCCCCTCTAGGTGCTCTCAATTGGTATCAGAGCCGTTCTCTTCAAGAAAGGGACTAATCGCCCAAAGAGATGGATCCTAAGGGTAAGGGGATTGTGATCAATGATAAGGAGAAGGAGTCTTTCGTCAACGAGTCGAAAGATGACAAGCCTACTGACTCGGGCTCGGGCTACAAACGGAAAGATGGGAAGAAGAAGAAGACAAGGCGCATCAAGGAGATCGTCTACTACGATGACAGCGACGAGTCCTATTCTTCCCAAAAGGACAACAATGACAACGACTACGACAAAAGAAAGACGGTTAATTCAAACTTCTCTTTCGATTATTCTCGTATTCCGCAAAGTACCATTGCTCATTTACTCTCCATTCCACTTGGTAAACCTCCTCACTTTGATGGAGAGGACTACGAATTTTGGAGTCACAAAATGCGTAGTCACTTGTTCTCTCTCCATCCAAGCATATGGGAGATAGTCGAGAGTGGAATGAAATTTGATAGTACTGATAGTCCCGTGTTTATCAATGAGCAAATTCACAAAAATGCACAAGCCACTACTGTTCTTCTAGCATCCTTGTGCAGGGAAGAGTACAATAAGGTGAGTGGCCTGGACAATACCAAGCAGATCTGGGACACCCTCAGGATCTCACATGAGGGGAAGGACGTCACCATGCTCACCAAAATGGAGTTGGTGGAGGGCGAGCTTGGAAGATTCGCAATGATAAGGGGAGAGGAGCCAACCCAAACATACAACCGGCTCAAGACCCTCATCAACAAAATAAGGAGCTACGGAAGCACGCGATGGACGGACCACGACGTCGTTCGCCTAATGCTAAGGTCTTTTACTGTCCTTGATCCACATCTTGTGAACAATATTCGTGAAAATCCTAGGTACACCAAGATGTCGTCCGAAGAAGTTCTTGGGAAGTTCGTAAGCGGGCGAATGATGATCAAGGAGGCGAGATACGTGGATGATGCGCTAAATGGCCCAATCCATGAGCCTCAAACCATCGCCCTCAAAGCAACGAGAAGCAAGGAGACGCTACCTAACAAGGTGGCGCAAGTTGAGGCGGTGGGACTAAATGAGGAAGAGATAGCCCTCATCATCAAGCGCTTCAAGACGGCGCTAAAGGGCCGCAAGGAGCATCCCAAGAAGAATAAGACGAAGGGAAAGCGCTCCTGCTTCAAGTGCGGTAAGATTGGTCATTTTATCGCTAATTGTCCCGATAATAATAGTGACCAGGAACAAGAGAAGAAAGAGGAAAAGAAGAAGAAGTACAAGAAGGCTAAGGGCGAGGCACATCTTGGCAAGGAGTGGGACTCGGATTGCTCTTCATCCGACGACGAAGGACTTGCCGCCTCAGCCTTCGACAAATCATCCCTCTTCCCCAACAAGCGTCACACATGCCTCATGGCGAAGGAGAAGAAGGTATGTACTCGAAACAATACCACTTATGCTTCTTCAAGTGATGATGAGTCTAGTGATGATGATGAAATAGATTACTCTAGATTGCTCAAGGGATTGGATAGAACTAAAATAGATAAGATTAATGAATTGATTGATGCCTTGAATGAAAAGGATAGACTTTTAGAAAAACAAGAGGATCTTTTGTATGAAGAACATGATAAATTTGTAGAGGCACAAAAATCTCATGCTTTAGAAGTTAAAAGGAATGAAATGCTTTCTTGTGAACTATCTACTTGCCATGAGACAATTTCTAGTTTAAAAGATGTTAACAATGATTTAAATGCTAAACTAGAAGTAGCAAATAGATCTAACTCTTGTGTAGAACATGTTGTGATTTGCACTAGGTGTAAAGATTTTAATGTTGATGCTTGTAGTGAACACCTAGTGTCTATTGCAAAGTTAAATGATGAAGTGGCTAGTCTTAATGCCCAACTTAAGACTAGCAAAAATAAATTTGATAAACTAAAATTTGCGAGGGATGCCTACACGATTGGTAGACACCCCTCAATTAAGGATGGGCTTGGCTTCAAGAGGGAAGCCGAAAACTTAACTAGTCATAAGGCTTCCATTCCCGCCAAGGAGAAAGGGAAGGCCTCTATGACTAATAGTGTTCAAAAGAACCATGCTTTCATTTATGGTGATAGAAAATTTTCTAGAAATGTGTATAGGACCTGTGCTTATGATTCATATGCTATGACTGCTTCTAGTTCCCATGTTGTGCATGGTAGAGATATGCCTAGGAAAAATATTCATCATGTGCCTAGAAATAAGATTGTTCATGTTCCTAGGAAAGTAATTAATGAACCTTCTACAATTTTTCATACTTGCAATGCTTCCTTTGCTATTTATAGAAAGGATAAGAAGGTAATTGCTAGGAAATTAGGGGCAAGATGCAAGGGAGATAAAACTTGCATTTGGGTCCCTAAGACCGTTGTGACTAACCTTGTAGGACCCAACAAGAGTTGGGTACCTAAAACCCAAGCCTAAATTTTCCTTGCAGGTTTATGCATCTGGGGGTTCAAGCTGGATTATCGACAGCGGATGCACAAACCACATGACGGGGGAGAAGAAGATGTTCACCTCCTACGTCAAGAACAAGGATTCCCAAGATTCAATCATATTCGGTGATGGGAACCAAGGCAAGGTGAAAGGGTTAGGGAAGATTGCTATTTCATCCGAGCACTCTATTTCTAATGTGTTTTTAGTTGAGTCACTTGGATATAATTTGTTATCGGTTAGTCAATTATGCAATATGGGATATAACTGTTTATTCACAAATGTAGATGTGTCTGTCTTTAGAAGGTGTGATGGTTCACTAGCTTTTAAGGGTGTACTAGACGACAAACTTTATTTAGTTGATTTTGCAAAAGAGGAGGCCGATCTAGATGCATGCTTAATTGCTAAGACTTGCATGGGCTGGCTGTGGCATCGCCGTTTAGCACATGTGGGGATGAAGAACCTTCACAAGCTTCTAAAGGGAGAACACGTGATAGGTCTAATGAAAGGGAAATGTGCCCTTGGGCCATTTCTAAGTATTTTGGTGGTTTAGTGTCCAACACAAGTGCCTAAGTGTAAAAAGGTGGACAAAGTACAAATCAAGGATAAAGGTATGTTTCTCAGACTTAGTACATTGTTTTATGGACTAATGTATTGTGTCTAAGTGCTGGAAACAGAAAAAATCGAGTTGGAGAAGAGATGGCTCGAGCAGCCAAAGTCTGCTCAGTCTGGGTGCACCGGACTGTCCGGTGGTGCACCGGACAGTGTCCGGTGCGCCAGGCTGGCTCGAGGGAAAAGGCTGCTCTCGGGACTTCGACGGCGGTGTACGGTTAAAATACACCGGACTGTCCGGTGTGCACCGGACTGTCCGGTGGGCCGCTCACAGGCGAACTCGTCGTTCTCGGGAAACCATCAACGGCGTACAGCTAAAATTCACCGGACTGTCCGGTGTGCACCGGACTGTCCGGTGAGCCAACGGTCGGCCGGGCCAACGGTCGGCCGCGCAATCTGCGCGGGACACGTGGCCGAGCCAACGGCTAGAAGATGGCACCGGACTGTCCGGTGTGCACCGGACATGTCAAGTGCGCCAACGGCTCCCAGGCTGCCAACGGTCGACTGCGCTGTTTATGGAAAGAAATCGGGCACCGGACACTGTCCGGTGTGCACCGGACTGTCCGGTGCGCCAGTCGACAGAAGGCAAGATCAACCTTCCAAGATTGCTCTCAACGGCTCCTAGCTGCCTTGGGGCTGTAAAAGGGACCCCTAGGCGCATGGAGGAGAATATCAAGCATCTCCTAAGCACTCCTAAGCACCAAGACATCGATTCCGCGCCTTTGATTCTTTGCAATAGCGGTTAGAGCTCTAGTTGAGTGGTGAACTCATTGAGTTGTGTTGTGAGCTCTCGTTGCGACTTGTGTGCGTGGTGTTGCTGTGATTTCTTGTCTTGAGTGCGTTGCTAATCCCTCCCTTGCTCCGTGTTCTTTGTGAATTTCAAGTGTAAGGGCGAGAGGCTCCAAATTTGTGGAGATTCCTCGCAAACGGGATTAAGTAAAGCAAACAAAACACCGTGGTATTCAAGTGGGTCTTTGGACCGCTTGAGAGGGGTTGATTGCAACCCTCGTCCGTTGGGACGCCACAACGTGGAGTAGGCAAGCGTTGGTCTTGGCCGAACCACGGGATAACCACCGTGCCATCTCTGTGATTGATCCTTGTTGGTTATTGTGTTTTGTTGAGGATTCCTCTTTAGACACTTGGCAATTATTGTGCTAACGGTTAACCAAGTTTTGTGGCTTAAGTTTTTGAAGTGTTACAGGATCACCTATTCACCCCCCCTCTAGGTGCTCTCAATTGGTATCAGAGCCGTTCTCTTCACAAAGGGACTAACCGCCCGAAGAGATGGATCCTAAGGGGAAGGGAATCGTGATCAACGACAAAGAGAAGGAATCCTTCGTCAACGAGCCGAAGGACGATAAGCCTACCGACTCCGGCTCGGGCCATAGACGGAAGGAAGGGAAGAAGAAGAAGACGAGGCGCATCAAGGAGATCGTATATTACGACGACAGTGATGAGTCTACTTCTTCCCAAAAGGACGACGACCACAACGACTACGAGAGAAGGAAACCGGTTAATTCGAACTTTTCTTTTGACTACTCTCGTATTCCGCAAAGTTCAAATTCACATTTGCTCTCCATCCCACTCGGCAAGCCCCCACACTTCGATGGGGAGGACTACGGATTTTGGAGCCACAAAATGCGTAGTCACCTATTCTCTCTCCATCCTAGTATATGGGAGATTGTAGAGAGTGGAATGCACTTTGATAGTTCGGATAGTCCCATGTTCATTAATGAACAAATTCATAAGAATGCACAAGCTACTACTGTTCTTCTAGCTTCATTGTGCAGGGATGAATACCACAAAGTGAGCGGCTTGGATAACGCCAAGCAAATATGGGACACCCTCAAGATTTCTCACGAGGGAAACGACGTCACCTTGCTCACCAAAATGGAGTTGGTGGAGGGCGAGTTTGGACGGTTCACGATGATAAGGGGCGAGGAGCCAACTCAAACATACAACCGGCTCAAGACCCTTATCAACAAAATAAGGAGCTACAGAAGCACGCGATGGACGGACCACGACGTCGTCCGACTGATGCTAAGGTCCTTTACCGTTCTTGATCCTCATTTGGTGAATAATATTCATGAGAATCCCAGGTACACCAAAATGTCGCCCGAAGAAGTCCTTGGAAAATTCGTCAGCGGGCGAATGATGATCAAGGAGGCGAGGTACGTGGACGACGCCTTGAATGGTCCGATCAACGAGCCGCAAACCCTTGCTCTCAAGGCAACAAGAAGCAAGGAGGCGCTACCTAGCAAGGTGGCACAAATTGAGGCAGCCGGACTTAATGATGAAGAGATGGCCCTCATCATCAAAAGATTCAAGACGGCGCTTAAGGGTCGCAAGGGACAGCCAAGCAAGACCAAAGCCAAGGGGAAGCGCTCATGCTTCAAATGCGGTAAGCTTGGTCATTTTATTGCTAACTGTCCCTACAATGATAGTGATCAGGATCAAGGGAACAAGAGGGAGAAGAAGAAAAACTATAAGAAGGCAAAGGGCGAGGCACATCTTGGCAAGGAGTGGGATTCGGATTGCTCCTCGTCCGACTCCGACAATGAAGGACTCGCCGCCACCGCCTTCAACAAGTCATCCCTCTTCCCCAACGAGCGTCACACATGCCTCATGGCAAGGGAGAAGAAGGTATGTACTCGAGACTCTATTTATGCTTCTTCAAGTGAAGACGAATCTAGTGATGAGGAAATAGATTACTCTAGCTTGTTTAAGGGATTGGATAGAAATAAAATTGATAAAATCAATGAATTGATTGATGCCTTGAATGAAAAGGATAGGCTTTTAGAAAAGCAAGAGGATTTGTTGTATGATGAACATGACAAATTTGTTGAGGCACAAAAATCCTATGCTTTAGAAGTTAAAAGAAATGAAATGCTCTCTTATGAACTATCTACGTGTCATGAAACCATTTCTACTTTACAAAGTGTTAACAATGATTTAAATGCTAAATTAGAAGTAGCAAATAAATCTAATTCTTGTGTAGAACATGTTATGATTTGCACTAGGTGTAAGGATTTTGATATTGATGCCTGTAATGGACACCTAGTTTCAATTTTGAGATTAAATGATGAAGTAGCTAGTCTTAATGCCCAACTTAAGACTAGCAAAAGTGATTTCAATAAGCTAAAATTTGCAAGGGATGCCTACACTATTGGTAGACACCCCTCAATTAAGGATGGACTTGGCTTCAAGAGGGAAGCCAAGGACTTAACAAGCCATAAGGCTCCCATCTCCGCCAAGGATAAAGGGAAGGCCCCTATGGCAAGTAGTACTAAAAAGAACCATGCTTTTATGTACAATGATAGAAGATGGTCCCATAGGAGTTGCAATGCTTTTGATTCACATGACTCGTATGCTATGTTTGCTCCTAGTTCTTCCTATATGCATGATAGAGATATGCCTAGGAAAAATGTTCATCATTGGTATCGGAGAAATTTTTTTTTTCATACTTATAGGAAAGTTATGAATGATCCCTCTACAATTTATCATGCTTTGAATGCTTCCTTTGCTATTTGTAGAAAGGATAGGAAGATAGTTGCTAGGAAATTAGGGGCAAAATGCAAGGGCGATAAAACTTGCATTTGGGTCCCTAAGGAAATTGTGACTAACCTTGTAGGACCCAACAAGAGTTGGGTACCTAAGACCCAAGCCTAAATTTGCCTTGCAGGTTTATGCATCCGGGGGTTCAAGCTGGATTATCTACAGCGGATGCACAAACCATATGACGGGGGAGAAAAAGATGTTCACCTCCTACGTCAAGAATAAGGATTCCCAAGATTCAATCATTTTCGGTGATGGGAACCAAGGCAAGGTGAAAGGTTTAGGCAAGATTGCAATATCAAATGAGCATTCTATCTCTAATGTGTTTTTAGTTGAGAGTCTTGGATATAATTTACTATCTGTTAGTCAATTATGTAATATGGGATATAATTGCTTGTTTACAAATGTAGATGTGTCTGTCTTTAGAAGATGTGATGGTTCATTAGCTTTTAAGGGTGTACTAGAAGGCAAACTTTACTTAGTTGATTTTGCAAAAGAAGAGGCCGGTCTAGATGCATGCTTAATGGCTAAGACTTGCATGGGCTGGTTGTGGCATCGCCGCTTAGCACATGTGGGGATGAAGAACCTCCACAAGCTTCTAAAGGGAGAACACGTGATAGGTCTAACCAATGTTCATTTCGAAAAAGATAGACCTTGTGCAGCTTGTCAAGCAGGTAAACAAGTGGGAGGAGCACATCACAGCAAGAATGTGATGACCACGTCAAGACCTTTAGAGCTGCTGCATATGGACCTCTTCGGACCCGTCGCCTATCTGAGCATAGGAGGAAGTAAGTATGGTCTAGTTATTGTTGATGACTTTTCCCGCTTCACTTGGGTGTTCTTTTTGCAGGATAAGTCTGAAACCCAAGGGACCCTCAAGCGCTTCCTCAGGAGAGCTCAAAATGAGTTTGAGCTCAAAGTGAAGAAGATAAGGAGCGACAACGGGTCCGAATTCAAGAATCTTCAAGTGGAGGAGTTCCTTGAGGAGGAGGGGATCAAGCACGAGTTCTTCGCTCCCTACACACCTCAGCAAAATGGTGTGGTAGAGAGGAAGAATAGGACACTCATAGATATGGCGAGGACTATGCTTGGAGAGTTCAAGACCCCCGAGTGCTTTTGGTCGGAAGCCGTGAACACGGCTTGCCACGCCATCAACAGGGTCTACCTTCACCGCCTCCTCAAGAAGACTTCATATGAGCTGCTGACTGGTAACAAACCCAATGTATCGTACTTTCGTGTATTTGGGAGTAAATGCTACATTCTAGTGAAGAAGGGTAGGAATTCCAAATTTGCTCCCAAAGCCGTAGAAGGGTTTTTATTAGGTTATGATTCAAAAACAAAGGCGTATAGGGTCTTCAACAAATCATCGGGTTTGGTTGAAGTCTCTAGCGATGTTGTATTTGATGAGACTAATTGTTCTCCAAGAGAGCAAGTTGTTGATCTTGATGATGTAGATGAAGAAGACGTTCCAACGGCCGCGATACGCACCATGGCGATTGGAGATGTACGGCCTCAGGAACATTTGGAGCAAGATCAACCGTCTTCCTCAACTATGGTGCATCCCCCAACCCAAGATGACGAACAGGTACCTCAAGTGGAGGCGCATGATCAAGGGGGAGCACAGGATGTTCAAGTTGAAGAGGAAGAAGCACCTCAGGCACCTCCAACCCAAGTTCGAGCGACGATTCAAAGGGATCATCCCGTCGACCAGATATTGGGTGATATTAGCAAGGGAGTAACTACTCGTTCAAGATTAGTTAATTTTTGTGAGCATTACTCTTTTGTCTCTTCTATTGAGCCTTTCAGGGTAGAAGAGGCCTTGCTAGATCCGGACTGGGTGTTGGCCATGCAGGAGGAACTCAACAATTTCAAGTGCAATGAAGTTTGGACACTGGTGCCTCGCCCCAAGCAAAATGTTGTGGGAACCAAGTGGGTGTTCCGCAACAAACAGGACGAGCACGGGGTGGTGACAAGGAACAAGGCTCGGCTTGTGGCAAAAGGTTATGCCCAAGTCGCAGGTTTGGACTTTGAGGAGACATTCGCTCCTGTGGCCAGGCTAGAATCAATTCGTATCTTGCTAGCATATGCCGCTCACCATTCTTTCAGGTTGTACCAAATGGATGTGAAGAGCGCTTTCCTCAACGGGCCGATCAAAGAGGAGGTGTACGTGGAGCAACCCCCTGGCTTCGAGGATGAACGGTACCCCGACCACGTGTGTAAGCTCTCTAAGGCGCTCTATGGACTTAAGCAAGCCCCAATAGCATGGTATGAATGCCTTAGAGACTTTTTAATTGCTAATGCTTTCAAGGTTGGGAAAGCCGATCCAACTCTTTTTACTAAGACTTGCGATGGTGATCTTTTTGTATGCCAAATTTATGTCGATGACATAATATTTGGTTCTACTAATCAAAAGTCGTGTGAAGAGTTTAGCAGGGTGATGACGCAGAAATTCGAGATGTCAATGATGGGCGAGTTGAACTACTTCCTTGGGTTCCAAGTGGAGCAACTCAAGGACGACACCTTTATCTCCCAAACGAAGTACACGCAAGATTTGCTAAAGAGGTTTGGGATGAAGGACGCCAAGCCCGCAAAGACGCCGATGGGAACCGACGGACACACCGACCTCAACAAATGTGGTAAGTCCGTTGATCAAAAAGCATACCGGTCCATGATATGTTCTTTGCTTTATTTATGTGCTAGTAGACCGGATATTATGCTTAGCGTATGCATGTGTGCTAGATTTCAATCCGATCCTAAGGAGTGTCACTTAGTGGCTGTGAAGCGAATTCTTCGATATTTAGTTGCTACACCTTGCTTCGGGATCTGGTATCCAAAGGGGTCTAACTTTGACTTGATTGGGTACTCAGATTCCGACTATGCTGGATTTAAGGTCGATAGGAAGAGTACATCAGGGACGTGCCAATTCTTAGGAAGGCCCCGGGTGTCATGGAACTCTAAGAAACAAACCTCCGTTGCCCTATCCACCGCTGAGGCCGAGTACGTTGCCGCAGGACAGTGTTGCGCGCAACTACTTTGGATGAGGCAAACCCTCCGGGACTTTGGCTACAATCTGAGCAAAGTCCCACTCCTATGTGACAATGAGAGTGCTATCCGAATAGCGGAAAATCCTGTTGAGCACAGCCGCACAAAGCACATTGACATCCGGCATCACTTTTTGAGAGACCACCAGCAAAAGGGAGATATCGAAGTGTTTCATGTTAGCACCGAGAACCAGCTAGCCGATATCTTTACCAAGCCTCTAGATGAGAAGACCTTTTGCAGGCTGCGTAGTGAGCTCAATATCTTAGATTCGCGGAACTTGGATTGAAATGTAGCATACATGTGTTTATGCCTTTGATCATGTTCATTCTGCATTTTGTTGCTTATTGTGGTGCTCAAGTTGTACAAACACTCCCTGGACCTCACAAGTCCTTTTTGCAAGTGATGCACATATTTAGGGGGAGCTGTGCTACAACTTGACCCTTTGAGACTAACCATGTACTTGAGTTTGGTTGTTTTAGTCTCAAAAGAGGATTGAAAGGGAAAAGGTGGACTTGGACCATGCAAGACTTCCACCGCACTCCGATGAAAAGAGTAACTTCTCCAAGTTCATCTTTATAATCTTATTGCCTATTTGCTCTTAGTTGAAGATTTTGGTGAGGCAATGGGGTTAAAGGGCCAAGATTGATCCCGTTTTGGTGCTTGATGCCAAAGGGGGAGAAAATAAAGGCCAAAGCGATAAATGGATCAGCTACCACTTGAGAGATTTTGAAAATAGTAGAATAGAGTTTTTGGTTTGTCAAAACTCTTTTATTGTCTCTCTTGTCAAAAGTTGGCTTCTTGTTGGGAGAAGTATTGATTATGGGAAAAAGGGGAGTTTTTTTTGAAATCTTGAATCAATTTCTCTTGGAATGACTCTCTTTATGTCTTAACATGTGTGTTTGACTTAGAGATAGAAATTTGAGTTTGATTTGCAAAAACAAACCAAGTGGTGGCAAAGAGTGATCCATATATGTCAAATTTGAATCAAAACAATTTGAGCTCTTAGTTGAATTGATTTTGTACTTGTTCTACTTGCTTTATGTTGTGTTGGCATAAATCACCAAAAAGGGGGAGATTGAAAGGGAAATGTGCCCTTGGACCATTTCTAAGTATTTTGGTGGTTTAGTGTCCAACACAAGTGCCTAAGTGTAAAAAGGTGGACAAAGTACAAATCAAGGATAAATGTATGTTTCTCAGACTTAGTACATTGTTTTATGGACTAATGTATTGTGTCTAAGTGCTGGAAACAGAAAAAATCGAGTTGGAGAAGAGATGGCTCGAGCAGCCAAAGTCTGCTCAGTCTGGGTGCACCGGACTGTCCGGTGGTGCACCGGACAGTGTCCGGTGCGCCAGGCTGGCTCGAGGGAAAAGGCTGCTCTCGGGACTTCGACGGCGGTGTACGGTTAAAATTCACCGGACTGTCCGGTGTGCACCGGACTGTCCGGTGGGCCGCTCACAGGCGAACTCGTCGTTCTCGAGAAACCATCAACGGCGTACGGCTAAAATTCACCGGACTGTCCGGTGTGCACCGGACTGTCCGGTGAGCCAACGGTCGGCCGGGCCAACGGTCGGCCGCGCAATCTGCGCGGGACACGTGGCCGAGCCAACGGCTAGAAGATGGCACCGGACTGTCCGGTGTGCACCGGACATGTCAAGTGTGCCAACGGCTCCCAGGCTGCCAACGGTCGACTGCGCTGTTTATGGAAAGAAATCGGGCACCAGACACTGTCCGGTGTGCACCGGACTGTCCGGTGCGCCAGTCGACAGAAGGCAAGATCAGCCTTCCAAGATTGCTCTCAACGGCTCCTAGCTGCCTTGGGGCTATAAAAGGGACCCCTAGGCGCATGGAGGAGAATATCAAGCATCTCCTAAGCACTCCTAAGCACCAAGACATCGATTCCGCGCCTTTGATTCTTTGCAATAGCGATTAGAGCTCTAGTTGAGTGGTGAACTCATTGAGTTGTGTTGTGAGCTCTCGTTGCGACTTGTGTGCGTGGTGTTGCTGTGATTTCTTGTCTTGAGTGCGTTGCTAATCCCTCCCTTGCTTCGTGTTCTTTGTGAATTTCAAGTGTAAGGGCGAGAGGCTCCAAATTTGTGGAGATTCCTCGCAAACGGGATTGAGTAAAGCAAACAAAACACCGTGGTATTCAAGTGGGTCTTTGGACCGCTTGAGAGGGGTTGATTGCAACCCTCGTCCGTTGGGACGCCACAACGTGGAGTAGGCAAGCGTTGGTCTTGGCCGAACCACGGGATAACCACCGTGCCATCTCTGTGATTGATCCTTGTTGGTTATTGTGTTTTGTTGAGGATTCCTCTTTAGCCACTTGACAATTATTGTGCTAACGGTTAACCAAGTTTTGTGGCTTAAGTTTTTGAAGTGTTACAGGATCACCTATTCACCCCCCCTCTAGGTGCTCTCATCTAACTAACGTGCATTTCGAAAAAGATAGACCTTGTGCAGCTTGTCAAGCAGGTAAACAGGTGGGAAGTTCTCATCATACTAAAAATGTGATGACCACATCAAGACCGTTGGAGATGCTTCATATGGACCTCTTCGGACCCGTCGCCTATCTAAGTATAGGAGGAAGTAAGTATGGTCTTGTTATAGTTGATGATTTTTCCCGCTTCACTTGGGTATTCTTTTTGCAGGATAAATCTGAAACCCAAGGGACCCTCAAGCGCTTCCTAAGGAGAGCTTAAAATGAGTTTGAGCTCAAGGTGAAGAAGATAAGGAGCGACAACAGGTCCGAATTCAAGAACCTTCAAGTGGAGGAGTACCTTGAGGAGGAAGGGATCAAGCACGAGTTCTCCGCTCCCTACACACCACAACAAAATGGTGTGGTAGAGAGGAAGAACAGGACGCTCATTGATATGGCGAGGACGATGCTTGGAGAGTTCAAGACCCCCGAGCGCTTTTGGTCGGAAGCCGTGAACACGGCTTGCCACGCCATCAACCGGGTCTACCTTCACCGCCTCCTCAAGAAGACTTCGTATGGGCTTCTAACCGGTAACAAACCCAATGTATCTTACTTTCGTGTATTTGGGAGCAAATGTTACATTCTAGTGAAGAAAGGTAGAAATTCTAAGTTTGCTCCCAAAGCTGTAGAAGGGTTTTTGTTAGGTTATGACTCAAATACAAAGGCATATAGGGTCTTCAACAAATCATCGGGTTTGGTTGAAGTCTCTAGCGACATTGTATTTGATGAGACTAATGGCTCTCCAAGAGAGCAAGTTGTTGATCTTGATGATGTAGATGAAGAAGACGTTCCAACGGCCGCAATACGCACCATGGCGATTGGAGATGTGCGTCCACAGGAACAAAAGGAGCAAGATCAACCTTCTTCCTCAACAATGGTGAATCCCCCAACTCAAGACGATGAACAGGTTCATCAAGAAGAGGCATGTGATCAAGGGGGAGCACAAGATGATCATGTGATGGAGGAAGAAGCACAACCGGCACCTCCAACCCAAGTTCGAGCGACGATTCAAAGGAATCATCCCGTCAACCAAATTTTGGGTGACATCAGCAAGGGAGTAACTACTCGCTCTAGATTAGCTAACTTCTGTGAGCATTACTCTTTTGTCTCTTCTATTGAGCCTTTCAGGGTAGAAGAGGCCTTGCTAGATCCGGACTGGGTGTTGGCCATGCAGGAGGAGCTCAACAACTTCAAGAGAAATGAAGTTTGGACACTAGTGCCTCGTCCTAAGCAAAATGTTGTGGGAACCAAGTGGGTGTTCCGCAACAAACAAGACGAGCACGGGGTGGTGACGAGGAACAAGGCTCGACTTGTGGCAAAAGGTTATGCCCAAGTCGCAGGTTTGGACTTTGAGGAGACTTTTGCTCTTGTGGCTAGGCTAGAGTCCATTCGTATCTTGCTAGCATATGCCGCTCACCATTCTTTCAGGTTGTTCCAAATGGATGTGAAGAGCGCTTTCCTCAACGGGCCAATCAAGGAGGAGGTGTACGTAGAGCAACCCCCTAGCTTTGAGGATGAACGGTACCCCGACCACGTGTGTAAGCTCTCTAAGGCGCTCTATGGACTTAAGCAAGCCCCAAGAGCATGGTATGAATGCCTTAGAGACTTTTTAATTGCTAATGCTTTCAAGGTTGGGAAAGCCGATCCAACTCTTTTCACTAAGACTTGTGATGGTGATCTTTTTGTGTGCCAAATTTATGTCGATGACATAGTATTTGGTTCTACTAACCAAAAGTCGTGTGAAGAGTTTAGCAGGGTGATGACTCAGAAATTCGAGATATCGATGATGGGCGAGTTGAACTACTTCCTTGGGTTCCAAGTGAAGCAACTCAAGGACGACACTTTCATCTCCCAAACGAAGTACACGCAAGACTTGCTAAAGCGGTTTGGGATGAAGGACGCCAAGCCCGCAAAGACTCCGATGGGAACTGACGGACACATCGACCTCAGCAAAGGAGGTAAGTCCGTTGATCAAAAAGCATACCGGTCCATGATAGGTTCTTTGCTTTATTTATGTGCTAGTCGACCGGATATTATGCTTAGTGTATGCATGTGTGCTAGATTTCAATCCGATCCAAGGGAGTGTCACTTAGTGACCGTGAAGCGAATTCTTAGATATTTAGTCGCTACGCCTTGCTTCGGGATCTGGTATCCAAAGGGGTCTACCTTTGACTTAATTGGATACTCAGACTCTGATTATGCTGGATGTAAGGTCGATAGGAAGAGTACATCGGGGACGTGCCAATTCTTAGGAAGGTCCCTGGTGTCATGGAGTTCTAAGAAACAAACCTCCGTTGCCCTATCCACCGCTGAGGCCGAGTACGTTGCCGCAGGACAGTGTTGCGCGCAACTACTTTGGATGAGGCAAACCCTCCGGGACTTTGGCTACAATCTGAGCAAAGTCCCACTCCTATGTGATAATGAGAGTGTTATCCGCATAGCGGACAATCCTGTTGAGCACAGCCGCACAAAGCACATTGACATCCGGCATCACTTTTTGAGAGACCACCAGCAAAAGGGAGATATCGAAGTGTTCTATATTAGCACCGAGAACCAGCTAGCCGATATCTTTACCAAGCCTTTAGATGAAAAGACCTTTTGCAGGCTGCGAAGTGAGCTAAATGTCTTAGATTCACGGAACTTGGATTGATTTGTAGCATACATGTGAATTATGCTTTGATCATGTTCCTTATGCATTTTGTTGTTTACTTATGGTGCTCAAGTTGTACAAACACTCCTCGGACCTCACAAGTCCTTTTGCAAGTGATGCACATATTTAGGGGGAGATGTGCTACAACTTGACCCTTTGAGACTAACCGTGTGCTTGAGTTTGCCTGATTTAGTCTCAAAGGAGGTTTGGTAAAGGTGGACTTGGACCATGAAAGACTTCCACTGCACTCCGATGAGAGGGTAACTTATTCCAAGTTCATCTCATGTACTCTTATTGCCTTTGTATTCTTATTTGAAGATTTTGGTGCTTGATCCCGCTTGCAAGGGCCAAGATTGATCCCGTTTTGGTGCTTGATGCCAAAGGGGGAGAAAATAAGGCCAAAGCAAGAAATGGATCAGCTACCACTTGAGAATTTTGAAAACAGTAGAATAGAGCTTTTGTTTTGTCAAACTCCTCTTATTGTCTCTCTTTGTCAAAAGTTGATCTCTTGTGGGGAGAATGTTTGATTATGGGAAAAAAGGGGGAGTTTTGAATCTTTGATCAATTTCTCTTGGAATACCTCTCTTTATGTCTCTACAAGTGAATTTGACTTAGAGATAGGAAATTGAGTTTGATTTGCAAAAACAAACCAAGTGGTGGCAAAGTATGATCCAAATATGCCAAAGTTGAATTAAAACAATTTGTGTTCTTATTTGCATTGATATTGCACTTGTTTTAGTTGCTTTTTGTTGTGTTGGCATAAATCACCAAAAAGGGGGAGATTGAAAGGGAAATGTGCCCTTGGACCATTTCTAAGTATTTTGGTGATTGAGTGCCAACACAAGTGCTTAAGTGAAAATCTATGCCAGTTGATGGACAAAGTGAAAATCAAGTCTAAAGGTATGTTTCTAGACTTAGTACATTGTTTTGAGAACTAATGGATTGTGTCTAAGTGCTGGAAACAGGAGAAATCAAATTGGAAAAGAGATGGCTTTGTTCAACCAAAGTCTGCTCAGTCTGGGTGCACCAGACTGTCCGCTGGTGCACCGGACAATGTCCGGTGCGCCAGGCTGGCGACTGTCAACTTGCTGCTCTCGGGACTTCGACGACGGTGTACGGCTATAAATCACCGGACTGTCCGATGGTGCACCGGACTGTCCGGTGAGCCATTCACAGGCGAACTCGTCGTTCTCGGGAGATGATTAACGGCGTACGGCTATAATTCACCGGACTGTCCGGTGGTGCACCGGACTGTCCGGTGAGCCAACAGTCAGCCGAGGATTCCGCGCGTGACGCGTGGCCGAGCCAACGGTCACAATGGGGCACCGGACTGTCCGGTGTGCACCGGACAGTGTCCGGTGCGCCAACGGCTCTGAATCTCCAACGGTCGGCTTCGCCAAATAAGGAAAGAAATCTGCACCGGACAGTGTCCGGTGGTGCACCGGACTGTCTGGTGCGCCAGGCGACTGAAGGCAAGAATTGCCTTCCTGGAATGCTCTCAACAGCTCCTAGCTGCCTTGGGGCTATAAAAGGAGGCCCTAGGCGCATGGAGGAGCATACCAAGCATTCCTAAGCACCAAGACTTCGATTCCGCGCATTTGATTCTTTGTGAGAGCAACTAGAGCTCTAATTGAGTTGTGAACTCGTCGGGTTGTGTTGTGAGCTCTTGTTGCGAATTGTGTGCGTGTTGTCGCTCTGATTTTGTGTCTTGTGTGCGTTGCTCATCCCTCCCTTACTCCGTGCTTCTTTGTGAACATCAAAGTGTAAGGGTGAGAGACTCCAAGTTGTGGAGATTCCTTGCAAGCGGGATATAGAAAAGCAAAGCAAAACACTGTGGTATTCAAGTGGGTCTTTGGACCGCTTGAGAGGGGTTGATTGCAACCCTCGTCCGTTGGGACGCCACAACGTGGAGTAGGCAAGTTTTGTACTTGGCCGAACCACGGGATAAACCACTGTGTCTATCTGTGTTGATCTTCTTGTGGTTGTTGTGTTTTGCAAGAACTTCTCTCTAGCCACTTGGCCTTATTGTGCTAACGCTTAATCAAGTTTTTGTGGTTTTAAGTTTAAGTTTTTACAGGATCACCTATTCACCCCCCTCTAGGTGCTCTCACAACCTGAGTGCACCGGACTGACCGGTGCGCCAGGCCGGCGTCTGGTCAACTGACCGCTCTCGGAAATTCGTTGACGGCGTTTGGCTAAAATTCACCGGACTGTCCGGTGGTGCACCGGATTGTCCGGTGAGCCAACGGTCGGCCGAACCAACGGTCAGCCGCGCAATCCGCGCGTGACGCGTGGCCGAGCCAACGGTCGAATGGGGGCACCGGACTGTCCGGTGTGCACCGGACAGTGTCTGGTGCGCTAACGGCTCCAAGTCTGCAACGGTCGACTGCGCCAATTTTGGAAGGAGATCCGCACCGGACAGTGAACAGTTGATGTCCGGTGGCGCACCGGACTATCCATTGCGCCACTCGACAGAAAGCAAGTATTGCCTTCCAAATGGGATTCCAACGGTTCCTAGGCCTCTTGGGCCTATAAAAGGGACTCCTAGGCGCCTCCAACAGATACACAAGTGCAACCAACAAGTGTAGACATCACTCGGATCAATTCTATCTCTCCCTCTCGTTTATATCTCTCTAGTTTGTGTAAAGGCAAAGCTATAAGCCTTGAGAGAGTGAAGAAGTGCTGCTAAGAGCTAGAGCAAGGTCTTGAGCATATCGTTACTCTGTCGGAGTGCTGCCAAGAAGATTGTAAGCAGCCACGATTTTATTGTAATCAACTCAACATAGTGAAAGGCTCTATCTGTCATACTGACAGATCTGAGCAAACAGAGGAAGGAGTTGAAACAGACTCCAAGCCCAGGTGTGGCTAACTCCAACGAGGACTAGGCAAGCGTTTCAGGCTTGGCCGAACCTCGGGATAAATCCTTGCGTCTGTGTGCTCTGTTCTGTATTGTGTTCTGACTCTCTGTCTTACTCGCTTTTCTATCTGCACTTCAACACTTATCTGTGGTACAAGTTATATTTGAAGTGCAGGACATTTTGAGACAGGATCTTCTATTCCGCTGCAACCTACTCGAAGGGTCTTCTCATTCCACTGCGTTCTAGTCTTCGAGTAGAGTAAGAATTTAAGTTTTAAAGTGATAATTTTTATTCGCCTATTCACCCCCTCTAGGCGACATCCAGATCCTGTTCCCGGGTAAAGGGAACTTTCACGCGTCCACGCGCCGCGTGAAGATTGCGCGGCCGACCGTTGGTGCAGTCGACCGTTGCACCACCGGACAGTTCGGTGCACCACCAGACAGTCCGGTGAATTTTATCCGTACACCGTTGAACTTTTCCCGAGAGCGACGACTTCGCGGCATACGACCCATCGGACAGTCCGGTGATTTATAGCCGTACGCCGCCGTCGAGTCCCGAGAGTGGCCTGTTCACCGGAGACAGTCCGGTGCACCCAGACCGAGCATGAGACAGCCAACTCTTTTCCAATTCCTTTTCTCCTGTTTCTAGCACTTAGATACAATACATTAGTACCCAAATCAATGTACTAAGTCTAGAAACGTACCTTGTTACATGATTTGCACTTCTTTGATCTTTGGCACAATTTAATACTTAGAGAATATGTGTTGGGCACTTAATCAACAAAACACTTTAGAAATGGCCCAAAGACACATTTCCCTTTTAATAATGTAATTAATGTATAATGGGGTTAGAGCTCCCATATGCAGGGAGAGTTTTTCTCTCTCCCTTCATATGGAATATGTAATAGGGGTACCATTAGCTATCCCCTCCAAAGTACGCTGGATAGGGTTCGGGAGATGTGGGGATTGTTCGGGGTGGGTGAAAGATCTCTGATTGAGTTGGTTAGATGGTCTAAGTAATATTTCTTGGGTCCTGAGTTCGAGTCACAGTGCGAGCGAATTTGAGGCTAATTGTGTGCACATAAGATGGATTGACTTATGGGGGACGGATTTCCATGTAGGGGCTGGAAGGGTTCAAAGCACGAGTAAAAATCTGACCTATATGTGTGGACCCTCATGATACACAAGGGGACAACTTTCATGTCCTTTCTCGGTCAGGCTCCGATTGAGCTTCTTTTCAATATAATATCGTGGAGGTGGTCTTTCTCCTACTGGTCAAGTTTTTTTTGTTCCAGGTGGCTTGAGGTGGAACCGTGTAGGACGTGTTTATGCATGTGTTTCGGAGTTTAGTTGTCTGCTTCTACGCCTGCTTCCATCGTGAGATGTAGGGAACTGTTGTTTGGTTGGTTCAGGTCGTACGCGTGCAAAATGTGTGTGTTGGTTGCTATGCAGAGCAAGGCTCACACGATATTTAAATTTTCAAGCAACAAATTTAGTAAAACAAAAATATGTACAATACCTTTGAGAGCATGATAAATATATACATGTAAAAAGTAAAAGAAAAATACCTATATAATATAGGTATTTACGTATAGAGGATAAGATAGGAGAGGGAATTTTTATAGGAAACTGTAAATAACGGATGTAGAGAGAGAGTTTGCTGACCTGAGTAGAATGTAGGTACATGCGTAGGTTTGAAGTTTGAGAAGCGATATTAGGCAAGAACTAACAATTCATGAAGGCGAGAGGGTTTTCTTTCTCTCTTTTTTAAGCACCAACAAACGCGACTAAATTCTTCTTCCGACCTTGGAGAGACAAACCCATCAAGATACTAGGCAGTGTTGTACTGCTCAAACCGAGGAAGCAAGAACTAAAGTTTCTTCAAAAAAAAAAAAGGAGTCCATGGCCTCACAATTCTGAAAACGTCTCAGACGTGTTACGAGCACGACCCAGAGGCTCCCGCGTTTTACGTGGTAGATCTGCTTAAAATAAAAGGTACTATATCATATCAGATTATCAGGTGAGTTTGCGGCGCACCATCTGCACATCTGCTTCCGTTCCACTTGTAACGGTCGGTCGTCTTCTGCCCTCCAAAATTCCAGGCCGTGACGCGCGACAGCGTGACACAGAGGACGCCGCGCGGCAGCGTCGCTGTCCCGCGGGGCCGCGGCGCTTAACTAACCCCGCGCCCAAAACCTCGCCACGACCCGGCCAGGCAGAGCTTCGGGTCGGAGTCGGAGGACGCGACGATAGATCCCACCTGTTTCGAGGAAAATCACGCGCCCGGCCCGGCCGGCCGGCGTCTCCGACTGTCACCGTCGATGGCGTGCCTTGCCCCTGAGAGAGAACCTTTCCCTTCGGCAGTTAGCGGTTGTTAGATTCCGCAGGTTGTTACACAGCAAAAGGCCGCCTCGACGACGAACAAAAAGTCGTCGTCGTGGAGTGAGACGGCAGACGCATGCATGCGTTCCATACTTCCATTCCGTCCTGCGTTTGTTAAACATTCTCTGGTGTGGGCTGTGGCAACCGCCAACCGAGATGGTAACATCCTCTCGCAGCTAGCAGTGGTTTGGTTCGCACGTCGGCGTCGAGCGAGCGGCTTAGGTAAACGCGGATTGAGAGCTGCTGAGACATGTCTCGCCGGTGCAGTGCGTTGCGTCAGGCACGAGCGTTTTTCAGCTGCGTTGGGCGTCAGCGACGACGACGGACGGACGGACGGCGAGCACGATCCACCACTCGCCTTTGCGCTAACGACCCAGCAGCAGCGACGGTCAAATCACGGTTACTGTTTGTGCCTGCTTGATTTTGCTAGCTTCTCGTACACGAATCTCCTCCCCGACGCTCGCGTTCATAAGCATTTATCCGTTCATACACGGTCTTCGCGGGTAACCAAGCAACGTCAGCATTCAGCAGCATGCAGTGTGGAAAAAAAAAAGAATTCAGGGTACCGGCGTCGACAGACGACAGATGCCGCCTTCGTGCCATCATTGCATGCTGAAACTGAAACCCAAACCCATGCCATGCATGTACGGCACCGAGAAGTACGTGTACGTGGCTATACGTAGTACGCGCGTGCAGAGGTACTATTAGTTCTCTTGATCTCGGAGACAACGAGGCGGGGAAATGTATTTCGGGGTGAAATTATATGTATACATATATAAATTTTTTTTAGAAAAGGGAAACATTATTTATATATTCCAGCGGTAGATGCATATGTGTTCGAACTAGAATTGAGCAGCCGGACGGTCCGGCCCTGAGGCCGGACGGTCCGCGGTCCGGACAGTCCGCGCCTGTGGGCCGGACGGTCCGCGCGTGCGCAGAACAGATTAGGGTTCCGAGTTTTGTGTTACGGTTGTTAGCTAAAATCACGGGAAAAGCTCGGAAATTAGTTTGTAAAGGGTCCAGCCCCCCTCCTCTATAAATAGAGAGGTCTACGGCCGATTTGTAATCATCAACAATCGAATCAATACAACTTTTATTCCGCATTTATCTTAGGAGTAGTTCTAGTCTAGTTTAGGTTTAGCCTCTCGATCCCCAAATTCTTCGTCTCTCTTCGGCTCTACGTCGATTAGAGGAGTCTAGGTCGGCCGGCCCGAGCCTAGACACAACCTAGGATCTCTACTCCCCGACGGGGTCCCTCCCGGGAGCGAGATCCAGGCGCCGTCGGCGATCTCCCGCCGTTCCTGCGTACGCGCGGACCGTCCGGCCCCAGGGCGCGGACAGTCCGGCCGTCAGGCAGAAGCCCCAGCCGCGCATCAGGTCGCGGACCGTCCGGCCCCAGGCCGCGGACAGTCCGCCCTTGCGCAGAGAGCACCACCGCGCCCCGCACCAGGCCGCGGACCGTCCGGCCCTGCGCGCGGACCGTCCGCCCCTGTGCAGAGTGCACCGCCACGGTTCTTGTTGAGTGATTGGCGCTCCAAAAAAGCGTCAACATACTTTTTGGCGACTCCGCTGGGGATAACACATCTAAGCTCATCAAATCGGCCCTCAATGGCCGGTTCAAAGGATAGCTCCGAAGTTTCCACCAGCAATATCATCACACCGATATGGGAAAATTTGCCGGCTGAAGAACAGCTCCTGTTCGAGGAGCGCCAGGAGCGGCTGATCCAAGAAGCAAAGGCGAGGTTCCTGGCCGACTTCAAAGTGGACAGGAACAACAAAGTCGTTCGACATCGGGCGACGGATCCGGCTTCGCTCCAACCCACGCCAGACATCCCCAATGTAAGTAATACGAACGAGCTGCAATCTCTTAAGAATTATGTAGATGAACAGCGCGAACAGATGCAAAATATCATAGGGGTTATGCAAAACGATTGTAGGAGACTAGTACGTGCATTTAATAAATCTAGTATAGCAAATTTTCCTTCACCCGAGGTTGAATTAGGAGATAATACACGTAATACATCGGTTAAAGGTTGTCACGACCAGTCACAACCCCCTTATGGGATGCCGATGGACACGTACCCTGAGCAGACGCAAATCGGCAGCAAATCAGCCGATCTGCACATGCCCGGACCGTCCGCACGTGAGCGCGGACCGTCCGGGCCAGCAACAGTCGGGCCTATTTTTAATGAGTTACCTAGATATGCGCCCGAGCCACCACATACGGCACAAAATCTAAACTACCAAGTCGGACCATCCGCATACAACGACGGACGGTCCGCATATAATCACGGACGGTCCGGGCCAATGTCCGGACAGTCCGCGCATGACCTTTTTGAGGAGGATTGTTACCTGAATCCTCACCCGTCCCAGCGACACGTCCCATCGCGCTATGCAATGCACCAGCCCATTAATTCAGGATCCAGAGCCCAGGAAAGCTTTCCGGCCCCACCTAGAAGGCCGGAAAGAAACGATCAAACATATGAACCATATAGGGCAAATGGAAATGCACCACGTAGCTCAAACCAATGGGGGGAACGACAACATACTAACATGCAACCAACCCCACCTATGTTTGACCAGAGAGCCGGTGGTCTTGCACCGGCTGCAATTGGTATAGTGAGGGAAGAAATAGCCGGGGCGTTCCGAGATAAGCTCGGAGTAAGCATGATCCCTGGGGGGCAATCATATCGGAAGCCTTATGACAGCCGATTTGATCGCCACCCATACCCACAGGGAACCAGGATACCCGAGTTTGCAAAGTTCTCGGGTGACCAAGGAGAGAGCACGCGTGAGCACATAGGCCAGTTCCTAGCACAATTAGGAGAATTGGCCGACACCGAAGCATTCCGTGTGCGTTTATTTTCATTATCCTTAACAGGGACTGCATTCACATGGTATGCCACGCTCCCTCCTAATTCCATTTTGTCATGGGGAGACTTAGAGCAAAAATTTCATGAACATTTTTTCTCTGGTGATTATGAGCTAGATTTAGTAGACTTAGTGACCCTACGACAAGAAAGGGATGAATCGGTTAGTGATTATATCCGGAGATTCCAGGATACGAGAAACCGATGCTTTCAAATTCATTTAACAGATAAACAACTGGCGGGAATAGCCTTTGATGGATTGCGCTATTATTTAAAAGAGAGATTAGAAGGCATCCAGTTCTTTACTCTAGCACAATTACATCAGAGAGCTTCGGCTTGTGAAAGCCGAAGCAAAGAACTAGTCAGAACGGTTCATCATAATGTCCCTATAGTAGAACACAATCAAAGTAGTTCGGACGATGAACCAAAGAAAGTTTACACTGCCGAAATAGTCTGGCCCGAGCAGGCCAAATCTTCGGCTTGCTACTCCTTGCAGTCAATTCAAAAGGAACGAAAGGAGGAGGTTAAGTTTACATTTAATGTCGGCAAATGTGATAAGATATTCGATGAATTACTAAAAAATGGTAACATTAAAATTGATTATATCGTTCCACCTGCCGACGAACTAAAGCGTCGCGCATACTGCAAGTGGCACAACTCATTTTCCCATGCCACTAATGATTGTAATGTGTTCCGACGACAAATTCAATCGGCCATTAATGAGGGACGATTGAAATTTCAGGAGGACACGGAGCCCTTCCCAATGAATGTGATCGACTTTAATGGCAAAAAGGTCCTAATTCGGCCCAACACAGCCGATAAGGGCAAAGACAAAGAAGTCATCATCGGCAACGCACGGGAGGCCGATGGAAACAACAAAATTTCTTGCAGGAAAGTGATGGCCGAGAAGACTCCTGATGGAGGGGAGACACTGAAGGTAACCATCACAAACTCCAGCGCTGGGGGGCAAGCACAGACAAAGAGATATGCGCGAGAACCCATACTACGCATCGCGGACGGTCCGGTGTCTAGGCGCGGACGGTCCGTAACATCACCGGACGGTCCGAAGCGTTCCGACGGACGGTCCGGCAACGTCGAAGAGCCGCGGCGACCACGTACCTTCAAACCACGACGACCAGAAATAGGTACGTGGAAAACTAACACGTTCAAGGCAACTGGTCGGTTGGTAAAATCTAGCCCGACCTTTGATCAATTATTGTCTAAATATGTGAAAAAGAAGGCTGGCCCCAGCGACCGGCCACCAAAGGGACCTCGCTTACCCACCCAGGTGCGACGGCAGGTTAGGCCGATTGGACCACCACACCAATCGGAAAAGACGGGAGGTCATAATGTTCAATTAAGACCTAACGTACCTGCATGGACACCTCCACCACCATATCCACCTATGCCATATCCATACACATACATACCTCCACCATATGTCCCAAATCAAATGTGGGGCATGCCACCATACTCATTTGGGATGCCACAGTACCCCGCTTGGGGGGCACCCCAAACATCTGTATTCAATAGGTTGACACCTCCAGTTCAAGACCGATTGAGAGCCCCTCAATCCGGTCCACGAGCACATGCCCAGCAAGATTGCCGAACAACTCGGCCCCAAAGGCTGACTAATCCGGCAAGGGGGCATACAGCTACAACCTCCAACAGTACGAAAAAGGAAGATGTCATTAAAATAGGAACGACAGATGTCGTCGTACAACAAAATAACGAAGGGCCGATGATTTTTGGTGAATCGGCCAACACAAACAAAAAAGAAAGTACGACTGTCAATAAAATAGCCGATCCAAAATACTCCATGCCCCGATGGTGCCCATCGGGATTGACACGATCGCAAAAGCGAAAATTACAGCGCCTTAGGGCAAAGGAGAATCAGGAGAAGGAGGCGGAAAAAATATTCAATGACACACATCCGCAATATCCGCCACCACAAAAGAGATGGAGACCAAAGGCCGTTGAGGAAAATCAAACGGCCATAAAGACAGAAAATAAAACAGCAACTGTGCAGCTCTTTGCAGGTATAGCAGACAGTCCGACTATAAAGACCGGACCAACCGTACAGGGCGTGGACCGTCCGACCCCTGAGGCCGACTCATCTGCAATAAACCATGACACCTCCGACGACGTACCGATGCCCATGGAGGAAGACGACCTGCAAGGAGAAGACCTGGTCGACTACGGTGCTACGCCAGAACACTTAGAGAATTAGGAAGGCAATGTGACGAATTGGTCAGGACCAGTATGACGCTCGGCGATGTTGGGACTGACAGTTCGATCAAATCTAAAGGGATCACGTCCGTTGAGTCAACCATCGAGACCAAGGCCACTGCATACCATCCTAGTATGTGGCAAGATGCCTAAGAGAACCGATGTGAGCACATCGAGTTAGTTGCTTTTGGTTCGCCCAGCTCCACCAAAAGGCAGGGGGGCATATGTTCGAACTAGAATTGAGCAGCCGGACGGTCCGGCCCTGAGGCCGGACGGTCCGCGGTCCGGACAGTCCGCGCCTGTGGGCCGGACGGTCCGCGCGTGCGCAGAACAGATTAGGGTTCCGAGTTTGTGTTACGGTTGTTAGCTAAAATCACGGGAAAAGCTCGGAAATTAGTTTGTAAAGGGTCCAGCCCCCCTCCTCTATAAATAGAGAGGTCTACGGCCGATTTGTAATCATCAACAATCGAATCAATACAACTTTTATTCCGCATTTATCTTAGGAGTAGTTCTAGTCTAGTTTAGGTTTAGCCTCTCGATCCCCAAATTCTTCGTCTCTCTTCGGCTCTACGTCGATTAGAGGAGTCTAGGTCGGCCGGCCCGAGCCTAGACACAACCTAGGATCTCTACTCCCCGACGGGGTCCCTCCCGGGAGCGAGATCCAGGCGCCGTCGGCGATCTCCCGCCGTTCCTGCGTACGCGCGGACCGTCCGGCCCCAGGGCGCGGACAGTCCGGCCGTCAGGCAGAAGCCCCAGCCGCGCATCAGGTCGCGGACCGTCCGGCCCCAGGCCGCGGACAGTCCGCCCTTGCGCAGAGAGCACCACCGCGCCCCGCACCAGGCCGCGGACCGTCCGGCCCTGCGCGCGGACCGTCCGCCCCTGTGCAGAGTGCACCGCCACGGTTCTTGTTGAGTGATTGGCGCTCCAAAAAAGCGTCAACAATATGCATGTGGCTGTTCAAACTTACAAAACAGCTGGTTCGCCTCTGAAACGAAAAATGTCACATACAAAAAAAAGGTTTATAAATTTAAGCACTCAATACAGAGAGAGGTCTTTATAAATTTATATATTATTTACATACAGATAAAGGTTTATATAGAGGCCTTAATCATAACATGGTTCACTTTTCGACGGATCATTCACACGAGACGAGACATCCGGGAAAAAACACCTTTCAGTTGAACTCCCCGTTTCCTCTCTGGAAAGTAAAAAATAAATACTGTAATACTGAAAGCAAGTGCTAATGGCAACGAGACGACGTCTGTTTGGTTCAGCTTTTTTCTGACCAGCTTTTCTAAAAATTTGGCTGTGGGGAGAATCTGGCTGTGAGGAGAATCTGAGTATCATTACGATTACGTGTGGAGGAAAATAAAGTTGTTCATAGGGCTCAGAATCTAGAAAGTGACGGATTCCTACTATTACAACGACTCAACCGATTATGTGTTTATGTTGATTTTGGATGGTTTTTGCCCAAATGAATTTTATAGAAGCTAGCTGAAAAGCTGAGCGTTTGGCAGTCCGCAGCAGCTTTTGGTAGCCAGAAGCTGTCAGAAGCTGAAACAAACAGGGCCATTGCCCCTGTTTGTTTCAGCTTTTTGGAACTTCTTGCCACCAAAAGCTGTTGCGGACTGCCAAACGCTCAGCTTTTCAGCCAGCTTCTATAAAATTCGTTTGGGTAAAAACCATTCAAAATCAACATAAACATATAATCGATTGAGTTGTTGCAATAGTAGGAACCCGTCACTTTCTAGATTCTGAGTCGTATGGACACATTTATCTTCCTCCACACATAATTCTAATGATATTCAGATTCTCTACATAGCCAGATTCTCCCCACAGCCAAATTCTCAGAAAAGCTGGTCAGAAAAAAGCTGAACCAAATAGGCTCGTGTCTAGCTAGCTTGGAGCTACAAGCAACCTAAAAAAAGGTCAAGCGAGTTCGTTTTACCTTCCGCATAAAAAAATTGTTCCGGTCGTCATAGCCTCTGAAACGGCCGCGCGAGCTGAGATCAGGCAGGTTTTTGGGAGAGTCTCGAATCAGAAGAATGACTCTAATGATAAGTTGATGATCCGCTCATACCCTTTTGGACAGTCAATGGCTTCAAACCTCGGGCAACCCTTTTACTGACGGACCTAACTACTACTTACAGGCAAGAGTGGTACCTGAGTGGTGACATGTCTGCTAATGTGTGGGGGAGGGGGATTCATCACTCATCAGGGCCGGGACGCCAGAAGTCATGGATGGGTGAGGTTGGTCTGGAGTTGTAATCGATGCCGTTACATGCTCGCCGGCGATATTGTACTCTCTGTAGACTGTACTCCTGCAGTCTGCAGTTTGCACTCTGCAGGCTTCATCCATCTCTAGAAGGCCGCGTGCCGTCGCTCTCCATCTCAATCGCTTCTTCGCCTTCACATAGCAACTTCCTACTCTCTAGCTACTGCATTTCCGCATGATATTTGCGAGAAGCCAAGCCATGCATGTGGACAGGTAACGTTAGCAAGTAGCATCAATATCACCACCAGTGCTAGCTACGACGTCGTATCGTGTACGTCAACCGGATTTTTTTTCTGAGACAACAAGTTTTCAGCATAAAACAGAAGCCACTGTTTTCGCACGTTTTCCTAGGCAAAAACTGGTGCCAAATAATGAATCCTACGAGCTAGTGCCATATGTTTAATATGCAAGTGTGTGTGTGCCGCTACAAATATACCAATGTGTAGTTTTGTTGTAATTTATTTATTTGGAGTTTTTTTTAAAAAAACGTTACTAGCCGGTTCACGTATATCAAATCTTATAATATCCTGCCGAGCGTTATTTTTAAATAATTTTTTTAAAAGGAAACACCGACTTTTGACTAGCGACCCAGACGCTGGAAGTCAAGTAACTAGTGCTAATATACGTGTTCAGTATAAAATGGTACTAGCTCCCTACACTGCAAACTGTATTTTTTTTTCAATACATGCTTCCTCTATTTTAAATTATATCACGTCTTGACGTTTTGCGGTACATGTATAGCTTTTGATATACGCTTGGATATACATTATATATGGATATAGTAAAAACAATTTAAAAAACTAAGATATATCTTATAATTTGGAATGTAGAGAGTAGCGTTTACTACTTATATTAATATAATATAATATATCTAAGTACGTACGTAACAAACATGTATACATATGAAAGTCAGAGTGATTTCTATTTAATTTAGAACGGATTTATCTAAGTGCGTTGACTATCGATACTACAGGGCTTTTGGGAGCAAAAGAAATTGTAGCCCCTCAATTCCCTCCAAATTAAACCCTTTGCTTCCAAACAAACCATATAAGAAACGAAGAGGAAACAACTACTAGTATTAATTAATTTATGTATTTCCTCATAAGGTAAGAGAAGAAGAGTTAGTTTCGGCCATGTGAGGATATGTATGTTTGTCCTCGGCGGTCGTCTGATCGATCTCCGTCGTCGTACAGATCTAGTAACTCTGGTAATCTGGTTTGGCGCTGATTGACGCTATATGCATAAATCCACTTTGGTGTAACATGGGAATCATGCACTGTAACAGAGTCAAAATGGTTGACGTACGTGTGTGTAACACCCCGATCATTCACGGCCGACGTTAAAAACTCTCTAGATTCTTTTGAGATAGCCTTTCAAAAAAAACAAGATACACATTGTCAGTATTCTATTAACTATATTCGTATGAGTATAGGTAAAACAATCTTAACTGGTTATTTCGAGATATACTTCGAAAAAGACAGTGGACCTTATATTATATCAATTCTATTAAGTTTTAGCTCAGGTATTATGAATATTCTATCAATCGTATTCCTGAAAACTGCAGCTTCATTGTATTGGCCAGAAAAAAGGTGCAATCTATATGTTACCAAAACGTCCATTACAAAACCGCAGATATATGTCGGCAATGTCACTGGTATACGAGTTGGGTGAAATACACACTGCACACAGATCACACAGATAGATATACCAAGTGACAATGCGAAGCTAGCTAAAGAAACATTGAGATAATCACACGATTTTGTACAACACATGCATGCACCGCCAGTCGTCCTCCCGTTCCCACGCTTGGAAATTTCATAGTGGCAGGCTGAAGCTGCTGCTCTCTACGAGCATGTCCTTCCAGAAATGATCTTCGTCCTCCAGAGAGCACATGCTCGGCATCTCGATGGGCTCCGACAGTATTAGCTCGGCAAAACCATTCACCGGCCCGTCAGCTGCAGCTGCCACTACTTGCTGTGGATAAGCCGCGGACGCCAATGCAGCAGCCAGCGGCTCTGCACAGGCGCCGCCGCCGACCACCGGAGGAGCCGAAGCGTTCAGTCGTCGCTGCACCACATCATCAGTTGCGATGTAGCTGGGCTGATGATCAGCTGCCCCGTGATTCGCGTGAGACACGAGAAGCAGAGGCCGGGTCGTCGTCGTCAGCTGGTCCTGGAAGCCTGGAACGACGCTACGGCTCGCGTTCAGAACGGCGTTATTATCTGCGGCTGCGCTGAGGCTAGGGACGAGACCACCACCACCATTAGCAGCAGCGGCGGCGGCGTTAACGTCGTTTCCAACTCCACTGACGGCCTGCAGCAGAAACTGCAGTGCTTGCACCTGCATGAGAGCGGTGTTGAGGCCCCGCAGCTGGCTCGCTGCCGCCGAGAGGATCGTCGTCGTGGGGGAGGCGACGGCGAGCAGCAGGTCGTCGGGGGGCAGGCGCTGGTGCGTGACGGGGTCGACGCCCATGCGCAGCAGCTTCTTGCGGATGTGCGTGTTCCAGTAGTTCTTGATCTCGTTGTCCGTCCGCCCGTCCAGGTGCGTCGCGATCGTCGACCACCTAACCCAGGACAAACGGCAGCGCGAGGTACGTTATTACGTGCCCGTGTCAGCGTGTAATCATTATTACTCCTAGGCTAGCTAGGACTAGATCAGCAGCAGTAGTACCTACCTGTTGCCGAGCTGGGCATGGAGGCCGATGATGAGGCGCTCCTCGTCGTCGGTGAAGTTGCCGCGCTTGATGTCGGGGCGGAGGTAGTTGGTCCAGCGGAGGCGGCAGCTCTTGCCGCAGCGGTTGAGGCCGGCGGCCTTGGGCAGGTTGCGCCAGCTGCTGACGTGGCCGCCGTGCCTCTGGATGTGGTCCACCAGGGCGCGGTCCTCCTCCTCCGTCCACGGGCCTTTCTTCACGCCGGCGTCGTGGCAGCAGCACGGGGACCTCCCCATCTCCTCCTTCTCCGTCTTCTTGTTGCTGCAGCTCGATCGATCGATCGATGGATGTCGGGGTGCAGGAGGTATGTGCGGTCCAGGGGTACGGTACGGTCCCCTATATTTATAGGGAGGGATGTTTCGTGCATGGCAACATTTAAGAGGAGTTACGAGAGGAGGAAGTGTCTTAAATTATTCACCCGTCGTTGTTGCTTCGTCTGTGGATGTCTCCAAGTCAAGGAGAGCAGTTGGTCGAGAGATCTCGCACCACGTAAGACATATTCGCGCATGCGGTGCTTCACACTTGGCCTGTCGTGCGGCGGCGCGTGTCTCTCAGAGACGGCCAGTCAGAGGCAAGGCAACAGAGCTAGTGGCTGCCTGCGGCGCTGCGCAGGCGAACATGAACACCCAAGCAATTTCTTTTATCAGTCCGCATCATCTGACAAACATGTATAGCTGAAGCAGCCATGTTTTTTTTTCAGATGAGACGTGATAGATGAAAAAAAAACAACACATGGTTGGGGTGAGTCCCTAGACGGAAATAACAATATATATAATAAAGACATTGCATACATGAGAAGAAAAAACAAGACAGATTTCTCTTCTACAACAATAATAATAGTATATATAAAGTAGACACCCTAGCTATGTTGTGGTGCGGTTCAATCTTATAATTAGGTGGTGTGCCAAATGTGCATGCCCGCGGCATTAGCAGCCTGCAGCGCGAGAAACGAGGCAGCGAACCTTCCTCTAGCTACAGTTGTGTTGAACTGTGCTGATTCGGCGATACCGATAGTTGAGGAGTAAGGGTCTGTTTGGAAATACAATTTTGAAATACTGTAGTTTTCATATACCATAGTTTACAATTGTATATGACATAAATACTACGATATTGCTTTACCGCAGTAAAAATACATTATTGCTTAAAACTGAGATCTGTTTGGTTCTATTTGAAAAACAAAGTATATGTAGACAGAAAAGGAGAAAACTGAGATTCTGAGTGGAGTTTCGAAAACTCTAAAAATACCACAGTTTTGGGTAAATCATGGTATTTAAAACTGAGTTTTGACTGTACAAACCAAACACCTTTTGAGCTCCAATATTATAGTATAATCAAATACCATAGTATTATTTCAAAACCGCAAAAATACTACAATTCCAAACAGGGTCTAAGTACATACAAGGTGGCAACACAATACTAATACTAATCAATAGTACGTACTACTAGTACTATTACTCCTCCTCCCATCCCATAATAATACGTACAAGACGTTGTTATAGCACTTGATGAATATTGTCCCACACATTAAAGGTTGACGGCATGGCCTTTCACTCGATCGATGTACACAGTGCATGGACGGGCGGCAGAAGTATATATGATGGCGGCAGAAGTAGGATGGCAACCGGGAATTACCCGTCCGGCTTTAGCTTTCCATACATATGCCGCGACGAAAAAAATTTCTTATAGAAATCCCCACAAACGCTTGCTGATGATATTTTTTCCCATCCCCGTAGGAATAAATCCCCGTCGGGGATCCCCATCACTGTTTAAATTATAATTAGATCGTACTTCATTTATTATTAATGTAAAATATTGTCAATTAAACACATTGTTACATATAAAAAACATTATGCGCATATTAAAATGAATGTATTTGTACAACGAGTGATCTCCTGACAAGACAATTATTTATTTTTATCATGAACTATTACACGAAAATATTGTCACATATAAGTTTAACGGGTCCGCGGGTAACGAAGATGGAGAATACTTCACCATCCCCGTCCCCGTTTATCAGTCGGAGGAGAATTTTTCCAGTTTATATCCCCGTGAGGGAAGAAACTTCCTCATCTCTATCCCCTAAGGGTTAGTTTGGGAACCTTATTTTCCCAAGGAAAAATGAACTAATTTCCCTTTGGAAAATGAAAATACAATAGGAAAATGTGGTTCCCAAACTAGCACTAATAGAGCAATTCCCCACGGAGAATCAAGGATCGGGTTCACATTGCCATCTCTAGTCATAAGTGTGCGTACAGGCACGAACATGCATGGATGCTACAGTTTGCAGCGAGCTTAATTAACCAGATAATTCCCCTTACCTGCTATCTTTTTTCCCCCTTGGGGTAGGACAGAACAAGTATGTGATTTGAATTCAAATTGCGTCGTCGGATTGGTCTCTCGACGCAATAATAAGCATACATATATTAAAAAATACATCCGCAGTGTCACGGTACTGATCTGACGTGTATATATATAATAGATAGAATTAGATATATACATATATCTGCGCGACTGCGCTACTAAATCCACGGAAAATCTGGTGTTTTTCAGCAACCAACCCTATGTGCAGGTTGGGCTTGATGAGGTTCCGGGAAACGATTGGATCGTGGACTGGATCCGGTGAAGAAAGAAACCACTGAATTTAGATGGAAAATGGGCGCGCACCGCCACCGAGAGACTCACGGCTTGTGTCCAAATGGAAGAGAGGAGAGTTGTTTGTCATCCCTCGCACGCCAAAAATTAGGGAGAGTCGTTAGCGAGCTAGTATAGGTTGACTGATGTTTTCCGTGTTCCAACTTCCAAAGCACACGGCACCTGGTCCGGGGTTGAGTCCACCGGCTCTCTCTGCACTGGCCTGCTTGCGAGCTGACCTGGCCAGTTGCCATGGGAGCCCTGGCGTGCAGAGCAGAGCTACGTCGAAGAGTTCTTTCGTCAACGAGAATCGCGTCAAGGAGGCGGCGGTTACCGAAGGCGACCTTCTGTGCCTCGGCTTCTTGCCTTCTTATCACGTAAGTGACCCGTTTACAGGTCCCAGCTCTTCAGTGATAGGGTCGACGGTTGAGTACGAGTGCCACGCCACGACGGGCGTCATGACCTCGAAGCAGCGGCTACTACTGGCCGCAGCTGCCGAGAGACTTGTCCACTCTCCCACCAAAACCCCAAACAGCAGATAGTGTTTAAAAACCTACAGCCTGAACCGTTCTGGGGATATGGAGTCCTTAGTCCAGATTATAGGTGTCCAAATGGACGGGCCATGTCAGGACAGCCCAAGAGCACTGCTAGATCCGGTACGGATTGAGACCATGCCGGATCAGCCCGAATTAGACATGACCCGCTAGATTAATAACCGTGTCGGGTCGGTCCACGACCGTGATGGGTCTAACAGACCCATAATAACATATGCCGTTTAAATAATAAAAATATCATAAAACTATGCATATCTGAGGATTTAAATCATATTTATTAGCTCTAAACATTTATTTACACCCACATAACCAGCAAAAACATATGTTTCTTATGTTTTATACTCTATATTCAAGTATAATATATGTATTTATACGAAAAATAGAAAAAAAAAATCCATGTCGGGTTTCGGGCCGTCTGACAAGCCCGCCCTGTCTGGACATGTATAGTTTGTCCACATCACACCTAATGGGGAGGTGAAAAGTTTGGACGACGAAAAAAATCAAATCCAAACCCGTCGAGGTCTTACTTCTCACAACCGGATGCTGATACATTGCAAATGTATGCAAACCCAAACATCGTTATGGTGTTTGCTTTGAGAAATAAGCTAGTCCACCATATTTTCGCTCCTCACTTTTTTTGTTCGGTTTGTGTAATGGAATGAGTTAATCTGTCACCATCGCATTCCTCATAATTAATTAATTAATAAATATGAGGAATATGATTATTCTATCAAATTTAAAGAATAAATTTATGAATCATGACAGATGAAATGATTCATCAAATCAAACGCCCCTAAAGTATCGGATGATGGTTCGGTCAATGCAACGGATGGTAGAACGTAGAAGTAGAATGATAACACTCACATTTACATAGCTGTATCATCTACGTCTAGTCTTGGAGCCAGTTGCTTCCGGTTCCTTCCTGTCGGAAGCCGAGAGTTATGTGGAATAAAAATACCATTTTGTCAGCAGCTGGACGTGCCTTTTCTTATCTGAATTTTGGAAATGGTATGTGTACGTGCGATAGGGTGGGATCCATACCTAATTTGTTTATCGGTGTAGTTAGGCCCCGTTTGGTTTAAGAGACTAAAGATAAGTCCTTCTATTTTAGTCCTATTTAGTTAATAAATTACCAAACAGTGGGATTAAAATAGGAACTAAACTGTTTTAGTTTCTAGTCATGGTTATTGCTTGCTATTAGTAACAGCCAAAGCACCACCATCCATGGACCACATGCCTCTAACAGGTTTTTGATTTTTTCCATTGAAGGAGGTTTGCCTGATCCATAGTGCAATCTAACAGGTAAGTGGAAATTAACAAATACTAGTTGATGTTTTCCAAAAACCACTGGTCTCGGTTCTTCGGTTTTTGTTTTGCCGTCATGCACGAACTGCACGCAGTGTGTCTGTCGGTACCCTAAAATAGGGATACCCCTTAGTAGAGCATAAAGACGCGGTGCTCACACGGCTATCTCTAGTCGCGTGGTGAACAGTATCCGACCCCACCACGTGGCCAGAGAAGACGATATACTCCGACGTATCAACAGTGGGCCCGGACCCCATGGGAAAGTGCCGGACCTCTGCATATACAGACCGGACCCCTGGGTAAGGTCACGGACCTCCACGGGCGCGAACTGGACCCCTGGGACGGGTCCCGGACCTCCCTGTGTGGGGTCCGGGCCACTCACAGCGGGATCCTGAGATTCTGGGACAAAGAATACCTAGGCCTTAATCAAGGCCAGGCGGGGGTCCGGAGCCGACACGTGTCCGGACCATACCATGTACGCCTCTGCTCCCCGCTCAGGCGGAGCCCCGATGCCACCACGTGGCCTACTGCCCGTGACGTAAGCCAGCGGGTGAAGCCTGACGTAAGGCCTCTGGGCCGCGCGGCCTCTGCATTTATTGCGGATAAGGCGCACCGCCCGTCCATTCCACTGGCAAGCAATGTGCCGCCTCAACATTTAATGAGCCCTGTCCACTCCACTGGCAGGCGATGTGCCGCCTCAGCATTTAATGAGCCCTGTCCACTCCGCTGACGGGCGGCGACCAGGCCATCTTGCAGGCGGCGTGCCTGTCCATTCCGTTGGCAGGCAGTGCGCCCATGCTGTCGCATGCGCTGCACTCATCATGACTCGTGCGTTACCGAGGAAGGGGCGACATATCAATACTGTATGCACTATGGACATTATGGCACTCGGAGATCACCCTGGCGTTAGAGGCAGTAGTTACTTCCCTCCATTTTGCCCCTGGGCCCACATGTCGGGGCTCAGCATCCTTGTACGTGCCCCCCTTGAGCTATAAAAGGGAGGGCACACGACGTTACAAGGGACAGATTCACTTACACACTCTCACGCTCACTTAGACTCTCAGACTCACAAGTTCATACAGGCTCTCAAGCTCAATACAACACACAATGGAGTAGGGTATTACGCTCCGGCGGCCCGAACCACTCTAAATCCTTGTGTGTTCTTGTGTTCTTCCCGATTCCACCTAGCAAGCAAAACGCTTAGGCCCCTCCTCATCTTAGGATCTAGGGCGGGTGCGTTCTGCCGCCCGACCGGAGAATTTCCTCTCCGACATTTGGCGCGCCAGGTAGGGGCCTAGGCTTTAGGTTTTTGCTTGTTTTTCTGCTCGACACCATGGTCCACATCGTCAAGCACCATGATTTCATGCCCAAGGACTTCATGGTGGAGGAGGAAGCTGCCTCTTCCACACCGTGGGCCACCAACCGCCCTGCGCCTGGTGCTGCTGCTGCTGTGCACTCTGCGCGGCAGCACACTCCTGCGCAGACATCTAGGGTGTCTAGGGCTGCGCCTAGGGCGCTGTCTGCGGCCAGAGAACTGCTGCGCCACCCTCCTTGCTCCACGGCCTTGCTGGGGGCCATAAAGCAGTGGCGGGACGATGATTCTGACTCAACTAGGCCTAGGCCTTGGTCGTCCCGGTGTCAACATGAGGCGTCGACGTCAGTGCGCTCCCCCTCAGTGAGGGCTGCACCGACCAAGGACTTGCGGGTGGAGCTCAATCGCCGGCGTGTGGGAGAGGACACTCCAGTCTCTCTGGAGAGGTCTATTGACCTGCGTGCAGAACTCAACCGCAGGCGTGCGAGCGAGGATGCCTACGTCTCTCTGGAGAGGGCGTGTGAGCGCCGACAGAACATCGAGGGTCACAACCTCGACTACGACTTCGTTGCGGTTGCACCGCAGACTCCAACAGACGCCCAGATCCAGGCGGGTGTCCCATTGGCCGGCGTGGGCTGCGCCGCACTGGCGGACCATCTCCACGCGTCAACCTGGCCATCCAAGTTCCGACCACACCTGCCGGAGAAGTATGATAGTACGTTAAATCCGTCGGAATTCCTGCAGGTATACGTCACCGCCATTACGGCAGCAGGTGGAGACACCGCCGTAATAGCAACATACTTCCATGTAGCCTTGTCTGGGCTAGCCCGGACTTGGCTCATGAACCTTACCCCAGGATCGATCTGCTCCTGGGAAGAGCTCTGCTCATGGTTCACAGCGAACTTCGCCAACGCTTACCAACGGCATGGCGTGGAGGCTCACCTCCATGCAGTAAGGTAGGAGCCCAGGGAAACTCTCCGAGCGTTTATCTCCCGCTTCACCAAGGTACGAGGCACCATACCTCATATTTCTGATGCTTCCATCATCACCGCTTTTCGCCATGGAGTAAGTGATGAAAAAATGTTGGAGAAGTTAGTCACGCATGACGTGGAAACTATCACCACGCTCTTCGCTCTGGCCGACAAGTGTGCCAGAGCCACCGAGGGCCGTGCATGGCACTCGGCACCACATACCGGGGCTGCCCAGACGGGTGGCTCGAGTGCCGTCTGAAAGGGAATTAGGCTTACACCTAGTTCCTAAATAATTTTGGTGGTTGAATTGTCCAACACAAATATTGGACTAACTAGTTTACTCTAGTGCATAAGTTATACAGGTGCAAAAGGTTCACATTTAGCCAATAAGAAGACCAAGTGTTGGATTCAACAAAGGAGCAACGAGGCAACCGAAGGCATCTCTGGCTGAAGGCACCGGACTGTCCGGTGTGCACCGGACAGTGTCCGGTGCGCCCAGAGGACTCCAATTCAAACTCTTCGCCCTCGGGAATTCTCGGAAGCCGGCGCGCTATAATTCACCGGACTGTCCGGTGTGCACCGGACATGTCCGGTGCTCCAAGGAAGCGCGGTCTCCGGAACTCGCCCGCCTCGGGTTCACGCGGCAGCCGCTCCGCTAAAATTCACCGGACTGTCCGGTGTGCACCGGACTGTCCGGTGTACCAGCGGAGCAACGGCTCCTTCCGGCGCCAACGGCTCCCTGCGGTGCATTTAATGCGCGCGCAGCGCGCGCAGACGTCAGGCACGCCCATACCGGTGCACTGGACATCAAACAGTACATGTCCGGTGTGCACCGGACACCCAGGAGGGCCCAGAAGTCAGAAGCTCCAACGGTCAGAATCCAACGGCAATGGTGACGTGGCAGGGGCACCGGACTGTCCGGTGTGCACCGGACTGTCCGGTGCGCCATCGAACAGACAGGTTCCAGCAACGGTCATTTTTGGTGGTTGGGGCTATAAATACCCCAACCACCCCACATTCATTGCCATCCAAGTTTTCCACTTCTCAACTACTACAAGAGCTCTAGCATTCAATTCTAGACACACCAAATAGATCAAGTCCTCTCCAAATTCCACACAACACCATAGTGACTAGAGAGAGTGATTTGCTTGTGTTCTTTCGAGCTCTTGCGCTTGGATCGCATTCTTTTCTTTCTCACTTATTCTTGTGATCAAACTCAATTGTAACCAAGGCAAGAGGCACCAATTGTGTGGTGGCCCTTGTGGGGAAGCTTTGTTCCCGGTTGATTGAGAAGAAGAGAAAGCTCACTCGATCCGTGGGATCGTTTGAGAGAGGGAAGGGTTGAAAGAGACCCGGCCTTTGTGGCCTCCTCAACGGGGAGTAGGTTTGCAAGAACCGAACCTCGGTAAAACAAATCCGCGTGTCACACTTTTATTTGCTTGCGATTTGTTTTGCGCCCTCTCTCGCGGACTCGTTTATATTTCTAACGCTAACCCGGCTTGTAGTTGTGATTATTTTTGTAAATTTCAGTTTCGCCCTATTCACCCCCCCTCTAGGCGACTATCAATTGGTATCAGAGCCCGGTGCTTCATTAGAGCTTAACCGCTCGAAGTGATGTCGGGAGATCACACCAAGAGGGAGATGGAGACCGACGACAAGCCCGCTACAAGCCAAGGGAGCACTTCATCGGAAGAGTCCCGCACCAAGAGAAGGGAGAAGAAGAAGAACTCCTCCAAGCGGAAGGAGAAAAGATCTTCCTCTTCTCACCACAAGGAGAAGAAGGAAAAATCTTCTTCTCACAAGCCGCATCGGAGTGGGGACAAGCACAAGAGGATGAGGAAGGTGGTCTACTACGAGACCGACACTTCATCGACATCTACCTCCGGCTCCGACGCGGCGTCCGTCACTTCTAAACGCCAAGAGCGTAAGAAGTATAGTAAGATCCCCCTACGCTACCCTCGCGTTTCTAAACATACACCTTTACTTTCCGTCCCATTAGGCAAACCACCAACTTTTAATGGTGAAGATTATGCTATGTGGAGTAATTTGATGCGATTTCATCTAACCTCTCTCCACAAAAGTATATGGGATGTTGTTGAGTATGGTGTACAGGTACCATCTATAGGGGATGAGGACTATGACACGGACGAAGTGGCCCAAATCGAGCACTTCAACTCACAAGCCGCAACCATTCTCCTTGCCTCACTAAGCAAGGAGGAATACAACAAAGTACAAGGGTTGAAGAACGCAAAGGAGATTTGGGACCTACTCAAGACGGCGCACGAGGGTGATGAACTCACCAAGATCACCAAGCGGGAAACGATCGAGGGGGAGCTCGGTCGCTTCCGTCTTCGCCAAGGGGAGGAGCCACAAGACATGTACAACCGGCTCAAGACCTTGGTGAACCAAGTGCGCAACCTCGGGAGCGCAAAATGGGATGACCACGAGGTGGTTAAGGTTATTTTAAGAGCACTTATTTTCCTTAACCCTACTCAAGTACAATTAATTCGTGGTAATCCTAGATATCCACTAATGACCCCCGAGGAAGTTATCGGAAATTTTGTAAGCTTTGAATGCATGATTAAGGGCTCCAAGAAGATTAACGAGCTTGACGAGCCTTCCACATCCGAGGCACAACCGGTGGCCTTCAAGGCCACGGAGGAGAAGAAGGAGGAGTCTACACCAAGTAGACAACCGATTGACGCCTCCAAGCTCGACAATGAGGAGATGGCCCTAATCATCAAAAGCTTTCGGCAAATCCTCAAGCAACGGAAGGGGAAGGATTACAAATCCCGTTCCAAGAAGGTTTGCTACAAGTGTGGTAAGCCCGGTCACTTTATTGCAAAGTGTCCTATGTCTAGTGACAGTGACAGGGGCGACGACAAGAAGGGAAGAAGAAAGGAGAAGAAGAAGTATTACAAGAAGAAGGGCGGCGATGCCCATGTTTGTCGGGAGTGGGACTCCGACGAAAGCTCAAGCGACTCCTCCGACGACGAGGACGCCGCCAACATCGCCGTCACCAAAGGCCTTCTCTTCCCCAACATCGGCCACAAGTGTCTCATGGCCAAGGACGGCAAAAAGAAGGTAAAATCAAGGTCCTCCACTAAATATGAAACATCTAGTGATGAGGATGATGATAAAAATGAGGAGGATAATTTGCGTATTCTTTTTGCCAACCTTAACATGGAACAAAAGGAAAAATTAAATGAGCTAATTAGTGCCATCCATGAAAAGGATGATCTCTTGGACTCCCAAGAGGACTTCCTAATCAAGGAAAACAAGAAACATGTTAAGGTTAAAAATGCTTATGCTCTAGAAGTTGAAAAATGTAACAAATTATCTAGTGAGCTAAGCACATGCCATGACACTATTGCCAACCTTAGAAATGAAAATGTTAAATTAATTGCTAAGGTTGATTCTCATGTTTGCATTGATCCTAGAAATGATAATGTTGATTTGCTTGCTAGGATTGATGAGTTGAATGTTTCCATTGCTAGCCTTAGAAATGAAAATGAGAAATTAATTGCTAAGGCTAAGGATTTTGATGTTTGCAATGCTACTATTTCCGACCTTAGAACTAAAAATGATATGTTGCATGCTAAGGTTGTTGAACTTAAATCTTGCAAACCCTCTACATCTAATGTTGAGCATGTTTCCATTTGTACTAGATGTAGAGATATTAATATTGATGCTATCCATGATCACCTAGCCTTAATTAAAAAACAAAATGATCACATAGCACAACTTAATGCTAAAATTAGAGAGCATGACTTAGAAAATGAAAAATTTAAACTTGCTAGAAGCATGCTCTATAATGGGAGACGCCCTGGCATTAAGGACGACATTGGCTTCCAAAAGGGAGACAATGTCAAAATTAATGCCCCTCTAAAGAACTTATCTAACTTTGTTAAGGGCAAGGCTCCCATGCCTCAGGATAACGAGGGTTACATTTTGTACCCTGCCGGCTATCCTGAGAGCAAGATTAGGAAAATTCATTCTAGGAAGTCTCACTCTGGCCCTAATCATGCTTTTATGTATAAGGGTGAGACATCTAGATCTAGGCAACCAACCCATGCCAAGTTGCCTAGAAAGAAAATTCCAAATGCATCAAATGATCATGCAATTTCATTTAAAACTTTTGATGCATCTTATGTTTTGACTAACAAATCCGGCAAGATAGTTGCCAAAATTGTTGGGGGCAAACACAAGGGCTCCAAGACTTGTGTTTGGGTACCCAAAGTTCTTGTTTCTAATGCCAAAGGACCCAAAACCGTTTGGGTACCTAAAATCAAGAACTAAACTTGTTTTGTAGGTTTATGCATCCGGGGGCTCAAGTTGGATACTCGATAGCGGGTGCACAAACCACATGACAGGGGAGAAAAAGATGTTCTCCTCATATGAGAAAAATCAAGATCCCCAACGAGCTATCACATTCGGGGATGGAAACCAAGGTTTGGTCAAAGGTTTGGGTAAAATTGCTATATCCCCTGACCATTCCATTTCTAATGTTTTTCTTGTAGATTCCTTAGATTACAATTTGCTTTCCGTATCCCAATTATGTCAAATGGGCTACAACTGTCTTTTTACTGATATAGGTGTTACTGTCTTTAGAAGAAGTGATGATTCAATAGCTTTTAAGGGAGTGTTAGAGGGTCAGCTATACTTAGTAGATTTTAATAGAGCTGAACTCGACACTTGCTTGATTGCTAAGACTAACTTGGGTTGGCTCTGGCACCGCCGACTAGCCCATGTTGGAATGAAGAATCTTCACAAGCTTCTAAAGGGAGAACACATTTTGGGACTAACCGATGTTCATTTTGAGAAAGACAGGATTTGTAGCGCATGCCAAGCCGGGAAGCAAGTTGGCATACATCATCCACACAAAAACATCATGACTACCGACAGGCCACTGGAGCTCCTACACATGGATTTATTCGGCCCGATCGCTTACATAAGCATCGGCGGTAGTAAGTATTGTCTTGTAATTGTGGATGATTATTCTCGCTTCACTTGGGTATTCTTTTTGCAGGACAAATCTCATAACCAAGAGACTTTAAAGGGATTCTTGAGACGTGCTCAAAATGAGTTCGGCTTAAGGATCAAGAAAATTAGAAGCGATAATGGGACGAAGTTCAAGAATTCCCAAATTGAAGGCTTTCTTGAGGAGGAGGGCATCAAGCATGAGTTCTCTTCTCCCTACACTCCACAACAAAATGGTGTAGTGGAGAGGAAGAATCGAACTCTATTGGACATGGCAAGAACCATGCTTGATGAGTACAAGACACCGGATCGGTTTTGGGCCGAGGCGGTCAACACCGCCTGCTACGCCATCAACCGGTTATATCTTCACCGAATCCTCAAGAAGACATCTTATGAACTCCTAACCGGTAAAAAGCCCAATATTTCATATTTTAGAGTTTTTGGTAGCAAATGTTTTATACTTGTTAAAAGAGGTAGAAAATCTAAATTTGCTCCTAAAACTGTAGAAGGCTTTTTACTAGGATATGACTCAAACACAAGGGCATATAGAGTCTTTAACAAGTCCTCAGGACTTGTTGAAGTTTCTTGTGACGTTGTGTTTGATGAGACTAACGGCTCTCAAGTAGAGCAAGTTGATCTTGATGAAACAGGTGAAGAACAGGCTCCATGCATAGCGCTAAGGAACATGTCCATTGGGGATGTGTGTCCTAAGGAATCCGAAGAGCCTTCAAATGCACAAGATCAACCATCCTCCTCAACACAAGCATCTCCACCAACTCAAATTGAGGATGAGGTTCAAGATGTTGAACAAGGAGATCAAGAAGATGAGCCACCTCAAAATGACGGCAACGATCAAGGGGGAGATGCAAATGATGAAGACAAGGAGGATGAACAATCAAGGCCGCCACACCCAAGAGTCCACCAAGCAATACAACGAGATCACCCCGTCGACACCATCCTCGGCGACATTCATAAGGGGGTAACTACTCGATCTCGTGTTGCACATTTTTGTGAACATTACTCTTTTGTTTCCTCTATTGAGCCACACAGGGTAGAGGAAGCACTTCAAGATTCGGATTGGGTGATGGCGATGCAAGAGGAGCTCAACAATTTCACAAGGAATGAGGTATGGCATTTAGTTCCACGTCCTAATCAAAATGTTGTAGGAACCAAGTGGGTCTTCCGCAACAAGCAAGACGAGCATGGTGTGGTGACTAGGAACAAAGCTCGACTCGTGGCCAAGGGGTATTCACAAGTCGAAGGTTTGGATTTTGGTGAAACCTATGCACCCGTAGCTAGGCTTGAGTCAATTCGTATATTATTAGCCTATGCTACTTACCATGGCTTCAAGCTCTACCAAATGGACGTGAAGAGTGCCTTCCTCAATGGACCAATCAAGGAGGAGGTCTATGTTGAGCAACCTCCCGGCTTTGAAGACAGTGAGTATCCTAATCATGTTTATAGGCTCTCTAAGGCGCTTTATGGGCTCAAGCAAGCCCCAAGAGCATGGTATGAATGCCTTAGAGATTTCCTTATTGCAAATGGCTTCAAAGTCGGCAAAGCCGATCCTACTTTATTCACTAAGACTCTTGATAATGATTTGTTTGTATGCCAAATTTATGTTGATGATATCATATTTGGGTCTACTAACAAATCTACATGTGAAGAATTTAGTAGGATCATGACACAAAAATTCGAGATGTCAATGATGGGGGAGTTGAAGTATTTTCTAGGATTCCAAGTCAAGCAACTCCAAGAGGGCACCTTCATTAGCCAAACGAAGTATACTCAAGACATTCTAAGCAAGTTTGGAATGAAGGATGCCAAGCCCATCAAGACACCCATGGGAACCAATGGGCATCTCGACCTCGACACGGGAGGTAAGTCCGTGGATCAAAAGGTATACCGGTCGATGATTGGTTCATTACTTTATCTATGTGCATCTCGACCGGACATTATGCTTTCCGTTTGCATGTGTGCAAGATTCCAAGCCGACCCTAAGGAATCACACCTTACGGCCGTGAAACGAATCTTGAGATATTTGGCTTATACTCCTAAGTTTGGGCTTTGGTACCCTCGGGGATCCACATTTGATTTGATTGGTTATTCGGATGCCGATTGGGCGGGGTGTAAGATTAATAGGAAGAGCACATCGGGGACTTGCCAGTTCTTGGGAAGGTCCTTGGTGTCATGGGCTTCAAAGAAGCAAAATTCGGTCGCTCTTTCTACCGCCGAAGCCGAGTATATTGCCGCAGGCCATTGTTGCGCGCAATTGCTTTGGATGAGGCAAACCCTGCGGGACTACGGTTACAAATTAACCAAAGTCCCCTTGCTATGTGATAATGAGAGTGCAATCAAAATGGCCGACAATCCCGTCGAGCATAGCCGCACTAAGCACATAGCCATTCGGTATCATTTTCTTCGGGATCACCAACAAAAGGGGGATATCGAGATTTCTTACATAAACACTAAAGATCAATTAGCCGATATCTTTACCAAACCTCTTGATGAACAATCTTTTACCCGACTTAGGCATGAGCTTAATATTCTTGATTCTAGGAATTTCTTTTGCTAAAATTGCACACATAGCTCATGAATATACCTTTGATCATGTCTCTTTTATATGCTATGACTAATGTGTTTTCAAGTATATTTCAAACCAAGTCATAGGTATATTGAAAGGGAATTGGAGTCTTCGGCGAAGACAAGGCTTTCACTCCACTCTACTACTCAATCTTCGCCGTCGCTCCGCATAATCACTCTCCATCTTTGGTATAATCTTCACTCACTCATTTCATGACCAAAGGGGGAGAAAGTACTTCATTGGGCTCTAATGATTCCGTTTTTGGCGATTCATGCCAAAGGGGGAGAAAATATGAGCCCAAAGCAAAAGGACCGCACCACCACCTGATTTTATAAATTTGATGATTTTACATTGGTAAATTTTAAAATTGGTATCTCTTTGTGTTCTAAAGGGGGAGCAACTAGTATTTTCAAATTGATGTCTTAAAACCCTCTTGAACACTAAGAGGAGACCTTATTTGAGGGGGAGTTTTGTTTAGTCAAAGGAAAAGCATTTGAACAAAGGAAGAAAATTTCAAATCTTGAAAATGCTTTGCAAAATCTTATTCATTTACCTTTGACTATCTTGCAAAAGGACTTTGAAAAGAATTTACAAAAGAATTTGCAAAAACAAAACTCTTGGTGTAAATGTGGTCCAATATGTCAAAAACCAAGAAACAATCCATGCGCATCATGTAAGTATTTATATTGGCTCAATTCCAAGCAACCTTTGCACTTACATTATGTTAACTAGTTCAATTATGCACTTCTATATTTGCTTTGGTTTGTGTTGGCATCAATCACCAAAAAGGGGGAGATTGAAAGGGAATTAGGCTTACACCTAGTTCCTAAATAATTTTGGTGGTTGAATTGTCCAACACAAATATTGGACTAACTAGTTTACTCTAGTGCATAAGTTATACAGGTGCAAAAGGTTCACATTTAGCCAATAAGAAGACCAAGTGTTGGATTCAACAAAGGAGCAACGAGGCAACCGAAGGCATCTCTGGCTGAAGGCACCGGACTGTCCGGTGTGCACCGGACAGTGTCCGGTGCGCCCAGAGGACTCCAATTCAAACTCTTCGCCCTCGGGAATTCTCGGAAGCCGGCGCGCTATAATTCACCGGACTGTCCGGTGTGCACCGGACATGTCCGGTGCTCCAAGGAAGCGCGGTCTCCGGAACTCGCCCGCCTCGGGTTCGCGCGGCAGCCGCTCCGCTAAAATTCACCGGACTGTCCGGTGTGCACCGGACTGTCCGGTGTACCAGCGGAGCAACGGCTCCTTCCGGCGCCAACGGCTCCCTGCGGTGCATTTAATGCGCGGGCAGCGCGCGCAGACGTCAGGCACGCCCATACCGGTGCACCGGACATCAAACAGTACATGTCCGGTGTGCACCGGACACCCAGGAGGGCCCAGAAGTCAGAAGCTCCAACGGTCAGAATCCAACGGCAATGGTGACGTGGCAGGGGCACCGGACTGTCCGGTGTGCACCGGACTGTCCGGTGCGCCATCGAACAGACAGGTTCCAGCAACGGTCATTTTTGGTGGTTGGGGCTATAAATACCCCAACCACCCCACATTCATTGCCATCCAAGTTTTCCACTTCTCAACTACTACAAGAGCTCTAGCATTCAATTCTAGACACACCAAATAGATCAAGTCCTCTCCAAATTCCACACAACACCATAGTGACTAGAGAGAGTGATTTGCTTGTGTTCTTTCGAGCTCTTGCGCTTGGATCGCATTCTTTTCTTTCTCACTTATTCTTGTGATCAAACTCAATTGTAACCAAGGCAAGAGGCACCAATTGTGTGGTGGCCCTTGCGGGGAAGCTTTGTTCCCGGTTGATTGAGAAGAAGAGAAAGCTCACTCGATCCGTGGGATCGTTTGAGAGAGGGAAGGGTTGAAAGAGACCCGGCCTTTGTGGCCTCCTCAACGGGGAGTAGGTTTGCAAGAACCGAACCTTGGTAAAACAAATCCGCGTGTCACACTTTTATTTGCTTGTGATTTGTTTTGCGCCCTCTCTCGCGGACTCGTTTATATTTCTAACGCTAACCCGGCTCGTAGTTGTGATTATTTTTGTAAATTTCAGTTTCGCCCTATTCACCCCCCCTCTAGGCGACTATCACCGTCATCCAGGACGGCAAAAAGAAGAAGTAGAAGAACCGCGGCCATGAGAGGCCGCCATCTGCTGCTCCGATCATCGCAGCTGTGACTGGGGGCCGGAGCAAGCGCAACAAGCGCCCACGGCCACAGACGGGTAACAGCGGCTCATGCCCTATACACCCCAACAGCCACCACAGCGCCACGGAGTGTCGCGAGATCATCGAGCTCGTGAAGCGCGTAAGCGAGCGGCGCGAGCAGTCTTCTAAGGACGGCTCCCCACCCCGTCGCCGGCCTAGCAAGGAAAGGGTCGACGACGGCGAGGTGGCCACGAGAGAACGAGACCTCGGGTATCTGTCACCTGAGGGGGTCCTGAACGATGTTTTCACCGGAGACTCCGACTCCGGTGACAACAGCTAGCCGGGCTACCAGGGAGACTCCGTCCTTCCTGGTCTACGGGACCGAAGCCTGCCTTCCCCTGGAAATCATTATGGGCTCCCCACGGGTCTAGTCTTTTGATGAGTCTATGCAGGAACAACTGTGGCATGGGGACGTGGACTTCATCGACGAACGCAGATGGCAAGCGGCGATCCGAAATGCACGTTACAACCAAGCGCTCTGGCGCTACTGCCAGTGGTTCGTGCATAGTAGGGAGCTCAGGGTCGGGGACCTGGTCCTAAGGCGAATTCTAAACCGAGAAGGGCTCCACAAACTCCCCTCCAGCTGGGAAGGACCCTTCAAGGTGACAGAAGTGTACCGACCCGGGTGTGTCTGCCTCGCCACAACTGAAGGAGTGCCTCTTCCCAATCCCTGGAACATAGAGCATCTCCATAAGTTCTATCCATAGGAGCAAGTCTGAGGGGTTAAGGTTTCTTCTTTTGGTAACTAGGATGTGCATATGTGTACGCCAGTCCGGTGAGGTCCGCCCTCATAAGCCTGGCCTGTTGGTCTGCACCCATGCATGTCAAGTTATAAAGAAAAGATTTACCCCCTTCAGATGTGCTTCTAGGATAATTTTATTCTGCTGCAATTTCCAGATATTGTTTATCTAACCCACCCATACGGTTCCCACCGTTACTGGTATAATGACATCCGAATTGAGTAGCCAGGCTTGCACTCTGGGATCCCTTAGTAGGGAGGTCCGGCAGCCTAGGGGCCAGTTCTAGAGAACGGGTACTTGTCTCCTAGGGTGGTCCGGAGCTGTGTAGCCGTTTAGCTTGGTTCCATACCCTAAGCCTGCATGCTCCACCACTCTGTGACAGGTACCCTAGTATTTGGAACTATAGTCCTATAGGTCCGGCAACCTGGGGTCCGGTTCTAGAGAATGGACGCACGTCTCCTGGGGTGGTCCGGAACTGTGTAGCCGCTTAGCCTGGTTCCGTACCCTAAGCCTGCACATTCCACCACTCTGCAATGGGTGTCCTAGTATCTAGAGCCATGATTCAGGGGGTCCGAGCATACGGCTTGGCTTCCCAGGCTCAATCCTGCAGGTCCTATTGCATGAATCAAAGGATGGCTGATACCAGACGATGTGTCCTATGGGTGTGCTACTAACGCTCCCTAGCCGAAGCTGTGTACAGGTCTAGGTCCCAGTCGAGGCTACCTCCTGGGGGCCGTTGCCAACTCTTTCTTAGGTATACCGGTATCTAGCCTCGACACATCGAGCCTACATCCCAGGGGGCCAAGTACTAGGGAGGAGTTGGTAACGCCACACACAACAAGGACAAATAGTATATAGATAAGTGCTAATACTGCCTGATAAATAGTTCCCAAAAGTATCTTACAAAAACAAAAGTTATTACATCCGCCTTCAAGCAAAGCCCTAGCCTCATTTCTACAAGTATGAACTACTCAACATCAGCAGGGTCACGCTGGAAGCACGCGACTACCGTCTCCACAACATCTTGTATGACCTCCTAGGCGGCGTCTTCAGTATCGGCAACCGGACCAGCGATCACTACCACCGCCAGTGGGCATCCTTCCTCAGCGTCGTTGTAGCGTAGCTGCTGCTGCAACCACCAGGCGCAGGCCTGCTGCTCACCCTGAACATGGTGGAGGCCACTGAGAACAGTGGTGCTAGCGGCAACCTGATGCTATAGCTTGCCAACGGCGGCGGCCTCCTTGATGCGTGCATCAAGGCGAAGGAGCCCCCATCGTTGGAGGCGATGTTGAGGCCATTAAAGCCAAAGAGATGGAGGCGCGGCAGCGCACGATGCTCGTCGGCTTGGCCACTAAGACGGAGCCGGAGCTGGACCAGTTCATGGAGGCGTACCACGAGGTGCCGGTGAAGTTCAGGGAGGATCTGATGAGGCCGCTGCAGGAGTCAATGAAGTTCATGCAAAAGATGGAGCCGTAGCTCAACTCGATTTTCATCTCTGGAAGGTCGCTGCGCAACACCCTTTCGTTCGAGCGCTGGCGGAAGAAGCGCCACCCTCACGAACATCTCGTACAGGTGGGCAAAGATGGCCGCCTAGAGGATGGTGTGGGGCGTGAGGTGCTGAAGTTGGAGGCCGAGCTCCTCCAGCAGCAGTAGGAAGAAAGGCAAGATCGACAGCACCAACCTGCAGGAGAGGAGACAAAGAGCACGAACTCCCCAGCGGCGAGATCGCCGAGGGGAGAGGCGCCGACACGGATCCTTCCGGCGAATGCTAGCGCACCCCATCCGAGCAGGTTGCGCACCAAGTTGAGTGCCACCTCAGACTGGAAGCGCTCGGGATGGACTAGCGAGGCCATGGCGACTACGGCGGCGGAAAGCAAAGGAGCGCAAATGCAAAGGGGCGCAGAGAGCTCGAAGGCGAAAGGGCGCAGCAGTTGGGAGAAAATGCTAAAGCGTAACCACTGCACGTGGGGTGAATCCCTTTTCAAGGAAGACTCCCTTGCTCGTGCCCGAGACACCGCAGAAAATCTCGCCCGACGCGCACCAAAGCAGCCCAGCCTATGACACGGGGGCCTAGGCCCACAAGTTATATAGCTAGAGTGCGGGTCTCCGAGTGCGAAGAAGGCGAACCGCCACGCGAGGAGCGAACCGCCGCCCACGGTAGTGCGCCTCTTCATATCCGTCGAAAACAACGACACAGTCTCTGACACGGGGGCCCGGGCCCACGAGTCATCCTCCTTGGGCGCCAGTTCTTGGGTGCAGAGAAGTCGAACCGCCGCTCGCGCTAGTACTACGCCTCCTCGGGGCCGTCGCAGAAGATAGAAAAGGTGAATTTTTAAACCAAGGCAGCGGTATCGAGGCGCCTCGCGCGTGGCCCGGCGAAACCATCAAGCTTGGGGGCCACGGGTCAGTCAGCCGCGAGGACAGACGTGGCAGTTGGCGTGATCGAAGGTGGACTGGCAGTGATTACGTCAGCAAGCGCACGGAAGCTGCGCGCCGATCGCCAATAAAGCTTTGGCCCCACCTGCAGGCTCATATCCTCCCCTGAGGTGGGCCCAGGGGCCACTATCGGTACCCTGAAACAGGGGTACCCTTACTACAGCATGAAGACGTGGTGCCCACGCGGCTATCTCTAGTTGCATGGTGAACAGCACCCGACCCCACCACGTGGCCAGAGAAGACGATATACTCCGAGGTATCAACAGTGGGCCCAGACCCCCATGGGAAAGTGCCAGACCCCTGCATATACAGACCGAACCCCTGGGTAAGGTCCAGGACCTCCACGGGCGCGAACCGGACCCTTGGGACGGGTCTCGGACCCCCTGTGTGGGGTCCAAGCCACTCACAGTGGGGTCCCGGGATTCCAGGACAAAGAATACCTAGGCCTTAATCAAGGCCAGGCGGGGGTCCGGAGCCGACACGTGTCCGGACCATACTGTGTACGCCTCTGCTCCTCGCTCAGGCGGAGCCCTGATGCCGCCACGTGGCCTACTGCCCGTGACGTAAGCCAGCGGGCGAAGCCTGACGTAAGGCCTCTAGGCCGCGCGGCCTCTGCATTTATTGCGGATAAAGCGCGCCGCCCGTCCATTCCACTGGCAGGCGATGTGCCGCCTCAGCATTTAATGAGCCTTGTCCACTCCGCTGACGGGCGGCGACCAGGCCATCTTGCACGCGACGTGCCTGTCCATTCCGTTGGCAGGCAGTGCGCCCATGCTGCCGCATGCGCTGCACTCATCATGACTCGTGCGTTACCGAGGAAGGGGGCGACATATCAATACTATATGCACTACGAACATTATGGCGCTCGGAGATCACCCTGGCGTTACAGGCAGTAGTTACTTCCCTCCATTTTTGCCCCCTAGGCCCACATATCGGGGCTCAGCATCCTTGTACATGCCCCCCCTGAGCTATAAAAGGGAGGGCACACGACGTTACAAGGGACAGATTCACTTACACACTCTCACGCTCACTTAGACTCTCAGACTCACAAGTTCATACAGGCTCTCAAGCTCAATACAGCACACAGTGGAGTAGGGTATTACGCTCCGGCGGCCCGAACCACTCTAAATCCTTGTGTGTTCTTGTGTTCTTCCCGATTCCACCTAGCAAGCAAAACGCTTAGGCCCCTCCTCATCTTAGGATTTAGGGTGGGTGTGTTCCGCCACCCGGTCAGAGAATTTCCTCTCTGACAGTGTCCTTTTGAGTTGTCGCCGTCAGAATGTTGGCTGTGCTTGGTACTATTGCCCCTCTTCATTTTTCAGCCCCCTATGGACCATGTTCTTAACCTGCCGCTGCAAAAACTAGAATATGTCGCGTTATTACGTGTTTGTGCTTCATTTGCAGAAGCAAAAGTGTCATCCGAACGAGATGACTTGAGCTAGCTGGGCTCTTGTCCTAGGTGGACTGGAGCAGCCGAGCATGCCTGTACTGATAAAGGGAGTCCAATACTGAATGCAAAGGACTCCTAGAAGCAATGAGCCCAATGTCTTGCCAGTCGCAATACCACATGTTTAACAGATTGGGAAGTACTGCATCGGCTAATCATCTAAGGAAAACCACCGGATATGCTATAAAGGGACATGTAGGTGCACCTTTGAAACATACTTACCTAGATGGGGTCTATGACTGATCAAGTAGAGTCATGGTCTAGGCTAGTGGCCTCCATTGCACTTGGGAGGAGCATTAGTCTACCATCTCCTCAAGTAGGAGAGTGGACATCATAATTTGTGGTAGAGGGGATACACGTTCGCGCGGTCCTTACCAAAGTAATACAAGTTTTGGTATTATATATACTATATAATTATTAAGCATAATTAAATATTATCTTAAGTTATTTAATGGGCTGGTATGTGAGGAACTTTAGTTGCCATCTTCCTAAGTGGATATTATAATTTGATTGATCAATATTAGTTTATTTGGTCACTTCCACGTAGGGGTGACAATGAGCTCTTACACTATAAAATGTAAGGATCGGATCGGGTTAGACTTACACTATAAAGTGTAAGGATCGGATCGGGTTAGATCGGGCCATATTTCTATTGATTTTAATCTAAAAATAATTTAGGGCTCTAACAATTTGTGAAGAAACATTTAGATTATGATCCATTACCACCCCTACTTCCACGTAGTTCATTTACAACTTTAATAAAATTAAATGTCCATAAAATAATAAAATAAAATTGTTTTAAATAACACATAAAAACAAATAATATAATAAAACACTATCATATAGTTGTTTTGTTGTGTTTTATTGTATTATATCTGAACATATTTAACAACAACCTGATGTGACATTCTTAAAAACAACTTTAGTCATTTTTAACAACATTATGAAACTTTTCTAAGATAGCTACCAATAAGAGTTTACTTATTCACCGAAAGTTCATTAGAGTTAGAAAGGGTGACGGCAAGTTTCCATGGATTTTAGTTGTACATAATAATACTTATTTGCTTTTCTTCATTAATAAATTCAATATGTTTCATATGTACAAACTCTAATTGATGCTCTTTTTGAAACACTAATAAATGTTCTTTAAAATCACCGGACCTTGTTCTAGATCTTATACAACATATCAATCAAACACGATCCTTATGCTAGTGTGTGCTTGTGTGGGAAGTGTAGTGGGCGTGTGGGGGGGAAGGGAGAGAGTTGCCATGAAATGGCTTGGGGTGGCTTGAGAGGAGGCCCTTGCCCCTCTATTTATAGCCAAGGTGAGGGGATTAGGGGGGACGATGAGAGGATTAGTGGGAGGATGCGAGGATTAGTGGGAGATAAGCATGGATTTGTCTTGTATAAGTGTAATTAGCTTGTAGAGCTCACCGTATGACATCGGAGGCATACATATACGTATGAGCATGAGGAAAATTATGAAGAAAATATTTGTAGGGACTTTAAAAATGATTCTGAAGGTATTTCCTAGGAGGAAAAATATTTGGAGAATTATCAGTGGAATATTTGGGCAGTATTTCTGGAAAGAACTTGAAGGGGATCACTGGGGAAATATTTGTAGGATATTTTGAGGAGGATTTTGGAGAGAATATAGACCACTATATTTTATTTGCTGATATCAACTCGCAAACAAACATCTTGAAATGAAATTTAAAATTCATTTTGAATTTAGAGCGAGTTTGAGGAAATTTCAAGATTTGAATTTTTGAGATGCTACAAATCTACCCCACTTAAAATGAATCTCGTTCTCGAGATTCGGCTTAGAAGGGTTATGGGTATAGCTTTACTTCAGCTACATATCTTCACGTAAGCAGACTCTTCCAGGAGACGGAGCTTCAACAAAATTTGGCCTTTGAGGAGCATCCGGTTGCCGATTGCAAACGTTGATTCTGGCTACTCAAAGATCATCTTCAGGCTTCTAGCTTTTGCTTGACAGCTAGCTTATTGAAGAAGCATCGATGCCAACACACAAACCTTTCTCTTGCAAACTCCCACATGGATTCCTTCCTTGATTGGTCTTCTGGTGCTTCATCAACAAAACTTAGGTGACCACTTCTCATCCAAAAACTTATATGCTTCGATGATCTGGTCCTCCACAAGCTTGCTACAGGCCTTCTTCTTTTTCTCCATAGCAGGAACCTCACTTGAACACTACCCCACTTAAAAAGAATGAGGGTAGAACTCTTGAATCTTGGGGATTTGAACTCCTTCAAGTACCTCATAACAAGGGTGTTACAGGGCCTTCTTCTGCTGTTGCTGTTTGAGTAGGCTGCAGAGAGATGACTGACATAGGGTTGATTTTGGGAGAACCTTCTTCTCATCTTGTCTTCGCTTTTTTCCCTTCTCACTTTTCATTGCCTCTTTTTTTCTCTTTGCTCTTACCACTGGAGGATTCTATCAAAGAGTATTACCATCATACAGAGGAGGAAACTAAAGACTATGAACCATGTACAACAATCTTCAACCCAAGAATCACCAAGCATTGTGATCTTAGGTGTGAGGGAGTGGAAAAAAGAGTTGCTTGCGATTTGGCAGAGGGGATTTTATCTAGTGTGTGCTTTGCTTTGAGCGAGATGGGACTTGAGGGAGCTGGTGGGGGAGTTTATAGGCGAGTGGGGGTGCTCGGGTGCGGAGTGGTGGTGATGGAGCAGATGACCCGAGGCAGCAGGTGCAACATGGGGAAGGGGGCAGGTGTTGCCGGCGATGATGGCGGCGGTGGGTGCGCTGCAAAGGGGGTGTGGGCGGCAGTAGTGCGCATGGAGGCAGGGTACGCGTGCAGGGGGCACAGATGAGTGGTGGGGTCAATGACCCTGATGTTGGTGGAATCTGGTTCTAAGAATCTTTGCCTCTCTGTATGGTAATAACTTCTTCTGTCCTCTTTTTCTATTTACTTTGACTCAGGGGCAGTGCTTTGATTCTCATGGTCAGTCCTTTTGATTGAGCGGTTGGACAGGTTCCTTCTATAGCTTATTCCCAGCTTCAAGGGTAAGCTTCCAGGTATCTTCTTGGGTAAGGTACTTTTCTCTTGAGAAGGGTTAAGATGAGAATGGAAGCATAAGGTGAGGATTAGCTCTAATTTGTTATCTATATTTTTAGAGAAAACCTTTCTTAAAAAGAAGGAAAACGCACAAGCTCAGCAATGATAAGCACAAACAAATCAAATGTTTTGAATAAGGGAAGAATAGAGTTTTTCAAAGCACAGACTACTTAGGTTCGGGGGCTAAGCATAACTACTATTGCTCGGCTCCTGAACTGAGAACTATGCTAAATGCGACTTATGAGCACTAACGTTAAAGCATCACATATGCACTCAAAAGAGGGATAAAACATCAAGCGAAATTCATTTTGAAATGCCCTAGGGGGCACACAATTAGAGTTTTTCAAAACACGAGTCTACATGATTACCTCTCATACATGCAGGGTTCTAGCCAAAGTGAAGAAAAACTTCACTACTCAATGCATGCAAAGGACTGGGCATAACTAACTTCAGACCAAGCAGCTTCTCTTCTGGCAAGGCTTGCACACAACTTCAATCTGAGACATCTCCTAGATCGGTCAAGAGGGAGCTGATGTTGATAACTTCTTCTGGCGGCGACTGAGATGGAAGGACGGGGTCGAACTCTTCTTCAAGCGGGACTGGCTCTTGTAGCTCCTTAGAGGGCGGCGGTGCTGGCGCGGTGCTTGCAGCTTCTTCTTTGATCTCAAGGGAGGGTGCTGGAATCTTCTTCATGGTGAGGGGCTCAAACATCTCTGGCGGAGGATCTTGGGAGGACTCGGGGCGCTCTTGCTTATCCATAGCCTTAGGGGAGACTGGAATTCCTTCCAAGACTGGCTCCTTTCGGTAGTTCCCAAGCCTTCTTCTCTCCTCTGATAGAGACTGGGTGACCTTCAAGAATCTGGGGATCTTCAGCTCTCATGGGTTTGGGTTGGATGAAGCGGGCTCTTGGATCCGCAGGGCTCTACATTGGTTATCGGTGACCAGGTAGGCCTCAATCAACTTATGGACATGCTCATCCTTGGCTTGCTTCAGGGCTTCAACAACATTGACTTCACGACTTTCCAAGGCAGCTACACGGGCTTGAGCTGAGGTGAGATCCACATGGAGCTTACGGTTGCGCTTCTCTGCATCTTCTGCTTGGGCAATCATCTGACGGTGGTGCCGAGCCAAGAAATCATACTGTGCATCTAGGGTGAGCAGGTATGCAGTGAGGTACACAACTGAGGGGTCGTCCTTCAAGCAGCTGCTGCCCTTCCAATGCACGCATCTTGGCCATCCAAACTGGACGGTCTCTCTGAAAGGGCGGAAAGAATCTGAGCGGGGTTTCAACCACTTCTTCTTCATAAATTTGACATAGGGCCCTCAATGCCTTGCGAGCGATGACTTGGCAGGTGTCTTTGAATCTGTGCCCCATAGCAGTGACATTCCATTCCACATGGTGCGGACTGGATCCAATGTATACAGTCATGACACACTTCTCTGTGCCATGCTCGACGAATTCACGACCATCATACTCTGGCTGGCTCCTGATTCCAAGGCGAACTGTCCATGCTCTCAACAACTTGGGGAAACCATCTTCATTTTGGTAAAAGCTAGTTTGGCAGCGGACCTCCATCTGACTTCTTAGAGAAGGAAAGGGGAAAACTTTTTTTGAAATGGAGGGATGAGAGCAAGAATTTTTTTAAGAAAATAGTTTTGACTCAAAAACTTTTGGATCAAGGCTAAGGGTTACGTCCTGCGGCCAACCTAACAGCTCTGATACCACCTGAAGCGCCCCAATCCTTTGGGACTCAAATGTGATACAATTATTAGTCCCAGGAGGCTAGTAAACATATTTATACATCAGATGATTCCAGATCTGCTTAAACGAGACAAGCCTATAAAGGTGGCAATCAACTTTAAGAGTTGGTCCACAACTCGGGACATTTAATCAGAGTGGGGCTGAAGCAGCCCGATATATGCAGCGAAGCAAATCAGCGGTCCAACAGCCATAGGCAAGGTTGGGAACATGCGTAACTCTTACTCGATCAGCGATCACCTTCTCTGAAAAAACAACAAATAAGCAAGGGTGAGTACTTACGTACTCAGTAGCCCACCTTGACCCGCGGAATGGGGAAATCAGATATAATGCATGGAATATGTGGAGCTCAGGATATTTTGCAGAAATAGCAATATTTGATGCAGGGTTATTTTGTAAAACATTTTGTATTTTTCAAAGTGCATCCTCTCCCAAAGGAGCAGAAAGTTTTTCAATATAGAACAGAATCCTCTGGACTAAACCATCCAGGCATCTCAGTAGTTTCCCACTAGTTTTCATTTTCAAAAACAGCTACTGGACTTCCCGTCCACCATAGCTCACGGCTCAACCGCCGGACCTTTTAAAACCACTTTTCAAAATCATTTTTGTAAAACAAAACACTAATTGTCATACCACACCAGACTCGTCCATTCCAGTGGACACAGACTATTCGAATAGGGTTGAACTCTACGCAGAGGGGTACACTTTACCCACTAGTCCGGCTCTACGGTCTCATGGCCAATGAGACCCGAATCTGAATCTCTTTCTTTCCTCGCACGTCCTTACCTTAACAGTTATACCGGAAGGAGTCAGGCCACCGCCATGTCCAAACCGGACAAAACATTCCCCCTCCTTATCCTCCTGGTGCTCCCCAGCCATCATAACCCTGAGGTTTGGACCGTACGAGTTCAGATTGAGTGACTACCCATACAGTCTCGAGTGGTTGTACTTGTCATGAGTACAGGTAGTGAAGGATGACAAACCGGTCCTTATATGAGGGGACAATCCTTCTGCTCACACATAACCCGGCTGAGCCATCACCTCAGGCCCTCCCCTAAACCAGGGAGTCCCTGATCATCCTGTTCAAAAGGTGATATGGGTGACAACCCTTCATCATACCCATTTTGAAAAGCATTTTCTTTTGAAAACTCACACCTTTTCTCAAATCATTTGTAACAAAGATATCAAGGAGTATAAAGATTAATTGTGGCAAGTGGCTGGGTGGCCATAATAACTTGTCTCAAAATCATATCATGCATAAAATAACAGGCTGAGGGTTGTGGTTGAAAAAGTATATGTAATTTATGCATCAAAGGGATCTAGTGAGCTTGTCGTGCTTATCCGGCGAAAAGGGGGGAGCTCACGGAACTGGCTTCTAGCTTCACTGCCTGGCGTAGACTTGTAGATCTGGCCTCCAGAGATGACATGAACGCTCCAATAACTATGCAACATGAACAAGCAAGCATACAAACCAGCAAGTATATCAACAAATATTTAGTATAGTGGTAAGAATGGCGATATATGGATGGGTAGAGTCTTGAGCAGAATCTGTGTCATGTGGTGTTGTGATATTACTGGTGGTGGAGTGGAGGTGCTTACCAGGAGGGTGGATTGGAGGCGAAGCGACACTATGCGCGTAGCCGGCAGAGCGGAGTAACTGAGTGAGTGGGGTGTTTGCCTTGGCTGAGGGTGTTGAGTGTGTGGAGAGGGAGAGGGTAACTGGGTCTATTTATAGCTGGGTGTATGTGGTGTAGTACAGTAGAGCTCACTGTTGGTGAGAATAGTGACAAGTGAATCATCTGACTTAGCCTGAATAGGGAGATTATAGGTAGAATATGGGACAAGAGTATTTTGGGAGTTTTTTGGGATATGAACCATGCTCATGGTTGGATAGGGAATAGTTTGATAAGAATTTAGAAACAAGAATTATTGGAATCCGAGTTTGGAAGCCTGGTTCGAAGGAATCTCAAAGTTAAGCGTGCTCAACTTGGAGAAACCTGGGATGGGTGACCAGATGGTAAGTTCCTACTGGAAGGAAAATCACAGTCACTGGAGTTCGTATGACTGGAATATTGGTCTGGCATGTCTTAGGTGGACTGGATAGCATGATGGATTAGTAGTTGAAATTTGGGGTGATCGGATGATCGATGAATAGTAACAATGAATAGTGACGACAAAAAGTAATTATAGATATCATCGATGAATAGTAACAATGATATCTATAATTACTTTTTCGTTGTCACTATTCGTCGATACTATTCATCGTTACTATTCATCGATCATCCGATCACCCCAAATTTCAACTACTCATCCATCATGTTGTCCAGTCCACCTAGGACCAGCCAGACCAATATTCCAGTCATACGAACTCTGGTGACTGTGATTTTCCTTCTGGTGGGAACTTCCCATCTGGTCACCCATCCCAGGTTTCTCCAAGTTGAGCACGCTTAACTTTGAGATTCCTTCGAACCAGCCTTCCAAACTCAGATTCCAATAATTCTTGTTTCTAAATTCCTATCAAATTATTCCCTATCCAACCATGTCATACCTTAAGCATGGTTCATATTCCAAAAAACTCCCAAAATACTCTTGTCCCATATTCTGCCTATAATTTCCCTATTCAGACTAAGTCAGACGATTCATTCGTCACTATTCTTACCAACAGTGAACTTCACTGTGCTACACCACATACACCCAGCTACCCTCTCCCTCTCCACACACACTCAACACCCTCAGCTAAGGCAAACACCCCATCCACTCAGTTACCTCGCTCTGCCGGCTACGCGCATAGTGTCGCTTCACCTCCAATCCACTCTCCTGGTAAGCACCTCCGCTCCATCACCAGTAATATCACAACACCACATGACACAGATTCTGCTCAAAACTCTACCCATTCATATATCGCCATTCTTACCACTATACTAAATATTTGTTGGTATACTTGCTGGTTTATATGTTTGCTTGTTCATGTTGCATAGTTATCGGAGCATTCGCGCCGTCTCGTGGAGGCCATATCTGCAAGTCTATGCCAGTTCCGCGAGCTCTCACCCGCCCCCCTTCGTCGGATAAGCACGACAAGCTCAATTGATCCCTTTGATGCATAAATTACCTGTGTTTTTTTAACCACAACCCTCAGCCTGTTATTTTATGCATGATATGATTTTGAGACAAGTTATTATGGCCACCCAGCCGCTTGCCGCAATCAATCTTTATACATATTTGTTACAAATGATTTGAGAAAAGGTGTGAGTTTTCAAAGGAAAATGCTTTTCAAAATGGGTATGATGAAGGGTTGTCACCCTTATCACCCTTTTGAGTAGGGATGATCAGGGACTCCCTAGTTTAGGGGAGGGCCTAAGGTGATGGCTCAGCCAGGTTAGGTGTGAGCAGAAGGATTGTTCCCTCATATAAGGACCAGTTTGTCATCCTTCACTACCTGTACTCATGTCAAGTACAACCACTCGAGACTGTATGGGCAGTCACTCAATCTGAACTCATACGGTCCAAACCCCAGGGTTATGATGACTGGGGGCACCGGGAGGATAAGGAGGGGGAATGTTTTGTCCGGTTTGGACATGGCGGTGGCCTGACTCCTTCCGATATAACCATTAAGGTAAGGACGTGCGAGGAAAGAAAGAGATTCAGATTCGGGTCTCATTGGCCATGAGACCGAAGAGCCAGACTAGTGGGTAAAGTGTACCCCTCTACGCAGAGTTTGATAACCTATTCGAATAGTCCGTGTCCACGGGAATGGACGAGTCTGGTGTGGTATGACAATTAGTGTTTTGTTTTCCAAAAAAAAGATGCTTTTGAAAAGTGGTTTTAAAAGGTCCGGCAGTTGAGCCGTGTGCTATGGTGGATGGGAAGTCCAGTAGCTGTTTTTGAAAATGAAAACCAATGGGAAACTACTGAGATACCTGGATGGTTTAGTCCAGGAGATTTTGGTTCTATACTGAAAAACTTCCGGCTCATTTGGGAGAGGATGCACTTTGAAAAATACAAAATATTTTACAAAACAACCCTGCATCAAATATTGCTGTTTCTGCAAAATATCCTGAGCTCCACATATTCCATGCATTATATCTGATTTCCCCATTCCACGGGTGAAGGTGGGCTGCTGAGTACGTAAGTACTCACCCTTGCTTATTTGTTGTTTTTTTAGAGAAGGAAATCGCTGATCGGGTAAGAGTTACGCCTGTTCCCAACCTTGCCTGTGGCTATTGGACCGCTGATTTGCTTCGCTGCATATATCGAGCTGCTTCAGCCCCACTCTGATGATATGTCCTGAGTTGTGGACCAACTGTTAAAGTTGATCGCCACCTTTATAGGTTTGTCTCGCTTAAGCAGATCTAGAATCATCTGATGTGTAAATGTGTTTACTGCCTCCTGGGACTAGTAATTGTATCACATTTGAGTCCCAGAGGATTGGGGCACTTCAGTCATGTAGAGTCAAAATACCATGTTGTCAACATTTGAATGTGCCTTTTCTTATCTGAATTTTGGAAATGGTTCATGTACTTGTGACAGGGTAGGGGATCCATGTCCGATCTGTTTCTCGGTGTAGCCATGCTTCTTGCTCGCTATCAGTAACAACCAAAGCATCGCCATCCATGAACCACATGCCTCTAACAGGTTTGTGATTTTCTTCATCGAAGAATATGTTTGCCTGATCCATAGTGCAATCTAACTGCTAGAGCACACACATTTAACTTTTAGTCCTATGATCTTCTTCATCGAAGGAAATTAACAAACGGTTGATGTTTTCCAAAACCACTGGACTCGGTTCTTTGGTTTTGTTTACCGTCATGCCAACTAACTGCACGCAGTGTGTTCTGTTGAGCTGTCGCTGTCAGTATATTGGTTGTGCTTGGTACTATTGCCCCTCTTCATTTTTCAGCCCACTGTGGACATGTTCTTAATCTGCCGCTGCATAAACTAGAATACGTATATCGCGTCATTACATGTTTGTAATTCATTTGCAGATGTAGAAGTGTCATCCGAACGGGATGCCTTGAGCTAGGTGGACTCTTGTCCTAGGTGGGCTAGAGCAGCTGGGCAGTCCTATATTGATAAAGGGAGTCCAATACCGAATGCAAAGGACTCCTAGCCGCAATCTGCCCAACGTCCTGCCAGTCGCAAAACCACATGTTTAACAGATTGGGATGCACCGCATCGGCTAATCATCCAAGGGAAACCCGCGGGTATGCTATAAAGGGACATGGAGGTGTACCTTTCAAACATACTTACCTGGATGGGGTCTATGACTGATCAAGTAGAGTCTTTGTCTAGGCTAGTGACCTCCATTGCACTTGGGAGGAGCATTAGTCTACCATCTCCTCAAGTAGGAGAGTGGACATCATAATTTGTGGTAGAGGTGATACGCGTTCGCGCGGCCCCTACCAAAATAATGCATGTTTTGGTATTATATATAGTATATAATTATTAAGCATAATTAAATATTATCTTAAGTTATTTAATGGGCTGGTATGTGAGAAACTTTAGTTGTCATCTTCCTAAGTGGATATTATAATTTGATTGATTAATATTAGTTTATTGGGTCACTTCTAGGTAGGGATGACAATTAACTCTTACACTATAAAATGTAAGGATCGGATCGGGTTAGATCAGACCCTATTTCTATTGATTTTTAAACTAAAAATAATTTAGGGCTCTAACAATTTGTGAAGAAACATTTAGATTATGATCCATTATCGCCCCTACTTCCACGTAATTCATTTAAAACTCTAATAAAATTAAATGTCCATAAAATAATAGAATAAAATTGTTTTAAATAACACATAAAAACAAATAATATAATAAAACACTATCATATAATTGTTTTGTTGTGTTTTATTGTATTATATCTGAACAGTTTTAACAACAACCTGATGTGACATTCTTAAAAACAACTTTAGTCATTTTAACAATATTATGAAACTTTTTTGAGATATCTACCAATTATATTTTACTTATTCACCGAAAGTTCATTAGAGTTAGAAAGGGTGACGACAAGTTTCCATAGATTTTAATTGTACATAATAATACTTATTTGCTTTTCTTCATTAATAAATTTCATATGTTTCATATGTACAAACTCTAATGGATGCTTTTTTTATGAAACACTAATAAATGTTCTTTAAAATCACTGGACCTTGTTCTACATCTTATACTACATATCAATCAAACACGATCTCCACGCTCTTCACTTGTTTTGGAACCTGGAAGGGTCACACGTTGGCTCTTGTCCTAGGTTTGCCAGGACAAGCCTTTATTGATATAAGGCAAGTCCAACAGGCATGCAAAAGACTTTCGATGGTAATCATGACCAGTAACCACATGTTTAGCGACTGGAAAGTACAACATCGACTAATCAACTAGGGGAAACAAGTGCGTATGCAATAAAGGAACATGAAGGTGCACCTTTGAAACATACTTACCTGGATGGGGTCTGTCGGTACCTTGAAACAGGGGTACCCCTTGTTACAAGGTAAAGACGATGTGCCGACTAGAAAGTCTCTAGTTGCGCGGTAAGCAGGCTCACCATCGCGTAACATCAGCCACCTTGGGGTCGCCACGTGGCCAAGGAAAAAGACGTGTCCCGAATACACGCAGTGGGTCCGGTCCTACTACGTGGAAAGCACTAGACCCCATGCATGGCGGGCGGACTTCTGAAAAGGATCCTAGACCCTTCCGAGTGTGGTCCGGACAGATCACCACCGGGTCCCGGGATTCTGGGGCAGGGAATACCCGGACCCTGCCCTAGGAGGGGTCCGGTGCTGGCACATGTCCGGGGCCTGCACCATGCTTCCCACTCAGGCAGAGGCCCACTGCTGCCACGTGGCTTGTGGCTCATGACATAAGCCACGTGGGTGGAGTCTGACGTCGGGCCACTGAAGCCGCGCAGTCTCTGCATTTATTATAGAGAGGACGCGCCACCTGCCACCAAGCCAGCTAACGATGTGCTCTCTCGGCATTTAATGCGTCCAGTCCTCACCGCTGGTAGGCGGCACCAGACGGCGCACCTGTCCAATCTATCATCAAACAGTGTGCCCATGCCATGCGACACACTGTGCTCGTTATCCCTTCCGCGCAAAGCTTCCCATGCACGCCGAGGATACGCAGATCTCGGGTGTCACGGCGCTAGAAGATCGCCCAGGCAGCAAACATTTGTGGCTCCAAGTGCTATATTCGTTATGTCCCTGGGCCCGCATGTTGGGGCTCAGTACCTTTGTGCATGCCCCCCTTTCAGCTATAAAAGGGGAGGTATGCGACGTTACAAGATAGATCCAATCTTAGACTCACAAGCTCCTACAAGCTCTCAAGCAATACATCACACAGTGGAGTAGGGTATTACGCTCCGGCAGCTCGAACCACTCTAAACCCTCGCGTGCTCTTATGTGTTCGTCCACCAGTCTCGTAACAAGAAAAATGCTTAGGCCCCTCCTCTTCTTAGGATTTAGGGCGGGTGCAATCCGCCACCCGGCCGGAGAGATTTCCCCTCTGACATTTGGCGTGCCAGGTAGGGGTGCTAGGCTTTTAGATTTTTGCTTGTTACCTAATCGACACCATGGTCCATATCGCCGAGCACCAAGATGAGGCTTCCGAAGATTTCCTCTTGGAGGAGGGGGCTGCATCTGCTACGCCGCAGAATTCTGACTACCCGGCGCCCGGTGCCGCAGCTATGCGCTCCACATGATAGCACGCACCGGCGCAGGTGTCCCGGACTCCATAAGGGGTCGCTCCTGCCGGAGCGCTCTTCACGGCCAGGGAGTTGCTGCATCACCCACCAAGTTCCTCAGCCTCGCTAGGGGCTATGGGACAATGGCGCGACGACGTGGATCGTCTCCTTGGCATAGCACACATTGGCTCGGTCAGGCCCAGGCCTCAATCGTCCCGACACCAGTACGTGGCGTCGGCCTCGGTGCGCTCGCCCTCGGTGAGGGTTGCGCCGACCGAAGATCTACGAGCAGAGCTCAATCGTAGACGAGCGACAGAAGATACGCAAGTCCCCTAGAGAGGCTAGAAGACCTACGGGACAAGCTCAACCGCAGGCATGTGGGCAAGAATGCCCGCCTCTCTTTAGGAGGGACGCGTGAGTGCCGCCGGAGCCTCGAGGGTCACAACCTCAAGCAAGATCTTGCTGCGGTCACGCCACAGGGCCCGGGAGATGCCCGATTCCAGACGAGCATCCCGTTGGCCGGAGTAGGCTACACCGCCCTAACGGACCACCTCCGCGCGGCGATGTGGCCAACCAAGTTTCGTCCACACATGCCAGAAAAGTACGACGGTACGACAAACCCGTCAGAATTCTTGCAGGTCTATGTCATCGCCATTACAGCGGCAGGTGGAGACACCGCCGTAATGGCAACCTACTTCCATGTAGCTCTGTCTAGGCCAGCCCAGACTTGGCTCATGAACCAAGCCCCAGGATCCATACACTCCTGGGAAGAGCTCTGCGCGTGGTTCATGGCAAACTTCGCCAGCGCCTACCAGCAGCATGGTGTAGAAGCACACCTCCATGCAGTAAGGCAAGAACCCGGGGAAACCCTCTAGGCGTTCATTTCCCACTTCACCAAGGTACATGGGACAATCCCTCGTATCTCATATGCTTCCATCATCACTGCTTTCCGCTAGGGAGTGCGCGACGAAAAGATGCTGGAGAAACTGGCCATGCGTGATGTGGACAACGTCACCACACTCTTCGCTCTGGCTGAAAAATGTGCCAGGGCCGCCGAGGGCCGAGCTTGGCACTCGGCGCCACAAACTGGGGTCTCCTAGGTGCGCGGTTCGGGTGTCGTCGCCCAGGGCGACGGCAAAAAGAAAAGGAGAAACAAGGGCCGCGCCCGCGAGAAACAGCAAGTCGCTGCTTCAGTCATCACTGCCGCGGCTGGGGACCGGGGTAAGCGCAACAAGTGCTCACGGCCCTAGGAAGGCAACGGCAACACATGCCCAGTGCACCCCAACAGCCGCCACAGTGCCACCGACTGCCGGGAGATTATCAAACTCGTAAAGCGCGTCACCGAGCGGCGCAAGCAGTCCTCTAGGGACGGCTCACTGCCTCATCGCTGGCTTCATAAGGAAGCGGCCGGTGAAAGGGCTGCGGCTGTGGGGGACAGGACCTCGGCTACTAGTCGCCTGAGAGAAACCTTGAGGACATTTTCACCGAAGAAACCAACTCCGACAACGACGATGACCACCGCAAGAGGCTGTATGTCATGTACGGCGGGAGCTGGGAGCTCGTCTCCCGCAGGAGTGTCAAGTCCCTGCGATGGGAGGTCCTGTCAGTAGTCCCAGCAGTCCCCAAAGCTGCTCCGCACCAACGATGGAGGAGCACCACCATCTCTTTCGGGGCACTCGACTGCCCCGATAACATGGTGGGGGCCGGCATACTACCGCTCATCACCGCCCCCATTGTCGCCAATATGCGGCTGCATCACGTGCTGATTGATGGAGGGGCTGGCCTCAATGTCATCAGCCATGCGACGTTCAGGCAGCTGCAGATCCTGGGGTCCTGGCTGGGGCCCTCCCGCCCATTTTCCGGAGTAGGCCTGCAACCCATGTACCCCCTCGAGAGCATTGTGCTCCTAGTTACCTTTGGGATGGAGGAAAACTTCCGCACGGAGAACGTCCAGTTCGACCTTGTGGAGGTCAACCTCCCCGTCAACGCCATCATTGGGAGGCCAGCCCTGTACAGGTTCATGGCCATTGCCCATTACGGGTACTTGGTCCTCAAGATGTCGTACCCCACAGGGGTCCTCAGTGTACGGGGCGACCGCACCACCGTGCTGGCGGCCGTCGAAAAGCTACTTGCCCTGACGGCCGAGACGGCTCGGCCGAACGGCGGAGGGAGAAGCCCCTCAGCCTCTGGAGCCAAAGCACCAAAGGTACAGCCAACCGAAGCAGACGGCAGGCCCGCAAAGATCATCCAGTTTGGCACGGACCCATCCCGGACCACCCGCATTATGGGGAATCTGGGAGAGAAATAGGAACTCGCGCTCGTCACCTTTCTCCGGGCAAATGCCGATGTGTTCGCTTGGGAGCCGTCGCAGATGCTTGGGATCCTCAGGGAGGTGATTGAGCACCATCTGAAGATCTATCCGAACACCAAGCCGGTCAGCCAGAAGCCTCGGAGACAGTCAGTGGAGCGACAGGACTTCATCCGCGAGGAGGTTCGAAAGCTGTTGCACGCCGGCTTCATTGAAGAAGTTCATCACCCCGTATGGCTGGCCAACCCAGTCATCATGCCAAAGGCAAATGGGAAGCTCCGGATGTGCATCGACTACACCAGCCTGAATAAGGCATGCCCGAAGGACCCATATCTACTTCCACGTATAGATCAGATCGTGGACTCTATCTAGGGGTGCGACTTTTTGTCTTTCCTGGATGCCTACTCCGGTTTTCATCAAATCCGGATGTCTAAGGAGGATAGGAAGCACACCGCTTTTGTAACGGTGGATGGGCTGTATTGTTATGTTGTGATGCCTTATGGTATGAAAAACGCCCTGCCGATGTTTGTTCGGGCGATGAGTAAGACCTTCAGAGACCTGATCCGGGACAAGGTGGAGGTTTACATCGATGACATCATGGTCAAGACTAGAAGGGGGTCGACTGTAGTAGAAGATCTGGCTCTGGTTTTCGACAAGCTGTGGGCAACCCGCACCAAGCTAAACCCGGAGAAATGCATCTTCGGTGTCTCCGCAGGAAAGCTGCTGGGTTTCCTGGTTTCATCCGCTGGGCATTGAAGCTAACCCAGAAAAGATCAAGGCTATCGAGATAATGAGGCCTCCCGCCCGTGTCAAGGACATCCAGAAACTTGCGGGATCTCTGGCTGCCCTTAGCCGCTTCATTTCGAGGTTGGCTGAGAGAGCACTACCCTTCTTCAAGCTCCTACGGAAATCTGGCCCCTTTATCTGGACCGAAGAGGCGGAGCAAGCCTTCCGAGAATTGAAGCAGCAGCTAACTTCCCTGCCGATCCTGGTCGCTCCAAAACCAGGGGAACCGCTGTACCTGTACATTGCGGCGGCGGTGGAAGTAGTGAGCATGGTGTTAGTCGCCGAAAGGGTGACACTAGGGGGACAGGGACCTGAGAACTTAGAGCCAGCATCGGGCGCCCAAACTGTCCAGAAGCCGGTTTATTATGTCAGCGAGGTCCTCCATGAAGCGAAGGCCAGGTACCTCGAGACACACAAGCTCCTCTATGCTGTCCTGGTTGCATCCAGGAAGTTGCGTCACTACTTCCAGGCGCACAGAGTTGTGGTGGTGACCTCCTTTCCATTGAGGGCCATCCTCCAGAACTCAAACGCCACCAACAACATCGTCAAATGGGCAGCAGAGCTCGCTGAGTTCCAGCTAGATTTCCAGCCCCGCCACGCTATCAAAAGTCAGATCCTGACCGACTTCATCGTGGAGTGGACTCCACCCACATGCGCCCCTAGGGGCCTAGACCCCGTTCCGGGCCCCACACCTGCGGAGCACAGGGGTCCGGTCTTCACCGAGCCCCATTGGACGCTTTTCTTCGACAGATCTGTCCGCCAGCAGAGTGCTGGTGCAGGAGTGGTCCTCGTCAGCCTAGACGGGGACCAGCTGAAGTATATGGTACGCCTCGAGTTCAAAGCCACCAACAACATGGCAGAGTATGAGGCGCTGATCTTTGGCCTATCTGCGGCCCTATCCCTGGGGGTTCGCTAGCTCCTCGTAAAGGGGGACTCTCAGCTAATCATCAAGCAGGCCCGCATCAGCTGTAATGAGCCCAGACTCACAGCCTACCTCCTCCATGTAAAGAAGCTGGAGAAGGACTTCGCAGCCATGGAACTACAACATGTTCCCCGGCCTGACAACTCAGCGGCAGATGACCTCTCCCAAAGGGCATCAACTTGAGCACCCGTGCCCAAGGGCGCCTTCGAAAGGCGGTTGCTGAGACCCACCACCCAGCCTGCCGAACTGGGCAAGGGGGGCAAGACCAGCACCTCGAAGCCGGCGGTCCCGATGGCGTCCTAGAACCCACCGAAGGCTGTCTGTGCACTGGGGGGCTTCACTGACCCCCTAGCACCACAACCGACAACTCTGAGTGGTCCCGATACATGGATCTCCGAGATCCGGGACTACCTGAAGGAAAACATCCTTCCTGAAGACCATGTCTCCGCAGAGCACACAGTACGGTTGCCTAAACGATACACGACGGTAGAAGGGGATCTTTACTGCCGTGGCGCCAATGGTATTCTTATGCGGTGCATCACCCAGGAGAAGGGCCATGAGTTGCTCATGGAGATCCATGGAGGGGAGTGCGGAAGTCATTCTTCATCCCGCACACTGGTCGGTAAGGCCTTCCGGCATGGTTTTTACTGGCCGACCACCCTCCAGGATGCGGCCGAGCTGGTAAAGTCCTGCGAAGCGTGCCAGTACCACGCAAAGTAGATACACACACCGGCTCAGGCTCTGCAAATGATTCCGCCCTCCTGGCCATTCACCGTATGGGGGGTGGATATCCTGGGACCGTTTCCCAGAGCCGTCGGTGGCTACCGATACCTCTTTGTCGCCATCGACAAGTTCACCAAGTGGTCGGAGGCCACCCCTGTGGTCAGCATCACCTAGGGTGCTGCAGTCGCCTTCCTCAAGTCGATCGTCTGTAGATTTGGGGTCCCAAGTCGTATCATTACTGACAACGGGACCCAGTTTTACAAGTCGGATCTTTCAGGAATATTGCGAGGGCATTGGCACCCAGCTCTGCTTTGCATCTATGGCTCACCCTAGGAGTAACGGGCAGGCAGAGAGGGCAAATGCAGAGATCCTCAAGGGGCTCAAGACAGCGCACCTATAACTGCTTAAAAAAGCATGGCGCAAATTTGGTCAGTGAGCTCCCATCCGTGTTGTGGGGGAACCGGATTACGCCTAGCCGAGCCACCGGGGAGACTCCATTCTTCCTAGTTTATGGGGCTGAAGCTTGCCTTCCCCCGGAAATCATTATGGAGTCTCCGCGGGTCTAGTCTTTTGATGAGTCTGCACAGGAGCAGCTGCGGCGTGAAGATGTGGACTTCATCGACGAGCACAGGTGGCAAGCAGCAATCCGAAATGCACGATACAACTAGGCATTCAGGCGCTACCACCAACGGTTCATGCATAGTAGGAAGCTTGAGGTCGGGGACCTGGTCCTAAGGCGAATTCTGAATCGAGAAGGGATCCATAAGCTCTCTCCCTGCTGGGAAGGACCCTTCAAGGTGATAGAAATATGCTGCACCGGATGTGGCTGCCTCACCACGGCTAACGGAGTACCTTTTCCTAATCCCTGGAACATAGATCATCTCCGTAAGTTTTTCCCATAAAAACAGGATTGGGGGTTTCGTCTCTTTCCCTGTAACCGAGAAGCACATTTATATGCGCCAACCCGGAGAGGTCCGCCCTCAGTAAAACCAGTCTATTGGCCCACACTCGTGTATATCCAGTTATAAGGAAGGGCTTCGACCCATAGAACTGTTTTTATGTTGATTTTATTCCTAAAGGTTGCGACCATTATTACTGTCTCACCACCCTTGCAATTTTCTCCCTCGGCTGGTATAGCGATATCCAAACTGAGTAGCCAGACCCGGCAACCAGATGGTGGGGTGGTTTGGGGCTGTGAAATCGCTTGGTATGACTACACGCCCCACCGCCCTGCAGCCGGCCCTGTTGCAGTGAATCAAAGGATAAGAAATACCATCTGGCAGACCCTATGGGTGCGCCACTAAAAATACCTAGCTAAGACTGTGTGCAGGTCGGGTCCCAGTTGGGGTTGCCCCTTAGGGGTTACGACATCAGTTCCTCCTTAAGAATCCTGGCATCCAGCCTCGACACGTCGAAGCCATATCCCAGGGGGGCCAAGTACCAAGGAAAAAGTTGGTAACATTGCACACATCAAAGGAAAAGTGGCGTGCAGATAAGTTGTAATATCGCCTGATAAGTAGTACCTAAAGAGTATCTTACAAAATCAAAGATATGTCACGGCCCGCTCCCCAGCGAAACCCTCGTTTTTCTCCATGCAGGTCTGGCTACTCATCGTCAGTAGGATCCCGCTGGAAGTGCCCGACCACCACGTCCACAACGTCCTGCACGCCCTCTCAGGCATCATCTTCAGTGTCGGCCACCGGACCCGCGATGACTGGCCCCAAGGAGACAGCCGGGTCGTGGCTCCGGAAGCATGTCAAGACATATTCTATTGCCGACCGACAAAGTCTGCTACCCTCGGCCTCCAAGCGGGCGCCAAGAATCTGATCAAGATGTCGAAGGCGGTCAGCAGCGGAATCCAAGACCGGGAGCGTGTCGGAGATGGACGCTGGCCGCTCCAGCGTCGGGATGGGGCTCACCCCCAACGGCACTAACGCTGTGCTTGCCTCGCCAGCCCAGGCGGCGATGCGCTGGGCCCCGACGCGTTGCTCAGCCCGGAGGTCATCAAGTGTCTTCCTCATCACCTCCATTGCCTGGGGGCCCGAGGCCATCTGTGTCGCCTGAGCAACCTGTGCTTCCTGGAACTGGCGGACCTGCTTCTCCAGAGCCCGCACTTTCCCCTCCAAATGCTTCCTTTTCTCCTCTTCCTCGAGCTCAAGCTCATCTAGCAGCCTGTTCCGCCTCGCCCACATCTCCTCCCTGAAGGCGAGGTCTTCCTCCTGCCAAGTGAGATCAGTCGCCCGTTTTGCTAGGGAAGCTTCCTTCGCCTTGAGGCTTTCCTCGGCGCGAGCAATGTGACTGGCCCTGCCGGCAAGTTCTTGCTGCAACTTTTGCAGCTTCGCCTCAGCCGCAGCCTGCTTGTCCCGCTATTTCTCCACCACCGTATTATAAGCTTTCAGCTTATTATGGAGCGTTGTGATGGCCTTCTCCCTTTGGTCTAAGCGTACCTCCTTCTTGGCCAAACGTTTCTCCTTCAGGGTCACCTCTTCCTCTCGGTAAGACACCTTTTGGATGTCCTCCTTGAAGTCCTCGCGCTCCTGCTCAAACTCGGCCCGCTCTGAGGCAAATTAGCAGGACACTGCCTTGGTGCGTTCCTCCAGTTGGGTGCACCAGTCGCCAAGACGCTGGTGCTCGGTCTCGAGCGCCTCCCACTCCCGCCAGATAGCTGTAACACCCCTGGTGTTACTGTAACTAAAACTTGAGCATGACATCATAAACATTGGCATTGCATATGCTTGACACACTTAGAGTGCATTCGCTAGGTAAAAATTTCAAACAAGTTGTATTGTTTTGGTGTTTTGCAAATAGAACCCTGGAATAGGATACTTAACCCTAAATAGGAATTAAGGGGGTAAAACATGACCCAAATTGAGAAAACCCAAAAGCTTTAGTGGAATAATCCTAAAATGCTCCCAAGAATGAATTTGAATCACATTCATACCCCTCAGATACCAGAAACCCTAATTGGAACCCTAGAAAACCCTAAATCTAAACCCTAGGGGCCTATGTGCAAAAACAGTGCACATTTAGACTAAAGTGTAAAAACTACAATATTAAAGCATATAAAGTCACATGGTTCACATTTTTGAACAATTACAAACTAAACCCTAAGTTTTGGACTAATTTGCAAAAAGACCCCAAATTGTGATTTTTCACTCCAGGTCTGAATTTCAGTGTGATTGCTTCAACTTTGAGCCCTTGTATCTTTCAAATTCTAGGGTTTTTGCCCTAGGTCATCACATCAAAATTGTAGACCTATTAAAGGGGAACAACTTTGCTTAAGAGGTTAAGCATTGTTGTTATGAAAAATTGGGAGATAATTAAGCCCAAAGTTGGACTGTCAGACTACTTAAAGTCTGAAATCAGACTAACAGTGAAATGCCATGAACTTCAAGCTCAATTTCAAGCAAGATCCATTAACTTTTTGTGGGAGCACAATATAGCAAAGTTGTTGTTGGTTTATAGCACTACAATATTGCTGCAGAGATCTGGATGTGTTGCCACAGAAATTTGGAAGAAATCTGGCCCTAAACTATGGCTGTCAGGCTTACTGAAGAAGCACTCGCCATGGTACAGTGTCGTGTATGGATCAGACCGCCAGCGCAGTATACCTCACCGTCGATGGCCTCTACGCCGTGATTTACGCCACCGTCGTGATTCGTGCTCACTGGTGGGTGGATAACCACGGCAAATAAAAGATCTCGCGATGGGGATTGGATAGGATCGCGAGTAGGAGTTTATCGCCGTGATTATAGCCGCTGCGACGTGGCCGGACTACCGGAGTCGCCGTGGAAGCGCCAGGTGACCTTGGTTGTGCCACGACCGAAGCTTGTTACTGCGTGCTAGCAAGCGTGGCACCCTTAGGAGTATTCTCCTTGCACCGTTACACCGGCGACTGCCACGGTTGCAGCCACCGTGTTCTTCTCTGTCTCTGGCCGCCCGTACTGCCCGATGAAATCACGCGCCACCGCCTAAGCCCTCTATAAATTGATGGCCGAACCTGCTGCGCTAGGTCATTGCGAAGCCATAGCAGCCACTCCCATCCCCGATTAGCCACCCCAGCCGGAGAATCGTTGTTTGCCCCCAAATCGGTCCGCCGCACCGCAAGAACCGAGCTCGTCGTGGCCAGCACCGTTCAGGTCAGTTCATGCCGCCTTCTCCCTCGTTTGAGTGCTCTTATATACCCGTGATGCCCATCGACCCACTCAATTGCACTGGGTAGCCTTAGATCACCGGAAACGCACTCATCTGTCCGCAACACCCTCGGTCACCATGGCCAGAGTAAACCATGTGGTCATTGATGAAATTAGGTTAGGGGAATGGTTCGGGGAAGGTCCAATTCGGTGTTAGCCGCTCGGGAACCCCAATCGTTGCCCCATTCGGCTGGTCCAGGAGCTCACAGGAGCTCGACCGCGCTCGTCGTCATCGGGGACTTCGACGTGGAAGGGAATAGAAACCAAAGGACCTTAGTGCAAACTGTCAGCGACTTAGGAAAACAGTAACAGAGCCCACTTCAAGTTATCCAAAACGTCGAGGGCCTCTGCGCAAACCTGCCCCGTGGGCGCAGGCGCGCATGCGCTTCTGCTATTGCTGGGCTGATCTGGGCCAGATGTAGCCTAGTACTATTCACAAGTTTCTCTTTTTCTTTTTATTCCATAGCTAAAACAATTCTAGAAAATGGTATAAAAACCCTAAAAATGTCAAACCAATTTTGTTAGATTCCTTATTTTCCATAGAATTTAATATAAATAGTACCATGATTTTTAGGTCAAATAGGGAATTTTGGGGTATTTAAAATAGCCTAAAGCATTGCTTCTAGATTTTTAGAAAATAGATGATAATCCCAAAAATGCCCAAACCTTTTATATGAGCTCTACACATTATTTAGAAGCCTTGGGTAGAGTTTGGTTGGATTTGGACCTTGTTTGATAATTAGAACCCAAAACCCCCACCCCTGCTCTTTGAATTCCTTTACTGACTCCGGAAACCCTAGTTTCCCGGAGAACCGTGAAGGAAAATTGTATTCAAGAACCTTAGATAATAAATTCTTATTATCTTTGCACTTTCATGAGCATTACATGGCATTCATTCTTATATACACAAATACATGGTTCTGCTTAGAAAACAAAGAAGAAGTCGAAATAACCAAAGAGAAGACACCACCACCACCTTCGGAATCTCAGGCAGGAAACTGTTTCTACCTTGATATCTGCGGGTCCGAGCCTGACTCACCTATCAACGAAGGCAAGCCCCGGTGCATTTGCCACCTTCCTTGGTGTTTTTAAAATCTTTCTCACTTGATTAATGCTTTAGGTGATAGGAGTTGAATGCTTAAACAATTCCTGCATTACCTTCCTTGAACCTGATTATCTACCTTGAAACCCTATTTTTACAAAAGGTTTTACTATGCTTAGCATTGCTTTAGCAAAACAAAAGGTTTTGTTTTACAAAAGATGATTGGCAAAGTGGGAAGGATGTTTTTGAAAATAAAACTTGATGGTGGATCCATCATGGCCATGATGGGTTCAACATCGGAAAAGATGTACCTCTGCCAGGTACCAAACTTTGGGTTTTAAATGATTAAGCTGAGACCGGGCGGGTGACTTGCACGAGAAGAGAGTCTCGGTGTAGTGTCTCCGTCTGAGTCGATTAAGGACCGTGTCGATGTAGGCCTGCTGACCGAGGACCCTTTAACTGGTCACATGCCTCGTCATGGGTAAGCTTTGCCTCGGGCTGAATAAGGCCAGAATAAGATAACACGGAATGGGCGTGGAGCGGTGGCGAGAGTAGCGTGTACCCTCCATGACAAGAGGCTGGACGATAGTGTATCTGTGCTCTCGGTTCGCGTGAACCTGATCTGGTCTTAAGAACCCCGGTGGCGGGTTGACATATGCAAGGGTTAAGTGCTACATATGTCGTGTGATTGGAGATCCTCAGCTGAGTATAATCGATTCGGATCGCCGTACCTCCACGGTTATGGAGACTTGGCCACTGACCTATACGTAGAACTCCAGTAAAGATGAAGGACTTGTTAAGAAATTGGCTAGTGCAGGTTAAGTGATTGAACTAGGTTAGAAAGAACTCTAGATGCAGGTAACTTTACCTAACTTTACAATAAAATTGAATTTCTAAGGATCCACTTTTAGTAAGCTTTTATGCTAAACAGAGTCTTTGATCATTGAGAAACCTTACCTTGACTCCCTTATAACCAGCATACCCTTGAGAGTCTTTTCTTTAGTCGGGTGAGACTTGCTGAGTAATTCATACTCAGGGTTTTATTCCTATTGTTTTTAGGTGAGGAAGCAGCAAATTTTTGTTGCTTTTGTACCAAGGTGGTGTCAAATGAAGAAAAGCAAGAATGAAGCGGCGGGAGGAACTAGTCCTCCATAAAAACTTTTATGTAAGAACTTATCGGGAGGAGTTTCTACCTCCCTTGGTATTGTAATAATAAGTACTCTGCACTCGTGTTTATATGCTGGTCTGTAATAACTAACTTTATCTTACTTTCAAATACATGTAAGTTATGTAATCGCTTACGCATTTCTGTATCTCCGATGTTCTGTAATGTCTGCGTGACGGGTAAAACGCTCTTGGGAAAGGCAAGAAAAGCAGATACCAATCTTGTCAAGTAATTCAGGGGCATCTACAGGGTTGTCTAAGGTCTGTTGGACAAGGACAACTGTAGGTGGGCCTAATGACTTGGGAGGTTCCGTCACAACTGGTATCGGAGCAAAGCCCTTCTCTGCAGATATTATGAGACATCTTCAAAAGGATTTTCTACAGACTTATCTAGAAAAATTTCTTCCATTCTTACCCACTATATCTGAAGAATCTATATGAAAGACCAGATAGGAAGAGTGCAATGTATAGAAGGTATGAATCAACTAAGGTTGGTTCTGTAATTATACATGCATCATGCTAAGAACTATACTAATAAAATTTTTCCCTTAGAGAAATGCCACCGCGCACGAGGAAAACCACGCGCAAGTCAACTGGCCCAATTGGTGTACCCCGTCATCAACTCGCTCCCAGACATGACGATAGTAGTAGTGGGAGTAACGATCCGATTGGGGATCTTGAAGCCCAAGTAAATCAGCTTCAAGCGGAACTTCAACGCAGGACTAATATATGGGTCGCGGATTGTAACACCCCAGGTGTTACTCAGGGTGTCCACCCAGGGCTACACCATTTACCCTACTATCACATGTGGGTTAGTTTGAGCAAAGTACATCAAATTTAGAATTCAAGGTCCTAAGCAAGTGCAACCTATCTTGGATATCATACCCTAACTTATCATGCACATCTAAAGGGAAAATTTCCCAAAACCTTAATACAAACCCCTTTGGACAATGGGAACCCTAGATGTAAGTAGGATCAAAAGGTCATGAAAACCTTATGACCATGGCTTGGGCCAAATATAAAAGTTGTAGTACACTTAATAACCTACAAACAATAGTAAGAAAGTAGCCCCAAAAAGATTTCAGAAAAGCCCCAAAAAGTTCACCAAAGGTTGGAACACAAAAGGAAAGTCAGAAAATGCCTAAGTCCAAAACTAACCTTTGGACAAAGATCACACATGTTCACCCTCATCCAAAATTCAAAACACCTCGACTCAATTGACAAAGTGGCGCCCAATTACCCCTAGAATGCCCTGGAAGAGTTTGAACCCAAGCCAAGACCGTTTGACACGAGTTGTCACCTCCCTCAAGAGAGACTGTGCGTGCCTTGGTGAAGCTCCCAGAGCGAGGAATCGAGCTCTGCCTCGCCGGAGACATCGGATCAAGGTCACCGGATTTCACCCGACCGCCGGCGAGCGTGGACCGAGCTGCACGATGAGTCTTTCTTCGATTCCTTGCACGGTTAGACTCCTTAGCACCCTGTGAAGCTCCCCGTACCCTTGGATTAAACTATACCGCCATGGATAGGCCGGAGCACACACCGCCGACGAGCTCGCCCGCCTGCGCACGTGGACCGTTCGATTCCGGCCATCACCGATGGCAAGCCGTACCTCGACGTGACCGCCAGAGCCTCCCGGAGCCAACCCCACCCTTCGCCGGACCACTCTCGCCGCCGGTAAGCTGCGCCACCCTTTTCTTTCTCGCGTGTACTGTTTAAACCTAGGAAGGGACCGCGGGGGAGAAGAAGTGAAAGCCAGGCGGTTTTGCGCAATGTCAGTGACTCAGATGAATAGTAGCGCGGGGGTATAACTGAGAGAGTTGGTTTGGAAATACTCGAGGACTTCGGTGCAAAGTGGATTTCTAGGAAACCTTTAATTAAATCTGATTTAAAATATAAATAGCACTTGAATAATTCATAACTTCAGTTTTATTCAACCAAATTTGGTCAAACCAATTTTGTCGGACTCTACATAATGTGAGCTACCTAGAAAAAATACAAAACCCCCTTAGTATTGTAGAAGAATTTAAAGTTTGGAATTAAATATTGTTTTGGCCAAAAGCTAAATAATAGAGGGAAAAATAGTTACACTGTTAGACTGAAGTTAAGAAAATTTGGAGAAGCACATGACCACATACTAGCCTATAAAAAAATGCTAAACCTCTCTGTACACCCCATTAGGATAGAGTTTACCATTTAAACCCTTTTTAGCCTAAAGTTAAAGAAAATGTTAATGAAGCGTTGACCAAAGAACCAGAGAGCCCCCATATTTTTGTTAGTATACTTGTTTAGTGTAGTTTACTAGAAAAATTTATTATACCATGGTTTAGTATAAAATAAAGAGGATACCTTTTATTTTAAGAAAATAAGGAAAACTTAAAAAAAACCCTACAAAAATAACCACAAGGAGAAAACCCCTCAAACCTTGGGATAACTAATGAAATGTGGTTATAAACATAAGAAAAATAGGGAATCTGTTGTTTGATATTTTTCAAACAACAAGTTAGTTATAAGCACCTTTTTGGCATTAAACTTTAGAAAATCACAACTAAATAACCATCAATTAACTTTCTGTGATTTTTGGCACAGAAGCTTGTTATTACTGTTAGATGCCAACAAAAATGACCCTTAGGACAGAACCCACCCCTAGATAAGAGTTGTAGTGCAAAGTGACCCTCTTTGCCCAACTCTTGTTATTTTTGTCCAAGGCACAGACTTTTTATTCTGGACCTCAAATTCATATTACAAACTACAGTGACCAATGGCAAGCCACTGTAATTTTTACAGAATTTTTGGAAAAATTTAATTAACTGTTGTAGTTCAAACCTACTCTAGAATTCATAAATAGAAAATAAAGAAAGGGAAATGAATAATGAAAATTAGTGTAATCCTAAAACCCAAAAATTGTCCACTAAAATACATAAAGGAAATACCAATCCACTATGCTCATCCTTAACACAACCTAAACCTGGAGTGATAAGCATAAACCACTAAAAGCCACGTATAACCAAGAAACCCTAAGTTACTCATTAACTTGGTTTTCTTCCTTTAGCACAATGTTATTAAATCCTGCATAATCATGACATACATATTCATTGCATTCGATAGACTGTAACCTTGCTGACGGAGAGTACGTCCTCGTACCGGAGAAAGGAGCTGCTCAGGAGGTAGCCCCGGATCCAGCACCAGAGCCTGCACTAGAGGATCTGCCTGCCACTGCTTTGGAAGGCAAGCCCCGGTTTTATGCATAATCTGTTCTATATGCTATTTTACTACACTTAATGTTTGTAGGCTTGTATTGTGCACTTAAGTGTAGGAGTTGTTTGAAACCTTAGCTGCATGATCTTAGGAATCCCATTGAGATGAATACTAGTATGCTAAGCCGAGTAGCTGCTTTATTAATTAGGGATTTCGGTAGAAGTCGAGTGATTTTTCTAGCACTCGCGCAAGGTCAGGAATTGATTGTATCCACTTTGATAACAGAATAATGATGGTCTGTGGACACGGATCCATGGGGATGCAGTGGTCTACGAGATGAAATTGGAATAAGGATTAACGTGCGGATACCTGTGTCAAGCGTTTGAACGTACTAAACATATGCCGAGAAATATGGTAAATCGGTAAGCCTAGTACCTGAGTGAACCTGCCCGCAGACATATCCCCTCATGCGACCTGAGACGTGGTCTCCCATTCCGGTTATGATGGGTACAAGTGCGGTCACTGCACGACGGCAGTCGGGGTCAGTGAGGCATTGTACGCCAAGGCGGTGAGCCCTGATCTGTTGCCAGGGAATCGATGGGGACGGTTGATGTGTGTGGGGATGGAGTGCCTCGCCACATCGTGTGTTTAGGTTTACCTTGCAAGGATAAAAACTCGATTCGAATCGTCTGCTTCTCGCAGCTAATAAGACTGCTTGATCCATTGTACTGCATTGAGTAACAAGTGGAAACATGATGAGCTGATACAAGATGTTGATTGCTAAATATGTTTGATACCATGTATGAGTAGATAGTACACTTTTAGCCTTAAGAGAGTCACACTTAAACTTGACAAAGTTAAAACTTGATTTATAAACTCAGCTAGTGCTTTTGGCAACCAAACCTCACAACCAAACAACTGCATGTCTAGAGGTAGAGGAGTATAGACTCCTCATACCAGGTAAGTCTAGCTGAGTATTAGTATACTCAGCCTTGCTTGTGGCATAATTTTACAAGTTCTTTGGAGGACATGATTGCTGGAGTGACTTGGCCGTCCACCTTACCACCGGGTTGGACTGTCGAGTGGGACCCCGCCTCGGCTGAGGAGGAGCATGAGGAGTGATGGGACAGGCTTCCCCATCTCTCTGTTTACTTATCGTTAGTTTTATTCCGCTGCACTTCGAACAATGATGACTACTTTTGTTAAAAACTCCGATGATGATGTAATAATCTAATACTCTTCAATGTATGGTTTTATGCTTTATTGTATTTGCTCTGTGACTCACCATCGAGTGAGATTGTGGTACTTGATCCTGTCAGTGGCCTCGTCGGACTAGATCTGAGGGATTGACGGGTTATTCCCATTTAAGTGTGGTCTAGCCTCTAAGGCGGGACTTAGGCACTTAAGTCGGAATAATTCGGGCATTTCCGCCACAGCTGGTATGGGAGCTTGTACCACCACAGAGGAATCAATAAAATATAAATACCATCCTTTTTCGAAGTAAAACTTGCTAGAAACAATGTTGGATAGATCGTAGGACGATCAGGATAGACCTAGGACGTGAAGCCTTAGGATGATAGAGGGGTAGCTAGGTGGCTAAGTGATTAAGCCCTACAAGCTACTATACGGGATGGGAGTTCTTCCCTATTCCCTTTATATGGATGTGAGGTCGTTCAGGACGAGCATGCATGCATTCTTAAAATTAAACAAATGGATAATTGAGTGAGGACTCTAATACAAAATGATAACCATCTAAGTACCCCAGTACCATTGTTCTATTTAGAGAGAGGCTGAGTTGTGTTTCCTTTGTCTTTTTTTAAAATTCTTTTTCTTTTACTTACGCTTAACCATACACAGATGACTTCCCATGGATCCTCAGACGACGGGAATGCACTGTCCCACACTGACGGGCTTGCACGAGAGGGCTTTCCCCGTATTTTGTGGGAGGTACTTCAGGGGGCCGGATACACGACACCTCCTCAGTACGCGGTGCAGCAGTTCGAGAAGCACCGAGTGCCCCGCTGTAGGGTGAGGATGACCTTGGAGCCTCATCCCCTGCAGCCAGGCTGGCGTTCGCTGGACTCTGAGTCCTTTGGATACCGGGCTGAGGATACGATCGAGGCGATTGCTCTGCACGGGTTGACCACTTTCTGCGGATTCCATCCCTTGGAGCTGTCCACTCTCCCCATTGGCTTGTTCCTCGCCTGAAAAGGAGGACGACCCGATGTGGAAGGACCGAGTGGAGCATGCCAAGGATATCTGGGCTCTCTACCTAGGCCAGACTGCTCACTTGACGGTGCGGTGCATGAATGCCCTGTATCGTCTGCAAGTGCTGCGTGGTGAGGCTATGTCTCATTTGATGGCATTGTTGGAGGCAACCAAAATCACTTTGGATAACAGAGAGGAGCTTGTGGTTGACTTGTCCACTGAGATGGTGGAAAAGGACTTACAAGTGGAGCAGTTATCAGATGAGATTCATGAACTTGAGGAGTTAGTGGGAACAAGGGAGAACACCATCGAGGTTCTCGAGGATCAGCTCATTAACACTCAGCAACAGCTTGCCGAGGCTAATGAGCACCTGGATATGCATCACCAAAAGATCAAGGACATAGAGGCCAACGAGGACGTCGACATTAAGGGAGGAGAGGAGCCTGCCTCCAGCTTGGACACTGCTGGTCTAGGGAGACCACCTTCCCCTGAGTCGAGTGTTGCCTCGTTCGCTCACTAGGTGTTAGGGGTAGGGCCATAAGTCGGTAATGGTGGGACTCCTTCCAGCTAGCTTAGCTTTTGCACCCTTTAGATAGAGTTGAGTCTTTTGGGCCATTGATGTAATCATGATAAACTCTTTTGGAAGCATGGTTGATGGATGATGTTAGTCCTAATTTGGGAAGAAAAGTTGATGCCTTGTGAAATCCTTTATGTTTATGCAAGAATCTATCAATTTCGCCTTTTAACTCCTCTACCGCGAATTAACCTTAGACTTGAAGAAGTGTTATTAAGCATACATATGATTTTTTTTTCAGATGGCTGGGAGAGCGCGTCGTGGTCAAAATGAGCGCGTTCCTCCACCACCGCCACCGCCTCCCACTCTGCAGGAGCTAATGGCTCAGCAGAATGAGATCTTGAGGCAGCTAGCTCAAGCGTCAGCCACCACCTTAGCACTATGGTGGTGGAGACCATCAGCGTCACCCCACGGCAGGTACCTACCAGGAGTTCCTCAGTACCCAGCCACCATTGTTCACCAGGGCAGAGGACCCACTTGATGCGGATGTGTGGTTGAGAGTAGTGGAATCCAAATTCCCGCTACTCCATGGAGTTTGCTTAGAGGTCACTAAGGACCGGTTCGCCACCCAGTAGCTTCGTGGACCCGCAAGGACTTGGTGGGACCATTTCCTTGCTATGCAGCCAGATGACCGAGAGGTGGAATGGAGAGAGTTCAAGGCAGCTTTCAGGGGGCACCATATACCAGCAGGCATTATGGACCGAAAGCTCAACGAGTTCTGGCACTTACTCAGGGCAACAGGATAGTGTTGCAGTATGCTCAGGCTTTTAATGACCTGTGCCAGTATGCCAGGTATCATGCAGACACAGATGAGAAGAAGAGAGACAGGTTCAGGAGGGGACTCAGCACTAAGCTCCGTGACCGTCTCAACACCGTCAGGGCCAACAGCTATAATGAGTTGGTCAACATGGCCATCTCCCAGGAGGACTATATCACAGCTCATCAGGCAGAAAAGAAGAGGAAGACCCCTATGGTAGGACCTTCAGCTCAGCCACAGCGCTTCAGGATTGTGTCTGACACTCAGAACAGGGGACCGCAGCAGCAGCAAGGGCGATGGGTGATCCGACCACAGCAGCAGCAGCAGGCACCCAACCGCACCCAATTTCCATCTCAGAGGAACAATCAACAGCAGCAGCAGTATCGCCAGGCAAATGACAATAGGTGTTTCACATGCGGCAACACCGGACATTATGCCAAGAATTGCCCCAGAAACCAGCAGAGGCAGGGGCAGAATGCTAACCAGAACCAAGGCAGGAGGCAGAGGGTGCAAGTGAGGCAAGGTCGGCTGAACTTCACCACCATGGCTGATATCCTAGAGGGAGCACCCGTCATGACTGGTATCTTTACAGTTTTGAATTATCCTGCTATTATTTTTTTTGATTCTGGTGCATCGCATAGTTTTATCAGTGCCAAATTTAGTGCCAACTGCCAGTTACCTTTTCACCACACCAATGGGGGTATTACAATTTCAACATCAGGAGGCAGGGTTGCCACCTACCAAATCAACAAGAATGTGCCTATAAAGTTTGGTAGTCTGATAATTAAAACCAACCTCCTCATTTTGGGTTTGGATAGTGTGGATATCATATTGGGAACTGATTGGTTGACCAAACATCAGGCTGTGATTGATATTGCAGCTAGAGCCATTGAGGTACACTCACCGACTTGTGGTGAAACCACACTATATTTACCCGACCAAGGTTGTACCCGTTCTTGTGCCTTTGTTATGATAGATTCCCCAGTGGAAGGGATCCCAGTGGTTTGTGACTACCCCGATGTTTTCCCGGATGAATTGCCAGGAATGCCACCTGTTAGAGACATTGAGTTCGCAATTGAATTGCAACCCGGGACTGCTCCTATCTCTAAGAGACCCTATAGGATGCCTCCCGCGGAATTGGCAGAATTGAAAAAGCAACTGCAGGAGTTGTTGGACAAGGGATTCATTCGCCCAAGTACTTCACCTTGGGGATGTCCTGCTTTATTTGTGAAGAAAAAGGATGAGAGTTTGAGAATGTGTGTCGATTACCGCCCTCTCAATGCGGTAACCATCAAGAACAAATACCCACTGCCCCGCATTGATGTTCTGTTTGATCAGTTGGTGGGAGCCAAAGTGTTCTCTAAGATAGACCTTCGCTCGGGTTACCATCAGATCAAGATCTATGCCAGCGATATTCCCAAAACGGCCTTCTCAACCAGATATGGGCTTTATGAATTTTTGGTGATGTCTTTTGGGCTGACCAATGCCCCGACTTATTTCATGTACCTAATGAACTCAGTATTGATGCCAGAGCTGGACAAATTCGTGGTTGTTTTCATTGATGACATTCTGGTCTATTCCAAGAATGAAGCCGAGCACACCAAGCATTTGCACACTGTACTTCAGAGGCTGCGTGACCATCAGTTGTATGCCAAATTATCTAAATGCGAATTCTGGCTGAAGGAAATTAAATTCTTGGGTCACACAATTTCTCAGGATGGAATATCTGTCGATCCTGAGAAGGTACAAGAGGTGATGGATTGGAAGCCCCCGACTACAGTGAGGCAGATTCGGAATTTTCTCGGATTGGCAGGGTATTATCGACGATTTATTCTGGATTTCTCTAGAATTGCTAAGCCGATGACTGAACTGTTAAAGAAGGGAGTCAAGTATAATTGGAGCCAAAAGTGCGAAGATGCCTTTCATACCCTAAGGCAGCATTTGACGACAGCCCCATTGCTAGCTCAACCTGATAACACCAAGCCCTTTGAGGTTTATTGTGATGCTTCTGGCACTGGATTGGGATGTGTCTTAATGCAAGATAATAGAGTAATTGCTTATGCTTCCCGAGCACTCAGACCCCATGAGCAGAACTACCCTACACATGATCTGGAGTTGGTAGCCGTGGTTCATGCTCTCAAGATATGGAGACACTACTTGATGGGAGCTCACTGTAACATTTACACTGATCACAAGAGTCTCAAATACATTTTCACTCAGGCAGATCTTAACATGAGGCAGAGGAGATGGTTAGAATTAATCAAGGACTATGATTTGGAGGTGCAGTACCATCCTAGCAAGGCCAATGTTGTGGCAGATGCCTTGAGCAGAAAGGCCTAGTGCAATTGTATGAACATGGATGCGAGAGTTACCACCCTGTGTGATGAATTGTGCAAGCTAAACCTGGAAGTTGTTCCTTCCGGTGAATTAAATTATATCTCGGTGAAGCCCACCTTACAGGAGCAAATAATCATGGCACAAATTGAAGACAAGGGTGTTTAGATTATTAAAGAAATGGTCAAGCAGAAGGCAGAAAAATACAAATGCTTCCGTCAAGACAGCAAGGGAATTCTATGGTTTGGAGATCGATTGGTTGTTCCCAAGGACCCTGAGCTCAGAAAGAAGATATTGGATGAAGCTCACCTTTCAAAGTTCTCCATGCACCCTGGCAGCAACAAGATGTACCATGATCTCAGATCATTATACTGGTGGACCAGAATGAAGAGGGAAATTGCCAAGTATATATCTGAGTGCGATACCTACCTAGAGGATCAAAGCTAGTCATTTGAAGGCAGCAGGCCCTTTGCAACCCCTTCCCGTACCATCGTGGAAATGGGAGGACATTTGTATGGACTTTATCGTGGGATTACCCAATACCTCCCGGCACCATGATTCCATTTGGGTTATTGTGGACATATTGACCAAGACCGCTCATTTCTTACCAGTGCATACCACCCACAAGACAGAGAAGTATGCAGAAATTTATGTTGATCAAATAGTGAGGTTGCATGGTATTCCAAAGACCATTGTATCTGACAGAGGAGCACTGTTTGTGGCACGCTTTTGGGAGCAGCTGCAAGAGTCACATGGGACCCAGGTAATACGAAGCTCAGCATATCATCCTCAGACAGATGGCCAGACGGAAAGGGTAAATCAGATTTTGGAAGACATGTTGCGGGCATGTGTACTACACTACGGAAAGGATCGGGACAAGTGTCTTTCTTTGGCAGAATTTTCTTATAATAACAGCTACCAGTCCAGTCTGAAGATGGCACCTTTTGAAGCCTTATATGGGAGAAGATGTAGAACCCCGCTGAATTGGTCTCAAGCAGGAGAGAGGGAAATATTTGGACCAGATTTGGTACTTGAGGCAGAGAAAAAGGTCAGAGTTATTACAAAGAACTTAGAAGCTGCTCAGGCCAGGCAGAAGAGCTATCATGACAAGAGGCGGAAGCCTCTACAGTTTGAAGTGGGAGATCATGTTTATCTTAAGGTGTCACCCACCAAGGGTGTCCAGAGATTCGGGATCAAGGGCAAGTTAGCTCCTCGCTACAGTGGACCCTATGAGATCAAAGCAAGTTGTGGACCCGTGGCCTATCAGTTGGGATTGCCACCCCATATGTCAGCTGTTCATGATGTGTTTCATGTATCTCAGCTACGGAAATGTGTCCGCTTACCTACTGAAGTGCTACTTGAACCAGACATTGAGATAGAACCAGACCTGTCCTATCAAGAGTACCCCATCAAGGTCTTGGATCAGAAAGAAAGGTCAACGCGGGCAAGGTCGATCAGAATGTATAAGGTTCAGTGGAGTCACCATTCAGTAAAAGAAGCTACATGGGAGACGGAGGATTTTCTACGCTCTCGCTTCCCCGACTTTCTGCCCAAAAGAGTCGGTACATAACCCCAAAACCCCACCCCACCTGCCCTTTGAATATAATTATAAGAAAAACATAGATAACAAGGATAGTCTAAGTTGTGGATTTAACTTAAAAAGGGCTTCCTTCTGAAGTTGCAAAGAGAATGACATTCGAAGAACAGTTAACAAGAGAAACTTGGGTAAAAGAAAGAGTAGCACACCAACACACCTTCAAGCACCCCTCCAAGGGACTCTACCTGAAATCTCGGGACGAGATTCCTTTAAGGGGGGAGGGCTGTAACACCCCAGGTGTTACTCAGGGTGTCCACCCAGGGCTACACCATTTACCCTACTATCACATGTGGGTTAGTTTGAGCAAAGTACATCAAATTTAGAATTCAAGGTCCTAAGCAAGTGCAACCTATCTTGGATATCATACCCTAAATTATCATGCACATCTAAAGGGAAAATTTCCCAAAACCTTAATACAAACCCCTTTGGACAATGGGAACCCTAGATGTAAGTAGGATCAAAAGGTCATGAAAACCTTATGATCATGGCTTGGGCCAAATATAAAAGTTGTAGTACACTTAATAACCTACAAACAATAGTAAGAAAGTAGCCCCAAAAAGATTTCAGAAAAGCCCCAAAAAGTTCACCAAAGGTTGGAACACAAAAGGAAAGTCAGAAAATGCCTAAGTCCAAAACTAACCTTTGGACAAAGATCACACATGTTCACCCTCATCCAAAATTCAAAACACCTCGACCCAATTGACAAAGTGGCGCCAAATTACCCCTAGAATGCCCTGGAAGAGTTTGAACCCAAGCCAAGACCGTTTGACATGAGTTGGCACCTGTTTTGTCTCGGGTTGAACAGTGCAAACAGACAAGACTTGGCGTCACCATATCTTCTATACCAGACCCGATCTTCCCTTGGAACTTACATGAACTAGGTAGCCCTAGGTGTAGGGAAGAAATCTTACACAAGCCATAGGGTGAGATTCGCACGTTTGGCTGCTCAGCAGGCGCAATAACAAGGGCAGAAAGCAATGGCCACGTGTTCGACGCACTCTGGGCTCGCCAGAGCACGCCCGACGCACGCCCCACGTGCCCCGCGTCACGCCAAAGCCCAGCCGGCGCCATGGCCCATGCCCAGCGCCTATAAAGCGCCCAGGGACCTTGACTGTACCCCTCCTCATGCGCTCGACCTCACCGGAGGTCAAAATCCCACCGGCATTGCCGTGCACAGCGTGTCCGCGGCCGCCCGATCCCCCTACCACCGTAGAACCGGCCAATAGAGCCATTCCCAACCCCATCCGACCCTCGAGAGAGACTGTGCGTGCCTCGGTGAAGCTCCCAGAGCGAGGAATCGAGCTCTGCCTCACCGGAGACACCGGATCAAGGTCACCGGACTTCACCCGACCACCGGCGAGCGTGGACCGAGCTGCACGGTGAGTCTTTCTTCGATTCCTTGCATGGTTAGACTCCTTAGCACCCCGTGAAGCTCCCCGTACCCTTGGATTAAACTATACCGCCGTGGATAGGCCGGAGCACACGCCGCCGACGAGCTCGCCCGCCTGCGCACGTGGACCGATCGATTCTGGCCATCACCGACGGCAAGCCGTACCTCGACGTGACCGCCAGAGCCTCCCGGAGCCAACCCCACCCTTCGCCGGACCTCTCTCGCCGCCGGTAAGCCGCGCCACCCTTTTCTTTCTCGCGGGTACTGTTTAAACCTAGGAAGGGACCGCAGGGGAGAAGAAGTGAAAGCCAGGGGGTTTTGCGCAATGTTAGTGACTCAGATGAATAGTAGCGCGGGGGTATAACTGAGAGAGTTGGTTTGGAAATACTCTGAGGACTTCGGTGCAAAGTGGATTTCCAGGAAACCTTTAATTAAATCTGATTTAAAATATAAACAACACTTGAATAATTCATAACTTTAGTTTTATTCAACCAAATTTGGTCAAACCAATTTTGTCTGACTCTACATAATGTGAGCTACCTAGGAAAAATACAAAACCCCCTTAGTATTGCAGAAGAATTTAAAGTTTGGAATTAAATATTGTTTTGGCCAAAAGCTAAATAATAGAGGGAAAAATAGTTACACTGTTAGACTGAGGTTAAGAAAATTTGGAGAAGCACATGACCACCTACTGGCCTATAAAAAATGCTAAACCTCTCTGTACACCCCATTAGGATAGAGTTTACCATTTAAACCCTTTTTAGCCTAAAGTTAAAGAAAATGTTAATGAAGCGTTGACCAAAGAACCAAAGAGCCCCCATATTTTTGTTAGTATACTTGTTCAGTGTAGTTTACTAGAAAAAATTATTATACCATGGTTTAGTATAAAATAAAGAGGATACCTTTTATTTTAAGAAAACAAGGAAAACTTAAAAAAAACCCTACAAAAATAACCCCAAGGAGAAAACCCCTCAAACCTTGGGATAACTAATGAAATGTGGTTATAAACATAAGAAAAATAGGGAATCTGTTGTTTGATATTTTTCAAACAAGTTAGTTATAAGCACCTTTTTGGCATTAAACTTTAGAAAATCACAACTAAATAACCATCAATTAACTTTCTGTGATTTTTGGCATAGAAGCTTGTTATTACTGTTAAATGCCAACAAAAATGACCCTTAGGACAGAACCCACCCCTAGATAAGAGTTGTAGTGCAAAGTGACCCTCTTTGCCCAACTCTTGTTATTTTTGTCCAAGGCACGGACTTTTTATTCTGGACCTCAAATTCATATGACAAACTACAGTGACCAATGGCAAGCCACTGTAATTTTTACAGAATTTTTGGAAAAAGTTAATTAACTGTTGTAGTTCAAACCTACTCTAGAATTCATAAATAGAAAATAAAGAAAGGGAAATGAATAATGAAAATTAGTGTCATCCTAAAACCCTTTGTAAATTGTCCACTAAAATACATAAAGGAAATACCAATCCACTATGCTCATCCTTAACACAACCTAAACCTGGAGTGATAAGCATAAACCACTAAAAGCCACGTTGTCGGGGACCATAATTAGGGGTACCCCCGAGGTTCCTAATTCTCAGCTGGTAACCCCCATCAGCATAAAGCTGCAGAGGCCTGATGGGTGCGATTGAGTCAGGGATCGGTCCATTCGAAGGACGCGATCGCGCCTCACCCGAGCCTAGCCTCGGATAAGGGCGGCCGACCCCGGAGGATCTTCGCCTCGCCCGAGGCCCCCCTTCAGCGGCTAACGTATTTCCGGCTCGCTTGAGGCCCTGTCTTTGCCAAGAAGCAACCCTGACCAAATCGCCGCGCCGACCGACCAAATCGCAGAGGCATTTAGTGCGAAGGCAGCCTAACGCCCTTATCCTGACGTGCGCCCTGCAGTCGACAGAGCCGAAGTGACTGCCGTCACTTCGCCGCTCCACTGACCGGCCTGACAGAAAGACAGCGCCGCCTGCGCCACTCTGACTGTGGTGCCGCCTGACAGAGTGAGGCTGACAGGCGGTCAGGACCGGCCGCGGACACCATAGGAAACTCCGCTCCGCCCGACCCAGGGCTCGGGCTCAGGCTACGGCCTCGGAAGAAGGCGAACTCCGCCCGACCCAGGGCTCGGACTAGGCTACGGCCTCGTAAGACGGCGAACTCCGCCCTACCCTAGGGCTCGGACTAGGCTACGGCCTCGGAAGACGGCGAACTCCGCCCGACCTAGGGCTCGGACTAGGCTACGGCCTCGGAAGACGGCGAACTCCGCCCGACCCAGGGCTCGGACTAGGCTACGGCCTCGGAAGACGGCGAACTCCGCCCGACCTAGGGCTCGGACTAGGCTACGGCCTCGGAAGACAGCGAACTCCGCCCGACCCAGGGCTCGGGCTCAGCCCCAGAAGACGACGAACTGCGCTCCGCCCGACCTCAGGGCTCGGACTCCGCCCTGGCCCTAGCCGATGGTCTCCGCCTTGCCCAACCCAAGGGTTCGGACTCGACCTTGGCCATGGAAGACAGACTCGACCTCGGCTTCGGAGGAGCTTCCACGTCGCCCAACCTAGGGCGCGGACCGGCTACATCAACAGGAGGCGCCATCATCACCCTACCCCGAGCAGACTCGAGCCATAGGGAACAAGATCGGCGTCCTATCTGGCACACTCCGCCAGACAGGCAATGATGGCGCCCCGCATACGCAGTGACGATGGTGACTCTCAGCCCCCTTACGGAAGCAAGAGGACGTCAGCAAGGACTCCACAGCCCCGACAGCTGTCCCTCCGCCAGGCTCCAGCGCTCCTCCGACGGCCACGACATCACGCCAGCAGGGTGCCAGAATCTCTCCGGCTGCCACGACGGCATGTACTTAGGGCACTAGCTCTCCCCCGCTAGACACGTAGCACTCTGCTACACCCCCCATTGTACACCTGTGTCCTCTCCTTACGCCTATAAAAGGAAGGACCAGGGCCCTCTTAGAGAGGGTTGGCCGCGCTGGGACGAGGACGAGACAAGGCGCTCGCGTGAGGCCGCTCGCTCCCTCTCCCGCGTGGACGCTTGTAACCCCCTACTGCAAGCGCACCCGACCTGGGCACGGGACGAACACGAAGGCCGCAGGATTCCCACTCCTCTCTCACGCTCGCTTCCGGCCACCTCTCTTCCCCCCTTCGCGCTTGCCCTCGCGTCGACCCATCTGGGCTGGGGCACGCGACGACATTCACTCGTCGGCATTAGGGACCCCTCGGTCTCGAAACGCCGACAGTTGGCGCGCCAGGTAGGGGCCTGCTGCATGTTGACGAACTGCTTCCCGTCAAGCTCCAGATGGGCAGTCTCCAGCAACTTCTCCGACCCGGGACTGGTGCTCCGTTTCGGGAGCCTTGAGTTCATGTCCCTCGACGGTGGCTACGACATGATACTAGTTCCACCGCCGAACGACAGCGGCAATGGCGGCCGATAGCCCGCTCGTAGGCGGCGGAATCGACGACGTCTTCCCCACGCGGCGGAAGAGCTACATTCGAGCTTGTCCCGTCGCCTCCCCCGCCGATGGAGGAGGGGCTGGGGCAACCAAGGCCAAGCAGGAGACGGCACCTCGTTGGCTGTCGAGCGAGTCGACGACGCCGACGCTCCAACAGGGGGCACATCGAGCGTCACCCTCGCGTCTGAGACGAAGACGAGCGCTGTTTCCCCACGACACACCCACTCCAAGCAGACGGACGACGCCAGCACCCTCGCGGAAGGCTTTCTGGGCATCACCCTCGTGCCTGGGACGACGGTGCAGTCAGCCCCAGACATGACTTCATCACCGCTCGTCGACCAAGAGGTACCGACCGATTCCCATCTCACGCCTTTCGCAATCAGCCTCGACCCGCCAAGCGGCCTCGCTTTGGCGGACGCTCTCGTAGAGGCGAGTCCCAACCCTTTGGGGTTTCACATGCGGTCACCTTGGGACCGGCTGACGGACGTCTCGACCTACGGGCCCTCTGGGTCCGAGGAAGATGACGAGCCCAGCTTCTGTTGGGATTTCTCTGGACTTGGCAACCCCAGTGCCATGCGGGACTTTATGACCGCATGCGACTACTGCCTCTCCGACTGTTCCGACGACAGCCGTAGCCTCGGCGACGAGGACTGCGGCCCGAGCCGTGAATGTTTCCACGTCGATCTAGGGGGCCCCTCCGAAGGCAACCATCTCGGCATGCCAGAGGACGGTGATCTCCCTAGGCCGGTGCCTCGCGTTGACATCTTTCGGGAGCTAGCTGTGGTCCCAGTCCCTGCGGGGGGTCAGGACACACAGCTCGAGCAAATCCGCGAGGTGTAGGCCAGGCTCGACGGGGGAGCAGGAGCGCTTGAGCCGATCCGCCGGGACATCGGGCAGGCGGGGGTGGCTCAACCTCCAGCCGGAGAGATACGTCATCCACCCCAAGGCTTCCAGCACCGCATCGCCGATGATGTCAGGGTCAGGCCGCCACCCACATCCAGTGGGGTTGGCCAGAACCTGGCTGCAGCAATGCTCCTCCGCGTGATGCCGGAGCCATCAACCACTGAGGGGCGGCGAATCCAGGGAGAGCTCAAGAATCTCCTGGAAGGCGCCGCGGTCCGACGGGCCGAGAGCTCCGCCTCCCGAAGGCAGGGGTACCCCTCGGAACATCATGCCGCGACTTCCCGGTTCACGTGGGAAGCCTCGGTCTACACCGGGCGCACGCGCCACACAGTGCCTACGGCCCCGGGCCGCCTCGGCAACGAGCACCCTCACCACGACCGTCGGGCCCGCCTCGACGAAGGAGTGCGCCGAGGCTACCACCCCAGGCGTGGGGGACGCTACGACAGCGGGGAGGATCGTCCTTCGCCCAAACCACCCGGTCCACAGGTTTTCAGCCGGGCCATACGACGGGTGCCGTTACCGACCCGGTTCCGACCCTCGACTACTATCACCAAGTACTCGGGGGAGACGAGGCCGGAACTGTGGCTCGCGGACTACCGTCTGGCCTGCCAACTGGGTGGAACGGACGATGACAACCTCATCATCCGCAACCTCCCCCTGTTCCTCTCCGACACCGCTCGCGCCTGGTTGGAGCACCTGCCTCCGGGGCAGATCTCCAACTGGGACGACCTAGTCTAAGCCTTCGCCAGCAATTTCCAGGGCACATACGTGCGCCTCGGGAATTCCTGGGACCTCCGAAGCCGCCGACAGTAGCCGGGAGAGTCCCTCCGGGACTACATCCGGCGATTCTCGAAGCAGCGTACCGAGTTACCCAACGTCACCGACTCAGATGTCATCGGCTCGTTCCTCGCCGGCACCACCTGCCGCGACCTGGTAAGCAAGCTGGGTCGCAAGACCCCCACCAGGGCGAGCGAGCTGATGGACGTCGCCACCAAGTTCGCCTCCGGCCAGGAGGCGGTTGAGGCTATCTTCCGGAAGGACGAGCAGCCCCAGGTCCACCCATCGAAAGAAGCCCCCGAGGCGTTAACTCAGCGCGGCGCCAAAAAGAAGGGCAAGAAGAAGTCGCAAGCGAAACGCGAAGCTGCCGATGCGAACCTTGTCGCCGCCGCCGAGTACAAGAACCCTCGGAAACCCTCAGGAGGTGCCAACCTCTTCGACAAGATGCTCAAGGAGCCGTGCCCCTATCATCAGGGGCCCATCAAGCATACCCTTGAGGAATGCGTCATGCTTCGGCGCCACTTCCATAGGGCTGGGCCACCCCTGGAGGGTGGCAGGGCCCACGACGACGATAAGAAGGAAGATCGCCAAGCAGGAGAATTCCCTGAGGTCCGCGACTGTTTCATGATCTACGGTGGGCAAGCGGCGAATGCCTCGGCTCGGCACTGCAAGCAAGAGCGCCGGGAGGTCTGTTCGGTGAGGGTGGCGGCGCCAGTCTACCTAGACTGGTCCGACAAGCCCATCACCTTCGACCAAGCCGACCACCCCGACCATGTGCCGAGCCCGGGGAGATACCCGCTCGTCGTCGACCCCGTCATTGGCAACGTCAGACTCACCAAGGTCCTCATGGACGGAGGTAGCAGCCTCAACATCATCTACGCCGAGACCCTCGGGCTCCTGCGTGTCGATCTGTCCTCCGTCCGGGCAGGCGCTGCGCCCTTCCATGGGATCATTCCCGGGAAGCGCGTTCAGCCCCTCGGACAAATCGACCTTCCCGTCTGCTTCGGAACACCCTCCAACTTCCGAAGGGAGACCCTGACGTTCGAGGTGGTCGGGTTCCGAGGAACCTACCACGCGGTACTAGGAAGACCATGCTACGCGAAGTTCATGGCCGTCCCCAACTACACCTACCTGAAGCTCAAGATGCCGGGCCCCAACGGGGTCATCACCGTCGGCCCCACGTACAAACACGCATTCGAATGCGACGTGGAGTGCGTGGAGTACGCCGAGGCCCTAGCCGAGTCCGAGGCCCTCATCGCCGACCTAGAGAGCCTCCCCAAGGAGGTGCCAGACGTGAAGCGCCATGCTGGCAACTTCGAGCCAGTGGAGACGGTCAAGTCTGTCCCCCTCGACCCCAGCAACGACGTCTCCAAGCAGGTCCGGATCGGCTCTGGGCTCGATCCCAAATAGGAAGCAGTGCTCGTCGACTTTCTCCGCGCGAACGCCGACGTCTTCGCGTGGAGTCCCTCGGACATGCCCGGCATACCAAGGGATGTCGCCGAGCACTCGCTGGACATCCGAGCCGGGGCCCGACCCGTCAAGTAACCTCTGCGCCGATTCGACGAGGAGAAGCGCAGAGCCACAGGCGAGGAGATCCACAAGCTAATGGCGGCAGGGTTCATCAAAGAGGTATTCCATCCCGAATGGCTTACCAACCCTATGCTTGTGAGAAAGAAAGGTGGGAAATGGCGGATGTGTGTGGACTACACAGGTCTGAACAAAGCATGTCCGAAGGTTCCCTACCCTCTGCCTCGCATCGATCAAATCGTGGATTCTACCGCTGGGTGCGAAACCCTGTCTTTCCTCGATGCCTACTCAGGGTATCACCAAATCAGGATGAAAGAGTCCGACCAGCTCGCGACTTCTTTCATCACACCCTTCGGCATGTACTGCTATGTCACCATGCCGTTCGGCTTGAGGAATGCGGGCGCGACGTACCAGCGGTGCATGAACCATGTGTTCGGCCAACGCATTGGCCGTACGGTCGAGGCCTACGTTGATGACATCGTAGTCAAGACGAGGAAAGCCTCCGACCTCCTTTCCGACCTTGAAGTGACATTCTGATGTCTCAAGGCGAAAGGCGTCAAGCTCAATCCCGAAAAGTGTGTCTTTGGGGTGCCCCGAGGCATGCTCTTGGGGTTCATCGTCTCCGAGCGGGGCATCGAAGCCAACCTGGAGAAGATCGCAGCCATCACCGGCATGGGGCCCATCAAGGACTTGAAAGGCGTACAGAGGGTCATGGGATGTCTCGCGGCTCTAAGCCGCTTCATCTCGCGCCTCGGCGAAAGAGGTCTGCCTCTGTACCGCCTCTTAAGGAAGGCCGAGTGCTTCACTTGGACCCCTGAGGCCGAGGAGGCCCTCGGGAACCTGAAGGTGCTCCTCATGAAGGCGCCTATCTTGGTGCCCCCAACCGCCGGAGAAGCCCTCTTGGTCTACGTCACCGCTACCACTCAGGTGGTTAGCGCCGCGGTTGTGGTCGAGAGGCAAGAGGAGGGGCATGCATTGCCCGTTCAGAGGCCAGTCTACTTCGTCAGCGAGGTACTGTCCAAAACCAAGATCCGCTACCCACAAGTTCAGAAGCTGCTGTATGTGGTGATTCTGACATGGCGGAAGTTGCGACACTACTTCGAGTCCCATCCGGTAACTGTGGTGTCATCTTTCCCCTGGGGGAGATCATCCAGTGCCGGGAGGCCTCGGGGAGGATTGCAAAGTGGGCGGTGGAGATCATGGGCGACACAATCTCATTCGCCCATCGAAAGGCCATCAAGTCCCAGGTTTTGGCGGACTTCGTGGCTGAATGGGTCGACACCCAGCTCCCAACAGCTCCGATCCAGCCGGAGCTCTAGGACCATGTTCTTCGACGGGTTGTTAATGAAGACGGGGGCCGGCGTAGGCCTACTCTTCATCTCACCCCTTGGGAAGCACATACGCTATGTGCTACGCCTCCATTTCCCGGCGTCCAACAATGTGGCCGAATATGAGGCTCTGGTCAACGGGTTGCGGATCGCCATCGAGCTAGGGGTCCGACGCCTCGACGCTCGCGGTGACTCGCAGCTCGTCATCGACCAAGTCATGAAGAACTCCCACTGCCGCGACCCGAAGATGGAGGCCTATTGCGATGAGGTTCGGCGCCTGGAAGACAAGTTCTACGGGCTCGAGCTCAACCACGTCGCCCGATGCTACAATGAGACTGCGGATGAGCTGGCTAAGATACCTCGGGGCAAACAACGGTTCCCCCGGACGTCTTCTCCCAAGACCTACATCAACCCTCAGTCAAGACTGACGACTCGCCCGAGCCTGAGAAGGCCTCGGTCCAGCCCGAGGCACCCTCGGCCGAGCCCGAGGCGCCCTCGGCTCCGCCCGAGGCACCCTCGGCCCTCGAGGGTGAGGCACTGCGCGTCGAGGAGGAGCGGAGCGGGGTCGCGCCCAATCAAAACTGACAGACCCCGTACCTGCAGTATCTCCACCAAGGAGAACTACCCCCCGACCAAGCCGAAGCTCGGCGGTTGGCGCGGCGCGCCAAGTCGTTCGTCTTGCTGGGAGACGGGAAGGAGCTCTACCACCACAGCCCCTCAGGCATCCTCCAACGATGCATCTCCATTGCCGAAGGTCAGGAGTTGCTACAAGAAATACACTCGGGGGCTTGCGGTCATCACGCAGCGCCTCGAGCCCTTATCGGAAAGGCTTTCCGACAAGGTTTCTACTGGCCAACGGCGGTGGCCGACGCCACTAGGATTGTCCGCACCTGCCAAGGGTGCCAATTCTACGCAAGGCAGATCCACCTGCCCGCTCAGGCTCTGCAGATGATTCCCATCACCTGGCCTTTTGCTGTGTGGGGTCTGGACCTCGTCGGCCCCTTGCAGAAGGCACCCGGGGGCTACACGCACCTGTTGGTCGCCATCGATAAATTCTCCAAGTGGATCGAGGCCCGACCCCTAAACAGCATCAGGTCCGAGCAGGCGGTAGCGTTCTTCACCAACATCATCCATTGTTTCGGGGTCCCGAACTCCATAATCACCGACAACGGCACCCAGTTCACCGGCAGAAAGTTCTTGGACTTCTGCGAGGATCACCACATCCGGGTGGACTGGGCCGCCGTGGCTCATCCCATGACAAATGGGCAAGTAGAGCGTGCCAACGGCATGATTCTACAAGGACTCAAGCCTCGGATCTACAACGACCTCAACAAGTTCGGCAAATGATGGATAAAGGAACTCCCCTCGGTGGTCTGGAGCCTGAGGACAACACCGAGCCGAGCCACGGGCTTCACGCCGTTCTTTCTAGTCTATGGGGCCGAGGCCATCTTGCCCACAGACTTAGAATACGGCTCCCTGAGGGCGAAGGCCTATGCCGACCAAAGCAACCAAGTTAGTCGAGAAGACTCGCTGGACCAGCTGGAAGAGGCTCGGGACAGGGCCTTTCTACACTCGGCACGGTACCAGCAGTCCATGCGACGCTACCACGCCCGAGGGGTCCGGTCCCGAGACCTCCAGGTGGGCGACCTGGTGCTTCGGCTGCGACAAGACGCCCGAGGGCGGCACAAGCTCACGCCCCTCTGGGAGGGGCCTTTCGTCATCGCCAAGGTTCTGAAGCCCGGAACGTACAAGCTGGCCAACATTCAAGGCGAGGTCTACGGCAACGCTTGGAACATCCAACAGCTACGTCGCTTCTACCCTTAAGATGTTTTCAAGTTGTTCATATACCTCGCTCCTACACAAAGTTTAGTCATCAAGGAAGGGTCAACCTTGCCTCGGCAAAGTCCGACCCTCCCTCGGGGGCTAAAAGGGGGGGACCCCCTCCGCGTCGAATTTTTTCCTCGAAAAAAGTCTTCCATCAAAACGACTTTTGTTTCTCTCGGCTATATCAGTAACAAGACCCCAAGAAACGAATAAGAGTGCATGTAAGTAGCAAGGCCGACCGAGCCGAGGAACTCCTATGCCTCTGGGATACGGATACCTCACTCGTCGCCTACCGCGAAAAATAACTCTTACTTGGGTAAGAGATCTTATTACTGACGAACGAGCCTGGATACGCAAAACAGAAGGGAAAAGATGCAGCTTCATATCACAATGATAAAAGTGTTCGGGCCTCAGCGGCCGCGAAAGGCACACACATGTCCAAAATAAACTACTCTAGCAGAATCAAGTATCGCCCGGGGGAGGGGCGACACCCTTGGCGTCATCCCCTGACTTCAGCGCCGTCTCCACCCTCGGCGAGACCCGCCTTAGCCCCGAACGACGGCGCAGGCGGAAGGATCTCTACCTCGAAGATGGACGCCAGCACTGCGCTCGGGCCCGCGGCGGCCGCATCGAGCCTCTGGACTTCGGCCAGGGACAGCCTCGTCCTCATCGGGAAGGCAGTACCCCTCGCTGACCCGCTCCAGATCCACGTCATAGTGGGATGCGAGCACGGCGAAGGCCCGCCTAACGCCGTGATGCAGCGCCTCACGGAGTCGGCCGCGCGCGTGTCGCCCAAGGCCTGTAGGCGACTCTGAGGGGAACTCCCCGAGGGAACATCATCGAGGCCTAAGGTCTGGCCGAGGGCCAAGATAGCCTCTGACATGGCCGCACTGTCGGCCTCCTTCTGGGCAAGCACCTTGGTGGACTCACCGAGGGCAGACTCGAGCTCTGAAAACAGCCAAAACAGAAAACTTCAAACACTGGTTGAGGAACGAAGCTGGATCAAAACCTTAAAACAACCTAGACGTGCCTTCGGCTCGGGCACGCTGCACCGAGGATGCGGCTCGGGCTACGGCTAGGTCTGCTGCGAGGGTCCCGGCCCGAGCAGACGCCTCGGCCAACTGGACACCGAGAGCCTCAGCCTGGCTTTTGGCCTGGTCCCGCTCGCCGACGACCTGGCCAAGCTCCAGCTGCTGCCGCTGCGCCTCCGCGCGCGCCGCCGCTGCCTCCGCTCCCAGATCGGCGCAGAGCAACCGAAGATCCGCCGCCTCGGCGCTCCGTTGGGAGATGCTTTTGGTAGCCCCGGCAAGCGTGGCCCTCAGGGACCACAGCGAACCCCAGACGTCGGCCTCTCGGCGGATGAATGACGACTTGGCGGCGCTCAGATCCATCAGATCCTGAGGAAGGAAAGCAAGGCGTCATAAAGGACGCTTTGGTCACGTGAAGGGTACGCTCAAGCTTATTACCTAAAGGATCTTGGGAACGTCCCTGCGAAGGACCTCCAAGGTTGACCGAAGCGACCCCACCGTCGCCTCGGCACACTCACGAAGCCCGTCCCAAGACTGCTCCTCTCGCTCGTCATCAAGAACGAAGAGGGGATCCAAAGCCCCACCGGTCCAGAACCGGAGCAACCCATGCCGCTCGTCGGCACTGCGGCGCGCGGGGACGAGGTCGCCGCTCCCCAGGACGGGTCGCGATTCCGCGCCCCCTCCTTCGAAGCATCAGGCAGCGACGCCTCGGCCATCTCTGCATCGGCGGCGATGGGTGGCTCCACAGCCAGAACGGCGACAGCCTCGGCGGGAGCCGGTGCCAGCATCGGCAACGCATCTGGTGGGCTCAGGGCCGCGGCTGCGCCAGCAGTCTCCCTCGGCACGGCGACCGCCTCAATGGAGGGGTCAACCTCGAGGGCTTGCCCCACGGCAGCTTGTACCGCCTGCGCCCCCCGCTCAGAGGCACCTTGTGTGGAGGCTAGCCAGCTGGCGAAGCCCGGTACAGCATCGACTGCCGAGGCCGGCGCCGTCCTAAGAGCCTTCCGCGGAGCCAGACTGGTCGAACTGTGCCTCCATTTGCTGGAAAGAAAGGGAGGAGCAAGATCAGGGCCACGGCCAGTTGTGCCTGTGGGGAGGCCCCTCGAGCCTTGGTCCCCGCAGGCACCGCCGAGGTTTGCCCTGCTACCGGCTTCGGCACCCTCCCTGCCTCGGGCGCCCGAGGCACCGAAGGGACGGTCCGCCCAAGCACAGACACGACAACCTGAGGGTCAGCCGTCTGTGCTACCAGCATGGGCAACGGCTCTTCAGGGACAGGCGGGCCGGCCTGGCTCCCCGGGGTCACCTCAACCACCTCAGGCCACGGGGTCAAGTGCCCCCTCGGCCTGCCCCCGTTCTTCGGACCGAGACCCCGACATCCCGGCCCCGGATACCGACGGTGCCGGCCCGCTCGGGGGCTGGCTCGGCGACCCTTGGCCCAGCCTCAGATCTGGGCTGAGGCCAAGGCGGGCGGCCATGCCGTCGTCTTCATCATCATCGTCATCATCATCATCAGGCGTCTCCGGCGATGGCTCCCTCGGGAGTTCGTCCCTCTCCTGCCGTCGACGGCGCTTCTCTAAGGCGTCCCGAGCCCGCATCCGCTCGCGGGCCCGAGCCTTCTCCGCGTCCTTCTTCTCCTTCTTCCTCTCCGCAGCGACCCTCCGCGCGGCTCGGTCCACCGCGTCCTCCGGGACCGGTGGCGGGGAAGGCTTGTGAGACCCCAGCTCCTGGAGATAAACGAAAAGTCTCGGACAAGAGGGCTAGGTGCAATCCGACACAAGAAAGAAGGAGGAGCGGACACTCACCAGGGACATGCACCCGCGATCGGGACGCATTGGAAGCTGGGTGAGGGCGCCAACGTCAGGCTTCCCCAACGCGCTGGCCACCCGCCTGTGGAGGTCATCGACGGAGAGGGGGATCGAGGACATCTGCAAACCCTCCAAGCCGACCCCCGGCGTCATCTCCGAAAGTAGCAGCCGTCGCTCTGTTAAGGGGAGCACCCTCCAGGGATGGATGGCGGCAACCACCCCCGCGGCGGTGAGCCCTCCTTCTCGCAGCCCCTCCAGGGCCTTCAAAAGGGGCTAGAGATTCTTCTGCCTCTCGCGTGGGGCCCCGTAGCGCCAGTTATCGCCGGCGGCGGTCACCACCCGTTGGGAAAACGACAGGAGCCTCCCGTCGTCGTTCCGGAGATAAAACCACCGGCGCTGCCACCCTTTGTTCGAAGATGCGAGGACGACGGGGATGTACTGCAGCGCCCGCGCCTGCCTCAACTGGAGGATGCAGCCACCGGCCCGCACCGCCATGCGGACTTTTCTTTCCCCCGTCGACGAGGCAAAAAGCTCCGCGGAGAAGAGATGGGTCCACAGGTCCCAGTGGGGGGCGATCCCCAAATACCCTTCGCAAACCGCCGCGAAGATGGCTGCTTGCGAAATGGAGTTGGGCTGAGATTGTGCAGCTCCACCCCGTAGGCGTGCAGAATCGCCCGCATGAAACAGCTCGCTGGCACTCCGAACCCCCGCTCATGGAAGGAGACGAAGCTCATCACGTACCCCGGCGGCGGGGACGGGGCAGCCCCGCTCGGAGGGGCCAGCCACTCCGGCGACGAGTCACCGGAGAGAGGGCGAAGAAGGCCATCAGCAACGAGGACCTCCAGATCATCCGGCGTGACGGTGGAGAAAGGCCACGGGTCATGCGGCGAAACAACGGTCACCCGGTCGTCCATCACTGAGCAGAGGAGGTGGCGGCGGAGAGGGCGAGGTGCGCGGTTTCCTTTCTCTGGCTATTCCTTCAGGTTGCGAAAACCTAAGTGGGAAGCGAGCAGCAGAGTAAAGAACCGTTGCCGGTCCCTCTCCCGAATATATAAAGGACCAGGCGAGACCTGTTCAACGTTCCGTCAGGATCGGCCGCAGGATTCGAAAACACGGAGCAAAACAGCCGTTCCTCGAACGGCATGCGCACGCGCGACGGCTACCCCGCGAACCACTTGTCCCGTCGCGTTAACTCTGCGGCAGGGCAGGCGGCGCTTCTGGCAGGAGAAGCGAGCGACGCTTCGCCTTCGCCACAATGACCGCGTCGAAAAAGGTACGCCACGTCGTTCGATTTCGTATCCTTTTCCTTTTTTCCTCTTTCTCTCTCTTGCAGCAGGGACCAGGAAAGGGGGATACCCCGAAAAGGATCCTTCTCCGTGAAGGAACCAGGCCCTGAGCCTCCCTACTGATCAGAGGTTCGAAGGCTAGCCCCTCGGAAGGGTTCGACAGCCGCCTTAGATCGCGTGGGCTCTACACCCACTACTGGTCAGAGGTTCGAAGGCCGGCCCCTCGAAGGGTTCAACGACCGCCTCAGGCTACTCGGGCTCCACGCCCACTACTGATCAGGGGTTCGAAGGACTGGCCCCCGAAGGGTTCACAGCCGCCTCAGACACAGAGCGAGGGATGACCATGGGTACGTTCGATACATAACCAAGGCTCGGGCTGCGCTCCCGAGGTACCCTAGGACATTTCCGAGACCAGCGGGAACGATCTTGTAACGAAATCCCATCAGAGGGAGGCATTGAGCCCTCGGACCCCGTCGCCAGGGGACCGGGTCCGGCAAATCACCCGCAGGTACCTTTGGGCACGCCTCTGGGCCACAGCCGACCCCTAATGAATGGGGCACGGGCATCCACTCGGATCACCCGTTCGCAGCTCGCTAGGAGACACCATGTTCGACGCCCATCGAGGGCAACATGGCGCATTCCCCCCCTCCTCCTTGAGGAAAGGCGACGCAGGGGCGTATGTAAAAAAGTCGAGTCTGTCCTTGATCGTCCTCTCGCTCTGTGCGGAGGCTCGGGGGCTGCTCTCGCAAAATCGGCTCCGGCCAAACCGTTGGCAGCGTCAACATACCAGCCCGAGAACTTGGGACTCGACGGTGCACCCGGGCTACGGCCAGTTCGCATGAGGGGACAACCAGACCGGCCAAAGCATCACGGAACGCACTAAGACCTCGAAGGAGTCTAACGACTCCTCCGAGGCCTCGGGGGCTACACCCGGCGGGTGCGATCGCGCGCCCCCGCCGGAACAAACAGCAACCGGGAAAGGCTGGTCCCCTTGCAAAAAAGTGCGACAAAAGACTCCAAGCGAGTATTAACTCTCCCTTGGAGGCTCGGGGGCTACTGTCGGGGACCATAATTAGGGGTACCCCCGAGGTTCCTAATTCTCAGCTAGTAACCCCCATCAGCATAAAGCTGCAGAGGCCTGATGGGTGCGATTGAGTCAGGGATCGGTCCATTCGAAGGACGCGATCGCGCCTCGCCCGAGCCTAGCCTCGGACAAGGGCGGCCGAACCCCGGAGGATCTCCGCCTCGCCCGAGGCCCCCCTTCAGCGGCTAACATATTTCCGGCTCGCCCGAGGCCCTGTCTTCGCCAAGAAGCAACCCTGACCAAATTGCCGCGCCGACCGACCAAATCGCAGAGGCATTTAGTGTGAAGGCAGCCTGACGCCCTTATCTTGACGCACGCCCTGCAGTCGACAGAGCCGAAGTGACCGCCGTCACTTCGCCGCTCCACTGACCGGCCTGACAGAAAGACAGCGCCGCCTGCGCCACTCCGACTGCGGTGCCGCCTGACAGAGTGAGGCTGACAGGCGGTCAGGCCCGGCCGCGGACACCATAGGAAACTCCGCTCCGCCCGACCCAGGGCTCGGGCTCAGGCTACGGCCTCGGAAGAAGGCGAACTCCACCCGACCCAGGGCTCGGACTAGGCTACGGCCTCGGAAGACGGCAAACTCCGCCCGACCCAGGGCTCGGACTAGGCTACGGCCTCGGAAGACGGCGAACTCCGCCCGACCCAGGGCTCGGACTAGGCTACAGCCTCGGAAGACGGCGAACTCCGCCCGACCCAGGGCTTGGACTAGGCTACAGCCTCGGAAGACGGCGAACTCCGCCCGACCCAGGGCTCGGACTAGGCTACGGCCTCGGAAGACGGCGAACTCCGCCCGACCCAGGGCTCGGCTCAGCCCCAGAAGATGACGAACTACGCTCCGCCCGACCCCAGGGCTCGGACTCCGCCCTGGCCCCAGCCGACGGTCTCCTCCTCGCCCGACCCAAGGGTTCGGACTCGACCTCGGCCACGGAAGACAGACTCGACCTCGGCTTCGGAGGAGCTTCCACGTCGCCCAACCTAGGGCGCGGACCGGCTACGTCAACAGGAGGCGCCATCATCACCCTACCCCGAGCAGACTCGAGCCACAGGGAACAAGACCGGCGTCCCATCTACACACTCCGCCAGACAGGCAATGATGGTGCCCCGCATACGCAGTGACGATGGCGACTCTCAGCCCCCTTATGGAAGCAAGAGGACGTCAGCAAGGACTCCACAGCCCCGACAGCTGTCCCTCCGCCAGGCTCCAGCGCTCCTCCGACGGCCACGACATCACGCCAGCAGGGTGCCAGAATCTCTCCGGCTGCCACGACGGCATGTACTTAGGGCACTAGCTCTCCCCCGCTAGACACGTAGCACTCTGCTACACCCCCCATTGTACACCTGTGTCCTCTCCTTACGCCTATAAAAGGAAGGACCAGGGCCCTCTTAGAGAGGGTTGGCCGCGCGGGGACGAGGACGAGACAAGGCGCTCGCGTGAGGCCGGTCGCTCCCTCTCCCGCGTGGACGCTTGTAACCCCCTACTACAAGCGCACCCGACCTTAGCGCGGGACGAACACGAAGGCCGCGGGATTCCCACTCCTCTCTCACGCTCGCTTCCGGCCACCTCTCTTCCCCCCTTCACGCTCGCCCTCGCGTCGACCCATCTGGGCTGGGGCACGCGGCGACATTCACTTGTCGGCATTAGGGACCCCCCGGTCTCGAAACGCCGACACACGTATAACCAAGAAACCCTAAGTTACTCATTAATTTGGTTTTCTTCCTTTAGCACAATGTTATTAAATCCTGCATAATCATGACATACATATTCATTGCATTCGATAGACTGTAACCTTGCTGACGGAGAGTACGTCCTCGTACCGAAGCAAGGAGCTGCTCAGGAGGTAGCCCCGGATCCAGAACCAGAGCCTGCACCAGAGGATCTGCCTGCCACTGCTTTGGAAGGCAAACCCCGGTTTTATGCATAACCTGTTCTATATGCTATTTTACTACACTTAATGTTTGTAGGCTTGTATTGTGCACTTAAGTGTAGGAGTTGTTTGAAACCTTAGCTGCATGATCTCAGGAATCCCATTGAGATGAATACTAGTATGCTAAGCCGAGTAGCTGCTTTATTAATTAGGGATTTCGGTAGAAGTCGAGTGATTTTTCTAGCACTCGCGCGAGGTTAGGAATTGATTGTATCCACTTTGATAACAGAATAATGATGGTCTGTGGACACGGATCCATAGGGATGCGTGGTCTACGAGATGAAATTGGAATAAGGATTAACGTGCGGATACCTGTGTCAAGCATTTGAACGTACTAAACATATGCCGAGAAATATGGTAAATCAATAAGCCTAGTACCTGAGTGAACCTGCCCGCAGACATATCCCCTCACGCGACCTGAGACGTGGTCTCCCATTCCGGTTATGGTGGGTACAAGTGCGGTCACTGCACGACGGCAGTCGGGGTCAGTGAGGCATTGTACGCCAAGGCGGTGAGCCCTGATCTGTTGCCAGGGAATCGATGGGGACAGTTGATGTGTGTGGGGACGGAGTGCCTCGCCACGTCGTGTGTTTAGGTTTACCTTGCAAGGATAAAAACTCGATTCGAATCGTCTACTTCTCGCAGCTAATGAGACTGCTTGATCCATTGTACTGCATTGAGTAACAAGTGGAAACATGATGAGCTGATACAAGATGTTGATTGCTAAATATGTTTGATACCATGTATGAGTAGATAGTACACTTTTAGCGTTAAGAGAGTCACACTTAAACTTGACAAAGTTAAAACTTGATTTATAAACTCAGCTAGTGCTTTTGGCAACCAAACCCCACAGCCAAACAGCTGCATGTCTAGAGGTAGAGGAGTATAGACTCCTCACATCGGGTAAGTCTAGCTGAGTATTAGTATACTCAGCCTTGCTTGTGGCATAATTTTACAGGTTCTTTGGAGGACATGGTTGCTGGAGTGACTTGGCCGTCCACCTTACCACTGGGTTGGACTGTCGAGTGGGACCCCGCCTCGGCTGAGGAGGAGCATGAGGAGTGATGGGACAGGCTTCCCCATCTCTCTGTTTACTTATCGTTAGTTTTATTCCGCTGCACTTCGAACAATGATGACTACTTTTGTCAAAAACTCCGATGATGATGTAATAATCTAATACTCTTCAATGTATGGTTTTATGCTTTATTGTATTTGCTCTGTGACTCACCATCGAGTGAGATTGTGGTACTTGATCCTATCAGTGGCCTCGTCAGACTAGATCCGAGGGATTGATGAGTTATTCCCATTTAAGTGTGGTCTAGCCTCTAAGGCGGGACTTAGGCACTTAAGTCGGAATAATTCGGGCAGTTCCGCCACACGAATGGCGATAGAATAAATGAATTAAGAAGCCACATCCGCCGCCTGCAGGATCAGCTCGCTGATCGAGATTTAGCGCTCGATTGGGCGGTTCAGTCTCGTTCGCTTGCCTGGGCTAAGGAGGCAAAGGCGCGAGCCCGAGTCGAAGAACTTAGCTCAGCTATTGATAATCTGCAGGCATATTGCAATACCCTACATGAAGAAGTTCATGTACTGTATTCGCAATTACACCCCAGCATACCTGCAAATCCTGTCGGGACAAAAGCCGGACCTTCTCACGAAGCGGGAGAAGCTTTTGGTGGTGAACTGGACCTTTTTAGGCCCCCTCCCTCTATGAAGTTGGTCGATGAATGGTCTCCTACGCCCTACAGTGAAGCTACTAAGAGTGATAGGAAGTAGGAATAGTATAGTTGTAAAATTAGTGGTGTTATTGTATAATGGGTACTATACCCCTGTTGTATAAATTCGAGTCTGTAACATTACTCTTTTTAGTAATGTAAATTGGATGGTTTTTCTTTGGCATATTATATTTGTGTCCAAATGTTTGTTGCCACAGATGCCGTCCAAGACCCGATCACAGGATGCAGCCGGAACCTCCAGTGGGAGGGAGTCCACCCCGAATCCACCTCCAGTCCCTCCCACACTTGCCGAGGCTATCGTCGCCTTGGTAAATGCAACCGCAGGATAATACCCGTTTCCTACGAGAAATGGCGGGTCAGCAATTTTAGCAACAAGGTGGACAGGGGCTATCCACAAGGACCCCGTGAGACATCCTATTTAAACTTCTCCGAAATGCGTCCACCACTGTTTGTCAAAGCCGAAGACCCTGTAGAAGCAGATGAATGGATTCGTGTCATCGAGCAAAAGTTTGGACTTCTGCGATGTTCTGAAACCCAGAAGCCCTTGTTCGCAGCCCAGCAACTGCGTGGCCCTGCCAGCACTTGGTGGGGAAATTTTATGGTCGTTCAACCGGCCAATCATCAGATAACATGGGAAGAATTTAAGTTGGCCTTCTGCGAACATTACATACCAGAAGGTGTACTTCACATGAAACAAGAAGAATTTATGAAGCTGAAGCAAGGAGGGGATACTGTTAATCAGTATCTCAATAAATTTAATCATTTGTCACAATATGCAATCGACCAAGTTAACACGGATCTGAAGAAGAAGAATTGTTTCATGCGAGGACTGAATGATAGGATGCAAAGGAAGGTGGCTACTTGCATCGACCTTACCTATGGAAGGGCTGTCAGCACAGCATTGGCAGTCGAATCTAAATATGCAAGTTCTGGAAAGATCAAGGGGAGTGGAGGAAACAGGCCTACTCAGGGCCCTGAGAAGAGGCAACGGTTTGTTATTTGGCCTGTTAATTAGGGTCGTTCTTCAACACGTCCACCCTCCTTCCCATTTAAACAGCCAGTATTCATCCGTCCCAATACTGCCCCTACAACAACAAGTCAGCCGGGTGCCCCTGGCACTCGATTCCCTACTCTTCCCAGTTCATCGACAGGATGTTTCAATTGTGGAAAATCTAGGCATTTTATCAAGGATTGCCCTTATCCGAAGCAAAACAAGTCAAACAATCCACAAGGATCTGGGAATTCATCTCAAGCCAAGGGAAATACGATGGGCAAAAATACAAAGAAGACAAGACGCATATATTATACGCAAGTGGCCACCACACCGGATAGGTGAACCGGTCATGATGGGTATGTTCCTAGTGGCCAATCATCCCGCAATTATTCTCTTTGATTCTGGTGCTTCCCATACATTCATCAGCAAGAAATTTGTGGAGCAACATTGCATTTCATACCATGAATCAAAAGAGGGGTTTAAAATTCAGTCACCTGGGGGACAAATCTTTACTAGAGAAGTGGCCTATCAAGTGCCCGTAACACTGGCCGGACGGGACTTTCCTACTAATATGATAGTTCTGAAAGGCCAAGACATAGATGTGATTTTGGGCATGAATTGGCTGGCCTGACATAAAGCAACCCTCAACACTGATCAGAGAACCATCAGGTTGAGTCATAATCAAGAAGAAATTCTCTTGTCTATCCCCATTCCAACCAAAATTACTGGCAGAGTTTATGAAGCCATTATACCGGAAGTCAAGGATATTCCGGTAGTATGCGAGTTCCCAGATGTCTTTCCAGAGGATTTGCCTGGATTGCCACCCGAGTGGGATGTAGAGTTTGTAATTGAATTGAAGCCCGATACGGCTCCCATTTCTAGAAGATCATACCGCATGCCTCCAAATGAGTTGGCGGAACTGAAGATTCAGTTAAAAGATCTACTATCGAAAGGATTCATCCAGCCAAGCTTGTCACCATGGGGTTGTCCAGCCATATTCGTCAAGAAGAAGGATCAAACTTTACGAATGTGTGTGGATTATCGACCCCTGAATGAGGTCACTATCAAGAACAAGTACCCTCTTCCACGAATTGACATTCTATTCGATCAATTGACTGGGGCGAGGGTATTCTCCAAGATTGATCTCAGATCGGGCTATCATCAGATCCGTATTCGGCCCGAGGATATACCAAAAACTGCATTTACTACGCGGTATGGATTATTTGAATACCTGGTAATGTCTTTCGGACTGACGAATGCTCCTGCCCATTTCACTTATCTGATGAACTCGGTATTCATGCCCTGAGTTGGACAAATTTGTGGTGGTCTTCATAGATAATATTTTGATATATTCAAAGAATGAAGAGGAGCATGCTCAACATTTATGGGTCGTATTAACGCGCTTGAGAGAACATCAATTATATGCCAAGTTCAGTAAGTGCGCATTTTGGCTGGAAGAAATTCAATTTCTGGGACATGTTCTATCTGCCAGGGGGGTTGCGATAGATCCTAGCAAAGTCAAGGACATTTTGGAGTGGAAACTCCCAACCACTGTTCACCAAGTCTGAAGTTTCCTTGGACTGGCTGGTTATTACCGCCGATTTATACCAGATTTTTGTAAAGTTGTGAAGCCAATCACAAGTCTATTGAAGAATGATACTAAATTCAATTGGTCTTCCAACTGTAATGAAGCTTTTGAGAAATTGAAGACATTATTAACCACTACTCCGATATTGGCTCAACCGGATATTAATAAGCCATTTGATGTGTATTGTGACGCATCTAGCAGTGGTCTCGGCTGTGTATTAATGCAAGAAGGCCGAGTAATTGCGTATGCTTCAAGGCAGTTACGCCGGCATGAGGAGCATTATCCTACTCATGATCTGGAGCTAGCTGCAGTGGTTCATGCTCTGAAGATATGGCGTCATTATCTACTGGGAAATGTCTGTCATATTTATATAGACCACAAAAGTTTGAAATATATCTTTACCCAGTCTGAACTCAACATGAGACAAAGGAGATGGCTTGAGCTTATTAAAGATTATGAACTAGAGATCCATTATCACCTAGGCAAGTCTAATGTAGTGGCAGATGCACTCAGTCGCAAGGCCTCCTGCCATTGCCTAACTATGGGGACTTCTGACATTATGTTGTGCCAGGAGATGGAGAATCTAAACCTGGGTATGATTCAACATGGGACTTCAAATCACTTGAAGCTTGAGTCAGTCATCCTGCAAAGGATAATCAACGCACAAAAGAATGATGAAGGTATGAAACACATACGTGAAAAGATAAAGGCTGGAAAAGCCAATTGTTTCCAAGAAGATAATCAAGGTGTGGTATGGTTTAATAACCGCATAGTGGTGCCGAAGAATGAAGAAGTCCGCCAGCAAATTCTTGATGAGGCACATCTTAGTCGCTATTCTATTCATCTCAGAAGCACCAAGATGTATCAAGATCTAAAACAACATTATTGGTGGACAAAGATGAAGATCGAGATTGCACGCTATGTGGCTAGATGTGACATCTGCAGACGTGTAAGGCCATACACCTAAAAGCTACCGGTCCATTACAGTCTCTACCAATACCAACATGGAAATGGGAAGATATAAGTATGGACTTTATTCTGGGATTGCCCAGGACCGCAAAAGGGTATGACTCTATCTGGGTTATTGTTGATCGGCTTACGAAAATTGCTCATTTTTTACCCGTCAAGACAATGCACCTAGTTGCTATTTATGCCCAATTGTATATTGCTCGTATTCTCAGTTTGCACGGGGTTCCAAAGACTATAGTGTCGGATCGTGGACCTCAATTCGTATCCAAATTTTGGGAAGAACTTCATAAATCCCTGGGTACTAAATTGCTCCACAGTTCGGGCTATCATCCTCAAACAAGTGGGCAGACTGAGAGGGTTAATCAAATACTTGAAGATATGCTACGGGCATGTGTGCTGGACTTCTCACAGAAATGGAATGAATGTTTGTCGTTGGCGGAATTCTCATATAATAATAGCTATCAAGAAAGCATCAAGATGGCACCCTTTGAAGCTTTATATGGACGACGATGTCGTACTCCGCTAAGTTGGTCGGAACCAGGTGAAAGGTACTTCTTTAGGCCTGACCTGGTAAAGGAAACTGAAGAGAAAGTTCAGAGAATAATACATAACTTGAAGAAAGCTCAAACCCGTCAAAAGAGTTATGCAGACCGGCGACGACAACCCTTATACTTTCTAGTAGGAGATTATGTCTACTTAAAAGTTTCTCCAATGAAGGGCGTATCGCGTTTCGGGGTTAAAGGAAAGCTTGCACCCTGGTACATTGGTCCATTCCCTATACTTGAGCAATGTGGACCAGTGGCATACCGACTTCAACTACCCGAAACTTTGTCTGCTGTACATAATGTGTTCCACGTGTCCCAATTGAAGAAATGTCTTCGGATTCCAGATCGAACCGTTGAGGTGACAGATGTTGTCCTTGAGCCAGACTTAACATACTCAGAACATCCTATTCGAGTCTTGGATCAAAAGGACAGGATTACCCGGAGAAAAACTCTCAAGTTTTACAAGATACAGTGGAATCAACATTCCGAAGATGAGGCTACATGGGAAACTCAAGACTTTTTAGATAAGAATTTCCCATGCTTTTTAGCCTCTTGTAATTTGTAAAGTGTACAACATTGCTGTAATAATGGAGTGAGTCCCAACCCACCCCTGCCTTGTACCAAAAATAAGGAAATAAAAATGTGAAGCATTTCCTTTTCCATTACTTACCCTAGGACTTTTAATCTCGAGACGAGATTCTTTTAAGGGGGGAAGGATGTAACACCGCTAGTGTTACTGTAACTAAAACTTGAGCATGACATCATAAACATTGGCATTGCATATGCTTGACACACTTAGAGTGCATTCACTAGGTAAAAATTTCAAACAAGTTGTATTGTTTTGGTGTTTTGCAAATAGAACCCTGGAATAGGATACTTAACCCTAAATAGGGATTAAGGGGGTAAAACATGACCCAAATTGAGAAAACCCAAAAGCTTTAGTGGAATAATCCTAAAATGCTCCCAAGAATGAATTTGAATCACATTCATACCCCTGAGATACCAGAAACCCTAATTGGAACCCTGGAAAACCCTAAATCTAAACCCTAGGGGCCTATGTGCAAAAACAGTGCACATTTGGACTAAAGTGTAAAAACTACAATATTAAAGCATATAAAGTCACATGGTTCACATTTTTGAAGAATTACAAACTAAACCCTAAGTTTTGGACTAATTTGCAAAAAGACCTCAAATTGTGATTTCACTCTAGATCTGAATTTCAGTGTGATTGCTTCAACTTTGAGCCCTTGTATCTTTCAAATTCTAGGGTTTTTGCCCTAGGTCATCACATCAAAATTGTAGACCTATTAAAGGGGAACAACTTTGCTTAAGAGGTTAAGCATTGTTGTTATGAAAAATTGGGAGATAATTAAGCCCAAAGTTGGACTGTCAGACTACTTAAAGTCTAAAATCAGACTAACAGTGAAATGCCATGAACTTCAAGCTCAATTTCAAGCAAGATCCATTAACTTTTTGTGGGAGCACAATATAGCAAAGTTGTAGTTGGTTTATAGCACTACAATATTGCTGCAGAGATCTGGATGTGTTGCCACAGAAATTTGGAAGAAATCTGGCCCTAAACTATGGCTGTCAGGCTTACTGAAGAAGCACTCGCCATGGTACAGTGTCGTGTATGGATCAGACCGCCAGCGTAGTATACCTCGCCGCCGATGGCCTCTACGCCGTGATTTACGCCACCATTGTGATTCGTGCTCACTGGTGGGTGGATAACCACGGCAAAGAAAAGATCTCGCGACGGGGATTGAATAGGATCGCGAGTGGGAGTTTATCGCTGTGATTATAGCCGCTGCGACGTGGCCGGACTACCGGAGTCGCCGTGGAAGTGCCGATGACCTTGGTTGTGCCACGACCGAAGCTTGTTACTATGTGTTAGCAAGCGTGGCACCTTAGGAGTATTCTCCTTGCGCCGTTACACCGACGACTGCCTCGGTTGCAGCCACCGTGTTCTTCTCTGTCTCCGGCTGCCCGTACTGCCCGATGAAATCACGCGCCACCGCCTAAGCCCTCTATAAATTGATGGCCGAACCTGCTGCGCTAGGTCATTGCGAAGCCATGGAAGCCACTCCCATCCCCGATTAGCCACCCCAGCCGGAGAATCGCTGTTTGCCCCAAAATCGGTCCGCCGCACCGCAAGAACCGAGCTCGTCGTGGCCAGCACCGTTCAGGTCAGTTCATGCCGCCTTCTCGCTCGTTTGAGTGCTCTCATATACCCGTGATGCCCATCGACCCACTCAATTGCACTGGGTAGCCTTAGATCACCGGGAACACACTCATCTGTCCGCATTACCCTCGGTCACCGTGGCTAGAGTAAACCATGTGGTCATTGATGAAATTAGGTTAGGGGAATGGTTCGAGGAAGGTCCAATTCGGTGTTAGCCGCTCGGGGACCCCAGTCGTTGCCCCATTCTGCCGGTCCAGGAGCTCACCGGAGCTCGGCCACGCTCGTCGTCGTCGGGGACTTCGACGTGGAAGGGAATAGAAACCAAAGGACCTTCTGCTATTGCTGGGCCTCTGCGCAAACCTGCCCCACGGGCGCAGGCGCGCACGTGCTTCTGCTATTGCTGGGCCGATCTGGGCCAGATGTAGCCCAGTACTATTCACAAGTTTCTCTTTTTCTTTTTATTCCAGAGCTAAAACAATTCTAGAAAATGGTATAAAAATCCTAAAAATGTCAAACCAATTTTGTTAGATTCCTTATTTTCCATAGAATTTAATAAAAATAGTACCATGATTTTTAGGTCAAATAGGGAATTTTGGGGTATTTAAAATAGACTAAAGCATTGCTTCTAGATTTTTAGAAAATAGATGATAACCCCAAAAATGCTCAAACTTTTTATATGATCTCTACACATTATTTAGAAGCCTTGGGTAGAGTTTGGTTGGATTTGGACCTTGTTTGATACTTAGAACCCCAAACCCCCACCCCTGCTCTTTGAATTCCTTTATTGACTCCGGAAACCCTAGTTTCCCGGAGAACCGTGAAGGAAAATTGTATTCAAGAACCTTAGATAATAAATTCTTATTATCTTTGCACTTTCATGAGCATTACATGGCATTCATTCTTATATACACAAATACATGGTTCTGCTTAGAAAACGAAGAAGAAGTCGAAATAACCGAAGAGAAGACACCACCACCACCTTCGGAATCTCAGGCAGGAAACTGTTTCTACCTTGATATCTGCGGGTCCGAGCCTCACTCACCTATCAACGAAGGCAAGCTCCAGTGCATTTGCCACCTTCCTTGGTGTTTTAAAATCTTTCTCACTTGATTAATGCATTAGATGATAGGAGTTGAATGCTTAAACAATTCCTGCATTACCTTCCTTGAACCTGATTATCTACCTTGAAACCCTGTTTTTACAAAAGGTTTTACTATGCTTAGCATTGCTTTAGCAAAACAAAAGGTTTTGTTTTACAAAAGATGATTGGCAAAGTGGGAAGGATGTTTTTGAAAATAAAACTTGATGGTGGATCCATCATGGCCGTGATGGGTTCAACATCGGAAAAGATGTACCTCTGCCAGGTACCAAACTTTGGGTTTTAAATGATTAAGCTAAGACCGGGCGGGTGACTTGCACGAGAAGAGAGTCTCGGTGTAGTGTCTCCGTCTGAGTCGATTAAGGACCGTGTCGATGTAGGTCTGCTGACCGAGGACCCTTTAACTGGTCACATGCCTCGTCATGGGTAAACCTTGCCTCGGGCAGACTAAGGCCAGAATAAGATAACATAGAATGGGCGTGGAGCGGTGGCGAGAGTAGCGTGTACCCTCCGTGGCAAGAGGCTGGACGGTGGTGTATCTGTGCTCTCGGTTCACGTGAACCTGATCTGGTCTTAAGAACCCCGGTGGTGGGTTGACATATGCAAGGGTTAAGTGCTACATATGTCGTGTGATTGGAGATCCTCAGCTGAGTATAATCGATTCGGATCGCCGTACCTCCGCAGTTATGGAGACTTGGCCACTGACCTATACGTAGAACTCTAGGAAAGATGAAGGACTTGTTAAGAAATTGGCTAGTGCAGGTTAAGTGATTGAACTAGGTTAGAAAGAACTCTAGATGCAGGTAATTTTACCTAACTTGACAATAAAATTGAATTTCTAAGGATCCACTTTTAGTAAGCTTTTATGCTAAACAGAGTCTTTGATCATTGAGAAACCTTACCTTGACTCCCTTATAACCAGCATACCCTTGAGAGTCTTTTCTTTAGTCGGGTGAGACTTGCTGAGTAATTCCATACCCAGGGTTTTATTCCCTATTGTTTTTAGGTGAGGAAGCAGCAAATTTTTGTTGCTTTTGTACCATGGTGGTGTCAAATGAAGAAAAGCAAGAATGAAGCGGCGGGAATAACTAGTCCTCCATAAAAACTTTTATGTAAGAACTTATCGGGAGGAGTTTTTACCTCCCTTGGTATTGTAATAATAAGTACTCTGCACTCGTGTTTATATGCTGGTCTGTAATAACTAACTTTATCTTACTTTCAAATACATGTAAGTTATGTAATCGCTTCCGCATTTCTGTATCTCCGATGTTCTGTAATGTCTGCGTGACGGGTAAAACGCTCTTGGGAAAGGCGAGAAAAGCAGATACCAAACTTGTCAAGTGATTCAGGGGCATCTACAGGGTTGTCTAAGGTCCGTTGGACAAGGACAACTGTAGGTGGGCCTAATGACTTGGGAGGTTCCGTCACAATAGCCAACTCGGTTTCCCAAAGAGCCTGGTGAGCGCGGGATAGCACCTGGGGAAGGGGAGTTAGCGTCGCTTTAGGTTCGGTGCCAGATAGGAGGAGTCGCCCAAGGATAACCTCCGGAGCCTCCAGAGTTGGTGGCGGGACAGAGCTGGACGCGCCTCCCATGCCTGCCAACGACGGTGCACCCGACGGTATCGCTGCCACTGGGTCTGCAACAGCTGTTGGCAACATTGCCACCTCTGGACCCCCAGCTAGAACTTGGGAACTCAAAGGCGTCGCCTCGACGAAGGCAGGTGGGTCCTGGGGGTCCGACGGCGCCACCACAGCACCAGCGTCACCCTGCACGGTGGGGGCAGATGCAACAGGAACCTCTTTGGCCACCGCCAATGGTGGGCTCGGCACCGACACTGATGAAGCTGTGGTAGCCACTGACGGATCGCCAGCTACGTCCTCGACAGATGTATGCTGCTGGGAACCAGCCCCACCGGCGGGCGTGGCAACTGAAGGGGGACGAGCGACCTTAGAAGCCGAAGAAGGGGGTCCTGACAGGCAAAGGACGGGTCAAGACCTATCGACGTAAAAGCTACGCTTGAAATTTGTAAGATACGAGAGAGCCTAAGCTTACTTGGGACCGTGAACCTTCCAACGGCCATGGAAGTGGGGCACCCGTTGTCGTTGTTGCTGCTACTCCCATCCCTGCTGCTATTGCTGTCGCTGCCCCCGCGGTGACGGCAGTCGGCCCGACATAGGCGGTGGAGGTGGTGGTGTCGAATCCGAAGGAGGTGGCGGCGGAGGGCTCACGCCCCTCTGCTTGCCCTGGACCCGAGGTTCGGCCTCCTTACCCCCACCAGCTGTCTTCTGACGCTTCTGGGGGGAGTCCGAATCGAGGGGAAGGTCCGAGACAAAGGACCCATCGGCGCGACACAGTTGGTGTCGCCTTACTTCCTCCGACCTCCTAGTGGTGTCCAGAGTAGAGGAGTTGCATGCAGGCCCCTTGCCCTTGTTCGAGGAGCTGGGGCCCACGGGAGGGGCTCTAGGGGCCACATTAGCGGGCTGGGGGCCTCCGACTGCTGCACCAGGAATATGGATCCTCCGGTGGGGGTCCCGGCTGCCGGTTTGGCGGACCACCACACCACTCTCATCAAGGGTCGGCAGTAGGGCCAACATCGCTGACCGCAACCCTGGGTTGTCGCAGAGCGGCGAAATGCCCTGGGGAAGCATGAAGGATTTGGGGACAAAAGCCTCACCAGTGGTCCCCCTCACCAAAATTTCCAACTGCTCCCAGGACAGGTCAGTCCTAGGCCCGCGCTGGATCCTACCAATGTCGCTGGGGATGGTAAACCAGCAACACAGACGCGGCCTCCCCTGCAGTGGCATGACTCGGCGCTTCAGGAAATCGCCGAGTACGTGCATTGAGATCAGGCCACCAACCGCCAGTTCCTTAATCCTGTCTAGGACGGGCTCGAACTCCGGCACGAGGCATGGTCTTTCCCTCCACTGCTTCCGGCCGAGTCTGGGCCCGTCACTCGGAAGGGCAAGGCGGTCGCTGACCTCAGCACTGGCGATCACCCAGTCGTGCCGCCAGTTCTCCCACCTCGCACCACCAAGGGAGGCAATATAGGTCACTGTTGGATCTGACCTTGTCTAGAAGTAGTAGGCCCCAAGGTGGTCTTTGCCCTTCCCAGACCTCACCAGCACAAAAAACTAGCGAAAAAGGGAAGTACAAGCTGCCACTCCCACGAACATCTCACAAAAATGGACAAAAATGGCCACCTGGAGGATGGAGTGGGGCGTGAGATGCTGGAGTTGGAGTCCTGAACTCCTCCAGCAGCAGCAGGAAGAACGGTGAAATCGGCAGTGCCAACCCGCAGAAGAGATAGGAGACGAAAGCACAAACTCCCCGGCGGCAAGATCGTCGAGGGGGGTAGTGCCGGCTTGGATCCTCCCGGCGAATGCAGGCGAGCCCCACCTGAGCAGGCGGCGCACTGAGTCAAGCGCCTCCTCGGTCTGGTAATGACCGGGGCGAACCAGCATGGCCATGGCAACCACGGCAGCGGAAAACTGAGGAGCACGAACGCAGGGAGGCGTGGAAGGCTCGGAGGCGAAAGGGTGGAGCAGTTGGGGAAAATGCGAAAGCAAAACCACTACGCGCGGAAAACCCCTCCTTCAAGAAATGGCTCCACACACACCCTGGGAAAATCCTCCTGACGCATACCTAGCGCCCGAACAGCTCAGTCGCTGACAGAGGGACTCGGACCCGCAAGTCACATGGCTGAGGCACTGGTCTCCATACGCAGGAGGAGCGAACCGTCGCGCACACTCCCACGTCGCCTCGGGGCCGCTGCCGAAAAATATTCTTAACATAAGCGGAACCAACAGGGCGCCCCGCGCATGCGGGGCATGAGCAAACCGCCATACGTGGGGGCCACGCGCCAGTCTACCGCAAAGACGTGCACGACGGTTGGAGTAACCAGTAGCAAACTGACAGCATGCGCGTACTGAGTTAGTATGGCGCGTGCTAAAAAGATGCCCCGATGCCCGGTCATGCAGAGCTTACGCAGGATACAGGTTATGGCCCCACCTGTAGGCTCGCGTCCTCCCCTGAGGTGGGCCTAGGGGCCACTGTCGGTACTATGGGGGACAGATATCCCCTGGGTCCACTAGAAGGGTAAAATACCTCACGAAAGGCCCGAGGGCCTAATAAATCGTAAGGTCATTCCTTCGTGGGCCTAGGGAGGGACACTCAGCGAAGCAGACCAACGCGAGGCCGGATTGATGCAAGCTCGGGCGACTCACAACGTCGAGCGAGCGACCGCAACAGAGATCCGACTTTCCCGCGCCGGAGCCCCCATGCAACGGAGCCGTGCGAGGATAGGTCGGCGGAACTACAGGGAGATAAACTCAAACAGTTCACTATTTTTTAGCTACACATTGTTATCATATCCACATGTATCGCCCCACGGCCGAGTATATAAGGCCTAGGGGCACCCCTTCAGAACGATCAACCTATTACTCAGCCATCCACCTTAGCTTTCTACGTTCTCAATTCAGGAAGCCATCTTGTAACCTCATTCGCCAAGCATACTCACCAGGACGTAGGGTGTTACGCATTTCCAAGCGGCCCGAACCTGCAAATATTGTCCACTGTTCCTCGTGCATCAAGCACGAACCATTTTGCTACAGTCGGCGACACCGTCCTACTCCTAAAAACACCTAGAGGGGCAACCCCGGGTGTGCGGTCGGACCCAAAACACCGACAGCTGGCGCGCCAGGTAGGAGGTGTGTCGACGATCCAAGCTAGCTCAATGGCCGTCACCTTCCACCACGAGATTGCCCTCCGTCCCGGATCCGTATTTCGCTTCGGGACAATCTCATCCGTAGCAGACGAAGAGGAAACTCTACACCGCATTGCGGATTCACCAGCGAAGAAATCTCCTCCAACGAACACCGAAAATGTCGGAGAAGCACAACCTTCGGCTTTTCAGAAAAAATCGTCTCCAGAAAGTCAGGGGCCGAGGGCCCGTTGACCCGGAGAACTCCACTGTCTACTTCCCCGACAAAAGAATGGACACAGATCGCAAGGAAGAAGGAGACCAAGGGGAAGCAAATTGTCCCCTCCGCTCCTCCGCCCACAAAAGAGAACAGAAAGAAGGTTGCCACTACAGCAGCACCTTTCTATCTCGACGTCCTCTTCATTGGGAGAGCGGAGTCGCCTCCCGTTTCTGACGACGAACCAACTGCACCTGGAGAAGAACCACCCCAACGAGAGTCCCGCCGACGGAGAAACCGGCGCCAAAACGTTTGAAGACATCACGCGGCCGGGGAACGAGATCCGGAGCAACCTGTCTCGCGGGATGAGGTCTCAGAGATAGGAGAAACTCCGGAGGAACACGTCTTCAGAGAACGAAGGAACTCCCGACGACGCGATCGTCGCCGGGCTCAGGAACAAGCCGAGCAAGACACAAGACAACGCCGGGAGAATCCATTCTTCGGGCGCAACCTGAATCCCGACTTTGCTCGAGCCATGAACACGCCGAGTGAAGTTGGAGGGGTACTAGCTCGGATAGCTGATGGACTCCCTCGGACTCCTGACGCCGAGGGCTACCGACGATTGTTCACCCAGGCAGCCAACCACCTTCTACCGCCTGCTCACCCGCCGAACGATCTACGACACACCATCAACAGTCGCCGAGACACGCGGAGCTCCATCAATGCTTCGCGTGAGCGACGGCATGAGAACGAAATCCGTCGCCGGGAGGAATACGATAGGGATCATGGCATCCCAGCTCGGAGCCAGGCCACCAGAACTGAGTCAACAACGGCCTCAACTGGCGGCACTACCCGGGGACGGTCGAGGAACCACGACAACTACTCCCTTCCCCGGGACAGACATCACCCCCGACGATAGGAAGACAAGTGTGGAGTGTCTGCTCTTACTCCGCGCCTCAGGGCCATCCAATGGCCCCCTAACTTCAAGGTATCCATTGTCGATAAATATGAACCTAAACAGGATCCAGGGGGCTGGCTAGCTGTCTACACCACCGCTGCACGAGCTGCCAGGGCGTCCGAAGACGTGATGACCGCATACTTACCCATTGTCCTCGGGAAAGACATGCTACAATGGCTGCGACATCTGCCCCGACACTGCATCGATGACTGGAGCGACTTCAGTCGACGTTTCACCACCAATTTCAAGTCCCTCTCCAACAAACCGGCGCAACCATGGGACCTCAAATCCATCAAGCGCCGGGGGGACGAAACTCTCCGGTCGTACCTCAAGAGGTTCCAGACCATGAGAAATCGTATCCCCGAGGTCACGGAGGCGGCCGTGATCGAGGACTTCTATAGAGGATCCAATGACTCGGTTTTCGTCTGAGCCATATTACAGAAGGCGCCGATTACCTCCGAGGAGCTGTTCTAGGAAGCTGACCTCTACATCACCGCCGATGAGCGGGCCCAGGACCTCGTCGGAGGAGCGAAGCCCGCGCCAGCAGCACCACGACGTGATGCGAACCAGCAACCCGACAAACACTGGGAGAAGAGGCCTCGCGAAGAAGTACATGCCGCCGGGCCACCAGCTTCTCGTGCCAGGGGGGACCTCGCGAGGGCGAGCGCACACTAGATGACATCCTCGACGCCCCGTGCCCATACCACTAAGGACATGCGCCACACTCTTCGGAACTGCTGGGACTTCAAGCACTCCGTCGGGCATGGCCGACCCTTCCAACCTCTACCTCCCCCTCCACCGAGGGGAGGACCAGGAGAACCGCGACAACCCCATCAGCGGGAGGAGGGAGGAGGAGGAGCTTTCCCCCACGTCGACAGGGAGGTCAACGTCATTTTCGGCGGACACGGGTCGCAGGAAAACAAAAGACAACAAAAGCTCAACGATCGCCAGATACTGATGGCAACCACCGGTCTTCCCACCCCATACCGGTGGTCGGAGCATCCGATCACTTTCACTCGGGTGGATCAATGGCTCAACTTCGACCATCCGGGCAAATACCCGCTCCTCGTCGATCCGGTGATCCGAGAGAGCTGGGTAAAGAAGGTGTTAGTGGACAGGGGGAGCAGCATCAACGTTACCTTCCCCCGGACACTCCAAGGCTTGGGAGTTCACCTCAAAGAGCTCCATGAGTCGGACACTCCTTTCTTCGGTATCGTACCGACTGAAGGAGAGTACCCGCTGGGCCACATCTACATGCCCGTCACCTTTGGAACTCCGGATAACTACAGAACCGAGTTCCTGAGGTTTGAAGTGGCGAACTTCGACTGCGGGTACAACGCCATCATCGGGAGACCGGGATTGGCCAAATTCATGGCCATTGCGCATTACACGTACATGATACTGAAGATGCCTGGACCACAAGGAATCATAACTGTGCGAGCCGACTTCCAAGGCGCTGCAGAGTGTTTCCGGGTGGCCATCCAAGCAGCCCTCACCACCAAGCCGTCGACGATTTCTTCAACGCAGGCGAACTCTAAGCCTGAGGAGGACCTTACAGTACCGGCAAACGAAACTCAGGCCATGACCTCTATGCGGCCGACTAAAGAAACTAAAAGGATCAACCTGGGGTTCGCTGATGAACGCAAGACTGCCATTATCAGCTCCAGCCTGGACGACAAATAGGAAAGCGCGCTCATCCAGTTTCTGCAAGATAACCGAGATGTATTCGCATGGCAACCCACGGATATGCCGGGAGTCCCAAGAGAACTGGCCGAGCACAAACTGAAGGTCTATCCCCAGGCAAGGCCGATTCGGCAGAAACTACGTCGCTTCACACCCGACAAGAGAGAGGCCATTCGTGCCGAGCTAACTCGCTTGGTCGCGGCTGGATTCATTAGAGAGGTGTTACACCCCGAGTGGTTAGCCAATCCTGTTCTTGTACTCAAAAATAATAAAGTAGATTGGCGCATGTGCGTCGACTATACCGATCTCAACAAACATTGTCCAAAGGATCCCTTCGGGCTCCCTGAGGATAGACCAAGTGGTGGACTCCACCGCTGGATGTTCTATGCTGTCTTTCTTGGATTGCTATTCCGAATACCATCAGATCAACTTGGCAAAGGAAGACGAAGAAAAAACAGCGTTCATCACTCCGTTCGGAGCTTTCTGTTATACCTCCATGCCGTTTGGCCTCAAAAACGATGGAGCGACTTATCAGAGAGTCATTCAAACATGCTTAGCCGATCACTTGGGCAAGCGTGTGGAGGCTTACGTAGATGATTTGGTAATCAAAACAAAGAACTCGGAAAACTTCATCGAAGACTTACAGCTGGTTTTCAACAGCCTAAGGCGGTATAGATGGAAGCTTAACCCCGAAAAATGTGTTTTCGGGGTACCAGCGGGAAAGTTGCTCGGGTTTATCGTCAGCCACCGGGGAATTGAGGCTAATCCAGATATGATTGAAGCCATCATGAAAATGGAAGCACCTCGATCACAAAAGAAGGTTCAGCGACTGACTGGATGCATGACAGCCCTGAGCAGATTTATATCCAGGCTGGGAGAAAAAGGTTTGCCGTTTTACAAACTGCTCAAGAAAGTGGACAAGTTTCAATAGACTTCAGAGGCACAGGAAGCTCTAGATGCTCTGAAGAAATTCTTAACAACACCACCAGTACTGAAACCACCACGACGAGCCACGCCGACTCAACCAGCTGAAGATCTGCTACTGTATATCTCTTGCACGACTCACGTGGTGAGCACCGCGTTGGTAGTCGAGCGAGCAGAAGAAGGACATACCTACCCAGTGCAACATCTTGTTTACTTCATCAGTGAAGTTTTGGGTCCCTCGAAGAAAAAGTACCCTCAAGTTCAGAAACTATTGTACGTAGTACTTCTAACTGCCCGCAAGCTACGTCACTACTTTGACGACCACAAAGTCATAGTGGTTACTGGTTTCCCGATAGGAGACATTCTTCACAACAAGGAAGCCATTGGCCGGGTGGCCAAGTGGTCTTGCGAGCTAGGATCTCATGACATCGAATTTCGACCTCGCACTGCCATTAAAACTCAGGCATTGGTTGATTTTGTATCAGAGTGGACTGAACAGCAAGTACCAGATAACCCAGAGACTGTAGAAGTATGGCGAATGTACTTTGATGGCTCGTTGAAGCTGCAGGGAGCAGGAGCAGGAATTCTCTTCACCGCACCTGGAGGCGAACACCTCAAATATGCCCTCCAGTTGTTGTTTCCGGCCTCCAACAATGCAGCCGAGTATGAAGCTCTGATCCATGGATTGAATATCGCCATATCGTTGGGCATCAAAAGACTGATGGTATACAGAGACTCTCTGGTGGTCATTAGCCAAATAAACAAGGAGTGGGACTGCTCAAGCAATTCAATGGGAAAGTACTACACTGCCGTCCGAAAACTGGAAGATAAATTTGAAGGTCTGGAATTTCATCATATAGAAAGAGATCGGAACACGGCAGCCGATATATTGTCCAAGTTAGGATCTAGTCGGACTCAGGTCCCACCTGGAATCTTTGTACAAGAAATACTACAGCAGAGCATCTCAATGGATCAAGCAGATGAGTGTAATATTATAAGTCAACCCGAGTCAGACTCTGATGACTGGAGAAGGCCAATCATCAGGTATATAAAGGATGAAGAGGAACCAGATGACAAAAATGCAGCCGAGCGCATCACCAGACAGTCGGCTCACTACACACTCATTGGGGAGACATTGTATAGAAGGGGTGCGTCAGGTGTCCTCATGAAGTGCATTCTCTCTTCTACTGGGAAACAACTTCTGGAGGAAATCCATGCTGGGCAATGTGGAATACATGCAGCATCCAGGACACTAGTTGGGAAGGTCTTTAGGTCAGGATTCTATTGGCCAACAGCGAAGAGTGATGCAGCCGAGTTACTTCAGAGATGCGAAGCTTGCCAATACTTGTCAAAACAACAACATCTACTAGCACAGCAACTACAGACCATAACAGTAACTTGGCCCTTCGCATGCTGGGGACTAGATATGATTGGACCTTTCAAGAAAGCTCAAGGAGGATACACTCATGTATTGGTAGCAATCGACAAATTCACTAAATGGATAGAGTTCAAGCCCATTACTTCTTTAACATCAGCTAAGGCCATGGAATTCATACAGAACATAATATTCAGATTCGGGATACCGAGCAGCATCATAACTGACCTAGGATCCAACTTCACAAGTTCAGAGTTCTTTGACTTCTGCGAGCAAAAAAGCATCCAGATCAAATATGCTTCTATAGCACATCCAAGAGCCAACGGGCAGGTTGTGCGAGCCAACGGGATGATACTAGAGGCACTCAAGAAAAAGGTCTTCGATAAGAATGAAAAATTCGCAGGAAAGTGGATAAGGGAATTGCCCTATGTCGTTTGGAGCCTAAGAACCCAACCTAGCCGAGCTCTGCATGGAAACACTCCTTTCTTCATGGTCTATGGGTCAGAGGCGGTGTTACCCGCTGATCTCAAGTTCGGGGCGCCAAGGTTGGTCTTCGAAAGCATAGCAGAAGTCGAAGCCACCAGGCTGGAGGACATCGATATACTCGAGGAAGAACGGGTGAATGCAGTAATCCAATCAGCACGGTACCAGCAGACTCTAAGGCGCTATCACGACAAGGTCGTGCGACAACGATCCTTCTCAGTAGGAGATCTCGTCCTTCGCCGAATTCTAACGGGGGAGAGACAACACAAGTTATCGCCCTTATGGGAAGGACCCTTCATAGTAGCAGAAGTCACTCGACCAGGATCATATCGTCTCACTCAGATGAATGGCACAGAAGTCAGGAACTCCTGGAACATAGAACACCTCAGGAAGTTTTATCCCTAGCTGTATTTTAAAAGCTATCGGGACGACGATGTGCTCTGTAAAATGGAAATATGTCATCAATAAAAAAGGGCTTCAAAGATACTCAGTTTGTTCATAATTGACTTGCATTCTTACTTAACTCGGGGTGACCACTATGCCCCGCTAACAGAGCAATCGGCTTAAGTCGGCAACGACTTAAACCGGTGCTACATGCTCGCGCTTACTTAACTTGGGGTGACCACTATGCCCTGTTAACGGAGCAATCGGCTTAAGTCGGCAACGACTTAAACCGGTGCAACATGCTCGCGCTCACTTAACTTGGGGTGACCACTATGCCCTGTTAACGGAGCAATCGGCTTAAGTCGACAACGACTTAAACCGGTGCAACATGCTCGCGCTTACTTAACTTGGGGTGACCACTATGCCCTGTTAACGGAGCAATCGGCTTAAGTCAGCAGCGACTTAAGGCGATCTCACATGCTTGCAATTACTCATATATGGGATGACTTCTATATCCTGCGAACAAGTTTCAGAACCATCGCACATCATTTTACTACTGCAAACTTACGAACTGATGAATTCTGAAACAATAGGAGAATAACAACGTCGTTCAAGCACCGGAGTGACGTCCTCTAGCAAATGTCTGACCATACTAACTGCGCGTCTAAAGTACGCAAAAGGTTTCTCTATTTTGTGATATCTTTCTCAGGAGCAATCGATGAGGAAGGGTGAATCGAGGAATCAGGGGCAGCATTCACATCAGCCCTTATATCTTCAGGAACGACCACGCCGGGTCTCCTCATCAGGATTCGCCCCGCCCGAATAGCCTTATCCATGGCTCTATCGCGCTGGGCTCTGAGGGTAGTGGAAGTTTCTTCGGCAACCTTGGCAGCCAGCCGAGCAGTCTCTAACTCCTGGACGATAGATTTCTTGGAGGCTCGGAGTTCTTTAATAGTAACATCCTTCGCTGATATCAATTGCTTGAGCCGGGTCACCTCATCCATAGATTCCTGCAGTCTACAACGTTGGTTATCTAACTCTTCCATGGTGAAGCGATGGCTCCACTCCAAGATGGTCAGCGAATTGCTAGAATCGCGATACAATCTGTCGAGATTGTCGCGAGAAGCAGCAAGAATACGTTTTTCTTCCTGCAAACAAAAAACCAACTCCCTCAAACATCAAGCAAGCAATAAGGGCATAGCAAGGCAAGGCACAGTTTCATAAGTCACCTTTTCAGAATTAAGCTGAGTGTGAAGAGAAGAGCTCAGCGCATTGGCGTCATCTAAAGCAGCAGAGACCTGAGCTAGTTCAGTCTGACTTTGAGAATATTTTTCTTCAAGAGTGGAAATCTGCCGAATCATAACTAGCAGGAGACAACCAAGCAATGGGGATCAGAATGTAAAGCAGTTCAATAGTGAAGAAAAAAAAGAGCTCTAACCAGCATTGGTTGCCTCCAAGTCAGAGACACGATGTTGAAGTAACACTGGATTCCAACGTGCAAGAGACGAAGCTACCTCTGGAACAGCAGCACCCTGTAATCTCAGCTGGCTAGCCATCCCGTCCACTAAAGCCTGATAAGGAGAGCAGACGAGTACAATGACAGCAGTTCATGCGGTATAAAAATCAAGCTAAAGTATACCCTAGTACCTAGAGATTGGAAAAGAATGAAGGAACCCCCAAATCATGAGCGATCGACTGATGACCGAGCGAAAAGCCGCCACCTGAAGCAGCTTGCAACAAACCAGCCGGAGCCAACTCAGTGCCACCAACAGAGCCCACGGCTTGGTCAGCGAGGACGCTGCCCTCTAAGGCGACCCCCTGGTCCAAAGCTTGGGCTACTACCATACAGCCGGAGTGCGAAGACGACCCCGCATGAACGTCCATGGAAGTACAGGAAGGAGACCCCGCTCGGACACCCTCGGGGGCTGGGTCATAGTTTGCACTGCCCACCAGAGCCGGATCATCCCCGGCAGCACCCTCGGGGGCTGGGCAGTAGCCTGTGCTTCCCACCCGAACCAAGTCATCCCCGACAACACCCTCGGCGGCTGGGCACGTGCCAACGCCATCCTTGGGGTCCAAGTTCTCTGCGGCAGCCACCTCTAAGGCTGACGGGCCCTCATTTACTTCCATAGGACCGGGATGATCCAAATCAGCCTCCCGACCCTCGAGATCACGCTCTAAAGTCGACGAGGCACGGGATGACCTCAACCTAGCATCAAGCCCATCAGCACAAACCTCCATCGCACCATCATCTGCTGGCTCCAATAACAACTCCTCTGGAACCATATCTTCAAGAGTCTGATTAAAATTGGCCAAGGACAGTTCTTGCAGACCAATGAGAGCAGACAATGCAGGAGAAGGAACTCCACTACTTTCACCACTAGCGATGAACTGCCGACTGTTTTTCCGAGTCAAAGGGACTTCATTTTCTTCCTCCCCGTCATCTTCAGTAGCAACACAGGCAGCACCCCCATTGGGATCAACAGCAGATCGGGCACACCCATTGGGGTCAGCGTCAATAAATTCAGCTGCAGGCACTTCTTCAGCAGCAGAAACCGAAGCACCAACGTCCTGATCCAAACTGGGTACTCGCCGGAGGCGTCTTTTCTTCTTTTTTTTGCTCATCAGCAGAAGGATCAGGCTGATTGGCTCGGCAAGGGCGTCTCGGGCGAGTACTGCCAGGTTTCTGAGTATCCGAGGTCGTACCAGCTCCTGGAAGGGGCGCCCCCACCGATGCCCCAGCAGGAGCAGCATCAGAAGAGTCCTCAGCCAACAAATCAAGCATAGCGCTTATCTCTGCATCACTAGGGTTCAGGGGCACCTCAAAGTAGACCTGCCTTTCATCATCAGGAATCTCCCCGAGCGAGGCGACTAAGGCACTAACTTCTTCAGCAGAGGACCGCACTCTAAGGCCCAAAAAGTCATCAGTGACAGGCGGATTCGACACAAAAAGAGTGAAGGTTTTAGTAGGAGGCAAGTTCCAGGCCGAGTATGCCACTAGGGCACCAACATTTGACACTTTGCCTCTAAGGATCATTTCAAGTCGATTCACCAAGTCCACAGAGGGAATTCTTCTGTTGGTAATCCGAGTCGAATCGGCTAGGCCTCGATACAGATAAGCTGGGTATGCCCTGTCTTTCAACGGCTGAATATTCTTGAAGACAAAATCAGCAACCACAGCTTCAGCAGTCAGACCCCTCTCTTTTAGCAATCCAACTTCAGCCAGCAAAACACCTGCTTCAGCGACCTCCTGATCTATGGGGGACTCGGTCCAGCTCGAGGTGCGAACATCCGGCTGTCTTCCCGACCGAGGGGGGAGAGAGTTCCCAGAATTTTCGACAACGAACCACTCCAAGCGCCATCCCTTGATACTGTCTTTGAGAGGGATTTCGAGATACTCAGTTTTCCTCCCGTGGCGCATCTCCAAGCTAGCACCCCCAACCAACTGATGTTGTCCCCTGGCCATCCCAGGGCGACAGTGGTACAGGTACTTCCACAACCTGAAATGCGGCAGCACGCCGAGGAAAGCTTCACATAAATGAACAAAAATGGAAATTTGCAAGATAGAATTGGGATTCAGATGGGTTAAGTTAAGATGGTAGAAATCAAGGAGGCCGCGGAAAAAGGGAGAAATGGGAAGACCGAGGCCGCGGAGAAGGAAAGGGGCGTAAATCACAGACTCATGGGTATCCTCAGTCGGGACAGTGACACCATGGCAAATCCGCCAAGAACAGAGCTCCTTCGGGGGAAGAACCCCGATGGACACGAGGTGGAGAAGTTCAGGCTCGGAGATGACAGACATGTGGTTACCTGCGAAAGGCAACTGGCTGTTGGGGTCGATCGGAGGAATCACGGCGGCAGATGAACTCGAGGTTTTCCTCTTGGGCGCCATCTCGATTCTACCGGCAAGCAGAGTGGGAAGCGAATTGCAGAAAGGATTCGGGAATGAGAAAGCAAGAACTAGGGCACGGAAAACAGAGGCGGCTAAAGGCGCAGTACTTATGGGATACTCCCGAGCCAGATACCGTTTCAAAAAAGCGCCCGGTCAGCGCCCGACAGTTATTTTTAGAAGACCAGTGCGCCACATTATCACTCAGCCATTATCCTCAAAGTGGCCCGCACAGTCCGTTATCACTCGGCGTTACCTCTAAGACGCTGACATTGCCCTCAAGTCACCCGGCGTTACCTCTAAAACGCTGACATCGCACTCAGGTCACTCGGCGTTACCTCTAAGACGATGACAATGTCTTCAAGTCACCCGGCGTTACCTCTAAAACGCTGACATCGCACTCAGGTCACTCGGCGTTACCTCTAAGACGCTGACAATGTCTTCAAGTCACCCGGCGTTACCTCTAAAACGCTGACATCGCACTCAGGTCACTCGGCGTTACCTCTAAGATGCTGATAATGTCTTCAAGTCACCCGACATTACCTCTAAAACGCTGACATCGCACTCAGGTCACTCGGCGTTACCTCTAAGACGCTGACAATGTCTTCAAGTCACCCGGCGTTACCTCTAAAACGCTGACAATGCCTTCAAGTCGTTCGACTGTTACCTCTAAGACGCTGACAATGTCTTCAAGTCGCTCGGCGTCACCTCTAAAGCGCAGACATTGCCCTCAGGTCACTCGGCGTTACCGCTCAAGACGCTGACAACATCTTCAAGTCGCTCGGCGCTACCTCTAAAGCGCTGACGTCGCCCTCGAGTCACTCGGCAGCTACCTCTAAAGAATCGAAATGATGCCCGAGTTATCCACTTACTATTCCTAGGGAATTGACCTCACAAGAAGCGCGGGAAGAGTAATGATTCAAGGACTCCGAGTTACGAATACCAACAAGAGGTCATCACAAGAGAAACCAACATCATTCCTTCATTAAAGGGAAGATATTATACTTACAAATCAACTCATTATGAGTCGATACTTCCCTACTACTACTACTACTACTGCGCTACACTATACTACTCTACATTACTAATACTACTACATTATTTCAATATATTACTTCTAATCTATACTAATATCTAAGAACCAGTGGCATCTAGCCACTGGCCCTGCTGCTGCCGTTGCCGCCCCTGCTACCGCCGCTGCCGCCGTTGCCGCCCCTGCTGCCGCCGCTGCCGCCGTTGCCGCTCCTGCTCCCGCTGTCGACGCCGTCACCATCGTCGTCGCCGCCATCGCCTCCGTTGTCGTCGTCGTCGCCCTCGCCGCCGCCACCGCTGTCCTCCTCCGACGAGTCCTCCTCGTCCGAGGAGTACTTCGACTCATCCGAGCCCGCGAGCCCGGAGCGCTCGACGGCCCGGATGTAGGTCCAGACCTCCGCCGCGAGCCCCTGGGAGTCGTCTGAATCGTCAGACGACTCACGCAGAGGGACAGGAGCCGGAGACCCCTCGGACTCAGAGGAGAACTCCTCTTCTGAGTATTCCGAGTCACCAAAGTCCTCAGACGGAGGAGTCGGCTCGCGCTTGCGTTTCTTGCCCATGCTAGGAATGCAAGGAGAAGAAGAAAGCAAGCAGTGGAAGACAGCAAGAGATGTGAAAAAACCAGAGAGGCAAAGGCACTATTTATAGAAGAAGAGGGCAACCGCTCACCTCCAACCGCGGTCACTGAACAGTCGCAAAGCATTCAATAAGCACTTCAACTCGTCTGAAGACACACCAGGCGGCTGACGCCGTTTCACGCAGCACCACATCCATTGGGACTCCAGTCAACAGCGCGGACGATATGATTACACCCGCCGTCACATCACATTACTACTCAGAAGCAGCCGGCTAAAACACTTAGCGTACCAAGCAGTCCCTTGCCCACACCCATTGGGGGGGACGCCCAGGATTTTATCAATACATTTTTCAAAAACTGTCACATCCGTGCAGAGCATGCAATGAATACCTCAAGACAAAAACGAGATATCAGTAAGGATCAGAGGAAAGCCAAATATAGCCAGCAAAGTACAAACTATGGCCAACAAGAAGCAACGTGAAGACTAGACAGAGAACGTCCATCAAGTGTCCAATCAGTCGCAGAGCAAATAAATTACACCACCCAGCAAGATATAGATGGATTACGGATTCAACTGCAAAAAAAAAAACAAAATACATGCTGACCTCAGATGCATAATATCGATGACATAATGCTGACCTCTAAAGCATAATATGGATGACATAATTCCGACTTCTAAGGCATTCAAAAAAAGGAAAATGCGACTTTCGGCAAAAGGACACGAAGTGAAGACCTTCGAGTGGATTATTATCCAGAATCCACTCGAAGCTCGGGGGCTACACCCATTGGGTGCACCTCCGGTGCACCCAATGAAATTCAAGGTCCTACAAAATGAAATGCCGACCTCTAAGGCACGAGTGTGAGGCAAAACTGCAGATTTCGAGTGAGGCAGAGCAGAAGAAGACAGTAAGAAATCGTTTTCACCAGACTGTCCGAGAAAGCATTTCTTGCTGTAAAACAAAGCCTGCGAGCTGGGCCTAGGATCTTTGGGCCGATTATCTCAAAATCAACCCAAAGATCGGGGGCTTATGGGGGACAGATATCCCCTGGGTCCACTAGAAGGGTAAAAGACCTCACGAAAGGCCCGAGGGCCCAATAAATCGTAAGGTCATTCCTTCGTGGGCCTAGGGAGGGACACTCAGCGAAGCAGACCAACGCGAGGCCGGATTGATGCAAGCTCGGGCGACTCACAACATCGAGCGAGCGACCGCAACAGAGATCCGACTTTCCCGCGCCGGAGCCCCCATGCAACGGAGCCGTGCGAGGATAGGTCGGCGGAACTACAGGGAGATAAACTCAAATAGTTCACTATTTTAGCTACACATTGTTATCATATCCACATGTATCGCCCCACGGCCGAGTATATAAGGCCTACGGGGCACCCCTTCAGAACGATCAACCTATTACTCAGCCATCCACCATAGCTTTCTACGTTCTCAATTCAGGAAACCATCTTATAACCTCATTTGCCAAGCATACTCACTAGGACGTAGGGTGTTACGCATTTCCAAGCGGCCCGAACCTGCAAATATTGTCCACTGTTCCTCATGCATCAAGCACGAACCATTTTGCTACAGTCGGCGACACCGTCCTACTCCTAAAAACACCTAGAGGGGCAACCCCGGGTGTGCGGTCGGACCCAAAACACAGACAGGTACCTTGAAACAGGGGTACCCCTTGTTACAAGGTAAAGACGCTGTGCCGGCTGGAAAGTCTCTGGTTGCGCGGTAAGCAGGCTCACCATCGTGCAACATCAGCCACCTTGGGGTCGCCACGTGGCCAAGGAAAAAGACGTGCCCCGGATACACGCAGTGGGTCTGGTCCTGCTACGTGGAAAGCACCGGACCCCATGCATGGCGGGCGAACCTCCGAAAAGGATCCCAGACCCTTCCGAGTGGGGTCCGGACAGATCACCACCGGGTCCCGAGATTCTGGGGCAGGGAATACCCGGACCCTGCCCTGGGAGGGGTCTAGTGCTGGCACGTGTCCGGGGCCTGCACCATGCTTCCCACTTAGGCAGAGGCTCGTTGCTGCCGCGTGGCTTGTGGCTCATGACATAAGCCACACGGGTGGAGTCTGACGTCGGGCCACTGAAGCCGCGCAGTCTCTGCATTTATTACAGAGAGGACGTGCCGCCTGCCACCAAGCCAGCGAACGATGTGCTCTCTCGGCATTTAATGCGTCCAGTCCTCTCCGCTGGCAGGCGGTGCCAGACGACGCACTTGTCCAATCTATCATCAAACAGTGTGCCCATGCCATGCGGCGCACTGTGCTCGTTATCCCTTTCGCGCAAAGCTTCCCCTGCACGTCGAGGATACGCAGATCTCGGGTGTCAGGGAGCTAGAAGATCACCTAGGCAGCAAACATTTGTGGCTCCAAGTGCTATATTCGTTATGTCCCTGGGTCCGCATGTCGGGGCTCAGTACCTTTGTGCATGCCCCCCTTTCAGCTATAAAAGGGGAGGTATGCGGCGTTACAAGACAGATCCAATCTTAGACTCACAAGCTCCTACAAGCTCTCAAGCAATACATCACACAGTGGAGTAGGGTATTACGCTTCGGCAGCCGGAACCACTCTAAACCCTCGCGTGCTCTTGTGTGTTCGTCCACCAGTCTCGTAACAAGCGAAACGCTTAGGCCCCTCCTCTTCTTAGGATTTAGGGCGGGTGCAATCCGCCACCCGGCCGGAGAGATTTCCCCTCCGACATCTATGGCTAATCAAGAAGAGCCATGGCCTAGGCTATTGGCCTTCATTGCACTTTGGGAGGAGCATTAGTCTACCATCTCCTCAAGTAGGAGAGTGGACATCATAATTTGTAGCAAAGGGGATATGCGGGTCGTGTCGAGGACCTGACGGGCACATGTGATAATAAGTCAAGGAGTGTGTGTTGAGTTAGACTCCATAGGTGTTGGGTTAAAATCTATAGTTAACACCTGAGGTGTTACATCGACTGCACCTCGAGATGGCAATGGGTACCGAAAACCCGAAAACTCGAAAATTTTTACCCGATATGAAGGCGTGTATGGGATGATTTCTCTACCCGCAGATATGTTAGTGGGCAAGGATCTCTATAGACATGCAAAAGACTTTTGGTGGTAATCATGACCAGTAACCACATGTTTAGCGGCTGGAAAGTACAACATCGACTAATCAACTACGAGAAACAAGCGCGTATGCAATAAAGTAACACGAAGGTGCACCTTTGAAACATACTTACCTGGATGAGGTCTATGGCTGATCAAGAAGAACCATGGCCTAGGCTACTGGCCTTCATTGCACTTTGGGAGTAGCATTAGTCTACAATCTCCTCAAGTATGAGAGTGAACATCATAATTTGTGGCAGAGGGGATATACGGGCCATGCCGAAGACCTAACGGGCACATATGATAATAAGTCAAGGAGTATGTATTGAGTTAGACTCCATAGGTGTTGGGTTAAAATCTATAGTTAACATTTGAGGTGTTACATCGACTGCACCTAGAGATAGCAATGGGTACCCGAAAACCCGACAATTTTTACCTGATATGAAGGCGTGTATGGGATGATTTCTCTACCCGCAGATATGTTAGTGGGCAAGAATCTCTACCCGTTGTGTACATATACCCGCATCATTACCATTATTATCAATAATAAAGCACATATAAGCTAAAAGAAAATCCTTCTCCGACTATTATTTGTGTAACTATCAAGTTATGTAATCATGTGCTTTGTTATATTTTAAGTTGAACTTTTTTTTTGTGTTTTTTTTTGATATTTTGAGTGATTGAAATATTAGAATTTAAGACCTTCCTAGCGGTACGGGTTATCCGACGGGTAAAATTACTCTCACGGGTATGAATATGGGTAAAATTTTATACCCACACTCGAATATGGGTAAATTAAAGATATACTTTTTATTGATGTGTATGTGTGTGGGATAGCACTACTTGACGAGTATATACATGTTGCCATCCCTAACTGCACCCTTGGCAGCAACAGCCTACCGAGAGAGACTTGTCCACTCTCCTACCAAACCCACAACAGAGATATTGTTTGAAAACAACCTACAACCTAATCCATTCTAGGATATGGAGCCCTTAGTACAGACTAGTGCTAGAAATTGTGCCTGACCGGGTGGACCTGAGCCCATCGTGCTTTGAGCCAAATGGGCTTGGGCCAAGATGACCCTAAATTTTTTTGGGTCGTGTCGTGCTAGCCCAAAGAGTAGAAATAATGGACTAGCTCTAAAGCATGTCGTGCTTTCATTGGGTCGTGCAGGCTCAAGCCTAGCTCATATATTTGAACCACATAAAATCCAAATATTACAACCAAATAAAGTCCATAACTTACTACATTAAAGTTATTAAACAATGCTAGCATTATTTGACCACATAAAGTTCAAACATTACAATATAAAGTCTATAAATTACTAAATTAAAGAAATTAAACAATATGAGCTTCATTGGGTCGTGCCAGACCAAGCTCGACCTATGTGTGCGGGCCGTGCCGAGGACCTGATGGGCCGGAATTTAAGGCCCGTACCAGGCCCGCCTTCGAGCCGTGTTAGCCTAATCCATATTATTTCGTGTCAGGGCATGGTTTCGGCTCTTGTTTTTGGGTCGTGCTCGTGTTGGGCCAAAAAATCCGGCCCATATTCGCATCACTAGTACAAACTACGCCTAACGGACGAGGAGGAGATAAGTTTGGAAGATGAAAAAAATCAAATCCAAACTTCAAACTCAGACACCGTTTGAACGGTCATACATCAAAGAATTGGACGATGGCTCAGCCAATGCGAAGGATGGTAGAAGTAGAATGGTAACAATCACGTTTAAAGAGCTGAATCGTCTCGTCTTGGAGGCAGCTGCTTCCGGTTCCTTCCTATGCGAAGCCGAGTCACGTGGTGTCAAAATACCATTTTGTCAACAGTTGAATGTGCATTTTCTTATCTGAATTTTGGAAATGGTTCGTATACATGTGACAGGGTAGGGGATCCATGTTCGATCTGTTTCTCGGTGTAGCCATGCTTCTTGCTCGCTATCAATAACAACCAAAGCATCACCATCCATGAACCACATGCCTCTAACAGGTTTGTGATTTTCTTCATCGAGGAATATGTTTGCCTGATCCATAGTGCAATCTAACTGCTAGAGCACACACATTTAACTGTTAGTCCTATGATTTTCTTCATCGAAGGAAATTAACAAACGATTGATGTTTTCCAAAACCACTGGGCTCGGTTCTTTAGTTTTGTTTACCGTCATGCCAACTAACTGCACACAATGTGTTCTGTTGAGCTATCACCGTCAGTATATTGGCTGTCGTTGGTACTATTGCCCCTCTTCATTTTTCAGCCCACTGTGGACATGTTCTTAATCTACCGCTGCATAAACTAGAATATGTATATCGCGTCATTACGTGTTTGTGATTCATTTGCAGAAGCAGGAGTGTCATTCGAACGTGATGCCTTGAGCTAGGTGGGCTCTTGTCCTAGGTGGGCTGGAGCAGCCAAGCAGGCCTGTATTGATAAAGGGAGTCCAATGCCAAATGCAAAGTACTCCCAGCGGCAATCAGCCCATCGTCGTGCCAGTCGCAAAACTACATGTTTAGCAGATTGGGAAGTACCGCATCGGCTAATCATCAAAGGGAAACCCACGGATATGCTATAAAGGAACATGGAAGAGCACCTTAGAAACATACTTACCTAGATGGGCTCTGTGTCTGATCATTAAGAGCCATGGCATAGACTAATGGCCTCCATTGCACTTGGGAGGAGCATCAGCCTCGGTCCTATAATTTTGAGGACCCCTATGCGAGCTCATTACGATGAGCCTTCTATGCTGTATAATTTTTTTATCATACATATAAATAATATGTGTTAAGTTTACTTACAAAAACATAAACAAATACATTGATATATATTCAATTTAACATGTCTGATAGTTATCGAGAACTAAAGTCGACCAAAATAAAAATATATTTATTGTTAGTTTGATAACCCAATTTTTCTAAGGGATTTCTTTTTTTCAACGAAAAATTAACTAGTTTTCCTTAAGAAAATGAGAATTCTTTGGGAAAATGGGGTTGCCAAACTAGCCTGATATCTTGGAGCTAATATGATTACCTTAATAAAGAATAGAACTCCATCACATCCATTGTTTCTCATGAAAATATACTTCTTTGGTAACATCTAAGACCTAATCAGAAAAGCAAGTAATTATTTCATCAGAATTGAAAGTTTACAACTAAATATATAAGACGCTAGATAAATAAAAAATTAACTATAAAAGAATATGTATGAATATGAAAGAATAAGAATTAGTGAATAGTGAATTACCTAGAAGCAGTGAGCCTGTGACATGCGATTGGCGACAATAGTGAGGACGAGATTGGTTCTGTGCAACGGCGTAGGAGGCCTTCAACCGGCGCTTTAGCCTGACGCGCGTTGTCTTTTCCGTTTTTTCCAATTCGGCAAGACAATAATTTAACATTAGCCCTACTATTTTATTAGATATTAGATCCCTTTCTTTCTTGAGCCCCCGACGGTCGCCTCCGCTGCATGGGCCTAGGGCCGGCCCTAAGTAGCATTAGTCTACCATCTTCTCAAGTAAGAGTGTGGACATCGTAGTTTGTGGCAGAGGGCATACGCGTTCGTGCGGTCTCTACAATCTTTTTTTAAAATTTTAGTATATTATTATTATATTATTATACTTGTATAATAAACTAAGTATAATTAAATATTATATCAAGTTATTTAATGGGGTGAACTTTAGCTTGTATAATAAACTAAGTATAATTAAATATTATATTAGGTTATTTAATGGGATGAACTTCAGTTGGCATCTTCCACAGTGGATGTTATAATTTGATCAATATTTAGATTATTTCGTCAATTCCAGTGAAACCTGTTCACGTAGTTCATTTTTCACCTAATAAATTTAATGTATATAAAATAATAGAATGAAACCGTTTTTCAACTCTAATAAAATTATATGTATATATAGAATAATAGAATGAAACTGTTTAACCCAATTTAACTAACTATTTGACCGACTAAATCTATTCATAATGGACAAAAATCTTTAAGTTAATACTTGGGTCAGTCCTTGTACATGTGATAGGGTAGGATCCACATCCGATCTATTTTTTTCGGTGTAGTCATGGTTCTTGCTTGCTATTAGTAACAGCCAAAGCATCACCATCCAAGAACCAAGCATGTAACAGGTTTGCGATTTTTCATCAAAGGAAGTTATTGTCCATCTCCACTTTTTAGTCCATTTAACCATGTTCTTAATTTGCTAGCAACGGTGATCACCAGGGCTACTATGCTGCGCAGCGCACTGGATAGACTGCAGAGTGCACGGTAAACGATCTGTAGCTGTTCCAGTAGGAGCTTGGAACCTGGAAAGGCCGCGCCGCACGTTGGTTCTTGGCATAGGTGGGCTGTTTTGATAAGATCAGTCCAATTAGGAATGCAAAGGAGCCCCGCTCCCTATGAGCTCATCGTCTTGTCATGCACAAAACCACATGTTTAGCGAATTGGAAAGTACCATACCGGCTAATCAACCATTAGAAACGAGGGCGCATGCAATAAAGGGACATGAAGGTGCACCTTTGAAACATACTTACCTGGATGGGGTCTATGGCTCATCAAGAAGAGCCATGACCTAGACTAGTGGCCTCTATTGCACTTGGGAGGAACATTAGTTTACCATCTCCTCAAGTAGGAGAGTGGACATCATAATTTGTGGTAGAGGGGATACGCGTCCGCGCGGTCCCTGCCAAAACAATGCAAGTTTTGTTATTATATATAGTATATATATAATTATAAATAATTATCAAGCATAAATAAATATTATCTTAAGTTATTTATTATGGGTTGGTTTATCTTTTAACTCTAAGAAAATTAAATGTATATAAAATTATAGAATGAAATCGGTTTTTCAACTCTAATATATATATATATGTTATGAGATGCAAAAAGTTTCTTAAGGGTGCATGGTGAAATGACACTAAGTCACTTAGCAAGTGGGGGTTTATACTCATTAGAATGAGTCTTTATAAGAGTTGCGTTTAGAATCCACAATAAGATTTGACTAAAAGGAAAAAGGGTAGATTAAGACTTAGATTATTCTCCTAAAAGTATAGTTAAGGCTCAAGTGTGTTTGCTGAAATTATTTAATTAAAATTAGTTAACCTTTAATTCTCTCTCTTTTTCTACTAAGCTTTTAGAGGGCGCTTTTGAACTACAACCTTGTCCTAGAAAATACTAAAAATTGTGTAAAAATTATAGTAACTCCCTACTGGTTAAAATAGGTTGTCACAGGATTTTGGGGGAAAAATAATTAAGCTCTATTCTAGACAAAAATAACAAGAACTAGGACAGAGGGGGCATTTTACACTACATCTTCTATCTAGAAGTGAGACTGTAGATATTTTTCCTGGTATCTAGGTGCAGTAACATGGTGTTGTGCTAAATTTCACCAAAGGATACTTAGTGGTATTTTATCTAGGGGTTTTCAAAGTTTAAGGCAAAAGAAGCACTTACAACTACCTTGCCCTTTGAAAAATGTAAAACAACAGATTTAATAATTTTCCTAAGTCTCTCTTTTGATTAGTATGGGATGGTTAAGGTAGACCCTCTATAATAAAATTATATGTATATAGAATAATAGAAAGAAACTATTTAACCCAATTTAACTAACTATTTGACAGACTAAATCTATTCATAATGGATAAAAATCTTTAAATTAATACTTGGGTCAGTCCTTGTACATGTGATAGGGTAGGATCCATATCCAATCTGTTTTTTCAGTGTAGTCATGGTTCTTGCTTGCTATCAGTAACAGCCAAAGCATCACTATCCATGAACCATGCATGTAACAGGTTTGCGATTTTTCATCAAAGGAAGCTATTGCCCATCTCCACTTTCAGTCCATTTAACCATGTTCTTAATTTGCTGGCGACGGCGATCACCAGGGCTACTATGTTGTGCAGCGCACTGGATAGGCTACAGAGTGCATGGTATCCGATCTGTAGCTGTTCTAGTAGGAGCTTGGAACGTGGAAAGGCCGCGCCGCGCGTTGGTTCTTGGCCTAGGTGGGCTGTTTTGATAAGGGCAGTCCAATTAGGAATGCAAAGGAGCCCCACTCCCTATCAGCTCATTGTCTTGTCATGCACAAAACCACGTGTTTAGCGGATTGGAAAGTACAACACCGGCTAATCAATCATTAGAAACGAGGGCGTATGAAATAAAGGGACATGGAGGTGCACCTTTGAAACATACTTACCTGGATGGGGTCTATGGCTCATCAAGAAGAGTCATGGCCTAGACTAGTGGCCTCCATTGCACTTGGGAGGAGCATTAGTTTACCATCTCCTCAAGTAGGAGAGTGGACATCATAATTTGTGGTAGAGGGGATATGCGTCTGCGTGGTCCCTACCAAAACAATGCCACGGAACATAAATTGCGACCCTCCAATAGACTTAGGGCCCTGGCAACAGGCGACGTGAGTACAATAGTGACGACAAAATATGTGATTATTAAACATAGATACAGAACGATATAAATATGTCTACCCAAATAGATTGAAATAGAATCACACAAATAATTTCTAAAGAGTAAATATATAATGCTTAATCATAAGTAAATATGTTGACACCTTGTACACTAATCTAATCTTTTTTTACAATATTGTTAACTCTCTGCTGTATATTTGCCGAAATGGCATATCTGCACGAATTTTCCTTGTAACTTAACAGTTCGATAATAAAGTTCCTCCGAATCTTTGCATCCTACACATAAGACATATAAGAGAACAAAACATCAATTTTTTATTATGTAACTGGAATGTATGTTTTAATATGAAAGGAACATACTCCACTCACCCTAACAAATTTCATTCGACTATCATTGCCCCACATGGCCATAGCTTGTAGGATAAGGTAGCTGGTGTTAAGCCTATAGAATAATGTTTTGCCAACTAAGTTATATACAATAGAAATCATAGAAAAAAATGAAATTACTAAGAAGATGGTATGGAGAAAATACTCTTTTAAGTCAATTGGAACACCAGGTTGAATTGTATGTTGCCACTTAAAATATCCTCTGTCCATCCAGTACGTTTCTTGCTATAGGCAATCTTATATTTCTTTGAGGCGATGATAATCGCTTCTGCGAACCTCTTGTATAACATGTGCTTACACCAATCTTAAATCCAAGCCAAAGCCTTATACAACAGAGGCAGATTGATTTGATGAGTGTCTCATGCAGTTCATAGCAGTCAAACCAAACCGAGCACTTCAACCTACATGATGTACTCCGTAGCTGACAACACCGATACAGCGTTCGGAGATGATCCAGTTCCCCACAAATTGATACGCTATACTCATTCCAACAACAAAGTATCATTACAGGATATAAGCCAAAGTATTAACAACTGCTGCACCGTGTCGCAATTCCAGATATGTCACTGGACGATTGTATAACTCGTCTCTGACTTACAGATGAACAAATTCAAGTGCAGTGTCAAAGCGAACACAAGTCTCAGAACTGCCAGGGGCAGAACATAACTTCGCCTTTTGATGAATGCATGCCTGGGCTATACTCCCTAACAAACTCTAGTTATTGCAATTGATTCAATGAGTTATTATACATTAATACCTATTAGGAATGAATACGACACAAAGAAGATCAATCACAGAGAAGACATAGATTTAACGTGGAAAACCCCTCCAAGGCGAAGGGGAAAAACAACATGGGTGTCGGCCAACAACAATCTCACTATTTTCGGGTGGTTACAGATCGCAGGAGATTTACAAACGAGATGACTATCTCCCGGCGACGGGCCTCCGCTTCGCTCGCCAACTTGGCTGCCTTCTTCAGAATTTGGATCACAAACTTAACAATACCACCTTCCTGTGGCATGACCGCGTGACTCTCCCGGTCAAGAAGCAACTTGACAGAGCGAGTCCATGGCTACTGGAGCTAGAAACCCTCATCCCTTTGGAACAGTATGGAGCCGATCATAACTGCTATTCCAGTGACGGCGATTATGAAGAGGAGCCGCTTGTGTGGCGAAGCGTGTCCGGCGAGCTGCCACCGGGTCTGAGCAGGTGCTCAAGTCTCAGAACCGTCATTCTCCGGAGCAACGGTTTCCATGGTGACCTGAACAACGTCGACTTCTCCTCCTTGCCCAGGCTAAAAGTTCTAGATTTCATGGACAACAACTTCACCGGCACAATCCCTGAGAGGATCGGCAGGCTCAAGTCGCTCAGGTTCCTGTCCCTGACAAACAACTCATTCATGAACGTCACGAACGCGCTCCAGGTCTTCAAGAGCGCTTCGAGCCTCACGACTCTGCTGATCGGCGCCAACTTCAGAGGTGAGGCAATGCTGGAGGATGAGACGATCGACGGCTACCGGAGCCTCCAGGTCCTGTCCCTGGCGGACTGCTCGCTGTGAGGAGAAATCCCTCGCTAGGTGTCAGGGCTCGAGAACCTGTGAGAGCTGTTCCTATCCAGCAACCGGCTCATCGGCCCGATCCCGGCCTGGGTCAGCGGCCTGAGCCTCCTATTTGTTCTGGACATGTCCAACAACAGCCTCGCGGGGGAGATCCCGATAGCGCTGGCGGATCTACCGATGCTGAGGTCTGAGACGACCGTGGACGACGACGACGACGGTGGGTCTTCGAGCCAGGCCATGTTCCCGCTGCTCGTCTACTTGGTCGCGTCGCTCTAGTACCATAGGGTGAACTACTGCCCTAAGCTGTAGAACCTCGGTGACAACGGGCTCACCGGTGCGGTGCCGTCGAAGATCGACCGCCTGAAGGGACTCACGCAGCTCAACCTGAGCTTCAACAGCCTGCGCGGGGAGCCGGGGAGGTTCCGCAGGCCATCGGCAACCTCACAAACCTTGAGGCCAGTTCTGCACGTTCTCGAGCTCTAGCTTCATGGGGAACCCGGCCACCCAGGGATGGGGGCGGCTGCGGGAGCGGAGAGCGGATCCGGCGCTAGGCGCGACTCGCGAGCGAGGATGGCATCGCAATCAGACGGTGGGGATGGACGCAATCGGACGGTCGGGATAGAGGCGGGGGCACGGTTGTGCCTGGTTTACACTATTGTCTTAAGGATTAGTAGAGATATATAATTATAAATAATTATCAAGCATAATTAAATATTATCTTAAGTTATTTATAATGGGTTGTTTTATTTTTTAACTCTAATAAAATTAAATGTATATAAAATTATAGAATGAAATAGGTTTTTCAACTCATATATGTATATATATGTTATGAGATGCAAAAAGTTTGTTGAGCGTGCATGGTGAAATGACACTAAGTCACTTAGCAAGTGGGGTTTACACTCATTAGAATGAGTCTTTATAAGAGTTGCGTTTAGAATCCACATTAAGATTTGACCAAAAGGAAAAACGGTAGATTAAGACATAGATTATTCTCCTAAAAGTCTAGTTAAGGCTCAAGTGTGTTTGCTGAAATTATTTAATTAAAATTAGTTAACCTTTAATTCTCTCTCTTTTTCTATTAATGTTTTAGAGGGTGCTTTTGAACTACAACCTTGTCCTGGGAAATACTAAAAATTCTGTAAAAATTATAATAACTCCCTACTGGATAAAATAGGTTGTCATAGGATTTTGGGGTAAAAAATAATTAAGCTCTATTCTAGACAAATATAACAAGAACTAGGACAGAGGGGGCATTTTACATTACATCTTCTATCTAGAAGTGAGACTTTAGATATTTTTCCTAGTATCTAGGTGCAGTAACATGGTCCTGTGCTAAATTTCACCAAAGGATACTTAGTGGTCTTTTATCTAGGGGTTTTCAAAGTTTAAGGCAAAAGAAGCACTTACAACTACCATACCCTTTGAAAAATGTAAAACAACAGATTTAATAATTTTTTAAGTCTCTCTTTTGATTAGTATGGGATGGTTAAGATAGACCCACTATAATAAAATTATATGTATATAGAATAATAGAATGAAACCGTTTAACCCAATTTAACTAACTATTTGACCGACTAAATCTATTTATAATGGACAAAAATCTTTAAATTAATACTTGGGTCAGTCCTTGTACATGTGATAGGGTAGGATCCACATCCAATCTGTTTTTTAGTGTAGTCATGGTTCTTGCTTGTTATCAGTAACAACCAAAGCATCACCATCCATGAACCATGCATGTAACAGGTTTGCGATTTTTCATCAAAGGAAGCTATTGCCCATCTCCACTTTCAGTCCATTTAACCATGTTCTTAATTTGCTGGCGACGACGATCACCAGGGCTACTATGCTGCGCAGCGCACTGGATAGACTGCACAGTGCATGGTAACCGATCTGTTGTTGTTCTAGTAGGAGCTTGGAAACTGGAAAGGTCGTGCCCGCGTTGGTTCTTGGCCTAGGTGGGCTGTTTTGATAAGGCCAGTCCAATTAGGAATGTAATGGAGCTCCGCTCCCTATCAGCTCATCGTCTTGTCTTGCACAAAACCACGTGTTTAGCGGATTGGAAAGTACCACACCGGCTAATCAACCATTAGAAACGAGGGCGTATGCAATAAAGGAACATGGAGGTGCACATTTGAAACATACTTACCTGGATGGAGTCTATGGCTCATCAAGAAGAGTCATGGCATAGACTAGTAGCCTCCATTGCACTTGGGAGGAGCATTAGTTTACCATCTCCTCAAGTAAGAGAGTGGACATCATAATTTATGGTAGAGGGGATATGCGTCCGTGCGGTCCCTACCAAAACAATGCAAGTTTTGTTATTATATATAGTATATACATAATTATAAATAATTATCAAGCATAATTAAATATTATCTTAAGTTATTTATAATGGGTTGGTTTATTTTTTAACTCTAATAAAATTAAATGTATATAAAATTATAGAATGAAATCGGTTTTTCAACTCTAATATATATATATATACACGTTATGAGATGCAAAAAGTTTCTTGAGGGTGCATGGTGAAATGACACTAAGTTACTTAACAAGTGGGGGTTTATACTCATTAGAATGAGCCTTTATAAGAGTTGCGTTTAGAATCCACATTAAGATTTGACCAAAAGGAAAAAGGGTAGATTAAGACTTACATTATTCTCCTAAAAGTCTAGTTAAGGCTCAAGTGTGTTTGCTGAAATTATTTAATTAAAATTAGTTAACCTTTAATTCTCTCTCTCTTTCTATTAAGCTTTTAGATGGTGCTTTTGAACTACAACCTTGTCCTAGGAAATACTAAAAATTCTGTAAAAATTATAGTAACTCCCTACTGGTTAATATAGGTTGTCACAGGATTTTGGGTAAAAAATAATTAAGCTATATTCTAGACAAAAATAACAAGAACTAGGACAGAGGGGGCATTTTACACTACATCTTCTATCTAGAAGTGAGACTGTAGATATTTTTCCTGGTATCTAGGTGCAGTAACATGGTCCTGTGCTAAATTTCACCAAAGGATACTTAGCGGTCTTTTATCTAGGGGTTTTCAAAGTTTAAGGCAAAAGAAGCACTTACAACTACCTTGCCCTTTGAAAAATGTAAAACAACAGATTTAATAATTTTCCTAAGTCTCTCTTTTGATTAGTATGGGATGGTTAAGGTAGACCCTCTATAATAAAATTATATGTATATAGAATAATAGAATTAAACCTTTTAACCCAATTTAACTAACTATTTGACCGACTAAATCTATTCATAATGGATAAAAATCTTTAAATTAATACTTGGGTCAGTCCTTGTACACGTGATAGGGTAGGATCCACATCCGATCTATTTTTTTCAGTGTAGTCATGGTTCTTACTTGTTATCGGTAACAGCCAAAGCGTCACCATCCATGAACCATGCATGTAACAGGTTTGCGATTTTTCATCAAAGGAAGCTATTGCCCATCTCCACTTTCAGTCCATTTAACCATGTTTTTAATTTGCTGGCGACGGCGATCACCAGGGCTACTATGCTGCGCAGCGTACTGGATAGACTGCAGAGTGCATGGTAACCAATCTGTAGCTGTTCTAGTAGGAGCATTAGTTTACCTTGGGAGGAGCATTAGTTTACCATCTCCTCGAGTAGGAGAGTGGACATCATAATTTGTGGTAGAGGGGATACGCGTCCGCACGGTCCCTACCAAAACAATGCAAGTTTTGTTATTATATATAGTATATATATAATTATAAATAATTATCAAGCATAGATAAATATTATCTTAAGTTATTTATAATGGGTTGGTTTATTTTTTAACTCTAATAAAATTAAATATATATAAAATTATAGAATGAAATCGGTTTTTCAACTCTAATATATATATATATATATGTTATGAGATGCAAAAAGTTTCTTGAGGGTGCACGGTGAAATGACACTAAGTCACTTAGAAAGTGGGGGTTTATACTCATTAGAATGAGTCTTTATAAGAGTTGCTGTCGGTATCCTGAAACTAGGGTAACCTTTGCTACTGTATAAAGAAACAAGTACCCATGCGGCTATCTCTTAGTCGCGTGGTGAAGGTGCTGTGTGTGGGACCAAACTATGACTCGTCCCAGCCTCGGGCGACTACTCTGGGCCCACAACAGCGCTTGACCCCACCACATGGGCGGGTCCAGAGCCGCCACGTGTCCAGAGAGAGATATACTCCAAGGCATCAACAGTGAGTCCGGACCCCCATGGGAGAGTGCCGGACCCCTTGATATACAGTCCGGACCTCCAAGGTTGGTCCATGACCTCCACGTGTGCAAGCCAGACCCCTGGAATGGGATCCGGACCCCCCCCCCCCCGTGTGGGGTTCGGACCGCCCACAATGGGGTCCCAAGGTCCCAGGACAGAACATACTCGGGCCTTGAACAGGACCCAGGCGGGGGTCCGGTGCCGACATGTGTCCAGACCTAGACTGGTGGGTTCCGGATCTGTCCGCATACACTTCTGCCCCCCGCTCAGGCAGAGACCCGTTGCAGCCGCGTGGCATACTGCGCGCGGCTTAAGCCAACGGGCGAAACCTAGCATGACGCCTCTGGGCTACGCGCGCCTCCGCATTCATTACAGATAACACGTGCGCCTGTCCACTCCACTGATAGGTGGCGTGCACAGTCCATGATACGCGGGTCGTGCTGTTATTCACCATTACTCGTACGTTTCAGCTATCAATGCTGCATGGACTGCGGTCATCAAGTCTCCCGGTGATTGCTCAGGCGTTACTAGCATTAGTTACTCACATAATGTATTCTTTCCATTATGTTCCTGGGCCCACATGTCGAGGCTCAGCATCCTTGTATGTGCCTCCCTTAAACTATAAAAGGGAAGGCACACAACGTTACAGGACGGACTCTCAAGTTCACAGACTCAATCACATGCTCAATACTACATACACATAGTGGAGGTAGGGTATTACGCTCTGGCGGCCCGGACCACTCTAATCTTTCATGTCCCCTCGTGTTCATCCCGCATTCACTGAACAGGCAAACCGCTTAAGCCCCCTCCTCATCTTAGGATTCGGGCGAGTGCGTTCTGCCACCCGGCCGGTGGATTTCCCCACCGACATTTAGCGCGCCAGGTAGGTGGCTTTAGCTTTAGGTTTTCGCCTGTTTTCCTGCTCGACACGATGGTTCAGATCGTCGAACACCGCGACTTGTCTCCCGAGGACTTCCTGATGGAGGAGGAAGCTGCATCTTCCATGCCACGAGGCTCCAACCGCCCTGCGCTCAGTGCTGCTGCTGTGCACGCGGCGCAGCAGCACACGCCTGCGCAAACATCCAAGGCTCCGTCTAGGGCTGCTCCTGGGGCGCTGTCTGCAACCAAGGAGTTGCTACGCCACCCTCCGAGCTCCACGGCCTCACCGGGGGCCATGAAGCAGTGGCGTGACGATGTCGACCGTATTCTCAGCATGGCGCATTCTGGCTCGGCCAGGCCCAGGCCTCGGTCATTCCGGCGTCAACATGAGGCAGTCGGCGTCGGTACGCTCACCCTCAGTGAAGGCCACACCGACTGAGGACCTGCGGGTGGAGCTCAACCGCAGGTGTGCGGGCGAGGATGCTCTAATCTCTCTGGAGAGGCCTGATGACCTGCAGGTAGAACTCAACCGTAGCCATGCGGGCGAGGACGCCCGAGTCTCTCTGGAGAGGGCGCGTGAGCGCTGGCAAAACTTCGAGGGTCACAACCTTGAACAAGACTTCGCTCCGCTTGCGCCACAAACTCCAAGGGGTGCTCGAATCCACACGGGTGTCCCATTGGTCGATGTTGGCTGTGCCATGCTGGCGGATCATCTCCGCGCGGCGACTTGGCCACCCAAGTTCTGGCCACACCTGCCGGAGAAGTACGACGGTACGTCCAACCCATCGGAATTTTGCAGGTTTACATCACCGCCATTAAGGCAGCTAGTGGAAACACTGCTGTGATGGCGAGCTACTTCCATGTAGCCTTGACCGGGCTAGCCCGGACCTGGCTCATGAACCTCACCCCGGGGCCCGTCTACTCCTGGGAAGAGCTCTGTGCACGGTTCACAACGAACTTTGCCAGTGCTTATCAGCAACATGGCATGGAGGCTCATCTCTATGCTGTAAGGCAAGAACCCGGGGAGACTCTCTAGGCATTCATCGCCCGCTTCACCAAGGTACGAGAGACTATACCTCGTGTCTCCGATGCATCCATTATCACTGCTTTCCGACAGGGGTGCGTGATGAGAAGATGTTGGAGAAGCTGGCGACGCATGACGTGGAAACCGTCACCATGCTCTTCGCTCTGGCCGACAAATGTGCCAGAGCTGCCGAGGGTCGTGGATGGCACTCGACACCATAGACCGAAGTTACCCAGATGGGTGGCTTGGGTGCCATCACCTAGGGTGGCAACAAGAAGAAGGAGAAGAACCGTGGCCACGAGAGGCCGCAATCTGCTGCTCCGGTCGTTGTAGCTGTGACTGGGGGCCGAAATGAGCGCAACAAGCACCCACGGCCACAGGGAGGCAACAGTGGGTCATGCCCTGTGCACCCCAATAGTCGCCACAGCGCCTCGGAATGCCGCAAGATCATCAAGCTCACGAAGTGCGTCCGCGAGCGGTGCGAGTAGTCTTCCAAGGATGGCTCACTGCCTCGTCGCCGACCTAGCAAGGAGAAGGTCGATGAAGGTGATGCAGCCACGGGAGAACGGGACCTCGGGTATCAGTCACCTTAGGGGGTCCTCAAAGACGTTTTCACTGGAGACTCTGACTCTGGTGACGACAACGGCCGCCGCAAGAAGCTGTACGTGATGTACGACGGAAGCTGGGAGCTCACCTCCCATAGGTTTGTAAAGTCCCTGTGCCGATAGGTTCTTTCAGCGGTCCTAGGGGTCCCGAAGGCTGCTCCACATCAGCGGTGGAGGAGCACCCCTATCTCCTTCGGGGCATCCGACTGCCCCGAAAACATGGCAGGGGCCGGTATACTACCGCTCATCACCACCACTGTCATCGCCAACATGCGGCTGCATCATGTCCTGATTGACGGTGGGGCTGGACTCAATGTCATTAGCCACGCTGCATTCAAGCAGCTGTAGATCCTAGGGTCTCGATTGGGACCCTCTCGTTCATTCTCCGGAGTGGGCCCACAACCGGTGTATCCCCTTAGGAGCATCGCACTCCCGGTTACATTCGGGACCGAGGAAAACTTCCGTATCAGAACATCTAGTTCGACGTCGTGGAGGTTAACCTCCCATTCAATGCCATCATTGGCAGGCCGGCCCTGTACCGGTTCATGGCTATTGCCCATTATGGGTATTTGGTCCTCAAGATGCCATCCCCTGCTGGGGTCCTCACCATGCGGGGTGACCGCGCCCCTGCGCTTGCGGCTGTCGTGAAGCTACATGCCCTGGCGGCAGAAACTGCTCGCCCGGATGACGGAGGAAGGGACCCCTCAACTTCCGGTACCAAGGCGTCTGCCAAGGTGCCAAAGGTGCAGCCATCTGGAGCAAACGGCGGTCCTGTCAAGGCCATCTAGGTCGGCGTGCACTCCTCCCAGACCACCCGCATCGCGGGCAATCTGGAGGAAAAATAGGAACTCGCGCTCGTCGCCTTCCTCCAGGCAAATGCCGACATGTTGGCATGGGAGCCGTCGCAGATGCCTGGGATCCCTAGGGAGGTGATTGAGCACCATCTGAAGATCCACCTTGACGCCAAACCAGTGAGTCAGAAGCCTCGGAGACAGTCTGTTGAGCGGCAGGACTTCATCCGTGAGGAGGTCCAGAAGCTGCTACACGCTGGCTTCATCGAAGAGGTTCATCACCCAGTGTGGCTGGCCAACCCAGTCATCGTTCCAAAGGCAAACAGGAAGCTTCTAATGTGCATCAACTACACCAGCCTTAATAAGGCTTGTCCCAAGGACCCATATCCACTTCCACGCATAGATCAAATCGTGGATTCTACCTCCGGGTGCGATCTCTTGTCCTTCTTAGATGCTTACTCTAGTTTCCATCAGATCCAGTTGTCTAGAGAAGATAGGAAGCATACCGTTTTTGTAACAGTCGATGGGCTTTACTGTTATGTTGTAATGCCTTACGGTCTGAAGAACGCCTTGCCGACATTTGTACGGGCGATGAGTAAGACCTTTGGGGACCTGATTAGGGACAGGATAGAGATATACGTCAATGACATCGTGGTCAAGACTAAGAGAGGGTCGACTCTAGTGGAAGACTTGACCCTGGTCTTTGACAAGCTGCGAGCAACGCGCACGAAGCTGAACCCGGAAAAGTGCGTCTTTGGTGTCTCTGCAGGGAAGTTGCTGGGATTCCTGGTTTCGCACCGGGGCATTGAAGCAAACCCAAAGAAGATCAGGGCAATTGAGGCAATGAGGCCTCCGGCCTGGGTCAAGGACGTCCAGAAGCTTATGGGGTCCCTGGCCGCCCTTAGCCACTTCATCGCACGGCTGGTTGAGAGGGTGCTACCCTTCTTCAAGCTCTTATGGAAGTCCGACCCACTCTCTTGGACCGAGGAGGCAGAGCGAGCCTTCCAAGAGTTGAAGCAGCACCTTGTGTCCCTACCGATACTGGTAGCTCCAGAGCCAGGGGAGTCGTTGTACTTATATATTGCAGCGGCTACAGAGGCAGTGAGCATGGTGCTGGTCGTCGAAAGGACGGCGCAACATCCCCACAGGAGTCAGGAAGTTCCCCTAGGAGAAGGTGGTGGTTCGTCCAGCACGGACCTTGGGGGCTCGGGGCCACCCGTAGGGGTCCAGACCATACAGAAGCCGGTCTACTACGTCTGCGAGGTCCTCCATGAGGCAAAGGCCAGGTACCTTGAGACGCACAAGCTTCTCTATGTTGTGCTTGTTGCGTCCAGGAAGCTGCGCCACTATTTTTAGGCACACAGGATCGTGGTGGGGACCTCCTTCCCGTTAAGGGCCATCCTCCACAACTCTAACGCCACAAGCAACATTGCCAAGTGGGCAGCGGAACTTGCTAAGTTCTAACTGGACTTCTAGCCTCTCCACGCTATCAAGAGCCAGGTCCTAGCTGACTTCATCGTGGAGTGGACCCCTCCCCCGAGTGCTCCTGGGGGTCTAGATCCTGATTTGGACCCCACACCTGCGGAGCCTAGGGTCCCGGTCTTCACCGAGCCCTACTGGACGCTCTTCTTCCATGGATCCGCTCGCTAGTAGCGAGGTGGTGCTAGAGTGGTCCTCGTCGACCCAAGCGGAGATCAAGTAAAGTACATGGTGCACCTTTAGTTCAAGGCCACCAACAATATGGCAGAGTACGAGGAACTGATCTTCGGCTTGTCTGCGGCCCTATCCCTAGGGATCCGCTAGCTCCTCGTGAAGGGGGACTCCCAGCTGATCATCAAGCAGGTCCGCGGGGAATGTAGGTACAACGAGCCTAGGCTCGCAGCTTACCTCCTCCATGTAAGGAAGCTGGAAAAGGACTTCACGGCCCTGGAACCGCAACATGTTCCTTGGGCTAACAATTCAGCGGCAGATGAACTCTCCACGAGGGCATCAACTTGGGCACCCGTGCTCGAGGGCGTCTTCGAAAGATGCTACTGAGACCTACAACCCAGCCTGCCGAACCGGGCGAAGGGGACGAGACTAGCACCTCAAAGCTAGCGGTCCTGGTGGCGTACCATCTACAGAACCCACCAAAAATTGTGTGCGCTACATAGGGTCCTGCCAATCTCTTAGTGCCACAGCCAGTATCTCAGAGTGGTCCCGATGCATGGATCTTCGAGATCCGGGACTACCTGAAGAAAAATATCCTTCCTGAAGATCATGTGTCCGTAGAGCGCAAAGTGTGGTTGGCTAAACGATACGCGGTGGTAGAAGGGGATCTCTATCGCCGTGGTGCCAATGGCATTCTCATGTGGTGCATCACCCAGGAGGAGGGCCGTGAGTTGCTCGTGGAGATCCATGGAGGTGAGTGCGGAAGTCATTCGTCATCCCGCACACTGGTCGGTAAGGCCTTCTGGCACGGCTTCTACTGGCCAACCGCTCTCTAGGATGCAGCTGAGATGGTAAAGTCCTGCAAGGCATGTCAGTTCCATGCAAAGCAGATACACACACCAGCTCAAGCTCTGCAGATGATTCCACCCTCCTGGCCATTAGCCGTATGGGGGGTGGATATCCCGGGACCATTCCCCAAGGCCATCGGCGAGTACCGTTTCCTCTTCGTCGCCATCAACAAGTTCACAAAGTGGTCAGAGGCCACCCCTATGGTCAATATCACCTATGGTGCTGCTGTTGCTTTCCTCAGGTCGATTATCTGTAGATTTGGGGTCCCAAGCCGTATCATTACGGACAACAGGACCCAGTTTACAAGTTGGCTCTTCCAAGAGTATTGTGAGGGCATCGGCACCCAGCTCTGCTTTGCGTATGTGGCTCATCCCAGGAGCAACGGCCAAGCTGAGAGGGCAAACGTAGAAATCCTCAAGGGGCTCAAGACACGCACCTATGACTGCTTGGAAAAAGCATGGTGCAAATTGGGTCAACGAACTTCCGTCCGTACTATGGGGGAACCGGACCACACCCAGCCGAGCTACCGGGGAGACCCCGTTCTTCCTGTTCTACGGGGCCAAAGCCTACCTTCCCCTAGAAATCATTATGGGCTCCCCACGGGTCCAGTCTTTCGATGAGTCTATGCAGGAACAGCTACGGCTTGAGGACGTGAACTTCATCGATGAGCGCAGATGGCGAGCGGCGATCCAAAATGCATGGTACAACTAGGCCTCAGGCGCTACAACCAACGGTTCGTGCATAGTAGGGAGCTCAGGGTCGGGGACCTAGTCCTAAGGAGAGTACTGAACCGAGAAGGGCTCCACAAACTCTCCCCCAGTTGGGAAGGACCCTTCAAGGTGACGGAAATATGCCGACCCGAGTGTGTCCGCCTTGCCACAACTGAAGGAGTGCCTTTGCCCAATCCCCCGAATATATAGCATCTCCGTAAGTTCTATCCATAGAGGCAAAACTGGGGGGTTGAGTTTTCTTCCTTTGTAACTGGGTTGTGCATATGTGTACATCAATCCGGTGAGGTCCGCCCTCGTAAGCCCGGCCTGTTGGTCTGCACCCATGTATATCAAGTTATAAGGAAAGAATTTACCCCCCAGAGGAGCTTTTGTGATGTTTCATTCTACATCAGTTTACGAGCATTATTTTTATCTAACCCACCCATACAGTTCCCACCCTTGCTGGTATGATGACATCCGAATTGAGTAAGCCAGGCTTGCAGTTCAGGACCCCTCTACTGCTACAAGGGGTCCGGCAACCTGCGAGTCCGGTTCTAGAGAATGGGCGCTCGTTTCCTGGAGTGGTCTGGGGCTGTGTAGCTGCTTAGCCTGGTTCCGTACCCTAAGCCTACACCTCTACCACTCTGCAACGGGTACCCTAGTATTTGGAGCTATGATCCTGTGGGTCCGGACATATGGCTTGGCTTCCTAGGCTAAATCCTGCAGGTCCTGTTGCATGAATTAAAGGATGGTAGATACCAGACGATGGGTTCTATAGGTGTGCTACTAACACTTCAAAGCCGAAGCTGTGTGTAGGTCCAGGTCCCCGTCCAGAGGTAGGTAGTCTTAAACTCTAAAGACTACCTCCTAGGGGCCGGACCACCAACTTTTTCTTTGGTGTACTGGTATCCAGCCTCGACACGTCGAGCCTACATACCAGGGGGGCCAAGTACTAGATGGAAGTTGGTGACACTACACATAACAACGGCAAATAGTATACAGATAAGTGTTGTTTGATTAATAGTTCTCAAAAGTATCTTACAAAACCAAAAATTATTACCAGCCGCACTCCAGCGGGACCCTTGCCTTGTCTCTATAGGTACAACTACTCGTCGTCAGTAGGATCACACTAGAAGCGCTCGGCCACCAGCTCCACAGCGTCTTGTATGCTCTCCCAGGCAGCGTCTTCTGTGGCAGCCATCGGACCCACAATCACCGACGCCAAGGATATGGCGGGGTCGTGGCTCCGGAAGCATGTCAAGACATACTCAATCACCGCTCGGTAGAGCTTGCTGCCATTTGCCTCCAGGCGGGCGCCAAGGATTTGGTCCAGGCGTCGGAGGCGATCAGCGGTAGAGTCCAACACCGGGAGTGCATCGGAGATCGACGCCGGTAGCTCCGACACTAGGATGGGGCTCATCCCTAGCGGCACCAGTGCCATGCTTGCCTCGCCGGCCCACACGGCAATGCGCTAGACCCTGGTGCGGTGCCTCGTCAGGTGAGCATTTCCTCCCTGAAGGCGAGATCCGTCTCCCGCCTGGCGAGGGCCGTCTCCCGACTGTCTAAGGACTCTCCCTTCGCCTTGAGGTTCTCCTCGGTGAGGGTGGTGTCGCTGGCCTTGCCCTCGAGCTCCTACTACCACTGTTGCAGCCTCTCCACAACCTTCACCTGCTGGACCCGCTGCGCTTCTAGGGTCTGGTCCAGGGCATTCAGCTTGGCCCGGAGCTTTGTTGTGAGGGCCTCCCTCTGGCTCAAGGCCTCCTCCCTCTTGGCCACCTTCTTCTCCCTCCGGTGCTCCTCCAGCTCCCTGGCATACACCTTCTAGAGGTCCTTCTTGTACTCCTTGCGGTCCCGCTCAAGTTGGGACCGCTCAGAGATGAACTAGCGGGACGCCGTCCTGGTGCGCTCCTCCAGTTGGGTGCGCCAGTTGCTGAGGCGCTGGTGCTCAGCCTCAAGCGCCTCCCACTCCCGCAAAATTGCTGTCCCGGTGTCACTAAGGACCTGGTGGGCGCGGGACAGCATGCGATGGAGGGGTATTGGCGTAGCTTCTTCCTCGGCACCTAACCAGAGCCGTCGCCCGAACACCACCACCATCTCCTCCGGTGCAGGCGGGGGGTTGGAGATGGACGCGCCTCCGGTGTCACCCCTAATGTCGGGAGTGGGCGCGATGTCAGAGGCGGGCGCGGATCCCCTAGCTAGGACCTCCTCTGTCACTGTGATGCCGCCTAATGCTGGCGCCGCTGCCGCTGGACCCCTGGCTGGGGCATGAGAAGCCGCTGGCGCTGTTTGGGCAGCGGCTAGAGGCAGACCGCCGGCACCACTCCCAGCAGATTCCTGCTACTGAGAGCTAGACCCATCAGTGGGCCTAGTGCCTATCGGAGGAGGTGTGGCGTTCGGAGCGGCGGAGGAAGAAACCCTAGCGATCAGACAATGGGTTAAGACCTATCGGCATGATAATTAGACTCACGAAAAAGGGGCTACACTTACTTGGGGCACTGGACTTTCCAGCGACCCTGGAAGCGGGGCGACCGCTGCTGTTGCTGTTGCTGCTGCTGCTGTTGTTGCTGTTGCTACTGCTGGTTCCCCTGGGGGAGATCACCCCCAAATGGTGGTGGTGGCGACGGGACCGATGGTGGTGGCAGTGGCGGTAGGCTTGATGGTGGTGGTGGTGGCGGGACCGGAGGACTGACGCGCCTCTACGCACCGTGGGCCTTGGAGCTCGCCTCCTCGGCCCCGCCTGCAGTCCTCTGGCGCTTCTGGGGAGGCTTTAAAATGAGCGACCTGTCAGTGTGACACAGGCGGCGTCACCTCTCTTCCTTCGACCCCCCTGGTGCCACCTGGGGCGGAGGCGCTGCTTGCAGCCCCTTTACCCTTGTCCAAGGGGCTGGGGGCCACGGCAGAGGCGCTGGGAGATGCACCGATGGGCTGGGGAACTCCAGCTGGTGCATCGGAGATCTGGATCCCGTAGAGGGGGTCCCGGTCGCCGGTCTGGCGAACTACCACGCTGCTCTCGTCGAGGGTCGGCAGCGTGGCCAAAATCGCCGTCCTCAAGCCTGGGTCGTCGCAGAGAGCTGGGGTGGCCTAGGGGAGGATCAGGGACTCAGGGACAAAGGTCTCCCCAGTAATCCCTCCCACTAGGACAGCCAGTTCGTCCTAGGACAAATCGGTCCCCGGCCCACGCTGGATTCTACCGATGTCGTTCGGGCCGGTGAACCAGCAGCACAGGCGCGACCTTCTCTGCAGCGGCATGATCCGGCGCTTTAGGAGGTCACCGACCACGTGCATTAACGTCAGGCCGTCTGTGGCCAAGGCCTTGATCCTGTCCAATATGGGTAGGATCTCTTGCGACAGGGACGGCTTGGTCCTCCACTGCTTGCGGTCGAGAGCCGGCCCATTGGACGGTAGGACGAGGCGGTCGTTGGCCTCGACGCTGGCGATCACCCAGTCGCTTCGCCAGTTCTCCCACCTCGCTCCACCAAGGGTGGGGATGTAGACGACGGTCGAATCTGGCCTCGTCTGAAAGTAGTAGGCCCCGATGTGGTCACTGGTCTTCCCAGACTTGACCAACACGAAGAAGTAGCGAAAGAGAAAGGTGCAGGGGGCCACACCTACGAACATCTCGCAGAGGTGGACGAAGATGGCCGCCTGGAGGATGGAGTGGGGTGTGAGGTGTTGGAGCCGAAGCCTGAACTCCTCTAGCAGTAGTAGAAAGAAGGGCGAGATCGGCAGTGCCAACCCTAAGGAGATGTAGGAGGTGAACAAAATGAACTCCCCGGTGGCGAGATTGCTGAGGGGGACGACACCGGCACGGATTCTTCTAGGCGAGGCCTGGCGCGCTCCACCCAAGCAAGCCACGGACCAGATTGAGCGCCTCCTTAGACTGGAAGCGGTCGAGATGGCTAAGTGAAGTCATGGCGTCTGCGGTGGCGCAGGTGTGGAGCAGAAGAGAGCGAATGCAAAGGGGCATAGAGGAGCACGAAGGCGAAAGGGCGCAATCGATTGGAAGAGAATGCGAAAGGGTAACTGCTGCACATGGGGTGAGCCCTTTTTCAAGGAAACCTGAGTCCCTGTTCAGGGAAACCCTTCCGCGCGCCCCTCAATCGCCGCAGGAAATCACTGAGAGCACCTAGAGAGGGGGTGAATAGGTGATCCTGTAAAATTAAACACTAAGTAGCCACAAAACTTAGTTATAGAAGTGTTAGTGCGACTAAGTAGTTGAGGCGAGTTCTTGTGAACAAAACAATCACAGAGAAAGCAATCACAAGAGACACGTGATTTTATCCCGTGGTTTGGCCAAGTAACACTTTCCTACTTCCACGTTGTGGCGTCCCAATGGACGAGGGTTGCACTCAACCCCTTTCAAGTGATCCAATGGTCAACTTGAATACCATGGCTTTCTTCCTTATAGTCTTTCTCCCGTTTGCGAGGAATCTCCATAGGTTGGAGCCTCTCGCCCTTACAATAAAGATCACAATGAAGGCACAAGAGTAAGGCTAGGAGAGCAACACAAACAACACACAACTCCGCAGCACACACGCACACAAGTCAAGACTTGAGCTCAAAACATAGCACAAAGGGTTCACAACTCGAACAGAGCTCAAATCACTAACACAATCGATCAAATGCGCGGAGACGGAGTGTGGGAGTCTTAGAATGCTTAGTGAATACTTAGGTAACTCCTCCATGCGCCTAGGGGTCCCTTTTATAGCCCCAAGGCAGCTAGAAGCCCTTGGAGGCAAACTTGGAAGGCCATCCTTGCCTTCTGTCGAGTGGCGCACCGGACAGTCCGGTGCACCATTAGACAATCTGGTGCGCCATCGAACAGGTCCTGTAGACTGTCCGATGCGTGATCTCCTTCCAAATTTGGCATATTCGACCGTTGCTCCTCTGGGCTGATTGGCGCACCGGACACTGTCCAGTGCACACCGGTCAGTCCGGTGCACCAGCCAATCATTGGAGTAGTCCACGTGTCGCATGAAGATTGCGCGGCCGACCGTTGGCGCTGGCGACCGTTGGCTCATCGGACAGTCCGGTGCACCACCGGACAGTCCAGGTGAATTATAGCCACGTCGCCTTTTCCGTTTCCCGAGAGCGACGAGTTCGCCGCGGATGACTCATCGGATAGTCCGGTGAACCACCAGATAGTCCGGTGAATTATAGTCGTACACCGTCGTCAACTCCCGAGAGCGATCTTTTCACTGAAGACCAGCCTGGCGCACCGGACACCACCGGACAGTCCGGTGTGCTAGACTGAGCTGAAGTTTAGATGCATAGAGCCAAGTCCTTTCCATTTCTTTTCTCTTTCTTTTGTCACTGTTTCTAGCACTTGGATAACCATGTTAGTACATAAAACAATTTACCAAGTCTAGAAACATACATTTTGCCTTGATTAGCACTTCTCACTTTATTTGGCACATAAGAACTTAATTAAACATGTTGGGCACTTAATCACCAAAACATTATAAAAATTGCCTAGGGGCACATTTCCCTTTCGATCTCTCCCTTTTCGGTGATTTATGCCAACACATCAAAAAGCAACCAAAATAAGTGCAACATCAATGCAGATGAGAACCAAATCATTTTTGCACAAGATTTGACATATTTAGATCATTCTTTGCCACCACTTGGTTTGTTTTTGCAAATCAAATTCATTTTCCTATCTCTAAGTCAAACACGCTTGTTTGGGCACAAAGAGAGATAATCCAAGAGTGAAATTGATCAAGTGTCAAAAACTCCCCCTTTTCCCATAATCAAAATTCTCCCCCATAAGAGACCAAATTTTGCAATGAGAGTATTTTGGACAAATAAAAAATTCTAGCTCAATTATTTTTGAAATTCACAAGTGGTAGCTGATCCATTTGCTTTGGCCTTAATTTCTCCCCCTTTGCCATTAAGCACCAAAACAAGATCATTATTGGCCCTTTAACCCCATTGCCTCACCAAAAGTGTCAATTAAGAACAAAAAGGCAAATAGAGATTAAGTATGAACATGGAATTAAATACACCAATACCGGAGTGTAGTGGAAGTCTTTGTGTCGTCCAAGTTCACCTTTCCTTTTCAATGCACCTTTTAGACTACGACAAGTATACTCAAACAACCAGGTTAGTCTCAAGAGGTCAAGTTATAGCGTAGCTCCCCCTTAATATGTGCATCACTTGCAAATGGACTTGTGAGGTCTGGGGATCACGGGTACAACTTGAGCAACACAATAGTGCATAAAGTAACATGATCAAAGGCATAGAACACATGTATGCTATGGATCAATCCAAGTTACGTGAATCTAAGACATTTAGCTCACTACGCAACCTACAAAAAGTTTTCTCATCCAACGGCTTGGTAAAGATATCGGCTAGCTGGTTCTCGGTGCTAATATGGTACACCTCGATATCTCCCTTTTGCTGGTGGTCTCTCAGGAAGTGATGCCGGATGTCTATGTGCTTAGTGCGGCTGTGTTCAACAGGATTATCCGCCATGCGGATAGCACTCTCATTGTCACATAGGAGTGGGACTTTGCTCAGATTGTAGCCAAAGTCCCGGAGGGTTTGCCTCATCCAAAGTAGTTGCGCGCAACACTGTCCTGCGACAACATACTTGGCCTCAGCGGTGGATAGGGCAACAGATGTTTGTTTCTTTGAACTCCAGGACGCCAGGGACCTTCCTAGAAATTGGCATGTCCCCGATGTGCTCTTTCTATCAACCTTGCACCCGGCATAATCGAAGTCTGAGTATCCAATCAAGTCAAAGGTAGACCCCCTTTGGATACCAGATCCTGAAGCAAGGCGTAGAAACTAAATATCTAAGAATTCGCTTAACGGCCACAAGGTGACATTCCTTGGGGTCAGATTGATATCTAGCACACATGCATACACTTAGCATAATGTCCGGTCTACTAGCACATAAATAAAGCAATGAACCTATCATGGACCGGTATGCCTTTTGATCAACGGGCTTACCTCCTTTGTTGAGGTCAACATGCCCGTCGGTTCCCATTGGTGTCTTCGCGGGCTTGGCATCCTTCATCCCAAACTGCTTGAGAATATCTTGTGTGTACTTCGTTTGGGAGACGAAGGTGCCGTCCTTGAGTTGCTTTACTTGGAACCCAAGGAAGTAGGTCAACTCACCCATCATCGACATCTCGAACTTTTGTGTCATCACCCTGCTAAACTCCTCACAAGACTTTTGATTAGTAGAACCAAATATTATGTCATCGACATAAATTTGGCACACAAAAAGATCACCATCACAAGTCTTTGTAAAAAGAGTGGGATCGGCTTTCCCAACCTTGAAGGCATTAGCAATTAAGAAATCTCTAAGGCATTCATACCATGCTCTTGGGTCTTGCTTAAGTCCATAGAGCGCCTTAGAGAGTTTGAACACATGGTCGGGGTACCTGTCATCCTCAAAGCTAGGGGGTTGTTCCACGTATACCTCCTTCTTTATTAGCTCACTGAGGAAAGCGCTCTTCACATCCATTTGAAATAGCCTGAAAGAGTGGTGAGCGGCATAGGCTAATAAAATTTGAATAGACTCTAGCCTAGCCACAGGAGCAAAAGTCTCCTCGAAATCCAAACCTACGACTTGGGCATAACCTTTTGCCACAAGTCGAGCCTTGTTACTTGTTACCACCCCGTACTAGTCTTGCTTGTTGCGGAACACCCACTTGGTTCCCACAACATTTTGCTTTGGACGTGGCACCAGACTCCAAACTTCATTTCTCTTGAAGTTGTTGAGCTCTTCCTACATGGCCAACACCCAATCCGGGTCCTGCAAGGCCTCTTCTACCCTGAAAGGCTCAATAGAAGAGACAAATGAGTAATGCTCATAAAAGTTAGCTAATCTTGAGCGAGTAGTTACTCCCTTGCTTATGTCACCCAGAATCTGGTCAACAGGGTGATGTCGTTGGATCGTTACTCGGACTTGAGTTGGAGGGGCACGTGGAACTTCTTCATCCATCACTTGTTCTTCCAGTGCTCCCCCTTGATCCTGTCCCTCTTCTTGAGGTACCTGTTCACCATCTTGAGTTGGAGGATGCACCATTGTGGAGAAAGATGGCTGATCTTGCTCCTGTTGTTCCTATGGTCGCACATCACCAATCGCCATCGTGTGTGAAAGTTGCCTAGAGGGGGGTGAATAGGCGGAATCTGAAAATTACAAACTTAAGCACAACTACAAGCCGGGGTTAGCGTTAGAAATATAAACGAGTCTGAAAGAGAGGGCGAAAACAAATCACAAGCAAATAAGAATGGATGGCACGGTGATTTGTTTTACCAAGGTTCGGTTCTTGCGAACCTACTCCCCGTTGAGGTGGTCACAAAGACCGGTTCTCTTTCAACCCTTTCCCTCTCTCAAACGGTCACTTAGACTGAGTGAGCTTCTCTTCTCAATCAAATGGGACACTAAGTCCACTACAAGGACCACCACACAATTGGTGTCTCTTGTTTTGATTACAAGTGTTATGGAAACAAGAATGAGGAAGAAGAAAAGCAATCCAAGCGCAAGAGCTCAAAAGAACACAAAAGTCTCTCTCTAGTCACTAATTTGTTTGGAGTGATTCCGGACTTGGGAGAGGATTTGATCTCTTTGTTTGTGTCTTGTATTGAATGCTATAGCTCTTGTATGAGGTTTGAAGGCTAAAAACTTAGATGCATTGAAGTGTGGTGGTTGGGGGGTATTTATAGCCCCAACCACCAAAAAACCGTTGGTGAGGGCTTCTGTCGAATGGTGCACCGGACAGTCCGGTGTGCCATCGGACACTGTCCGGTGCGCCAGCCACGTCACCAGGCCGTTGGGTTCCGACCGTTGGAGCTCTGACAATTGGGGCCACCAGACAGTCCGGTGGTGCACCGGACAGGTCCTATAGACTGTCCGGTGCGCCTTCTAGCGCCTGGTCTGACTTCTGCTCGCGCAGGCGCGCACTGTAGCTCATTTAATGTCTTCTACAGACGACTATTGGCGTGAAGTAGCCGTTGCTCCGCTGGCACACCGGACAGTCCGGTGAATTATAGCGGAGCGGCCTCCAAAATTCCCGAGGCTGGCAAGTTTGATTTAATTCTCCCTGGTGCACCGGACACTGTCCGGTGGTGCATCGGACACTGTCCGGTGGCACACCGGACAGTCCGGTGTGCCAGACTAGGGCTGCCTTCGGTATACTTTGCTCCTTAGTTTTGAATCATTTCTTTTATCTTTGTATTGGTTTGTTGTGAACCTTTGGCACCTGTAGAACATGTTTTCTAGAGCAACCTAGTTAGTCCAGTAATTTGTGTTGGGCAATTCAACCACCAAAATTCATATAGGAAAAGTTTGACCCTATTTCCCTTTCAATCTCCCATTTTTGGTGATTGATGCCAACACAAACTAAAGCAAATATAAAAGTGCAGAATTGAACTAGTTTGCATAAGGTAAGTGCAAAGGTTGCTTGGAATTGAAACCAATAAACTTATTTCAATAGATGTGCATGGATGGTTTTCTTCTTATTTAAAATTTTGGACCTCATTTGCACCACGAGTTTTGTTTTTGCAAATCCTTTATAAAATTCTTTTCAAAAACCTTTTGCAAATAGTCAAAGGTACATGAATAAGATTGAAAGAAGCAGTTTCAAGATTTGAAATTTTTTCCCCCTGTTTCAAATGCTTTTCCTTTGACTTAAACAAAACTCCCCCTAAATAAAATTCTCCTCTTAGTGTTCAAGAGGGTTTTGCAAGTTTTGAAAATACTACTTTCTCCCCCTTTTAAACATAATAAGATATCAATTTGAAAAACTTCATTTTTAAAATTCGGTGGTGGTGCGGTCCTTTTGCTTTGGGCTCATACTTTCTCCCCCTTTAGCATGAATCGCCAAAAACGGATACTTGTGAATGAAATATAAGCCCTTTTACTTTCTCTCCTAATGGCAAATAAATAGAGATGAGTGAAGATTATACCAAAGAGGAGAGAGATGCGGAGTTCCAGCAAATATCGATGGAGTTGAGTGGAAGCGCCTTCTTTGCCGAATACTCCATTTCCCTTTCAATTGCTATGACTATAATAGTACACTTGAAAACACATTAGTCATAGACATAAAAGAGATATGATCAAAGGTATATAAATGAGCTATGTGTGCAAAGAATCAATCAAAATTCCTAGAATCAAGAATATTTAGCTCATTCCTAAGTTTGGTAAAGGTTTTCTCATCTAGAGGCTTGGTAAAGATATTGGCCAATTGATCTTTGGTGTTTATATAGGCTATCTCGATATCCCCCTTTTGTTGGTGATCTCTCAGAAAGTGATACCGAATGGCTATGTGCTTAGTGCGGCTGTGTTCAACGGGATTATCCGCCATGCGGATGGCACTCTCATTGTCACATAGGAGAGGGACTTTGCTAAATTTGTAGCCATAGTGCCTAAGGGTTTGCCTCATCCAAAGCAATTGCGCGCAACAATGGCCTACGACAATATACTCGGCTTTGGCGGTAGAAAGAGCTACTGAGTTTTGTTTCTTTGAAGCTCAAGACACTAGGGATCTTCTCAGAAACTAACAAGTCCTTGATGTGTTCTTCCTATCAATCTTACACCTTGCCCAATCAGCATCGGAATATCCTAATAAATCAAATGAGGATCTCTTGGGGTACCAAAGACCAAACTTAGGTGTTTGAACTAAATATCTCAAGATTCGCTTCACGATCCTAAGGTGAACCTCCTTAGGGTCAGCTTGGAACCTTGCACACATGCATACGGAAAGCATAATGTCCGGTCGAGATGCACATAAATAGAGTAAGGATCCTATCATCGACCAGTATACCTTTTGATCTATGAATTTACCTCCCGTGCCGAGGTCAAGATGCCCATTGGTTCCCATGGGTGTCTTGATGGGCTTGGCATCCTTCATTCCAAACTTGGTGAGAATATCTTAAATATACTTTGCTTGGCTAATGAAGGTGCCCTCTTGGAGTTGCTTCACTTGAAATCCTAGAAAATACTTCAACTCCCCCATCATAGACATCTCGAATTTTTGAATCATGATCCTACTAAACTCTTCACAAATAGATTTGTTAGTAGACCCAAATATGATATCATCAACATAAATTTGGCATACAAACAAATCATTCTCAATGGTTTTAGTGAATAAAGTAGGATCAGCCTTGCCGACTTTGAATCCATTAGTGATAAGAAAATCTCTTAGGCATTCATACCATGCTCTTGGGGCTTGCTTGAGCCCATAAACCGCCTTAGAGAGTTTATAAACATGGTTATGATACTCACTATCTTCAAAGCCCGGAGGTTGCTCAACATAGACTTCTTCCTTGATCGGTCTATTGAGGAAGGCACTCTTCACGTTCATTTGATATAACTTAAAGCCATGGTAAGTAGCATAGGCAAGTAATATACGAATTGACTCAAGCCTAGCTACGGGTGCATAGGTTTCCCCAAAATCCAAACCTTCGACTTGTGAATACCCTTTGGCCACAAGTCTTGCCTTGTTCCTTGTCACCACACCATGCTCATCTTGTTTGTTGCGGAAGACCCACTTGGTTCCTACAACATTTTGGTTAGGACGTGGAACTAAATGCCATACCTCATTCCTTGTGAAATTGTTGAGCTCCTCTTGCATTGCCAACACCCAATCCGAATCTTGAAGTGCTTCCTCTACCCTGTGTGGCTCAATAGAGGAAACAAAAGAGTAATGTTCACAAAAATGAGCAACACGAGATCGAGTGGTTACCCCCTTATGAATGTCTCCTAGGATGGTGTTCACGGGGTGATCTCGTTGGATTGCTTGGTGGACTCTTGGGTGTGGTGGTCTTTGATCTTGTTCATCTTCCTTGTCTTGATCATTTGTATTTCCCCCTTGATAATTGCTGTCCTCTTGAGGTGGCTCATCTTCTTGATCTTCTCCTTCATCATCTTGAGCCTCGTCCTCATCTTGAGTTGGTGGAGATACTTGCATGGAGGAAGATGGTTGATCTTGTGCTTGTGGAGGTTCTTCGGATTCCTTAGGGCACACATCCCCTAATGGACATGTTCCTTAGCGTGATGCACAGAGCCTCTTCATCATCTAATTCATCAAGATCAACTTGCTCTACTTGAGAGCCGTTAGTCTCATCAAACACAATGTCACAAGAAACTTCAACTAGTCCAGTGGACTTGTTAAAGACTCTATATGCCCTTGTGTTTGAATCATATCCTAGTAAAAAGCCTTCTACAGCCTTAGGAGCAAATTTAGATTTTCTACCTCTTTTAACAAGAATAAAGCATTTGCTACCAAAGACTCTAAAATATGAAACATTGGGCTTTTTACCGGTGAGGAGTTCATAAGATGTTTTCTTGAGGACTCGGTGTAGATATAACCGGTTGATGGCGTAGCAAGCGGTGTTGACCGCCTCGGCCCAAAACCGATCTGAAGTCTTGTACTCATCAAGCATGGTTCTTGCCATGTCCAATAGAGTTCTATTCTTCCTCACCACTACACCATTTTGTTGTGGCATGTAGGGAGAAGAGAATTCATGCTTGATGCCCTCCTCCTCAAGAAAGCCTTCTATTTGTGAGTTTTTGAACTCTGTTCCATTGTCGCTTCTAATTTTCTTGTTCCTCAAGCCGAACTCATTTTGAGCCCATCTCAAGAATCCTTTCAAAGTCTCTTAGGTTTGAGATTTTTCCTGTAAAAAGAATACCCAAGTGAAGCGAGAATAATCATCCATAATAACTAAACAGTACTTACTCCCGCCGATGCTTACGTAAGCGATCGGGCCGAATAGATCCATGTGGAGGAGCTCGAGTGGCCTGTCAGTTGTCACGATGTTCTTGTGTGGATGATGAACACCAACTTGCTTCCCTGCTTGGCATGCGCTACAAATCCTGTCTTTCTCAAAATGAACATTTGTTAGTCCCAAAATGTGTTCTCCCTTTAGAAGCTTGTGAAGATTCTTCATCCCAACATGGGCTAGTTGGCGGTGCCAGAGCCAACCCAGGTTAGTCTTAGCAATTAAGCAAGTATCGAGTTCAGCTCTATTGAAATCAACTAAGTATAGCTGACCTCTAATACTCCCTTAAAAGCTACTGAATCATCACTTCTTCTAAAGACAGTAACACCTCTATCCGTAAAAAGACAGTTGTAACCCATTTTGCATAATTGAGAAACAGAAAGCAAGTTGTAATCTAAAGAATCTACAAGAAAAACATTTGAAACAGAATGGTCAGGTGATATAGCAATTTTACCCAATCCTTTGACCAAACCTTGATTTCTATCCCCGAATGTGATAGCTCGTTGGGGATCTTGGTTTTTCTCGTAGGAGGAGAACATTCTTTTCTCCCTAGTCATGTGGTTTGTGCACCCGCTAGTCGATGATCCAACTTGAGCCCCCGGATGCATAAACCTACAAAACAAATTTAGTTCTTGATTTTAGGTACCCAAACAGTTTTGGGTCCTTTGACATTAGATACAAGAACTTTGGGTACCCAAACACAAGTCTTTGATCCCTTGTGTTTGCTCCCAACATATTTGGCAACTACCTTGCCTGATTTGTTAGTGAGCACATAGGAAGCATCAAAAGTTTTGAATAAAACATTATGATCATTTGATGCTTTAGGAGTTTTCTTCTTAGGCAATTTAGCATGTGTTGATTGCCTAGAACTAGATGCCTCACTCTTGTACATAAAAGCATGATGAGAGCCAGAGTGAGACTTCCTAGAATGAATTCTCCTAATCTTATCCTCAGGATAACCAGCAGGATACAAAATATAACCCTCGTTATCCTGAGGCATGGGAGCTTTGCCCTTAACAAAATTAGACAATCTTTTAGGAGGGGCATTGAGCTTGAGATTGTCTCCCTGTTGGAAGCCAATGCCATCCTTAATGCTAGGGCGTCTCCCACTATAGAGCATACTTCTAGCAAATTTAAATTTCTCATTTTCCAAGTCATGCTCATTGATTTTAGCAGTTAATGTAGCTATGTGATCATTTTGTTGTTTAATTAAAGCAAGGTGATCATGAATAGCATCTACATTAACATCTCTACATCTAGTGCAAATAGAAACATGCTCAACGGTAGATGTAGAGGGTTTGCAAGTATTTAACTCAACAATCTTAGCATGCAAAATATCATTCTCATCTCTAAGATTGGAAATGGAAATATTGCAAACATCTAAATCCTTAGCCTTAGCAATTAATTTTTCATTTTCAATTTTAAGGCTAGAAAGAGAGATATTCAATTTATCAATCATGCCAATTAAACTAGCATTATCATTTCTAAGATTGACAATTGAATCATCACAAATATTTGACTTGTCAACCTTAGTAATCAAATTAGCATTCTCAATTCTAAGGTTGGAAATAGTGTCATGGCAAATACTTAGCTCACTAGTTAATTTTTCATTTTTCTCTACCTCCTGAGCATAAGCATTTTTAGTCTTAACATGCTTTTTGTTTTCTTTGATAAGGAAGTCCTCTTGGCTATCCAAGAGATCATCTTTCTCATGAATGGCACTAATCAATTCATTTAATTTCTTTTTTTGTTGCATGTTAAGATTGGCAAAAAGAGTAAGCAAGTTATCCTCCTCATCACTAGAATTAGCCTCATCACTAGATGTTGCATACTTAGTGGAGGATTTGGATTTTACCTTTTTCTTCTTGCCGTCCTTTGCCATGAGGCATTTGTGGCCAACGTTGGGGAAGAGGAGCCCTTTGTTGATGGCGATGTTGGCGGCGTCCTCGTCGGAGGAGGAGTCGGTGGAGCTCTCGTCGGAGTCCCACTCCCGGCAAACATGGGCATCGCCGCCCTTCTTCTTGTGGTACCTCTTCTTTTCTCTCCTCTTTCCCTTCTTGTCGTCGCCCCTGTCACTATCACTAGATAATGGACACTTAGCAATGAAATGACTAGGCTTACCACACTTGTAGCAAACCTTATTGGAACGGGGCTTGTAATCTTTCCCCTTCCTTTGTTTGAGGATTTGGCGGAAACTCTTGATGATGAGCACCATCTCCTCATTGTCGAGCTTGGAGGCGTCGATGGGGACCCTACTCGGTGTAGAGTCTTCTTTCTTCTCCTCTGTTACCTTGAATGCAACGGGTTGTGCTTTGGGTACGGAGGAGGAGGCGCCTTGCTCGATGATCTTCTTGGAGCCTTTGATCATTAATTCAAAGCTCACAAATTTGCCTATCACTTCCTCGGGAGACATTAGTTTATATCTTGGATCACCATGAATTAATTGAACTTGAGTGGGGTTAAGAAATATGAGTGATCTAAGAATAACCTTGACCATTTCATGGTCATCCCACTTGGTGCTCCTGAGGTTGGGCACTTGATTCACCAAGGTTTTTAGTCGGTTGTACATGGCTTGCGGGTCTTCTCCTTGGTTTAGCATGAAGCGACCGAGCTCACCCTCGATCGTTTCCCTCTTGGTGATCTTCGTCACCTCGTCTCCTTCATGTGCCGTTTTGAGCACGTCCCAAATCTCCTTGGCGCTCTTTAATCCATGCACCTTGTTATACTCCTCTCGAGTTAGAGAGGCGAGGAGTATTGTGGTGGCTTGTGAGTTGAAGTGCCGGATTTGGGCAACTTCATCCGAATCATAGTCCTCATCCCCTACAGATGGTACCTGTACACCAAACTCAACAATGTCCCAAATACTAGTGTGGAGTGAGGTTAGGTAATGTCTCATTTTATCACTCCACATGTTATAATCTTCACCATCAAAACCAGTGGTTTGCCTAATGGAACAGAAAGCAATGGAGTACGTTTAGAAATGCGAGGGTAGCGTAGGGGAATCTTACTAAACTTCTTGCGCTCATGGCGCTTAGAAGTTACGCACGACGCGTCTGAGCCGGAGGTGGATGGCGACGAAGAATCATCTCGTAGTAGACCACCTTCTTCATCTTCTTCTTTTTGTCGCCACTCCGATGCGACTTGTTGTGGGAGTGTGATTCTCCCATTCCTTTGGAGCCGGACTCCCTTGACGAAGCCTTCCCGAGGCTTGTATCGGGCTTCTGCCGGTCACCATCTCCTTCTTGGCGTGATCTCCCGACATCACTTCGAGCGGTTAGGCTCTAATGAAGCACCGGGCCCTAATACCAATTGAAAGTCGCCTAGAGGGGGGTGAATAGGCGGAATCTGAAAATTACAAACTTAAGCACAACTACAAGCCGGGGTTAGCGTTAGAAATATAAACGAGTCCGAAAGAGAGGGCGAAAACAAATCACAAGCAAATAAGAATGGATGGCACGGTGATTTGTTTTACCAAGGTTCAGTTCTTGCGAACCTACTCCCCGTTGAGGTGATCACAAAGACCGGGTCTCTTTCAACCCTTTCCCTCTCTCAAACGGTCACTTAGACCGAGTGAGCTTCTCTTCTCAATCAAATGGGACACTAAGTCCACTACAAGGACCACCACACAATTGGTGTCTCTTGTTTTGATTACAAGTGTTATGGAAACAAGAATGAGGAAGAAGAAAAGCAATCTAAGCGCAAGAGCTCAAAAGAACACAAAAGTCTCTCTCTCTAGTCACTAATTTGTTTGGAGTGATTCCGGACTTGGGAGAGGATTTGATCTCTTTGTTTGTGTCTTATATTGAATGCTATAGCTCTTGTATGAGGTTTGAAGGCTGAAAACATGGATGCATTGAAGTGTGGTGGTTGGGGGGTATTTATAGCCCCAACCACCAAAAGAACCGTTGGTGAGGGCTTCTGTCGAATGGCACACCGGACAGTCCGGTGCGCCACCGGACACTGTCTGGTGCAGCCAGCCACGTCACCAGGCCGTTGGGTTCCGACCGTTGGAGCTCTGACAATTGGGGCCACCGGATAGTCTGGTGGTGCACCGGACAGGTCCTGTAGACTGTCCGGTGCGCCTTCTGGCGCCTGCTCTGACTTCTGCTCGCGTAGGCGCGCACTGTAGCGTATTTAATGTCTTCTGCAGACTACCGTTGGCGCGAAGTAGCCGTTGCTCCGCTGGCACACCGGACAGTCCGGTGCTACACCGGACAGTCCGGTGCTACACCAGACAGTCCGGTGAATTATAGCGAGCGGCCTCCAAAATTCATGAGGCTGGCAAGTTTGATTTAATTCTCCCTGGTGCACCAGACACTGTCCGGTGGCACACCGGACAGTCCGGTGCGCCAGACCAGGGCTACCTTCGGAATACTTTGCTCCTTAGTTTTGAACCCTTTCTTTTATCTTTGTATTGGTTTGTTGTGAACCTTTGGCACCTATAGAACATGTTTTCTAGAGCAACCTAGTTAGTCCAGTAATTTGTGTTGGGCAATTCAACCACCAAAATTCATATAGGAAAAGGTTTGACCCTATTTCCCTTTGAGTGCGATTGCGGCCGTTGGAACATCATCTTCATCTATGTCATCAAGATCAACTTGCTCTCTTGGAGAGCCATTAGTCTCATCAAATACAACGTCGCTAGAGACTTCAACCAAACCCGATGATTTGTTGAAGACTCTATACGCCTTTGTATTTGAGTCATACCCTAGTAAAAAGCCTTCTACTGCCTTGGGAGCAAATTTAGAATGTCTACCTTTCTTTACCAGAATACATTTGCTTCCAAATACACGAAAGTAGGAGACGTTGGGTTTGTTACTGGTAAGGAGTTTGTAGGAGGTTTTCTTGAGAAGGCGATGCAAATAGGGCCGGTTTATGGCGTGGCAAGTTGTGTTCACAGCTTCTGACCAAAACCGCTCGGGCGTCTTGAATTCTCCAAGCATCGTTCTCGCCATGTTGATAAGCGTCCTGTTCTTCCTCTCTACCACACCGTTTTGCTGTGGTGTGTAGGGAGCGGAGAACTCGTGCTTGACGCCTTCCTCCTCAAGATACTCCTCAACTTGCATATTCTTGAACTCGGACCCGTTGTCGCTCCTTATCTTTTTCACCTTTAGCTCAAATTCGTTTAGAGCCCTCTTTAGAAAGCGCTTTAGGGTCCCTTGGGTTTCTGATTTATCCTGCAAAAAGAACACCCAAGTGAAGTAGAAAAAATCATCAACAATTACAAGACCATACTTACTTCCCCCGATGCTAAGGTAGGCAACGAGTCCGAAGAGGTCCATGTGAAGAAGCTCCAGTGGTCTTGATGTTGTCATCACATTCTTGTTATGATGAGTGCTTCCCACCTGTTTCCCTACCTGACATGCTGCACAAGGCCTATCTTTCTCGAAACAAACATTGATTAGTCCTAACACATGTTCTCCCTTTAGAAGTTTATGAAGGTTTTTCATCCCAACATGTGCTAGACGGCGATGCCACAGCCAGCCCATACTAGTCTTAGCTATCAAGCATGCATCTAGATCGGCCTCCTCTTTCGAAAAATCAACTAGGTAGAGTTTGCCATCTAATACACCCTTAAAAGCTAATGAACCATCACTCCTTCTAAAGACAGATACATCAACGTTTGTAAAAAGACAATTGTAACCCATGTGACACAATTGACTTACAGACAGTAGGTTGTAACCAAGCGACTCTACTAGAAATACATTTGATATGGAGTGCTCGTTGGTGATGACTATTTTGCCCAAGCCTTTGACCTTGCCTTGGTTCCCATCTCCAAAGATGATCGTATCCCGGCAATCCTTGTTCTTGACGTAGGAGGTGAACATCTTCTTCTCCCCTGTCATGTGGTTTGTGCATCCGCTGTCGATAATCCAGCTTGAGCCCCCGGATGCATAAACCTGCAATGAATTTAAGCTTGGGTTTTAGGTACCCAAGTCTTGTTGGGTCCTACAAGGTTAGTCAAGATAGTTTTTGGAACCCATATGCAAGTTTTGTCTCCCTTGCATTTGGATCCCAACTTCCTAGCAACTACTTTTGCATTTTTACGTAAAAGCACAAATGAGGTATTGCAACCATGGTAAATGATAGAAGGTTCATTGCACATTCTCCTAGGCACCTGAGGCACAACATTATTTCTCCTAGGCCTACTTCTACCATGCACAAAAGTAGAGCTAGAGGCAAACATAGCATGTGAATTATTAGCAGCATGATCATAACTCTTATTGTAGTGAGTGCGACTAGCAATTTTCCTATCATAAATAAAGGCATGGTTCCTTTGAGGACTACTAGCCATAGGCGCCTTCCCTTTCTCCTTTTTGAGAACGGGAGTCCTTTGACTTGTTAAGTTCTTGGCTTCCTTTCGAAAACCAAGCCCATCCTTAATTGAGGGGTGCCTACCAACGGTGTAGGCATCCCTAGCAAATTTTAACTTATCAAAATCAATTTTGCAAGTCTTAAGTTGAGCATTAAGACTTGCCACCTCATCATTTAATTTAGCAATAGAAATAAGGTGTTCATCACAAGCATTAACATCAAAATACTTACATCTATTACAAATAACAACATGCTCTACACATGAACTAGATTTATTAACTTTCTCTAGCTTAGCATTTAATTCATCATTTAAACTCCTTAAACTAGAAATAGATTCATGGCAAGCGGACAACTCAGAGGATAGCATTTCATTTCTTTTAATTTCTAGAGCAAGAGACTTTTGAACACTAATAAATTTGTCATGCTCTTCATACAACATATCTTCTTGCTTCTCTAGCAATCTATACTTTTCATTTAGAGCATCAATTAATTCATTAATTTTCTCTACTTTGGCTCTATCTAATCCTTTAAATAAACTAGAGTAATCTTCTTCATCATCGGAGGATTTTTCATCACTAGATGAAGTATACTTGGGTGTGTCCCGAACACGTACCTTTTTCTCCTTGGCCATAAGACATGTATGGCGTTCGTTGGGGAAGAGTGAGGATTTGTTGAAGGCTAAGGTAGCAAGTCCTTCGTCGTTAGAGTCGGAAGAGGAGCAGTCCGAGTCCCATTCCTTTCCAAGGTGCGCCTCGCCCTTTGCCTTCCTGTAGTTCTTCTATTTCTCCTTCTTCCCGCTCTTTTCTCGTCCCTGGTCACTATCATTATCGGGACAATTTGCAATAAAGTGACCAGTTGAGAGCACCTAGAGGGGGGTGAATAGGTGATCCTGTAAAAACTTAAAACTTATAGCCACAAAACTTGGTTAAGTGTTAGCGAGATAATGCCAAGTGACTATAAAGCGAGCTCTTGCGAATCACAACAACCACACAAAAAGCAATCACAAGAGACACGCGAGTTATCCCGTGGTTCGACAAGTACAACACTTGTCTACCTCCACGTTGTGGCGTCCCAATGGACGAGGGTTGCACTCAACCCCTTTCAAGTGATCCAATGATCAACTTGAATACCACCGTGTTTTTCTTTCTTTCACTATATCCCGTTTGCGAGGAATCTCCACAACTTGGAGCCTCTCACCCTTACAATTTGATGATCACAAAGAAGCACAGATGTAAGGGAGGGAAAAGCAACACACACAAGACTCAAAGCAAGAGACAAACACACACACTAGTCACAACTTGAGCTCTAAGTTCACACACGGAGTTCTCAACTCAAGATGAGCTCAAATTGCTATCACAACGAATCAAATGCGCTAGAATGAAGTCTTGGTGCTTAGAGATGATCAAAGAATGCTTGGTGTTCTCCTCCATGAGCCTAGGGGTCCCTTTTATAGCCCCAAGGCAGCTAGGAGCCGTTGGAAGGAATCTGGGAAGGCAATTCTTGCCTTTTGTCGGGTGGCGCACCGGACAGTCCGGTGCACCACCGGACAGGCACTGTTCACAGTCCGGTGCAGATTGCCTTCTAAAAATAGCTCAGTCGACCGTTGCAGAATTGGAGCCGTTGGTGCACCAGACACTGTCCTGGTGCACACCGGACAGTCCGGTGCCCCCATCAGACCGTTGGCGCGGCCACGCATCACGCGCGGATTGCGTGGCCGACCATTGGCACAGTCGACCGTTGGCTCACCGGACAGTCCGGTGCCTCACCGGACCATCCGGTGAATTATAGCCGTACGCCGTTGAACAATTCCCGAGAGCGACGACTTCGCCTCAGACGGCTCACCGGACAGTCCGGTGCACCACCTGACAGTCCGGTGAATTATAGTCGTACACCGCTGTCAGTTCCCGAGAGTGGCCTGTTCACTGGAGGCTAGCTTGGCGCACCGGACACTGTCCGGTGCACCACCGGACAGTCCGGTGTGCCAGACTGCGCAGAGTCTTGGCTGCTCCAGCCAAGTCTTTTTCCTTTTGTATTTTCTGTGATTCTAGCACTTAGACAAATATGTTAGTGCACAAAAACCAATGTACTAAGTCTAGAATCATACCTTTGTGTTGATTTGCACTTCATCCACCATTTGGCACTTATTAATACTTAAGACAATTGTGTTGGACACTTAATAATACTTAAGACAATTGTGTTGGACACTTAATCACCAAAATACTTTAGAAATGGCCCAAGAGCACATTTCCCTTTCAATCTCCCCCTTTTTGGTGATTTATGCCAACACATCAAAAAGCAACAAATAGAAGTGCAACATCAATGCAATTAAGAACAAGAATTGTTTTTTATTCAAATTTTGGCATATTTGGATCATTCTTTGCCACCACTTGGTTTGTTTTCAAAATCAAACTCAATTCCCTATCTCTAAGTCAAACACACTTGTTTAGGCATAAAGAGAGGTACTTCATGAGAAAATTTAATCAAGAGCTAAAAACTCCCCCTTTTCCCATAATCCTATATTCTCCCCACAAGAGGCCAAATTTTGCACATAAGAGTATTTTGCCAAAACAAAAGTTCTAACTCTACTATTTTCAAAATTCTCAAGTGGTAGCTGATCCATTTGCTTTGGCCTTATTTTCTCCCCCTTTGGCATTAAGCACCAAAACGGAATCATTATTGGCCCTTAAACCCCATTGCCTCACCAAAATCTTCAATTAAGAGTAGAAAGGCAATAAGAGCACGGAGATGAACTTGGAGTAAATTACCCTCTCATCGGAGTGCAGTGGAAGTCTTGCATGGTCCAAGTTCACCTTTTCCCTTTCAATCCACCTTTGAGACTAAATTAAGAAACCTCAAGCACACGGTTAGTCTCTGTTGGGGCCATGCTTCGTTGCGCCGAAGGTCTTACACGAAGAAGCAGCTTCGGTCGAAGTTGTCCCCAGGGGATAGCCGAAGGTTCCTTTTTATGGAGCTTCGGCGTTACAAATCCGACATAAAGATAGAATGACCTTTTTATCCATAGAGGTCTAAGTTAATGTTGTAAGCTTTTGTAAGGGGCATAATTGTAATTCGTCACAGGCTGCGTCCTGTGTCTATAAATAGATGAACAGTACCTCTATACTGTTCACGTGAACCTGCCATTTGCCTTCGCATCACACCTGTACCTTTATTTTCCTCAGGACCGAAGGTACATTTGTAATTTGAAGTCATTTATATTCATTCATTCATGATAATAAAAGTGGGAATGATTCCATGATCATATTTAAATGTTTATTTCATACTTCATGATTTATATGATATGAATGCTTCGTCCCTTACTATTATGCTCACGAAGGTACGTCCTTCGTAACCTTCGTCTGAAATTCTTTATATCCTGAAGGGATATAATGTTTTGGAGGACGAAGGACCTTAAGACCTAACATTTTCTATGTTGCCTTGTTCTTAATTCTTAGCATTTGAGAACAAGCCCCCAACATTGGCGCCCACCTCCGGTGAACTCACTTCCACTTTTCTGAGCTGATGGCTTCGTTCAACAATCAAGCTGGAGCTGCTTCGGCTTCGAAGCTGGTACTTCCGATAACAGGCGGTTCTTGCTCAGAGCCGGCTAACAAGAAGCAGAAGAAGGAGGCTCAGAGAAGGGTGCAGCATGTTGGAGTGCAGGGACCCTTCATCAAGTCAAAATGGTCTCACATTCCAATTACTTTCTCTCAGGAAGATCTTCAGCTTAAGGATTATCCTCACAATGATGCCATGGTCATCTCTTGCGTGATCAAAGGATTTCTGGTCCACAATGTCTTAGTTGATACAGGCAGTGCAGCTGATATTATATTTGCTAAAGCCTTCAGACAAATGCAAGAGCCCGAAGACAAGATTCATGATGCTACGCACCCTCTTTGTGGCTTCGGAGGGCGACAGATTGTAGCACTTGGGAAGATTACCATGCCGGTAACCTTCGGATTTGTTAACAACACAAGGACTGAGCAAATTGTGTTTGATATTGTTGACATGGAGTATCCTTACAATGCTATCATTGGCCGTGGTACTCTTAATGCCTTCGAAGCAATTCTTCACCCAGCTTATCTCTGCATGAAGATACCTTCGGACCAAGGGCCTATTGCTATTCATGGAAGCCAGGAAGCTGCTAGAAGGGCCGAAGGAAGCTGGACTGACTCCAAGGCAATCCATAACATAGATGGAGCTGAAGCTTGTGAACAGTACAAATTCAGGAGGGAGAAGGCAGCTTCAGCGGATCAGCCGAAGCCCATGTTATTGTGTGAAGACATAGCAGAGCAGAAGGTGCTGTTGGGCTCACAACTATCTGAAGACCAGGAGAAAACCTTGATAAGGTTTTTATTCAATAACAAAGATGTTTTTGCATGGTCAGCTAATGATCTCTGTGGAGTAAATCGGGATGTTATTGAACATTCGCTCAATGTTGACCCATCCTTCAGACCCCGAAAGCAGAGGCTTCGGAAAATGTCTGATGACAAGGCCGAAGGGGCTCGCAATGAAGTAAAAAGACTCCTCAGTGCAGGAGTTATCAGAGAAGTGAAGTATCCAGAGTGGCTAGCTAACACTGTTATGGTGAAGAAGGCCAATGGCAAGTGGAGAATGTGTATCGATTTCACAGATCTCAACAAGGCTTGTCCGAAGGACGAATTCCCGCTGCCAAGGATAGACTCTTTAGTCGATGCAGCAGCTTCTTCAGAACTCATGAGTCTCCTAGACTGCTACTCAGGCTATCATCAAATTTGGATGAAGAAGGAAGATGAGCCGAAGACTAGCTTCATAACCCCAAGTGGCACATATTGCTATCTTCGGATGCCTGAGGGGCTCAAGAATGCTGGAGGGAGTTTCAGCAGAATGACTGCGAAGGTTCTCCAGTCTCAGATAGGCAGAAATGTGTTGACCTATGTTGATGACATTATTGTAAAAAACACGAAGCAGGAAAATCATATTGCTGATCTGCAGGAGACCTTCGCCAGCTTCAGACAAGCTGGTCTGAAGCTGAATCCAGAAAAATGTGTCTTCGGAGTGAAGAAGGGTAAATTTCTTGGATGCTTGGTTTCAACAAAGGGAATCGAAGCTAATCCAAATAAAATCGAAGCTATACTTCGAATGGAGCCACCAACCACAAGAAAGGGAGCCCAAAGATTGACAGGAAGGCTGGCATCTCTCAACAGATTTATATCCAGATCAGCAGAAAGAAACTTACCATTTTTCGAGGTGCTGAAGTCAGCTGAAGTCTTTCAATGGGGCCCAAGTCAACAAAAAGCCTTCGAAGAGCTGAAGCAATACTTGATAGATCTCACAACATTAACTCCACCAACGCCAGGGGCTCCTCTGTTGTTATATGTGGCAGCTTCGCACTCAGCAGTAAGTGCGGCACTTGTCCAGGAGAAGCTTGATGGCCAAGTCAAGAAGCAAGTTCCAGTGTATTTTGTATCTGAGGTCCTTAGTGTCTCAAAGAAAAATTATACAGAGCTGGAGAAGGTATTGTATGCCGTTTTAATGGCATCCAGGAAGCTTCGGCATTATTTTCAGGCATACAACATTATTGTTCCTTCTTCGCAGCCGTTGAAGGATATCATGAGAAATAGAGAAGCTACTGGACGGATTGGAAAATGGGCTGCGGAGCTCAATGAATTTTACATTGATTATGTGCATAGATCCTCGATCCAGTCTCAAGCATTGGCAGATTTCATTGCCGACTGGACGCCAGGGGCTCAGGATGAAGAAGCAAATAAAGATGCCGAAGTGTGGACAGTGTTTTGTGATGGCTCTTGGGGAACCTTCGGAGCAGGTGCAGCTGCTGTGTTGGTCTCACCATACAAGGTTAAAACTTGTTATGCAGCAAGACTTGACTTCAGCTGCACAAATAATATTACTGAGTACGAAGCCCTGCTCCTGGGTCTTCGGAAACTAAAGGCAATGGGAATTAGAAGGGCAATTCTTAAAACTGATTCCCAGGTTGTTTCGGGTCATATTGACAAAAGTTGCAAGGCTAAAGACCCGAAGCTTGAAAAATACCTAGACACGGTCCGAAGGATCGAAGCTTCCTTCGAAGGATTTTCTGTCAAGAATATCCCTCGAGGGCAAAATGAGCATGCTGATTTGCTAGCCAAGTCTGCAGCACAGGGGCTGCCGTTACCTTCGGATGTGTTCTTCGAAACAATAAAGGCACCTTCAGTAGAGCTCCTTGAAAGAGCAGTCCTCAACATTTCTCCTGTTTACAGCGAAGATTGGAGAACTGAAATAATCTCTTACCTTCAGGGTAACTTCCTATCAGATGACGAAGCTTACAATAAAAGAATAGAGGCAAGAGCTCGTCCGTATGTTATGATAGAAGGGGAACTATACAAACATGGAGTTTGTGCCCCGCTGCTCAAGTGCTTGTCTAGAACCGAAGGTATAGAGTTAATGAAAGAGATACATGCAGGCCTGTGTGGATCCCACATCGGATCTAGGCCGTTACTTGGAAAAGTTTTCCGCCAAGGGTTTTATTGGCCGAAGGCAGCTTCGGATGCAGCGGAATTAGTTCAAAAGTGCGAAGGTTGCCAGAAATGTGCAAGAGATCAAAAGCAACCTTCGTCTTTGACCCAGCTGATACAACCCATCTAGCCATTGCAAAGGTGGGGCCTTGATTTGTTAGGTCCATTACCACCGGCTCAGGGGAATCTAAAATATGTTATAGTGGCTGTGGAGTATTTTTCTAAATGGATTGAGGCGAAGCCATTAGCCACAATAACTTCGGCCACTGTCCAAAAGTTTTTCTGGCAGAACATTGTCTGTCGCTTCGGAGTACCGAAGGCCATCACTGTAGATAATGGAACGCAGTTCGACTCCGAAGCTTTCAGAAATTTCTGTGATCAAATTGGAACAAAGATCCATTTTGCATCAGTCAGGCATCCGGAGTCGAATGGGCTCGTTGAAAGGGCCAACGGCATTATAATGACAGGAATAATGAAGTTAATCTTCAATCAACCCAGGGGAAAGTGGCCAGATCAGTTAACCAAAGTGGTGTGGAGCCACAATACAACAGCATCAAGGTCTACAGGCTTTACCCCATTCAAGTTATTATTCGGTGACGAAGCAATAACTCCGGAAGAAGCCAAAGCTGGATCAATAAGAGTAGTAGCTTCGGCAGAATCAAGTCCTGAAGATGATTGTCTTGTGGAAAAAGATGCTTTAGAAGGAATCAGACTTCAAGCCGTGGAAAACATCAATAAATACCAGGCTGAAACAGTTAAATGGCGAGATAGAAAGGTCCGGCTAAAAAATATTGAGCCGGGACACTTGGTGCTTCGGAGAGTGGCCAACCCAGATACAGTGGGCAAGTTACAATTGAAATGGGAAGGGCCTTTCTTAGTAGCATCTTCGTCAAGGCCTGGTTCCTACAGATTGAAGGACATGGATGGCAACGAAATTCCAAGATCTTGGAATGCAGATGAGCTTCGGAGATATTATGTATAACTTGATGTAACTTTTTATGTTTTTCTTTTTCATGGCACCCTTTTCCTTTCTAAAGGGGGAGAAAGGTTTTTAATGGGGCCATCATATGTAATTTCCTTTTTTAGTTTTATAAGAGCAAAATCCCCCAAAGAATGTAAATGTAAAAAGCTGAGAACGCACCATCGAGTGCCGAAACTGAAAAAGAGAAGAAGCTCCAAAGACGTCCCTAAGGGGATGCAGAGCTCACAGCGAAAAGTCAACGCTGATTCCGCCGAAAGTAAAAGGCGAAGAAGCTCCAAAGACATTCCTAAGGGAATGCAGAGCTTATACCGCCTAAGTAAAAGGCGAAGAAGCTCCAAAGACGTTCCTAAGGGAATGCAGAGCTTATACCGTCTAAGTAAAAGGCGAAGATGCTCCAAAGTCGTTCCTAAGGGAATGCAGAGCTGATGTGTGGTTGTTTCTAAGGAAATAATGGCTGAGAGTGTGGCTTCGGACATATGCTTTGGACATTCATTCGCACATTACATTACATCATAGCATTTGCATTCATAAGCATTCATTCATAGCATTTGAGTTCCTAAGTGGTTGCTCGGCAAAAAGAAGAATTGGTCTCTTATGCTTCGTTGTGTACGAAAAGAAGGGAAGGTGTTTTTTCGCTTTCGGCTCAAAATACTAATTTCGTCCACATCAAAGCGCCTCAATAGAAGGGTAAGAATATATTACAAGGTATGTGCAAAGTTCATTGGGAACAGATTAATTGTATTTACAAAAAGTTGTTACAAATTCTCCTGAGTTTTTCTAGTCTACTCCTGCTAATCTTCGTCAGGCTTCCGCTTCGGCGGCATATTCTTTAAGTATCACCTTCAGCTTCGTCATCCTACATAAATCAAGGTATCGTGAGTAAAAATCAAGTGCAAAGGAGAAGGTAAGTACGAAGTATCATTTCTTACTGGTTCAAGATGACTTCGAGCTTCGTCTCCAGCCTTCTCCCGCCCGCCTTTTGTCCATATCATTTTTATAAATCTATTTGAGATGCTTCGGGCGAGGTCAGGTATATCGTCCAGGATTGATGGAGACAGGGTGAAGTTGGGCCTGTTGATGATTTTTCCATGCTCGCAGCCGACCTTCAGGAACGCTGCAGCGGTACCCCGAGAAGCTACCCAGGCACAGAAGTCACCGTGCCCGGCTATAACTTCGTCAAGTTCTTCGATTTCAGCTTCAATATGATCGAAGGCTTTTGGTAAATTTTCCGCTGAAGGGTTAAACTTCCCGCTGCTGGCTCCAACAGAGTAAAAGATCTTTTTTAATCGTTCAATACAATTACTGCTAAATTTCAAGCACTTGTCTTGAAGGCTTGTTAGTGATTTCTTCAAGTCTGAGTTGGTCTGGACTTCGGCTTCAAGTTTCGAATTGAGCTCTAGCTTCTCCTGTTCAAATTGTTTTGATTGGCAGATGAGCTTCGAATTCAATTCTGATACTTTAGCTTCAGTCTCTGCCAGCAAGCCTTCAGTTGATTGGAGTTCAAAGTCTTTCTTTTCAATAATGGCTGATTGCTCTTTTATCTTGTTCTCTAGATTTTCAATTATAGCTTCGTGTTTCTTATCTTCTAGATCTTGTTGCATCTTTAGAGCTTTGCTCAGTAGCATGCTCTGCACAGAAACAACCTTCGTTAGTAACATTTTCATTATTAAAAACAATAAAAGCCAGAGAAAAGGTTGTTTACCTTGAAATTGGAATAAAATAAGCTGCCGACGATATGTTGTCGTCGGTAGCGGCTGATATCTGTTTCTAGCTTCGGAAAACCGATACTCTTTGATAGAGTACCGATGACCTTAGCCCCAGCCTGATCACGAATGCAGCCCAATTTTTCATCATCAATGCCTCCAAATAGAAGAGCTCCTGGCTTGTATCCGCAAGATTTGGCATATTCCTTGAGCTCTCCTATTTCGGCCTTCGTCAGCTTTTGCCCAACTAAATTTTGAAATGTGTAGGCTTCGTCGTCCGAAGTGTCTTCGGCTATTTCTTTCCCCTTCCCAGGCACTGTGGCCATGGTTTTTTCAGCAGCAGTGGCAGCTTCTTCTGCAGCCATGTCTTGCAAAATTTTGTCAATGTCCTCAATGGTAGTTTCTAAGTTCACATCTTCGGCTGTAGCGGCTTCGATAGCCGCGACCTCCGAAGGTGCGACTTCGACGTTAGTTGTGCCCTCGACAGCTGGTGTTTTCTGAATTGACGCCCTCGGCGGCGTCTTGTCGATAACTTCAGTCACTGCAATAATTCTTTGCCGTTTTGGTTTGGTTATCTTCGTTTGTTCCGGCTCTTCCACCTTTCGAAAAAGCTTCGTCAGTTGAAGCCCTAATGGACTTAGCTTCGTGGGCACGGGTTCAGTCATTACCTTTAAAATTTCCTCCACGTCGCTGGTAGAAGGTGGTGTGGGGGTCCCCTCTTCATCGGATAATTTTCGCTTTGGAGTTGATATTTTTCTCTTCTTGGGAATTTTCTTCTCTTTTGCTGGTTTTTCTTCATCCTTGTTCAAAGCTTCAGCCACTCTTTTTCTTTTTTGGCCCTCAGCACCCTTGTTCAGCTGCTCATAGTCAGGGTACTCGAAGCCCAGGGCATCAAGCACTCGGTTCAGCCTTCGCTTCGGACGGGTGCCGAAGGCTGCTGTCATCAGTTGATCTTCTTTTTTCGAATAATTTCCAAGAATTTCATTACACATCACCTCAACTGTGTCCAGCCACTCTTGGCAGGGCTTCTTAAAGTATTTCTTGAATTTGAAGTGATAAGGAAGCCGGACAAGTTCCCCCTCCTTCTTCTCCCCCTTTAACTTTGGCATTTCCCATTCTTTCAGAGTAGGGAAGACTCTGAATGCCAAGAATTCTTGAACCAGATCTCTGGTACCGATATGCTCTGCAATAATTCTGAATTCATCCATTGCCTGTTGTGTTTGACCCTCTGGTGTCATGTTGCAGCGGGGTCGGGTTTCTCCGAAGATCAGCTCGAGTGGACTTTGCACAAGCTTCTCCTTGTCGTCATCAACCTTGACATAGAACCATTCTGATTTCCAGCCTGCCGGCCATTTGCTTCGGTAGCTGATTACAGGAAACTTTGCAGTTTTCCGATAAGCAAAATTATAGCAACCAAAATTGTCATGCAATCCATCTTTTCTAGCCTTCGTCTGATAGTGCAGCTCGTGAACTCGACAGAAACTGTCGGCAAATGGCTCCACTGCTTGGCTTCGGAGGGCCCAAATATAAACGCTAAGCCTAACGATAGCGTTAGGAGTTAACTGGTGAAGGTAGATACCAAACCTCTTCAGTATCTCCGCAATAATCTCGTGCAGAGGGAATCTCAGCCCAGCCTTTAAAAAGCTCTTGAAGATGACAATCTCGTCCTTCTCTGGCTTCGGGGTGGTTTCTTCTCCCCCGAAGCGAAGTAGCTTCTTCTTATTTTCACTGAAATAACCTGCTTTCACCATCTTGGAAAGATCAGCCTTTGAAACAGTCGACTTTCCGAAATCTAGGTGACTGGGCTTGCTGGGCATGGCAATACGGTAGTCATCTTCGGGATCAGTCCCTTCAATGTTTTCTTCTTCTCCTTCGGCAGTTGTCGGGTTTGCCTCAGCAGCAGGCATTTCTTCCGCAGTCACCAGTCCGGAACGCTGCATCGCTTCGGAGATGGGCACAGTATTCGAACCTTCGGCTTCATCTCCTTCACGTGCAACTCTGGCAGTAGATCGTACTCTGGCCATTTGATTCTGAATTTGGGGAAGTTAGATACTTTTTCTTTTTCCTTTTCTCCCGAAGCCTTTCTTTCTGACGAAGCAGACGTCGAGATGGACCTTCGTTCGATTCTGAGAATCAAGCTTCGGCTATAGTTAAAAATTTTGGCAGCAAAACAGTGCAAATAGCAATGAATGCTGTGGTAACTTCACACCTACTCGTCTGTTTATATAGTGCTGCAGGTAAGAAGGCGAAGCGGCAGGATTTTTACACCAGGCGGGCACTCACTTGTACTCGCTGTGCAGTGGACCGCAAAGATCAAACAGTAACTCTGCAAGGTGGGCCTGGCACGCGCTCGGAAACCGGATCGTTTCTCAGCAACGAGCTCAGGGAAGGTGTTTTTTGGACCTTCGGCTTCCCGAAGCTGAAGAGGCTTTTTTCACGGGTCAAGCTCGTTACGAAAAACGATCTAGCACCGCGAAAGGGGCTACTGTTGGGGCCATGCTTCGTTGCGCCGAAGGTCTTACACGAAGAAGCAGCTTCGGTCGAAGTTGTCCCCAGGGGATAGCCGAAGGTTCCTTTTTATGGAGCTTCGGCGTTACAAACCGACATAAAGATAGAATGACCTTTTTATCCATAGAGGTCTAAGTTAATGTTGTAAGCTTTTGTAAGGGGCATAATTGTAATTCGTCACAGGCTGCGTCCTGTGTCTATAAATAGATGAACAGTACCTCTATACTGTTCACGTGAACCTGCCATTTGCCTTCGCATCACACCTGTACCTTTATTTTCCTCAGGACCGAAGGTACATTTGTAATTTGAAGTCATTTATATTCATTCATTCATGATAATAAAAGTGGGAATGATTCCATGATCATATTTAAATGTTTATTTCATACTTCATGATTTATATGATATGAATGCTTCGTCCCTTACTATTATGCTCACGAAGGTACGTCCTTCGTAACCTTCGTCCGAAATTCTTTATATCCTGAAGGGATATAATGTTTTGGAGGACGAAGGACCTTAAGACCTAACATTTTCTATGTTGCCTTGTTCTTAATTCTTAGCATTTGAGAACAAGCCCCCAACAGTCTCAAAGGGTCAAGTTGTAGCATTTCTCCCCCTAAATATGTGCACCATTCACACATGGACTTGTGAGGTCCGGGGATCCCTTGCACAACTTGAGCACCATAGATAAACAATAATATGCATAAAAGAACATGATCAAAAGGCATAAAACACATGTAAGCACTAGATCAATCCAAGTTACGCGAATCTAAGACATTTAGCTCACTACGCAGTCTGCAAAAGGACTTCTCATCTAAAGGCTTGGTAAAGATATCGGCTAGCTGGTTCTCGGTGCTAACATAAAACACTTCGATATCTCCCTTTTGCTGGTGGTCTCTCAAAAAGTGATGCCGGATGTCTATGTGCTTTGTGCGGCTGTGTTCAACAGGATTGTCTGCCATGCAGATAGCACTCTCATTGTCACATAGGAGTGGGACTTTGCTCAGATTGTAGCCAAAGTCCCAGAGGGTTTGCCTCATCCAAAGTAGTTGCGTGCAACACTGTCCTGCGGCAACATACTCGGCCTCTGCGGTGGATAGGGCAACGGAAGTTTGTTTCTTAGAACTCCAAGACACCAGGGACCTTCCTACGAATTGGCACGTCCCTGATGTACTCTTCCAATCGACCTTACATCCAGCATAGTCGGAGTCTGAGTATCCAATCAAGTCAAAGGTAGATCCCTTTGGATACCAGATCCCGAAGCAAGGCGTAGCAACTAAATATCTAAGAATTCGCTTAACGGCCACAAGGTAACACTCCCTTGGGTCGGATTGAAATCTAGCACACATGCATACGCTAAGCATAATATCCGGTCTACTACCACATAAATAAAGTAAAGACCCTATCATAGACCGGTATGCCTTTTGATCAACGGACTTACCACCTTTGTTGAGGTCGACATGTCTGTCGGTTCCCATTGGAGTCTTTGCGGGCTTGGCGTCCTTCATCCCAAACTGCTTGAGCAAGTCTTGCGTGTACTTCGTTTGAGAGATGAAGGTGCCGTCCTTGAGTTGCTTCACTTGGAACCTAAGGAAGTAGTTCAACTCGCCCATCATCGACATCTCGAATTTCTGTGTCATCACCGTGCTAAACTCTTCACAAGACTTTTGGTTAGTAGAACCAAATATTATGTCATCGACATAAATTTGGCACACAAATAGATCACCGTCACAAGTCTTAGTGAAAAGAGTTGGATCGGCTTTCCCAACCTTGAAAGCATTAGCAATTAAAAAGTCTCTAAGGCATTCATACCATGCTCTTGGGGCTTGCTTAAGTCCATAGAGCGCCTTAGAGATCTTACACACGTGGTTGGGGTACCATTCATCCTCAAAGCCAGGGGGTTGCTCCATGTACACCTCCTCCTTGATTGGCCCGTTGAGGAAAGCGCTCTTCACGTCCATTTGGAACAACCTGAAAGAATGGTGAGCGGCATAGGCTAACAAAATACAAATCGACTCTAACCTAGCCATAGGAGCAAAAGTCTCCTCAAAGTCCAAACCTGCGACTTGGGCATAACCTTTTACCACAAGTCGAGCCTTGTTCCTTGTCACCACCCCGTGCTCATCATGTTTGTTGCGGAACACCCACTTGGTTCCCACAATGTTTTGCTTGGGACGTGGCACTAGTGTCCAAACTTCATTTCGCTTGAAGTTATTGACCTCTTCCTGCATGGCCAACACCCAGTCCGGATCTAGCAAGGCCTCCTCTACCCTGAAAGGCTCAATAGAAGAGACAAAAGAGTAATGCTCACAAAAATTAGCTAATCTAGAGCGAGTGGTTACTCCCTTGCTTATGTCACCCAAAATCTGGTCGACGGGATGATTCCTTTGAATCGTCGCTCGAACTTGAGTTGGAGGGGCCCGTGGTACTTCTTCCTCCTCATCTTGGACATCATGTGCTCCCCCTTGATCACACGCCTCTTCTTGAGGAACCTGTTCATCAACCTGAGTTGGGGGGTGCACCATTGTTGAGGAAGAAGGTTGATCTTGCTCCTGGTGTTCTTGTGGTCGCACATATCCAATAGCCATGGTGTGTATTGCGTCCGTTGGAACATCATCCTCATCTACATCATCAAGATCAACTTCCTCTCTCGGAGAGCCATTAGTTTCGTTAAATACAACGTCGCTAGAGACATCAACCAAACACGATGATTTGTTGAAGACCCTATATGCCTTTGTATTTGAGTCATAACCTAGTAAAAACCCTTCTACAGCTTTGGGAACAAATTTTGAATTCCTACCTTTCTTCACTAGAATATAACATTTACTCCCAAATACATGAAAATAAGACACGATGGGTGTCGGCGTTCCGAGACCGGGGGGTCCCCGAGCCGAACGAGTGAGTGTGCCGCGTGCCCCAGCCCAGATGGGTCGAGCGCGTGGGCGAGCGCGAAGGGGGGAGAGAGAGCGAGGTGGCCGGAGCCGGGTCGTGAGGGAGTCGGAGATCCCGCGGCCTTCGTGTTCGTCCCGCGCCCAGGTCGGGTGCGCTTGCAGTAGGGGGTTACAAGCGTCCGCGCGGGTGAGGGGAGCGAGCGGCCCCGAGAGAGCGCCTGCCCCTGCCCTCGTCCCCGCGAGGCCAACCCTCTCTAAGAAGGCCCTGGTCCTTCCTTTTATAGGCGTAAGGAGAGGATCCAGGTGTACAAATGGGGGTGTAGCAAGGTGCTACATGTCTAGCGGGGGAGAGCTAGTGCCCTAAGTACATGCCAAGGTGGCAGCCGGAGAGATCTTGGCACCCAGCTAGTGTGGCGTCGTGGCTGTAGGAGAAGCAATGGAGCCGGGCGGAGGGACAGCTGTCGGAGTGGTTGGGCCCTTGCTGACGTCCCCCTGCTTTCGTAAGGGAGCTGAGAACCGCCGTCGTCATGGGTCCAGCGGGGCGCCATCATTGCCTATCTGGCGGAGCTAGCCAGATGGGACGTCGGTCCTATTCTCTGCGGCCCGAGTCGTCTCGGGGTAGGGTGATGATGGCGCTTCCTGTCGACGTGGCGGACTCGTGCCCTAGGTCGGGCGACGTGGGGGCTCCTCCGAAGCCGAGGTCGAGTCTGTCCTGCATGGCCGAGGCCGAGGCCGAGCCCGAGCCCGAGCCCCTGGGTCGAGCGAGGCGGAGGTCGTTCAGCAGAGGTCGGGGTGGAGTCCGAGCCCTGGGTTGGGCGAAAGCGGAGTTCATCGTCTTCCGGGGCCTTAGCCCGAGTCCGAGCCCTGGGTCGGGCGGAGCGGAGTTCGCCGTCTTCCGGGGCCTTAGCCCGAGTCCGAGCCCTGGGTCGGGCGGAGCGGAGTTCGCCGTCTTCCGGGGCTTTAGCCCGAGTCCGAGCCCTGGGTCGGGCGGAGCGGAGTTCGCCGTCTTCTGGGGCCTTAGCCCGAGTCCGAGCCCTGGGTCGGGCGGAGCGGAGTTCACCGTCTTCCGGGGCCTTAGCCCGAGCCCGAGCCCTGGGTCGGGCGGAGCTTCCTCTGGCGCTTTTGGCCAAGCCTGGCCGCCCGTCAGTCTTACTCTTTGCGTTAAAGGCCCCAGTGACTTGGTCAGTCGGCGCGGTGATTTAGTCAGGGTTACTTCTTAACGAAGGCAAGGCCTCGGGCGAGCCGGAGATGCGTCTGCCGTGAAAGAGGAGGCCTCGGGCGAGACGGAAACATCTCAGGGTCGGCTGCCCTTGCCCGAGGCTAGGCTCGGGCGTGGCGTGATCGAGTCGCTCGTATGGACTGATCCCTGACTTAATCAAACCCATCAGGCCTCTGCAGCTTTATGCTGATGGGGGTTACCAGCTGAGAATTAGGCGTCTTGAGGGTACCCCTAATTATGGTCCCCAACAGTAGCCCCCGAGCCTCGAAGGGAGTGTTAACACTCGCTTGGAGGCTTTTGTCGCAATTTTTTGCAAGGGGACCAGCCTTTCTCGGTTTTACTTTGTTCCGGTGGGTGCGCGCGAGCGCACCCGCCGGGTGTAGCCCCCGAGGCCTCGGAGGAGTGGTTTCACTCCTTCGAGGTATTAATGCCTTGCGTAATGCTTCGGCTGGTCTGGCGGTTCCCTCATGCGAACAGGCCGTAGCTGAAAGGGAAATGTGCCCTTGGGCCATTTCTAAGTATTTTGGTGATTGAGTGCCAACACATGTGCTTAATTGTGAATTTATGTACATGGATGAACAAGGTGCAAATCATGAAGTAAAGGTATGTTTCTAAGCCTTAGTACATTGGTTTTGTGTACTAATATATTTGTCTAAGTGTTAGAAACAGAAAGAAGAAGAAGAGAGAAGAGGAGAAAAGACTTGGCTGTGTGCTGCCAAGACCCAGCTCGGTCTGGAGCACCGGACTGTCCGGTGTGCACCGGACAGTGTCCGGTGCGCCAGGCTGACTCGGCTTGAACTGGCCGCTCTCGGGAAATTGGCCGACGGCGTACGGCTAAAATTCACCGGACTGTCCGGTGTACACCGGACTGTCCGGTGAGCCAACAGTCGGCCGGGCCAACGGTCGGCCGCGCAATCTGCGCGGGACACGTGGCGGAGCCAACGGTCGGAAGACGGCACCGGACTGTCCGGTGTGCACCGGACATGTCCGGTGCGCCAACGGCTCTCAGATCTCCAACGGTCTGCAACGGTCGGAAGCGCCAGTTAAGGAAAGAAATCGGGCACCGGACAGTGTCCGGTGTGCACCGGACTGTCCGGTGCTCCCGACGACAGAAGGCAAGGATGGCCTTCCGGATTTGCTCTCAACGGCCCCTAGCTGCCTTGGGGCTATAAAAGGAGCCCCTAGGCGCATGGAGGAGACATACAAGCAACCTTTGAGCATTCTTGATCATCCACACTCAGTCTCTGCGCATTCGTTTGTCATTCTAAGTGTTTCGAGCTCCGTTCTAGTGAGAACTTTGTGATACTCTTGTGAGCTCGATTCTTGGCCGTGTGTGTGCGCGTTTCGCTGTGGATTTGTGTGTGTTGCTTCCCTCCCTTACTCTGTGCTTCTTTGTGATCATATACTTGTAAGGGCAAGAGACTCCAATTTGTGGAGATTCCTTGCAAACGGGATAGTGAAAGGAAAAACAAAACACCGTGGTATTCAAGTGGGTCTTTGGACCGCTTGAGAGGGGTTGATTGCAACCCTCGTCCGTTGGGACGCCACAACGTGGAGTAGGCAAGCGTTGGTCTTGGCCGAACCACGGGATAAACCACTGTGTCACCTCTGTGCTTGATCTCTTGTGGTATTGTGTTTTGTTGAGACTTCTCTTTAGCCACTTGGCAACTATTGTGCTAACACTTAACAAGTTTTTGTGGCTTAAGTTTAAAGTCTTCACAGGATCACCTATTCACCCCCCCCCCCTCTAGGTGCTCTCAATTGGTATCAGAGTCGTTCTCTTCACAAAGGGACTAACCGCCCGAAGAGATGGATCCTAAGGGGAAGGGTATAGTGATCAACGACAAGGAGAAGGAATCCTTCGTCAACGAGCCAAAGGACGATAAGCCCACCGACTCCGGCTCGGGCCAAAGACGGAAGGAAGGGAAGAAGAAGAAGACAAGGCGCATCAAGGAGATCGTCTACTACGACAGCGATGAGTCTACTTCTTCCCAAAAAGACGACCACAGCGACTACGAGAGAAGGAAACCGGTTAATTCGAACTTTTCTTTTGACTACTCTCGTATTCCGCAAAGTTCAAATTCACATTTGCTCTCCATTCCACTCGGCAAGCCCCCACACTTTGATGGAGAGGACTACGGATTTTGGAGCCACAAAATGCGTAGTCACCTATTCTCTCTCCATCCTAGTATTTGGGAGATTGTAGAGAGTGGAATGCACTTTGATAGTTCGGATAGTCCCATGTTCATTAATGAGCAAATTCATAAGAATGCACAAGCTACTACTGTTCTTCTAGCTTCCTTGTGCAGGGATGAATACCATAAAGTGAGCGGCTTGGATAACGCCAAGCAAATCTGGGACACCCTCAAGATTTCTCATGAGGGGAACGACGTCACCTTGCTCACCAAGATGGAGTTGGTGGAGGGAGAGCTTGGACGGTTCGCGATGATAAGGGGCGAGGAGCCGACGCAAACATACAACCGGCTCAAGACCCTTATCAACAAGATAAGGAGCTACGGGAGCACGCGATGGACGGACCACGACGTCGTCCGCCTAATGCTAAGGTCATTTACCGTTCTTGATCCTCATTTGGTGAACAATATACGTGAAAATCCCAGGTACACCAAGATGTCGCCCGAAGAAGTTCTTGGGAAATTCGTTAGCGGGCGAATGATGATCAAGGAGGCGAGGTATGTGGACGACGCCTTGAATGGTCCGATCAATGAGCCGCAACCCCTTGCTCTCAAGGCAACACGAAGCAAGGAGGCGCTACCTAGCAAGGTGGCACAGATTGAGGCGGCCGGACTCAATGATGAAGAGATGGCTCTCATCATCAAGAGATTCAAGACGGCACTAAATGGTCGCAAGGGGCAGCCAAGCAAGACCAAGACAAAGGGGAAGCGCTCGTGCTTCAAATGCGGTAAGCTTGGTCATTTTATCGCTAACTGTCCCGATAATGAAAGTGACCAGGAAAAGGGGAACAAAAGAGAGAAGAAGAAGCAATACAAGAAGGCAAAGGGCGAGGCACATCTAGGAAAGGAGTGGGACTCGGATTGCTCCTCCTCTGACTCCGACAATGAAGGACTCGCTGCCACTGCCTTCAACAAGTCTTCCCTCTTCCCCAACGAGCGTCTCACATGCCTTATGGCAAGGGAGAAGAAGGTGAGTACTCAAGACTCCACTTATGCTTCTTCTAGTGATAATGAGTCTAGTGATGATGATGACATAGATTATTCATGCTTGTTCAAGGGCTTAGATAGATCTAAGATAGATAAAATCAATGAATTGATTGATGCATTGAATGAAAAGGATAGGCTTTTAGAAAAGCAGGAGGATTTATTGTATGATGAACATGATAAATTTGTAGAGGCACAAAAATCATATGCTTTAGAAGTGAAAAGAAATGAAATGCTTTCTTATGAACTATCTACTTGTCATGAAACCATTTCTACTTTACAAGGTGTTAACAATGATTTAAATGCTAAGTTAGAAGTAGCAAATAAATCTAATTCTTGTGTAGAACATGTTATGATTTGCACTAGGTGTAAGGATTTCGATGTTGATGCCTGTAGTGAACACCTAGTTTTAATTTCCAAATTAAATGAGGAATTGGCTAGTCTTAATGCCCAACTTAAGACTAGCAAGAGTGAAGTTGATAAAATAAAATTTGCAAGGGATGCCTACACGGTTGGTAGACACCCCTCAATTAAGGATGGTCTTGGCTTCAAGAGAGAGGCCAAGAACTTAACAAGCCATAAGGCTCCCATCTTCGTCAAGGAGAAAGGGAAGGCCCCTATGGCTAGTAATGCTAAAAAGAACCATGCTTTTATGTATAATGATAGGAGACATGCTAGAAATACTTATAATGATTTTGATTCACATGTTTATGATTCTCATGCCATGTTTGCTTCTAGTTCTTCCTATAAGCATGATAGAAATATGTGTAGGAGAAATATTGTGCATATGCCTAGGAGAAATTTTACTCATGTTCCTAGAAAAGTTGTGAACAAACCTTCTACCATTTATTATGCTTGCAATGCTCCCTTTGCTATTTGTAGAAAGGGTAAGAAGGTAATTGCTAGGAAGTTAGGGGCAAGATGCAAGGGAGATAAAACTTGCATTTGGGTCCCTAAGGATATTTGTGCTAACCTTGCAGGACCCAACATGAGTTGGGTACCTAAGACCCAAGCCTAAATTTGCCTTGCAGGTTTATGCATCCGGGGGTTCAAGCTGGATTATCGACAGCGGATGCACAAACCATATGACGGGGGAGAAGAAGATGTTCACCTCCTACGTCAAAAATAAGGATTCCCAAGATTTAATTATATTCGGTGATGGGAATCAAGGCAAGGTAAAAGGGTTAGGTAAAATTGCAATTTCTAATGAGCACTCAATTTCAAATGTGTTTTTAGTTGAGTCTCTTGGTTACAATTTGCTATCTGTTAGCCAACTATGCAACATGGGATATAATTGCCTTTTTACTAATGTAGATGTGTCTGTCTTTAGAAGATGTGATGGTTCACTAGCTTTTAAGGGTGTACTAGACGGCAAGCTTTACTTAGTTGATTTTGCAAAAGAAGAGGCCGGTCTAGATGCATGCTTAATGGCTAAGACTTGCATGGGCTGGCTGTGGCATCGCCGCTTAGCACATGTGGGGATGAAGAATCTCCACAAGCTTCTAAAGGGAGAACACGTGATAGGTCTAACCAATGTTTATTTTGATAAAGATAGACCTTGTGCAGCTTGTCAGGCAGGTAAACAAGTGGGAGGAGCACATCACAGCAAGAATGTGATGACCACGTCAAGACCTCTGGAGCTGCTGCATATGGACCTCTTCGGACCCGTCGCCTATCTAAGCATAGGAGGAAGTAAGTATGGTTTAGTTATTGTTGATGACTTTTCTCGCTTCACTTGGGTGTTCTTTTTGCAGGATAAGTCTGAAACCCAAGGGACCCTCAAGCGCTTCCTCAGGAGAGCTCAAAATGAATTTGAGCTCAAGGTGAAGAAGATAAGGAGCGACAACGGGTCCGAGTTCAAGAACCTTCAAGTGGAGGAGTTTCTTGAGGAGGAAGGGATCAAGCACGAGTTCTCCGCTCCCTACACACCACAGCAAAATGGTGTGGTAGAGAGGAAGAACAGGACGCTAATCGATATGGCGAGGACGATGCTTGGAGAGTTCAAGACCCCCGAGTGCTTTTGGTCGGAAGCCGTGAACACGGCTTGCCACGCCATCAACAGGGTCTACCTTCACCGCCTCCTCAAGAAGACGTCATAAGAGCTACTAACCGGTAACAAACCCAATGTATCTTACTTTCGTGTTTTTGGGAGCAAGTGCTACATTCTAGTGAAGAAGGGTAGAAATTCTAAGTTTGCTCCCAAAGCTGTAGAAGGGTTTTTATTAGGTTATGATTCAAATACAAAGGCGTATAGAGTCTTCAACAAATCGTCGGGTTTGGTTGAAGTCTCTAGCGACGTTGTATTTGATGAGACTAATGGCTCTCCAAGAGAGCAAGTTGTTGATTGTGATGATGTAGATGAAGAAGATGTTCCAACGGCCGCTATACGAACCATGGCGATTGGAGACGTTCGGCCACAGGAACAAGATGAACGAGATCAACCTTCTTCCTCAACGACGGTGCATCCCCCAACTCAAGACGATGAACAGGTTCATCAAAAGGAGGCGTGTGATCAAGGGGGAGCACAAGATGATCATGTGATGGAGGAAGAAGCGCAACCGGCACCTCCAACCCAAGTTCGAGCGATGATTCAAAGGGATCATCCCGTCGACCAAATTCTGGGTGACATTAGCAAGGGAGTAACTACTCGGTCTCGACTAGTTAATTTTTGTGAACATTACTCTTTTGTCTCCTCTATTGAGCCTTTCAGGGTAGAGGAGGCCTTGCTAGATCCGGATTGGGTGTTGGCCATGCAGGAGGAACTTAACAACTTCAAGCGCAATGAAGTTTGGACGCTGGTGCCTCGTCCCAAGCAAAATGTTGTGGGAACCAAGTGGGTGTTCCGCAACAAACAAGACGAGCACGGAGTGGTGACAAGGAACAAGGCTCGACTTGTGGCAAAAGGTTATGCCCAAGTCGCAGGTTTGGACTTTGAGGAGACTTTTGCTCCTGTGGCTAGGCTAGAGTCCATTCGTATCTTGCTAGCATATGCCGCTCACCATTCTTTCAGGTTGTACCAAATGGATGTGAAGAGCGCTTTCCTCAACGGGCCAATAAAGGAGGAGGTGTACGTAGAGCAACCCCCTGGCTTTGAGGATGAGCGGTACCCCGACCACGAGTGTAAGCTCTCTAAGGCGCTCTATGGACTTAAACAAGCCCCAAGAGCATGGTATGAATGCCTTAGAGATTTCTTACTTGCTAATGCTTTCAAGGTTGGGAAAGCCGATCCAACTCTTTTTACAAAGACATGTGATGGTGATTTGTTTGTATGCCAAATTTATGTCGATGACATAATATTTGGCTCTACTAATCAAAAGTCTTGTGAAGAGTTTAGCAGGGTGATGACGCAGAAATTCGAGATGTCGATGATGGGCGAGTTGAACTACTTCCTTGGGTTCCAAGTGAAGCAACTCAAGGACGGCACCTTCATCTCCCAAACGAAGTACACGCAAGATCTGCTAAAGCGGTTTGGGATGAAGGACGCCAAGCCCGCAAAGACTCCGATGGGAACCGACGGACACACCGACCTCAACAAAGGAGGTAAGTCCGTTGATCAAAAAGCATACCGGTCAATGATAGGGTCTTTACTTTATTTATGTGCTAGTAGACCGGATATTATGCTTAGCGTATGCATGTGTGCTAGATTTCAATCTGATCCTAAGGAGTGTCACTTGGTGGCGGTGAAGCGAATTCTTAGATATTTAGTCGCTACGCCTTGCTTCGGGATCTGGTATCCAAAGGGGTCTAACTTTGACTTGATTGGGTACTCAGATTCCGACTATGCTGGATGTAAGGTCGATAGGAAGAGTACATCAGGGACGTGCCAATTCTTAGGAAGGTCCCTGGTGTCATGGAACTCTAAGAAACAAACCTCCGTTGCCCTATCCACCGCTGAGGCCGAGTACGTTGCCGCAGGTCAGTGTTGCGCGCAACTACTTTGGATGAGGCAAACCCTCAGGGACTTTGGCTACAATCTGAGCAAAGTCCCACTCCTATGTGATAATGAGAGTGCTATCCGAATAGCGGAAAATCCTGTTGAGCACAGCCGCACAAAGCACATTGACATCCGGCATCACTTTTTGAGAGACCACCAGAAAAAGGGAGATATCGAAGTGTTTTATGTTAGCACCGAGAACCAGCTAGCCGATATTTTCACCAAGCCTTTAGATGAGAAGACCTTTTGCAGGCTGCGTAGTGAGCTAAATGTCTTAGATTCGCGGAACTTGGATTGAATTGTAGCATACATGTATTCATGCTTTTGATCATGTTCCTTTTTTTGCATTTTGTTGCTTATCATGGTGCTCAAGTTGTACAAACACTCCCTGGACCTCACAAGTCCGTTGCAAAGTGATGCACATGTTTAGGGGGAGATGTGTTACAACTTGACCCTTTGAGACTAACCATATGTTTGAGTTTGCTTGTTTTAGTCACAAAGGAGAATTGAAAAGGAAAAGGTGGACTTGGACCATGAAAGACTTCCACTGCACTCCGATGAGGGGTAACTTATTCCAAGTTCATCTCATGAACTCTTATTGCCATTTGCTCTTAATTGAATGATTTTTGTGAGGCAATGGGGTTAAAGGGCCAAAATTGATCCCGTTTTGGTGCTTGATGCCAAAGGGGGAGAAAATAAAGGCCAAAGCAATAAATGGATCAGCTACCACTTGAGAGATTTTGAAAATAGTAGAATAGAGTTTTTGGTTTGTCAAAATTCTTATGTTGTCTCTCTTGTCAAAAGTTGGCTTCTTGTGGGGAGAAGTATTGATTATGGGAAAAAGGGGGAGTTTTTGAAATCTTTGATCAATCTCTTTTGGAATGACTCTCTTTATGCTTCAACATGTGTGTTTAACTTAGAGATAGAGATTTGAGTTTGATTTGCAAAAACAAACCAAGTGGTGGCAAAGGATGATCCATATATGCCAAAATTGATTCAAAATAAATTTAAGTTTTATTTGAAGTGAGTTTGCACTTGTTCTAGTTGCTTTATGTTGTGTTGGCATAAATCACCAAAAAGGGGGAGATTGAAAGGGAAATGTGCCCTTGGGCCATTTCTAAGTATTTTGGTGATTGAGTGCCAACACATGTGCTTAATTGTGAATTTATGTACATGGATGAACAAGGTGCAAATCATGAAGTAAAGGTATGTTTCTAAGCCTTAGTACATTGGTTTTGTGTACTAATATATTTGTCTAAGTGTTAGAAACAGAAAGAAGAAGAAGAGAGAAGAGGAGAAAAGACTTGGCTGTGTGCTGCCAAGACCCAGCTCGGTCTGGAGCACCGGACTGTCCGGTGTGCACCGGACAGTGTCCGGTGCGCCAGGCTGACTCGGCTCGAACTGGCCGCTCTCGGGAAATTGGCCGACGGCGTACGGCTAAAATTCACCGGACCTGTCCGGTGTACACCGGACTGTCCGGTGAGCCAACAGTCGGCCGGGCCAACTGGTCGGCCGCGCAATCTGCGTGGGACACGTGGCGGAGCCAACGGTCGGAAGACGGCACCGGACTGTCCGGTGTGCACCGGACATGTCCGGTGCGCCAACGGCTCTCAGATCTCCAACGGTCTGCAACGGTCGGAAGCGCCAGTTAAGGAAAGAAATCGGGCACCGGACAGTGTCCGGTGTGCACCGGACTGTCCGGTGCTCCCGACGACAGAAGGCAAGGATGGCCTTCCGGATTTGCTCTCAACGGCCCCTAGCTGCCTTGGGGCTATAAAAGGAGCCCCTAGGCGCATGGAGGAGACATACAAGCAACCTTTGAGCATTCTTGATCATCCACACTCAGTCTCTGCGCATTCGTTTGTCATTCTAAGTGTTTCGAGCTCCGTTCTAGTGAGAACTTTGTGATACTCTTGTGAGCTCGATTCTTGGCCGTGTGTGTGCGCGTTTCGCTGTGGATTTGTGTGTGTTGCTTCCCTCCCTTACTCTGTGCTTCTTTGTGATCATATACTTGTAAGGGCAAGAGACTCCAATTTGTGGAGATTCCTTGCAAACGGGATAGTGAAAGGAAAAACAAAACATCGTGGTATTCAAGTGGGTCTTTGGATCGCTTGAGAGGGGTTGATTGCAACCCTCGTCCGTTGGGACGCCACAACGTGGAGTAGGCAAGCGTTGGTCTTGGCCGAACCACGGGATAAACCACTGTGTCACCTCTGTGCTTGATCTCTTGTGGTATTGTGTTTTGTTGAGACTTCTCTTTAGCCACTTGGCAACTATTGTGCTAACACTTAACAAGTTTTTGTGGCTTAAGTTTAAAGTCTTCACAGGATCACCTATTCACCCCCCCCCCTCTAGGTGCTCTCAGTAGCCCAGGTGCACTGTTGGGGCCCAAGTTCTCGGGCTGGTATGTTGACGCTGTCAACGGTTCGGCCGGAGCCGGGTTTGCGAGAGCAGCCCCCGAGCCTCCGCACAGAGCGAGAGGACGATCAGGGACAGACTCAGCTTTTTTACATACGCCCCTACGTCGCCTTTCCGCAAGGAGGAGGGGGGAGAGCGCCATGTTACCCTCGGTGGGCACCGAACATGGTGTCTCCGGTGAGCTGCAATCGGGTAATCCGAGTGGACGTCCGTGCCCCGTTCGTTGGGGGTCGGCTAGGGGCCCGGAGGCACGCCCAAAAGTACCTGCGGGTGATCTGCCGGACCCGGTCCCCTGGCGACGGGGTCCGAGGGCTCGTTGCCTCCCTCCGATGGGATTCCGTTATAGAGTCGTTCCCGCTGGTCTCGGAAATGTCCTAGGGTACCTCGGGAGCGCAGCCCGAGCCTTGGTTATGTATTGAACGTACCCCTGGTCATCCCTCGCTCGGTGTCTGAGGCGACTGTGAACCCTTCGGGGGGCCAGCCTTCGAACCCCTGATCAGTAATGGGCGCGGAGCCCGAGTAGCCTGAGGCGGTCGTGGGACCTTTCGGGGGGCCGACCTTCGAACCCCTGACCAGTAGTGGGTGTCGGGCCCACGCGCTGAGGCGGCTGTTGAACCCTTCGGGGGGCCAGCCTTCGAACCCCTGATCAGTAAGGAGGCTCGGAGCCTAGTTCCTTCACGGGGAAGGACCCCTTTGGGGGTATCCCCTTTCCTGGTCCCTGTTGCAAGAGATAGAGAAAGAAGGAAAAGGGAAAAAGGATTCGAAATTGAACGTCGTGGCGTACCTTTTTTGGTGTGGTCGTTTTGGCGAAGGCGAAACGTCGCCAGCTGCTCCCGCCAGTAGCGCTGCCCGTTGAGCCGCGGAGTTAATGCGCCGGGGCGAGTAGTTGGCGAGGCTGCCGTTGCGCGTGCGCGAGCCGTTCGAGGAACGGGTCACGGGCGTGTCGTCTTCACACCAGTGAGAGAGGGGGTTCTCTCGCTGCCTCCGGATGGGACGTGAGCTTGGCTGATGGCGTGACCGCTGCTCTTGCGCGCCTGCCACTGTCATTACTGCCGGCCCACTTTTGACCGCGTTTGACCGCTGCGTCAGGCTGGCGCAGCTGGGCCGCGCGCTGGGCCGCCTCGGGTCGCGGTATTGGTTCCGCAACCGAGGAGGTGCGGTGGTGGCGCAAGTGGCATAGTGGCTTACATGCAGCATCCGGCGCGCCGGCTGCGCGACGCGTGGGCTTGAGCCTCCAGTGCTGGCCTGTCAGGAGTCGGAGAGGCGCGTCCACTTGGCGCGGTTGCATGCCGCCCGCATGGCTTCCCGCCCCCTTCGCCCGTTGGCCTGGTTGGCCGGAGCCTAGCCGAGTTGTCCGTTGGCAGGATCGACGCCGGAGTTGGTCAGCCGAGGCTTCGGACCGGGCTCGTGCCCTCGGAAGGTGGTTGGCCGAGGCCCCAGAGGTGGCTGGCCGAGCCGCCTGCTCGGGCCGGATTCCCGGAGAAGTCCCTGACAACGATCGCCCGGGCGTGGTGATGACGCCGTCCTTTGGAGCGGAGGCCCTCGGACCGCGTCGCCGTCCGAGGCTAGTTCGGGCCTTGCCGAAGGTGCTGTCGATGCCGAGGGTGTCGCCGCCCCCTTCCAGCGCCAAGACCTGAGCCTGCAGGATCAGCTTGTCTTGTAGCGTGTGCTTTGTGCGGCCGTCGAGGCCAGAACACACACCCTTGCTGTGTTGTAAAGCTGCGTCCCTTTTCCTCTTGTTCCAAGCATCTGGACTTTTTGTCGGTAACAGGGATGTTTGTGCGAGCGAAAGTTGCTTCTCGCGGAAGGTGAGGAGTGAGGTATCCGTATCCCGGAGGCGTGGGAGTCCCTCGGCTCGGTCGGCCTTGCCGCTTACGCGCACTTTTACTCGTCCATGAGGCCCTATCACCGACTTAGTCGAGAAAACTCGAAGAATCGCTTCGACAGAAGAGCTTCCGAACGTAGAGACTTGTTCGATCCGCGGAGTCACCTTATCCGAACGCGAGTTACTTATCGCAGAAGGTGATGAGTGAGGTATCCGTATCCCGGAGGCGTAGGAGTCCCTCGGCTCGGTCAGCCTTGACTGCTTACGTGTACCCTGTCGTTTCCATGACCCACTTTTCGAAGTAGTCAAAAAGCACGAAAGATATTCTGGTAAAAGAGATTTTCTGTTCGAGGAAAATTTTGACGCAGAGGGGGTTTCCCCCCTTTTAGCCCCCGAGGGAGGGTCGGGCTTTGCCGAGGCGAGGCCGACCCTTCCTTGTTGACTAAACTTTGCGTGGGTGCGGGGTATATGAACAATTTGGAAACATCTCAAGGGTAGAAGCGACGTAGTTGTTGGATGTTCCAAGCGTTGCCGTAGACCTCGCCTTGACTGTTGGCCAGCTTGTACGTTCCGGGCTTCAGAACTTTGGCGATGACGAACGGCCCCTCCCAGGGGGGCGTGAGCTTGTGCCTCCCTCGGGTGTCTTGCCGCAGCCGAAGCACCAGATCGCCCACCTGGAGGTCTCGGGGTCGGACCCCTCGGGCGTGGTAGCGTCGCAGGGACTGCTGATACCGCGCTGAGTGTAGTAAGGCCCTGTCCCGAGCCTCATCCAGCTGGTCCAGCGAGTCTTCTCGGCTAGCTTGGTTGCTTTCTTCGTTGTAGCCCCTCGTCCTCGGGGAGCCGTATTCCAGGTCAGTGGGCAGGACGGCCTCGGCCCCGTAGACCAGTTAGAACGGCGTGAAACCTGTGGCTCGGCTTGGCGTCGTCCTCAGGCTCCAGACCACCGAGGGGAGTTCCTTCATCCATCGCTTGCCGAACTTGTTGAGATCATTGTAAATCCGGGGCTTGAGCCCTTGTAGAATCATGCCGTTGGCACGTTCCACTTGCCCATTCGACATGGGATGAGCTACGGCGGCCTAGTCTACCCGGATGTTGTGATCCTCGCAAAAATCCAAGAATTTTTTGCCGGTGAACTGGGTGCCGTTGTCGGTGATGATGGAGTTCGGGACCCCGAAGCGATGGATGATGTTGGTGAAGAACGCCACCGCCTGCTCGGATCTGATGCTGTTCAGGGGTCGGACCTTGATCCACTTGGAGAATTTGTCGACGGCGACCAGCAGGTGCGTGTAGCCCCCGGGCGCCTTCTGCAGAGGGCCGACGAGGTCCAGACCCCACACAGTGAAGGGCCAGGTGATGGGTATCGTCTGCAGAGCCTGGGCGGGCAGGTGGGTCTGCTTCGCATAGAATTGGCACCCTTCGCAGGCGCGGACAATTCTAGTGGCGTCAGCCACCGCCGTCGGCCAGTAGAAGCCTTGGCGGAAAGCGTTCCCGACGAGGGTTCGAGGTGCTGCATGATGGCCGCAAGCCCCCGAGTGTATTTCCTGCAGGAGTTCCTGACCCTCGGCGATGGAGATGCATCGCTGGAGGATGCCCGAGGGGCTACGGTGGTAGAGCTCCTTCTCATCACCCAGCAAGACGAACGACTTGGCGCATCGCGCTACCCGCCGAGCCTCGGCTCGGCCGAGGGGCAGCTCTCCTTGGCGGAGATATTGCAGGTACGGGGTCTGCCAATCTTGATCTGGCATGACCCCGCTCTGCTCCTCCTCGACGTGCAGTGCTTCGCCCTCGGGGGCCGAGGGTTCCTCGGGTTGAACCGAGGATGGCTCGGGCTGGGCCGAGGTCACCTCGGACGGGGCCGAGGGCACCTCGGGCTCAGGCGTGCCGCCTATCTTGACGGAGGGTTGGTGCAGATCCCGGGAGAAGACGTCCGGGGGAACCGTTGTTCGCCCCGAGGCTATCTTCGCCAGCTCGTCCGCAGTCTCGTTGTAGCGCCGGGCGATGTGGTTAAGCTCGAGCCCGTAGAACTTGTCTTCCAGGCGTCGAACCTCATCACAGTAGGCCTCCATCTTTGGGTCGCGGCAGTGGGAGTTCTTCATGACTTGGTCGATGACGAGCTGCGAGTCGCCGCGTGCATCGAGGCGTCGGACCCCTAGCTCGATGGCGATTCGCAATCCGTTGATCAGAGCCTCGTACTCAGCCACATTGTTGGACGCCGGGAAATGGAGGCGGAGCACGTAGCGCAGGTGTTTCCCGAGGGGCGAGACGAAGAGCAGGCCCACGCCGGCTCCCGTCTTCATCAGCGACCCGTCGAAAAATATGGTCCAGAGCTCCGGTTGGATCGGAGCTGTCGGCAACTGGGTGTCGACCCATTCGGCTACGAAGTCCGCCAGTACCTGGGACTTGGTGGCCTTTCGAGGGGCGAACGAGATTGTCTTGCCCATGATTTCCACCGCCCACTTCGCGATCCGTCCCGAGGCTTCCCGGCACTGGATGATCTCCCCCAGGGGGAAGGATGACACCACAGTCACCGGATGAGACTCGAAGTAATGTCGCAGCTTTCGCCTCGTCAGGATCACTGCATACAGCAGCTTCTGGACTTGTGGGTAGCGGATCTTGGTCTCGGACAGCACCTCGCTGACGAAGTAAACTGGCCTCTGAATGGGCAAAGCATGCCCCTCTTCCTGCCTTTCGACCACGATCGCGGCGCTGACCACCTGAGTGGTAGCGGCGACGTAGACCAAGAGGGCTTCTCCATCAGCTGGGGGTACCAAGACGGGCGCCTGGGTGAGGAGCGCCTTCAGGTTCCCGAGGGCTTCCTCGGCCTCGGGAGTCCAAGTGAAGCACTCGGCTGTAACACCCCTAGTGTTACTCTAACTAAAACTTGAGCATGGAATCATGAGCATGGGCATTGCATATGTTTGATCCACCTAGAGTGTATTCACTAGGCAAAAATTTCAAACAAGTTGTATTGTTTTAAAGTTTTACAAATAGGACCCTGGTTAAGGACTTAACCCTAAATAGTGTTTTAAGGGGGGGGTAAAACTCAACCCAAGTTGAGAAAAACTTTAGGGCTTGTGAGAAAAGTCATAAAATATCCCCAAACACTAAGTTGAATCACATTTATACCCCTGGGATATTAAAAACCCTAATCAGAACCCTGGAAAACCCTAAAACCAAACCCTAGGGCCCTAAGTGCAAAATTAGTCCACTTTTGGGCTAAAGTGCAAAAACCAAGCCAAATAAGTATTTTAAGTCCTTTGATTCACAAATATGTGATTTTGCAAGCCAAACCCTAAATTTTGGACCTAAATGCAAAATGGACCTCACATGAGTTTATCTCTAAGTCTGAAAAATCAGTGCATGGGCTCAACTTTGGGGCTTTGTAACTTGCAAAGTATAGGGTTTTTACCCTAGGTCACCACATCAAATTTGAAGACCCATTATAGGAGAACAACTTTGCTTAAGGTTGTGAGCTTAGTTGTTAAGAAGAATTTAGAGAAAACCCAGCCTAAAGTTGGGTTGTCAGGCTGTTTTGTCTGAATTTTCAGACAAGCAGTGAACTGACCTCGACTTCAAGCTAGGTTTTGAGCATGATCCAGTGCTCAAATGTGATCACGTCCTATAGTGGAGTTGTAGCTGGTATGTAGCACTACAATTTTGGTGCAGAGACTTGGACCTGTTGTCACATGAAATCTGGAGAAAAAGAACTCTAAAGTCGCTCGGTCAGAAGCACTGATGAGTCTTCGCCATGGTACAGTGACCAGTTTAACTGAAGAAGAATCCCTTCGTCCTCACCGCCGATAGCCGTCGCCGTCGATCGTCGCTCGCCAAGATTCGTGCTCGACGGTCACCGGATAAGTTTGCCGCGATAAAGGTTCTCGTCACCGGTGAGCTGGCCACCACTCCGACGACCCTCCCCCCCTGTCTCCCTTCGATTTTGCGGCTGGCGATAGGTTCACCGTCGACCGCCGCCTCTCGGCCGGGCGCCGCGTGGCTCCACACTTTCACTGTGTCGCCGTGACCTTCTCTGACCCCTCCGTGGCTCACCGAAGTTACCGCCACGTCGTGGCCACGAATTCACGAAGGCTTTGCTTCTTCCTCCCATCCGGCCGCCAGCGCAGCCTACTCAAATTGATCGCCGCCGCCGTCGCTTCCTATAAATTGAGCCCCCCCTTAGCTTCGCCATGTATTTTGCTAGCTATCGCAACCGTTCCCACACTCAATCGTCCACCAGCTCGCCTGAATTTTGCGTTGCCCCCAAATCAGGTTTTCCGCCGCCGTGAATCGAGCTCACCGTCGCCAGCCCAACTCCGGTCTGTTCCTGCCCTCTGCGCCTTCGTTTGTGCATGCTCATGTCTCCGTGATGCTTGCCGAGCTCTTTAATTGAACTAGACCGGCGCCCATCGCCGGGAACACGACTGTCTCGCCGTTGTGCTTACGGCCACCGTGGCCGGAGCTCCCTAGTCCACCATTAGTGCGATTGAGTTAGGGGAAATGGTCTGGCTAATCCCAATTTCGTGTCCACCGCTCGGAGAGCTCAGCCGTTGCCCCGTTCGGCCGGTCTGCCGCTCGCCGGAGCGCGGCCGTGCTCGATCGCCGTCGGGGGCTTCAAATTGTGAATTGACAGAACCCCGAGGGCTTTTTCGTGAACTGTCAGCGACTCTGTGAAATAGTAAAAGAACTCGTTCCCAGTTAACCAAAAACCCGAGGGTCTCTGCGCAAAACTTCCTTCGCGGGCGCGAGCGCGCGCGCGATTTCGCGCGGGCCTGGGCCGCTGGATTTGAAATCGGCCCAGTACTGTTCCTTGTTTTCCTTTTTCTTTTTCTGCAGGACTTTGGAAATTGGTAGAAAACTGTAGAAAAATCCTAAAATTGTGAGACCAATTTTCCTAGGCTTGTTATTTTCCATAGTATTTAATAAAATTAGTTTTATGATTTTTAGTTTAAATAGGGAATTTTAGGATATTTAAAATAGCCTAAACTATTGATTCTGGATTTTTAAAGAATAAATAATAAGCCCAAAATTTCCCAAACTTTTTATGTGAGCCTTTCACATTATTTAGAGGCCTTAGGTAGAATTTGGGTTGATTTGGACCTTGTTTGATCACAAAACCCAAAACCACCCCCCCCCTGCTCCATGAACTCCTTTACTGACTCCGGAAACCCTAGGTTCTCGGAGTACTGTGAAGGAAAGTTGTATTCAAGACATAACTAATAAGTTTATGCTACCTTTGCATCCTCATGAGCATTCCATGACATCCATTCTTATGCATGTATATGATTATACTAGAGCAAGAAGAAGAAGAAGAAGTTTTTGAAGAAGGGATACCACCCACCTCTGATCCTCAGGCGGATAACTGCTTTTATTTTGATATCTGTGGATCCGAGCCAGACACCTCTGATAACAAAGGCAAGCCCCGGTGCATTTGCCACCTCCCTTGATGTTTTTAAATACTTTTCGCACACTATAAGTCTAGTGAAATGTGCATTAGGTTTATAGGAGTTACCTGGAACCCTTTGATGCATTGCTTTCCTTGAAATCCATACCTTTATAGATACTTCTATGAAGTATCAAAATATGATTTACAAAAATGCTTAGTCTTGCTTAGACCTTGTGGATAGAGGTTGTCCTCAATTTAACCATGGAGAGGATGGCTTCTACCCACAAGAATATTTTCATTTGGAGCAATAATGGGATCTTACTGCAAAGTTCCCTGAGATGCTCTTTCCTCCTAAGGAACAAACACAATCCTAAGGATGGTAATACGTAAATTGAGACTTGGGGGTAGGAACAGGTGATGTTCTACCTAGGTTGGTTAAGGATTAACGCGTATGTAGGCGTGCTGACCGAGGACCCTTTAACTGGTCACATGCCTCGTCATGGGTAAGCCTTGCCTCGGGCAGACTAAGGCCGGAATAAGATAACACGAAATGGGAGTGGAGCGGTGGCGAGAGTAGCGTGTACCCTCCGTGGCAAGAGGCTGGACGGTGGTGTATCTGTGCTCTCGGTTTGCGTGAACCTGATCCGGTCTTAAGAACCCCGGTGGCGGGTTGACATATGCAAGGGTTAAGTGCTACATATGTCGTGTGATTGGAGATCCTCAGCTGAGTATAATCGATTCGGATCGCCGTACCTTCGCGGTTATGAAGACTTGGTCACTTCCCTGCAACCTAGAGTCAGGATGTGAAAACTATGGACAAAAATGATGTTGTCTTGATGTGATGAGAAATTAGACTAGATGCAAATGGAGTCTATTAATACTTAATATGGCGTTAAAAGATTGAAAGTAAGGACTCACTTTAGTAAGCAACTTCTGCAAAAGTATAAGTTGATTTTTGCTAAAGCCTCTCCTTGACCCCTATTTACCCAGCATACCCTTGAGAGTCTTTTCCTTAGTCGGGTAAGACTTGCTGAGTAATTCCATACTCAGGGTTTATCCCTTTGTTGTTTTTAGGTGGGGAAGTAGCAGACTTTTGCTGCTTCTGTGCTAAGGTGGTTCCCAAAGATGAAACCCAAGACTGAAGTGCGGGAGGACTCGGTCCTCCATCTTAGATCTTTTGTTTATAGCCTTTCGGGAGAAGTTTGTGTCTCCCTGGTTTGTATAATTATTACTTTTATGCACTCACTTTTAGAACTGGTCTGTAATATATTAACTCGAGCTTACTTTTGGAAATAAATGTAATTTTATGTAATTCGCTTCCGCATATCTTTATCTCCGATGATCTGTAATGTCTGCAAGACGGGTGAAACGTTCCTGGTGAGGTAAGGAAAGATACCGAACTTGTCGAGTAACTTAGGAACATCTACAGGGTGTCTGATGTCTGTTAGACAAGGACAACTGTAGGTGGGCCTGATTACTTGGGAGGTTCCGTCACAGCTGGTATCGGAGCGTAGCCCTTCTTTGCAGATATTCCGGGACATCTTCAAAAAGATTTTCAAAAGTCTTACCTAAAGATTCTTTTCTCTTCTTACCTAAGTATTCTGAAGAGTTTATCTTAAAGACCAGATAGGAAGAGTGCAATGTATAGAAGGTTGAATCAACCAAGGTTGATTCTGTACTTACTCATGCATCATGCTAAGAATTATACTAATAAATTTCCCCTTTAGAAAATGCCGCCGCGCACAAGAAAGACCGCGCGTAAGTCGACTGGACCACTTGGAGTGCCTCGACATCAACTTGCTCCGCGAGATGTAGATAGTAGTAGCGGGAGCAATGATCCTATAGGGGATCTGGAGGCAGAAGTAAGCAGGCTCCAATTGGAACTCCGTCGCAGGACAGCTATATGGATTGGAGATGGTGACCGTATAAATGAGTTACGAAGAGACGTTCGCCATCTACAAGACCAGCTGGCCGATCGGGAATTGGCACTCGATTGGGCTGTTCAATCTCGTTCATTGGCATGGGCCAAGGAGGCAAGGGCTCAGGCCCGAGTTAGAGAACTCAGCTCAGCTGTGGACGACCTGCAGGTTTATTGCAATACATTGCATGAAGAAGTCCATGTGCTCTATTTGCAACTACACCCTAGTGAGCCTACACCCTCTGCTGAGGCGGAAGCCGGACCCTCTCACGTTGCGGGACGTGCGTTGGGTGGGGAATTAGACTTGTATGAACCCCCTCCTTCTTTGAGGTTGGTTGACGTCTGGACTCCCACACCTGATGATGAAGCCGCCAAAAGCGATGGAAAACAGGACTAGTGGTGTAATAAGAGTAGAGTAGTGTATTGTAGGGTGTACTGTTATATTAGAGTAGTGTATTGTAGGGTGTACGGTTGTAAAATAGGTTAAACTTTTGTAAAATGGGTAATGTATCCTGTTGTGTAATGTCGAGTCTGTACCATTACTTTTTATAGTAATGTAAAACGGAAGGTTTTCTTTGGCACATTATGTTTATTCAAATGTTTTTGCCTCAGATGCCGACCCGGACTCGTGGACAGGATGCAGCTGGAACATCCGGGGGTCGGGATGCTACCCCGAATCCACCTCCCGTTCCACCCACGCTTGCCGAGGCAATCGCTGCCTTGGTAAATGCTACAGCCGACAATACCCGCTTCCTGAGGGAGATGGCGGGTCAGCAACAGCTTCAGCAACAAGCAGGAAGAGGATTTCAACAAGGTCCCCGTGAGACCACTTATCAGGATTTCTCTGAGACTCGTCCGCCTCTCTTCGTCAAAGCAGAAGATCCGCTCGAAGCCGACGAATGGATAAGGGTCATTGAACAGAAATTTGGCCTTCTACGTTGTTCAGAAACCCAGAAGCCGTTGTTTGCGGCACAGCAACTTCGAGGCCCTGCCAGTACTTGGTGGGGGAATTTTGTGGCCATCCAGCCGGACAACCATCAAATTACATGGAACGAGTTCAAAGCAGCATTCCGCGAGCATTATATTCCTGAGGGAGTGCTGCACATGAAGCAAGAAGAGTTCATGAAATTGAAGCAAGGGGGAGATACTGTGAATCCGTATCTCAACAAGTTCAATCACCTGTCACAATACGCAATTGATCAGGTGAACACAGACTTGAAGAAAAGGAATTGTTTTATGAGGGGTCTGAACGACCGGATGCAGCGAAAGATGGCTGCATGTATTGATCTTACTTATGGAAAGGCTGTCAGCACAGCCTTATCTGTGGAGGCCAAATATGCAAATTCTGGGAAAAGTAAGGGATTCAGTGGTGACAGGCCTAGTCAGGGCCCGGTAAAGAGGCAACGGTTTATTCTCCGGCCCTCTAACCAGAACCGTTCAAGTGCACCATCTTTCCCTTTCAAGCAGCCTATAATTATTCGTCCCAACAAAGCCCCTACTGCCTCAAGTCAGCCGGGTGCCCCAGGCACTCGATTCCCTGCACTGCCAAGTTCTTCAACTGGATGTTTTAACTGTGGCAAATCTGGGCACTTTGTTAAAGATTGCCCCTATCCTCGGCAAAATCAGGCCAATAATCAGCAAGGATCGGGAAATTCAGCTCCAGGCAAGGGAAGTACTTCGGGCAAGAATACCAAGAAAACGGGGCGAGTATATTATACGCAAGTGGCTACCACACCGGAGGGAGAGCCGGTGATGATGGGTACGTTCCCTGTGGCCAGTTACCCTGCAATCATTCTTTTTGATTCTGGTGCTTCGCATACCTTCATTAGCAAGACATTTGTGGAGCAACATCACATTGCATGTCATGAATCAAAGGAGGGATTTAAAATTCATTCACCTGGGGGACACATTTTTACTAGAGAAGTGGCCTATGAAGTGCCAGTAACTATGGCCGGACGGAACTTTCCTGCTAACATGATTGTTCTAAAAGGCCAGGATATAGATGTAATTTTGGGGATGAATTGGTTAACCCAACACAAGGCAATTCTCAACACTGAACTCCGAACCGTCAGGTTGAGTTATAATCAAGAAGAAATTCTCTTGTCTCTCCCCAAAACCAATCCAGCCAAAGCTTCTGGTAGAATCTTTGAAGCCATTGTACCGGAAATCAAGAACATTCCGGTAGTATGTGAGTTTCCAGATGTGTTTCCGGAAGATTTGCCTGGACTGCCCCCTGAAAGAGATGTAGAATTTGTAATTGAACTAAAGCCCGGTACGGCTCCCATCTCCCGAAGATCGTACCGTATGCCCCCTAATGAGTTAGCAGAATTGAAGATTCAATTGCAAGATCTGCTGAATAAAGGATTTATCCGGCCAAGCTCGTCCCCGTGGGGTTGTCCCGCCATCTTTGTGAAGAAGAAGGATCAAACCTTGCGCATGTGCGTGGACTATCGGCCCCTAAATGAGGTCACCATTAAGAATAAGTACCCTCTTCCAAGGATCGACATCTTATTTGATCAACTGACTGGGGCGAGGGTGTTTTCCAAAATTGATCTCAGGTCGGGCTATCATCAAATCCGTATTCGGCCCGAGGATATACCGAAGACCGCTTTTACTACGCGGTATGGATTGTTTGAATATCTAGTAATGTCTTTCGGGCTCACAAATGCTCCTGCCCACTTCACCTATTTGATGAACTCGGTGTTTATGCCTGAGTTGGACAAGTTCGTGGTGGTCTTCATCGACGATATTCTGATATACTCTAAAAATGAAGAGGAGCATGCTCAGCACCTACGGATTGTATTAACGCGCCTGAGGGAACATCAACTATATGCCAAGTTCAGCAAGTGCGCGTTCTGGCTGGAGGAAATTCAATTTTTGGGGCACGTATTGTCAGCCAAGGGAATTGCGGTAGATCCTAGCAAGGTCAAGGATATTCTGGAATGGAAACCTCCAACGACTGTTCACCAAGTCTGGAGTTTTCTTGGACTGGCTGGGTATTATCGCAGATTCATACCAGATTTTTCTAAGCTTGTGAAGCCAATCACAAGTTTATTGAAAAATGATACTAAGTTTAATTGGTCTTCTAAGTGTAACGAAGCCTTTGAGCAACTGAAGACACTATTGACCACTGCTCCGGTATTGGCTCAACCGGACATCACCAAACCTTTTGATGTATACTGTGATGCGTCAGGCAGTGGACTCGGCTGTGTGCTGATGCAAGAAGGCCGAGTAATTGCGTATGCTTCAAGGCAGTTACGCCGACATGAAGAGCACTATCCAACACATGATCTCGAGTTAGCTGCTGTGGTTCATGCCCTGAAAATATGGCGTCACTATCTACTGGGAAATATCTGCCACATATATACAGATCATAAGAGTTTGAAGTATATATTTACCCAGTCAGAGTTAAACATGAGGCAAAGACGATGGCTTGAGCTCATTAAAGATTATGAACTGGAAATCCATTATCACCCAGGCAAGGCCAATGTTGTGGCAGATGCATTGAGTCGCAAGACTTCCTGCCACTGTCTTATGGTAAAGACCTCCGAAAACACTTTGTGTCAAGAAATGGAGAAATTAAACCTGGGGATAATCCAGCAAGGGACTCTGAATCAACTAAAGCTTGAGTCAACCATGTTGCAAAGGATAATTGATGCTCAAAAGGATAATCTGGGCATGGAGCACATACGCGAGAAGATAAGGGCTGGAACAGCCCAATGTTTCAAGGAAGATGATCAAGGTGTGTTATGGTTCAACAACCGCATAGTAGTGCCGAAGAATGAAGAACTCCGCCAGCAAATCTTAGATGAAGCGCATCTTAGTCACTATTCCATTCATCCGGGAAGCACTAAGATGTATCATGATCTGAAACAACACTACTGGTGGACGAAGATGAAGATTGAAATTGCACGCTATGTGGCTAAGTGTGACACTTGCAGACATGTCAAAGCCATACACATGAAAACTGCTGGTCCATTGCAGTCATTACCAATACCAACATGGAAATGGGAAGACATCAGCATGGACTTTATTGTGGGATTGCCCAGGACGGCCAAGGGGTATGATTCTATTTGGGTTATCGTTGATCGACTCACAAAAATTGCCCATTTCTTACCCGTCAGGGCCAAATATACTGTAGCCACTTATGCAGCATTGTATATCAGCCGTATTGTCAGTTTGCATGGTGTTCCAAAAACCATAGTGTCGGATCGTGGACCTCAATTCGTATCCAAGTTCTGGGAAGAACTTCATAAATCCTTGGGTACCAAATTGATCCACAGTTCGGCCTATCATCCTCAAACCAGTGGACAAACTGAGAGAGTGAACCTAATACTTGAAGATATGCTGCGGGCATGTGTCCTGGATTTCTCGCAAAAATGGGATGAGTGTTTGCCCTTAGCAGAGTTTTCATACAATAACAGTTATCAGGAGAGTATCAAGATGGCACCTTTTGAAGCTTTATACGGGCGACGGTGTCGAACTCCGTTAAATTGGTCTGAACCTGGAGAAAGATACTTCTTTAGGCCTGATATGGTGAAAGAGGTCGAAGAAAAGGTTCAGAAAATTATTCATAATATGAAGAAAGCTCAGACTCGACAAAAGAGTTATGCAGACCGACGACGACAACCCTTATGTTTTCGGGTAGACGACTATGTCTACTTGAAAGTTTCACCGATGAAGGGTGTATCGCGTTTCGGGGTTAAAGGAAAACTTGCACCCAGATACATTGGTCCATTCCTGGTGCTTGAACAATGTGGCCCAGTGGCGTACCGACTCCAACTACCCGAAACATTGTCTGCCGTGCATAATGTGTTCCACGTGTCACAATTGAAGAAGTGTCTTCGGGTTCCCGATCGAACCGTTGAAGTGACTGATGTTGTCCTGGAACCAGATTTAACGTACTCGGAACATCCTATTCGAGTTCTGAATCAAAAGGACAGGGTTACCCGGAGAAAGACTCTCAAGTTTTATAAAATACAGTGGAACCAGCATTCAGAAGCTGAAGCTACATGGGAAACCCAAGATTTCTTAGATAAGAATTTCCCAGGTTTTCTAGCCTCTTGTAAGTTGTAAAGTTTGTATAGCTATGTAATAAAGGAATAAACCCCCACACCACCCCTGCCTTGTACCAGAAATCAGGAAATAAAAACATGACACATTTCTTTTTCCATTACTCACCCTAGGACTTTAAATCTCGGGACGAGATTCTTTTATGGGGGGAAGGATGTAACACCCCTGGTGTTACTCTAACTAGAACTTGAGCATGGCATCATGAGCATGGGCATTGCATATGTTTGATCCACCTAGAGTGCATTCACTAGGCAAAAATTTCAAACAAGTTGTATTGTTTTAAAGTTTTACAAATAGGACCCTGGTTAAGGACTTAACCCTAAATAGTGTTTTAAGGGGGGGTAAAACTCAACCCAAGTTGAGAAAAACTTTAGGGCTTGTGAGAAAAGTCATAAAATATCCCCAAACACTAAGTTGAATCACATTTATACCCCTGGGATATTAAAAACCCTAATCAGAACCCTGGAAAACCCTAAAACCAAACCCTAGGGGCCTAAGTGCAAAATTAGTCCACTTTTGGGCTAAAGTGCAAAAACCAAGCCAAATAAGTATTTTAAGTCCTTTGATTCACAAATATGTGATTTTGCAAGCCAAACCCTAAATTTTGGACCTAAATGCAAAATGGACCTCACATGAGTTTATCTCTAAGTCTGAAAAATCAGTGCATGGGCTCAACTTTGGGGCTTTGTAACTTGCAAAGTATAGGGTTTTTACCCTAGGTCACCACATCAAAGTTGAAGACCCATTATAGGAGAACAACTTTGCTTAAGGTTGTGAGCTTAGTTGTTAAGAAGAATTTAGAGAAAACCCAGCCTAAAGTTGGGTTGTCAGGCTGTTTTGTCTGAATTTTCAGACAAGCAGTGAACTGACCTCGACTTCAAGCTAGGTTTTGAGCATGATCCAGTGCTCAAATGTGATCACGTCCTATAGTGGAGTTGTAGCTGGTATGTAGCACTACAATTTTGGTGCAGAGACTTGGACCTGTTGTCACATGAAATCTGGAGAAAAAGAACTCTAAAGTCGCTCGGTCAGAAGCACTGATGAGTCTTCGCCATGGTACAGTGACCAGTTTAACTGAAGAAGAATCCCTTCGTCCTCACCGCCGATAGCCGTCGCTGTCGATCGTCGCTCGCCAAGATTCGTGCTCGACGGTCACCGGATAAGTTTGCCGCGGTAAAGGTTCTCGTCACCGGTGAGCTGGCCACCACTCCGACGACCCTCCCCCCTGTCTCCCTTCGATTTTGCGGCTGGCGATAGGTTCACCGTCGACCGCCGCCTCTCGGCCGGGTGCCGCGTGGCTCCACACTTTCACCGTGTCGCCGTGACCTTCTCTGACCCCTCCGTGGCTCACCGAAGTTACCGCCACGTCGTGGCCACGAATTCACGAAGGCTTTGCTTCTTCCTCCCATCCGGCCGCCAGCGCAGCCTACTCAAATTGATCGCCGCCGCCGTCGCTTCCTATAAATTGAGCCCCCCCTTAGCTTCGCCATGTATTTTGCTAGCTATCGCAACCGTTCCCACACTCAATCGTCCACCAGCTCGCCTGAATTTCGCGTTGCCCCCAAATCGGTTTTCCGCCGCCGTGAATCGAGCTCACCGTCGCCAGCCCAACTCCGGTCTGTTCCTGCCCTCTGCGCCTTCGTTTGTGCATGCTCATGTCTCCGTGATGCTTGCCGAGCTCTTTAATTGAACTAGACCGGCGCCCATCGCCGGGAACACGACTGTCTCGCCGTTGTGCTTACGGCCACCGTGGCCGGAGCTCCCTAGTCCACCATTAGTGCGATTGAGTTAGGGGAAATGGTCTGGCTAATCCCAATTTCGTGTCCACCGCTCGGAGAGCTCAGCCGTTGCCCCGTTCGGCCGGTCTGCCGCTCGCCGGAGCGCGGCCGTGCTCGATCGCCGTCGGGGGCTTCAAATTGTGAATTGACAGAACCCCGAGGGCTTTTTCGTGAACTGTCAGCGACTCTGTGAAATAGTAAAAGAACTCGTTCCCAGTTAACCAAAAACCCGAGGGTCTCTGCGCAAAACTTCCTTCGCGGGCGCGAGCGCGCGCGCGATTTCGCGCGGGCCTGGGCCGCTGGATTTGAAATCGGCCCAGTACTGTTCCTTGTTTTCCTTTTTCTTTTTCTGCAGGACTTTGGAAATTGGTAGAAAACTGTAGAAAAATCCTAAAATTGTGAGACCAATTTTCCTAGGCTTGTTATTTTCCATAGTATTTAATAAAATTAGTTTTATGATTTTTAGTTTAAATAGGGAATTTTAGGATATTTAAAATAGCCTAAACTATTGATTCTGGATTTTTAAAGAATAAATAATAAGCCCAAAATTTCCCAAACTTTTTATGTGAGCCTTTCACATTATTTAGAGGCCTTAGGTAGAATTTGGGTTGATTTGGACCTTGTTTGATCACAAAACCCAAAACCACCCCCCCCCCTGCTCCATGAACTCCTTTACTGACTCCGGAAACCCTAGGTTCTCGGAGTACTGTGAAGGAAAGTTGTATTCAAGACATAACTAATAAGTTTATGCTACCTTTGCATCCTCATGAGCATTCCATGACATCCATTCTTATGCATGTATATGATTATACTAGAGCAAGAAGAAGAAGAAGAAGTTTTTGAAGAAGGGATACCACCCACCTCTGATCCTCAGGCGGATAACTGCTTTTATTTTGATATCTGTGGATCCGAGCCAGACACCTCTGATAACAAAGGCAAGCCCCGGTGCATTTGCCACCTCCCTTGATGTTTTTAAATACTTTTCGCACACTATAAGTCTAGTGAAATGTGCATTAGGTTTATAGGAGTTACCTGGAACCCTTTGATGCATTGCTTTCCTTGAAATCCATACCTTTATAGATACTTCTATGAAGTATCAAAATATGATTTACAAAAATGCTTAGTCTTGCTTAGACCTTGTGGATAGAGGTTGTCCTCAATTTAACCATGGAGAGGATGGCTTCTACCCACAAGAATATTTTCATTTGGAGCAATAATGGGATCTTACTGCAAAGTTCCCTAAGATGCTCTTTCCTCCTAAGGAACAAACACAATCCTAAGGATGGTAATACATAAATTGAGACTTGGGGGTAGGAACAGGTGATGTTCTACCCAGGTTGGTTAAGGATTAACGCGTATGTAGGCGTGCTGACCGAGGACCCTTTAACTGGTCACATGCCTCGTCATGGGTAAGCCTTGCCTCGGGCAGACTAAGGCCGGAATAAGATAACACGAAATGGGAGTGGAGCGGTGGCGAGAGTAGCGTGTACCCTCCGTGGCAAGAGGCTGGACGGTGGTGTATCTGTGCTCTCGGTTTGCGTGAACCTGATCCGGTCTTAAGAACCCCGGTGGCGGGTTGACATATGCAAGGGTTAAGTGCTACATATGTCGTGTGATTGGAGATCCTCAGCTGAGTATAATCGATTCGGATCGCCGTACCTTCGCGGTTATGAAGACTTGGTCACTTCCCTGCAACCTAGAGTCAGGATGTGAAAACTATGGACAAAAATGATGTTGTCTTGATGTGATGAGAAATTAGACTAGATGCAAATGGAGTCTATTAATACTTAATATGGCGTTAAAAGATTGAAAGTAAGGACTCACTTTAGTAAGCAACTTCTGCAAAAGTATAAGTTGATTTTTGCTAAAGCCTCTCCTTGACCCCTATTTACCCAGCATACCCTTGAGAGTCTTTTCCTTAGTCGGGTAAGACTTGCTGAGTAATTCCATACTCAGGGTTTATCCCTTTGTTGTTTTTAGGTGGGGAAGTAGCAGACTTTTGCTGCTTCTGTGCTAAGGTGGTTCCCAAAGATGAAACCCAAGACTGAAGTGCGGGAGGACTCGGTCCTCCATCTTAGATCTTTTGTTTATAGCCTTTCGGGAGAAGTTTGTGTCTCCCTGGTTTGTATAATTATTACTTTTATGCACTCACTTTTAGAACTGGTCTGTAATATATTAACTCGAGCTTACTTTTGGAAATAAATGTAATTTTATGTAATTCGCTTCCGCATATCTTTATCTCCGATGATCTGTAATGTCTGCAAGACGGGTGAAACGTTCCTGGTGAGGTAAGGAAAGATACCGAACTTGTCGAGTAACTTAGGAACATCTACAGGGTGTCTGATGTCTGTTAGACAAGGAAAACTGTAGGTGGGCCTGATTACTTGGGAGGTTCCGTCACATCGGCCTTCCTTAAGAGACGGTACAGGGGCAGGCCTCTTTCGCCGAGGCGCGAGATGAAACGGCTCAGGGCCGCGAGGCATCCCATGACCCTCTGTACGCCTTTTAAGTCCTTGATGGGCTCCATGTTTGTGATGGCTGCGATCTTCTCCGGGTTGGCTTCGATGCCCCGCTCGGAGACGATGAATCCCAAGAGCATGCCTCGGGGCACCCCGAAGACGCACTTCTCGGGATTGAGCTTGACGCCCTTCGCCTTGAGACACCAGAATGTCAGTTCAAGGTCGGAGAGAAGGTCGGAGGCTTTCCTCGTCTTGACTACGATGTCATCGACGTAGGCCTCGACTGTGCGACCGATGTGTTCGCCGAACACGTGGTTCATGCACCGCTGGTACGTTGCACCCGCGTTCCTCAGACCGAAAGGCATTGTGACATAACAGTACATGCCGAAGGGCGTGATGAAAGAAGTCGCGAGCTGGTCGGACTCTTTCATCTTGATTTGATGATACCCTGAGTAGGCATCGAGGAAAGACAGGGTTTCGCACCCTGCAGTGGAGTCCACGATTTGGTCGATGCGAGGTAGAGGGTAGGGGACTTTCGGACATGCTTTGTTGAGACCAGTGTAGTCTACACACATCCGCCATTTCCCCCCTTTCTTCCTCACAAGTACAGGGTTGGCAAGCCATTCGGGGTGGAATACCTCTTTGATGAACCCTGCTGCCATCAGCTTGTGGATCTCCTCGCCTATCACCCTGCGCCTTTCCTCGTCGAATCGGCGCAGAGGCTGTCTGACCGGTCGGGCTCCGGCCCGAATATCCAGCGAGTGCTCGGCGACATCCCTCGGTATGCCGGGCATGTCCGAGGGACTCCACGCAAAGACGTCGGCGTTTGCGCGGAGAAAGTCGACGAGCACTGCTTCCTATTTGGGGTCGAGCCCGGAACCGATCCGAATCTGCTTGGAGGTGTCGCCACTGGGGTCGAGAGGGACGGCCTTAACCGTCTCCGCTGGCTCGAAGTTGCCGGCATGTCGCTTCACGTCCGGCACCTCTCGGGAGAGGCTTTCCAGGTCGGCAATGAGGGCCTCGGACTCGGCGAGGGCCTCGGCGTACTCCACGCACTCCACATCGCATTTGAATGCGTGTTTGTACGTGGGGCCGACGGTGATGACCCCGTTGGGGCCCGGCATCTTGAGCTTCAGGTAGGTGTAGTTGGGGATGGCCATGAACTTCGCGTAGCATGGCCTTCCCAACACTGCGTGGTAGGTCCCTCGGAACCCGACCACCTCGAACGTCAAAGTCTCCCTTCGGAAGTTGGAGGGTGTTCCGAAGCAGACAGGAAGGTCGAGCTGTCCGAGGGGCTGGACGCGCTTCCCGGGAATGATCCCGTGGAAGGGCGCAGCGCCTGCTTGGACGGATGACAGATCGACGCGCAGGAGCCTGAGGGTCTCAGCGTAGATGATGTTGAGGCAGCTGCCCCCATCCATCAGGACCTTGGTGAGCCTGACGTCGCCGATGACGGGATCGACGACGAGCGGGTACTTCCCTGGGCTCGGCACGTGGTCGGGGTGGTCATCCTGGTCGAAGGTGATGGGCTTGTCGGACCAGTCTAGGTAGACTGGCGCCGCCACCTTCACCGAGCAGACCTCCCGACGCTCCTGCTTACGATGCCGAGCCGAGGCATTCGCCGCATGCCCTCCGTAGATCATGAAGCAGTCGCGGACCTCGGGGAACTCTCCTGCTTGGTGATCTTCCTTTTTGCCATCGTCGTGGGCCCTGTCACCCTCTGCGGGTGGCCCGGCCCTGGTGGAAGTGGCGCCGAAGCATGACGCACTCCTCGAGGGTGTGCTTGACGGGCCCCTGATGGTAGGGGCACGTCTCCTTGAGTGCCTTGTCGAAGAGGTTGGCGCCTCCGGGGGGCTTCCGAGGGTTCTTGTACTCGGCGACGGCGACAAGGTCCGTGCTGGCGGCGTCGCGTTTCGCTTGCGACTTCCTCCTGCCTTTCTTCTTGGCGCCGAGCGGAGTAGACGCCTCGGGAGCATCTTCCGACGGGCGGCCCTGGGGCTGCTTGTCCTTTCGGAAGATGGCCTCGACCGCCTCCTGACCAGAGGCGAACTTGGTGGCGATGTCCATCAGCTCGCTCGCCCTGGTGGGGGTCTTGCGACCCAACTTGCTCACCAGGTCACGGCAGGTGGTGCCGGCAAGGAACGCGCCGATGACATCGGAGTCGGTGATGTTGGGCAGCTCGGTGCGCTGCTTCGAGAATCGCCGGATGTAGTCCCGAAGGGACTCTCCCGGCTGTTGCCGGCAGCTTCGGAGGTCCCAGGAATTCCCGGGGCGCACGTACGTGCCCTGGAAGTTGCCGGCGAAAGCCTGGACCAGATCCTCCCAGTTGGAAATCTGCCCCGGGGGCACGTGCTCCAACCAAGCGCGAGCGGTGTCGGAGTGGAACAGGGGGAGGTTGCGGATGATGAGGTTGTCGTCGTCCGTCCCACCTAGTTGACAGGCCAGGCGGTAGTCCGCGAGCCACAATTCCGGTCTCGTTTCCCCCGAGTACTTTGCGATGGTAGTCGGGGGTCGGAATCGGGGCGGAAACGGCGCCCGCCGAATGGCCCGGCTGAAGACCTGCGGACCGGGTGGTTCGGGCGAGGGACTCCGATCCTCCCCGCTGTCGTAGCGTCCCCCACGCCTGGGGTGATAACCTCGGCGCACCCTTTCGTCGAGGCGGGCCCGACGATCGCGATGAGGGTGCTCGTCGCCGAGGTGGCCCGGGGCCGCCGGCGCGGTGTTGCGCGTGCGCCCGGTGTAGACCGAGGCTTCCCGCATAAGTCGGGAAGTCGCGGCGCGAGGTTCCGAAGGGTACCCCTGCCTTCGGGAGGCAGAGCTCTCGGCCCGCCGGGCCGCAGCTCCTTCCAGGAGATGCTTAAGCTCTCCCTGGATTCGCCGACCCTTGGTGGTTGATGACTCCGGCATCGCGCGGAGGAGCATTGCTGCGGTGGCCAGGTCCTGACCGGTTCCGCCGGATGCGGGTGGCGGTCTGTCCCTGGCATCGTTGGTGATGCGGTGCTGGAGACCTTGGGGCAGGTGACGTATTCCTCCGGCCGGGGGCTGGCTCGCCCATACCTGCCTGACGTTCCGGCGGATTGCCTCGAGCGCTCCTGTTCCCTCATCGAGCCCGGCCTGCGCCCCACGGACTTGCTCGAGCTGTGGGTCGTGACCCCCCGCCGGAACGGGGACCACAGCTAGCTCCCGCGGGATGTCGGCGCGAGGCGCTGGCCTAGGGGGATCACCATCCTCCGGCATGCCGAGACAGCTGCCTCCGGAGGGATCCCCTAGCTCGACGTGGAAACATTCGCGGCTCGGGCCGCAGTCCTTGTCGTCAAGGCTGCGGCTGCCGTCGGAACAGTTGGAGAGGCAGTAGTTGCATGCGGTCATGAAGTCCCGCATGGCACTGGGGTTGCCAGATCCAGAGAAATCCCAGCAGATGCTGGGGTCGTCATCTTCCTCGGACCCAGAGGGTCCGTAGGTCGAGACACCCGTCAATCGGTCCCAAGGCGACCGCACACGAAACCCCAGAGGGGTTGCACTCGCCTCAACGTGAGCGCCCGCCAAAGCGAGGTCGCCAGGCGGGTTGAGGCCGAGTCGAAATGACGAAGGATGGGAATCAGCCGGTACCTTTTGGTCGACGAGGAGCGACGAAGTCACATCGGGGGCTGATCGCGCCATTGTCCTGGGTGCGAGGGCGACGTCCTGCAGGCCCTTCGTGAACGCGCTGGCGTCGTCCACTTGCTCGGGATCGGCGTGTTGCGGGGGGACGGCGCTCGCCTTCGCCTCAAACGCGTGGGTGATGCCCGACGCGTCCTCCGTTGGAGCGCTGGGGATGTCAATTTGCTCGACAGTCGACTGAGCGCAGCCTCCCGCTCGGCCTTGGTTGCCCCGCCTCCTCCTCCGATGGCGAGGGAGAGGATGGGGTGAGCTCGAAAGTTGTCCTTCCCCCACGCGGGAAAGACGTCGTCGATTCCGCCGCCGGCGGGCGGGCTGTCCGCCACCATTGTCGCTGTCGCGCGGCGGTGGAAGGAGTATCATGTCGTAGCTGCCGTCGAAAGACATGAACTCGAGACTCCCGAAACGGAGCACCGTCCCGGGTTGAAGAGGTCGTTGGAGACTGCCCATCTGGAGCTTGACGGGAAACTACTCGTCAACACGCAGCAGGCCCCTACCTGGCGCGCCAACTGTCGGCGTTCCGAGACCGGGGGGTCCCCGAGCCGACGAGTGAGTGTGCCGCGTGCCCCAGCCCAGATGGGTCGAGCGCGTGGGCGAGCGCGAAGGGGGGAGAGAGAGCGAGGTGGCCGGAGCCGGGTCGTGAGGGAGTCAGAGATCCCGCGGCCTTCGTGTTCGTCCCGCGCCTAGGTCGGGTGCGCTTGCAGTAGGGGGTTACAAGCGTCCGCGCGGGTGAGGGGAGCGAGCGGCCCCGAGAGAGCGCCTGCCCCTGCCCTCGTCCCCGCGAGGCCAACCCTCTCTAAGAAGGCCCTGGTCCTTCCTTTTATAGGCGTAAGGAGAGGATCCAGGTGTACAAATGGGGGTGTAGCAAGGTGCTACGTGTCTAGCGGGGGAGAGCTAGTGCCCTAAGTACATGCCAAGGTGGCAGCCGGAGAGATCTTGGCACCCAGCTAGTGTGGCGTCGTGGCTGTAGGAGAAGCAATGGAGCCGGGCGGAGGGACAGCTGTCGGAGTGGTTGGGCCCTTGCTGACGTCCCCCTGCTTTCGTAAGGGAGCTGAGAACCGCCGTCGTCATGGGTCCAGCGGGGCGCCATCATTGCCTATCTGGCGGAGCTAGCCAGATGGGACGTCGGTCCTGTTCTCTGCGGCCCGAGTCGTCTCGGGGTAGGGTGATGATGGCGCTTCCTGTCGACGTGGCGGACTCGTGCCCTAGGTCGAGCGACGTGGGGGCTCCTCCAAAGCCGAGGTCGAGTCTGTCCTGCATGGCCGAGGCCGAGGCCGAGCCCGAGCCCGAGCCCCTGGGTCGAGCGAGGCGGAGGTCGTTCGGCAGAGGTCGGGGTGGAGTCCGAGCCCTGGGTCGGGCGAAGCGGAGTTCATCGTCTTCCGGGGCCTTAGCCCGAGTCCGAGCCCTGGGTCGGGCGGAGCGGAGTTCGCCGTCTTCCGGGGCCTTAGCCCGAGTCCGAGCCCTGGGTCGGGCGGAGCGGAGTTCGCCGTCTTCCGGGGCTTTAGCCCGAGTCCGAGCCCTGGGTCGGGCGGAGCGGAGTTCGCCGTCTTCCGGGGCCTTAGCCCGAGTCCGAGCCCTGGGTCGGGCGGAGCGGAGTTCGCCGTCTTCCGGGGCCTTAGCCCGAGCCCGAGCCCTGGGTCGGGCGGAGCTTCCTCTGGCGCTTTTGGCCAAGCCTGGCCGCCCGTCAGTCTTACTCTTTGCGTTAAAGGCCCCAGTGACTTGGTCGGTCGGCGCGGTGATTTAGTCAGGGTTACTTCTTAACGAAGGCAAGGCCTCGGGCGAGCCGGAGATGCGTCTGCCGTGAAAGAGGAGGCCTCGGGCGAGACGGAAACATCTCAGGGTCGGCTGCCCTTGCCCGAGGCTAGGCTCGGGCGTGGCGTGATCGAGTCGCTCGTATGGACTGATCCCTGACTTAATCAAACCCATCAGGCCTCTGCAGCTTTATGCTGATGGGGGTTACCAGCTGAGAATTAGGCGTCTTGAGGGTACCCCTAATTATGGTCCCCGACAATGGGTTTGTTATCGGTTAGAAGTTCATACGACGTCTTCTTGAGGAGGCGATGAAGGTAGACCCGGTTTATGGCGTGGCAAGCTGTGTTCACAGCTTCCGACCAAAACTGCTCGGGCGTCTTGAATTCTCCAAGCATCGTCCTCGCCATGTCTATAAGTGTCCTGTTCTTCCTCTCTACCACACTGTTTTGCTGTGGTGTGTAGGGAGCGGAGAACTTGTGCTTGATTCCTTCCTCCTCAAGAAACTCCTCCACTTGAAGATTCTTGAACTCGGACCCGTTGTCGCTTCTAATCTTTTTCACCTTGAGCTCAAATTCATTTTGAGCTCGCCTTAGAAAGCGCTTGAGGGTCCCTTGGGTTTCTGATTTACCCTGCAAAAAGAATACCCAAGTGAAGCGGAAAAATCATCAACAACAACCAGACCATACTTCCTCCGATGCTGAGGTAGGCGACGGGTCCGAAGAGCTGCATATGCAGTAGCTCCAGAGGTCTTGATGTAGTCATCACATTCTTGTTGTGATGAGCGCTTCCCACCTGTTTACCTGCTTGACAAGCTGCACAGGGTCTATCTTTTTCGAAAAACACATTTGTTAGACCTAACACATGTTCTCCCTTCAGAAGTTTGTGAAGGTTCTTCATCCCAACATGTGCTAGACGGCGATGCCACAGCCAGTCCATGCTAGTCTTAGAAATTAAGCATGCTAGACCGGCCTCCTCCTTCGAAAAATCAACTAAATAGAGTTTGCCATCTAGAACACCCTTAAAAGCTAATGAACCATCACTACTTCTAAAGACAGACACATCTACATTGGTAAATAAGCAATTGTAACCCATATTACATAATTGACTAACGGACAACAAGTTATACCCGAGCGATTCAACTAAAAACACATTAGATATGGAATGCACGAATGAAATAGTTATCTTTCCTAGTCCTTTAACCTTGCCTTGATTCCCGTCACCGAATATGATTGAGTCTTGGGAATCTTTGTTCTTGACGTAGGAGGTGAACATCTTCTTCTCCCCCGTCATGTGGTTTGTGCATCCGCTGTCAATAATCCAGCTTGAGCCTCCGGATGCATAAACCTACAAGGCAAATTAGGCCTGGGTTTTAGGTACCCAACTCTTGTTGGGTCCTACAAGGTTAGTAACAATAGCCTTAGGGACCCAAATGCAAGTTTTATCTCCCTTGCATTTTGCCCCCAATTTCCTAGCAACCACTTTCTTATTTTTACATGAAAGTACAAAATCAGTGTTGCAGGCATGAAAAACAGTAGCAGATTTATTTTGCATTTTCTTAGGTACATGATGAACAACATTGTTCCTAGGCATATTTCTACCATGCACAAAGGAAGAACTTAAACCAAATATGGCATGTGAATCATAAGCATTAAAACTCCTATTATGATGAGCATTCCTAGAAAATTTTCTATCATAAATAAATGCATGATTCTTTTGACTACTACTAGCCATAGGAGCCTTCCCTTTTTCCTTGTTGAAAATGGGAGCCCTTTGGCTTGTTAAGTTATTTGCTTCCCTCTTAAAGCCAAGCCCATCCTTAATTGAGGGGTGTCTACCAACAGTGTAGACATCCCTAGCAAATTTTAGTTTATCAAAATCACTTTTGCAAGTCTTAACTAGAGCATTAAGACTTGCTACTTCATCATTTAATTTAGAAATAGAAATTAAATGTTCATCACAAGCATCAACATTAAAATCCTTGCATCTATTGCAAATTACAACATGATCTACACAAGGACTAGATTTATTAACTACCTCTAGCTTAGCATTTAAATCATCATTCAAAATCTTCAAGCTAGAAATAGATTCATTGCAAATAGATAATTCAGAAGATAGTAATTCATTCCTTTTAATTTCTAAGGTACATGAACCTGAGTTAGGGGGTGCACCATTGTTGAGGAAGAAGGTTGATCTTGCTCCTGGTGTTCTTGTGGTCGCACATATCCAATAGCCATGGTGCGTATTGCGTCCGTTGGAACATCATCCTCATCTATATCATCAAGATCAACTTGCTTTCTCGAAGAGCCATTAGTTTCATCAAATACAACATCGCTAGAGACTTCAACCAAACCCGATGATTTGTTGAAGACCCTATATGCCTTTGTATTTGAGTCATAACCTAGTAAAAACCCTTCTACAGCTTTGGGAACAAATTTTGAATTCCTACCTTTCTTCACTAGAATATAACATTTACTCCCAAATACACGAAAATAAGACACGTTGGGTTTGTTATCGGTTAGAAGTTCATACGACGTCTTCTTGAGGAGGCGATGAAGGTAGACCCGGTTTATGGCGTGGCAAGCTGTGTTCACAGCTTCCGACCAAAACCGCTCGGGCGTCTTGAATTCTCCAAGCATCATCCTCGCCATGTCTATAAGTGTCCTGTTCTTCCTCTCTACCACACTGTTTTGTTGTGGTGTGTAGGGAGCGGAGAACTCGTGCTTGATTCCTTTCTCCTCAAGAAACTCCTCCACTTGAAGATTCTTGAACTCGGACCCGTTGTCGCTTCTAATCTTTTTCACCTTGAGCTCAAATTCGTTTTGAGATCGCCTTAGAAAGCGCTTGAGGGTCCCTTGGGTTTCTGATTTACCCTGCAAAAAGAATACCCAAGTGAAGCGGAAAAATCATCAACAACAACCAGACCATACTTACTTCCTCTGATGCTGAGGTAGGCGACAGGTCCGAAGAGGTGCATATGCAGTAGCTCCAGAGGTCTTGATGTAGTCATCACATTCTTGTTGTGATGAGCGCTTCCCACCTGTTTACCTGCTTGACAAGCTGCAAAAGGTCTATCTTTTTCGAAAAACACATTTGTTAGACCTAACACATGGTCTCCCTTCAGAAGTTTGTGAAGGTTCTTCATCCCAACATGTGCTAGACGGCGATGCCACAGCCAGCCCATGCTAGTCTTAGCAATTAAGCATGCATCTAGACCGGCCTCCTCCTTCGAAAAATCAACTAAATAGAGTTTGTCGTCTAGTACACCCTTAAAAGCTAATGAACCATCACTACTTCTAAAGACAGACACATCTACATTGGTAAATAAGCAATTGTAACCCATATTACATAATTGACTAACGGACAACAAGTTATACTCGAGCGATTCAACTAAAAACACATTAGATATGGAATGCTCGGATGAAATAGCTATCTTTCCTAGTCCTTTAACCTTGCCTTGATTCCCGTCACCGAATATGATTGAGTCTTGGTAATCTTTGTTCTTGACGTAGGAGGTGAACATTTTCTTCTCCCCCGTCATGTGGTTTGTGCATCCGTTGTCGATAATCCAACTTGAGCCCCCGGATGCATAAACCTGCAAGACAAATTAGGCTTGGGTTTTAGGTACCCAACTCTTGTTGGGTCCTACAAGGTTAGTAACAATAGCCTTAGGGACCCAAATGCAAGTTTTATCTCCCTTGCATTTTGCCCCCAATTTCCTAGCAACCACTTTCTTATTTTTACATGAAAGTACAAAATCAGTGTTGCGGGCATGAAAAATAGTAGCAGATTTATTTTGCATTTTCTTAGGTACATGATGAACAACATTGTTCCTAGGCATATTTCTACCATGCACAAAGGAAGAACTTAAACCAAATATGGCATGTGAATCATAAGCATTAAAACTCCTATTATGATGAGCATTCCTAGAAAATTTTCTATCATAAATAAATGCATGATTCTTTTGACTACTACTAGCCATAGGAGTCTTCCCTTTTTCCTTGTTGAAAATGGGAGCCCTTTGGCTTGTTAAGTTATTTGCTTCCCTCTTAAAGCCAAGCCCATCCTTAATTGAGGGGTGTCTACCAACAGTGTAGACATCCCTAGCAAATTTTAGTTTATCAAAATCACTTTTGCAAGTCTTAACTAGAGCATTAAGACTTGCTACTTCATCATTTAATTTAGAAATAGAAATTAAATGTTCATCACAAGCATCAACATTAAAATCCTTGCATCTATTGCAAATTACAACATGATCTACACAAGGACTAGATTTATTAACTACCTCTAGCTTAGCATTTAAATCATCATTCAAAATCTTCAAGCTAGAAATAGATTCATAGCAAATAGATAGTTCAGAAGATAGTAATTCATTCCTTTTAATTTCTAAGGCAAGAGACTTTTGAACACTAACAAATTTGTCATGTTCCTCATACAAGAAGTCCTCTTGCCTCTCTAGCAGTCTATCTTTTTCATTCAATGCATCAATTAGCTCATTAATCTTTTCTACTTTTGCTCTATCTAATCCTTTGAACAGGCTAGTGTAATCAATTTCATCATCACTAGAGTCCTCATCACTAGAAGTAGAGTACTTAGGAGTTTCTCTAGTGTTTAACTTCTTTTCCTTTGCCATTAGACAAGTATGGCGCTCGTTGGGGAAGAGCGGCGACTTGTTGAAGGCCGAAGCAGCAAGTCCTTCGTCGTCGGAGTCGGACGACGAACAATCCGAGTCCCATTCTTTGCCGAGGTGCGCCTCGCCCTTCGCCTTCTTGTAGGCCTTCTTCTTTTCCCTCTTCCCTGCTTTTTTCTTGTCCCTGGTCACTATCATTATCAGGACAGTTAGCAATAAAGTGACCAGTCTTACCACACTTGAAGCAGGAGCGTTTTCCCTTCGTCTTGCTCTTGTTGGGATGCTCCTTGCGACCTTTTAGCGCCGTCTTGAAGCGCTTGATGATGAGGGTCATTTCTTCCTCGTTAAGCCCACCCGCCTCAACTTGCGCCACCTTGCTAGGTAGCGCCTCCCTGCTACTTGTTGCTTTGAGAGCAACGGTTTGAGGCTCGTGGATCGGCATTGGGCCATTCAATGCCTCATCAACATATCTTGCCAGTTCGCCCTCCACCAACTCCATCTTGGTGATCATGGTGGCATCGTTCCCCTCATGCGAGATCTTGAGGGTGTCCCAAATCTGCTTGGCGTTATCCAAGCCGCTCACCTTATGGTATTCTTCCCTGCACAAGGATGCTAATAAAACAGTGGTAGCTTGTGCATTTTTGTGAATTTGTTCATTGATAAACATGGGATTATCCGTACTATCAAAATTCATTCCATTTTCTACTATCTCCCATATACTTGGATGAAGAGAGAACAAATGGCTACGCATTTTGTGACTCCAAAATCCGTAGTCCTCTCCATCAAAGTGTGAAGGTTTCCCAAGTGGAATTGAAAGTAAATGAGCATTGGAGTTAGACGGAATACGAGAATAATCAAAAGAAAAGTTTGAGTTGACCGGTATCTTTTTCTCGTCGTAGTCGTCGTCTCTTTGGGAAGGAGAGGACTCGTCGCTGTTGTAGTAGATTATCTTCTTGATGCGCCTCTTCTTCTTCCCGACCTTCTCTTGTGACTCGAGCTAGAGTCAGTGGGCTTATCGTCTCTTGGCTCGTTGAAGACAGATTCCTTCTCCTTATCATTGACCACCATCCCCTTTCCCTTAGGATCCATCTCTTCGGGCGATTAGTCCCTTTCGTGAAGAGAACGGCTCTGATACCAATGAGAGCACCTAGAGGGGGGTGAATAGGTGATCCTGTAAAAACTTAAAACTTATAGCCACAAAACTTGGTTAAGTGTTAGAGAGATAATGCCAAGTACCTATAAAGCGAGCTCTTGCGAATCACAACAATCACACAAAAAGCAATCACAAGAGACACGTGAGTTATCCCGTGGTTCGACAAGTACAACACTTGTCTACCTCCACGTTGTGGCGTCCCAATGGACGAGGGTTGCACTCAACCCCTTTCAAGTGATCCAATGATCAACTTGAATACCACCGTGTTTTTCTTTCTTTCACTATATGCCTTTTGCGATGAATCTCCACAACTTGGAGCCTCTCGCCCTTATAATTTGATGATCACAAAGAAGCACAGATGTAAGGGAGGGAAAAGCAACACACACAAGACTCAAAGCAAGAGACAAACACGCAAACTAGTCACAACTTGAGCTCTAAGTTCACACACGGAGTTCTCAACTCAAGATGAGCTCAAATTGCTATCACAACGAATCAAATGCGCTAGAATGAAGTCTTGGTGCTTAGAGATGAGCAAAGAATGCTTGGTGTTCTCCTCCATGCGCCTAGGGGTCCCTTTTATAGCCCCAAGGCAGCTAGGAGCCGTTGGAAGGAATCTGGGAAGGCAATTCTTGCCTTCTGTCGAGTGGCGCACCGGACAGTCCGGTGCACCACCGGACAGGCACTGTTCACAGTCCGGTGCAGATTGCCTTCCAAAAATAGCTCAGTCGACCATTGCAGAATTGGAGTCGTTGGCGCACCGGACACTGTCCAGTGCACACCAGACAGTCCGGTGGCCCCATCAGACCGTTGGCGCGCCCACGCGTCACGCGCGGATTGCGCGGCCGACCGTTGGTGCAGTCGACCGTTGGCTCACCGGACAGTACGATGCCTCACTGGACCGTCCGGTGAATTATAGCCGTACGCCGTTGAACAATTCCTGAGAGCGACGACTTCACCGCAGACGGCTCACCGGATAGTCCGGTGCACCACCGGACAGTCCGGTGAATTATAGCCGTACACCGCCGTCAGTTCCCGAGAGTGGCCTGTTCACTGGAGGCTAGCCTGGCGCACCGGACACTGTTCAGTGCACCACCGGACAGTCCGGTGTGCCATACTGCGCAGAGTCTTGGCTGCTCCAGCCAAGTCTTTTTCCTTTTGTATTTTCTCTGATTCTAGCACTTAGACAAATATGTTAGTGCATAAAAACCAATGTACTAAGTCTAGAATCATACCTTTGTGTTGATTTGCACTTCATCCACCATTTGGCACTTATTAATACTTAAGACAATTGTGTTGTACACTTAATAATACTTAAGACAATTGTGTTGGACACTTAATCACCAAAATACTTTAGAAATGGCCCAAGAGCACATTTCCCTTTCACCAGTCTTATCGCATTTAAACCAGGTTCGCTTTCCCCTTGTTTTGTTCTTGTTGGGGTACTCCTTGCGTCCTTTAAGCGCGGTCTTGAAGCGCTCGATGATAAGCACCATCTCATCCTCGTTGAGGCCAGCAGCCTCCACTTGTGCCACCTTGCTTGGAAGCACCTCCTTGCTACTGGTTGCCTTAAGAGCAACAGGTTGAGGCTCATAGACGGGTAGTGGACCGTTTAGAGCATCGTCCACGTATCGAGCCTCCTTCACCATCATGCGCCCGCTCAAAAATTTTCCAAGAATCTCCTCGGGCATCATCTTGGTGTACCTGGGATTCTCACAAATAAGGTTGACAAGATGGGGGTCAATTACAGTAAATGACCTTAGCATGAGTCAGACGACATCATGATCCGTCCATCTTGTGCTTCCATAGCTTCGAATCTTATTGACTAGGGTCTTGAGCCTGCTGTAAGTCTGAGTTGGCTCCTCTCCCTTGATCATCGCGAATCTCCCTAGCTCGCCTTCTACCAGCTCCATTTTGGTGATCATGGTGGCATCGTTTCCCTCATGAGATATCTTGAGGGTGTCCTAGATTTGCTTGGCGTTGTCCAGGCCACTCACCTTATTATATTCATCCCTGCAAAGTGAAGCTAGCAAGACAGTAATAGCTTGTGCATTTTTATGAATTTGCTCATTTATGAAAACGGGATTGTCAGTACTATCAAAATGCATTCCGTTTTCAACAATCTCCTAGATACTAGGATGGAGAGAAAATAAATGACTATGCATTTTATGGCTCTAGAAAGAGTAGTCTTCTCCATCAAAGTGTGGAGGTTTCCCAAGTGGAATTGATAGCAAATGAGCATTTGAATTGAATGGAATACGAGAATAATCAAATAAATAGTTTTGATTAACCGTTTTCTTCTTTGAAGAGTCATCGTCGTCGTCGTGTGGTGAAGAAGACGAGGCATCGCTATCGTAGTAGATGATATTCTTGATGCGTCTTTTCTTCTTCCCATCTCTCTTCTTTTGACTCGAGCCTGAGTCAGTTGGCTTGTCGTCTCTTGGCTCGTTGAAGACGGACTCATTTTCCTTGTCGTTGACCAACATTCCCTTTCCCTTAGGATCCATCTCTTTGGGCGGTTAGTCCCTTAGATGAACAGTACGGCTCCGATACCAATTGAGAGCACCTAGAGGGGCGGGGGTGAATAGGTGATCCTGTAAAATTAAACACTAAGTAGCCACAAAACTTAGTTATAGAAGTGTTAGTGCGACTAAGTAGTTGAGGGGAGTTCTTGTGAACAAAACAATCACAGAGAAAGCAATCACAAGAGACACACGATTTTATCCCGTGGTTCGGCAAAGTCACACTTGCCTACTTCCACATTGTGGCGTCCCAATGAATGAGGGTTGCACTCAACCCCTTTCAAGTGATCCAATGATCAACTTGAATACCACGGCTTTCTTCCTTATAGTCTTTCTCTCGTTTGCAAGGAATCTCCACAGGTTGGAGCCTCTTGCCCTTACAATAAAGATCACAATGAAGCACAAGAGTAAGGCTAGGAGAGCAACACACACAACACACAAATCCATAGCACACATGCACACAAATCAAGACTTGAGCTCAAACGTATCACAAAGAGTTCACAACTCGAACGAAGCTCAAATCACTAACACAATCGATCAAATGCGCGGAGACGGCGTGTGGGAGTCTTAGAATGTTTAGTGAATCCTTAGGTAACTCCTCCATGCGCCTAGGGGTCCCTTTTATAGCCCCAAGGCAGCTAGGAGCCATTGGAGGCAAACTTGGAAGGCCATCCTTGCCTTCTGTCGAGTGGCGCACCGAACAGGTCCTGTAGACTGTCCGGTGCACGATCTCCTTCCAAATTTGGCACATCCGACTGTTGCTCCTCTAGGCTGATTGGCGCACCGGACACTGTCCGGTGCACACCGGTCAGTCCGGTGCACCAGCCGACCGTTGGAGCAGTCCACGTGTCGCGCGAAGATTGCGCGGCCGACCGTTTGCGCTGGCGACCGTTGGCTCACCAGACAGTCCGGTGAATTATAGCACTTCGCCTTTTCTGTTTCTCGAGAGCGACGAGTTCGCCGCGGATGACTCACCGGACAGTCCGGTGAATTATAGCCGTACACCGTCGTCAACTCCTGAGAGCGGTCTTTTCACAGGAGACCAGCCTGGCGCACCGGACACTGTCCGGTCTTTTCACAGAGCCAAGTCCTTTCCATTTCTTTTCTCTTTCTTTTGTCACTGTTTCTAGCACTTGGATAACCATGTTAGTACATAAAACAATTTACCAAGTCTAGAAACATACCTTTTTCCTTGATTAGCACTTCTCACTTTATTTGGCACATAAGAACTTAATTAAACGTGTTGGGCACTTAATCACCAAAACATTATAGAAATTGCCCAGGGGCACATTTCCCTTTCAATCACGCTTGACGGACACCAAGGATCCGGGTAGCCCACTCTATGACACGGGGGCCCGGGGTCCACGAGTCATGCAGCTTGGGTGCCAGACTTCGGGTGTGGGAACCGTCGCACGCGATAGTGCGCCTCCTCATTGCCGCCGCAGGAGACAACAACCCAGTCTATGACGCGGGGGCCCGGGTCCACGAGTCATATAGCTTGGGTGCCGGATTTCGGGTGCGGATAGAGCGAACCGCCGCATGCGCCGGTAGTGCGCCTCCTCGGGGCCGCTGTAGAAAACAGAAGGTAATTTTTTAAATCAGTGCAGCGGTAACGAGGCGCCCCACGCGTGGCCCGATGAAACCACCAGGCGTGGGGGTCATGGGTTAGTCAGCCGCGGGGACAAATATGGCAGTTGGCGTGACCGAAGGAGATTAACAGAGGGTATGTCAGCAGACGCGCAGAAACAACGCGCCAATCACCAATCAGGCCATGTCGAAGCAAAGTACAAGTTTTGGCCCCACCTACAGGCTCGCATCCTCCCCTGAGGTGGGCTCGGGGGCCACTGTCGGTACCCCTGAAACTAGGGTAACCCTTGCTACTGTATAAAGACACAATACCCACGTGGCTATCTCTTAGTCGTGTGGTGAAGGTGCTGTGTGTGGGACCAAACCATGACTCGTCCCAGCCTCGGGCAACTACTCTGGGCCCACAACAGCGCTTGACCCCACCACATGGGCGGGTCTAGAGCCGCCACGTGTCCAGAGAGAGATATACTCCAAGGCATCAATAGTGAGTCCGGACCCCCATGGGAGAGTGCCGGACCCCTTGATATACAGTCCGGACCTCCAAGGTTAGTCCAGGACCTCCACGTGTGCAAGCTGGACCCCTGGAATGGGATCCGGACCCCCCCCATATGGGGTCCGGGCCACCCACAATGGGGTCCCAAGGTCCCAGGACAGAACATACTCGGGCCTTGAACAGGACCCAGGCAGGGGTCCGGTGCCGACACGTGTCCGGACCTAGACTGGTGGGTTCTGGACCTGTCCGCATACACTCCTGCCCCCCCGCTCAGGCGGAGACCCGTTGCAGCCGCGTGGCATACTGCGCGTGGCTTAAGCCAACGGGTGGAACCTAACATGACGCCTCTGGGCTACACGTGCCTCCGCATTCATTACGGATAACACGTGCGCCTGTCCACTCCACTAACAGGTGGCGTGCACAGTCCACGATACGTGGGCCGTGCTGTTATTCACCATTACTCGTATGTTTCGGCTATCAATGCTGCATGGACTGCGGTCATCAAGACTCCCGGTGATTGCTCAGGTGTTACTAGCATTAGTTACTCATATAATGTATTCTTTCCATTATGTTCTTGGGCCCACATGTCGGGGCTCAGCATCCTTGTATGTGCCTCCCTTAAACTATAAAAGGGAAGGCACAGAACGTTACAGGACAGACTCTCAAGTTCACAGACTCAATCACACGCTCAATACTACATACACATAGTGGAGGTAGGGTATTACGCTCTGGCAGCCTGAACCACTCTAATCCCTCGTGTCCCCTCGTGTTCATCCCGCATTCATCGAACAGGCAAACCACTTAGGCCCCCTCCTCATCTTAGGATTAGGGCGAGGGCGTTCCGCCACCCGGCCGGTGGATTTCCCCACCAACAATTGCGTTTACAATCCACATTAAGATTTGACCAAAAGGAAAAAAGGGTAGATTAAGACATAGATTATTCTCCTAAAAGTCTAGTTAAGTCTCAAGTGTGTTTGCTGAAATTATTTAATTAAAATTAGTTAACCTTTAATTCTCTCTCTTTTTCTATTAAGGTTTTAGAGGGTGCTTTTGAACTACAACCTTGTCCTAGGAAATACTAAAAATTCTGTAAAAATTATAGTAACTCCCTCTTGGTTAAAATAGGTTGTCATAGGATTTTGGGGTAAAAAATAATTAAGCTCTATTCTAGACAAAAATAACAAGAACTAGGACAGAGGGGGCATTTTACACTACATCTTCTATCTAGAAGTGAGACTGTAGATATTTTTCCTGGTATCTAGGTGCAGTAACATGGTCCTATGCTAAATTTCACCAAAGGATACTTAGTGGTCTTTTATCTAGGGATTTTCAAAGTTTAAGGCAAAAGAAGCACTTACAACTACCTTGCCCTTTGAAAAATGTAAAACAGATTTAATAATTTTCCTAAGTCTCTCTTTTGATTAGTATAGGATGGTTAAGGTAGACCCTCTATAATAAAATTATATGTATATAGAATAATAGAATGAAACCGTTTAACCCAATTTAACTAACTATTTGACCGACTAAATCTATTCATAATGGACAAAAATCTTTAAATTAATACTTGGGTCAGTCCTTGAACATGTGATAGGGTAGGATCCACATCCGATCTGTTTTTTTCAGTGTAGTCATGGTTCTTGCTTGCTATCAGTAACAGCCAAAGCATCACCAACCATGAACCATGCATGTAACAGGTTTGCGATTTTTCATCAAAGGAAGCTATTGCCCATCTCCACTTTCAGTCCATTTAATCATGTTCTTAATTTGCTGGCGACGGCGATCACCAGGGCTACTTTGCTGCGCAGCGCACCGGATAGACTGCAGAGTGCATGGTAACTGATCTGTAGCTGTTCTAGTAGGAGCTTGGAACCTGGAAAGGCCGCACCGCACGTTGGTTCTTGGCCTAGGTGGGCTGTTTTGATAAGGCCAGTCCAATTAGGAATGCAAAGGAGCCCCGCTACCTATCAGCTCATCGTCTTGTCATGCACAAAACCACGTGTTTAGCGGATTGGAAAGTACCACACCGGCTAAGCAACCATTAGAAACGAGGGCGTATGCAATAAAGGGATATGGAGGTGCACCTTTGAAACATACTTACCTAGATGGGGTCTATGGCTCATCAAGAAGAGTCATGGCCTAGACTAGTGGCCTCCATTGCACTTGGGAGGAGCATTAGTTTACCATCTCCTCAAGTAGGAGAGTGAACATCATAATTTGTGGTAGAGGGGATACGCGTCCGCGCAATCCCTACCAAAACAATACAAGTTTTGTTATTATATATAGTATATATAATTATAAATAATTGTCAAGCATAATTAAATATTATCTTAAGTTATTTATAATGGGTTGGTTTATTTTTTAACTCTAATAAAATTAAATGTATATAAAATTATAGAATGAAATCGGTTTTCAACTCTAATATATATATATATATGTTATGAGATGCAAAAAGTTTCTTCAGGGTGCATGGTGAAATGACACAAAGTCGCTTAGCAAGTGGGGGTTTATACTCATTAGAATGAGTCTTTATAAGAGTTGCGTTTAGAATCCACATTAAGATTTGACCACAAGGAAAAATGGTAGATTAAGACTTAGATTATTCTCCTAAAAGTCTAGTTAAGGCTCAAGTGTGTTTGTTGAAATTATTTAACTAAAATTAGTTAACCTTTAATTCTCTCTCTTTTTCTATTAAGCTTTTAGAGGGTGCTTTTGAACTACAACCTTGTCCTAGGAAATACTAAAAATTTTGTAAAAATTATAGTAACTCCCTACTGGTTAAAATAGGTTCTCATAGGATTTTGGGGTAAAAAATAATTAAGCTCTATTCTAGACAAAAATAACAAGAACTAGGACAGAGGGGTCATTTTACACTACATCTTCTATCTAGAAGTGAGACTGTAGATATTTTTCCTAGTATCTAGGTATAGTAACATGGTCCTATGCTAAATTTCACCAAAGGATACTTAGTGGTCTTTTATCTAGGGGTTTTCAAAGTTTAAGGCAAAAGAAGCACTTACAACTACCTTGCCCTTTGAAAAATGTAAAACAACAGATTTAATAATTTTCCTAAGTCTCTCTTTTGATTAGTATGGGATGGTTTAGGTAGACCCTCTATGATGTTTATAACTTAGCCAAGGCTTCTAATCCAAGAGTATGGTGACTTTTGCCTAAAGAAAAACACATGTGATAATAGGTCAAAGAGTGTGTGTGTTGAGCTAGACTCCACGGGTGTTGGGTTAAAATATATAGTTAACATCTAAGGTGTTGTAATACCCATTTTGTAAGAAAAGTCTAAAAAGAGAAATTTTATTCCTTTATATATATGGTTGTTATCTATATTTGTTATTTCATGTGAACACCACATATAACAAATAAATAAATGACAAAAGACACCCAAAAATAATACATGCATCATGCTGGGATTTTATTTTGTGCATTTCATGACAACCTAAAATAATGTGAAATGAAATATATCAAATTCTCTAAAGGGGAATTCAAGAATTTGAGCAAGAGAAGAAAGAATACTAAACAAAGAAAAAGAAAATAAATATAAAGAAATTAGTTAAACCTTCCTATTTAGGTTCAACTTGTACATTTAAAAATGAATATAAGTTCACAGATTAAAATTTAATTCAAATTTGAATTCTAGAAATTGAAAAGAGAAAGAAAAGGGAAAGAAAATATAAAAAAATGGGGAAGCCACATACTGGGCCAATTCGGACTGCTCGGCCCACTCTCTTCACGTCTGTCGCGCGGCCCAGCTCTAGTAAAACTGCGCCGACGCCTGGCCCCCACTTGGCAGCTTCACGCGCTCGCTCTGTGTACCGCTGATGTGTGGGTCCCTCGACCACCGGTCGTCGTCTCCATGAAAACGGCGCTGCGTGAACGAACCTCACCACTTCTTGCGCGAAGCTTCCGCCAGTTCCGCGCTTGTAGGGTCTTGGGCGCCTAGCTATAAACTCGACCACCGCCTTACTCCGCCCTGCGCTCCGAGTGTCTGCACCGTATTGGAGATGTTTTTGTACAGCTACCTGATAGGGTAGAGGGAGAGGGCCCTTCGCCAAACACCATTGCCGCCGCCCTCAAAATCGCGCCACACCTATCTCCGGCCCCGAAAAGCCCTGGGGGAAGGTCTGTACTGTGGTGCTTTGCCTTTGTCACACCCGGGTTTTAGGGGCACCAAGACCCGGGCGCGAACATAAACACCAGGTATGCTGGGATCAAGTCTCACACATATGATGTATAGTGGCACAGGATCGAATGTCACATCTTTATATATAACAGGAGTTCTATACAAAATAAATAATTACATTATAAGGAGACAATGGTCCAGCAACCCAAAGTTGACTGGGAGACGACGGCCTAGATCTCTCACGAACACTTCACAGCATCCTCCATGCGCCTCATCAAGCGGTACCTGCTCTTGACCTGTGGGGGGTGTGAGACAGCAAGAGTGAGCTCACATACGTTCATAGCTCAACAAGTTGTGGGGAATAATGTGCATGAATTCACCAAAGGTGGGAGCTCACGTGAAGTGTAAGGCTTACCAACGAGGATGGTTGAAGCTGAGCATTGCTTTTAAAGTTGGTCAAAATTTTATTAGCATTTACTAAGTATAAGTAAATACCAAACCCAATTAAGTAGTAGAACAAAAGTAACAACATCACCTGCGATGCAATGCATATGATAAATTGAATTTAGTTCCATAGATTAATCATGTGAGTGTCCGAGCTGCTCATGACCGTGAGCACGGCTAGTATACCAGTTTTACACTCTGCAGAGGTTGCGCATCTTTACCCACAAGTCATGTTACCCATCTGCCAAGAGACGGCCAATCCCATACACCTCTACCGAGGAGGCGAGGCAGGGTAACACTACGAGGCCTTTACAAAGTTCCACTAGCTTCAGAAAACCCGCTATAGTTTATAGGAAGCTCCAATGCAGGAATCCCTTGCATGACCGCCATCGCAGAATCATCCCGAGGGCCTCCCTACACTGACCACTCCCCTACTGCCCTTGCCCCTTTCGGGTAAGGTAGTCATCCACTAGCTTTCCTAATTAATCAGCCAAGGGCGTCCCATTAAACCCTTATGGTAGCACTGTTTTCCCGGGTGGTTCTCCATGTTCCAATTAACATAATGATCTTATCATGAACAGTAATAATAAACAGATAATAAAAATGTGATCATGAATAATGTATCTTCGTACCCAAAACCACATAAAGCACTAGCAAGTACTACCCAAAAAGCTCAGTGGTAAATAAGGTATAAAGATAGACAAACTAGGGTAACCTATTGGGTCCCATCAAAATTAACCTATGCAGATCATTATGATTAATCAGAACATGACTGGGTAAAAGAAGTGATCAAGGGCACAACTTGCCTGGGACTTGAGATTCTAGGTACCAGGATGATCTTCAGATGACTCGTGACCTCACGCTAGTCGTAGCAATACAAACAAACATGGTATAGGCAGAATTAACATCACAACAAACATAAGAATAAATTGAATACTAATAATCTACACATTGCTACGAGATCGTAGGAACGAGAACCACTAAATTCGGAGCTACGGTTATTAAGTTATGAATTTCCGAAATTATTTGGTACTTAGAATAGATTAATCCTAATGAACAATTAAATATGAATTCTAAAATGAATTAAATATGAATTCTACAAGTTTCTGGATTTATTTTTGTATTAAAATCATTTTCTTATTAATTTTAATGGATTCTCTAATTCTCTGGTCTGGGCGCACAAAACCAGAGAAGTCAGGGTCTACTGCACAAATGTTTCCAAGACTCAGCTTCCTACGCCCTGGACGGCGGGTTAGTTTTGTAAAACCCCAGGGGCTCTTTAGCAAGATGCAACCGTGAAGGGGTACGAAGCTTTTCTAGCCGCTGGATCACCAATGTAGGGTCCAGATTAGATGCCCATTTACAACGAACCGGTATTTAACGCCATCCGTCCGATCGAAGATCTATGGTGAGGATCTTTAGACATCGATATCAACTCAGATCCGCTCATTCACCGATCAACGGCCCAGATGCGATGGAACAAAAAGTTATCTAGAATCTAATCGTACCCCTCCATTAAGAGATCGAAGGCCAGAGACCCTGTCTTCCTCAATTCAATCCTAGCCACGGCGGCGGGGAAGCCACCCGGCGGTGCGCCCACCGGCAACATGGCCGACCGACCCCCATAGCACTAACCCGAGCGCTAAATGGTGCAAACGGAAGAGGAAGGGATGCCGAACCAAATGGGAGTGATTTTACCATGAATCGTGTAGCAGGACTCGCCGCCCACGGAGACATGCGGGTTCACGGCGGCAAATCGGACACCGGCGACGAATTCCCACGACCCTAGTTGACCGCCTTGCCCGAGGAGTCGTCCAACACCCGCACCAAGAGACGGCGATCACCCAGCACGGTCTGACGCTCCAATTCCCGATGATGGCAGAGAATCGCGCACGGTCCCCCAGTTGCCGCCGCAAGAATTCCCCACTGCGGACGGTGGGTGTCCTTGCCCCACGGTGTTGGCGCCATGCGCACGGGTCCTCGGAAGGCGGCGTGCGTGTGCTTTATAGCCCGAAGGAGAGGGTGTAACAGTCGTGGCCGAAATAAGCGGAGCGAGTAGGATTCGGTCAAGCACGGGGCTTCCGCGCGAGATCCGCGGCTAGTTGGAGAAGACGCCAGCTGTTGGAGCCCACGTGTCATAGACGGTGCCCGCGTGAGGTTCGGCTGACAGAGGGGGGCCCGCATGTCGGTTAGCAAGGGATGCCTGCCGTTTCCGCGGCCCACGCGATGAGGAGTCGTCCCGCGGCCCACTCGACAGAGTGACCGCGCGTGCGGGCGCGTGGGGAAGTCAGGCCGAATTAGCGCCCAGGGCCCAGGTAAGCTTCCTAACTTCTTTTCTTTTTCCTTTATAATTTCTACTTTACTTCCTAGTATTCAAACTAGATTCAAATCCTTATTTTGAATTTCAGATTCCAAATGTCAACAATTAATAATACTAGTAATATAATCCTTATTGTTTAAGATAATATATTTTTTACTCATTTCCTTATTATTTATTCATGGGAGGAATGAATAGTTCTATTAAATCCCCTTTTTTATATTATTTTCATATATACTTTGAGGTCCCAAGTTTAAATTGTGACTCTTTATTAAAATGTTTCACCACATTTTCATAAGAATAAAATAACTATAGTGCATCGTTTAATGAAATGAATGGTCATTTATTTGATTGGAAAACTTTTCTATTGCTTACTTTTCCAAAATTGTTCTTGGTTTTCAAAATTCAGTCCTCAAATTTCAACACTCAAGTATAATTTGAGATTTTTTGAATTTGCTATTTTATTTCTTCATGTATTTATTTTATTATCTATTTTTTATACACATTTTGGGCCTTACAAATCCTACCCCCCTTAACAGAAATCTCGCCCTCGAGATTTTAAGGAAAGGGTGTATAACTAAGTTATTTCAAAACATATGCACAAACAAAAATCTCAGCATGATGCATACTTTATTAGCAACACATGGGATCAATTAGACCTTATTATTCTCCCTATCATTTTATCATACCGAATACTAACTAAAGTAGCATTTAGATCTTACAAATAGTAATAATATATATTTATATATTTATGTAGCTTGGTGGAGCTGATGGTTAGGAAAGCATGGGTGTATATATGTATGTGCACTTGATTATGTAGGATAGAAGATGCCTTTAAAGCATAGATAGGTTTGGGCAAGAAAGGGTAGGGTAAGGAAATACCCCATCCAAGATTGTGAATCTTGATTCCTTTGAAGATCTGGCTTGAATCTTATCCTTCCTTGATTTGATGAGGTCAATCATCTTCGATCTTCGGTCATGGAATCTTCACCCAAGTTGGGGACACATAGTTAAGATGGCTTGTAGGTAAGGACAGATGGTTAGTGGGTAGGTCGCATAGAATGAGTGTTGACATGGCATAATGTAGCTTCCTTTGGGGTCTAGCTTGATTCCTATTCCTATTTTATGAGATTAATCTCTTCTTTCTTGAGCTTTGGTGTCTTCATCCGGGTTAGGAACATATGGTTAAGACAGATTCGTTGGTGACCAGTAGGTAGAACATCTGGTTTAGTAGGTGGCTATGGGATTTAGTCAGAACCTGGTTTGGTTGTTTGCTTCTAGATTGGTTGGATAGGTTATGTAACCTATCATGTAGGTCAAGTTGTTGGGTATGGCCGAGTTAATCCCAGTCACCAATTTAGGCTTAAATGAGTTAGGAGTATGGCATTATCCTTTGTACCAGCATTAAGTAACTCGCACTAGATTAGAACATATTAGATGAGATAGGATCTAGACCAGATTGGATATGACTAGATTAGACTAGATTGTATCTAATTACTTTGGATTAGATCATGGTTGTTACTAGGGTGGGGTGCGAATTAGGGCAAGCTGAATCCATAAGGATAAGATAGGCTCTTTTAGGATTAGTTAGATCTATCAGGATGACTTCAAATCTTTTCAAAGTAAGATGAATTTATTAGGGTAAGAGAGTATCTTTTAAAACAAGATGGATCTATCAGAGTAGGATAGAATCTTTTAAGATAAGATGGATCTATTAAAATATATTCTAGTGGGGGATATTCTTAGTTTGTAAAGTCATTTTATTTATTTATATTTATGCCTATATGTATATGCAGATGTAATTGTGGGCATTAATCCACAACCCATCACACTCAATCAAAGATCCAAATCAGACAAATATCATAAGAACAAACATTCAAGTGCATAGATAAAAAATAGTTTTGTTTTTGTTCCTAAGATTAGGTTTCCTATTCCTAAAAGTCAATTTAGGCACAGGATTTCAAAGTGTGAAATCCACATTTGTCTTTAGAAAGAAAAGGTAAGAATAATCAGAGTAAAGCGGAAATAGATGAGAAAAGTATAGAAATAATCAGAGTAGCAAAGGTAAGTAATTATTGGTTGTCCAGTTCTATCTAGGTTTCGTCCTACAGTCAACATTCCTCTTATACCACTTCTGTCACACCCGGGTTTTAGGGGCACCAAGACCCGGGCGCGAACATAAACACCAGGTATGCTGGGACCAAGTCTCACACATATGATGTATAGTGGCACAGGATCGAATGTCACATCTTTATATATAACAGGAGTTCTATACAAAATAAATAATTACATTATAAGGAGACAATGGTCCAGCAACCCAAAGTTGACTGGGAGACGACGGCCTAGATCTCTCACGAACACTTCATAGCATCCTCCATGCGCCTCATCCTGCGGTACCTGCTCTTGACCTGTGGGGGTGTGAGATAGCAAGAGTGAGCTCACATACGTTCATAGCTCAACAAGTTGTGGGGAATAATGTGCATGAACTCGCCAAAGGTGGGAGCTCACCTGAAGTGTAAGGCTTACCAAAGAGGATGGTTGAAGCTGAGCATTGCTTTTAAAGTTGGTCAAAATTTTATTAGCATTTACTAAGTATAAGTAAATACCAAACCCAATTAAGTAGTAGAACAAAAGTAACAACATCACCTGCGATGCAATGCATATAACAAATTGAATTTAGTTCCATAGATTAATCATGTGAGTGTCCGAGCTGCTCATGACCATGAGCACGGCTAGTATACCAGTTTTACACTCTGCAGAGGTTGCGCATCTTTACCCACAAGTCATGTTACACATCTGCCAAGAGACGGCCAATCCCTTACACCTCTACCGAGGAGGCGAGGCAGGGTAACACTACGAGGCCTTTACAAAGTTCCACTAGCTTCAGAAAACCCGCTACAGTTTATAGGAAGCTCCAATGCAGGAATCCCTTGCATGACCGCCATCGCAGCAAAATCATCCCGAGGGCCTCCCTACACTGACCACTCCCCTACTGCCCTTGCCCCTTTCGGGTAAGGTAGTCATCCACTAGCTTTCCTAATTAATCAGCCAAGGGCGTCCCATTAAACCCTTGTGGTAGCACTGTTTTCCCGGGTGGTTCTCCATGTTCCAATTAACATAATGATCTTATCATGAACAGTAATAATAAACAGATAATAAAAATGTGATCATGAATAATGTATCTTTATACCCAAAACCACATAAAGCACTAGCAAGTACTACCCAAAAAGCTCAGTGGTAAACAAGGTATAAAGATAGACAAACTAGGGTAACCTATTGGGTCCCATCAAAATTAACCTATGCAGATCATTATGATTAATCATAACATGACTGGGTAAAAGAAGTGATCAAGGGCACAACTTGCCTGGGACTTGAGATTCCAGGTACCAGGATGATCTTCAGATGACTCGTGACCTCACGCTAGTCGTAGCAATACAAACGAACATGGTATAGGCAGAATTAACATCACAACAAACATAAGAATAAACTGAATACTAATAATCTACACGTTGCTACGAGATCGTAGGAACGAGAACCACTAAATTCGGAGCTACGGTTATTAAGTTATGAATTTCCAAAATTATTTGGTACTTAGAATAGATTAATCCTAATGAACAATTTCAATTCAAGTTGCATGGCTAAACAGTGATACTAGGTGATAGATAATATTAAAACAAAACTATTGCAACTGGAAGGAATCAATTTGGAGCTAAAATGAATTAAATATGAATTCTACAAGTTTCTGGATTTATTTTTGTATTAAAATCATTTTCTTATTAATTTTAATGGATTCTCTAATTCTCTGGTCTGGGCGCACAAAACCAGAGAAGTCAGGGTCTACTGCACAAATGTTTCCAAGACTCAGCTTCCTACGCCCTAGACGGCGGGTTAGTTTTGTAAAACCCCAGGGGCTCTTTAGCAAGATGCAACCGTGAAGGGGTACGAAGCTTTTCTAGCCGCTGGATCACCAACGTAGGGTCCAGATTAGATGCCCATTTACAACAAACCGGTATTTAACGCCATCCGTCCGATCGAAGATCTATGGTGAGGATCTTTAGACATCGATATCAATCAGATCCGCTCATTCACCGATCAACGGCTCAGATGCGATGGAACAAAAAGTTATCTAGAATCTAATCGTAGCCCTCCATTAAGAGATCGACGGCCAGAGACCCTGTCTTCCTCAATTCAATCCTAGCCACGGCGGTGGGGAAGCCACCCGGCGGTGCGCCCACCGGCAACATGGCCGACCGACCCCCATAGCCCTAACCCGAGCGCTAAATGGTGCAAACGGAAGAGGAAGGGATGCCGAACCAAATGGGAGTGATTTTACCGTGAATCGTGTAGCAGGACTCGCCGCCCACGGAGACATGCGGGTTCACGGCGGCAAATCGGACACCGGCGACGAATTCCCACGACCCTAGTTGACCGCCTTGCCCGAGGAGTCATCCAACACTCGCAGCAAGAAACGGCGATCACCCAGCACGGTCTGGCGCTCCAATTCCCGATGATGGCAGAGAATCGCGCATGGTCCCCTAGTTGCCGCCGCAAGAATTCCCCACTGCGGACGGTGGGTGTCCTTGCCCCATGGTGTTGGCGCCATGCGCACGGGTCCTCGGAAGACGGCGTGCGCGTGCTTTATAGCCCGAAGGCGAGGGCGTAACAGTCATGGCCGAAATAAGCGGCACGAGTAGGATTCGGTCAAGCACAGGGCTTCTGCGCGAGATCCGCGGCTAGTTGGAGAAGACGCCAGCTGTTGAGGCCGACGCGTCATAGACGGTGCCCGCGTGAGGTTCGGCTGACAGAGGGGGGCCCGCATGTCGGTCAGCAGGGGATGCCTGCCGTTTCCGTGGTCCACGCGATGAGGAGCCGTCCTGCGGCCCACTCGACAGAGTGACCGCGCGTGCGGGCGTGGGGGAAGTCGGGCCGAATTAGCGCCCTAGGGCCCAGGTAAGCTTCCTAACTTCTTTTCTTTTTCCTTTATAATTTCTACTTTACTTCCTAGTATTCAAACTAGATTCAAATCCTTATTTTGAATTTCAGATTCCAAATGTCAACAATTAATAATACTAGTAATATAATCCTTATTGTTTAAGATAATATATTTTTTACTCATTTCCTTATTATTTATTCATGGGAGGAATGAATAGTTCTATTAAATCCCTTTTTTTATTTGATTTTCATATATACTTTGAGGTCCCAAGTTTAAATTGTGACTCTTTATTAAAATGTTTCACCACATTTTCATAAGAATAAAATAACTATAGTGCATCGTTTAATGAAATGAATGGTCATTTATTTGATTGGAAAACTTTTCTATTGATTATTTTTCCAAAATAGTTCTTGGTTTTCAAAATTCAGTCCTCAAATTTCAAAACTCAAGTATAATTTGAGATTTTCTGAATTTGCTATTTTATTTCTTCATGTATTTATTTTATTATCTATTTTTTTATACACATTTTGGGCCTTACAGCCTTCTCGACGCATCCCGGTGGAAGATTCGCGATCGGTTGTGGGGGAATTTCTCGCCGTCGGGCGCATCTGCCGTGCGTCCGCAGTTCATCGGTGCCTGGGACCCCTACTCTGCAATTCCTGGTACGTGATGCTCATACGTATTCACCTTGACCCACTGTACCATCTGCACGTATTGGAACATAGGATTAGGTTTCAATTCACCAGATGGCTATCACCAGGTGAGGGGCGCGGCCGTAGGAAGAATCGCCGTCGTGGTGGATTTCAGCGGAGGTAGGAGACGTGACCTAGTCCGTTGATCTGTGGCGAACGAATAGGATTAGATCAAGGGTACCTTTCGGCTAAATGATAGGCGCCGTCAGATCGTGATTGTGTGCACACGATGAGTGGACGGCATTTTAAACCAGGGCCGTAGATTTCCCCTCTGAACGGTTCAGATTAGTGCGGCACATATCCCTTCACCTCATTCGGTCTGTGCCGTTGATCTCGATCGAACGGTGTAAGACAGGTCTGGGGTGCATAGAATATCCGTCGTTGATCTCAGATTCAACATATAGATTTACTTACCGATTCGTTTAAATTCTGATCTAATCCAGACCCTCGGCGTTGGATCTAGCGGCCAGGAACCGTGCATACCCCTTCGGTCGCGGCAGTTTTGCACATAAGACCCTCTGTTTTAGGAAAACTAACCTGCCGTCCTAAGCGCCTGTGCTCTGTGTTTGGGATGTCTTACACCGAGGCCCCTGCCTTTCTCAGATTTAATGCGCCCAGTCCAGAGCCTATTTAAATTGTATAAATGGATTAGAAATTGAGTATTTAATATGAAAATAAATGCTAGGAATTGTATAATTCATAGGAAATTCATATGAACTCCAAATTAACCCATTCCAGGTTTCTAAATTTTTTTAATATTATTCTCTATCACTTAGAGTCTCCGTTTTGACATGAAAACAGTAAGAAAAATAATTTCTCACTTAATCCTATTTTAAGCACATAAAACCTTTGGAAATTCATAACTTAAAACCTATAACTCCAAAATTTATGATTCCTGTTCCTAGGATTTTATTTTAAGGTATAGATTATTATTATGTATTTTGTTTACATGTTTGGTGTGATGTTAATTTTTTTCTATACACTGTGCTTGTTTGTATTGTAGCGAGTAGAAGAGCATGTGACTGAGGATCCTGGTGACCAACAGATAGAAGCAGCTGAGCAGAAGCTCATTGAAGGCAAGTTGTGCCCTTGACCACTTTTATACCCAATAATGTTCTTTAATGTCATTTATTCATGCATAGGTTAACTTTGATGGGACCCAATAGGTCACCCTAGTCTGTTTATCCCTATTACCTTGTTATCCCTTAATCACTTAGGTAGTTTTGCTATTGCTTTACATGGTTTTGGGATAATCTTTCATTGTATCCATGTTCCAGTTATTTTGTTATTCTATTTATGTTCATGTCAAGATCATTAATGTTAATTGGAACATGGAGCTTAACTTGAGAAACACGTGCCACCATAAGGGTAGTATGGGATGCCCTTGGCTGACTAATTAGGAAAGCTAGTGGAAGACTATCTTACCCGAAAGGGGCAAGGGCAGTAGAGGAGTTGCATGCAAGGAGGTTCTCGGGTTGATTTTGCTACGATGGCAGTCAGATGGGGGATTCTTGCAAGTGCTCTTCCCATAAACTGTAGCGGGTTTTCGGAAGCTAGTGGAACTTTGTAAAGGCCTCGTAGTGTTGCCCTGCCTCGCTTCCTTGGTAGAGATGTATGGGAGTCGCGATCCCTTGGCAGATGGGTAACATGACTTGTGGGTACGGGGTACAACCTCTACAAAGTGTAAAACTGGTATACTAGCCGTGCTCGCGGTCATGAGCAGCTCAAGACTCTCGCATGATTAATTTATGGAACTTAAATTCATTTTGTCATTTGCATTGCATGGGATTATGTATTAATTTTGTTATATTATTTTTATTAAGGTTTGGTATTTACTTACATCTATTAGCTGCTAATAAAATTTTGACCAACTAATTAAAAGCAATACTCAGCTTTAACCCCTGTTGTTGATTAGCCTTACACATCACATGAACTCCCACCTTTGGTGAGTTCATGCCCACTGATTTCCCCACAACTTGTTGAGCTATGATCATGTGTGAGCTCACCCTTGCTGTCTCACACCCCCCCACAGGAGAAGAACAGGTGGTTCAGGAGGAGCCACAAAGCGAGGAGTTTGATCTGATCTAGGTGGCGTTTCCTAGTTGACTTGCGCCAAGGATGATCCTTAGTTCATTTTATATTTATCTTTTATTTTATAATAAGGCTTCTGCTATGTAATAAATACTCTGATGTTATTGTGACATTTATATCTATACACTTTGTTATTGTATATGTTGTCTTCTTGATGCATGTATGAGATGCACCCGGCTTTGTTCGTTAAAGCCCGGGTGTGACAGGTGTTACATTGACTGCACCTAGAGATGGCAATGGGTACTCGAAAGCCGATAACCCGACGGGTTTTCCCCGATATGAAGGCGTGTATGGGATGATTTTTGTACATGCGGATATGTTAGTGGGTGTTGGGGGTATGCTTCGTAGCCGAAGATCCTAGAGGAAGAAGATAGCTTCGGCAGAGACAGCGCCGAAGCTGTTGACCACAAAGCCTCGGCACTATGATGCATCTGAAGACGAAGGTTCCAACCGACTTAAAGATAGAATGACCTTTTAGCCCATAAAGGTCTGAGTCATCATTGTAAACTTTTATAAAGGGCATGAATGTAATTCTGCATGGGCTGCGTCCCTTGCCTATAAATAGATGAACAGTACTCCCGTACTGTTCACGCTGACTTGGCATTTGCTTTTGCATCACGCTTGTACTTTTGCCTTCCCTAAAACCGAAGGTACATTTATAATTTGATATCATTTCTATTTTTCCATGATAATGAAATAGAAATGATTTTAAGTTGATGTTTAAATGTTAATATTACATCTCATGCTTTATATGAATTCTTCATCATTACTTGCTGTATTCACGAAGGTATGTCCTTCGTGACCTTCGTCCGAAACTCATTATTTCCCAAAGGGATATAATGTTTCGAAGGACGAAGGACTTTAACACTTAACACTTTTTATGTTGCCTTGTTCTTAACTCTTAGCTCTTGAGAACAAGTCCCCAACATTGGCGCCCACCTCCGGTGAACTCACTTCCACTTTTTGAGCTGATGGCTTCGTTCAACAACCAAGCTGGAGTTGCTTCGACATTGAAGCTGGTGCTCCCCATAACAGGCGGTTCCTGCTCAGAGCCGGCCAACAAGAAGGAGAAGAAGGAGGCTCAGAGAAGGGTGCAACATGTTGGAGTGCAGGGACCCTTCATCAAGTCAAAATGGTCCCACATTCCAATCACCTTCTCTCAGGAAGACCTTCAGCTTAAGGATTATCCTCACAATGATGACATGGTTATTTCTTGTGTTATGAAGGGGTTTCTGGTCCACAATGTTCTGGTTGACACAGGCAGTGCAGCGGATATCAAATTTGCCAAAGCCTTTAGACAAATGCAAGAGCCTGAAGACAAGATCCATGATGCCACACATCCCCTTTGTAGCTTCGGAGGAAGGCAGATCGTGGCACTCGGCAAGATCACGATGCCAGTGACCTTCAGATTTGTCCATAACACAAGAACTGAACAAGTTGTGTTCGATACTGTTGACATAGAATACTCTTACAATGCAATCATTGGTCGTGGTACTCTCAATGCCTTTGAAGCAATTCTTCATCCTGCTTATCTTTGCATGAAGATACCTTCGGACCAAGGACCCATTGCTATTCATGGAAGTCAGGAAGCCACCAGAAGGGCCGAAGGAAGCTGGACTGACTCAAAAGCAATCCATAACATAGATGGAGCTGAAGCTTGTGAGCAATACAAGTTCAGAAGGGAGAAAGCTGCTTCGGCAGATCAGCCGAAGTCCATGCTCTTATGTGAGGACATATCAGAGCAGAAGGTGCTATTGGGCTCTCAACTGTCCGAAGAACAGGAGAAAGCCTTGATAAGGTTTCTGTTCAACAACAAAGATGTTTTTGCATGGTCAGCTAATGATCTTTGCGGAGTCAATAGGGATGTCATTGAACACTCGCTCAATGTCGATCCATCCTTCAGACCCAGAAAGCAGAGGCTTCGGAAAATGTCTGATGACAAAGCCGAAGGTGCTCGGAATGAAGTAAAAAGACTTCTTAATGCTGGAGTCATCAGAGAAGTCAAATACCCAGAATGGTTAGCTAACACTGTTATGGTGAAGAAGGCCAATGGTAAATGGAGAATGTGCATCGATTTTACTGATCTTAATAAGGCATGCCTGAAGGATGAGTTTCCATTACCAAGGATAGATTCTCTAGTAGATGCAGCAGCTTCGTCAGAGCTCATGAGTCTACTAGATTGTTATTCAGGCTACCATCAAATCTGGATGAAGGAAGATGAGCCAAAAACTAGCTTCATAACCCCCCAGTGGTACATATTGTTATCTTCGGATGCCTAAGGGGCTCAAGAATGCTGGAGGAAGCTTCAGCAGAATGACAGCCAAAGTCCTTCATTCTCAGATAGGCAGAAATGTGTTAACTTATGTAGATGATATCATAGTAAAAAGCACGAAGCAAGAAAATCACATTGCTGATTTGCAGGAGACATTCGCTAACTTTAGGCAAGCTGGCCTGAAATTGAATCCAGAAAAGTGTGTCTTCGGAGTAAAGAAGGGGAAATTTCTTGGCTGTTTAGTTTCAACAAAAGGGATCGAAGCTAATCCAAATAAAATTGAAGCTATTCTTCGAATGGTGCCACCAAGCACAAAGAAGGGAGCCGAACGGCTGACAGGGAGGCTGGCATCTCTGAATCGATTCATATCTAGATCAGCAGAGAGAAATTTACCAGTTCTTTGAAGTGCTGAAGTCGGCCGAAGTCTTTCAATGGGGACCAGCTCAGCAGAAAGCTTTCGAAGAGCTGAAGCAGTACCCGATAGACTTAACAATGTTAACTCCACCCACGCCAGGGGCTCCTCTGTTATTATATGTGGCAGCTTCGCATTCTGCAGTAAGTGCAGCGCTTGTGCAGGAAAAGTTTGAAGGACAAACCAAAAAGCAAGCCCTAGTATACTTCGTCTCCGAAGTCCTCAGCTCATCAAAGAAAAACTATACAGAATTGGAGAAGGTGTTATATGCTGTTTTGATGGCCTCCAGGAAGCTTCGGCATTATTTTCAAGCATACAATATTGTTGTTCCTTCTTCGTAACCGTTGAAGGATATTATGAGAAATAGAGAAGCTACTGGACGGATTGGAAAATGGGCTGCGGAGCTCAATGAATTTTGCATTGATTACGTGCATAGATCTTCGATCCAGTCCCAAGTGTTGGCAGACTTCATTGCTGACTGGACGCCAGGGACTCAGGAAGAAGAAACAAGTAAAGATATCGAAGCTTGGATAGTATTTTGTGATAGTTCTTGGGGAACCTTCGGGGCAGGAGCAGCCGCTGTGTTGATTGCACCCTCCAAAGTTAAAACTTGCTATGCAGCAAGACTTGATTTCAGCTGCACAAATAATATTACTGAATACGAAGCTTTACTTTTGGGTCTTCGGAAGTTAAAGGCAATGGGAATTAGAAGGGCAGTTCTTAAAACTGATTCCCAGGTTATTTCGGGTCATATCGACAAGAGTTGTAAGGCTAGAGACCCGAAGCTTGAGAAATATCTAGACACGGTCCGAAGGATTGAAGCTTCCTTCGAAGGATTTTCTGTCAAAAATATTCATCGAGGAGAAAATGAGCATGCTGATTTGCTAGCCAAGTCAGCAGCACAGGGGCTGCCCCTACCTTCGGATGTATTTTTCGAAACAATAAAAGCACCTTCGGTGGAACTTCTTGGAAGAGCAGTCCTCAATATATCTCCTGTTTATAGTGAAGACTGGAGAACTGAGATTATCTCTTACCTTCAGGGTAACTTTCTTTCATATGACGAAACTTACAACAGGAGGATAGAGGCAAGAGCTCGACCATATGTCATAATAGAAGGGGAGCTGTACAAGCATGGAGTCTGTGCTCCATTACTCAAGTGTTTATCCAGAGCCGAAGGCATAGAATTGATGAAGGAAATACATGCAGGCCTGTGTGGATCTCACATTGGATCTAGGCCGTTGCTTGGAAAAGTTTTTCATCAAGGGTTTTATTGGCCGAAGGCAGCTTTGGATGCAGCGAAATTAGTCCAAAAGTGCAAAGGTTGTCAGAAATGTGCAAGAGATCAAAAACAACCTTCGTCTCTGACTCAGCTAATACAACCCACTTGGCCATTGCAAAGGTGGGGCCTTGATTTGTTAGGTCCGTTACCACCAGTCCAAGGAAACTTAAGATATGTTGTAGTGGCAGTGGAATATTTTTCTAAATGGATTGAGGCAAAGCCTTTAGCCACAATAACTTCGGCCACCATTCAAAAGTTTTTCTGGCAGAATATTGTTTGTCGTTTCGGAGTACCAAAGGCTATCACTGTAGATAATGGGACACAGTTCGACTCCGAAGCTTTCAGAGAATTTTGTGATCAAATTGGCACAAAGATCCATTTTGCATCAGTTAGACATCCGGAGTCAAATGGACTTGTTAAAAGAGCTAATGGCATTATAATGACAGGAATAATGAAGTTAATCTTCAATCAACCAAGGGGAAAGTGGCCAGATCAATTAATCAAAGTGGTGTGGAGCCACAACACAACAACATCAAGGTCAACAGGCTTTACCCCATTCAAATTATTGTTTGGTGACGAAAGCAATAACTCCGGAAGAAGCCAAAACAGGATCAATAAGAGTAGTAGCTTTGGCAGAATCAGAAGCTGAAGCTGATTACTCTGGAAAAAGATGCTATAGAAGGGATCAGGCTTCAAGCTGTGGAAAACATCAATAAATATCAAGCCGAAACAATAAAATGGCGTGATAGAAAGGTTCGGCTAAAGAATATTGAGCCAGGACATTTGGTGCTTCGGAGAGTGGCTAACCCAGATACAGTGGGCAAATTGCAGCTGAAATGGGAGGGACCTTTTCTCGTAGTATCTTCGTCAAGACCCGGTTCATACAGATTGAAGGATATGGACGACAACGACATTCCTAGATCTTGGAATTCAGGATGAGCTTCGACGATATTATGTGTAGATTGATGTAATTTTTTATACTTTATTTTATTTTTCTTTTATGGCACCCTTTTCCTTTCCGAAGGGGGAGAAAGGTTTTTAACGGGGCCATAGCATGTAATTTCTCTTTTGTTTCAGCTCTATAAGAGTAAAATCCCCCAAAGATGTAAATGTAAAAACTGAGAACGCACCATCGAGTGCCAAAAGAAAAAAGAAAACAGGAGAGAAGCTCAAAAGTCGTTCCAAAGGGAATGCAGAGCATACAGCGAAAAATAAACGCTGATTCCGCCTAAGTAAAAGGCGAAGCGCGAAAAGTCAACGTGAATACCGCCGAAAGTAAAAGGCGAAGAAGCTCCTAAGGGAGGCTTACAGCGAAAAATAAACGCTGATACCGCCGAAAGTAAAAGTCGAAGAAGCTCCTAAGGGAGGCTTACAGTGAAAAGTCAGTGCTGATATGTGTTTATTTCTAAGGGAATAACGGCTGCGGCTGTGGCTTCGGATATGTGTTTGGTCATTCATTTGCACATCACATTACATCATAACATTTGCATTCATAAACATTCATTCAGACATATGTAGGATAATCATCATCATAGCATAAGCAGTTGCTTCGGCTTTAAAGATCAGGCTTCGGCAAAAAGGAAGAAGCAGTTTTTATGCTTCGTTGTGTACGAAAAGAAGGGAAAGTGTTTTTTCGCCTTCGGCTCAAAATCCTAATTTCATCCACACCAAAGCACTTCATACATCGACGGAGGGGTAAGAATATATTACTAAGGTATGAACAAAGTTCATCAAGAAAGGTTTAGTTGCATTTACAGAAGTTTTTACAAAAAATTCTTAGAGTTTTTCTACAGTCTACTTCTACCAATCTTCATTGGGCTTCAACTCCGGCGTCATATTCTTCAAGCATCGGCTTCGGTTTCGTCATCCTACATGAATTAAAGTATTGTGAGCAAAAATCGAGTCTGAAGGAAGAGGTAAGCTTAAGGTATGATTTCTTACTGGCTCAAGATGACTCCGAGCTTCGTCTCCAGCTTTCTCTCGCCCACCCTTTGTCCATATCATCTTTATAAATCTATTCGAAATGCTTCGGGCAAGGTTAGGTATATCATCTAAAATTGCTGGAGACAGAGTAAAATTGGGTCTATTGACAATTTTTCCGTGGTCACAATTAGACTTTAGGAATGCAGCAGCAGTGCCCCGAGAAGCTACCCAGGCACAGAAGTCACCATGGCCGACAATAACTTCATCGAGTTCATCAATTTCACCTTCAATATGTTCGAAGGTTCCCGGTAGATCTTCAGCTGAAGGAGTGAATTTTCCACTGCTGGCCCCGACTGAATAAAAGATCTTTTTAGCCGTTAAACACAGTTATTGCTGAACTCTAAACATTTATTTTGAAGATTTGTTAATGATTTTTCCAATTTTAAACCCTTCTGAACCTCGACCTCCAATTTCGCGCTAAGTTTCTGTTTTTCTTGTTCAAAGCTTTCTGATTGAGAGAGAAGCTTCGTATTTAGCTCTGCTATTTTAGCTTCAGCTTCCGCCAGTAAGCCTTCGGTTGCCTGAAGCTCGAAGTTTTTCTTTTCAAGAATAGCTGATTGGTCTTTTATTTTGCTCTCTAAATTTTCAATTATAGCCTCATGCTTCATGTCTTCTAAATCTTGTTGCATTTTTAAAGCTTTGCTCAGCAGCATACTCTGCACATAAATAATTATCATTAGAAAACATCTTCGTCATATTAAAACAATTAAGATAGATAAAAAGATATTTACCTTGAAATTGGAATAAAATAAACTACCAACGATGTGTTGTCGTCGGTAGCGGCTAATGTCTGTTTCAAGCTTCGGAAACCCGATACTCTTTGATAGAGTACCGATAACCTTGGCTCCGGTTTGATCTCGGATACAGTCCAGCTTTTCATCGTCAATACCCCCGAAGAGAAGTGCTCCCGGCCTATATCCACAAGTTTTTGCATATTCTTTTAGCTCTTCTTTTTCGGCTTTTGTTAGCTCTTGTCCAACTAAGTTTTGAAAATTGAAAGCTTCATCTTCTGAAGTATCGTCGGCTATTTCTTTCTTTTTCTCGAGCTCCGGAGTCAAAGTCTTTTTGGTGCTTGCTGCAGCTTCTTCTGTGGCCATATCTAGCAGTATCTTATCAATATGTTCAATTATGGTTTCCATGTTAAATCTTCGGTTGTGGCAGCTTCGGCAGCTACGACCTTCGAAGGTGCAACTTCGATACTTGTTATGTCCTCAGCGGCTGGCGTCTTCCGAGCTGAAGCTCTTGGTGGTGTCTTGTCAATGACTTCTGTCACTGTGATGATTCTTTGTCTTTTTGTTTTAGCTGTTTTCTTCGTTTTTGTGGGCTCCTTTTCCTTCTAAAAAAGCTTCGTCAGTTGAGGCCCTAATGGACTTAGCTTCACAGGCAAGGATTCAGTCATTACCTTTAAAATTTCCTCCACGTCGGTGGTAGAGGGTGATGCAGGAGTCTCTTCTTCTTCGTCAGTTATTTTTCGCTTCGGAGACGAAACTTTTCTCTTCTTTGGAATACTTGTTTTCGGGTCAATCCTCGGATTTTTCTCTTTTGGCTGTTCTTCATCATCTTTATTCAAAGCTTCGGGTACTCTTTTCCTCTTCTAGCCCTCGGCACCCTTATCCAGCCGCTCATAGTCAGGATATTCAAAACTCAAGGCTATCCATCACTCGATTCATTCTTCGCTTCGGACGGGTGCCGAAGGCCGCAATCATTAACTGATCTTCTTTCTTAGAGTAATTGTCAAGGATCTCGTTATACATAACTTCAATTGTATCCAGCCACTCTTGACAAGGTGTTTTAAAATATTTCTTAAACTTGTAATAATAAGGTAACCGGACAAGTTCCCCTTCTTTCTTCTCCCCCTTTAGCTTCGGCATTTCCCATTCTTTCAAAGTCGGGAATACTCTGAAAGCCAAGAACTCTTGCACCAGGTCCCTAGTGCTGATATGCTCCAAAATAATTCTAAATTCAGCCAAAGCAATTTGGGTTGGGCCTTTTGGCGTCATATTGCATGGGGGTCTGGTTTCTTCGAAGGTCAGTTCAAGCGGACTTTGGACCAGCTTCTCCTTGTCATCTTCAACTTTAATGTAAAACCATTCCGATTTCCAGCCTGCCGGCAACTTGCTTCGGTAGCTAATCATAGGAAATTTTGTAGTTTTCCGATAAGCAAAGTTGTAACAACCAAAATTTTCATGCAATCCATCCTTTCTGGCTTTGGTCTGGTAATGCAGTTCGTGAACCCGACAGAAACCTTCAGAAAATGGCTCCACCCCCTGGCTTCGGAGGGCCCAGATATAAACGCTGAGCCTAACGATAGCGTTAGGAGTCAGCGGATGAAAGTAGATCCCAAACTTCTTCAATACATCTGCAATCATCCCATGGAGGGGAAGTCTTAATCCAGCTTTGAAGAAACTTTTAAAAACCACTATTTCATCTTTTTCTGGCTTTGGGGTGGTTTCTTCTCCACCGAAACGAATTGATTTCTTCTCCGCTTCACTAAGATAACCTGACTTTACCATTTTAGGGAAATCAGCTTTGGAGACGGTAGACTTGCCGAAATCCAGGTGGCTGGGCTTGCTCGGCACTGCGCTGCTGTAATCATCTTCGGAATCAAGTCTCTTCATCAGCAGCTCGTTCTGTTTCAACAGCAGGGATGTCTTCGGTAGCTTGCGTGTCTTCCGGCGTTACTAACCCAGAGCGCCTCATTGCTTCTGAAATAGGAACAGTCTCAGTAGCTTCGGCCTCATCTCCTTCACGATCGACCCGAGCAATAGAGCAAACTCTGACCATCTTGATTATGACTTGTTTCAAATTTTTGTTGTTGCCTTTTTTTTCTCCAAAGTTCTTTCTCTTGTGCCAAAGTAGTATTGCAACCGCTGTTTTGGGTGAGCACAACAAACAAGCTTCGGCAGGGGTGAAATTTTTTGGCAGCACAACAGTGCAATAGCAATGAATGCTGTGGTAACTTCACATCTACCCGTCTGTTTATATAGTGCCGCAGGTGAGCAGGTGAACCGTCAAGGTCTTCTGCATCGAATAGACAACTATCCACACTCGCTGATCGGTGGGCCACAGGGTCAGGGAAGGTGAATCGCCAGGACACGTGCCACTGTTCCAGGATGGATCTACCGCGTGCGCGTGGACTATTTTAATCGTTTCTCGACAACGAGCTCAGGGAAGGTGTTTTTTGGATCTTCGGCATCCCGAAGCTTAGAAGATTTTTTCACGGATCAAGCTCGTTACGAAAAACGATCTGACACCGCGAAGGGGCTACTGTTGGGGGTATGCTTCGTAGCCGAAGATCCTAGAGGAAGAAGATAGCTTCGGCAGAGACAGCGCCGAAGCTGTTGACCACAAAGCCTTAGCACTATGATGCATCTGAAGACGAAAGTTCCAACCGACTTAAAGATAGAATGACCTTTTAGCCCATAAAGGTCTGAGTCATCATTGTAAACTTTTATAAAGGGCATGAATGTAATTCTGCATGGGCTGCGTCCCTTGCCTATAAATAGATGAACAGTACTCCCGTACTGTTCACGCTGACTTGGCATTTGCTTTTGCATCACGCTTGTACTTTTTCCTTCCCTAAAACCGAAGGTACATTTATAATTTGATATCATTTCTATTTTTCCATAATAATGAAATAGAAATGATTTTAAGTTGATGTTTAAATGTTAATATTACATCTCATGCTTTATATGAATTCTTCATTATTACTTGTTGTATTCACGAAGGTATGTCCTTCGTGACCTTCGTCCGAAACTTATTATTTCTCAAAGGGATATAATGTTTCGAAGGACGAAGGACTTTAAAACTTAACACTTTTTATGTTGCCTTGTTCTTAACTCTTAGCTCTTGAGAACAAGTCCCTAACAGTGGGCAAGAATCTCTATCCGTTGGGTAGATGGGTATGAGTGGGTACTACTCATACCCGTGTATCCATGGATAAAATATACCCACATCATTACCACTATTATCAATAATAAAGCACATATAAGCTAAAATAAAATCCTTCTACAGCTATTATTTTACCACAAAAAAATCAAATATTACAACCAAATAAAGTCCATAGCTTACTACATTAAAGATATTAAACAATGCTAGTATTGGACCACACAAAGTTCAAATATTACAAATATAAAGTCTATAGCTTACTAAATTAAAAAACAATATGAGTTTCATTAGGCTATGCCAGCCTAAGCCCGGCCCATATATACGGGCTATGCCGGGGACCCAACGGGCCGGAATTTAAGGCCCCTACCAGGCCCGCCTTCGGGTTGTGTTGGCCCGATCTATATTATTTCGTGCGAGGCCATGCTATGGGATCCTGTTTTTTGGTCGTGCTCGAGATAAGTTTGGACGACGAAAATATCAAATCCTAGCATCAAACTCAGGCATCGTTTGAACAGCCATACATCAAATAATTGGACGATGGTTCGGCCAATGTAAAGGATGGTAGAAGTAGAATGGTAACAATCACGTTTGAAGAGCTGAATCGTCTAGTCTTGGAGGCAGCTGCTTCCGGTTCCTTCCTGTGCGAAGCTGAGAGTCATGTAGACTCAAAATACCATTTTGTCAACAATTCAATGTGCCTTTTCTTATCTGAATTTTGGAAATGGTTTGTGTACATGTGACAGGGTAGGGGATCCATGTCCGATCTGTTTCTCGGTGTAGCCATGCTTCTTGCTCGGCAACAGTAACAGCCAAAACATCACCATCCATGAACCACATGCCTCTAACAGGTTTGTGATTTTCTTCATCGAAAGATATGTTTGCCTGATCCATAGTGCAATCTAACTGTTAGAGCACACACATTTAACTGTTAGTCCTATGATTTTCTTCATCGATGGAATTTAACAAATGATTGATGTTTTCCAAAACCACTGGACTCGGTTCTTCAGTTTTGTTTTGCCGTCATGCCAACGAACTGCACGCAATGTGTCCCTTTTGAACTATGTTTGGTACTATTGCCCCTTTTCATTTTCAGCCCATTGTGGACCATGTTCTTAATTTGCCGCTGCATAAACTAGAAAACGTATATCAAGTTATTACGTGTTCGTGCTTCATTTACAGAAACAGAAGTGTCATCCGGATGGGACACCTTGAGCTAGGTGGGCTCTTGTCCTAGGTGGGCTAGAGCAGCCGGACATGCCTGTATTGATAATAGTAAGTCCAATACCGAATGTAAAGGGCTCCCAGCATCAATCAGTCCACCGTCCTGTCAGTCGCAAAACCACATGTTTAGCAGATTGGGAAGTACCGCATCGGCTAATCATCCAAGTGAAACCACCCGATATGCTATAAATGGACATGGACCTGCACCTTTGAAACATACTTACCTGGATGGGGTATGTGGCTGATCAATAAGAGTCATGGCCTAGGCTAGTGGTCTGAAGGGAAAATGAGCTTTAAGCTACTTCTATATTATTTTTGGTGTTTGATGACCATTACAACTTAATGAACTAACTAGTTTGCAAAGTGGATGATTGCAAGTTCATAAGAATGGATGTGGAGGATTAAATGTGAGTATAAGCTCAAAACTTAGAAAAAATGATATATTTTTGGAAGAGAAGAACATTGAGTGGTATGGGTGTTTGCATAAGTTCTAAAAGGTTTTAGTAACATTTTTGAAAACCTGAGAATGTTAGAATGATAAAAAAATGCAAAATAATGTTCCAGGAGCTAAGTTTGGAAGAAACTGATAAATTGAGTTGAGAGAATCAGAATGATGAAGATATGTAACTTAGAGTGTTTGAATATACCAAGAATATGTTTGTCCAAGTCATAAAAGTGCTCAAAAGTATAGCTTAATGAAAGCAAGAGAAGAGAGCACAAAATGGACAAAGTCTGATGGTTATGGGAGCACTGGACCACTGTTCCAAAGAGTGTGTTTCGAGGACACAGACAATTGTTACATCGGACTATAGTCCCATGTTCATCGGACTAAAACTTTTAGAGAAGTTGTTTTTGGACACAGTTGACTCGACACGTCGAACTAAATCTGGTGGTGCAACGGACCAGAATCCTAGTGAGCTCCTTTTGGAGAAGTCAGATGGTACACCAGACTGGGTGTTCTCGAGTGTAGGCGCGAGTTGCTGGCCGCAACCCAGACCAGGAAGGCTGGGGCGGCGCTGGAAGAACTTGTCGGTGACCTATGATAGCGGTTGAACGGAACCACTGGCCGTTTATCGCCGGCAACATCTGAGACTATATTTTGCGGAACAAAAGCATCCCTTTTCACTCCTTACTTTTCATTTATTTATATCTTCTTTTCTAAACATATAAACTATGAAGCAGTATAATGCTAAAGAAGGTAACTAATACTAGCATTACATAAAGGATTATTTGGTACCAAAATAGACACAGCCAATCAGCATTTCATATTTCCATGTTTCCTAAAATATGCCCGATTCAGCTGGTCCATATCAATATGCTTAAACATGTCTTGAAGAACAGAGCTTTAGATGATGATAGAAGTCAAATCCTGGACAAGAACAGAGAATCAAAAGGGAATTTGCTTCCTGCCCATGGTTGTTAGATTTCCCCAAGATGTTTTACAATATTCTTATATAAAACTGCAGTACTTTTATGCATAGCTCATAAATGTTTACTGCTACAACATGTCTGACAATTGTTATATGCATTTTGGTTAAAAAATGCAAGAGGATCATGAGGCAGGACACGCACCATCATTTGTCTCTTTGAGGGTGCAACTTGCATAAGAAATGTATTCGATGCTGAAATCACCATAAAAAATTGAAAGCCCAAATTCCTTAGATTTCCTCATTATTTTCCTGCTCATTCCCCATTTTCTTTTAGAAATACATCAGTTCATCCCTTTTGCATTCCTCCATAATTTGTTTGAACAAATTGCTACTCCAGCCAAAAAGAGCAATATTGGAAAACTTCCGTTGTATAGAACTTACATGCTATGTGAGGGCTCCATTAAAATAAGATCCACAGTGAATAATATTGCATGCTACCCATTTAAAAAAAGACATTCTAGCATTCAAAATCTGTCCCAAAAACTTGTAGGTTTAGCCTACAAAACAAGGAACATTATCCATTAGCCCTTAGGACAAACAATACATATTTCACTTGGAAGTCCTGAAGACTCACAAGCACATACTCCTATTTTTTGATTCAAACATTCATACATGCACCAATCATAGCGTACCACTATTACTTGCCAAAGAGCAATTTCATTAGGCCATCAAACACTTGCCCCCGCTTCACAGTGCCGCCACGCACGGCCTCCTCGTCTGGCCTGAACCCCTTCCCCTTCATCGTCTCTAGCAGTGCTTTCCCCTCTTCCACTTTCTCCATCCTCAGATACGCCTCGAACGCGGCCAGATACGTCGCCACATTGGGCCGCATCCCGCGGTCGAGCATCTCGACAAGGTACTTGCCTGCTTCTGCGCACCGGTCGCTGGCCGCGAGCCCCCCGACAAGCACGGCCAGCGTGTACGCGTTGGGCATGACGCCGGACGCGAGCATGCGGTCGTACGTGCGCACGGCGTCGCGCCAGTGCGCGGGGCCTGCGCTGGCGTACGCCTCGAGGACGGCGGTGTGGGCGACGACATCGGGCATGGAGCCCCTATCCTTGATGACGGCGAACAGCGCGAGAGCTTCGTGGGTGAGCCCGTCCTTGGACAATCCGTCGAACATCTTGATGGCGTAATCGGTGAGGCCCTCTTTCCGCATCTTGTAGAAGACCTCCTGTAGGTTGGTGGGGTCGGACGGCTCGGCAATGGCGGGCTTCTTGTTGAAGGGGTCGTAGTAGGGGGGAGGTAGTTCATCCTTCTTTTCCGTGGACGGGGGTAGATGTGAGGAGCCGTCAGCGTCGTCGTCTGACCAGTCGAAGGCAACCGGTGAGTTGGTGTTGGGGCTCCGGTGGGGAGGCGGCGAGGCGGTGGAGGAGAGGAGACGGCTGGTGTTGGATACGGAGGTGGAAGAGGCCCCACGCAGTAGGCGGCGAACGGCGGCGGCGGCCATGGGAAAGGAGAGGTGAGTGGCTCAGCCGCTGAGTATGTGATACTGTGACAAGGCCACAAGGGCCAAGTGCTGCAGTCGGTACACGGAAATAATTGGAATTTTGCCACTTAGAAACTTTATGTGTTTGTTATATTTATTTATGTGTTTACTAGGTGAGTGCCCGTGCGTTGCAACGAAACCGAATAATAACACGATAACTTATATGTCTCTGTTGTATATTATAGATATGTGTCCGTGCGTTGCGACAGAAGTAAAAGATTTGTATGAAACATTAATACAGAACGACAAACATCACTATAATATGCAAAATTCGTGTGGAAAACATTATCAATATCACACTAATCAGCTAATCCTTTTTAGTGATATCGATAAGTCTCTGTTGTATGTTTGTAGGGATGACATATCGGCACGAATTGTCCTCATAACTTAACAGATCAATCACAAAGTTCTTTCGAACAATCTTTGCATCCTACAGACAAAGACATAAGAGAACAAAACATATTATCTTGTAAAAAGAGATAGCTGGAATATATGTTTTGAACATAGAACGAACGTACTACACTTACCCCAACAAATTTCATTCGTCTGTCATTCCCCCACATGGCCATAGCTTGTAGAAGAGGTAGCTGGTATTAAACCTATAATATAATGTTTGGGCAACTATGTTTTATACAATGATTATCATAGAAAAAATTTAAACTGTTGAGGTGGTACGAAGAAAATACCCTCTTAAGTCAATTGGAACACCAGTCTGAATTGTATGTTCCCACTTAAAGATATCCTCCGCCCATCGAGAACGTTCTTACTGTAAGCAATCTTATATTTCTTTGAGGCCATGATAATCGCTTCCGCAAACCTCTTGTATGGCATGTGTTTACACCAATCTTGAGTCGGTGTAAAGTCGATAAAAGTCACATGCTTTTTAACATGATCTATTACGAAAAGGGCGTGACATCCGTTGAATTTCCATGGCATAAGAACGTGCAAAATATCAGTCATTCGGATGGCTATCGGCGCGCGGTTTGGAATCCGAGTCGAGTGGAATCCGATTCGCCGTCGAGACTTCAGTCGGCCCTTACTCGTGTTGTTTGGTCTATCGCGCGCGGTCGCGGAGGAAGAGGCGAAGTCGAAACAGTGTAAAGCCGTTGTGCGGCAAGCCTAACGGCGGAGGAGGGGAGGAGCCGGAAAGCGTGAGGGCTGCGTGATTTTTTGGTAGCGTGTAAATTAATGGCCACCAAACAACCGAGCAGTGCACAGGGCAAGGAGGGAGGGGAGGGAAAGCCGAGGGCGGCTGCTCACCGGAAAAACAATAATAGGATACAAGTTAGTGAGTCTAAAGTTTGTCTCACCCTAATTTGTGTCAGTAAGTTTAGACTCACTAATAAGTCACTAAACTAATATACAAAGTTTGTCGCAACATAGTTACAAACTCCCTGGAACTCAAACTCTCCACGTCCGACGCATGCAAAAGTAGTTACAGGGAGCATCTATGCTGCGACAAGTTTAGACTCACTCACCGGAAAATTTCAATATGAAGAAAATCTTATTGATGTCGATCAAAATACTGAACCAAGTAGTTACAGGGAGTTTGTTCACGTCTGGAGACTCAAACTCTCTTAATAGTTAGCTAGCTCAGTCTCCAGCTAATAGGACATGTTGTCTTGTTGCAAATCGACGCATACAAAACATTGCATACAAATATCTGGGAAAATGCAACCGACGCATGCAAAAGAGCCTGAAACTGGCAATAGGATGGTTTGGGTCAGATAATCCAGCTCTGGATCTCTGAATGGCCTCTGCAACTGCTTTTACAGCAGGATCCTGACCGACAACTCGCTTGTGCAGCTCTTCCTCCAGATACAGCAATTTCTCCCTGTCAGATTGCTTTAGTTTAGAAACTGGAATGCCTGTCCACCTGCTCACTATTTCTGCAATATCGTCTTGGGTCACCTCTTCCCTTAGCATGGATTTCCCAGAACTCTGATATTCATCAAGCTCCTTCTCTGTCGTTTGAAGCTGGCGCTGCAAGGCATTCAGGCTGCCATATTTCAGTTCAGCAGCTCGATTAAGATCGTACTCACGTTCTGTCTGCTTTATCTCCACATTTACCCTGTCAATCTGTTGCAACAGGTAGTAGATTTAAGTCGATTGCCTGCACCAACTCTGTAAATGCATTCACAGTCATTGTGGAAAGGCAAACCTTACCTCTTCTTTGATAGATTGAATTTTAGTCATCACTGATTTCTCATGCTCCCACTTCTCAGTCAACTGACGTTGTTTATCCTTCAAGAGTGATAGTTCTGCTTCAAGACGGGATAGTCTGTCCTTTGATGCTTTGTCTGTATCATTTGTAAGTGAGAGACGCTCCATTTCAATCTTTAGGATAGCACGATCAATCTCATCCAGAGCAGTAGGTTTTGATGTTATCTCCATTTTTAATTTGGCAGCTGATTCATCAACCAGATCAATAGCTGCAACAGAGCATAACCTCTCATTAGAAAGACCACATAAGATCTTACAGTAGTGGCCGTAATAATATCTCCTCATCTAGCAGGTTAGTTTCAATTAAGATGGCAATGAGTCAAATAAATAACCCTTGTTAGGCAAGAATCGTCCACTGATATAACGGTCTGAAAGAATAGCTGCAGCTACAAGGGCACTGTCAGATATTCGTACACCATGGTGCAACTCATATCTCTCTCTTAGTCCTCGGAGTATTGAAATTGTATCTTCAACTGAAGGCTGGTCAACATAAACTTGTTGGAAGCGCCGCTCTAGTAGTTAAAATCAATAGAACCTTCATCCTTGCAGAAGACAAACTGTTATATGTGTCAAGCTTTGTATGCCCCTATCGGTTCTCTGAAGGTGTATATGAACTCAGCATGACAAGGTGTTCATATAACAGTTTCCTGGTGGGGACTTTGTATGCTTACTTGGCATTCTTGAGTTCATATACAGCAAGTGTTCCGATCCGTGCTTGTGTCATGTCTGAAAGTGAACAGCGGGAGAGTGATGAACTGAATTACGACTGAAGCAATAGTAAAATTAATAAACATGCAGTATATGAACATAGAAGCTCTGACCAGTGCGCCGTGAGAACATGATTAGCAATGCCTTAGGAAAGCCTCCTTTCTACTCAAGCTAGAATTTCAGAAGATGTAAACGATCATCAGAAGATTGATGCAATGGTACATATAAAAAGTCATATTATAAGGAAACATGAAAACATTACCTCAGATTTATGCCCGGTAAGCCTGCAATCAACATTATTATCACCTTTCCACTGCTGCCAGCTGTCATGTGCTTCTAGCTTACCAGACCCAGGCTTGAATCCATGTCTAGCTGATGATTGATCAGATCTTCCAGCAGGAGGCATCATGACTGTTGTGCTTGATGCATATGCTGATAGAGGTTGTGAAGGAGCAGTATCTTGACCCAGAGAATAGGACTGATATGCAAGGCTTGCAGAGGTAGTAGCCAGACCAGTCTTACCAATTATTGCATTTCGGTAGGTCTGGGGAGTATAAGATGGGGCAGAAAAGGAAGGATCATTTACTGACCTTCTCCCAGCTGCCTCACTCATCGAGCGGGAAAGCAACGTGGAAGTTTGAATATGTGAAGCAACTGGTGCAGTTGATCTTGGTGTGGGTAACAGAGGAGCACTTGAAGGCCTCGATGCTGCAGCAACTTCCAAAACTGAGCTGACTGTGACCTTCCTAGAAGTAGTTGCCCCTTGGGCTTCAGAATTAGTAGCTGGAGATATATGTGGCTGTTCTAAAGAAGGCAGAGCAGCTTTATCAACTTGCGATAATCTTGGGGGGGCTGGAATGAACCTATCAATTTGCAGCGACCTTGAAGGAACAGGCACATCTTTAGCACCTGATAATGATTTTGGTGGAGCTGGAGAAATGCTCTAGCAAAATGCAAAAAAACAGAACATAGTTACAGAAATGAATCGGTTGGAAAACACAGATCCTCACACAACCTAGCAAGTAGTAACCCTCATCAAGTGACTAACTCAAGGACTGAACCAATGATGCATATTCCAGCATACCACTGACTGCAAATGCAGCCTTGAGTTCTACCCTGAACAAACAGGGACCTGAAAGCACAATCCATAAAAAACTTAAAACATCAGATACTAATTCTTACCTGAGAAACCATAAGACAAACAAGAAATTGCGGGCAGTAAGAGCAAACCTTCTTCGTCACGCCTGAGGGTGCGGGCAGCTCGGTTGTGCTAGCCTGCTTCTTCTCCGACGTATCCTCGACCGCCGACGCCGCCACGTGCTCCTCGCCGGTTGCCATACCGCTCGCCTGAGCGTGCGGGCAGCTCGGTTCAATTTCATAATCAGCAGCTACGTAGCAAAGTTTCTTCACATGCGAGAGAAAAAGAGGTAGAGTCAGAAGAAGCCAGATATCGTCTCATGTCTAAAAACTTATCTAATAAGCGTCCAACATATGTGCTTTCTAGTAACTTCGCCATAGGGTCGATTGCTTGCCTAACTATGGCCAGTACGGTCAGATTCATGAGCCCCTTTTTAATTCCTCCAATGTGTTCCTCACACGGTCAACATGCACAAAAAAGAGGTGTGTTAGATCACTCCAATAGTCATCGTGCTAGAGGCGAAAAAAATTAACAGTCCTATTGTAGAATCGACATGGTCAAGGGCTCACCAGAATCGACATGGTCAAGGGATCGCCGCACAGAGGCCACACCCTTTGTGCCAACGGCTCAACAGATTGAGGCAAAACTGTTTGTTGGGTAGCTGACTGGTGGACTGAGATGGATGATTGCACAGGTTGCCCAACCTATGTGAAGCATAAATTACTGTATAAATACTATAAACAAAGAGTATAATGCAGTAAAGGTTATAATGCAGAAAAGTGACCTAATCAATTCAAGATTAATTACTACCATAGCTGAAATTGAATGTTGCAAAAGATGAGAAAATGCATACTTGTTTTTCAACTTCAAAATTCATTTCATAAAATTGCTGAACTCGAGGAAGTGATTTGGCAAACTCCTAAGTTATATATGGTGATTTATCAAAAATGGCTGTGCAGTTTAACTGAAAATCGATTGAGACTGTGCAGTTTAGTACTATGACTTAACTGAAAATCGAATGAAACATAACAGACCAGTTGTATGGAGAGGATCGGTAAACATGTAACCTATGTCTCAGAAATAAACTTATTTCAGAAATAAACCTGTAACCTAACCCCCAGTGATCAACAACGCAAAACACTAATGAGCCACCCAATCCACAATCACCGAGGCCAGGCAACCCAACCCATCGCATTCGAAGCTGCCACCCACATCGAGTACACACGTATCAACAAACAGGAACAGGCTAAAACCTCGCGCACGCCCCCACAACGAAACCCGAACAGGTTCCAGAAAGAACAGCATACTCAACACAGGAAAGAATTGCGCAGGATGAAAAGGTAGTGAATTACATGGCTGATGGTGGGCGTCGGATGTACTCGCGTGCGTCCGCTTGGTAAACTCGTGTGTGACCTCCCTTTGGCCTTTTAATTGTGCTCGGATCAGATCCATGGATTTTTGGAATCACTTAAAGATGCTTCAAAAATCCAAGAGCAGATATGCTTAAGAGTAGTGTGTCAGTTTGTCAGCTAAGCATACACTATACAGAAGGCCAACCCTTCTATCATTCAAAGGACAAAATTCTTTTCACATGATTTGCAGCTAAAATTTAGTGTTTCAATACCTACACCAGAAATTGATTTACAGCTAAAATTGAATACACAAAAGTAATTCACTATGAGGACACTAAAAAAATTCCAACCAACACCAAGACAGTAAGGATGTAATATGGTATCATTAATTGAAAGAATTATAATTATAAAACTACGATAGTGTGGTAGGAATGTGACATATAAGTAGATATTCCATCGAAAAGAGGCATGGAACCTACATCGTTATGTAAGAAAAACTCGCTAAATACATATAGAGAAAAATATTGAAAAGTAAAAAATGCTACATTAGCCATAGTTTTTGGCCAAACCATGTTTATTGCACAAACATGACATGTAAGTTCATTTGTGAATGATGTTTCAAGTTTAAAATTTCTACAATTCAATACTGAAGACAGGCATACCTGTCCTTGTCAGAAAAAAGTTGTTGCATTGTCCTCCCTTTCACGCAATGCAAAATCTGCACCTAAAAAGCACCCTCCAAATCTCCCAACTTCTGAAAAAGTTATAACTGGCTTCAATATACTAACGAATGGCTCAACCGTAGGTACAATTAAGGAAACACTAATGGTGCTGAAAATAGAACCTTGCAAAAAGTTATACTATATAATCAGAAACTTGTGCATGAACAAGAGGCTGAAACGGAACTTACAGAGCTTGTGAATAGAGCATAAATAGAAAGTCAGCGTCAGGACTAAAAGTAAAATGTGAGCTGATATTTAATTAACAAACTATAGAATAAACAAACTAAACGAAGAGAAAAAGTAAAAAAAACTACCTTCATCAATGTCTTCTTTCTTCCCAGCAAAGATCTAAGTGCCGCATGGATTTCCTGTATTTTCTCAGCACTGTCTTCTAATCTTGTTTCTGTATAGAGGGGCAATAGTATAAGTTACCCATCCAAAATGCATTTAGGTTTAACAAGCAATTTAGGTAAAATCAAAACACATGATATTTGAGTTTTCAAATTAGCTAACTTATCAAGTGGAGATCACTAATGTTTTCACTGAGTTTTGAAATTTAATGAAGTTCATTAGTTAACTACTATGTTGGTGGCCACGACCACCTTCCTCTTAACAAGAGCCGGTTCAATTATCTTTGACTGAACTTCATTAGGAAGAGCACTATACACATGACAAATTATCAGCTCTGGTATGTCCCCACCGAATGGCTTCATCCTCTCATGGAGAGGCTCACAAGCATGATCGAGCTCTTCCTGGCCGGTCAGGAACAATAGGATATCTCCTTCGGGTCCAGTTAGATGGATCTGCAATACCATGATCAGTGCAGCGTCGCTCTCTATCTATTTTTGTATATAGTATCTCAATTGGAAACATTCTTCCATGAATCCAGAAAATATTGCAATCAAAAAAATAAAAAGAGAACTTCTCTGCATCAAGAGCGTCGATGATGGTTGGACCGTGTGCACAAGGTGGAGCTGAAGCTGTGTGCCAAGAAAATGTAGGAGGTGCCACACTTGTGGCTGAACCGCCGACGTCGACAGTGGCGTCTTCCGTGGCGTGCTGGGGGTGCACCGCCGACGTCGGTGGTCCCATCCTCATCTACACCATGAACAAGCACAACTAAAGTTAACCCACAAATTAAAATGAATCCCATCAAATCAAGTCAAGTACTTCGTACCTACAGACGCAGTTGTTGACGTTGATCGCTACGGTGGACTGATTCCAAGCTGCTCAAAATATCCTGACCCATTGCCCTAGATTGTAGGCAAATAGATTTGGTGTTGGGTTCATTTCAGTCATTAACGCTAATCCAAGGAAGAAAATTGTTCTAGTAACGAAAAAAATCACACTAATCGCTCGCTCCACTTAGCAATGGCACTATTGTAATTCAAGGTCAATTCAATCTCTCCATGCTTTAACTGCACAAGAACACTGCAAACTACAACAGTCCAGAGAAAAATTACCATCACCGCTAGTATACATAGTAGGACGGAGGTACCTGTGTGGTGAGGACGATGAGGAGGGCGCCTGCGAAGCTGAGCGTCTGCTTGTAGTAGGCCTTCATGACGGTGATAGCGCCGATGGAGTAAGCGTCGCCGCCGCCGTAGGAGACGCCGCAGTTGGCGAAGATGGTGATGATGACGTGCTCCTTGACATTGAAGGGCCCGGGTTGAGGTTGAAGCTACCGAGCCTGCAGGCGAGGAGCCTGACCTCGCGGTCGGGCAGCACGGCGACCATGAAGCGCCCTGCGGGGAGCAGGGGGATCTGCGCCAGGATCCCCGAGATGGTGAGCGACTGGGTGCGGTACGTGAAGAAGGTTTGAGGAAGATGAGGTCGATGCAGGAGCCGAGCCACAGCGCCCACGCCCAGAATGTCATCACGGGCAGCGACGGATCGTCCGTCTCCGGCACCACCAGCGCCACCTCCTCCACCGCGCACCGCTCCCCCTTCCCCTCCCCTGTCCCCGCCCGCTCCTCCGCTGCCACCAGCAACTTCCGCGACGCCATCGTCCCGGTCCCCTCGCTCCTCCCGCCCACTGAATGGACCATCTCTGCTACCGGCTAGCTATCTATCTACCCACCCACCCTCCACCGACTCGACCGGCCCGCAGGCCTCTGAAGCCGACACTTCGCTGCTGCCCGCCGCGCTGTGGACGGGAGCGGCGCCTTTTAGAGATTCTCGGCTCCTGGATGGTAGCGCTTGAACCCCTACTCCTGGATGGTCGCCGGTGTTAGCTCTTCCAGCGTAGATCAGCAGCGAGAAGCCATCGCCGCGCTGCATCTCGGCCACCATGGGGCTGGCCCAGTCCATCACCGTGGAGCCACTGGCCCACGAGGCCGTGGACGATGCCACGGACGCCGCCGCCGATGAGCTCTCCTTGGCCAGCCTCCACCGGTCCGCCCCCTGCCCTTCCTCCTCTCACCGTTGCTGCCCGTCTCGCTCTCGTCCCGTTGCCCCCACCGCGCGAGGTAGCCTTCCCAAACGCCCATTTTCCTCCTTGCGGACTTGCTGATTGCGGCGACCGCTATGGATGGAAGGGCGCGGTGGGGGAGGCGTGGATTGCGGCTCTGGCACCGCGGGGGAGGCAATCGAGAGCGGCTGTGGTGTGGTGGCCGTGCGATGAGGAACGGATGGAGAGGATTGCGCGGCAGAACCATGGTGCACGGGTTGTGAACGTCTACACTACACTCTTATAGAGTAGTATAGATAAATTGTAGGTCCACCTGTGTCTATAAAATATAGACTTGATGACAATTTTACGAACATGTTTCGTGGTAATGGCAAATATGAGATTCTCTAGTCGACTACTATCACACGTTGACATGGGACCCTACCTGCCAGCCTCCCGACAGTCGATTATGCGACTACCGAGAATCCGGAACATGTGCCAAATACCATGATAAGTTATTCTGGTTCTGGCTAGAGGTGATAAAAAGTTAAAGCCATTAATCAATATTAGTCAGTTTAAAATAAATAGAAATATCGCTCGATTATAATCTAATTCGATACTTAAATTAGACCTAGTTCTAGCTCCACCATAGCGTTATTGTAGTATTAGATGAGCCAAAACTACCATAATGTTATTGTAGCAGCAGATTATTGAAAGTAGTGAAGCTTAAAAATCCGGTTTCACTCACTTATTGCTAGTTTGGAAACCCTAATTTTTTCAAGGGATTTTTATCTTATTAAGGAAAATTAGTTCATTTTCCCTTGGAGAAATAAAAAACCCTTTAAAATAGGGTTCCCAAACTAGCCCTTAGCAGGATAAAGTTGAGAGAAAATAAGTTGTTTCTTGTGAACGGTGCGTGAACAACATTAAACCTGAGGCTGGAGGCTGGAGCTGTCATAGAAGCTATCGTTGTGACAAAGTCACAGAGAGATGAGTGATTATGGTGGCCTCACAACCTCTCTTGGACGTATTCGCACACCTGAGATCTTGTTCGGTTATTCCAATTCCATGTGGATTGGAGTGTAATAAAATGGATTAAAACGGATTTTGATTTACTATGAATTTAAACCGACTTAATATCATCCAATCCACATGGATAAACGATGAAATGAAAAAGTGATCAGTGTGCCACCATCAAGACATCAAGTGGCCTTATGGCGGTGCCATAAAGTCATGCGTGACTAGTGAGTAAATTGTTGTTTTTTTTCATCGTCGAAGACCTAGCAATCAAGGTAGGCCTTTTCTGGCATTCTTTTGGCTTATGGTTGAGTTGGCTAGATTTAGGGTTTCATGAGTTGGATGTTTTTTTTTTAAAAAAAATTGTTTTCGAAATATATTCCTACTTGTTATGTGTATATCTTGACTAGATTTGAGCCGATTTTTAGGGGATTTGACTTGGGAAGGTCCAAACATTTGAAGGGTTTGGGTTACATGGTTAGAGTTTGGGTGTAAAATCTTGGCTATGGTGTCGCCACCGTTAGACGCATTGGATCTTTCCGTATCCTAAAACCTAGAATCGAGAGAGACCAAATAGAGTCACTTTTGAGGTTAGAAGAGGACACTATAGATTAATGTGACTCTTGCGGTCCATGTTGAGTCGTTGTAGGGGTAGTGGCAGGCGGTGAATTGCATCGGTGCATTCCTCGCGTTGGACTAAATCAGATGTGCGTAGGTGTCATGTACGGCATCCCCTACTCCAGGCGACGTCGCGCCCGCGACGTACGTAGGGCGGCCGAGCGTGCAGCACAGGAGGCGGCTGCCCAAACCAACTAGCCGCAGGATTAGGCAAAAGAAGATATCTAGCCTATTATTTAGGAGGAGATTACTCCTTTCTGTTAGAGGTTATCTAGCCTATTATTTAGGAAAGGATTAACCTTTCTGTTTCAGCCGTGGGCTATATATACATGTAATCAGCACTTGAGAAAGGGGAAGGAAAAACAATTACCCATCTCTCTCTATCTACTCTCAAGCCCTAGCCGCCGTAAGGGGCATAACCTTCGGTCCTGGAAGACACGGCAGGAGACTACGAACTCCGTAGTCGAGGGCCGCCTACCCTTGATCAATACGCCCTTGACATCTGGTATCAGCGATCCAGCCGATCCTCCACCTACTCACCAGCCGCCGCCAGCCCTAGACCACCGCCCAACCCACCCTCGCCGACCTCTTCATCTGAATCCGCAACCAGCCCAGCAGCCACCATGTCTGAGTCGTCTATCGCCGACGTGCTGGACATGCTCAAGACCATGACCTCAGAGATGCAGACCCTCAAGTCTGACATGGCAGCCATGAAGGACAGGACTGCGTTAGCGTCTGGCACCGTTGAGAGCAACTAGACAGACAGGCCCCGCAATCACGACTTCTTCCCGAGCCATAAGAAGTGGGACTTTCCCCGCTTCGACGGCACGGTCGATCCAATGCTCTTCCTCAACAAGTGCGAAGCCTACTTCCGCCAACATCGCACCATGGCAGAGGAGCGCGTGCGCATGGCGTCCTATCACCTGGACGAGGTCGCGCAGCTATGGTATATCCAGCTTCAGGACGATGAGGGCACCCCATCGTGGGGACATTTCAAAGATCTCCTGAACCTCCGGTTCGGGCCCCCACTCCGGTCTGCCCCGATGTTCGAACTCGTCGACTGCCGACGCACCGGAACCGTGGAAGAGTACGCCAGCCGATTCTAGGCCCTTCTACCTCGCGCCGGTCGGCTTGAAGAGGCGCAGCGTGTCCAGCTCTTCACCAGGGGCCTTCTACCGCCGCTCAGCCACGCCGTCCGTATCCACCACCCAGAGACACTCGCGGCGGCCATAAGCTTGGCTCGCCAAGTGGAGCTGATGGAGAGCGACCGGCCGGTACAGCAACCAACGCGGCCAGCACCACGCGGTCCCCCGGGCCCTGCACAGCGGGCTGCCCTGCCGGCAACAGCGCCGCTCCTGGCGCTCCCTGCCCCTCCAGCGGCCGCCCAGCAGGGCCGCGGCGAGAACGACTAGAGGCGTCTCACACCGGAGGAGATGGCAGAACGACGACGCCTAGGGTTGTGTTTCAATTGCAATGAGAAGTTCACCCGTGGCCACAACAGATTCTGTCGCCGCCTTTTCTTCCTCAATGGTGTGGAGATCGATGACGTCGCGCGGGACGACAACACAGCAGCGAAGGATCCCGGCGACAAGGAGGCGCCCGTGTTCGCTGTATGGGCCGCACTAGGGGCGCCCACCGAGGAATCGCCATGTTTCTCCCTCTCCGCTCTCGCCGGGGTCCGCTTCATCGACACCCTCCAGATCGGCGTCACCATCGGCAGCGTCCGATTCTCCGCGCTCCTGGACTCGGGCTCCTCACATAGCTTCATCTCGGAGTCCGCAGCGCGTCGCACTGGGCTCCCTATCTCCGCCCGGCCACGCATGACGGCGACGGTGGCTAACGGCGAGCGAATCACCTGCCCAGGTGTCTTGCACCACGTCACGTTCTCCGTCCAGGGCGACGTGTTCAGCACCGATCTCTTCGTCATGCCGCTGGCTGGGTATGATGTCGTTCTGGGCGCCCAATGGCTCGGCACGCTCGGGCCGGTGACGTGGGATTTCAAGCGCCGCATCATGTCCTTCATAATGCAGGGGCGCCCGATCTGCTGGCCATGCGCCCAGGGCGCCATCGCGACGGCCATCTGCTCCACCACGGCCTCCGTGTCCCTCCTCAACGAGCTGCTGCACTCCTTCGACCCCGTCTTCGCCGAGCCTCAGGGACTGCCTCCACCGCGCTCTCGCGACCACCGCATCACCCTCCAACCAGGTGCCCAGGCCGTCGCCGTGTGGCCGTACCGCTACCCCGCGACTCACAAGGACGAGCTGGAACGCCAGCGCACAACAATGCTCTCCCAAGGGCTCATCCGCCAGAGTTCCTCGGCGTTCTCTTCTCCCGTTCTGTTGGTCAAGAAGCCTGAGGGCTCGTGGCGGTTCTGCGTCGACTATCCGTGCCCTGAATGCCATCACCGTCAAGGACGCCTTTCCCATTCCAGTCGTCGACGAGCTCCACGGCGCCAAGTTCTTCTCCAAGCTGGACCTCCGCTCGGGCTATCATCAAGTCCGCATGCGTCCCGACGACATCGCCAAAACGGCGTTCCGCACGCACGATGGGCTATATGAGTTCCTCGTCATGCCATTCGGCCTGTGCAATGCTCCGGCGACATTCCAAGCACTCATGAACGACGTTCTGCGTCCCTTCCTCCGCCGGTTCGTACTGGTGTTTTTTGACGACATTTTGATCTACAACTGCTCTTGGGCCGACCATCTCCGACACCTCCGAGCCGTCCTCACCGTGCTGCAGCAACACCAGCTGTTCTCAAGCGCTCCAAGTGTGCGTTTGGGGTGTCGTCCATCACCTACCTCGGCCAAGTCATCTCTGATACCGGCGTCTCCATGGATCCCGCCAAGGTGCAGGCGGTGGCCGACTGGCCCCAACCGCGTTCCGCCCGCGCGATCCGCGGGTTCTTGGGCCTTGCGAGCTATTACCGCAAGTTCGTCCACGACTACGGCGCCATCGCAGCACCCCTAACGACGCTCCTGAAAAAGGAGGGGTTCTCCTGGACTGAGGACGCAGCGGCAGCATTCACAGCCCTCAAGACCGTAGTCACATCGGCCCCGGTTTTGGTGCTTCCGGATTTCACACGGCCTTTTGTTGTCGAGTGTGACGCCTCTACGCACGGATTCGGGGCGGTGCTGCTCCAAGACAAGCACCCCATCGCTTTCTTCAGCCGCCCCGTCGCGCCACGCCATCGCTCCCTCGCTGCATATGAGCAAGAACTCATCGGGCTCGTGCACGCCATACGCCACTAGCGCCCATACCTGTGGGGACAGCGCTTCGCGGTCCGCACAGACCATTACAGCTTGAAGTTCCTCCTCGACCAACGCCTCGCGACAATTCCGCAACATCATTGGGTCGGAAAACTTCTCGGCTTCAACTTCGAGGTGGAATACAAGCCGGGCGCCCAGAACACCGTCGCGGACGCGCTGTCCCGCCGGGACACACCTGACGGCATAGTACTCACCATCTCGGGCCCGCGTTTCGACTACATCGAGCGGCTACGCCAGGCACACGCTCTCGACCCTGGCCTCGTCGCCATCCGGGAGGAGCTGGCCGCGGGTACCCGTACAGCCCCGTGGGGCCTCGTCGACGGGCTGGTCACCTATGATGGTCGGCTGTACATCCCTCCCACCTCGCCACTCCTGCTGGAGATCGTGGCTGCGGTGCACGGGGATGGACATGAGGGCATGCAGCGCACTCTCCACCGACTCTGGCGCGACTTCCACTTTTTCGACATGCGTCGCGTCGTCTAGGACTTCGTCCACACCTGCCCTACGTGCCAACGCTTCAAGACGGAGCATCTGCAACCGGCGGGTCTTCTTCCACTACCCGTGCCGACTGGAGTGTGGACTGACATCGGGCTGGACTTCATCGAGGCTCTGCCCCGGGTCAAAGGAAAATTCGTCATCCTAACGGTGGTGGATCGCTTCAGCAAGTACTGCCATTTCATCCCCTTAGCTCACCCGTACTCTTCTGAGTCTGTGGCACAGGCGTTCTTCACCGACATTGTACGCCTCCACGGGATGCCACAATCCATGGTTTCTGATCGCGATCCGGTGTTCACCTCTACGTTCTGGAGGGAGCTGATGCGGCTCATGGGCGCCAAGCTACATATGACCACGACGTTCCATCCGCAGTCCGATGGACAGTCAGAGGCTGCCAACCGCATCATCACCATGTACCTCCGTTGTTTCTCCGGCGACCGGCCGCAGGACTAGTTGCGGTGGCTGCCTTGGGCAGAATATACATACAACACAGCGTACCAGTCTTCTCTATAGGAGACACCATTTCGGGTGGTATACGGCCGCGACCCGCCCACCATCAGATCATATGAAGTAGGGGACACGCGCGTGGCTGCTGTGGCCCAAACAATGGCCGAACGTGAAGAATTCTTGGCCGACGTCCGTCACCGCCTAGAGCAGGCCCAGGCAATCAAGAAGCGCTACTACGACAAAGCTCACCTCCATGTCTCCTATGCCGTTGGGGACTGGGTGCTCCTCCGACTCCGTCAGCAGCCGGTGGCTTCCATTTCTCAGGCGCCGAGGAGCAAGCTTCAGCCCCGCTTCTTTGGGCCGTACTGAGTCACCGAGCTCATCAATGAGGTGGCTGTACGTCTCGAGTTGCCTCCACGCGCCAAGCTTCATGATGTGTTCCATGTCGGCCTCCTCAAGAAATGGGTGGGCGAGCCTCCCGCGACACCACCACCGTTACCCGCTGTTCATCATGGAGCCATCGACCCTGAGCCGGAATGTGTTGTACGCACTCGCATCGCTCGCGGGGTTCGACAGGTGCTCATCCGCTGGAAGGGAGAACCCGTAGCTTCCTCCACATGGGAAGATCTCGACGCCTTCTCCGCCAAGTACCCAACGTTACAGCTCGAGGACGAGCTGGTGATCGAGGGGGGAGAGATGTCATGTACGACATCCCCTACTCCAGGCGACGTCGCGCCCGCGACGTACGCACGGCGGCCGAGCGTGCAGCACAGGAGGCGGCTGCCCAAACCAACTAGCCGCAGGATTAGGCAAAAGAAGATATCTAGCCTATTATTTAGGAGGAGATTACTTCTTTCTGTTAGAGGTTATTTAGCCTATTATTTAGGAAAGGATTAACCTTTCTGTTTCAGCCGTGGGCTATATATACATGTAATCAGCACTTAGGGAAGAAAAAACAATTACCCATCTCTCTCTATCTACTCTCAAGCCCAGCCGCCGTAAGGGGCATAACCTTCGGTCCTGGAAGACACGGCAGGAGACTACGAACTCCGTAGTCGAGGGCCGCCTACCCTTGATCAATACGCCCTTGACAGTAGGGACGAGGAGGTACAAACGTGCTCCTCTTTAATATATAGGTGACTGGTGTGAAAAAAAAGACTATAGCCAATAAAGTTATTGTACCCTTGATCAGGATGCGAGATGGCGGCTAGCTTGGTCTCTTGACCGAGTCTGGCGTTAGATTGATCTCTTCTCCATGAGTTTATCGATAAATAGTTCGTATCAAGCATTCAAGCTAAGCACCCAGCTAACTAGTACTAACTAGAGTTCTCTAATGACAGTCTGACACCTGTCATATTCTGCGGGTGACACTGGGAATTCCGTGACATTGACGTTTCAAGCTAAGCACCCAGCTATTAAATCTCGTATCCTCCTGCCTGCAGTTTCCGTAGAAGAAAAGTGCCCCTACTACAGACAGAGAGCTCACGTTGCAGATACCTCAGCTTGCCCACTACAGAGCTAACCAAAAGAGATGAAAGGGAGCCTTTCCCACGAGCTCGAGACGGGGCTCCCAGCCGCCGACGTGTGGGAGGTCTACGGAGGCCTCCTTGTTGGGGACTTGATTCCCCAGCTGCTTCCTCAAGTTTTCTCAAAGGTTGAACTCGTAGAGGGGGACGGTGGAGTTGGAACGGTTCTGCTCGTCACTCTGCCGCCAGGTTAGAACCCTGAAAACACTAGCTTCTTTGAGGTCCGTATGATGCGCGTCTCAGCTCCGAGTAACTTTGTTTCTTATGACTCCCTCATGTCGCGCGCTAGGGACTCCTGGATCAGAGGCTTTCAAAGAGAAGTTCGTCAAGGTCGATGATGAAAACCGCGTCAAGGAGTGCCTGGTAACCGAGGGAAGCTTTCTCGACCGTGGCTTCAAGAAATACCTGGTGCGAATCGAGATCATAGTAGAAGAACGGGAGGCATCCACCATAAGATCAACTATCGAGTACGAAGTTGACCAGGAGCATGCAGGCAACCCCCCTGTTGCCAGTACCAGTGGCTTGGCTACTATCGCTAAGAGCATCTCCAACAACGTGACCTATAAAAATGCCTTTATAATTTTAAAATAAGTAAATTTTATAGAATTTAGGGCATCAACAAAACACCCCGCTCCAACAGTAAAGCCCCAAATCTAAATTATAGGGCAGTCCACTACGGTGTAGTATATTTGAGGCACTTGAGAGGGTGCCCTATAGTTTTTTGACAAAATTTGTTAAATTAAGGCACTGTTGGAGTGGTTTTTCCTGTGTAGAGCCCTATATTTCAATTTGAGACATTAGTTTGAGGCATTGTTGGAGATGCTCTAAGGCCATCACAGAATATATCAAGCACAAGAAGAAAGGGTCCTGCTGAGTAATTAAGCTCCCATGTAATTAACTACAGGAAGAAAGGATATTATATCGTGTATATGTTTGATCAGTGAAGAACTGAAGTTAGTTTGTGTCTACCAATGAACAAATAGAATACGGTAACGAGCGAATGGTTGTTGCCATTTGAACCCAAAGGGTACAGCTAGGACTGAAAGTGAAATGGCGGCTATGGTTGACTATATATTCCGCCGACACTCTTCTCGTATTCTGCCGGTGTCACAGACATTTCAAGCTCTCGATCGGCTAGGAAACCTCATATCCCTCCAGCTGCCAGAAACTGAAAGTTCCACACAAGAAAAGTCTATGTGCAGATAACTCACATTGAGGATAACCTGCTCTTGTCCTAGGTGGGCCGGGGCAGGCCTGTATTGATAAGACAAGAGTCCAATAGCAAAATTTTACAGGACTCTCGGGCCGGCCACAGTCAGTCCTGCTTAGCTCGAAATCACGTGTGTTAGCGGATTAGAAAGTACCACATCGGCTAATCAACCAAAAAAAACGAGCAGGTTATGCAATAAAAGACATGGTGGTATTGCCTTCAAACATACTTACCTGGATGGGGTCTATGGCACATCAAGAACAGCCATGGCCTAGGCTAGTGGCCTCCATTGTACTTGGGAGGAGCACTAGTTTACCATCTTCTCAAGTATGAGAGTGGACATCATAATTTGTGGGAGAGGGGATACGAGTCCGCGCGGTCCCTACTAAATCAATGTAATTTTTTGACAATACATATAGTATAATCAATAAGTATTATTTTAAGTCAATGTAATTTTTGACAATACATATAGTATAATCAATAAGTATTATTTTAAGTTACGAAAGTAACTAAGATTTGCTGTTATTATATATAATTTAATTGTGTCAATTATAATTAAATATTATCGTACGTTATTTAATATATAATGACATGAGTATGGTAACGGACATTATACTTTTCATATAAATCATTTAATGAGTCTGGACTAGAGGTGCACTCACTAAAGGGTGCGTTTGATTTGAGAGTCAATTATAATAGAGTAGTTCCATTCCAATTTTTGAGAATGGAGTCGTTCTATTCTGCGTTTGGCAAATAGAACAGAGTCGCTCCATTTTTTTGTTTGGTTGAAGAGTAGAATAAAGCGGAGTCATTCCATTCTTTGTTTGGTTTGAGAGCCGTATAAGTGTAGAGGGGAGGAGAGGAGGGAGAGCGCTCACACCCAGGAGAGCGCTCGCATCCGGTCGTTTTTATAAGCGGGAGCGTTCCAACTACTTATAGTAAATTTCTATATGGAGATCCATGAGCCGCTCCACTCTTATTTTGTTGGAAACCAAACATCCAGAAAATTAGAATGGAGCCACTCTATTCTCCTCCACTCCTCAACCAAACACACCCTAAAAGATAGCACAGCGCCGATGCTGTCCGCCGTCCGTGTACTACAAGTCCGCACGGGCGCTCGTCGAACGTCTAGACGTCAAGGCTTGTTTTTTTGAAGTTAAGTTAATGTAGGGAGGACTTACAGTATTTTTATTATTTTGTGGCCAAATATGAGCAGTTTACAGTATGGGAGAAAGTAACTACGATACAGAGTAATGAATCCAATTGCTAATTTTATCACCTATCTCTGGTTTAACTCAGTGGCACACGAGACTCATTTCTCTTTTAAACATCTCCCGACACGCATTCACCGTGGGCAGGGTCTCGTTGAAAATCCAATTATTCATGCTTTTCCAAATGCACCAGGTTATAATGATGATAGTTTCCATTCTCCATGGTACTTGCCATCTCATTCTAATCCTCAGCAAGGTATTGATTAGATCCGTTGTTCTTGGCGGTGTGATGCCTATTAGGAGCCAACATCTTCTAGCAAAGTTGCATCTGAAAAAAGACGAAGAGTCGTCTCTTCGAGTTGGAGGATACAGTTGTCACAAGTGTAGGAGTCCAGTGGCATAGATCGATGCCTAAGGAATGAACGAGTATTTAATATATCTTTAAACAGTAACCAAAAAAAGACCTTGTGTTTACGCTGGCATTTTGTTTTCCATAACCAGGAGAAAATGGGGTGAGTCCACTAGTTGCCAGACATGTGGGTATAGGCCTTCTGTGACGAAAACAGGCTGGAGGAACCATTGCAGAGCCATTTGTCTATCTGATCAAGTTGCGGAAGATTTGCCAACAAGTCTTGTAACGCATGAAACTGCTCAAAAGCTTCAGCAGACAAAGGAATGTGGAACATCTCATGCGAGGTTGTCGTTCTTGCTTGGTGAATAGTGATGTCTTTGATGGAAGCGAAAGACTAGAGTTCTGGGTACCTTGCAGACTTGCGCATGCCATCCCAGTTGTCATGCCACAGTAGTGTTGTTTTGCCATCTCCAATCTCCACCCGGGCTAACTCTTTATAAGATTCTTGAATTTTAAGAATGTCTCTCCACCAGAATGAGCCCACAGGTTTATCTGAGGAATGAACGAGTATTTAATCTATCTTCAGCAGACGTCAAGGCTTGTGATGTGGAATAGCTGCAGTTTCACTGCTCGATACTATTTCCTACTCACAGTTTGGTAAGTACGTGCCGCCGAACAGCTTGTGGTCGACAAGATTGCACACAGGCTTGCTGGTTGGAAGGGGAGACTACTGAACAGGACAGGGAAACTGTAATACATAAATATGTAAACAATGGAAATAGAGTTGATCTCAATGTTTGGTGACCATTACTTATCATCACATGTGACTGATCATGTTTAAAAATGAGTAAATCTTTACTAAAATACAAATAAACCATTGCATCATATTGGATTTTTTGGTTGCGCATTTAAAACAATAATAATATGAATAAAAATAAATAATAATGAGAATTTGGGATTTAGCCTAAATTTAAATTCTAGAATTGGGAAATAAGAGAAGGAAAGAAATGAGAAAAATACTACATAAAATAAAATAAAAATAAGAATAAATATCTTTCACACTGATATTATCAAACTGTACATTTAAAACCGAGGACAAATTCATCACAAAAGTTTGAATTTAAATTTAATTTAAGATTGAATTTGAAATGGAAAAGCAAAAGAAAATAAAAATGAAAAGAATAAAGCTAATCTAACCTAAGCAGGTCGCCCGCCTCACTTCTCGACCCAGCCAACTTTCCCTCCGCGCGGCCCCCTTGCCCAGTGTTTGCGCCCACGCTACCGCCAGCGCCCATTCGGCCCCACCTGTCATACTCACGCGCGTGCGCTCAACTCAGCCATCTAGCGCCGACACGCGGGCCCCATGGGCCAGCCACCCCTCTCGTGCCAGTCTCCGCTTCTGTTCGCTGGCGCGTGGACCCAGGACCACGTCCCCTTTCATCAGCCGCTGACTCGTGGGCCCTTACAATCAGATCTGTCCTCAACCAATTTACCGAGCATGGCGGCATGCGCGGTCGTCCCGCGATTTATGGACGCGCTCTGGCCACTTTCGCAACCTTATAGGGAGCCACGACCGCCGGGCTCGCCTATTCCCTCTCTCTTCCCTGCCCTCGTGACCACCACCGTAGCAGAGAGAGATTGCAGAGCGAAGCAAAGAGAAAGAGAGTCGCCACCGCTGCCACTGCGGATACGAGGTCCGATCGCTATTTCGGCCTGATTTGCGATCGGGGATCCTCGCCGGCGTATTCCGCTTGGATCTGGAGCTTCCTCGTGCGACTGGGGTGACCGGATGCAGTAGAATCGCTCACCGGAGCATCACATCCGCCATGGGCCGCACCTCGTCGTCGCTAGGGGACTCAGCGCCATAATCGTCAGTGAGTATGCACCCTCCGTGCTCGCGTGGCTGTCCTCATCATTTTGCGCTTGTAGAACCGGGGAATGGTGCTCGGGATCACCAGTCAGTGGGATTCGCCGGCGTATTCCGCCGTGGGGAGTTCTAGCGCCGCCGTGCTACACTGTTGGGGAGGAAGACACTGGGATGGCCCTCAGATGTAGCGGGGATGGCTAGGATTAGATGGCATATACCCTTTCGGATTATTTGAATCTGTGCCATCAATTGTCAATCGTATGATCTGCACTGATTATGGGCTCAGGATCGATCTGGGCCATCAGATCTCGATCCAGTGGCCCATAGCGCGTACCGTTTCGGGGAATAGAAGATCTAATCCGAAGCGTCGATTAGGGATCAGACGATTGGGGTTTCTCCATACCCCTTCGGCCTAACATTTTCACATAAGAAACCCTAGGCTTTTTGCAATAGAACCCGCAGTCCACTCGGATATCTCCCTGAGTCTTGGTTACATTTGCGCTAGGGCCCCTGCCTTTCTCCGTTTTATTGCGCCCAGTCCAGAGGGTAGAAAAATCAGAGAAGTAAATACAGAAATTGATTTTTTATATATAAATAAGTGCTAGAACTTGTATAAATCATAGAAAATTCATATGAACTCCAAAATGATCCATTCCAGTTTCTAAAATTTTGTAATATTATTGTTTATCACCTAGAGTCTCTGTTTTGACATGAAAACAATAGTAAAATTTATTTCTCACTTAATCATATATCAAGCACATAAAACCTTTGGAAATTCATAATTTAAAATCCATAACTCCAAAATTAATGGTTCATGTTCCTAGGATCTTATTTTAACGTGTAGATTATTATGTACTTTGTTTACATGTTTGGTGTGATGTTAATTTCTCCTTTATACTGTGCTTGTTTGTGTTGTGGCGAGTAGAAGAGCTAGTGGCTGAGGATCCTGGTGCCCAGCAGATAGAAGTTGCTGAGCAGGAGCTCATTGAAGGAAAGTTGTGCCCTTGATCACTTCTTTTTACCCAGTCATGTTCTTATTAATCATAATGATCTGCATAGGTTAATTTTGATGGGACCCAATAGGTTACCCTAGTCTGTTTATCCTTTTTACCTTGTTTACCCCTGAATCACTTAGGTAGCTTTGCTATTGCTTTATATGGTTTTGGGTTATTATTTCATTACATCCATGTTCCAATTATTCTGTTATGTTATTTATGTTCATGATAAGATCATTATGTTAATGGGAACATGGAGAACCACCTAGGAAATATGCCACCACAAGGGAGGAATGGGACCCCTTGGCTAACTAATTAGGAAAGCTAGTGGAAGACTACCTTATCCGAAAGGGGCAAGGGCAGTAGGGGAGTTGCATGCAGGGAGGTTCTCGGGTTGATTTTGCTGCGATGGCGGCCAGACGGGGATTCTTACAAGTGCTCTTCCCATAAACTGTAGCGGATTTTCTGAAGGTAGTGGAACTTTGTAAAAGCCTCGTAGTGTTACCCTGCCTCGCCTCCTCGGTAGAGGTGTATGGGATTGGTCGTCTCTTGGCAGATGGGTAACATGACTTGTGGGTACAGGGTACAACCTCTGCAGAGTGTAAAACTGGTATACTAGCCGTGCTCACGGTCATGAGCGACTCGGACAATCACATGATTAATTTATGTAACTTAAATTCAATTTGTCATTTGCATTTGCATGAGATTATTTATTAATTTTGTTCTATTATTTATCATGGTTTGGTATTTACTTACACTTAGTAACTACTAATAAAATTTGACCAACTTGTTAAAAGCAATGATCAGCTATAATCCCTATTGTTGATCAGCCTTACACATCACATGAACTCCCACCTTTGGTGAGTTCATGCCCACTGGTTTCCCCACAACTTGTTGAGCTATGATCATGTGTGAGCTCACCCTTGCTGTCTCACACCCCCACAGGAGAAGAAAAGGTGGTTCAAGAGGAGCCACACAATGAGGAGTTTGATCTAATCTAGGTGGCGTATCCCAGTTGACTTATTGGCGCCAAAGATGGATTTTATTTCGATTTATATTTATCTTTTATTTTGTAAGACTTCCGCGATGTAATAAGTACTTTGATGTTATTGTGACATTTATCTCTATACACTCTGTTATTATATATGTTGTCTTCTTTGGCGCATGTATGATTTGCATCCAGCTTTGTCCCTTAAATCCGGGAATGACGGAAGTGGTATCAGAACTAATGTTGACTGTAGGACGAAACCTAGATAGAAATGGACAAAACCCTTACCTACTTACCTTACTCTGATTCATTCTATACTTATCTTGATCCTATCTCACCTTTTGCTGTCATACTCTGATTACTCTTATCTTTTCCACTTTAAGACAACGTGGGTTTCACACCTTGGAATCCTACATTTATGACATTGTTAAGAGATAGGGAACCTAAGACAAAATTAAAACTATTTTCTCTATTTAAAAATGTTGGTTGATTGTTCTGATGATAAATGCCTGATTTGCTTCTTTGATTGATTGAGATATTATAAATGGACATCTTAGCATGTACCACCATAAGGTAATGAATTAACTTTGGTAGGTAAAACATTAATCTGCTTAGCTAATAAATCCCCCAAAGTAACATGCCTCATAATTACCTACCTTGTCTACAATCCTTTCTCTCTTACCATATGTTTCTAACTCAGATGGTCAATACCAGGAAGGGAGGAGGAATTGATTTACCTGCCAACCCATTCAACCGGAGGGTACTTAGACAGCAACAACAGCAAGCCAAGATGAATCCTCTGAATCCTCCACCAGTCGGAGTTGACACAACAGTTGCAGATCAGATGAGGATAATGCAACAGATGGCAGACACCATGGCGGATATGCACGCGCAGATGCGGTAGGAACGCCAAGAGATGCGCCAAGAGCGAGAGAAGATACGCCAGGAGATGCGCCAAGAGCGAGAGGAGATACGCTAGGAGAGAAGGGCGCAACAGTAGCAAGCACCACTGCCTCCACCACCACCACCAGTTCCACCCTGGGATAAGCACCGAGAATTCATGAGCCACAAGCCACCAACATTTGCTAACTCTCCTAATCCACTGGATGCTGATGATTGGCTGAAGTCTGTGGAGAAGAGGTTGATCATTGCACAATGCTCTAACCGGGAGAAGGTTCTTTATGCTTTTGGTCGTTTGATAGGTCCTGCTGCTGATTGGTGGGATTCATACACTGCTGTCCACGATGCTACTGATACTATCACATGGACGGAATTTTCTACTCAATTCAGAAACTACCATATTCCTACTGGACTGATGAAGATTAAGAAGAAGGAATTTCTGTTGCTGAAGCAAGGGAGCATGTCAGTCAGCGAGTACCGCGATAAGTTCATTCAGCTCTCCAGATATGCTCCAAATAAAGTAGCTAAGGATGAGAGGAAGCAGGAGCACTTTATTGAAGGACTTAATGGACCTCTATAGTATGCTCTGGTGGCACATACATTTCCATCATTCCAGAGGCTGCTTGACAAGGCCCCAGCTATTGAACACAAGCGTGTTCAGCTGGGAGATCTGAAGAGGAAGGCTATATCCTAGGGTCAGGGAAGCAACAACGTTTGTCCTCGCTACGGTTCACCCCATGGTGCACCAGTTTGCACTGGAGGAGGCCAGCGCCCAGCTCAGCACTGACCTCATGGGACTCCACCGACTCGTCAGGCTACTCCCACTGGCACCCCGACGAAATTTTCAGGACAGAGTGCAGGCACTACTTGCTACAAGTGTGGGAAGACTGGACATTATGCAAATGTTTGCCCACAGAGGATTGCTACTACCCCAGTTCAGGACAAACAGCAGACTCTGGGATCTGGCAAGGGATTCTCAATTGCTAGGGTTAATCAAGTCAGCGCGGATGCTACTCCTGATGGGGATGACATCGCACTTGGTATGTTTTACATTAATGCAATTCCTGCAACAATATTATTTGATTCTGGTGCTACACATTCATTTATGTCTGCTCGATATGCCAACACAAATGATTTACCACTGAAAATTATGAAAACACCAATGATAGTAATTACACCCAAAGGGCCTGTTGAGGCAAATCATATGACACATAAATTGGCATTGACAATTATGGGAAGAGAATTCGGGGCTACCGCTATAATATTAGAGGCAAGCAGCATATATCTAATCATTGGTATGTCATGGTTAAGAAAGTCAAAGGCCATTATACACTGAGGTACGGGTACAGTAGAACTCACTAGCCCTAAAGGAGAAATATTTGACATTGAAATTACAGTAACTACCTCTACCAGACGTGCGACATTCTTCATAGATGAGGAGTTTGTGGGAAACAACATCCGTGTGGTTAGGGATTTTCTGGATATCTTTCCAGAGGAGTTACCAGGGATGCCACCAGATAGGGAAGTTGAGTTTGTCATTGATCTCCTACCTAGGACTGCTCCTATTTCTAAACGACCATACAGGATGTATGTATGTTGGAACTTGCTCTCAACAGCAAAGGGACCCAACACGAGTGAATGGTGATGGCAACAGGGCACTCGCGCGTGATGGCAAAAGCTCTGTTAATCTGGCCTCTCACGGGCACTGTGCGGGGGTATTTATAGGTATCCGAGTGCACGGCGCCTTGTGTTAAGGACGCATGTGCCCTCAGGTACCTAGTTTATCCCCAGAATATTCCCATAAAGCGGGGTTACAAGCTGTAATTACAAGTACGCCTTTACAAATTAGGCCCGTAACACAAACGCGGCCACGCAGGGCCCGTTACAATGGGCCAGATCTCATGTGGGCCTCGGAGCTGACCGAGGCCGCGCCGCGGGGAGGCGTCGCCGCAGGCCTTCGTCTGGTGCCGAATCGAGCGAAGGGTCTCCGTGTTGTCTCTGGTGCCGATGAAGCGAAGGGTGTCCCTGCCTGCTTTGTCTGTCAGGGCAGGGGCTAAGCGGTGGAGACTTCGGGCGAAGGGTGGCGTTTCTGCCTTCGCTCCAACAATGTAGAAGAGTTAAAAGGACTTAAGAAGTAGTTAACGGAGTTACAAGAGGCTAGGTACATTCGTCCGAGTTCCTCACCTTGGGGAGCGCCGGTTCTATTTGTACAGAAGAAAGATGGATCGCAAAGGATGTGTGTGGATTATAGATCTCTTAATGATGTTACTGTGAAGAACAAGTATCTGTTACCCCGCATTGAGGATTTATTTGATCAGATGAGAGGTGCTAGGGTATTCTCGAAGATTGATCTCCGATCGGGTTACCATCAAATGAAGATTAGGCCTTCTGATATTCCCAAGATGACTTTCTCGACCCGATATGGTTTATATGAGTTCACAGTTATGTCATTTGGACTAACTAATTGTCACACCCGGTTTTGGAAGGCAAACCGAATGCGAACCATGTACGTGCCAGGATCAGAAACTCGCATACACAGCGATTACATAATTGGACATCATCACACATTGCTCAAAGTAAATAGCAGAAAGGTACTTTAATTACATCAAGATGTCCAAGACATCCACAGAGTAATACATAGCCAAAGTGTTCAACATCAATATCAAAGTGCGGAGTAACAAAACGTAGAAGATAAGCCTACACAGGCAGCTGACTGGGGGTTTGCCACTAAAGTAAACTAGAACTCGTCGTAGTCCTGGAACTCCTCTAAGTCCTTCATATTGCCAACATCTTCTCCTGAGCACTGAGTACAGTGGAGACAACCTAGGGTGGGGTGGTTTGTAAAGCAAGGGTGAGTACACATCAACGTACTCAGCAAATGTCCCATTTGGCTAAAAGTGGACTAGCTGTATGTGGAGTTAAGGTTAAGCAGTTGTTTTTAGTTGGTCAAGTTTTATTACTACAAATAGAGCCAGATTTTAGTAATAAACCTAGTTATTAGCCAGAGGCACTCCCTCTAAGAGGAAATACCAGAGTTAAAAATTATAACCATCATTATTGACCATCATGTTAAAAGTAACCAAAGTTCTTCTAATCGAAGAGGATCCTAAGGCTGCTCTTAACCGTGAGCATGGCTGATATACCATTTTCTAACACTCTACAGGGGTCGCACACTTTACCCGCAAGTCATGATTCCCTTTCTGCCCGGGGTTCTAGCCTCCCCATTGATCACTACCAAGGTGACTTAGCAGGGTCTCACTATGTAGCCTCTACAAAGATTTCCCAGAGGTCATAGTCGCTCGTTAGTTTCTCCAGTTTGATAAACACAGTACATCTCCCCAAAGGAAGGGTGACTAACAAAAACCAAATCGAGAACCTCTGCAACCAGTCTCGACAGAGCAAGTACTGTGCACAGACCCCATTGATGGCCCTACGGCGAAGCCAACTACTCCTCTGGTTCCTCTAATTAATCAGCTAAGGGCGTCCCGTTCCACCCTCATGGTTGCACTGTTATCCCGGGTTGTTGAAAGTCACCTAGAGGGGGGGTGAATAGGGCGAAACTGAAATTTAACAAACTTAATCACAACTACAAGCCGGGTTAGCGTTAGGAATAATAATGAGTCCGAGAGAGAGGGTGCAAAACAAATCGCGGGCAAATAAAGAGTGAGACACGTGAATTTGTTTTACCGAGGTTCGGTTCTCTCAAACCTACTCCCCGTTGAGGAGGCCACAAAGGCCGGGTCTTTTTCAACCCTTTCCCTCTCTCAAACGGTCCCTCGGACCGAGTGAGCTCCTCTTCTCAAATCAAAACCGGGAACAAAAACTTCCCCGCAAGGACCACCACACAATTGGTGTCTCTTGCCTCGGTTACAAGTGAGTTTTGATCACAAGAACAAATGAGAAAGAAAGAAGCAATCCAAGCACAAGAGCTCAAAAGAACACAACAAATCTCTCTCGCTAATCACTAAAGCCTTGTGTGGAATTGGAGAGGATTTGATCACTTGGGTGTGTCTTGTATTGAATGCCTAGCTCTTGTAAGTGGTTGAGAGGTGGAAAACTTGGATGACTTGAATGTGGGGTGTTTGGGGGTATTTATAGCCCCAACCACCAAACTAGCCGTTTGGTGGAGGCTGTCTGTCGTATGGTGCACCGGACAGTCCGGTGCACATCGGACATGTCCGGTGCGACAGCCACATCACAGGCCGTTAGGGTTCCGACCGTTGGAGCTCTGACTGCTGGGCCCGCCTGGATGTCCGGTGGCGCACCGGACATGCACTGTAGAGTGTCCGGTGCGCCAGCATGGGCGTGCCTGACTTCTGCGCGCTCTGGCACGCATTCAATGCGCCTGCAGGTAGCCGTTGGCGCCGAAGTAGCCGTTACTTTGTTGTCACACCGGACAATCCAGTGTACACCGGACATGTCCGGTGAATTATAGCGGACTAGCCATTGCAAACTCCCGAAGCTGGCGAGTTCAGAGTCGTTTCATCCCTGGAGCACCGGACACTGTCCGGTGTACACCGGATAGTCCGGTGAATTATAGTGGAGCGACTCTGCGTTTTCCCGAAGGTGAGGAGTTCAGCGCGTGAAGAACCCTGGTGCACCGGACATGTTCGGTGGTGCACCGGACAGTCCGGTGCGCCAGACCAGGGTGCCTTCGGTTGTCTCTTGCTCCTTTTGTTGAACCCTTTACTTGGTCTTTTTATTGGCTTATTGTGAACCTTTGGTACCTGTATAACTTATAGACTTGGGCAAACTAGTTAGTCCAATTATTTGTGTTGGGCAATTCAACCACCAAAATCAATTTAGGAAAATAGGTGTAAGCCTAATTCCCTTTCAATCTCCCCCTTTTTGGTGATTGATGCCAACACAAACCAAAGCAAATATAGAAGTGCAGAATTTGAACTAGTTTGCATATGCAAGTACAAAGGTTACTTAGAATTGAGCCAATAAATATTACTTACTAGATATGCATGGATTGTTTCTTTATTTTTAACATTTTGGACCACGCTTGCACCATAAGTTTTGTTTTTGCAAATTCTTTTTGTAAATCCTTTTGCAATATAGTCAAAGGTAAATGAATAAGATTTTGCGAAGCATTTTCATGTTTGAAATTTTCTCCCCTTGTTTCAAATGCTTTTCCTTTGACTAAACAAAACTCCCCCTCAAATAAATTCACTTCTTAGTGTTCAAGAGGGTTTTAAGATATCAATTTTGAAAGTACTACTTTCTCCCCCTTTAGAACACAAAGAGATACTAATTTAAAATTTATCAATTGAAAATCATTTTAAAATTAGGGTGGTGGTGGGTGGTGCGGTCCTTTTGCTTTGGGCTCATACTTTCTCCCCCTTTGGCATGAATCGCCAAAAACGGATACTTTGAGTGAGATATAAGCCCTTGTCTAACTACTTTCTCCCCTTTGGCAAATAAAACATATGAGTGAAGATTATACCAAAGACGGAGAGTGATGCGGAGCGACGGCGAAGGATGAGTAGTAGAGTGGAGTGGAAGCCTTTGTCTTCGCCGAAGACTCCAATTCCCTTTCAATATGCCTATGACTTGGTTTGAAATACACTTAAAAACACATTAGTCATAGCATATATAAAAGAGACATGATCAAAGGTATACTTATGAGATATGTGTACAAATTAGCAAAAGAAATTCCTAGAATCAAGAATATTGAGCTCATGCCTAAGTTTGGTAAAAGTTTGTTCATCTAGTGGCTTGGTAAAGATATTGGCTAATTGATCTTTAGTATTAATATATGCAATCTCGATATCCCCCTTTTGTTGGTGATCCCTAAGAAAATGATACCGAATGGCTATGTGTTTAGTGCGGCTATGCTCAACGGGATTATCCGCCATGCGGATTGCACTCTCATTATCACATAGAAGAGGAACTTTGGTTAATTTGTAACCATAGTCCCGCAGGGTTTGCCTCATCCAAAGCAATTGCGCGCAACAATGGCCTGCGGCAATATACTCGGCTTTAGCGGTAGAAAGAGTGACCGAATTTTGCTTCTTTGAAGCCCAAGACACCAAGGATCTTCCCAAGAACTGGCAAGTCCCCGATGTGCTCTTTTTATTAATCTTACACCCCGCCCAATCAGCATCCGAATAACTAATCAAATCAAATGTGGATCCCCAAGGGTACCAAAGCCCAAACTTAGGAGTATAAGCCAAATATCTCAAGATTCGTTTTACGACCGTAAGGTGAGATTCCTTAGGGTCGGATTGGAATCTTGCACACATGCAAACGGAAAGCATAATGTCCGGTCGAGATGCACATAAATAGAGTAATGAACCTATCATCGACCGGTATACCTTTTGATAGACGGATTTACCTCCCGTGTCGAGGTCGAGATGCCCATTGGTTGCCATGGGTGTCTTGATGGGCTTGGCATCCTTCATCCCAAACTTGTTTAGAATGTCTTGAGTGTACTTTGTTTGGCAAATGAAGGTGCCCTCTTGGAGTTGCTTTACTTGAAATCCTAAGAAATACTTCAACTCCCCCATCATCGACATCTCGAATTTCTGTGTCATGATCCTACTAAATTCCTCACATGTAGATTCGTTAGTAGACCCAAATATAATATCATCAACATAAATTTGGCATACAAACAAATTATTGTCAAGAGTTTTAGTAAATAAAGTAGGATCGGCCTTGCCAACTTTGAAGCCATTAGCAATAAGGAAATCTCTAAGGCATTCATACCAAGCTCTTGGGGCTTGCTTGAGCCCATAAAGCGCCTTAGAGAGCCTATAGACATGGTTAGGGTACTCACTGTCTTCAAAGCCGGGAGGTTGCTCAACGTAGACCTCTTCCTTGATTGGTCCATTGAGGAAGGCACTCTTCACATCCATTTGGTAGAGCTTGAAGCCATGGTAAGTAGCATCGGCTAATAATATGTGAATTGACTCAAGCCTAGCTACGAGTGCATAGGTTTCACCAAAATCCAAACCTTCGACTTGGGAGTATCCCTTGGCCACAAGTCGGGCTTTGTTCCTTGTCACCACACCATGCTCATCTTGCTTGTTGCGGAAGACCCACTTGGTTCCTACAACATTTTGGTTAGGACGTGGAACTAAATGCCATACCTCGTTCCTAGTGAAGTTGTTGAGTTCCTCTTGCATCGCCATCACCCAATCCGAACCTTGGAGTGCTTCCTCTACCCTGTGTGGCTCAATAGAGGAAACAAAAGAGTAATGCTCACAAAAATGTGCAACACGAGATCGAGTAGTTACCCCCTTATGAATATCGCCGAGGATGGTGTCGACGGGGTGATCTCGTTGGATTGCTTGGTGGACTCTTGGGTGTGGCGGCCTTGGTTCTTCATCCTCCTTGTCTTGATCGTTTGCATCTCCCCCTTGATCATTGCCGTCATCTTGAGGTGGCTCATCTCTTTGATCTTCTCCTTCATCAACTTGAGCCTCGTCCTCATTTTGGGTTGGTGGAGATGCTTGCGTGGAGGAGGATGGTTGATCTTGTGTATGTGGAGGCTCTTCGGATTCCTTAGGGCACACATCCCCAATGGACATGTTCCTTAGCGCGATGCACGGAGCCTGTTCTTCACCTATCTCATCAAGATCAACTTGCTCTACTTGAGAGCCATTAGTTTCATCAAACACAACGTCACAAGAAACTTCAACAAGTCCTGAGGACTTGTTAAAGACTCTATATGCCCTTGTGTTTGAGTCATATCCTAGTAAAAAGCCTTCTACAGTTTTAGGAGCAAATTTAGATTTTCTACCTCTTTTAACAAGAATAAAGCATTTGCTACCAAAAACTCTAAAATATGAAATATTGGGCTTTTTACCGGTTAGGAGTTCATAGGATGTCTTCTTGAGGATTCGGTGTAGATATAACCGGTTGATGGCGTAGCAAGCGGTGTTAACCGCCTCGGCCCAAAACCGATCCGGCGTCTTGTACTCATCAAGCATGGTCCTTGCCATATCCAATAGAGTTCTATTCTTCCTCTCCACTACACCATTTTGTTGTGGCGTGTAGGGAGAAGAGAACTCATGCTTGATGCCCTCCTCCTTAAGGAAGCCTTCAATTTATGAATTCTTGAACTCCGTACTGTTGTCGCTCCTAATTTTCTTGATCCTTAAGCCGAACTCATTTTGAGCCCGTCTCAAGAATCCCTTTAAGGTCTCTTGGGTCTGAGATTTTTCTTGCAAAAAGAATACCCAAGTGAAGCGAGAATAATCATCCACAATAACTAGACAGTATTTACTCCCGCCGATGCTTGTGTAAGCTATCGGGCCGAATAGATCCATGTGTAGGAGCTCTAGTGGCATGTCAGTCGTCAAGATGTTCTTGTGTGGATGATGAGTGCCAACTTGCTTCCCGGCTTGGCATGCGCTACAAATCCTGTCTTTCTCAAAATGAACATTTGTTAGTCCTAAAATGTGCTCTCCCTTTAGAAGCTTATGAAGATTCTTCATTCCAACATGAGCTAGTCGGCGGTGCCAGAGCCAACCCATGTTAGTCTTAGCAATTAAGCAAGTGTCGAGTTCAGCTCTATCAAAATCTACCAAGTATAGCTGACCCTCTAACACTCCCTTAAATGCTATTGAATCATCACTTCTTCTAAAGACAGTGACACCTACATCAGTGAATAGACAGTTGTAGCCCATTTGACATAATTGCGAAACGGAAAGCAAATTGTAATCTAAAGAATCTACAAGAAAAACACTGGAAATGGAATGGTCAGGAGATATAGCTATTTTGCCCAAACCTTTGACCAAACCTTGGTTTCCATCCCCGAATGTGATAGCTCGTTGGGGATCTTGGTTTTTCTCGTAGGAGGAGAACATCTTCTTCTCCCCTGTCATGTGGTTTGTGCATCCGTTGTCGATGATCCAACTTGAGCCCCCGGATGCATAAACCTACAAAACAAGTTTAGTTCTTGACTTTAGGTACCCAAACGGTTTTGGGTCCTTTGGCATTAGAAACAAGAACTTTGGGTACCCAAACACAAGTCTTTGACCCCTTGTGTTTGCCCCCAACAAACTTGGCAACTACCTTGCCGGATTTGTTAGTAAGCACATAAGATGCATCAAAAGTTTTGAATGAAATGTCATGATCATTTGATGCATTAGGAGTTTTCTTCTTAGGCAACTTAGCACGGGTTGGTTGCCTAGAGCTAGATGTCTCACCCTTATACATAAAAGCATAATTAGGGCCAGAGTGAGACTTCCTAGAATGAATTCTCCTAATTTTGCTCTCGGGATAACCGGCAGGGTACAAAATGTAACCCTCGTTATCCTAAGGTATGGGAGCCTTGCCCTTAACAAAATTAGACAATCTTTTAGGAGGGGCACTAAGTTTGACATTGTCTCCCCTTTGGAAGCCAATCCCATCCTTGATGCCAGGGCGTCTCCCATTATAGAGCATACTTCTGGCAAATTTAAACTTTTCATTTTCTAAGTTATGCTCGGCAATTTTAGCATCTAATTTTGCTATATGATCATTTTGTTGTTTAATTAAAGCCACATGATCATGAATAGCATTAATATCAACATCTCTACATCTAGTGCAAATAGAAACATGCTCAATAGTAGATGTAGAGGGTTTGCAAGATTTTAATTCTACAACCTTAGCATGTAATATATCATTCTCACTTCTAAGGTTAGAAATAGTAACATTGCAAACATCAAAATCTTTAACCTTAGCAATTAATTTTTCATTTTCAATCCTAAGGCTAGCAAGAGAGGTGTTTAATTCTTCAATCTTAGCAAGCAAATTATCATTATCATTTCTAAGATTGGGAATTGAAACATCACAAACATGAGAATCAACCTTAGCAATTAATCTAGCATTTTCATTTCTAAGGTTGTCAATAGTCTCATGGCAAGTGCTTAGCTCACTAGATAATTTTTCACATTTTTCAACTTGTAGAGCATAAGCATTTTTTACCTTGACATGCTTTTTGTTCTCCTTAATAAGGAAGTCCTCTTGAGAGTCCAAGAGATCATCCTTCTCATGAATAGCACTAATCAATTCATTTAATTTTTCTTTTTGTTGCATGTTTAAGTCACCAAAAAGTATGCGCAAGTTATCCTCCTCATTGCTAGCATCATCCTCGTCACTAGAGGTTTCATATTTAGTGGAGGATCTTGATTTTACCTTCTTCTTTTTGCCCTCCTTGGCCATGAGGCACTTGTGGCCGACGTTGGGGAAGAGAAGTCCTTTGGTGACGGCGATGTTGGCGGCGTCCTCGTCGGAGGAGGAGTCGGTGGAGCTCTCGTCGGAGTCCCACTTGCGGCACACGTGGGCATCGCCGCCCTTCTTCTTGTGATATCTCTTCTTCTCCTTTCTTCTCCCCTTCTTGTCGTTGTCCCTGTCACTATCACTTGATAATGGACATTTAGCAATAAAGTGACCGGGCTTACCACACTTGTAGCAAACTCTCTTGGACCGGGGCTTGTAATCTTTCCCCTTCCTTTGCTTGAGGATTTGACGGAAGCTCTTGATGATGAGCGCCATCTCCTCATTGTCGAGCTTGGAGGCGTCGATGGGTGTTCGACTTGGAGTAGCTTCCTCCTTCTTTTCTTCCGTCGCCTTGAACGCGACCGGTTGTGCTTCGGACGTGGAGGGGCCATCAAGCTCGTTGATCTTCTTTGAGCCTTTGATCATCAACTCAAAGCTCACAAAATTACATATAACTTCCTCGGGGGTCATTTGTGTATATCTAGGATTGCCACGAATTAATTGAACTTGAGTAGGGTTAAGGAAAACAAGTGATCTTAGAATAACCTTAACCACTTCGTGGTCATCCCACTTTTTGCTCCCGAGGTTGCGCACTTGGTTCACCAAGGTTTTGAGCCGATTGTACATGTGTTGTGGCTCCTCCCCTTGGCGAAGACGAAAGCGACCGAGCTCCCCTTCGATCGTTTCCCGTTTGGTGATCTTGGTCACCTCATCTCCTTCGTGCGCGGTCTTTAGTACGTCCCAAATCTCCTTGGCGCTCTTCAACCCTTGCACCTTGTTATACTCCTCTCGACTTAGAGAGGTGAGGAGTATAGTGGTGGCTTGGGAGTTGAAGTGCTCGATTTGGGCCACTTCGTCCGCATCATAATCTTCATCCCCTACGGATGGTACCTGTACACCAAACTCAACAACATCCCATATACTTTTGTGGAGTGAGGTTAGGTGATACCGCATCATATCACTCCACCTAGCATAATATTCACCATCAAACGTTGGTGGTTTGCCTAATGGGACGGAAAGTAAAGGTGTATGTTTAGGAATGCGAGGGTAGCGTAGGGGGATCTTACTATACTTCTTGCGCTCTTGGTGCTTAGAAGTTACGGATGGCGCATCGGAGCCGGAGGTCGACGTTGATGAAGTGTTGGTCTCGTAGTAGACCACTTTCCTCATCCTCTTGTGCTTGTCGCCTCTCCGATGCGACTTGTGGGAAGAAGATTTCTTCTCCTTCCCCTTCCCTTTGTTGGAGGAGTCCTTCTTCTTCTCCTTCCTCTTGGTGCGGGACTCTTCCGATGAAGTGCTCCCGTGACTCGTAGTGGGCTTGTCGCCGGTCTCCATCTCCCTCTTGGTGTGATCTCCCGACATCACTTCGAGCGGTAAGGCTCTAATGAAGCACCGGGCTTTGATACCAATTGAAAGTCGCCTAGAGGGGGGGTGAATAGGGCGAAACTGAAATTTAACAAACTTAATCACAACTACAAGCCGGGTTAGTGTTAGGAATAATAATGAGTCCGAGAGAGAGGGTGCAAAACAAATCGCGGGCAAATAAAGAGTGAGACACATGAATTTGTTTTACCGAGGTTCGGTTCTCTCAAACCTACTCCCCGTTGAGGAGGCCATAAAGGCCAGGGTCTTTTTCAACCCTTTCCCTCTCTCAAACGGTCCCTCGGACCGAGTGAGCTCCTCTTCTCAAATCAAAACCGGGAACAAAAACTTCCCCGCAAGGACCACCACACAATTGGTGTCTCTTGCCTCGGTTACAAGTGAGTTTTGATCACAAGAACAAATGAGAAAGAAAGAAGCAATCCAAGCGCAAGAGCTCAAAAGAACACAACAAATCTCTCTCGCTAATCACTAAAGCCTTGTGTGGAATTGGAGAGGATTTGATCACTTGGGTGTGTCTTGTATTGAATGCCTAGCTCTTGTAAGTGGTTGAGAGGTGGAAAACTTGGATGACTTGAATGTGGGGTGGTTGGGGGTATTTATAGCCCCAACCACCAAACTAGCCGTTTGGTGGAGGCTGTCTATCGTATGGTGCACCGGACAGTCCGGTGCACACCGGACATGTCCGGTGCGACAGCCACGTCACAGGCCGTTAGGGTTCCAACCATTGGAGCTCTGACTGCTGGGCCCGCATGGATGTCCGGTGGCGCACCGGACATGCACTGTAGAGTGTCCGATGCGCCAGCATGGGCGTGCCTGACTTCTGCGCTCTGGCGCGCATTCAATGCGCCTGTAGGTAGCCGTTGGCGCCGAAGTAGCCGTTACTTCATTGTCATACCGGACAGTCCGGTGTACACCGGACATGTCCGGTGAATTATAGCGGACTAGCCATTGCAAATTCCCGAAGCTGGCGAGTTCAGAGTCGTTTCATCCATGGAGCACCGGACACTGTCCGGTGTACACCGGACAGTCCGGTGAATTATAGTGGAGCGACTCTGCGTTTTCCCGAAGGTGAGGAGTTCAGCGCGTGAAGAACCCTGGTGCACCGGACATGTCCGGTGGTGCACCGGACAGTCCGGTGCGCCAGACCAGGGTGCCTTCGGTTGTCTCTTGCTCCTTTTGTTGAACCCTTTACTTGGTCTTTTTATTGGCTTATTGTGAACCTTTGGTACCTGTATAACTTATAGACTTGGGCAAACTAGTTAGTCCAATTATTTGTGTTGGGCAATTCAACCACCAAAATCAATTTAGGAAAATAGGTGTAAGCCTAATTCTCTTTCAGTTGTCACTCCCCAAACAGGTCCTTATGGAGAGGTACTCTGGAAAATGGCCTGAGTCCCCTAAAGTAATCACAAGAACCTCATCGGTATAACATCGTCGTATCATAGATAATCACATCATGTTCATTGATTAAGTTAAAGCAATAGCATAAGCTAACCATGATTAACCCAAAAAGGTAAACAAGGGTAAGGTAAATACAGACTAATCAATCCTTAGGTTTCAATAATGTAATGCGGAACAGTGAATTATAAAGTAAAGTAGGACATGATAGGTCTGAGGACACTTGCCTTCACTAGGTTGTTGCTTAGAGGGACCTTCAGCAACACACTCAGGAACCACGGACTGCTCGTTGTCTAAATAAAAGCGATCATACATTCAATACATTTGGAAAGTACAAATGAACAGCACACCAAACATGTACAAACATTAGAACACAATTCAAATGGTGTAGTATTAATAAAGGAGAATGAGGTCAAGTTATAAAATGAACTAATCCTAATTAGGGGTTGATTACTCTCTAAGTGATTGGAACATACCTCAAAAGGTAAAGTAGTAATTTAAACAAGAAAGAGATTAAATCATAAGATGGACTAATCTCAATTAGGAATTTGAGTATTCTTTAAGTGTTATCCACAATTACATAACCTAATTCTATTCATTTCATTGAGACCTAAAAGTTAAACCAAAAATGAATTTATGTAATGCATGTCACTAATCTCATAAGGTTAAATATATTTTAACTCCTAGGGCTTTCATTTTATTTATTTCATTAAATAAATTGTGGCAGAACCTCCCAAGTTATCGGGCCCACATGCACCTGCCCTTGTCTCAAAGACCTCAGACGGCTATGCATGTGCACCAGATAACTTAACAGGATCTGTCCGAGTGCCCCAAGGACCTCGGATAAACCACTTACAACCAGAACCGCAGGATTAAGTAAACACAAATCACACACCCACAATTTTGCAGCGGAAATCTTATTACTAAATTTTACATGTTACATCAAGTTATACAATGTACATGATCGGAGTGTTTACAAAAGTGACTCAAAGAAATAACTTTGAATTGTTATAAATTGTTTATAAGTTTGAAATATATGCTAGCTTAAGTGACCATCCTCAATAAGAAGTATATAAGAGTTACTTAGACTTATAAGAAGGCTGAGCCCACCGGCACTTAACACCATCATCAGCAGCACAAAACTATAATATGAAAAACAAGAGGGAATAAAACCCTGAGTATGGAATTACTCAACAAGACTTACCTGACTTAAGAAAAGACTCTCAAGGATATGCCTGGTTAAATAGGAATCAAGGAAAAGGCTTTAGCAAGAATCAACTTAGATACTTTTGCAGAAATAGCTTACTAAAGTGAGTCCTTGCTTTCAACATTTTAATGCTAGATTAAGTATTAATAGACCTTGTTTGCATCTAGTCTAATTTCATCATCACATTAATCAATCCAACATGATTTTTGCTCATTAAGATTCCATCCATGACTTAGATTGCAGGGCAGTGACCAAGTCTTCATATCCGAGAAGTAACGGCAATCCTGAATCGATTAATACCCAGCTGGGGATCTCCGATCACACGACATATGTAGCACTTAACTCTTGCATATGTCAACTCGCCACCGGGGTTCTTAAGACCAGATCAGGTTCACGCCAATCGAGAGCACAGATACACCATCGTCCAGCCTCTTGCCACGGAGGGTACACACTACTCTCGCCATCTCTCCACTCCCATTGCGTGTTATCTTATTCTGGTATTAGTCTGCCCGAGGCAAAGCTTACCCATGATGAGGCATGTGACCAGTTAAAAGGTCCTCGATCATCAAGCCTACATTCAGTATAATCCTTAATCAACCTGGGTAGAACATCACCTGTTCCTAGCCCAAGTCCCGATTTAAGTACTTCCATCCTTAGGATTATTTGTGTTCCTTAGGACGAAAAGAGCATCTTAGGGAACTTTGCAGTAAGATCCCACCATTGCTCCCAAAGAAAATATTCTTGCAGGCAGAAGCCATCCTTCCTCAGGATAACCCCTGAGCTAGGCATTAACGCAAAGGACAACCTCTATCCACAAGATTTACCTCTAAGCAAGGCTAAGCAATTTTGTAAATCATATTTTGATACTTCATCAGAAGTATCTATAAAGGTATGGATATCAAGGTAGGCAATGCATCAAAGGGTTTCCAAGCAACTCCTATAAACCTAGTGCACATTTCACTAGACTTAAAGTGTGAAAAAATTATTTAAAAACACAAGGAAGGGGTTGCATGCACTGGGGCTTGCCTGAATAACACTAGGTTAGTGTTGTTAGGTGACGACCACACTACTACAGTAAACCTCTATACAGGCGGTCCAGTTAGCCTCTACACAGGCGGTTCCAGGAACCGCTTGTGGTGCACCGCCTGTGATGTAAAATAACATCACAGGCGGTCAATCAAAAACCGCTTGTGATAGACACACATCACAGGCGGTTCTATCTAAAGGAACCGCCTATGATAGACACACATCATAGGCGGTTTCTAATCCTATCCGCTTGTGTTAGCCACACATCACAGGCGGTTTCTAATCCTAGCCGCTTGTGTTAGACACATACCACAGGTGGTTTTAAATATAGGTCCGACTGTATTTGAATATACAGATTCCAGATTCATATGCAGATTCCAGATTCATATACAGAATTAATAACAGATTCATACACAGATTCATACACATATTCATACACATATATGTTGCATAACAAGTTCCATACACAGATTTCATACACATATCAAGTTCCATACACAGATTCATACACATATCAAGTTCCATATACAACTCAACATCTCAAGTTCCATAGACAACTGAACATCTCAAGTTCCAAACTAAAGATCTAAACACTGTGTGATATCGTGTACAAACTTAGTTCTGGGAAGTGTTGCAAATTTCCATTTGTATTGTAGAATAGCCCTTGTTGATGAAGAACTTCACGACGCATAAAGTAAAGCAAGTATTTTACAACCTTAGCCACGCCGACGGAAACCATATCTCTTTCTAACCATTTAGCATTGACCTTGGATTTAGGAACCTGCAATGAAAGCAAAAAGCAAGCAGTGCTAAGAGTAATGTGATGAGCAACAATATAACATAAAAATTGCAACATAGACAATGATAGCGAACTTACATCCTCACGATTGACCATGTAATGGAAGGTGACACGACACCATTCGCATACATAATAACCGCACAGGACAGTACCCGGAGGTTGTTTGTCACCATATGGAAATAATGATATTGACAAATTAGGCTTGTCCTCTGGATGTTCGCCGCCAAGATCTTTCCAATAAAAACGGTATGCACTGCATATAAGAATAGCATTGTAAGATTAAGAATACATTTGTTAAGTTGTAATAAGTACAAGTGTGCAATAATAATCATACTTCTCTAAAATCTTCAAGAAGTCATTATACGCACCCTTTTCCATTCTCAGTGAGTCGAAGACCACGACTTTACCATGCTTTGGAAAGATCATGATACAAATGTAGTGGTCACTATATAGACATAGACAAAAACACATGTTAAGATCACGATTGCCATAATTTGTAGTTCAAAACCATGTCGAGAACTTACTTAAAGTGGTGCGAAGCTATTATTAAGTCCTTGCCATGTTGTACATGATTATACATGGCTCGTCCAATGTATGCCGCCATTACCTTCATTTTCTTTCTCTGATTTTGTTTGACGGCTTTCTCAAATTCATCATCATCCAAGTCTTTGTATTCTTCTCCATGTCTCCGAACAACTTCTTTGTAGCGAGCTTGGGATATCATCAATGGGTCAAGAAACCCTGTCTTAAGTTGTTTCTTCTTATCATCCATGTATTGCATCCTACGTGTAAAAAGTGTTAATCGTTAGACTCTCGTTTATGTGTGCGTGTACAAAACTAACAAATATGAAAGTTTAGAGGTACTTACAAGAAAAAGAGGGTTAAGTAGTTGGTTTCCATCCTTTGTCGGTGGTACAATGACCACAGATCGTCAAAGAATAAATGCCGCACAGGATCTATATTATCTTTGCTCCAAAATGCATCTTCTAGCACAACAAATGTGAAGTCCTCGAGTTTGTATTTGTTGCTAGCCACCATGTACCACTCATGCATTCTAATCTCCGGAGTCGACAACTTAGAAAGTTGTACCGTCGTCAAGAACAGCCTCCCATTCACAAATTTAGGAGGAACATCCTCCTTCTTGTATATCGGGATATTGATTTTAAGACGTAATGATTCTCGAGTATGAATCATTCCATCTTCTTCCCATACTTCGAAATTGTCTATTTTGGACCGTATGCGTACTCCACGAGATGCTGATGCCGCTTTTGATTGATCTGTCATAACTCTCTTCAATTTTTGCAGGTAGCGTGTCACTGCTTCTGCCGGTTTCTTGACATTGTCAGTGGCGATTCGCTGATGAATTTTCTTTGAAGTAGTTGGCCCTTCAACATTGGTGTCAACCTTTGCTTCCTTTTTGATGTTTGTGTCGACATTCTGAGGAACGATTTTGTCTACGTCCCCCTCGTCGAGTTCCTTCGCAAGAGGTGATATGATTGTTTCAACGATTTTTGTGGAGGTCGGTGCTATATTTTCCTGCACCATGGGGTATGGAATGATCGAACTATCTTTCTGTTGCATTGGTGTTGAATTCGGCGTTGGTGACTTATGACGCGATAGACGGCTTAAGATCGGCTCATCACCCAACTTGATGTCGCGTCGATCCCAAAGGACCAACTCGTTCATTGCCTCCTGCAAAGTTATGATCCCCTCAACTGGAAAGTCTATCTCCCAATCTTCACAACCACTGTCTGTGATCTCTAGAACTTGGACCACATCATAGTGTGGCGGGACAGGATTATCCTTGTAGTTAACAAGTCCTGGTTTTACCAAACCAGTAGCAGCTTGTTTTATTTTTGTCCCAGATCGATTGATTGGAATATGAAGAAAGCAAGGCTTGTCCTCAACAATATCGTCTACAGGCTACTTGGTGCCCGATACGAAGTCTTGCACAGATCCTACGCTGCTAGGGACTAGAGATGGACTCATGTGGCCTGGCTTGAGTTCACATGATATGCATTCTGTTTTCTTCATTTTCTTCATCACGTCATTAATAGCCTTTTGTACCCATTCATCAATAGTCTCTTCAAGGGTCCTTTTCGACTTCTCGTGTTTCCTATATGACGTCGCATACTCTGGAAACGCCTCTCTCCAGGAAATCTTAGAAGAGATTCCCCGAGCCCGTCCAGTGTGTTCAGGATTGCCTAGTGCTGCGGTTAGTATGCCATTCTCCCTCCGAGGCTTAAATTCGCCCTTCTTTCTCTTTTCTGCATATTCTTGAATTTTTGTTGAAACTTCGCCTACCAATTCTGGATGCAAAAGTTTGCCGTCCTCGGTCAAACCTGCCCGACCTAAGATCCAACAAATAGCTCGCTCGTCGATATCTTTTAATATTGGATCCAAAGTGCCATTAGCTATAGCTTCCTCGATTATCCTGTTCCACTACACAACTTTATGGTGATATCCGGTTGACCCCAGGCGATGGGGGTGTTTGTTCATCTTCGCTCTCTGAGAATTAGTTTCGCCCAGTTCTATGGCCTTCAGTTCGGTCTTCTGACGAACAAATTCCTCCCACTGAGCATGAGTGATTTTCCCCATTTTCTTGGGTAGAGGAACCTTATTCTTCTTAACAAAATCCCTATTCATCTTGGTCTTCCACCCGCGAAACATCTTGGCCATAGCAGACAGCATCGACTTCCTTACTGCATCCTCTGTGCCTTTTGGGACCTTGAATGACTCAGACAACTTAGCCCATAGCTTATTGCGGGTGTCTTCATCTAAATCCTTCCATTTCTGAAGTGTGATTGGCACTATATCTCTAACAGTAGACCCGCAGGAATTTCGAAACTTTGTAACCACGTCAAGTGGTTCTTCAGAAAACCCCTCTGCATTGAGTTTTGTTACGTACATAACTGCACCTTCTTTCATCTGATTGGGACCTCGTCGCTCGCGTTTCCGCTTATGTGAAACAGATGATTCAGGCATCGGAGCATCCTTCGTGTTTTGTGTAGAACATGCATCCTCTTTCTTCTCTTCATTTGAAATCTATATATTGAAACAATTAATGACCTTTCATATATGAACATTATTTTAGAATATAGTCGGCATATTTCTATTTACCTCTTCATCTTTGGGAATATAGTCGGCATCAAGCTCATCTGATGTTTTTTTCTTCCTTGGAGGTATAGGAGGACAAGGATTATCGTCACTAGAACTATCCTCCCTGCTCCCTTCACCGGAGCTGCTCGTTGTCTGCCATTCAAGTTTGGTTGCATCTTCATCAACTCTGTTAGACGCACCGGTGCAGACCATATCCATCCTAGTAGGTACCTAGTGCACAGCTGGTTCCATCAATAAGGGGGTCGAACTTGGAGGATATACTGTTAGTCTTATATACTAGTTCCATCAATAAGGGAACTTGGAGAAAAGGTGATTCAAAAGAAATCGAGCCCAAATCCTAGCTGTACCCAGAGTCTTTACTGCCTACGAAGTACGAAATTCCGAAGTAGGATCGGGCCAGGAAGCACGGAGTAGACAGAAGTGCACTTTCCAATGCAGTTAGACAGAGAAGGCATGGCTGTGATGTTATAATGCTGAAGGACCCCAAGAAGAGATTATGGCCTGTCGTTTACCACCACTGCCCGTTATTTGTGGGCTTCACCGAGGGCTAGAAACATTTGGTGGCAGCAGACGACCTTCGGACTGGGGACGTCTGCGAGCTTGTTAAGGGGCTAGACAATGGTGAGCCGGTGTACTCTGTCCGGATGTGTGGTCACAAAATTTAAAGCCACCATGGCTTCATCTGTGCACTTCTCATCTCTAAATTTTGTGATGAGAAGCGCACAGATGAAGCCGTGGCGGCTTTAAATTTTGTGACCACACATCCAGACAGAGTACACCGGCTCACCATCGTCTGGCCCCTTAACAAGCTCGTAGACGTCCCCAGTCCGAAGGTCATCTGCTGCCACCAAATGTTTCCAGCCCTCGGTGAAGCCCACAAATAATGGGCGGTGGTGGTAAACGACAGGCCATAATCTCTTCTTGGGGTCCTTCAGCATTATAACATCACAGCCATGCCTTCTCTATCTAACTGCATTGGAAAGTGCACTTCTGTCTGCTCCGTGCTTCCTAGCCTGATTAAGGCATTCAGCCGAAGCCATTCTCCATAAGTCCCAAACAGATATGTGCTTCCATGGTTTTTGGTAACTGTCCTAGCGAGCTAGTAGTAGTGTTCTCTCATCTAGAGGGGCCAAAGCTATATGCTTTATGGCTGTGTTGTGTGTTCTTAGAATAAATTTAGGGTTTATTCATTTTAATCTCAATCTATATTGATAAAAAAGATTGAGTGGGTTTAAATTCCTAGCAAGTCAAAATCGCTCCTAATCCCCTCAAACGGTCCGACCCCTGTAGAATGGGAATAATCGAACAATGCCCTACTATTGCGAGGCTCGCCGAGAAAAATAGTGGGAAAAGCTCAAGACACAAGGAACTAATTCACTAATGGTGCAAACAAACTTGAGTTAATTTCAGAGTAGCGATAAAAATGTCTTTTAACCTTTAGAACAAAGGAAAAGTGAAGAAATTTTGAAAGATTGAAATCATATAGGAAATTTTCCTATGTGGCCATTTGGAACAAAGGATTGAGTTCCTGCAAATACTATAAAATTCCTATGGAATTGAAAGTGATAAAGGAGCACTTCTTTAATGTAATAAGGGAGGCAAGTAGGATTGCCTATATATCCGATAAAGCAAACACGAAGTTTGACGACTATTGTGCATGTCAAAACAGCTAGCTATAATGATAGCTTGGTGGGTGGAGTCTTATGGTGCTAGGGTTGGGAAGCACAGGGAATTCATGTGAGCCAACAATGCACTTCATTGCTCCACATAACTTCGGTTCTAGGCACTCTACCACAGGGATTTTGTCTTCATTGCTATCCATAGGGTACTAGTATGGACATGAAGGCACAACAAGAATATCTAGCTTCGTATAATGCACCCAGATGCAGGTGGCGTCGTAGGTAAGAAGCATATTGTTCAAATCCTATCACTAGACTATAGCAAACTAACAAAAGACATTACTTTAAATGATCATATTGTTCATTAACCATCAAAATCCAAATTTGATGGTGTACGGAGTCTATTTCATTACAGCTACTTTGACCCTAAGGAAATCATGTATTCCATCCTACATTATTTGTATTTGAGTCGATGAAATGTACGCAGAGGCAGAGTACAAGTCCTGTTTAGAGTTCAGACATAATTCAAAAACTCTTGGTCTTGGATGCTTGGGTTCGACTGATACTTGGCCAGGCGCAATCAGGACTAAACATCCGGGGACTAATCCATAAACTATTACCTAGGGTTTGTTAAACAAAACTAACACTGGAGTACGGCTGGAACAGATATTCTTCGCTCTTCTCTCCAGATTGCTTTGACTGCACAAGTGCTTAATTTGATTGCACAGATTGTTAAACAAAACTAACACTGGAGTACAATTGCGTGTGTAAATGTATATGGTTCGATCCATATAGGATTGAGCACGAACCTAGCGGCGTGTCGGGGACGACGGCGTTGGGTCTGAGCACGAAGTTGGCGGCGTGTCGGGGACGGTGGTGTTGGGCTTGGGGGACGGCGTGACCTGCGCCTAGCTCGGAGACGGAGACAGGGACGGCGGCGCTTGGGCTCGGCGACGGCGTGGCGGGCGCTCACAGCTCGGAGACGGGGACGGGGACGGCGGCGCAGTATCAGCCTGGCGGCGTGTCGGGCTCTGGGAGAGTTAGGGTTTTAGAAAAACCAGCTAGCCTTTTATACTTTATACACATCACAGACGGATTTTTAGGAAAAAACCGCTTGTGATATATAACATCACAAGCGCTTTTTTATTTCGATCGCCTGTGATATGTAAACTTCACAGGCGGTCGAAATAAAAAAGCGCTTGTGATGTTATATATCACAAGCAGTTTTTTTAAAAATTCGCCTGTGATGTGTATACAGTATAAAAGGACTAGCCCACGAGTTCCAGAACCCTATCTCCCAGAAACAGTCACAGCACTGTAGAGGCGGCGGATTTTTTGATCTACGGGGAGAAGGTTTTGTTTTTGAGTTTGTTGATTGATTTCAAGAGTTTATGCATATATATGATCTCCGTTTGTTTTCTTTCTCATTTTGATACGATTTTTTGCCTCAATTTTGTAATATAGACCGGAATTGAAGAAAAACTCAGGAATTCCAAGATTTGGACTTGTAGTTGATTAATTTAAAGATTCTTCATAAAGAGTTGTCTCACCTCAAGGTACCTATATTGCTGCAATCTTGTTTCATTTTCATGCACATTAATTCGTTCATGATTTAGAGATTAAATTCAATTAATTAGGGATATTTTAAATATTTTTTGTAGTTCATGTGCTAGGTACATCTCAATATGATCTTGTTTCACTTTCATGTACATTTATTTTTTCATGTTTTAGGGATGAATTCAATTAATTAATGATTTTATTGACGTTAATCAATATAGGGATAGGTAATGGACCGAGGTTGGATGTACAATGTGCCAAGACCACATCCGTCGTACATTCGAAATTTGAGAAGCTTTATTGAAGCAGCCAACAAGCACGCGAATTTGCGAAAGAGTAAGGAGATATTATGTCCGTGCATCGATTGTGATAATAAGATAGCTTGGAGAGATACAGGAGTAATCCAATCGCATCTGCTAAAAAGAGGGTTTAAAAACAATTACACGATATGGTCAGAACATGGTGAGTTGGATCTGTGTGAAGTGCCTGGTAATGACGAGAGAGTTGTCGGAATTTTAGATAAAGTTGATGGTAAAGTGGATTATGTGGATGCTAATCAAGATTTTGAAGAATTTGATTACGAAGAGATGTTGCGCCATATGGAACCAGAAATGTTGAGTTCTGTGGGATAGCAGAAAGGGCTATCTAAAATGGAGGGACTGGAAAGTGCCTCAAAAGAACCTTTATATGATGAATTAAAGGGTTGTGACAAAGAGTTTACTACACTGCGTACAGTTCTAGAACTTCTTAAGTTGAAGGCTAGCGCCGGATGGTCTGATACTAGCTTCACAGATCTTTTGAATTTTCTGTCCCAATTACTACCAAAACCCAACAAACTACCAACAAGCACTTATAAAGCGAAGAAGCTTATATCTCCCATAGCTCTGGGTGTGCAAAAAATTCATGCATGTCCGAACCATTGTATTCTGTATCATGGCAATTTTGAGAACACAGCAAGATGCCCAGTTTGTAATGTCAGTCGATACAAAAAGAGCTATAATCAAGACTGTGTAAAAAAATTCCCAAAGAAAAATAAAAACAAGAAATCAACTATTGGACCTAAAAGTGACGATGACACTTTTGATGACATGGATGGGAAAAAGAAGTCAAAGATCCTAGCTTTGGTGATGTGGTATCTTCCAGTAATTGATCGCTTGAAATGTTTGTTCTCAAATCCTAGGGAGGCTGAGCTTATGCGTTGGCATGCTGAAAATCGCAAGCAGAATATCAAAAAGATTCGACACCCTGCTGATGCATCACAATGGAAAAATTTTGATCTTATGTATCCTGAGTTTGCCAAAGAAACCAGAAATGTAAGATTTGCTTTGGGTACAGATGGAATGAATCCATTTAGTGAAAAAAGAAGTCTACATAGCGACTGACCCGTGACTTTAACGATGTACAACCTTCCGTCATGGTTGTGTCATAAAAGAAAGTACGTTATGTTGACTATTCTTATTCAAGGTCCGAAATCAGCTGGTGTTGATATTGATGTGTTCCTAGAACCTCTTATGGAAGATATGACAAAGCTCTAGAATGAAGGAGTTCGAATATGGGATGAGTATTGCCATGAGTATTTCAACTTAAGAGCAATTATATTTGTTACCATCCATGATTCTCCCGGTGGCGCCACACTATCAGGGCAAAAGACTAAAGGAAAGAATGGTTGTGTAGTGTGCGTCGATGGAACCGCTTCCTTGTACCTTAAATCATCCAAGAAGTTGGTGTTCCTAGGACACAGACAGTTCATGATGAAGCAACATAAGTACCAAAAGATGAAAGAGGAATTCAACAATGAACTGGAAAGTGAAGGTGCACCAAAGCCTTATAGTGGGAAACTTGTTTTGAAATTGTAAAGAACATTCATGTTGTATTCGGAAAGGGAAAAAAACAAAGGAGAAAAGAGAAAGAGAACTGACCCTTCAACTTACACAACTTTCAAGAAGCAATCAATTTTTTTCAAGTACCTCCCATACTGGAAGGATATGGAAATTTGCCACAGCATTGATTTGATGCATGTAACAAAGAATGTTTTTGATAGCATCATTGGAACCTTGCTAGGCATGCCAAGTAAGACAAAGGACGGACTTAAATCACGCAATGACCTAGTAGATCTTCAAATCAGATCGGAACTTTGTCCAGTGGATAGTGGCAAAGGGAAGCCTTACCTCCCCCCAGCTAGCTACAACTTGTCAGTGAGGAGAGAACAAAAATTTGCAAATGTTTGCGTGGGGTCAAAGTGCCCACAGGTTTCTCATCCAATATCAGCAAACTAGTCAGGATGAAGGACTTGTCTTTATTTGGCTACAACTCTCATGACTGCCATGTGATGATGACGGTGTTCCTCCCAATTGTGGTAAGAGCCCTCGAAACAGAGCATGTCAAAGTTGTCATCACACGTTTGTGTTACTTTTTCAATGCAGTGTCACAAAAAGTAATAGCTTTAGAATACTTGGACTATCTGAAGGCATACATCATCGAGACTATGTGCAAGCTTGAAATGTGTTTTCCTCCATCATTTTTTGATATGCGAGTACACCTAATCTCGTGGATCAGATAAAATTATTAGGGCCACTATATTTACATCATATGTTTCAGTTGGAGTGATACCTGGGAGTATTAAAAGGTTATGTGCGAAATCGCGCTCACCCAGAGGGTTCAATCATGGAGGGATACACTACAGAAGAAGTGATTGAGAGTTGTATAGATTACATCAGAGACAGAACAATGATAGGTGTGCCTGTACCTAAACATGAGGGTAAACTATGTGGGAGAGGGAGAATGGGCAGGAAAACTTTTCGTGTTGATGATTACAAGCTAGTACATTGGGCTCATGGTAGTGTACTACAACATCTCGCGATAGCAGAGCCTTACATAGAGGAACACCTGGATCAACTTCGTAAAGAAAATCAGAACCGCACAGAGGACTGGATCATGAGGGAGCACAAACATCGTTTCAGCGAATGGTTAATGGACAAAAACATCCCATTCGGAGACTCTTTGGAAGAGAAAACAATGAAGAATTTGGCTTCTGGGCCATCGTGTTTTGTGACATCATGGCAAGCATATGACATCAATGGGTACACATTCTACACTAAATCAAAAGACATGAAAATTGTTGCACAAAATAGCGGTGTTCGTATCGATGCTTTTGACCTACAGGGACAGAAGACCACATATTTTGGATTCATAGGGGAAATATGGGAACTTGATTATGGCCTAAGCATGAAAATACCCTTATTTAAGTGCCAATGGGTACAACATCCCATGGGGTGATAGTGGATAACTACGGACTCACGCTGGTAGACTTAAAGAAAGTAGGATATAAAGATGACCCATGGGTTCTCGCCGAATGTGTTGCACAAGTGTTCTATGTACTCGATCCAGCAGATGAGAAGATGCATGCAGTTATTTCTGGAAAGCAAAAAATTGTTGGAGTTGAGAATGTGGGAGACGGAGATAAGGAATACAATAAGTATGAAGAGATGTTCGTCTTTAACGGTCCAGAGAGAATCAAGCGTGTGGAAAAGAAAATTGATAAGAACTTAAAGCCATACATGCGGAAAAATGGTAGTTCATGAAAAATTGTATGAATCAAATTGTATTTGTTAGCATGTATGATCGACTATGCATTGTGGTTGCCAATAATTTGAAATCTCTCTAGATATCTATGTGTGCTATTAAAATTCATTTAAATTTTATTTGCATTTTTTGTTTAAAATTAAAATATTAATATGGTAATCAAATCACAATCGGTTCTAATTGAGAACCGCTTCTGATACGAATAGTGCATCACAACCGGTTTTTTTTAATTATGGACCGTTTGTGAAGCAAATCGAGCACCACAAGCGGTTTGTATTTCGGACCGCTTGTGATACTAATACATCACATGTGGTCTGAATAGCCTGGGACATCCCAGGCGGTTTTCTATCTGAACCGCCTGGGATGTAAAAAGCCTACCGCTTGTATAGAGCCAAATTGTACTAGTGCCACTTGGCGAGCATCCTTTGGCTTGGCACTCATTCAGATTATCCATCTTCCGGTTCGTCCATCAACACCATCCTGCGGAGTGGCCCGCGCTTGGGGCCGACTTGGGTCATCTTCCGCATCGCACGATTATTTATTGTACCTCATGAGATGCATGATGCACATGTATGAGCGCATGTATAATGAGTATAATATAGATAATCTACACTAAAAAGGATGAAACACTTAAAACCAAGCATTAAGCATCATGAATATCACAGCAGGGCATCGACTACATCCATTAACCAAATTAACATAATAATACTAAAACATCTATTTTTATTCCTAGCTTTTTATTAACTCTTTAAACTGTGTATCTTAATTACTTGATTTACCTATTTATCTAAATCGATCATCACAATATACGCATGCTAAATTAATAATATTTATTGAGACCAACAATTCTATTTAATCTATTTATAGACCTAGTTGACTGGAATACGAATCAACTTACCCTTATGATATCTGACTTGAAACCACGAAATCGACGACGCCTTTCAGCTCAGCATTTCACCGAAAATAGGGTGAGTGCTGCGTCGAATCGCGCTTCATCTTCATCCACATCGAGAATTCTCCGGTCACATACTGATTTATTTTCCTCTGCGTCTAATCTTCATAGATCTTGGCGTAGACGAGGATGACGATCGACTTGTTCGAGCTTTTTGTCGCGCACTTGTTGAACACCACGCTGATGGCTTCGTCTTCACCCGACGCTTGGGATTTCTTGATGACACGCGGAACGACGACGAGATCATGTTTGGAGCGAGCTGGTGAGGTGGGGGTCGAGCAGGGGATGACAGGTTCGACGACTCGACTGTGAATGACGCAACGATGAGCTAGGGCAGGATCCGAGCTAATAGGCACTGTATAGGACAGTGACCAGCACGACGGACGAACTAAGTCACGGCGAGGTCGACGACGCGATAGGGATTAAGGCCGAGCGAGTCGAGAGGGCGCGCTGGCAAGTAGAAAGCCGCGCGAGCACTGGAAACGAGCACGACGAGGCGGCTAGCGGCGAATACGGCGAAGTGATGACAACGAGGATCGAGCTCGCGACAGAAACAATGACGGCGCGACACGGCAAACTGAAACAGGGAGCCGAGCGCCAACGACGAAGGGAGCGACCATGGACAGACCTAGGTGTTCTAAAAATTGTATAGAGAAGGCACGAGCGCAAGGGTTATGCTCGGCCACCAGGGAATAGGACGCGACGGTGAATCCGAGCAAGGGCGAACCAGAGGCGCGCAGCAAGGCAACGGCACGACAGCTTGCAGAGGATCCGGCGAGCAGGTTGAGCGCGAGCTCGGGGAAAGCCAGGGAGTCGGACGCGGCACTGGAGGAGCGCCGTGCACAGGGAAAACACCAGAGCAGCAGCCGCGACATCCATGGAAGAGAGCACGGCGCGCAGGGACAGAGGGACGCGCTGGGCACCGAGGGGAGGGAGGCCGTTGGTTGAGTCGAGCAGGGAGGAGGAACAGCTGGGCGCGCGCATCAGGAAGCTCGACGACGGCGCGAGCAGGGAGCGCGGGCAGAGGGCAGGGCCGAGCGCCGTCCGAGCAGAGGGAAGGGATCCGAGTAAGACGCGGCCCAGGACGGAGCAAGGAGCCGGGCACGGCCAGAATGGAAGCAGGGAAGAGCTCTAGACGGTGCCGAGCAGGGGAAAATCGACATGGGTACGAGCCAGGGCGCGGCAGGAGCTGGGAGGGGGCGCACTGGCTGGAGGAGCGAGCTATGGAGGAGCGCCGACGAGCTCGCGATAGGGACCAGGGCGCCGTGGCCACCATGGGGAACGAGCCGGAGCTGCACGCGCGCTGGAAAATTGCTTAGTAGAGAGGACGGATAGGGAGCTACGAGCACCGAACTGCGGCCGGAACCAGAGGCACTACGAGCAGGCAGCCATGGGAGGGACCTTGCTGGCTGAGCGAGCTGGAAGAGAGAAGCAAGGGGAAGGCGCAGGGAAGAGCCATGGCTTGGAGAAGATAAAGGCAGGGAGATGGAGAGAAGACAAGCTCACGTTGGGATAACCAGATAAGGTCATTGGCTGTACGCGGTGTAGAAATATCAAAGAAGGCAACAACAGATAAGGATAGGAGATTTTTCCTTTCAGATTTTTTTAGATTTTTAGAGATTCACAGAAATTTTGAATTAGTATTTTTAGCAATGTAGACTGGATCAATACACTATTCAATTACGCATTTTATGCCCCGAATCTCGAAACAAAAATCCGAGGACTAACGATTTTAGCTAAATTTTGTTTAGATAACTTTCGTGACTATTCTGGGCACGGTGTAAACGGACTGAACCAGAGTTCATCGAATTCAACCTTTTACCCTGCGACTAATCCCGATTTTTAGCGCTGTACACATGCTGACACGTTACACCAATACACATTTTATTCTCCGGATTTGGCGAATCAAATTATTTAACAATTGCTTATATCCAAAGATTTGGATTCGGGCGAGAAACGACAGACCGAAATAAACTGATTTCGGCACTGATAATCTGTTTTGCGTGATTCGACCGAAATTAGTCGAAACCCAATCCGCTAATGTACACTCGTTTTCGTTGCCAAAACAATGTGCAGACAGATAAATTGGATCCTAACCTCGCGCAAAATTTCACGCGATTCGAATTATTTTACCCCGAACATTTTAGTCGTCGAGTTCAAACTAATTTGCCCGGGATAAAAAAATCATCTGAGTGAGTCAGGCTTCCGAATTTCGTATTTGCACGAGCGATGAATTTTAAATAATCACTGAATGCACCAATTTTCGGAACAACTACATTCCGAACATCACGAAAATTTAGGAATAGCCCGGACAGATAAAAATAAAAATGATGTCGCACTCGCGACAGACGAAACCGATGCGATATAAAAATCGCGATAGACGGAGATGATTAAAATTTAGCATTTGTTTTATCTACTGATATTGCGCGTTTAAATCCGTACTCGTTGTCGAGCAGAATATAAATACCTGGGGTGTTACAACCCTCCCCCTTTAAAAGAATCTCGTCCCGAGATTCGGAACGAAAGACTTCTAAGAGTAGAGAAGTATGTAACCCATGTCCATATCGGCGATAATCATGAGACAATTCCAAATAAAGACAAGTGTCTCAGGATGTCATTTCTCTAGTGGACATAACATGTATCGCCTTAGGCTAATTTAGAAATGTTCACCAATAGAGACGTTGTCTGCCAGAAGAACACATAAGGTTCCATGTGTGTAGTTTGCTTTTTCTGATGACACGGTACTATCTGAGTCTGTTGAGCGAGCGGCAAATACGTGATTTTACCCAAACAGAACCAGATGCAACCTCTTGGGTAAAACACATAAAAGTAGGTTTACCAACAAGTGGTCACGATAAGTTCATTGCACACGAGATGAGTGTGAATGTCGAACAATATCACAGTTGACCCATGGCTAGCCAGAAAATCCAAGTCCAAGAAAAAATGATAAAGACTCGGGAAATATCAACGAAGAGATCCGTTGATGTTGTCTTTCCAACCAATCCATTTTATCAAGCATTAGGCATGGCCCGACATGATCACACACGCTGGAAAAACACACGTGAGGCGATCGAGGCATGACTAGAGCAATAATTAGGTGGTTACTGGCCGACTTAATCTCAATTCTTATAAACACTTCCTTAAGATGGGTTGAACCAAAGTGAGTTTAGACAACTCGATAAAGCGATCTCTAAACTCAACCTTTGATCACAGTGTAGCTGCAAGTTAGTAAAACCAACTTGTTGAACTACTTTTGACATTGAGCAAGTTCTGTTATCATCCATCGGCAATCCAATGGTCGAGAGTTCACTTTTGCTTACAAAAGGTCATGCATTTGGGTAGAAATCCATTTGGTCATGTTGTTCATCCATTTCTTCATGTGAGATGAATTACCCATTGGGTTAGGGAATGCAGGATCAAATAAGGGAGCGAATGGACAAGCTCCTGCATTTCAGCAGCAGGGGAAATAGATCTCCATTTTGAGAGCTAATCAGTTGTCTCTTGACACTAAAAAACTCCAAGGCTTCACCTTTACACAAAGGATGTAAAGGGAACTTGTATGAGTAGTCACTACCAAGATCAAAAGAAATAAGACCACAAATGAAAATGGTATGCCCTTTTGATCCAATTGAGATGATAGATGTTGCTTGATCACTTCACAAACAACATAGAAATTGTTTCAAGGAAAGGTCGACGGAAGATAACACATCAGTGTAATTCCATAATGGATCATGACTAGAGACTTCGGTACCCGCATGCGCCAAGCAGCAAAATCCTGTGTGCGCATTCACAGGAGGCTCTCAGTTTCGCCGTGGTACCATAAGTCCTTAATCGTGACACCATTACCGAACTGTCACCAATAATGAATATCACGGGTAAGAACAATTTGTGCAGAGATAACATACTGATATAATCTCATAATGGATTATTACTACTAACGATGATACCAGCGCGTGCCAAGTAGCGCAACCATGTGCTGATCACCCACAGGAGGCCCTCGGTTTCAGCGCGGCACCACTGGTTTTAGTCATAACACCATTATCAGACATAACTAATAAGGCATCTTATGCCACACCAATAGATTGAGCAAGGGTGACAATATACAAAGAGATACTCCACTTGTAAGAATGGTTACAAGTAGAGAGCCAAATAGATCATGGCCCAATGAAATGAACAAGACATGGCCATAACCTAAACTTAATGAAAGGAGTACGATGGGAGACTGCTAATTCAGCCCCAAGCATATTTCTATGCTCATCGTAGAGATCACAAGGTCAAGAATTAAATTGATATGCCTTCGATAGACATGAGGAAACCAAAGGCATCAAACTCAAGAAAATTGTCGGGCATGTCTTTCCTAGGTTAGGTTGATAAAACAACGGTAGGATCCTCAAGAAGAAGCAAACTGAAATTAGGGGTATCAGCTTGCACCAACTAAGCAAAGGCATGGTTTTGGTTGGAAATAGGACCATAAAAGAGTTATAAACTAATTGCCAAGAATACAGACTCGAGATTCTTTTTTTAAGCCTTGGGTACACTTTATGTCTAACAAGTAAATTATCTAGGCATTTATTTTCATGTGTTTGGTCATGGAGGGATAACGGAAAATTCAAACTTGGGTCATGGTTCACTAAATAAGAACATGGCCTAGTTTTGGGTTTAGGCAAATAAATCACTAACCTTCTATCAGTACATCAAGCACCAGAGCAAACACATATATAACACCTAAATAGGTTACCTAAAGAATGGAGGACAACTATTTCATTGAAGTTTATAATACAGCATTACACCATATTAGGTAAAATCACTGGTTACTAGAATAAGATGAGAGAAGCATCTTGGATGTATAGGTGACAAACAGGATGCAACAATCAGGATGCATGCTCGACCTAAGCGTCCTCACTGATTTTGCCAATCATAATGTGGCAATAGCGTTCTATATCGGTGGCATACTTACGATTCTCACAGTATTTTGCTAGTCGTCAGCTACACATACGTTTTCGAGGTTAGTGTACCTGCAGAAAAATCCATCACAACCCAATTTCCCAATGATGCAGTTCACACATGACAGTTTATCACAGTTTATACTCCATATATTGCTATATGGAGGCCAGCTCTTCATTAAGTGCCGAGCCACGCATAGGCGCCGTTGCCACACTTTAACCATAGGGCAACTCATTATGGTAACTCACCTTCTTACCTGAACATAGGTGCGTCGTTACAAGTACATCACACTTCTCAGTATTCCCATGTTTGTATACCCATACACATCCATGGTGTACTGAATTCCCAAAAAATAATTACTCCATATCGCAGCCTTCATATATACATATGTGTAACATGTATATAGTCAAGCGCTTTTTATACTCTTCCCTAGACCGACGTTTGTTCGGTCATGCTCTCACATCTCACCTTACCTGAGCGTCGATCCATTCAGAACTGAATGGCCTCAAAAATAACAATACACATGTATGCAATACCCCTGGTTGTGGGTTATTGGTTTTTAAACTAAGCCACCTGATAGTCCTTAACATAGGGCTTAATAGAGGATGTCGCTAGCATTATAGTTTTTTCAAAACTATTTTTCAAAGCCAAACAATGTGTTTAGTTGAAAATAGGTTTTCTAAAACCAAAACTTTTGTTTTGAAAATACGTATGTGACCGTATTATACTTAATCTGCTCCGATACCGGTTGTGGCAGAACCTCCCAAGTTATCGGGCCCACATGCACCTGCCCTTGTCTCAAAGACCTCAAACGGCTATGCATGTGCACCAGATAACTTAACAGGATCTGTCCGAGTGCCCCAAGGACCTCGGATAAACCACTTACAACCAGAACCGCGGGATTAAGTAAACACAAATCACACACCCACAATTTTGCAGCGGAAATCTTATTACTAAATTTTACATGTTACATCAAGTTTTACAATGTACATGATCGGAGTGTTTACAAAAGTGATTCAAAGAAATAACTTTGAATTGTTATAAATTGTTTATAAGTTTGAAATATATGCTAGCTTAAGTGAACATCCTCAATAAGAAGTATAGAAGAGTTACTTAGACTTATAAGAAGGCCAAGCCCACCGGCACTTAACACCATCATCAGCAGCACAAAACTATAACCTAAAAAACAAGAGGGAATAAAACCCTGAGTATGGAATTACTCAGCAAGACTTACCCGACTAAAGAAAAGACTCTCAAGGATATGCTGTTAAATAGGAATCAAGGAAAAGGCTTTAGCAAGAATCAACTTAGATACTTTTGCAGAAATAGCTTACTAAAGTGAGTCCTTACTTTCAACATTTTAATGCTAGATTAAGTATTAATAGACCTTGTTTGCATCTAGTCTAATTTCATCATCACATTAATCAATCTAACATGATTTTTGCTCATTAAGATTCCATCCATGACTTAGATTGCAGGGCAGTGACCAAGTCTTCATATCCTAGAAGTAACAGCGATCCTGAATCGATTAATACCCAGCTGGGGATCTCCGATCACACGACATATGTAGCACTTAACCCTTTGAAAGGGAAATGTGCCCTTGGGCCATTTCTAAGTATTTTGGTGATTGAGTGCCAACACATGTGCTTAATTGTGAATTTATGTACATGGATGAACAAGGTGCAAATCATGAGATAAAGGTATGTTTCTAAGCCTTAGTACATTTGTTTTGTGGACTAACATATTTGTCTAAGTGTTAGAAACAGAAAGAAGAAAACGAGAAAAGGGGAGAGAAAGACTTGGCTGTGTGCAGCCAAGGCTCAGCTCGGTCTGGAGCACCGGACTGTCCGGTGTGCACCGGATAGTGTCCGGTGCGCCAGGCCAACTCGGCGCGAACTGGCCGCTCTCGGGAATTCGCCGACGGCGTACGGCTAAAATTCACCGGACTGTCCGGTGTGCACCGGACTGTCCGGTGAGCCAATGGTCGGCCAGGGCCAACGGTCGGCCGCGCAATCCGCGCGGGACACGTGGCCGAGCCAACGGTCGGAAGACGGCACCGGACTGTCCGGTGTGCACCGGACTGTCCGGTGCGCCAACGGCTCTCAGATCTCCGCCGGTTTGCAACGGTCGGGAAGCGCTGGATAAGGAAAGAAATCAGGTCACCGGACATGTCCGGTGTGCACCGGACTGTCCGGTGCCCCCGACGACAGAAGGCAAGGATGGCCTTCCGGATTTGCTCTCAACGGCTCCTAGCTGCCTTGGGGCTATAAAAGGAGCCCCTAGGCGCATGGAGGAGAGACACAAGCAACCTTTGAGCATTCTTGATCATCCACACTCAATCTCTGCGCATTTGATTGTCATTCTAAGTGTTTCGAGCTCTGTTCTAGTGAGAACTGTGTGAAACTCTTGTGAGCTCGATTCTTGGCCGTGTGTGTGCGCGTTTCGCTGTGGATTTGTGTGTGTTGCTTCCCTCCCTTACTCTGTGCTTTCTTTGTGATCATATACTTGTAAGGGCAAGAGACTCCAATTTGTGGAGATTCCTTGCAAACGGGATAGTGAAAGGAACAACAAAACAACGTGGTATTCAAGTGGGTCTTTGGACCGCTTGAGAGGGGTTGATTGCAACCCTCGTCCGTTGGGACGCCACAACGTGGAAGTAGGCAAGCATTGGCTTGGCCGAACCACGGGATAAACCACTGTGTCCCTCTGTGCTTGATTCTTGTGTTTGAAGTTTTTACAGGATCACCTATTCACCCCCCCCTCTAGGTGCTCTCAATTGGTATCAGAGCCGTTCTATTCACAAAGGGACTAACCGCCCGAATAGATGGATCCTAAGGGGAAGGGTATTGTGATCAACGACAAAGAAAAGGAGACCTTCGTCAACGAGCCGAAGGACGACAAGCCTACCGACTCCGGCTCGGGCCATAGACGAAAGGAAGGGAAGAAGAAGAAGACGAGGCGTATCAAGGAGATCATCTACTACGACGATAGTGATGAATCCACTTCTTCCCAAAAGGACGACGACAACGACTACAGGAAGACGGTCAATTCGAACTTTTCATTTGATTATTCCCGTATTCAACATAGCTCAAATACTCATTTGCTTCCCATTCCACTTGGCAAACCTCCTCACTTTGATGGAGAGGATTACGGATTTTGGAGCCACAAAATGCGTACTCACCTGTTTTCTCTCCATCCAAGCATTTGGGAGATTGTGGAAAGTGGAATGAAATTTGATAGCTCGGATAGCCCTATGTTTATTAATGAACAGATTCATAAAAATGCACAAGCTACTACTGTGTTGCTAGCCTCTTTGTGCAGGGACGAGTATCACAAGGTGAGCGGCTTGGACAATGCCAAGCAGATCTGGGACACCCTCAAGATTTCTCATGAGGGGAACGACGTCACCTTGCTCACCAAGATAGAGTTGGTGGAGGGAGAGCTTGGACGGTTCGCCATGATAAGGGGCGAGGAGCCGACGCAAACATACAACCGGCTCAAGACCCTTATCAACAAAATAAGGAGCTACGGAAGCACGCGTTGGACGGATCACGATGTCGTCCGCCTAATGCTCAGGTCCTTTACCGTTCTTGATCCTCATCTCGTGAACAATATTCGTGAGAATCCCAGGTACACGATGATGACGCCCGAGGAAGTACTTGGAAAATTCGTGAGCGGACGGATGATGATCAAGGAAGCAAGATACGTCGACGACGCGTTGAACGGACCACTCCACGAGCCCCAACCCATTGCTCTAAAGGCAACGAGGAGCAAGGAGTCGCTACCTAGCAAGGTGGCGCAAGTTGAGGCGGCCGGACTCAATGATGAAGAGATGGCTCTCATCATCAAGAGATTCAAGACGGCGCTAAATGGTCGCAAGGGGCAGCCAAGCAAGACCAAGACCAAGGGGAAGCGCTCATGCTTCAAATACGGTAAGCTTGGTCATTTTATCGCTAACTGTCCCGATAATGAAAGTGACCAGGAAAAGGGGAACAAAAGAGAGAAGAAGAAGCAATACAAGAAGGCAAAGGGCGAGGCGCATCTAGGAAAGGAGTGGGACTCGGATTGCTCCTCCTCCGACTCCGACAACGAAGGACTCGCCGCCACTGCCTTCAACAAATCGGCTCTCTTCCCCAACGAGCGTCTTACTTGTCTTATGGCAAGGGAGAAGAAGGTAAGTACTCAAGACTCCACTTATGCTTCTTCGAGTGATAGTGAGTCTAGTGATGATGACATAGATTATTCATGTTTGTTCAAGGGCTTAGATAGATCTAAAATAGATAAAATCAATGAATTGATTGATGCTTTGAATGAAAAGGATAGGCTTTTAGAAAAGCAAGAGGATTTATTGTATGATGAACATGATAAGTTTGTAGAGGCACAAAAATCATATGCTTTAGAAGTGAAAAGAAATGAAGTACTTTCTAGTGAAATATCTTCTTGTCATGAAACCATTGCTACTTTACAAAGTGTTAACCATGATTTAAATGCTAAATTAGAAGTAACAAATAAATCTAAGTCTTGTGTTGAAAATGTTACAATTTGCACTAGGTGTAAGGATTTTGATGTTAACACTTGTAGCAAACATTTAGTTTCAATTTCAAAACTAAAAGATGAAGTGGCTAGTCTTAATGCCCAACTTAAGACTAGCAAGAGTGAAGTTGAAAAGATAAAATTTGCAAGGGATGCCTATACAATTGGAAGACATCCCTCAATTAAGGATGGGCTTGGCTTCAAGAGGGAAGCCAAGAACTTAACAAGCCATAAGGCTCCCATCTTCGTCAAGGAGAAGGGGAAGGCCCCTATGGCTAGTAATGCTAAAAAGAATCATGCTTTTATGTATTATGATAGGAGACATGCTAGAAATGCTTATAATCATTTTGATTCACATGTTTATGATTCTCATGCCATGTTTGCTTCTAGTTCTTCTTATAAGCATGATAGGAGAAATGTTGTACATATGCCTAGGAGAGATATTGCTCATGTACCTAGAAAGAATGTTATTCATGCTCCTAGGAAAGTAGTGAATGAACCTTCTACCATTTATTATGCTTGTAATTCTTCCTTTGCTATTTGTAGAAAGGGTAAGAAGGTTGTTGCTAGGAAATTAGGGGCTAGATGCAAGGGAGATAAATCTTGCATTTGGGTCCCTAAAGATATTTGTGCTAACCTTGCAGGACCCAACATGAGTTGGGTACCTAAGACCCAAGCCTAAATTTGCCTTGCAGGTTTATGCATCCGGGGGTTCAAGCTGGATTATCGACAGCGGATGCACAAACCATATGACGGGGGAGAAGAAGATGTTCACCTCCTACGTCAAGAATAAGGATTCCCAAGATTCAATTATATTCGGTGATGGGAATCAAGGCAAGGTAAAAGGGTTAGGTAAAATTGCAATTTCTAATGAGCATTCTATCTCAAATGTATTCTTAGTGGAGAGTCTTGGATATAATTTGCTATCTGTTAGTCAATTATGTCAAATGGGATATAATTGTTTATTTACAAATGTAGATGTGTCTGTCTTTAGAAGATGTGATGGTTCACTAGCTTTTAAGGGTGTACTAGACGGCAAGCTTTATTTAGTTGACTTTGCAAAAGAAGAGGCCGGTCTAGATGCATGCTTAATGGCTAAGACTTGCATGGGCTGGCTGTGGCATCGCCGCTTAGCACATGTGGGGATGAAGAACCTCCACAAGCTTCTAAAGGGAGAACACGTGATAGGTCTAACAAATGTTTATTTCGAAAAAGATAGACCTTGTGCAGCTTGTCAAGCAGGTAAACAAGTGGGAGGAGCACATCACAGCAAGAATGTGATGACCACGTCAAGACCTCTGGAGTTGCTGCATATGGACCTCTTCGGACCCGTCGCCTATCTAAGTATAGGAGGAAGTAAGTATGGTTTAGTTATTGTTGATGACTTTTCCCGCTTCACTTGGGTGTTCTTTTTGCAGGATAAGTCTGAAACCCAAGGGACCATCAAGCGCTTCCTCAGGAGAGCTCAAAATGAGTTTGAGCTCAAGGTGAAGAAGATAAGGAGCGACAACGGGTCCGAGTTCAAGAACCTTCAAGTGGAGGAGTTTCTTGAGGAGGAAGGGATCAAGCACGAGTTCTCCGCTCCCTACACACCACAGCAAAATGGTGTGGTAGAGAGGAAGAACAGGACGCTAATCGATATGGCGAGGACGATGCTTGGAGAGTTCAAGACCCCCGAGTGCTTTTGGTCGGAAGCCGTGAACACGGCTTGCCACGCCATCAACAGGGTCTATCTTCACCGCCTCCTCAAGAAGACGTCATATGAGCTACTAACCGGTAACAAACCCAATGTATCCTACTTTCGTGTTTTTGGGAGCAAGTGCTACATTCTAGTAAAGAAAGGTAGAAATTCTAAGTTTGCTCCCAAAGCTGTAGAAGGGTTTTTATTAGGTTATGATTCAAATACAAAGGCGTATAGGGTCTTCAACAAATCATCGGGTTTGGTTGAAGTCTCTAGCGACGTTGTATTTGATGAGACTAATGGCTCTCCAAGAGAGCAAGTTGTTGATTGTGATGATGTAGATGAAGAAGATGTTCCGACGGCCGCTATACGAACCATGGCGATTGGAGACATTCGGCCACAGGAACAGGATGAACGAGATCAACCTTCTTCCTCAACGACGGTGCATCCCCCAACTCAAGACGATGAACAGGTTCATCAAAAGGAGGCGTGTGATCAAGGGGGAGCACAAGACGATCAAGTGATGGAGGAAGAAGCGCAACCGGCACCTCCAACCCAAGTTCGAGCGATGATTCAAAGGGATCATCCCGTCGACCAAATTTTGGGTGACATTAGCAAGGGAGTAACTACTCGATCTCGATTAGTTAATTTTTGTGAGCATTACTCTTTTGTCTCCTCTATTGAGCCTTTCAGGGTAGAGGAGGCCTTGCTAGATCCGGATTGGGTGTTGGCCATGCAGGAGGAACTCAACAACTTCAAGCGCAATGAAGTTTGGACACTGGTGCCTCGTCCCAAGCAAAATGTTGTGGGAACCAAGTGGGTGTTCCGCAACAAACAGGACGAGCACGGGGTGGTGACAAGGAACAAGGCTCGACTTGTGGCAAAAGGTTATGCCCAAGTCGCAGGTTTGGACTTTGAGGAGACTTTTGCTCCTGTGGCTAGGCTAGAGTCTATTCGTATCTTGCTAGCATATGCCGCTCACCATTCTTTCAGGTTGTACCAAATGGATGTGAAGAGCGCATTCCTCAACGGGCCAATAAAGGAGGAGGTGTACGTGGAGCAACCCCCTGGCTTCGAGGATGAGCGGTACCCCGACCACGTGTGTAAGCTCTCTAAGGCGCTCTATGGACTTAAACAAGCCCCAAGAGCATGGTATGAATGCCTTAGAGATTTCTTACTTGCTAATGCTTTCAAGGTTGGGAAAGCCGATCCAACTCTTTTCACTAAGACTTGTAATGGTGATTTGTTTGTGTGCCAAATTTATGTCGATGACATAATATTTGGTTCTACTAATCAAAAGTCTTGTGAAGAGTTTAGCAGGGTGATGACGCAGAAATTCGAGATGTCGATGATGGGCGAGTTGAACTACTTCCTTGGGTTCCAAGTGAAGCAACTCAAGGACGGCACCTTCATCTCCCAAACGAAGTACACGCAAGATCTGCTGAAGCGGTTTGGGATGAAGGACGCCAAGCCCGCAAAGACTCCGATGGGAACCGACGGACACACCGACCTCAACAAAGGAGGTAAGTCCGTTGATCAAAAAGCATACCGGTCAATGATAGGATCTCTACTTTATTTATGTGCTAGTAGACCGGATATTATGCTTAGCGTATGCATGTGTGCTAGATTTCAATCCGATCCTAAGGAGTGTCACTTGGTGGCGGTGAAGCAAATTCTTAGATATTTAGTCGCTACGCCTTGCTTCGGGATCTGGTATCCAAAGGGGTCTAACTTTGACTTGATTGGGTACTCAGATTCCGACTATGCTGGATGTAAGGTCGATAGGAAGAGTACATCAGGGACGTGCCAATTCTTAGGAAGGTCCCTGGTGTCATGGAACTCTAAGAAACAAACATCCGTTGCCCTATCCACCGCTGAGGCCGAGTACGTTGCCGCAGGACAGTGTTGTGCGCAACTACTTTGGATGAGGCAAACCCTCCGGGACTTTGGCTACAATCTGAGCAAAGTCCCACTCCTATGTGACAATGAGAGTGCTATCCGAATAGCGGAAAATCCTGTTGAGCACAGCCGCACAAAGCACATTGACATCCGGCATCACTTTCTGAGAGACCACCAGCAAAAGGGAGATATCGAAGTGTTTTATGTTAGCACCGAGAACCAGCTAGCCGATATCTTTACCAAGCCTTTAGATGAGAAGACCTTTTGCAGGCTGCGTAGTGAGCTAAATGTCTTAGATTCGCGGAACTTGGATTGAATTGTAGCATACATGTATTCATGATTTTGATCATGTTCCTTTCTGCATTTTTGTTGCTTATTATGGTGCTCAAGTTGTACAAACACTCCCTGGACCTCACAAGTCCGTTGCAATGTGATGCACATGTTTAGGGGGAGATGTGTTACAACTTGACCCTTTGAGACTAACCATATGTTTGAGTTTGCTTGTGTTAGTCACAAAGGAGAATTGAAAGGGAAAAGGTGGACTTGGACCATGAAAGACTTCCACTGCACTCCGATGAGGGGTAACTTATTCCAAGTCCATCTCATGAACTCTTATTGCCATTTGCTCTTAATTGAAGATTTTGGTGAGGCAATGGGGTTAAAGGGCCAAAATTGATCCCGTTTTGGTGTTTGATGCCAAAGGGGGAGAAAATAAAGGCCAAAGCAATAAATGGATCAGCAAAGCAATAAATGGATCAGCTACCACTTGAGAGATTTTGAAAATAGTAGAATAGAGTTTTTGGTTTGTCAAAATTCTTAAGTTGTCTCTCTTGTCAAAAGTTGGCTTCTTGTGGGGAGAAGTATTGATTATGGGAAAAAGGGGGAGTTTTTGAAATCCTTGATCAATCTCTTTTTGAATGACTCTCTTTATGCTTAAACATGTGTGTTTAACTTAGAGATAGAGATTTGTGTTTGATTTGCAAAAACAAACCAAGTGGTGGCAAAGGATGATCCATATATGCCAAAATTGATTCAAAATAAATTTAAGTGTTATTTGAATTAAGTTTGCACTTGTTCTAGTGGCTTTATGTTGTGTTGGCATAAATCACCAAAAAGGGGGAGATTGAAAGGGAAATGTGCCCTTGGGCCATTTCTAAGTATTTTGGTGATTGAGTGCCAACACATGTGCTTAATTGTGAATTTATGTACATGGATGAACAAGGTGCAAATCATGAGATAAAGGTATGTTTCTAAGCCTTAGTACATTTGTTTTGTGGACTAACATATTTGTCTAAGTGTTAGAAACAGAAAGAAGAAAACGAGAAAAGGGGAGAGAAAGACTTGGCTGTGTGCAGCCAAGGCTCAGCTCGGTCTGGAGCACCGGACTGTCCGGTGTGCACCGGACAGTGTCCGGTGCGCCAGGCCAACTCGGCGCGAACTGGCCGCTCTCGGGAATTCGCCGACGGCGTACGGCTAAAATTCACCGGACTGTCCGGTGTGCACCGGACTGTCCGGTGAGCCAATGGTCGGCCAGGGCCAACGGTCGGCCGCGCAATCCGCGCGGGACACGTGGCCGAGCCAACGGTCGGAAGACGGCACCGGACTGTCCGGTGTGCACCGGACTGTCCGGTGCGCCAACGGCTCTCAGATCTCCGCCGGTTTGCAACGGTCGGGAAGCGCTGGATAAGGAAAGAAATCGGTCACCGGACATGTCCGGTGTGCACCGGACTGTCCGGTGCCCCCGACGACAGAAGGCAAGGATGGCCTTCCGGATTTGCTCTCAACGGCTCCTAGCTGCCTTGGGGCTATAAAAGGAGCCCCTAGGCGCATGGAGGAGAGACACAAGCAACCTTTGAGCATTCTTGATCATCCACACTCAATCTCTGCGCATTTGATTGTCATTCTAAGTGTTTCGAGCTCTGTTCTAGTGAGAACTGTGTGAAACTCTTGTGAGCTCGATTCTTGGCCGTGTGTGTGCGCGTTTCGCTGTGGATTTGTGTGTGTTGCTTCCCTCCCTTACTCTGTGCTTTCTTTGTGATCATATACTTGTAAGGGCAAGAGACTCCAATTTGTGGAGATTCCTTGCAAACGGGATAGTGAAAGGAACAACAAAACAACATGGTATTCAAGTGGGTCTTTGGACCGCTTGAGAGGGGTTGATTGCAACCCTCGTCCGTTGGGACGCCACAACGTGGAAGTAGGCAAGCATTGGCTTGGCCGAACCACGGGATAAACCACTGTGTCCCTCTGTGCTTGATTCTTGTGTTTGAAGTTTTTACAGGATCACCTATTCACCCCCCCCCCTCTAGGTGCTCTCACCCTTGCATATGTCAACTCGCCACCGGGGTTCTTAAGACCAGATCAGGTTCACGCCAACCGAGAGCACAGATACACCACTGTCCAGCCTCTTGCCACGGAGGGTACACACTACTCTCGCCATCTCTCCACTCCCATTGTGTGTTATCTTATTCTGGTATTAGTCTGCCTGAGGCAAAGCTTACCCATGATGAGGCATGTGACCAGTTAAAAGGTCCTCGATCATCAAGCCTACATTCAGTATAATCCTTAATCAACCTGGGTAGAACATCACCTGTTCCTAGCCCAAGTCCCGATTTAAGTACTTCCATCCTTAGGATTGTTTGTGTTCCTCAGGACGAAAAAGAGCATCACAGGGAACTTTGCAGTAAGATCCCACCATTGCTCCCTAAGAAAATGTTCTTGCAGGCAGAAGCCATCCTTCCTCAGGATCACCCCTGAGCTAGGCATTAACGCAAAGGACAACCTCTATCCACAAGATTTACCTCTAAGCAAGGCTAAGCAATTTTGTAAATCATATTTTGATACTTCATCAGAAGTATCTACAAAGGTATGGATATCAAGGTAGGCAATGCATCAAAGGGTTTCCAAGCAACTCCTATAAACCTAGTGAACATTTCACTAGACTTAAAGTGTGCAAAAATTATTTAAAAACACAAGGAAGGGGTTGCATGCACCGGGGCTTGCCTGAATAACACTAGGTTATTGTTGTTAGGTGATGACCACTTGGTGAGCATCCTTTGGCTTGGCACTCATTCAGATTATCCATCTTCCGATTCGTCCATCAGCACCATCCTGCGGAGTAGCCCGCGCTTGGAGCTGACTTGGGTCGTCTTCCGCATCGCGCGATTATTTATCGTACCTCATGAGATGCACGATGCACATGTATGAGCATATGTATAACGAGTATAATATAGATAATCTACACTAAAAAGGATGAAACACTTAAATCCAAGCATTAAGCATCATGAATATCACAGCAGGGCGTCGACTACATCCATTAACCAAATTGACATAATAACACTAAAACATCTATTTTTATTCCTAACTTTTTATTAACTCTTTAAATTGTGTATCTTAATTACTTGATTTATCTATTTATCTAAATCGATCATCACAATATACGCATGCTAAATTAATAATATTTATTGAGACCAACAATTCTATTTAATCTATTTATAGACCTAGTTGACTAGAATACGAATCAACTTACCCTTATGATATTCGACTTGAAACCACGAAATCGACGACGCCTTTCAGCTCAGCATTTCACCGAAAATAGGGTGAGTGCTATGTCGAATCGCGCTTCATCTTCATCCACATCGAGAATTCTCCGATCGCGTACTGATTTATTTTCCTCTGTGCCTAATCTTCACAGATCTTGGCATAGACGAGGATGACGATCGACGACTTGTTCGAGCTTTTTGTCATGCACTTGGTGAACTCCACGCTGTTGGCTTCGTCTTCACCCGACGCTTGGGATTTCTTGATGACACGCTGAACGATGACGAGATCATGTTTGGAGCGAGCTGGTGAGGTGGGGATCGAGCAGGGGATGACGGGTTCGACGACTCGATTGTGAATGACGCAACGATGAGCTGGGGCAGGATCCGAGCTAATAGGCACTAGTATAGGACAACAACCAAGCACGACGGACGAACTAAGTCGCGGCGAGGTCGACGACGCGATAGGGATTAAGGCCGAGCGAGTCGAGAGGGCGCGCTGGCAAGCAGAAAGCCACGCGAGCACTGGAGACGAGCACGACGAGGCGGCTACCGACGAATACGGCGAAGTGATGACAACGGGGATCGAGCTCACGACAGAAACAATGACGGCGCGACACAGCAAACTGAAATAGGGAGCCGAGCACCAATGAAGAAGGGAGCGACTATGGACAGACCTAGGTGTTCTAAAAATTGAACAGAGAAGGCACAAGTGCAAGGGCTATGCTCAGCCACGAGGGAACAGGACGCGACGGCTGAATCTGAGCAAGGGCGAACCAGAGGCGCGCAGCAAGGCGATGGCGCGACAGCTTGCAGAGGATCCGGCGAGCAGGTTGACCGTGAGCTCGGGGAAAGCCAGGGAGTTGGACGCGACACTGGAGGAGCGCCGTGCGCTAGGGAAAACACTAGAGCACCAGTCGTGACATCCATGGAAGAGAGCACGACGCGCAGGGACAGAGGGACACGCTGGGCACTGAGGGGAGGGAGGTCGATGGTTAAGCCGAGCAGGGAGGAGGAACAGCTGGGCACGCGCTTCAGGAAGCTTGACGACGGTGCGAGCAGGGAGCACGGGCAGAGGGTAGGGCCGAGCGTCGTCCGAGCAGAGGGAAGGGATCCGAGCAAGACGCGGCCAGGGATGGAGCAACGAGCCGGCCGTGGCCAGAATGAAAGCAGGGAAGAGCTCCAGACGGTGCCGAGCAGGGGAAAATCGCCATGGGTACGAGCCAGGGCGTGGCAGGAGCTGGGAGGGGGCGCGCTGGCTGGAGGAGCGAGCTATGGAGGAGCGCCGGCGAGCTCACAACAGGGACCAAGGCGCCGCGGCCACCATGGGGAACGAGCCGGAGCTGCACGCGCGCTGGAAAATTGCTCGGTAGAGAGGACGGACAGGGAGCTCCGAGCACCGAACTGCAGCCGGAACCAGAGGCACTACGAGCAGGCAGCCATGGGAGGGACCTCGCTGGCTGAGCGAGCTGGAAGAGAGAAGCAAGGGGAAGGCGCAGGGAAGAGCCGCGGCTTGGAGAAGATAAAAGGCAGGGAGATGGAGAGAAGACAAGCTCACGTTGGGATAACCGGATAAGGTCATTGGCTGTACGCGGTGTAGAAATCTCTACTACTATGAAGAATGTAAGGGGGTAGGCTGCCACCCCGTTCTGCCCCTCCCTCGTTCTGCCATCCCCGTCCGTTATTGTCGCAACAAAAAAAATGCTGCTAGGCTCAGGAATCGAACCCTGGATGTCTTAAGTAGAACGCCTAAGCTCCCACCCACTAGCCAACTCAACTCATGTTAATTTATATTCAACCTCAACTACGAGGTCTAAGTGATGAGATAATTCATGCTTAGTTTTTCATTTGGTGACCCTGGTATGTATAATTTTTTACCCACTCTGGTATTTTTAACAACAACTTGCACACTTGCAGGTGATAGACTATTACATAAGTTTAATAAAATCTCAAAAAATACACATCAGGGGGCATAGTTCACATGGAAAATTGAGCATTATAAAAAATAGTTCACATGACAAACTTGCGCGGCAGGAAAAAAACGTGGATTAGTTCACATGGAAATTTTACTCGAAAAGGTGGTTTAGTTCACATGAAAAAACGCAGGAGGGAAAATGTGGATTAATTACATGGTAGTTTTATATGTTTAGGCTCCTTCGAAATGCAGAAATTTTAGAAAAAAAATCGATTTATGATAAAGCCAAAAAGATACCCCATTTAAGCTTAATTTTCTGCATTTTACCAAAAATTGTCTGAAATCATCTACTTGGAGGACTGCGTCCTTTGTCATCTATAGTCAATAATGGAGGGCATGTTTTTTTCCTTGCAATTCACAACAGTCGAGGAAAAGATTGAGTTGTATTGCAACATTAGGGTCGTAGTATATAATGTGATATCTGTCTCATAATTGTGATAGATATTTTTAATAACAACTTACACACTTGCAGGTGATAGACTATTACATAAATTTAATAAAATCTCAAGATCATCTAAAGTGCCAATCTGGAGGTCGTGTCCACATAGAAAATGCTTTTCAGTTCAACTTTCTAAAGCGAGACGGTGATGTTGAAACTAAAACAGACGAGCTATATCCAATTAAAGACATGTCACAAATATGTAGTGCTGAATGAAGGGTTTTACTTTACCTAGACCATGACATGGTAAATATGAGTTTGAAATTTACACGGTTATTGTTTGCATGTATTTTATTTTTTATGCAATATTTATAATTGTTTTGTAGGTGTATCCAATTAAAGACATGTCATAAATATGTAGTGCCTCCTTGTCTCCCTCTCCTCCTGCGGTGATAGCTTCCTCGAGGAGATGAGCGCACCGCCCCCACGATCGGCCTACCTCCGCCGTCCCCGCGTGCACCACCACCATCGGGTGGGAGAGGCAGTAACGACTCGCTTGAGGCCAACCCTTGGTGGGAGGGGCAGTTATGACTTGCTCGAGGCAAAGCCAAAACAGGACAGGCAGTCACGATTCTTCCTAGACCACTCTCGGGCGGGAGACACAGTCACGACTCATCCGAGGCCAAGCCTAGGTGGGACAGGCAGTAACGACTCGCCTGAGGTCATCCGCGGGCGGGACAGACAGTCACGACTCGCCCAACGCCAACCCCCCGGGTGGGATACACAGTTACAGCTTGCCTGAGGCCAACCCCGGTGGGATACAAAGTTACAACTCGCCCGAGGCCAAGGCAAGACAGAACAGGCAGTCCGCCCGAGGCAACCCTCGGGTGGGAGAGCCAGTCACGACTCGCCCGAGGCCAAGCCCAGGCAGGACAGGCAGCCACGACTAGCCCGAGGCCATCCTCTAGGCGAGACAGGCAGTCACGATTTGCCAGAAGCAACCCCCGACGGGAGACACAGTCATGACTCACCCGAGACCAAGCCCTGGCTGGACAGTTAGCCACGACTCACCTGAGGCCATCCTCGGGTGGGATAGGTAGTCACGACTCGCCCGAGGACAACCCAGGGTGGGAGAAGTAGTCACGACTCACCCGTGGCCATCATCAAGCGGGATAGGTAGTCACCACTTGCCCGAGGCCAACCCCCGGCGGGATACGTAGTCACGACTCGCTCGAGGCCATTCTCGGGCGGGAGAGGCTGTCAAGAATCGCCCAAGGCCAAGCCCGGATGGGGAGATGCAGTCACGACTCGCCCGAGGCCAACCTCGTGCGTGAGACACAATCATGACTCGTCCGAGGCCAAGCCCGGGCAGGAGACGCAGTCACGACTCGCCCGAGGCCACCTTTGGGCGTGAGACGCAATCATGACTCGCTCAAGGCCATGCCTAGATGGGACAGGCAGTCACGAGTCGCCCGAGACCAAGCCCAGGCGAGAGACACAATCACGACTTGGCCGAGGCCACTCTCGGATGGGAGAGGCAGTGACGACTCACTTGAGGCCAAGCCTACACCGGACAAACAGTCACGACTTGTCCTAGGACACTCTTGGGCAGGAGACATAGGCACGAGTCACCCCGAGGCCATGCCCAGGTGGGACAAGCAGCCACGACTCTCCCGTGGCCACCCTCGTGCGGGACAAGCAGACACGACTCGCCCGAGGACAACCCCATGTGGTACTGGCAGTAATGACTCGCCCGAGGCAACCCCCGGGCGGGAAAGGCAGTAATGATTCGCCCGAGGGCAACCCTGGGTGGGAGAGGCAGTCATGATTCACTCGAGGCCATCCTCGGGGGGGGGGGGGGAGGCAGTCACGACTCGCCCGAGGCCACCCTCAGACGGGAGACACAATCACGACTCGTCTGAGGTCAAGCCTGAGCGAGACAGGCAACCACGACTCGCCTGAGGCCATTCTCGGGCGAGATAGGCAGTAACGACTCGCTCGAGGCCAACCCCCAACGGGAGACGCAGTCACAACTCAACCGAGGGCAAGCCCTGGCTAGACAGTCAGTCACGACTCGCCTGAGGCCACCCTTGGGTGGGACATGTAGTCATGACTCGCCCAAGGGCAACCTCTAGCGGGAGACGTAGTCACGACTCGTCCGTGGCCATCCTCAGGTGGGACAGATAGTCACAACTCGCCTGAGGCCATCCGCGGGCGGGACAGGCAGTAATGACTCGCTCGAGGCCATTTGCGAGTGGGATAGACAGTCACGACTGGCCCAAGGCCAACCTCCGGCAAGACAAGTAGTCACAACTCGCCCGAGGCCATCCTCCGGTGGGATACGCAGTCATGACTCGCTCGAGACCACTCTCGGGTGGGAGAGGTTGTCAAGAATCGCCCAAGGCCAAACCCGGCGGGAGACGCAGTCATGACTCGCCTGAGGACACCCTCGAGCGGGAGACATAATCATGACTCGTTTAAGGCCAAGCCCGGGCGGGACAGGCAGTCACGACTCATCCGAGGCCAAGTCCGGGCAGCAGACGCAGTCACGACTCATCCGAGGCCAAGCTCGGGTAGCAGACGCAGTCACGACTCGCCTAACACCACTTTGGCAGAATTGTCCGCACCCGGCCTCCTCCACCTCTTCCCGCCTCTCGCTCTAACCGCGCCACGTTCCACATGTCACGGCCTCCATCCACCTAACGCCCTCCAATCTGCCTCCCGATGCAATTCGCGGTCCCACACACCCGACGCCCCGCCCCCCGAGCCTGCCTGCCAATGTCACCTCCCTCGCATGTCGACCCGACGCATGAAGTTTGGTTGATAACATCACTAAACAATGATATATACATACACAAGTGTCACCCTGCCGGTTGATTACCTCACTAAACAATAACCTATGCCTGCATTAGTATTACCCGTTGCAACGCACGAGCATATACCTAGTATCAAAGAAGGCAACAACAGATAAGGATAGAAGGAGATTTTTCCTTTCAGATTTTTTTAGATTTTTAGAGATTCACAGATATTTTGAATTAGTATTTTTAGCAATGTACATTGGGTCAATACACTATTCAATTACGCATTTATGCCCCGAATCTCGAAACGGAAATCCGAGGACTAACGATTTTAGCTAAATTTTGTTTAGATAACTTTTGTGACTATTCTGAACACGGTGTAAACGGACTGAACCAGAGTACATCGAATTCAACCTTTTACCCTGCGACTGATCCCGATTTTTAGCGCTATACACAGGCCGACACGTTACACGAATACACATTTCATTCTCTGGATTTGGCGAATCAAATTATTTAACAATTGCTTATATCCGAAGATTTAGATTCGGGCGAGAAACGACAGACCGAAATAAACTAATTTCGGCACTGATAATCTGTTTTACGTGATTCGACCAAAATTAGCCGAAACCCGATCCGCTAATGTACACTCGTTTTCGTTGCCAAAACAGCGTGCAGACAGATAAATTGGATCCTGACCTCGCGCAAGATTCGAATTATTTTACCCCGAACATTTTAGTCGTCGAGTTTAAACTAATTTGCCTAGGGATAAAAAATCATCCGAGTGAGTCGGGCTTCCGAATTTCGTATTTGCGCGAGCGATGAATTTTAAATAATCACCGGACGCACCAATTTTCGGAACAACTACGTTCCGAACATCATGAAAATTTAGGAATAGCCCGGACAGATAAAAATAAAAATGACGTCGCACTCGCGACAGACGAAACCGATGCGATATAAAAATCGCGATAGGCGGAGATGATTAAAATTTAGCATTTGTTTTATCTACTGATATTACGCGCTTAAATCCATACTCGTTGTCGAGCAGAATATAAACACCTAGGTGTTACATAAATAAATTAACATATACGTTAATCTTGTATCCTATGTGTAAAATTAAAGTATACAAACTATAACTGACCATAATTTATCTGAACAGAGAATAATTTTATGAACATTTTGCAATTTGAACCACTAAATTTGGAGTTCATATGAAAAATATATGAAATAAACAAGTTTTGAAGTTTGAAATATGAAATTTGGGCTAAATCTGTGATTAAACAAAAGCACAGGGGGCTATTTAAAATAAACCAGGGGCCTACACGCTAAAACAAAGGACGACGGGTTGATTTCCTAAAACCCGGGGGTCTCTTAAGTAAAACTCACACGCAAAGGTGTACGGGGTAATCTCGACCGTCGGATCAGAGATCAACGACCAGGATTAGATCGAGCGGGCGCGAGCACGCGGACGCGACTGACAGGCGGGGACAGGGCGTCAGCGAGCTAGGGCGGGCTGACCGGCCGGATCCAGTGGCAGAGGCGCGGGTGCCGGGGAAGAGAGAAGGCGATTGGATCTGGATCGGAGGGTTGCGATCAGATCCGCTTTGGTTAAATCCAAACTGCCCAATCTTGAACGGACGCCCAAGATCTAACGGCTGGGGGCGGACACAGGCGCGGTGGCACCGCTCGATCTCGCGGCGAGAGCTCGCCAGAGACGAGGGGACCGGCCACGATGGGGCTCCGGAGACTTGGGGACTAGCTCGAGAGCGTTCAGGGCGGTCTGGCGGACTCGGCCATGGGCATCACGCCAGCGCGGGAGCACCAGAGGGCGCTGCACACAACGAGGTGGGCTAACGGCGGCGCAGGGCAACTCTGGCGAACAATCACGCGCTAACCAGGGTTGTAACGGCCAAATTAAGGGCGCGGGCAGGTTGCTCACCACGAGGAGAAGCGTTGGAGTCACGGGGCAATGGCGGTGGCGCAGGGACACGACGGGGCGACGATGGCGGAGCTCCGGCTGCGAAGAACCGCTCCGGTGAGCGTGGGATGGACAAACCAGAGAGGGGGAGGGCACACCGAAGGGTGTCCCGAGCAGCTAACGGCGAGGCGAAACTCACCGATGGCAAAGGACGGGGCGTGGGCGCGACGGTGATTGCAGAACGGGCAGCGAGCGATGGTGAGCGGTGGCGGAGCTCTCTGTTCGCACGGGCAGAGCGAGAGAGAGGGCGCGGGGGTTTGGTTGAGGGTGCAAGTGAGCGAGGGGAGGTGAACGAGCAGGGTGCGGGGCTCAAAAGGGGCGCGGGCGCGAGGACGTGGGCGCGTCCACGGTGGGGGATTGTGGGCAAGAGGTTAGGGATGACTGACAGGTGGGGTTGGCGGGACAGAGAGGGAAACGAGCGCACGGGCGAGAGAAACGACGCCGACAGGCCTGGCTCATGGGGCAGCGAGAGAGAGAGGGAGAGAGGGCGCGCTGGAGTTGGTGCCGACAGGTGGGGCCTGCCTGTCAGGCACCGAGAGCGCGCGGGCTAGGCTTAGTGGGCCGTCCTGGGCTGAATTGAGTTTTCCATTTTCCAGGGAATTTCTAATTGCTTTTCTATTTATTTTCTCTAGGTTTTCAATTTAAATTCAAATCAAGTTTCAAATTCAAACCAAATCAATCATGTGCAACAATTCAAGAAATATTTGGGGTTCAACATGATGCAACATTTCTTGACTCATATGTTTTGGGCAAAATAAAATAAATAATCCCTCACTAATTAAGCTAACCCTAGCCAGAAGAGAAAGAGAGAGAGAAACTAGAAAGAGATGGAAACTAGAGTGAGATAGAGAAGAGTAACACCTGAATTTGGATGATAATAAGAAAGAAAATTTATACCCCCAAATTCAGGGTGTTACACTAATGCACCAGCTTATTTCATGAATTTAATGAATAAGGTGTTTATGGAGTATCTGGAGAGATTCGTGTGGTATTCATCAATGATATTCTTATTTATTCCAAGAGTGATAGTGATCATGAGGAACATCTGAGATTGGTGCTACAGAAGCTACAAGATAATCAACTCTACGCCAAGTATAGCAAATGCGAGTTCTGGATTGACGAGGTGCCATTCCTTGGACATATCATTTCCAATGGTGGGATATCAGTGGATCCTGCTAAGGTCTAGGAGATAATGGTGTGGAGCATACCCACTATAGTTACGGAGATTCAGAGTTTCTTGGGACTTGCAGGATATTATTGGAGATTTATTGAAGGATTTTCTAAGATTGCAAAGCCTATGACCTCACTTCTGGAGAAGGGAAGAGAGTTTAAGTGGGATGAGAAGTGCCAAGATAGCTTTGATCAATTAAAGAAGAGATTGACGTCACCCCCAGTGTTGGTTATGCTAGATCTACATAAGGGATTTGACATTTATTGTGATGCATGTGGCCAAGGCTTGGGATGTGTGCTTATGCAAGAAGGACACGTGATTGCCTACGCGTCTCGTTAGTTGCAGAAACATGAGTTGAACTACCCCACTCATGACTTAGAACTGACAGCTGTAGTGCATGCACTTAAGATATGAAGACATTATATTATGGGAACCAAGTGCCAAGTGTACACAGATCATAAGAGTTTGAAGTATATATTCACTCAGAAGGATCTCAACCTTAGGCAACGCCGTTGGTTGGAACTTATTAAGGATTATGATTTGGAGATTCACTATCACCCGGGTAAGGCGAATCTGGTTGTAGATGCCTTGAGTCGAAAGGAACACGTTCATTCAGCTATTGTTGCCCAGCTACCAAAGGAGATTGTTGAGGATTTCAGGAGACTCAACCTAGGAATTGTTACACACACTGAAGGAATCACTATTGATGTGGAACCTACCTTGGAGCAAGAAATCCGTAAAGGTCAGGTTGGTGATGCTAAGATACAAGAGATCAAGGATCTTATTACTGAAGGTAGAGGTCTAGAATTCACGGAGGATGAGCAAGGCACCGTATGGTTTAAGGACAGGATATGTGTTCCTGAGATTGATAGCCTTCGTGAGACTATATTGAAGGAAGCCCATGATTCTGATTACTCTATCCACCCTGGTAGCACCAAGATGTATCAGGATTTGAAGCAGAAATACTAGTGTTATGGATTAAAGAGAGATGTGGCTGCACATGTGGCTAAGTGTGATGTGTGTCAAAGAGTCAAGGCCGAACATCAAAGACCAGCCGAACTACTGCACCCGCTTAAGATACCCAAGTGGAAATGGGAAGAAATTGGTATGGATTTCATTGTTGGACTGCCCCGCACTCCTGCAGGGTATTAATCTATTTGGGTAATTGTGGACAGACTGACAAAAGTGGCTCACTTCATATCTGTGAGAACTAACTACACGAGAGCCAAGCTAGCAGAATTTTATATGACTCAGATAGTTTGTCTACATGGGGTGCCTAAGAAGATCGTGTCAGACCGAGGCTCACAGTTTACATCTCAGTTTTGGAAGAAGTTGCACGAGTGCTTGGACACACAGTTGAATTTCAGTTCAGCCTACCGTCCTCAAACTGATGGGCAGACCGGGAGGACTAACCAAGTGCTGAAGGATATGTTAAGAGCTTGTGCTCTTAAACATGGTGGTAGCTGGGATAAGAGCTTACCATATGCGGAATTCTCTTACAATAATAGATACCAGGCCAGTTTGAAGATGTCACCATTTGAGGCTCTATACAGCAGAAAATGAAGGACTCCACTGTATTGGGATCAAACTGGTGAACGCAGTTCTTTGGGCCTGAACTTATTCAAGAGGCAGAAGAACAAGTCCGTATAATTCGGGAGAATTTAAGGGTAGCTCAAACCAGGCAAAAGAGCTACGATGATAATAGAAGGAGACTGCTAGAGTTTAAGGAGGGTGATCATGTGTACCTTAAGGTGTCACCAATCTGGGGTATGAGGAGATTTAAAGTTAAAGGGAAGTTGTCCCCTCGCTTTATTGGACCTTTCTTGATCTTAAAGCGAGTGGGAGAAGTTGCATATCAATTAAAACTACCCGATCACCTTGCCGATGTACATGATGTCTTCCACGTGTCACAACTGAAGAAGTGCCTCAAGGTACCTGAAGAGCAGCTACCGATGAAGAATCTTAGTGTTCAAGATGATCTGACTTATACGGAATATCCTATCAAGATTCTTGATACTTTGACTCGTGTCACGAAGAATAAGGTGATTAAAATGTGCAAGGAACAATGGAGTCACCATGAAGAAGATGAAGCTACTTGGGAAAGAGAAGAAGAGCTTCGCATAGATTTTCCCCATCTTTTCCCTAGTCCTTCCTAAATCTCGAGGATGAGATTCTTGTTAAGGGGGTAGGATTTGTAATACCCAAATATGTAAGCAATGGAAATAGAGTTGATCTCAATGTTTGGTGACCATTACTTATCATCACATGTGACTGATCATGTTTAAAATGAGTAAATCTTTACTAAAACACAAATAAACCATTGCATCATATTGGATTTTTTGTTTGTGCATTTAAAACAATAATAATATGAATAAAAATAAAATAATAATGAGAATTTGGGATTTAGCCTAAATTTAAATTCTAGAATTGGGAAATAAGAGAAGGAAAGAAATGAGAAAAAATACTACATAAAATCAAATAAGAATAAGAATAAATATCTTTCACACTGATATTATCAAACTGTACATTTAAAACTGAGGACAAATTCATCACAAAAGTTTGAATTTAAATTTAATTGAAGATTGAAATGGAAAAGCAAAAGAAAATAAAAAAGAAAAGAATAAAGCTAATCTAACCTAAGCAGGCAGGTCGCCTCACTTCTCGGCCCAGCCAACTTTCCCTTCGCGCGGCCCACCTTGCCTAGCACTTGCGCCCGCGCTACCGCCAGCGCCCATTCGGCCCCACCTGTCATACTCACGCGCGTGCGCTCAACTCAGCCATCTAGCACCGACACGCGGGCCCTGTGGGCCAGCCACCCCTCTCGCGCCAGTCTCCGCTTCTGTTCGCTGGCGCGAGGACCCGGGACCGCGTCCCCTTTCATCAGTCGCTGACTCGTGGGCCATAATAGTCAGATCTATCCTCAACCAATTTATCGAGCATGGCGGCATGCGCGGTCGTCGCGCGATTCGTGGACGCGCTCTGGCCACATTCGTGACCTTATAGGGAGCCGCAACCCTCGGACTCACCTATTCCCTCTCTCTTCCCTGCCCTCGTGACCACCACCATAGTAGAGAGAGATTGCAGAGCGAAGCAGAGAGAAAGAGAGAGAGCCGCCGCCGCCACCGCGGATACGCGGTCCGATCGCTGTTTCGGCCTCGGTTTGCGATCGGGGATCCTCGCCGGCGTATTCCGCTTGGATCTGGAGCTTCCTCGTGTGACTAGGGTGACCAGACGTAGTAGAATCGCTCACCGGAGCAACACATCCGTCGTGGGCCGCACCTCGCCGTCGCTAGGGGACTCAACGCCATAATCGTCGGTGAGTATGCACCCTCCGTGCTCGCGTGGCCGTCCTCATCATTTTGCACTTGTATAACTGGGGAATGGTGCTCGGGATCACCGGTTAGTGGGATTCGCTGGCGTATTCTGCCATGGGGACTTCTAGCGCCGCCGTGCTACACCGTTGGGGAGGAAGACGCTAGGATGGCCCTCAGATGTAGCGGGGACAGCTAGGATTAGAAGGCATATACCCTTTCAGATTATTTGAATCTGTGCCATCAATTGTCAATCATATGGTCTACACTGATTATGGGCTTGGGATCGACCTGGGCCATCAGATCTCGATCCAGTGGCCCATAGCGCATACCATTCTGGGGAATGGAAGATCTAATCCGGAGCGTCGATTAGGGATCGGACGATTGGGGTTTCTCCATACCCCTTCGGCCTGGCATTTTCACATAAGAAACCCTAGGCTTTTTGCAATAGAACCTGCAGTCCACTCGGATATCTCCCTGACTCTTAGTTACATTTGCGCTAGGGCCCCTACCTTTCTCCGTTTTATTGTGCCCAGTCCAGAGGGTAGAAAAGTAAGAGAAGTAAATACAGAAATTGATTTTTAATATATAAATAAGTGCTAGAACTTGTATAAATCATAGAAAATTCATATGAACTCCAAATTGATCCATTTCAGTTTTTAAAATTTTATAATATTATTGTTTATCACCTAGAGTCTCTATTTTGACATGAAAACAATAGTAAAAATTTATTCTCACTTAATCATATATCAAGCACATAAAACCTTTGGAAATTCATAATATAAAATCCATAACTCCAAAATTAATGGTTCATGTTCCTAGGATCTTATTTTAATGTGTAGATTATTATTATGTACTTTGTTTAAATGTTTGGTGTGACGTTAATTTTTTCTTTATACTGTGCTTGTTTGTATTGTGGCGAGTAGAAGAGACAGTGGCTGAGGATCCTGGTGCCCAGCAGATAGAAGTTGCTGAGCAGGAGCTCATTGAAGGCAAGTAGTGCCCTTGATCACTTCTTTTTACCTAGTAATGTTCTTATTAATCATAATGATCAGTATAGGTTAATTTTGATGGGACCCAATAGGTCACCCTAGTCTGTTTATCCTTTTTACCTTGTTTACCCCTGAATCACTTGGGTAGCTTTGCTATTGCTTTATATGGTTTTGGGTTATTATTTCATTATATCCATGTTCCAATTATTCTGTTATGTTATTTATGTTCATGATAAGATCATTATGTTAATGGGAACATGGAGAACCACCCGAGAAAACGTGCCACCATAAGGGAGGAATGGGACCCCTTAGCTAACAAATTAGGAAAGCTGGTGGAAGACTACCTTACCCAAAAGGGGCAAGGGCAGTAGGGGAGTTGCATGCAGGGAGGTTCTCTGGTTGATTTTGCTACGATGGCGGTCAGATGGGGGATTCTTGCAAGTGCTCTTTCCATAAACTGTAGCGGGTTTTCTGAAGCTAGTGGAACTTTGTAAAGGCCTCGTAGTGTTACCCTGCCTCGCCTTGTCGGTAGAGGTGTATGGGATTGACCGTCTCTTGGCAGATGGGTAACATGACTTGTGGGTACAAGGTACAACCTCTGAAGAGTGTAAAACTGGTATACTAGCCGTGCTCACGGTAATGAGCGACTTGGACACTCACATGATTAATTTATGTAACTTAAATTCAATATTTCATTTGCATTAGTGTAAAGCCAAAAATTTATATAAGGTAAATAATAATAATAATAATAATAATAATAATAATAATAATAATAATAAAGAAATAAATACATTTACGATAGGGTATTGAAGATTTTTTTAGGACCATTGAAAAATCCATTGGGCTCTCCCTCCTTATATTCAATTGATAGTATTAAATTAGCCAAGAAACCCATAGATAAATAAAGAAGCGTGCATCGCGGGCCAAAGATTTTGTTGCGATGCATTTTATCAAAATTAAGGAGTCATAACTTAAATTTAACCCCGAATTATAAAACAAAAAAAATAAGAAAGGAAATTGTAATAGTCATTTATTATTTCTAGATTTTGAAAATAGAAGGAGAATAAAATAGTGATATTAAAAAAATAAGATTCATATTCACATTATGCTTAGGTTTAGATTGGGAATCTTAAATTCAAAATGAGAATTCAAATTTGGGATTGAATATCTCAAAGTGGAATAAATAAATAAATAAATATAAAAGAAAAATGGGTCATTCCTGCGCTTGGGCCCAAACCAAACTGCTCCCAGCCCAGCACCTCCACTTTTATCCCACTCGGCCCGCTCCAACTTTCCTCGTCTGCGGCCCACTCCCTATCGCTGGCGCCGACATACCAGGGCCACCGGCCAGCCTCACTCTCGTGTGATGCTCGTGACACTAGCAGGTGGGGCCCATCCTGTCAGTTGCCATCTCACACCTTCAATAGAACACGCGGAGCTCGCCGCGATGATCGGATCCGCTGCATGGTCGCGCTCTCGCCGCAGATCACGGAGGTAGTTGAAACGAACTCCTGCTCTCGGGTGCCGCAGGATAAGTGGTGGGTCTTTCCTTTCTTTCCCCTCCCCCTCAGCTCACCTGTACCACTGCACCGAGGGATTGCGTGGATCTGAGTATTGGCATCGCCGTCGACGCGATAAGAAATTCGCCGCGACCGCGACCTCGAGACCAGTTGGCGGAGTTCATCGTTGCATGCCGTGCGGGTTTGTACCGGTTTTGGGCATGGATTCGGGCCATCGGGGGGGTCAAATCCTCGCTGGCCTCGGTGCGGGTCTCCATCTGCGCGTGGCCGAGTTCGTCTTCGCTAGGGATCCTAGGTATGAACCCCTCTCGCTCGATTTGCGTTCATCTAGAAGCCACGTAGCATCTATCGGCCAAGTAATTGAAGGAGTTGGGCCCCTACCACCACTCCGACCGCTTGGGGAAGAACCGCGGTCGCCCGCCATCGCTGGCAATGCGCCCTGTTTCGTCGCATGCAAATTGGGATAGAAGGGGGTGTTTGCTGGCGTCCCTTCAGCATGAATCGTAGTGCGGGAGGAAGAATTTGGGGCTGTGGGCGATCTGTGCTCAGCGAATTTCTTAATGGAGATCAACGTCGCCACGGATCGACACCACGCCGTGACCAGTGGTCTTCGTCACGCCAACTCCGGTGAGACATCCTCCATACGATTCGCTTTGGCCTGAGAATTGTGTAGAGCGTTTTGGATTGGGGAGTAGTGCACCAGGGCCATGGAATGTCGCGCGCCGACAAGAGCTACGTCGTGGTGGCTGGGTGGCGCCGCCGTGCTCCTCTCTCGGGGTAGGGGTGGGATCTGCGCCGTAGGATCAGGCATCCACGGTTGAGATAGAACTGGGTGGCGTTTTCCTCTTGGGATCATCGTGTCCGTTGGATGGCGATCGAGGGATCAGATTTGTGACCAACATCGATGGTTTCTGGTCATGGGATCCAGATCCAAGGGCTCAGGTTGGATACTGGTTTGTTTTAATTGAAGATCTAATCCTAGCGGCTGATTTTCGATCGAACGGCCAATAGATATCCATACCCCTTCACCCTAGTCTTTTTACACAAGAGACCCTCCACTTATCTAAAACCAACCTGTCGTCCTCGCAGAATATCTCTATGTCTAGAGAATCTTGCGTTGTGGCCCCTGCTTATCTGTTTATTTAGTGCCCAGTCCAGAGAATTAGAAAAATCCAGAAAAGTAAATAGGAAATGAATTTTTAATGTAAAATAATCCTAGAACTTGTTTAATCCATAGAAAATTCATATGAACTCCAAATTGATCCATTCCAGTTTCTGTAATTTTGTAATAATGTTGTCCATCACTTTGTGTCTCCGTTTTGACATGAGAAACATATTAAAACTTATCTCTTAATTAATCTTATGCGAGGCACATAAAACCTTCAGAAATTCATAACTCCTCCGTTTTAACTCCGATTTGATCCATTCAAGTTACGTTAGTCTCGTATAAATATTTACTATGCAATAACAGCATTTATTATACCATGTCCCATTCTTTTCTTTATTTAACTTATGTTGGTTAGTCTCGTTAAACTACTTATCATTATAATCTACTAGAATATAATCTATGGCCAATTTATAACTTATATTTAAGTTGAGATAATTATTTATAGAATAACCTCTCATATGATTTATATTAACCAATTTATGATATAGTTTAATATTTTAATCACATGAAACCTCTATGAAATCATAACTCCTTAACCATGACTCCGATCTTAGTAGTTCTCAATCTCGCGATCTCGTAGCTTCACGTAGATTGTTATCATTCAATTTGTACTTATGTTTGGTGTGATGTTAATTTTATCTATACCATGTTTGTTTGTATTTCTACGACTAGTAGTAAGGTTACGAGGATCTGAAGAATCACCCTGGTAACTGGAATCTCAAGTGCCAGGCAAGTTGTGCCCTTGATTCACTTTTGTTACCCAATAATATTCTTTATTATCACTATTCAATGCATAGGTTTAATTTTGATGGGACCAAATAGGTCACCCTAGTCTGTTTATCCTTTTTACCTTGTTTACCCTGATTCACTTGGGTAGTTACGCTATTGCTTTACATGGTTTTTGGGATAATATTTCATTATATCCATGTTCCAATTATTCTGTTATGTTATTTATGTTCATGTCAAGACCATCTTTATTGTTAATTAGAACATGGAGCTTAACTTGAGAAACACGTGCCACCACAAGGGAGGAATGGGACCCCTTGGCTAACTAATTAGGAAAGCTAGTGGAAGACTACCTTACCCAAAAGGGGCAAGGGTAGTAGGGGAGTTGCTGAGAGCACCTAGAGGGGGGGTGAATAGGTGATCCTGTAAAAATCAAACACTAATAGCCACAAAACTTTAGTTATAAGTGTTAGTACGGCTAAGTGGCTTGAAGCGAACTCTTGAACACAAATAATCACATAGAGGAGCAACACAAGAGACACGCGATTTTATCCCGTGGTTCGGCCAAGTAACACTTGCCTACTTCCACGTTGTGGCGTCCCAATAGACGAGGGTTGCACTCAACCCCTTTCAAGTGATCCAATGATCAACTTGAATACCATGACTTTCTTGCTTATAGTCTTCTTCCCGTTTGCGAGGAATCTCCACAAGGTGGAGCCTCTCGCCCTTACACAATTGATCACAAAGAACGCATAAGAGTAAGGTAGGGAAGAGCAACACACACAAGACTCAAATACGCAGCACAACCACGCACACAAGTCACGACTTGAGCTCACAATGCAACACACGGAGTTCACAACTCAAATGGAGCTCAAAACGCTAACACAAAGAATCAAATGCGTGAAGTTGGAGTCTTGGAGTCTTAGGATGCTTAGTGAATGCTTAGGTAGCTCCTCCATGCGCCTAGGGGTCCCTTTTATAGCCCCAAGGCAGTTAGGAGCCGTTGAAGATCAACAAGGAAGGCTATCCTTGCCTTCTGTCGAGTGGCGCACCGGACAGTCCGGTGCGCCACCGAACAGTCACTATAGACGGTCCGATGCCGATCTCCTTCCTTTTCTGTCGCAGACGACTATTGTAGCTTCGGGCCGGTTGGCGCACCGGACATTGTCTGGTGCACACCGGACAATCCGGTGCCCCCTGCCGACCGTTGGTGCGGGCCACGCGTTGCCCGCGGATTGCGTGGCCGACCATTGCGCTAACGACTGTTGGCTGACCGGACAATCCGGTGAATTATAGACGTACACCGCCAAACTTTTCCCGAGAGCGGCCTTTTCACCGGAGTCCAGCCTGGCGCACCGGACAGTTCGGTGTGCCAGACTAAGCTGAGTTTTGGCTGCACCGAGCCAAGTCTTTTTGGTTTCTTTTCTTCTTGTTTCTAGTACTTAGACAAAATATGTTAGTACTCAAAACAATGTACTAAGTCTAGAAACGTACCTTGTAATATGATTTGCACTTCTTTCTTCATTTAGCACATAAGATCTCTAATTAAATGTGTTGTGCACTTAATCACTAAAACATAATAGAAATTGCCCATGGGCACATTTCCCTTTCAATCTCCCCCCTTTTTGGTGATTTATGCCAGCACATCCAAAAGCAACCAAAAGAAGTGCAACATCAATGCAATTGAGAACAAAATTGTCTTTGCACAAGTTTTGACATATTTGGATCATTCTTTGCCACCACTTGGTTTGTTTTTGCAAATCAAATTCATTTTCCTATCTCTAAGTCAAACTCACTTGTTTGGGCACAAAGAGAGATAATCCAGGAGTGAAATTGACCAAGTGCCAAAAACTCCCCCTTTTCCCATTATCAAAAATTCTCCCCCACAAGAGACTAAATTTTGCAATAAGAGTATTTTGGACAAACCAAAAGTTCCAACTCTATTGTTTTCAAAATTCACAAGTGGTAGCTGATCCATTTGCTTTGGCCTTAATTTCTCCCCCTTTGGCATTAAGCACCAAAACAGGATCATTCTTGGCCCTTTAACCCCATTACCTCACCAAAATTGTCAATTAAGAGCAAAAAGGCAATAAGAGCATAGGTATGAACTTGGAAGTAAATACACCAATACCGGAGTGTAGTGGAAGTCTTTGCAACGTCCAAGTCCATTTTCCCTTTCAATGCACCTATGAGACTACATCAAGAATACTCAAACACAAAGGTTAGTCTCAAAGGGTCAAGTTGTAGCATGTCTCCCCCTAAATAAGTGCATCACATGCAAATGGACTTGTGAGGTCCGGGGATCATGTGTACAACTTGAGCACCACAAATAAACAGTAATGGATTGAAATGCATAAAGTAGCATAATCAAAGGCATAGAACACATGTATGTTATAGATCAATCCAAGTTACGCGAATCTAAGACATTTAGCTCACTAAGCAACCTGCAAAACCTTTTCTCATCTAAAGGCTTGGTGAAGATATCGGCTAGCTGATTCTCGGTGTTAATATGGTACACCTCGATATCTCCCTTTTGCTGGTGGTCCCTCAGAAAGTGATGCCGGATGTCTATGTGCTTAGTGCGGCTGTGTTCAACAGGATTATCCGCCATGCGGATTGCACTCTCATTGTCACATAGGAGTGTGACTTTGCTCAGATTGTAGCCAAAGTCCCTGAGGGTTTGCCTCATCCAAAGTAGTTGCGCGCAACACTGTCCTGTGGCAACATACTCGGCCTCAGCGGTGGATAGGGCAACGGATGTTTGTTTCTTAGAACTCCAAGACACCAGGGACCTTCCTAGGAATTGGCACGTCCCTGATGTACTCTTCCTATCAACCTTGCATCCAGCATAATCGAAGTCTGCATATCCAATTAAGTCAAAGGTAGACCCCTTTGGATACTAGATCCCGAAGCAAGGCATAGCAACTAAATATCTAAGAATTCGCTTAACGACCACAAGGTGACATTCCTTGGGGTCGGATTGATATCTAGCACACATGCATACACTTAGCATAATGTCTGGTCTACTAGCACATAAATAAAGCAAGGAACCTATCATAGACCGGTATGCCTTTTGATCAACAGACTTACCTCCTTTGTTGAGGTCGACGTGCTCGTCGGTTCCCATAGGTGTCTTTGCGGGCTTGGCGTCCTTCATCCCAAACCGCTTGAGAAGATCTTGTGTGTACTTTGTTTGGGAGATGAAGGTGCCGTCCTTGAGTTGCTTCACTTGGAACCCAAGAAAATAGGTCAACTCGCCCATCATAGACATCTCAAATTTTTGAGTCGTCACCCTACTAAACTCCTCACAAGACTTTTGGTTAGTAGAACCAAATATTATGTCATCGACATAAATTTGGCACACAAAAAGATCACCATCACAAGTCTTAGTGAAAAGAGTGGGATCGGCTTTCCCAACCTTGAAAGCATTAGCAATTAAGAAATCCCTAAGGCATTCATACCATGCTCTTGGGGCTTGCTTATGTCCATAGAGCGCCTTAGAGAGTTTAAAAACGTGGTCGGGATACCTGTCATCCTCAAAGCCAGGGGGTTGTTCCACGTATACCTCCTCCTTGATTGGCCCATTGAGGAAGGCGCTCTTCACGTCCATTTGAAACAACCTGAAGGAATGGTGAGCGACATAGGCTAATAGAATGCGAATAGACTCTAGCCTAGCCATAGGAGCAAAAGTCTCCTCAAAATCCAAACCTGCGACTTGGGCATAACCTTTTGCCACAAGTCGAGCCTTGTTTCTCGTCACCACCCCATGCTCGTCTTGCTTGTTGTGGAACACCCACTTGGTTCCCACAACATTTTGCTTGGGATGTGGCACTAGGCTCCAAACTTTGTTCCTCTTGAAGTTGTTGAGCTCTTCCTGCATGGCCAACACCCAGTCCGGATATTGCAAGGCCTCTTCTACCCTGAAAGGCTCAATAGAAGAGACAAACGAGTAATGCTCAGAAAAATTAGCTAGACTGAGCGAGTTGTTACTCCCTTGCTTATGTCACCCAGTATCTAATCGATGGGGTGATGTCATTGGATCGTCGCTCGGACTTGAGTTGGAGGGGCCTGTGGTGCTTCTTCCTCCAACACTTGTTCTTCCTGTGCTCTCCCTTGATCCTATCCCTCTTCTTGAGGTACCTGTTCACCGTCTTGAGTTGGGGAATGCACCATTGTGGAGGAAGATGGCTGATCTTGCTCTTGTTGTTCCTATGGTCGCACATCACCTATCGCCATCGTGCGTATTGCGGCCGTTGGAACATTATCTTCATCTACATCATCAAGATCAACATGCTCTCTTGGAGAGCCATTAGTCTCATCAAATACAACATCGCTAGAGACTTCAACCAAACCTAATGATTTGTTGAAGACTCTATACGCCCTTGTATTTGAGCCATACCCTAGTAAAAACCCTTCTACTGCCTTGGGAGCAAATTTTGAATTTCTACCTTTCTTCACTAGAATGTAACATTTGCTCCCAAATACAGGAAAGTATGAGACGTTGGGTTTGTTACCGGTAAGAAGTTCGTACGAGGTCTTCTTGAGGAGGTGATGTAGGTAGAGCCGGTTTGTGGCGTGGCAAGATGTATTCACAGCTTCTGACCAAAACCACTCGGACGTCTTGAATTCTCCAAGCATCGTTCTCGCCATGTCGATAAGCGTTCTGTTCTTCCTCTCTACCACACCATTTTGCTGTGGTGTGTAGGGAGCGGAGAACTCATGCTTGACGCCTTCTTCCTCAAGGTACTCCTCCACTTGCAGATTCTTGAACTCGGACCTATTGTCGCTTCTTATCTTTTTCACCTTGAGCTCAAATTCATTTTGAGCCCGCCTTAGAAAGCGCTTGAGGGTCCCTTGGGTTTCTGATTTATCCTGCAAAAAGAACACCCAAGTGAAGCGGGAAAAATCATCAACAATAACAAGACCATACTTACTTCCCCCGATGTTAAGGTAGGCAACGGGTCCGAGGAGGTCCATATGTAGTAGCTCCAGTGGTCTTGATGTTGTCATCACATTCTTGTTGTGATGAGTACTCCCCACTTGTTTTCCTGCCTGACAAGCTGCACAAGGTCTATCTTTCTCGAAACAAACATTTGTTAGTCCTAACACATGTTCTCCCTTTAGAAGTTTATGAAGGTTCTTCATCCCAACATGTGCTAGACGGTGATGCCACAGCCAGCCCATACTAGTCTTAGCTATTATGCATGCATCTAGATCGGCCTCCTCTTTCGAAAAATCAACTAAGTAGAGTCTGCCGTCTAATACACCCTTAAATGCTAATGAACCATCACTCATTCTAAAGACAGAAACATCAACATTTGTAAACAAACAATTGTAGCCCATGTGGCACAATTGACTTACAGACAGGAGATTATACCCTAATGACTCTACTAAGAATACATTTGAAATAGAGTGCTCGCTTGTTATGGCTATCTTTCCCAAACCTTTAACCTTGCCTTGGTTCCCATCTCCAAAAATAATCGTATCCTGGGAATCCTTCTTCTTGACGTAGGAGGTGAACATCTTCTTCTCCCCCGTCATGTGGTTTGTGCATCCGCTGTCGATAATCCAGCTTGAGCCCCCAGATGCATAAACCTGCAAGGCAATTTACACTTGGGTTTTAGGTACCCAACTCTTATTGGGTCCTACAAGGTTAGTCACAATAGCCTTTGGAACCCAAATACAAGTCTTGTCTCCCTTGCATTTGGATCCCAATTTCCTAGCCACTACTTTTGCATTCTTACATAAAAGCGCAAATGAAGTATTGCAAGCATGGTAAATAGTAGTAGATTCATTACACACTTTCCTAGACACATGATGCACAACATGATTTCTCCTAGGCCTACTTCTACCGTGGATAAAAGTAGAACTCGAGGCAAACATTGCATGTGAATCAAAAGCATCATGATCATAACTCCTATTATAATTGGAATGACTAGCAATTTTCCTATTATACATAAAAGCATGATTCTTTTGAATACTACTAGCCATAGGGGCCTTCCCTTTCTCCTTGGCAAGAATGGGAGTCTTTTGGCTTGTTAAGTTCTTGGCTTCCTTTCAAAAACCAAGCCCATCCTTAATTGAGGGGTGTCTACCAATTGTGTAGGCATCCCTAGCAAACTTTAATTTATCAAAATCAATTTTGCAAGTCTTAAGTTGAGCATTAAGACTTGCCACCTCATCATTTAATTTAGAAATGGACGCAAGATGATCATCACAAGCATCAATATCAAAATCCTTGCATCTATTGCAAATAACTACATGTTCTACACAAGATCTAGTAGTATTAGCTTCCTCTAGCTTAGCATTTAAATCATCATTCAAAATCTTTAAACTAGAGATTGATTCATGGTACACAGACAATTCAGAGGATAACATTTCATTTCTCTTAATTTCTAGAGCAAGAGATTTTTGAACGCTAACAAATTTATCATGCTCTTCATACAAAATATCCTCTTGCTTTTCTAAAAGTCTATCCTTTTCATTTAAAGCATCAATTATTTCATTAATCTTTTCTACTTTAGCTCTATCTAATCCTTTAAATAGACTAGAGTAATCTACTTCATCATCGGAAGAATCCTCATCACTGGAAGTAGAGTACTTAGGGGAATCTCAAACACTCACCTTCTTCTCCTTGGCCATGAGGCAAGTGTGGCGTTCGTTGGGGAAGAGCGAAGACTTGTTGAAGGCCGAGGCTGCCAGTCCTTCATCGTCGGAGTCGGATGAAGAGCAGTCTGAATCCCATTCTTTGCCAAGGTGTGCCTCGCCCTTTGCCTTCTTGTAAGCCTTCTTCTTCTCCCTCTTCCCATGCTTTTCTTGTTCCTGGTCATTATCATTATCGGGGCATTGCGCTATAAAATGACCAGTCTTACCGCATTTAAAACAGGAGTGCTTTCCCTTTGCTTTGTTCTTGTTAGGGTACTCCTTGCGTCCTTTTAGTACAGTCTTGAAGCGCTTGATGATTAGGGCCATCTCATCTTCGTTTAGCCCAGCAGCCTCAACTTGTGCCACCTTGCTTGGTAGCGCCTCCCTGTTGCTTGTTGCTTTGAGAGCAATGGGTTGAGGCTCGTAGACGGGTAGAGGGCCATTAAGAGCATCATCCACATATCGCGCTTCCTTTACCATCATACGCCCGCTCACGAATTTTCCGAGTATCTCCTCGACCGTCATTTTGGTGTACCTGGGATTTTCACGAATGAGGTTTACAAGATGGGGGTCAATTACCATGAATGACCTTAGCATAAGTCGGATGACGTCGTGGTCCGTCCATCTTGTGTTTCCATAACTTCTAATCTTGTTGACCAGGGTCTTGAGCCTGTTGTAGGTTTGCATTGGCTCCTCTCCCCTGATCATCGCAAATCTCCCTAGCTCGCCTTCCACCAACTCCATTTTGGTGATCATGGTGACATTGTTTCCCTCATGAGATATCTTGAGGGTGTCCCAGATTTGCTTGGCGTTGTCCAAGCCGCTCACTTTGTTGTATTCATCCCTGCACAAGGAAGCTAGCAAAACAGTACTAGCTTGTGCATTCTTATGAATTTGCTCATTAATATACACAGGGTTATCCGTACTATCGAAATGCATTCCATTTTCAACTATCTCCCAAATACTAGGATGGAGAGAAAATAAGTGACTATGCATTTTGTGGCTCCAAAAAGAGTAGTCTTCTCCATCAAAGTGTGGAGGTTTCCCAAGTGGAATTGATAGCAAATGAGCATTAGAATTGAATGGAATATGAGAATAATCAAATGAATAATTTTTGATTAACCAGTTTCTTTTTCGATGAGTCATCGTCGTCGTCTCTTGGTGAAGAAGAGGAGGCGTCGCTGTCGTAGTAAATGATCTTCTTGATGCGCCTCTTCTTCTTCCCGTCCTTCTTCTTGTGACTCGAGCCAGAGTCAGTGGGCTTGTCGTCTCTTGGCTCGTTGAAGATGGACTCCTTCTCTTTGTCGTTGACCACCATCCCCTTTCCCTTAGGATCCATCTCTTCGGGCAATTAGTCCCTTACGTGAAGAGAACGGCTCTGATACCAATTGAGAGCACCTAGAGGGGGTGAATAGGTGATCCTGTAAAAATCAAACACTAATAGCCACAAAACTTTAGTTATAAGTGTTAGTACGGCTAAGTGGCTTGAAGCGAACTCTTGAACACAAATAATCACAGAGAGGAGCAATACAAGAGACACGCAATTTTATCCCGTGGTTTGGCCAAGTAACACTTGCCTACTTCCACGTTGTGGCGTCCCAATGGACGAGGGTTGCACTCAACCCCTTTCAAGTGATCCAATGATCAACTTAAATACCATGGCTTTCTTGCTTATAGTCTTCTTCCCATTTGCGAGGAATCTCCACAAGTTGGAGCCTCTCGCCCTTACACAATTGATCACAAAGAACGCACAAGAGTAAGGTAGGGAAGAGCAACACACACAAGACTCAATACGCAGCACAACCACGCACACAAGTCACGACTTGAGCTCACAATGCAACACACGGAGTTCACAACTCAAATGGAGCTCAAAACGCTAACACAAAGAATCAAATGCGTGAAGTTGGAGTCTTGGAGTCTTAGGATATTTAGTGAATGCTTGGGTAGCTCCTCCATGCGCCTAGGGGTCCCTTTTATAGCCCCAAGGCAGCTAGGAGCCGTTGAAGATCAACAAGGAAGGCTATCCTTGCCTTCTGTCGAGTGGCGCACCGGACAGTCCGGTGCGCCACCGGACAGTCACTGTAGACGGTCTGGTGCCGATCTCCTTCCTTTTCTGTCGCAGAAGACCGTTGCAGCTCCGGGCCGGTTGGCGCACCGGACAGTCCGGTGCCCCCTGCCGACCGTTGGTGCGGGCCACGCGTCGCCCGCGGATTGCGCGACCGACCGTTGCGCTGGCAACCATTGGCTCACCGGACAGTCTGGTGCACCACCGGATAGTCCGGTGAATTATAGTCGTACGCCGCCAAACTTTTCCCTAGAGCGGCCTTTTCACCGGAGTCCAGCCTGGCGCACCGGACACTGTCCGGTGCACCACCGAACAGTCCGGTGTGCCAAACTGAGCTGAGTTTTGGCTGCACCGAGCCAAGTCTTTTTGGTTTCTTTTCTTCCTATTTCTAGTACTTAGACAAAATATGTTAGTACTCAAAACAATGTACTAAGTCTAGAAATGTACCTTGTAATATGATTTGCACTTCTTTCTTCATTTAGCACATAAGATCTCTAATTAAATGTGTTGTGCACTTAATCACCAAAACATAATAGAAATTGCCCAAGGGCACATTTCCCTTTCAATCTCCCCCTTTTTGGTGATTTATGCCAACACATCCAAAAGCAACCAAAAGAAGTGCAACATCAATGCAATTGAGAACAAAATTGTCTTTGCACAAGTTTTGACATATTTGGATCATTCTTTGCCACCACTTGGTTTGTTTTTGCAAATCAAATTCATTTTCCAATTTCTAAGTCAAACTCACTTGTTTGGGCACAAAGAGAGATAATCCAGAAGTGAAATTGATCAAGTGCCAAAAACTCCCCCTTTTTATTACAAATCTTGTAGATAAATAAAGGGGCAATTTATTACAAATCTCGAGGACGAGATTTCTGTTAAGGGGGGTAGGATTTGTAAAGCCCAAAATTTGTATAAGGTAAATAATAATAATAATAATAAAGAAATACATTTACGATAGGGTATTGAAGATTTTTTTAGGACCCTTGAAAAATCCATTGGGCTCTCCCTCCTTATATTCAATCGATAGTATTAAATTAGTCAAGAAACTCGTAGATAAATAAAGAAGTGTGCATCGCGGGCCGAAGGTTTTGTTGCGATGCATTTTATCGAAATTAAGGAGTCATAACTTAAATCTAACCCCGAATTATAAAACAAAAAAATAAGAAAGAAAATTGTAATAGTCATTTATTATTTCTAGATTTTGAAAATAGAAGGAGAATAAAATAGTGATATTAAAAAAATAAGATTCATATTCACATTATGCTTAGGTTTAGATTGGGAATCTTAAATTCAAAATGAGAATTCAAATTTGGGATTGAATATCTCAAGTACAAAAAATAAATAAATATAAAAGAAAAATGGGTCATTCCTGCGCTTGGGCCCAAACCAAACTGCTCCCGGCCCAGCACCTCCACTTTTATCTCACTCGACCCGCTCCAATTTTCCTCGTCTGCGGCCCACTCCCTATCGCTGGCGCCGACATACTAGGGCCACCGGCCAGCCTCACTCTCCTGTGATGCTCGTGACACTGGCAAGTGGGGCCCATGCTGTCAGTTGCATCTCCCACCTTCAACAGAACACGCGGAGCTCGCTGCGATGATCGGATCTGCCGCATGGTCGTGCTCTCGCCGCAGATCCTGGAGGTCGTTGAAACGAACTCCTGCTCTCGGGTGCCGCAGGATAAGTGGTGGGTCTTTCCTTTCTTTCCCCTCCCCCTTAGCTCACCTGTACCACTGCACTGAGGGATTGTGTGGATCCGGGTATTGGCGTCTCCGTTGCCACGCTAAAAATTTCGCCGCGACCGCGACCTCGAGACCAGCTGGCGGAGTTCGCCGTTGCGCGCCGTGCGGGTTTGTACCGGTTTTGGGCACGGATTCGGGCCATCGGGGGGTCAAATCCTCGCTAGCCTCGGTGCGGGTCCCCATCCGCGCGTGGCCGAGTTCGTCTTCGTCAGGGATCCTAGGTATGAACCCCTCCCGCTCGATTTGCGTTCATCTAGAAGCCACGTAGCATCTATCGGCCAAGTAATTGAAGGAATTGGGCGCCTGCCACCACTCCAGCCGCTTGGGGGAAGAGCCGCGGCCGCCCGCCATCGTGGGCAGTGTGCCCTGTTTCGTCGCATGCAAATTGGGATAGAAGGGGGTGTTCGTTGGTGTCCCTTCGGCATGAATCTTAGTGCGGGAGGAAGAATTTGGGGCTATGTGCGATCTGTGCTCAGCGAATTTCTTGCCGGAGATCAACGTCGCCACGGATCGACACCACGCCATGACCAGTGGTCTTCGTCATGCCAAGTCCGGTGAGACATCCTCCCTACGATTCGCTTTGGCCTGAGAATTGTGTAGAGCATTTCGGATTGGGGAGTAGTGCACCAGAGCCATGGAATGCCACGCGCCGACAAGAGCTCCATCGTGGTGGCTGGGCGGCGCCGCCGTGCTCCTCTCTCGGGGTAGGGGGCGGGATCTGCGCCATAGGATCGGGTGTCCACGGTTGAGATAGAACTGAGTGGCGTTTTCCTCTTGGGATCATCGTGTCCGTTGGATGGCGATCGAGGGATCAGATTTGTGACCAGCGTCGATGGTTTCTAGGTCATGGGATCTAGATCCAAGGGCTTAGGTTGGATACCGGTTTGTTTTAATTGAAGATCTAATCCTGGCGGCTGATTTTCGATCGGACGACCAGTAGATATCCATACCCCTTCACCCTAGTCTTTTTACACAAGAGACCCTCCACTTATCTAAAACCAATCCGCCGTCCTTGCAGAATATCTCTGTGTCTAGGGAATCTTGTGTTGTGGCCCCTATTTATCTGTTTATTTAGTGCCCAGTCCAGAGAATTAGAAAAATCCAGAAAAGTAAATAGGAAATGAGTTTTTAATGTAAAATAATCCTAGAACTTGTTTAATCCATAGAAAATTCATATGAACTCCAAATTGATCCATTCCAGTTCCTATAATTTTGTAATAATGTTGTACATCACTTTGTGTCTCTGTTTTGACATGAGAAACATATTAAAACTTATCTCTTAATTAATCTTATGCGAGGCACATAAAACCTTCAGAAATTCATAACTCCTCCGTTTTAACTCCGATTTGATCCGTTCAAGTTGCGTTAGTCTCGTACAAATATGTACTATGCAATAACATCATTTATTATACCATGTCCCATTCTTCTCTTTATTTAACTTATGTTGGTTAGTCTCGTTAAACTACTTATCATTATAATCTACTAGAATATAATCTATGGCCAATTTATAACTTATATTTAAGTTGAGATAATTATTTATAGAATAACCTCTCATATGATTTATATTAACCAATTTATGATATATTTTAATATTTTAATCACATGAATCCTCTATGAAATCATAACTCCTTAACCATGACTCTGATCTTAGTAGTTCTCAATCCCGCTATCTCGTAGCTTCGCGTAGATTGTTATTATTCAGTTTGTACTTATGTTTGGTGTGATGTTAATTTTATCTATACCATGTTTGTTTGTATTGCTACGACTAGCAGTGAGGTTACGAGGATCTGAAGAATCACCCTGGTAACTGGAATCTCAAGTGCCAGGCAAGTTGTGCCCTTGATTCACTTTTGTTACCCAATAATATTCTTTATTATCACTATTCAATGCATAGGTTTAATTTTGATGGGACCCAATAGGTCACCCTAGTCTGTTTATCCTTTTTACCTTGTTTACCCTAATTCACTTGGGTAGTTATGCTATTGCTTTACATGGTTTTTGGGATAGTATTTCATTATATCCATGTTCCAATTATTCTGTTATGTTATTTATGTTCATGTCAAGACCATCTTTATTGTTAATTAGAACATGGAGCTTAACTTGAGAAACATGTGCCACCACAAGGGAGGAATGTGACCCCTTGGCTAACTAGTTAGGAAAGCTAGTGGAAGACTACCTTACCCGAAAGGGGCAAGGGCAGTAGGGGAGTTGCATGCAAGGAGGTTCTCGGGTTGATTTTGCTGCGATGGCAGTCAGACAGGGGATTCTTGCAAGTGCTCTTCCCATAAACTGTAGCGGGTTTTCAGAAGCTAGTGGAACTTTGTAAAGGCCTCGTAGTGGATCCCTAGCCATTCACCTCGGTAGTGTCTAAGGGCCTTGCAAACCCTGGCGACATGGGAAACATGACTTGTGGGTAAAGGGTACAACCTCTGCAGAGTGTAAAACTGGTATACTAGCCGAGCTCATGGTCATGAGCAGCTCAGGACTCTCGCTTGATTAAATTATGGAACTTAAATTCAATTTGTCATATGCATTTGCATGGGATTACTTATTAATGTTGTTCTATTATTTATTATGGTTTTGTATTTACTTACACTTAGTAACTGCTAATAAAATTGGATCAACTTTAAAAGCAATGCTCAGCTTTAACCATTCTCTTTGGTAAGCCTTACACTTAACATGATCTCCCACCTTTTGTAACACCCCTGGTGTTACTGTTACTAAAACTTGAGCATGACATCATCAGCATTAGCATTTCATATGTTTGATACACCTAGGATGCATTCACTAGGTAAAAATTTCAAACAAGTTGTATTGTTATGGCATTTTGCAAATAAGACCCTAGTATAGGGTACTTAACCTTAAATAGGGTTAGAAGGGTAAAACAGGACCCAAATAGAGAAAACCCCAAAGATTAAGTGAAATAATCATAAAATGTTACTAAGAAGGGACTTACATTACATTCTCACCCTTGAAATATCAAAAACCCTAGTAAGGACCCTAGAAAACCCTAAATCCAAACCCTAGGGGGTTAAGTGCAAAACTAGTCCACTTTTGGACTAAAGTGCAAAAACCATGATAATAAAGTGTCCTAAGTCATATGGTTCACAATCATGAAGATTTGCAAGCTAAACCCTGAATTTTGGACCTATTTGCAAAAAGACCCTATTTGGGTTCTAACCCTAAGTCTGAAATTCAGTGATATGGGCTCAACTTTGGAGCTTTGTAACTTTCAAACAAAAGGGATTTTGCCATAAGTCACCACATCAAATTTGTAAACCTATCAAAGGAGAACAACTTTGCTTAAGAGGGTAAGCATGGTTATTGAGAAGAAATTGGAGAAAATCAGACCCAAAGATGGGCTGTCAGGCTGTTGAAGTCTGAATTTCAGACTGACAGTGGCCTAGAACCAAGTTTGAAAGCCATTTCGACCATGATCCAGTGAGAATCTATCTAGGGATGCTATAATAAAGATGAAGATGGTTTTTAGGACCACAACTTTGCTGCAGAGCATTGGTTATGTTGTCATATGAATTTGGGAGAAAATCGAGCTCAAAGATGATCTGTCATGCCAATTGAATAAGGAATCCCATGGTACAGTGCCTGAACGGGATCAGATCGCCAACGCAGCAGTCTCACCGCCGACGACCTCTCCACCGCGATTTGTGTCGCCGGCGTCTTGATTCGTGCTCGGGTTGATCAAATGACGCTCGGAGTCACGTCGCTGTGGATAAGTTCGACCGGTAAACAAATCCGACCACCGTACAGAGTTCGTCGCGGTGGAACCCGATAAGCACGTCGGTGACCGCCGCCTTCCGGCCTTGCGCCGCATGTCTAAGCATCTCCACCGCATCGCCGTGACTTACTTTAGCTCCCCGTTGATCGCCGGAGTGACTGCCACGGCGTAGGACACGAATTCACTGCGCCAGTGAGCTCCCTCTTCTTCCGACCGCCGCGCGTCATCGTTCCAATTCCCGGCCACCGCTCTCGCTCCCTATAAATTGAAGCCACCGTCAGCTCCTCAACATCATCACGCACCACACCACCCAGTATTGCTCCCAGTCAATCACCAGTGAGCTCGAATTTTGAACTTCCCCCAATTTGCTCAAAAACACCGCAAGAACACCCTCACCGCGGCCAGCTCAACCCAGGTCAGTTCAAGTTTCTCCGTCACTTGTTCTAACATCCCTAGGCTCTCCTCAAGCTTCTCGACCCCTTTAATTGAACTAGACCGCCATGAATCACCGGGAACGTGAGTGAATGTCCATGCTGCCCGCGGTCTTCGTGGGCAGAGCTAGGTAGATCACCAATCATGAAATTTAATGAGGGGAAACACTCCTTAGGGATAGAATTAGGTCTAAACCAGAGATTAGTGCCAGTCCTTGCCCCATTCGGCCAGTCTACGAGCTCGTCGGAGCTCTGCCGCGCTCGTCGTCGTCGGGGACCTCGGCTTGGAAGGGAATAGAACGTGGAGGTCCTTCTTGCAAACTGTCAGCGACTCAGTGCAACAGTAAAAGAACCCACTTCGGGTTAGCCAGTAAGCCGAGGGCATTTTCACAAAGCTACTAGCACGGGCGCGGGCACGCGCTTTCCGCTGGTGATGGGCCGCCTGGGCTAGATTTGGCCCAGAACTGTTTAAGCTTTTTCCTTTTCTTTTTCAATAAAACTTTGGAAATCTGTAGAAAATTGTAGAAAAATCTTAAAAATGTCAAACCAATTTTCCTAGATTCCTAATTTTCCATAGTATTTAATAAAAATAGTTTCATGGTTTTTAGGTCAAATAAGGAATTTTGGAGCATTTAAAATAGCCTAAAACATTGGTTCTAGATTTTTAGAAAATAGATAAAAATTCCAAAAATGCCCAAACTTTTTATTTTTGAACTCTAAACATTATTTAGAAGCCTTGGGTAGAATTTGGTTTGATTTGGACCTTGTTTGATACTTAGAACCCAAAACCCTACCCCCTGCCCTTTGAATTCCTTTACTGACTCCGGAAAACCTAGTTTCCCGGAAAACCGTGAAGGAAAACTGTATTCAAGACCTTAGATAATAAACTCTTATTATCTTTGCATTCTCATGAGCATTACATGGGCATTCATTATTATGTATGGTTATCTTTAGAACACGAAGAAGAAGTTGAAGTAGAAGGAGAGAAGACTTCACCACCACCTCAGGAACCTCAGGCAGACAACTGTTTTTATTTTGACATATGTGGAACTGAGCCTGAATCACCTGTAAACCAAGGCAAGTCCCGGTGCATTTGCCACCTCCTTGACTCTTTTAAAATCTTTCTCACTTGCTTGATGCATTAGGTGATAGGAGTTGATTGATAAAACAATTCCTGCATTACCTTCCTTGAATTTGATTACCTTCCTTTGGATCCCTGTTTTATAACAAGTTTTTACTATGCTTAGTCTTGCTTTAGCAAAGAAAAGATTTTGTTTTTACAAAAGATGATGTGGCAAAGTGGGAGGGATGTTTTTGAAAATAAAATTTGATGGTGGATCCATCATGGCCATGATGGGTTCAACATCGAAAAAGATGTACCTCTGCCAGGTACCAAACTTTGGGATTGAAATTGATTAAGCTGAGATCGGGCGGGTGACTTGCACGAGAAGTGAGTCTCGGTGTAGTGTCTCCGTCTGAGTCGATTAAGGACCGTGTCGATGTAGGCTTGCTGACCGAGGACCCTTTAACTGGTCACATGCCTCGTCATGGGTAAGCTTGGCCTCGGGCAGACTAAGGCCAGAATAAGATACCATGCAATGGGAGTGGAGAGATGGCGAGAGTAGCGTGTACCCTCCATGGCAAGAGGCTGGACGGTGGTGTATCTGTGCTCTCTGTTGGCGTGAACCTGATCTGGTCTTAAGAACCCCGGTGGCGGGTTGACATATGCAAGGGTTAAGTGCTACATATGTCGTGTGATTGGAGATCCTCAGCTGAGTATAATCGATTCGGATCGCCGTACCTTTGCGGTTATGAAGACTTGGTCACTGCCCTATACGTAGAACTCCAGTAAAGATGAAGGGTTGTTAAGAAATTGGCTAGTGCAGGTCAAGTGATTGAACTAGGGTAGAAAGAACTCTAGAGACAGGTAATCTTACTTAACCTGACAAGTAAAATGGGATTTTTAAGGATCCACTTTAGTAAGCATTTCTGCAAACAGAGTCTTTGATTATTGAGAAACCTTACCTTGACTCCCTGATAACCAGCATACCCTTGAGAGTCTTTTCTTTAGTCGGGTAAATCTTGCTGAGTAATTCCATACTCAGGGTTTTATTCCTTATTGTTTTTAGGTGAAGAAGCGACAAACTTTTGTTGTTTCTGTTCCAAGGTGGTCGCAAAAGAAGAAAAGCAAGAGTAAAGCTGCGGGAGGAAGGGTTCCTCCATAAAAACTTTTGTTTAAAACTTATCGGGAGAGGTTTTTGCCTCCCTTGGTTCTGTAATAATAATACTCTGCACTCAGTTAGTATATCCTGGTCTGTAATATATAACTTTGTCTTACTTTTAAATAAAGGTAAGTTTATGTAATCGCTTCCGCATTTTCGTATCTCCGATGATCTGTAATGTCTGTGTGACGGGTAAAACGCTCTTGGGAAGGTAAGGAAAGCAGATATCGAACTTGTCAAGTGATTCAGGAACACCTGCAGGGTTGTCTGAGGTCCGTTGGACAAGGACAACTGTAGGTGGGCCTAATGACTAGGGAGGTTTTGTCACACCTTTGGTGAGTTCATGCCACATTATTCCCCACAACTTGTTGAGCGATGAACATGTGTGAGCTCACCCTTGCTATCTCACACCCCCCACAGGAGAAGATCAGGTGGTTCAAGAGGAGCCGCACATCGAGGAGTTCGATTCGATCTAGGTGGTGTCTCCCAGTTGACTTTCTGGCGCCAAGGATGGATTTTAGATCCTGTTATATTTATCTTTTATTTTGTAAGGCTTCCGCTATGTAATAAGTACCCTGATTATTGTGACATTTATCTCTATACACTCTATTATTATATATTTTGTCTTCTTTGGAGCATGTATGAGATGCATCTGGCTTTGTCCCTTAAATCCGGGTGTGACAATTTGCATGTTATTATTTATTAATTTTGTTCTATTATTTATTATGGTTTGGTATTTACTTACACTTAGTAACTGTTAATAAAATTTGACCAACTTATTAAAAGCAATGCTCAGCTATAACCCCTATTGTTGATCAGCCTTACACATCTCATGAACTCCCACCTTTGGTGAGTTCATGCTCACTCGTTTCCCCACAACTTGTTGAGCTATGATCATGTGTGAGCTCACCCTTGTTGTCTCACACCCCCCATAGGAGAAGAACAGGTGGTTCAAGAGGAGCCACACAACGAGGAGTTTGATCTGATCTAGGTGGCGTATCCCAGTTGACTTATTGGCGCCAAAGATGGATTTTAGTTCGATTTATATTTATCTTTTATTTTGTAAGACTTCCGCGATGTAATAAGTACTCTGATGTTATTGTGACATTTATCTCTATACACTGTGTTATTATATATGTTGTTTTCTTTGGCGCATGTATGAGATGCACCCGGCTTTGTCCCTTAAATCCGGGTGTGACAGAAACTAGTTCTAGTAAACTCAATTTTATCTGCAATACCAGTTTACTGGATGATCTCTAGGAATTTGTCTAATTGGGCAATCAAGAAAATTGACCGCTTGAGGAGGAATTTCCTATTCAAGAGCAATGATGATCATACGAGGGGCCACTACCCAATGAGCTGGGACAATGTCTATCAACCAAAGAAATTAGGCGGGCTAGGAGTTAAGTATCTGCCCCGCTTCAATAGAGCACTCAGGCTTCGTTGGCTTTGGTATAAATGGGCTGACACATACAAACCATGAGCCACTTTACCTCATGCCGCCACCGAAGCTGAATTGGCACTCTTCCGGTCATGTACAGTTCTCACTCTAGGAAATGGGGAAAGGATAAATTTCTGGAAGGAAAGGTGGATTAATGGTACAACACCTATGGACATAGCCCCTAGCTGCTTCAGGCTTGCAAGGAGGAAGATTCACTCAGTTAAAAATGCTCTTTCAAGGAACAAGTGGATGGTGGGTCTTCAACATCTTACTACTAATGACCAGGCTCGTCAGTTCCTTCACCTTTGGCTTGTTGTAAGGTCTGTTCAGTTAACTGACCAACATGACACTGTCACATGGAATTTTGGGAACACCAATTGCTACACGGCTAGTTCGGCGTATCAAGTCCAATTCTTCGGTACCATAAACAAACACAAGTGGATGAAGATTTGGAAGGCAAAGGTGCCAAGTAAATACAAGATTTTTCTCAAGCTTCTCCTATAGAGTTGACTACCTACTGCGAATAGAATTGTTAGGCATGGGGGACACGCTGTTCTTACCTGCACCCTTTGCCAGATTGATCCTGAATCTCATATACACTTGATGGCATCTTGCAATTATGCCCTCCGTTGCTGGCAACTAATTGCAAACTGTTTCCATCTTAATCTGCCGTCACAAGTCCCACAAGGAATATTGCATTGGTGGCAGGCATTGGTCCGGTCGACGCGGGACGCACATCAAATGCAAGTGATGATCTACACTATATGGAATATTTGGAAAGAGCGATGTCGCAGGGTTTTTCAGTACAAGGTGTTGTCCATTTAAATGATTTTCACTTTATTTTAAAAAAAGATAATGGCCAGCCGAGCTAGGCCGCTACAAGGCCCAAAGGCCAAGCAGCCCAACCCAGCCGGCTGGCATGCGTACGATAGCACAAGGCTGAGCAAAGTGGTTAGGGCTGGGGTATACGACAGCGGCGGCTGCTAACAGGCAAGGGAGTAGGGAAGCCGCGTTCCTGGCGGCGGCGCTCTGCAGGCAGTTGAAGACTTGCCCGAGATCCATAGCAACCCTGGTGCAACCGCTCCTCGAGCCCGGCTCCATAAGTATGGCATCTTGCCCCTGTTTAGCAGCACGAAAAATACTGCCAGCTCTCTGCTCCTCTCTGCTGCTTGATGTTCCATTCTCCTCGATCCATTAGGTCCCTAGTGTTCCTGTGGTTAATCGCTGGTGGTGATTGGAAGCTAGTAGAGGTGGTGCTGTTCTTGTGCAGCGAGGTTCTCCTGTGCTCCATTGATTTAATAGTGCACCTGTGTGGTGCTCTGTCTGTTCTGATCTCTGTTCGCCGTGGCCTGGTGCTTGGGCTCTCTGCTGCGCGGTGTCCCTCTTCTCGGGCTGATGCCGTGGACGTCTTCTTTAGCTCCGGCAGCGGCTCTAGTATCTCCATCAACCTCCCGTTGTGCAGGCCTGGACATGGGCGGCGGAATTGGTTTTCTGGGACAGAACCTTGTGTTTGCTGAGCTGGTCTTCCCACGTAGACAATCTACGTGCTGTGAGTTACCCGTTGCATGTCTATATTTATTGAGTAATTTTATGCAACCTGCTAGTAATATTTACTTGGGTGTGATTGCACAATTTATGGACGGATTTAATTGCTCGATGATGATAGCGGTGTAGTGAGACGACGTGACAGTCTGGGTTTTAGTGTGTTGTTATTTTCAGCATTGATATTATTTGTGCCTAATTATATCTATATTTATTGAGGTTGTTTACCTGTGTTAAATTCTGTTATTTTATTAAGTACACAACTCCTTACTATTAGTATTCATGCTTGATTTTTAGGCTCATAATATTTGATCTAAAACCCTGATTTGGTGAGATAGGACTGTCACGTTAGTCAAGGATCCTTGATCACCCTTTAGCGTTGGAGGGCTGTCTAGTGCAGCAACCCGCTATTTTGAGAGCAACATTTTAAGATAAACAATCATGTTTATTTGTTTTATCTGTCTTCTTCATCTACAAGCCATGTTTAATTTACAAATGGACTTGAGTAGTTATGTTTCATGTTTTCAATTAATGGAATTGCTACTGTTCATTGCTATTATAATTACATATGGTATTTATCTGAGTTATATTCCTGTTTTATTCAGAATTAAAATATTTGATATATTTAAATATGGTGGAAGCATGTCACTTATTTCTCTAATTTTACAACAATCCAGAAAACCAATTCATATAATGGCCTCCAGTTCTAATGTCATTAAGCCTGAAGCGTTGAACGGCGCAAGCTTTAAGCGCTGGCAGATTAAGACTCGCATGTGGCTCACTGACCTAAAATTATTTTGGGTAGTGACGTCGGTTGTTTCCTAAGCTGCATCAGATGATTCTAATGATGCAGCGAAGGCCGCCGCAATAGTGGAGAAGGCCAAGTGGGACGAAGCCAATGAGGTATGCTTGTCTCGTCTGCTGAACGTCTTGTCGAACCGCTTATTTGACGTGTACTCTGGTTTTACCTCTGCTAAAGGTCTATGGACTGAACTTGAGAACGAGTTCTCTGAAGTTGACAATGGCAATGAGTCATTCACAATGGAAAACTACCTCAACTATAAAATGGCTGAGGGAAGGTCTGTTATGGAGCAGCTATAGGAGATTCAACTCCTTGTTAGGGACTTGGTCCAATATGGCTGCGTCCTACCAGACAGTTTTCAGGTGAATGCAATACTAGCAAAGCTCCCACCTTCTTGGCGAGACTTTGTGACTTCACGCCGCCACATGAAGAAGCAAATGACTCTCACTGAGTTGTCAGCTGTGATTAATGTGGAAGAGCGTGCAAGGTCCAGTAACAAGCCATCCCAGCAACTCTAGGCTCACGTTGTTGAGAAGGGTGGAGATAGAAAATTCTAGAAGAAGAAGAAGAACTCTCCACAGAAGAATATGAACCAACCTAAGTCCAAAAGATGAAGAAGAAAAAGGAGGACTTTATCTGCTACGTTTGTGGTGTCTTCGGGCATACAGCTCGGAGGTGCAAACTTAGGAAGGGAAAAGGTCCTCCACCTCAGCGCAAAGAAGGGAACATGGTGGTTAACTCCACCCCATGGTATGCACCTCAGGCCTTTATGGCAAGTCCATCAGATGACTGGTAGATGGATTCCGGTGTTAATGTTCATATTTGTGCTGATCGATCCATGTTCTCTTCATTCCAGGGATAAAACAGCGCACCAGTCTCGATGGGAAATGGTGCTCCGGCAGCAGTTCGAGGTACTGGACAGGTCTACCTGAAGTTAACTTCAGGAAAGACGCTCGTGCTGAAGGACGTACTCTATGTGCCCTCGATGAGCTAGAACCTCATATCAGTGTCGCTGCTATGTCGACAGGGTCTCAAATTAGTGTTTGAGTCTAATAAAGTGGTCCTGTCTAAGTTTGGTATTTTTGTTGGAAAGTCATACGAGTCAGGCGGTTGTTCCGTCTTCCTATTTTGAACAATCATTCTTCTTACCATGTTAATGTGGTCTGTAATAACGATTCCATTAATAATATATGGCATTCCCATTTGTGTCATGTGAATTTTGAGGCCATTAAGAGATTAAGTGACATGACTTTAATTCCGGAATATAAACATGTTAAAGGTGTAAAATGTGGTATTTGTGTGCAAACTAAGCAGCCTAGAAAATCGTTTCATACGGTTGAAGGCAGAAGTACCACTCCTTTAGAACTAATTCACTCAGATGTCTGTGAGATGAATGGTATAATCACAAAAGGCGGTAAAAGATACTTTCTTACCTTGATAGATGATGCTACTAGGTTTTGTTATATTTACTTACTCAGAACTAAAGATGAGGCACTAGAATACTTTAAGATCTATAAGACTGAAGTTGAAAACCAGTTAGACAAGAAAATTAAAAGGTTACGGTCTGACAGAGGAGGTGAATACCTTTCCAACTTTTTTGATGAGTACTGCAAAGAGTGTGGAATCATTCATGAAACCGTCGCTCCATATTCACCTTAGTCAAATGGGGTAGCTGAAAGGAAGAACCGAACGGTGTGTGACTTAGCTAATGCTTTGTTGCAAAGTTCAGGAATGTCTGACATCTAGCGGGGCGAGGCAGTACTCATGGTGTGCTATGTCCTGAACAGGGTGCCGCCTCGCAACCGTGAGGCAACGCCATATGAAGGGTTTAAAGGAAGGAAGCCAGATCTTTCGCATCTTCGGACTTAGGGCTGCCTTGCGAAGGTGAATGTCCCGTTGCCGAAGAAGAGAAAGTTAGGCCCTAAGACCATAGACTGTGTCTTCCTGGGTTATGCACATAACAGTGCAACTTATAGATTTCTAGTGGTCCGTTCCGAGACAAGCGGAGTCGCTGTAAATGTAATAATGGAGTCTCGGGATGTGACATTCTTTGAGAGCATCTTCTCTATGCGGGATAAGGAAGTAGTAGCCCCAGATGGTCCATCTCAGACATATTCTCTGCCCTCGAGTGTCCATGACTAGACTCCAGATTTGGAGTTAAGGAGGAGTAAGAGACAAAGGACTGAAAAGTCACTGGGTGATGATTATATTATTTATCCAGTGGATGAAGAACCACGCTCCCTCATAGAGGCATATACATCTCCAGATGCAGAGTACTGGAGGGAGGCTGTCCGTAGCGAGATGGATTCAATCATCTCAAACGGAACTTGAGAGATAACTGATCTCCCAGCTGGTTACAAGCCTGTGGGCTGCAAATGGATCTTTAGGAGGAAGAGTAGACTAGATGGTACTATTGAAAAGTACAAGGCCCGTCTTGTGGCTAAGGGTTTTACTCAGAAGAAAGAGGAGGATTATTTTGATACTTATTCTCCGGTGGCTCGATTACCCACAATCCGTGTGCTTTTGGCACTGGCTGCTGCTTATAAACTTCTTGTTCATCAAATGGATGTAAAGACAACATTCCTAAATGGAGAGCTGGAAGAGGAAATTTATATGCAGCAACTAGAAGGATTTGTGGTTAAAGGTCAAGAGAGCAAAGTGTGTCGCTTGATTAAATCCTTATATGGTCTTAAGCAAGCTCCTAGACAATGGCATGAGAAGTTTAATAATACTCTGACCACTGCCAGGTTTTGTGTAAACAAAGCCAACAAGTGTGTGTATTATCGCTTCTCTAGGGGCAAAGGTGTCATCATGTGTTTATACGTTGATGATATATTGATATTTGGGACCGATTTGGAGGCTATCATGGAGAAAAAAGCATTCCTCTCCAAGAACTTTGATATGAAGGACTTGGGTGAAGCTGATGTAATATTGAACATCAAGCTAATAAAGGGTGAGGATGGGATTACTTTGTCATAATCCCATTATGTGGAAAAGGTCCTGACTCGCTTTGGACATATGGACTGCAAACCAGTCACCACGTCCTATGATCCATCCTACACGCTCAGTAAATATGAAGGCGAGCCTGTGAACCAGCTACTATATTCGTAGATCATTGGATCTCTCATGTACCTAAGTAGTGCAACTAGACCAGATATCTCATATGCAGTATGCAGACTGGCTCGTTATTCGGCCAATCCAGGAGATAGACACTAGGTAGCCTTGTACAGAGTGCTTCGGTATTTGAAGGAAGCGATGAATCTTGGTATTAAATATACCGGATTTCCGTTAGTACTTGAAGGATTCAGTGATGCAAACTGGATCTCTGACTCGGATCAAATGAAGTCTACAAGTGGCTATGTGTTCACTTTAGCTGGTGGGGCTGTGTCATGGAGATCGTCTAAACAATCAGTATCGACACGTTCCACCAAGGAGGCTGAATTAGTTGCACTTGATTCAGCAGCATTGGAGGCTGAATGGTTGAGAGACCTGTTGTCAGACCTTCCAATGCTAGCAAAGTCGATACCGGTTGTCCTAGTATACTGTGACAACACTTCTGTGTTGCTGAAAGTGAACAGTAGAAAGGACAACCAAAAATCCTCGAGGCATATCAGAAGACAACTTGATTCATGTCGGCATTCTAGAGAGACGGGTGTAATAACCGTAGATTACATCAAGTCTGAAAGGAACCTTGCTGATCCTTTCACCAAAGGACTAGCTCAAAAGCCAATCCAAGCAGCGTGCATGGGAATGGGACTCGTACCCTGTTAGCGGTTTCAACTGCGGATAACTGTCCTGTGTGACCGGAGGTCCCGAGATCCAGGCTCTAGGAAACGAAGCACTGTGGAACCAAGAGCACAAAAGACAAAGAGTCTCATGAGCTGTTGTGCTCTGTCTGTATGGCAGGTTGAGCGATATGCTCTTAATTAAGTCAATGCTATAAGCAGGAAAATTGTCCTACAGAATTTCCTTAACGATTTCACCTATATGAGCTGACTGTGGGGTCGCAGTCCGGGAGAGAATGGGGTTTTCTCTCTAGTGAGTTCATGAATAGATATTAAAGGGCATGACCATAACGCCCAGCCCCGTAAGAGAAGCAGATAATCTGCCTAGTACTATGTGCCTTTTGAGCGAAGATTCTCACACTAGGGTTTGTGGATCAAGGCGTAGTCCTCCGCTTACTCGTGCAGGGTTGGAGTACACTGGGATAGGCTTTGGTTCAAACCTAACAAGTACCTATGCCGAAAAGTAGTATATAAACAGTACGGGAGCTCAATGACATTGATCAGAGAATAAGAGTGAAAATGGTGGGGATTATTGTCCATTTAAATGATTTTCACTTTATGTCGGCGTTTCGACCCCGGGGGTCCCTGGACCGACGAGTAAATTGTCGCTGCGTGTCCTAGCCCAGATGGGTCGGCGCGAGACGGAGACACAAGGGGGGAAAACAGTAAGGGGAAACCCGCGGCCTCGTGTTGTCCTACACCCAAGGCGGATGCGCTTGCAATAGGGGGTTACAAGCGTTCGCGAGGGAGAGAGAGAGATAGGGGGTGTTAGGCTGCCCGTTCTCCCGTGCGGCCACCTTTTTTCGTATGAGAGCCCTGGACCTTCCTTTTATAGACGTAAGGAGAGGGTCCAGGTGTACAACGGGGGGTGTAGCAGTGTGCTAACTTGTCTAGCAGAGAGGAGCTAAAGCCCTATGTACGTGCCGACGTGGCTGTCGGAGAGGTGTTGGAGCCCTGTTCATGTGGCGTCGTGGCCGTCGAAGGAGCACTTGAGCCCTGTAGAAGCACATCTGTCGGGGCTGTCGGATCCTTGCTGACATATCCTTGCTTCTGTAGGGGGCTGAGAACCACCGTTGTCATGGAGCACGCGGGGTGCCATCATTACTTGTTTTACCGGGGCGAGCCAGATGGGACGCCGGTCTTGTTCCCCGTAGCCTGGGCTAGCTAGGGGTAGGGTAATGATGGCCTCCCCTTGTGGCGTGGTCGACCCGAGCGAGGTGGTGACTCCTCCAAGGTCGAGGCTGAGTCCGAGCCCTGGGGTCGGGCGAGGCGGAGACCTTCTTCCGGAGCCGAGGTCGAGTCCGAGCCCTAGGGTCGGGCAAGGCGGAGACCGTCTTCCGGAGTTGAGGCTGAGTCCGAGCCCGAGGGTCGGGCGAGGCAGAGATCTTCTTCCGGAGCCAAGGTCGAGTGCGAGCCCGGGGGTCGGGCGAGGCGGAGATTCCTATGGCGCCAGAGGCTGGACTTGGTTGCTGTCAGCGCACCCTGGCAGGTGGCACAGCAGTCGGAGCAGCGCAGGCGACACTGTTTTCCTGTCAGGTCAGTCAGTGAAGGGGCGAAGTGACTGCGGTCACTTCGGCCTTGTCGACTGGAAAGCGCTCGTTAGGATAAGGTGTCAGGCGATCCTTGCATTGAATGCTCCTGCGATCCGGTCGGCTGGCGAGGCGATCTAGCCAAGGTTACTTCTCCGTGAAGCCTGCCCGAGCTCGGCCTCGGGTGAGTCGAAGGTGCGCCCGTTGCTTGAGGAGACCCTCGGGCGAGGCGTGAATCTGCCTTGGTCTTCTGTTCCTGCCCGAGGCTGGGCTCGGGCAAGGCGAGATCGTGTCCCTTGAGTGGACGGAGCCTTAACCGGAATTGCGCCCATCAGGCCTTTGCAGCTTTGTGCTGATGGGGGTTACTAGCTGAGATTAGGAGCCTTGGGGGTACCCCTAATTACGGTCCCCGACAGTAGCCCCCGAGCCTCAAAGGGAGTGTGGGTACTCGCTTGGAGGCTTTGTCGCATTTTTTTGCAAGGGGACCGGCCTTTCTCGGTTGCATTTTGTTCTAGTGGGTGCGTGCGAGCGCACCCGCCGGGTGTAGCCCCCGAGGCCTTAGAGGAGTGGTTTGACTCCTTCGAGGTCTTAATGCCTTTCATGATGGCTCGGCCGGTCTGGTTGTTCCCTCATGCGAACTGGTCGTTGCCCGGGTGCATAGTCAGGTTCTGAGTTCTCGGGCTGGTATGTTGACGCTGTCAACGGTTTGGCCGGAGCCGGGTTTGCGAGAGCAGCCCCCGAGCCTCTGCACAGGGCGAGAGGACGGTCAAGGGCAGACTCGGCTTTTTTCATACGCCCCTGCGTCGCCTTTCCGCAAGGAGGAGGGGGGAAGCGCCATGTTGCCCTCGGTGGGCGCCGAACATGGTGTCTCCAGTGAGTTGCTAACGGGTGATCCGAGTGGACGCCCATGCCCCATTCGATAAGGGTCGGCTAGTGGCCCAAAGGCGCGCTCCAAAAGTACCTGCAGGTGATTTGCCAGACCCGGTCCCGTTCGATAGGGTCCGAGGGCTCGATGCCTCCCTCTGATGGGATTCCGTTACAGAATCGTTCCTGCTGGTCTCGGAAATGTCCTAGGGTACCTCGGGAGCGTAGCCTGAGCCTTGGTTATGTATCGAATGTACCCAGAGTCATCCCTCACTCTGCGTGCTCTGGGGCGACTGTCGAACCCGTCGGGGGGCCAGCCTACGAACCCCTGATCAGTAGTGGGCATAGAGCCTGAGTGGCCTGAGGCGGCTGTCGAACCCTTCCGAGGGGCCAGCCTTCGAACCTCTGACCAGTAGTGGGCGCGGAGCCTGAGTGCTCTGAGGCGGCTGTCGAACCCTTCCGAGGGGCCAGCCTTCGAACCTCTGATCAGTAGGGGGGCTCGGGGCCCACTTCCTTCGTGGAGAAGGATCCCTTTCTGAGTATCCCCTTTCCCGGTCCCTATAGCAAGAGAGAGAAAGGGGAAGAGGAAAAGGATACGAAATTGAACGACATGGCGCACCTTTTTTGACGCGGTCATTATGGCGGAGGTGAAGCGTCGCCCGCTTTGCCTGCCAAAGGTGTCGCCTGTCCTGTCGCAGAGTTAATGCGACGGGACGAGTGGTTCGCGGGGCAGCTGTTGTGTGGGCCATTCGAGGAACGGGACACGAGCGTGTCGTCTTCACGCCGTGGGAGAGAGCTCTCTCGCTGTTCCAGGAGGGGACGTGAGCCTGTAGACGATTTGACTGCTGCTTCCGCCCGCCTGCCACCGCCATTACTGCCGGCCCACTTTTGTCCATGTTGACCGTCGCGCCTTCTCCCGCGGATGACTGACCCGTGACCGGCGTGCCTGGTCGGCACTGCTGGGCCGTGCGTAGGGTTGCCTCGAGTTGCGGCACCGGTTCCGTAGTCGAGAAGGCGCGGCGCTGGCGCGAGTGGCACTGCAGTTTTTTGCACGTAGTAACCGGCGCGCCGGTTACATGACGTGTGGGCCTAGGCCTCCATGCTCGATGTGTCAAAGTCGAAAGGGTGCACCCCCTTGGTGTAGTTGCATGCCGCCTGCATGGCGGTCCGCCCTTTCACCCGCTGGTTTGGGCGAAGATGGAAGAATGCTTGTAACCGCTGGGCGGTTATATGCTCCGCGCGTGGCGGTTTGGCTCCTTCTGTCCTGGGGCAGCTTGTATGTCGCGTGGGGCCCAGCCCCCGTGTCATAGGGGGAGGACCTTGGAGCGTGTTGGTGAAGACTTGGTCCGCGACGGCTGAGGACGCAAGTGGGGGGAGTCGCCTTTAAAAAGGGACCGACCTCCTGGGTGGTAGCCATGCCCTCGCGCTTTCCTCATGCGTCGCGTCCTTCCGCCTTCCGAGCCCCCGGGTGGGGAGCGCCCGCGTTGTCTTGCTCTTGCCGTTGTTGGAAGGAGCGCAACCTCGTGGAGGTTGGTACCTTTCAGCCATCGCTCGGCTTCAAGGATTTTCGTCGTGCAGCCCAGCTGCATCCCTCGCCGATGGTCACCCAAGATGGTGACCACCAGTTCGATGGTGGGGAGAAGCAAGCCGGGCTGTGGTCTCCGCCCCGCCCTCAGCTTCAAGGATTTTCGTCATCCGGGCTGAGGCGGAGGGCGAGCTGAGCCGGGGTCGGCCTCTGCGTAGGTAGCGGCCCGCTCCTTCCCTCAGTGATATGGGGAGAAGGGCGTTCGCCGCCTGTGGCGCTTGGCAGCTGCCGCGTGCTTGGCTCCTCGGCACGAGTGGCTCTGGCGCTGCTTCCGGGGTCGCCCCCCACCACCGATCCTCGCTGCGTCGCCGGCTGTTAGGGGGGGTCAGCCAACACGTCGTACGCCGCGAGGGTGGTGCTCATGTTCTAGGGCGGCCTCGGCGAGGGCGGGAGCGAGGACCTGCCGGTGCGCTTTGGGGCGGCCGGCGCCCGCTGGTGCGGTGTTGAAGTGGCAGCAGCCGGAGAAGGTTTCTCTGCCGACGAGATCGTGTCACACCCGGTTTTTAGAAGGTAAACCGAATGCGAACCATGTACGTGCCAGGATCAGTTATTCACGTACACAGCAGTTACATAACATGGACATCATCACACAGTGCTCAAAATAGTATTAAAAGGGGAAATAATAGTCGATTACATCATACGTCTGAGACGTCCATATAGTTCTTACAATAAATCAAAGTGCGGAAAAGAAACGTAGATAACGCGGCCTTCACAGGCAGCCGACTGGGGGTTGCCGCTAACCCACGCCTAGAACTCGTCGTAGTCTTGGAACTCCTGGAAGTCTCCTTCCACAGCTTCATCTTCTCCTGAGCAGTGGTTGCAATGCTGACAACCTGGGGGGGGATTGGTGTGTAGAGCAAGGGTGAGTACACATCAACATACTCAGCAAGCATCCCGTTTGGCTGTAGTGGACTAGCTTTATGTGGGGATAAGTCAAGCAGTTGCTTTAGTTGGTCAGGTTATTACTTACTAGTAGAGAGCCAGGTTTTAACATTAACCCAAGTTATTAGCCCAATGTATCCTTTCCAAACGGAAAGAATACCGCTTACCGGCACCATAATCATAATCAGAACCATCAATCTCATTGCCACCTGTACCAAAATGTCTCTGATCAAGTATCACTAATCTCTGGAGCTCCCTTGGCCGCTCATAACCGCGAGCACGGCTGATCATAACACTCTGCAGAGGTTGCGCACTTTACCCACAAGCCGTGATTCCCTCTTGCCTCGGGCCGATCAAACCCTTAAACACTACCAAGGTGAATAGGCAGGGTCTCACTACGTAGCCTTTACAAAGATTCCCCGGGGCTGTAGCCACCCGTTAGGTTTCCTAAATGTACCGCACTCCTCCCCAAGGGACAAATCAACCTTGGCAGAGCGAGCCGCATACACCGAGCCCCATTGACGGCACAACGGCTAAGCGAACTACACCCCGGTTCCTCTAATTATTCAGCTAAGGGCGTCCCATTCCACCCTCATGGTTGCACTGTTTTCCCGGGCGGTCATCCATAGAACAGGTCCTTACGGAGAGGCACTCGAGAAACCGCTCGAGTCCCCTTGAAGGTCACAAATATAATCATAAATAGGAAGGGAAAACAGCGTATCATAGATAATCACATCATGTTCATTGATTAGAGTTGAGCAATAGCATCAGACTAAGCAGTAATAATCCGACCCAAATAGGTAAACAAGGACATGGATAACAAAAACTAGTCAATCCTTAGGTATAAATGTGTAATGCGGGAGGTGAATTAAAGAATGAATAGGACAGAAATAGGTCAAAGGACACTTGCCTCCACCAACCGACTGCTGCTCAGGGGCTTCTCCTGCGAATTCCTCGGGCTCTTCGACCGGATCGTTCTCTATGCGGGCGCAAACATACATACATCCACATATTTAATTCAAAAGAACAGTACACCATACAAGGGAACAAGTAAGCGAATATGCATCAAGTATGACATTCGATATCGCATTCATTAAGGTTAGAAAGAAACGGGAAAGGGTCTCGCAGGGGGTTAAAGCTTATGCACTAATGATTAGTTACAACTGGTTCTTAACAAAGGAATTCTGTTATATACACTAATGGAAACCTAGTCATTTTAAGTTGATCAACATTGAACGAGATAAACAATTAACTAAATGAATCAACTAGCGCAACGAAATTCTAATTTAAGCTTCATATTTCAATAACATGAACAATGATTAGCCTACCTAAAATAAAATAGCTATGATAACAGAAAGTAAAACAAAATAAATAAAATAATATATAAAAATAAATAAAAAAAGGGGGGGCGGTTGAACCGGCGGCTGGGCCGGCCGAGCAGGGGCGGCCGAGCGCAGGGGGGGGGGGCTGAGCCGGGGCGGTTGAACCGGCCCTGGGGGGCGGTTGAACCGGCGGCTGGGCCGGCGGGCGCGCAGGGGCGGGGGCGCGGCCAGGCGGGCGGCCAGGGCGCGGCCAGGGCACGGCCGGGGCGCGGCCGGGGCCGGCTGGGCGCGGCCAGGGCGGGCGGTTGGGGGCAGCGCGGCCAGGGAGAGAGGAGGGGAGAGGGGAGAGGGGAGAGGAGGGGGAAGGGGGGGGGCTCACCGGGGTCGGGCGGCCGAGCTGCAGGGGGCGGCGGCCGAGCTACAGGGGCGGGGCTAGGGCAGGGGGCGGCGGCGGCTAGGGTGGGGAGAGGGAGAATGGGAGGGAGAGAGAGAGGGGTAAGGGGAAAAGGGGAGGGGGTGGGGGCGGTTGGGCCAATTAGGCCCAAAGGGGGCGCGCAGGGGGGCGGCTGGGCCGGCCAGGGACGGCCCACAGCGCGGGAGAGAGAGAAAAAGAGGAGAGAGAAAGAAAAAGAAAAAGAAAGAAAAGGTTTTCTCCTTATTTTCGAAATCCGATCTTCCTAGATGAATGCATTTGCACTTTCAAACAATCAAAGAATGCATAGTTCGGCATGGTGCATCAAACAACATAAAACAATTTAGGGTTTTTCTTTACACGGGAATTCCAAACCGAATCCCGCTAACTTTGGAAAAGATCAAGGTCTAGCGAGGGGAAAAAGAAAAAGAAAAGGTAACGCCCGAATTTGGCGAGTAAAGAAAAGAAAAAAATTCAACTGCAAAATTCGGGGCGTTACAAACCTATCCCCCTTAAAAGAATCTCGCCCTCGAGATTCAGGGCTGGCTAGCAAAGAGCTCTGGGTACTTGGCCATCAAATCATCTTCACGCTCCCAGGTTGCTTCTTCCTCAGAGTGGTGATTCCATCTGACTTTGCACATTCTGATGGTCTTCCTTCGGGTGACTCTATCTGCAATCTCAAGGATTTGCACTGGCTTCTCAACATAGGTCAAGTCCTCCTGGACTTCCAGACCTTCCACTGGCAACTGCTCTTCTGGCACACGCAAGCACTTCTTCAACTGAGACACATGAAAGACATCATGCACAGCTGACAAATTCTCTGGCAGACTGAGCTGATAGGCCACTTCTCCATGCTTTGAGAGGATCTGGTACGGACCAATGTAGCGGGGTGCTAGCTTGCCTTTGATTCCGAACCTTCTGACTCCTCTGATCGGTGACACTTTCAGATAGACAAAGTCTCCGACTTCAAAACTCAGCTCTCTTCTCCTTGTGTCTGCATAGCTTCGCTGCCTCGATTGCGCTATCTTCAGATTCTCTCGGACCATCTTGATGTTCTCTTCGGCTTCAAGCAGAATGTCTGGTCCAAACACTTGCTTCTCTCCAGGCTGATCCCATTGCAACGGAGTTCTACAACTCCTTCCATAAAGCGCTTGAAATGGTGACATCTTCAAACTGGCCTGGTAACTGTTGTTATAGGAAAACTCTGCATAAGGCAATCGCTTGTCCCATCCGGACTGATCTTGCAACGCACAGGCTCTCAACATATCTTCGAGAATTTGATTGGTCCTTTCAGTCTGGCCATCTGTCTGCGGATGATAAGCTGAACTGAAATTCAGATGTGTGCCCAAGGCTTCATGCAACTGCTGCCAGAAATGAGAGGTGAACTGCGTTCCTCTGTCTGACACTATCTTCTTTGGCACACCATGAAGACAAACGATCCGAGACATATACAACTCTGCCAATACTGCACTGCTGTAGGTGGTCTTGACAGGTATGAAGTGGGCTGACTTGGTCAAACGGTCCACCACTACCCAAATGGAATCGTAGCCGGCTCGAGTGCGAGGCAATCCGACTATGAAATCCATACCGATTTCATCCCATTTCCTCTGAGGGATCTGCAACGGTTGCAACAATCCAGCAGGTCTCTGGTGTTCTGTAATTCTTCGACAACTATCGCACATAGCCACATGCTCTGCGATTTCCCTCTTCATTCCGTACCACTAGAATTTCTTCTTCAGATCCTGATACATCTTCTCACTGCCAGGGTGAATCGAATAGGCTGTCTCATGAGCTTCCTTAAGGATCAACTCCCGAATAGACTGGACATTGGGAACACACAAGCGGTCTTTGAACCATATCACGCCTTCTGCATCTTCTCGAAAATCTTTGCCTCTGCCATCTAGAATCAGTCGCCGAATCTCACTGATCTTCTCATCATTCTTCTGCGCTTCTTTGATTTCGCGCTCCAAGGTAGGTTCCAATTCAACTGTGACTCCTCGCGAATTGTTCAGAAACCCAAGACTCAACCTGTCGAACTCCTTGGCCAACTCATAAGGCATCGGACGAGCGACCATCAGATTGACTTGACTCTTTCTGCTCAAAGCATCTGCCACTACGTTTGCTTTGCCTGGATGGTAATGAATCTCCAACTCATAATCTTTGATCAACTCTAACCATCTTCGTTGCCTCATGTTCAATTCTGACTGAGTGAATATGTACTTAAGACTCTTGTGATCTGTGTAAACATCGCATTTCTGTCCATACAGATAGTGCCTCCATGTCTTCAGTGCGTGAACCACTGCTGCCAACTCTAGATCATGGATCGGGTAATTCTTCTCATGAACCTTCAGCTGTCGGGACGAGTAAGCCACAACTCTTCCCTCTTGCATCAACACGCATCCCAAACCTGTGTAACAAGCATCACAGTACACAGAGAAGGGTTTGTGCACATCAGGCAAGACTAGGACAGGCGCTGTTGTCAACTTCTCTTTCAGCGCTTCGAAGGCCTCTTGACATTTCTGGGTCCACTTGAACTCAACCTTGTTGCCTAGCAACGCTGTCATTGGTTTCGCAATCTTCGAAAACCCTTCAATGAATCGCCGATAATATCCGGCCATTCCAATGAAGCTCTTGATTCCTCGAGCATCCGTTGGCGCTTTCTAGTTCAAAATGTCTGCCACTTTCTTCGGATCCACAGCCAATCCTTCTTTGTTGATTATGTGACCCAAGAACAGGACTTCACTGATCCAGAACTCACACTTGCTCAACTTTGCATACAACTGGTGCTCTCGCAATCTCTGCAATACCATCCTCAAATGATCTGCATGTTCTTCTTCGCTTTGAGAATAAACCAGAATGTCATCAATGAATACCACCACAAACTTATCAAGATAATCCATGAATACATTGTTCATCAAGTTCATGAAGAACGCTGGTGCATTGGTCAAACCAAAAGACATCACTGTGAACTCATACAAACCATACTTGGTAATGAATGCCGTCTTCGGAATGTCCGAAGGTCGGATCCTGAGCTGATGATAACCTGACCTCAGATCAATATTGGAGAACACACTGGCTCCTCTCAACTGGTCGAACAGATCTTCTATTCTGGGCAAGGGATACTTGTTCTTGATCGTGACTTCATTCAAAGCTCGATAATCGATACACATCCTCTTTATGCCATCTTTCTTCTCCACAAACAAGACAGGGGCGGCCCAAGGCGAGGTGCTTGGCCGGATGTAGCCTTTCTCCGACAGCTCATCGATCTGCTTCTTAAGCTCAACCAACTCTGGTCCAGATATTCTGTAAGCTCTCTTAAAGATAGGGGCGGTTCCAGGAAGAAGCTCTATGGCAAACTCAACTTTCCGCTCTGGTGGCATACCCGGTAAGTCCTTTGGAAACACGTCTGGGAATTCAGACACAACCTTGATACTCTCAATTGGGTCTGCTTCACTTCTATCGACAGCCATCTGATAACAACTTCCTTTCTTTGGCTCAGGCGGGACTAACTCGGTCACCACTTCCTCTCCTAGTGGGGACACCAACTTGATTGTCCTTTTATCACAACTGATAACTGCCTGATACTTATCTAGCCAATTCATCCCTAGGATGACATCTATTCCCTGAGTACCCATTACTATAAGGTTAGCGGGAAACGCTATCCCCCTTATTTCCACACTTATATTCAAACATATGCTATCAGCTCGAATTCTACCACCGGCTGAGTCAATTTGAATGGGGGTTGACATGGTAGTAATTGGAAGATTATGCGCTTCTACCCATGATGCAGTAATGAAAGAATGCGTTTCTCCAGTATCAAATAACACTTCTGCAATATGGGAGTCGACTGGGAACATACCTACTGTCATGCCGGGGGTCTCCTGAACTGCTTCAGCCTCCAAGTGATTCAATCTTCCGTGATTATAGCGTGGTTGAGAGCGGTTGCCTGCTCCAGGCTGAGACACATTCTGCTTTGCTGGGGCATTGGGGCCTGACTGCTGCTGGGCTGCCTTCTTCGGACATTGCATCACCCAATGGCCTTGCTCTCCACAGTGGAAACATGCTCTGTTTCCAACCTGAGCTGGTGCTGCCTGATTGTTCTGCTGGTTTGCTGGGGCAGGAAGACGAGGTGTCTGCTGATTCTGCCTCTGAAACTGACCTCCTGATTGATTGCTCTGACGGTTCTGGTACTGATGCTGAGGGTACTGCCTTTGGAACTGCTGATGCTGCTGACGCTGCTGATGCTGCTGAGGTGGACGCTGGTTCTGCCTGAACTGCTGAGGTTGATTGCCTGAAAAACGAGGACGGCTGCTGCTTCCAGGCTGGGGTCCACTGATCTTGCGCTTACGATCCTCCATCTCCTTACGCTTCCTTTCTGTCATAATTGCTCTGTCAATCAGGTGTTGGAATGTCGGGAAGGTATGATTCATCAGTTGGTACTGAAGAGGGTCAACCAAGCCTCTCAAGAAACGGTACTGTCGCTTGGCATCGGTGTTGACATCCTCAGGAGCATAGCGAGACAACTGCAGAAACCTGTCTCGATACTCACTGACGGATGATGACCCTTGCTTGAGGGCCAGGAACTCCTCCTTCTTCACTGTCATCAGACCTGCAGGCACATGGTACTGACGAAAGCTACCTCTGAACTCTTCCCAGGTGATGGCATCGGGGTTGGCATGGGTGGCGAGGTAAGACTCCCACCATGATTGGGCTGCTCCTCTCAACAGACGGGGGCCATACAAGACTTTCTCCCTGTCATCACACTGAGCGGTATGCAACTCCCGCTCCACAGTGCGCAGCCAATCTTCAGCATCCATGGGGTCAGAAGAGTGAGCGAACGTTGGGGGATGACCTCTCATGAATTCAGCACGCTTGTCTCTGGGCATCTGAGGCATCTGAGGCTGGGGTGGAGCCTGCTGCTGTTGCTGCTGCTGCTGCTGAATGGCGGCCAGAGTCTGACCGATGGCCTGAACTGCCTGAGTCTGCATCAGAAACATCTGCTCGATCGACATCGGGGGCGGGGGTGGCAGGTGCTGCTGCTGGGGCACCTCTTCCTGCGGAGCGGCTTGCTCCTGCTGAGCACGCCTTCCTCCTCTGCGCCTGTTCTCTGACATCTGCAGAACGCAACCACACATCAGAACTGATCTGGCAAATCTTGCAGCATAAGAAAAGAGTATAGAATTCTCCAACAGCACTGAACAGATGAGCATCTTCACTGATCTCCAACACAGACCACACAGCTTCTCAGATAAAGAGGAAAGTAGAATAAAGGGTTTCCCAACTATATAACTAACTCCATTAACATAATAGGTAAACCAAAATGCAGGGGATACCCACACTCTGGTGACAGTCATTACAAAGATCCAAACCAAACATAGTTCATCATGACAAACATAAATGCACAGGATATAGCAAACTACCCTGTATAACTAAGACTAACTTAGACCGAGACTAACGCTAAGACTGAAGCTTCTATGTATATATATTTCGTATTAATTACAGGATCCAACTCTAACGAGCTATGGTTCTAGATTTATCTTGGTCTTGCAGTCGGGATTGCCATAAGACTGGAGTCCACGCCGAGGCGAGCGATACGGGTGCTGAGTCCCGACGGGAGCGGGGGAACCATCATCCAAGTGACGACGTTCCGCGCGCTCAGCCCGCAGCAGGGCGATCTCAGCACGAGCCCTACTCAGCTCGTCTAATGCATGGTCCAGCTCCGTGTTTAGCACGGCGGCTAGGTTGACTGTGTTGCTCAACCTAGGATTGCCCTCACCAGCAGGTGAAACAATCACGCCTCCTGTGCTGCCAGATGGACGGCGGGGGTAATACTTCAGGTCGAGACCGTCAGCTACCCCACCGAGAACCGAGCAGTAGTGCGAAAGCGCACGCCGTGCAGCATCCTGCATGGCTGCCTCAGCTGAGTCCCGCTTAGAGATAGAATAGTGCTCTGAGCAAGCCTCCGCGCCCTGGAGACTGTTCTCCGGACGGCGCACCAAGCAGGTCGCCTCCCAGCGGTCCGGGTAGACCCCGCGACTATGCTGGTAGACCACACAGCGATACTCGATGGACCAAGTACGCCGGTCAAGTGCCCGACGTAGCAGGGTGTCGAGCGCGTCGTGGAAGTGACACCCGCGAGCAGCGTCGCGAGTGATGGGTCGAGCAACCCATCCTTCCGGCTCATGGTCAGCAGAGAAGTCGATGTCGTGGCTCAAGCTGTCGTCGCCACCTCCGTCGTCTGGGTCTCCTCCAGCAGCTACTCCAGAAGCTGGGGCGCCCAGTGGTGGTGCAGGGGGCGCCTCGAGAGGAAGCACAGGGGAGCAGCTCCTCACAGACTCTATCTCCTGCTGGAGCGAGAAAGAAGAGCCCTGCTGCTCCTGTCGTCGACGTTCCTGCTCCTCATGCAGGCGGTGGTGCAGTCTCTCCAAGTGGCTGGACTGTCCGGCCACGGGACGGCGAAGCGGACGCTCAGCAAGGCGGGAGGGTAAGAAGGGGATGACGGACTTTCGTGCAGTGTGTCTAAGACGAGCCATCTACAAAAGATATCGCAAGCAAAAGGGTGAGAACAGAATTAATATGACCAGCAAGTAATGAATCATAAATAAATGAAGGATCAGAATAAACAAAATTTTCAGCAAGGTATAATATATAGTAGAACATAGGTTTGGTCAGTAGGACCAACTTTTGAAGGGATACCAAAGTCAAGGCAGGGACAGAGGTCTATAGTCCTTAGAACGACCATTCTACTCTAGGTTAGCGGTCCTACAGTCAACCTGGCTTTGATACCACTTATGTCACACCCGGTTTTTAGAAGGTAAACCGAATGCGAACCATGTACGTGCCAGGATCAGTTATTCACGTACACAGCAGTTACATAACATGGACATCATCACACAGTGCTCAAAATAGTATTAAAAGGGGAAATAATAGTCGATTACATCATACGTCTGAGACGTCCATATAGTTCTTACAATAAATCAAAGTGCGGAAAAGAAACGTAGATAACGCGGCCTTCACAGGCAGCCGACTGGGGGTTGCCGCTAACCCACGCCTAGAACTCGTCGTAGTCTTGGAACTCCTGGAAGTCTCCTTCCACAGCTTCATCTTCTCCTGAGCAGTGGTTGCAATGCTGACAACCTGGGGGGGGATTGGTGTGTAGAGCAAGGGTGAGTACACATCAACATACTCAGCAAGCATCCCGTTTGGCTGTAGTGGACTAGCTTTATGTGGGGATAAGTCAAGCAGTTGCTTTAGTTGGTCAGGTTATTACTTACTAGTAGAGAGCCAGGTTTTAACATTAACCCAAGTTATTAGCCCAATGTATCCTTTCCAAACGGAAAGAATACCGCTTACCGACACCATAATCATAATCAGAACCATCAATCTCATTGCCACCTGTACCAAAATGTCTCTGATCAAGTATCACTAATCTCTGGAGCTCCCTTGGCCGCTCATAACCGCGAGCACGGCTGATATATCAGTTTCATAACACTCTGCAGAGGTTGCGCACTTTACCCACAAGCCGTGATTCCCTCTTGCCTCGGGCCGATCAAACCCTTAAACACTACCAAGGTGAATAGGCAGGGTCTCACTACGTAGCCTTTACAAAGATTCCCCGGGGCTGTAGCCACCCGTTAGGTTTCCTAAATGTACCGCACTCCTCCCCAAGGGACAAATCAACCTTGGCAGAGCGAGCCGCATACACCGAGCCCCATTGACGGCACAACGGCTAAGCGAACTACACCCCGATTCCTCTAATTATTCAGCTAAGGGCGTCCCATTCCACCCTCATGGTTGCACTGTTTTCCCGGGCGGTCATCCATAGAATAGGTCCTTACGGAGAGGCACTCGAGAAACCGCTCGAGTCCCCTTGAAGGTCACAAATATAATCATAAATAGGAAGGGAAAACAGCGTATCATAGATAATCACATCATGTTCATTGATTAGAGTTGAGCAATAGCATCAGACTAAGCAGTAATAATCCGACCCAAATAGGTAAACAAGGACATGGATAACAAAAACTAGTCAATCCTTAGGTATAAATGTGTAATGCGGGAGGTGAATTAAAGAATGAATAGGACAGAAATAGGTCAAAGGACACTTGCCTCCACCAACCGACTGCTGCTCAGGGGCTTCTCCTGCGAATTCCTCGGGCTCTTCGACCGGATCATTCTCTATGCGGGCGCAAACATACATACATCCACATATTTAATTCAAAAGAACAGTACACCATACAAGGGAACAAGTAAGCGAATATGCATCAAGTATGACATTCGATATCGCATTCATTAAGGTTAGAAAGAAACAGGAAAGGGTCTCGCAGGGGGTTAAAGCTTATGCACTAATGATTAGTTACAACTGGTTCTTAACAAAGGAATTCTGTTATATACACTAATGGAAACCTAGTCATTTTAAGTTGATCAACATTGAACGAGATAAACAATTAACTAAATGAATCAACTAGCGCAACGAAATTCTAATTTAAGCTTCATATTTCAATAACATGAACAATGATTAGCCTACCTAAAATAAAATAGCTATGATAACAGAAAGTAAAACAAAATAAATAAAATAATATATAAAAATAAATAAAAAAAAGGGGGGCGGTTGAACCGGCCCTGGGGGCGGTTGAACCGGCGGCTGGGCCGGCCGAGCAGGGGCGGCCGAGCGCGGGGGGGGGGGGGGCTGAGCCGGGGCGGTTGAACCGGCCCTGGGGGGTGGTTGAACCGGCGGCTGGGCCGGCGGGCGCGCAGGGGCGGGGGCGCGGCCAGGCGGGCGGCCAGGGCGCGGCCAGCGGCCAGGGCGCGGCCAGGCGCGCGGCCAGGCGCGCGGCCAGGGCGCGGCCGGGGCCGGCTTGGCGCGGCCAGGGCGGGCGGTTTGGGGGCAGCGCGGCCAGGGAGAGAGGAGGGGAGAGGGGAGAGGGGAGAGGGGAGAGGAGGGGGAAGGGGGGGGCTCACCGGGGTCGGGCGGCCGAGCTGCAGGGGGCGGCGGCCGAGCTGCAGGGGCGGGGCTAGGGCAGGGGGCGGCGGCGGCTAGGGTGGGGAGAGGGAGAATGGGAGGGAGAGAGAGAGGGGTAAGGGGAAAAGGGGACGGGGTGGGGGCGGTTGGGCCAATTAGGCCCAAAGGGGGCGCAGGGGGGCGGCTGGGCCGGCCAGGGACGGCCCACGGTGCGGGAGAGAGAGAAAAAGAGGAGAGAGAAAGAAAAAGAAAAAGAAAGAAAAGGTTTTCTCCTTATTTTCGAAATCCGATCTTCCTAGATGAATGCATTTGCACTTTCAAACAATCAAAGAATGCATAGTTCGGCATGGTGCATCAAACAACATAAAACAATTTAGGGTTTTTCTTTACACGGGAATTCCAAACCGAATCCCGCTAACTTTGGAAAAGATCAAGGTCTAGCGAGGGGAAAAAGAAAAAGAAAAGGTAACGCCCGAATTTGGCGAGTAAAGAAAAGAAAAAAATTCAACTGCAAAATTCGGGGCGTTACAGATCGCCAACTCCGCCTGCACCCCTGGACCTCCGTTCCCCTGGCTTGAATGGCTGGTTCTCGTCCTTCATGGGCGAGAGCCTTTCCGCCGTAGCGTTTGCCCGGAAGCCGTTGCTGCAGCTGTCTTGCCGCCCGGGACGGAGGTCGTTGCCGCTGCTGTCAGAGCGGGCGGCGGTGAGCCGCTTGGAGTTCGTCATCCCACGGGCCTCCTGGTGTGGAGGTTGTTCGTACCCGCGGGAACGGAACCGGAGTCCCATTTGTAATGGCGCCTTGAGTGCTAGCGTATGTTCATTGCGGCTGTCGGGGCCTGAACATTTGTGTATTTGGGCGTAAATCCGTGTCTCTTCCCCATTTCGTGCACCAAGACTTGCCTATCGTCTAGCTGGACCGCTTAACCAAGTGTGAGTTGCCCTGTGCGGAAGGTGACGAGTGAGGTATCCATATCCCGGAGGCATAGGAGTCCCTCGGCTCGGTCGGCCTTGCCGCTCAAGGCTTCTCTTGCTTAGTGAAGGAACCCTCGGCTGCTCTGCGATGAGCCGAAGCCGGAGGCAGCGGCTTCAGCACGGACAGAGGAGGAGTTGGCTGGAGAAGAAACTTCGTCAGCCCAGGAGTAGAGGACTTCCCAGGCCGAGGAGGTGTAGCAGTGGCGGCTGGGACCTGGCCAGGTCGTCCACTGGCGGGACCAACCCTGGAGTCAGGCTGCCGAGGCCATGAGCCGGGCTGGTGTCCTCGGGGGACAGCTGGCTGAGTCTACGGAGCGGCCGGTCCGGCCTTCTGTTTGGGCTGGGTTCCTGGAGGAGACCCTGGTGGCGATGATGGCCCAGGCGCGGTGTCGACGTCTTCCTTCGAGGTGGAGATCCTCCGACCATGTTGCTGTTCGAAGCCGGGTCGGATTCCGCCGAAGGTGGAGTCGATGCCGAGGGTGCTGCTGCTCCCCCTGCTGACGCCTGAACCTGCAGGAACAGTTTGTCTGTAGCGTGCGTATGTTTTTTACGGCCGTCGAGGCCAAAACATATCGTCGTCGTGTTGTAAAGCTGTGTTTCTTTTCCCCTTGTTTCGAGCATCAGGACTTGTTCGTCGATAACAGAATCGTTTATCCGAGCGTGAGTTACTTATCGCAGAAGGTGATGAGTGAGGTATCCGTATCCCGGAGGCATAGGAGTCCCTTGGCTCGGTCGGCCTTGCCTGCTTACGTGTACTCTTGCTCGTTCGTAGGATTCTGTTATCGATATAGTCGAGACGGCACGAAAAATCGTTTCGGCAGAAGAAGTTTTCGAGCGTTAAGACTTGTTCGGACAGCGGAATCCCTTATCCGAGCGTGAGTTACTTATCGCAGAAGGTGATGAGTGAGGTATCCGTATCCCGGAGACGTAGGAGTCCCTCAGCTCGGTCGGCCTTGCCTGCTTACGTGTACTCCGTCGTTTTCAGGACTCCACTATCGAAGTAGTCGAAAAGCACGAAAGATGTTCTGGCAGAAAGACTTTTTCCGAGGAAAATTTTGACGCAGAGGGGGTTCCCCCCTTCTAGCCCCCGAGGGAGGGTCGGGCTTTGCCGAGGCAAGGCTGACCCTTCCTTGAAGTTTAGACTTTGCTTGTGTATGTAAACGAGGTATATGAACGACTTGAAAACATCTTAAGGGTAGAAGCGACGTAGTTGTCGGATGTTCCAAGCGTTGCTGTAGACCTCGCCTTGACTGTTGGCCAGCTTGTATGTTCCAGGCTTCAAAATCTTGGCGATGATGAACGGCCCTTCCCAGGGAGGCGTGAGCTTGTGGCGCCCTCGGGCGTCTTGTCGTAGCCGAAGCACCAAGTCGCCCACGTGGAGGTCCTGGGACCGAACCCCTCGGGCGTGGTAGCGTCGCAGGGACTGCTGATACCGCGCCGAGTGTAGTAAGGCCATGTCCCGAGCCTCTTCCAACTGGTCAAGTGAGTCTTCCTGGTTTGTCTGGTTGCTTCGGGCGTCGTATGCCCTCGTCCTCGGGGAGCCGTGTTCTAAGTCTGTGGGCAAGATAGCCTCGGCCCCATAGACTAGAAAAATTGGCGTGAAGCCCGTGGCTCGGCTTGGCGTCATCCTCAGACTTCAGACCACCGAGGGGAGTACCTTCATCCACTGCCTGCCGAACTTGTTGAGGTCGTTGTAGATCCTCGGCTTGAGCCCCTGTAGAATCATGTCGTTGGCACGCTCTACCTGCCCATTCGTCATGGGGTGAGCTACGGCGGCCCAGTCCACCCGGATGTGGTGGTCCTCGCAGAAGTCCAGGAACTTTCTGCCAGTGAACTGGGTGCCGTTGTCGGTGATGATGGAGTTCGGGACCCCGAAGCGATGGATGATGTTGGTGAAGAACGCCACTGCCTGTTTGGACCTGACGCTGTTTAGGGGTCGGACCTCGATCCACTTAGAGAATTTGTCGATGGCGACCAGCAGGTGCGTGAAGCCCCCGGGTGCCTTCTGCAAGGGACCGACGAGGTCCAGACCCCACACGGCAAACGGCCAGGTGATGGGTATTGTTTGCAGAGCCTGAGCGGGTAGGTAGGTCTGCTTTGCGTAGAATTGACACCCTTGGCAGGTGCGTACAATCCTAGTGGCGTCGGCCACCGCGGTTGGCCAGTAGAAACCCTGTCGGAAGGCGTTTCCCACGAGGGCCCGAGGTGTTGTGTGGTGACCGCAAGCCCCCGAGTGTATTTCTTGCAATAACTCTTGACCTTCGGCGATGGATATGCATCATTGAAGGATGCCTGAGGGGATGTGGTGGTAGAGCTCCTTTCCGTCACCCAGCAAGACGAACGACTTGGCACGCCGCGCCAGTCGCCGAGCTTCGGCTCTGTCGAGGGGTAGCTCTCCTCGGTGGAGATATTGCAGGTATGGGGTCTGCCAGTTTCGATTAGGCGTGGCCCCATTCTGCTCTTCCTCGACGCGCAGTGCCTCACCCTCGGGGGTTGAGGGTGCCTCGGGCGGGGCCGAGGCTGCCTCGGGCTGAGCTGAGGGCGCCTCAGGCTGGGCCGAGGGTGCCTTGGGCAGAGCTGAGGCCTTCTCGGGCTCGGGAGTGTCGTCGGTCTTGACGGAGGGTTGATGTAGGTCTCGGGAGAAGACGTCCGGAGGAACCGTCGTCCGCCTCGAGGCTATCTTAGCCAGCTCGTCTGCAGTCTCGTTGTATCGTCGAGCGACGTGGTTGAGCTCGAGCCCGTAGAACTTGTCCTCCAGGCACCGAACCTCGTCGCAGTAGGCTTCCATCTTCGGGTCGCGGCAGTGGGAGTTCTTCATGACTTGGTCGATGACAAGCTGCGAGTCGCCGCGAGCGTCGAGGCGTCGGACCCCTAGCTCGATGGCGATGCGCAACCCGTTAACCAGAGCCTCATACTCGGCCACGTTGTTGGACGCCGAGAAATGGAGGCGCAGCACGTAGCGGAGGTGCTTCCCGAGGGGTGAGATGAAGAGTAGGCCCACGCCCGCTCCTGTTTTCATCAGCGACCCGTCGAAAAACATAGTCCAGAGTTCTAGTTGGATCGGAGCTGTTGGAAGCTGGGTGACGACCCATTTAGCCACAAAGTCTGCCAAGACTTGGGACTTGATGGCCTTTCGAGGGGCGAACGAGATTGTCTCGCCCATGATCTCCACCGCCCACTTTGCAATCCTACCCGAGGCCTCTCGGCACTGGATGATCTCCCCCAGGGGGGAGGATGACACCACAGTCACTGGATGAGACTCGAAGTAGTGTCGCAACTTTCGTCGTGTCAGAATTACCGCGTACAACAGCTTCTGAATTTGCGGGTAGCGGATCTTGGTCTCGGACAGTACCTCACTGATGAAGTAAACCGGCCTCTGGACGAGCAGTGCGTGCCCTTCTTCTTGTCTCTCGACCACGATCGCGGCGCTGACCACCTGAGTGGTAGCGGCGACGTAGATCAAGAGGGCTTCTCCAGCAGCGGGGGGCACCAGGATGGGCGCGCTTGTAAGGAGCGCCTTCAAGTTCCCGAGGGCTTCCTCGGCCTCGGGGGTCCAAGTAAAGCGCTCGGTCTTCCTTAAGAGACGATACAGGGGCAGGCCTCTTTCGCCAAGGCGTGAGATGAAGCGGCTTAGAGCCGCAAGGCATCCCGTGACCCTCTGTACTCCTTTCAAGTCCTTGATAGGCCCCATGTTGGTGATGGCCGCGATTTTTTCCGGGTTGGCCTCGATGCCCCGCTTGGAGACGATGAACCCCAGGAGCATGCCTCGGGGGACTCCAAAGACACACTTCTCGAGATTGAGTTTTATGCCTTTCGCTTTGAGACACTTGAATGTCGTTTCAAGGTCGGAGAGGAGGTCGAAGGCTTTCCTCGTCTTGACTACGATGTCATCGACGTAGGCCTCGACCGTTCGACCAATGTGCTGTCCGAACACGTGGTTCATGCACCTTTGGTATGTCGCACCCGCATTCCTCAAACCGAATGGCATAGTAACGTAACATTACATGCCAAAAGGTGTGATGAAAGAAGTCGCGAGCTGGTCGGACTCTTTCATCCTGATTTGGTGATACCCTGAGTAGGCATCGAGGAACGACAGGGTTTCGCACCCAGCAGTGGAATCCACGATTTGATCGATACGAGGCAGAGGGTAGGGAACCTTCGGACATGCTTTGTTTAGACCAGTGTAGTCTACACACATCCGCCATTTCCCACCTTTCTTTTTCACAAGCACAGGGTTGGCTAGCCATTCGGGATGGAATACCTCTTTGATGAACCCTGCAGCCATCAGCTTGTGGATCTCCTCGCCTATGGCTCTGCGCTTTTCTTCGTCGAATCGGCGCAGAGGCTGCTTCACGGGTCGGGCTCCAGCTCGGATATCCAGTGAGTGCTCGGCAACTTCCCTCGGTATGCCAGGCATGTCCGAGGGACTCCACGCAAAAACCTCGGCGTTCGCGCAGAGAAAGTCGACGAGCACTACTTCCTATTTGGGGTCGAGCTTGGAGCCGATCCGGATCTGCTTGGAGGCGTCGTTGCTGGGGTCGAGAGGGACGGACTTAACCGCCTCTGCTGGTTCGAAGTTACCGGCGTGGCGCTTCACATCTAGAACCTCCTTGGAGAGGTTTTCCATGTCGGCGATGAGGGCCTCGGATTCGGCGAGGGCCTCGGCGTACTCCACGCACTCCACATCGCATTCATACGCGTGTCGGTACGTGGGGCCGACGGTGATGACCCCATTGGGGCCCGACATCTTGAGCTTGAGGTAGGTGTAGTTGGGGACGGCCATGAACTTGGCGTAGCATGGTCTCCCCAGCACTGCGTGGTAGGTTCCTCGGAACCCGACCACCTCGAACGTGAGGGTTTCCTTTCGGAAGTTGGAGGGAGTCCCGAAGCAGACGGGAAGATCGAGTTGTCCAAGGGGCTGGACGCGCTTCCCAGGAATGATTTCGTGAAAGGGCGCCGCACCGGCCCGGATCGAGGACAGATCGATCTGCAAGAGCCCGAGGGTGTCGGCGTAGATGATGTTGAGGCTGTTGCCTCCGTCCATGAGGACTTTGGTAAGCCTGACGTTGCCGATGACGGGATCAACAACGAGCGGGTACTTCCCCGGGCTCGGCACGCGGTCGGGGTGGTCGTCTTGGTTGAAGGTGATGGGCTTGTCGGACCAGTCTAGATAGACTAGCGCCGCCACCTTTACCGAGCAGACCTCCCAGCGCTCTTGCTTGTGGTGCCGAGCCGAGGCGTTCGCCACCCGCCCACCGTAGATCATGAAGCAGTCATGGACCTCGGGGAACTCCTCTGCCTTATGAGGTTCCCTCTTGTCGTTGTCGGGGGCCCTGCCACCTTCCGCCGGTGGCCCGGCCTTGTGGAAGTAGCGCCGATGCATGACGCAATCCTCAAGGGTGTGCTTTACGGGACCCTGATGATAGGGGCACGACTCCTTGAGCATCTTGTCGAACAAGTTGGCGCCTCCGGGAGGCTTCCAAGTGTTCTTGTGCTCGGCAGCGGCGACGAGGTCTGTGTCGGCGGCGTCGCGTTTCGCTTGCGACTTCTTCTTGCCCTTCTTCCTCGTGCCGCGCTGAGCGGACGCTTCGGGGGCGTCATCCGGCTGGCGCCCCTGAGGCTGCTTGTCCTTCCGGAAGATGGCCTCGACCGCCTCCTGGCCAGAGGCGAACTTGGTGGCGATTTCCATTAGCTCGCTCGCCCTGGTGGGAGTCTTGCGACCCAGCTTGCTCACCAGGTCGCGGCAAGTGGTGCCAGCGAGAAACGCGTCGATGACATCTGAGTCGGTGATGTTGGGCAGCTCGGTGTGCTGCTTCGAGAATCGCCGGATGTAGTCCCGCAGGGACTCTCCCGGCTGCTGGCGGCAGCTTCAGAGATCCCAGGAGTTCCCAGGGCACACGTACGTGCCCTGGAAGTTGCCGGAGAAGGCTTTGACCAAGTCGTCCCAGTTGGAGATCTGCGCAGGAGGCAGATGCTCCAGCCAGGCTCAGGCGGCGTCGGAGAGGAACATGGGGAGGTTGTGGATGATGAGGTTGTCATCGTTCGTTCCACCCAGCTGGCAGGCCAGCCGGTAGTCCGCGAGCCACAGTTCAGGCCTCGTCTCCCCGAGTACTTGGTGATGGTAGTCGGGGCCCGGAACCGGGTCGGGAACGGCGCCCGTCGTATGGCCCGGCTGAAAGCTTGCGGACCGGGTGGTTCGGGCAAAGGGCTCTGATCCTCCCCGCTGTCGTAGCGTCCCCCACGCCTGGGGTGGTAGCCTCGGCGCACCCTCTCGTCGAGGTGGGCTCGACGGTCGCGGCGATGGTGCTCGTTGCCGAGGCGGCCCGGGGCCGCAGGCGCTGTGTCCCGCGTGCGCCCGGTGTGGACCGAGGCCTCCCGCATGAATCGGGAAGTCGTGGCGCGATGCTCCGGGGGGTATCCCTGCCTTCGGGAGGCAGAGCTTTCGGCCCGTCGGACCGCGGCATCCTCCAGGAGATTCTTGAGTTCTCCCTAGATACGCCGCCCCTCGGTGGTGGATGGTTCCGGCATCGCTCGGAGCAGTATTGCTGTTGCAGCCAGGTTCTGGCCGACCCCACTGGAAGCCGGGGGCAGCCTTGCCCTGGCATCGTCGGCAATGCGGCGCTGGACGTCCTGGGCCAGATGACACACTTCTCCGGCCGGCGCTCGGCCTGCCCGCTCCTGCCCGATGTTCTGCCGGAGCTGCGCAAGTTGTCCTGCTTCCTCGTCAAGCCTGGCCTGCATCTCACGGATTTGCTTGAGCTGTGTGTCCTGACCCCCCCGCAGGGACTAGGACCACAGCTAACTCCCGAAGGATGTCAACGCGAGGCGCAGGCCTAGAGGGATCGCCGTCCTCCCGCATACCAAGGTGGTTGCCTTCGTCGAGACCCTCTAGATCGACGTGGAAACATTCGTGACCTGGGCCACAGTCCTCGTCGCCGAGGCTGTGGCTATCATCGGAGCAATCGGAGAGGCAGTAGTCACATGCGGTCATGAAGTCCCGCATGGCACTAGAGTTACCGAGCCCAGAGAAATCCCAACCAGAGTCGGGCTTGTCATCTTCCTCGGAGCCCGAGGGCCCGTAGGTCGAGACGGCCGTCAATCTGTCCCAGGTTGACCACATATGGTACCCCGGGAGGTTTGGATATTCCTTTATGAAAGCGTCCACCGAAGCGGGGTTGCTTGGTGGGTCGAAGCTGAATCTAAAAGGCACAGGATGGGAAACGGACGGTACCTCTTGATCGACGGACGGTGACGAAGTCGCGTCGGGGACGGACTGCACCGTTATCTCAGGTACAAGGCTAACACCCAGCAAGTCCTTCGCGAGCGTGCTGGCGTCGCCCGTCGTATGCTTGGGGTTGGCGTGTTGCGGGAAAATGACGCTCGTCTTCGTCTCAAACGCGAGGTCAACGCCCGACGTGTCCCCCGCTGGGGCGCCGGCATCGTCGACTCACTCGACAGCCGACGAGGTGCCGCCTCCTGCTTGGCCATGATTGCCCCGCCTCCTCCTCCGTCGACGGGGAAGGTGACGGGACGGACCCGGATGCTGTTCTTCCGCCACGCGGGGAAGACGTCGTCGATTCCGCCGCCGGCGGGCGGGCTGACAGCCGCCATTGTCGTTGTCGCGTGGCGGAGGAAGGAGTATCATGTCGTAGCTGCCGTCGAGGGACATGAACTCGAGACTCCCGAAACGGAGCTTCGTCCCGGGTTGGAGAGGTTGCTGGAGACTCCCCATCTGGAGCTTGACGGGAAGCTGTTTGTCAACACGCAGCAGGCCCCTACCTGGCGCGCCAACTGTCGGCGTTTCGACTCCGGGGGGTCCCTGGACCGACGAGTAAATTGTCGCTGTGTGTCCCAGCCCAGATGGGTCGGCGCGAGACGGAGACACAAGGGGGGAAAACAGTAAGGGGAAACCCGCGGCCTCGTGTTGTCCAGTGCCCAGGGCGGATGCGCTTGCAGTAGGGGGTCACAAGCGTTCGTGAGGGAGAGAGAGACAGGGGGCGTTAGGCTGCCCGTTCTCCCGCGCGGCCACCTTTTTTCATATGAGAGCCCTGGACCTTCCTTTTATAGACGTAAGGAGAGGGTCCAGGTGTACAACGGGGGGTGTAGCAGTGTGCTAACGTGTCCAGCAGAGAGGAGCTAGAGCCCTATGTACGTGCCGCCGTGGCTGTCAGAGAGGTGTTGGAGCCCTGTTCATGTGGCATCGTGGCCGTCAGAGGAGCGCTTGAGCCCTGTAGAAGCACAGCTGTCGGGGCTGTCGGATCCTTGCTGATGTATCCTTGCTTCCGTAGGGGGCTGAGAACCACCGTTGTCATGGAGCACGTGGGGTGCCATCATTACTTGTTTTACCGGGGCGAGCCAGATGGGACGCCGGTCTTGTTCCCCGTAGCCTGGGCTAGCTAGGGGTAGGGTAATGATGGCCTCCCCTTGTGGCGTGGTCGGCCCGAGCGAGGTGGTGACTCCTCCGAGGTCGAGGCTGAGTCCGAGCCCTGGGGTCGGGCGAGGCGGAGACCTTCTTCCGGAGTCGAGGTCGAGTCCGAGCCCTGGGGTCGGGCGAGGCGGAGACCGTCTTCCGGAGTTGAGGCTGAGTCTGAGCCCGGGGGTCGGGCGAGGCGGAGATCTTCTTCCGGAGCCGAGGTCGAGTCCGAGCCCAGGGGTCAGGCGAGGCGGAGATTCCTATGGCGCCCGAGGCTGGACTTGGTTGCTGTCAGCCTCACCCTGGCAGGTGGCACAGTAGTCGAAGCAGCGCAGGCGGCGCTGTTTTCCTGTTAGGTCAGTTAGTGGAGGGGCGAAGTGACTGCGGTCACTTCGGCGTTGTCGATTGGAAAGCGCGCGTCAGGATAAGGTGTCAGGCGATCCTTGCATTGAATGCTCCTGCAATCCGGTCGACTGGCGAGGCGATCTGGCCAAGGTTACTTCTCCGTGAAGCCTGCCCGAGCTCGGCCTCGGGCGAGTCGAAGGTGCGTCCGTTGCTTGAGGAGACCCTCGGGCGAGGCGTGAATCTGCCTTGGTCTTCCGTTCCTGCCCGAGGCTGGGCTCGGGCGAGGCGAGATCGTGTCCCTTGAGTGGACGGAGCCTTAACCGGAATTGCACCCATCAGGCCTTTGCAGCTTTGTGCTGATGGGGGTTACCAGCTGAGATTAGGAGCCTTTGGGGTACCCCTAATTACGGTCCCCGACACTTTATTTAAAAAAAAGATAATGGCCAGCCGAGCTGGGCCGCTACAAGGCCCAAAGGCCGAGCAGCCCAACCTAGCCGGCTGGCATGCGTGCAATAGCACAAGGCTGAGCAGAGCGATTAGGGCTGGGGTATAGGACAGCGGCGGCTGCTAACAGGCAAGGGAGTAGGGAAGCCGCGTTCCTGGCGGCGGCGCTCTGCAGGCGGTTGAAGACTTGCCCGAGATCCATGGCGCCCCTGGTGCAACCGCTCCTCGAGCTCGGCTCCATAAGTATGGCATCTTGCCCCTGTTTAGCAGCATGAAAAATACTGCCAGCCCTCTGCTGCTTGCTGTTCCATTCTCCTCAATCCATTAGGTCCCTAGTGTTCCTGTGGTTAATCGCTGGTGGTGATTGGAAGCTAGTAGAGGTGGTGCTGCTCTTGTGCAGCAAGGTTCTCCTGTGCTCCATTGATTTAACAGTGCACCTGTGTGATGCTCTGTCTGTTCTGATCTCTGTCCATCGTGGCGTGGTGCTTGGGCTCTCTGCTGCGCGGTGTTCCTCTTCTCGGGCTGGTGCCGTGGACGTCTCCTTCAGCTCCGGCAGCGGCTCTAGTATCTCCGTCAACCTCCCGTCGTGCAGGCCCAGACGTGGGTGGCGGAATTAGTTTTCTGGGACAGAACCTTGTGTTCGCTGAGCTGGTCTTCCCACATAGACAATCTACGTGCTGTGAGTTACCCGTTGCATCTCTATATTTATTGAGTAATTTTATGCAACCTGCTAGTAATATTTACTTGGGTGTGATTGCACAATTTGTGGACGGATTTAATTGCTCGATGATGATAGCGGTGTAGTGAGACGACGTGACAGTCTGGGTTTTAGTGTGTTGTTATTTTCAGCATTGATATTATTTGTGCCTAATTATATCTATATTTGTTGAGGCTGTTTACCTGTGTTAAATTCTGTTATTTTATTAAGTATACAGCTCCTTACTATTAGTATTCATGCTTGATTTTTAGGCTCATAATATTTGATCTAAAACTCTGATTTGGTGAGATAGGACTGTCACGTTAGTCAAGGATCCTTGATCACTCTTTAGCGTTGGAGGGCTGTCTAGTGCAGCAACCCGCTATTTTGAGAGCAACATTTTAAGATAAACAATCATGTTTATTTGTTTTATCTGCCTTTTTCATCTACAAGCCATGTTTAATTTACAAATGGACTTGAGTAGTTATGTTTCATGTTTTCAATTAATGGAATTGCTACTGTTCATTGCTGTTATAATTACATATAATATTTATCTGAGTTATATTCTTGTTTTATTCAGAATTAAAATATTTGATATATTTAAATATGGTGGAAGCATGTCACTTATTTTTCTAATTTTACAACACAACACAAGGAACAAGTTTTTCAAGCGCTGGCTTCACAAATCCAAGAAAAGATCTGCTCATTTCGGTTGGCTTCCGCAACAACTCTTTAATCCATATCCTATTGAGTACGAACCGATATCATAGGAGAAGAACGGGAGGCATCCACCATAAGATCAACTATCGAGTACGAAGTTGACCAGGAGCATGCAGGCAACCCCCTGTTGCCAGTACCAGTGGCTTGGCTACTATCGCTAAGGCCATCACAGAATATATCAAGCAGAAGAAAGGGTCCTGCTGAGTAATCAAGCTCCCAAGTAATTAACTACGGGAAGAAAGGACATTATCGTGTATATGTTTGATTAGTGAGGATCTGTATCTACCAACGAACAGATAGAGCACGGTAACGAGCAACTGATCGCCATTTGATCCCACCGTTGTATTCTGTGGGACCTGCAGTCAGTGCAGCATGTATCCAGCGTGATTGTAATTCTGACGTTAGATTAATATAAGCTCTTGTTCCAAAAAAATAAATAAAAAAAGAACAGGTAGCCCAAGTTTTTCTTACAAGATGTTGAGACCAAAGACAGTTAGTCCAAAACGGACCAAAGGTACAGCTAGGACTCAAAGTGAAATGGCGGCTATGGTTGACTATATTCCGCCGACGCACTTCTCGTATTCTGCCGGTGTCACAGACATTTCAAGCTCTCGATCAGCTACGAAAACTCATATTCCTCCTGCTGCCTGAAAGCTCCACACAAGAAAAGTCTATGTGCAGATAACTCGCATTGGGGATAACCTGCTCTTCTACTAGGTGGGCCGGGGCAGGCTTGATAAGACAAGAGTCCAATAGGAAAATTTTACAGGACTGCCGGGCCGGCCACATTCAGTCCTGACAGGCGCGAAACCACGTGTTGGCGTTGGCAGATTGAAAAGTACCACATCGGCTAATCAACCAGGTAAAACGAGCAGGTTATGCAATAAATAAACATGGTGGTGTTGCCTTCAAACATACTTACCTGGATGGGGTCTATAGCTCATCAAGAACAGCTATGGCCTAGGCTAGTGGCCTCCATTGCACTTGGTGAGGAGCATTAGTCTACCATCTCCTCAAGTAGGAGAGTGGACATCATAATTTATGGGAGAGGGGATACGCGTCCGCGCGGTCCCTGCCAAACCAATGTAATTTTTGACAATACGTATATTAGTATAATCAATAAGTATTATTTTAAGTTACGAAAATAATGTAAGATTTGCTTTTATTATATATAATTTAATTATAAAGTATAATTGAATATTATCGTAAGTTATTTAATATATAATGACATGAGAATTGTAACTAATATTTTAGTTTTCTTATAAATCATTTAATGAGTCTGGACTAGAGGTGCGCTCACTAAAGATAGTGCAGCGCCGATACTGTCCGCCGTCCGCGTACTGCAAGTCCGCACTGACGCTCGTCGAACATCTAGGCGTCAAGGCTTGTGATGTGGAATAGCTGCAGCTTCACTGCTTGATACTATTTCCTACTCGCAGTTTGGTAAGTCATGACGAGCACGCACGTAATACGGTAAACATCTAGAATCAGGAAAGAAGGAGGCACTTTAATTTTGGGCGCCACGGTTGTTGTTATTCCTCCTAGTCTACTGAAGAGGTTGTTATAGGAGATGCAGATTTCAATTGGGAAAGATCGACACTCTAGACCTGATGGCTGATGCAACTTACCGCCCAAGATGTGAAACAGCTTGCCTGGAGGATGAGCAGAATAATGCCCAGGGCTCCAATTGCTTCTTCACCTTCGTCAAAAGAAGGATGGTGAACCGGGGTTTTCAGAAGTGGTCTTCAGAGAGAGAGGTTCATGCCCTACTATATATAATGACGAGCGAACCACGCTGACGTTCTCTCACTCGTTCTAGATGAAAATTTGCTAGAGGCAGGAAATGGGGCACATGCTTTTACTGTGGCAGTGCAATACATTAATCCATGTAAATCTCTACTACTATATAAAACCTAACATAGACCATGGTGCACGATTCTGCTCACACCCCCCCACACCGGCGCTCCCCACACGCATCTCCTCTCTGCCTCCTGGGGCCCCCTCCCAGGACATGTCTCTCGGCCTCCAGCTCATACCCCCAACCCAATTCCCGTGCATGCGTTCTCACCCTAGCTCCCACCTCGACACCGCTCCCCCTAGACGCTGCTCCCCCTGCCTCGGCAACGCTCCCCATCGGCGCTACTCACCCCGCCGACCACAAGCACCATTAGAGGAGATATGTCTCGGCGCTGCTCCCCCTCCTCAACGCTGCTCCACCCTCGTTCCCTGATTTGGAAATGATGCCCCCGTTCCCCACCGAATTGGAAATTGGCGCCCCCACGCTGCCATATGCATGCACCATATGCACCCGACACAGGTCGCCGCCATCCACGGGTCGCCGAGGCCTGATTTGGAAATGTCGCCCTTGTTCCCCACCGATTTGGCAGTTGGAGATCATATGCCATTGATGGCGCCCCCACGCTGTCAACTGTGTGCAAGGGGTAGGCTGACTCCCTGTTCTGCCAACATTGTCAGTGTATCCCTTAATCAATCCTCGCCCTCCCGAGCCATCACAACTCCCGCTTGTGCTCGCCATCATCCATCACAACCTCCCATTCCCGGTCATCCAACCTGCAGCCTCGTGTGTAGCCGCCTTTGTGCGCCGTGGGTGTCCCTCCCCGCTCGCGACCAACCCGCCCCCGCGACCTCTGTGTCTCGTCGGCCTATGCGTCCCGCGCCGCTCGCCCACTGCTATGCTCCTTGCCTGCCACGGATGTGGACGACTGCTTCCTCGTCGCACAGCCACTCCGCCCCGCCGTGACCTCCACCCTGCCGCCGTTAGAGCCCGAACGAGTGAGGCATCACCATGCGCGATGTGCAAGACCTACCCACAGCAGGCCAGCACCGTCTGCAAGAACGGCTTCATCATCATCAAGAACTGTAAAGCCCAAATTTTGTATCAGAAAAAATAATATAATTATTTTTAGTGTTTGAGAATTTATGAAACCTTGAGAGACTATATTGAAAGTTGCCTAGAGGGGGGGTGAATAGGCAAGTTAAAACTTTTTCAACAAAAACTAGAAGCAAACTGGGTAAAACTGAATTGATCTTGAAATTCACCCAGTTAACTTTGGAAATGAGATGTTCTAAATGATCCACAGGGTTCAAAGTAGTAGATCTGAGAAGGGCACTTCTCAAAATCCACACACCAAAAAGATATAAACAATCTTTCACGGAATGGTGAGAGAACGAAGAACACAAACAAACACAATGAGCAAGAACACAAGAGACACAAGATTTATCCCGAGGTTCGGTCACACCACCAAGGTGCCCTACTTCCTCGTTGAGGCGCCCACAAAGAGCTGGGTCTCTTTCAACCCTAATCCTCCCTTGCCGACCACAAAGGTCAAGCCCACACACTAATCTTTGCTCAAACGAGCGGGTAATACAAACTTTCTTGTGGTCTTCCACAAGATTTGGAGACTCACAAGAGACACCTAGTCGTCTAGGAGCTAGAAACTCCAAGAGTAATGAATCCACAAAGAACTTGATGTAGTACCAAAGCTCGAATCAAGAAGAGCAAGAGGGATTTTAGAGATGAAGCACCAAAATCGCAGCTCTTCAATCTCACTCAAAGATTTCTCTCCAAAGATTTGAAATGGGAGAGGCAAGAGGTGTGTGAGAGAGAGTGGGAGGTGTTTCTCAGGTTAGAAATGGAGTCCAAATCGTGCTCTTGGCTGTGGGGAGAGAGGTAGGAGGTAGTATATATAGGTGGAGCTCAAAACTAGCCGTTGGGCAGATTTTTCTGCCTGAGGGCGGTTGAACCTCCCCCTAGGGCGGTTGAGCCTCCCCTGGCAGGCCTGGCAGCCTGTCTGCCAGTCTGACTGGCAGACTGACACGCAGACTGACCTGCAGACTGGTCAAGTTGACCAAGACCGGTTGAACCGCCCAGGGGGGGCGGTTGAACCGCCCCTGACAGCTCTGGCGACCTGTTTGCCAGTCTGACTGGCAGACTGCAGAACAGAGGTCAGAGGGGTCAGAGACCAGCTGAACTGCCCCTCAGGACCAGTTCAACTGGTCTTGACCAGTGAGTTTAGGAGAGAAAACCCCAGCTCAACTGCCCGGAGGCAAGTTCAGCTGGTGTATGGTCAAAGAGGTTCACAGCTGAAGTTGAGTTCAGCTGAAGTTCAGCCCAGCTGAAAAGCTCAGCTCAGCTGAAGTTCAGCTCAGCTGAAAAGCTCAGCTGTAGCTGAAGAAGCTCAGCTCAGCTGAAGTCCAGCTCAGCTGAAAAGCTCAGCTGCAGCTGAAGAAGCTCAGCTCAGCTGAAGTCCAGCTCAGCTGAAAAGCTCAGCTGCAGCTAAAGGAGCTCAGCTCAGCTGAAGTCCAGCTCAGCTGAAAAGCTCAGCTGCAGCTGAACAAGTTCAGCTGCTTTTCAGCAAGAACACTCTAGGTTTCTCAACCCTAACCACGGTCAACCAAAGAACGTTAAAGAGATTTTTGCTTTTCAAAAATAGCTTTTGAATAGAGAGGTTTGAGTTTTGGCAAACACCAACCTTCTTTTTGGATCCCCCTTTATAGTACGACGATTCCTATACTCAAGTTAAATAAAATAAAATGAAGTAAACTCCTTGAGTCATTGGTGTCTCATGTGTGATTTCTCCATGGCATTGCTTCATAAGGATCACAAACATCTTTGTCTCACCTTTTGAAGCAAACTCAAATCAAACCCTGTGACTTGTACCATATCACCTTATATGAGTTCAAATCATGGCTTCAAGTCACTTTACTGATGCATCAACATGTTGTAACTCTTCATAGCTGATTAGTTCATCGACTTAGTGCAAGTACTCTCTTCTTCACCTTAGCCATGGTACCTCGGTCTACAAGCCGTCGCTTGGCCTTCACCTTCGCTTAGTTCCTCGAAGCCCTTTCCTTGCTATCTTCACCCTATCAAGCCATTCTTGAGTCACATCCTATTGAGCATCCATTGAGAGAATCATTTCTTCAATATTGTGAACCTTGCTTGAATGTCTTCTAGATATAACTGTTAAGATTAATCAAGCTTTAGTTTGATTCTCATAGAAGCATATATGGACTGATAGTAATATGGTCAAGCCAATTCACGATTCCTCATATCTTATTCACTTTGGCTTGACCTATCTTCTTAATCACTTCATCCTCTATTTGATCATATGTATGTAGTGATTTCTTGGGTCTTGTCCATATATTCAAACCAATATAGAGAGACCATATTATATCCATTTGCATTGTCTCACTGGATTTAACCTTGTGTTGAACCTTTGTTCACTGATCATTATACACTATTCAAGTATTTTCATCATACTGAATTTCCTGTTCAACACTTAGCAAACTTGTTAGACCTTTAAATGTGTTGTTATCTAAATCACCAAAACTCACAAAAGGGATGAATGCACTTTCAATCTCCCCCTTTTTGGTGATTGATGACAACACATTTAAAGCTTACATAAGATTTGATAAATAAGATTTTGAATCCTATGATATAATTTCTCCCCCTAAATATGTGCATTTCAGAAAATACCAATTTTGTACTTCAAATGCCAAAAGCACATATTTGGGTCAAAGTATGGAGACAACTTATATCATACTATTCATAGGGTGCAGTGTATCATAAAATAAATGTGATGCTCATGACATAGTATGCACTCATCAACTTTCTACATCTTATGTTTTTCTTATGATTCCCCCTTTTTGTTGATTATTTCTCCCCTTTTCAAAAATAAAGATAAGCTTTAATGCAAAATTTCTCCCCCTTTGTCATAAATCTCCAAAAAGGATACAAAGAATATAAAGGGTAGAAATTATGATTTAAGCAAAATTTGAACACACTATCATGAAACGGGTCCTTGTATGGCACAAAGGTAATGGAGAAGTGTCATAAGTGATGTACCTTTGCGTTTTACCTTTTCAAAGGGGTGTTCCACACTTATGTTGTATTTAGAGTTCATTTTGCAATCTCTTGTTGGCATAATTGTGACATAGGTCCAAGATATCAAATGAATATTGTCATACTAATTGAAAGATAAATCTTGACACCTGGAGTCTAGATGTCACCTAGCATTTTCTTATCATAACAAGAGGCAGCATGAAAATTGCACAAGTATGAATTATACAACTAGTGATCATGTTCGAAAAAATATCAATTGACAACCACCAATGGATACAATTTGATAGATCATCAGATCACTAATTGCATATTACACTAAGTTCTCCTCAAGTTTTAGTGCACACATATATATATGAATTCAATTGATACCTGTTGAGAGTACTTATTTGCAACTTAAAGTACCATTGGCATAAAAGGAGTATCAATTGAACATAAGCATGCAACATAAGAAACATGTGCACTATTTAATCAATTAAGTTCTAGATAGGAGAATCTATAAGCTATGCTACTTCAGATATTTGTAATCCAAAAAGATGTGATACATATTTACCAATTTTAGATGACGTTGGAGTAGCATATACAAGAGAAACTCATTCTCTTATGAAATGTATAGAAGATACATTTATTGGAGCAAAGAATCTTTGATACCCATCAAAATTTGCAGTGGAAGCGATTGTCTTTGCTTGAAGATTCCTTTCTAATTTGAGACTACACACATAATAGACTTGAAAATGAAGTTAGTCTCAAAGATTTAAATTATAGACCATTCTCCCCCTAAATGTGTGCATACAAGTGATGAATACTTGTTTTACCTTATGCACTTGGAATTGTGAGGTCAGGGGATTGAGTTCTACAATTTGAACCTTGGTACAAATAAAGTATGAAAATATGAAATTGCACCAATTGAAGGAATTACTCATAATCAAAAGGTATACTAATAGACATGATATGCAATATTTTAAGCCAAGATTCTTGAGAAGTTAGCATGTTTAACTCATACCTCACTAAGATGACTTAAGATAAACTTATGACATCACCACAAGAGGTATTAATCAAATATCTAGAGATTCTATAATCATCACCACTAGTGCAACCTTATGGTGAGACTTAAGATACTGCATATACATGCACACACTAGCATGTAAGAGCCTAGATACAAAAAATGTAATACAATAGTTCATGGAGTGACACACCTTTGTTCTACGCCACATGGTCTCCATTATAATCATGAATTTCCATCTTAGCTTTTGATAGGCTTGACATTATTTTTGCACAAAGCAAGATGATTTTCATTCATGCCCATCAGTCTTCATTACGACATGTATTGAGTAAATTTAGCATGCCAAGGGCAAACATATCCTCTTCAAAAAAATCAAGAGAAACCCATTCTTTTCAAAGAACTACACAAGTTCACTAAAAGAAAATGTTAGTATTTAAGGACACAGGATATAGAATGAGCTCCCCCTAAATGTGTGCATCAAGTACTCGAATTACTTGTAGCATGCACTTGATTCAATTAAGATTCTTAGAGGGGTTCATCATATATCTTGGCCAAGACATAATAAATTTGCAACAATTGAAATCATGCTAGAGAACACATATCGTCCCCCAAAAGAACTAATCCATGGGGTGATATGTGGTAATTATTTGATCATTTCCTTGGAACCACTCATCCTCATTTGATGTTCTTCTTTCACCAAGGTGTGAGACTACACAACATGAACTTGAAAGAAATCATTATTCTCACAAGATATAGGCTAAACTCTCCCTCAATTTGTGCATGCAAGAGTACACAAAGTACACTTATGCACATCAACAATACGAGGTTAAAGGAGATGTTTGCACTATATCTTGGTTTAACGTAACATGCTTTAAATAGATGATGAGAATTATACCAATTAAAAGTTTAAGAACTAAAAGTATATCAATTGAAATCTTGGAGGGTAAAGCATGCTAATATAAACCTCAAACCTCATAATGAAGGATATCATATAAATATGTCACTACATCTTCATTATTTGGTTGACAAAAAAAATAACTCCCTTCTTGATTCACTGTGATCTCTTTTCTCTTTGTGATTTCATCCAACCAAGTGATCTTGAACTTCTTTCATCTTTTCTTGATTCGATCAATTAAAACTCAATGATTGAAACAACCAAGACTCTTATATCCATAGATTTTGAATCCATCTTGAAAGCGCTTGGAAGGACCTTATTGAAACACTTAGAAAAGAGAGCATTAGAAACACAAAGGAGGGTTTCACAAATGATGATCCCTATATGAGGATGGCAAATGAATCATCATTCTTAGAACCCAAAAGGGTAGATTAAATTATTTTAAATTAGTGCACACATATAGTTGATGTCAAAGTTATATGCACTATTGAACATTTTATATTGCAAGGAATTTAACCTATACTATGGAACATCCCACTAAGGATAGAATACTAAAACAACCGAAGGAGAAGAAGTTTTCATACCTTGGCCTCTGATCAACTTCTTCTTACTTTAGTTGAATAGTATCCTTTAAGCTTGTGATTTATCCAATTTAAAACAAGCACCATCTCTTAACATAGATTTTCTATGGATAAACTCAACACAAGAGATGACATTAGTAGCACAAGCACTAGTTTCTTATTTAGCAACCCTTTATATGTGGAAGACAAGTGTGTTGCTAAAATAGAGAAACATCATAATATGGACTAAATTTCCTTGAACCCTCATGCACAATATTTTGAATGACATGGATAATATGCATGGTTATTCAATGAAGTCTAAAGGGATGACTTAATCCATATTATGATGAGTGTCTAATATAGAAGAATCAAATCCAAATTAACTAGATAGAGAATACATCACATAATTTTGGATTGTTCACCATATGATAATATTCATACAACTTCCAATTAGACCTTTATTTCATAATCAACATCTGATGTATATCCTCAAGTGCTTCTTTTTCCTTAGTGGCTACACGAGTCACAAAAAGATAAGATTTGAAAATAATATGCACTTGAGATTCAGTTGTTACCACCCTAGCTACTATCTCCAAAGATTATTTATACATTCATTATCGAGCACCCAACTTGATCCATTGAAGGAGTGATCCTGCAAAACAAGTTTAAGCTTCATATCTTGGTACCCAATTTGAATTGGGTCCTTTGAGATTAGTGGTAAGAGCCTTGAATACCCACACAATCCTTATTGTGGCCTTTCTCTTTGTGTAGGCACCCACATATACTTGACAACCATCTTACATGGTTTCAAGTCAATATTTAATCACATAGATAAAAAAACTAGAGTTAAGAATAGGAGCCTTTTCTCCTTTTATTAATACATCATTGTGTTGCCTTCTTGATGATGAACCTACCTTGACTTGGGGTGCACCTAGCTTATCAAGGTTAGTCGCACAAGCATTCATATCATAAAGACAAGTTATGCATGGAATTAACAACTTAGTGATCCAATTCAATGTGAAGCATTTGGATACCGATTGAAGTAGATTTCTAAGATATCAAAATATGGGTTTCCAAAAATTTAGAGTGTGGATCACTAATTGTACCTTTTACAGTTTAAAAATCATATCCATGTTAGTGCATATGTATGTCATGAATATCAACAAAAAGATTCTTATGCACTTTTAGATTTAACGATAAGGGAATTTTAAACTGCATCAAGAGTAGCTATTTAGAAAACAAAGATTACAATCCATATGAATGAGATACAAATTTACCATTTTGGATTGTCTTAGTATAGCTTACTCAAGGAAAACTTATTCTCTACGACACAAGATATATATAATGTGCTCCCACTAGATATGTGCATCAAGTATTTGAATGACTTATCAAATGCACTTTCAATTCAATGAAGATTCTCAAGAGGAGTACATTACATATATTGGTCAAGGCATGAAAAATTTGCAATGAATTAACTTATGCCTAAGAATACTTACCACCATATAGAATGTACCATTTGTTATATCAATTGAAAGATCTTACTATATGAGATGGTGTCATCTAAGTATTCTTCTTTTCTTCAATTGTGGAGACTTCCTTCTTTAGCTTGTTATCTCTTTACCTTTTAAAACTAGTCGAAAAAGCACTTCGAAAAGAGATATTAGTGGTACAAGGAAGTATTTAATGAATGATGATTTTTATATATGAATGGCAGACAAATCATCATTTATGAGGCATAAAGGCATAAATTAAATTCCTTTTAAGTTAATGCACATGGAGGAGTGAATTAACAATATGCACCAATTTACAAATGTAAGCCAAAGGAATTTAACCTTCATATTGACATTACTTTCCATAGAATAGATTATTACCAATTGAAAGAATGTCACTTGAAAGGAACTATTATTGGTCACATACCAAATGAAACAACTAGTTCCATACCTTTGCCTTGAGCATTCCTAATCTTTATTTTAGGTGAAGATTAACCTTTAATACTTGTGATTTTCCCAATTGAAAGAGCACAATCTCTACTTATGAATTTCCATGAAATATCTTAAAAGAGATTGTATTAGTAACACAAGCAATAGTTTCCTATTTAGCAACCTCTAGTATATGAATGACAAGAAGGTTACTAAAACAAGGAAACCTCATGATATGAACTAAATTACCCTTACAAGCATCATGCATAACATCAATTGTAAAAAAGATGAAAGTAGCATGATTATTTAATTAAGTTTACATGGCAAGTTTAATTCATAGCATGGTGAGTGATTAATGTAGAAGACTCAAAACCAATTTAAACAAGAATGAATACTTCACATAGTATTGGTTCGATCTTGTTTGAATGTTGAATGGCACACTCCATTTGGGAAACACATTCTCATGTTGTGAAACTACATAAAATCACTTAGATAAAAACATTAGTCTCACAGCTCTAGTCATATAGAGAATTTCCCTTTTGGTAAGTGCTTTAAGAATTTGAATTTCTTACTTAGCACTCTATTCATTTAAGAACATGGAATAATTCTCTTTATGTCTAGGTCATGGCAATAATACCATAATCAATTTGAAATATGCCACAAGACACCTACAACCAATTTAAAGCATGTAGATTGTCACGATATAAAAATATGAACTTGCAATCTACCATATAATTAGATCCTTTCCAAAGCAAGGTAAAGTCTTTTAAGTTCATTCTCAAGTGCTTCATTTTTCCTATGTGGCTACAAAAGACACAAAGGAATATACCAATTAAAAGCAATGTGCACTTAAGAATTAATTGTTACCATCCTTTGGATA